>CM060923.1:0-4800000 GCA_030737875.1 Allium sativum | reverse complement strand
TCCAAATGAGAAGTTAGAGCTCAAGATTCAGATGGGAATCAACGAGTTCGCTTCATGGTTGGGCTTTGCTGCGGGACGCGTGTTAAGGAGTTATCGACGTCTATAGCTTTGGACCACTATGGTAGGAGGTGCGAAGGCGGATTCAGGGCCATTATGGCATCGGTAGAACCAAGGGCTACGACCAATGAAGTGGGTCATTGAAATGTTTGGTCATGACTCCGAGTGTTTGGCTTGGTCACAGCAGGGTTTCTACAAGTCGGGATTCGTCGTTACCTCAGTTTGTCTAGTGTTCCAAAGTGGTAGATGTCGTACGCTTTACGCACTGAGTGAGAGACGTGAGGATGGTTGCTATGTTTGATTGTTTGACATACACACCCCACCCCCGTATTCTTATACTATTTATCATGGCACCATAGAGCACTGTACGGTATGTGGTACTAACTCTTTGGTTGCAGGTCCAGGTTCAGGTATGGTTTAGTATACCTGTTATTGTTCTGTTTAGATGCTTATCGCTCATACCAGGCTTTATGTCTGACCCAGAGTTTTATGTCTCCTCTTATTACTCTGGGTGCTCACACGAGCAGACTAGAGACAGGTTAGCTGGTGATGCACGGGTAGATGATCCGGAGACGAGCAGGAGGCTTCCACGTAATATATATAGAGTATTCTCCCTGTGTTGTTGAAGATCACTGCTTGGGCATTGTTGGTGTATCTTCTACTTCAGCTTTCTTTTTGATTAGAGACAGTAAATTTGGAAAATTGTAATAAGCTGTATTTGGATTTCCGCTGCTTTGATGATTTGTGTTGATTTTAGTTATCAGCTTATGCACTGTCTCGCCTGTTTTGTGTCAAGTATGTTATTATTATATTTTATTCCATGCACTGTGAGACATTCTGCAGGGTTCTTAATTAGTTCATTCTCTTCTTTTCTTTCTTATGACGACCGTCTTATGCTAGTCGGGCATGTGTACAGCGCACTTTTGGAGGAAATGCAGGCTGGTGCGGGGCGGGCCGTCACACTTGGTATCAGAGCTCTAGGTTGCGTAGTTAACCTAGGGAAGTTATTAGGGAGAGATATTATACGTATACGAGAGAGCGTATTTGTGATTACTTTGGTTTTTAAAAGCTATATATATACTATTAGTAGTATAAGGATGAAGTCGTACTGCACTAGCACCACTATGGAGTCGTTAATCGTTTCCTTTTTCAGATTGACGATGAGCCGAGACACTAGAGGTGCTGGTAGGGGAGCCAATAATGGGAATGCTGCTGACATGAGGACGATGTTTACTGACCTCATGAGAGAGATGCTTAGAGATGTTCAGAGGGCAGCTCCCAATGGTGGAAATGGTGGTGGTCCAATAGTGCAGGCGCCAAGAGTCGACTTCGCCAAGCTGAATAAGGACTATACTAGCCTTGGTGGGAAGCCGTTCCACGGAACGGAGTCGGCCACGGATGTTCAAGATTGGTTGGATAGTTGCGAACGTATCTTCGAGGATTTGGGTATCGAGGATGCGATGAAGAGGAAGCTAGCGTCCCGTCAGCTGCAAGGGCGGGCAATGAATTGGTGGAATGCTATAAAGGCAGCTACTCCCGAAGATCAGATTACTTGGGAGCAGTTCAAGGCTCGCTTTAGCGAGAAGTTCATTCCAGCTGCTCAGAAGTCAATGTTGTTTAAGAAATTCTTGGAGCTCAAGCAGAATGGCAGGGCTGTCTCGGAGTATATTGCTGAATTTGACACTTTGTCAAAATATGGGTTATCTCTTATAGATACTGCCGAGAAAAAGAATGAGAAATTCATAACTGGTTTAGATCAATACTTAGGGGAAAAACTTATTAACCACATCGATGATACGTTTGAATCGATTGTGGGGAAAGCGTTAAGGTCAGAAAGTCTCTACCCTAAGCCGAAGACTGAAGTTGCATCCACAGAAGAGCCAAAGCCACAAGCTAGTGGTGGAGGCAAAGGTGGTTCTCAGAATAAGAGAAAGCAGAATCAGGCTAAGGATGGCCAGAAGAAAAAGAATAAGCAAGATGTGGAGTGCTTCAGCTGTGGTAAGAAGGGCCATTATGCTAGTAATTGTCGGGCCAAGCCAGCGGATAGGAAGTGCTTCAATTGTGGTCAATTGGGACATCACAAGGACAAGTGTCCGCAGCCCCCTAAGGAAAAGCAAATGGTGAAAGCATATGCTCTTAATGCTATTCCTTCTTCGTCGAATGCCCCAACTGCGGCGGAGAAGGGTAAGAGTGTCGTCATTCAAGGTATGCTTTCTGTTTATGATGTTCCTGTTAGAGTTTTGTTTGATACCGGAGCTTCCAGTTCTTTCATATCTAGTGACCTGGTAGATAGGTTGGGATTGGAGCCCGAGATTGTCGATAGACCTTTAGTAGTGACGAACCCGATTGGTGGTTCAACTAGCCTTAGCATGATTTGCCGTAATGTGGTCCTATCGAGTCATGGATGCATGTTTGTTTGTGATTGCTTTGTTTTGGGCTTTACTGGGTTTGGCATTATTTTGGGAGTAGATTGGCTCCAAAGATACGGGGTGGTGGTAGACTGTGAGGGCTTGTTAGTGATAGCTAGAGCGGATGATGGGCGGAGGATAGTGTTTGGTGGTCTACCCAGTAAGGGGGTATTGGCTAGTTTTCTAAACTCCCTCGACATTCCGCATAGTGAGTTGTCAGGTTTGCCCGTGGTTGGCCAGTATCCGGATGTTTTCGAAGAAGTGACCGGACTTCCACCACACCGAGAGATTGAGTTTCGTATTGATTTGGTAAAAGATGCCAGACCTATAGTGATGCCACTTCGTCGTATGGCACCAAGGGAGCAACGAGAGCTCGAGGTGCAAGTCAGCGATCTTTTGAAGAAGGGATTTATCAGAAGGAGTGTTTCTGAATGGGGAGCACCAGTCGTGTTTGCTACCAAGGCGGATGGTTCCCTTCGTTTGTGTGTAGACTACCGCGAGTTGAATAAAGTGACGAGGAAGAACAAGTATCCTCTACCGCGGATAGATGATTTGTTTGATCAGTTGAGTGGCGCGAGAGTATTTTCTCAGTTGGATCTCGCGACAGGTTTTCATCAGCTTAGAGTGGAAGCCGAGAGCATAGCTAAAATGGCATTTCGAACGCCGTCTGGGTTTTATGAATGGTTGGTTATGCCATTTGGGCTGACTAATGCCCCGGCATATTTTGTGGATCTTATGAATAGGGTATTCAGAGATCAGTTGAATAAGTCTGTTCTTGTGTTCGTGGATGATATTTTGGTCTATTCAAGGACAGAGGAGGAACACAAGGAACATTTAAGAGTAGCGATGGAGGTGTTGAGAAAACACCAATTGAAAGCAAAGTTTTCTAAGTGTCACTTCTGGAAGAGGGAAGTGAGGTTCTTGGGCCATGTTGTATCAGAGAGTGGTATTGCCGTGGACCCAGCAAAGGTGGCTACGGTACAGGATTGGCCTACGCCCAAGAATGCAACAGATGTGAGAAGTTTCTTGGGATTAGCGGGATATTATCGTAAGTTTATCCAAGGTTTCTCCAAGATAGCAGCACCGTTGACTCAGTTGACAAAGAAGAATCAAGCTTTTGTCTGGGATGAAAGGTGCGAGAATGCATTCAGAAGTCTAAAGGACAAGTTGACAAGCGCACCAGTGTTAGTCATTCCTAAGGGGGATGAAGAGATGACGGTATACACGGATGCCTGTGGTACCGGGCTGGGCGCTGTATTGATGCAAGGCGGTAGGGTTGTAGCTTATGCAAGTCGGCAATTGAAACCGCACGAGAGAAGATACCCTACCCATGATTTAGAATTGGCAGCGATCGTGTTCGCGTTAAAGATGTGGAGACACTATCTCTTGGGAGAAAGATTTGAGCTGTTTACTGATCATAAGTCGTTAAAGTATCTCTTCTCTCAGAAAGATCTGAATCTCCGTCAGCAGAGATGGTTAGAGTTCTTAGCTTCATATGATTTTGACATCGCATACACACCAGGAAAGGGCAATGCGGTGGCTGATGCATTGAGTAGAAGACATGCCAGCTTAGGGGCTATGTTCCTTGAATGGAAGCAACTGGAGTTTATCGCGGGATTTGATTTCAGACCAAAGTGCGAATTGGATCCAGAAATGTTAGCGAGTTTGACGGTCAGACCCACTTTGATTGAGCGGATCGGCTCTAGTCAGAGGGACGATCCTAACCTATTGGAAATCATCTCCAAGTTAGAGATGGGTATTGATGAGGAGGTGAACAAGTATGGGCTTGATCGAGATGGATGGCTTAGAAAGAATGGAAAGCTTGTTGTACCCAATGTCAATGGATTGAGGGATGAAGTGCTTAGAGAATGTCATCACTCAAAGCTGACTATACACCCCGGTGGTAATAAGATGTATCGAGATATGAAGCAGACTTACTACTGGGAAGGAATGAAATGAGACGTTGGGAAGTTTATATCCAAATGCATGAATTGCCAGCTAGTTAAAGCCGAGCAAAAGAAGCCTAGTGGGTTGTTGCAACCATTAGAAATTCCCGAATGGAAATGGGAGCAAGTCTCGATGGATTTCATCGATGGTTTACCAAGGACTAGATCGGGATATGACGGCATTTGGGTAATTGTAGATCGACTGACTAAAAGTGCAAGGTTTATACCAGTCAAATCGACTAGAACGGCAGCTAAGTTAGCAGAATTGTATATGAAGTGGGTAGTGAGATTTCATGGAGTACCCAAAAGCATTGTGAGCGACCGAGACCCGTTGTTCACTAGTGGGTTTTGGAGGAGCTTGCAAGAGGCGCTAGGGTCAGAGTTACATCTCAGTACCGCATATCATCCTCAGACTGACGGTCAGACGGAAAGGGTGAATCGTATTTTAGAAGATCTCTTGAGAGCATGTATATTGGATTTTGGAGGATCATGGGATGACCATTTGCATCTAGTAGAGTTTGCATATAATAATAGCTACCAATCCAGTATCGGTATGGCTCCGTTTGAAGCTTTGTACGGAAGGCCGTGTAACTCACCATCATGTTGGATAGAGACTGGCGAGAAGTTTATGCTTGGACCAGATGTGGTGAGGGAAACTTCAGATAAGATCAAGATCATTCAGCAACGAATGAAGGCAGCCCAAGATAGGCAGAAGAGTTATGCTGATAAGAGGCGAAGAGACTTAAAATTCTCCGTTGGTGACTTGGTGTTTGTCAAGATTTCCCCGTTGAAGAGCGTAATACGATTTGGCAGGAGAGGCAAGTTAGCACCAAGATTTGTTGGCCCATTCCCTGTTCTTGAACTAGTCGGGAATTTGGCATATAGGATTGACTTACCAGAGAAGATGGCGGGAGTTCATAACGTATTTCATGTTTCCCAACTAAGGAAGTTCGTTCACGACTCAGATATGACTATTTCACCTGATCAGTTAGAGGACTTCGAAGTAGAACCCGAGGCGGTTGGGAACCGCAAGCCGGCCCGTATTGTCGAGTACGACATGAAACAACTTCGAAGGAAGGCGGTGAAGCTAGTCAAGGTACAGTGGAGCGAGGACGAGAGTGATTGTACTTGGGAAACAGAGGAGGACATAAGGAAGAAGTATCCAGAACTCTTTGTCTGGTAAGATTTTGACTTCGATTTAGTTTTTCCGCATGCTAGGATAGGCTTGTTTGCTTGTTTTGCATATTTGATTGTTGTATATGGTTGTTAGGCATGCGGGATCTTTTGTATGTTTTGGGTTAAGGAATTTCGGGGGCGAAATTTCTTAAGGGGGGAAGAGTGTAACGACCCGTATTCTACGCATCATAGGATCGTAGGATATTTATTTCTTTCACATACGAAGTCGTATGGTCATGTAACCTTGGGAGACGACTATTGGGGTCATTTCCCATGTTCATGATTTTTCCCGATTTTTAAATGACCATTTTACCCCTAGTTGGCACTGTTTTGGCCATAACTTTTGACTGGGAATGAATTTTGACCTGAAACCACTTCCATTGGCTTTGAATGATGGTTTCTCTTTCCGTAGAGTGGTCACATTAGCCAAACGGACTCACCGTTTGGGAGATATGGCTGAAACAAGTTTCAGATGGTGAAAGACAGCTTAATTGGGCTTAACCGGGTAATTAGCAGCTAGGCCCAAGGGGAATTTCGGGTTTAGAGGTATAGGAAGACTGATTAGGGTTAGGTTATCACTTTCATTTCAGTTGTGAGCCGCCACAAACCTCCTTGAGACCTTAGTAATGGCTTCCTACATCTAAAACACCCAAAATCACTCTCTAATTGAAGATTAGGCTTAGCAACACCAAATTAAGGAGAAAAAGCACCAAAGCAAGGTTGGAACTGCTGTTAGACATCAGTATTCGCCCCAAATCAGAGGAGTTTCAGTTCTGAGAATTTCATTTGTGGCCAAGGTGAGTGATAGCATCATTTTGACACTAATTACAGTTAGTTAAGGGTAATTAGTGAAGATTAGCGAATTTATACGTAAATAAATTCTGGAAAAAAATTCTTAAAATTCTAAAATAATGTTTTAAGGCTCTGTTAGAAATTTGGGTTAATTTCGATGTGTTTTACTAATCGTATGCTTAAACATGATTAAGAGGGATTATGGGAAAATATGAAGTTTTAGTCACTTTTTGATTCATTTTGATTCATTTAAATTATTGTTTGCTGTTTGTGGTTGCTATTACATGTTGCTATGACCCTATGGTATGTTTCATGATTGATTAGAATAGTTAAATTGCTCGAAAACGTCGTCGAATGGCGTAGAAAGCTCGCTGGAAAGTTGCAGAAGTGTGCAGGTTCCGAACCGGTTCGGATCGGAGAAAGGGGTCGGATCGGACTAGGGAACTGACCAAGGGAATCCGAACTGGATGAGGACTTGTCACTGGAAGAAGTTTGGCAGGAAGGAAGGCCATTGCTTAGAGTTGGAGTTGGACAGAAGATCGGATCGGAGCGATGGAGCAGATTGGATCGGAGTAAGGGAGCAGACCGGATCGGAGGAAGAGAACAGGACGGATCGGAGCAGGCAAACAAGTCAAACAGGAAGAATCGGATCGGATGGACTACCTCCGAACCGAACTCAAGCGGAGACACCCGAACCTAACCGATATCTGAAGGGGGAGGATCACTGAACCGACCCGACCCGGAGGAGGACACCGACCCGACCCGAAGTGGACTACCGACCCGAACCGATGAAGGTGATGACTACCGACCCGAACCGATGAAGATGATGACTACCGAACCGAACCGAATTCTAGGACTGTTAATGCGCGACAACTCTTCTGAAGGCCCACTCCAATTCGACCAAACCCGAGATGCAAAGGAAGTCCAAATGAGAAGTTAGAGCTCAAGATTCAGATGGGAATCAACGAGTTCGCTTCATGGTTGGGCTTTGCTGCGGGACGCGTGTTAAGGAGTTATCGACGTCTATAGCTTTGGACCACTATGGTAGGAGGTGCGAAGGCGGATTCAGGGCCATTATGGCATCGGTAGAACCAAGGGCTACGACCAATGAAGTGGGTCATTGAAATGTTTGGTCATGACTCCGAGTGTTTGGCTTGGTCACAGCAGGGTTTCTACAAGTCGGGATTCGTCGTTACCTCAGTTTGTCTAGTGTTCCAAAGTGGTAGATGTCGTACGCTTTACGCACTGAGTGAGAGACGTGAGGATGGTTGCTATGTTTGATTGTTTGACATACACACCCCACCCCCGTATTCTTATACTATTTATCATGGCACCATAGAGCACTGTACGGTATGTGGTACTAACTCTTTGGTTGCAGGTCCAGGTTCAGGTATGGTTTAGTATACCTGTTATTGTTCTGTTTAGATGCTTATCGCTCATACCAGGCTTTATGTCTGACCCAGAGTTTTATGTCTCCTCTTATTACTCTGGGTGCTCACACGAGCAGACTAGAGACAGGTTAGCTGGTGATGCACGGGTAGATGATCCGGAGACGAGCAGGAGGCTTCCACGTAATATATATAGAGTATTCTCCCTGTGTTGTTGAAGATCACTGCTTGGGCATTGTTGGTGTATCTTCTACTTCAGCTTTCTTTTTGATTAGAGACAGTAAATTTGGAAAATTGTAATAAGCTGTATTTGGATTTCCGCTGCTTTGATGATTTGTGTTGATTTTAGTTATCAGCTTATGCACTGTCTCGCCTGTTTTGTGTCAAGTATGTTATTATTATATTTTATTCCATGCGCTGTGAGACATTCTGCAGGGTTCTTAATTAGTTCATTCTCTTCTTTTCTTTCTTATGACGACCGTCTTGTGCTAGTCGGGCATGTGTACAGCGCACTTTTGGAGGAAATGCAGGCTGGTGCGGGGCGGGCCGTCACAACTATATAATCATGTTCAGCTTAACCAAAAGAAAAATGAATTGATATAATATTCATTTCCAGCCTAAGTTTGTTGCTTTTTTTCTAGAATTGATTTCTTTTTCATTTTTTTCGTCATTTAGCTTTTGGGTTTTCTTTACTAAAATCTATTTAATTCAATTGGATATTTGTATTCATCAGCCTGAAGATTGGGATGACAAGTAGTTATTCTAAGTTGCTACACTTAAACACCTGCCATAAAGCACCTACTTCAGATATTTCATCAAAATCTAATTATGTTTTCATTTTTGAAGGGTTATGACGATATTTCAAAGGAGATTCCTGATCATGATGCCAAAAAGGTTTGTTTGTTTTTATATCATGTCTGCTCTTATAACTGGAATTTGATATCCGGAGCATGAAGCCATTGTTCTTTTATGTGTGCTTCTGCAGCCAGAAGATTAGGACGAAGAAGAAGATGGTGAATGGATCTTTTCACAATCCCAAACCCTGGGTACAAGGGACCCTGGAAGCAAAAGGCTTGTTAACAAAAAAATATTAATGGAAGTTTTTACCTTTTTATTTTAAGTCACTTACTTTATGTTTGTTGTCAGAAAATTAAGAACCCTAATTACAAGGGAACATGGAAGGCACTAATGATTGACAACCAATGTTTTTAAGGCCCAATCATTGTTTTCCAATTCTTAGTCAAACATGAACACAAACTTGACTACAATGGAGGCTACATGAAGCTTCTCAGCGATGATGTTGATCAAAAGAAGTTTGGTGGAGATACCGCTTACATGTGAGCTTCATATCATATGTGTATTACTATCGTATGCTACATATATGTTTTTATCCACGTATACTTATTCAACACACAATTAATAATTTACAATATTATGTTCGGTCCTTATATTCAATACACGATTTAATTGTACTGTCTTTGCATTTATAATATTTATGTTTGTAACATGGCGATACTTGTGTCCTTCAGGTATTGATTAGTTTAAGAATTAGCGTTTTTTGATTTGTATAGTTTAAAATTTTAATTTCTCAATAATAACATTTAATGCTATCAAGTCATTGAGATTAAAGAACGATAAGATTTAGTTTTCAGTTTAAACTTACTTGAATTGGAATTAAAAGTAAACAAAATCATTTGAAAAACTACTTTTCGATATGTATTCCATAAGATATCATACTTCACCATTGGTGTAATTGGTTTGCTGAATTGCTTTTTTTGTAATTTATTTGCTTGATTTTTTCGTAACATTAATTGCAGTCCATACATTGTTGGCACACTTTCTTGCCTATACAATATGATATCCTCCCTTCATTACTTTTAAGCTTTAACTGGGTTGAAACACCATCTAAAAGTGCCATATATGTTGGCTGTCATTGAATTTCCTCTTAAGAGAACTAGTTTTCTTTGTATGTTGATTGTTTGCATTGACTTTAAAAGGGCCAATTACTTAGTCAAAACTTTGGCTTAGTTTGTAACTCTCATGTGTGATAAACATAGTTATAAGGGATTTTCGTCATGGGGATAGATGCTTTTTTCTGTTGAATGCGATTCCTTGTCTATTATCAATATTAATCTCTCCATGCCCTTACAAATATTTCTTTTTAACTTAAAATTGCCTAAATAAGATTTTCTTTATGTATATATGATTTTTCTAAAAATTTTGATGGTCACCAAAAGGTTTCAATGATCAGTTTCAAACTACATTTTAAATTAGTGTACAAAATAAATATTTTTCCATGGCCACACAACAAAGTACCGAGTTGAAGATATTGTAGTTTAGGAATGATATAAAATTTGTATGGATCCAATATTAAGAGTAGTTTGCATTTTAAATGTCTATTACTTGATTTCCTCTCTATTGATGTTCTAATTGCTCAAAGGATAGTAATATTTGTATCAAATTTATTTGTTTACTCGATTCACACAATTTAGTCTCCACGCCGCTAATAGTATGCTAGATTATTGTTTGTGCCTCTGTCATCCTTTTGGAGTTACAGTTTCTTTTATTGATATCATTGTTTATATAATTGTCATTCCATTGAAACATGCAAATTTGTAATATAATTTTTTCTTATATTTTCCTATACGATTTTTTTAATGTTACGTTGTTCTCTTACACACTCTTTCTTAAGTCCTATTAATGAAGAGAAAACCAGCGATGTTAAATTTGAAGTGAAGGATATTCTGTATATTTGAACAATTTGCATATTTCTTGGAACAACATTAATGAAATCATATTATACTTAAATATTAAAGAACATACTTTTCAAACAACATTACACCCAAAAGAAAATTCCAAAATGTGCTACTGTATATAAAGAAGTCTATTGCGTTCAAACACAATTAAAGTGTATATTTAGTTTAAACTGAGAAGCACTGTTATCACGGCGACCGACTAGTCGCGACTAGTCGCCGACTAGTCGACCAGTCAGTCGCCAATCAGCGACTTGGACTCTCGACATGAATTTTGTTAATATGTCGAGCGACTAGTCGATTAGTCGGTCGACTAGTCGATTAGTCGGTCGACTAGTCGACTCGACTTAACAGACTGGTTTCAAATTGTTTCAATTTGGGCCCCAAAACCAAAAAAAAAAAAGCAGGTCTCCAATTCAAAATAGGTATTCGATTCGAAGTTTTCAACAAAAAAAAAAAACGCAGCAAATAGAAGAAAGCAGCGGTTTGAATAAACCCTAGCCTTGCTGATTGTGCCGCCGATGCTCTTCCTCGTGCCGCCGCAGCTCTTCTCCTCCCGCCGCTGCTCTCCAGTGCCACCTCCTCTCCCGCAATCGACTCAGACCTCTATTTTTCGTTGCTTTGTTTTTTTTTTTTCTGTTAAGTGTTTTCTACATTCGAACAGAAAAAAGTGTATAGTATGTCGATAGTTGTTTTTTTTAGCCTTAGTTCTTTTTTTTATTTTATTTCCTGTTACTTTTATTTTGCACTGCCAAAACCATGATTATTAGTGGGTCTGCTGCTGCTTTTTTTATTTCCTGTATAAACACTGTATAATTCACTACTGCCGATGAATTATTTTCCAGATGGTTATTACTCCATGTTTGAATTTTTATGCATATGTATTAGTTAGAAGTTTATAATTATATACATGTATGTATATATTTATTTATCGACTAGTCTCGACTAGTCTACGACTAGTCTCGACTAGTCTACGACTAGTCCACAAGTCGACTAGTTGGACCTTTGTCGACTCGACTCGACTTACCGCCGTGATAACCATGCTGAGAAGTTACATGCATAGAATAAGGCTACAAATATGTACCCATTGTGTTTTCAGGCAGCTGATGTGTTTATGAGAAATTTGCTTTTAGTATAACCTGCCTTTTGCAATATATTTTCCTTCCGTTTCTTTTTAATAATTATAATGTATTAAATGAAAAGAATAGAACGGGGAGAAAAACGAAAGTAAATAAATGTGATACAGTGCCATAAGCCTTGAAACTATAATCTTCTTTATTGAAAAGATTAAGAAATCTTAACTACTTCTCTCTAGTGATAGTCTGGCAATAGGAAATAAATGCCTTCTTTTTTTACTCTTTTAAAAGTTATGTCTAGTATATAATATGCATTGATTGTAATATATATATATATATTCTGGTAATAGGAAATAAATGCCTTCTTTTTTTACTCTTTTAAAAGCTATGTCTAGTATACAATATGCATTGATTGTAATATATATATATAAAACACGGTTATCCACTGTGAAAATAAAATGTTAGCCGTTCTATCTTTTGCTTTACTGCAAAAATAATTCTATATGCGTGGATCCAAGGTAGTCTATTGGATTAAACCCCCTAATACAGATAATTTGCACACATACGTACACACACAAACATATATATATATATATATATATGTGTGTGTGTGTGTGTGTGTGTGTGTATAATTGCTTCAATACTAATCAAACATGCTATATTTACTGTGTTATTTCCGCTTTGTCACATGCGCATATCTTTATTACTCAGGTTTTGTTTCTTGTTATTAGTTTAAAATACTAAAATTGTTACTACATGAGAATATCATGATTACACATCTCTTGTATTTTTGTTGTTCCTATAAAGCGTTGTTGACTTTTATTTATTTTCTGAGAAGGGTATTTCCCTTGGGTTTTTACAGTCTTCTTTTAGTGCCATCAACAATTTTAGTTATGAACATTATATGGTTCAAGAAAATATTTAGAGGAATGGTGAAAACTTTATCTTGAAAGAAACATGAGCATTAAATTCTTTGCAATCGTGGGTTACATGTCAGTTTGTGATTTCTGTATACTGGGAAGCTTTGTTCAATGTGAGCACTTCCCTTGATTTATTTGTTAATTTATTTATTTCATCATTTGCCTTAGAGTTTAGAAAATTAGTGGTAGTATTCTTTTGGGTCCGTCTATTGACACCCCGCTATTTGCTCTTCACCCCCCATAAAATAGAAAATAAAATGCACACCCCAACTATTTCTCTTCGCACCCCGCTTATTCCAAAAATGCCCTTACTATATTTTAATTCTTATTGTTTTTTCTTTACTTTACTTCTTATTTCAAACTTGCAGTTTGTTTGTGCATCTCTTTTTTAATGTCTAGATCGAATTAATTGACGCTTAACATCGTTGATTGCCAATTGTTGGTTGTGGTTTTATTAACACTCTACCCGGGCTGATTTATTTAAATTAAAACTTTCTACAGCGATAATTTAGTTATTTGTTATTCAGGCACTTGCAATTCCTGTACATTGTTGATCTATTCGGTCTAAAAATACATAACTATATACACCGTTGACTTTAAAATTTTCAAATTTTTAATCATCGTTTGTAATTCCCGTCTTTGATTTTTTTGAAATCAAGTACAATGCTGATTTTTAATTTTAAGTAATTTAGCCTGAAACATTGCTGATTTTTTATTATTTTTAATCATTACATTGGATAAGTTATTTATTTTATCATCAAGGGTATAATTGAGAATAAATATTTAAAATTTTAACTGGGGGGTGAAGAGCAAATATCGGGGTGGCAATAGCCGGACCCTATTCTTTTTGTGTTCTTAATTTCTGATTTTGTAACTTATTATTTCTGTAATAACTAAAAGTAATTTCTCTTACAGTGTGTTACAGCAAAGTTCAAATTTTTTTGCTGTCAAGCCATCTGAGCTTAGCCTTTTTACATCATAAATAGACCATAAAGATGATTTAATTTCTCCAATAGTAGCTGGTACAGATAAGTGGCTTTGACCTTTAAAAATTATGATCATTCGTTCTTCAATATACGAGAAAGACACTGAATTCGGCCCAGTATATAAGCAGCAATAATTGTTTAGGGATTCCTGAACAATTGCTTCTAGATTGTATACATACTACCTAGTAAGGGATGTTAAAGCCTGAATTGGATTTTTGTGAAACTTCTTTGTCATGTTTGATTAAAAAAAATTGGAATTTGAATTACCCTCTTGTAGCCAGAAAGTTTTACCTTTTTCAATCATTTCCTTCAAGTGAAGCTGCATCAATTTTCTTAACTCTAAATTAGTTTTAGGCAATTTACCATACAAAGTTTCTAGGTTCATTACCAATTCGTTAGGCCCTTTAAAGTTGTTTTACTGCATCATTTTTCAAACATTTTTATAATTGTCTTTTATCTTTCTGATCCTGGCAGGTTTTTTTTAGTAAAGCTTACAAAATTAGTCAATATGGCCGTTGTGGACAGGTGTCATCAGATCCTACATTCACGGATCGTGGTGGACTTGATGGAGAAATAGTCAATATGGCCGTTGTGGACAGGTGTCATCAGATCCTACATTCACGGATCGTGGTGGACTTGGTCATAACCTTCACCACGTCTTCTGGGCTTGGATCGGATCGCGTATGAAAGGACGGGTCAGATGGCGTAGGAAAGGGCGGGTCGAATCGAGGTGACGGGGGCGATCACGATTGTGGTAAGGTAGGGCGATCCGATCGGGTCTTCGAAGGCTAAAGGTGTACAGTTTCATATTTTTCTCGTGTGTGTGGACCTTGGTGGCTTGGTCAAAAAGCTAGCCAACAGTAATATAAGAAAGATTGTTCGGTAAAGTATTTTATTATGACTTTTGAAATTAACATTGAATTAACAATATATAAAATAAACTTATAATTTTGGAATTCCTCATATATTGAAAATTAGTGTAATAATTAAAACTAAATTTTATATGTGAATTCGTTTTAAACTATGGTAAAATTTTGAGTTATCAAAACGATAAAATTTGCTACTTATGAAAGTTTAATAAAAAGGAAAGTTAATTAATTTAATATAATTAATGTTCAGCATAAATTGGTAAATAATAATTGAATTTGGCAATTGTAACATATATTATTGATTCCTATAACTGACATTTGTCTTAATTTAGGTTAGCAACATTTGGAATTATATTAAACGTGAATAGGAAAAGCTTGAATGTTTTATTTATCTCATTAACCATTAAGATTCTTTTACAAATAAATAAGCATAATTCTAATCTAATTCATTCTTAGCCTAATCTCTTCATTCCTGTAGCTGCCAAATGCTATTTGTTCATAAACATGAAGGCACATCTTTTCAAAACAAATGTTCAATGGCCTCTTGCTTATTCAATTTCAAAAATTAATTATAAATCAATTTCTTAATGAAATTGCGCAAATCTTGATTCGTTGAGCTCATGAGTAGGAGGGCTTCATCTCTATAGCTTTTGTTTCGGGTTCGACGTCATCAAGCTGGGCTCCATTTCATGGTAGCATGGCTAGGATTACACTTTGATCAACATATCGAGGTACGAAGCCTTGAAAATGGTTGCGTGAATTTGGGTTCATTTGGAAAATTGGGTTATGGTTTTCCTTGGAAGTAGCGTATGCCTTTAGGAAGAAGAAAGGGGGCGCGGAAACAAGATGATGTGGCAAGTATGGATGAATTTGTTCCATTTTCGTTTTTAACAATTTATTTAATTCTAATCGCTAAAACTTGTATAACTTTTGCATACGACTTCAGAATGACATGTGGTTTGTTGCATTGGAATCGTATCGACGAGCTCTTCGTGATGCCACTGGTTTGAACTGATTCTGAGACGGTTGATTTTTTGACCTATTGTAACGACCTGGGTTTTTAAATCGGGAAATAATAATTATTTAACGATAAATTCCAAGAAACAAACAAGAAAATAAATTAAAACAATTAAATTTAGTTATTAGAATGAATATATTCAAAGTTTATTGAACTTAACATAAAATTAAATATTTGTATGCAAAGAATTTGAAAACAAATTTGTAATCAAAACGTTATAAGTTTGTTCCGTAAAATTCTGGTAATTTAAACTAAATAAATTTAAATGATCGCTAATTAAACTCAGTGAAATTAAATATAAAAATAGAATTTTTATAAAATGTTCAAATCACTGATAACTGTGTGCTGTTGTGTTCGTTTGACATCCTGATTCCAATGTTATATTTATACTGATATTTTGGTGTCCGTAAAGATAAATTGATAGACAATTATTTTCATACAGGTGACCATGTAAAAGTGCAACATAAAATCGGACTGAAATAAAGTGTGACCTACGAATGTACAGACAAATAAAAATAAAATAAAAGAAGAAGCTGCATTATTTTAATCATTTTGGCTCTCTACTTTGGAGCATTGCTCGCGCATGAATGAAATGGACATCTCGTCCATTGCTCCATGCATGACGGCATTAAATGAGGAGTCTTCGTTGCATTTAATGGGTGATACAAGCACATCATTTTACCTAACACCACATCTACACGTTATCCCCTTACCTCTCTCAGTATCCATCTTCTCGCCGTACCACCTTTCTCTTCATTTACACGCAAGCCTAAGGGACACCACAATAATCTACAAACCACCGTATACATAAGCTCCCAAACTCATTTGCTATCGCTTCATCTTCATTTACCTCTTCTCCATTCGAAATTGTTGCTTCAGAAAAAGTTTCTTTCATATATATAAATAAAAAAAAAAAAAAAAAACAAAACAAAACAAAAAAAAGTAACTCATGAAGTAGGCAGCAGCCCACCTTCTCCTTGTTCCACAGCCATCCCACTTTTCTCTCCACCCTCAAGCTCCGACAGTCCGCACCAAGTTCGGACAGCCCCGCACCAACATCCGACAGTCCGCACCAATCTCCGACAGCCTGCGGTAACTTCGGTAGTTGTCTGTTCTCTCGTCGTGTCCATCACGTCGTCATCATTTAGCTCTCGAAATCCGAAAATGAGTTGTTATTCACGTCTAAACTTCTCTAATGTGTTCGCTATATATTTATACACATATGAACGATTATTGTGTGCATGCGGCTTGTACGTGTATGTGCATGTGTAGATGAAACCAAGCATGTGTTTTACTATGTGTTGTGATGTATATGTGTGTGTGATCCAGTGTGCGCATGCATAAGAGAAAGGTGTGCGTGAGATAGGGAATACACAGGCATTTGCAAAAGAGAAAAAAACCATGATCTCTTACATTATTTCTTTCCCTTTCATTCATTTTTTTTTTTTTTGCGTTAAACAACATTTTGACAAGTCAGTATTTACTTTCCATCTTCCGGTCATTTTTTTGGACAACGTTCCACATTTCTTATTTCTTTTATCCAAACAAACCAAGCCTCCTTTTCTTCTCCTAGTTCTTCTCTCCTTTACATTATTGCCTCTCAGTAAAAAAAAAAAAAAAAAAACATTGTCTATACTTGGGTGTGTGTGCGCGCAAGCGAACGTGAGTAGCAAGGAGGGGAAAGCTGTTTTTCATGCGTGACTCAAGGAAAAAAAAAAAAAACCGCAGGCATGGGGAAAGGGAAGCTGTGCATGGACACACAACATTTCAAAGTGGTACATTTATTTTCTTTCATTCTTCACGCATGGGAAAAAAGAAAGGAGGCACTTATTCTTTCCATTTTATTTTCTGGGCAACACAGTTCATTTCTAAACACAGCAACCTCCAAATAATTTACTCATGCAAGACATTCATTTCAATCTCATTTTTGGAGCCACAACAACGTTTTATTGCATTGGTTCTTCACGCACCCTACTCTGTCTCTCTTCTCATTTATGCTTCAGGTCCTCTCTCCTTTCCAGCAAATGGAAATTCATGCATGAATGTGTATATATATTCTTATGCGTGGTGTACTGTGTGGCGTGATGAGTGTGTGTGCAGTGTTGAGTGTATGCATGTGTATACATTTGTTAAAAAAAATGTTTTCTTTTGTGTGTTTAAACGTGTGCATGTGTGTTTAAAAAAAGTGTGTAGGTATGTGTGTTTAAAAAAGTGCATGCGTGTGTTTAAATATGCAGTGCATGAGTATACCATGTACACTAATATGGCGTATGTGTGCCATGCATATGTTCATATGTTGTGCGTGAGTGTAAATATATAAATATGTACATGTCGTGCATACATCCTTTCATCTTCTTTTTTTTTTTTTTGGATGTTTTGAAAAAATAGGGATAAAGCATGGTACAGTATGGTGCATGGCCTTTAAACTAATGCATGAAGCATGTTCCATTCACTACATTTCGAGAAAAAAACAAAAAAATAATTAGGTAGGTTAATAATATAAAAAGACATCTTTTGCAGATCCAAAATATTTATAAAGATAGGTAAGATCGTAAAAGGGACACACTCAAATGGTTTTGTTTCAAAAATGAATTGTGCAAACTTTTTCACAGTTTCAGTACAAACCGAACACCGAAACTGACAAATGAATATATTTCGATAATCAGCGCGATGAGACGGACACAACGGTATATAATTTGCAGTGTCTGCATGCTCCGTTCAAAAACGTGTTGCAGACCCCTTTAACGTAAAAATGCGGATGTGAAATGGAGGTAAAAACGTCCGATTTTCACGAAACAAATTCCGCCGTTGGATTACTGTCAATGAATAGAATATTTTTCATGTTTGTCCAAACTTGTTTTGAAGAAATTTTAAAATCGTTAAAATTTGAACTGGTATGCGTAGCTTTGCACTGAAAATTGCGCGACCGACGACATTCAAATTTATCGACAAAATTTCCACAACTGCTATATTTCACTATACGTATTTCAAATTCCAAATTCGCATTTTGATAAAAAAGTAGAATTGTTTCAAATTTCAAAGATTAAACTTGGGTTTATATTATATACATGAAAATTTGATTTAAATTGATGAATGAAATACTAAGTGATTTAAATTTTATTTAAACTTATTGAAATAACCATTGTTGAACCTCTTATTGGTAAAAAAAAAACGTTAGCCTAAATATTTAGGGAAGTAAATTTCAAAATTGTAAATTTTGGATACAAATTTAGTTGACAAAAACAATTTAATTAAATGAAGTAAAATTATGAAATTTGAAAGTGAACTTAAGTGAAATATTAAATATTTGGAAATTGTAAATTTTATAAAAGAAAAATACAATATTTCATTGATTTGGGACTTTGGAATTAGACATAAAGTTAAGTAAACGACAAAATATTGTTAATAATTCAAAGTGGAATATTTGATGGTTCAAATTTGAATAAGGAAGTTGAAATACAATTATGGTTTGATGTATTCGAAATTAATCAATGAAAAATAAAATTGAATGACGTTAGTTGTCAAAGAGACCGGAGCCATTTATGGACACATTCTCTATCGATACTGGAACCACTTTGATAACTATGTTCGTGAAGTGATGATCCAGAATGAAGTGGTTGTTTTTGGTGTACGTTTGCTGGATTGAACAAAGTGAACGATAATGGATGACCGACACTTGTGTCAAATTTGAAATGACTAAAACAGGAGTCGTGTCGGACCATTGATGCTAGCTACCTCTAGCAGACACACTTCTTCGTGTATTCTAATTTTTGTTATTTGGTGATCACCCTTGATTTTGGTAGTGTTGTGTTGCGGTGGGCCGTTAGGGGTTACCATCAGTTCGGATCAGGCAAATTGGTAGTATCCTACCTTAGGCATTGCCTTATGTGCCTTGTCATACGTTTTATCCTTATGCGTGACCACTACGAGTTTCTACTTAACATGTGCCTATAGGGGACTCACTGGCTACCGACGTTCTACTGGTTGTGTTACATGACTTGTACAGACCACATTGTTTAAAAATGTGTTAAGGGGGATCGATATAAAGCCTTAAAGCTATTTTTAATATTTTATATCACTGATAGACATTGCATATAATAGCGTATCATACTATATATAGATAGTTTAACGGATCCTTAAGAGATGGAAAAATGTCATAACATCTCTTGAGTTATTTGCATTTGAGTTTAGATCGAATCACATTAGAATGTTTAGACCAGACTCGAGTGTTTTGTGTTTTTCTCATTTCGCTCGGGTAAGACTGAGTACTGTAGTGTTCTCGAGGAGCACTTTGTCTGGAGCCGAAGACCTAGTCGAAGACTTTATCTTGTCCAGTATTAGTTTCTTATTTCCATTTGGCTTGTATTTGCAAAATTTATGAGTCGCTATATTGTATAATTAAAATGTAACTGTTTAAGTAGCTTCATGAACTGCTATGTATATTATTTTGTTTCCACTGCGAGATTCTGTGTTATTCTGTATATGTGATTCTATGTTCTGATTCTATTATACACCCTAAATTGATTATCTGTCAGTTTTGAATCGTTCGAGTTGGACATGTGTGGTTTTATTGTCAAATTGGATTATTTAGAAAAGGCGGGTTGTCACAGTTGGTATCAAAGCCAAGGTTTTGAAACACCTTAGCCTGGGGAGTAAAACTCATTGTAGATAGGGTTAGAAATACCCTAGAATGAGTAGAATCATTTCCGAGAGAGCGTATTTTGAAAGTATAAAATGTTTTAAAATCGAACCTATTTTCAAAATCTCTTTTTAAACTTTAGCCTATTTTCTTTAGTTAGGATTCTCTTCAGTTTAAAATTCTCAAATTTTGTTCTTATCTCATCCTGGACTCTTTAGGTTGAATCGAGGAAGAGGTAATTTCCTTACCATCTCATCGTGAAATTGTATTCCGTATTGATCTCATTCAAGGAGCTAGACCCATTATACTTGCTCCAAGAAGAATGGCACCTAAGGAGAAGATTGTATTAAAGGTGCAAATCGAAGATCTATTCTCTAAAGATCTAATTCGTCGAAGTCATTTAGAATGGGGAGCTGCAGTTGTATTTGTTACTAAGTCAGACGGTTCTCTGAGAATGTGCGTAGACTATCGGGAACTAAATAAGCTTACTCGCAAGAATCAATATCCAATGCCTCACATTAATGACATATTTGATCAACTGCACGGAGCCAAGATATTTTGTCAACTCGACCTTGCCACAGGTTTTCACCAACTTCGAATTTCTGAAGATAGTATTCCCAAAACAGCTTTTCAAACAGAAGACGGTTTCTATGAATGGTTAGTTATGCCATTTGGTTTAACTAATGCCCAGCTTACTTTGTTGACCTCATGAACAAAGTATTCCGGGATGTTCTGAATAAGTTCGTCTTTGTCTTTATTGATAATATTCTAGTCTTTTCTAAGACTAAAGAAGAACATGAGGAGCATATCAAGTTTGTTCTTAAAACTTTGAAAAATCATCAACTGAAGGCCAAGTTTTCTAAGTGTCATTTTTGGAGAGATAAACTTAGATTTCTTGGACATATTGTTTCGAAGAATGGGATTTCGGTCGATCCAGCTAAGAACGCCGTAATCAAAGTAAGCCCTTAATTTAAAACATCCATTCATTCTTATTCGATTCATCTTATCTCTCTTATATAGGTATTCATAAATTCTTTAACTGTTAGGATTGGAAAACTCCTGAAACTCCAACCGATATTCGTAGTTTCCTTGGCTTAGCTGGTTATTATAGGAGATTCATCGAGAATTTTGCTCGAATTTCTTCACCACTCACAGCTTTGATTGGAAAGAATGTTAAGTTTGAATCGAGCGATAAGTGTATAAAAGCATTTAATGAACTTAAACACAAGTTAACTTCTGCTCCTGTTCTTACTGTTCTAGATGGAAGTGAAGGTTTGACTGTTAAACCGATGCCCGCAAATTTATTAATACAGTCATACAACAATCCTCCACTGTTTTGAGAGTCCAATAATGGGGGTAGGGTTTCCGCCGCCGGCCTCTTTCCTCCATCTGATCTTCTTCTCGTCTTCTCGTTTCTTTCCTTCCACCTCTTCGATTCGTCCTCCATCTTCCTTATCTCTTCACCCGCTTTTTTTCGCTTGTTGTTTCTCTGTTTTCGTTTTCCTTTCCCCCTTTTTTTTTTGCTTTTTCCTTTTGCCTTCTACTATCACCTATTTTGTTGCCGCTCTTTCCTCAACCCAGTTATGCTTTCCCGTTCAGATCTGTTTATAGCGGCTTCTGTGCTGTTCTTCTCAGATCTGATTTTTTCTTGGGTTAGGGCTTTCGAGCTCTTGTGATGCCTCTTTACGCTTTGGTTGGGGTTGTTTCGTCTTCTCCATTGTTGGTTTTGCTTTGCTTTGGTTGTGGGTTTTGTGCATCGAGCTGCAGGTTCCACTCTTTCTCAACCTCTCTTCCATCTTCCTGCTTATATTGGGCCCAAATCGAAGGTCTTTATCTTATCGGCTTGCTACAGATTTCGCTGTTAATCTCTGGTATTCTCCTGGAGTGCCGATGCCTTTTACCATGATCTACATTATGTCACGTATTTCTATGTCTAGTAAGCTGTCTATTCTTCTCTAAGTAGTGGGTTCATCACCTTTCGGTGAACTATTGCTTGTGCCTCGGCTTCATCAGCCATAGGGATGACTGTGCTGGTATTTCATGGTGTTGAGGCATTCTTTGTTCTTCGGCTTGTTCTATACTTTGTGCGATCTGTCCCGAGACTTTGGAGGTTCGGATTTTCGATGCTCTTTGGGTTTCCTTTTTTGAAGATTGTTTGCTGATTTGTCTATGTTTGCTTGGGAGTCTGTCCTTGTTTATACTGCGTTGCCCTGCTGCTTGATTCTATGTCTTGTTTCTCTTGTAATTCTTGGAGTGCTTTGCTTTTCTGTGGCATATTGGTTGATGGAGGTGCTCTTGATTGGTGATAGGAAGGCTTTTGTGTTATGTTTGTTTGGTTTTCTTATTGTTCTGTTTTTTGTTTTGTAATGTAGCTGTTTTGTGGAGCTTGTGGCTCCAGTTGTGTTTTCTTCTTTTGTTTTCGATCTGTAATAGGCCTGTAATAGCTTGTGTTTTAATGAAAATCCTTTTATTGAAAAAAAAAAGAAAAAAAAGGTTAATACCGATGCTTGCGGAGAAGGTTTGGGAGTTGTTCTTATGCAGCATGGTAAAGTTATTGCTTATGCTGGTAGACAACTCAGAGTCCATGAGGTTAATTATGCAGCGCATGACTTAGAACTACTTGCTGCAGTTTTTGCTCTTAAGTTGTGGAGGCACCATCTTTTGGGAATTAAATTTGAACTCTTCATTGACTACAAATCATTGAAGTATATCTTTTCTCAGACGGATCTGAATCAGAGGAAAGTCAGATGGCTCGAGTTTTTAGCATCCTATGACCTCGACATTAACTATACCCCCGGAAAGGCTAATGTGGTAGCCGACTCTTTGAGTAGAAACAAAGCGATGTTGTTCCAAACTACTGCTTCTCCAGCTCTTATGGATCACATTATTGCTAAGAAAGAAGAAGATGAAATGTTTAGGCGAATAAAGGAAAGCGTTTTCAATAGAGAAGTTGTAAATGTGCAGAAGGGATGGGGTGCTGAAATTGGTACCAATGGAATTTTGAGGATCAACAATTGTATTTGCGTTCCGAATGTGGATGGTTTAAGACAGGAGGTGCTTAGGGAGAATCATCAGTCCAAACTTTCTATTCATCCTGGGGTCACAAAGATGTATCATAATATGAAGAAGCTTTATTGGTGGAGTGGAATGAAGAGAGACATTTCTATTCATATCAGTAGATGCGCCACTTGCCAGCAAGTAAAAGCCGACTATCAGAAGACTGCAGGGTTGTTACAACCTTTAGAGATTCCTAACTAGAAATGGGACCAAATTTCTGTGGATTTCATAGATGGATTACCAAGGACCAGGAGGGGAAATGGAAGCATCTAGGTTATTGTTGATAGACTAACCAAATCAGCCCACTTTATTCCTGTAAAGACAACTCGAACTGCTTCATGTTTAGCCGAGCTCTATATAAAGGATATAGTCCGACTTCATGGTGTTCCGTCTAGCATAGAATGTGATAGAGATCCCATTTTTACTAGCAAATTCTGGAAAGCTTTCCAGATAACTTTAGGAACTCAATTGAACCTGAGCACCGCCTATCATCCTCAGACAGACGGTTAGACCGAAAGAGTAAATCAGATTCTTGAGGATTTGCTTTGTGCTTGTGCTTTAGATTTCGGGGGATCTTGGGAAGATCATCTCCATCTTGTTGAATTCACCGATAATAGCTATCAGGTAATTTAATTCAAATTAAAAGTCATGTTTAAATAAATGTAAACCTTTAATAAATCTTTGAAATTCAGGCGAGTATTAAAATGGCACCGTTCGACGCTCTGTATGGACGACCATGTAAATCTCCATCTTGTTGGATTGAGTTTGGGAATCGACTTGTTCTGGGCCCCGAAATGATTTTGGAAGCTTCCGAAAAAGTTGGAGAAAACAGAAGGTGGATAAAGATTGTCCAGGATAGGAAAAAAAAGTATGCTGATGGAAAGAGGAGACATTTGGAATTTGTAGTTGGTGATCTTGTGTTTCTGAAAATTTCACCTTTGAAGAACGTGATTCATTTTGGAAAGAAAGGGAAGCTTGCTCCAAGATTTGTTGGTCCTTTTCCTATCTTAGAAAAGATTGACGGTTTGGCTTATAGGGTTGATTTTCCAGAGAAACTATCGGGTATGCATAATGTATTCCATGTTTCACATATTCGTAGATATGTATATGACCCGTTAGCTATAGTCCAGCCTGTTTTATTTGAAGATGTGGATGTTGAACCAAATCTTACTATCGAAAGAAGACCACTTCGTATAGTCGATAAAGATACGAAGCGGCTTAAAAGGAAGATAGTGAATCTCGTCAAAGTTCAGTGGAGTAGAGATGACCGAGATTGCACTTGGGAAACTGAGAATGGTATCTGTGCCTCAAATCTTGAATTGTTTACATAAGGTACCCAAATTCATCTTTAATCATTCATACATTTATGCTTATTTCTTTATTTTTCCTTGTTCCGTTCTTTTCGAGGATGAAAAGATTTGAGTAGGGGAGAATGTAACGACCTGGGTTTTCAAATCGGGGAAAAAAAAATATTTAACGATAAATTCCAAGAAACAAACAAGCAAATAAAATAAAACAATTAAATTTAGTTATTAGAATGAATATATTCAAAGTTTATTGAATTTAACATAAAATTAAATATTTGTATGCAAAGAATTTGAAAAAAAAATTGTAATCAAAAGGTTATAAGTTCGTTCTGTATAATTTTGGTAATTTAAAATAAATAAATTTAAATGATCGCTAATTAAACTCAGTGAAATTAAATATAAAAATAGAATTTTTATAAAATGTTCAAATCACTGGTAACTGTGTGCTGTTGTATTCATCTCGACGTTCTGATTCCAATGGTATATTTATACTGATATTTTGGTGTCCGTAAAGACAAATTGGTAAACAGTTATTTTCATACAGGTGACCCTGTAAACAAGTGCAACATAAAATCGGACTGAAATAAAGTGTGACCTACGAATGTACAGCATAAAATAAAAGAAGAAGCCACATTATTTTGATCTTTTTGGCTCTCTACTTTGGAGCATTGCTCACGCATGAATGAAAGGGAAATCTCTTCCATTACTTCATGCATGAAGGCATTAAATGCGAAGTCTTCGTTGCATTAAATGAGTGATAGAAGCACATCATTTTACCTAGCACGACATCTTCACGTTATCCTCTTACCCCTCTTTGTATCCATCTTCACACCATACCACTTTTCTCTTCATTTACACGCAAGCCTAAAGGGACACCACAACAATTTACAAACCACCGTATACATAAACTCCGGTACTCATTTGCTCTCGCTTCATCTTCATTTACCTCTTCTCCATTCAAAATTGTTGCTTCAGAAAAAGATTCTTTCATATTAAGAAAAATGAAGAAAACAAAAGAAAAAAGTAACGCATGAAGTAGGCAGCAGCCCACCTTCTCTTTGTTCCACAGCCATCCACTTTTCTCTCTACCCTCAAGCTCCGACAGTCCGCATCAAGCTCCGACAGCCCCGCACCAACATCCGACGGTCCGCATCAATCTCCGACAGCCCACGCTAACTTCCGTAGTTGTCCGTTCTCTCGCCGTGTCCATCGCGTCGTCATCATTTAGCTCTCGGAACCCGAAAGTGAGTTGTTACTCACGTCTAAACTTCTCTAATGTGTTCGCAATATATTTATACACATATGAACGATTATTTTGTGCATGCGGCTTGTACGTATATGTGCATGTGTAAATGAAACCAAGCATGTGTTTTACTATGTGTTGTGATGTATATGTGTGTGATCCAGTATGCGCATGCACAAGAGAAAGGTGTGCGCGAGATAGGGAATACACAGGCACTTGCAAAAGAGAAAAAAACCATGATCTATTTCATTATTTCTTCCTCTGTCACTTTTTTTTTTTGTGGCTTTAAACAACATTTTGGCAAGTCAGTATTTACTTTCCATCTTCTGGTTTCTTTTTTTTGGGCAACGTTCCACATTTCTTATTTCCTTTATCCAAACAAACCAAGCCTCCTTTTCTTCTCCTAGTTCTTCTCTCCTTTCCATTATTGCCTCTCAGTAAAAAAAGGAGTTTTTACCTATGTAGGCCTGTTTTACAAAACAATAACTGAAAGAGTGATGTTCTAAAAGTAATTACAAATTTAGACCTGTTTCGGTGTACATGGTGTCTGAAGGCGAGTTTTGGAAACTCGACTTCATTAAAACACGAAGGCGAGTTTCCAAAACTCGCCTTCAGATAAACCCTTCACAGCAGAAACAGTGAATTCATACACAAACACAAGCACAAGTTTCAAACCGCCTTACATTGAGGCTTCAACAAACATAAGCACCAGTTTCAAACACAAAGCAAATTCATACACAAAGCAAATTCATAAACAAATAGAGTTATCCAATTAATAAGCGTACCAAAACAAGTTCATACACAAAACAAAAACATGCACTAGATTCATCCATGGATACGAAATAAATAAACATACCAAAATATAGCAAATTCAAACACTATCAGTTAGAACAATCAAATGTGCACTCGGTTCGCCTCGGCCGCCTGACGAATGGTGTGGAAATTGAAGACGAACCACTGCCGCTGCTGCTCCTAGTGCGTCGTGCACTGCTGGTACGTGGTAATGTAGGTGCAGGTTGAGATCGGCCATGCACAATTTCTTCGTGCGCTGCTGGAGGTGGAGGAGGACCTGCAGGAGGAGGAGGTGGAGGAGATGGTGGTTTCGGCCGTTCCAGTTTGTTTCTGCACAAAATCACGTCTAGAATCTTCTGTATGTTTGTGCACATTGCCCGACCCTCGTCGTCAGTCTGTCTCTGTCTAAGCTTCTCAGCCTCCTCCCATGCACGGTTAATACCAGCAACCTGCACATTTAAAAGGAAATTAGATAGAATGGATAAATGAAACTAAATGTATTTAATGGTACACACATCGACTTACCACGTTCCTCTCCAGTGGTGCTCTAGGAACGTACGGTGCTACCGCAATATCGACTTTGGGAGTAAGGACGTAGCGTCGTGTTACGTTCCAGAACCACCTCATGTACTTCGCCACGGATATGGGGGGATCCCTCTCGAACTCAATACTGTTATCGCGGTCATCCCACATAGCACGATACATCTGAAAGTCCTGCGTGGTGTAGCCCTCAATGTAAGGCGGTGCATCATCCGGTATATGTTGCCTCATGCCGAACTGCCTCATAACCCTATCGGGAAGGTGCCAAGCGGTGAAGCTGTAGGCTATCATAGGTACTCTCGTTGTCCAAAGGTGCCTATGAGCGCTGCACATGGGTGGTAGTGTGGCAAGTAGCTCCTGAGAGTACGGAAACCATGTAACCTTTTCGTTCGTAAGGACGTCCAACTCATTGCGGTAAAAGTACAGCTCTCGTCGCGGTGTATGTCGCGTATCCTTTTTTCCAAACCACCTGTTACACGATAATAAAAGGTACATATATTGGAAATGGTATGTGTTGTGTTTAATAAAATAAACCATTAAATAAGTATACCTAGCTCCAAGCGGCATCGATGCGTCGATGGGAGGAGGAGTCACTACTACTAAACTTCCGACGGGAAGATAAGTCCAGGAACAAAGCTAAGTACACAAAAATGTACTATTAATACAAGAGAATGATGCATCACATTGTATAATAGTAAATTATATAAATTCGGTTCATACCTGAAGTAGTGTCAGGCAACCGGCAACACAGTTATACTATTGTAGCGCGGACTTAGACAATTCCTGGTATGCATAGGCCAAGACTGCACTACCCCACGAATATGTAGCGCACTGCCCGATGTCAACTATAAAGGGCATTTGTCAACAATAATGGTAATGTGAACGGGGATGACTATGTTTTGAAATGTTTAAATTATATGTGGATGGGAACGACCCTGTTTTGAAATGTTTAAATTATATGTGGATGGGGACGACCATGTTTTGAAATGTTTAAATCCTGATAGTATGAATATTGCGGGTAAAAACCGTAAAACTTGTTGCAAACTTAGTGTGCATGTGACGACCCCTTAAACCAAGTAGTGCTGAATCACTCCTGATACGACTAGTCATATTCCCTACAGTATTACGCCAGACGAAACAGTGCCGTGCAGCACGTAAAGCAAACTGTACCAGTGACCTTTCACATCATTATTTGTTTTACCCTTTATTCACTTGTACACTACGCAGCTATATATCTCTGTCGAAGGACTCACAACTTATCTGACTCCAACAACTTAGTTTCAAACCACTCTGTGCTTTACCACAACTATGCCTTCTTGGCCATCATCTCCAGGCTCTGAGGAAGAGGCGTATGAACGAATGGAACTTCAGGCGCTTGCAGATGAACTCGAGTTTCTTAACGAACTGGACGCTCTACTTGGACCACCGTCCGAACAACGGCCCGTCCAACCTCCACATCAAGCCCAAGTACCAAACGTTCAACACATGCATCAACAGTCCGTCGTTGTACCACGACAAGAAGTTGGTTCTTATCAAGTACCACATGTTCCAATCCCTGCTGAACAGGAAGGTGACTCTTATCAAGTTTGTTGCTACTGCGGTTATCCAGTTGAAGCTGTGGTTCGAGCAGATGGCAACGATATTGGTCGTCGCATTCTGCAATGTCCAGCCTATTCGAATGGGTGCAATTACACAGAATGGATAGACGAACCGATAGGGCAAAGGGGAATAAGATATGCAAACGGACTTGAACAACAGAATAGACAACTCCGTAACGTTTTTGAACAGTTGCGCCTTAACCTGATGATTAAGCCGCTTCACATCCCAAGAACAACGTCAGATGTAGTTTGGTTATCGTACTATTTTCCTAATTAGCATATGTTGTATTCTAAGATATAGTATCTACTCTCGTGTTAGCATATGTTGTCTCCTAAGGTTTAGTACTTATTTCGGGGTTACGATGTCTTGTAATCAGTGTTTTAGTTAATATTTGTTGTTATTCGGTTTATGAAATTCGCTCTATTTGAATGTACACTTTACGGTATAATTAAAAACGGGCTAGTAGCGTCGTGGTAGTTCGTAGTTATACGCATTGAACTTTAACTAAGTATATATGATTCGCTCAAAGTCGGATTTCTTTGAAACAAGAAACGTTAGAATCCAATGAACTATATTTTTATAACGGAAGAGAAAAATGAAGATTTCATAGTACGTATCTTTAGCTATGTCCAAATCAAATCTTCAGAAAGTCGCTGTGGAATCGTTTATAAACCATAACAACTTATTAATAGTTTATGCAGGATTTTCATATAGTATAAACTGAGCGTCGATTTTAATATACAATCGTTCTAATATGGGGTTGTGTTGAAGTTGGTTGTGTGGGTAAAATACAAAGGCGAGTTTTGGAAACTCGCCTTTGTATTTTAACGAAGGCGAGTTTTCAAAACTCGTCTTTGTTAGCACAAATAGGCCTATATTTGTAATAACTTCTGAAACATGGCTATATGTGTAATACTATTTTTAAATAGGGCTACATGGTAAAAATCCCAAAAAAAAACATTGTCTATACTCAGGGTCTGTTTTGAGGGTAGGCAGGCTAGGCAGTCGAAGAGGGCAACCCACCCTAAGGGGCAACGGCAGGGTGGTGGTCGAGGTGGTGGTGGTCAACTAAGTTTATGTTTTAAATTTATCATCAGCAACCAATTTTAATTGTATAGGTGGTCGGGTTGGTTATACTTTTCCTTTACAAGACCTAGGTATCTATTTTGATTCCTGGTACCAACATGTCAGTTTTTCACACCTTCCTGCCTACTTGCTCGCTACTTGCTTGTACAGGGCAAATTTTTTATTTTTCCCTGCTTGATTGCCCCTTGTATGCCTAGGGCAACCCAACACTTCAAGTCGGCCCTGTCTATACTTGGGTGTGTGTGCAAGTGAACGTGAGTAGCAAGGAGGGGAAAGCTGTTTTTCATGCGTGACATAAGGAAAAAACAAACAAATGCAGGCATGGGAAAGGGAAGCTGTGCATGGACACACAACATTTCAAAGTGGCACATTTATTTTCTTTCATTCTTCTCGCATAGGAAAAAAGAAAGAAGGCCCTCATTCTTTCCATTTTATTTTCTGGGCAACACAGTTCATTTCTAAACATAGCAACCTCCTAAATAATTTACTCATGCAAGACATTCATTTCAATCTTATTTTTGGAGCCACAACAACGTTTTATTGCATTGGTTCTTCACGCACCCTACTCTCTCTCTTCTCATTTATGCTTCAGGTCCTCTCTCCTTTCCAGCAAATGGAAATTCATGCATGAATGTGTATATATATTCTTATGCGTGGTGTACTGTGTGGCGTGATGAGTGTGTGTGCAGTGTTGAGTGTATGCATGTGTATACATGTGTTAAAAAAATGTTTGCTTTTGTGTGTGTTTAAATGTGTGCATGTGTGTTTAAAAAAAGTGCATGCGTGTGTTTAAATATGCAGTGCATGAGTATAGTGTATACATTAATATGGTGTATGTGTGCCATGCATATGTTCATATGTTGTGATATGTACATGTTGTGCATACATCCTTTCATCCGTTTTTTTTTGTAAAAAAATGTTTTTAAAAAAAGGGGTAACGCATTGTACAATATGGTGCATGACCTTTAAACTAATGCATGCAGCCTGTTCCATTCAATACATTTAGAGAAAAAAACAAAAAAATAATTAGGTAGGTTAATAAAATAAAAAGACATCTTTTGCAGACCCAAAATATTTAGAAAGATATGTAAAATCATAAAAGGGACACATTGAACTCAAATGGTTTTGTTTCAAAAATGAACTGTGCAAACTTTTCACAGTTTGAGCGCAAACCGAACACCGAAACTAACAAATGAATATATTTCCGTAATCAGCGCGACGAGACTGACTCAATGGTATATAATTTGCAGTGTCTGCATGCTCCGTTCAAAAACGCGTTATGGACCCCTTTAACGTAAAATTGCAGATGTGAAATGGAGGTAAAAACGTACGATTTTCGCGAAATAAATTTCCGCCGTTGGATTACTGTCAACGAATAGAATGTTTTTCATGTTTATCCGAACTTGTTTTGAAGAGATTTCAAAATCGCTAAAATTTGAACTGGTATGCGCAGCTTTGCACTGAAAATTGCGCGACCGACGACATTCAAATTTTTCGACGAAATTTTCACAACTACGATATTTCACTATATGTATTTCAAATTCCAAATTCGCATTTTGAAAAAAAATAGAATGGTTTCAAATTTCGAAGATTAAACTTTGGTTTAAATTATATACATGAAAATTTGATTTAAATTGATGAATGAAATATTAAGTGATTTAAATTTTATTTAAACTTATTGAAATAACCATTGTTGAACCTCTTATTGGTAAAAAAAACGTTGGCCCAAATATTTAAGGAAATAAATTTCAAAATTGTAAATTTTGGATACAAATTTAGTAGACAAAACCAATTTAATTAAATGAAGTAAAATTATGAAATTTGAAAGTGAACTTAAGTGAAATATTAAATATTTGGAAATTGTAAATTTATAGAAGAAAAAAATTTATTGATTTGGGACTTTGGAATTAGACACAAAGTTATGTAAACGACAAAATATTGTTAATATTTCAAAGTGGAATATTTGATGGTTCAAGTTTGAATAAGGAAGTTGGAATACAATTATGGTTTGATCTATTCGAAATTAATCAATGAAAAATAAAACTGAATGACGTTAGTTGTCAAAGAGACCGGAGCCAGTTATGGACACATTCTCAGTCGATACTGGAACCACTTTGATAACCATGTTCGTGAAGTGATGATCCGGAATGAAGGGGTTGTTTTTGGTGTGCGTTTGCTGGATTGAAGAAAGTGAACAATAACGGATGACCGACACTTGTGTAAAATTTGAAATGACTAAAAAGGAGCCGTGCCGGACCATTGAGGCTAGCTACCTCTAGCAAACACACTTCTTCGTGCAATCTAATTTTTATTATTTGGTGATCACCCCTGATTTTGGAAGTGTTGTGTTGCGTTGGGCCGTTAGGGGTTACCACCAATCCGGATCAGGCAAATTGGTAGTATCCTACCTTGGGCATTGCCGCACGTGCTTTGTCATACGTTTTATCCTTATGCGTGACCACTACGAGTTTCTACTTAACATGTACCTATAGGGGACTCACTGGCTACCGACGTTCTACTGGTTGTGTTATAGGACTTGTATAGACCACAATGTTTAAAAACGTGTTAAGGGGGATCAATGTAAAGCCTTAACGCTATTTTTAATATTTTATATCACTGATAGACATTACATATAATAGCGTATCATACTATATATAAATAGTTTAACGGATCCTTAAGAGATGGAAAAATGTCGTTACATCTCTTGAGTTATTTGCATTTGAGTTTAGATCTAATCACATTAGAATGTTTAGACCTGACTCGAGTGTTTTGTGTTTTTCTCATTTCGCTCGGGTCAGACTGGGTACTGTAGTGTTCTCGAGGAGCACTTTATCTGGAGCCGAAGACCTAGTCGAAGAATTTATCCTATCCAGTATTAGTTTCTTAATTCCATTTGGCTTGTATTTGCGAACTTTATGAGTCGCTATATTGTATAATTAAAATGTAACAGTTTAAGTAGCTTCACGAACTGCTATGTATACTATTTTGTTTTGCTATGAGATTCTGTGTTATTCTGTATATATGATTCAATGTTCTGATTCTATTATACACCCTAAATTGATTATCTGTCAGTTTTGAATCATTCGAGTTGGACATGTGTGGTTTTATTGTCAACTTGGATTATTTAGAAAAGGCGGGTTGTCACACCTATTTTGGAGTTCAATCGCATTCGAAACCAGAGGTGAGTGATTAAACCCACTCACGCTTAACTATATTATTCTAATATTAGTTAAATTAATATCATGTCATGATAAGATAGTATGGATTGATGTTTGACAGTTTAAATTGCGTATTTATATTGATTTGCATTGATAGTATAATTCAATTTGATTGTTAAATATAATTTTTCAATTAAGTTAAAATTTTGACATATCATTACTGTTTAAAACTTGACATCTGAAATTTGTAAATTAATATGATATTGGATTGTTTTGTACATATCGATGCGATGAGTGGCTTAAATTTGATATGTTGACATATTGATGTTAATTGTGTAAATTTACCTGTTATTCATAGTTATTCGTATATGACTGTTGTGTCGATTAATCCCAATCATTACCCTAGATGTTACGTGCATCGAATAAACCCGGGATTAATCATTAAAATGAATTAAGAACGTAGGTTGAAATGATAAATACCTATGACCACGATTTGGATTGAAATGATATATATCCTTTCCCAAAATACTAAAATTAAGATTTTAGTATCACTTGGCCATAGGATGGAAAATTTTATATGGACACCAGTTGGTTAAATAAAATTTGTTTTAATCATGAACTTTGAAATATTGTTTTAAAGACAATATAAGCGATGTTTTATAATTTATTTTTCTTTGAACTTGAACTTTGAATTTTTGAAATATAAATAAAGAGGGAAATAAATTAGTATTGTAACTGAAGCTAAATAAAGTGAAATATAATGTAAATCAAATTTATTGAAATTGAATGGTTTCACCCACCTTTGAAATTTATTATGAATCAACATTGATTTGAATTATATATGAATTGTGAACTCGATATTTGTTATAAATTGAAATCATTGAAAATGAGAATCTGATTTGGAATGTATCTATTTGAATTAATTTGATCGAACTGAAATGAAGGTGAATTGGAAGTTTAATCGATGGAATTGTTGAAAATTGAGTTGGTTGAATTGAAGTTGAAATATGACTTCAAGTTTAATTGAAAATGTTAGAGAAATGATTCGAATTCCAACTATAGTATTACAAATCATTTTATAAACTATTTTAATAATAATTATATTATTTTTTTTCTTTGTAAACTATTTTACTTTGTTACTATTTTATTTTATAAATTATTTCAAATAAATCATTTTATAATTAATTAATTATTTTATAAATTACTTAATGTTTTAACTATATATTTTAATAAATTTGATAAATTCTGTTTTAAATTACAAACTATTTTTTTTCAAACTATTTCAATTACATATCTAAACTATTTTAAATATACTATTAATTATTTTATTATTCAAATTATTAAAGTTGGAATTGTTTCAAGATTTTAAATTGGTTTAAAGAGAGATTTTATTATAAATAATACTCTATCTTGAATATTACATGTTTTTGAAACATGATATTTCGATATGAGGTATGAACCTCTTTGACGTGTAAAAGAACAGACCGGTGTGAAAAATGTAAACGTTTGGTTGTTAAAAAGACCGGGATCGGATATTGTCACACTCTCTGCCAATACTGAAAACCACTTTAACAACTATGTACGCGGTGAAGTTCTAGAAATGGTGTTGGATGGATTTGAAGGAGATTACTGGATTTAAAGAAAAAGAACGATGATGGATAGCCTTGACCTACGGGTCATAATTAAAATGACTAAAACAGGAGCTATACCCAGGTTAATTGAGTTAGCTACTCTGAGCAGGCATACTTCTTCGATACCATATATATACTTTGTCATTGATTGGTGCCATTGATTGATTTTGGGGGTATGTCTGTGGTGGGCGGTAGTTGCGGCTATGCGTTACCACCGGCCTGGGTCCGCAATCCGGTAGAATCACTACTGATGGGTATTGCCTCGATGCCTTGTCATATTTATCCTGATCGAGCCCCCTACGATTTTGATTTAACGTTTCGTATAGCGGTGCATCCCTATCCACCGATCGTTACTGGTGTTTTATATGCAATGTTTACAACAACGTATAAATGGTGTAAGGGTAAAAATGTAATCCCGCTTACGCTATTTTAATATATTATATTTAACCATAGACACTATTATAATAGCGTATTATATTATATAGTATCTAGTTTAACGGATCCTTAGGAGGTGGAAATTCGCATAACATCTCTTAAGTTATTGCACTCATATTGTCGCATGAATTTGATTTAACTAATATTGGAATGATTTATATCTGATCCGAGTGTTTGTTGTGTTTCTTTTTATGCAATACGCTCGGGTCAGACCGAGTTGCAGTTAGCGAAGTTTCACTTGCTTTGAAGATACCATTATGAAGATGAAGATGGAGCTCAACAGACGTATTATCATTATTATTCCGCTGCAAATGCATTGGTATGTTGTATTTTAATTTACTCTGATAATCGTTGTAAAATGTAATAAAATGTATGTTTTTAACAGCTTCATGAACTGTTATTTATTTATTATATTTTGTCCTTCCGCTGCGAGATTCTGTATTTGTTTTCTTCTTTCTTCTTTTTTCCCAATAACTATCCGTATTTTTGATATGTTTATATCGACATTATGGATCATTATCGATTTGAACAGTCAAAAATCCCGGATGTTACAGTTGCTATCAGAGCTTTGGTTTAGCGAAAACCTTGGCTCTATTTGGGATTAACTCATTAGAAATAGGGTAGTAATACTCTAGAATGAGTTTGAGTGTATATGAGAGAGCGTATTTGTATTTTGATATAAAAATGGTTTTATATTGTGTTGGTTGTTCTGTGGAGTATTTATGAATTCTGGTCGGTACTTGGACGCCAAGGCATCGATAGGGATTTCTGAACACTCGAACAGGGCTTATCGACATAATATAGTTTTGAATTATATTATATATATATAGAATTATTTGAAAATATATGAATTTTAATTTTGTTGATGATAATATTAAAATTTTCATCATTTATCATTCGATTAATTAATATCTAGAACCAATGATTATTGAACGGTTTAAGAAAACCAAATATTGAAAATTTATTGATAATGAAACAAGAAGTTAAATATGAATTTGGGAATTTAATTTTGGGTGGTTTTGCAATATTAATTTAAAAATGATTTTTTTATGTCACTATATTTTAAAAGTTGTTTCATATAGAAATTGTTTTCAAATGAATTTTTGAAATAAGTGCATACTTCCCTCTTGCCTTTGGAAAATGATTTCGGTGATGAGTGCACGCATCATCGACATTTATTTTCAAGAGACTATGTAGGGGAGATCACTTAGAACTTTTATACTTTATTTTGTGAAACTGGATTTTATTTAAATCTTTTATATTATGGTTTTATATAAAAAAATATAAAATATTTAATATTTGAAAGTTGATTTGGAAATGAACCTGAAGTTAAATTCTTAGATTCTAGAAAAATTGAAGAAATGAACAATAAAATTATTGAACTATGAAATGAATCTAAGAGAAAAAAATAAAGTGGGAACCCTTGGAAATGTTAAATAGTGAATTTGAATCAAATTGAAACGGTTGAACTTGTGTAATAAATAAGAGAAATGATGAAATATACATTAATTTAAGGAATATGGAATGAAAATGATGTAATAAGGAAATGAATCTAATTTGCGAAGTGAAACAAAAATAGTGAACATAGATGATTGTAAATGAGTCAATTGGATATGAAGTAATATGCATAAATTGAATATGAATTCATTATAAGAAAATAAATTATATAAACCAAATAAATTGAAATTGATCAAATTTGAAAAGAACGAAAACAACTACTGTGCAATAAAAGTGAATGCTACCAATAAATGTAATTAATTGTATATTTGTAAGAAATGGTAGTGTAATAGATTAAATATTGATATTAGAAAGTTTAAATGAAAATTATTGTTAAATTTTTGGATGAATACAAGTTAGAAGTTTGTTAGGTGTATTTGTTAAGCCGTATATAATTTTCTACATATATTGCTTAATATACATATATATATACATGTATATATATATATATATGATTTGGTTTATAAATTGACAACTTCCTTACTATGCCTTTTCGAGGACGAAAAGTTTTAAGTGGGGAGAGTGTAACAACCCCTGTTTTTCGATAATTTAAATTATTAAATTTAATATGATTTTTGAATATATATTTTGTTATAAATAAAATTTAATGATTTAACTATATTAATTTTGATGTGTGAACTTAATTAAAGAGAATTAGATAATGAATTTCAACTTATTATAACAATAATAAGTTGCGTTGGTTGTAAACTTAACTTTGATTTTGTTTATAGTAATTAATAATGAAAATTTGAAGTCCTAAAGAAAATGAATGGAATTGAGTTAAAGAATTTATAGTTGAAATTCAATTGAATTGTAAGAAAGAAAAGAAAAAAATCAATGTTGGAATTAAATACAAATAAAATCAATTCGCAAAATTAGTTTGAATTTATTTTGATTTGAGTAAAACTAACATGTTTTGAAATTAAATTATGATAAATGTTTAATTGAAAGAAAGTGGTTAGAAATGTAATTGAGGAATTTATAGAAAGTAATTAAGACCTAAATTGAAATTGATTAATTTTAAAACTAATTACTCAGTTTATTCTGTATATCCAATTAAATATGATCTTTAATTTTGGTACGATTTAATGAAATATCTTTTACATACGTTTTCACATGTAGATAGTTGTGTATTTTGACATCATTGATTGTTGTAAATGTTTGAATTGTCATGCACATTGTACTATTTCAAATTTCAACGAAAGAACAAATAGATTAACAAAAAAAAGGGAACTTTCATATTCGCAGGCCAACAAAGCTTATACTTCCTTTTACGATGGATAAAATTGTTGTTGATAGTTAATGTAAATAAAGAATTGATTTTGTGAATAATGCTTGGAATGGAATCAAATCAAAAATTTAGGATTCATTTTATAAATCGATACGATATGAATTTAATCTAGTTTATTAAACGATAGACTTCCAATAGTTATATATGATTATAAATTGTATTTGGTAATTGTTAGATCCAAAACTGGCTCCAACACCCAAGTTGTTCAATTATGCAGAGATTAATATCAGATAAAATGCAAGAGGAACAGGAAAGACACGAAATTTATAGTGGTTTGGCGTTAACGAGCCTACGTCCACTTTATATCTATAATTATACTAAAAATTCAAGTACAATCGATGATTTATCCCTCAACCTCATTTTTACAATGTTGATTCACTCAATAAATTCGAGACAACTCTGAACAATAATAGTAGAGATATAATAATGGTGTAGTCAGAGCTCAGAATTGCCAAAAAGATCCTGCAAAATGCCAAGTCTAGGGCTATTTATAGCTAGTTTCTTCAGGCGGATCGCGGTCATACGTGGCACAAATCCCGAGAATCTCGGACTGGTTCGTAGCTTGATGGAGAAATAGTCAGTATGGCCATTGTGGACAGGTGTCGTCAGATCCTGCATTCACGGATCGTGGTAGACTTGGTCATAACCTTCACCACATCTTCTGGGCTTGGATCGGATTGCGTATGAAAGGACGGGTCGGATCGCGTAGGAAAGGACGGGTCGGATCGAAGTGACGGGGGCGATCGCAATCGTGGTAAGGTAGGGCGATCCGATCGGGTCTTCGAAGGCTAAAGGTGTGAAGTTTCATATTTTTCTCGTGTGCTCTGAACTTGGTGGCTTGGTCAAAAAGCTAGCCAACATTTTGCCCCCTCGAAGTATGTTTTATCAAAGATGGAACATGCTTCGAAATTACTAAGATATCTTTTCATGAAGTGATGCAAATCAAAGGTCGTGTCTATCTGAAAAGTCGCACGATTCCAGGAAGTTGTGTCTCTCGATTTGTATAAATATCCAGTTAAATCTTCTATCTTTTCTTTGTTCACTGGATAGTTCTCATTTTTTTGGGTTTTCGGAGATTTCATCGTCAAATTATCAGGTAAACTTTCAACTTTTCGTAAGCATTTCTGAGTTTACTTCGGAGAATTATATATTGAGCCGGATCGCCGAAACACCCACTGCCGTGGGATGAGGTACTGGTTTCGGTTCGGGGGTCGTTCGGGCTTTCCCGCGAAGCACAATGGGCTTTCCTACTTCAATCACGAGCCATTTGAGAGAACGGCCCTTCTTTTTCTGTAGTGGGCTTCGGTTCGTGGCCCATCAGTCTCCACGGTCCGAATAAGACAAAAAAGAGAACACAAAGGGTTGCGGGTTTGTCTATATAAACCCGGCCTCCTCCTTCCTCTCCCTTCCTTCTTCTTTCCGTTGTCACCCCTCCTTTTGAGTTAAACCCTAACTTTGAATTTCAAAAAACCCACTCGTCTCCTAACTTTTAGAAAGGTAATTATATTAAAAATGCTTTCCTGTAATTTCATCCTCGTTTTCCTTGAGTTTTTACTGAATTGAGAGGAGAGACGAGCGGAGTTTTATGGAGTTTAAGGCTTTGAAAGCGACGATAGTTAATGGGTTCAACTGCTCGAGTTCGTGAATGGGGAGGAGGAGAGAAGAGGAAGAAAGAGTTGGCCAGTTCGGATCACGGGTGTGGTCGGCGTCAATCGGATCGGGTCGTGGAATTGAGGTGGATCGTGGGGGTAGAAAGATCAGGGGAGAACTCGTGGTGTGAAGTCAGGCAGTGGATCGGATCGCGGCAATGGAGAAGGGTCGGATCGTGGCCTCTGGTGTTAAAATGGACCATAGTGGTTCCACGATCCGCTTATATACTTCGATCTATGCTACATCACGACACAACAACGATCTTTTGGCGATACAAATGGGCGATCTGTTCCCTTCGATCCGAGACGCATCCTACGATCCGATCCCTGCATCTCTTACGAACCAGGCTGGCCATCGATCCCATACACACTTTGACTTAAACAACGCATCATGATCACAATATACTGAACAGTTAGGTTAGAGCCTTGGAGGCGAACTTCTTGGACTAATCAACAACAGGACTTAACAGCATATTCATTGCACTTATCTAATTTGCTTCGTGACTTTATTTTTCCGTATCATACACACTTGCACACACAAGCACTTGCACATACACGGGGTCCGAGGGTAATTATTTTCTAATCTCTCTTTACTCGCCAAAATAGCAATGTCAGATAAACAAGTGACTGAGACATCAAGTGAAAGTACTGAATCAGAGACATTAATAAACCATAACCCTGATGTGCTTTCCTCAGATTCAAGCGAGGAAAAATCCGACCTGATTATGAGATAGGGACCGATATAGAGTCAACAACTTCTGAAAGCACGTCCCTTGAAGATGAGGACGATCGAGCTCCGGATGAAATTCCGGGTGCTAAGGAAATAGAGAAGTTCACTGATTCTTTACCCTCTAAGTTAGACAATATAAAACTTAAGAAGATTTGTTTAAGAACGGAATTCCCTGGGACGATGTGAAAGTTCCAAAAAGCGAAGATAGACCTCATTTTGCCCTAGAGGGGTATATGACCGTTATTAGACTCATGTGCTGGGTAGGGGCTACTCCTCTTTTTCCTCCACTTGTTGTTGATCTCTTGAGATATTTACAAATTGCCCCCATGCAACTCCACCCGAATGCCTATGCGGCTTTGTATACTCTGTACGTTGCTTATATGGAGATTCCGCAGACCGAACTTACCCTTAAAGATCTGAAGTTCTATTACCATTTCAAACACCGTTCTGCCGGGGCTCCTAATTTCTCTTTCTTCGAATCGGTCGCCAATAGAAAAGTTGTGACAGAAGGTTATAGTAATATAGGAGACGTCAAATCTGACTGGTTCTATATAAAACACAAAGCCGGATGCGCAAGGAAGTGGCTACAAGCAAGTATGTTTTCAACTTTTCCGCGTTTAATTCGAATGCATAATTTCAGTGCTAAGGAATCATTTTGTTCCATACAAATCACAACTTTGAGAGAACGGAAGGATCGATATACGAAGACCGAATGTCCCGCCTCCTCAAAAGTAACTCAGATTTCTTAAGGATTAAGAAATGTATCACGGACGAAAACCTTCACAAACACCGCCTCTTAGACATATGGTTTGGACTTGGAGCGGGCGGTAAACCTTACAAGTATATACCCCCGACTGAAGGAGAAGGAACTTCTCAAGCTATAAAGACAACTGCCCTTCGCAAGAGTCCTTCGCCAATGATTAATCAGGATGACGAGGATTTAAATGTATATAAAGGAGATGAGGGATGAGCCGATGAATCAAAGGTGGTTCCGACCTCTGAGGGGCAGTCTCCCTTAAGAACTTCATCGCCAGTTGAGTCTGTCGCCCAAGATGAATTATCGGAGGAACAGATATTCCAGGAATTAAATAAAATTCCTTTACCAAACGATATTTATACTCAAGAGGATTTCGGAGGGGAACCAATTTTTCCCATTTCTGAAGAGACAAGTGCCCCAGTTGGAGAAAAAGAAGTCACCCAAACGAGCCTAACTCCGGGCCCTGGTCCGTTTAAAAAAGGGGATTTCACAGGATGCACAAATCACATGCACCATTTATCATAACACTCTTTCGCTACTGTGGTTCATAGTTCTAACATGCACTTGTTTCCTTTGCAGGGAAATTGTCTAGCAAACGGTCTTATTCTTATTGTTCCCTTCGCGAGGGCACACCAAGTCTCCTTCTAGATCCCGAGCATAGTCGTAGTGATAGTCGGGGAAGGGATAGTCGTTGACACAGGGATTCTCATCAATCTTATTCAGCACGACCTCGATCTCCACCGAAGCAAGGTTTTGGAAAGTCACATTATCGTCCTTGCCACCAGCTGGGGGAAAACAACTTCCTAGAGACTTAACTCCTCCGAAAAGTACACCTTCTCACGCCCAATCTTCCAAAAAACACCCCGAGCCAGAGGACAGGAACAAAGATGAGGGCAGGATTGTAGAGAAGGGGAAGATAGCTCCTACTTCCTCTAGTGAGCGTGACTTGGATACTACTACCACAAATGACGTTGCCCCTAATTCTAAGATTATGGCCAGGCTAGAGCGCTTGCGAAAGCAGTTCCCCGATATTTACTTTGAGAGAATGGTGTTCGTCCCAGATCTTGAACCAGTCCCCGAGGATTGGGACACTGAGGTGATAGGGTACGTTTTCCATGTGGCTAAACAGTACTAGGTAATGAAAAAGCATGCTGCTACACTTTCTACGATCATCCGCCAGATGGAGACGGACGCGGCCAGAGCCAGAGTAAAGATTGATAATGATGCTAGGGCTAGGAGCAAAATGGAAAAAGAACTAGAAGATGCACAGGCCCAACTGGCTTTAGCTCGATGAGACGCAGAGTGGTCCGAGCTGGAGAGTGCTAGGGAGCATTTTCGCAACGAGCTTAACTTAAACAGCCAAGAACGGGTGGCCCTACGAAAGGAAGTGGAATTTCTCAGGGCAGTTAATATCGAGCTAAAGACAGCACAAGAACGCTTTGCTGCCGAGATAGATGCCTGGTAGAAAGAGAAGGTGAGCTTAAAGGATGACCTTGCTCTCACCAAAAAGGAAAAAGAGATTTTAAATGATCAACTTGCTCAAGCTGAGGAGCGTGCAGCTTTCTCCGAAAGTAACGCCAGTAATGCCCTTGAGTCGGCAACTGCTGCAGCCGATAAGCTCGCCGAAAGAGAGAAAGAAATGGCTAGTTTTGAGGAATTTTTGTTCAACTTCTTTGGTCAAGTCATCAAGTCTCGATATATCTCTTGGATTCCAGACTACCGTGTTACCTTGCCCAATGTATGGGACGCAATTGTTGAGGGAGAGAAGCGGCGATTGGGAGTTGACGAGATTGACGAAAGCCAGCTGATGCAGAACTTTCTCCGAGGTGAAGAACCTGAGGCTTTGGAGGAAGGTAGACGCTTAATCCATGAGGAGATGGAGAGGGAGAAGAGCAGGCTCAAGGGCAAGGATAAGGTTGGCGAAAGCTCGAGTTCGATGGCGGAGCCCAAAACCTCTGAAGTTGAGGGGTATAATCCCGATGATCCGTTGATCCCCTTGGCTCCAACTCCTGTGATTATCGGGACCACCAGTACAAGTCTGGGAGATGAGTCGGCTGAAGGTATCTCCATATTCTCACCACGGTTCGTTAAAGCAATCGTAACTTGTCGTCGTCTCACGGGACAGACAACTGACATGGCCACATCTCCTCCCGATTCACTAACCTTTGCTTCTCATGGTGTAGGTACCAAAGTGGTTGAAAAAGGTGCAGAGGATGTAATGACCCGTATTCTACACATCATGGGATCGTAGAATATTTAATCCTTTCCCGTATGAAGCCGTATGGTCATGTAACTTTGGGAAACATCTATTAGAGTCATTTCCCATGTTCATGATTTTTGTCGATTTTTAAATGACCATCTTGCCCCTAGTTGGTACTGTTTTGGCCATAACTTTTGATTGGAAAGGAATTTTGACCCGAAACCACTTCCATTTGATTCGTTTGATGGTTTCTCTTTCCGTAGAGTGGTCACATTAGCCAAACGGACTTACCGTTTGGGAGATATGGCTGAAACAAGGTTTTGAGGGTGAAAAACTGCTTAACCGGGCCAAATCGGGTGATTAGTGAGTAGGCCCATAACCCATTTCGGGATTAGGGTTATGGGAGGGCTGAAATGAGATGGAGAATCATTCCATTTCAGTTTTCTAGCCTCCACTTATCACCAAGGATCCCTAAAAATGGCCTCCAACCTCTAAATCACCTCCAAATCACCTTTAGGTTAAGGATTTGGCTTAACAACCCCTAATCAAGAAGGATCTTCACCAAATCAACAAAGGAGATGCTGTTTGGTATTGAAATTCGCATCAAATCAGAGAATCATTTCAGATCTTAGTTTATTTTGTGGCTAAGGTGAGTGATTTGCATAGTTTTGCACTAATTATGGCTAATTAGGGGTGATTAGTGTTAATTAGCGAATTTAAACATGATAAAATTCTGGAAAAATATTTATAAAATTCGGAATGATGTTTTAGGCCTCTGATATGAATTTGGGTTAATTTGGTTAAGATTTGCTAATCCTATCATTAGTTTCACCTAAACATGCTTAAGGGGAAATATGGGATTTTGGGTATGTTTGATCCATTTTAACCTATTATATTGATGTGAATGATGTTTGTGGTTGATTATGCATGTTGCTATGACTATATGAAATGCTTTGTGATTGTTTAGAAGTGTCAGTTTGGTTAAAAACGCCGTCGAATGGCGTAAAAACAGTTGCAGGAAACATGCAGGAAATGACCCAGAATCCGGATCGGATCGGTGGAGGGGAGAGCGACTCGATCCGTTCCAGCATGGGCGTCACGATCCGTTTGAAGGAGTTGGTCACGACTTAAGTTAGGTGGCACGATCCGGTAGTAGGAGCACGATCCGAACCAGCAAGTATTCCCGATCCGAACCAGAAGAGCGTGGGGAGTTCACGAGTCGATGGTACTAGGGCGAGACGATCCGACCCGATCAGAAGATACGACCCGACCCGGATGAAGCTACCCGATCCGACCCGACGTGGTGACACCGATACGAACCAGGAAGAGGAACTACGAGCTGGAGGACCACGACCCGATCCGACGTAGGAGGCGCGACCCGATCCGAATGCAAAGGCCGATCCGATCCGATGAAGAATGTGAAGACTGATCCGATCTGATTCGATGGTAATGACCAATAACCCGAGATGCAAAGGTAGTCCAAATGGAAGTTAGAGCTCAGGATCCCGGAACCAGTTGGGAACCAATGAGTTCACTTCATGGTTGGACTTTGCTGCGGGACGTGTGTTAAGGAGTTGTCGACGTTCATAACTTCGATTCACCACTAAAAAGGAATGATGGGCTACTTATCAGTGCAGTAGGGTCATTACGACCTGAGGGGCAAAGTGATGGTAGCAAGACTACGTTATCAGTGCAGTAGGGTCATTATGACCTGAGGGGCAAGGTGATGCGTAGTAAGACTATGAGCCAACGCAGATGGGGTGAAAAACTCCATGGGGCAAGTGGACATAGTAAGGATTGGTAAGTCTATGTGCCAGCGCAGATGGGGTGAATAACTCCATGGGGCAAGTGGACATAGCGAGGAATTAGTGGCTACGTTATCAGTGCAGTGAAGCCATTTATGACTTCATGGGGCAAAGTGATCGTAGCAAGGAATGTTGGGTGATCGAAGTGGTGAATATCATATGCTTTATGCACTGAGTGAGAGATGTGAGGATGGATGCTATGCTTGATTATTTGCCATCATTATGACATGCACACCTCCCCCACCTCCGTATCTTTACACTGTTGATGTGATACCTTAGAGTGTTGTACAGTATGTAGTGCTAACTCTTTGGTTGCAGGTCCAGGTTCAGGTATGTTTTAGTCTACCTGTTATTGTTCACTTTAGATTCTTATCGCTCATACCAGGCTTTATGTCTGACCCAGAGTTTTATGTCTCCTCTTATTACTCTGGGTGCTCACACGAGCAGACTAGAGACAGGTTAGCTGGTGATGTGCGAGTAGCTGATTCGGAGGCGGGCAGGAGGCTTCCACGTATGATATATATATATATATATATACACATTCTCCCTGTGTCGTTGGTGGTCGCTACTTGGGCATTAGTAGTGTACCTCATTTATCTTACTTTGCTTTGAGACAGTTTGAAAGTTGTAATAAGCTGTATTCTGATTTTCCGCTGCTATGATGTTTAGTTCTGATTTTCAGCTTATGCACTGTCTCTCCTGTTTTATGTCAGGTATATTATTATTATATTTTGTTCTATGCGCTGTGAGACATTCTACAGGTTCTTTGTATGTTCATTTCCTTCTTCCTTTTCCTTCTGGCGACCCGTTCCGTGCTAACTGGACATGGGTACATCGCAATTTTGGAGTAAATGTCGGTTGGTGCGGAGCGGGCCGTCACACTTGGTATCAGAGCCAGGTTGCGTAGTTAACCTAGGGAAAGGCACTAGGGAGAGATAGTACGTATATGAGAGCGCGTATTTGTGATTACTTTGGTTTTCAAAAGCTATGTATGTATATACTATTAGTAGTATAAAGATGAAGTCGCACTGCACTAGCACCACTAAGGGGTCGTTAATCGTTTCCTTTTTACAGATTAACGATGAGCCGAGACACGAGAGGTGCTGGTAGAGGGACCAACCAAGGGAATGCCGCTGACATGAGGGCTATGTTTACTAACCTCATGAGAGACATGCTTAGAGAAGTGCAAGGGGCAGTTCCCAATCCCAGAGTTGGTGTTGGCCCAGTAGTGCAGGCGCCTAGGGTCGATTTCGCCAAGTTGTGCAAGGATTACACTAATCTTGGTGGGAAGCCGTTCCACGGAACAGAGTCGGCCACGGATGTTCAAGATTGTATGGATAGCTGTGACCGTCTCTTTGATGACTTGGGTCTCGAGGATGCGATGAAGAGAAGGCTAGCGTCTCGTCAGCTGCAAGGGCGAGCGATGAATTGGTGGATGCTATTAGAACAGCTACTCCAGAGGACCAAGTTACTTGGGATCAGTTCAAGGCTCGCTTTAGCGAGAAGTTTATTCCAACTGCCCAGAAGTCAGTGTTGTTTAAGAGGTTCTTGGAACTCAAGCAGAACAGAAGGGCAGTTTCTGATTATATTGCTGAGTTCGACACTTTGTCGAAGTATGGACTATCTCTTATTGATACTCCTGAGAAGAAGAATGAGAAGTTCATTACTGGTCTGGATGGGTACTTGGGGGAGAGGCTCATTAACCACATCGATGAGACTTTTGAATCGATTGTGGGGAAAGCTCTGAGGTCAGAGAGTCTCTACCCTAAGTCAAAGAATGAGGCTGCATCTGCAGAAGGGCCAAAACCGCAAGCAGGCGGTGGAGGCAAGAATAATTCTCAGAATAAGAGGAAGCAGGACCAATCGAAAGGTGGCCAGAAAAAGAGCAAGAGGGATGTTGAGTGCTTCAGCTGTGGAAAGAAGGGCCATTATGCTAAAGAATGTCGGGCCAAGCCAGCGGAAAGGAAGTGCTACAACTGTGGCCAAGTGGGACATCAGAAAGTTAAGTGTCCGCAACCTCTTAAGGAGAAGCAGATTGTGAAAGCATATGCTATTGATGTTGTTCCTTCTTCGTCGAATGCCCCAACTGCGGCGGAGAAAGGAAAGAATGTTGTTATTCAAGGTATGCTTTCTATTTATGATATACCAGTTCGAGTTTTGTTTGATACTGGGGCTTCCCGTTCCTTCATATCTAGTGACCTGGTAGATAGGTTGGGACTGGAACCCGAGATAGTCGATAGACCATTAGTTGTGACGAACCCGATTGGTGGTTCGACTAGCCTTAGTATGATTTGCAGGAATTTGGTCTTATCGAGTCATGGATGTATGTTTGTATGTGATTGCTTTGTTTTGGGCTTTACTGGGTATGGCATTATATTGGGAGTCGATTGGCTCCAAAGATACGGGGTGGTGGTAGACTGTGAGGGCTTTTTGGTGACAGTGAGGGCGGATGATGGGCGGAGGGTAGTGTTTGGTAGCCTACCTAGTGATGGGGTTATGGCTAGTTTTGTAAATTCCCTCGACATCCCGCAGGATGAGTTGTCAGATGTGCCCGTGGTTGGCCAGTATCCGGACGTCTTCGAGGAGGTGACCGGGCTTCCACCACACCGAGAGATTGAGTTCCGTATTGATTTAGTGAAAGATGCCAGACCTATAGTGATGCCACTTCGTCGTATGGCACCAAGGGAGCAGCGAGAGGTCGGGGTGCAAGTCAGCAATCTTTTGAAGAAGGGATTTATTAGAAGGAGTGTCTCCGAGTGGGGAGCACCAGTTGTGTTTGCCACTAAGGCAAATGGTTCCCTTCGTTTGTGTGTGGACTATCGCGAGTTGAATAAGGTGACGAGGAAGAATAAGTATCCTCCACCGCGGGTAGATGATTTGTTTGATCAGTTGGAAGGAGCTAGAGTGTTCTCCCAGTTGGACCTCGCGACAGGATTTCATCAGCTTCGAGTAGCGGATGAGAGTGTTCCGAAAACGGCATTTAGGACGCCGTCTGGATTTTATGAGTGGTTGGTCATGCCGTTTGGGTTGACCAATGCACCAGCCTATTTTGTAGATCTTATGAATCGAGTATTCAGAGATCAGTTGAATAAGTTTGTTCTTGTGTTCGTGGATGATATCCTTGTTTACTCAAGGACAGAGGAGGAACACAAGGGACACTTGAGGATAGTGATGGAGGTGTTGAGGAAACACCAATTGAAAGCGAAATTCTCTAAGTGTCATTTTTGGAGAAGGGAAGTAAAATTCTTGGGTCATGTTGTTTCAGAGAGTGGTATTGTCGTGGACCCTGCGAAGGTGGCTACGGTACAGGATTGGCCTGCGCCCAAGAATGCTACAGATGTAAGAAGTTTCTTGGGATTAGCTAGATATTATCGTAAGTTTATCCAGGACTTCTCCAAGATAGCAGCACCGTTGACTCAGTTGACTAAGAAGAATCAGTCCTTCGTCTGGGACGGAGTGTGTGAGGATGCCTTCAAGAGTCTAAAGGAGAAGTTGACGCGTGCGCCAGTGTTAGTCATTCCTAAGGGGAATGAAGAGATGACGGTATACACGGATGCTTGTGGTACCGGGCTGGGTGCAGTATTGATGCAAGGAGGTAGGGTTGTAGCTTATGCTAGTGACAGCTAAAGCCGCATGAGAAGAAGTATCCTACCCATGATTTGGAATTGGCAGCGATCGTGTTTGCGCTGAAGATGTGGAGACATTATCTCATTGGGAGAAAGATTCGAGTTGTTTACCGATCATAAATCGTTGAAGTATCTCTTCTCCCAGAAAGATCTGAATCTTCGTCAACAGAGATGGTTATAATTCTTGGCTTCGTATGATTTTGATATCGCATATACACCTGGGAAGGGTAATGCGGTAGCCGATTCCTTGAGTAGGAGACATGCCAGTTTAGAGGCAATGTTTCTTGAATGGAAGCAACTGGAGTATATCGCGGGGTTTGATTTCAGACCAAAGTGCGAATTGGATCCAGTTATGCTAGCTAGTTTGACGATCAGACCCACTTTGATAGAGCGGATTGGTTCTAGCCAGAGGGACGATCCTAATCTATTAGAAATCATTTCCAAGTTAGAGATGGGTATTGATGAGGAGATGAATGTGTATGGGCTTGATCGAGACGGATGGCTTCGAAAGAATGGAAGACTAGTTGTGCCCAACGTGAATGGTTTGAGAGATGAAGTGCTTAGAGAATGTCATCACTCAAAACTGACCATGCATCCCGGTGGTAATAAGATGTGTCGAGACATGAAGCGAACCTACTACTGGGAAGGGATGAAAAGAGACGTTGGGAAGTTTATATCCAAATGCATGAATTGCCAGCTAGTTAAAGCCGAGCAAAAGAAGCCTAGTGGGTTGTTGCAACCATTAGAAAATCCCGAATGGAAATGGGAGCAAGTTTCGATGGATTTCATCGATGGCCTACCAAGGACTAGATCGGGATATGATAGCATTTGGGTAATTGTGGATCGATTGACTAAGAGTGCAAGATTTATACCAGTCAAATCGACCAGAACGGCAGCCAAGTTGGCAGAATTGTATATGAAGTGGGTAGTGAGATTTCATGGAGTACCCAAAAGCATTGTGAGTGACCGAGACCCGTTGTTCACTAGTGGGTTTTGGAAGAGCTTACAAGAGACTCTAGGGTCAAGATTACATCTCAGTACCGCATATCATCCTCAGACCGACGGTCAGACGGAGAGGGTGAATCGTATATTGGAAGATCTCTTGAGAGCTTGTATATTGGATTTTGGTGGATCATGGGATGACCATTTGCATCTAGTAGAGTTTGCATATAATAATAGCTACCAATCCAGTATCGGTATGGCTCCATATGAAGCTTTGTACGGAAGACCGTGCAACTCACCATCATGTTGGATAGAGACTGGCGAGAAGTTTGTGCTTGGACCAGATGTGGTGAGGGAAACTTCAGATAAGATTAAGATCATTCAACAACGAATGAAAGCTGCTCAGGATAGACAGAAAAGCTATGCCGATAAGAGGAGAAGAGACCTGAAATTCTCCGTTTGTGACTTGGTGTTTGTCAAGATCTCTCCGTTGAAGAGCGTGATACGATTTGGCAGGAGAGGAAAGATAGCACCAAGATTCGTTGGCCCATTCCCTGTTCTTGAATTAGTCGGGAATTTGGCGTATAGAGTTGGCTTACCAGAGAAGATGGCAGGAGTTCACAATGTGTTTCATGTTTCCCAACTAAGGAAGTTCGTTCACGACTCAGATGTGACTATTTCACCTGATCAGTTAGAAGACTTCGAAGTAGAACCCGAGGCGGTTGGGAACCGCAAGCCGATTCGTATTGTGGGGCACGATACGAAGCAACTTCGAAGGAAAGCGGTGAAGCTAGTCAAGGTTCAGTGGGGCGAGAACGAGAATGATTGTACTTGGGAGACAGAGGAGAGCATTAGGAAAGCATATCCAGAACTCTTTACCTGGTAAGATTTACTTTGCAATTTAGTTTTCCGCATGCTAGGGTAGACTTGTTTTACTTGCTTTGCATGATTGATGGTTGTTTTATGATTGATAGGCATGCGGGAACCTTGGTGTATGTTTTGATTAGGGAATTTCGGGGGCGAAATTTCTTAAGGGGGGGAGAGTGTAATGACCCGTATTCTACACATCATGGGATCGTAGAATATTTAATCCTTTCCCGTATGAAGCCGTATGGTCATGTAACTTTGGGAAACATCTATTAGAGTCATTTCCCATGTTCATGATTTTTGTCGATTTTTAAATGACCACTTTGCCCCTAGTTGGTACTGTTTTGGCCATAACTTTTGATTGGAAAGGAATTTTGACCCGAAACCACTTCCATTTGATTCGTTTGATGGTTTCTCTTTCCGTAGAGTGGTCACATTAGCCAAACGGACTTACCTTTTGGGAGATATGGCTGAAACAAGGTTTGGAGGGTGAAAACCTGCTTAACCGGGCCAAATCGGGTGATTAGTGAGTAGGCCCATAACCCATTTCGGGATTAGGGTTATGGGAGGGCTGAAATGAGATGGAGAATCATTCCATTTCAGTTTTCTAGCCTCCACTTATCACCAAGGATCCCTAAAAATGGCCTCCAACCTCTAAATCACCTCCAAATCACCTTTAGGTTAAGGATTTGGCTTAGCACCCCCTAATCAAGAAGGATCTTCACCAAATCAACAAAGGAGCTGCTGTTTGGTATTGATATTCGCATCAAATCAGAGAATCATTTCATATCTTAGTTTATTTTGTGGCTAAGGTGAGTGATTTGCATAGTTTTGCACTAATTATGGCTAATTAGGGGTGATTAGTGTTAATTAGCGAATTTAAACATGATAAAATTCTGGAAAAATATTTATAAAATTCGGAATGATGTTTTAGGCCTCTGATATGAATTTGGGTTAATTTGGTTAAGATTTGCTAATCCTATCATTAGTTTCACCTAAACATGCTTAAGGGGAAATATGGGATTTTGGGTATGTTTGATCCATTTTAACCTATTATATTGATGTGAATGATGTTTGTGGTTGATTATGCATGTTGCTATGACTATATGAAATGCTTTGTGATTGTTTAGAAGTGTCAGTTTGGTTAAAAACGCCGTCGAATGGCGTAAAAACAGTTGCAGGAAACATGCAGGAAATGACCCAGAATCCGGATCGGATCGGTGGAGGGGAGAGCGACTCGATCCGTTCCAGCATGGGCGTCACGATCCGTTTGAAGGAGTTGGTCACGACTTAAGTTAGGTGGCACGATCCGGTAGTAGGAGCACGATCCGAACCAGCAAGTATTCCCGATCCGAACCAGAAGAGCGTGGGGAGTTCACGAGTCGATGGTACTAAGGCGAGACGATCCGACCCGATCAGAAGATACGACCCGACCCGGATGAAGCTACCCGATCCGACCCGACGTGGTGACACCGATCCGAACCAGGAAGAGGAACCACGAGCTGGAGGACCACGACCTGATCCGACGTAGGAGGCGCGACCCGATCCGAATGCAAAGGCCGATCCGATCCGATGAAGAATGTGAAGGCTGATCCGATCCGATTCGATGGTAATGACCAATAACCCGAGATGCAAAGGTAGTCCAAATGGAAGTTAGAGCTCAGGATCCCAGAACCAGTTGGGAACCAATGAGTTCACTTTATGGTTGGACTTTGCTGCGGGACGTGTGTTAAGGAGTTGTCGACGTTCATAACTTCGATTCACCACTAAAAAGGAATGATGGGCTACTTATCAGTGCAGTAGGGTCATTACGACCTGAGGGGCAAAGTGATGGTAGCAAGACTACGTTATCAGTGCAGCAGGGTCATTATGACCTGAGGGGCAAGGTGATGCGTAGTAAGACTATGAGCCAGCGCAGATGGGGTGAATAACTCCATGGGGCAAGTGGACATAGTAAGGATTGGTAAGGCTATGTGCCAGCGCAGATGGGGTGAATAACTCCATGGGGCAAGTGGACATAGCGAGGAATTAGTGGCTACGTTATCAGTGCAGTGAAGCCATTTATGACTTCATGGGGCAAAGTGATCGTAGCAAGGAATGTTGGGTGATCGAAGTGGTGAATATCGTATGCTTTATGCACTGAGTGAGAGATGTGAGGATGGATGCTATGCTTGATTGTTTGTCATCATTATGACATGCACACCTCCCCCACCTCCGTATCTTTACACTGTTGATGTGATACCTTAGAGTGTTGTACAGTATGTAGTGCTAACTCTTTGGTTGCAGGTCCAGGTTCAGGTATGTTTTAGTCTACCTGTTATTGTTCACTTTAGATGCTTATCGCTCATACCAGGCTTTATGTCTGACCCAGAGTTTTATGTCTCCTCTTATTACTCTGGGTGCTCACACGAGCAGACTAGAGACATGTTAGCTGGTAATGTGCGAGTAGCTGATTCGGAGGCGGGCAGGAGGCTTCCACGTATGATATATATATATATATATATATATATATATATATATATATATATATATACACACACACACACATTCTCCCTGTGTCGTTGGTGGTCGCTACTTGGGCATTAGTAGTGTACCTCGTTTATCTTACTTTGCTTTGAGACAGTTTGAAAGTTGTAATAAGCTGTATTCTGATTTTCCGCTGCTAAGATGTTTAGTTCTGATTTTCAGCTTATGCACTGTCTCTCCTGTTTTATGTCAGGTATATTATTATTATATTTTGTTCTATGCGCTGTGAGACATTCTACAGGTTCTTTGTATGTTCATTTCCTTCTTCCTTTTCTTTCTGGCGACCCGTTCCGTGCTAACTGGACATGGGTACAGCGCACTTTTGGAGTAAATGTCGGTTGGTGCGGGGCGGGCCGTCACATAGGAGAAGGCAGTAGCAGAGAAAGTTGATGTCCCTCCGGGTTCTGGTATTGAAGTTTCCGAGATTCCAAAGCAAACCGAGGGCTCAACAAGTGATAGAGTTATGGTAGCACCAATGGAATCTGGCACTTGCGCTCCTGCAGACACCGAGATTATTGCTGCTTTGCGTGACACAATCGGCGGTCACAGAGATGAGGAAGAGGAGGTAGAAATCGTTGACGAGGCCAAGGGTGATGATAGCGAAACCTTGGCCGACAAACAGGGTAGGAAGGAGAAGCAGTTGGCTCTTAAGAGGGAGGAACATAATCCTGTGTTTGTGACCTCTATTTCTGAAATCGACCCCAAGACTGAGTTGGTTATAAGATTCTCTTCCAAATCGATAACTTCACAGCTTGCCTCCGAACCTTCCAGTCCTCCTCCGGAGCCTCTTGTCGATAAGAGGAAGAAGAAGAAAAGTGACTGCTCTGGTGCTGATAAAGAGGAGTTGGAGAAACAGAAGAAGGACAAGAAATCAAAGCCATCTCCCAAGCGTAAATAGAATGCAGTTATTAGCTCATGTTTTAGTTTTAGGATTTCCTTTGGCCAAAAGATGTAGTCGTGAGAGTGGCCCTCACTTTTGTTTAGCTTCTTGTTTTTTGTAAATCCGCTTTCAGTAAATAAAAATCTATTTCTTTTGCACCTTTGTTTTCTTGCAAATTGATCATGTTAGAAGAGTTTAGATGGTCATAACCGAAACATTCATAGTTAACTATTAAGGTCATAAGCAATAATTATTAATCATAACCGAAACAATTATCGAAAAGTACATGTGCTAAGTAAATGTGTAGTGGTGCACATATATATCCCCAATCAATCGCCATTATACTGCCTAGCCAGGTCTTATTGGCGATTGATTAGGATTATATTCGTACTATCCCGATCTTTCGGTGGGGTAATGATTCTTGCGCCGCTAAGTCTCTAACGCTTTTATACTCTCCCGATCCTTCAGCGGGTTAGAGTTCATGTGGCGCTAAGTCTATAGCGCCTTTATACTCTCCCGATCCTTCAGCGGGTTAGAGTTCGAGCTCGATTGTTGGTCTGCTCACTGATCCTTCAGTCGGGCAGAAGTTCTAGGGGCACTGAGTCTCTAGCACCTTTATACTCTCCCGATCCTGAAGCGAGTTAGAGTGTTATCAAGGCGGTTTTATCATGGTGCACCTTCACGCCTTGGGGACGTTATCTCCGCGTCCTTTATACTCTTTCCCTAATCTCGGGAGTTAGAGTGCAAGCAGTAGTGCGATTTACCTCGCTGCACCTTTTGGAGCTTTAATTACCGTGAGCCTTTCGATCTGACAGACAGCATTTTGAATCAGCTGTTTTGAGATTACTGCATAAATTTAAAACTAATCTCGAAACGGTAACAATTTATATTGATCAAAATAAAAGAGTAGATAAGAAATGGTTCACTAAAGGTAAATGACACACGATATTTTTATAGTGGTTTGGTCGAATCATGACCTACGTCCATTTTATAATCTTCTGTTCAAATAACCAGATTGTTCTAGGCAAGTCGAGCCTTTTTACATGGTTCTAAAAACAAAAGAGTAAAACTGAAATTTTTATGTTAGATAAGGCCGCAAATGTTGGGCATTCCACACTCTGGGGATTTCATTTCCATCTATGGTTGCCAGCTTGAAGGTTCCATTATCAAGCCTTCGTAAAATGGAGTACGGTCCTTTCCATTTCGGGCCCATATGTACTGGGGGCGGAAAGACATGCTTCATAACCAAGTCTCCGAGTTCAAATGTCCGAGCTTGTACTCTTCTGTTGTAGTACCGAGCTATTTGTTGTTTGTGCCTCAAGGCGCGTAAGTCGGATTCGTCCCTTTTTTCCTCAACCATGTCCAGGGATTCAAGGAGCAACTCATTGTTGGTCATCGGACCGTAATAAATTGTTCAATGAGATGGTACTTCTAACTCGACCGGAATAACTTCTTCAGCTCTAAAAGCAAGGGAAAACGGGCTGTGACCCGTCGCTGACTTGTACGTTGTTCTATAGGCCCATAGTGCCAGGGGTAATTCATCAGCCCACATAGCTTTGGCCCTCTTCAATCTTTTCTTTAGAATGGATTTGATCACCTTGTTTGCCGCTTCAACTTGTCCGTTCGATTGCGGATGTGCCACAGAGGTGTATCTTTTCTCGATGTGATACTTTCGACAGAAATCTTGAAAATCCATGCTGCCAAATTGGGTCCCATTATCGGTTATGATGACTTTTGGAATCCCAAATCGATATATAATGTTCTTAACGACAAAGGTGATCACTCGCTTAGTTGTGATCGTGGTCAAAGGCTCTGCTTCTACCCATTTAGTAAAATAATCCATGGCCACAATAGCGAACTTTGCTCCGCCCTTTGCTATGGGAAGGCTCCTAATTATGCCAATTCCCTACATAGCAAAAGGCCACGAGCTTGTCATTGTGTTCAACTAGTTAGGGGGTGCCCTAGGAATCCTGGAGAACCTCTGGCAAGCATCACAACGTCGTGCATACTTGGCTGCATCCTTGTTTATGGTGGGCCAGAAATAGCCGTATCGCAATATCTTCTTTGCCAATGTTTTCCCTCCAGTGTGGTTGCCACACTCACCTTCGTGGACTTTCTTTAGTACACGCTTGATGTCGTCATGGGAAATGCACCGGAGGGGAGGCATTGAGAAACCTTGTCTGTACAGGACTTCGCCTTGCAACACATATCGGGAAGCCTTCTATATAACTGCATGCCTCTCATTTTTCTTTGTTGGGAGCGTTCCATTCATCAAAAAAAATTTGGGGGGTCATCCATGACTCCCTTTCAGGTTCGGTCTCTAGATCAACTTCCATCTTGTAATAACCTGGAAATCAGAGCCAATTTAAAATTTTTATTTTGGCAATTTTAATGAATTTTGAATATTTAAAATGGATTATTTTAAATAATAACGACGAGAAATCTATTTTGAATAGAGTAGAACGTATATATTTATTTGAATCGTCGTTAGAATATAATTATTTATAATTATAAAAGGAATTGAAAATGGCGCGGTAGTTCGAAAATTCGATTTCGAATTTCAAATGAATGTACAGGATTCAAAATAAACCGGATTTTAGCGAAACCAAAAATATTTGAATCTATTTGAAAATATCTTTCCAACAAATTCGAAAAATCAAAATTTCATAGCGGGGATTAAAAGTTACGTCCAATTGAAAATTCAGAAAAGTCATTGTGGAATTTATATATATATATATATATTAATATATATAAAGGCCTTAAACATAGCCTTTTTGCAAATGATCTCGGTTTTCGACAAAACCACTTTGTTGGATCCGTGATGTCAAATTATTGCTAGGTTTCAAAATTTATAATTTTTGAAATCAATATGTGAGCATGGCAAAAGAAAATGTGTTTTAACAGTTTCAGTCAAATTCGATCGACTAGAAAATGACCATTTTTCAAACTGTCTTCAAATTTGACAAAATTAGTTTTGTTAGGACCGTATCGTTAATACGAAGGTAGAAATAATTTATCTGGAATTTTTAAAGTTAGTATGTGGCCCCGATAAATTGAAATGCACGTTCAAATTCAATATATAGATTCTTATTTTGATTTTGACAAAAACTAATCGAAACGATCGAATCGGGTTATGAAACATATCCCATTGTTTTCGGAATGAGGGTAATTAGCTAGGGGCGACAGTCGCTGGGTTTCGTTTGGTGTTCGTATACAAAGTCCACTTTTATTAAAAAAAAAATTAAATTATTTATATATTCAAACACCCCCTTCCCCTTTCTTCAACAGTCAAACTCGATAAAAAAGAAAAAGAAAAACCAATCGTGAACGACGGACGCCCTCCCCGCCACCATTCGCCGTCGCCCTCCCCCCTCGAAGTCGCCACCACCCTTGAAGTCGCCGCCACCCTCCCCTCGTCAACCCTCCCTCTCGCGCGAGCCCAGGAACCCCAAACCGCCACAGCAAACCCTAATCCGCCGCCAACCTCCAGCATCGGAACTGACCACTGCGCGCCTCCCCTATCTCAGACAGACCCACAACCCCCCAACCCCCTCTCCATTTCAATTTGAACGCAACAAGGAGACCCCCTCCTTCAAATGTCAACGTGAGTTTTATCTTCATTATTTATTTATAATTTAATTTTCTTTTCAGTTTTCTTTAGGTTTTTATAAATAGAAAGCTGTAAATTTTTATAATTAGAAAAGGTTTTAAAAAAATTATAACTAGAACAGATTTTAATTGCATAAAGAAGGGGTTTTTAATTACATAAAAATACGATTTTCATATATTTATAACATCGAAGTAAAAATATCGTCTTTGTTTAGTTAAATATATGATCTTTGTTTATTTAAAAATATAATTTTTATATTAATAGAGTATTAAAAATATATTTTTTATCATAGTAAGAAGTTAAAAATATAATTTTTATCATAGTAAAAAGTTAAAAATATAATTTTTATCCTAGTAAGAAGTTAAAAATATAATTTTTTATCATGGTAAGAAGTTAAAAATATAATTTTTATCATTGTAAGAAGTTAAAAATGTAATTTTTATAATGAAGTAGCGAATATAAAAATACGATTTTTATATAGGAAGTGGCGATATTAGAAGGTGATTTTTAAATATATAATGTGTTGTTAAAAATATGACTTTTAACATATACCACGTGAAATAGATCTCTTTGGAAAAAAAAGGCGAAGATTTCCTACATAAGAAGAGTCGTGGCGTTTGGTTTAGCTTCTCGGTGAGAACTCCTCACTTTTATTTTGATTTCTAGTTGAAATATATACTAGGATGCAGACGGTGCTTAGTAACACCCGACACCCGTCGTCCACAGACCATGGATGACTTGTTTGTTTAATTGCTGCGTTGTGAAATTTGATTGTGTGATGTGGAATGAAATAAAATATTTTATAGTGGAAAATAATTTATAGTTAAAAATATAATTTTTAACGTGTATATAAAATAAATAGTAATAAACAAATCGGACGATTTGTTTATATACAGTGATTTGACTGATATTGATTGGGACGATAAATTTTACACATCGCCCAACTGCACAAATAAAAATATGCGTTTGTTGATTTGAAACCCCACACGGGTATTGGGATGATATTTGATGTACACTAATCCTGATTGTTTAGTTGTATGTCAATCGATGGGTTGACAGACTGTGTAAGCATTAATTATTCATATTTAATGCTTATGCAGTTGTGTGGTGCACTCGGGATGATGGTTGATTATTTATCGTTGCTATTAAATACATGTGTTGTATGGAATCCATATAATTAACATTATATGGTAATTGATTGGGTCTCATTCCAATTTGGAAAATAAAAGAAAATTCATGTGTTGAATAGAAGAAAATTCATGTATTGAATAGAAGAAAATTCATGTGTTGAATAAAATAAATATTCATGTGTTGAATGAAATAAATATTCATGTGTTGAATAAAATAAATATTCATGTGAGAAAATTCATGTGTTGAATAAAATAAATATTCATGTGTTGAATAAAATAAATATTCATGTGTTGAATAAAAGAAAATTCATGTGTTGAATAAAATAAATATTCAAGTGATGAATAAAATAAATATTCATGTGTTGAATAAAATAAATATTCATGTGTTGAATAAAATAAATATTCATGTGTTGAATAGAAGAAAACATTCATGTGTTGAATAAAAGCCATGTTGATTAGATTGACGCCATTTTTACGTGAACGATATTTATATCGATTTTATTCATTTTTATAATGACTATATAGAAAAGGTAGTGATTTCAAAATATAACGTTTTGAAAATATTATCATTTATAGATTAATGATAGGGAATATTCAATTTTGACTAGAAATTGAATATGAAGTTGAAATCGTTTTGAAAACGAATTTAAAACGATTTATAAAATATGTTCTAAAAGGAAACCGATGAAATATATATTATACATATATATTATATATATATAGAATGGCCTGAATAGAACGCGCCACGCCGCGGCAGTTCGGGAATTTCGACCATTGACTTCGAATGGATAATACACGAGATCCGACCGTCGGATTCTCCTAAAACCGGAATCATTGGGTTCGTATCGAAAAGAGCTTTCTAACGAATATTAGAAATCTAATGGTTGAATTTGGAATTATGTCCAAATCAAATTTGGAAAAGGTCGCTGTAAGTGCAGTTCGATGGCCGTTGATGGAAATCGACTGTACGGGCCTTGATAAAATTATTAAAAATAGTAATAATTTGTGTAAAATCATAAGAAATGATTTGTGAAGAATTGGGATGAAAAATTCCAAATTTGAAAAGATAAAAATAGATTTTTATCAAAATGAACTAGTTTTGAACTAGGATTATAATCCCATTTATTTTTAAAATAAATAAAGTGGCTTTGAAATGGTTTCGAAAATAACCAGAATTTCCAATATATAAAGTGGAAATGGATTTGAATCAAAATTGTCTTTGGAATATTTCGATGTTGGATTTCGTGATTATACAGATAGTGTTCTGGAAATTTGAAAGATATATTTATATCGTTATTTCCAATGCGATATTTGTTGGTCGTAGAATTTGATATTGAATATAAGCCAATATATTTTCTATTCAGAGCCTTGTATTTAATACCAAATGTGATTTGGGTTTGTCGTGAATGGTGTCTTCATTAACACTGTTCTTAAACCCAGTTGAGAAAAAGATTAAATCTTTTTATTTAGATTTAATGAAGTGTACCAATTAAATGGTATTTAATTGGAATTGAATTTGAATTGATTTTTAGGTTTATCGTGAACAGTGTTTTAAATAACACTTGTTCTTTAACCCGATAATTAATGAAATGTGATTTTGGGTTTTTAATGAACCGTGTTTTAATTGACTTTGGTTCTTTAACCCAGTTAAAGACGGGATATGATTTCCCAAGTTAAACAATCATTGATATTGATTTTTGGGAAGATTAAAACCAAGTGGTGTTTTAATGAATCTTTAATTAGATTGAAATGATCGAGAATGGAGTATCACCAGTTTCGCTCCAGGCGATAGTTAAATCTTCAATTAGATTTGAACGTGAAATGGTAATTGAATTTAACGATAACACCGTGGTGTTAGATATGAAGTATGACCTGTTTTACTTCGTGGGATGAATAGGTTGGGATTGGAAAATAAAATAAATGATTACTTCGGTGTGGTTCGCTAACCCCGACTAGTTTGAATTGATATTCAAAAGAAGATTAAAGAATAAATTTGCGAATTTATCTTTGATAAAATTAATGGGAACCTTTCCCAAAGTATAAGAATATTTGAATAAAAGAATATTCTGAATTGGAATAAGGCGTATGTTGTTTTTGTGTAACACTTGTTTATTATATACGCGAGTTATTCAGAAAGACCGGGTTTATCCCATTCTGAATAACTGATTCAACGTAGTGTCGAGGATGAAGACGGTGGTCGAAGACCGGAGGTCTTCACATCGTTTGGGTGATTATTGATGATCTTGATTGGGCTGTACACCCAAAAGGAGGGAATCAGTTGGTGGTCGTCCAGACGTACTTGGAGATCGATGGATATGCGAGGTACAAGGTGCCTCCGGTTTCGTTCAGACCCAGAACGAACTTGTATGGACTGTGTGCTGACATTGGATTTTGCTCTGTGTTGATTGATCTCTATTAAATATACATCTGCCTGGTGAAGGGGAATTCATTCCATTACTTTACCCTTCTCTGAGACGTACGGGATCAGAGGTTGTATATCGATAGACATCAGTCACATGGTGTGAATTGCCTGTGTGGCATGCCTAAGTGGAAATTGATCAAGGCTTTTGTTGAAAAGCAAAGTTTTGTGGTTGATGATCAAAGCACCGCCTGTATGGCATAGCTTTGTGTAACGTGAATTCGCGAGCCTCACACCTCGGTTGTGAACCAGAAACGGGAGAGGACCTCAGGGAGGACATGCGTTTTCTTCTAGCTAGGGTGGTGTCAGTGACCTACCAGCCCTGACATTTATATTATATTCACCTGTGTGGTTGTTGTTGTTGCGAGGCGCCTCGGATATATCAGTGACTATGTGGAGCCGATGGAGTCATAGGACTCATTTACGCCCCAAAGGGCGGGGAAACGCAGTGTTCAGTCATTTTAATCCACATCGGTGGACCGGCCCTGTCGCTCCAAGGGTCAGTCGAGCTCTGATCCTGAGGCTCGGGCTAAGCATCTCGAATCGGTTGAGGACGATCCCTTGCCTCGGTTCACAGATGGAAATCCAGCTTCCAATACTTGACAATTGCGATTTAGATTGTATACCTATATATGGCGACATAGTGGTATGGGGCACTTATGCCGCCTATGATTGATACTTATGATTGAAATTGTTTTGACACTATACACTTATAGTAATAATAAAACATGAAATTTCATGTACCAAGCATTCTTGGCTATTATAAGGTAAAAACCCTATCTTCTGGCTTGCGTTGCATTGTGTGATGGGACATGGGGTCTTATAATAGCTTCATTGTTCTTTATTTAGCATTGCGCTGTTGTTTTATGCACTGGTATTCTTGGGAGAAAACCCGTTCCATGTTATACGGCGTGGTCCCTTGATTTACCTAACTTTAAAATAAAGATAAATAACTGTTTTAGTTCTCACACCAGTCACATGACTGACCTAAAGTTTATTGTTTTAACCTAAACTCTGGGTGCCCTTGTTTTGACACGGGCAGCTAGTAGTTTTGGTTTTGCAGATTTATATTCACAGGATCCTGATTTACAGCTGAAGCGGTATTCGGAAAGCTCTGTATCCGTGTTTCTGTTTTCAGTTGTGCTTTGTATTGTTTTTACGCTGTGATGTATTTAAATGTAATTTAAATCTCTGATATTTTCTATGTAATATTTATTCATACTCTGTATATTCATGTATTCTGATGGAATTGTTGTAATATACAATGAAATGTTCATCTGTTTCAGTTCTGATTTGTCGTGTTCTCAAAACAATCAGGGGTTTCCAACGGTCTTGGTCGGTTTAGCGATCGATTCGGATCGAGCGAAATTCCTTTCGTTACATTTGGTATTAGAGCTTTGGTTTACAGAGCTCGGAGAACAAGACACATTAGAACCAAACTAAAGGATTCATCAGAAATTGGATTAGTAATATCCAATGAGAATGCCTCGTTATAGATAGGATCAGTAGTATCCTAGAACGAGTGTGAAGAGTGTTGTTTTGAAAAATAAAAGTGAAAACGAATTTTGTTTTCAAAGTCTAAATCAATTATACGTATTTGATTACTTATTTTGTATTGATTTGGACAATCCAGTATATAAAGATTTTGCATATACGTCTGATCCGCGTGTACTTGAAGTTTTAATATACTGGATAGATATAGAATCACAATCTATCCACTTGGGGATGATTCTGATGATGTCCAGACATCATCAGTATTTATGTTCGTGTTTCGAAGGTGGGATTTCTATATGATTCCAATTGACTGGTGTGAGAACCAAAATTAGATAGGGCTTACTGTTATGATTTGACATCAAAAAAATCTGATTTTTGGACTATATATCAAAGTTATGAATTTGAAAAGCTAATCAACTAACTGATTGTTGATTGTGTTGTTTGATCATTGGTTGATTAATTAAAATTTTGAACCTTTAGCCAAATTGTATCAAAAAGTGAGTTGTATTGTAAATTTGTCGCATTTGCATACATATACATGTACTTACATTGAACAGGTCATAGCAAGGAGGCTGGAGAAGAGGAATAAAATTATTTGCCCGACAAATAAGTACATGTTTATTGTATTTCATTGGGTTTGGATGATTTTATGAGCCGATTGGCTAGCCGCTTGGCTAGCCGCTTGGCTGTTTCTTTTTCTTTTTGGATTGATGAGGGCCATGGGAGGCTATTTAAAATATCCCGAAGTCCCTGGTGCAGGGGAGGTTATGGCAAAATATTTCGAAAATTTAGGGTGTTAGTTAAATTTTTGATAAATTTGAAAAGTTATTAGAAACTGAAAAGTTGAAGAACTTAAGCCATAATGAAAATAATGAAAGTTGAGTTGGTTTGTAAAACAACTTTCAGCTTCGTTCCTTTTCGGGGACGAAAAATTTTAAGTCGGGGAGATTGTAATAACCCGGAAATCCGAGCCAATTTAAAATTTTTATTTTGGTAATTTTAATGAATTTTGAATATTTAAAATGGATTATTTTAAATAATAATGATGAGAAATCTATTTTGAATAGAATAGAACGTATATATTTGTTTGAATCGTTGTTAGAATATAATTATTTACTTATAATTATAAAAGGAATTGAAAATGGCGCGGTAGTTCGAAAATTCGATTTCGAATTTCAAACGAATGTACAGGATTCAAAATAAACCAGATTTTAGCGAAACCAAAAATATTTGAATCTATTTGAAAATATCTTTCCAACGAATCTGAAAAATCAAAATTTCATAGTGAGGATAAAAAGTTACGTCCAGTTGAAAATTCAGAAATGTCGCTGTGGAATTTATATATATTTTAATATATATAAAGGCCTTAAAAATAGCCATTTTTCAAACGACCTTGGTTTTCGACGAAACCACTTTTATTGGATCCGTGATGTCAAATTATTGCTAGGTTTCAAAATTTATAATTTTTGAAAACAATATGTGAGTGTGGCAAAAGAAAATTTGTTTTAACAGTTTCAGTCAAATTCTATCGACTAGAAAATGACCATTTTTCAAACAGTCTTCAAATTTGACGAAATTAGTTTTCTTAGGACCGTATCGTCAATACAAAGCTAGAAATAATTTTTCTGGAATTTTTAAAGTTCGTATGTGGCCCCAGTAATTGAAATGCGCGTTCAAATTCAATATATAGATTTATATTTTAATTTTGACAAAAACTGATCGAAACGATTGAATCGGGTTACGAAACATGTCCCATTGTGTTCGGAATGGGGGTAATTAGCTAGGGGCGATAGTCGTTGGGTTTCGTTTGGAGTTCGTATACAAAGTCAACTTTTATAAAAATTAAATTAAATTATTAAATTATTTATATATTCAAACACCCCCTTCCCCTTTCTTCTACAGTCAAACTCGATAAAAAAAGAAAAGAAAAAACTAATCGTGAATGACGGCCGCCCTCCCCGCCACCAATCACTATCCCCCCTCCCCCCCCTCAGTCACCGCCACCCTCCCCTCGTCAGCCCTCGATCTCGCCCGAGCCCAGGAACCCCAAACCGCCACAGCAAACCCTAATCCGCCGCCAGCCTCCCATCTCCAACACAAGACCCGACAGCTGCGCGCCTTCCCCTATCTCCGACAGACCCACAACCCCCTACCCCCTCTCCATTTCAATTTGAACGCAACAAGGAAACCCCCCTCCTTCAAATGTCAACGTGAGTTTTATCTTCATTATTTATTTATAATTTAATTTTCTTTTCAGTTTTCTTTAGGTTTTTATAAATAGAAAGCTGTAAATTTTTATAATTAGAAAAGGTTAATTTTTTTATATATAACTAGAAAAGATTTTAATTGCATAAAGAAGGGGTTTTTAATTACATAAAAATACGATTTTCATATATGTATAACATCAGAGTAAAAATATCGTCTTTGTTTAGTTAAAAATATGATCTTTGTTTATTTAAAAATATAATTTTTATATTAATAGAGTATTAAAAATATAATTTTTATCATAGTAAGAAGTTAAAAATATAATTTTTATCATAGTAAAAAGATAAAAATATAATTTTTATCATAGTAAGAAGGTAAAAAAATAATTTTTATCATAGTAAGAAGTTAAAAATATAATTTTTATAATAGTAAGAAGTTAAAAATGTAATTTTTATAATGAAGTAGTGAATATAAAAATACGATTTTTATATAGGAAGTGGCGATATTAGAAGGTGATTTTTAAATGTATAAAGTGTTGTTAAAAATATGATTTTTAACATATACCACGCGAAACAGATCTCCTTGGAAAAAAAAAGAAAAAGGCGAAGATTTCCTACATAAGAAGAGTCATGGCGTTTGGTTTAGCTTCTCGGTGAGAACTCCTCACTTTTATTTTGATTTCTAGTTGAAATATATACTAGGATGCAGACGGTGCTTAGTAGCACTCGATACCCGTTGTCCAGAGACCATGGATGACTTGTTTGTTTGATTGCTGTGTTGTGAAATTTGATTGTGTGATGTGGAATGAAATAAAATATTTTATAGTGGAAAATATTTTATAGTTTAAAATATGATTTTTAACGTGTATATAAAATAAATAGTAATAAACAAATCGGACGATTTGTTTATATACACTGATTTGACTGATATTGATTGGGACGATAAATTTTACACATCGCCCAACAGCACAAATAAAAATCTGTGTTTGTTGATTTGAAACCCCACACGGGTATTGGAATGATATTTGACATACACTAATCCCGATTGTTTTGTTGTATGTCAATCGATGGGTTGACAGACTGTGTAAGCGTTAATAATTTATATTTAATGATCTCTGAATGATGGTTGATTATTTATTGTTGCTATTATATACATGTGTTGTATGGACTCCATATAATTAATATTATATGGTAATTGATTGGGCCTCATTCCAATTTGGAAAACAAAAGAAAATTCATGTGTTGAATAGAAGAAAATTCATGTGTTGAATAGAAGAAAATTCATGTGTTGAATAAAATAAATATTCATGTGTTGAATCAAATAAATATTCATGTGTTGAATAAAATAAATATTCATATGTTGAATAAAAGAAAATTCATGTGTTGAATAAAAGAAATATTCATGTGTTGAATAAAATAAATATTCATGTGTTGAATAAAATAAATATTCATGTGTTGAATAAAAGAAAATCCATGTGTTGAATAAAATAAATATTCATGTGTTGAATAAAATAAATATTCATGTGTTGAATAAAATAAATATTCATGTGTTGAATAAAATAAATATTCATGTGTTGAATAGAAGAAAACATTCATGTGTTGAATAAAAGCCGTGTTGATTAGATTGACGCCATTTTGACGTGAACGATATTTATATCGATTTTATTCATTTTTATAATGAATATAGAAAAGGAAGTGATTTCAAAATATAACGTCTTGAAAATATTATCATTTATAGATTAATGATATGGAATATTCAATTTTGACTAGAAATTGAATATGAAGTTGAAATCGTTTTGAAAACGAATTTAAAACGATTTATAAAATACGTTTTAAAAGGAAATCGACGAAATATATATAATATATACATTATATATATAGAATGGCCAGAATAGAATGCGTCGCGCCGCGGTAGTTCGCGAATTTCGACCATTGACTTCAAATGGATAATATGCGAGACCCGACCGTCGAATTCTCCTAAAATCAGAACTGTTGGGTTCATATCGAAAAGAGCTTTCTAACGAATATTAAAAATTAGAAACCTAACGGTTGGATTTGGAATTATGTCCAAATCAAATTTGGAGAAGGTCGTTGTAAGTGCAGTTCGATGGCCGTTGATGGAAATCCACTGTACGGGCCTTGATAAAATTATTAAAAATAGTAATAATTTGTGTAAAATCATAAGAAATGATTTGTGAAGAATTAGGATGAAAAATTCCAAATTTGAAAAGATAAAAATAGATTTTTATCGAAATGAACTAGTTTTGAACTAGGATTATAATCCCATTTATTTTTAAAATAAATAAAGTGGATTTGAAATGGTTTTGAAAATAACCAGAATTTCCAATATATAAAGTGGAAATGGATTTGAATCGAATTTGTCTTTGGAATATTTCGATATTGGATTTCGTGATAATACAGATAGTGTTATGGAAATTTGAAAGATATATTTATATCGTTATTTCCAATACGATATTTATTGGTCGTAGAATTTGATATTGAATATAAGCCGAAATATATTCTATTCAGAGCCTTGTATTTAATATCAAATGTGATTTGGGTTTGTCGTGAATGGTGTCTTCATTAACACTGTTCTTAAACCCAGTTGAGAAAAAGATTAAATCTTTTTATTTAGATTTAATGAAGTGTACCAATTAAATGGCATTTAATTGGAATTGAATTTGAATTGATTTTTGGGTTTATCGTGAACAGTGTTTTAAATAACACTTGTTCTTTAACCCAATAATTAATGGAATGTGATTTTGGGTTTATAGTGAACGGTGTTTTAAATGACTTTGGTTCTGTAACCCAGTTAAAGACGGGATATGATTTCCCTAGTTAAATAATCATTGATATTGATTTTTGGGAAGATTAAAACAAAGTGGAGTTTTAATGAATCTTTAATTAGATTGAAATGATCGAGAATGGAGTATCACCAGTTTTGCTCCAGGCGATAGTTAAATCTTCAATTAGATTTGAACGTGAAATGGTAATTGAATTTACCGATAACACCATGGTGTTAGATATGAAGTATGACCAGTTTTATTTCTTGGGACGAATAGGTTGGGATTGGGAAATAAAATAAATGATTACTTCAGTGTGGTTCGCTAATCCCGACTAGTTTGAATTGATATTCAAAAGAAGATTAAAGAAAAAAATTTAAGAATTTATCTTTGATAAAATTAATGGGAACCTTTACCAAAGTATAAGAATATTTGAATAAAAGAATATTCTGTATTGGAATGAGGGATATGTTGTGTTTGTGTAACACTTGTTTATTATATACGCGAGTAATTCAGAAAGACCGGGTTTATCCCATTCTGAATAACTAATTCGACGTGGTGTCGAGGATGAAGACGGTGGTCGAAGACCGGAGGTCTTCACATCGTTTGGGTGATTATTGATGACCTTGATTGGGCTGTACACCCAAGAGGAGGGAATCAGTTGGTGGTCGTCCATACGTACTTGGAGATCGATGGATATGCGAGGTACAAGGTGCCTCCGGTTTCGTTCAGACCCAGAACGAACTTGTTTGGACTGTGTGTCTGACATTGGATTTTGCTCTGTGTTGATTGATCTCTATTAAATATACATCTGCCTGGTGAAGGGGAATTCATTCCCTTACTTCACCCTTCTCTGAGACGTACGGGATCAGAGGTTGTATATCGATAGACATCAGTCGCATGGTGTGAATTACCTGTGTGGCATGCCTAAGTGGCAATTGATCAAGGCTTTTGTTGAAAAGCAAAGTCTTGTGGTTGATGGTCAAAGCACCGCCTGTATGGCATAGCTTTGTGTAACGTGAATTCGCGAGCCTCACACCCCGGTTGTGAACCAGAAACGCGAGAGGACCTCAGGGAGGGCATGCGTTTTCTTCTAGCTAGGGTGGTGTCAGTGACCTACCAGCCCTGACATTTATATTATTTTCACCTGTGTGATTGTTGCTGTTGCGAGGTGCCTCGGATATATCAGTGACTATGTGGAGCCGATGTAGTCATGGGACTCATTTGCGCCCCCAAAGGGCGGGGAAACGCAGTGTTCAGGCATTTTAATCCACATCGGTGGACCGACCCTGTCGCTCCAAGGGTCACTCGAGCTCTGATCCTGAGGCTCGGGCTAGACAGTCTCGAATCGGTTGAGGATGATCCCTTGCCTCGGTTCACAGATGGAAATCCAGCTTCTAATACGTGACAATTGCGGTTTTGATTGTATACCTATAAATGGCGACATAGTGGTATGGGGCACTTATGCCGCCTATGATTGATACTTATGATTTAAATTGTTTTGACACTATACACTTATAGTAATAATAAAACATGAAATTTCACATACCAAGCATTCTTGGCTATTATAAGGTAAAAAACCTATCCTCGAGCTTGCGTTGCATTGTGTGATGAGACATGGGTCTTATAATAGCTTTATTGTTCTTTATTTAGCATTGCGCTGTTGTTTTATGCACTGGTATTCTTGGGAGAAAACCCGTTCCGTGTTATACGGTGTGGTCCCTTGATTTACCTAACTTTAAAATAAAGATAAATAACTGTTTTAGTTCTCACACCAGTCACATGACTGACCTAGAGTTTATTGTTTTAACCTAAACTCTGGGTGCCCTTATTTTGACACGGGCAGCTAGTAGTTTTGGTTTTGCAGATTTATATTCACAGGATCCTGATTTACAGCTGAAGCGGTATTCGGAAAGCTCTGTATCCGTGTATCTGTTTTCAGTTGTGCTTTGTATTGTTTTTCCGCTGCGATGTATTTAAATGTAATTTAAATCTCTGATATTTTCTGTGTAATATTTATTCATACTCTGTATATTCTTTTATTCTGATGGAATTGTTGTAATATACAATGAAATGTTCTACTGTTTGCGTTCTGATTTGTCGTGTTCTCAAAACAATCAGGGGTTTCGAACGGTCTTGATCGGTTTAGCGATCGATTCAGATCGAGTGAAATTTCCTTTTCGTTACAAATTTTATCCACGCTAGGGAACTGTAGTACTTCAATTGGGACTAGCTCCGTATGTTCTGGATTATCGGAACTAGCCATCTTCGCGAACTTGTCTGCCCTTTGATTCTCTGCTCGAGGAATGTGAGATATACTATGGTGATCAAAACCATCCAGCAACTTCCTTACTTTTTCCAAATATGATGTCGACCTTGGACTCTTAGCCTGAAACTTTTCATTAACTTGGTTCACGACTAAATTGGAGTCGCAAAAGATGTCTAGCTTTGTTATCCCTAGTTCCTTTGCAAGCTTCAACCCGGCAATTAGAGCTTCATACCCGGAATCATTATTAGTTGCATGGAACTCCAATCTATGAGCGTAATATATTAGCCGTTTCTTTGGAGTTTCAAAAACCACTCCAGCACCAGATAGTCTGTCATTTTTAGCCCGATCAGTGTATAGTTTCCAGGCATTAGGGTCAAGGAGTAGCTTTAGCGGATCGTATTCCTCGTTTACCGCATCATCTTCTGGGATGGTAAATTCTGCTATAAAGTCTGCAAGTGCCTGCCCTCTTATCGACCTCCGGGCTTGGAAGTTTAGGTCGAATTGACTCAGCTCAATGGTCCATTTGAGCAACCTTCCCGATGCTTCTAGCCTTTGTAGGACTTGCTTATGCGGGTGATCAATATAAACAGTAATGGGATGAGCCTGGAAGTAGTGACGAAGCTTCCTAGATGCAATCAGCAAACTATATGGAAGCTTTTCTATCTTTGGGTAATTTCGTTCTACAACTGCCAATTTCCTACTCACATAGTACGTCGGTCTTTGCACCTTATCCTCTTCTCTTACCAAAGCCGAACTGATTGCGTGGGATGATACTGCCAAGTACACAAATAAATCCTCGTGATCCATAGGCTTAGACAGTATCGGGGGTCTTCCCAGATGATTCAACAGATTCTGGAATGCTTCTATACAATCAGGAGTCCATTCAAAGTTGCGCTTGCCTCTCTTTATTAGTTCGAAAAACGGGATGCATTTATCTGTAGCTTTTGAGATAAATCTGCTGAGCGCTGCCACTTTTCCAGCAAGGCTTTGCACATCTTTAATCAGCTTTGGTTCTTGGCTATTTCGGATTGCTGTAATTTGGTCTGGATTGATCTCAATTCCGCGCGAGCTTACAATGAACCCTAGGAATTTTCCAGATGCTATCCCAAATGAACATTTCAAAGGATTCAATTTCATCCCATATTTTTGGAGAATTTGAAACATCTCTGCTAAATCATTAGTATGATCGGACGACTGTCTGGACTTTACTAACATATCGTCGACGTACACCTCCATCGTTTTCCCAATTTGGTTGTAGAACATCCTATTCACCAACCGCTGATATGTAGCGCCGGCATTTTTCAGGCCTAAAGGCATCACCACATAGCAGTATAATCCCAAATCTGTGATGAAGCTAGTATGCTCTTGGTCTGGGACATGCATGGGGATCTGATTATACCCCGAATAGGCATCCATAAAAGAAAGAAGTTCATGACCTACGGTTGAATCAACTATTGATCGATTTTAGGCAATGGGAAGTTGTCCTTCGGACAAGCCTTGTTTAGATCAGAGAAATCGATGCACGTACGCCACTTTCCATTGGCCTTTTTTACCAAAACCGGGTTTGAAATCCAGTCAGGGTACGCCGAATCTTTAATAAATCCATTACTCTTCAGTTTTTCGACTTCTTCCTTCAAGGCGGCAGACCTCTCTGGGCCAAGCATCCGCCTCTTTTGTTTGATAGGAGGATGTTTCGGGTTAATGCTTAACGAATGACTCATAATCGAGGGAGATATCCCATACATGTCTGCATGGGTCCAGGCGAATACATCCAAGTTAGCTTTCAGGAAATTTGTAAGTCTTCGGCTCGAGCAGGATCCAACTGGGATCCAATCTTCAGGACCTTCTCTGGGTCACTATCATCGACTGGTACATCCACAGTCGCTTCATTAGGAGTCGCCATTATGACCCAAGGCTCTTTATCCTCTCTGGGATCTATGTCCTCGGGCAACTCTCTGGGCGACCCTCCCGAAGGTATTTCCTTTAGTTGTTATGATGATTCCTCCCTTGGAGGGGAGGAACCACCTTTTGCTTCTACATCTTTCCCTCTGCGGAGCAACTTTAACTCTGCAATGTAGCATGCTCGGGCAGCAACATGATCTCCTCTAACGACACCTACACCGGAATCCGTTAGGAACTTCAACAATAAGCACCAGGGTGCAATACAGACCCTGAATTTGGCTAGGGTAGGTCAGCCCAAGAAGGCATTGTACTGCGATTCAATATCTAGGACCACGAAGGGGGGATCCTCACTCTCTGGCGTTCTCCTTCCCCAAGGTTTACTGATAATTCCACGTATCCTATTGGAGTGGTTGAGGCCCCATTAAATCCGCGTATCCAACCTTCACATGGCTTCAAATCCTTCGGCCCGAGTTTCATTTGGTCGAATGTTTTCTTGAATAGAATGTTGACTGAACTCCCGTTATCTACCAAAACTTTATGAACTATAGCCGGGCCGATGATGACGGTGATCACCAAAGGGTCCTCAGTTGGGGAGTGTGCCCCAATACTCACTCGTTCACGAAAATATGACGTCATCGGACATCATCTTTTGTTGCTTAACTGGAGCGTTGTCCTTGGGGTTACTACATTCCCCCACCTTGAAATGTTGTTTAGCTGCATTTATGTATTGTCCATAGCTCTGAAACTGTGCCCTGCCAGGTGAAGTCCACCAACTATGGTATTGATTACGATATTTTTTCCTTTTTGTTGTTCCATTGGTTTGGCAGCGGGTTGGCTTTGGTTCGAGGCATGTACGACTTGCCCCCTGTCCCTGGGAGTCACCTTATACTCATCAGGCTTCCCTTCTCGGAGCAGCTTTTCAACCACGTCTCTCAAGTGATAACATTCGTTTGTGGAATGACCATGGATCTGATGAAAAAGACAGAATTTCCCAGTTTCATGCTCTTTCTCTGTAGAATCTCTCGGAGGAGGCCTTTTATACTGGAGGACATTATATGTATCTAGGAAGATGTTTTCCAACGTATCATTTAACGTTGTGAAGCTCTCAAACGGTCTAGGCCGGGGTCTCCTCTGGGAGTCATTTCCTCGATTTCTTTTCCGATTATTGTTATTATCATTCCCTGATTGGCGACCGCTGCCTTGATTCTTGCTCCCAACGTTAACTTCAACTTTTCCTAAGCTATTTCATGTTTGCTTGATGGCCACGTTGCTTTGGATATCTTCCTTATCTATAGCCTTTCTTTTCCGATTAGCGTATATCTCTTTCCGACGCAGGCGAACATTGGCTTTTTCATAAAATATTTCTCTGGTCAGGGGTGGCTTGCCGGCCAGATATCTTCCAAACTCGGTATCTTTATCGATGCCGTCGATCAGGGCCATCAACACAGTTTGCTCATGCGGATATTTGACTTTCGTGACAGCCAAGTTAAAACGATCTAAATACGACCTCAGGCTTTCGTCTGGTCGTTGTTTAATAAGGGATAGCTCAATTACATTCTTAGACCTTTGGGTATGAAGACGGAATTGGTTCACGAATTTCTCACTTAATTCCCTGAAGCTGGATATTGACTGTGCCGGCAAGTGGGTAAACCACAATAATGCCACATCTTCCAGGAATATAGGGAATGCTTTACATTTTACCGCGTCTGTAGCTGCAGCGGCATTCATTGACCAGGAGTATCGCATTAGGTGCTGAATGGGGTCAGTTCTTCTCGTATAGCGATTCATAGTCGGCATGTTGAAGCGCCTCGGGAATGTTACATCCAGTATGTCTTCTGTAAAAGGCATATGACAATGATCTATGCCCCAATCTTCATTCCTATGTCCACGACTATCTATCATGACTTGTCTAATCATTGCTTCAACCTCTGCATGGGTCAGGGTAGATTCGGGATCAGCACTTCTTGCCCGACGGCCTCCTCCAGCATTTCTTTGACGTGCTGCTACAAAATCTGGGCCCTGAGCAGAACTCCCTTGCCCCATGTTGCCGCGGTCGATCACGCAACGAGCGGGAGACACACCTTTCCTCGGTGGTAGAACGGGGTCATTTAAGTTGCGGTTACTAGTTCCCTGATTAAATGCCTCTTCTTCACGAGATGGAAGGGACCCAAATTGAAGCTGCTTTATGTTCTCGGGCCTTTCTAACGGGGGCCATCGTCGGTTCCATCGAGGCTCTTCAGACGATGACGTATGTTCCAGAGAGAAAGGGTGAGCTGGAGGTGGTGAAACCTGCCTTCGAATATCGTCAATTCTTCTACCTAGGGCAGTAATATTTTGACGCAGCAACGAACTCTCCTGCCTTTGAGCAACCAGTTCATCGGTTTGCTTGTCCAATGCTTCAAGTATTCGAGTCAGATGTCCTTCATTAACTGGGGCAGAAGGGTCGAACTGGTCATCTTCATCTTCTCTTATACGCAAGGAACTTGAATCGGGTTGAGCAGAAGTACCAGCACGAGCAGAACGAGCCATGATTTCCTTCCCAGGTCGGGTAGTAGTCTGATTATCAGTTCGGATCGTGGTCCTCCTATGCTGGTGGCTCGTGGTACCCTCGTGGCGTCGGTTCATAGTAGTTCCCTAGGATCGGACCGCGGAAGGGTTAGTAGGGGGATGGCGACGTTATCTTGGGATCGGGTCGTGACACCCTCAACCGGTCGGATCGTCGTACCTTCATTGGATAGGATCGCCCCCTCCTATCCACGATCCGGGGACAGAACTTCGATCCGCTCCTGAACGCTCTCTTCAATTGCTTCGTTCGTAGCATCAGTCGCTTGGGAAGCTCGTATTTCCTTAGACGTCTTTCCAGACATGATATCTGAGCTTTACTGAAATCTTCAAAAATCGAAACAGTGGAGTTTTGGACCGTTTTCTTCGAACTTGATTGTCCGAATAATAGAACTACAATCCAATATGCTGAGACTTTCTTCTCAGTGAGAGCATCAAAATGTTAGATCCAAAATTGGCTCCAACACCCAAGTTGTTCAATTATGCAGAGATTAATATCAGAAAAAATGCAAGGGGAACAGGAAAGACACGAGATTTATAGTGGTTCGGCGTTAACGAGCCTACGTCCACTTTATATCTATAATTATACTTGAAATTCAAGTACAATCGATGATTTATCCCTCAACCACACTTTTACAATATTGATTCACTCAATAAATTCGAGACAACTCTGAACAATAATAATAGAGATATAATAATGGTGGAGTCAAAGCTCAGAATTGCCAAAAAGATCCTCTAAAATGCCAAGTCTGGGGCTATTTATAGCTGGTTTCTTTAGGCGGATCGCGGTCATACGTGGAACAAATCCTGAGAATCTCGGACTAGTTCGTAGCTTGATGGAGAAATAGTCAATATGGCTGTTGTGGACAGGTGTCATCAGATCCTACATTCACGGATCGTGGTGGACTTGATGGAGAAATAGTCAATATGGTCGTTTTGGACAGGTGTCATCAGATCCTACATTCACGGATCGTGGTGGACTTGATCATAACCTTCACCACGTCTTCTGGGCTTGGATCGGATCGCGTATGAAAGGACGGGTCAGATGGCGTAGGAAAGGGCGGGTCGGATCGAGGTGACGGGGGCGATCACGATTGTGGTAAGGTAGGGCGATCCGATCGGGTCTTCGAAGGCTAAAGGTGTAAAGTTTCATATTTTTCTCGTGTGTGGACCATGGTGGCTTGGTCAAAAAGCTAGCCAACAGTAATATAAGAAAGATTGTTTGGTAAAGTATTTTATTATGACTTTTGAAATTAACATTGAATTAACAATATATAAAATAAATTTATAATTTTGGAATTCCTCGTATATTGAAAATTAGTGTAATAATTAAAATTGAATTTTGTATGTGAATTCTTTTTAAACTATGGTAAAATTTTGAGTAATCAAAATGATAAAATTTGCTACTTATGAAAGTTGAATAAAAAGGAAAGTTAATTAATTTAATATAATTAATGTTCAGCACAAAATTGGTAAATAATAATTGAATTTGGTAATTATAACATATATTATTGATTCGTATAACTGGCATTTGTCTTAATTTAGGTTAGCAACGTTTGGAATTATATTAAATGTGAATAGGAAAAGCTTGAATGTTTTATTTATCTCACTAACCATTGAGATTCTTTTACAAATAAATAATCATTATTCTAATCTAATTCTTTCTTAACCTAATCTCTTCATTCATGTAGCCGCCAGATGTTATTTGTTCATAAACATGAAGGCACACCTTTTCAAAACTAATGTTCAATGACCTCTTGCTTATTCAATTTCAAAAATTAATTATAAATCCATTTCTCAATGAAATTGCGTAAATCTTGATTCGTTGAGCTCATGAGTAGGAGGGCTTCATCTCTATAGCTTTTGTTTCGGGTTCGACGTCATCAAGCTGGGCTCCATTTCATGGTAGCGTGGCTAGGGTTACACTTTGATCAACATATCAAGGTACGAAGCCTTGAAAATGGATTCGTGAATTTGGGTTCATTTGGAAAATTGGGTTATGGATTTCCTTGGAAGAAGCGTATATGTTTAGAAAGAAGAAGGGGGTGTGGAAACAAGATGATGTGGCAAGTATGGATGAATTTGTTCCATTTTCGTTTTTAACAATTTATTTAGTTCTAATCGCTAAAACTTGTATAACATTTTCATACTACTTCAGAATGACACACGGATTGTTGAATTGGAATCGTATCGACGAGCTCTTTGCGATGCCATCGGTTTGAATTGATTTTGAGACGGTTGATTTTTAGACCTATTTTGGAGTTCAATCGCATTCGAAACCAGAGGTGAGTGATTAAATCCACTCACGTGTAACTAAATTATTCTAATATTAGTTAAATTAATATCATGTCATGATATGATAGTATGGATTGATATTTGACAGTTTAAATTGCATATTTATATTGATTTGCATTGATAGTGTAGTTCAATTTGACTGATAAGTATAATTTTTCAATTAAGTTAAAAATTTGACATATCATTATTGTTTAAAACCTGACATCTGAAATTTGTAAATTAATATGATATTGGACAGTTTTGTATGTTCCGATGTGATGAGTGGCTTAAATTTGATACGTTGACATATTGATGTTAATTGTGTAAATTTACCTGTTATTCATACTTATTCATATATGACTGTTGTGTCGATTAATCCCAATCATTACCCTAGATGTTACGGGCATCGAATGAACCCGGGATTAATCATTAAAATGAATTAAGAACATAGGTTGAAATGATAAATACCTATGAAATAAAATATTTTATCGTTATAAATATTTTATAGTTAAAAAATATAATTTTTAACGTGTATTGAATATGAAGTTGAAATCGTTTAGAAAACGAATTTAAAACAATTTATAAAATACATTTTAAAAGGAAATCGACGAAATATATATAATATATATATTATATATATTAAATGGCCTGATAGAATGCGCCACGCCGCTGCAGTTCGCGAATTTCGATCATTGACTTGGAATGGATATTACGGGAGATCCGACCGTCGGATTCTCCTAAAACCGGAACCGTTGGGTTCGTATCGAAAAGATCTTTTTACGAATATTAGAGATTTGAAATCTAACGGTTGGATTTGGAATTATGTCCAAATCAAATTTGGAAAAGGTCATTGTAAGTGCAGTTCGATGGCCATTAATGGGAATCGACTGTACGGGCCTTGATAAAATTATTAAAAATAGTAATAATTTGTGTAAAATCATAAGAAATGATTTGTGAAGAATTAAGATGAAAATTCCTTATTTGAAAAGATAAAAATAGATTTTTATCGAAATGAACTAGTTTTGAACTAGAATTATAATCCCATTTATTTTTAAAATAAATAAAGTGGATTTGAAATGGTTTTGAAAATAACCAGAATTTCCAATATATAAAGTGGAAATGGATATGGATCGAAATTGTCTTTGGAATATTTCGATGTTGGATTTCGTGATTATATAGATATTTTTATGGAAATTTGAAAGATATATTTATATCGTTATTTCCAATATGATATTTGTTGGTCGTAGAATTTGATATTGAATATAAGCCGATATATTTTCTATTCAGAGCCTTGTATTTAATATCAAATGGGATTTGGGTTTGTCGCGAATGGTGTCTTCATTAACGCTGTTATTAAACCCAGTTGAGAAAAAGCTTAGATCTTTTTATATAGATTTAATAAAGTATACCAATTAAATGGCATTTAATAGAATTGAATAGAATGTGATTTTGGGTTTATCGTGAACCGTGTTTTAAATGACATTGGTTCTTTATCCCAGTTAAAGACAGGATGTGATTTCCCAAGTTAAATAATCATTGATAGAGATTATTGAGAAGATTAAAACCAAGTGGAGTTTTAATGAATCTTTAATTAGATTGAAATGATCGAGAATGGAGTATCACCAGTTTTGCTCCAGGTGATAGTTAAATCTTTAATTAGATTTGAACGTGAAATGGTAATTGAATTTACCGATAACACCATGGTGTTAGATATGAAGAATTACCAGTTTTACTTTATGGGATGAATAGGTTGGGATTGGGAAATTAAAGCAAAAGATTACTTCGGTAAGGTTCGTTAATCCCGACTAGTTTGGATAAACCATAATTTGGTTTGAATTGATATTCAAAAGAAGATTAAAGAATAAATTTAAAGAATTTATCTTTGATAAAATTAATGGGAACCTTTCCCAAAGTATAAGAATATTTGAATAAAAGAATATTCTGAATTGGAATGAGGCGTATGTTGTGTTTGTGTAACACTTGTTTATTATATACGCAAGTTATTCAGAAAGACCGGGTTTATCCCATTCTGAATAACTGATTCGATGATGTGTCAAGGATGAAGACGGTGGTCGAAGACCACAGGTCTTCACATCGTTTGGATAATTACTGATGATCTTGATTGGGCTGTACACCCAAGAGGAGGGAATCATTTGGTGATCGTCCAGACGTACTTGGAGATCGATGGATATGCAAGGTACCAAGTGCCTCCGGTTTCATTCAGACCCAGAACGAACTTGTGAATGGACTGTGTGTCTGACATTGGATTTTATTCTGTGTGATTGATTTCTATTAAATATATATCTGTTTGGCGGCGGAGAATTAATTCTCTTGCTTAACGCCCTTCTCTGAGACGTACGAGCTCAGGGGTTATATATTGATGGATATCAACCGCATGGAGTGAATTGCCTGTGTGGCATGCTTAAGTGGCAAATGATCAAGGCTTTTGTTGAAAAGCAAAGTCTTGTGGTTGATGAACAAAGCACCGCCCGTGTGGCATAGCTTTGTGTAACGTTGATTCGCGAGCCTCACACCCCGGTTGTGAACCAGAAACGGGAGAGGACATCAGGGAGGGCATGCGTTTCCTTCTAGCTAGGGTGGTGTCAGTGACCTACCAGCCCTGATATTTATATTATTTTCACCTGTGTGTTTGTTGGATTGCGAGGCGCCTTGGGTATATCAGTGACTATGTGGAGCCGATGGAGTCATTTGGCTCATTTATGCCCCCAAAGGGCGGGAAACGCAGTGTTCAGGCATTTTAATCCACATCGGTGGACCGACCCTGACGATCCAAGGGTCGATGCGCTCTAACCCTGAGGCTCGGGCTAGAGAGTCTCAAAGCCAGTGAGGACGATCCCTTGCCTCGGTTCATAGATGGAAATCCAATTTCAAAATACATGCCTTTGTGGTTTTGATTGTAGAGCCTAGTATGGCGACATGATATATGGTACCCATACCGTCTAGGATTGATACATTTATATTTGAAGTTGTTTTATACACTATGCACTTATAATAGTATCAAATGATTTGTTTTTAACGTACCAAGCATGTTTGGCTATTATAAGGGAAAACCCTATCCTCCGGCTTGTGTTGCATTGTGTGATGGTACCTGGGTCTTATAATAGCTACATTTTTCCAAAAAGCATTGCGTTGTTTTGTTATATGCACTGGTATCTTGGGAGGAAGCCCGTTTCGTGTTATACGGCGTGGCCCCTTGATATATCTGATTTAAAGTAAAGTTTTAAATAACTGTTTTAGTTCTCACACCAGTCACATGACTGACCTGAGTTTATTGTTTTAACCTAAACTCTGGATGCCCTTATTTTGACACGGACAACTAGTAGTTTTGGATTTGCAGATTTATATTCATAGGATCCTGATTGACAGCTGGAACGATACTCGGAAAGCTCTGTACCTGTGTATTACTTTCAGTTGTGTTTTGTACTATTTTCCGTTGTAGTAATGTATTTAAATCTCTGATATTTTTGATGTATAATATTTATTCGTACTCTGTATATTCTTGTATTCTGATGAATTGTTGTAATAAGCAATGAAATGTTCTTCTGTTTGCGTTCCGATTTGTCTTGTCCTCAGTACAATCTGCAATTTCCCGAAAGGGCGATTTCGAGTCGTTACATATGACCCTGAATTGGATTGAAATGACATCTATCCTTTCCCAAAATACTAAAATTAAGATTTAAGTATCACTTGGCCATAGGATAAAAAAATTTATACGGACACCGGTTGGTTAAATAAAATTTGTTTTAATCATGAACTTCGAAATATTGTTTTAAAGACAATATAAGCAATGTTTTATAATTTATTTTTCTTTGAACTTGAACTTTGAATTTTTGAAATATAAGTAAAGAGGGAAATAAATTAGTATTGTAACTGAAGCTAAATAAAGTGAAATATAATGTAAATCGAATTTATTGAAATTGAATGGTTTCACCCACCTTTGAAATTTATTATGAATCAACATTGATTTGAATTATATATGAATTATGAACTCGATATTTGTTATAAATTGAAATCATTGAAAATAAGAATCTGATTTGGAATGTAACTATTTGAATTAATTTGATCGAACTGAAATGAAGGTAAATTGGAAGTTTAATCGATGGAATTGTTGAAAATTGAGTTGGTTGAATTGAAGTTGAAATATGACTTCAAGTTTAATTGAAAATGTTAGAGAAAAGATTCTAATTCCAACTATAGTATTTCAAATCATTTTGTAAATAATTTTAATAATTATTATATTATTTTTTTCTTTACAAACTATTTTACTTTATTACTATTTTATTTTATAAATTATTTCAAATAAATCATTTTATAATTAATTAATTGTTTTATAAACTACTTAATGTTTTAACTATATATTTTAATAAATTTGATAAATTCTATTTTAAATTACAAACTATTTATTTTCAAACTATTTTAATTATATATCTAAACTATTTTAAATATACTATTAATTATTTTATTATTCAAATTATTAAAGTTGGAATTGTTTCAAGATTTTAAATTGGTTTAAATAGAGATTTTATTATAAATAATATTATGTCTTGAATATTACATGTTTTTGAAACATGATATTTTGATATGAGGTATGAACCTCTTTGACATGTAAAAGAACACCAGTGTGAAAAATGTAAACGTTTGGTTGTTAAAGAGACCGGGATCAGATATTGTCATACTCTCTGCCAATACCGAAAACCACTTTAACAACTGTGTACGCAATGAAGTTCCAGAAATGGTGTTGGATGGATTTGAAGGCGATTACTGGATTTGAAGAAAGAGAATGATGATGGATAGCCTTGACCTATGGGTCATAATTAAAATGACTAAAACAGGAGCCATACCCAGGTTAATTGAGTTACCTACTCTGAGCAGGCATACTACTTCGATACCATATATATATACTTTGTGATTGATTGGTGCCATTGATTGATTTTGAAGGTATGTCTGGGGTGGGCGCCGTCCTGGGTCCGCAATCCGGTAGAATCACTACTGATGGGTATTGCCTTGATGCCTTGTCATATTTATCCTGATTGAGCCCCCTACGATTTTGATTTAATGTTGTCGTATAGCGGCGCATCCCTGTCCACCGACGGTTACTGGTGTTTTATATGCAATGTTTACGACAAGTTTAAATGGTGTAAGGGTAAAAATGTAATCCCGCTTACGCTATTTTAATATATTATATTTAACCATAGACACTATTATAATAGCGTGTTATATTATATAGTATCTAGTTTAACGGATCCTTAGGAGGTGGAAATTCCCGTAACATCTCTTAAGTTATTGCACTCATATTGTCGCATGAATTTGATTTAACTAATATAGGAATGATTTAGTTCTGATCTGAGTGTTTGTTGTGTTTCTTTTTATGCAATACGCTCGGGTCAGACCGAGTTGCAGTTAGCGAAGTTTCACTTGCTTGGAAGATACCATTATGAAGATGAAGATGGAGCTCAACAGACGTATTATCATTATTATTCTGCTGCAAATGCATTAGTATGTTTTATGTTAATTTACTCAGATAATCGTCGTAAAATATAATAAAATGTATGTTTTTAACAGTTTCATGAACCGTTATTTATTTATTATATTTTGTCCTTCCACTGCGAGATTCTGTATTTGTTTTCTTCTTTCTTCTTTTTTTCCCAATAACTATCCATATTTTTTATTTATATCGACATTAAAGATCATTGTCGATTTGAACGGTCAAAAATCCTGGATGTCACAACATACCAAACTAAATTGAAACAGTTGAACTGGAAAGCAAACCGATAAAATTAGTATTAGGCTTTTTTTCCCTAAAACTAATTGCAGTTTAACTACAACTTCATTCATTGGTTGCTGAATAGATACACACATTTTGTATTCTTTTGTATGTTAATGAATGTAACTAATTTCGTACGTCTCAACGATAATTTATGAAACAACAAAAGTACTCCTTTTTGGCTTGCTTGCATTACTTCATTTATGCTTCTTGAAAGTAGTCAAGATGAAAAAAGCTCAAAATGCTTTGTGCTTTTCGCTACCAAAACTGCTAATAATCACGGTTTTCTGGCAATTATAAATTGCATTTTCATATATGTGTAATTTTGTGAATAAAACTTGGTCAGTCATAACAAGCCAAAATAAATCTAAATGTCATTCATCCAAATACCAAAAAAAAATTAATTTAATTTCAAACAAAAAAAAAACATGCTTTATTTTTATAGCTTTACACCTTGTGCTTTTTTTGTGGGTATCTTGTGCTTTATTGATGTTTCTATGGTTGCATGTGCCTCGAGTCCGGAAAAAAAAAAGGCCACCAGGTGCGTATTTGCGCCTAGGCGCACCTTGACAACACTGTGCTAATTACGTTTGATGCTTGGCATTTCAATTTTTCAATTAATTATTTGCCTCTTCATCTGCCATTTTGTTTTTGATTAAGATCCCTCATTTATTGTGCACATATGCATATATACATGAGTTTTAATTGGATTGGCAATCATTTATTTGGATTTGGTGTACAACCATTTAATAACCGTGTCTACCCAAAAAGAAAATTATACACACACACGTATGTACGTATGTCTATATATAAAATGATCAAAGTTAATTGTTCTGATTATTGTACAGGTTATGTATGATGGTCAGTTGTGGGGGTGGTTGGCAGTGACAATGTGGATGTTGAAGGAGAGCAGGTTTTATCAATTGAGCATGAATGGTAGTTAAGGAAGGTTTTGTTCAGGAGTAAAGCATAGAATGGTATTGTTTATAGGCTCAGATGCTAGGTTGTTTGATTCGCCACTGGTGAAGAAGGGGATGAATTGGTGGGAGAAGTTGAACTTGAAGGGTGGTAATGGTGGTGTTGCACTATGATGTGTTTTTAGTTGAGAATGAAATGAAACGTTTGCTGCTAAGTGGAAGTATGCAGAGTACGATGAAGGGACTGTGATCTAGAATTTCTGTACTGGTATGGATGTAGATGAGTGCTCGTGTTTGTGATAGTTTGGTTGGTCAGTATTGTTATGCGGGGAGATGATGAAGGCATTGCTGAGTATGGTGTGGTATGTCAAATGTGAACAAAGGGGAAAAAAGAACAAAATTACAGTTGAAAGTTAACATCTTGTAATGGAAATGTGCAGAGATTAAAGTGTAATGAAATGAGATGAGAGGCTGTATTTAAACAACTGAAATGCACGTGAAACACAACTAATTGTTTTGAATAGTGGTTTCTATTAGATTGAATAATTTTTGTTGGATTTTTTTGATCAATTTTGCAGTTTTAAAAAAAAAAAAAAATGGGTTAAATGGTTTGCGTTGGTTACACCCATAAAGCTAGCGGGTTCGATTTGGTTGATCCATTTAATAAATTAGTCTAATGGGTTGGGTAAGTTGTTATGCAATATGCGTTGGGTTAAGTTGCATTCAACCGATTTACAACCCAATGGCGGTCCTACTGCAGCTTTGACAAGTTCATATTACATCTCTATAAAACTAAATGCATCGAAATATTACCCTTTGTCTTCATAGAGATCCAAACATAATATCCGTCGTTCTTACTAAGCATATCAGTCATCGATTATTCAGCCGAATCAAGTTTCTTGTTGAAAGAAATCTCAAAAAAGACGGAGTCCAACATTTAGTTTTATTTTCAGTATTTTCATTTCAGCAGTTTCGATTTTTCAAATGACAATGATACTTTTAAGTGATTTATTTAAATAAATTAATTTGGGATTTATTTATTACATACTCTTATATTTTTTATTTTAATTAAATATTCACTGATATAATGATATGTTCTGAACTTATATTTGTTTCGTTTCTCTTTTTATTTCCATTAATCGTTTATAGTTGCAAAATAACTAAACATTAAGATTACGTTACTCCTACTAGATATATAATAAAAATGCATATATTTTTGTGAGTAATTCGAATCAATACATTGATAGTATATTCTTGTCTCAAGTTGGTTTACATGTAAAATTCAGTTTAATTGAATTTATACTTTATTAGTTACTTCCTTTTTCTCTTAAATTACCCTATAATTTTTAAAATAAAATCTAATTTGAAATATGTTTTAACAAATAATTTTTGTTTCATGTTGAACATTAATGGTCGGTTTTTTCCACCGTTGTACGATAATAGTAGTATCTCTATCTATACTGCTAATAAGGTAAATTCATTCCACTATTATACTTGATGTCTTTTTGAATTTTTAGAAATACCCCTATAATTTCACGCATTGCTGTTGGTCACAGCTAATTTTACTTCGTTCCCGTTACTTTTCTTGAAAGGCTTTGTTAATGACATCACGTTTTTGGGTAAGGTGTGTCATTTTTTAAGTTCACACCCGTCCAATATTTGAGTGTTAAGGGGCAACATCAGTTACACTTTTACGGGGCAAAAATAACCCTGCTGCCCCATCAAGTCCATTCACTCTTTTCAAAGCGCGCGCTCTATATTCCAATCGCGTTTTCCAAAAATTCAAACTTCCGTTCTTCGAGCTAGGGTTCTTCGGTGCTCACGCTAGGGTTCATCAGAGCTAAGGTTTGGCATTAACATGGTGCGGTTCAAGCATACTGCGAGGAAGACGAAGGAGTCCGTTGGCAAGAAGCAAGTCGTGGAAAAGAGGTTTGTTTATAGTAGATTAATGGTAATTTCTGTTGGTATTAGTAGATGTATGGTACGGTAGGGCCTGGGAATATCAATTATAAGCAGCGGGTTTACGGGTGGTGGAGTTTGGTGGGGAAGAAGGGCAAAACAGTGGGGAATTTTGTTCAATTTGCAGAGAATATGGTTCTTAGGGTAGGTTTTTGGGTGGGTAAATCTTTTGGAATATGAAAGCTTGTCCCTTTCAGTATTTGACATGCTGTCACCGTTTCTATAATTCAAATTTGGCTACTGTTTTCCATATATAATTTTCATTTCTTCAAATTGTTTTGTATTTAGGTTTCGGTTTGTGTTGTCCGAATATAGTTATTAAAAATTGTTGATTGATGTCGACTTATGGTTGAAAAAGGGTTCTATGGTTTGTGTATTTTTAATTACATATGAAAGCTTGTCCTTTCTAGTATTTGGCATGTTGCCAGTGTTATTATCATTTAAAATCAGCTTCTGTTTTCCATATATAATTTTCTCATTTCTTCAAAGTTTTGTGTATTTTGGTTTCGGTTTGTGCAGTCCGAATATAGGTATTAAAAATGGTCGATTGATGTCGACTTATGGTTCAAATAGGGTTCTATGGTTTATGATTTAAGTACGTATGAATACGACAGTGCAGTGTCTTTGTGTATTATAAATTAGGTTACTTGTTGTCGAAATTTAGATTACACATTCGGTTTTACATGTGTTTACATGGTTGTACCATCTTTTACTATTAAAGTAGGTTATACGTTGTCGTTGTCTGTTGACGGCGTATAACTAAATTGTTTATGTGATTGATAGCAGGAACCCGACTTCGTCTACGTCTAGTCGTGTACCACCTACTGCTTCTAATAGGAAGAAATTTGCTATGGAAAGGCAACATATACTGGAAGAGAAAAAGAAAAAGAAAGCAGTTGAATCTAAAGCGAAAAACTCCGAGCATAGTTCAAGTGAAAGAGAAGAGTCCAACAAAGGTAGTAGTTTTGATGGAGGTGAAAATAGTAGTGATCATAGTGGCCATGAAGAAGCAGATGTACGCGTACAAGAAGAAGATGTTGACAGAGAAGAGGAGGGAAACACAAGTGGTAGTGATCAGGAACGAGACGATGACAGAGAAAAGGGTAACAAAGGTGGTACTGATCAGGAACAAGACGATGGCAGAGAAGAGGGCAACAAAGCTGATATTGAACATGAAGCAGACGCCGACAGAGAAGAGGGCAACGGAGGAGGTAGTGAGCATGAAAAAGACGATGATGGAGAAGGTAGCAACGAAGTTGAGAGTGAGCGTGAAGAAGGAGGTGATGTAGTTGAAGGGGAAGCAGATAAAGAAGGTGAAGCCACAGTTGCACATATACGAGATAATAAGGAACGTATGGAACAAGTTTCATGTGAAGAATCCGAGTTTGAATATAGTGGCAATGAAAGTGGTAGTGAGGAATGTGATAATGAGGAAGGAAGGGTAGGAGAGAAAGAGGCGGAACATGTGGAAAAGAGAAAACGTACAATTTAAGCCAAGCAAAAGCGAAAAGAACCAGAATCATCCACCACCGAAGATGAATGGACAATGTTGTTTGCATTCAAAGATCACATTGCTCATAAAATATGGAAATCTACTATAAGTTTTTCTTATGTTATTTCTTAAATTTTATTTATACTTATGACTACGCATGTATTGTTATCTGTTTATAAATGTATAATTTATTTATGTACATACCATATAGAAACCTCGAGGAGAAGTCAGACTGGTGAGAGTCCAAACTCATGTTGGCACGCAACGATTGTGGGATTATAGAAAAGAATGTTCTTTTGTTAAGGAGGTGGTAGTTCAGTCGGGATTCCATAAGATAATGCTACATGGTCATGAGACATTAGACAAAGTCCTAATCAATGCATTCGTTGAAAGATTTTACCCGGAGACAAACACATTTCACCTTCCATTTGATGAGTTGGGGATAACCATTGACGAAGTAGTGCACATAACTGGCCTTCCACTGGAAGGAAGAGCAGTTGCCGGTTCGCTTGGTGGCTCGAGGGGTATTGGTTATGAAGATGTGTACAAGCTACCGGAAGACTGCCTAGGCGTTGACAGAGCAACTGCTCTTGAAGTATTAGGAGGCGATAAAAAAATTAGATTTGAATGGTTATGAAGTAAGTTTGAGGGTTCGAAGGAGGATGATACTGAAGAACGAAAGATGCATTGTGCGATAGCATATCTTTTGTACACAACTGGTAGCTTAATTTGTTTTGACAAGTCCAGGAATAAAGTGTCAGTTCATTTTCTGCAGTGTTTGAAGAATTTAAACGAGGTGGGTTCGTATTCATGGGCCACTGCATGTTTGAGTTGGTTATTACGTAATCTTGTTGTAACAACTTGAAGTGAAGTTCATCAAATGACTGGTTGCATGACCTTACTACAGGTAAATTCAAAGAATTTTTTTGCTGCCTTTGTATTGTAACTATATGTAAATAGTGTAGTCTTATTATATGCGTGTACATGATGTACCTTACTGCAGGTATGGATATTTGAGCATTTCCCAGTTCTTCGATGACATAATCATGTTATTGGTATACACGAAGGAGAAATTAGAGTCGCGTTCTACTTTGCAAAGAACAAGAGTTCGCAGTTAGCATCCGATTTAGTCACACTAAGAGAAAGAATTGATGATTTGAAGTGCAATGAAATTATATGGGATTGCTTTAGAGATAAACGTGACGTGTATCCATTTCATGAATGTGCGTTGTATAACAGCCCTGTTATTTGTTTTGAAACTGAAGAATCATACCTACCCTAGAGATTTCTGCGCTAGTTTGGAATTGTTCAACCCATCCCAACTAATCCCTTCACGCTTAACAAAAAGAAGTACAAGTCGTCTAGTAAAAGTTTCAAAGCCACTTACTTTAATACCGGAGATTTTGTCTGGGTAGAATGAGCAAATCACTTGCTGAATGAAAGTATAAAGTCAAAAAAGTGGTTAACCCCTGGGACTGTGAGGACAGCTATATACAGTGGTATCAGCAAGCTTCTCATCCGATTGTTGCAAATCCATTAAGGAGAATAACTGAGCCTGCAAATGAAACCGAGGAGAAGTCGTTACCTATCCGTGTTGTAAGTTTGTTATATTTGTTAATTGTAAAAAATTTGTCGTTGATTGTCTTTTATACTAAATTACACTTGAATTTCGGAAACGTCAACTAGGACTAGTTGCTGATACAATCCGTTCATTTGGACGTGGTAAGGCAGTTGTTAAAGCTTTGCAAATGATAGAGCGTATAGAGGACCCATAACCATCTGCTCTGTATGGAGAGGACATGGTAGCTGATGAAGGTGATGAGATTGTTGAGGCTACGACAAGTCAAGGTAAACGAAGGAAAGGGAAGAAGGTTGCAACCAAGAAGAAAGGTGGAGGAAGGAAAAAATAGTTTAACTTGGTAGCATTACGTACTATTTTGGTTAGCAGTATGTCACTATTATAAGACTTGGTGCATTTTTTGTTCAGTACTTTACGTTAGCGACTTATTTATGTATTTTGGTTGATGACTTGCTTTTGGCACTGTTATATTAAAGGTACTTTGGATGGAAGGTTAATGTATGTAAAGTGTTATGACTATGTTTGTGTTTGTTTGTATGGTCAAAGATGCGTGTACAAGTTTCAATTATTTGTATAATCGAAGATGCATGTAAAAGTTTTAAGTATTTGTATGATCAAGGATGCATGTACTAGTTTCAATTTTTTGTATGACGTAAGATGCACGGATACTTGGATTGTTTGTTTGAAATAATCAACCTTGTAGTTGAAATTTGGATATGGTCTTCCGTTTTAAAGATTCAAAAATGGTACTTGACCATCGATCAATTAGTTAAGCGGCCTATAATTGGCTAAACGGTTAGGAAATACCGTTCTACGTACATAAATTCGGTCAGCGTGTTCCAAAATATCTCAGGTTACAAACAAAATATGCAGACGGTGGTAAATCACTGTTCATCGCAAATTTATATGGTGGTTTAGTTACGAAAAATCTAAAAGTTAAAGATCCTATAATCTGCTAGTTGGTCAATATTCATCGTTTTAAATATAGAAAATCAGTGTGCTCAATCCAATATATCTCAGGTTCTGATATTGTCAAAAACATGTGTAGACGGTGATCAGCTACCGATTAATTAAAAAAACTGAAAAACCAAACCGTTTTTAACTTTTGAGGTCTCATATATAACAATAAATGGAGAATGCTTACCGTTTTTATTTTCATAATTTGGTTATTTCATTTCGGAAACTTTCGGGAAAGACTTATTTTCAAAATTTTCATTTAGGCGGCAACACATAACCGTATAATTAAGACAAAACCGGTTATTTACCAACGTTTTCGTAATTTGGACATTTTTAATCGATATAACTATACAATTATAATATTTTACCAATTCGTAGTTGGTTTATAAGCGAAATGTATAGTAGTTAAATGCATAAGTGTCGCAAGACTTTAAATACAATAGCTCAAACTTGCACTTAATGTGTTAGATTAATGTAAACATAATATAGAACTGCATTACCTCACAAGTGTAACCCACATTTCCATAAAAGCTACCAGTTGCATTAACTAAACAAAATACATTATCACTGAAGTACGTACATATGCAAGTATTCGACATTAACTTAAGTCAATAACAGTTTTGTCTTTGTCAACATGTCCATCTTCTTCACTAGGCATGAAGCAAGAAATTCTCTCCGCGTATGTGTTGACCCAATTCTGCGCATTGATGTTGTAAATTCGGTGAAAGAATGAGAAGGAGGAGTACTAGGTAAAGGCGATTCGTACTTCGAAGTAACAACAATAAAATGTGAGTTGTCTACGTATCCCATTACGACCAACCTGTCCCGGTTTAACAAGGTTAATTGTATTGTAGTCGGAACAAATAATAAACTCATATTCTTACTAAGCAAGACAATAGCAGTACCAAATGTTTCTGCAATTACAAAACCGGATTCCAGCATTTGCATCCAATTCTTTACGACTAATGAGTTATCACCTTCTATCCTCCTTTTCATTTCTTCGAAGCCATCTTCATCCCACATGCTTTTGCACATATTAGAATGACGTATTAAATTATCAACCATGGCCTCACGTACAAACTTACAAGGATTTTATGGTCTTCAATTATGAAGATTTAGTTGTTTAACCACCGCCCAATATCCACAATTACCATCAACAGACATGTCGTCTATACGAGTTATATACGGTCGCATACATTTAGGCATTTGCAATAAGAAATGTTCATCGACTTGGCTAGTTTTAGGTGAATTTAGTTTTACTCCAAGTTTCTTCAAACAACGACTAACTGGAGTAAGTTTTGGGCTGCAAGACAATGCAGCGTCAACATGCTCAAAGTAAGAAGGATCTCGTTTAGTCGATTTCTCCTATTTAGATGATCTTCCTTTTTTTGTAGTCGCCATGCGAGGTTCCCTAATGTTCGTAGTAGGAGGGAAGGCTAACAATTTCATACCTCGTTGAATATCAATCCTCACATTATCGGTAGCCATGTCATACCTACATTTCAGCGCATGAAATTCAGGCAGGTCCATAAAATCAAGAGTGGACCGATTCAGTGTAGGTGGAATACATGACAATTGTGTTGTATATAACGCAGTTGTATACATAATTATATGATTTTTGTTTGATAATAACAAACAAATTTATATTAATATAAATGTGTTTGCTATTGTACTGTTTTATATATGCATCACAGACATGAATATAATATTTATATTTAAATAGAATACGAATATACTGACATTCATATATTTGTACAGTATTTTATTTAAATATAAATATTTTATTTCAAACAATCAAACAGTATAACTCCACTATTTGAACACATCACATTTCATATACGTTCAAAGAATATTGTACTTGTAAATAATCTGAATACGATAGACAAGTTTGTTTGACAACAATAAAATAATATTTTATTTCAATCAAATTTGTTTATTACAAATGTCAATACATTTCTCTCATTATATACACAGCTCCTCACTATCACTCAATTACAATTTCATATATACATACAATTCACTTTGACACTTACATATACAAACACTCTCATTAACTCATACATTGACACTGTTATTTTCACTGTCTTCTGTCTTCACAGCATCTTCATTGTCAGTCCAGTCTTCATGCCTGTTGTAAGGACCCGTTTCTTCCCCGTTAAGGAAAGAGCGGATACTTTGAGAACAACACACAACAGAACGCAAACAGAAGAACATTTCATTGCTATTACAACAATTCCATCAGATACAAGAATATACAGAGTATAATTGAATAAATTACATACGATAAATATCATAGGTTACAATAAATTACATAGCAGCGGAAAATAATACAAAGCACAACTGAAGGTGATATACGGATACAGAGCTTTCCGGATATCATTCCAGCTGTAAACCAGGATCCTATGAATATAAATCTGCAAAACCAAAACTACTAGCTGCCCGTGTGGAAAATGAAGGCACCTAGAGTTTAGGTTAAAACAATAAACTCCAGGTCAGTCATGTGACTGGTGTGAGAACTAAAACAGTTACTTAAAACTTTACTTTAAAAGAGGGTAATTCAAGGGACCACACCGTATAACACGGAACGGGTTTCCTCCCAAGAATACCAGTGCATAGAATAAACAGCGCAATGCTTTTTCGAAAAATGAAGCTATTATAAGACCCAGGTCCCATCACACAATGCAACGCAAGCCGGAGGATAGGGTTTTCCCTTATAATAGCCAAACATGCTTGATACGTTTAAAACAAATCATTTGATACTATAATAAGTGTATAGTGTCAAAACAGTTTCAATCATAAATATAAATCATAGACGGCATGGGTACCATATATCATGTCGCCATACTAGTTCTACAATTAAAACCGCAATACACGTATTGGAAATTGGATTTCTGTCATGAGTCGAGGCAAGGGGCAAGCTCCTCTCCGCGTTCGAGACACTCTAGCAAATGTCTCAGGGCTACGCACTCTGGGCAACCCTGGATCCTCCAAGGCCGGTCCTCACTTACGTTAGAGGATTAATTATGCCTGAACACACGTTTCCCGGTCCTTACAGACCTATAATCGAGGCACCTCGCATTCCAACAACCACATAGGTGAAAAGTATATAAATGTCAGGGCTGGTAAGTCACTGACACCACCATAGCTAGAAAGAAACGTCATGCACTCCTTGGGTCCTTATCCCGTTTTTAACTCATACCGAGGTGTGAGGCTCGCGAATTCATGTTATACACAAAGCTGCCACGTAGGCCGTGCTCTGATCATCAACCACAAGACTCTACTTTTCAACAAAAGCCTTGATCATTGCATCTTAGCGTGCCACACAAGTAATTCATGCCATGCGACTGATGTCCATCGATGTACAACCTTTGAGCTCGTACGTCTCAGAGAAGGGCGTTAAGCAAAAGAATAAATTCTCCGCCGCCAAACAGATGTATATTTAATAGAAATCAATCAACACAGAATAAAATCCAATGTCATACACACAAATCCATTTACAAGTCCGTTCTGGGTCTGAACGAAACCGGAGGCACTTTCCTCGCATATCCATCCATCTCCAAGTACGTCTGGACGACCACCAACTATTTCCATCCTCTTGGGTGTACAGCCCAATCAGGATCGTCAGTAATTACCCAAACGATGTGAAGACTTCCGGTCTTCAGCCACCATCTTCATCTCCGACATATCGTCGAATCGGTTATTCCGAATGGGTATAAACCCGGCCTTTCCGAACAACCCGCGTATATTAAAAACAAATGTTACACAAACACAACATACGCCTCATTCCAATTCAGAATATTCTTTTATTCACAAAATCACATTTTTAGGGAAAGGTTCCCTTTAATTTTATCCAAGATAAATTCTTTAGAATTTATCCTTTAATCTTCCTTTGGATGACATTTCAAACCAAATTACGGTTTTTCAAACTAGCCGAGATTAGCGAACCACATCGAAGTAATTATTTATTTTATTTCCCAATCCCAACCTATTCATCCCATGAAGAAAACTGGTAATACTCCATATCTATCACCACAGTGTTATCGGTAAAATTAATTACCATTTCACGTTCAAATCTGATTAAAGATTTAACTATCGCTTTGGAGCAAAACTAGTGATACTCCATTCTCGCTCATTTTCTAAAGTTAATAATTTTAATTATCAATTCACCTTTCAATCTAATTGCAGATTCGTTAGAACTCCTTTTACTGGGTTAAAGAACTAATGTCATTTAAAACACAGTTCACAACAAACCCAAATCATATCCTATTCATTATCGGGTTAAAGAACTAGTGTTATTTGAAACACTGTTCACGATAAACCAACAAATCAATTCTAATTCCGTTCCATTTTATTTATTTAAAAATAAACGGGTTTGATTTTAGTTCAAAACTAGTTCATTTCGATAAAAATCTATTTTTATCTTTTCAAATATGGAGTTTTTCATCCCGAATTTTCCCAAATCATTTCTTCCGATTTTACACAAATTATTGCTATTTTTAATAATTTTATCAAGGCCCGTACAGTCGATTTCCATCAACGGCCATCGAACTGCACTTACAGCGACCATTTCCAAATTTGATTTGGACGTATCTCCAAATCCAACCGTTAGATTTTGAATTTCTAATATTCGTTAGAAAGCTCTTTTCGATACGAACCCAACGGTTCCGGTTTTAGGAGAATCCGACGGTCGGATCTTCCGTAATGTCCATTTGAAATAAATGGTCGAAATTCACGAACTGCCGCGGCGCGGCGCGTTCTATTCAGGCCATAATATATATATATATATTATATTTCATCGATTACTATTTAAAACGAATTTTATAAATAGTTTTGAATTCGTTTCAAAAACAATTTCAACTTCCATCTCAATTCAAATAAAAATTGAATCGTTCCTTATAAATTCGTTTTAAAATTCATTTCTATTCAATTCAAGTTTCAATTCAATTTGAATTCATTTCATTTCATTTTAAATTCAATTCGAATTCGTTTTCAATTCGATTCAATTCAAATTGGTTTTCTATTTGATTCAAATTCGTTATATATTCAATTGAAATCAAATTCGTTTTCTATTCAAATCAAATTCGTTATATATTCAATTGAAATCAAATTCGTTTTCTATTCAAATCACATTCGTTATATATTCAATTGAAATCAAATTCGTTATATATTCAATTCATTTAGAAATCGTTTTATATTCAATTCATTTCGAAATCGTTTTATATTCAATTCATTTCGAAATCGTTTTATATTCAATTCATTTCGAAATCGTTTTATATTCAATTCATTTCGAAATCGTTTTATATTCAATTCATTTCGAAATCGTTTTATATTCAATTCATTTCGAAATAAAAATATTCGATTACGAAATCACTTTTCAATATTCATTTTAAAATGAGTAAAATCGATATAAATATCGTTCACGTCAAAATGGCGTCAATCTAATCAACACGGCTTCATGTATTTCTATTTTCTAATATTCTATTTCCAATATTTCCTATTATCAAAATATTTGTTATTATCAAAATATTTCGTTCAACACATGACTAATCTCAACGGATGAGTACAGTCAACACATGAACCTTTATTTTATATTGATAAAGATGTAAATTTTATTATTAAAATATTTCGTTCAACGCATGACTAATCTCAACGGATGAGTACAGTCAACACATGAACCTTTATTTTATAATATTCTTTATTTTCTAAATTGGAATGAGGCCCAATCAATCACCATATAATGTTAATTATATGGATTTCCATACATCACACGTATATAATAGCATTGAAAAATAATCAACCAAAGTGCACTACACTGTATAAGCATCAAATATAGATATCTAACGCTTATAACAGCCTGTCAATCAATCGATCGACATATTCAATCAATCAGGATGAGTGAACTTCAAATTTCATCCCAACACCCGTGTGGGGTTTCAAACAATCAAACACATATTTTATTTGTGCAGTTGGGCGATGTGTAAAATTTATCGTCCCAATCAATGTCAGTCAAATCAGTGTATAAACAAATCGGTCAATTTGTTTATAACTATTTATTTATTCACATTCACGTTAAAAATTATATTTTTAACGATAAAACATTTTATTCAACCTATGAAAATATTCTATTCAGTTCATTTATTAAATAAAATGATTTCTTTATTTTTCTAACTTATTTTAGAAAATTTCGGCGGCATAACGGCACGATACTAGAAACGGGACGAGGCCTAGCCTTATTCCCGGTCTAGTGAAGGCCCACGCCATTCACACATCAATCAAATTCATTCATCTCACCAAACAATTCAATTCAAATCTAATAATCCAACTAATCTATGCAACCAAACAAACAAGTCCATGGTCTGTGGACGATTGTGTCGGGTGCTACTAAACACCGTCTACATCCTAGTATATATATATATATAACTAGAAAAAGAAATTTTAAAGGTGAGAAGTTCTCACCAATAGCTATCCAATATCACGACTCTTCATTTGCAGAAACCTTCGCCATTCCCGCCTTTTGTCGCTTTCGTTGCCCGTAGCCACTACATATATAAAAATCGAATTTTTACTTTGTTATTCAATATATAAAAATCGAATTTTTACTTCGCTATACCCTACATAAAGATTTCGCCTTTTCAAAAATATAGATTTGCCTTTCTATAATATAAAATTTATATTTTTCTCGAAGTAAAAATCATATTTTTACTTCACTACTCATCTCAAAATATCGTCTTTTCATATCTAAAAATATCGTCTTTTCATATTTAAAAATATCGTCTTATCAAAATCAATCTTTATTTTGCTACACATATAAAGATGCTATTTTTAATATTCCTATCATGTAAAAATTATATTTTTGATTCTCTACCTAAACAAAAGTCATATTTTTACATCTTCTACTTAATAAAGATTATATTTTTAATACTTTAAAAATATAAAAATCATATTTTTAATACTTTAAAAATATAAAAATCATATTTTTATTTGCTACTTCACACGAACAAAATTCTAACCTTTGTTTAAATTAAAAATCAAACCTTTAAAAAAACTATATGATATATATATATATATCTGCATATGAAACAGGAGTTGCAAGCGTATATATTTATAAGAGGCTCAGGTGATTCAGCACAAGGCAAATTGGTTCAGTATGCACTGCAATTTTTTTTACACATGGTGCATATAATATGTACAAGTGAACATAAATGGAATGGTGCAACATGACAATAGCAAGCAACAAATTCAGACTGCATTGCTCAAACCAGACCAAGCAGTGACCAATGGTGAATGGAGGCAGTTTCATAATAGGCCAGAGAAATATGTTTCAAGTTCTAGTGTATCTAAAACATGGTAGTCGGATCAATGGAGCATGTAATGTATAAGAACAAGTTCATATCTGCCCATAACATAATGAATATACAGTGAAGGTTCAATGTATCAATCAAGCAAAAATCAGCATACATGGGATGAACAAATCATGCAAGAAGCATTTCTGGAAACCCGAAATTCAGGATGTGTTAAAACTACAGAAGAACATATTTGGCAAGTCATTTGTTGATTTCTAGAAATGTATATGTAAAGCAAATCAGATTCTCATACTTGGCAAGCCGATAACTTTCCAGCATTGTTACAAGAGGAAATTCAACCAATTGTGGAAACAGATGGAAATAAATAAAGTGAGAAATTACAGCAACATTTTGTGCCAAGAAAGTCATTAAACTCATTTCCAGAATTGCTCATATGTTTCAAATCTGATTGAATTCAAACAAGGGCAGCAAATTATCACGCAATAATATTATGGCAAGAAATCATTCGAGTTTATTTTCAGAAAGTCGTTCAAGATTAAATCTTTCCTGAAATCAAGCTTGAGACTCACAGCAAATTGATGTCAAAGTTCAAATGTCCAGAGAAACAAAACATGGAATCAACCACGCAAGGTATTTCAAGGCAAAGGAATCAATTTCATTCAAGGAAATCAAAATGAGGAAACCGCAATAAAAACAGCCAGGTCATTAAACAAAATCAGAGAGAGTTAAAGGATTTTCTAATCCTTTTTTTAATACCGATCATCAATGGCAAATAACATCATCGAAAACCAAAATTCAACTCGAGAGCTAAAATTTCAAATTAGAGAATACTCACAAATTTTCCATCGTTTTCGATCGAGCAAATTCCAAATTGAAGCATCAGAAAGCAACTGAGAGATTTAGCATCAGAGATTGATCCATACATCAAGCCATTGACTTCGATTTGGGATTCGAAGAAGAAACCCTAGAAATTTCCTGAGAGCCTCCGCCATTTTTTTAGGAGAGAAATAAAAGAGATCGGCCAAATTGAAAAAGGGTGGAGCCATTTCTAAAGTGACCAGCCAAGTTTTGAAAAGGGGATAACCCTTTATTCTTTATCTCCCTGGGTTTTATTTTAAAATTTAAATTTGAATTTTTTTTTTAATTTTATTGTAAACCGTCTGATCAGTTTCTAGTGTCTGTAAAATACTAGGGAACCAGTTAGGATGTTAACTGGCAATTTACTAGAGTCTGTAAAAACTAGGGTTACTGGTTACAGGGTCGTAATTAGGGAAAATCTGATCTTGGGGTTTCGATCAGTCTACAGTTTTGAGCGTAGGATTAGTACAGGAGCAGGGAGTGCGAGTTAACATGGACTTGTAAGCGGGATCTGTTCTATCACCTAGTAAAAACCTTAGGAATGCAGCAGTAGGCAGGGTTTTGCCGAAGTTGGGTATCTTTGTGTGTTATTTCCTTTCTGTTTTTATTTTTGCTGCATTCTGTGATCTGTTTATTATTTAATACCCCGTCATATTTTTAACTCAGCGAACGACTGTGATAAACCCTATTCACCCCCCTCTAGGGTTAATCTAGATCCGACAAACTGTTTCCAATAACAGTCTATAGAACTGAGGGGTATGAATCCGCATGAATGTATAAAGTCTACTAGCATGTGTGCAAAAGGTAGACCATTAACTTTCCATAAAAAACAACCACAAGTTTGAATACTCATGCCACCTTTTGGAATACTATATAGTTCGGTTTGTTATAAATCAAGTGCCTTATGAGAAACAAATCCCAACACCTCTTTAAAAATTGGCTCATCTCGAAATCTATGAAGTGACTTTGATGAACTCGTTTCAAATGCATGTTCGATTGCAACTAATTCATTCTCACAACAGAGATGTGCTCTAGTCCAAGACGGAACAAAACTACCTGCAGCTGAATCAAAATACAGTTTGAGACGATGGTGCGCACTTTCAACTACACTAGTTGATACATTATCAAAGTGCTTTACTTCATTTGTCCAAGCTAACACAAACATCTCCTTAAACTTGTTCAGATAGTTCTTCAACACACAGTTCAACGACTGTTTTTTCTTCTCCCGCCATGTTTCACGAAAATAGTTTAGGTTTCGATGATAATCTTCTTTAGATAGCGAACTAATCACATTTCTCCAACCCTCCCAAAATAAATCGTAGTCTTTTTTCCTTCCTCATCTTCTACTACGGTCTCTCTATCCCCAATCATTATCCATTTATTTTTTATGAAATTTGGTTTGTAATTTGCTTGAACGTTTTTTGAAATATGCCAGGCACAAAGAATATGACGAGTTGCTGGAAAAACAGTGGCCACTGCATTGCCAATAGCAATTTCCGCATCCGTTATGATAACACTTGGAAATTCTTTTTTTCGATAACATTTTCTAACACACTCCAATGCCCATATATATGACTCAATGATCTCCCGACTAATAAAAGCTAGGGCAACAGTGAACGATGCACCCATTGAAGTTTGTGTTTGCGAACAAATCAAACAATTGTAAACAACTGTAAAATTCGTTCGGCTTTCCTAAACAACAAGGATTGTTGTAGAGGGTGTCGAACTCTGGGTCCAAAAATATTTTAATTAATAAATCCAATCAAGTTATTCTAGGATTTTAATTGATTGAAAACACAGAAAATAATAGCAATGTAATAAAAAGAGAGATTTATATAATAAGAGAAAGCAATTAGGGGATAATGACATAGATTGGATTCACACTTATCAATAGCCAACAAATAAATATAAATCTATATCATGTTTCTATCGCACACATGAATCAACGATAATTAGGTTCTTAGAAACAAATAAGTAAATAACAACAAGCATAGCCTATGCAGGAGCTGAGCTCTTAAACAACCATAGACTATCAGGATAGATTCACTAATTAATTTCTAAAATCCTAAAATTAGATCTAAATCTGATAATTGTTAGATCGAGCACGAATATATCCTGTGAAGGAGCATAGCTCTTAAACGACACAGAATATGAAGGTTCAGATCTAACCCTTGATTCAGATCCAGATCTACATGTATAAAGTCCTCATCTTTTGGCTATGTGATTCATGTTGAATCATATCTATAAGCGTCATCACCCCCTAATCAAAGGGGATTAGCTAGACATAACTAATGAAGAAGAGAAACAGAAGCTAAATAACATGAACATAAATAAAATAAAATAACAACTGAGAAAAAGGGAAAAGAAGAGTTTTATTCCAAGAAGAGAATTATAGAATAAAACTAAGTGTGTTTTTACATGAATAAGATACAAGGTATTTATAGTTGTATTGGCCAAGGCTAAGAGGCTCATTACAAAATGTGGGACAAAATTCCTTTTTCAAAATAACACATAAACCAAGTAGCTAAGTGTGAACGCATGTGAATGGAAGGCCTTTCAAATGAGCCAATGTGAACGCAGCATGAGAGAGATGCCTTGCAATTGAGCTAATGTGAACGCAATGTGAATGTATTTGCAATTGGCATAGCTTGCGGGCATCAAATGACATCAAATTCAATTGTTTTGAGCATGACTAGGAACTCTATAATATCTGCGACAAGCTATCTTTATGAAAAGGCATTAAATCATTAAAATATGCGATAGAAGGTGGTTGAACAATAACATTTCTTCAAGCTTTAATCTAGCTCTCAAAATCAACACTGTTCATACACCAATTCTTCAAGCTTTTCAACAACTAAGTGCATTAATCCATTCATCATAAATAATCTGAAAACACAACTATAAATACACAGTATCAATTATTTTAAATATAAAATAAGATAAATAAGCGGATAAAATATACACATTTACGTGTATATCAAATACCCCCACACTTATCTTTTTATTCGTCCTCGAATAAACTAAACTAAGATATGTCACCCTTTCGTAGGAAACACGATTGCATTTAGCGTATGCAACAAGACTTTAAACCCCTAGGTGTCCCTAGTAGGACGAGTATTGTCTCGTGAGGGTTTTCAGCGGATACTACCCACAAAATCCAAAGCAGCGTATGTACGTGGATTAATCAAACAATATATTTAAGGTCTTTCACATTCCAAGGATTTTACCTAACTTCAATAATAACGGTTTAGCCCCAAATTGTCCATCTAATAATTGGTGCAAAAATGAATAAAAATTTTCAAGCTGAATCGTAATTCCTTGATAACACTGTAATTGTCTTGAAGGTTAAGAGCGTGGTGTCAACCAAAGTTCTACACATCAACAATGTGCACCCAATCATTTATTCATTCTTTTTTTTTTTGAATAATTTTGCACCAGTGTAACTGTAATGTATTGGATGTGAGTTATGCATAGATGAAGGAGAATTTTGTAAGTTCTAAAAATATTCTAGATAAGAAGGCAAGTGTATGAGTTAAACTTCAGGCTACAAAAGATAAAGTAATACTAAGGCACATATGAACATTTTTATTTCATTTCATCTCCTCTACTACAATCCTCGCTTCCAAGTACGGTATGATGGATGGGGATGGAATGGAAATTATAGTCAAGAATGATGAATGACTATTTTATTCTGAGAGACTCTCTCTTTATTTCATCATTTTTTTTATTTTTTTTGATGAATAATGAATGGAGATGGAATGGAATGATGCCGTACATTATTTCATTTGATTCCTCCTCTACTAAACCAACACTTCATGAAAGGAAAGTTTTGTGCCCTAGTTACTCTACTTCTATAACCCTAATTCAACACACAAGTCAGGATTGATGTTATACAAAAAGATAAAAGGAATGATAAGAAAAGTTTCATAAGATAGATAACCCATATTAAATAAGATGTGGTATATGGTTATCCTACCTTAAAACAAGTACGGAGTGGGTAGTGTACTGTTGGTATAAAAAGTGACGTTTCTGAACCTTTGAAAATAAATCAGTACAAGGTTCTTAAGTATACCAATATAAGAAAAACTTATCGAAATATGGATGTAATTCAATTAAAACTTGGGTTTGAATGATGTGGGTTATCGAAGAAGAACGCTACAATGAGTCATTTCTTCTTAATTGGGCCAAGTGGATTTTAGAACTTACGATTTTGAAAATTTGAAGGGAAAAGAAAATATTATGCATGAAAACGAACTCAGAAAATCCAACAAATGTAGGTGCAAAATCATTTTTTTTTATTATTTTTTACTTGCACATTCTAATATGTATAACAAAGGTTGACACGCTTACTCCAGAACACGACTAACGTCTGCACAGTCTCAAGCTAGCATCTTAAAAAGACACATTACGACTCAATGAATAAATAATGTTCATTCCCATCACCCAACAATTCAACTTATCAAACAAGAACCAAGGTGTTATTTATGAATTTTAAGTTAGTCCTTGTTCAGAGAATGTCCTAGTTTATAAAATTTGATTGCTGATGTAATGTAAATTCCCCCCCCCCACACTTGAGTGTGACTGTGTCCTCACAGTTTTTCGTCAGACATATCTTAGTGAAAGGGAAAAACAAATAAGAGAATATTTACATATGTACAAAAGAGGGTTAGTGCGTCTTATCGAATTTAATGTGGCTCATGGAGTACCATGAGCTCTTCCTCTTGGTTTGGTATTGGTTCCAAGTAAGGTTTAAGGCGTTGACCATTGACCTTATAGGATGATCATTCAGTTGGATTCTCAATTTCTACCGCACCATACGGAAAAACGGTCCGTAAATGTAAGGTCCTATTCATCTAGATTTTAACTTACCCAAAAATAGATGCAATTTTGAGTCGTACAACATAACTTTTTGACCTAGCATGAAAGTTTTACGTAAAATTGATTTATCATGAAAAAAATTTGTTCTGTCCTTGTAAATTCGTTCATTTTCATAGGCATCATTTTGAATTTTATCAAGTTCATTAAGTTGAAGCTTCCTATGCTCACCTGCTTGCTCTAAATCAAGATTTAACGTTTTTATTGCCCATAATACCCTATGTTCTAGTTCAACTGGCAAGTGACATGGCTTACCAAAAATCAACCGATAAGGGGACATACCTAAGTTTGTTCTAAAAGCAATACGATAAGCCCAAAAAGCGTCGGTTAACTTTTGGGACCAATCTTTACGATTTCGATTCATAGTTTTCTCAAGGATTTGTTTAATCTGCCTATTCGATACTTCAACCTGCCCACAAGTTTGAGGATGGTACGGAGTGGATAACTTGTGGGTTATCGAATACTTTCTCATGAGGGCTTCAAAAGAACGATTACAGTAGTGTGTTCCATTATCACTGATTATTGTGCGAGGTATGCCAAACCTAGAGAAGATATTTTCTTTCAAGAAGCGCACAACAACCTTGTTATCGTTTGTATTGCATGGAACAGCTTCGACCTATTTAGAAACATAATCTACAGCTAAGAGAATGTAAAGGTTCCCAAAAGAATTAGGGAAGGGTCCCATGAAGTCCATACCCCAAACATCAAAAATTTCGACCTGTAGAATGGGGTTTGGGGGCATCATATTCCGTTTAGAAATTTTCCCTAAGAATTGACATCGATCAAAAGTTTTGCAAAATTCGTACGCGTCTTTGAAAAGGTTGGGACAGTAGAATCCTGATTGGAGAACCTTTTCGGTTGTCTTTTTGGGACCGAAGTGACCACCACAGGCTTGGTCATGACAGAAAGAGAGGACAATGTGAGTTTCAGTGTCGGGAACACACCTTCGAATGATTTGATCGGTACAATACTTGAAAAGATCGGGGTCATCCCAGAAAAAATGTTTCACTTGGGAAAAGAATTTGTGTTTATCCTGCTTGGACCAAAAACAAGGGGTCTGCTTGGTGACTAAGTGGTTGACAATGTCAGCGAACCAAGGATCAGTGTACACTGAAAAGAGCTATTCATCCGGGAAGTTCTCGTTGATCGGAAGAGAAGAAGACGGGGCATTTGGAAGACGAGACAAGTGGTCTGCAATAACATTGTCAAATCCCTTTTTATCCTTAATGGTAAGGTCAAATTCTTGAAGTAGAAGGATCCAACGAATGAGACTAGCCTTAGCATCCTTTTTAGAGAAAAGGTACCTAAGTGCGGAATGATCAGTATGAACGGTGATGTGTGAGCCAACTAGATATGTCTGAATTTTTCTAGAACGAAAACGACTGCCAAAAGTTCTTTTTCAGTGGTCGTATAATTGATTTGGGCATCATTCAAAGTCTTACTTGCATAGTAAATGACATGAAGAATCATATCGATACGTTGTCCTAAGACGGCGCCCACAGCGAAATTCGAGGCGTCACACATGATTTCAAAAGGAAGCTTCCAGTTAGGAGAGAAGATGATCGGGGCAGAGATAAGTTCATTTTTAAGATGCTCAAAAGATGAAATGCAATCAGAATTGAAGTCGGAAGGAACATCCTTACCAAGAAGACTGGTTAAAGGTCGAGTGATTTTGCTAAAATCCTTTATAAAGCGACGATAGAAGCCAGCATGACCTAAAAAGGATCGGATGTCCTTAATGGATTTGGGAATGGGAAGATTCGAGATAATCTCAATTTTCGCTTTGTCTACTTCAATTCCTTTATTGGAGATGACATGTCCTAAAACAGTGCCATGTTTAACCATGAAGTGACACTTTTCCCAATTAAGCGTTAAGTGTTTATCTTTGCAACGGTTAAGAACAAGATCCAGGTGATGCAAACACTCATTGTAGGAATCCCCGAAGATGGAAAAATCATCCATAAACACTTCCAAAAATCGCTCGATCATATCAGAAAAAATGCTAATCATGCACCTCTGAAAGGTAGCAGGTGCATTATAGAGACCAAAAGGCATACGACGGTACGCAAATGTACCAAATGGACAAGTGAAAGTGGTCTTCTCTTGGTCCTCAAGAGCAATAGGGATTTGATTGTAGCCCGAGTCCCCGTTAAGGAAACAGTAGTACTCGTGACCGGCTATTCGTTCTAACATATGATCGATAAATGGCAGAGGGAAATGATCCTTACATGTTGCAGCGTTAAGTTTCCGATAGTCAATGCAGACATGCCAACCGGTCTGGGTGCGGGTTGGGATGAGCTCGTTAGCTTCATTTTGGATCACGGTAATCCCTGATTTCTTAGGTACGACATGAATCGGACTAACCCATTGACTATCGGAAATTAGGTAGATGATTCCATTGTCAAGACATTTAAGGATTTCAGCACGAACTGCTTCTTTCATGATAGGGTTTAGTCGACGCTGGGGATCACGAGTGGGTTTGGCATCATCTATAAGGTGGATTAGATGTTGGACTATCGAAGGACTAATCCCCTTAATATCAGCCATGGACCAACCAATTGCTTCCTTATTTTTCTTAAGGATGGAAAGGAGTAATTGTTCTTGCTCTAAAGTAAGGTCAGAAGAGATAATGATAGGAAAAGTTTCATTGTCTCCTAAGTAAGCATACTTAAGATGATTGGCAGCATTTTGAGTTCAAATTTTGGGGACGACTCAACTGAAGAAACTGGTTGAGGGACAGACTCAATTGTGAGTGGCTCGACAGGAATCGAATCAGAGACATTTTCGGGAATATCTTGAAACAAGGTTTCGTAATTCGATTCAATTTCATTATTCAGATGATCGAGCTCGGGTTCATTGTCATGGACTGAATGAATTTCAGAAAACTGGTCCACATAAGAGTTAGGAGAGTTTTCAGTTCTAAAGATGTTTAGCTCGACAGTCATGTTACCAAAAGAAAGTTTTATAGACCCATTTCTACAGTTGATAAGAGCATTAGAGGTTGCTAAGAAGGGTCGTCCTAAAATCAAAGGGATCTGGTTTGCAGGATTGCTTACCTGTTGAGTTTTCAGGACAATGAAATCAACTGGAAAGATGAATTCGCCTATTTTGATCAATACATCCTTGATTTCGCCCACAGGTTTCTTAATTGAACGGTCAGCAAGCTGAAGGGTAACCTTGGTGGTTTTCAGTTCTCCTAGCCCTAATTGGCGATAGATGGAATATGGAAGCAAGTTAACACTAGCACCTAAGTCTAGCAGGCATCTATCGATTTTCTTGTCCCTAATAGTACATGATATTGTGGGGGCAGCCTGGATCTTTGTATTTCACTGGCATTGATTGGGATAAGACCTCGCTTAGAGTTGCCACCAGAAACACTTTCTTAGGTACATGTGTATGATGCTTTTGAGTGCACAAATCTTCTAGAAATTTTGCGTATTGTGGAACTTGTAGTATAATATCTAAAAGAGGAATGTTCACTTTAACTTGATTAAATATTTCAAGGGTCTTTTCTAGCTTTTTCCTAGGTCGGAGTCTATGAGGAAATGGAGCAGACAACTCAGTAGGTTGGGCTACTTGAGTTTGAGGATGGTCCTTGTTAGAAATTGGCTCAATGTTTTGATCTGAGTTGGTCGAATTTTCGAGAGGGTTTGGAAGATCGTCCGGTAAAGCATTTGGGTTGACCCCATGGTTGTCAATCTTTTTGCCGGATGTAAGAGTCGTGACAACATTTAATTGACTAACGTTTGAATCTTGAATGATGTGAATTTGGTTGGGGTTTGAATTTTGTCCTCTAGGGTTTTGAATGGGTTGACTTGGAAACGTACCCTTTTTCCTTTCACTTAATCTAGCGTTAAGTTGAGACATTTGTTTTTGAAGTTCACTCATTTGTTGATTCGTGTTTTGCATATATGATTGCAAGGAGTTGTCTAACTTGTTTTGACTTTCAACACTTTGCTTAGTCATTTGCGCTAATAAGTTGCTCACCTCAGATAAATTCCCCTCAATCGTAGAAAGGCGTTTTTCATATTGGGGTGCAGCCGTTTGATTGTTGAAAGGCGCCTGGTTCAAAGTGTACTGATTTTGCCTAAGAGGAGGGTTCACGGCATTGTTCGGAAATGCTCGATTCGAAGGTCTATTCATCAGAGGGTTATTCAGACCATAAGAAAGATTTAGGTGGTTGTTGGGTCTGTTGAAAGTGTTTACTTGCTCAAGAGACTGGGTACAGTCATCTGCCATGTGATTAGTGTTAAGACATATGTGACACATAGCTTGGGAAACGTTATTAGACTGAGTGTGTGTTCTAACAATGTTCAGGATGACATCAACAAGAGTATTAGAAGAAGAGGAAGGGGATTCGACAGAATTACTACTGGATCGCGAATAGAGAGATTTTTCATTAGTTCGTTGCCATTGTTTCGATTTTTCTGCTAACTCGTCTAGAAATTCCCAAGCTTCTACATCAGTCCGTTTTAGAAAGTTGCCCTGACACATGGACTCTAACATTTGTCTGGAACTATTATCGAGTCCATCGTATACAGTTTGACATAACGACCATGTTTCGTAACCATGATGGGGACAACTTAACAACAGTTCTTTAAATCTTTCAAAATATTGCCAAAAAGATTCACCCCCTTTTTGGTGGAAATTAGTGATTTCGTTTCTGACTCTAGCCGTTTTTCGTGGAGGGTAGAACTTTTTAAGGAAAACTGCTGTAAATTCATCCCACTTTTTTTATCGAATTTGGAGGCAAGCTGCGAAACCATTTTTCTGCTGAGTCAGTTAGTGCGAATGGAATCAAACGTAGTTTAATACCATCCTCACATAACTGTTGTAATTTAAATGTTGCACAAGCATATTCAAATTTGGTTAAGAAACTATATGGTTCGTCATGAGAAAAATTACCAAATTTGGGAAGGATGTTTATCTGACTCGATCGGATTTCAAAGTGATTACCCACAGGATTGGGTAATTGAATGCAAGAAGGGACAGAAACTCTATCGGGAAGGACAGGGTACGAGGTGCGGGTTCGTTACCCATTTCTAAGGGTTGTTCGGGAAAATTGGTTGTTGAAGAAGGGGAAGGTGGTCTGATTCAAACTAAACGATGAGATTCTTGGTCACGGGTCCAAGTTTGCATGCACTAAAAAGAAGAAGAAGATGAGAGTTCGTCAAGGAAATTTAGACAATGGAGGAGTTTGGAAAGAGGTGAGAAGGGAAAAAGTTTTGAAAATGGGAGTTTTTTTTTTGGAAAAGTACGACCTACAGACTAGCGAGGTTTAAAAGAAAAAGAAAAAAAATGTTAATTTTTTTATTTGTTTTACAAATTTTTGTTTGTTTTTGAGGAATTTTGAATTTTTTTTCCTATAAAACAATCACACATAGAAATTAGCTACAATGAAATTTTCTTTCCTTAATGGCTCCTACCCCAAAATTATATAGTGACACGTTTGATTACTTAGATCAAAAGATTTCTCAGCCCGTTAACGGACATGAGTTATCGGTGCACCAGGAATCACCCTAGCAATGCAGCCGAAGGTTTAAGTACCATCAGAGTAACAGCCGATATAATATTTACGAATCACCGTAATATTTATAAACGGTTATTTCTCTGTCGTAGTCTAGACACAAAGAAATAATTCATTCCAAATGAATCAACTATCAAAATACAATTAAGCCCTAGATGAGCTCGCGACTCCCTTAGGTCCAATGTCTAACCGTTATTATTAGTTAGATTCTACGATGAAATGCACTTTATGGGCTAAGGAAAGGGTGATGAAATCCCTCACCTTGTGTGAATTGGGGTATTGCCCTTAATAGAATGAATAAAGATGCAGAAATAACAATCACATAAATTAAAAGATTTTACAAGCAAGCCACTGCCCCTGCAAAAGATTTTTACAAGCAATGTCTATATTTTCTTTATTTGCAGCAGAGCACCTGTAGAGTTTAGAAAATTCTCACCTTGGTCGGCAGTCCGTCCAGTGCAATTGAGTCGCGCTAGCGTGTTCACACCCCACTTGGTGTGCAACTGCTCCAACCTGTCTGAATCGTCCTTAGATTTATTGTTGTTTCGCCTTCTATTAATTGTTTGACTGCGCTGCGGCACGGGTTCGGGCTAGGAGCCTGAAAAAAAAAATTAAAACCTTTTTCTAATTTCCACTGTACCTGTTTTAGAAAAAAATTTAAAAGAAAATTAGAATAAAAATAAAATGAGAACAAATAAAAACAAAACAAAACTAAGCCTAATTAAACAAAAGGAAGACTAGATATTTTTTTTTCAAATGATACACAAAGAAAGACAAATATTTTTTTTAGCTTAAACAAAGGAAACCTAAAACAAACTAAAAGAGCCTACAATTCAATGGAATTCAGAAGACCAAAAAAAAAATTTAGGCCTAAAGAAAACAATAAACCCTACAAGCTCAATGGACCTACACAAACCCGGAACTGGCCCAAAATCACGCACCGAAATGTCAAAAGTCGGATATTTGATATATTTCCAGAAAATCCCGTTCTCACTTCAATTTCAAATAAGAACGAACAAAAATAGAAACGGAAGACCGAAGATTGTTGAATTCACAAATTGGGGAATTGGGAATCGCGAATTGGGTTTTGATTGGGGCGCAGGTGGTTGGCGACTTAGTTGTTATGGAGATGTGGGTTTCGATCTCAGAACTGATGGTGAAGGAGACCGGTTGTGGCGTTCAACTTATTGCTGTGCTTGCGAATTTTCTTCGGTAGAGGCTGGAGGTAGACAAGGCCGAATCGACGAGGTTCAGCAGGAGTTAAAGGAGATGAGTGGCAAGTGTTAATGGAAGAATGGAGACTGGATGGTGTGGTGTTTGGTTCAGTGCGAGGTGAAGGAGGGCTTTGCTGTGGTTCACGATTGAAGTTGAATTTGCGGTAGGGAAGTTGACTGAGGTTGCTTGAAGAATATTTTCTGAGATGACGTGGAGAGCAGGATGAGTCCAGGTACTTGCAGCGATGGTTGTTTTGGGGTTTGGAAGCTGGTTTGTTGTGAGGATTTGACGTGAGGTTGTGGGGGTTTGAGGGTTGGATCTTGCTGTGTTGGAATTTGTGGGTTTTTGAAGCCAGTTGATGCTTGCGTGATGGAGGGATGGAAGAGCTGATGGAAAGACGTTCGCAATTCAGTGTGTGTGAAGGGATTTTGGGGTTGACAGCAGGGTGGTAGTTGACAGTGGGAGGCAGAACTGAACTAAAGTGGAGGTGAGAGCTTGAACGTGGGTAGATGGTTGGTGATGGAGATGGAGGCAGTGGTCAGAGTGTAAAGTTCGGAAGTTTGATGAAGCTTGCGGGATGATGGATTAGTGAGGCAGAGTGGTACGAAGCTTGCAGGATGGTGCTGGTTTGTAGGTTGTAGGAGAGGATGTTGTGATAAACTTGGTGATTGAATAGGAGGTGAAGTAGCAGGTGACGAGGAGTTTGGTTTTTGTGACTGGAAAATGTAGTTGAGGTAGGAGAAAATGTTGGTGTATGCACTGTTGGTTGTAGTGCAAGGTGATTGGTTGGTGAAGTTTTTTTTTGGGTAAGGTTGGAGTGTATTGTTTGTTGAGGTGGGTTATGTTTAACAGTATGGGACTGGCGGCAGGGAGGTTGGTTTGTGCCTGCTATTGTTCGAAGAGCGGTCGACTGTTGGTCTGGATGTTTGGTTGAAAAGCGGAGAGGGGAATTTGCGTGAGGGGTATTTGGTTGCTAAAGCGAGTATGGACTGTTGAGGAGTTCAGGTTGAAGTAGCTGTTCTTAGTCGGAGGAAGCGTGTAAGCTATTGGAGTGATTTTGGAAACTAATGTGTAGGAGCTAAAGTGGATGAAGGGATGGTGATGATAGAGTGATTGCTGAAGGATTTGTGGATGTGGAAGACAGGTTATGGCGATTGCTGGAAGTTGGTTCGGACTGTGGATAAGGTTGGAGGATGACTGTTGTTGGTAAAAGGGGAGGCAGATGGTTAATTTTGTAAAGGGATTTTTTATTTTGGAAAGGAATTGCAAAAGAAAGAAAAGGAAACAAATAAAAAGAAAATTGAAAGGAATTGTTTTTTTTTAATTACAGAAACTTGGAAAAGAACAAATATGGTGTAGTAGGAAAAGAAATAAATGAATAGGGGGAAAGAAATTGTATGGAAATCAGAAAAACAGTATATATATATATATATATATTTTTACGGTAAGAGAAACTGGAAAGAATAAAAGGAAAAGAAGATTGGTGCGGCAATAAAAGGAAGAAACACAAGAGAGAAGGAAATAATAAAAGGAAACAAGTTTTTTTTCTTAAAATTGTAAAAGTAGAGATGTAAGAAATAGGAAAGAAATTTGAAAGAAAACTATTGGAAAGATATCAAGAAAACTATTGGAAAGAAATTGAAAATTTGGAAAACTAATTTTTTTTCCTTATTTAGAAGATTACAGTATCACAGATCAAATACCAAATCAAGTAACAAGATTATTTTTTTCGATCTATACTAGAAAACAAAAGCAAATAAAAGAAATAACAAAAAAATAAAAATATTTTTGTGTCTTTTTTATAATGGAAAAATAAGAAAAGAAAAGGATTTTTTTGTTGTTGTTTTTTTATACGAAGGAAAACTAAAGGAAAAAAAATATATAACTCGAAGGATTTAAAAATAAAAATTATTTTGGTCCCCGGCAACGGCGCCAAAATTTGTTTGCGAACAAATCAAACAATTGTAAACAACTGTAAAATTTGTTCGGCTTTCCTAAACAACAAGGATTGTTGTAGAGGGTGTCGAACTCTGGGACCAAAAATATTTAAAATAATAAATCCAATCAAGTTATTCTAGGATTTTGATTGATTGAAAACACAGAAAATAACAATAATTAAATAAAAAGTGAGATTTATATAATAAGAGAAAGCAATTAGGGGATAATGACATAGATTGGATTCACACTTATCAATAGCCAACAAATAAATATAAATCTAATTCATGTTTCTGTCACACACATGAATCAACGATAATTAGGTTCTTAGAAACAAATAAGTAAATAACAACAAGCATAGCCTATGTAGGAGCCGATGTAACACCCCACTCCCGCTATGATCACTCACAATGGGAATGCCATAGCATCGGTGGAGTATTTTAGTGAATATAGAACAGAAAAATTACAACAAGACAGATATAAATAGTACTTGAAATTTTAAAACATCATCTCATAATAGCGGAAGTAAAACATGTCTGGTTACATCATAAACCCACAATAAAAGTCAAGTACAATATCCATCAAAATAAAGAAGTACATAATCCCACTCTCATACAATAGCCAAAACAAAAGAAAAGATAACTGGATAACTGGAGCTTTACATCTATCCAAGCTCCTAAAGACTGGAACAGCAATCCGATCAAGCTCCACTACTGCTAGGATCCACCGTAGGACCTGAGGGTTGGGAAAAAGATAAAAACAACGGGGTCAGACATAAGTCTGAGCGAGTCCTATAACTTTAACAATACAATCGTTAAAGTAACCAGAGAAGACATAAATTGATATACGGTAACATATAGGGATGAACGGCTATACTAAGCAGTCAACTAAACTAAGATACAAGATAAAGACCCATCTACCCTTCCTAAGGTAAATTACTAAACTGCACCACACCAGTCATTCCTAACTTAAAGGTTGATCCCACCCATGGACTTACAAAATTAACTTAATAGTACTTGCGTACCCCTAGGTGACCAAGTAGACGCCACGGGGCCCTACAATCCACTAGGTGTACGCACTACTCCCCATTCGATCGGCTTCCTAACATAGATATCCGTGCTGGCCCCACCATGGGGTGTACCATTCCCCAACGTGGCAACCCGATATAATTAACGGTGCACGGCTTATATCTACACGATGCAACAACGGCTTACCTACCAGCCCGGGCCCACTCACGCATATGAAGCCCGTTGGACTTGCGTTGCCACCGCTAACCCGTTTGCCTCTTACAGTCAAACCCAGTATGCGTGTCCCGTCCTCGACATGGGTCGAGCCCACAAAGATACGTATGGGTTACTGGTTGAAATGGGCCTCCCACAAGCTACCCACCTAAGCTTGTCCCTTTTTCTAGTGTATCCCACTTAACCCTTTAATCATGTTTTAATTACATGTTCCACTTTGGTTAAGTATTCTAATCGTATTTTCTATTGCCACCCAAGGCAACCCACTAGGTTCCTTATGCCACCCAAGGCACCCACTTAACCCCCCATGCCTCTCTACATGCTAATATGGTTAAGTGTTTCTTAATTAATTAATTAAGATCGTAACCTTTGTAAAGACCTCTCACATTAGACTGTCTTTTATGACCGCTGGTTAAGCCGGTTGGGTCCGGGCAGCCTTATGTCATAACCGAGTCTAACCTCGTGTCTTTACATTAATCACGTATTTAGTTTGTGCCTAAGACCTCTCACATTGGGCTAACATTTGTAGCAACTGGTTAAGCCGGTTGGGTCCGGGCAGTTTTACGCTACAACTGAGTCCAACCTCGTGTCTTAGTCAATTAATTACACCTAATTAATCACCCTCATAATTTATATTAATTATCCCTAATTAATTACACATTTTTAAGAATATGGGTAGACCTAACTAAATAGGTAAATTCCCAACTCCAAAGTGTGGGTACACCTAACTTAATAGGCAAATTCCCAACACATAGTATGGGTACACCTAACTTAATAGGCAAATTCCCATACTATGTACATTTATTTTATGTTATGCATAATTATGTTAATTTCACACAATCTTATTAATTTATGCATTGAATTAACCCCATCGTTCCCACGTAATCTCGTTCTCATGACATAACACATATAAAAGGTGTCAACTTACATATGTATGAACATGTTTCAAAGGTGCCATCTTGCATATTAACAAACACATAACTTGCATGTGAACTTGCATAACATGTCACATATCTTGCATATAATCTTGTATAACATGTCACATAACTTGCATATAATATGTCATATAACTTACATATTAACTTGCATAACATACTTGCATATTAACTCATAAACTTACATAATGTCATCATGAACTTGCATATTAACAAACATGTAACTTGCATAGCATATCTTGCATATTAACATACATGTAACTTGCATACTAACAAACATGTAACTTGCATATAAATAAACATGTAACTAGCATAGCATATCTTGCATATTAACATACATGTAACTTGCATAGCATATCTTGCATATTAACATACATGTAACTTGCATATTAACAAACATGTAACTTGCATAGCATATCTTGCATATTAACATACATGTAACTTGCATAGCATATCTTGCATATTAACATACATGTAAATTGCATATTAACAAACATGTAACTTGCATAGCATATCACCATGAACTTGCATAACATGCATATGATCACATAGCCCACAACTTACGTATTTAGCATCATGTAAACATAACATACATCATATCAAACTTGCATAAACTTACATACTCAACATGCATAAACATAGGATTAATGCTAACATCATATCATATGATTCAAGACTCATTAATCCACATACAAAACCATAAATCTCATCACATCTCATCTACTTAGTCTAACAAAAGATCATCAAAGTGATAGAAACTCACTACTAGCGAATTTGCACTCTAAATGAAGAAGATTAAGATGCTTAGAATGGAATTAGCTTGCAACTCTCTTCATAAATTAGTGGAGGCCATGATCAAGTTTCATTTTGCCATAGTTTAATTACAAGATTTAATTATGAATGAATTAGGGTAGGGTTGGGGTCTTATTTATAGGATTAGGTAGTGTTTTAGGCCCTTAGATTAACCCTAGATTAGATTAGGACCCTTAGATTTAGGAAGTCTCTAGAACCAGCCCTCTAAGCCAGCCTAGAATCCAACCTGGTGCACCCAGGTTCACTGGACGCCGCACCCCTGTCGACAGGCAAGTCGACAGGCAAGTCGACACCCCTGTCGACAGGCCTGTCGACAGCCCTGTCGACATGGGTAGGGCGGGAATCTTCCCGCCTGACCCCCCTGTTCCATTCCAAAATCTGAAATTTAAATTTTTAAATCTGTTTTTAGTTTTGAATTTTCTGCAAACTTCATCGGGCCATAACTGGGCCATACAGACTCCGATTTTCGAAAACTCGGACTCTATTTTTCGTATTTTTCCGAGACGAACGAAATGACGCAGCCCGTTTCCCCCAATTCTCACATCTGAGATTATTTATTCTGTAATTAGTGAATACTAGTATTAATCGAAATTCGGGGTGTTACATTCTCCCCTCCTTAAAGGATTTCGTCCCCGAAATCTCTAAGCTAAGGAGAACGTATCCTACCAACCAAACAACCATCTACTAAACCATCAACCACAAGCAACCATTATCCTTAGAAACTTCTAATGATGTATGAACATATGCAGAAAGTGCGTGTATATGTCCGTATACTAATGCAAAATCAGGCGGTCTACTGATTCAGTCGACCTCCTTAATGCAAACCATGATAGTGCCATGCATCCAATATGTATGCGAAACCCTATTGACACATACAATTTCTATATGCGTGCACAACCATACACAAAAATGCATCATCCATATGATAACACAGCCATGATACATCCATCAATCTAACTACCACATCCATTTGTGCAATATGCAACATGAAGTGACTGAGCCGATCTAGTGCCTAATGTGTGTGTATATGCATCCACGAGCAACCACTAGCAAACAATTGCATTCACATGCATCCATCAACCATAACATGTTTCAAACACATGTTTCAACCATAGGTTTTACCCTATCTAAAGGTCATAGGTACTAGCGAGAGGATATACTAAAGATAAGATAAGTACTAGACAAGCGATAAAGGAGAAGTTAAAAGACATACTCTCAAAAAGAAATGGATACAAAGAACGCATCTTCGCTTCCGTCTCCCAAGTAGCATTGCTTTCGTCATCTCCCCATTGCACTTTAACTAGCTGAACTTCCCTGTTCCTCAACTTCCTAGTTTCTGACCCAAGGATGCGAGTAGGAGCTCGTCGAATCGTCGCATCACGCTCTACCTCTACCTCTCTAAGCAAGCTCGGCTCTACCACCTCTGCGGTCTCATGTAAGCACTTCCTCAAATGTGATACATGGAATACATCATGAACACCACTAAGTCTGTCGGGCAACTCCACCCTATATGCCATCCGTCCAATCCTTTCCTTAATAGGAAATGGCCCAACAAACCTCGGTGCTAACTTCCCAACGGACACAAAGCGAACAACATTTCTCAATGGAGATACTTTGACAAAAACCATGTCCCCAACCTCAAACTCAAGATCCGTCCTTCTCCGATCCGCATAAGATTTCTGTCTATCTTGCGCTGCCTTCATCCTTCTACGAATCAAATCAATCTTCTCTGAAGTCTCTCTAACCATATCTGGCCCAAGCAAGATCTTATCCGTAGATTCCCACCAACATGTAGGAGATCGACAAGGCCTTCCATAAAGAGCTTCGAAAGGTGCCATGCCAATACTAGACTGAAAGCTGTTATTGTATGCGAACTCCACCAAAGGAAGATGTTCTTCCCATGTACCTCCAAAATCCAAGATACAAAGCCTCAAGAGATCTTCTAAGATACGGTTCACCCTCTCGGTCTGACCGTCCGTCTGAGGATGATATGCGGTGCTCAAACACAACTGAGTCCCTACCGCCTCTTGCAAACTTCTCCAAAACTCACTAGTGAAGATAGGATCTCGATCACTTACAATGCTGGATGGTACGCCATGCAATCTAACAATCTCTCTAACATAGACTGAAGCAAGCCATGGAGCGGTCCTCTTACTCTTCACGGGTATAAAATGGGCACTCTTGGTAAGTCTGTCTACCACAACCCAAATTCCCGTATTGCCCTTCCTCGATCTCGGTAACCCATCGATGAAATCCATCGAGACACTATCCCACTTCCATTGCGGAACTTCCAATGGGTGTAGCAACCCACCGGGTTTCCTTTGCTCCGCTTTAACTTGTTGGCACACTAAGCATCTAGCCACATACTCGGCCACATCTTTCTTCATACCGGCCCAGAAGAAAACTCTCTTCATATCTTGGTACATTTTGTCTCCACCGGGATGAATAGTCATTCTTGAACGATGTGCATCATCCAAAATAGCCTTCTTCAAACCCTCATCTTGCGGTACACAAAGTCTACCGTCTCTATGCAACCATCCCCTATCATCTATGGTGTATCTACCCAAATGGCTGGACGACTCCCCCCTTATAAGCTTCTCTACCAACTCAACCAACTGTGGGTCGCCTCGCTGAGCCTCGCCAATCCGTCCCAAGAGAGTAGGTCTAACCTCCAAGGATGCCAACAAACCAGGTACAAAGTCAACAGAAGGTCTGAAGTCGAACAAAGAAAGAAACTCCAAGCTTCGCCGTTCCACGAACAATGGACTCAAAGATAGCCTTTTTCTACTCAAGGCGTCTGCCACCACGTTACCCTTGCCAGGGGTATACGCTATCTCGAAATCATAGGATGCTAAGAACTCCATCCACCTTTGCTGTCTTAAGTTTAAATCCTTCTGAGAGAATAAGTACTTCAATGATTTATGGTCAATGAACAACTCGAATCTCTCACCAAGAAGATAATGGCGCCAAGACTTAAGTGCGAAAATAATCGCTGCCAACTCTAGATCATGGGTAGGGTAATTCTTCTCATGCACTCTCAATTGCCTTCCTCCATAGGCTATTACCCTTCCCTCCTGCATCAAGACTGCGCCTAATCCTGTCCCACAAGCATCGGTATAAACAACAAACGGCTTACTCCCATCTGGAAGCACTAAAACTGGGGCGGTGGTCAAAGCTCTCTTTAACCGTCGGAAAGCATCATCACAATCTACGTCCCATGAGAAAACCAGATTCTTCTTCGTCAAGCGGGTTAATGGGGCTGATATCTTCGCGAAGTCTTTGATGAACTTCCTATAATATCCTGCCAACCCCAAGAAACTTCTTACCTCGGTAGCATTTTTAGGAACTTTCCAATCCTGGATAGATACTATCTTTGCGGGATCCACAGCTATCCCTTCCTTAGAGACCACATGCCCTAAGAATCGCACTTCTCTTCTCCAAAAATGACATTTAGAGAATTTAGCTTTAAGACTATGTGCTCGAAGAGTCTCCAACACTTCTCTGAGATGTAAGGCATGCTCTTCTTCACTCTTGGAAAAGACCAAGATGTCATCCACAAAGACCACTACAAACTTATTCAGATACTTTCTGAACACTCTACTCATTAGATCAACAAAGTATGCAGGGGCGTTTGTCAACCCAAATGGCATCACAAGCCACTCATAAAAACCATCCGGAGTCCGGAAAGCAGTCTTCTCTATACTGTCCTCCGCCACTCTCAACTGATGAAACCCTGTAGCTAAGTCCATCTGCGAAAACACTGAGGCGCCAGCCAACTGATCAAAGAGATCATCTATCCTCGGTAATGGGTGTCTATTCTTCTTTGTGAGCTTATTAAGTTCTCTATAATCCACACAAAGTCTGAGGGACCCATCCGCCTTCGTGGCAAACACTACTGGAGCTCCCCACTCCGATATACTTCGCCTTATGAACCCCTTCTCAAGCAACTCCCCTACTTGCTTATGAAGTTCTCTTCTCTCACGAGGAGCCATGTGGCGCACTGGCAAAGACACTGGTTTGGCATTATCCACCAAATAAATTCGGAAATCTATCTCCCGCTTCGGAGGCAAATCCTTCACTTCTTCAAACACATCCGGATATTCCCGGACCACTCTGACAGAACGCAAACTCTCGACCGAAGCATCAAGCGATTCAAGATAACTTAGCAAAACAGATTCCATGGGATTACAAGAGATCTCGAGAGCATTACCCAAGCGGGTCATAAGCCTGACAACTCTCCTTTCACAATCAAGAACGGCACCATTACTGGATAACCAGTCCATGCCCAAAATCAATCCATAGCCCGTGAAGCCCAATACAAAAGCATCACATCTAAACTCAACGCTAAGTATAGAAATCTTCAAACCCAAACATATCATAGACAGATATATGGAGCCCCCAATTGGGTTTGAAACAACCAAGGGATCATCAACTAGACTGGTGTCTAAGTGCAGTGACTCAACTAACGATGATGAGATAAAAGAATGCGATGCGCCAGAGTCAAACAAAGTACGAACTGGATGATCAAACAGAAAAACCAGACTTTCAACGGAAATAGTTCTACCTCTCTGCTGAATCGGTGGAACCGAGAGAGCCTGAACTTGCCCCCCTGACTGAGGTGGTGCTATAAGAGCTTGCACCTGACCTCCTGAGGTAGACCCCGTCCTCTGCCCCTTCTTTGGGCAATCCTTCACAAGATGTCCTGCTTCACCACAATGAAAGCAACCGGTCTTCTTCTTTTTGCGACAATCCTTGCTGAGGTGGCCTGGGGTCCCACAATTGAAGCACTTCTTCTTCATCTTCTTCTTGTCACCATTACCTTTTCCACCCTTGCTTTGTTGTTGTTGTTGCGGTTTCTTCTGATCCCCCTTCTTCTCTGGTGCCTTAGAATTCTTATCATCCTCATGCATAAGTGCCATGTAGACAAGCTTCTCAAAGGTGGCCCCCATTGGTATGTGAGTCATATCTATTCCTTGCAATGGTTCATTCAAGCCTCTAACGAACCTCAAAGCCTTCTTCTCCGGTGTATTCACCAACTCTATGCCAAACCTTGCTAATTGATTGAATTTGTTGACATATTTTTTCACCGTGAGATTCCCTTGCTTTAAATTCAAGAACTTCTCCATAAACAGATTCTCTTCCGCCCTTGAGAGAAACTTAGCCCCAAACCTTTGCTTGAAATCTGCCCAAGATTCAACAGGGCGTTCTCCATTAGTAACCTCCCACCAGAATGAGGCTTCTCCCTTCATTAACCTAGCCGCCAACTTGACTTTCTTCCCCTCTTCCACTTCAAAGATATCTAGCAATTCTTCCACTTCCTTAAGCCAATCTCTAGCCTCTACGAAAGTCTCTGAACCTAGAAAAGGTTTTCCTCCTATAGCCTTGAACTCCTTACAAATCTTAGCAAAATTATCCACTCTAGGCTGAGGAGGAGGAACGGTTGCCTCTGGTGTAGTAGCATTGGCTGGACCCGCAGCAGCGGCCCTAGCCTCTTGTAACCTCCTATACCATAGTGGTATAACTAAACCCCCCGGGATGTTAAGATCTTCAGCCATGCTGAAACGAAAGAGGAAAGATTCAAAAAGGAGATTCCGAAAGATAAAGATATGGCTATTGGGGATTATGCTTTTCTTTTTCAAAAACTTTTCTCTTAAAAGACATGTTTTTGAAAATACTTTTTCCAAAAATAATACCTTTACTATTTTCTAAAAAATATATTTTTCTCAAAAAAAAATTTATCTGTTCCGGTAACCTTAAGCTCTGATACCACGTGTAACACCCCACTCCCGCTATGATCACTCACAATGGGAATGCCATAGCATCGGTGGAGTATTTTAGTGAATATAGAACAGAAAAATTACAACAAGACAGATATAAATAGTACTTGAAATTTTAAAACATCATCTCATAATAGCGGAAGTAAAACATGTCTGGTTACATCATAAACCCACAATAAAAGTCAAGTACAATATCCATCAAAATAAAGAAGTACATAATCCCACTCTCATACAATAGCCAAAACAAAAGAAAAGATAACTGGATAACTGGAGCTTTACATCTATCCAAGCTCCTAAAGACTGGAACAACAATCCGATCAAGCTCCACTACTGCTAGGATCCACCGTAGGACCTGAGGGTTGGGAAAAAGATAAAAACAACGGGGTCTGACATAAGTCTGAGCGAGTCCTATAACTTTAACAATACAATCGTTAAAGTAACCAGAGAAGACATAAATTGATATACGGTAACATATAGGGATGAACGGCTATACTAAGCAGTCAACTAAACTAAGATACAAGATAAAGACGCATCTACCCTTCCTAAGGTAAATTACTAAACTGCACCACACCAGTCATTCCTAACTTAAAGGTTGATCCCACCCATGGACTTACAAAATTAACTTAATAGTACTTGCGTACCCCTAGGTGACCAAGTAGACGCCACGGGGCCCTACAATCCACTAGGTGTACGCACTACTCCCCATTCGATCGGCTTCCTAACATAGATATCCGTGCTGGCCCCACCATGGGGTGTACCATTCCCCAACGTGGCAACCCGATATAATTAACGGTGCACGGCTTATATCTGCACGATGCAACAACGGCTTACCTACCAGCCCGGGCCCACTCACGCATATGAAGCCCGTTGGACTTGCGTTGCCACCGCTAACCCGTTTGCCTCTTACAGTCAAACCCAGTATGCGTGTCCCGTCCTCGACATGGGTCGAGCCCACAAAGATACGTATGGGTTACTGGTTGAAATGGGCCTCCCACAAGCTACCCACCTAAGCTTGTCCCTTTTTCTAGTGTATCCCACTTAACCCTTTAATCATGTTTTAATTACATGTTCCACTTTGGTTAAGTATTCTAATCGTATTTTCTATTGCCACCCAAGGCAACCCACTAGGTTCCTTATGCCACCCAAGGCACCCACTTAACCCCCCATGCCTCTCTACATGCTAATATGGTTAAGTGTTTCTTAATTAATTAATTAAGATCGTAACCTTTGTAAAGACCTCTCACATTAGACTTTCTTTTATGACCGCTGGTTAAGCCGGTTGGGTCCGGGCAGCCTTATGTCATAACCGAGTCTAACCTCGTGTCTTTACATTAATCACGTATTTAGTTTGTGCCTAAGACCTCTCACATTGGGCTAACATTTGTAGCAACTGGTTAAGCCGTTTGGGTCCGGGCAGTTTTACGCTACAACTGAGTCCAACCTCGTGTCTTAGTCAATTAATTACACCTAATTAATCACCCTCATAATTTATATTAATTATCCCTAATTAATTACACATTTTTAAGAATATGGGTAGACCTAACTAAATAGGTAAATTCCCAACTCCAAAGTGTGGGTACACCTAACTTAATAGGCAAATTCCCAACACATAGTATGGGTACACCTAACTTAATAGGCAAATTCCCATACTATGTACATTTATTTTATGTTATGCATAATTATGTTAATTTCACACAATCTTATTAATTTATGCATTGAATTAACCCCATCGTTCCCACGTAATCTCGTTCTCATGACATAACACATATAAAAGGTGTCAACTTACATATGTATGAACATGTTTCAAAGGTGCCATCTTGCATATTAACAAACACATAACTTGCATGTGAACTTGCATAACATGTCACATATCTTGCATATAATCTTGTATAACATGTCACATAACTTGCATATAATATGTCATATAACTTACATATTAACTTGCATAACATACTTGCATATTAACTCATAAACTTACATAATGTCATCATGAACTTGCATATTAACAAACATGTAACTTGCATAGCATATCTTGCATATTAACATACATGTAACTTGCATACTAACAAACATGTAACTTGCATATAAATAAACATGTAACTTGCATAGCATATCTTGCATATTAACATACATGTAACTTGCATAGCATATCTTGCATATTAACATACATGTAACTTTCATATTAACAAACATGTAACTTGCATAGCATATCTTGCATATTAACATACATGTAACTTGCATAGCATATCTTGCATATTAACATACATGTAACTTGCATATTAACAAACATGTAACTTGCATAGCATATCACCATGAACTTGCATAACATGCATATGATCACATAGCCCACAACTTACATATTTAGCATCATGTAAACATAACATACATCATATCAAACTTGCATAAACTTACATACTCAACATGCATAAACATAGGATTAATGCTAACATCATATCATATGATTCAAGACTCATTAATCCACATACAAAACCATAAATCTCATCACATCTCATCTACTTAGTCTAACAAAAGATCATCAAAGTGATAGAAACTCACTACTAGCGAATTTGCACTCTAAATGAAGAAGATTAAGATGCTTAGAATGGAATTAGCTTGCAACTCTCTTCATAAATTAGTGGAGGCCATGATCAAGTTTCATTTTGCCATAGTTTAATTACAAGATTTAATTATGAATGAATTAGGGTAGGGTTGGGGTCTTATTTATAGGATTAGGTAGTGTTTTAGGCCCTTAGATTAACCCTAGATTAGATTAGGACCCTTAGATTTAGGAAGTCTCTAGAACCAGCCCTCTAAGCCAGCCTAGAATCCAACCTGGTGCACCCAGGTTCACTGGACGCCGCACCCCTGTCGACAGGCAAGTCGACACCCCTGTCGACAGGCCTGTCGAAAGCCCTGTCGACATGGGTAGGGCGGGAATCTTCCCGCCTGACCCCCCTGTTCCATTCCAAAATCTGAAATTTAAATTTTTAAATCTGTTTTTAGTTTTGAATTTTCTGCAAACTTCATCGGGCCATAACTGGGCCATACGGACTCCGATTTTCGAAAACTCGGACTCTATTTTTCGTATTTTTCCGAGACGAACGAAATGACGTAGCCCGTTTCCCCCAATTCTCACATCTGAGATTATTTATTCTGTAATTAGTGAATACTAGTATTAATCGAAATTCGGGGTGTTACAGCCGAGCTCTTAAACAACCATAGACTATCAGGACAGATTCACTAATTAATTTTTAAAATCCTAAAATTAGATCTAAATCTGATAATTGTTAGATCGAACACCAAAATATCCTGTGAAAGAGCATAGCTCTTAAACGACATAGAATATGAAGGTCAGATCTAACCCTTGATTCAGATCCAGATCTACATGTATAAAGTCCTCATCTTTTGGCTATGTGATTCATGTTGAATCATATCTATAAGCGTCATCACCCCCTAATCAAAGGGGATTAGCTAGACATAGCTAACGAAGAAGAGAAACAGAAGCTAAATAACATAAACATAAATAAAATAACAACTGAGAGAAAGGGAAAAGAAGAGTTTTATTCCAAGAAGAGAATTACAAAATAAAACTAAGTGTGTTTTTACATGAACAAGATACAAGGTATTTATAGTTGTATTGGCCAAGGCTAAAAGGCTCATTATACAATGTGGGACAAAATCCCTTTTTCAAAATAACACATAAACCAAGTAGCTAAGTGTAAACGCATATGAATGGAAGGCCTTTCAAATGAGCCAATGTGAACGCAGCATGAGGGAGATGCCTTGCAATTGAGCTAATGTGAATGCAATGTGAATGTATTTGCAATTGGCATAGCTTGCAGGCATCAAATGACATCAAATTCAATTGTTTTGAGCATGACTATGAACTCCATAATATCTGCGACAAGCTATCTTTATGAAAAGGCATTGAATCATTAAAATATGCGGCAGAAGGTGGTTGAACAGTAACATTTCTTCAAGCTTTAATCTAGCTCTCAAAATCAACACTGTTCATACACCAATTCTTCAAGCTTTTCAACAACTAAGTGCATTAATCCATTCATCATAAATAATCTGAAAACACAACTATAAATACACATTATCAATTATTTTAAATATAAAATAAGATAAATAAGCGGATAAAATATTCACATTTACGTGTATATCAGTTTGCGACACAATATGAAAACACGGCAACTTGTACTTATTTGTCTTGAAAGTGCAATCCAGAAACAAATTTGATAAAAACATTGCGCAAGTAGAACACATTTCGGATGACCGAAGAACATGTCAGTAGCTTCACTTCTCATATCATCGACTCTATGATGAACAAAATAGTGGTGACTACAAGCCAACTTCAGAAACTGTTGCATAATCGATCTACCTTCTGTATTATGAAGTTTAAGCTTCACTTTAGCGTTGTACATATATCTGATTGTAGACTTATTTTCTGGGTTGTCAAGTTTAAGAGCAGTTAGAATATTCCGTGGCATAACGCCACTATTCGCCATTGTTTCTACGGTCTTTACTTCATTGTCTTTTAATCGCGCAACATACGGATGCCCGGTTAAAACAACAGGAAGACTGTGATTGTGGCATCCGCTATTAACTTTCAAAGTCCACTTTCCATCATCTAGACAATGTGCTCTTAATTCAAATGGACAACGACATTTTCTACTTCCTGATCTATGCCTTTTCTTTTGGGTTTCGGTACATGCTCCTTGGCCTTATGATCAATGTACCTTCCACTTCTTTCACAGGCAAGCAACACCCACGAGCCTTTCCCATTATCTAACAGATTTATTGTTTTGCTTCTTTTGATAACAATGACATATTTCACATCGAGTCCACGATCCATGCACCATTTTCGTGCGTCCTCTTTGGAATCGAACAACTACATCAATAAACAAGATACTACGATTAGAGTTACATACTTAATGTAAAACATAAACAAGTTTTGAAACCTTATCGGTGGTGAAATGAGAAGTTAAATTGGGGTATGCGCAACACAATATTCCCGCTTCCTCATGTGAAAGATCTTTGCTGTCAAAATTTACCAACCAACAACCCTTCTCATTAACATTGACATTGTCTGTATCATAAGAATCCTCATTCCCGTATACTTCGTTTAGAAGAGCAATTGCATCATCTGTAAAACAACCGAATATTATTCACACCACACAGAAAATATGATAACAAATACTCATACAAATAAACTTAAAACGGTATTGCCCTGTCAATTAAATAACCATTGTTTATTACAAAACATGCATGGTAACATTAGTACCACAAAACCGTATAAATGGTAATATAATACCATCTAAAATTAATAAACAAGGTGGCTCTTTTACGTCTTCTCTATCTCTGTTTCAAACTGTAGTTTGTACTTGATAAAACCAGTCATACCATACCATGTTTTCATACTCAAAATGGTCATTATTTGTGTATCTTCATATTGATTGTTTAATATAAACATGGTCCAACACATCCGAATTTTTCAGCCTGTGTTTCTTCTTCAATTCCGTACGTGTTAATGCAAAATTAAATACCGAACCTTGTCATTAGCAGATCGGTCTTCTTCATCTTCATATAATTCATTTTTTTGGGTGCAAATTACCTCATCTTCGTCATCTTTTCCATATTCAGGTTTTAGTGAAGCCATGGCTATTTTCTTGCTTTTACCAAACGATGTAATCAGTATGTGAAGTTTATTTACGTTAAGGGGTAAGTTTATACAGGATAAGAGTAATTTTGTCTATAGGTAATATATTGTTAAGTGGGTTTAGTCCGTATTATACTCCGCTTAACACAATTCTAGAAACTAAATTTCATGACAACTCTTACCCAAAAACCGGGAGTCATTCACAAAGCCCTTCTTAAATCCTAATTTTCTTAATTTGAAACTCATGCGGACGATCTTCAATACTTCAATGTCTACCGAATTGACAACGCCCAACGCTTTGTTAACGATCTTTATTTTTCTCACAAGAAGACACTCATCAGGTTAAGTACTCCCAAGTGTTCTCTTGTTTTATCCTAATTCCTGTTTCATAGTCCTTAATCCGAAATTCAATTTGAAGTTTTATCTACTATGAAATTAAATATATTCTTAATTTTTAGATCTCAGATTTGGTAGATAAGAATGGTAGTTAAGAGGGGCTGAAGTAGACGGTCGACGGGATGATGAAAATTAATCATATGGATAAAAAGCAAACGCGTTCTCGCATCCCACTATTCCATAAAAAGGTGAGTTTTTTCTAAACTATTCGTTCATCCCTTTTTTGTATGACTAAATTATAGATTGTGATACATGGATATTTGTTGTAAGATCTTCAAACTGTAGGCTCTTTCTTATGTTTTCCTTTTTTTTTTGCCCAAAGTCGAGATTTGCTTCATTTGTAAAATACTGATTTGGCTAATTTATGTCGTTAGTTTCGTTGCAACATTAGGTTATTTTTTCCTACTGTTCTATTTTATTTTAATCTGTTGATTTATATATGATTCAGGGATTCACTGAATGATATATAACAGAACAAAGGTTGCTGCTCAAAATCCCTAGCCAGTCTAACATTTCATAAATCAGGTTAACATCACTAAACAATTGTTTGATTCAATTTGTTAATCAAGGTGTAAACTTCGTTTTTGCCAATTTCTTAAAGCAGTCATAATTTTTGTAGAATATTATAGAGAAAACTGAAGCAATGCACTGTTCAAATGAACAATTGTTGCTGTAGTTTCGATCTATAGGTGTTTGATTGATAGAAATTTTTCGACAGCATTTTAAGCCCATCAACCACTAAATGAACACGAAACATTTATTTTAAATTTGATATTCTATATGTATTGTACCTTTAATTTTTTTTCTTCATTTTTGTTACTATATAGTGAATGATATTTGGTTTCAGGTTTATTTCATTTGTTATCTTTGATCCCTAAACATTTTTCAGCCTTCTATTAAGTTGACATGCTAACATAAATAATTAAACAGATGTAAGTAGTTCATGTTGTGATTGGTACAGATTATAATTTGAAGATTGCAAATGTGAATTAAGGACATGGTTTCTATAGTGAAGGTTCACTAACTTAGGAGATAACATGAAATTTTAGATCTTAATGTTTTATTTTCTACTTTGTATTTTCAAAATAGTGACATACTCATATTTAAGAATCTAGAAAATGATCTCACGTTGGCGTAGTATATGTACTCATTGATCGAGATAATATTTCAGGCTGATTTTTTATTCAATAAGGAAACTACCAAATTATAGGATAAATAACTTGAATCTTGAGCTTTCAGCATTCTCAAATCAATAGCAATAGTTATAGACTAACCATGCAATGTTTATTTCACAATGATTTTGATTGCTTTTTTGCTCTTACTCTATTTTCATAACTTTGATGTAAGTAGTCTTATGTTATTTATTGCTTCTTTTTGTTTTTATAATTTGTTAGGATCTGATATAAATAAGAGACCGACAGAGGTTCATTGGTAAAACAAAAATAGATTACATTGTTATTAAACTAAAACTGAAAGATTATATATTTTATTAGCCAACTTAAGCCTTATATAGGCAGAACATAAACTAAAACTAAAAACAAGAAAATGCATAAAATAGTTATCATGATTTAATAGTCGTATTTAATGACAATGCCAATTGTCTACTTACACCATTATTTTGTTAAATGCCAGAGATTTTAGGTTGATAATGTTGCTATAAGGTTTAACTGTGTAGTCGTATATCCAGATTCAAGGACTTATATACAAAATTCATCCAACTTCCTCATTTAAATTTGTAAATAAATGTACCCATATTTTAATATTCACACTTTAACCTTTTTTTTTTCTTTTTGCCATCCTAACTAGACTCTGTGAAACATAGTTACCATGTGCTCTCACTATTGTTATCTCAAAATAAGTATTGCCAATATTTGGAACAGTTGAAATTCATTGTATTTATGGGTTCCCAAGTTTTAATGGCATAATAATTATTCTTACATTATTTGCATAATAATAATTGTTCTCATAATTATTCTTTGTATTCATTGTACTTTTGGCCTGGGCAAACTAATACCATATTATATTATATGGTTAGGTGGTTGCTTATGATTCTGATTAGTTGTGAAGAAATTGTGTAATTGATTTATCATAACATGGTATGCAGCTTGTAATTAAAAGTTAGTTCATAAATTCCCAGCAAATTTTCCAGTTAACTTCGGTTGAATAAGTATGGGTCTTTTATATTTTTCTTATGAATCTTTTCCATAGTAGTTAAGGCGCGCGCCTAGGCGCGCCTAAGGCGCAGGCGCAGGTCCTGCGCCTTCTTGGTGGCTGAGGCGCCTCCTCTAACAGAGGCACACGAAAGGCGCGCCTTTGGAGCCTTTTTCTGGGGCTCCGGGGCGCAGAAAGGCGCGCCTCAAATTGATTTAGGGTTTTCAACCAGGTCGACATCGAACTTGACATCGAAAAAAGAAAAAAAAAGTGTCGCTGCTTTAGGGTTTCGCTGTAGGGTTTGCAAATTCGAACTCGACATTGAATTTGAGCAAGGTCGACATCCAATTCGACTTAGGGTTTCAACAATTTTGTTCGATTGATCATTTTTCTGCAGTTTTTGGTTTTTGTTTTACAGCAGTTCTTTTTTTTTAATATGCAGCAGAGTTTTTTTTTTAAATATATGCAGCAGGTTTTTTGGTTTTGCAGCATTTTTTTATTTTTAAAATATATGCAGCAGTTGTATATATATATATATATATATATATATATATATATATATATATAGGAGCGATCGGGGGCACCCCTGTTTGTGAGCACCCCTTTAGCACTCCTGCCGGTTCGTGAGCTATGGCGGTCCAAATCGAACGAGAATATGTAGATGTTTAATCCACATATATTTAAGGACCTATCCAAAATTTGAGCTCGTTCCGACATCCGTAGCATATTCAAAATCTTAGCTCAATTATTCATCGTTCAGACATTTATTCAAACCGTTAAATTTAAACATCAAATATATTTTTATACGAATATTGGAACGAGCTCATATTTTGGATAGGTCCTTAAATATATGTGGATTAAACATTTACAAATTCTCGTTCGATTTGGATCGCCGTAGCTCACTAACCGGCAGGGGTGCTAAAGGGGTGCTCACAAACAGGGGTGCCCCCGATCGCTCCTCATATATATATATATATATATATATATATATATATATATATATATATATATATATATATATATATGAGGCAGGTTCAATGACACCCCAAATAGTGAGCACCACTTTAGCCTACCACTTTTCCACCACTCATTTCCCACTAACTCCCCTTCTCTCTCCTTCCACAAACTCTCTCACTTCCCACTCACTTTGTTTAATATAAATGAGAGGTGGAAATCAGGGGGCTTTTGGGGTGCTCCATTTTTGGGGTGCAACGGAACGCTTGCCTATATCTATATGCAGCATTTTTTTTTGCAACAGTTTTTTTTATTTTGCAGCAGTTTTTTATGTTTTAAAAAAAAATATGTTGTAGGAATTTTGTTTTTTAATATATGCATTGCGCCTTTTTTTAAAAGTCCCACAAAAAAACCCAAGGCTCAAGCCGTGCGCCTTTTTGCGCCTTAGCGCCTTAACTACTATGATCTTTTCTAAGAGCAAGTCCAACAAAAGGTTGGAAATCCAATTTTTAGAAATCTACACTCGTTTTGGCCTCCAGCTGAGTTTGCAAAGTTAGATTTGTTCCGAAATCTGGGAGAAGAGTTTCGGAATGTCCAAACTCCCGAAGTGGTTGTTGAACAAACGCGTAGGATTACGCGTCTGTTCAACAAGCGCGCGCCTGTTCAACAACCGCTTGTACTCAAGCGGTTGTTAAACAGACACGTGGAGTGTTTAATGAAAATTTTGTGATATTTATCTTCCTTCCACCGAAATTTTGACACGAAGATGTAATTAAACAAAAACAATCAACATTTACAAAAAAACTTAAGACACATGATTGCACTAACATTTAACGGATACATGATTTCACTAACATTTAACGGATACATAGTTTCAGATATTGATTAAAGGATACAAAGTATAATATTAGAACTACTAAAGCAACGAAAACAAAACAACCAAGGGTAAACAGTTTCACTGACTTCCAACAAAGTTCCATAAATGATTTATTAAATCTTGCTGGAGTCTTCGATGAATGTGTGCGTTACGGTAAGCCATTTGGCTTTCGACGTGAAACTTAAGCTCTAGTTCGCTTTCAATCATATTTTCACGCCAAATCTCAGGTGGTGGAGCAGTGCAGTCGTAATTGAAATCATCCTCCATGTCTCTTTCGTTCTCTATAATCATGTTTTGTAAAATAACACAAGTATACATTATCCTAGTCATTTTAATTGGAGACCAAAGTCGGCATGGATTACTGACTATGGCAAATCTGGATTGTAAAACGCCAAACGCTCTTTCTACATCCTTTCTTTGCCCTTATTGCAGTGCTGTGAACTTTGCTTGTTTATTGTTTTGTGGGTTTGGTATTGTCTTGACAATCGTACTCCATTGCGGGTATATACCATCGCCTAGGTAATATCCATGGTCATACTCGTGACCCTCTAAAGTAAAATGATGTGGAACTAATCTACCGTTTGCCAAATCGTTAAACAACGTTGAGCGTTCAACTACGTTTAAATCATTGTTCGAACCTGACATTCCGAAAAAAGCATGCCATATCCACAAGTCGTACGACGCTACAACTTCAAGTATAATAGTTGACGTATGAGACTTACCCTGATAAGCTCCAGCATATGCTTTAGGACAATTCTTCCACTGCCAATGCATGTAGTCTAAAGATCCTAACATCCCTGGCCATCCTCTGCTACCGTGCATATCCATTAACATTGCAATGTCGGCTTCGTTTGGTCTACGCAAGTATTGGTTACCGTAAACGTCTACGATAGCTTGGCAGAAATGGTCTAAGCATTCTAGTACTGTGCTTTCTGCCATTTTCAAATTTTCGTCTTGAGCGTCAGCAGGACCTCCATAGGCTATCATACGCAGTGCAGCTGTCATCTTTTGAATTCCGGTGAGCCCCATTGTCATAGAAGCATTGCGTTTGTAGATAAAGTAGGAATCGTGTTGTTTAATACATTCTAGGATTCGAAGAAACAAAGGGAGCCTCATTCGGAATCTCCTTCTAAACTCTGTACTTGTATACCTTGGATTTGAGACAAATAATCTTCCATTAGTCTCTCGTTGTGCAATGCATGATGTCGATTTTTATATCGACGGCCTACAACAGAACCTCCATGAGATTCGCTAGATTCACCATCTCTTAACGCACTTATAAGTCGTCTTTGTCGTCGAAAATGATCATCCACCATAACATCAAACTCTTCGTCACAATCATCGAACAACAAACACTCTTCGGTGGACATTGTGGTCTTTTGAGTTTTTGAGTGTATACAGTACAAAATGTGGACTGTGTCTGAGTAGTGAATGCTGCAAGTTTTCCTCCTTATATAACATAGTTTTTCTACATTTTGGTCTTCATTGGATACCATAATGTGACATGCATTGGTTACCGCAGTATGCTTGTCATAAAGCAAGTCATGCATTGGTTACTAGAGTATCACTGACATAAAGCAAGTCGTGCATCGGTTACTAGAGTATGCTTGTCATTAAGCAAATCATGCATTGGTTACTGGAGTATCACTGACATAAAGCAAGTCTTGCATTGGTTACTGGAGTATCACTGACATAAAGCAAGTCATGCATTGGTTACCGGAGTATCACAGACATAAAGCAACACTTCTTTTAAAGCAGCATTTGCTGTATTACTGATATAAAGCAACAGTTACAGTGGCTGTATCATCTTGTACTGGTTGTATTGTATTGTTATCTTTATGTCTCTTTCTGTTGTACTTGTAATTTTTATGTTATTGTTAATACTCGTATTGTTGTTTTTTGAGAATAGCACCAATAAATCCAACAATAAACTTAGGGATACAACTATAACACCATTAAACTTAAGGATACAACAATAAGCATAAAGATACAAAAGCTTGTAAAGACACAAGAGCTTACGATAGTAGTTTTATTACGCAAAGACATTAATTGTTACACTAATTCATAGAAGTTCGAAGTCGCCTAATCTCTTGTTCTAGCTCGTTTGCGTAAGAAATAGCCCTTGGAGGGAAACGGTCGTCTATCCACTCAAAATAATTGCATCCGTTAGGCCATAGCAAGCATAATTGGATCCTACGACCAATATCCTCTCCGTCAGCCCGGACTACCACCTCTACCAGGTAACCACAATGGCAATAAACGGGATAGGAGTTAACTTCCTGCTTGTTAGGATACTGCTCACCTGAAACTCGTCGTTCCTCTTGATGACCTACATCTGGAACAGTCGGAGGATCAGGTACTGTAGCCGCTTGTAAGCGTTCTTCATTTACAGCCTCTTGATGACCTACATCTGGAACATGAGCAACTGGTGGATGAATCGTCATGCGGGTCAACTCCGGGTAGACTTGATGCAATTCCTCGTAGTGCCGCTCTTGGTATTCGTTATTCCAATCAATATCTGTTCTTGGAATGGAAGGAGGACGCTCAGGAAAGTTTTGATCATAGTTCGAATCCATTGATGAGGGCCATGACTATGAAGACATTTTATTATTTTGATGAAAATAATGGTTCCAGCTAACTATAAAGTGATAAGCGTATATATTTATAGGGGCAATGTAGTGTTGTGGTAGTGTACATGTGACGACCCCTTAGCTTATGTAGTTATTTTTTCTTCAAGGTGATATGACACGGGGATGACCCTGGCTTTGCTACATTAAAGGTCGACAAGTCCCCTTATTTCCGGCTTTGCTTTATTAAAGCAGTGGTCAGCTCATCTTTAATCAGTACGAGTTGTCAAGTCAAGTTGTTTTTATTCGTTGGAAAACCTATAACACGTTACCCTAGTGGTGCAGAGTGTAGTAACATCAACTGCTGAAATGCAGAAACGTTACCCTATAACACGTTACCCTAGTGGTGCAGAGTGTAGTAACATCAACTGCTGAAATGCAGAAACGTTACCCTATAACACGTTACCCTAGTGGTGCAGACTGTAGTAACATCAACTGCTGAAATGCAGAGACGTAGCAACTCAACTGTTGAGGACAGAGAGTTTTCTTGTCATATGTATGTATCTTGTACTGCTGAAATAATGATGACAGAGCTTTACCAAAAAGCAACCCCCTTGTTTAAATAGTTTACACTTCGTCCCCCAATCATACCTACAGAATTGTGTGTTCTACAAAAGTCACGACGATAAGGTAAGAAACTAGTACTCTTGTTCCTTCTACGTGTTTACGTATGACTTTATGTACATAATATGTTTCTTATTTGTGTGTAGCTTAAATGGACGATTGGATAATAAGTGATGAACTCATTGATAAAATGTTTGATGAGTATGAACGGAACAAGGAGGAGGAAAAAGATGGTGGTTTCGTTCCAGATACACAAGTTGAAGAGGCGGAAGAACCAGTTCAAAATGAAATTGTTCGTGGTACTCAACAGATAGTTGAAGTTCAAAAAGAAAAAGGACGTCCACGCAAAAACATAAGAAGGCAAGTGGTTAACCGTAATCGTCCCAACCAAGGTGAAGCTAGCTCTAGTGGTACTACAGCAGATTTCTCTCCTCATGACTTACTTATACTCATGAAATCATATATCGAAGTTGATAAGAGAGATTTGCTGCTGTTGCAAAATGGAGGAGGGCTTACCCATGAAGAATTTTGGTCTATGATAACAAGATTACATAACAATCATCGTAAATGCACCATTACAAGAACTTCTACTGAAATTCATATGGCTCATTGGTGTTTCGTTGATACTTGTGAACGATACCAGAAGATTATAGAGACAGTTGAAGATGAAAACATATTTAAAACGAATCGGGAAACTTATGATTCTCGTTACCTTGCAGAGTATGGGACTGATTTTGTTGGGTACGAAGCCTACAAACTGCGTTATAGTTGGATAACCCGATACGGTGCTGAATAGGCAAATGATTTTGCTTATTGCTTGTACGTGCATCATAAGTTTTAGTAGTTATTTCATTGTTATTTCTTGTAAGCAACTTTGTAGTCAAAATTTCGGTATCAAGTTATGTTCTTCCAATATGAATATAAATTAAAAACACATATGAAACAGTATGTACACATATTAAAATAGCAGTACAAAATTTTAAACGAATAATATATTAAAATAGTATTAGAAATTAACATAATTATATTAAACACAATTTGTTTAAAATTAACATAATATATACACATATAAAAATAGTGGTCCTACGCGGTTGTTAAACAAATGCGTGGATCCACGCGGTTGTTAAACAAACGCGTGGTCTACGCGCTTGTTGAACAACCGCGTAGATCCACGCGTTTGTTTAACAACCGCGTGGATCCAAAACTATTGGGAAATTTGCCTGTTTCGATTATTCGGAGTGTAGAAATTTAGAATTCTATACCCGAACAGTTGGAGATGCTCCAAAGATGAATACTATTTTGAGTCTTGTTTCTATTCTACAAGATTTTACTGTTACAGTCCTTATGTTGTACGTAGTTAAAATAATAATGATTACTTTAACTAAACCTTGGATAGTCAGTTGAAGCCAAGAGAGCACTCACATTAGATGATGGCAAGAAGACATAGAGGAAGAGGATGAGGTACAGAGATGGCTAAGGTATTAAAATTACTAATAGCTTTGTGTTGTAATATATATATATACACATATATATATATATATATTATAATATACATAGGAGTGAATATGCTTTTATAATTTTCTGTTTAGTCCCATATCATGGGGTTTAGTTAATCACCAGCTCCAAAGACTATATATATAGGAGCCAATGTAATAGAAAAGAGATAAATCTAAATGAATAAAAATGTTTTCTCTCCCTTATCTTTTATATGTTCCGCGTTTATTTTACAGCACGTTATCAGCACAAGTTTACTTGGAGCCCGAAGTTCCAAAATTCCAAATTCTGAAAGAAAGAATCTGAAGTTTCTAAAAATTGTGTGAGAAGCTGTAGTTATAGCATATCACTGCGGAATGGAGGTTTGGGATTTGCTCACTGAATTCAATTAGGAGAATTCACAAATTCTATCCATTAGATGATAATAATAAATCATCTAACGTCAAAGCAGATTCCAATTCGGATCTCAGATCCACAAAATCCGGATTCCAATTCGGATCTCAGATCCGCGAAACCCGGGTGCAAATAGAAGCAGCTCGAGCAAAAGAAGTGGAAGGAATTTCTCTATTTCCGCAAGGAGTGAACCATCTTCGTTGATTGCATGTCCAATTGAAGGTCGGGTCAAAGTTCGATTCACTCCATCTCCAACCAGAAATTTGCATGTTGGTGGTGCTATAACTGCCCTATTGAATTATCTATTCGGGAGGTAACATTTTTCTTTTCTTGCTCTTCCCGTTTTCTTCAACTAGGTTGAGTATCTTGGCATTTTGGTCAAGTTTGGTTTCTGATATATCTGCTATATTTATACATATATGCATGCTTATACTGGAAATTGAGTATTGAGTGAAGTGTTATGGTAGTTTTTATACTTGGTTTAGTAGACATTATTGATTTGTTTTCTCAGACAAAGCAATGGGAGTTCTTTTGCAGAATCTATAACATATAAATAACCTAACACGTTGGCAATAATTTACTAGACCATCAATAAAAGTTTAACTGTTGCATGTTTATGATGAACTAAAATGATTAGTTCTTGTATAGTGAATCAATGTAGCAAAAGAAAAAAATTAGGCTTCATTCATTTGAAAGGCTGAAAACTTGTGGTTGAATGTTGAATTTATGTACTTTCAAACATTTTTTTTGTTTTTTTAATTCAAAGGCGATGATTTAAGTGATGTTATCTATGCATAGGAATTTAAGTGATATTATCTATGCATAGGTTCATAGCTAAATATGTCATTTTATTAATAGTTTGAATATACATGCATCCAATTTTGCTACAGATTTTTTTTAAAGCTACTTTTGTAGCTTGCTTGAATATACATGCGTCCACTAGTACATGATATTCCAAAGTAATTATGTGTTTTCTTTTTGCCTGGTCAAACAACTTGCTATCCTCAAGTAATGGACCTGCTCTTATCCATTTTGAGTTAATACCTGAGAGTCTTTTAATACCTATTCTCCTGCTTTCTACAACTCACTGGCTAGATACTCCACATATTATTTTATGATAAACACTGGGCTTCTTTCCTAAATAGTACTGAATGTATATGTTACGTCTGGTAAAAGTTTATGTTGAAGCAACCTAGCTTGAGGTGTATGTTTCATTGTATCCAATATCATGAACTGAACGCATATAGCCACATCATTGTAATTTTTTTCAAATCTAAAAATATATTCATATTAACTATCCATATGCTGAACCATTATTTGGATAATACTTAGTCTCCCAAAATACTTGGACGTTTTTATTGTTATTTTATTTTTGATTATAAAACATTATGTTTGAACCTGCATTGTTAATATCTTTTTCAATGTAATACTGGGTAGACTATCGTGACTATTTGAAGAGTTAAATAAGCCTGTATAAAACTGCATCACGTTGTTTTTGTAACTCCGTATGATCAATTATTGAGTTTCCCCTCATCAATGCGTCGCTTGGCTTATTTTCTGTCCTTTGTAGCTGACATATGTGAGTTCTGCACCTTTTTATGGCAAAACTTCCATTTATATTTTATTTTATTTAATTTAGCTGTTAATTTTATAGTTGTCATTCTGGTAAATTCTACCGCTGATAGTTTGTCAATGTAGTAATTTTTGAGAATGTCGGTGTAAATGAAAAGTACTACAATCCATCAGAGTACATGTGGAAAATTTATAAATCTTGTTCCTGGACACATCCTACGGACTTCTAGCAATATTTGTCAGTGTAGGAATTCTCAGCTATGAATGGGAAAACTTGGCTGGCCTTTTTATGCTTAACGTAGTACTATTGTTTTTATTCCTAAGCCATTTACAAACGTATATCATAAATCTGTTTCTGTGTTCAACTTCTTGCACTTAAAATTCAACCAGATATTTAAACTATATCAAGTAAGAAAACCAGATGCTTGTACTTCCATTTAGTTCTTAAAGAAACAAAAGCCTAAGTTATACATTTTTATGAGTAAAAGTGAATGTATTCATTTTTTTTACCTCTTCTGTGAAACTTATGATACATTTATAATACTATATTATATTAGCATTATTTTGTTCAGTGCATATCTAGTATGTTTGTATAAGGAATACATATAGGCATGCTTAAATAAAACATACAAAGTCATCAGGATGGAAATCATAAGATATTATATGAACTCCAATATACAAAGTTGATCCGGTGCATATGGGAATTTTTTTAGCATATAGAAGGATGTGAAGGGGTTTAGAATTAGATTAAGACGCGCATATTATAAAGGGCACATGAGGTATGTTGTAATGTTGAGAGAGCAATTTGGTAGTTGTAATGTTGGTGCAAATTTTCACCAATTATGCATGTTCAGAGAATACCTGATCAATATACATTTTTGTTACTAGACATAATATTTTCTATGTGCTATGAGAGATTTAATTTTTCAGACTTAGCAAGGATAGTAAAGATTAAGAGTTAAACAAGGCAGAGAATGATCTTACATTGGTCAACAATCAGTGTATGTTAAGATTAGTAAATGATATAAACTGGGTTAGCTAATAAAATTGTATGTTTTGTCATTCATCATGCACATTTATTTATTTATTTATTGCACTCTCCAGAAGAGATGTGTAGAAATTCCTATATGCAGTTATAAATTATCCTCTGATAAGTTATCATAACTAATGTTCAAAAATAATATTTAAGGTATAACGGAGGAATAAAATTTATCAACCTGAAGTTGTTTATATATTTTATTTGAACCAGAATTTCCTTACAACTCCAAACCAGATGTTTTAGATATTATGATACGATCTTTAAGATACACATTGACATTGCTTGATAAGCAAAAATAAATGATTTAGAACCTTATAAACAGTTTGTTCTAAAATCGATAACTCGAATGAGAGAGAATATGAAAATCAATTACATATGTAGTACGTGGACGCACGTATATACACATATATGCGGATATTTAATTAACAACCCGAAGTTGTTATGAGCACATATTATTTAGTAATTCAAAAAGTCGATTAACATCAATATTGAATGACTTGAAGTCATATGCGTATTCAAATGATTTATATAATTAGAAAATTCCTCCAAATTACTAGATCAATGAAAGAGAATAAACAATATAATATGAATGCATCTTATCAATTAATAGGAGCATTATTCTCCTACAATTGAAATACATATAATGTATTTGCTAGCAATAAAGTGATAATGGATCAAAAATTAGAATCCAAAGATGGTATATTATTTAATGTGACAATGATTGTCAACATTGAGGGGGAGGATAAAAGGATATAAGTTTATGTTGATCATTGATGCTAACATATAAAATGATTCAAAATATTAAATAACTTGCATAATTTATCAATATTGTCCCAAATAGACTTTCTCCGATATAGATTTGAATTCATGAAGGATCAAAAGGTGTAAACCACAACTGAAAATGTGGTATAAAAGTCAGTTCAAAATATTTTTTGAGTAAGTCATAAAGATGCCAAATAACGGAGGTGAGTGTTCTTGAAGAAACACTTAAGGGTGCATTGAAAGCGTCCGATGACATGATTGTCAAATCACCCTAGAAGTGGTTTAGGTAGCTAAAACAAGATAAGTTTTGAGATCTCAATAAATCATGTATAGAACTGACAAGAAATAATCATCAATGATAAATTAATAAATAATAAAGCGCTTATTTATAAATGGATCAAAAAATCCTATATTAGAGAGAAACATGACTGACCATCATGAAATTCTCCTAAATAAGATATATGGACTTGTAGTCCATAAGATATGAACCTGTAGTTCATAAGATAAAAATAAAATTATATATAATGAAAAAGCACATTAAAATTACCGGAGCACAACATGTTATGTGCCATGAGCATATTGTACTTTCAGAGATAATCGATCAAGGTAGTGAAAGTGTTTAAAATACCCTGAAGGTATAAATGATGAAAGTATACAAATTCCGGAAGAATTTAAATAACTTTGATGGAGATAAAGAATGCAAAGAGCAAGAAATGTAGGTACAACATTCTTTTAAGTATTGTTGTGATGAAAATCTTGATATAACTCATGATGAGTAAATCACTTCCTACTTTCAAGAATTGTTGTGGTGAAACACTTAATATTCATTGAAGTGGCAGGTCTAATACACAAAACCTATTAAAATATACTCCTGAAGAATATAAATAACATTTGTTGTTATAAAGAATGGCAAGGACTTTGACGATAGATTACAACATTCTTCTACGTATTGTTGTAATGAAAATCTTGATATACTTCAAGATGAGTAGATTACTTCTTGCTTAGTGTTGTTGTAATGAAATTTGTGTTATTCATCAAATGTGTATTGCAATATGCAAACTCGATTGAAACATAAAATTGTAAACACACAAAGTGTATTTATAAATAAACATGTAACAACCCGTAAAATGCGAGCCAGTTTGAAATTTTTTTATTTTGGCAATTTTAGCGAATTTTGAATATTTAAAATGAATTATTTTAAATAATATCGACGAGAAATTTATTTTGAATATAATTCGACGTATATATTTATATACGTCGTCGTTAGAATATAAATAATTATATATAATTATAAAAGGAATTGAAAATGGCGCGGTAGTTCGATAATTCGATTTCAAACTTCAATTGAATGTACCGAGTGCAAAACAATCCGGATTTTAGTGAAACCAAAAATAATGGAATCTAATAGTGAATATCTTTCCAACGAATCCGAAAAATCAAAAGTTAGTAGCGGGAATCAAAAGTTATGTCCAGTTGAAAATTCTGAATAGTCGCTATGGAATTCAGGCCCTTAAAAATGGACATTTTGCAAATGACCTCGGATTTCGACGAAACCAGTTTTGTTGGGTCCGTGATGTCAAATTATTGCTAGATTCCAAATTTCATAATTTTCTGAATCAATATGTGAGCGTGGCAAAGGAAAACGCGTTTGACCAGTTTCAGTTGATTTTAATCGACTGGAAATTGGCCATTTTTCATACGGTCTCAGAATTCGACGAAACTAGTTTTGTTAGGACCGTATCGTCAATACGAAGCTAGAAAATATTTTTCTAGAATTTTTCTAGTTAGTATGTGACCCCGGTAAGTTGAAATGTACGTTTAAAATTCAATATAGCGATTTAAATGTAAATTCAACGGAAACTGATCAAAGCGATCAAACCAGCTTACGATACATATCCCATTGTGTTCGGAATGGGGGTATTTAGCTAGGGGCGACAGTCGGTGGGTTCGATTTCGAGTTCGAAATGAATGTTGCTTTTTGGAAAATTAAAATAGAATAAAATATATAAATTATATATTGCCCCCTCTCTCTCCTTATCCGAAGTCAACGTTCATTTGAATTGAAATAAAAAAAAACCTCGATCTGGCCGTCGCCCTTCCGTCCACCGCGCCACCAGGTCGGCCACCCCCTCTCCGACGATCGCCCCCTGCCTAGTGCCGCCCTCCCCTACTCTCTCTCCTCTCTCTCTTCTCTAATCCGTCGACCAAGCCCCAAACCACCAGAAAACCCACGCACCGCCCCTCCTTGCCCCGCGCCGCCGACTGTCAGACTTCCTCTACCCTCCGCTGCGCCGCCACAACCTGCCCTCCTCCTCTTCTTCACTCTCTTCCCTCTTCTCACATCCAATTCGAGCCTGATAGCTCCGAAACCCCAAACCCTCGCTGCTACAGCCAATGTGGGCCACGCCTCCGACCCGAGCACCCCCGTCGAGCCTCCCCGAGCCAATGTGAGTTTTCATGGTGGTTTTTATCCATTTACGTAGAGAAAAATTGGATTTTTATGCTTGATATAGCGCTAAATAAATAGGATTTTTTTTTATATAGGAAGTATGGATTTTATTCGTATAAAGTTTAGACCTTTATTTATATGAGGTGTAGATTTTTATTACATAAGTTTTGATTTTTAATTTGTTAAGAGAATTTACTTATGTAAAGATTCTATTTTTAGTATGATAAAGTTACGAGTTTTATGAGAGTAAAAATACGATTTTTATATATATAATAACGATATAAAAATATGGTTTTTAACGATGTAAAAGCATGACTTTTATATGTAATAAAGAGGTAAAAATATGATTTATAATGATGAAATTGAAAAGACGATATCTTTAAAATCGAAAAGGCGAAATCTTTTTATATAGAATAGTGTGATAAAAATGGAATTTTTATCTATATAGTAGCGTTGTAAAAATAGAATTTTTATCCATATAATAGCAAGGTAAAAATTCGATTTTTATATATTGAACTTTGAAGTAAAAATTCGATTTTTACATATGTAGAGAATACGGACAACGAAGGTGACAAAAAGGCGAAAAGACGAAGACTTCTGCAAATGAAGTGCCGTGGAGCTAGGATAGCTATATGTGAGAATTTCTCACCTTTCAATTTCTTTTTCTAGTTATATATATATACTAGGATGCAGACGGTGCTTAGTAGCACCCGACACAATCGTCCACAGACCATGGACTTGTTTGTTTGGTTGAATAGATTAGTTGAATTATTTGTTTGAATTGTTTGGTGAGATGAAATTGATATGATTGATGTGTGAATGGCGTGGGCCTTCACTAGACCGGGGATAAGGCTAGGCCTCGTCCCGTTTCTAGTATCGTGCCGTTATGCCGCCGAAATTTTCTAAAATATGTTAGAAAATAAAAATATCATTTTATTGTGTAAATGAATACTAGAAATTCATATGTTGGAATCAAATGTTTTATCATTAAAATTATAATTTTTAACGTGAATATGAATATAGTGAAAGTGAATAAATAAATATTCATTTACAAACCAGACGGTTTGTTTATGTACACTTATTTGAAGGACATTGATTGGGTCGATAAATTTTACACATCGCCCAACAGCACAAATAAAATAGGTGTTTGATTGTTTGAAACCCCACACGGGTGTTGGGATGAAATTTGAAGTTCACTCATCCTGATTGATTAAATATGTCGATCGATCGATTGACAGGCTGTTATAAGCATTGAATATCTATATTTGATGCTTATACAGTGTAGTGCACTTTGGTTGATGGTTGATTATTTTTCAATGCTATGATATACATGTGTTGTATGAAAATCCATATAATTAACTTTATATGGTAATTGATTGGGCCTCATTCCAATTTGAGAAATAAAGAATATTATACAATAAAAGTTCATGTGTTGACAGTACTCATTCATTGAGATTGGTCATGTGTTGAACGAAATATTTTAGTAATAAAATTTACACCTTTATCGATATAAAATAAAAGTTCATGTGTTGACAGTACTCATTCATTGAGATTGGTCATGTGTTGAACGAAGCATTTTGATAATAACAACTATTTTGAAAAAGAAATATTTGAAATAGAATATTTGAAAAATAGAAATTTATGAAGCCGTGTTGATTAGATTGACGCCATTTTGACGTGAGCGATATTCATATCGATTTTATTCATCTTAAAATGAATATTGAAAAGTGATTTCGAAATCGAATATTTCGAAATGAATTGAATTGAAAACGATTTCGAAATGAATTGAATTGAAAACGATTTCGAAATGAATTGAATTGAAAACGATCTCGAAACGAATTGAAAACGATTTCGAAACGAATTGAATTGAAAACGATTTCGAAATGAATTGAATTGAAAACGATTTCGAAATGAAATGAATTGAAAACGATTTCGAAATGAAATGAATTGAAAACGATTTCGAAATGAAATGAATTGAAAACGATTTCGAAATGAAATGAATTGAAAACGATTTCGAAATGAAATGAATTGAAAACGATTTCGAAATGAAATGAATTGAAAACGATTTCGAAATGAAATGAATTGAAAACGAATTCAAATTGAATTGAAAGCGAATTGAAATGAATTCAAATTGAATTGAAATGAATTCAAATTGAATTGAAATTTGAATTGAATAGAAATGAATTTTGAAACGAATTTATAAAGAAGAATTCAATTTTGCTTTGAATTGAAATGGAAGTTGAAATAGGTTTTGAAACGATTTTAAAACTATTTATATAATTCGTTTTGAATAGAAATCGACGAAATATATATTATATATATTATATATATAATATAATGGCCTGAATAGAACGCGCCGCGCCGCGGTAGTTCGTGAATTTCGATCATTGATTTCAAACGGACATTACGGGAGATCCGACCGTCGGATTCTCCTAAAACCGGAACCGTTGGGTTTGTATCGAAAAGAGCTTTCTAACGAATATTAGAAATTTGAAATCTAACGGTTGGATTTGGAATTATGTCCAAATCAAATTCGAAAAAGGTCGCTGTAAGTGCAGTTCGATGACCGTTGATGGAAATCGACTGTACAGGCCTTGATAAAATTATTAAAAATAGTAATAATTTGTGTAAAATCATAAGAAATGATTTAGAAAGATTTGGGATGAAAAACTCCACATATGAAAAGATAAAAATAGATTTTTATCGAAATGAACTAGTTTTGAACTAGAATTATAATTCTATTTATTTTTAAATAAATAAATTGAATTCGAAAACGGTTTTAAAAATAACCAGAATATCCAATGATTGCATTGGAGTGGATTTGAATCGAAATTGTCTTCGGAATATTTCGATGTTGGAATTCGTGATTATACAGGTGTTGTTATGGAAATTTGAAAGATATATAAATATATCGTTATTTCCAATACGACATTTGTTAGTCGTAGGATTTGATATTGAATATAAGCCGATATATTTTCTATTCAGAGCCTTGTATTGAATATCGAACGTGATTTGGGTTTGTCGTGAATGGTGTCTTCACTAACACTGTTCTTGAACCCAATTGAGAAATGATTAAATCTTTTTATTTAGATTTAATGAAAGGTACCAATTAAATGATATTTAATTGGAATTGAATTGATATTGATTTTTGGGTTTATCGTGAACAGTGTTTTAAATAACACTCGTTCTTTAACCCGATGATTAATGAATGTGATTTTGGGTTTATCGTGAACCGTGTTTTTAAATGACACTGATTCTTTAACCCAATCGAAGATTAAAACTAAGTGGAGTTTTAATGAATTTTTAATTAGATTGAAATAATCGAAATGGAGTATCACCAGTTTTGCTCCAGGCGATAGTTAAATCTTTAATTAGATTTGAACGTGAAATGGTAATTGAATTTACCGATAACACTGTGGTGTTAGATATGAAGTATTACCAGTTTTACTTCATGGGATAAATAGGTTGGGATGGGGAAATTAAAGCAAATGATTACTTCGGTAAGGTTCGCTAATCCCGGCTAATTTGAATTGATATTCAAAAATAGAATAAAGAATAAATCCAAGGAATTTATCTTGGATAAAATTAATGGGAACCTTTTCCTATGAATGTGAAATTTAGAAACTAACTGTCGGTTAGCCAAGCAGAATGGTTTTCTGGATATTGATCTGATGTTGGTTTCGGCCTTCGGGGTTAATATTTGGGGAATTATTCTCTTGTTTAATTTACGGTTAGTGACTAATGAATTGGAATGAGGCGTATGTTGTGTTTGTGTAACACTTACTTAAAATATACGCGAGTTATTCGGAAAGACCGGGTTTATCCCATTCTGAATAACTGATGCGACGATAAGTCGAAGATGAAGACGATGGTCGAAGACCGGAGGTCTTCACGTCGTTTGGGGGATAACTGATGATCTTGATTGGGCTGTACACCCAAGAAGATGGAAACAGTTAGTGATCGTCCAGACGTACTTGGAGATCGATGGATATGCGGGGTACTAGGTGCCTCCGGTTTCGTTCAGACCCAGAACGGACTTGTAAATGGACTGTGTGTCTGACATCGGATTTCATTCTGTGTGACTGATATCGGTTGCATAGGATGGTTTGCCTGTGTGGCATGCTAAGATGCAAATGATCAAGGCTTCTGTTGAAAAGCAAAGTCTTGTGGTGATGATCAAAGCACGGCCTTTGTGGCGTAGCTTTGTGTAACGTTTACCTCGCGAGTTTCATACCCGGTATGAACCAAAAACGGGAGACGGACCTCAGGGGGGACATGCGTTTTCTTTCTAGCTAGAAGTGGCGTCAGTGGTTTTACACGCCCTGACGAGTTTGACTTATGTGGTTGTTGCTGTTGCGAGGCGCCTCGGATTGATCGGTCGTTCTCGAACCGATGGAGTCATTCGTTGGCTCATTTACGCCCCAAAGGGCGGAGAAACGCATTGTTCAGGCATTATAATCCACATCGGTGGACCGGCCCTGAGGATCCAAGGTACGGTTGCGGCTGTGCCTGAGACTCGGGCTAGACAGTCTCGAATCGGTTGAGGACTATCTTTTGCCTCGGTTCATAGAAGGAAATCCAATTTCCAAATACGTGACATTTGCGGTTTTAGTTGTAATCCTATATATGGCGACATAGTGGGATGGGGCGCTCATGCCGCCTATGATTGATACTTATGATTTGAAGTTGTTTATACACTATGCACTGACTATAGTATCAAATGATTTGTTTTAAACGTATCAAGCATTCTTTGGCTGTTATAAGGGAAAACCCTATCCTCGGCTGCGTTGCATTGTGTGATGGGACCTGGGTCTTATAACAGCTTCATTTTTCTTTATTTAGCATTGCGCTGTTTGTTTTATGCACTGGTATTCTTGGGAGGAAACCCGTTCCGTGTTATACGGCGTGGTCCCTTGATTTACCTAATGATTTAAAATAAAGATTAATAACTGTTTTAGTTCTCACACCAGTCACATGACTGACCCGGAGTTTATTGTTTTAACCTAAACTCTGGGTGCCCCTATTTTTGACATGGGCAGCTAGTAGTTTTGGTTTTGCAGATTTACATTCACAGGATCCTGGTTTACAGCTGGAACGATATCCGGAAAGCTTTGTATCCGTATATCTCCTTCTAGTTGTGTATTGTATTATTTTCCGCTGCTATGTATTTAAATGTAATTTAAATCTCTGATATTTCTGTGTAATATATATTCATTTATACTCTGTATATTCTTGTAATCTGATGCATTGTTGTAATATACATTGAAATGTTCTTCTATATGCGTTCTGCTGTGGTTTGTTCTCGAACTATCCGACGCTTTCCTTTACGGGGAAGTTACGGGTTTTCACAGTTGGTATCAGAGCTTTGGTTTACAAAGCTCAGAGAACAAGGCACATTAGAACCATACTAAAGAATTCATCAGATAATTGGAATAGTAATATCCAATGGGATGACTCGTTAGAGATAGGATCAGTAGAATCCTAGAACGAGTGTGAAGAGTATATTTTTGAAAATGAAAACAATTTTTGTTTTGAAAATCTAAATCACTCATTCGTATTTGATTATCTATTTATATTGATGTGGACAATCCAGTATATATAGATTTTGCGTATACGTCTGATCCGCGTGTATTCGAAATTTTAATATACTGGATAGATATAGAATCATACTCTAGTGGCCCGAAGATGATTCTGATGATTGACTAGTCGTCATTAGTATTCATGTTCGTGTTTCGAAGGTGTGATTTTCTATATATTTCCATTAGGCTGGTGTGAGAACCAAAACTTATATATAGCTAGAATACATTGTTGTGAATTGGCATCAAAAACATGATTTTTGTATATGTATCAAAATTATGAATTTGAAACTCTAATTCACTAATTGATTGATGTTTGTGTTGCTTGTTTAATTGTTTGATAATTTTGAACCATTATGCCTAATATAACCAAATATTGAACTGTATTGAAAATTGGTCGTATTTGCTTGCATATATGTACTTACCTTGAACAGGTCATAGCAAGGAGGCTAGAGCCAGAGAATAAAATTTGTTTGCCCGACAAATAGGTACATGTTTACTACATAATTTACTGTTTTGTTTGGGTGATGATGATTTTGTGAGCCTATTGGCTAGCCGATTGGCTTTTTCTTTTTCTTTTTGAGATCTGAAGGACCGGGGAAGCTATTTGAAATTCCCCGATGCTCCCGGTGCAGGGGAGGTTATGGCGAAATTTTTCGAAAATTTAGGGTGTTAGCCAAATTTTTGAAATTTTGAAAATTCTCAGAAACTGAAAAGTTGGAGAATGAAAGCCAGATCGAACGTAGAGTTAATTAATCAAACCACTTTCGACTTTGTTCCTTTTCGGGGACGAAAAGTTTTAAGTGGGGGAGATTGTAACAACCCGTAAAATGCGAGCCAGTTTGAAATTTTTTTATTTTGGCAATTTTAGCGAATTTTGAATATTTAAAATGAATTATTTTAAATAATATCGACGAGAAATTTATTTTGAATATAATTCGACGTATATATTTATATACGTCGTCGTTAGAATATAAATAATTATATATAATTATAAAAGGAATTGAAAATGGCGCGGTAGTTCGATAATTCGATTTCAAACTTCAATTGAATGTACCGAGTGCAAAACAATCCGGATTTTAGTGAAACCAAAAATAATGGAATCTAATAGTGAATATCTTTCCAACGAATCCGAAAAATCAAAAGTTAGTAGCGGGAATCAAAAGTTATGTCCAGTTGAAAATTCTGAATAGTCGCTATGGAATTCAGGCCCTTAAAAATGGACATTTTGCAAATGACCTCGGATTTCGACGAAACCAGTTTTGTTGGGTCCGTGATGTCAAATTATTGCTAGATTCCAAATTTCATAATTTTCTGAATCAATATGTGAGCGTGGAAAAGGAAAACGCGTTTGACCAGTTTCAGTTGATTTTAATCGACTGGAAATTGGCCATTTTTCATACGGTCTCAGAATTCGACGAAACTAGTTTTTTTAGGACCGTATCGTCAATACGAAGCTAGAAAATATTTTTCTAGAATTTTTCTAGTTAGTATGTGACCCCGGTAAGTTGAAATGTATGTTTAAAATTCAATATAGCGATTTAAATGTAAATTCAACGGAAACTGATCAAAGCGATCAAACCAGCTTACGATACATATCCCATTGTGTTCGGAATGGGGGTATTTAGCTAGGGGCGACAGTCGGTGGGTTCGATTTCGAGTTCGAAATGAATGTTGCTTTTTGGAAAATTAAAATAGAATAAAATATATAAATTATATATTGCCCCCTCTCTCTCCTTATCCGAAGTCAACGTTCATTTGAATTGAAATAAAAAAAAAACCTCGATCTGGCCGTCGCCCTTCTGTCCACCGCGCCACCAGGTCGGCCACCCCCTCTCCGACGATCGCCCCCTGCCTAGTGCCGCCCTCCCCTACTCTCTCTCCTCTCTCTCTTCTCTAATCCGTCGACCAAGCCCCAAACCACCAGAAAACCCACGCACCGCCCCTCCTTGCCCCGCGCCGCCGACTGTCAGACTTCCTCTACCCTCCGCTGCGCCGCCACAACCTGCCCTCCTCCTCTTCTTCACTCTCTTCCCTCTTCTCACATCCAATTCGAGCCTGATAGCTCCGAAACCCCAAACCCTCGCTGCTACAGCCAATGTGGGCCACGCCTCCGACCCGAGCACCCCCGTCGAGCCTCCCCGAGCCAATGTGAGTTTTCATGGTGGTTTTTATCCATTTACGTAGAGAAAAATTGGATTTTTATGCTTGATATAGCGCTAAATAAATAGGATTTTTTTTATATAGGAAGTATGGATTTTATTCGTATAAAGTTTAGACCTTTATTTATATGAGGTGTAGATTTTTATTACATAAAGTTTTGATTTTTAATTTGTTAAGAGAATTTACTTATGTAAAGATTCTATTTTTAGTATGATAAAGTTACGAGTTTTATGAGAGTAAAAATACGATTTTTATATATATAATAACGATATAAAAATATGGTTTTTAACGATGTAAAAGCATGACTTTTATATGTAATAAAGAGGTAAAAATATGATTTATAATGATGAAATTGAAAAGACGATATCTTTAAAATCGAAAAGGCGAAATATTTTTATATAGAATAGTGTGATAAAAATGGAATTTTTATCTATATAGTAGCGTTGTAAAAATAGAATTTTTATCCATATAATAGCGAGGTAAAAATTCGATTTTTATATATTGAACTTTGAAGTAAAAATTCGATTTTTACATATGTAGAGAATACGGACAACGAAGGTGACAAAAAGGCGAAAAGACGAAGACTTCTGCAAATGAAGTGCCGTGGAGCTAGGATAGCTATATGTGAGAATTTCTCACCTTTCAATTTCTTTTTCTAGTTATATATATATACTAGGATGCAGACGGTGCTTAGTAGCACCCGACACAATCGTCCACAGACCATGGACTTGTTTGTTTGGTTGAATAGATTAGTTGAATTATTTGTTTGAATTGTTTGGTGAGATGAAATTGATATGATTGATGTGTGAATGGCGTGGGCCTTCACTAGACCGGGGATAAGGCTAGGCCTCGTCCCGTTTCTAGTATCGTGCCGTTATGCCGCCGAAATTTTCTAAAATATGTTAGAAAATAAAAATATCATTTTATTGTGTAAATGAATACTAGAAATTCATATGTTGGAATCAAATGTTTTATCGTTAAAATTATAATTTTTAACGTGAATATGAATATAGTGAAAGTGAATAAATAAATATTCATTTACAAACCAGACGGTTTGTTTATGTACACTTATTTGAAGGACATTGATTGGGTCGATAAATTTTACACATCGCCCAACAGCACAAATAAAATAGGTGTTTGATTGTTTGAAACCCCACACGGGTGTTGGGATGAAATTTGAAGTTCACTCATCCTGATTGATTAAATATGTCGATCGATCGATTGACAGGCTGTTATAAGCATTGAATATCTATATTTGATGCTTATACAGTGTAGTGCACTTTGGTTGATGGTTGATTATTTTTCAATGCTATGATATACATGTGTTGTATGAAAATCCATATAATTAACTTTATATGGTAATTGATTGGGCCTCATTCCAATTTGAGAAATAAAGAATATTATAAAATAAAAGTTCATGTGTTGACAGTACTCATTCATTGAGATTGGTCATGTGTTGAACGAAATATTTTAGTAATAAAATTTACACCTTTATCGATATAAAATAAAAGTTCATGTGTTGACAGTACTCATTCATTGAGATTGGTCATGTGTTGAACGAAGCATTTTGATAATAACAACTATTTTGAAAAAGAAATATTTGAAATAGAATATTTGAAAAATAGAAATTTATGAAGCCGTGTTGATTAGATTGACGCCATTTTGACGTGAGCGATATTCATATCGATTTTATTCATCTTAAAATGAATATTGAAAAGTGATTTCGAAATCGAATATTTCGAAATGAATTGAATTGAAAACGATTTCGAAATGAATTGAATTGAAAACGATTTCGAAATGAATTGAATTGAAAACGATCTCGAAACGAATTGAAAACGATTTCGAAACGAATTGAATTGAAAACGATTTCGAAATGAATTGAAAACGATTTCGAAATGAAATGAATTGAAAACGATTTCGAAATGAAATGAATTGAAAACGATTTCGAAATGAAATGAATTGAAAACGATTTCGAAATGAAATGAATTGAAAACGATTTCGAAATGAAATGAATTGAAAACGATTTCGAAATGAAATGAATTGAAAACGAATTCAAATTGAATTGAAAGCGAATTGAAATGAATTCAAATTGAATTGAAATGAATTCAAATTGAATTGAAATGAATTCAAATTGAATTGAAATTTGAATTGAATAGAAATGAATTTTGAAACGAATTTATAAAGAAGAATTCAATTTTGCTTTGAATTGAAATGGAAGTTGAAATAGGTTTTGAAACGATTTTAAAACTATTTATATAATTCGTTTTGAATAGAAATCGACGAAATATATATTATATATATTATATATATAATATAATGGCCTGAATAGAACGCGCCGCGCCGCGGTAGTTCGTGAATTTCGACCATTGATTTCAAACGGACATTACGGGAGATCCGACCGTCGGATTCTCCTAAAACCGAAACCGTTGGGTTCGTATCGAAAAGAGCTTTCTAACGAATATTAGAAATTTGAAATCTAACGGTTGGATTTGGAATTATGTCCAAATCAAATTCGAAAAAGGTCGCTGTAAGTGCAGTTCGATGACCGTTGATGGAAATCGACTGTACAGGCCTTGATAAAATTATTAAAAATAGTAATAATTTGTGTAAAATCATAAGAAATGATTTAGAAAGATTTGGGATGAAAAACTCCACATTTGAAAAGATAAAAATAGATTTTTATCGAAATGAACTAGTTTTGAACTAGAATTATAATTCTATTTATTTTTAAATAAATAAATTGAATTCGAAAAGGGTTTTAAAAATAACCAGAATATCCAATGATTGCATTGGAGTGGATTTGAATCGAAATTGTCTTCGGAATATTTCGATGTTGGAATTCGTGATTATACAGGTGTTGTTATGGAAATTTGAAAGATATATAAATATATCGTTATTTCCAATACGACATTTGTTAGTCGTAGGATTTGATATTGAATATAAGCCGATATATTTTCTATTCAGAGCCTTGTATTGAATATCGAACGTGATTTGGGTTTTTCGTGAATGGTGTCTTCACTAACACTGTTCTTGAACCCAATTGAGAAATGATTAAATCTTTTTATTTAGATTTAATGAAAGGTACCAATTAAATGATATTTAATTGGAATTGAATTGATATTGATTTTTGGGTTTATCGTGAACAGTGTTTTAAATAACACTCGTTCTTTAACCCGATGATTAATGAATGTGATTTTGGGTTTATCGTGAACCGTGTTTTTAAATGACACTGATTCTTTAACCCAGTCGAAGATTAAAACTAAGTGGAGTTTTAATGAATCTTTAATTAGATTGAAATAATCGAAATGGAGTATCACCAGTTTTGCTCCAGGCGATAGTTAAATCTTTAATTAGATTTGAACGTGAAATGGTAATTGAATTTACCGATAACACTGTGGTGTTAGATATGAAGTATTACCAGTTTTACTTCATGGGATAAATAGGTTGGGATGGGGAAATTAAAGCAAATGATTACTTCGGTAAGGTTCGCTAATCCCGACTAATTTGAATTGATATTCAAAAATAGAATAAAGAATAAATCCAAGGAATTTATCTTGGATAAAATTAATGGGAACCTTTTCCTATGAATGTGAAATTTAGAAACTAACTGTCGGTTAGCCAAGCAGAATGGTTTTCTGGATATTGATCTGATGTTGGTTTCGGCCTTCGGGGTTAATATTTGGGGAATTATTCTCTTGTTTAATTTACGGTTAGTGACTAATGAATTGGAATGAGGCGTATGTTGTGTTTGTGTAACACTTACTTAAAATATACGCGAGTTATTCGGAAAGACCGGGTTTATCCCATTCTGAATAACTGATGCGACGATAAGTCGAAGATGAAGACGATGGTCGAAGACCGGAGGTCTTCACGTCGTTTGGGGGATAACTGATGATCTTGATTGGGCTGTACACCCAAGAAGATGGAAACAGTTAGTGATCGTCCAGACGTACTTGGAGATCGATGGATATGCGGGGTACTAGGTGCCTCCGGTTTCGTTCAGACCCAGAACGGACTTGTAAATGGACTGTGTGTCTGACATCGGATTTCATTCTGTGTGACTGATATCGGTTGCATAGGATGGTTTGCCTGTGTGGCATGCTAAGATGCAAATGATCAAGGCTTCTGTTGAAAAGCAAAGTCTTGTGGTGATGATCAAAGCACGGCCTTTGTGGCGTAGCTTTGTTTAACGTTTACCTCGCGAGTTTCATACCCGGTATGAACCAAAAACGGGAGACGGACCTCGGGGGGACATGCGTTTTCTTTCTAGCTAGAAGTGGCGTCAGTGGTTTTACACGCCCTGACGAGTTTGACTTATGTGGTTGTTGCTGTTGCGAGGCGCCTCGGATTGATCGGTCGTTCTCGAACCGATGGAGTCATTCGTTGGCTCATTTACGCCCCAAAGGGCGGAGAAACGCATTGTTCAGGCATTATAATCCACATCGGTGGACCGGCCCTGAGGATCCAAGGTACGGTTGCGGCTGTGCCTGAGACTCGGGCTAGACAGTCTCGAATCGGTTGAGGACTATCTTTTGCCTCGGTTCATAGAAGGAAATCCAATTTCCAAATACGTGACATTTGCGGTTTTAGTTGTAATCCTATATATGGCGACATAGTGGGATGGGGCGCTCATGCCGCCTATGATTGATACTTATGATTTGAAGTTGTTTATACACTATGCACTGACTATAGTATCTAATGATTTGTTTTAAACGTATCAAGCATTCTTTGGCTGTTATAAGGGAAAACCCTATCCTCGGCTGCGTTGCATTGTGTGATGGGACCTGGGTCTTATAACAGCTTCATTTTTCTTTATTTAGCATTGCGCTGTTTGTTTTATGCACTGGTATTCTTGGGAGGAAACCCGTTCCGTGTTATACGGCGTGGTCCCTTGATTTACCTAATGATTTAAAATAAAGATTAATAACTGTTTTAGTTCTCACACCAGTCACATGACTGACCCGGAGTTTATTGTTTTAACCTAAACTCTGGGTGCCCCTATTTTTGACATGGGCAGCTAGTAGTTTTGGTTTTGCAGATTTATATTCACATGATCCTGGTTTACAGCTGGAACGATATCCAGAAAGCTTTGTATCCGTATATCTCCTTCTAGTTGTGTATTGTATTATTTTCCGCTGCTATGTATTTAAATGTAATTTAAATCTCTGATATTTCTGTGTAATATATATTCATTTATACTCTGTATATTCTTGTAATCTGATGCATTGTTGTAATATACATTGAAATGTTCTTCTGTATGCGTTCTGCTGTGGTTTGTTCTCGAACTATCCGACGCTTTCCTTTACGGGGAAGTTACGGGTTTTCACAAAACACCAATAGCAAGCAAGCGCAAACAAAAGGTGCTTTAAATAAGAAAACATGCCTGAAGCGTGAAAATACACACAAAAGTTTTAAAGAAAAAAAATCATTAAGAGTTATCTTGTGATGTTGTACTCTTTTTCCTTCATTATGGTTTTTTTTTCCTATAGGGTTTTCCATTGTAAAGGTTTTAATGAGGAAAATGTTAATAAATGTTGAACATCGAAAGTATGAAGACTGAAAATTATTATCTCTTGATTTTATTCTCTATACAAGATTTGTTTAAGTAATATTGTCAATGAGATACATATTTATAGATCCAGAAGTATCTATAACGAAATTGAGATATCAAAGGATAATTATATATTTAGAGGAAATTAAATCAGGGGGAGTTTCAAAAAGTATGCACTCTTTTTCATTAACTAAGATTTCTCTCGCCGGATTTTTCTTAGTAAAGTTTTAATGAGTCATTATATTGATCTGGAAGTATCAAATTCCATTTGACATAATAAATGATTGAAATATGACATTTTAAATTGAATATTTTTTTCCTTCACTAAGATTTTTCCCACAGGGTTTTTCTTAGAAAGGTTTTTAATGAGGAACTATCCTGATCCAGAAGAATCAAAATTTCTTTAGATGAAATGAAATATTAAAATATCTAATTGTACTCTTTTTCCTTCACTAAATTTTTTTTCTACTGGGTTTTTTTAGTAAGGTGTTAATGAGGCATTGTATTGATCCCGAAACATAAAACTCTTAGAAGGAATATCATTTTAATATGATATCCATAATGGTGCATGTTGCACTCTTTTTCTCGTTCAAAGTTTTTCCCATTGGGTTTTCCTGATAGAGTTTTTAAGGCAACAAACAACAGCTATATAGACTTGACGAACATGTGCAAGCAAGATAATAATAAGGGGGAGAAATTGTCATATATGAACAACTTCAAGTTAGCAGAACATTCCAGATTTTGAAGACGCATATTCAAGGGGGAGTGTTGTAATATATATATGTTGTAATATACATAGGAGTGAATATGCTTTTATAATTTTCTGTTTAGCCCCATATTATGGGGATAAGTTAATCACCAGCTCCAAAGACTATATATATAGGAGCCAATGTAATAGAAAAGAGATACATCTGAATGAATAAAAATGTTTTTTCTCCCTTATCTTTTATATGTTCTGTGTGTATTTTATAACACCTTCTATATATTTAGGTTTGGTGTTTTCTTAGCAGACTATTTGTAGCAAATTAACATATCAAACATGGAGTAAAATTCAAATCATTTGGTCTGTACATGTATATAAAATTTCAGACTTGAGTATTTTCAAAATATGCATTCCTTTTCCATATGCATCATTTTACTTTACTGAATTGGATGTAAATCCAGCTTATTACATTTAACAAAAAGGTATTCTTTTTTTCTACCGACAACGCATGAGACAAAATTAAAATTAAATTAATATTGCATTAAATATGACATATAATCACTCATAATTCAACTTTTTGTTAAAATATGCATTTGTTCTTTATTTGCATTATTGAATGTGTGGAAAATAAAAATTCAAGTGGCCATTATTTAGTGGGTATGTTCAATTTCATGTAAGTTTTGTTTAGCAGGTCAAATACCACTAGGGTCATAAAATTTTTAGAAAAGTCAGTAGAATCTTTTTTCTCTTAATTGAGTGCATGAGGTGCTTAGATCACAAAGTTATCTGTCATAATTTCTTACAGTTGTAGCTGACACTAATATGCACTCCAGTTTAATTTCTCCCCCAGAAAAATGGAAGACCAAAGTGATGAAAACCTCACAATGATAAGACAAGAAGAAAAAAAAAACAAGTCACAAAAACTGATTCAAACAATAAATATTTTTAGCTTTGGGCATGTTTGGGTTGAGCGGATCAATACGATGAGTAGGACAACAAATTGTTTACAAGAGATGAAGACAGGCAAACAAAAGCGAAGAGAACGGTGGAAGAGATGAAGATGTTGGGCAGGGATTAATTCACTGCTATTATACTTTCATGGCAACGTTTTTTTTTTCAACCTCTGAAATTTAATGAAATATCAGAGTCATGTAGCTGTTTGTGTTTTTTTTGCCGATTAAGTTGATGAAAACTAATATGTTGTCTTACTATATTTGAAGGATGAACCAATATAAGTATACTTTAAATTTGTTTTTTCAATGTAGTGAAAGAATTCTTAGTATATTCTTTTGAGTGCGCATCCTCTTGAGATTTTTACAATTTATTTATCTACTACACAAATGCGTGGGCATAAACCTCTTCTTTCTTTTCACTACCTACCATTTTAGCTTGCATTTTACAGCCTGTATTGTATTCTCATTTTCCCATACGATACTCAAATTTTTTTTTGGTGTGCTATATTCACATGTCCCCACAGTGTGTACTGCATGAACTATTTGGAGGAAAGATTGCTTTTTGAGTTGTGATTTTCATCAAGTTCTAGCAGTAGCTGTGAATGGTAGTGGAGTTGGATCACTTGATGTATGTATAGTAAGATCATATTTATAAGAAAATATTCAGATAATTCATTTGACAGATATTGAGTGTTCATGATGAAAGGAGCGTCATGTGGGGTATCTTTGGATCCAAAAAGAAATGTCCACACATATTCATAGGTTGATATTTTTTTTTACAATAGATATGATATAAATAACTTTCAACTTACAAACTATTGAAAATTTTAATTTTGATTAGTACATATTTGTCTACGGATTGATGTAATATTATATTACTCTCTTAACCGAATTATTTGTTTTTTAACTTATACTCGTTCATTTATTAATAAATGATTGATTTGTGTATATACACAAATATAAAATGGAACATTTCATACACATCAACGTAGTTTATACAATTAAAAAAATAATCTTACAAACAATGCTTATTTAAAAAAATACATTGAACTTTATTGATTCTCAATTAAAAATTTTGTTTACGAAACCTATTAATACAAAATAAGCATCCAGAAACTTAATATACATGTATAAGTTAAAATGAACTTTTAATATCATGTCATGTAAGTTTACTATAGATAATTCGTACATGGTATTAATGTGTACATATTATGATTCGATGCAAGCCCACCTAATACAAGTCCACCTAATGCAAGCCCACCTGGACGTGCCTATATCTTCATGAAAAATAGTTGTTGTGTTTATACAAAATAAGGGCTATCATAAACAAAATAATCACAGACCTAATGCAATTCAAACCTAATGAGAAGGAAGTAAGGCTCAGCTCATCTCAGGATGGTCTTGAATTACAACACAAGTCCACCTAATGCAAGCCCACCTTAATATGAGTAGTAGGTCAAGTGCACGTCTGTTTGGATGTCATGCATCGCATTAAAAAAAAATGATACGATGAATATTGCATTCATTGTATAGGAAAATTGATCGCAAGTAATGACAGCGAAAATCGATGAAATCTGCTTCATTTAGATTTATTAACATTTGAACTGTTATTTTAATACATCAGATATTGACATGTTATTTTAATTTTAGGTAATTTTTATTCTAATCCACATTGTTAATAAGTCAATCCACCCTATAAAATAGGACCGTTGACTTCTAATCACATTTTAATTTTAATTAGTTCATCCACTTAAATAAATGTGAAATATCTTTCTTCTTCTCCGCTCTGCGTCTTTCTTCTTCTCTCTGCATCTTTCTTCTTCTCGATATTACATCGTATATTTCTTATTTCTTCTTCTTTACAGTATTTCTTCTTCTTAGTATTTTAGTTTTCTTTGATAAAGTAAAATAAATAGCACAAATAATTTTGCCAATTGGCAACTTCATTTTTGCTAAAAGCCAAATAATTTTCTCCAGAAAGCCTCTGATAACTCTCAAGGTTACACCTATTCTCTTGTTGGCCTATATGTATGGTCATCTCCTGACCTTGTGCAGACTTTTACTTATTGGATTTTTCCTGAGCTTTACTTTGCCTAAATTTTACTCTTTGTATGGTGAAATCATGCAGAAAAGAGTGGTGGAGATGATAATTCATGTTTTTGAGGCATGGAGATATTGTCCTCATGAAAGGATCATAGCAACAAGCATAACCATCATCTTTTGGAATTTATTTGGTTTGAGGATGCGCATATTTGCAGATTTTTTGCCTTTAATAGCAATATGTTTTATCTGTCAGCAAAGCACACGAGAAGACTGGAACAACAATTCAACAGCATAAGAGAAGCTCTAAGGAATTAGAAATAAAAGTTTACTTCCAAACTTTCTGTTTACTGCGAGAGCAAAGCATTGCAAGTTTAATTAGGATTCCAGGAAAAGTTCGTCTTTCACATCAGAAAATCAATATTTTTATTTCACGTATGTTTTGGTCAACGTTCCAAGCTATATATTTGTAAGAGATTCCAAAACGTCTTCCTTCACTAGTTTTGTTTGGGAAAAAAAGCACAAAAATCAAATGTAAACTATATGATAGAGTGAAATCTTTAAGTTATTCCACTCGTGAATTAACTTATTAAAGTAAAATGGTGGATTAACTTATTAAAATTGTGTATTAGATTAAAAATTACCTTAATTTTATTTTAAGTTTTAAATTCCACTGAAGAATAGAATTGAAAAGCTAATTTACCCCATATTTTATAGCATAAGTGTGTTGAGCACCATAAACCATAGCCTCCACTCCTTTCCTTCTTGTTTAAAGAAGGTTAAGACCTGTTAAGAAGCTTTTAACTAATTCTACATTACGCCATGTGTTCACTAAAACACAACCGACCATTGCAATAATAATGATTTCAATTTTTAGATATATACATTGTTCTCGTACATTTGTGTGCATACATGACGATTTAACAACAGCTTTATCTTAGTATTGCGAACGTGAACACACGATGTAGAAGGTCTTGCAAATATTAGGAGATGATGAAGCTTCAATATTCAAAGCACTGGCCAAAAGCTGAAAGTAGGATGATATTAACTATACATTATGAGAGTAAAAAAAATCACTTTTTCCGTGAATGATGTGTTTAGTAGAAATCCTGTATGATAGTGAATGAAGCAAAATTAAGGTGAAAATGGTACCAAACGTCGAATTTAATTCACAATCGTGTAATCTGAATTTAATACTAAAATATATAGCTATTCTTTTCTTATTGAATGATTTTATTTAAATAATTTCGAATGCCAATTTATTCACTTTATATTACTGTTGCTACACTGAAGTATGTGATATTTTTTCTTCTCCTTTCAATCAAGATGTTAACAATTATATTTGTGTAAACATATTTTAACATCTAGCCAGTTTGATGAAGTTTATATTAACAATTGTCTTGATAGTCTTTATTTTCTTCTTCCAATTTCTCTATTTGTATGTGGATATGCACAAGCAGTGCTCCGCCATTTTAGATACAAATGCGTTCATAATTTTAAGTCACTTAATTTTTTTGCAAGATTATGTTTTTTTCTAATCTTCAGCGATATTTCATCATTATTGTGATACCATAAACCTAGGTCAAGTATTATTTCATTTCTGTTAAATATGATTAATTTGTATATGTATAATCGTTATGCCTGATCCATAGAAAATGTTAGTTCCGTGAACGAAAAAGTACTCATATGTGGAGCTTATGTCACTTTGTTTATCCATTTGTTATCGGTAGACTTTGTTATTTTTACAATTAAAACCTAATATTGCTTTTGAATATAGATATTGGCACTAATATGGTGTCTTCCATTCAATTTGCAACCTTAAGGCTTTGTTATTATTAGCATTGATAAATTAACTTGACATAAGCTTATGAACAAAGTAGTTGGCAAAATAATCAGTTTAAACTAAAATTGGTACATAAAACATTATTGTTTGTTATAAGTTGGATTTGACTATTCGTGTATGTTGAACCAATTCATGAAGTAATTCAGGGGCGTTGGCTATATCTGAATGTGCTGATATGGTAAGTGATGCTACAAAAAATGGCTCAACAATTAAATGCAGGTCCACATGGACGTGCATATATACTCGTTCATATTTAATATAAAACAAACTCGAAACGACGTGGTAGTTAGTAATATTGAGTTTCGAACTTCAATTGAATATACATAATCTGTTTTAAGTCAGAATTCTATGAAACGATAAACGATAGTATCAGATTGATTATAACTTTCTAATAAAAGAGAAAAATCGAGATTTTAGTTTATATATTGTAATTTATGTCCAATTCAAATTTTAGAATAGTCGCTATGGATTTTGATTATGAATGATAACGTTTATTTAATAATTTATTTCTTTATAAATTTGAATATAGTTTATCTTGAAAATATTTATGTTGAGTTATTATTCCATATTGACTGAATCTAAAGTTGTATATTATTTTATTTAGGTATATATGCTAACAATAATTTATTATTATATTTTTGTAATTTATTTATATTTTTCCAGTACTCTATAAGTCGCAGAAATAGTTATTTTTCAAAACGACTTCAGTTTTTGATGGAACGAATTTTATTGGGATATGTATTGCTAGTTTTCCAGTTTGGAGCCAATCGGGGTTGTTTTTATCTGTGTGTGAAACTTAAAGGTGAACCATAAACAAATTGAAAAATAAATGACGACATTGTGCAAACAAAGTTGGTTTTCAACGAAATTAATTATATTGGATCTAGAACGTCAGGACATATCAATGTGTCCATTTTCGCTGTGTTTGGAGTTTGTGTGCATCCATGCAAAATTTACGGTCAATATTAAATAGCGGTACAAAAATACCTATAACAAACTGAAATAAAAATACATAAATTTATTAAAAGTGATTCCTTCAGTGTAAAGTAAATACCACCTACCCCGAAGTCTAACTACGTAGTGTATTGAAATGAGAACCCAACCCCAAAGACTACACTTCCCCTACCCTATACGCCTTCATCAAACTGCTGTTAAGTTGCGCATGCCTTGTCAATTTCACTCTGTATAATAGCACATGTATTTACTTTTCAGACGTACAAATTCTGATCGAAATCGACTCGCCCTAGCTATCCATTTCTATATGAAAACTCACTGTAACCTTGTTCTACAAGCTTAGTCACAGGCCATGGAAGAACATCACTGAATTGACAATATACTGTAAACACATGCTAAACTCTATTTCTTCAGCAAGATTTGTAACGCACATGCTTCCTCCTCCTTTTGCTCAGGCCTACTCTTCTACATCCCTACAAAACCTCATTCTTCTGCATCCCTACCCCGTAACTTCAAGAAGTCGTGGTTCCTATCTTTTCTCCCGTATATATATACAAACTTGCGCACTTTGTTTTACCCAGGAAATGGAACCAAACTTCCTGCTTCAGACAAGAACGAAACCTCAGAAAGAAAAGAAAAATAGAAATAAAATTCCACTCCACTTTAAAAACAAACGATGGGTAGAAAAGAGAGTATGGGAGAGTAGCGGGCAGAGTTAGTGACGACCGTCGCAGGTTGTCCAGCATCTGGGGGAAGTACAGTCCAGCGTGGGATGATAGTGGGTGGTTTTGGAGTTTTAAATCATGGAGGAGGGCTCTTTGGTGCTGTTTGCGGGTGACGAGATGACTGAGCAGTCGAGAGGGGTTTGAACGCCAGTAGTGGAGGGGTATTTTCGAAATGGGGTGGTTGGTGTTTGGTAAAGATGAGGAGCAGCAATATGGGAGGGAGTTTGTGCGTGAAAATATGTAGTGGTTCAACGAAAAAAAGAAGACAACTAAATGGGAGAACACAGTGGAATTTTGGGATGGTTTTAAGCAAATTGACTTCGACATTTCTGGTAACTGATGTGCGAAGGCTGGAGGATGGAATTCTATAAGGTGTTCGAGTTTGGTTTTAAGGAAGTGAGGTGACTGGGTTTCTAAAGGAGAGTGTAATGGTGAATTTTGTTTGCTGAACGAGAGAGTGTAGGAGGAGAACGCGAAGACTAAAGTTGGGTTAATGGTGTAAAGTGTTTTATTCGATAGCAGGTATATCAAAGAGAGGAGGATGATATAGTGGAAGCAGGTTTGTGGATTTTAGTAGGGGATGAGGGCTTTGGTTTATAGAGCAGTCCATGGGCCTATCAGTGAATTGATTATTTATTTTCATATGATCATTACATAAACTGTTTAACCAATATGATTGGACTATTGATTTGATTATTGATCGTTAAATATGAATTCAGCGTTTGTATGTTATTAACCAACGTGTGGTATTGGTTGAGGAATAATAGCAGATGACCCAAATATACACTGTTTTATAAAGACTAATTTACCGTCGGGTAAATCGATAGAAATAAAGTTATGAAATTTATTCTCTTACTAAATATCAATTTTAAAAAATCTATTATTTTAAATGGAAGTTTATAAAAGGAATTAAATATTTATTATTTATTTAATTAAGATTATAAGTGGTTATTAAATGATTTTATACAGATGATTCTTATATTAATAAGATTGATAAGCAAGTACGCGGGAATTAACGTGACAATTAATAACCGAGATTTATGTTTTTTTTAAGAAACAAATTAAAATGGGATTGTATTGGGATTGATTGTCATTAATATAATAACAATATTTAAAGTAAATGGAATTATCTTAATTAATTATTTTATTAATTAATGGAAAGGGTTAAGTGGAATTGATTAACGAATAAATCATGTTTAGAGGCTGAGTTAACTGAGATTGTTTTATTAAATTAGTTTATTAATTTAATGGGAGTAGTAAATGGTAAAATAACCCAGTTTGATTTTAATAAATGTTGGAACTTGATTATTTAATAATAATCGAAGTGATAATCTGGGAATGTAAAATTTAGTAATGGAAGTTTGTGAAGTGTTAAAGCCATGTTTATAGTTTAATGAATATTTAAGTGATGTAAAGTTTATAATAATATAAGTTATATTTAAAACCAAAGCTTTAATTTTATTATCTTTGAATTATATTTAATTGGATTCTATGAAATCCAAGTTAGACGAAGTTATAAAACCCAAATTTTATTGAATATATTTTTGAGATAGGTTATTTAAAATAATTTGTTAGTGGTAATAAAAGCCAAGATATGAAATTAAAGAATTAGAACTTAATTGGAGATCGGTTGAGTTAAATGATTTTCTGAGTATTGATATGATGTTCGTTTCGGCCTTCGGGGTTGATATTTAGTGAATTTTTTTCTTACTGATTTACGGTTAGGGGTTGATGAAGGTTTGAAATGAAATAGAAATCCTAGTTTGAATTAGGGTAGTTAAACGAGCTGAGTTATAAAGATGTGATATAGATTCGCTATATTAAATAAGAGATGATGTTTCATCAAGATACAATAAGAATGGGATTCGTTTTGATATTGGAAATGAATATGGGGTTTTGGTATTACAACTGATATCTATCTTAAGATAAGAACGTTGTTGATCAAGGTCTGAGAGGTAATTAAAATACCCCAACTTGAACGACTTCAGGATTATCAGAGGATGATATTAGATATAATGGTGATGATGTTAGAGTAATTTATTTGGGAAAATAATAATATAAAAATAATAATATAACGTTATCTGAAGAATTTGAGAATATATATGATAAGATTCCATAATAAAAGAATTTGAAAAGACGGTTGAGAATATGAAATGATATTACCATAATAAAAGAAATGAAAGGAGATTGGTGAAAATATAACGACATTTCTAAAGTAAGAAGGCGAGATTTGGAATGAGTTTATTCTAAGAAGGAAAGTGACGATTTTGGTGTTAAAGTAATAAAACCAAGAAAGATATCGTAATGATTGTTTACAATGATAAGTTGAATCGATTTTCCAAATGATAGATAATTAGTAGCAAATGTTTTGGATGATATTTAAAGTTAAAATCTTAAGATATTTTACCAAGTATATAAATGAAACGATTTGAGAATATGAATATATTAAAACTGATATATTATTTTTAGTGGCCAAGTGACGCTATACGCTGAATCAATGAATTTATTTTATTTTATTTTGATAGTTAAAGAACCGACTATCAAAATCATACCTAACACATTGTGATACGGAAAGACCGGGATCGAATTTATATTCAATAACCATTCTGAATCAGCTACTACGTAAACAAAGAAGATATCTGATGCTGATCGAGATGGAGCAATTGAAGACCGTAAATATTCATGAGTGGGGGAACTATTATTGAATTTCCCTAGCTGATCCCTAGAGATATATATTTGACAGTGATTCTGCCATGATTGAAATCTACGGATTGCAAGGATTACTCGCTACTGATCTATAGGGTGATTCCTAGGATGTGGTAGGAGGGTGCATTCGGTTCATCCTGTTCCTGGATGACTTGTATGGACGATGCGAATGGTGACCAGATGCTCTAAAGTACGTTTTAACCTCAAGCCTCATCAACCAAGAAATGACAAAAATCGGGCAGGCAGCATGGCTATATGGGTCGCTCCCATTAGGGTGTATAATTACCTATCTAGAGAAAATCCATCTCATTCTTTAATCTATCTTCGATGTTGTCCCTTTTCGGGAAACGGTGGGTCGCACCAAACCGTTGGTGATATACAATCGATACACTCAAGCAAAATTAGTGGTCTGTAACGACCCACATTCTACGTATCGTGTAATAACCCGGAAATTCGAGCCAATTTAAAATTTTTATTTTGGCAATTTTGATGAATTTTGAATATTTAAAATGAATTATTTTAAATAATAACGACGAGAAATTTATTTTGAATAGAATTAGAATGTATATATTTATATAGATCATCGTTAGAATATAAATATTTATTTTTATTTATAAAAGGAATTGAAAATGGCGTGTTAGCTTGAAAATTCGATTTCAAATTTCAAATGAATGTACAGGATTCAAAATAAACCGGATTTTAGCGTATGCAGGATTCGAACGGTCTTGGTCGGTTTAGCGATCGATTAGGCTCGGGCGAAATCCGTATCGTTACATATTGGAGGATCGTAGAATATTTATTTTATTTCCATACGAAGTCGTATGGTCGTGTAACTTTGAGGAACGACTATTGGGGTCATTTCCCATGTTCACGATTTTTGCCGAATTTTATATGACCGTTTTGCCCCTGGCGAATCTTGTTTCGCCTATAACTTTTGATTGGTAAGAAGTTTTGACCTGAAACCACTTCCATTGGTTTCAGATGATGGTTTACCATTCCGTAGAGTGGTCACATTTGTCAAACGTACTTATCATTTGGAAGATATGGTTGAAATAAGGTTTGGAAGGTGAGAAACAACTTAATTGGGCTTAACGGGGTGATTAGCAGCTAAGCCCACAACCTACACTACTACAAAATAGGTCATTTGTGATGGTTGTTTAGCATGATTTGCGACGGTTTATCAACCGTAGCAAATGCAGACGTCGCAAATAGCAAATTATCTGTTGCGACGTATTTAAAACCGTCGCAAAAAGGTGTTATTTGTGACTGTTTTGTACTTAAAATCCGTCGCAAGAAGATTTTTTTTGCGATTGATTTTTATTAAAACCCGTAGCAAATGAATATCCTTTTGGTTTCCAATTTTTCTGGTATGCTACGGACTTTTAAAAACCATCGCAAAAATTTCTTGTTTTGCGACTGATTTTTATAAAAAATTGTCGCAAATGAACATTATTTTGGTTTTAATTTTCCTGATGTGCTACGGTTTAATAACAACCATCGCAAAAATGTCTTATTATGCGACTGTTTATATTAAAAACCGTCGCAAATGATCTATGTTTTAGTTTATCATGCTACGGGTTTTGATATTAACCGTCGCAAATTTACACAATCCTGCACCCACCGAAAATTGCTGATATCATCAATTTTACATCCATATGGATTTAGTGTCTCACATAACTCAGTATAAACTATAAATGAATGGACATCAAACATACTTCCAACAATCAACATTTAACATAAATCAAAATAATATCGTTAGTAACATTTACTTTAATTAACATTAATTCACGTCATATAATTTTTGTTAACTTCGTAATACCTGATATTGCATTATCTTACATTTACAAGACAACACAGGTCCACGTATTCATAGTAATCTCCTTAGCAACCGGTAAGTAATCAACAATAAAAAATTATTAGATGTCATATCCAAATCCAGAAACTCTGCCGCTTTCAAGAGATCAAAGTTGTTGCACACCACTTAATCATCATAAAACTGCATAAACACAATGACTTAGAATGATAAAACTACAATAGGGTGGAACATAAAAGATTCAATAAACAGGAAAACAACAGGCTTTATTAACTGCATTATTAACTGTATTATTTCAGTTAAACTCATTAAAGCTGATTTCTCAGGTATTTACAATATTATTTTAGTTTACTGGGCCATAGGCTCAGTTTACTAAGCCTCATGGTCTTAACTTGTTCTATAAATAATTGTTGGGAGCTGAAAAATGAACATGACCAGAAATAACATTTACTGGAAAGGTATACCGATGAATGAATGCCATCATTGCTAGTTACATTTGCATGCTATACTTCAGTGAATGACAAATACGGTATTACATAATACCAATAGGAGACGTTTTATACTTGTATGTAAAAGATAGTTCTGGATGAGGTGATTTATATTTAGAAATATAACTGTTTATCAAACAGGCTAAAGGCTTAAAAATAAACTCACAGCTAAAAGCATCTGGACATAACGCTCATAAGGCATACAGTCCGGTTTTTTCAATCCTTCCGCAGGCTGCACATATAAAAATAATTCCTCAAGTAGAACAAAAGTGAACCGAATACTGACACTAGCAAACTTCCACTCGATTATTTTTGCCTGTGTAGCTGGTTATTTGAAGTTTGACAACATCTAAATGAAAAAAGAACTTACTGCGGGGCGGTCTCGCCAAAATTCTGGTAATGACTTCCTCTGCGAATTTAAAAAAGAGCATATATTCGAAAACTTAGTTATCTTTAACCATATGCTCAGGTCACTCCAAAAAAAGACTAGTTCAGAGCATTCTCTACTGATGTAACATAAACCAGCAACAAAATCGAGGTGGTTTTGAAATATGCTTATGAGATGGGACGATTGTGTATTTTGTAACTTAAAAGGGAACTTTACAGAAGTTCCTTTTATGTATACATATTGAAATTCCAGTGCAACATAAATATTATTGATGTGTTCTTCTCAAAGTGAAATGCATTCATGTTTTGAATTGTATTCTGTTACCACATTATGAATACTTAATATGTGGTATGTACAGAGTTACTTGGCATTGATTTTTATGTGCTTACAAAACAGAAGTCATGTGCCATTGCAGGGATCATGCTCCTTCAATCATCTTTATGGATGAAATCGACAGCATTGGATCTGCTAGAATGGAATCAGGTTTCAGGTAGGGGTGATAGCGAAGTCAAGCTGATGCTTTAAACTCGAAAATGTAGGAATGGAAAGCAAGTCAAGCTTACTCTGTATTTTTTTTGAAGTTCTGGGAAAACTGCATTGGCATTTACCAATATATTGGCTTGTTTTGTTGTTAAAAAGGCTCACTGAATATAAAATAAAACGGATGTTACTAGTAAAGGTATGAAGACTTATGTTTAGTTTTTTGTAGTAATTCAAATGTATTTACCTGAGATCTCTTTCGCCAATTACTGGTAAAGGTATAAAGACTTATGTTTACTGGTAAAGGTATGAAGACTTAAGTCCTCTACAACATCCAACCAACCGTTTGCATCAGATCCATCACTGCAATGTAGGTGGTAACTAGGCAGTGCTCCATCTAAACACATAATACAAACCAAAAGTAAATTCCGCAAGTACTTACAACCGCTTTTAACGCTAAGTATGACTGTATGAGTTACTAAAAATATAAACTACAATAATAAAAACACCACTTTACCACACTCGTAGAATTTCTTGATTGAAAAAAGTAATTGCTTTAAATGTCGGTCACAAGGACCCTTAAAGAGATAATAGTACAAAATTAATAATTGAATTCAACGATGTTAACATGATACCCAATCAATATCTTTCAGCACCATAAATATGACCGATGTCATTTCTTTTCTGTATGTCAACTGTTATAAATTATCCATGAGTCGGTAGAGTTGAAAAATCCAATGGCCAAGAACTCAGTGTCACAACCGCGAAAAATTGGCAAAAACAGCCGGCTGAGCAAAGGTTTGTGCCTCATGTAGAACATGTAGTTTAAACAAACAGTTTAAGTGCAACATCAAATTCCCGAAAAGGGACAGAAACAATGATACCTAATTAGTTGATTATGCGAATAGGGTTGAAAAAAAAGCAATAGCACAAAAGATTGATCAAGATATTACAACCACAACCAGCAGTAGGTGCTACCGAGAACGGGAAAATAAACTCGAAAAGTTAAGAAAACATTCAGGCAGTTACCTCAAAGAATACTATCGTCATGCATCATCCACCTTTGATATTGGTCTAGTTGGACTATCCAGAACGTTAGCAGAGCCCATCACTATCTAGTTGGAAAGTTTGTATAAAGAGTGAAACCAACATTTACAGACAGAGACTCCAACTCAATGCACTGGCATACTAAAATATGTATAGAAAAGTTCATAAGGAAAAAAAGGCACACTTAGAGAAGATGATTATCAAAGAATATTATTCACGTATTGCTAAACAACGGAACACACTATTAAGGCATGTCACAAATGGTGAGGGCAGGTTATGAAACCAGTGGGACTTTAATCCTACATCAATTCTCGTAGAGTTTTAACCACCAACAACAGCAAATTAAGTATGAATCAAAATAATAAAGGATATTTATCATGTATGATTAAATGGTGTATTACTCTATTCATGGCACAAACAATGATGACAGATTATGAAGTACTACACAATTGTTAACTGTGTTGAAATGATAACAAAGACCAATGTGACCATGATCCTCCATGACATCACATGGACTCATTATCATCAGCAACAACAAATTAAATATGGCTATGATGTCCTCTCACATTGAGTAATGGGATGGGGTTTTAGAAAAAGATGTTGCAGAAATAGTTAAGATATATAAGCTAATGTAAAACGGATTTCAATTGAACATTTTGTGCTTGACCTTTTATTCCCCTCGAATACACATGGAATCAAGCTTTGCAGAACCAAATATTGAATGCAGATGTGCATTCTGCTATGAATCATTTGTAATATATTACATTATGTTAGTAAAGGGTACCATCGTTTTAATGAAAGATCCGAGAGTTGATTTAATAATCAGTTGCATGCCTTCTTTTTGCCTATATATATATATATATATATATATATATATAACTGTAACTAAAAATTAATCAATATACATTATACAGTGTACACATACAAGGTCAATAGTACTGTGACTTGAGAGCTCATGGGGTAATAGTAGGATACTTTGAACTTTATCGTGAATGAACATCATCGTAATTATCAATACACGCAGTTCAGTGCTACCAGATACTGTCGGTCAATTGAATAAAAATTGGTGCTTCGTTGTGTTATTGAATGATCACGAAATAAAAGAATATTCTTATGTATACCTGATAAATTTAATAACAGTTGTATACCTGATCTAACAGTACTTATGTATAAGCAATCGAGTGTTTTCAGCAGATTTTTCCCATAGCTTCTCCTAGAGGATTCTACTGTCAGCTTTCTTTAACTCTAGCTCAAATCACTTTTGACTGCATCGCATCGTTAACTTTGAGACAGTCTGTTGCATATCAACTAGTGATGCACTTGACATTGATGCCTCTCCACTCTCCAAAATGCACTACTCTAAACTCTCATATGTCTCCTTTTCTCCTGCATTTCTTTTTCTAAGTTCTGAATTTGAACTTGTGAGCCTACTGGATCATTCACGGATCACTCTACTAAACGCTTTATAGTACTTGTACTAAATGCAATTTCTCCGGCAAGTAACTTGACCTGCTCAACTAAGAGATCCATTTGATCAGAAATAGTTATTCCTTCCACTGGGTGCTTATAATCATCTGTATTTCTACCTTGTATTAAAGAATTTCTTCGTTCATCTTACCATCACGTAAAGATCCTCCATTTTCTAATAGAGGGGCAGAACTTTTTGCCGATCGAATTTATCTTCTTCGCCTGATGATGTTCCAGGTTGACTTGGTAATTCATTTAAGCAACCAGGTATGGTATTTTTTGTGGAAACAAGTATTTATTTTGTTAATCTCTGTATTCTACTCATTAAAGAAGCTTTTTCTTTCTCTTCTTCCTCCAATCGAGATTGCACTTTCACTTGACCCTCTTCTAGCTGCTGTTTTAAGTTCGTTATTTCTTCGTGATTAATACCAGGTAATATCCCTTTCTTAACTTGATCAAGCTCCTGCTTTAAAACCGAAATCTCCTTCTGATACTTGTTGACCAATGATTTCTCGTCGATAATCTTATTACAAGAAGCATAAATCTCAACTCGCTTAGCTCTGTTTGCAAATTTCAACGTGTTGTGTGTTTCCTCCATAATGCTTGATGTAGGAGTAATTGTGCAGATGAGAGAAACATGCCCATGACCACTCAATGAAGATTGCAACTAACGTGTCAATTTAGAATCACAATATGGTATATGACAAGCCTTCCCATCGCTCAATTTTCCCATAGCCGTCCCAAGAGTTAGAAGGCTTTTATTTATGTATGATCCTTCTTTCCTCCTCAATCCAGTTGTCTCTATTTTGGAACTCTCTGATTCACGCCATCATATTCATCACCATGAACACTGCTCTCAATCATCAGTGTAAAGATAGTATGACTCCAACTGCTAAACAAGTTTAAATCATTTGAACCGACATGACGATGTTCTTTACCAGTAGCAATAAAAGAAAGTACATGTCCTGGAGACAAAACTACTTCCTCTTTTATTCCTTCAACGTAAATTCCCTGGGCATCTTCTCTAACACGTAGGTTTTGTCCTGTAGGATCAACAAATCATAGCCCTAATGTCAACTGCTCCCACATTAATAAGAGGCAACTGACATGAAATTAACAGTATTCTTTATAGGAATATTCCAATTCTAATAGCTTATGCATCAAACATGAGTAAAATCAGATGAATTAATCATAGCCCTAATGTCAAAATCTTCTGAAAATTATCAAAGAAGAAAAAATTGCTGGAATAACTCTTAGCAACAAAAACTTCTGCTTCAATTGGATTATTAACAAAAATATAATCGCTAGTGTTTAGAGGAATCACTCAATGTTACAGTAGAAAAAATATTACTAAAAACATACCTGTAGAAGTCATCGAAATCGAAGGGTCCACTTTAGTAATTAATCTTTGGCTTCTGAATCATGTTTAAGCTGCTTTGATGAATCGTGCTTTAGCTCAAAATTAGGGTTAAGCGAAGTGGAGGAACCAAATTTGTTAACGAATTTCACGGAATCGAACTTTGAGAAATTAAACGGGTCATGAAATCGAACCAGGGTGAAGAGGGATTCACGATTAAAGAGGATTCATGAATGTAGATAAGATTCGTGAGCAAAGGATTCAGGTTTGGAACTTTGGGAAAGGGATAATGAATAGAAAGACGGCTGCATAAGAATACGATGGAGGGAAAACTAAAAAGGACGTTGTTTAGATGGATTATGGATGGGGGATAACAAATGTGCGACTGCTAAACATTAACCACCATCGCAAACCCGCCTGTTAGTATTTTGGACCTATGTAATTGACTACAGTTGTTAGTGGAATGGTCACAATATTAAAATATTTGCCAAGGCTTTTATAAAAAAACCGTCACAAATTTATCTAACACTGATTTCTACATACAACCTGCTACGGATTTCCAAAAAATTGTCGCACAAAATCATATTTGCTACTAGTTTTTGCTAAACCGTCGCAAATAAGGCGTCACAAATAAGCAGTTTTGTACTAGTGCCATTTCGGGATTAGGGTTATGGGAGGGCTGAAGGGGTTTAGGAAAACATTTCATTTCAGTTTTCTTAGCCGCCACTTTCATTTCTTCAAACCTAACAATGACCTCCACCTTCTAAATTACCTCCTGATCACTTTCTAATCCAATATTAAGCTAATCAACATCAAATCAAGGCAAATTCACATCAAATTGGAGGTAGAGCTGCTGTGTTGCATTGGGATTCGAACCAAATCAGAGATATTTTCAGATCTGAGATTTATTTGTGGCTAAGGTGAGTGATTAGCATGTTTTTACACTAATTACGGCTAATTAAGGGTGTTAGTAATAATTAGCGAAATTATGACTCAGAAAAAAATGGGAAAATATGCATAAATTCTGAAATATTATTTAATGTTACTGGTTAAAAATTGGGTTAATTTGGATTAAGTTTGCTAATCCTATGGTTAAAACATGCTTAAGGGGGTTAAGGGGAAAATCATGGTTTCGGGTATGTTTGATCCTACATAACACACATTATTGATGTTTTGATGTTTGTGATTGATTACACATGTTGTTAGTGCTACTTGGAATGTTTTATGATTATCTAGTGAAGTTAGAATGGTCGAAAAGGCCGTCGTGTGGCGTAAATAGCTTACTGGAAATGGAGCAGGAATTCAGATCGGATCAGTGGTGGAAAACCGGGTCTGGTCGTATAACCCACCCACGAGCCGCCTCATGCACCCAAACCGAAGCTTGCACCACGAAGTGTCTTCTCCGAACCCACGAGCCGATGCATCACGAGTCACCTTTGCTTGAATACCACAAACCCGATCCGAATGAAGGAAGGGAGGCCGAACCAAAGATGTTTGCCACCCGAACCGAACTGTGAAGCACCCACGAGCCGAACCGATGGTCACGAGCCACGAACCGATGCAAGGACCATCAACTGATTCGTATGGAGGAAGAGCACAAACCGCGAACCACTGCTTTACACGAACCGAACCCAAATGATGGTCACGAACAGAACCGATGATGGTTGGAGCACAAAACACACCCGAACCGAATAGAGAACGAACTGAGAGAAGACCAAAAACCCAAGATGCAAAGGCAGTCCAAATAAGAAGTTAGAACTCAGGATCCAGACATGAACCAATGAGTTAACTTCATGAGTTGGGCTTTGCTGTGGGACGTGTGCAAAGGGGTTATCAATATCTATAGCTTTGGCTCACCACTAAGAGACAGATTAGTGGTTATGGATCAGTGCAATGAGACCATTAGGACTCCCAAGGGCAAGGTGATTGTAGCATGGCTATGGATCAGCGCAATGGGGCCATTAGGACTCCCAAGGGCAAAGTGATCATAGCAAGGGATTAGTGGTTATGGGCCAGCGCAATAGGGTCATTAAGACCCCAAGGGCAAAGTGGTCGTAGAAAAGGATTTGGTGATCAAAGTGATGGATTTCATATGCTTTACGCACTGAGTGAGAGATGTGATGATGATTACTATGTTTGATATTTGTTACAACCATGACATGTGCACTTCCATTTTACACTCTATGTTAGTGTTACCTTAGAGTACTGTACATCTTATTGTGCTAAATCTTTGGTTGCAAGTCCAGGTTCAGGTATGATTATTTATACCTATTATTGTTCTGTTTTTGCTTCTATCGCTCATACCAGACTTTTGTCTGACCCAGAGTTTTATGTCTCTTATTATTACTCTGGGTGATCCTAAGCGAGCAGACTAGAGATAGGCCAAGTGGTTATGCACATGTAACTGTCCGGAGACGAGCAAGAGGCTTCCACGTACTATTTACATATATTCTCCCTGTGTTGTTGCTAGTCACTACTTTGGGCATTAGTAGTGTACCTTACCTATTTTTCTTTAGAGATAGTATTTTGAAGTTGTAATAATGGTTTGGATCATAAGTTGTATTTTGGATTCCGCTGCTATGATGGATTAGTTTTCAGCTTATGCACTGTCTCGCATGTTTTATGTCAAGTTATGTTACTATTATATTTTATTCCATGCGCTGTGAGATATACTACAGGTTCTTTGGTGATTCATAGTTTCAAAATCCCTTTCTTTTTGACGACCGTCTCGTGGTAGTTGGACATTGGCATAGCGCATTGCTAGGGAAATGTCGGCTGGTGCGGGGAGGGTTGTCACATGGTCGGTCATGTGTGATCGGGTTGTAAGATGTTCTTGTTGAACCTAGTGTATCCCCCTCTAGAGATACATTATCGGCAGGTGGTTTCATACCTTGTCATAGTCGGAATCCAATCTCCAATAAGCACCCACGTTTTGTTTGTATACTATATATTTAGAGCGTGAGATGCAAGCGTTCCGCTAGATTCTATTTATTTGTATTTAGATACTATTATAATATCAGAATAAGATATTGATTTCAAAATGTTTTGGGTTATCGTAAGGTAAAATCCGTCCGTATTTATGTGTAGATTTGGTCTAACGATATCCTTTTCTTTCGAAAAGATTTTGACTTTAAAATCAAGTTGGATGATACTATAAACTTAGCGAGTTTTTCTCACTCTAGTTCGCCTGACTGATCCGACGTTTGTAATGCTCGGGTTAGCCCGGGTTTTACAGGTTCAGGTTATTGGATGCTGTGAAGTCCAGAAGCGAGCTGGAAGAGTTCAGACATATGATATTATATAGTTATTATTCCGCTGTGTGTTGTATATGAGGACAAGTTATTATAACTATCCAGACGTGTTGATGTACTCTGATGGTTGTAAGTTTATATTCCAAGCTCTCAATAAAGTCTATTTATATATTATATTTTGTTCCACTGCGATGTGAGACTCTGATTCCGTGTTGGTTCTTCTTCTTAATCTTCTGTTCTAATATTTCTTTCTGTCTTATCTCACCCACTAATTTCTTTCTATTAATGCTTCGGTATTTCGATACTTGAAGTTACAATATGGTGTTTTTGTGTCGATTTTCGGGATCAAAAATCCCTTGTTCGTTACAAGAACCCAACGAGAAAGCTCAAGATACCAGAAAATGTTACAACTGTCATAAGTTGGGCTACATCATAAAAAATGTCCACTAATGAAAAAGTCAAAGGTAGCACATGCTTATGCCATGTAGGATGTACCATCAACCTCATCGGACATGAGGGGAAAAGAAGTTCTTGAAGGTAAACTTTCTATTAAGAATATTATAGTTAAAGCATTATTTGATACCCGTGCTTCACATAGTTTTATATCAAACAAAATGGTCGGTAATTAAAACTAAGACCCAAATAGGAAGTAGTGGTGATTGACTTTGACACTTTGAAGTTAAAGGTGTTGTACATTTAAGGTCTGAGAGGTGATAATACCCTTACTTGAGTAGACTTCATTTTAATGGATAAATAGCTAAAAGGTAAGGGTCGAGTAATAAAGATAACCCAAGATTTAGAGGGGATTTGAGGGTTCAGAGAAAATTGGTAAAAGTCAAAAAGTGGACATCTATGTTTAGCTTGCTCGTTAGGTAAACTCGTTTTCTTTGATATCATTCTTTTCATCTTTCTCTTTCGTTTCAATTTTGAGAGCGAAATTCTTTTAAGTAGGGGAGATTGTAATGACCTGAATTTTTTGTCAATTTAAAAATAAGAATTGAATGGATTTTTAAAAGTATATATATGGTTTTAATTAGAAAACATACCATTTGAATTTCAATTAAATTAAATATTGGATTAACAAAATATGCAGCTTTTAAAATATTTGTTGATATTGAAATTTGATGTAGTAAGTAGCTAAGTGTAATGACCCGCATTTTAGCTGTCGAATAATTAATTAATTTAATTATTAAATATCGAGTTGGCGATATTGATAACTGGAATTAAATAAAGTGAATATTTAATTAAATTAAAATAATAGAATAATATATTTAATTCAGAAATAATCAAAAATAGTGAAATTCACAATATTGTGTGAATTGGATTACTTGAAATATATAATTCAGTTTAGAGTTGAATTATATTCACGAATATATTATGTAAACGAAGTTTGAACGTATAATTATATTATAATTAAAATCGAGCTTGAAATGGCACAGCAGTTCGCTATTTGGCGATTTGAACTTCAACTGAATGTACATGGTTCGTTTTAAATCGGATTTCTATGAAATAAGAAACGTACGGAGCTGGTGAAGTATATTTTTCTAGTGGAAGAGAAAAATCGGGATTTCGTCATGTAGATTTTGATTTATGTCCAAATAAAATTTTAGAAAAGTCGCTGTACAATTCCTTTATAATTTATATCGATTTATTTATATTATAAAAGGATTTTTAATATAAATCGAATATCGATATAATTGGGAATTTTGAAATATCGAGTTATAAATCCAATTGGAGTTATATGGTATTCTGGTGTGAATATATACAATAATATAAATTTATTTATATTTAAATATATTTATATATTTAAATGAGTTATTTAGAGCTTTAAAAATAGCCAGTTTTGCAAACGACCTCAGAATTCGACGAAACTAATTTTGTTGGATCCGCAATATTAAATTATTGTTAGATTTCAATTTCCGTGATTTTTGAAGTCACTGTGTGGCCGTACGGGATTTTAATGTGAAAAATTGTTAGTAATTTGACCTTTAAAAATACACTGTGTGAGCAAACAGAGTCGGAATTCGACGAAACCAGTTTCATTGGGACCGTAATGTCGAACAGTAGCTACATGCCAATTTTCATGATTTTTGGGTATTATATGTGGACACAGGAATTTTTAGAAGACTAATACAAGCAGTAGTTCAATATAAATGAATATAAAAATCGAATAAAAAAATATATAACCTATCCTATAAAAACACCTTAACTTCCTAAACCTAAAATCATTCCTCAGTTAACATTTTTTTCCGCCGTCGGGTTCCAGAAAAAAGAACCCCTTTTTGCCACTTTCTTAAATCAAAAGAAATACAAACAAAATTCTGTAAATACCAAGACTCATACATATGGATTCCTGGTCAACTACTCTTCACTCTAGTACCCTTTTTAGTACGTGCGATTCATGTTTTGGGGGGTACTGAGTGTTTCCAGCGAGCTAGGGTTTAGGATTTTCGAGCACTGAAAGCATGGATTCATGAATTTGAGGACCATTGTGCGGTTGTGATGAAATTCCGCAAGTTTTGGTCAAGTTTCACAATGTGCGATGCCAGTTCTGGTGGTTCGAAGGTCAGCGCAGGACGAGGTTGCGTTTCGGAGGGGTGGTGCGAGCATGAGTTCGAGGACATGGAGGAGAAGCTTGTTCGAAGTGGAGATGAATGGTATGTTTGGTTTGAAATTCGATGGGGTAGCGGAGGAGAAAGGTTGAGGAAAAGAAGATCGGTTTTTGTCCTGGGAAGCTATTTCGATGATCCGGAGCAAGAATTTGGGATCGGAGAAGATAAAAGGTGAGGGTGGGCTTTTTGGTTTTATGGGTCGGAAAGAAAGGATAGGTTAAAGCCCATTATTTTAAAATAAATCATGTTTTATTTATTTTAAAATTGTATTATATTGTAATTGTTATAACATGAGCATACGATATCAAAATTCAGCAAAACAAGATCCATTGGGATCGTATGGACGACGACTACCAAATGGAACTGACTGGGAGAGGATTGGAGCTCGTTACAATTTACAGCGAAATAAACTATCCGTCTGAATCAATAGACGCAAATCGTTTTTTAACGGTTAACGCGAAATGTGAGTAAAACTCACCAACTCTGAACAGTTATATGTTTATAACGTATTATTAGAACTGATAATTATCTGTTGATTGATGTGTGTTAAATGGTTGGTTGAATGGCTTGTGTATTGGTTGAATTATAGATAACGATATATATATATAAATCGTTAATCAAATGTTGATTCTGTTTAGCAGAATATTTCATATGGAAATGAAATCGATGCTAATTATATCGTTTAACATCTGTGATGCAGGGAAACAGGTTGGAGGAATCCAACTGGATTCCTCAACATTTATTTTACTGTTTTTCATACATATTGTGATAAATGATGAGATTTACAATCTGTTGTTGATTTTGTGTGTTTGGGTGATACTGAGCAGTGATATATGTTATTTGAAACACCATAAGAAATACTGGAATATACAAAGGGATTTTTCAGAGTGTATATTGAAATATAAATTATATTTGTGGAAACAAATATAATAGAATTAGAAATATTTGTGGAAACAAATATAATAGAATTGGAAATATTTGTGAAAACAAATATAATAGAAAAGGGATATTTGTGAAAACAAATATAATAGAAAAGGGATATTTGTGAAAACAAAGAATTGAAAAAGGAATAGTAATTTGTTAAGTAAACAAATAGATTTATTTGTTAAATAAATAGAATTAAAATGGAATATTTATTTAAGAAATAAATAGAAGTATTTTATTTAGAAAATAAATAGAATAAATATAAAAAGGAAATATTTGTAGAACATTTACAAATAGGTTAAATGGAAATATTTATAGGAAATAAATAGAATGTTATAAATGAGATATTTATTTGTTAAATAAATAGAAAAGATAAAAGAAATATTTATTTGTTAAATAAATAGAATTGAAAAGGAATAGTTATTTGTTAAGTAAACAAATAGAAAAGGAATAATTCGAAGGAGATAATTCAAAAGGAAATGATTCAAAGGAGTTAATTCAAAAGAGTTAATCGAAATGAGTTAATCGAATATTAGTTATTCGATTAGAGTTAATCGAATAGAGTAAATGAATTAGAGTTAACCAGTTAGGGTTAATCAATTAGGGTTGACCAGTTAGAGTTGATCAGTTAGAGTTAACCAGTTAGAGTTAATCAATTAGAGTTAACCAGTTAGAGTTAACCAGTCAGAGTTAATCGATTAGAGTTAGAGTTAATTGATTTGAATTAGAGTTAATTGATTAGAGTAGAGTTAATTAAATATTAGTTATTCAATTAGAGTTAATCGAATATTGGTTATTCGATAGGAGTTAGTTAAGTTGAGTTAAATAAGTTGAGTTAATCGAGTTAGAGTTAGTCGAGTATTAGTAATCGAGTTTAGTTTAATCGAAAGGAGTTATCGATTATAGTTTAATCGAAAGGAGTTAATCGATTATAGTTTAATCGAAAGGAGTTATCAATTATAGTTTAATCGAAAGGAGAATCGATGTTAGTTTAATCGAAAGGAGTTAATCGATGTTAGTTTAATCGAAAGGAGTTATCGATTATAGTTTAATCGAAAGGAGTTCATCGATGTTAGTTTAATCGAAAGGAGTTATCAATTACAGTTTAATCGAAAGGAGAATCGATGTTAGTTTAATCGAAAGGAGTTAATCGATGTTATTTTAATCGAAAGGAGATTATCGAATATAGCGTATTCGAAAGAAAGAGATCGAATATAAGTTTTTCGAAGTGAGTTAATCGAATATAAGTTATTCGAAGTGAGTTAATCGAATATAAGTTATTCGAAGAGAGATAATCGAATATAAGTTATTCAAAGAGAGAAAATCGAATATAGGTTATTCGAAGAAGAGTTAATCAAATAGATATTACTCGAAAGGGAGTTATACGTCGAATTCGATTATATCGAATTCGGTAAAATATTATTTACTTTTCGGTTTTTAAATCAGTATTTACTTACTCATAAATAAATTAGAGTGGGTTAATTATTCAAATTAAAGAATAAAAGTTATATTTGAAGTTGCATACTTCGAAAGTAGGGATTATAACATTATCGTTATAATCAATGTTTTTATAAAAGAAGTGGATTCATAAATTGAATCCGAGGGAGTCGTAAGGAAGTTTGTTAAAGAGTTAAAAGATAAACTTTGACTATTTCGAAGTTAAAACGTTGTTTAGTTAAGGGCTGTGAGGTAATTATACCCCAACTTGATTGAGTTCCTTCTTAACTAAGGAATGGTAAGGTTTGATATTGAATGATGGTTAATTGAATTTAGCAAATGGTTTGAGTTAGCATGGCGATGTTTGATTTAAACATCAGTTTAAATCCAGTGAAGGAGTTTTGGAAATGTTTTCCAAATAAGAATCAGAAATGTTTTCTGATAATAGAAAATAAGAAATGTGGAATATATGGAAACAAGAGATAAGTAAATTAATGAACTAAAGAGATAAATGTTAAACGATGATTGATCGAAATAATTTCCATCTGGAAATAATATCGTTGTTTGCACACGTGTTTTTCTTTGATAGTTAACTCACTGACTACCGAAGTTTTCGACCATTTTAACGTTGTTAATATGGAGAGACCGGTTGGATTATTATCCGAAGAACCACTCCGTATTGGCATAAGCGTTGCGAATCATATATGCCAAAGAAAATTGAAGACGGAGTAAAGTGCAAGGGCTGTTGTATAAATCTTAGATAACAATTGCCTAAGATGGTTGTACTGAATAGTGCCTTCGGTTTGTCCAGTCCCAGGACAACCTGTATGGAAGAATGTCTGACAGAGTATATTTAATTGATCGCGTAAGTTGATCTCTTCAAATGTATTTACGTTTGGTGGCGGAGGAATTCGTTTCTCTTAGCTGTATACCCGTGGTATTTTTGGGGAAATCAATTTGTGATTTGGCGGGTATGACGATGTGACATTCAAAGTGAATAGATGTGTGATCTGTCAGAGATAAGCGTGGCCTCTAGCCTCACAACCAGGAAATGACAAAATTCGGGCAGGCTGCATGGCTATGTAGGTCGCACCTATTAGGGTGTATAATCACCTGATCTAGAGTTTCATTTACTTCTAAAAATCTATTGTCGATGCTGTCCCATTCGGGAAACGGTTGCTGATCCCAACCGTTGGTGATATACATTCGATACACTCAAGCGAAATTAGTGGTCAATCATGTGTGACCGGGTTGCAAGATGTTCTTGTTGAACCCAATGTACTCCTCTCTAGAGGTACACTAGCTAAAGGTGGTTCCATACCTTGTCATAGTTGGAAATCCATTACCCAATACGTGCTTGCGGTTTTGATTGTATACTATATATGTAGAACGTGAGATGAAAGCATTTCTGCTAGATGATTATTATATTGTGGTTGATAGACATTATTATAATATCAAAAGGTTTTTGATATAAAGATGTTTTGGATTCTCATAAGGGAAAAACCCGTTCTGTTATACGGCGTGGTCTTATGAGATATCGTTTACTTGTTCAAACTGTTTTTAAATGTTTTACTCATACTAGTCCCATGACTGACCCGGAGTTTATTTTGTTTTGTTTTCCCTAAACTCTTGGGTGCCCAATTTTGTACGGGCAGTCAAGTAGTCGGGATTTACAGATACTTGAAGAGCTGGAGCAAGAGGCTTCAGAATTATATAGCTATGGTTATTTTCCGCTGTGTTGTAAGTGCTGTACTTTGGAAATGATATGTATATTCAAGTACAGATTTATATTTCAAAGTTATGTTATATATTATATGTTATTCGTTCCGCTGTGAGGTTCGTGTTACTCTGATGTTGTGTTGTTTTTCTTCTTCTATTCTAAGTTTCTATCTTATCTATTCTCACCCTCTAAATTCTTTCATTAACTACCGGTATTTTTCGATGTTTGGTTAGTCGTCATTGAGTTTATGTTGATAACCAAAGTCGTCAAAAACCGGGTCGTTACAGTTGGTATTAGAGCTTAAGGTTAAGTTATTACCTTGGCTCTGTGGCGTGACTCGGTAGAGATGGGGTTAGTAATACCCTAGATTGAGCTTGAGTGTATATATACGAGTGAACGTATTTGTTATTCAATATAATATGGTTTTATATTGTGGAGATTTATTGATTGAGTTGCTTATGAATTTCTGGTTGATCAGTTTGATCCATTGTATCGATTGGAGTTACTAAACACCTGATTATGATGAATCGACATGGTATGTTTTGAAAAGAGGGTAAATGAAATAATTTTACCCAAATTATATTTTGATATCAAAAATTGATATTGAAATGGATATAATATATTGGATGTGTTGGTTGTTATTATAATCGAGTAAGATTATAAAAGTGAAACAGTTATGTAAATAACCAATTAAGATTCGTATAAGTGTTACGAATGAGTTAAATCTAAAATTAAATCAGAATTGAAATTTTAACCTGAAAATTTAGAGAAGTGTTTGTAAAAGAACATGGATTAAATATACGTGAATTTTAAAATCCTGGGAGATTTTAAATTTGCTACAAGCATTTAAATTATGTTTTGAACTGATTTCAAATTGGAAGTATGTGGAAATGATTTTTGAAAGTGGTATAATACTGAACTCACTTGATCGCTGGAAAATAGATTTCGATGATGACAGCTGCATCACCGGTGTTCATTTTCGAGTTGTAAGTGACGGATTACTACCAAAGATTTTGTTTTCGAATTGTTTTGAGGAAACAAGTTGTTTAGAAATTCAAAGGTTTTGAATTGGTATTATGATTTCAAATTGATTTGAAAGAAAAACCCAGGAATTTAAAATTTATAGAATTTAAATTTAACTTGAAAAGTTAAGTAAGAGGAGATTGGTAAAAGTATTTAAAATCTGGAATTGATCAGAGAATAATATGAACTGGAATTGAGGGATAAGTTAAGAGTTCGGAAAATTTTGATTTGGGGTTAGAATGGAATTGAGCTTCAATATAAGCGAATAATTATGTTGAGATTTGGTTGATTGAAATTGATTGGTATAGATGGATATAGGGCCTACAGGTATTGAGTAGAAGCAAGTGAAAGTGATATAATGATATGCCCAACAAAAGGTACAAGTTTATATTTCACATAAGTTTGGTGATTTATGAGCTGATTTGGCAAGCCGCTTGGCTGTTTGATTTTCTTTTGGGTTGGAGAAGGCCTAGAGAGGCGAGTTGTGGTTTTACCGATAGGGCTGTATAAGGGAGGTTATGGCGAAATTTTCCGAAAATTTAAGGTGTTAGAAAATTTTCAGAATTTTTGAAAATTTTAGTTAGTCGGAAGGAATTAATATTTTAGTCGATATTAATTGGTTCGGAGAAACAGGAGACAAGAGGTAAACATATAAATTTTTACCCAATAGATTGGGTCGTCATCTACCTTAGCAATTTCGAGGACGAAATTATTTTAATGGGGAAAGATTGTAATGACTAGCATTTTAGCTGTCGAATAATTAATTAATTTAATTATTGAATATCGAGTTGGCGATATCGATAACTGGAATTAAATAAAGTGAATATTTAATTAAATTAAAATAATAGAATAATATATTTAATTCAGAAATAATCAAAAATAGTGAAATTCACAATATTGTGTGAATTGGATTATTTAAAATATATAATTCAGTTTAGAGTTGAATTATATTCACGAATATATTATATAAACGAAGTTTTAACGTATAATTATATTATAATTAAAATTGAGCTCGAAATGGCACGACAGTTCGCTATTTGGCGATTTGAACTTCAACTGAATGTACAGGGTTCGTTTTAAATCGGATTTCTGTGAAACAAGAAACGTACGGAGCTGGTGAAGTATATTTTTCTAGTGGAAGAGAAAAATCGGGATTTCGTCGTGTAGATTTTGATTTATGTCCAACTCAAATTTTAGAAAAGTTACCGTGGAATTCCTTTATAATTTATATCGATTTATTTATATTATTAAAGGATTATTAATATAAATCGAATATCGATATAATTGGGAATTTTGAAATATCGAGTTATAAATCCAATTGGAGCTATATGGTATTCTAGTGTGAATATGTACGATAATATAAATTTATTTATATTTAATTTAATTATATTTAAATATATTTATATATTTAAATGAGTTATTTATAGCTTTAAAAATAGCCAGTTTTGCAAACGACCTCAGAATTCGACGAAACTAATTTTGTTGGATCCGCAATATTAAATTATTATTAGATTTTAATTTCCGTGATTTTTGAAGTCACTGTGTGGCCGTATGGGATTTTAATGTGAAAAACTGTCAGTAATTTGACCTTTAAAAATACGCTGTGTGAGCAAACAGAGTCGGAACTCGGCGAAACTAGTTTCGTTGGGACCGTAATGTCAAACAATAGCTGCATGCCAATTTTCATGATTTTTGGGTATTGTATGTGGTCACAGGAAATTTTAGAAGTCTAATACAAGTAGCAGTTCAATATAAATGAATATAAAAATCGAATAAAAAAATATATAACCTATCCTATAAAGACACCTTAACTTCCTAAACCTAAAATCATTCCTCAGTTAACATTTTTTTCCGCCGTCGGGTTCCAGGAATAATGAAACCCCTTTTTCGCCAGTTTCTTAAATCAAAAGAAATATAAACAAAATCCTATAAATACCAAGACTCATACATATGGATTCCTGGTCAACTACTCTTCACTTTCGTACCCTTTTTAGTACGTGCGATTCATGTTTTGGGGGTACTGAGTGTTTCCAACGAGCTAGGGTTTAGGATTTTCGAGCACTGGAAGCATGGATTCATGAATTTGAGGACCATTGCGCGGTTGTGATGAAATTCCACAAGTTTTGGTCAAGTTTCACAACGTGCGATGCCAGTTCTGGTGGTTCGAAGGTCAGCGCAGGACGAGGTCACATTTCGGAGGGGTGGTGCGAGCGTGAGTTCGAGGACATGGAGGAGAAGCTTGTTCGAAGTGGAGATGAATGGTATGTTTGGTTTGAAATTCGATGGGGTGACGGAGGAGAAAGGTTGAGGAAATCGAAGATCAGTTTTTGTCCTGGGAAGCTATTTCGATGAACATGCGCAAGAATTTGGGATCGGAGAAGATAAAAGGTGAGGGTGGGCTTTTTGGTTTGATGGGCCGGAAAGAAAGGATAGGTTAAAGCCCATTATTTTAAAATAAATCATGTTTTATTTCAGTTTAAAATTGTATTGACTTGTAATTGTTACAACATGAGCATACGATATCAAAATTCAGCAAAACAAGATCCGTTGGGATCGTATGGACGACGACTACCAAATGGAACGGACTGGGAGCGGATTGGAGCTCGTTACAATTTATAGCGAAATAAATTGTCCGTCTGAACCAACAGAAGCAAATCGTTATTTAACGGTTAACGCGAAATGTGAGTAAAACTCACCAACTCTGAACAGTTTTATGTTTATAACGTATTCTTAGAACTGATAATTATCTGTTGATTGTTGTGTGTTAACTGGTTTGTTGAATTGCTTGTGTATTGGTTGAATTATAGATAATGATATATATATAAATCGTTAATCAAATGTTGATTCTGTTTAGCAGAATATTTCATATGGAAATGAAATCGATGTTAATTATATCGTTTAACATCTGTGATGCAGGGAAACAGGTAGGAGGAATCCAACTGGATTCCTCAACATTTATTTTACTGTTTTTCATATATATTGTGATATATGATGTGACTTACAATCTGTTGTTGATTTTATGTGTTTGGGTGATACTGTGCAGTGATATATGGTATTTGAAACACCATAAGAAATGCTGGAATATACAAAGGGATTTTTCAAAGTGTATATTGAAATATAAATTATATTTGTGGAAACAAATATAATACAATTGGAAATATTTGTGGAAACAAATATAATAGAATTGGAAATATTTACGGAAACAAATATAATAGAATTGGAAATATTTGTGAAAACAAATATAATAGAAAAGGGATATTTGTGAAAACAAAGAATTGAAAAAGGAATAGTTATTTGTTAAGAAAACAAATAGATTTATTTGTTAAATAAATAGAATTAAAATGGAATATTTATTTAAGAAATAAATAGAAGTATAAAAGGGTTATTTATTTAGAAAATAAATAGAATAAATATAAAAAGGAAATATTTGTAGAACATTTACAAATAGATTAAATGGAAATATTTATAGGAAATAAATAGAATGTTATAAATGAGATATTTATTTGTTAAATAAATATAAAAGATAAAAGAAATATTTATTTGTTAAATAAATGGAATTGAAAAGGAATAGTTATTTGTTAAGTAAACAAATAGAAAAGGAATAATTCGAAGGAGATAATTCAAAAGGAAATGATTCAAAGGAGTTAATTCAAAAGAGTTAATCGAAATGAGTTAATCGAATATTAGTTATTCGATTAGAGTTAATCGAATAGAGTAAATGAGTTAGAGTTAACCAGTTAGGGTTAATCAATTAGGGTTGACCAGTTAGAGTTAGTTAACCAGTTAGAGTTAATCAATTAGAGTTAACCAGTTAGAGTTAACCAGTCAGAGTTAATCAATTAGAGTTAGAGTTAATTGATTTGAATAAGAGTTAATTGATTAGAGTAGAGTTAATTGAATATTAGTTATTCAATTAGAGTTAATCGAATATTAGTTATTTGATAGGAGTTAGTTAAGTTGAGTTAATCGAGTTAGAGTTAGTCGAGTATTAGTAATCGAATTTAGTTTAATCGAAAGGAGTTATCGATTATAGTTTAATCGAAAGGAGTTAATCGATTATAGTTTAATCGAAAGGAGTTATCAATTATATTTTAATCGAAAGGAGAATCGATGTTAGTTTATTTGAAAGGAGTTAATCGATGTTAGTTTAATCGAAAGGAGTTATCGATTATAGTTTAATCGAAAGGAGTTAATCGATGTTAGTTTAATCAAAAGGATTTATCAATTATAGTTTAATAGAAAGGAGAATCGATGTTAGTTTAATCGAAAGGAGTTAATCGATGTTAGTTTAATCGAAAGGAGATTATCGAATATAGCGTATTCGAAAGAAAGAGATCGAATATAAGTTATTCGAAGCGAGTTAATCGAATATAAGTTATTCGAAGTGAGTTAATCGAATATAAGTTATTCGAAGAGAGATAATCGAATATAAGTTATTCAAAGAGGGAAAATCGAATATAGGTTATTCAAAGAAGAGTTAATCAAATAGAGATTACTCGAAAGGGAATTATACGTCGAATTCGATTATATCGAATACGGGAAAGTATTATTTACTTTCCGGTTTTTAAATCAGGATTTATTTACTTATAAATAAATTATAGTAGGTCAATTATTCAAATTAAAGAATAAAAATTATATTTGAAGTTACATACTTCGAAAGTAGGGATTATAACATTATCGTTATAACCAATGTTTTTATAAAAGAAGTGGATTCATAAATTGAATCCGAGAGAGTCGTAAGGAAGTTTGTTAAAGAGTTAAAAGATAAACTTTGACTATTTCGAAATTAATACGTTGTTCAGTTAAGGTCTGAGAGGTAATTATACCCCAACTTGATTGACTTCCTTCTTAACTAAGGAATGGTAAGGTTTGATAGTGAATGATGGTTAATTGAATTTAGCAAATGGTTTGAGTTAGCATGGCGATGTTTGATTTAAACATCAGTTTAAATCCAGTGAAGGAGTTTTGGAATTGTTTTCCAAATAAGAATCAGAAATGTTTTCTGAAAATAGAAAATAAGAAATGTGGAATATATGGAAACAGGAGATAAGTAAATTAATGAACTAAAGAGATAAATGTTAAATGATGATTGATCGATATAATTTCCATCTGGAAATAATATCGTTGTTTGCACATGTGTTTTTCTTTGATAGTTAACTCACCGACTATCGAAGTTTTCGACCATTTTAACGTTGTTAATATGGAGAGACCGGTTGGATTATTATCTGAAGAACCACTCCGTATTGGCATAAGCGTTGCGAATTATATATGCCAAAGAAAATTAAAGAAGGAGTAAAGTGCAAGGGTTGTTGTATAATCTTAGATAACAATTGCCTAAGATGGTTGTACTGAATAGCGCCTTCGGTTTATCCAGTCCCAGGACGACCTGTATGGAAGAATGTCTGACATAGTATATTTAATAGATCGCGTAAGTTGATCTCTTCAAACGTATTTACTTTTGGTAGCGGAGGAATTCGTTTCTCTTAGCTGTATACCCGTGGTATTTTTGGGGAAATCAATTTGTGATTTGGCGGGTATGACGATGTGACATTCAAAGTGAATAGATGTGTGATCTGTCAGAGATAAGCGTGGCCTCTAGCCTCACAACCGGGAAATGACAAAAATCGGGCAGGCAGCATGGCTATGTAGGTCGCACCTATTAGCGTGTATAATCACCTGATCTAGAGTTTCATTTACTTCTAAAAATCTATTGTCGATGCTATCCTATTCGGGAAACGGTTGCTGATCCCAACCGTTGGTGATATACATTCGATACACTCAAGCGAAATGAGTGGTCAGTCATGTGTGGCCGGGTTGCAAGATGTTCTTGTTGAACCCAGTGTACTCCTCTCTAGAGGTACACTAGCGAAAGGTGGTTCCATACCTTGTCATAGTTGGAAATCAATTACCCAATACGTGCTTGCGGTTTTGATTGTATACTATATATGTAGAACGTGAGATGAAAGCGTTTCTGCTAGATGATTATTATATTGTGGTTGATAGACATTATTATAATATCAAAAGGTTTTTGATATAAAGATGTTTTGGATTCTCATAAGGGAAAAACCCGTTCCGTTATACGGCGTGGTCTTATGAGATATCGTTTACTTGTTCAAACTGTTTTTAACTGTTTTACTCATACCAGTCCCATGACTGACCCGGAGTTTATTTTGTCTTGTTTTTCCTAAACTCTTGGGTGCCCAATTTTGTACGGGCAATCGAGTAGTCGGGATTTACAGGTACTTGAAGAGCTGGAGCATGAGGCTTCAGAATTATATAGCTATGGTTATTTTCCTCTGTGTTGTAATTGCTGTACTTTGGAAATGATATGTATATTCAAGTACAGATTTATATTTCAAAGTTATGTTATATATTATATGTTATTCGTTCCGCTGTGAGGTTCGTGTTACTCTGATGTTGTGTTGTTCTTCTTCTTCTATTCTAAGTTTCTATCTTATCTATTCTCACCCTCTATTTTCTTTCATTAACTACCGCTATTTTTCGATGTTTGGTTAGTCGTCATTGAGTTTATGTCGATTACCAAAGTCGTCAAAAACCAGGTCGTTACACTAAGTATTTAATTAGCGACATTTTTATTTAAAGTAAGCACTTAACTCAAGATTAAGTTAAACTGAAAACAATTCCTAAGCTAATTAAATAAAACACATCCGTGTGCTCACTTTTGAGGTGTCACTTTCTTCCACTTCTTTCCCTTATTTTTACACCTCACTTCCTCTCTCTTTCCATTCATGATTTCCTCCTTTTGAGTTGTCTCCCTCTCGTTCTTCCTTCCTTTTGAGTTGCCTAAATCCTATGGCTTCTCCACTTCCATAAAACAAACCTTCTCTTCTCTCTCATTTTTCCTTTCCTCCACTTTTATTTTCTTCAAAACTCCATTAATGGCCTCTCCCCTCCTAATTCGAACAAACCCTTCCCCTTTCATTCACCAAGCTTTCCACTACCAAAACACTTCAAAATATCCCCACTAACTCCTTATACCCCATTCCTAAAGCCTTTCCCCTCCTCTTCAAAGGTCGTTCCCTTCTTCCCCTAGGCCAAGCCCTATTTCACCCAAAACCCCCCCACCTTTCCCACTTTAAACCACTCACACACCTCTTCCCTTCAAAGATCTAAGCCTATACACTATAAAAGCCAACCTTTGAACCATTTCAAACATAAAGATACCTCCTTTTAACTTTTGTTTAGTGTTAGTAAGCATAGAACAGTTTTGCTGAAATCTCGAGTGAAAAATAGTTTGTGACACTGGAGTACCGTCCGCTTGAAAATTGGAAGTATTCAGAATCGCTTTAACGTGAGAATGCTAGGACCTTTAGCCTTAAAGAATGAAGGAGTGGATCCCTCGGTGAGAAAACTACACTCTTAAGGCCTAAGTTAGTGTATAGTAGCTAATATATATGTTTGGGTCTGATTTAACAATGAATAGATATAATAATGGATTGTTATTGGATGTTATGTGATTTATGGGATGATATTAGATTGGTTTGATTTGATAATTAGGGGTTAATGATGTAAACACTTATGTTAGTAAAGTAAAAATACGATCTTTAAGTTTTAATAATGCACACACTTAAGTTAGTGAAGTAAAAATGTAATTTTTAGAAGTTAATGATGTAAACGCTTAAGTTAGTAAAGTAAAATGTGAACATTTAGGGTAAGGAAGTAAAAATATGGTATTTAAGTGCTAATGAGGTGAACCTTTAAATTAATGACACCTTATATTGATTCTGTGGTTATTGGATGTGGATTTTATTGATAACTGCTATATTGAATAGTAAATGGTTATTGGATATTTACTCGTTAAGTTAATGACATCTTATTTGGTTTTTATTGGATGTTATGATGGTTTTTTATGATATGACATGTGGCATCATGATTGATTATACCCAAAAAGTAGGATTATTGGGTTAGTGGTTAAGTCCCCGTTTAATAAAGTGATTTGTTAAATATTTTATTCAATTTAATAAGGCTGAAAAATAAAAGTTCAAAATTTATAATCGAGTTTTCATAGAAATGAAATTAAGTTGAAAACGGGAAACTTTTGTAAAGACGGCTTTAAAATTGGATGAGTTTTGAACATATAAAGGATAGTCGAAGTTTGAAAATTTAATAAGTAAATTTCGATATAAATCGAAAAAAGTGAAGTTTAGTTCTCTATGCTAACAAAGTCCAAACCTGACTTTTATGGCTTCGTTAGTCTTATTTATTTTCTAATTTGATATCTGGTAAATTTGAGTTTCAAATGATAAAGTTTGAAAAATAATATTATTTTAATAATTTAAACAATATTATAATATTCAAATAAGTTAAATATTTGAATTTAAGTGAAATGTTGGAAATATAGTTTTTATAAGTAATTATATATGCTTTATATGATATATAAACCGTTTTGGATGAAATTCGGATCAATTCCGATAGGAAATCATAATCGGGCTTAAATAGGACTAGTCGCGTTGCGACAGTTCGCGAATGTCGATCTGAAACTTTAAATGAGCGTACTAGGAGATCTGACCATCAGATTATCCCAAAACGAAAAATGTTTGTTATGAAATGGAAAAAAAAATTAATGCAAAAGAATTTTTTTAATCCAACAGTTAGATCTTGAAAAAAGTTCCAGTCAAATTTGAATAAAAATCATGTCGTTGTAGTTCGAGGGTCATAATCGGACTTTTACGAAGTAAGCTATTTTTAAATTATTAAAAATGGGGATAAATCATAATAATGATTTAAAAGTAATTTGGATTGAGTATACTAAGTTTTGAAAAGATTAAAAGCTATTTTATTGAAATGAGTTGTTTTAGCAACGTTGTTTACAACAAGTTTATGGAACATGTTGAAGTAAAAAGGTTTTGATAAAATCAATGTTATCCAAAAGTTTTGCAAACATATTTTATGGATTAAAATGAGGATTTTAAGATATTTGGAATTTGAAAAGTGTGTCTTAATGAACTGAATCGAAGATGGGAATCAATTTGGTGATAATTGAGATGAGTGCCTGTAGATGAAGACCTTTACAATTTAAAGAATTTAAAAAGCTTTGTCATTTTCCGCTTATAACATTAGTCCAATACGGGAACTCATATCGATTATGATCTGATATGATCTCTGTGAAGATTTCAATTAGAATGAAAGTAGGATTTTGGGTTTATCGTGAACGGTTTTTTAAATAACATTGTTCTTTAACCCATTTAAAGGAAATGATGATTTTCCAAGTTAAGTCAAAGGGAAATCTTTACTAAATTTGAATATTAAGATTTAATGAAAGAGTTCCTCTAGCAAACGATAATGGGAACAAAGTTTAAAGATCGTTTAAAAGATAAGCGAGTTTTTCCCTAATGATAAGATTAAGAAATGGCAAGTACGATTTTGCGCCAAAGATATGATTAGGGAAAGTTAAAAGTAATTTACCATAATTATGGTTAATGAATAGTTTAGATTTGAGTAAGCGTGTTTTCATATAAAGATAAGATTTAATCTTTAATAAGGTTTGGATTAAAGTTTGGGATTAATAAAGGTAATAAAACTTACCAAAATATGAGGGAAATTAGATATGGAGTATTGCCAATTTTTCTCCATGGGATGAATAGGATTGGAATGGGATAATGATTTATGTACAGAACCTAATAAATTAGACTTAGTAAATCCCATATATGATCCTTGTTGTTTTAAAGGATGAGTTAATCCATACGGTTAATAAGGTATTTTTAAGATGATTTGGAAATCTAATAACTTTACACAGTTTGAGAATGAATCCAACTAATTAAAGTAGAATTCAATTTAAAGGAGACATAATTGAAAATTTGATAATCCAAAGGATTTTAAATTGACACTATTTATTTCAAAAAGTCCAGGTTTAATCCAATTCAAATAATTATACCAAGAGATAGAGCGATTAATATTGATGGCTGTGAATGAAGGCCCAAACTCTTCACATCAGATGGATTGCTTGTTGACGTTACATATGGGTAGCTCCCATATTGAGATTTAAGTAGCAGCAAACTAACTGTACTTGAAGCGATTCGAATTGCAAGGGATTTCACACCCAGGCGGGGTCATGGAATAGAGTGCCTTCGGTTTCGTTCAAAACCCAAAACGAACTTGTAAATGGATGTATGTCCAATGTTGTATTTTACGGCATAATAAATTGGTTTCTATTAATAATATGTCAGTTTGGTGCGGGAGGATCTATCCTCTTAACTTGACACTCTCTTTTGGGACTTATGTACTTGGAGGGTTATATATTAATAGATACCAATTATATGTTGTGAATTGACAATGTGACACGCTAAGCGTTGATGGTTGATAGATCAAAGCTTTTGTTGAAAAGCGGAGCTTTGTGGAACATGACTTCAGAGCCTCACAACTTAGGAATGACCGAAACAGGATGTGTATGGCAATGTTATGAACGTAACATTTCTTCTAGATAGAAAGTGATGCTATGGTATGGAGCTCTAGCAATTTATTTATGTGGATGATAGATCGAGTGCCCTCAGATAAAGGTCAGTCACGACCAAGAACGTTATATTCAAGAGTAACCCGAACTCCACCCAATTAAGGGATGGACCGGTTTTGTGAGCATAAGGCAGTTTAGCTCCTAGGGACATCCTTCTGGAGGTGTACCCACGCATACAAAAAGGAAGATCCTTTGCCTGGTCATTATTGGAATCCAATTCCGAATACGATTTTTTACAGTTTAGATGTAAACCTATACGTCAACATAATGGGATGGTGCATTACGGTGGCTAAGATTTATACGTTTACTTTCAAAAGTGAAGTCTACATTAGACATTAATATATTAATAACAAAATGTTCTTGCGTATCAAGCATGTTTGGTTATCATAAGGTAAAACTTGCTCTTAATGGTGTGCACTTGCATTGTGTGATGGGAAACGAGTCTTATGATAGCTTCATTTCTCAATAAAAACATTGCGGATTTTTGTACACTAGTATTCATGTAGAGAAAACCCGTTCCGTGTTATACAGTGTGGTCCTGTGATACACCTCACTTCAGAATAAACCTAATAGAAACTATTTTAAGTTTCTCACACCAGTCCCATGACTGACTTGTAGTTTTGTTTTTCCCTTGCAAACTCGGGTTCCCTTATTTTCCACATGGGCGGCCTAATATTTAGGTTAGTATTAAAGTCTAAATTGGAGCTATGTATGGAAGCTGGTTTTGGATTGGAGCGAGAGCAGAAGATGGGTGTTTTGGATTCTCTTCGAGGACTCATTCTCTTTATGTTATTTTCCACTGTGTATTTGTTTCCACTGTATTATAATGGATTCTGTGAGCTTTATTAACTCTGATGTATTATAATGTAACCTGATGATTATATGATGTACATTATGGTGTTGTTATGCCATATTATTATTCTACTATTATTTAATGTGTTGTATCGTAAAGGCTATTTGTCCTCCCGACACTTAAAATTTCGATACATGAATACCGGTGATGTATTAGTGTCGAGTTCCAGGGACCGAGAGGGTTGGTCGTCACACCTTTGCTCTTCTCCATTAGTGCCTCTATTTCACGCTAGATAACACAAATCATACAGAAGTTATTGTATCAAAACCATATTTGCTATCATTTAATATAATGATGTTCCAGGTAACTGTATTGCTGTAAAGAAGGTAGAGAATTTACATGTAAGGTTGTGACTATAATAATGAATCTATAGAAATAAATGAAAAAGAAATAAATAAATTGCCATGTATCAACCATTTATTGAATGCACTTAACTCTAATATTGATTAACATCATATAAATGAACAACATTTATTTAGTTCCTTATAATATCAAGAGGTGCTTCTAGATCTTCTCCACTTGCATAATACATCCGAATAAAAAGATTATCAATAGCAAATAAATAATTATAGATGTTCCATATAGATAGAAAACATAATTTGGGTCACATAATAAAAATTGAATAGAATAGTTGTGTAACTACTAGGAACCAAACTAAAAACCTTAAATTTTAAAAGTGAACAGAATTATGATTCTGTATATTACTTAACATATGGGGTAAGTGTTGTCACTTCTGCAAATCACTATGAAACTTTCGATAGGTTGCTACAATAAGCAAAGTACCAAACGATTTTGTAATACGTGCATGTCTGGTGAATTATTTTATATACAATGTGAGACATGATGATAAGTGATAACATATTTGAAGATATATATAAAACTTAATAAGGATTTATGTGTAAGGTGAGGAACACACTAGAAATAACTACATGTGTCAAAAATGTCATTTGTGTTGGAAATTCCATTGATCCTCATTCAATTTCTATACCTTGCAGCTAAAAAGGTACTTTCCTTACAATATAAATTAAAATTCTTGCTCTAATACATGGCAAAATTGAAATAAATGATCATGTAATGACCAGTTGTCATATATACAAAAAACTATAATGCTTACTGAAATCATATTTAAGAAAAACAAATAACAAACATTCTTTTAATTCCCAAAATCATTTCTACATTATATAATTTGCATATTACACATGCCCAAAAAAACAGCCACCATTCACCAAAAAATGTATTCATTCTAAAGGCAATCCAGTAGTATAATGGGTCATCCAAAAAATTTATCATAGTTTATGTCAACAATTTTCTAAAATTTTCCAAAGTTGTTGCGGGACAAGATGAAACAATCCACATATACAAATTTGTGAACTGGGAAGGAAATGAAATAAAATTTGTTGAAATAATACTACGCAAAATAAAAGCATAGTAAATATGAAGAACGCGAATAGTTTCATATCAGCGTGAAATATGAGGTACATCGAGAAAAATGTATCAGCGATCACTAGTACAAAAATCCTAATTCCTTGTCACCATTCACATGTTTTTATTACAACTAAATAACTTATATTGATAATTACTTTACGCTTCTTCACCCTTTTTACATAAGCTTAAGTGAAAAAGATCATGGTAAAACCTTTTTTAATATAAGTTATCACACGAAAGTACCATAGAAGGTAAGACAAAATTAACATTCCAAATTATGACAATCAATAAATGAACCATGGAACCATATTTACAAACTACATGTAACTAGAAAACAAATAAGAGATTTCATCCTTTCACCGAAACCAAATAATTTGAATATATTATATATGGTTTTCAATCTTTAATTGTAGAAATCAAAACCACCCTTTACATAAACATATATCTACAAATATATTTAAAGAGAACAATGACGTCATTGCGGGTGGACTGCAAAAAAGAAAAAAAAAGCATTTTATCCAAATTCATCCCTAATAAAAACGGAAGAAATCCCTAGTTGCTTCATTCATATAAAACCGAAGATGAGAAAGGGGACGAGGCATAAATTCATATAAAAACCGTATTTCCTCCTCGTTCAGAAAGGGCAAAAGAGAGGAAAGAAATCCCTAGTTGCTTTATTTGTTTTTTATTTGGTAAGTTTTTTCTATCTTGCTTCCTAGACAACCTCGATTTGATTTCGATATCAGGATTGGCTCTAATTCCAATCAGTAGCGCCATAATGTATCAAAAACTGATATATGAGTTCTCTGTGCCTTAATTAATCCGTGAGAAGATGCTTATGCCTTGATGTGGATCTCTTAATGTATCAGAAACTGTATTGAGTTGTGTATATGTCAGAATTCAAAAAATGACCATCATTTATTAGGGGGCGAACAAAAGTAAGTCGATTTTGCTTTCTTTTCTTCTCTTTCTATAATTTTCCTTTCTCTTTCTTTGATTCTGTTGTTTTAGTTTATTGTTTGTTGATTTGGTTTTCGACAACATAAGTAGCACATTATTCAATTTGCGTCATTTGATTTTCGAATTGAATTGATGTTGCTTCACTTTTTGATGCGAAGGATCAAATGTGAAAAAAAATAGTTTTTCTAGTAAACGAAGAGCAAGCGATCATCCATTCAAATATTTAATGATATTTTCGATTAAGCTTTAGATCGTATGATTTTTTATCAATAATGATTCTTTTTACATTTTGAGTTGCTAAAGGCACTATTAGGTTTAAATCGCAATTTAAACCTTATGATTTTACGATTTTTTACAACAGTGCATCTTACAATTTACAATTTCTACCTTTTATGCTAAAAAAGGCAACAATGACACAAAAATACAACCATAGAAAGTACTTTAATAGATGTAAATAGGGCTATCAATGGCTCGTGTCGGATCGAATTCAAGTCGGGTTCGGATTGATAATGGATCGATCAACCTGTTTATTAAATGGGTCATATTTTTTCAATCCGAACCCGATTCGTTTATAAACGGATTGACCCGATCAGACCCGTATAATCTGTTTAACTAAACGGTTTGAGACGAGTCAGGTTAACCCGAGTGGACCCATTTACAAATAAATTATTGTTAGCAGAATATAAATGCAAAACAATCAAAGTTTTCATGAGAATTTGAGTGTCATTCAACATATTATACTGTTAGTTTTTCGGTTTCTTCAAAATAATTGCTGGCCGAGAAGATATTAAAACCTGTACTGGACATATACTATGTAAAAATTGCACTGGACCTGTTAATTTCCGTGCGGGTTTCGGGTCCTAGATGTAAACGTTTCGAAGAATGGTTTTAATGCATGAATCAAAATATTTTGGGCACACTTCCTTCAGTACTGAGTTTGTGCATAGTGTATTTAAGATGAAAATTACTCAAATAACTATAATCATGGAGTTTTTTTTAGATAGTTGATAACGATTGAATGCTAAGTAAGAAACTGGATAAAAGGTATTAAACGATTAATAAGGAGATGGGGTCCTAAGCAATTAGTGTTCCACTCAAAACCATATTTGAGCAAAACTAATATAAATTTACTAAAAAAATAATGTCACATCATAATTTTTTATGTTGTGTCCTCACAACTACGTTGCGACAGTGGATACCTTTTTTGTAATACATATAGAATTGGTGTTTTTTAAAAAGATATAGTTTAGGAAGAACAAATCATGGTACCTCTCTACAAATTTATTTGTTCGCACAAACAAGTATCTTTGTTACTGATGGAAATTGCAATACATTGAAATTAAATAATGAAAGCTAATTTTTTTACACTATATAGTAAAAAAAAATCTAACATACACAATAATTGAATGTCGCCTTTGCTAAACTAAACCTAACATATATTAATCGTTTTCTATATAAACAATCCTTACATATATTAATTGGAATTTTTTCGATTAGTAGTAGTTAATATTCACCTAATTCAATTCTTATTTTTCGGATCATATAGAATTTAATGGTCAGAGGACCAAATGTGAAACAAAAAATTTAAATTCAAATATAAATTGGATCAGAATGACTTTTGCCTAAATCCATTGGATTTGATATGTCTTGCAACTATAATCATTTATTTATTCAAATGATTGATATAGTTGAGAATCTATGTAAACTTTATATCTTCATTTACTACAACTTAATTTTGGGGTTTTCCCCTTACATCTTGTCACATTTTCTGGAATACTTCACTATTTTAAACAATTAATTTTTACCTTGATATGACAGGTGGTAAAAATGATTTCTTCCAATAAATTTGGTAATTTTATTAAATATGCACATGCTCTTAATTCAACTCCATGGTTATTTCAATCCATCCGATGGTTGAAATCCTCAAAAGTTTTTGTTGGAGGTATGTTATGTTTCATCCTTTATATAATTCTATCCTGAGGTGTAACTATATCTTTCAGAGTTAATCCTCTTGTGGTGCTATGTAGGATTATCTAATAGGACCAGTGCCCAAAGTTTGAGAGATGCATTCTCCTGTTGTGGGAAAGTAATTAGTGGCGTGATATTTTCTTTAACTTCATTTTTAAAATTCTACAACATTTGAAGTTCTATTAAAATCCAATGAAGGTCTAAAGAAGAAGCGTCTAATGCTATTCATGAAATGTATGGAAAGGTGATCAATCATTTTCTATCTTATAATTGTTAAATAAATTATTTCTATGTTAGCTCGGTAAGTGGGTCATTTTCCATCTATTCAAGTTTTAACATTATGTTACACATACATCACATATGCTTATCAATACATACACATATATTTTATACTAGAACGAACTTGTAAGTTGCATGCAAGTTTCAAAAATAGAACTTTTCTATGAAAAAATACAATGACAATGTATGTTAGCAATGCGTAGCATCACGTTTAAAATCAATATTAACATTTAGAAGTAAAGTTAGCAAGTAGAACTTTGTAGTATAATAAACAATAAACAGTAATGTCCAAAACATTACCAAGTATGTGGATGTATCTGTTTGATACAATTCATCTTCCTTAGTAATTTATGGGCATGCCTCTTGAGCAAGATGCATTGCTTGCTTTTTTTCCTTTTGGGAAAATTCTTAGCGATGTGTCCCCTCAATTGGCAATGAAAGCAAGTATTAACTCATTCTTCGATACAAGGAAGACGTGTTTCTTCATCTTAGGGCAATGACTAAGAAAATGTCCCTCTTTCAGGACTTAAAACATACAATCTCTGAGTAAAAACATTTATCTCTAATTTCCCTTCTCTTTATCTTCTCTCTACATATGGTTGCATAATGTCCTTTGAGACGACCCGAACATCCCTGTGAAGGAAAGCACGGATTGCATTGAGGACAAGACAAATCAGAACGCAGACGAAAGAACATTTCATTGTTAATTACAACAATTCCATCAGAATACAAGAATATACAGAGTATAAATGAATATTATACATTCGATAAATATCAGAGATTACAATAAATTACATAGCAGCGGAAAAACAATATAAAACACAACTGAAAGTAATACACGGATACAGAGCTTTCCGAGCATCGTTCCAGCTGTAAATCAGGATCCTGTGAATATAAATCTGCAAAACAAAAACTACTAGCTGCCCGTGTCGAAAATAGGGGCACCCAGAGTTTAGGTTAAAACAATAAACTCCAGGTCAGTCATGTGACTGGTGTGAGAACTAAAACAGTTATTAATATTGGTTTTAAAGTTCGGTAAATCAAGGGACTACGCCGTATAACACGGAACGGGTTTCCACCCAAGATTACCAGTGCATAAAACAAACAGCGCAATGCTAAATAAAGAAAAATGAAGCTGTTATAAGACCCAGGTCCCATCACACAATGCAACGCAAGCCGGAGGATAGGGTTTTTACCTTACAGCAGCCAAAGCATTCTTGATACGTTAAAAACACATTATTTGATACTATTATAAGTGTATAGTGTCAAAACAATTTCAATCATAAATATCAATCATAGGCGGCATGAGTGCCCCATCCCACTATGTCGCCATACTAGGCTCTACAAATATAACTGAAATACACGTATTGGAAATTGGATTTCCGTCATGAGTCGAGGCAAGGGGCAAGCTCCTCTCCGTTCGAGACACTCTAGCAAATGTCTCATGACCCCACTCTGATTCTTGGATCTTCAGGGCCGGTCCTCACCTAACTTTGGAGGATTAGTTATTCCTGAGCACATGTTTCCCGGTCCTTACAGACCTATATCCGAGGCGCCTCGTATCCAACAACCACACAGGTGAAAAGTATATAAATGTCAGGGCTGGTAGGTCACTGACACCACCCTAGCTAGAAAGAAACGTCGTGCTCTCCCAGCAGTCACTATCCCGTTTTTGACTCATACCGAGGTGTGAGGCTAGTGAATTCACGTTATACACAAAGCTACGCCGCACAGGCCGTGCTTTGATCATCAACCACAAGACTTTGCTTTTCAACAGAAGCCCTGATCAATTGCCACTTATGCGTGCCACACTGGCAATTCACTCCATGCGACTGATGTCCGTTGATATACAACCTCTGAGCTCATACGTCTCAGAGAAGGGCGTTAAGCAAGAGAATAAATTCTCCGCCGCCAAACAGATGTATATTTAATAGAGATCAATCAACACAGAATAAAATCCAATGTCAGACACACAATCCATTTACAAGTTCGTTCTGGGTCTGAATGAAACCGGAGGCACTTTCCTCGCATATCCATCCATCCCCAAGTACGTCTGGACGATCACCAACTGTTTCCCTCATCTTGGGAGTACATCCCAATCAAGATCATCAGTAATCACCTAAACGATGTGAAGACTTCCGGTCTTCAACCACCGTCTTCATCTTCGACATCTCGTCGAGTCGGTTATTCAGAATGGGTATAACCCGGCCTTTCTGAAAACCCCACGTATATGATAAACAAATGTTATACAAACACAACAAACGCCTCATTCCAGTTCAGAATATTCTTTTATTCACAAAATCATATTCTTAGGGAAAGGTTCCCATTAATTTTATCTAAGATAAATTCTTCTAAATTTATTCTTTAATCTTCCTTTGGATATCATTTCAAACTAGTCGGGATTAGCGAACCACACCGAGGTAATTATTTATTTTATTTCCCAATCCCAACCTATATATCCCATGGAGAAAACTAGTAATACTCCATATCTAACACTACGGTGCTATCGGTAAAATTAATTACCATTTCACGTTCAAATCTAATTAAAGATTTAACTATCGCTTTGGAGCAAAACTGGTGGTACTCCATTCTCGATCACCTTTCAGATTTGATAATTTAACTTATCAATCCACATTTCAATCTAATTTAAAGATTCATTAAAACTCCACTTAGTTTCAATCTTTTCAAAAATCAACATCTTGCCTTTAACTGGGTTAAAGAACCAATGTCATCTAAAACACGATTCACGACAAACCCAAATCATATTTGATATTAAATACAAGGTTCTGAATAGAAAATATATCGGCTTATATTCAATATCAAATTCTGAAACCAACATATATCGTATTGGAAATAACGATATAAAATATATCTTTCAAATTCCCATAACAATATCTGTATAGTCACGAAATCCAACATCGAAATATTCCGAAGATAATTTCGATTCAACTCCAGTCCAATTCACGTATTGGGAATATTGATTATTTTTAAAATCACTTTCAAATTCAATTTATTTATTTCAAAAATAAATTGATTTTAACTCTAGTTCAAAACTAGTTCATTTCGATAAAAATCTATTTTTATCATTTCAAATGTGGAGTTTTTCATCCCAGTTCTTTCCAATTCACATATTATGATTTTATACAAATTATGAATATTTTTAACAATTTTATCAAGGCCCGTACAGTCGATTTCCAACAACGGCCATCGAACTGCATTTACAGCGACCTTTTTCAAATTTGATTTGGACATAACTCCAAATCCAACCATTAAATTTCAAATTTCTAATATTCATTGGAAAGCTCTTTTAGATACGAACCCAACGGTTCCGGTTTTAGGAGAATCCGACGGTCGGATCTCCCGCAACGTCAATTCAAAGTTAATGGTCGAAATTCACGAACTGCCCGGCGCGGCGCGTTCTATTCAGGCCATTATATATATATTATATATATTTCGTCGATTTCCTTTTAAAACGTATTTTATAAATCGTTTTAAATTCATTTTCAAAACCATTTCAACGCTACATTCAATTTCAAATTGATTTGATTTCAATTCAATTCGAATTCATCTCAATTTTATTTAATTCGAATTCAAATTCGTTTCAATTCAATTCAAATTCTAATTCGTTTCAATTCAATTTGAATTTACCATCTATTTAATTCAATTCGAATTCATTTCAAATTAATTTCAATTCAATTTCAGTTTGTTTCAATTCAAATTCTAATTCGTTTCGATTCAATTCTATTTAATTCAATTTGAATTCATTTCTATTCAATTTGAATTCAAATCCACTTTCTATTCAATTCGAATCGAATTCATTTTCTATTCGATTCGAATTCATTTCAAATTGATTCAATAAAATTTCAATTTCAATTTTAATCTAATTTAATTTGAATTTCATTTCAAAATATTAATTTTGAAATCACTTTTCAATATTCATTATAAAACGAATAAAATCGATATAAATATCGTTCGCGTCAAAACAACGCATCTCTAATCCACACGGCTTTATATTTTTCAAAAACTTCTTTATTTTATTCAACAAATGAATATTTATTCTATTCAACACATGAATCTATATTTCTTTCAACACACGACTAATCTCAACACATGAGTACTGTCAACACATCACTATTTTTGTTATGTAAAATATTTTATAAAATTATGGTATCTATCGTTTGATTTTCCATTAGACTCCACCGTGAAGTAGTTCTAATTTTAAATATGATAAAGATGTAAATTTTATTATTAAAATATTTTACTCAACACATGAATAATTTCAACACATGAATTTTCTTTTATAATATTCATTATTTTCCCGATTGGAATGAGGCCCAATCAATCACCATATAATGTTAATTATGTGGATTCCATACAACACATGTATATAATAGCAACGATAACCAATCAACCATCATCCAAGGTGCACCACACAACTGCATAAGCATCAAATATAAATAATCAACGCTTAAACAGCCTGTCGACCAATCGATCGACATTCAATTAAATAATTGGGATAAGTGTACTCAAATATCATCCCAACACCCGTGTGGGGTTTCAAATCAACAAACACAGATTTTTATTTGTGCAGTTGGGCGATGTGTAAAATTTATCATCCCAATCAATATCAGTCCAATTAGTGTATATAAACAAATCGGTCGATTCATTTATAAATATTCATTTATTCACTTTCACGTTAAAAATTATATTTTTAACGATAATTAATTTATTTCAACACATGAATATATTTCATTATCTATTTCACATCAACTTCACAAACAAATTTCACAACACATCAATCAAACAAACAAGCCATCCATGGTCTGTGGATGGCGGGTGTCGGGTGCTGCTAAGCACCGTCTGCATCCTAGTATACATATATAACCAGAAAAAGAGATTGAAGAGTGAGAAATTCTCACCAATAGCTATCCCAATTCCACGACACTTCTTTTGCAGAAACCTTCGTCTTCTCGTCTTTTGTCACTTTCGTCGCCCGTAGCCACTACATATATAAAAAAAATCACATTTTTATATTGCTATTCAATATATAAAAATCCTGTTTTTACTTCGCTATTCAATATATAAAAATCGAATTTTTACTTCGCTATTCAATATATAAAAATCGAATTTTTACTTCGCTATTCAATATACAAAAATCGAATTTTTACTTCGCTACTATATAGATAAAAATTCTATTTTTATCACGCTATTCTCTATACAAAGATTTCGCCTTTTCAAAAATAAATATTTCGCCTTTTCAAAAATAAATATTTCTCCTTTTCCTACTTTAATAATGTCGTCTTTCACTACATAAAAATATCGTCTTTTTATATCCTACCATATAAAGATCACATTTTTATCATCTATATAATATGAAAATTATATTTTCTACCTTTACATACGATAAAAATTATATTTTTAACCTCTACATACGATAAAAATTATATTTTTAACCTCTACAATATAAAAGATTATATTTTTATCCTTCCACAATATAAAAATTCAGATTTTTAATTGGTAAAATTAATTAAACAAAACAAAATAAATGAAAGGGCTTACATTGCTTTAAGGAGGAGCGGAGGGGGGTTTTCTTGTTCGCTGGTGGTGGTGGGCCCTCCAGCAGGCGGCGGAGGTGGAGCGGAAGTGGGGGGGTGGTGGAGGTGGAAGAAGAAGCAGCAGAGGTGGCATCAGTAGGAAGAGGGGCGTGTTCTTTTTCAGAGGAAGAAGAAGAAGGAGAGGAGGAAGAAGGAAGCGACAGCGTCCACCAGGGGGGGCGCGATGGAGGCGGCGGCGGTCCCCCCCCCCCCCCCCCGTCGCCCGCTCTCTCTCACTTTTTTTCCCTCTCGTTCGTTCTGAATGAACGAAAAAGGGGGGGGGGCAGAAGGTATAGGAAGGAAGGAAGAGGGTTTTATTTTTTTATTATTTTAAATTTCAAAAAGATGACTTTTTCATACGACGTCTAAACGAGGCCCACCGGCTGTCGTCCATAGCGTTTCACCCCCATTCCGAACACAATGGGATATGTATCGTAGGCTGATTCGACCATTTCGATCAGTTTCCGTTAAAATCAACATATAACTCTATATATTGAATTTGAACGCGCATTTCATTTTACCGGGGTCACATACTAACCCTATAAATCCCAGAAAAATATTTTCTAGCTTCGTATTGACGATACTGTCCTAACAAAACTAATTTCGTCGAATTCTGAGACCGTTGGAAAATGTCCATTTTCCAGTCGACTAAAATCAACTAAAACTGGTCAAACGCGTTTTCCTTTGCCACGCTCACATATTGATTCGAAAAATTATGAAATTTGGAATCTAGCAATAATTTGACATCACGGATCCAACAAAAGTGGTTTCGTCGAAATCCGAGGTCGTTTGCAAAATTCCCATTTTTAAAAGCCTGAATTCCATAGCGACTATTCTGAATTTTCAACTGGACATATCTTTTGATCCCCGCTATGAAATTTCGATTTTTCGGATTCGTTGGAAAGATATTCTTAATTAGATCCTAATGTTTTTGGTTTCGCTAAAATCCGGATTGTTTTGCACCCGGTACATTCAATTGAAGTTTGAAATCGAATTATCGAACTACCGCGCCATTTTCAATTCCTATTTATAATTATATATAATTATTTATATTATAACGATGATCTATATAATATATACGTTCGAATCTATTCAAAATAAATTTCTCGTCGTTATTATTTAAAATAATCTATTTTAAATGTTCAAAATTCGCTAAAATTGCCAAAATAAAATTTTTAAACTGGCTCGCATTTCCGGGTTATTACATTCTCCCCCACTTAAAACTTTTCGTCCCCGAAAAGGAACGAAGTCGAAAGTGGTTTGATTAATCAACTCTATGTTTGATCTGGCTTCCATTCTCCAACTTTTAGTTTCTGAGAATTTTCAAATTTTCAAAAATTTGGCTAACACCCTAAATTTTCGAAAAATTTCGCCATAACCTCCCCTGCACCGGGAGCCACGGGAAAATCTCGAAATTGCCATATAGGCCTTCTGATCTCAAAAAGAAAAAGAAAAAGCCAAGCGGCTAGCCAATAGGCTCATAAAATCATCATCACCCAAACAAAACAGTAAATTATAGTAAACATGTACCTATTTGTCGGGCAAACAAATTTTATTCTCTGCTCTAGCCTCCTTGCTATGACTTGTTCAATGTAAGTACATGTATATGCAAGCAAATACGACCAATTTTCAATACAATTCAATATTTGGTTCAATTAGGCTAAATGGTTCAAAATTATCAAACAAATAAACAAACAACACAAACATCAATCAATTAGTGAATTAGAGTTTCAAATTCATAATTTTGATATATATATATATACAGAAAATCATGTTTTTGATGCCAAATCACAACAATGTATTCTAACTATATTTTGGTTATGGTTCTCACACCGGCCTAATGGAAATATATAGGAACCACACCTTCGAAACACGAACATAAATATTGATGATGCCATGGTCATTATCAACATCATCTCCGGGCGACTAGAGTGTAATTCTATATCTATCCAGTATATTAAAACTTCGAATATACGTTCATGACGCGTATACGCGAAATCTTTATATACTCGATTGTCCAAATTCAGAATAAATAAATAATCAGATACGTATAAAATGGTTTAAATTTCAAAACAAAATTGTTTTCATTTGAAAAATATACTCTTCACACTCGTTCTAGGATACTACTGATCCTATCTCTAACGAGTTATTCTAATTGGATATTACTAATCCAATATCTGATGAATTCTTTCGTATGGTTCTAAGGTGTCTTGTTCTCGAGCTCTGTAAACCAAAGCTCTGATACCAAACTGAGACGACCCGAACTTCCCCGTGAAGGAAAGCACGGATTGCATTGAGGACAAGACAAATCAGAACGCAGACGGAAGAACATTTCATTGTTAATTACAACAATTCCATCAGAATACAAGAATATACAGAGTATAAATGAATATTATACATTCGATAAATATCAGAGATTACAATAAATTACATAGCAGCGGAAAAACAATATAAAACACAACTGAAAGTAATACACGGATACAGAGCTTTCCGAGCATCGTTCCAGCTGTAAATCAAGATCCTGTGAATATAAATCTTCAAAACCAAAACTGCTAGCTGCCCGTGTCGAAAATAGTGGCACCCAGAGTTTAGGTTAAAACAATAAACTCCAGGTCAGTCATGTGACTGGTGTGAGAACTAAAACAGTTATTAATATTGGTTTTAAAGTTCGGTAAATCAAGGGACTACGCCGTATAACACGGAACGGGTTTCCTCCCAAGATTACCAGTGCATAAAACAAACAGCGCAATGCTAAATAAAGAAAAATGAAGCTGTTATAAGACCCAGGTCCCATCACACAATGCAACGCAAGCCGGAGGATAGGGTTTTTACCTTATAACAGCCAAAGCATGCTTGATACGTTAAAAACACATTATTTGATACTATTATAAGTGTATAGTGTCAAAACAATTTCAATCATAAATATCAATCATAGGCGGCATGAGTGCCCCATCCCACTATGTCGCCATACTAGGCTCTACAAATAAAACCGAAATACACGTATTGGAAATTGGATTTCCGTCATGAGTCGAGGCAAGGGGCAAGCTCCTCTCCGTTCGAAACACTCTAGCAAATGTCTCAGGACCCCACTCTGATCCTTGGATCTTCAGGGCTGGTCCTCACCAAACTTTGGAGGATTAGTTATTCCTGAGCACACGTTTCCCGGTCCTTACAGACCTATATCCGAGGCGCCTCGTATCCAACAACCACACAGGTGAAAAGTATATAAATGTTAGGGCTGGTAGGTCACTGACACCACCCTAGCTAGAAAGAAACGTCGTGCTCTCCCTGCAGTCACTATCCCGTTTTTGACTCATACCGAGGTGTGAGGCTCGCGAATTCACGTTATACACAAAGCTACGCCGCACAGGCCGTGCTTTGATCATCAACCACAAGACTTTGCTTTTCAACAAAAGCCCTGATCAATTGCCACTTATGCGTGACACACTGGCAATTCACTCCATGCGACTGATGTCCATCGATATACAACCTCTGAGCTCGTACGTCTCAGAGAAGGGCGTTAAGCAAGAGAATAAATTCTCCGCCGCCAAACAGATGTATATTTAATAGAGATCAATCAACACAGAATAAAATCCAATATCAGACACACAATCCATTTACAAGTTCGTTCTGGGTCTGAACGAAACCGGAGGCACTTTCCTCGCATATCCATCCATCCCCAAGTACGTCTGGACGATCACCAACTATTTCCCTCATCTTGGGTGTACAGCCCAATCAAGATCATCAGTAATCACCCAAACGATGTGAAGACTTCCGGTCTTCAACCACCGTCTTCATCTTCGACATCTCGTCGAGTCGGTTATTCAGAATGGGTATAACCCGGCCTTTCTGAAAAACCCACGTATATGATAAACAAATGTTATACAAACACAACAAACGTCTCATTCCAATTCAGAATATTCTTTTATTCACAAAATCATATTCTTAGGGAAAGGTTCCCATTAATTTTATCCAAGATAAATTCTTCTAAATTTATTCTTTAATCTTCCTTTGGATATCATTTCAAACTAGTCGGGATTAGCGAACCACACCGAAGTAATTATTTATTTTATTTCCCAATCCCAACCTATATATCCCATGGAGAAAACTGGTAATACTCCATATCTAACACCACGGTGCTATCGGTAAAATTAATTACCATTTCACGTTCAAATCTAATTAAAGATTTAACTATCGCTTTGGAGCAAAACTGGTGGTACTCCATTCTCGATCACCTTTCAGATTTGATAATTTAACTTATCAATTCACATTTCAATCTAATTTAAAGATTCATTAAAACTCCACTTAGTTTCAATCTTTTCAAAAATCAACATCTTGCCTTTAACTAGGTTAAAGAACCAATGTCATCTAAAACACGATTCACGACAAACCCAAATCATATTTGATATTAAATACAAGGTTCTGAATAGAAAATATATCGGCTTATATTCAATATCAAATTCTGAAACCAACATATATCGTATTGGAAATAACGATATAAAATATATCTTTCAAATTCCCATAACAATATCTGTATAGTCACGAAATCCAACATCGAAATATTCCGAAGATAATTTCGATTCAACTCCAGTCCAATTCACGTATTGGGAATATTGATTATTTTTTAAATCACTTTCAAATTCAATTTATTTATTTCAAAAATAAATTGATTTTAATTCTAGTTCAAAACTAGTTCATTTCGATAAAAATCTATTTTTATCATTTCAAATGTGGAGTTTTTCATCCCAGTTCTTTCCAATTCACATATTATGATTTTACACAAATTATCAATATTTTTAACAATTTTATCAAGGCCCGTACAGTCGATTTCCAACAACGGCCATCGAACTGCATTTACAACGACCATTTTCAAATATGATTTGGACATAACTCCAAATCCAACCATTAAATTTCAAATTTCTAATATTCATTGGAAAGCTCTTTTCGATACGAACCCAACGGTTCCGGTTCTAGGAGAATCCGACGGTCGGATCTCCCGCAACGTCAATTCAAAGTTAATGGTTGAAATTCACGAACTGCCGCGGCGCAGCGCATTCTATTCTGGCCATTATATATATATAATATATATATTATATATATTTCGTTGATTTCCTTTTAAAACGTATTTTATAAATCGTTTTAAATTCGTTTTCAAAACCATTTCAACGCTACATTCAATTTCAAATCGATTTGATTTCAATTCAATTCGAATTCATCTCAATTTTATTTAATTCGAATTCAAATTCGTTTCAATTCAATTCAAATTCTAATTCGTTTCAATTCAATTCAATTTGAATTTACCGTCTATTTAATTCAATTCGAATTCATTTCAAATTGATTTCAATTCAATTTCAGTTCGTTTCAATTCAATTCAAATTCTAATTCGTTTCAATTCAATTTAATTCAATTTGAATTCATTTCTATTCAATTTGAATTCAAATTCACTTTCTATTCAATTCGAATCGAATTCATTTTCTATTCGATTCGAATTCATTTCAAATTGATTCAATAAAATTTCAATTTGAATTTTAATCTAATTTAATTTGAATTTCATTTCAAAATATTAAATTTTGAAATCACTTTTCAATATTCATTATAAAACGAATAAAATCGATATAAATATCGTTCACGTCAAAATAACGCATCTCTAATCCACACGGCTTTATATTTTTCAAAAACTTCTTTATTTTATTCAACAAATGAATATTTATTCTATTCAACACATGAATCTATATTTCTTTCAACACACGACTAATCTCAACACATGAGTACTGTCAACACATCACTATTTTTGTTATGTAAAATATTTTATAAAATTATGGTATCTATCGTTTGATTTTCCATTAGACTCCACCGTGAAGTAGTTCTAATTTTAAATATGATAAAGATGTAAATTTTGTTATTAAAATATTTTACTCAACACATGAATAATTTCAACACATGAATTTTCTTTTATAATATTCATTATTTTCCCGATTGGAATGAGGCCCAATCAATCACCATATAATGTTAATTATGTGGATTCCATACAACACATGTATATAATAGCAACGATAACCAATCAACCATCATCCAAGGTGCACCACACAACTGCATAAGCATCAAATATAAATAATCAACGCTTACACAGCCTGTCGACCAATCGATCGACATTCAATTAAATAATTGGGATAAGTGAACTCAAATATCATCCCAACACCCGTGTGGGGTTTCAAATCAACAAACACAGATTTTTATTTGTGCAGTTGGGCGATATGTAAAATTTATCATCCTAATCAATATCAGTCCAATTAGTGTATATAAACAAATCGGTCGATTTGTTAATAAATATTCATTTATTCACTTTCACGTTAAAAATTATATTTTTAACGATAATTAATTTATTTCAACACATGAATATATTTCATTATCTATTTCACATCAACTTCACAAACAAATTTCACAACACATCAATCAAACAAACAAGCCATCCATGGTCTGTGGATGGCGGGTGTCGGGTGCTGCTAAGCACCGTCTGCATCCTAGTATATATATATATAACTAGAAAAAGAGATTGAAGAGTGAGAAATTCTCACCAATAGCTATCCCAATTCCACGACACTTCTTTTGCAGAAACCTTCGTCGTTCTCGCCTTTTGTCACTTTCGTCGCCCGTAGCCACTACATATATAAAAAAATCACATTTTTATATTGCTATTCAATATATAAAAATCTTGTTTTTACTTCGCTATTCAATATATAAAAATCGAGTTTTTACTTTGCTGTTCAATATATAAAAATCGAATTTTTACTTCGCTATTCAATATATAAAAATCGAATTTTTACTTCGCTATTCAATATATAAAAATCGAATTTTTACTTCGCTATTCAATATATAAAAATCGAATTTTTACTTCGCTACTATATAGATAAAAATTCTATTTTTATCACGCTATTCTCTATACAAAGATTTCGCCTTTTCAAAAATAAATATTTCGCCTTTTCAAAAATAAATATTTCTCCTTTACCTACTTTAAAAATGTCGTCTTTCACTACATAAAAATATCGTCTTTTTATATCCTACCATATAAAGATCACATTTTTATCGTCTATATAATATGAAAATTATATTTTCTACCTTTACATACGATAAAAATTATATTTTTAACCTCTACATACGATAAAAATTATATTTTTAACCTCTATAATATAAAAGATTATATTTTTATCCTTCCACAATATAAAAATTCAGATTTTTAATTGCTAAAATTAATTAAACAAAACATAATAAATGAAAGGGCTTACATTGCTTTAAGGAGGAGCGGAGGGGGGTTTTCTTGTTCGCTGGTGGTGGTGGGCCCTCTAGCAGGCGGCGGAGGTGGAGCGGAAGTGGGGGGGGGGGGGGGCGGTGGAGGCGGAAGAAGAAGCAGCAGAGGCGGCAACAGTAGGAAGAGGGGCGTGTTCTTTTTCAGAGGAAGAAGAAGAAGGAGAGGAGGAAGAAGGAAGCGGCAGCGTCCACCGGGGGGGGGGGGGGGGAGGCGCGATGGAGGCGGCGGCGGTTCCCCCCCCCCCCACCGTCGCCCGCTCTCTCTCACTTTTTTTTTCTCTCGTTCGTTCTGAATGAACGAAAAAAGGGGGGGCAGAAGGTATAGGAAGGAAGGAAGAGGGTTTTATTTTTTTATTATTTTAAATTTCAAAAAGTTGACTTTTTCATACGACCTCTAAACGAGGCCCACCGCCTGTCGTCCATAGCGTTTCACCCCCATTCCGAACACAATGAGATATGTATCGTAGGCTGATTCGACCATTTCGATCAGTTTCCGTTAAAATCAACATATAACTCTATATATTGAATTTGAACGCGCATTTCATTTTACCGGGGTCACATACTAACTCTATAAATCCCAAAAAAATATTTTCTAGCTTCGTATTGATGATACGGTCCTAACAAAACTAATTTCGTCGAATTCTGAGACCGTTGGAAAAATGGCCATTTTCCAGTCGATTAAAATCAACTAAAACTGGTCAAACGCGTTTTCCTTTGCCACGCTCACATATTGATTCGAAAAATTATGAAATTTGGAATCTAGAAATAATTTGACATCACGGATCCAACAAAAGTGGTTTCGTCGAAATCCGAGGTCGTTTGCAAAATTCCCATTTTTAAGGGCCTGAATTCCATAGCGACTATTCTGAATTTTCAACTGGACATATCTTTTGATCCCCGCTATGAAATTTCGATTTTTCGGATTCGTTGGAAAGATATTCTCAATTAGATCCTAATGTTTTTGGTTTCGCTAAAATCCGGATTGTTTTGCACCCGGTGCATTCAATTGAAGTTTGAAATCGAATTATCGAACTACCGCGCCATTTTCAATTCCTATTTATAATTATATATAATTATTTATATTCTAACGACGATCTATATAATATATACATTCGAATCTATTCAAAATAAATTTCTCGTCGTTATTATTTAAAATAATCTATTTTAAATGTTCAAAATTCGCTAAAATTGCCAAAATAAAATTTTTAAACTGGCTCGCATTTCCGGGTTATTACATCCTTTTTCGTAACACCTATAACATATGACGTTTTCATATAGACCCAATGCTGGTCTTTTCCTAATCCTCTTCTCTTTCTCTATTTCATCTTCTCCCATGCCTTTTTGTGAGGGTCTTCTTCGTTCGATATGTCTTGATTTCCTTTTTGTCCATCTAAGTAAACTCAAAATCAGAGTCTAATAGAGTTCTCATAAAGTTTCCATTAATTTAAAATTTAATTATTATTAGAACAAACTTTCATATACATTAAAATAATGTTACTTAAATTATTCATCAAATATTACCCAAATCATAAATATTTCCAAAAGCACTAAATTTAGTTATACACACAATTTCATTTCTAAATTTAGGTTTATGTGGTATAATCAAGGTTATCACGACGCCAAGTCGAGCCACTACCGTCTGGAAGACTAGTCGATAAATCGCCCGACTAGTCGTGACTAGTCGACTAATCACCCGACTAGTCGTGACTAGTCGACAAGTCTTTTATATACATATATTTATTAGACTTAAATATATAATATAATTAGATATAAATATAAATTTATAATAAGTTCGAATTCAACAAAGATAACATAATAATAAGTTCAAATTCAACAAATATTCATAATAGATCCTAGTCACAACATAATAATACCAATAATATCCATAATAGATCATAAAATGAGTATGAACTCAAGCAAAATTATCTATCTTAATATCATCTCCATCACCTTCTTCAACATTGGCATTGCTTGGATCGGGTGATGGTACACCATAATCATCCTCCACTTCTTCATCATCAAGAGGAATGGCTTCTTCATCCAAGTCTTCATCAACTGATCCAAATCTCGAACTAGTGTTACGACGAGGTGCGAGGAGGAGCCGAGGAGGAGCAGTGATGAGGTGTGAGGAGAAGCAATTAGGGTTTTTTGCTATCGATGTTATCGATCTCGTCTTGGGTTTTATCGATGTCGATCAGAGAAATTAGGGTTTCGGGGCCGGCTTAAGCCCACTCTCGTCGAATTGAACAAGTCAATTATCGTCGAACTTGATTGACCGACTAGTCGATTTGTCGTCGGCGTGATAACAGTGGGTATAATACTCAATTATATGTTCATATGGTATAATACTCAATTATATGTTCACTAGAAAGGAATTTTTGACTTATACTTTTGAAGTTCAAATTTTAACTTGTACTCTTATAAAATTAACCATAATTTCAGTTTAATGAAAAATAAAATACTCGAGTCAGGACAATATATTCTTATGTCAGCTAGTTCAAATCATGAAATAAGGGAGCAATAATTACAAATCATTACAGGGTAAAATTCAATTATTGAATTGTGTCCAATTAACGGTCATTTCAAAGTTTTTTTATTTGAATTAAATTCACTATTTTAATTTCAAAATCTTCCAAATAGTAAATATTAAATTTCCATATCAAATCGTATTTTTATTCGAGATCTAAATAAATTCTTTTGAAAATATGGATATTTCAAAATTCAATTATTATGAACAATTATATCAGAAGATATGAAACCAAATTTGGAGATTTCTCCCAATAACAAGGCTAATGAATCATAACCTATTGCAATATAAGTAAACAATCGAAATACATTCCTCAATGGACTGCACTTAGGTTCTTGAATCAAAGCCCATTTTTCGAATATGGGGTTTTTGTATCGTTGGTAACTTACTAAATCATTTGTTACCCGAGGTTGCAAAACGATTGAGAAGATATTTATAAGTACTTTGTAAATCATATCATTGTTTACTTTTTTCCAAAACCACTGATTTTTTTTAAAATTTAACCGAGTTTTTGTTCTCTAAATAACATTTCAAATCTCATTTGTTTATAAACATATTTATAAACTAGTTATATTGATAATATGACTTTCTTTAATATTTTATTTCAAATATTCTATTTATATCAAACATCGTTTTTCAATCTAAAATGTTTAGTTTAAAACATTTGAATTTCAAATATTAATTGAAACTCATTTAAACTTCAGGTTTTATCAAATGATAATTTTTTTATACTTAAATTTGAATCAAAATTAAAACAATGTAAACCTTAAACAAATTCACATTATAGATTCGTTTAAAGCAAATTTATAATTCGTACTAGTTTAAACATGATTTATAATTCAAATTTAACCTTAATTAGATCAAATTTAAATTGAAGTAATTTAGTTAAGGTAATTTAAAATCTAATTCAAAATTCTAATTTAAAGTAATTTAGTTAAATTAATTTAAATTAGTCTAAATTAGTTTAAACTAATTTAAATTTTCAATTCAATTTAAAAATAAGTTTAAATACCTAATTTATGCTAAATCTGATTTAAATTTCAAATTTCTTTTAACGGATCCCTTTGAACAATTTCATTTTGACTCATAATCAATCTCGTAGGTATATATCATTTCAACCAATTTTGGTATTCCAATTCTGGTCATGGTATATAACCATCAAACAACAATATCATTCGATAATCAATACTATGATGACAATGATATATCATAACAAACGACACAATATCATTTATTGTAACAATCAATAGATTTATGCATACAATCTAAACTCAAGTCAATATGTAACACGCTAAAATCATCTATCGATGTGTTTGGTTGTCAAATATTAAAATTTAATATCAAACTAAATTTTAAATCAGTAAACCATTTTAATTTGATCCGTTCTAATTTCATATTGAATGTCAATGAATCCAATTCAAATTCAAGTTTTCAACTTTGATTAAAACAAATATAATATTTTGTTAACTCATTTTAAACTCAATACAATAAATTTCTGTTTAAATTTATTTAACTATCAAATATATCAACAACCAATTAACTAATATCTAATCAATTCAATAACAATGTTGGGTGTTAACTAGCAATGACGTCAACATGCCACTGTTAATATAAATCACTAAATGGCACTTTGATAATTTTACTTGCATATCACTATATATGTCATGAATTCAAATAATTAAATTCACAAAAATATAAATCGTGAGTTATAACACTGCTACAACAAATCTGACCTTTAAGGACGTGAATTACTGTCTCTAAAAATAAGGTATGCATCATAAAAAGTCTTCAGTTCGACATAAAATTTTCCATCGCACAAGCATCGTAAAAGATGCGGACGCTAAAAAAACTTTACATCACAAAAAGCATATTATATGTCGCGAACAATGCTTAAACGTTGCAAATTTATTGCATCGCAAATTGGACAGAACTTCTCTATTAATATTTGCAACATAAAAGTAGTATCGCTAAACAATAATGTTAGCTATGACGGAAATTTTCACCATAAATTGTTGATTTATTTACACACAGATTTTTGCGTTGCATATAGGACTACTGATGAGATCCTTGTACTCCTTCCAGAATATGACAATCATAAATCCATGCATTGATCCACACATGCCCAAGCCCTAAATTTGTTGTTAATGTCTTTGCTTCATGATATGATTTTGGAAGTGTCTCACTTACAAGTAGTGCTGCTTTAAAAGATTTGCTGCTTCATAATAATGATGTGATTATGTTTCATATAATTGAAAAAAAAATATTAACAAAGTTGTTCACATTTCATGTTATCACGCTAATAATAGTCGTAAGAGTATTTGTAATAGAGTAGTTATTGCAGTTTGAAATGCAAAAAAAAAACATAAAATAAAGAAAAGGCGTGTCATTTTGCGTCGTGCGCCATTTCTTGTGTGTCGCGCCGCATAGGCTATGCTTGTCGTTATTTACTTATTTTGTTTCTAAGAACCTAATTATCGTTGATTCATGTGTGTGACAGAGACATGAATTAGATCTATATTTATTTGTTGGCTATTGATGAATGTGAATCCAGTCTATTTCATTATCCCCTAATTGCTTTCTCTTATTATATAAATCTCTCTTTTTATTTAATTGCTGTTATTTTATGCGTTTTCAATCAACCAAAATCCTGGAATAACTTGATTGGATTTATTAATTAAAATATTTTTGGTCCCAGAGTCTGACACCCTCTACAACAATCCTTGTTGTTTAGGAAAGCCGAACGGATCTTACAGTTGTTTACAATTGTTTGATTTGTTCGCAAACAGGTCCCACAGTGGAAATGGGATAGCATTTCAATGGACTTTGTTGATGGGTTGCCTAGGTCAAGAAGGGGCAATACCAGTATTTGGGTAATAGTGGACAGGCTCACTGAAAGCACTCACTTTATACCCGTTAAGAGTAGAAGGACTGCCTCGTCTCTAGCATCTATTTATCTTAAAGAGATAGTTAGACTCCATGGGATACCCTCCAGTATAGTTAGTGATCGAGATCCTATCTTTACGAGTGAGTTTTGGAAGAGTTTGCAAGAGGTTGTAGGCACACAGCTATGCTTAAGCACGACCTATCACCCCCAAACCGATGGCCAGACGGAAAGGGTGAACAGAGTACTAGAAGATCTCTTGAGACTGTGCATTCTTGATTTTGGAGGGACATGGGAAGATCATCTTCCTTTGGTGGAATTCGCTTACAACAATAGCTACCAAGCCACCATAGGCATGGCACCCTTCGAAGCTTTATATGGAAGACCATGCCGATCACCAACTTGTTGGTGGGAGTCTACAGACAAGCTCATACTTGGACCATACATGATCAGAGAAACTTCAGAGAAAGTAGACTTGATACGAAGGCGAATGAAGACCGCACAAGATAGACATAAGTCCTACGCAGATAAAATAAGGACCGACCTTGAGTTTGAGGCTGGAGACAGGGTTTTCCTTAAAGTATCTCCTTTAAGAAACGTCGCTCGCTTTGGATCCGCAGGAAAGTTGGCACCAAGATTTGTAGGGTTTCCTATCACTGAGAAGATTGGGAATATGGCTTATAGAGTAGAGCTACCCAGAAGACTGGCTGGAGTTCATAATGTTTTTCATGTTTCTCAACTACGAAAGTGCTTACATGAGTCTGCGGAAGTTGTGGAGCCAAGCATACTAGAGGAAGTAGAAGTGGAACGAGAAGCGACATTGAGGAGAGTTCCAACTCGTATCTTGGGTACAGAAGTCAAAAAGCTATGCAACCGCGAAGTCAGACTTGTTAAAGTTCAATGGAGCGACGCCGAGGAAGACGCGACTTGGGAAACTGAGGACAAAATACGCGCAGCCTACCCTTATCTTTTTGAGGGTACATCCTTAATCTCTTTTTCCTTAAGTTTATACATGCTTATATATATCTTTCTAGTATATCTCCTCGGTCCTATCCTTTATCCTTAGGTAGAAACCAATGGATGTAAACAAGTATTTGAAACATGTTATGATTGATGGCTGCAAGTGGTTGCAAGTGGTTGCTAGTGGTTGCTCATGGATGCATATACACACACATTAGGTGTTAGATCGGCTTAGTCACTTTCATATTGCATATGCATATGTGTATTTGTATATGGATTGAACTTGATGTGTTATCATATGGACGTTGCATTTGTATGAATGATTGTGCACTCATGTAGAAAGTATGATTAGGAATAATCGCATACATAATGGACTCATGGCACTGACATAATTTGCATTAAGGAGGTTAACTGAATCAGTAGACCGCCTGATTTTGCATTAGATAAGGACATGTACACACACTATGCATACAGTCATGGAAGCATTAGAAGTCTTTTTAAGGACAATGGACGCCTGTGTTTGATGGTTGAGTAGATGGACAATTGGGTTATAGGATATACGTTCTTCTCGACTCGAAGATTTCGGGGACGAAATCCTTTAAGGAGGGGAGAATGTAACACCCTGTATTTTTTGTAATCATTATAGTAACAAATTAAAGAATACTTAATTATAAATGTGAGAATAAAAGGAAACGGGTTATGCCATTGCGTTCGTCTCGGAATTCTGCTTGAGATAGAGTCCGAGTTTGTGTAAATCGGACTCTGTATGAAGGAGTTATGACCTTCAGAAGATTCAAGAATTTAAATAAATTAAAACAGTTCAAATTAAAATCCAAAGTTCAAATTCAAACCCCGAAGCAGGCTGGGCGGGAAATTTCCCGCCCAGAAATCAGGTCGACCAGGGGGTCGACCTGGGTCACACAAGTCGACCAGGGGGTCGACCTACCCCCTCGCCCAGATCCAAAAATGAGACGATGCTGACTAGTTGCTGAGCCTTTTCTGACCAATTGCTGAGTTAATTAGGCTTAGGTGGAAATTCTGGATAACTCTATCTAGTCTGGACAGTTGTGATTGCTCCTAAAATAATCTAACGGCTCACATAAGATTAAACTTCTATAAAAGCAACCCTAATCCTCAAACCCTAAATCACACTAATTCATTCCAAGGAGCCATCATGTTGTCAATGAACGTTCTAGCCTAGCCACCATTTCTTCTTCAATTAGAAAGCGAGTCAAAAGCTTCGAATCAAAACTTACTTAGAGAAATTGATAGTCTTCTCCAAGGGATTGCTTTTCTAATTCATAAAACAGATCCCAGAAAAACAAGACTTTCTTTTCTTTGTAAGTCCTGTTATTATTTAGATGTGAACGATTAAAAGTTGTGATTTGTAATAAAATGAAAACTAGAGTAATTCCTAGTTGTAAGATAACGACGATGCTGATTTATGCCTATTCTTGTAATGATTCTATCGTATATGCTTGTGAGATTATTGTGGTTATTATGTTGGTGTTAAAACCAATCATGTATTATGTAAAGTTTGGTGATTTATTCATGTTATGTTACATGCAAGTTGTTAGGCTATGTGGTTATTATGTTAATGTAAAGCAATCATGTAAAATTGGTGATTCATTCATGTTATGTTACGTGCAAGTTGTTAGGCTACGTGGTTATTATGTTGATGTAAACCAATCATGTAAAATGTGTGATTCATTCATGTTATGTTACATGCAAATTATTAGGCCAAGACATGTATTATGTTTAGATTTACATTTAGATCTATGAAAATTGGATCCAAAATAAAAGTTCATATTTACATGCCTTGTTAAACTTGTGTAATTCCATATGTTTAAGATTCATTATTATTGGAACCAAATTAAAAGTTCACATTCACATGTCTAGTCAAACTTATGTAATTCTATATGCTTAAGGTTTATGTTCATTGGACCCAAAACAAAAATTTACATTTACATGCCTAGTTGGATTTGGGTAATTTCATATGCTTAAAGACTTATGTTAGTTGGATCCAAAAATGCAAGTTCATTATTTTATGCCACATTTACATGGCAAATGTTTAGTTAATTCCTTATTATTTTATGTTGTGTGAATAGTACATGCTCCCTTCTTTCCCCTTTTTGTATATAAGTTAGGCTAAGTTACGAGCCTAACATTCTATGTGAATTTTGCGAACGTATGACGGGGGTAACGTTGGGAAAACCTTAAATTCATATTAATGGCATAATTTGGCCCATAAATATATGAATGATTAGTGGCATAAAATTGGTATAATTTATGTACCTAAAATTATGAACATGATTTAGAGAGGAATTGGGCATGGCTTGAATGACAATAATTTACATATAAATATAAAAGGTAAATATGTAAATTTAGAAAAAGACGAATATGCCTAACTCGAGGTTAGATTGAGTTACGGTGTAAGACTGCCCGGAACCGCCCGGCACATCCACCAACCGTAACAATATATATCTAATGTGAGAGGTTAGTGCATCAAGACCAAAAGAACCCGAGGTTAGACTGAGTTGCAGTGTAAAACTGCCCGGACCCGACCGACACATCCAGTGACCGCAACAATACCTGTATAATGTGAGTGATTGGTGCTTTAATGAATGAATTAAAGCTAAGTCAGGAATGGTAGGGTTAAGTTAATTAAGGCAACACTTAACCAATACAACATGTTAACTAAACTGATGGGTGGGGTTAGTTTAATTTGGACACTTAACCAATTTAACATGTTGATTAGGAAACCCTAGTAACGGGGACCCATTTCAGCAGTAACCCACATAGATGTATCATGGTACCCTTAACTAGGCAGGGTGGGACACAATTACTGGGCTGATTATAAGCGGTCAAAACAACGGCGGGTGGTGCGTCAGTGTAGGTTCTGACAGAGTGTGGGCGTGCACGTACTCCGGAGTGGAAAAAGCAGGCACTGGGCATCAGTAGTTATACACTGTGCATCTTGAATTGTATCGGGTTGCCACTATAGGATTTGATACACCCTATGATGGGACCAGCACAGGTATCTACAATCAAGCGGGGGTCGAATGACACAAGTGGTAAGCATACATGAGTAGGATCCGATCGATAAAAAGGGGATCATTTATCTTGAACACATGGTGCTAGTTGAAACACTAGTACAGGGGTGCAGAGAAGTTGAAATGAGTGCGATAGCATATTCAGTCTTATCATCTTATTTCTTGGGTGTTGTCCTAGATTCAGTTTATTCAAGTCATAATCCTTTTCTTGTTTACATGCTAAATAATCACTGGACTTACCAGACTCATGTTTGACCCATTTTTCTTTCGTCTTCTTTTCTTCCGTTTCCCCACCCCCTCAGGTCCGCAGGGAGGAAACACCTCAGCTTAGTTCAGACCTTTTTCAAGCTTGAAGAGAGTAGATGTATGGCTTGGACTTTCTCTTCTTGGGCTATGGCTTTGGATACACTCTTAATGGGAATTATGCTACTTTATTATCGTTTTATGCTTCTTTATGTTTTAATCAAGACAGAGTATTTTGATGTAACGATTTGGAAGTTGTTTTGAGACTGTTTGTTGTAACGACTTTGTTATGAACAACGTATGAAATAAATTTCGTTTTTCCGCTGCTTATAAGTCTGTCTTGTAAATTATCTGTGTCTTTTACCTTCAATGCTCCACCAAAGTTAAGGCATTCCCTTTGTGAGTGACCTTAACGGAGGTGGGGTGTTTCATTTTATTTCATGGTTCTTAAAATGTACAAGGCAACCGCTGTTTACATCTATGCATATCTATATGATGATCTACCTACATTGAATTGAACATTCGCTCTTCCATAATTAAGTCGGAAGACTCTGTAATATAAAATATTAATAAGTTGGTATTGACTAGTAATATCGAGTCACTATTCTATAACCCTTGCAGGTTAATTCAAAAATTATGCGAACAATGCTATAAGGACCGAAATGTTTTTTGTCAAAAGTTGCGAAATAGAGAGAAAAAGATATGTTCCACCTCGTACCTTTGAGGAGTAATTCATGGGGGTCCTACTCATTTATCTCACATTCACATAATTTGACATAAATTCTTTCGGTCTATTTAGCATTTTTGAAAGTATGCTAATGTTTTTATAGAAAATCCACTATATCCATATTAACATTTGACTTGGATGCATAAACTTTGATTCAGTCGTGAATTTCTAAACTTACATTTTATATGCGACATCGAAAATAAATTGTTAATATACAATTACTTTAAAAAATGAATACATCTTGATTTATTGTATATCGTATTTGGAGATTCTTGAATTTTAAAATTATACATTAAATTGTAAAAAAGTCGATGCAAACAACAAAATGGAAATGGCTTTACAATGCGGAAAACGATTTGGTTAGTTGAATCCAGTAAATCAATTTAGACAAATGAATAAATGTTGACATAATGTATACAATATCTGAAGATTTAATAAATATTCGTTAGTCGATTCCAATAAATTAATTCAAGAAAATAAATATAACCTGATTTATTCTATACAATATTTAAAGATTTAATAAATGATACACATATTAAAACTGAAAAGATTCTGCAATGTTGAAAACGATTTAATTAGTTGATCCTAATTAATTAATTTAAACAGATGACTATACCTTAATTTGTTATATGCAATATGATATCTGTAGACTAATGAATTTCATGTATATGCATTAAATTGTGAATAAATGGTCATCTTTATCAATATTTGGCTTAAAAGCACAAATTTTTGCTTCAACCGCGAACTTTAAATTTCCCTATGAATGGAACATGGGACAAAGTATATGTTAATGTGTAACTTATTTAAAAAAATGAATGTATCTTGATTTACTATGCACTATATCTGAAGATTTATGAATTTCAATGTTGTGCATTAAAATGTGAATAAAGTGTATAAATGTAAAAAAGAAATAGTTTTAAGATGTTGAAATCGGTTTAGTTCGTTGATTCTGATAAATTAATACAAATGAATATGTTTTGATTTATTGTGTATCATATCTGAAGATTTATGAATTTCTAGATTGACTAATTCTATTTATACACCAACAACCTCTTAACATACGCTGTAAAATAAAATAAACTACTATACACCAAAAATTACTTTACATACACCATATCTTTTACAAAATTAGCCTGATTTTATTCATCATCTACCTTCTTTAAAGCTCTAAACTAACATATAAGAAAAGTAAAAAAAATGGCATTAAAAGAAGTTCAAGTTCAGTAAAACGAACTTTAATTTTTTGAATATATGGTAAACAATTTATTGTGCTACAAAAAAAGTCTTAATTTCAACAAAAAAGACTATTTCTAAATTAAATGATTTAAAACTTGAGGACTTACTTATAAAAGTTCTCTTAATTCAAATTTTTGGCATCGGGTTTTAAACACATTAAGTTCTTCAAACCTTTTTACACGGGTTTGACCAAATATTTTTTATTGTAATGTTTTAGTTTGATGGTTTATAATTTAAAGAGTAAAAATGCAACAAAGAAGAATGGTAGTTTAATAATATATTATTTTAGCAAAATACTGGTGTACATTATGTAATTTTCGGTGTATGAATAGAACTAGATATCTTAGTCAAAGTGAATTAAATCACCTTCGATTCAATGTGTGTTGCATTTTCAGTCTTTTGTAAAAATAGATATTTGAGGTCCTTTCTTTTTTCTATATTCAATGCTCTAGGTATGTATTTCGTGAACTGGCCCAAAAGGCAACTAAATTAATTATACAACTAAAAAAACAAGCTAAATATCAACAAAAATTAAGCACAGAAAAGGAAGATTTTTTTTAATACTATACGTACTAGTGCTGTGGTTTCTAGAAAATGGGTACATGTCCTATAGAACACAAAAAAGAACTAAATTGCGAGAAATAATTTATTAAACCTAATAACATAATTATCCAAAAAAATAAAATGAAAAAAAGAGAACAAGAATAATGATTGCATAACATATATTTTATTACTTTGAGAAGATTGTTATAATTGAGGATTTGATGGAAATAACAGATAAGAAAAATTTGTGTTTGTTCGTCTTCAAACAATAGAGTTCTATATGGAATACCAAATATCAATAGCATTAATTTGCATTTATAAAAGCATTAAAGAATATAACAGTTAAATATACTGAAAGGATAAGTGAAGAAAGGGGATGGTGTAAACACAAATTTTAGCTTAACTTGAACTAGAATCGAGGATATGAGTTGAGAATGAATAAAAGGAGAGAATACAGATGATTGTTGGAGGAAATTATAAATAAAAGGAGGAAGAAGGGGGCAAATCGTTTAGTCCCACATTGGGGAAAACTATTGCCTTTGCCACTATATATGAAAAGGTATTATGTATTATGTTAAAAGGAAAGGGGAGATGGAAATAAAAGAGACAATGGCGTGAAGCAAGAGCATATCCATGGACATTAATATAAAAAATGTCAAAAAATGTAATGCTTTGGATTCGTTGCTAATGAATAGACGCATCCATTCATCATTCAAATTCGCTACGCTTCTGAACTGATGCAAAACGAATAGATGTGGCTATTTGAATTCAAACAGTCATAACCATTGGGAAACGGTTGTGCCTCTTCACTACCTATATAAAGGCTGCCCGATTTCAGTTTTAAACATCTCGAAATCATTTTCTACTCCTTGTTTTTACTGTTTTCTGCCATTAAAATCTTCTCGAAACTCTGCTAAATTCTTGAGTAAATTATACGGGTTATAGTTCTGCAGGCTATAACTCCATCATCTTGTCACTGCACCGATCAAATCCAAGATAGTGAATCGTTGTGTCTGTGCAAACACGCCGATTAAAGATATTCGGTATCTCCTTCGTTGTATCTTTGAATCGGTTTTCCATTACTCGTGCACAAAATTAAGAGGGCAAATACTGTTTTAGGATAACGATCACCACATCGTGCCTCGGAGATTTGTGTTCTAAAAGATAGAGAATATCCAGCGACGAAGTCGACAACCAACAATGATCACTTATTCACCTTATATAATAGAATACATAATGATTTGGTTAGATTGACACGTATAGTCAGTTTAATTGCTGCTAAGTTCAGAAGATAATGTAATTAATTTTACATACAACCTTGATCACGTAGATAAAAATTTAAATGCTACAATTTTGACTTAATAGAAAATCAAAATAAGTTACATAGAATTCAATGTCATGGTCGCAACGTGTCCGTGTGGATATGGATGTTGGATGTTAATGAAGTTGCTTCATTTTCAATTACCGTAGTTGGATGTTGGCTGTTGTACATAATTAAAAAAGATACAACTACTCCTGCGAGAGCAATCTTAAAGGGAGTGAATAGCTAGCATGCTTTTTCTTTTTAATAAACCATTAAAGAGACTCTAGATTTGAGAGAAAGTATTTCTTAATGCAAAAAAAGACATTGCACATTTAAGAGAAAATGATGATTTGACACTCCAGATGGTATAGTGCAGTAGGAGTTTCCAGTGATCAGTAAGGAAAATAACATCTGCAACTTCAAATCTACGTAGTGGTTGGTGTTTACATTTATTGGACAATGATAAAATTCCAAGGTATCTTGACGTATTGAGGGTTCAATCCGCATATCTAGGTTGGATGTGTTAGGCCTATTATTAACTATTTAATTCCTCAGGTGCATGCGAAGTGGAAATAGGTGGAGCATTACTGAAGTCAATGCTATTACTTTATACTATATCATGCTTGCCTTTTTTGGTACTTATTGTTCTAGAAGGTGGTTCCAGCAAAGATAGAGTTAGTTAACTTGCCTTCCAAAAAAGTATAATGTTCAGAACACAATTTGAGTGCTAAACTTAGTGTTGATGTGTGCTACATAGCTAGCAAAAAGTTGCAATTATTTAGAAGTTTCTTTCAACCACCCTCTCATTGAAACTCAGTTATTACTTGCACATGATTCATTTAAGTAAAAATCCCAATAATATTATCTCAGCACTTCCATTTTTATTTGTGTACTATATTTTAATTATATGTTTGTGAAATAATAATGCATGGTGCATTGACAGGAAGTTGATGGTTGCGAAGTTAGAGTGGGGCATGCAGTGGAAAAACGAGACCTTCTTTATGATGATAGCTTGTTGAATTTTCGTTATTCTCTCTGTCTACCTTTGGTCGATTCTACCCTGGAAGATCGTGGATTCGGTCGTGGTTCTTGGCTTGATAATGTGACGATCGGCTTTTTCGACGTTCAAAAGTTGATCCTAATACAATCACATTAGTTATGTGTAGAACATTTGAGTGTTGAAAAACATATTCTTAAGGTGAAAGAAAAGAAAGCACAAAGAAAAATCCTACAACCTGATGAGTAATATATGGTATTCAAGCGATTTGTACTAAAAGTAACTTTAGTGTGAAAATAATATACTTCTATTATTATTATTGTTATTATTATTATTATTTGTTGTTGTTGAAGTGATGATGTTGACTGGTTTAATGGTAAATGCTGGATATCATTTTGAAATTTGAAAAAGCCACGTTCTAAATTAGCTTTCTTTGTTACTACGAATAAAATGAAACAGAAATTAAGAGATTTAAGTAGACATGAGTTCGTCTAGATTTTATTAACAATGCTGTTATAGTGTAAATTTGTCATTTATATCTTTAACCATTTACAAGCTTGAACTATATAGAATATCATGTCTAATTGAGTGGTAGCACACTATAGGCAATATTTGTTTGTGCTTATGAAGTACATTGGGTAGAAATCTGCCACACTGGCATTATCTAAGTTCAATACTTGAGTGAGTTGCGTTTATGTTACGTCTTAAGTAACTGAAAACAATAAAAAATGTTTAGGTTTGTGTTTCAGTATTACTTGTAACACTATAGAATTTAGTCTTACAATATGAAAATTTTATATTGAAACCTTTTTAAATGGAAACATTCATTCTTTCTAGCAGCACATAATTTTCTTTGAGAAACTAATTGTGGTTTGAACCTTATTGTCGAGTTGACTTTGTCAAACAGTACCATTCACAAAAGCATATTTTATGTTACCTAAGCTTCTTGCAATATGAGAAAAGAAAGTGGTAGTAGTATTTTTGGATATCCTCTCTTTATGTCTGTGGGTGGTTGTGTTTTAAAATCCTTCTATAATATGAGAAGAGAAATGGATACTAGTAATTTTAATTTCTTTTCTTTTTGTTTGTGGGTTGTGCTTTAAAATCCTTCTGTATTTTACCAATGTTGCATGAGCTTCACGATGGTGATCTAGTACGCACGTTGCATGCTAGACCTAAATCCTAATGCGTGCTTAATGCACGTATCTAGGACGAAAACTTTTGGGATAAAATCATTTGGCATTTTCCAAACTTCGAATCCCTTGCCAGAACCCAAATTATGAATCCTAGAATCTCTGGTGCGCGCCCATGATTTTTCGCATCCGAGCTGTGTCGATCCCAACATTTCGAGTTGCAAGAATTTGACTCTCGGAGCCGGGCCAAATTTGTAACCTGAAATCCACGTGATGCGCCTTACGATTTCGCATCCCATACCATGTTGATCTGCCTTTTCGAGATGCCAAAATTTCGCATCCCGGCTTGCCATTTTCCTACGCATCCGCTAAGTCTGCCATGCCAATTTCGACTCTGCTTTCCAAGATGCGAAGTTGTGAATCTCGGGGAATTATATGATGCGATCTAGTGATATTTCACATCCTTTTATGATGCAAAATATCTGGATATGAAATCCTAACTTGTCAACCCAAATCCCAGGCCTTGCCAGAGCCGATGTGCACATGGTGAAACCGAAAATTTTCCCATGTTGATCACTGCATTTTCAACATGCCAAGCCCAATGATCAGCCGAAATTCCAGAAGTGATCAACCAAGCATGAACATGTGGTTTCAACATTTTTCATGTGTCAATCGCCTGTTTTTAAACATGACGGACCGGAAGTTTGCCAAGCACCAGATTTTGATGTCGTGAGTTGCACAAGTCATTTTTCGTGATCGTGCAACGTCGATCAACTGTTTTTGAACGCCCAAAACAGAAATCCATTTATTTTTCCACGATGAGTTTTGCCACGTGATCAAACCGACATGCTCAAGGATTTTGAGTTGATCGAACCGAGTCAATCACGTATTTTTACCGTGCCGGTTTTACCAAGTTAGTTTATTAACAATGATTTTACGAATCGACGTTATTTCCAACATTTTCCAAACACGCCGCGACTTCGACCGAATTGCTTTTTGTTTTCTGACGACATTTTCGAGACTTGAGCACGCCGCTAACCCAAATCCTGATGAGCATTGTTGTCAAAAATATTAAAATCCTACGATTTGAATTTCATTTCAAATTGAATCTCTCCCTTTACGATTCGATTCATATTCTGATTCAAATCTAGCTAATACCACATATTAAAAAAATCATTCAATCTAAATTGATACATTCGACATACTTATTTGAATGTATGATCTCGATTCTAATTATTTCACAAAAAAAACCGAAACAAGAGGGAAAAAAAAAAGTTTAGGTCTAGAGACAGAAGTTCAAACATCAAAATAAATTTCAAAATGTGTGCAAATCTTTAATATATGGAAATTTTGAATCTACGATTTACGATTTAAATCCCGTTTTGATTTGAAGTTTGAATTTTATAATTTACAATTTGAATCTTATTTTGAAAACCTTGCTGATGAATGATTGTTTTACCGAAAAGCTAATCAACGGGATTTAAAAATTATTTTTCCTTTCTTCTTGTTATGAAAATCTTAAAACTAATGCACAAAATTTTATGAACGTCAATATGCTTTAACTTTTATTAGTCCCTTACCTGGAAAAAATAGTGCTTATCATAGTTCACAATTATTTTTATACGGGAAAGTAACATTCAGTAGCATTCAACAGCGGTTTCAGTTGTAAAATATGAATATGACCTTGTGCGTGTACGCACTAATCTAATAATATAATGTTTGAAAATTTGAAATGATCCTATAAAAGGATAACATAATGTATTTCAGCTATCCTTAGTCTTAGTCGAAGAAAGATCATTAAAACTTTAGACGCCAACAAAATCTGCAATTTAAGCTATATAATTATAAGACCACAGCTGTCATTCTGTTGACATGTTACGTACTAACCTTAATTTGTCACAAATTTATCAGAAGTAATTTGCTTTAACGTACTGTCCACTCTAATTGCAATAGCATTCTCTCAACAGCATTGTTTTGTCCACATATTTCAGTTTGGATTACTAGGTTTGTCTTCCAGGTGACAACCAAAAACGACATGGTTTGAAATTGAAACTGTCCTTCGTTACTAAATAAACTGAAAAAGTGATGCAATGGTTGCTAGCTTTTTAAACTCACGCAAACATTTAACAACACTCATACAAAACAAACATCTGCAATGGCAATGTCAAAGACAACATCAGTGTTAATGGCTATAGTAGCGCGGCTTATATTTAATGCCTTGATCTCGACCAATGCTCGATCAGTTGTATATGCATCAGTGAACACACCAATAGAAAATGCACCTTTTGGCGGTGATCCTAAATCTGTTGAGTTGTTCATTAAAAAATGCGATGAGCTTGAATCCGAATGTGAAAGTTCAGATGATTGCGACAACCGAAAATTAGGTAGTTATAAGATGTGGCTGTGTTTAAAGTGGCGTGAACAGGAAAATTTGACCTGCAAGTCCAAGTGTAAGCAACAAGCTATTGGAATCTGACGTTATGTGGTGGCTGTTGATCATGGTTAGCGATTAGTTGTTTTGCTTCTAATCTGTTGCTAAATCTGATGCATGGTTAGGAAGAACAGTAGTGCTTTGTGGTGTTATTTGTTGTAGTGCTTGATGTGTTGCTGAATGAAATGAATCAGTTTTCTTTATTTTAGCTCGTTTTATCATTTCCGCTTTGATTAATTTGCATGGAAATAGAAAAATGATGCTAGCACCCGCAACACAACAATGTTCATTTCACCGTGATATTAGTACACTTATATCTTGCAGTATAATAAGAGAAACTTTGTCAAGCTTGTCTATTATACTTAAAAGTTGAAAATGGCAGGGGAAGTTTATATTCAACAATTATTTGAAATAAAGCTGATTTTATAATGATTTAGGTTACAATATTTTTCTTTTGATTTAGATTACAATATTTACGAAAACAAAACTTCTTTTTTATGGCAGAAGGAATGATGTTATTTACAGTGGTGTATTATCTTACTATAATAGGCGCATGTATTATCACAGACTGATGAATGCCAAGCAACCTTAATTAAGTATATATTCTTCTATCGATCTCACAAGTATGGAAGCACCTTAGCATTGTTATTTACATTTCTGCCCCATTATCAGTTTGCATCGATATGAATTTTAATTTACCTCATTTCAAAATTTGCCATACTTCAATCATGTACATGTCAATTTGTGTTGCCCGTCATATGTATATCATGTAACGCGAGATTACCTACAATTCCAACGGTGGATTTTGTAACTGGCAGTTCACAACCAGCGTCCAGGTTGCTTTACCAATTCAAGAGTTTGGTCAGTTAACAGGAATCATAAAGATATAAGCTTCAGGACACAAATACACGATGTTTAAAATGCCTAATAACTACACATGTGATGATATGAATATAATTATTTTTACACCCAACCCAATTGTTTACTTTAACCCTGACCTATCTATGGCATTTTATAGTCACGATGGTTCGGTTTGAAATTGAAATTGTCCCATATTGCTAAATAAATTAAAAAGATAATGTGTTGGTTTCTTTTTAAACCATCGTAAACATTTAGCAACACTCGTAAAGCAAACACCAACAATGGCAGTATCTAAAAAAACTTCAGTCCTCGTGTCCTTGGTAGCACTACTCGTACTGAATGCCTTGATCACAACTAATGCTCGATCATTTGGAGATGTGCCAGCAAACGCTTTGAATGCAAATGCACCTTCCAGTGGTGATCCTACATGCATTCAAAAATGTGATGACCTTGAAAAGGAATGTGAAAGCTCCGATGACTGCGATACTGAATGCCTTGATCACAACCAGTGCTGGATTGGTTGGAGATGAACCAGTAAACGATCTGATGGCAAATGCACCTTCCAGTGGTGATCCTACATGCATTAAAAAATGCAATGAGACTGAAAGGGAGTGTGAAAGCTCCGATGACTGCGACAATCGGAAAGTCGGTAGCTATAAGGCGATGTTGTGTTTAGAGCAGTGTGAACATGAAAATTTGACCTGCATGTCCAAGTGTAAGCAACCGATAATTTGAATCTACTGTTATGTGGTGCCTGGTCATGGTTAGCCAGATTATTGTTGTTTTGTTTTTAATATGTTGCTAAATCAGATGGTTAAGAAGAATAGCAGTGCTTTGTGGCGTGGTTTTTTGTACTTGATGTTTTGCTAAATGAAATGGATCAGTTTTTGCTATTTAAGCTTGTTTTATCATTTATGCTTTGATTAATTTGCTTGTATGTAGAAAAAGTTGTCAAACAGCAACAAACCCGACAAAGACAGAACTCTCTCCTGCCTTTTTTGTTCACTTTTATGCCTTTTTATTTTTAAGTCATGGAAACTGACTTGTCCAACACTGTATATGCTTTTTGTGGATGAACCCAATGAATATATGAACTTCTATGATAAACTAATTTATGAATATCAGCTTAAATTCATGAAATCTATAATCACCCATTGTAAGCATTGTTAAGAAATGATTCTAAGAGATGGTTCAAACATATATATTACAACATGCATACGTGCCCAGCGCAAAAACCATGCATCCAATATACATGCATGCACACACATATCCATCACAAATCTAACTAGTCGATTGTCATATATATTGCATACCCTAGTGACATATAAAATACGAACTCGTCCTACAACTGGCCTCTCTCTTCTAGTTTGGCTTATTTCCTGTGGTCAGTCCCGATCTAGAACAATGATATGTAATATATATCGAATGTACAAGGCAATCACTATTTGACGTCTGTATACGTGTTCCTTGTGTGTTCTTGAGATTTTATTTCATGGTTCTTAAAATGTACAAGGCAATCGCTGTTTACATCTTTGCATATCAGTATGATGATCTACCTACATTGAATTGAACATTTGCTCTTCCATAATTAAGTCGGAAGACTCCGTAATATAAAATATTAATAAGTTGGTACTGACGAGTAATATCGAGTCACTATTCTATAACTCTTGCAGCTTAATTCAAAAATTATGCGAACAATGCTATAAGGACCAAAACTTTTTTTGTCAAAAGTTGCGAAATAGATAGAAAAAGATGGATTCCACCCCCTACTTTTGAGGCATAATTCATGGGCGTCCTACTCATTTATCTCACATTCGCACAATTTAGCATAAATTCTTTCGGTCTATTTAGCTTTTTTTGAAATTATGCCAATGTTTTACAGAAAATCCGCTATATCCATATTAACATTTGACTTGGATGCATAAACTTTGATTCAGTCGTGAACTTCAAAAGTTCCATTTTATATGAGACATCGAAAATAAATTGTTAATATACAATAAGTTTAAAAAATGAATACATCTTGATTTATTGTATACCATATTTGGAAATTGTTGAATTTTAAAATTATACATTAAACTATAAAAAAAATTAATGCAAACATAAAAGGAAATGGATTTACAATGCAGAAAACGATTTGGTTAGTTGAATCCAGTAAATCAATTTAAACAAATGAATAAATGTTGACTTTATGTATACAATATCAGAAGATTTAATAAATCATCATTAGTTGATTCCAATAAATTAATTTAGAAAAATAAATATAACTTGATTTATTCTGTACAATAACTGAAGATTTAAAAATGATACACATATTAAAACTGAAATGATTCTGCAATGTCGAAAACGATTTAATTAGTTGATCCTAATTAATTAATTTAAACAGACGACTATACCTTAATTTATTTTATACAATATGATATCAGTCGACTAATGAATTTCACGTTTATGCATTAAACTGTGAATAAATGTTCATCTTTATCAATGTTCGGCTTGGAAGCACAAATGTTTACTTCAAACATGAACTTTAAATTTCCCTATGAGTGGAACATGGGACAAAGTATATATTAATGTGTAACTAATTTAAACAAATGAGTGTATCTTGATTTACTATGCACTATATCCGGAGATTTATAAATTTCAATGTTGTGCATTAAAATGTGAACAAAGTGTATAAATGTAAAAAAGAAAATAGTTTTAAGATGTTGAAAATGGTTTAGTTCGTTTATTCTAATAATTAATTAATGAAAATGAATATGTTTTGATTTATTGTGTATCATATCTGAAGATTTATGAATTTCTAGATTGGCTAATTCTGTTCATACACCAATAATCTCTTAACGTACACCATAAAATAAAATAAACTGCTATACACCAAAAACTTTACATACAGCATATCTTTTAGAAAAATAGCCTGATTTTATTTGTCATCTACCTTCTTTAAAGCTCTAAATTAATATATGAGAAAATAAAAAAAATGGCATTAAAAGAAGTTCTAGTTCAATAAAACGAACTTTAATTTTTTTAGTATATGGTAAACAATTTATTATGCTACAAAACAAAATCTTAGTTTCAACAAAAAAGACTATTTCTAGATTAAATGATTTAAAACTTGAGAACTAACTTATAAAAGTTCTCTTAATTCAAATTTTGGGCTTCGTGTTTTAAACACATTAAGTTCTTCAGACCTTTTTACATAGATTTGACCAAATATTGTTAATTGCAATGTTTTAGTTTGATGGTTTATAACTTAAAGAGTAAAAATGCAACAAAGAAGAAGGGTAGTTTAATAATATATTATTTTAGCAAAATACTGGTGTACATTAGATAATTTTCGGTGTATGAATAGAATTAGATATCTTAGTCAAAGTGAATTAAATCACCTTCGATTCAATGTGTGTTGCATTTTCTGTCTTTTGTAAAAATAGATATTTTATGTCCTTTCTTTCTTCAATATTCAATGCTCTAGGTATGTATTTCCTGAACTGACCCAAAAGGTAACTAAATTAATTATACAAATAAAAAACAAGCTAAATATCAACAAAAATTAAGCACAGAAAAGGATTTTTTTTTTAACACTATATGTACTAGTGTTGTGATTTCCAAAAAATGGGTACTAGTCCTATAGAACACAAAAAAGAAATAAATTGCGAGAAATAATTTTTTAAACCAAATAACAAAATTATCCAAAAAAATAAAATGATAAAAAGAGAACAAGAACAATGATTGCATAACATATATTCGATTACTTTGAGAAGATTGTTATAATTGAGGATTTGATGGAAAAAACAGATAATAAATACTTGTGTTTGTCGTCAGTCTTCAAACAAAAGAGTTTTATATGGAATACCAAATATCAATAGCATTAATTTGCATTTATAAAAGCATTAAAGATAATAATAAATAAATATACTAAAAGGATAAGTGAATAAAAGTGATGGTGTAAACACAAATTTTAACTTAGATTGAACTAGAATCGAGGATATGAGTTGAGAATGAATAAGAGGAGAGAGAATACAAATGATTGTTGGAGGAAATTTTAAATAAAAGGAGGAAGAAGGGGGAAAATCATTTAGTTCTACATTGGGGAAAGCTAATGCTTGAGCCACTATATATTAAAAGTGTTGGCTAGCTTTTTGACTAAGCCATCCAGGTTCACTCACAAGAAGAAAGTATGAAACTACGTTCTTTAAGTACACGAAGGAACGGATCGCACCAGGGGATCGCCCCTCATCGGATCGCCCCTCATCGGATCGCACCAGAGAATCGCCCCCATTGCATCAGCGATACGACCACTTCTACGCGACTCGATCCGTACATACACTACTACCCAGCACAGACCGATCTGATCCCCTGATGCACAGCGAAGCCTCTGACCCGTTCAAGCACGAGCTAGTCTTCGGCGATCCGAGATGCACGGATCCAGCGACACGTATCCCCAACTGTCACTTTGACTGATTCTCCCCCTTTGCTCGATCCGATATTTAAGGGGATCGCGACACCTGTCCACAACGGCTAATTTGACTAATTCTTCATCAGGCTGCGATACGATCCGATATTCTCGGGATTTGTGCCACGTGTGACCGCGATCCGCCTGACAAAATCAGCTATAAATAGCCCAGAGCTTGGCATTTTTCAGGATCTTTTGGCAATATTGAGTTCCAATTCCGCCATTATTGTCATACCACCATTTCTTATCAGTTTTATTACTAGACTACTGAGAGAAATCACAATTGTAAAAGTGAGCTTGAGTGAAATCATTGATTGTATTAGCATTCAAAGTATAATCGATAACATATAAAGTGGACGTAGGCTCGTTAACGCCGAACCACCATAAATTCTGTGTGTTTTCTGCTTTTTCTTCATTCTCCAGTTAAAATTCTTTAAGAATTAGAACGATTTGGGTGTTAGGTCCAAATTTTGATCTAACATTTTGGTGCTTTCACTGAGAAAACAGTCCCAAAACTTCACTATTCAGTTTTTTGAAAATTCCAGCGACATTTGATATCATGGCTGGAAATAGGTCTAAGGAAGTACGCGCTTCACGAACAAATGAAATCGCGAATGAAGTGGTTGAAGAAAGTGTGCACGAGCTGGGCAATGAGGGAACTTTGGATCGCGGAGCGCCGGGGGCGAACCGATCCGATGAAGATGCCATGCTCCGAGTCGACGAGGACGAGACGATCCGGACTGCTGAAGGGGTTGTTACTCGATCCCGTGATAACGCCCAGAATCCTCCACGTACCGTGACCACGAACCGATCCTAGGGGGACGCTGCGAGCCACCATCCTCGATCCACAGCAATCCGAATTGATGATCGGACTACAACTCGACCTGGAAAGGAGCCTATGGCTCGCTCCTACCGTCCTGGCCCCTCCGCTCGACCTGGTTCAAGCTCTTTGCGCATAAGAGAAAGTGATGATGATCAATATGACCCTTCTGCTCCCGTTACTGAGGGGGATCTCTCTCGCTTTTCCGAAATGTGGGAAAGACTGTTTGATGAATTGGCTGCTCAAAGGCAGGAAAGCTCCGTTCTGCGACAAAATTTACCGCTATGGATAGAAGGCTTAATGATCTCGCAAGGCAAAGGACGCCACCAGTTCGTCCGCTCACCCAAGAATACTCTTCTCCGTCAAAGGAATCGCCAAGGCCTCCGCGGTGACCGTATGAGAGGCCCGAAAACATAGAGCAGCTTCGATTTGGAACCCTGCCATCACGGGAAGAAGAGGCACTGGATGTAGGGCCCTCAAACCGTAATGTGAACGATCACGCCGCAACTCCCAGAGCTCAAGGTGTGGACAGCCCTGTACAGAACAGACTACCTCAGCCCCATCGCCCGGATTTTGGTGATTGCTCCCGGAAGAGAGATTAGAGAACCCCACTGAGCAAGAAGCGCTGACCCCGAACCTCCGCTGACCAGTGTAAATGTTGTAGCTATGATCCATCAAATTTTGGCAGATAGCCGTGGACAACGAAATGAAGATTGGGGAATTGACCGCAGTCATACCCCTTTCACTGATGATATTTTAGATGCGACTTTCCCGAGGCTCTTCAACATGCCGCAGATGAACAGTTACGCGGGTAGATCTGATCCCGTCCAGCATCTGATGAGATATTCTTGGTCAATGACCGCTGCCGCAGCCTCTGACGCTGTCAAGTGTAAAGCATTTCCCATATTCTTGGAGGATGTAGCATTGTTATGGTTTACCCGCTTACCAGCAAGATCAATTTCCAGCTTCAGGGAGTTGAGTGAAAGGTTCGTGGAACAGTTCCGCATCTATGCACAGAAGACAAAGAGTGTGATCGACTTGTTCCTTGTCAAGCAACGACCAGGCGAGAGTTTGAGGGTGTATCTAGACCGTTTCAACCTGGCCGCCACTGAAGTTAAAGATCCTCATGAGCAAACTGTTGTGGCAGCCTTAATTGATGGGGTAGATAAAGACACTGAATTTGGGAGATACCTGGCCGGCAAGTCACCCCATACTAGAGAGTTATTCTACGAAAAAGCTAACGTACACTTACGCCGGGAGGAAGTATATGCTAACCGAAAGGCAAAAACGGCCGATAAAGAGGAAATCCAGAGCAATGTCGCCATTAAACAAACAGGAGACAGCTCGGGGAAGGTCGAAGTTAATGTCGGAAATCAGAATCAGGGTGGTCGTCAGTCAGGGAACAATGATAATAACAGTAATGGCAACAACCGGAAGAGGAATCGAGGGAACGACTCCCAGAGAAGGACTCGTCCCAGGTCTTTTGAGAGTTATACGCCAATAAACGATACTTTGGAAAATATCTTCATGGATTCGTAAAACGTTCTCCAAAATAAGAGGCCACCTCCCAGAGAGTCGACGGAGAAAAACGCGAAACGGGGAAGTTTTGTCTCTTTCATCAGATTCATGGCCATTCGACAAATGAATGCCGTCACCTAAGAGATGTAGTCGAGGGGTTTCTTCGAGAAGGAAAATTAGATGCATACAGAGTAACGCCCAGAGACAGGGGCAAGCCTTATAGGCCCCAAATCAGAACCAGAATCAACCTGCTGTCAGGCCAACTGCCCAGCAAAAGGGAAAGGACCTTGTTATCAATACCGTAATCGGAGGGCTTTATCTCGTCGGACGCGGTTCCAAGGCATTGGACCAGTATGATAATGCAGCCAAGCAACACCTCGAGGTAGGGGAGTGTAGCAACCCCGAGGACAACGTCCCGGTAAAGCAACAAAAGATGATGTCTGACGATGTCGTTTTCCTCAAACGAGAAAGCATTGGAGTCCATGCTCCGACTGAAGATCCATTTGTAATCACAGTACCTATTGGCCCGGCCACTGTTCATAAAGTTTTGGTGGATAACGGGAGTTCTATCAATATTCTTTTCAAAAGGACATTCGACCAGATGAACCTCGAGATAAAAGACTTGAAGCCCTGTCAGGGATGGATCCGTGGATTTAACGGACCATCCACCGCTCCAATGGGTTATATAGAGTTACCAGTTACGCTTGGGGAAGGAGAACGCCAGAGAGTGAGAATCCTTCCCTTCGTGGTTTTGGATGTTGAATCACCCTACAATGCCTTCTTGGGCCGACTTGCCCTCGCAAAGTTTAGAGCCTGTATAGCCCCTGGTGCTTATTATTGAAATTTCCTACGGAAGCTGGTGTTGGTATTGTCAGAGGAGATCAGGTTGCCGCACGAGCATGTTATGTTGCAGAGCTAAAGCTACTCCGCAATGGAGGGGACATAGAAACCAAAGGCGCTTCTCCCCCGGCAAGGGCGGAGACCTTATAGCAACTAAAGAGGATAACCGTGGGAGAGTCGCCCAGAGAATTGCCCGAGGATATGGATCCCAGAGAGGATAAAGAACCTGGGGACAGAATGGCGACTCCCAACGAGACAACTGTGGATGTACTGATCGATGATGGTGACCCAGAGAAGGTCCTTAAGATTGGATCCCAGTTAAATCCGAATGTAGCTAAAGAACTGACGAATTTCTTAAAAAAATAATTTGGATGTATTTGCTTGGACCCACGCGGACATGTGCGGGATATCTCCATCAATCATGAGCCATTCATTAAGCATTAACCCTAAACATCCTCCGGTGAAACAAAAAAGGCGAATGCTGGGTCCAGAGAGGTCCGCTACCTTGAAAGGAGAAGTTGGAAAGCTAAAGAGCAATGGATTTATCAGAGACTCAATCTACCTAGATTGGATTTCAAATCCAGTTCTGATGAAGTAGGCTAACGGGAAGTGGCGAACGTGTATTGATTTCTCGGACTTGAATAAAGCCTGCCCAAAAGACAGCTTTCCGTTACCCAGGATCGATCAGTTGGTGGACTCAATGGCGGGTCATGAACTCCTCTCCTTTATGGACGCTTATTCAGGATATAACCAGATTCCACTGCACGTTCCAGATCAAGAACACACTATTTTTATTACAGATCTGGGATTATATTGCTATGTAGTAATGCCCTTTGGCTTGAAGAATGCAGGCGCTACATATCAACGGTTAGTGAACAGAATGTTCTATAACCAGATCGGGAAGACAATGGAAGTATACGTCGACGACATGTTGGTTAAGTCCAGGCAATCCTCCAATCACACTGCGGACTTGGCAGAGATGTTCAGCATTCTTCGAAAGTACGGGATGAAACTCAACCCAACAAAATGTTCATTCGGGGTCGCCTCCGGAAAATTCTTGGGATTCATCGTCAGTTCTTTTGGGATTGAGATTAATCCAGATCAGATCGCAGCAATCAAAGACATTCAGGAACCTAGGCAAATTAGAAATGTGCAAAGCCTTGCAGGAAAAGTAGCTGCACTAAGCAGATTTATCTCCAGGGCTACGGACAAATACATCCCATTCTTCGAATTGATAAAGTGAGGAAAACGCCACTTCAAATGGACGCCCGACTGCGTAAAAGCGTTTCAGAACTTGCTGAGACACTTGGAGAAACCTCCGATATTATCTAAGCCGATGGATCACGAGGATTTATTTGTGTACTTGGCAGTGTCGTCTCACGCGATCAACTCAGCCTTGGTGAGAGAAGAAGATAAAGTTCAAAGACCTGTGTATTACATGAGCAAAAAATTGACGGCAGCAGAGCGTAATTATCCAAGGATAGAAAAGTTGGCGTATAGTTTGTTGATCGCCTATAGAAAGCTTCGACATTATTTTCAGGCTCATCCCATTACCGTATACACTGATCATCCACTCAAGCAAGTTCTACAAAGACCAGAAGCATCTAGAAGGCTACTCAAGTGGAACATTGAGTTGAGTCAATTTGATTTGAACTTTCAGCCCCGGCGGTCAATACGGGGGCAAGTGATAGCTGACTTCATAGCAGAATTTACTGTCCCGGAGGAAGATATAGCAAACGAAGAAGTTGACCCCTCAAAATTACTTCTCGATCCCAGTACTTGGAAATTGTATACTGATGGCGCTAGGAATGACAAGAGATCCGGCGCTGGAGTAGTGCTTGAAACTCCCGAGAAACGGCTGATATCCTATGCTATCCGGATGGAGTTTCACGCCACTAACAACGACTCCGAATATGAAGCCCTGATAGCCAGACTAAGGATCGCAAAGGAGTTGGAAGTCACAAAGCTAGACATCTTTTGCGACTCCAAGTTGGTTGTGAGCCAGGTTACTGGAAAATTCCAAGCCAAAAGTGCAAGATTGATCTTATACTTGGAGAAAGTGAAGGAGTTGCTGAACGGCTTCGATCACTACAGCATATCTCATATTCCACGGTCGGAGAATCAGCAGGCAGATAAGTTGGCGAAGATGGCTAGCTCTGACGATCCTGAAGAGAGCGGACTAGCCCCAGTTGAAGTACTTCGGTCTCCTAGTATAGATCAGATGGAAATTGATCCAGTACTAGAGATGGAACCAGAAAGGGAGTCATGGATGACCCCTCTAAAGAAATTCTTGATGAATGGAGCGCTTCCGACCAAGAAAAGCGAGAGGCGTAAAGTAATTCGTAAAGCTGTCCGATACGTTCTGCAAGGCGGAGTTCTTTACAGACAAGGATTTTCGATGCCCCTTCTTCGGTGTATAGCTCATGACGACATCAAGCGTGTGCTGCAGGAGGTACACGAAGGTGAATGTGGCGATCACACTGGAGGGCAAACATTGGAGAAAAAGGTGTTGCGGCATGGTTATTTCTGGCCTACCATAAACAAGGATGCGTTGAAATACGCACGACGGTGTGATGCGTGCCAGAGATTTTCAAAGATACCTAGAGCACCTCCTAATCAGTTAAAAACAACGACGAGCCCATGGCCTTTCGCTATGTGGGGAATTGATATCATCGGAAGTCTCCCCATAGCTAGGGACAGAGCGAAGTTCGCTATTGTAGTCGTAGATTATTTCACTAAGTGGGTCGAGGCTGAACCACTGACTACAATCACAACCAAACGAGTGATCAATTTTGTCGTTAGAAACATCATCTGTCGATTTGGGATTCCAAAGATTGTTATAACTGATAACGGAACTCAGTTCGATAGCACTGAATTCTGAAACTTCTGCCAGTAATACCACATTGAGAAACGGTACACCTCTGTGGCGCACCCGCAATCGAACGGACAAGTCGAAGTGGCAAATAAAGTGATTAAGTCCATTCTGAAAAGAAGACTGAAACAGGCCAGAGCCATGTGGGCTGATGAATTACCCTTAGCGCTATGGGCCTACAGGACAACGTATAAATCAGCAACAGGACATACCCCCTTCTCCCTTGCTTTTGGAGCAAAAGCAGTCATCCCGGTTGAGATAAAAGTACCTTCTCACCGAGTGACTTATTACGATCCGATGACTAATAACGAATTGCTCCTTGAATCCCTGGATATGATCGAAGAAAAGAGGGACGAAGCAGACCTGCGTGCCTTGAGATGCAAAGAACAGGTCGCCCGATACTACAACAAAAAGGTTCGAGTTCGAACCTTGGAACCCGGAGACTTGGTTCTGAAGCGTGTCTTTCCAGCCCCAACTCATATGGGTTTGAAGTGGGAAGGACCGTACTCCATACTGTGCAAGCTTGATAATGGAACCTTCAAGCTAGCAACCGTAGATGGAAAGGAAATCCCCAGAGTGTGGAAGGCCCAACATTTACGGCCGTACCTAACGTAAAGATGTCAGATCTGTTCTTTTGCTTTGTTAAGATCCATGTACAAGGCACGACTTGCCTAGAATAGTCCGATTTCTTAAAGCAAAAAATTATAAAGTGGACGTAGGTCATGATTCGACCGAACCACTATAAAAATATTGTGTGTTGTTTACCTTTATTGCACTATTATTTATCTGCCTTTCTATTTTTATGGAAATTGCTGTGAATCATGCAACGATCCCAGAAGCATATAATTATAGGTACCTTCCATCAGAATGGAATGTAATCACCAGTCAAAACTCTGAGAGTGCGATAAGGTAAATCATATCATTGATAGCGCTCTAACTCTCCAGAGCCGAGAGAGAGCATAACGGACACGAAGGCGATGTCCGTAAGTCATGGCGGCGTACCATGATCGGAACCGCCTTGACGGAACTCTAACCTCGGCAGCCGCCAGGAGAGTATAAAAGCGTCTCCGACAGAGCGCTGAGAAAGAGCTCTTGCCCCGCTGAAGGATCGGGGAGCGATTGAACTGCTGAGCTCGAACTCTAACTCTCCAGAGAGAGAGAGAGTATAAAAGCGTCTCTGAAAGAGCGCTGAGAAAGAGCTCTTGTCCCGCTGAAGGATCGGGGAGCGATTGAACTGCTGAGCTCGAACTCTAACTCTCCAGAGAGAGAGAGTATAAAAGCGTCTCCGACTGAGCGCTGAGAAAGAACTCTTGCCCCGCTGAAGGATCGGAGAGCGACTGAACTGTTAAATTCAAACTCTGACCTCGGCGACCGCTAGGAGAATATAAGAGAGTCTATGGTTAAGCACTGAGAAAGGTGCCGGAAACTCAGCACCATAAGGACAATTATCTTGCTAGATTTTCTAAGTCCCCATATTCAGAAATAAGGGGGCAACATGCAAACAACGCTAATCAGTCCTTAATAAGCCCTAGTTAAGTGCTACATTAACGACTGATTGGAGGCCATATGCATATACACATGAACCTTAATGCAGCACGGAAATTTTTAAATTTTTCTTTCTGTTGCTTGACTGATTTGTAGTTATAATCAGGTGATCTATGACTAAACATGAAAAGTTTATTAAATGCAGGTACCCGGTGATGTAAGAGAAATAAACTTTCATTTATAAACTGCAAGCCTACGAAATGAAAAACAACCTAAAACAAAAGTGAGGGCCAGTCTCACAATTACATTTCATGGCCAGTGGGAAACCTAAAGACAAAATATAAACGAGCGGCAATATTCTATTTACGCTTTGACCTCTTCTCCTGCTTCTGTTTCTCCAGCTTCGCCTTGTCAACATCGGATTGATCACCTTTCTTTCTCTTCCTTTTGCCTATGAGAGGAACGTCTGACTCTTCAGAAGATTCCTCCTCCACCTCCTTTCTCTTCCTTTTATCAGTAAGGGAAGCTGGGAAATCATCAGGGTTCGCAAAATGAAGCTGTTTGCTGACGGATTTGGGCTGGAGTTTCAAAACCATCCCAGTTTTGGGATTAAACTCCGAGATAGGGACTATGTTCAAAGGCTCCTGTCCCACTTTCTTTAAAGCCATCTCCTTTTCCTGCCTAGCTTTTCTGTTAGCCAAAGTTTCGTCGTCATCGTCTTCGGCTTCTTTAGTGCCAATGATATCCTCCTCATCCTCTATATGGCGCCCATCATATCTTTCAAGGCCTCGATGGTTTCATCATCCTTGGGAGCATCAGCACTGGGTGCCAGCACGCCCTTCTCTGCTGTTGTACCCTTGGCCTGCTTCGGTATCTCAACACCGGCACTAGGCGAGACGACAACCTTCTCTGCCTCTTTCCTCTTCTCGACATCCTTGTCGACGGGCTCGCCACCTGTATTATGGGGAACACATGTTATCAATTCAATTGTTTGCTCTTCCCCATTATCAGTTTACATCGTTATGAATTTTAATTTACCTCATTTCAAAATTTGCCATACTTCAATCATGTACATGTCAATTTGTGTTGCCCATCATATGTATATCATGTACTACGAGATTACCTACAATTCCAACGGTGAATTTTGTAACTGGCAGTTCACAACCAGCGCCCAGGTTGCTTTACCAATTCAAGAGTTTGGTCAGTTAATAGGAATCATAAAGATATAAGCTTCAGGACACAAATAGACGATGTTTAAAATGCCTAATAACTACACATGTGATGATATTAATATAATTATTTTAACACCCAACCCAATTGTTTACTTTAACCCTGACCTATCTATGGCATTTTATAGTCACGATGGTTTTGTTTGAAATTGAAATTGTCCCATATTGCTAAATAAATTAAAAAGATAATGTGTTGGTTTCTTTTTAAACCATCGTAAACATTTAGCAACACTCGTAAAGCAAACACCAACAATGGAAGTATCTAAAAAAACTTCAGTCCTCATGTCCTTGGTAGCACTACTCGTACTGAATGCCTTGATCACAACCAATGCTCGATCATTTGGAGATGTGCCAGCAAACGCTTTGAATGCAAATGCACCTTCCAGTGGTGATCCTACATGCATTAAAAAATGGAATGAGACTGAAAGGGAGTGTGAAAGCTCCGATGACTGCGACAATCGGAAAGTCGGTAGCTATAAGGCGATGCTGTGTTTAAAGCAGTGTGAACATGAAAATTTGACCTGCATGTCCAAGTGTAAGCAACCGATAATTTGAATCTACTGTTATGTGGAGCTTGGTCATGGTTAGACAGATTATTGTTGTTTTGTTTTTAATATGTTTCTAAATCAGTTGGTTAAGAAGAATAGCAGTGCTTTGTGGCGTGGTTTTTTGTACTTGATGTTTTGCTAAATGAAATGGATCAGTTTTTGCTATTTACGCTTGTTTTATCATTTATGCTTTGATTAATTTGCTTGTATGTAGAAAAGGTTGTCAAACAGCTACAAACCCGACAATGACAGAACTCTCTCCTGCATTTTTTGTTCATTTTGATGCCTTTTTTATTTTTAAGTCATGGAAACTAACTTGTCCATCACCGTACATGCTTATTGTGGATGAACCCAATGAATATATGAATTTCTATGAAAAACTAATTTATGAATATCAGCTTAAATTCATGAAATCTATAATCACCCATTGCAAGCATTTTGTAAGAAATGAATCTAAGAGATGGTTCAAACATATATATTAAAACATGCATACATGCCCAGCGCAAAAACCATGCATCCAATATACATGCATGCACACACATATCCAACACAAATCTAACTAGTCGATTGTCATATATATTACATACCCTACTGACATATAAAATATGAACTCGTCCTACAACCCGCCTCTCTCGTCTAGTTTGGCATATTTCCTGTGGTCAGTCCTGATCTAGAACAATGATATGTATTATATATCGAATGTATAAGGCAATCGCTATTTGACGTCTGTATACGTGTTCCTTGTGTGTTCTTGAGATTTTATTTCATGGTTCTTAAAATGTACAAGGCAACCGCTGTTTACGTCTATGCATATCAGTATGATGATCTACCTACATTGAATTCAACATTCGCTCTTCCATAATTAAGTCGGAAGACTCCGTAATATAAAATATTAATAAGTTGGTACTGACGAGTAATACCGAGTCACTATTCCATAACCCTTGCAGCTTAATTCAAAAATTATGCAAACAATGCTATAAGGACCAAAACTTTTTTTGTCAAAAGTTGCGAAACAGATAGAAAAAGATGGGTTCCACCTCCTACTTTTGAGGCATAATTCATGGGGTCCTACTCATTTATCTCACATTCGCACAATTTAACATAAATTCTTTCGGTCTATTTAGCTTTTTTGAAATTATGCTAATGTTTTACAGAAAATCCGCTCTATCCATATTAACATTTGACTTGGATGCATAAACTTTGATTCAGTCGTGAACTTCAAAAGTTGCATTTTATATGAGACATCGAAAATAAATTGTTAATATACAATTAGTTTAAAAAATGAATACATCTTGATTTATTGTATACCATATTTGGAGATTGTTGAATTTTAAAATTATACATTAAACTGTAAAAAAAAATTGATGCCAACATCAAAGGAAATTGCTTTACAATGCAGAAAACGATTTGGTTAGTTGAATCCAGTAAATCAATTTAAACAAATAAATGTTGACTTTATGTATACAATATCTGAAGATTTAATAAATAATCATTACTTGATTCCAATAAATTAATTTACGAAAATAAATATAACTTGATTTATTCTATACAATATCTGAAGATTTAAAAAATGATACACATATTAAAACTGAAATGATTCTACAATGTTGAAAACAATTTAATTAGTTGATCCTAATTAATTAATTTAAATAGACGACTATACCTTAATTTATTTTATACAATATGATATCAGTAGACTAATGAATTTCATGTTTATGCATTAAACTGTGAATAAATGTTCATCTTTATCAATGTTCGGCTTGAAAGCACAAATGTTTTCTTCAACCATGAACTTTAAATTTCCCTATGAGTGGAACATGGGACAAAGTATATGTTAATGTGTAACTAATTTAAACAAATGAGTGTATCTTGATTTACTATGCACTATATCCGGAGATTTATGAATTTCAATGTTGTGCATTAAAATGTGAACAAAGTTGATAAATGTAAAAAAGAAAATAGTTTTAAGATGTTGAAAACGGTTTAGTTCGTTTATTATAATAATTAATTAATGCAAATGAATATGTTTTGATTTATTGTGTATCATATCTGAAGATTTATGAATTTCTAGATTGGCTAATTCTGTTCATACACCAATAATCTCTTAACATACACCATAAAATAAAATAAACTACTAAACACCAAAAACTTTACATACAGCATATCTTTTAGAAAAATAGCCTGATTTTATTTGTCATCTACCTTCTTTAAAGCTCTAAACAAATATATGAGAAGAGAAATGCTAAGAACACTCTCCCTTAGGGAGAGTGAGCTTATACTTGCCACCTGATTGGTGGAAATGGGTTGGCATTTATTACACCATACAAATCTAATTATTGATGCCAACCCATTTCAACCAATCAGGTGGCAAGTATAAGCTCACTCTCCCTACGGGAGAGTGTGCTTAGCATTCCTCATATGAGAAAATAAAAAAACGGCATTAAAAGAAGTTCTAGTTCAATAAAACGAACTTTAATTTTTTTAGTATATGGTAAACAATTTATTATGCTACAAAACAAAATCTTAGTTTCAACAAAAAATACTATTTCTTGATTAAATGATTTAAAACTTGAGAACTTACTTATAAAAGTTCTCTTAATTCAAATTTTGGGCTTCGTGTTTTAAACACATTAAGTTCTTCAAACCTTTTTACATAGATTTGACCAAATATTGTTAATTGCAATGTTCTAGTTTGATGGTTTATAACTTAAAGAGTAAAAATGCAACAAAGAAGAAGGGTAGTTTAATAAATTATTATTTTAGCAAAATACTGGTGTACATTAGGTAATTTTCGGTGTATGAATAGAATTAGATATCTTAGTCAAAGTGAATTAAATCACCTTCGATTCAATGTGTGTTGCATTTTCTGTCTTTTGTAAAAATAGATATTTTAGGTCCTTTATTTCTTCAATATTCAATGCTCTAGGTACGTATTTCGTGAACTGACCCAAAAGGTAATTATACAAATAAAAAACAAGCTAAATATCAACAAAAGTTAAGCACAGAAAAGATTTTTTTTTTTAATACTATATGTACTAGTGCTGTGATTTCCAAAAAATGGGTACTAGTCCTATAGAACACAAAAAAGAACTAAATTGCGAGAAATAATTTTTAAAACCTAATAACATAATTATCCAAAAAAATAAAATGATAAAAAGAGAACAAGAATAATGATTGCATAACATATATTCGATTACTTTGAGAAGATTGTTATAATTGAGGATTTGATGGAAAAACAGATAATAAAAACTTGTGTTTGTCGTCAGTCTTCAAATGAAAGAGTTTTATATGGAATACCAAATATCAATAGCATTAATTTGCATTTATAAAAGCATTAAAGATAATAATAAATAAATATACTAAAAGAATAAGTGAAAAAAGGGGATGGTGTAAATACAAATTTTAGCTTAGCTTGAACTAGAATCGAGGATATGAGTTGAGAATGAATAAGAGGAGAGAATACAAATGATTGTTGGAGGAAATTTTAAATAAAAGGAGGAAGAAGGGGGAAAATCGTTTAGTCCTACATCGGAGAAAGCTAATGCTTTTACCACTATATATTAAAAGGCATTATGTATTATGTCAAAAGGAAATGGGAGATGGAAGAGAAGCGACAATGGCATGAAGCAAGAGCATATTCATGGACATTAATATTTAAAATGTTAAAAGATGGGCCTTGGGACTTGGGGTCAGATGGGACATGGAATGCTAATGGGCTTGCGCGGTTCGGTTGAGTTTTGCGCGCACAGATTTCGAATTTGTAACGCTTCAGAGTAGTTGCTAATGAATAGATGCATTCATTCATCATTCAAATTCGCAGCGCTTCTGAACTGTTCCAAAATGAAAAGATGTGACTGTTTTAAAGATCTCGAAATCATTTTCTTCTCCTTCCGTTTACTGTTTTCTACCATTAAAATTTTCTCAAAACTTTGCCAAATTCTCTAGTAAATTATACGGGTTATAGCTCTTCAGGCTATAATTCCATCATCTTGTCACTGCAGCGATCAAATCCAAGATAATGAATCGCCGTGTCTGTGCAAACACACCTATTAAAGATATTCGATATTTGCTCCATTGTATATTCGAATAGGTTTGTCATTACTCGTGCACAGAATTAAGAGGGCAAATACTATTTTAGGATAATGATCACAACATCGTGCCTTGGAGATTTGAGTTCTAAAAGATATAGAAGATCCAGCGACAAATTAGACAACCAACAATAATCAGTTATTCACCTTACATAACAAAATATATAAATAGATTTGGTTAGATTGACAAGTATAGTCAATTTAATTGCTGCTAAGTTCAGAAGACAATGTCATTAATTTTACATACAACCTTGATCACGTAGATCAAAATTTAAATGCTACAGTTTTGACTTAACAGAAAACCAAAATAAGTTGCATAGAGTTCGATGTCATGGACACAACATGTTCATGTGGATGTGGATGTTGGCTGTTAATGAACCTGCTTCATTTTCAATTACCATAGTTGGATGTTAGTTGTACATTAATTAAAAAAGATACAACTACTCATGTAAGAGCAATCTTAAAGGGAATGAATAGCTATCATGCTTTTTCTAATTAATAAACCATTAAAGAGACTCTAGAGAAAAAATATTTCTTAATGCAATAAAAAAAGACATTGCACATTTAAGAGAAAATGATGATTTGACCGTCCAGATGGTATAGTGCAGTAGGAGTTTCCAGTGATCTGTAAGGAAAATAACATATGCACCTTCAAATCTACGTAGTGGTTGGTGTTTACATTTATTGGACAATGATAAAATTCCAAGGTATCTTGACGTATTGAGGGTTCAATCCGCATATCTAGTTTGGATGTGTTAGGCCTATTATTAAATACTTAATTCCTCAGGTGCGTGCGAAGTTGAAACAGGTGGAGCATTACTAAAGTCAATGCTATTACTTTATACTATATCATGCTTGCCTTTTTTGGTACTTATTGTTCTAGAAGGTGGTTCCAGCTAAGATAGAGTTAGTTAACTTGCCTTCCAAAAAAATATAATGTTCAGAACACAATTTGAGTGCTAAACTTAGTGTTGATGTGTGCTACATAGCTAGCAAAAAGTTGAAATTATTTAGAAGTTTCTTTTAACCACCCTCTCATTGAAACTTGGTTATTACTTGCACATGGTTCATTTAAGTAAAAATCCCAATAATATTATCTCAGCACTTCCATTTTTATTTGTGTACTATATTTTAATTATTTGTTTGTGAAATAATAATGCATGGTGCATTGACAGGAAGTTGATGGTTGCGAAGTTAGAGTGGGGCATGCAGTGGAAAAACGAGACCTTCTTTATGATGATAGCTTGTTGAATTTTCATTATTCTCTCTGTCTACCTTTGGTCGATTCTATCCTGGAAGATCGTGGATTCGGTTGTGGTTCTTGGCTTGATAATGTGACGATCGGCTTTTTCTACATTCAAAAGTTGATCCTAATACAATCACATTAGTTATGTGCGGAACATTTGAGTGTTGAAAAACAGATTCTTAAGGTGAAAGAAAAGAAAGCACAAAGAAAAATCCTACAACCTGATGAGTAATATATGATATTCAAGCGATTTGTACTAAAAGTAACTTTAGTGTGAAAATAATATACTTCTATTATTATTATTATTCGTTGTTGTTGAAGTGATGATGTTGACTGGTTTAATGGTAAATGCTGGATATCATTTTGAAATTTGAAAAAGCCACATTCTAAATCAGCTTTCTTTGTTACTACGAATAAAATGAAACAGAAATTAAGAGATTTAGGTAGACATGAGTTCGTCTAGATTTTATTAACAATGCTGTTATAGTGTAAATTTGTCATTTATATCTTTAACCATTTACAAGCTTGAACTATATAGAATATCATGTCTAATTGAGTGGTAGCACACTATAGGCAATATTTGTTTGTGCTTATGAAGTACATTGGGTAGAAATCTGCCACACTAGCATTATCTAAGTTCAATACTTGAGTGAGTTGTGTTTATGTTACGTCTTAAGTAACTGAAAACAATAAAAAATGTTTAGGTTTGTATTTCAGTATTACTTGTAACACTATAGAAATTTAGTCTTACAATATGAAAGTTTTATATTGAAACCTTTTTTAAATGGAAACATTCATTATTTCTAGCAGCACAAAATTTTCTTTGAGAAACTCATTGTGGTTTGAACCTTATTGTCGAGTTGACTTTGTCAAACAGTACCATTCACAAAAGCAAATTTTATGTTACCTAAGCTTCTTGCAATATGAGAAAAGAAAGTAGTAGTAGTATTTTTGGATATCCTCTCTTTATGTCTGTGGGTGGTTGTGTTTTAAAACCCTTCTATAATATGAGAAGAGAAATTGATACTAGTAATTTTAATTTCTTTTCTTTTTGTTTGTGGGTTGTGATTTAAAATCCTTCTATATTTTACCAATGTTGCATGAGCTTCACGATAGTGATCTAGTACGAACGTTGCATGCTAGACCTAAATCCTAATGCATGCTTAATGCACGTATCTAGGACGAAAACTTTTGGCACTTTCCAAACTTCGAATCCCTTGCCAGAACCCAGATTTTGAATCCAAGAATCTCTGGTGCGCGCCCCTGATTTTTCGCATCCGAGCTGTGTCGATCCCAACATTTCAAGTTGCAAGATTTTGACTCTCGGAGCCGGGCCTAATTTGTAACCTGAAATCCACGTGATGCGCCTTAGGATTTCGCATCCCATACCATGGTGATCTACCTTTTTGAGATGCCAAAATTTCGCATCCCAGCTTGCCATTTTCCTATGCATCCGCTAAGTCTGCCATGCCAATTTTGACTCTGCTTTCCAAGATGCGAAGTTGTGAATCTGGGGGAATTATATGATGCGATCTAGTGATATTTCGCATCCTTTTATGATGCAAAATATCTGGATATGAAATCCTAACTTGTCAACCCAAAACCCAGGCCTTGCCAGAGCGATGTGCACATGGTGAAACCGACGATTTTCCCATGTTGATCATTGCATTTTCAACATGCCAAGCCCAATGATCAGCCAAAATTCCAAAAGTGATCAACCAAGCATGAACATGTGGTTTCAACATTTTTCATGTGTCAATCGCCTCTTTTTAAACATGACGGACCGGAAGTTTGCCAAGCGCCAGATTTTGATGTCGTGAGTTGCACAAGTCATTTTTCATGATCGTGCAACATCGATCAACTGTTTTTGAACGCCCAAAACAGAAATCCATTTATTTTTCCACGATGAGTTTTGCCACGTGATCAAACTGACATGCTCAAGGATTTTGAGTTGAACGAACTGAGTCAATCACGTATTTTTACCATGCCAGTTTTACCAAGTTAGTTTATTAACAATGATTTTACGAATCGACGTTATTTCCAACATTTTCCAAACACGCCGCGACTTCGACCGAATAGCTTTTTGTTTTCTGACGACATTTTCGAGACTTGAGCACGCCGCTAACCAAAATCCTGATGAGCATTGTTGTCAAAAATCTTAAAATCCTACGATTTGAATTTCGTTTCAAATCGAATCTCTCCCTTTACGATTCGATTCATATTCTGATTCAAATCTAGCTAATACCACATATTAAAAAAATCATTCAAGCTAAATTGATACATTCGACATACTTATTTGAATGTATGATCTCGATTCTAATTATTTCAGAAAAAACCGAAACAAGAGGAAAAAAATAAATTTTAGGTCTAGAGACAGAAGTTCAAACATCAAAATAAATTTCAAAATGTGTGCAAATCTTTAAAATATGGAAATTTTGAATCTACGATTTACGATTTAAATCCCATTTTGATTTGAAGTTTGAATTTTACAATTTACAACTCGAATCTTATTTTGAAAATGAATGACTGTTTTACCGAAAAGCTGATCAACGGGATTTAAAAATTATTTTTCCTTTCTTCTTGTTATGAAAATCTTAAAACTAATGCACAAAATTTTATGAACGTCAATATGCTTTAACTTTTATTAGTCCCTTACCTGGAAAAACAGTGCTTATCATAGTTCACAATTATTTTTATATGGGAAAGTAACATTCAGTAGCATTCAACATCGGTTTCAGTTGTAAAATATGAATATGACCCTGTGCGTGTACGCACTAATCTAATAATATAATGTTTGAAAATTTGAAATGATCCTATAAAAGGATAACATAATGTATTTCAGCTATCCTTAGTCTTTGTCGAAGAAAGATCATTAAAACTTTAGACGCCAACAAAATCAGCAATTTAAGCTATATAATTATAAGACCACGGCTGTCATTCTGTTGACATGTTACGTACTAACCTTAATTTGTCACAAATTTATCAAAAGTAATTTGCTTTAGCGTACTGTCCACTCTAATTACAATAGCATTCTCCCAATAGCATTGTTTTGTCCACATATTTCAGTTTGGTTTACTAGGTTTGTCTTCCAGGTGACAACAAAAAACGACATGGTTTGAAATTGAAACTGTCCTTCGTTACTAAATAAACTGAAAAAGTGATACAATGGTTGCTAGCTTTTTAAACTCACACAAACATTTAACAACACTCATACAAAACAAACATCTGCAATGGCAATGTCAAAGACAACATCAGCGTTAATGGCTATAGTAGCGCGACTTATATTTAATGCCTTGATCTCGACCAATGCTCGATCAGTTGTGTACGCCCCAGTGAACACAACAATAGAAAATGCACCTTTTGGCGGTGATCCTAAATCTGTTGAGTTGTGCATTAAAAAATGCAATGAGCTTGAATCCGAATGTGAAAGTTCAGATGATTGCGACAACCGAAAATTCGGTAGTTATAAGATGTGGCTGTGTTTAAAGTGGCGTGAACAAGAAAATTTGACCTGCAGTCCAAGTGTAAGCAACAGGCTATTGGAATTTGACGTTATGTGGTGGCTGTTGATCATGGTTAGCGATTAGTTGTTTTGCTTCTAATCTGATGCATGGTTAGGAAGAACAGTAGTGCTATGTGGTGTTATTTGTTGTAGTACTTGATGTGTTGCTGAATGAAATGAATCAGTTTTCTTTATTTTAGCTCGTTTTATCATTTCCGCTTTGATTAATTTGCGTGGAAATAGAAAAATGATGCTAGCACCCGAAACACAACAATGTTCATTTCACCGTGATATTAGTACACTTATATCTTGCAGTATAATAAGCGAAACTTTGTCAAGCTTGTCTATTATACTTAAAAGTTGAAAATGGCAGGGGAAGTTAATATTCAATAATTATTTGAAATAAAGCTGATTTTATAATGATTTAGGTTACAATATTTTTCTTTTGATTTAGATTACAATATTTACGAAAACAAAACTTCTTTATTATGGCAGAAGGAATGATGTTATTTACAGTGGTGTATTATCTTACTATAATAGGCGCATGTATTATCACAGACTGGTGAATGCCAAGCAACCTTAATTAAGTATTTATTCTTCTATCGATCTCACAAGTATGGAAGCACCTTAGCATTGTTATTTACATTTCTGCCCCATTATCAGTTTGCATCGTTATGAATTTTAATTTACCTCATTTCAAAATTTGCCATACTTCAATCGTGTACAGGTCAATTTGTGTTGCCTGTCATATGTATATCATGTAATGCGAGATTACCTACAATTCCAACGGTGGATTTTGTAACTGGCAGTTCACAACCAGCGTCCAGGTTGCTTTACCAATTCAAGTGTTTGGTCAGTTAACAGGAATCATAAAGATATAAGCTTCAGGACACAAATAGACGATGTTTAAAATGCCTAATAACTACACATGTGATGATATTAATATAATTACTTTTACACCCAACCCAATTGTTTACTTTAACCCTGACCTATCTATGGCATTTTATAGTCACGATGGTTCGGTTTGAAATTGAAATTGTCCCATATTGCTAAATAAATTTAAAAGATAATGTGTTGGTTTCTTTTTAAACCATCGTAAACATTTAGCAACACTCGTAAAGCAAACACCAACAATGGAAGTAGCTAAAAAAACTTCAGTCCTCGTGTCCTTGGTGGCACTACTCGTACTGAATGCCTTGATCACAACCAATGCTCGATCATTTGGAGATGTTCCAGCAAACGCTTTGAATGCAAATGCACCTTCCAGTGGTGATCCTACATGCATTAAAAAATGCAATGACACTGAAAGGGAGTGTGAAAGCTCCGATGACTGCGACAATCGGAAAGTCGGTAGCTATAAGGCGATGCTGTGTTTAAAGCAGTGTGAACATGAAAATTTGATTTGCATGTCCAAGTGTGAGCAACCGATAATTTGAATCTACTGTTATGTGGTGCCTAGTCATGGTTAGCCAGATTATTGTTGTTTTGTTTTTAATATGTTGCTAAATCAGATGGTTAAGAAGAATAGCAGTGCTTTATGGCGTGGTTTTTTGTACTTGATGTTTTGCTAAATGAAATGGATCAGTTTTTGCTATTTAAGCTTGTTTTATCATTTATGCTTTGATTAATTTGCTTGTATGTTGAAAAAGTTGTCAAACAGCAACAAACCCGACAAAGACAGAACTCTCTCCTGCCTTTTTTGTTCACTTTTATGCCTTTTTATTTTTAAGTCATGGAAACTGACTTGTCCAACACTGTATATGCTTTTTGTGGATGAACCCAATGAATATATGAACTTCTATGATAAACTAATTTATGAATATCAGCTTAAATTCATGAAATCTATAATCACCCATTGCAAGCATTTTGTAAGAAATGAATCTAAGAGATGGTTCAAACATATATATTACAACATGCATACGTGCCCAGCGCAAAAACCATGCATCCAATATACATGCATGCACACACATATCCATCACAAATCTAACTAGTCGATTGTCATATATATTGCATACCCTACTGACATATAAAATACGAACTCGTCCTACAACCCGCCTCTCTCTTCTAGTTTGGCATATTTCCTGTGGTCAGTCCCGATCTAGAACAATGATATGTAATATATATCGAATGTACAAGGCAATCACTATTTGACGTCTGTATACGTGTTCCTTGTGTGTTCTTGAGATTTTATTTCATGGTTCTTAAAATGTACAAGGCAACCGCTGTTTACATCTATGCATATCAGTATGATGATCTACCTACATTGAATTGAACATTTGCTCTTCCATAATTAAGTCGGAAGACTCCGTAATATAAAATATTAATAAGTTGGTACTGACGAGTAATATCGAGTCACTATTCTATAACTCTTGCAGCTTAATTCAAAAATTATGCGAACAATGCTATAAGGACCAAAACTTTTTTTTGTCAAAAGTTGCGAAATAGATAGAAAAAGATGGATTCCACCCCCTACTTTTGAGGCATAATTCATGGGCGTCCTACTCATTTATCTCACATTCGCACAATTTAGCATAAATTCTTTCGGTCTATTTAGCTTTTTTTGAAATTATGCAAATGTTTTACAGAAAATCTGCTATATCCATATTAACATTTGACTTGGATGCATAAACTTTGATTCAGTCGTGAACTTCAAAAGTTCCATTTTATATGAGACATCGAAATTAAATTGTTAATATACAATAAGTTTAAAAAATGAATACATCTTGATTTATTGTATACCATATTTGGAAATTGTTGAATTTTAAAATTATACATTAAACTATAAAAAAAATTAATGCAAACATCAAAGGAAAAGGCTTTACAATGCAGAAAACGATTTGGTTAGTTGAATCCAGTAAATCAATTTAAACAAATGAATAAATGTTGACTTTATGTATACAATATCAGAAGATTTAATAAATCATCATTAGTTGATTCCAATAAATTAATTTAGAAAAATAAATATAACTTGATTTATTCTGTACAATATCTGAAAATTTAAAAAATGATACACATATTAAAACTGAAATGATTCTGCAATGTCGAAAACGATTTAATTAGTTGATCCTAATTAATTAATTTAAACAGACGACTATACCTTAATTTATTTTATACAATATGATATCAGTCGACTAATGAATTTCACGTTTATGCATTAAACTGTGAATAAATGTTCATCTTTATCAATGTTCGGCTTGAAAGCACAAATGTTTACTTCAAACATGAACTTTAAATTTCCCTATGAGTGGAACATGGGACAAAGTATATATTAATGTGTAACTAATTTAAACAAATGAGTGTATCTTGATTTACTATGCACTATATCCGGAGATTTATAAATTTCAATGTTGTGCATTAAAATGTGAACAAAGTGTATAAATGTAAAAAAGAAAATAGTTTTAAGATGTTGAAAACGGTTTAGTTCGTTTATTCTAATAATTAATTAATGAAAATGAATATGTTTTGATTTATTGTGTATCATATCTGAAGATTTATGAATTTCTAGATTGGCTAATTCTGTTCATACACCAATAATCTCTTAACGTACACCATAAAATAAAATAAACTGCTATACACCAAAAACTTTACATACAGCATATCTTTTAGAAAAATAGCCTGATTTTATTTGTCATCTACCTTCTTTAAAGCTCTAAATTAATATATGAGAAAATAAAAATATGGCATTGAACGAAGTTCTAGTTCAATAAAACGAACTTTAATTTTTTTAGTATATGGTAAACAATTTATTATGCTACAAAACAAAATCTTAGTTTCAACAAAAAAGACTATTTCTAGATTAAATGATTTAAAACTTGAGAACTAACTTATAAAAGTTCTCTTAATTCAAATTTTGGGCTTCGTGTTTTAAACACATTAAGTTCTTCAGACCTTTTTACATAGATTTGACCAAATATTGTTAATTGCAATGTTTTAGTTTGATGGTTTATAACTTAAAGAGTAAAAATGCAACAAAGAAAAAGGGTAGTTTAATAATATATTATTTTAGCAAAATACTGGTGTACATTAGATAATTTTCGGTGTATGAATAGAATTAGATATCTTAGTCAAAGTGAATTAAATCACCTTCGATTCAATATGTGTTGCATTTTCTGTCTTTTGTAAAAATAGTTATTTTATGTCCTTTCTTTCTTCAATATTCAATGCTCTAGGTATGTATTTCCTGAACTGACCCAAAAGGTAACTAAATTAATTATACAAATAAAAAACAAGCTAAATATCAACAAAAATTAAGCACAGAAAAGGATTTTTTTTTTAACATTATATGTACTAGTGCTGTGATTTCCAAAAAATGGGTACTAGTCCTATAGAACACAAAAAAGAAATAAATTGCGAGAAATAATTTTTTAAACCAAATAACAAAATTATCCAAAAAAATAAAATGATAAAAAGAGAACAAGAACAATGATTGCATAACATATATTCGATTACTTTGTGAAGATTGTTATAATTTAGGATTTGATGGAAAAAACAGATAATAAAAACTTGTGTTTGTCGTCAGTCTTCAAACAAAAGAGTTTTATATAGAATAACAAATATCAATAGCATTAATTTGCATTTATAAAAGCATTAAAGATAATAATAAATAAATATACTGAAAGGATAAGTGAATAAAAGTGATGGTGTAAACACAAATTTTAACTTAGATTGAACTAGAATCGAGGATATGAGTTGAGAATGAATAAGAGGAGAGAGAATACAAATGATTGTTGGAGGAAATTTTAAATAAAAGGAGGAAGAAGGGGGAAAATCATTTAGTTCTACATCGGGGAAAGCTAATGCTTGTGCCACTATATATTAAAAGTGTTGGCTAGCTTTTTGACTAAGCCACCCAGGTTCACTCACAAGAAGAAAGTATGAAACTACGTTCTTTAAGTACATGAAGGAACGGATCGCACCAGGGGATCGCCCCTCATCGGATCGCCCCTCATCGGATCGCACCAGAGAATCGCCCCCATTGCATCAGCGATACGACCACTTCTACGCGACTCGATCTGTACATACACTACTACCCAGCACAGACCGATCTGATCCCCTGATGCACAGCGAAGCCTCTGACCCGTTCAAGCACGAGCTAGTCTTCGGCGATCCGAGATGCACGGATCCAGCGACACGTATCCCCAACTGTCACTTTGACTGATTCTCCCCCTTTGCTCGATCCGATATTTAAGGGGATCGCAACACCTGTCCACAACGGCTAATTTGACTAATTCTTCATCAGGCTGCGATACGATCCGATATTCTCGGGATTTGTGCCACGTGTGACCGCGATCCGCCTGACAAAATCAGCTATAAATAGCCCAGAGCTTGGCATTTTTCAGGATCTTTTGGCAATATTGAGTACCAATTCCGCCATTATTGTCATACCACCATTTCTTATCAGTTTTATTACTAGATTACTGAGAGAAATCACAATTGTAAAAGTGAGCTTGAGAGAAATCATTGATTGTATTAGCATTCAAAGTATAATCGATAACATATAGAGTGGACGTAGGCTCGTTAACGCTGAACCACCATAAATTCTGTGTGTTTTCTGCTTTTTCTTTATTCTCCAGTTAAAATTCTTTAAGAATCAGAACGATTTGGGTGTTAGGTCCAAATTTTGATCTAACATTTTGGTGCTTTCACTGAGAAAACAGTCCCAAAACTTCACTATTCAGTTTTTTGAAAATTCCAGCGACATCTGATATCATGGCTGGAAATAGGTCTAAGGAAGTACGCGCTTCACGAACAAATGAAATCGCGAATGAAGTGGTTGAAGAAAGTGTGCACGAGCTGGGCAATGAGGGAACTTTGGATCGCGGAGCGCCGGGGGCGAACCGATCCGATGAAGATGCCATGCTCCGAGTCGACGAGGACGAGACGATCCGGACTGCTGAAGGGGTTGTTACTCGATCCCGTGATAACGCTCCGAATCATCCACGTACCGTGACCACGAACCGATCCTAGGGGGACGCTGCGAGCCACCATCCTCGATCCACAGCAATCCGAATTGATGATCGGACTACAACTCGACCTGGAAAGGAGCCTATGGCTCGCTCCTACCGTCCTGGCCCCTCCGCTCGACCTGGCTCAAGCTCTTTGCGCATAAGAGAAAGTGATGATGATCAATATGACCCTTCTGCTCCCGTTACTGAGGGGGATCTCTCTCGCTTTTCCAAAATGTGGGAAAGACTGTTTGATGAATTGGCTGCTCAAAGGCAGGAAAGCTCCGTTCTACGACAAAATTTACCGCTATGGATAGAAGGCTTAATGATCTCGCAAGGCAAAGGACGCCACCAGTTCGTTCGCTCACCCCAGAATACTCTTCTCCGTCAGAGGAATCGCCAAGGCCTCCGCGGCGACCGTATGAGAGGCCCGAAAACATAGAGCAGCTTCGATTTGGAACCCTGCCATCACGGGAAGAAGAGGCACTGGATGCAAGGCCCTCAAACCGTAATGTGAACGATCACGCCGCAACTCCCAGAGCTCGAGGTGTGGACAGCCCTGTACAGAACAGACTACCTCAGCCTCGTCGCCGCGCAAATGCTCATGGTAACAGGGGGCAACGAAGCCCAATCCGAGCCCCGGATTTTGGTGATTGCTCCCGGAAGAGGGATTAGAGAACCCCACCGAGCAAGAAGCGCTGACCCCGAACCTCCGCTGACCAGTGCAAATGTTGCAGCTATGATCCATCAAATTTTGGCAGATAGCCGTGGACAACGAAATGAAGATTGGGGAATTGACCGCAGTCATACCCCTTTCACTGGTGATATTTTAGATGCGACTTTCCCGAGGCGCTTCAACATGCCACAGATGAACCGTTACGCGGGTAGATCTGATCCCATCCAGCATCTGATGAGATATTCTTGGTCAATGACCACTGCCGCAGCCTCTAACGCTGTCAAGTGTAAAGCATTTCCCATATTCTTGGAGGATGTAGCATTGTTATGGTTTACCCGCTTACCAGCAAGATCAATTTCCAGCTTCAGGGAGTTGAGTGAAAGGTTCGTGGAACAGTTCCGCATCTATGCACAGAAGACGAAGAGTGTGATCGACTTGTTCCTTGTCAAGCAACGACCAGGCGAGAGTTTGAGGGTGTATCTAGACCGTTTCAACCTGGCCGCCACTGAAGTTAAAGATCCTCATGAGCAAACTGTTGTGGCAGCCTTAATTGATGGGGTAGATAAAGACACTGAATTTAGGAGATACCTGGCCGGCAAGTCACCCCATACTAGAGAGTTATTCTATGAAAAAGCTAACGTACACTTACGCCGGGAGGAAGTATATGCTAACCGAAAGGCAAAAACGGCCGATAAAGAGGAAATCCAGAGCAATGTCGCCATTAAGCAAACAGGAGACAGCTCGGGGAAGGTCGAAGTTAATGTTGGAAATCGGAATCAGGGTGGTCGTCAGTCAGGGAACAATGATAATAACAGTAATGGCAACAACCGAAAGAGGAATCGAGGGAACGACTCCCACAGAAGGACTCGTCCCAGGTCTTTTGAGAGTTATATGCCAATAAACGATACTTTGGAAAATATCTTCATGGATTCGTATAACGTTCTCCAAAATAAGAGGCCACCTCCCAGAGAGTCGACGGAGAAAAACGCGAAACGGGGAAGTTTTGTCTCTTTCATCAGATTCATGGCCATTCGACAAATGAATGCCGTCACCTAAGAGATGTAGTCGAGAGGTTTCTTCGAGAAGGAAAATTAGATGCATACAGAGTAACGCCCAGAGACAGGGGGCAAGCCTTACAGGCCCCAAATCAGAACCAGAATCAACCTGCTGTCAGGCCAACTGCCCAGCAAAAGGGAAAGGACCTTGTTATCAATACCGTAATCGGAGGGATTTATCTCGCCGGACACGGTTCCAAGGCATTGGATCAGTATGTTAATGCAGCAAAGCAACACCTCGAGGTAGGGGAGTGTAGCAACCCCGAGGACAACGTCCCGGTAAAGCAACGAAAGATGATGTCTGACGATGTCGTTTTCCGCAAACGAGAAAGCATTGGAGTCCATGCTCCGACTGAAGATCCATTTGTTATCACAGTACCTATTGGCCCGGCCACTGTTCATAAAGTTTTGGTAGATAACGGGAGTTCTATCAATATTCTTTTCAAAAGGACATTCGACCAGATGAACCTCGAGATAAAAGACTTGAAGCCCTGTCAGGGATGGATCCGTGGATTTAACGGAGCATCCACCGCTCCAATGGGTTATGTAGAGTTACCAGTTACGCTTGGGGAAGGAGAACGCCAGAGAGTGAGAATCCTTCCCTTCGTGGTTTTGGATGTTGAATCACCCTACAATGCCTTCTTGGGCCGACTGGCCCTCGCAAAGTTTAGAGCCTGTATAGCCCCCTGGTGCTTGTTATTGAAATTTCCTACGGAAGCTGGTGTTGGTATTGTCAGAGGAGATCAGGTTGCCGCACGAGCATGTTATGTTGCAGAGCTAAAGCTACTCCGCAATGGAGGGGACATAGAAACCAAAGGCGCTTCTCCCCCGGCAAGGGCGGAGACCTTATAGCAACTAAAGAGGATAACCGTGGGAGAGTCGCCCAGAGAATTGCCCGAGGATATGGATCCCAGAGAGGATAAAGAACCTGGGGACAGAATGGCGACTCCCAACGAGACAACTGTGGATGTACTGATCGATGATGGTGACCCAGAGAAGGTCCTTAAGATTGGATCCCAGTTAAATCCGAATGTAGCTAAAGAACTGACGAATTTCTTAAAAAATAATTTGGATGTATTTGCTTGGACCCACGCGGACATGTGCGGGATATCTCCATCAATCATGAGCCATTCATTAAGCATTAACCCTAAACATCCTCCGGTGAAACAAAAAAGGCGAATGTTGGGTCCAGAGAGGTCCGCTACCTTGAAAGAAGAAGTTGGAAAGCTAAAGAGCAATGGATTTATCAGAGACTCAATCTACCCAGACTGGATTTCAAATCCAGTTCTGATGAAGAAGGCTAACGGGAAGTGGCGAACGTGTATTGATTTCTCGGACTTGAATAAAGCCTGCCCAAAAGACAGCTTTTCGTTACCCAGGATCGATCAGTTGGTGGACTCAATGGCGGGTCATGAACTCCTCTCCTTTATGGACGCTTATTCAGGATATAACCAGATTCCACTGCACGTTCCAGATCAAGAACACACTAGTTTTATTACGGATCTGGGATTATATTGCTATGTAGTAATGCCCTTTGGCTTGAAGAATGCAGGCGCTACATATCAACGGTTAGTGAACAGAATGTTCTATAACCAGATCGGGAAGACAATGGAATTATACGTCGACGACATGTTGGTTAAGTCCAGGCAATCCTCCAATCACACTGCGGACTTGGCAGAGATGTTCAGCATTCTTCGAAAGTACGGGATGAAACTCAACCCAACAAAATGTTCATTCGGGGTCACCTCCGGAAAATTCTTGGGATTCATCGTCAGTTCTTTTGGGATTGAGATTAATCCAGATCAGATCACAGCAATCAAAGACATTCAGGAACCTAAGCAAATTAGAAATGTGCAAAGCCTTGCAGGAAAAGTAGCTGCACTAAGAAGATTTATCTCCAGGGCTACGGACAAATACATCCCATTCTTCGAATTGATAAAGCGAGGAAAACGCCACTTCAAATGGACGCCCGACTGCGTAGAAGCGTTTCATAACTTGCTGAGACACTTGGAGAAACCTCCGATATTATCTAAGCCGATGGATCACGAGGATTTATTTGTGTACTTGGAAGTGTCGTCTCACGCGATCAGCTCAGCCTTGGTGAGAGAAGAAGATAAAGTTCAAAGACCTGTGTATTACATGAGCAAAAAATTCATGGCAGTAGAGCGTAATTATCCAAGGATAGAAAAGTTGGCGTATAGTTTGCTGATCGCCTCTAGAAAGCTTCGACATTATTTTCAGGCTCATCCCATTACCGTATACACTGATCATCCACTCAAGCAAGTTCTACAAAGACCAGAAGCATCTGGAAGGCTACTCATGTGGAACATTGAGTTGAGTCAATTTGATCTGAACTTTCAGCCCCGGCGGTCAATACGGGGGCAAGTGATAGCTGACTTCATAGCAGAATTTACTGTCCCGGAGGAAGATATAGCAAACGAAGAAGTTGACCCCTCAAAATTACTTCTCGATCCCAGTACCTGGAAATTGTATACTGATGGCGCTAGGAATGACAAGAGATCCGGCGCTGGAGTAGTGCTTGAAATTCCCGAGAAACGGCTGATATCCTATGCTATCCGGATGGAGTTTCACGCCACTAACAACGACTCCGAATATGAAGCCCTGATAGCCGGACTAAGGATCGCAAAGGAGTTGGAAGTCACAAAGCTGGACATCTTTTGCGACTCCAAGTTGGTTGTGATCCAGGTTACTGGAAAATTCCAAGCCAAAAGTGCAAGATTGATCTTATACTTGGAGAAAGTGAAGGAGTTGCTGAACGGCTTCGATCACTACAGCATATCTCATATTCCACGGTCGGAGAATCAGTAGGAAGATAAGTTGGCGAAGATGGCTAGCTCTGACGATCCTGAAGAGAACGGACTAGCCCCAGTTGAAGTACTTCGGTCTCCTAGTATAGATCAGATGGAAATTGATCCAGTACTAGAGATGGAACCAGAAAGGGAGTCATGGATGACCCCTCTAAAGAATTTCTTGATGAATGGAGCGCTTCCGACCAAGAAAAGCGAGAGGCGTAAAGTAATTCGTAAAGCTGTCCGATACGTTCTGCAAGGCGGAGTTCTTTACAGACAAGGATTTTCGATGCCCCTTCTTCGGTGTATAGCTCATGACGACATCAAGCGTGTGCTGCAGGAGGTACACGAAGGTGAATGTGGCGATCACACTGGAGGGCAAACATTGGAGAAAAAGGTGTTGCGGCATGGTTATTTCTAGCCTACCATAAACAAGGATGCGGTGAAATACGCACGACGGTGTGATGCGTGCCAGAGATTTTCAAAGATACCTAGAGCACCTCCTAATCAGTTAAAAACAACGACGAGCCCATGGCCTTTCGCTATGTGGGGAATTGATATCATCGGAAGTCTCCCTATAGCTAGGGGCAGAGCGAAGTTCGCTATTGTAGTCGTAGATTATTTCACTAAGTGGGTCGAGGCTGAACCACTGACTACAATCACAACCAAACGAGTGATCAATTTTGTCGTTAGAAACATCATATGTCGATTTGGGATTCCAAAGATTGTTATAACTGATAATGGAACTCAGTTCGATAGCACTGAATTCAGAAACTTCTGCCAGAAATACCACATTGAGAAACGGTACACCTCTGTGGCGCACCCGCAATCGAACGGACAAGTCGAAGCGGCAAATAAAGTGATTAAGTACATTCTGAAAAGAAGACTGAAACAGGCCAGAGCCATGTGGGCTGATGAATTACCCTTAGCGCTATGGGCCTACAGGACAACGTATAAATCAGCAACAGGACATACCCCCTTCTCCCTTGCTTTTGGAGCAGAAGCAGTCATCCCGGTTGAGATAAAAGTACCTTCTCACCGAGTGACTTATTACGATCCGATGACTAATAACGAATTGCTCCTTGAATCCCTGGATATGATCGAAGAAAAGAGGGACGAAGCAGACCTGCGTACCTTGAGATGCAAACAACAGGTCGCCCGATACTACAACAAAAAGGTTTGAGTTCGAACCTTGGAACCCGGAGACTTGGTTCTGAAGCGTGTCTTTCCAGCCCCAACTCATATGGGTTCGAAGTGGAAGGACCGTACTCCATACTGTGCAAGCTTGATAATAGAACCTTCAAGCTAGCAACCGTAGATGGAAAGGAAATCCCCAGAGTGTGGAATGCCCAACATTTACGGCCTAACCTAACGTAAAGATGTCAGATCTGTTCTTTTGCTTTGTTAAGATCCATGTACAAGGCACGACTTGCCTAGAATAGTCCGATTTCTTAAAGCAAAAAATTATAAAGTGGACGTAGGTCATGATTCGACCGAACCACTATAAAAATATTGTGTGTTGTTTACCTTTATTGCACTATTATTTATCTGCCTTTCTATTTTTATGGAAATTGCTGTGAATCATGCAACGATCCCAGAAGCATATAATTATAGGTACCTTCCATCAGAATGGAATGTAATCACCAGTCAAAACTCTGAGAGTGCGATAAGGTAAATCATATCATTGATAGCGCTCTAACTCTCCAGAGCCGAGAGAGAGCATAACGGACACGAAGGCGATGTCCGTAAGTCATGGCGGCGTACCATGATCGGAACCGCCTTGACGGAACTCTAACCTCGGCAGCCGCCAGGAGAGTATAAAAGCGTCTCCGACAGAGCGCTGAGAAAGAGCTCTTGCCCCGCTGAAGGATCGGGGAGCGATTGAACTGCTGAGCTCGAACTCTAACTCTCCAGAGAGAGAGAGTATAAAAGCGTCTCTGAAAGAGCGCTGAGAAAGAGCTCTTGTCCCGCTGAAGGATCGGGGAGCGATTGAACTGCTGAGCTCGAACTCTAACTCTCCAGAGAGAGAGAGTATAAAAGCGTCTCCGACTGAGCGCTGAGAAAGAACTCTTGCCCCGCTGAAGGATCGTGGAGCGACGGAACTGTTAAATTCAAACTCTGACCTCGGCGACCGCTAGGAGAATATAAGAGAGTCTATGGTTAAGCACTGAGAAAGGTGCCGGAAACTCAGCACCATAAGGACAATTATCTTGCTAGATTTTCTAAGTCCCCCATATTCAGATATAAGGGGGCAACATGCAAACAACGCTAATCAGTCCTTAATAAGCCCTAGTTAAGTGCTACATTAACGACTGATTGGAGGCCATATGCATATACACATGAACCTTAATGCAGCACGGAAATTTTTAAATTTTTCTTTCTGTTGCTTGACTGATTTGTAGTTATAATCAGGTGATCTATGACTAAACATGAAAAGTTTATTAAATGCAGGTACCCGGTGATGCAAGAGAAATAAACTTTCATTTATAAACTGCAAGCCTACGAAATGAAAAACAACCTAAAACAAAAGTGAGGGCTAGTCTCACAATTACATTTCATGGCCAGTGGGAAACCTAAAGACAAAATATAAACGAGCGGCAATATTCTATTTACGCTTTGACCTCTTCTCCTGCTTCTGTTTCTCCAGCTTCGCCTTGTCAGCATCGGATTGATCACCTTTCTTTCTCTTCCTTTCGTCTATGAGAGGAACGTTCGACTCTTCAGAAGATTCCTCCTCCACCTCCTTTCTCTTCCTTTTATCAGTAAGGGAAGCTGGGAAATCATCAGGGTTCGCAAAATGAAGCTGTTTGCTGATGGATTTGGGCTGGAGTTTCAAAACCATCCCAGTTTTGGGATTAAACTCCGAGATAGGGACTATGTTCAAAGGCTCCTGTCCCACTTTCTTTAAAGCCATCTCCTTTTCCTGCCTAGCTTTTCTGTTAGCCAAAGTTTCGTCGTCATCGTCTTCGGCTTCTTTAGTGCCAATGATATCCTCCTCATCCTCTATATGGCGCCCATCCATATCTTTCAAGGCCTCGATGGTTTCATCATCCTTGGGAGCATCAGCACTGGGTGCCAGCACGCCCTTCTCTGCTGTTGTACCCTTGGCCTGCTTCGGTATCTCAACACCGGCACTAGGCGAGACGACAACCTTCTCTGCCTCTTTCCTCTTCTCGACATCCTTGTCGACGGGCTCGCCACCTGTATTATGGGGAACACATGTTATCAATTCAATTGGTTGCTCTACCAGACGACGACAACTCACAATTGTTTTGACAAATTGTGGGGAAAAAAGGGAGATACCTTCCGCTGATCCTCCATCTAGGCTAGCTGCAGAAGCTCCGACGACCACAGGAGTTAGGCCCAAAGGAATTAATGGATCATCAGGATGGTACTCCTCAACTCCGGAGGATTTGGGCTCTACAGCTGAGCTCAAACCTTCGACAATCTTCCTTTTGCCCTTAGCCAGGGCTCTCTCCTTCTCCATTTCTTCTTGAATTAGACGACGACCTTCTGCCAGATCCTCGGGCTCGTTATCCCTCAGGATGGTCTTCATCAGCTCATCTTTGTCAATCTCTTCAACTCCCAATCTCTGCTTCTCACCCTCAACGATGGCATCCCATAAATTGGCTAAAGTAATGTGGTAATCCGGGAACCACGAGATTTTACGGGTTTTGAGGACATGGTCGAGGAAGTCAAAGATCATCTCTTCGAACCCTTCGATATCCTTTTCCCTCTTGAGGAGCTTGTTGTAAGAAGCAGTAGCCATTTCAATGGCACTCTCAACATTCTTTTCGGCGAGAGCCGTGCGCCTCTCCGCATCCGCGACTTGATCATTTAAAATCACCTTTTCCGCTTCAGCCAAAGCTAGGCTTTCTTTCAAACTTGCTTTTTCTGCCTCCCAAGCAGCTCTCTCGGCTTCAAAATGGCCTTGTGTTGTCTTCAACTCAATAATGGCCATTTTAAGATCTTCTACCTCCTTCTTTAAGGCCATTTTCTCTTGACTATTTGAGTAAAGTTCCAAATGAAAGCGTTTCTTAGCATTTTCCAATTCGGTCTTATAATTTTCAGCATCTCTCCATGCTAAGGCGAGTTGGGATTGAGCATCTTCCAGGTCCTTCTCCATCTTTGTCCTAGCCCTTTCGTTGTTATCAATCTTCACCTTGGATCTATGTGCTTCCATTTCAAGCGTTCGGATGACTTCTGAAAGATTAACAGCATGTTTCTTCATCATTTCATACTGCATGGCTACATGGTGAATGTGCTCGGCGACTTCATTCTCCCAGTTCCTAGGGACTGGTTCCAAGGCTGGAACAAACGTCATCCTTTCAAAGAAGATGTTAGTGAATTGTTCCCGCAACTTTTCCAGCCTACCTTGAATCTCGGGACCATGGATGTAATCTCGCGACCCGGGGGCAACCAACTCTGGCTGGCTGGAAGGGACAATGTCAATTCTCTCCTTTTCAGAATCTTTGATTGGATCCTTGCTTTTATCCTTGGGCTCGTAGTGTCTTTTTGACGACTTGTTGTGAGAGGGTGCACTCTTCGGAGGAGTCAATTCTTTAGGAAGTTGTTTTCCCCCTACAGGAGCTACCGGATAACTGGGAAGCTTGCCAGAAGTCGATTTTGATGGAGACGGGGGTTGCGAAGAAGTAGGCTTGTGAGAAAGGCCGCGAGAGCGCTCGGTACTCGGATGAAGACTGGGTGTGCCTTCACGAAGAGAGCGATAAGAATAAGACCGCCTGCGAGACATCTTTCCTGCAAAAGATAAAAGAGCATATTAAAACCTTGGATACTGTTGATATAAAAGTGTGGGGTCAGGCAGTGCGTGTGATTTGTGCATCCCATATAATTCCCCCTAACAGACCCGGGCCTGAAGTCAGGCTCATCTGAGTAGTTTCTTGTCCTCTAATTGGAACGGTGGTCTCCTCAGAAGCAGGGAAAAATGGCTCCCCTTCGAAGTCCCCCTCTGTGTATACATCATCGTGCAAAGGAATTTTGCTCAGCTCTTTAAATAGCTGTTCTTCTGTCAAATCATCGGGAGCAGCAGGTTCGATCGGAAGAGAAGCCCTTGAGGGGAAACCCCCCGGAGAAACTGGGATTTTCTTGGACTTGTCACCACGGGCCTCATCTCCTCTATATATGTTCAGGTCCTCGTCGTCCTGGATGATTATCGAGGAAGGACTCTTACGGAATTTAGCTGTTTCTGCTGCCCGTGATGTTCCCTCTCCCTTCGTTGGGGGCACGTATTTGTAGGGTTTGCCACCAGCACCAAGTCCAAATCTTATATCTAGAAGGCGATTCTTATGAAGATTCTCGTCAGTGATGCACTTCTTGATCCTTAGAAAATCGGATCTGCTTTGTAGAAGAATAGACAATCGATTATTGTATAATAAGCCTTCCGTCTTGGGAAAGACGTGATCTGCTTAAAACAAAAAAACGGGGGATGTTAATGCTTCAGTTTCTTAAGCAAGATATTCAGTCAAAAGATTGAAGTTTAGTTGATTTAAGCCATCTTCTTGAGCACCCGGCCTGTTTCTTTATATAGAACCAATCAGACTTGGGATCCCCTATATTGCTGTATCCGTCATACAGAACCTTCCTATTTGCCACCGATTCGAAGAAAGAGAAATTTGGGGTTGCCGAGGAGCGATGCTTGAAAAGATAAAAGAATGTTAAATCTTTAAATGTGAGTTCGGTATGCAAGATCTCCGCGTATGCGATATATAGAGTGTATAGAGCCACGTAGGCGTTAGGATGAAGTTGCATCGGAGCGATACCCAGTCGTTTTAAGGTCTCAATGAAGATTGGAGGAAACGGAGGAATAGCTCCTACTAAGCACATGATTCGGCTGACTGCCATATACCCTTCCGGAGCTAAGTGGGGTCTATCTTCGCTAACGAGTGTCCTCACATCATCCCAAGGGATCTCGTGTCTCAGGCAAATTCTTTTAAGCTTTATGTCATCGAGTTTAGATGCTAAAGAATCTGTAAATTTCTCTATCCCAAGTACACCAGGAATCTCGTCAAGAGCTCGACCGTCTACTTCAGACTCCTCGTCAAGCGAAGTACTTTCAGTTGGGTCCGATTCCGTCGCTTCGTATTCGGAACCGGAATCCTCGCCCCTTGGGTTAGTTGGATGGACCTCAGGGTTATGGTGCTCAGACACCTCGGGATCCGTCTCGGTGTTAGATCTCGAAGAGGAGTGATTATCCGACATTACCGTTTAGGCGAAGAAACATGAGAAATAAGGTTAAAACTACCCGTCCCCCTTTGTGTGTGTGCAAGTGCCGGTGTGTGTGCTTGTGCATGCATTAAAGAAAAGTACAAAGGTCAACAAAATCATGTAAACATTGGTCGTTGTTCGATTGATAGATTATGCATTTGTTCAATCCGGAATGTTCGTCCCAAAGGCTCTAACCTAACTGTCCATTGGTATATCAGAGTTAAGTTGCATCGTGTGTTTTACAATTTCATTAGATCATTCATCAATCTGGATCGTGCATCAGGGCTCGGATCGCAGAGAATGATTCGTGGATTAGGGCTCGGATCACAGAGAACGATTCGTGGATTAGGACTCGGATCGCAGAAAATGATTCGTGGATCAGGGTCCGGATCGCGGAGAATGAATCATGGAGCGGGAATCGGATAGTGGCGTGTATATCGCGATCCACATCTCTCTGTCCTCACGCGAACAAGAAACCCATTCAATACCGCGACCCGATCCGTTCTCCAAACCCCACTCCTTCCACCTGCCATCACCACGACCTGATGCCTCGATCCGATCCGCCGATTAGACCTCCACCACGCGTCGAACTGACCAACTCCTTCTTCTTCCTCCTCCCTCCTTTTCTATATCTCCGAACTTAAACCTTCGAACCTATCAACCAGTCGCCTCTTAGGGCCTGGGACATCGCAAAACCTCGCCTTTTTCTCCTCTTAACAACCAGATGGAAAAATAAATGAAAAGGAAGGTGTGTTACAACTTTAAAAGCATAAATTACCTATTGTTTCTAACTTAAATCGGAAGAAGAGGTTGCTAGTTAGTGTTTGGATAGAAGAGAGAGTTGGAGGCGGCGGCAACAAAGAGAAGAAGAAAGGGAAAGGAGGAGGGAGGTCTGGTTTATATAGGGAAATCGGCGGCCATTCGCCTTCCCTTTTTTGTTTTACTCGATACGAACGGGCCGCCAATGAAAGCCCAACACGTCTCGAAGAAAAGCCCGTTCCGTTCCGTGAAGAGGCCCAAGTGCTCACCAAAGGACGAGGCGAATGACTCGCTAACGGACCACGACTCGCGCATGCGATCCGAACCGATAAATGACCGACAGGAATGAAAATTCAAAAATGCACCTGATAGATTCGATGATGAAGACTCTGAAAGATCCCAGAAAAGAATTGTCCAATAAACAGGGAAACTATTAAAGATTTATCCGATATTTATAGCAAGCAAAGAAACAGCTTTCCGTAAACGATATGGCCTTTCGGATAGACGCTACCACTGATTTGCATCTCTTTATGAAAAGACGTTTCTATAGTTTCGAAGCATGTTCCATCATCGATAAAACATACTTCGAGGGGGCAAAATGTTGGCGAGCTTTTTGATCAAGCCACCCAGGTTCACTCACAAGAAGAAAGTATGAAACTACGTTCCTTAAGTACATGAAGGAACGGATCGCACCAGGGGATCGCCCCTCATCGGATCGCACCAGAGAATCGCCCCTATTGCATCAGCGATACGACCACTTCTACGCGACTCGATCCGTACATACACTACTACCCAGCACAGACCGATCCGATCCCCTGATGCACAGCGAAGCCTCTGACCCGTTCAAGCACGAGCTAGTCTTCGGCGATCCGAGATGCACGGTTCCAGCGACACGTGTCCCCAACTGTCACTTTGACTGATTCTCCCCCTTTGCTCGATCCGATATTTAAAGGGATCGCGACACCTGTCCACAACGGCTAATTTGACTAATTCTTCATCAGGCTGCGATACGATCCGATATTCTCGGGATTTGTGCCACGTGTGACCGTGATCCTCCTGACAAAATCAGCTATAAATAGCCCAGAGCTTGGCATTTTTCAGGATCTTTTGGCAATATTGAGTACCGATTCTACCATTATTGTCATACCACCATTTCTTATCAGTTTTATTACTAGATTACTGAGAGAAATCACAATTGTAAAAGTGAGCTTGAGAGAAATCATTGATTGTATTAGCATTCAAAGTATAATCGATAACATATAAAGTGGACGTAGGCTCGTTAACGCCGAACCACTATAAATTCTGTGTGTTTTCTGCTTTTTCTTCATTCTCCAGTTAAAATTCTTTAAGAATTAGAACGATTTGGGTGTTAGGTCCAAATTTTGATCTAACAAAAAGGCATTATGCATTATGTCAAAAGGATAGGGGAGATGGAAGAGAAGCGACAGTGGCCTGAAGCAAGAGCATATTCATGGACATTAATATTTAAAATGTTAAAAGATGGGCCTTGGGTCTTGGGGTCAGATGGGCCACGGAATGCTAATGGGCTTGCGCGGTTCGGTTGAGTTTTGCGTGCGCAGATTTCGAATTTGTAACGCTTCGGAGGCATTGTTAATGAATAGATGCATTCATTCATCACTCAAATTCGCAACACTTCTGAACTGTTCCAAAATGAAAAGATGTGACTGTTTTAAAGATCTCGAAATCATTTTCTTCTCCTTCCTTTTACTGTTTTCTGCCATTAAAATTTTCTCAAAACTTTGCCAAATTCTCTAGTAAATTATACGTGTTATAGCTCTGTAGGCTATAACTCCATCATCTTGTCACTGCAGCGATCAAATACAAGATAATGAATCGTCGTGTCTATGCAAACACACCTATTAATGATATTCGATATCTGCTCCATTATATCTTCGAATAGGTTTGTCATTACTCGTGCACAGAATTAAGAGGGCAAATACTATTTTAGGATAATGATCACAACATCGTGCCTTGGAGATTTGTGTTCTAAAAGATATAGAAGATCCAGCGACAAATTCGACAACCAACAATGATCAGTTATTCACCTTATATAACAGAATATATAAATAGATTTGGTTAGATTGACACGTATAGTCAATTTAATTGCTGCTAACTTCATAAGATAATGTCATTAATTTTACATACAACCTTGATCACGTAGATCAAAATTTAAATGCTGCAGTTTTGACTTAACAAAAAATCAAAATAAGTTGCATAGAGTTCGATGTCATGGACACAACATGTTCATGTGGACGTGGATGTTGGCTGTTAATGAACCTGCTTCATTTTCAATTACCATAGTTGGATGTTAGCTGTTGTGCATTAATTAAAAAAGATACATCTACTCCTGTAAGAGCAATCTTAAAGGGAACGAATAGCTATCATGCTTTTTCTAATTAATAAACCATTAAAGAGACTCTAGAGAAAAAATATTTCTTAATGCAATAAAAAAGACATCGCACATTTAAGAGAAAATGATGATTTGACAGTCCAGATGGTATAGTGCAGTAGGAGTTTCCAGTGATCAGTAAGGAAAATAACATCTGCACCTTCAAATCTACGTAGTGGTTAGTGTCAACATTTATCGGACAATGATAAAATTCCAAGGTATCTTGACGCATTGAGGGTTCATTCCGCATATCTAGGTTAGATGTGTTACGCCTATTATTAACTATTTAATTCCTCAGGTGCATGCGAAGTGGAAATAGGAGGAGCATTACTGAAGTCAATGCTAGTACTTTATTCTATATCATGCTTGCCTTTTTCTAGAAGGCGGTTCCAGCTAAGACAGAGTCAGTTAACTTGTCTTTCAAAAAATTATTAGGTTCAAAACATAATTTCAGTGCTAAACTTAGTGTTAATGTCTGCTACATACCTAGCAAAAAGTTGCAAATATTTAGAAGTTTCTTTCAACCACCCTCTCATTGAAACTCGGTTATTACTTGCACATGATTCATTTAAGTAAAAATGCCAATAATATTATCTCATCACTTCCATTTTAATCTGTGTACAATTTTTTAATTATATGTTTGTGGAATAATAATGCATGGTGCATTAATAGGAAGTTAATGGTTGTGAAGTTAGAGCGGAGCAGGCAGTGGAAAAACGAGACCTTCTTTATGATAATTACTTGTTGAATTTTCGTTATTCCCTCTGTCTACCTTTGGTTGATTCTATCCTGGAAGATTGTGGATTCGGTCATGGTTCTTGGCTTGATAATGTGACGATCTGCTTTTTCGACGTTAAAAAGTTGATCCTAATACAATCACAGTAGTCATGTGTAGAACATTTGAGTGTTGAAAAACAGATTCTTAAGGTGAAATAAAAGAAAGCGCAGAGCAAAATCCTACGACCTGATGAGTAATATATAATATTCAAGCGATTTGTACTAAAAGTTACTTTAATGTGAAAACAATATACTTTTATTACTATTATTATTATTATTATTATTATTATTATTATTATTTGTTGAAGTGTTGATGTTGACTGGTTTAATGGTAAATGCTGGATATCATTTTGAAATTTGAAAAAAGCCACATTCTAAATCAGCTTTCTTTGTTACAACGATTAAAATGAAACAGAAATTAAGAGATTTAAGTAGACATGAGTTCGTCTAGATTTTGATTAACAATGTTCTTATAGTGTAAATTTGTCATTTATATCTTTAACCATTTACAAGCTTGAACTATATCGAATATCATGTCCAATTTAGTGGTACCACACTATAGTCAGTATTTGTTTGTGCTTATGGAGTACATTGGGTGGCAACCTGCCACACTGGCATTATCTAAGTTCAATACTTGAGTGAGTTGCATTCATGTTACGTAACCGAAAAAAATAAAAAATGTTTAGGTTCATGTATCAGTATTACTTGTAACACCATAGCAATTTTGTCTTTCAATATGAAAATTTCATATTGAAACCTGTTTAAATGGCAACATTCATTCTTTCTAGTTGCACAAAATTTTCTTTGAGAAACTCATTGTGGTTGGAACCTATTGTCCAGTTGACTTTGTCAAACACTACCATTCACAGAAGCAAGTTTTATGTTACCTAAGCTTCTTGCCATATGAGAAAAGAAAGGGGTAGTAGTATTTTTGGATATCCTCTCTTTTTGTCTGCAGGTGGTTGTGTTTTAAAATCCTTCTATAATATGAGAAGAGAAATGGGTACTAGTAATTTTAATTTCTTTTCTTTTTGTTTGTGGGTTGTGCTTTAAAATCCTTCTGCATTGTACGAACATTGCATGAGCTTCACGATGGTGATCTAGTACGAATGTTGCATGCTAGACCTAAATCATAGTGCGTGCTTGATGCATGTGTCTAGGACGAAAAAATTTGGGCTAAGATCATTTGGCATTTTTCAAACTTCGAATCCCTTGCCAGAACACATGTTTTGAATCCCAAAATCTCCGGTGCACGCCTACGATTTTTCGCATCCGAGCCGTGTCGATCCTAGCATTTCAAGTTGCAATATTTTGACTCTCAGAGCCGGGCCAAATTCATAACCTGAAATCCATGTGATGCGCCTTAGGATTTCGCATCCCACACCATTCTGATCTGCCTTTTCGAGATGCCAAGATTTAGCATCCCGGCTTGTCGTTTTCCAACGCATCCGCTAAATCTGCCTTTCCATTTTCGACTTCGCTTTTCCAAGATGCGCAGTTGAGAATCTAGGGGAATCATGTGATGCGATCTAGTGATATTTTGCATCTTTTGTGATGCGAAATATCTGCATATGGAATCCCAACTTGTCAAGCCAACTCTCAGGCCTTGCCAGACCTGATGTGCACACGGTGAAACCTATGGTTTTCCCATGTTGATCACTGCATTTTCAACGTGCCAAGCCCGATGATCAGCCAAAATTCCAGATGTGATCAACCAAGCATGAACATGTGATTTCAACATTTTTCATGTGTCGATTGTCTATTTTTTAACATGACAGACCAAAAGTTTGCCAAGCGCTGGATTTTGATGTCTTGGGTTGCACAAGCCATTTTTCGTGATCGTGCAACGTCGATTGATCGTGCAACATGATCAACTATTTTTGTACGCGCGAAATAGAAACCCATATGTTTTTCTATGATGTGTTTTGCCACGCGATCAAACCGACATGCTCAAGGATTTTGAGTTTATTGAACCGAGTCAATCACGTATTTTTACCATGCCGGTTTTACCAAGTTAGTTTATTAACAATGATTTTACGAATCGACATTATTCCCAACATTTTCCAAACATGCCATGATTTCGACCGAATTGCTTTTTGTTTTCTGATGACATTTTCGAGACTTGAGCGCGTTGCTAACCAAAATCCTGATGAGCATTATTGTCAAAAAAATCTTAAAATCCTACGATTTGAATTTCATTTCAAATTGAATCTCTCCCTTTGTGATTCAATTCATATTTTGATTCATATCTAGCTAATACTACATATTAGAAAAAATCATTCAATCTAAATTGATACATTCAGCATACTTATTTGAATCTATGATCTCGATTCTAATCATTTCAAAAAACAAAAAAAAACGAAATGTTAGATCCAAAATGGCTCTAACACCCAAACTAGGAACAATTTCTAATGAAATGAAACTAAAAATGAAGAAAACGCACAATTTATAGTGCTTCGGCGTTAAATAGCCTACGTCCACTTTCTACTCTTTGAATTGATGATTTGAATGTAGATACAACAATAATTCTCACTCACTTTCACTTACACAATGCATAGATTCACTCAATCTTCTCTGAAATGTAATTTATAAGATGATTGTGATATGAAAAAGGTAATGGAATTCGGTTTTCAAAGGGGTTTCAACTTTGAAAATGCCAAAAGATCCTTTTAAATGACCACTGGTGGTCTATCTATAGATGAAAATTGCTTCCGGAACGGCTCCGGTTCGGATCCACGTGGCGCCCATCCCATTAGTGTCGGGTTCGGAGCTCTTAAGGCGGTGCCAGCACACTAAATTAGCGGGTGAACGTGGGGAAATGGCCTTCTAACTGCTCTGAATCTTTAGGGATCCTGGGCGTAACTGCAGCGGCTTCAATTATTTCAGTTCGGATCGGGCGTACTAATAACTGAGGGACCGGATCGGGTTTGGCCTCTCCGAACCGGTTTGGCTTGTGTCCCTTCCTTCTCCGCTTTGAGCCGTTCTGTCTTGATCAAAAGGGACCAATCCGACCCGGTCATTTGAGTGAGTGCTGTAATTATTTGATTTTTTAACTTTGTATAGCCTTTTTCACAAAGTAGGCTAACATTTTGCCCCCTCAAAGGACGCTCCTATTGAAGATGGAGCATGCTTTGAAATTATATGTCCAGTGGTCTATGAATTTAAACTGTTGAATAGTCGCTTCTGTTCATTTGTGGGGACACGTTGCTTCATAAAGTCGTATTTCTTGTTACCTATATAGACACCATGGAATGTGCAAATTATTTCTTTTGTTTCAAACAATTCTGAGAACTCCGTTTGATGTCCAGCAGCTCCTCCAGTTAAATTTTTGTATATTTTTCTTTGAGTTCAATTCGTTTATTGAATCGATATTTTTGGTTATATTTGGATTCGAACCCGATCCACATGGTTTTTCCCTGCTATTGACGCCGTTATGTCAATGGGCCAAATCATCGTGGGCCTGTCTTCTGGTCCGATTAGAATGAGTTGTTAGAAATACAAGGAGCCACGCTAAATTCATATAAATCTGTCGTTTCACCCTCTTCTTCCTTCTTTCTTTTATTATCACAGTCTCCCAAGTTTTGCAAAGGGAAAAACCCTAATTTCTTAAACTCCAACATTCCCGTCAATTCTCGAATTGATTATATAGGTGGGTTAAAAAAACTTCAGTTAATTCCTTTTTAGTTGATTTCGATTCAGATTCATGGATAATTCGAAAGATTTGAGCATGGTATTTAGCTGACCTTGACGCTATGACCTCTCCCCTCTCATCGTCGTCGTTAATGGCCTTGCCGCCATCTCGAGGCAGTAAAGGAGGAGGTTAGAATCTAATGGTGGACATGCCAGCATAGAAGTGCTTAGCTTCAATTTGGTTTTTGACATAGGAATGGGTTCGGTGTTGATTAAGGGATGGAGAGGATGGAGAAGACGAAGAAGAGGGAAAGGTATCGGATCGGTTCGGGTGAAGAGGCATAAGAGTGAAGAGGCGAAAGGGATCCATCTGATCGGGTCGGGTCGGAGTGAAAAATAAAATGGACAAGGAAAAACATATGTACTCGGACCGATCCGGATTAATCAAAGAACCCATTTCCGAACCGAACCGATTGGCTTATAGGGCATTAACTTCTGCTCTGAATCAAACATGATCCTGCCCTCGATCTGATCCCAACAACAACATATATACCCGAACCGAACTGAAACCATCTAACTTAATGCACAAGAACTGTCCAACTAGCTCGATCAATGTTTGTCGTGATCTACAACTTAATGAAAAGTTAGGATAGCGCCTTTTAAACATGAGAAAACATTTAAAACTATTCTTAACACATTACTGCTTTGTCAAACTTTTGCATCGTGCTCTTATGTATTTACTTTGTATTTCTTGCACTTACTTCATACACTTTAGTTTACACACATGTATAGGGGGATACGGGAAACTTTACCTTAATCCTCGCTATTGTTTCTTCAATACCTTATCATATACGACCGAGAGACGCTCATTTAGACTAGCAGAAAGAAGGGAGGCTACAGGGATAGCTGAAAACCCTGCCATTGAAGATGTATCTTCTACTTCTGATTCAGGTTGGAATAGCGAAGGCTCGGATTATGAGATGGGAACTCATGGTAGTGATGTATCATCCGGAGGTGACGTCTCTCTCGGTGAGGAGGAAGAAGGAGGGATAAGAGATAACTGTGCTCCCGATGAATTCAGGGATGCGGTTATCCTGGAATTGCCTAAAGATTCAACTGAGTCGACAATTGATAACGATAGACTAATAGGGATACGCCTCAAGCATGGGATTCTTCAAGGAGATACCCTTTTACCCTCAACAACAGATCGTCTCCCCGTAATCCACCAGAAGGATATATGGCTATTTCCAGACTGATGTGTCTTATTGGAGCGATACCTCCATTTCCACCATTCATCATCAATTTCCTAAGACAGTTGAGGATTGCCCCCATGCAGCTCTTCCCAATTCTTACGCCTATTTATATACCCTGTACATAGCCTACAGAGAAATTCTTGGTGAAGAGTTGACTTTTGAAGATGTTCATTTCTTTTACAACTTCAAACATCGAAACAATGACACTCTGTCCTTTGTATATTTCGAATCTGTGCCAAAAATAAAGTTTATCACTGTTGCGTTTAGTAGCAATGATGGGGATCCTAAGCCTGAATGGTTTTATATTAGACAGCAACCGGGGTGCGCCAGAAGGTGGCTCAAGTCAAGTAAGGACATCAATGTTTTAAATTTCAGTCCTCGAAAACATACTAACACCGCTTGTCTTTTCTTACAATTCCTAATCCACCGCAAGAGAAACAACCAATACAATTCGATCGCTTGAATCAGCTACTCAATGGTGACCAGAAATTCTTGACCATAAAAGAGTGTTTGGTGGATGACTATCTTCATGGGCATCGTCTTGTTGCTATAACTCGTAGCATAGGGCATGGCGAGGGACCTTACGGGTATATACCTCCTGTTGAAGGGCCAATTGAGGCCTCACTGGGCAAGGAGGTAGCCAGAAGGATCCTCCGGTGCCTCAAAAGATTCATTTTCCTTCATCTTCTGCAACTCGAGATGACATACCAGCGAATACTCCTGAGGGGCCAATTTCTCCAAAGGGATGCCATCAGTTATTCCTCTAGGATACACTCCCATAGCCGATGAATCTACATTTCGGGGCTTGGGGGATCTACCCCTGCCCGAAACTTTATATTCTTCAGAGGATTTCCCAACAAATCCTCTCACTTTTACTTCCGAGGAAGAGATCACTCCTGTAAAGGCCGGGGAGACTACCAATCTGGGCTCTGGTCTGTTTGGGGGGAAGCACCACTTAAGATACGCATGACACTCTAGCAATGCACATCACAACACTTGAGCTTTATGCTAATATTGATCTTAATATTCTTTCATTTCTTCTCTGTAGGACAAATGGGGAGACAAAGATATCATATGCAAGATGTTCGTTCGAGCATGCCCCTAATAGGTCCCGACGATAAACACGAATTGTATGAGAGTAGGGGTAGAGATGACAGGAGGGATCGACTTCCAAGGTCTTATCGACCCTCCCATTCTCGATCCCCACATCACAGAGGCTCAGAGAAACACAAGAGTCATCCTTCAGATCATGAGACAGAGAAACACTATGGAAATCCTCCTGCTCCATCTAAGGGCACGATTCCCCAGGATGATAGTTCACAAAGGGTTTCTGATCCCAAGGGAAACAACCAGAATCAAGAAAAGATGCCGGGAAGAAACGACCCATCACGAAGTTATCTCGTCGCACTATCGACATAACCATCACAAGACCGGTCATTCTCAATGACGAGAATCAGGCTAGACTAGAAGTTCTGAGGCAGCAATTTCCCGAACACCATTTCGGGCACATGCACTTTGTCCTAAAACTCAAACCGGTAAAACCTGACTGGGCCGACGATGTCAAGGCTACCATAGACTTCGTGGATGAACAATATAAAGAAATGAAGAAGTATGCAAAGACCCTCTCTAAAATCATTAGTGATCTAGTAGCAGATGTGAAAACCATGGCCGACGTTGCTGGGTATGATGCGAGGGCCATCGAAAACTCTGAAAAAGATCTAGAAGATGCCCAAGCTAAGCTTGCTCTTGTGCAATGCGATGCAGAAAACTATAAAAAGCAGCTCGAGGAATTACAAAAGTGTTATCATTCCGATCTTGAATCTCACAACCAGGAGCGGATAGATTTAAAGAAATAGGCTGAGGATGCCAAATCTAAAAATGCTCGTCTTGCCCAAGAGAAAGCAGATTTAGCTAAACAGAATGCAGATCTTGAGGCTAAGCTATTGGAGGCCAAAACAAGGGTAGTTCTTGCTGAAGGAAATGCAAATAAAGCTTTGCAGCAAGTTGAAGAAGTCAACAAACAGCTCAAAGATGCCCAAAGGGAGATTGATGAGAGTGGTGTAACCATGGTTGGATTCTTTGCTCAAGTGATTCGTCATCGAGACCTTGCCCGGCTTAAGGATTATCCCACTCCCCTTGTATATGCATGGGACCAGTTGGTCAAATGGGAGAAAGCAAAACTCGGGGTGGATTCAATTGACGAAAATAAGCTTATGGAGACATTCCTTAGAGGTGAGGAACCAGTACACTTCGCCGAAGAGCGTAGACTTATTGTTGCTGCCATGGAGGAGGAGAAGCGTCAGGCCAAAGGAAAAAATACCATCGAGCCTAGCTCCTCTTCTGCTACAGCTGGGGTCATTGGAGTGGAGGGATATGACCCGGAAAGGCCAGTAATTCCTAAGGCTTCTCTTTTGTCTCCTATAACCGAGTCTACCTCTGATGTTACTGCTGCTCAGGTTGAGAAGTCTGCTGAAGGTATTTCTACCTTTTCGCCTCAATTCGTCAAAGCTATTTCAACCTTTGGCCATATTGTCGGACAGACCATTAAAGGCCCCATGTTTTCTCCTGAGTTAATAATGGTTGCTTCTCACTCTTTAGGTACTAAGCTAGTTAAAAGGGCCGATGATTCACAAAAGACATCTCCGGGAAAAAAGTCTGCTGAAGAGACCCAGGAGAAATAGGATAAATTTGCTGCTACAGATCCTGGGAAGGATGACGAGGGCAAGAGAAAGGAGGTTGTTGACAAGGGGCCCATACCACCCAACACCTAAACTTCTCATGGTGATGAAATAATAGCTGCTTTGAAAGATGACGGTGGTAATGACGGACATGATGAAGACCCCGACGTTGCTATAACTGGGGAAGAAGGGAATATCAATGATCTGACTTTGGCAGAGATGAAGGCCAAGCAAGATAAACGTATGCAGTTGAAAGTTGAGGAGATAAATCCTGAAAATCTTAAGCCTCTTGCGACAGTACCTCCTGGGTCAAGGTTAGTCATTAAACTTTCAACTAGATCAATCACTGAGGAACTTGCTAAAAAGTCTTCTGTTGACCCCAATGCTCCAATTCCTGGAAGGAAGTCCGTGGACTCCAGCACCTCAACTTTGGAGAAGAAGATGCAAAAACGCATCATTAGTGAAGCTGACAAGGATGAGAAAGAAAAGCTTAAGTCTGTCAAGAAAGCAAAGTCTACTTAAAAGTCTAAATGACAATGCGCTCTGTTTTTTGTTTTGATATTCCACTGGTCCGTTATTGTTGTAGTGAGTGCGGCCCTTGCATCTTTTGCTTAGCTTTCCTGTATAAACTCACGTGTTTCTGAATAAAGTAGTTTGTTCCCTCTAATGTCAGATATTTGTAAATTTAGCATTTTAAGTAAAATAATGCAAATGAACAACATGTCATATCACAGTTATACAATAAAGTCATTATTAAGGGGAACATGTGTATATATATATGCCCCCAATCAATCTTGAATGACTGATTAAGGCTTATTCGAGATCGATTAAATTCAACATCCAGTTGCCCCCGACTCTCCGGCGGGGCTACATTTCTTTCGTCATTGATGCTTATTCTTCTAGCATCTTTATACTCTCCTATCTCATAACTAGGTTAGAGTATTACTGAGGCAGTCTCTTATCGGGGTGCACCTTCATGCCTCAAGGGACGTCGTCCTCCCGTCCTTTATACCCTCTCTCAATTCATGAGAGTTAGAGTTAAGAATGTCGTCTTCCCATTCCTTATTTCTTATTATACAAACGATCATCTTGTTCTCCCCTGCACACGAATTGTCTCCAATTTTTCAAGTTTTAATTTAATGTTTTGTGTTTCATAGTCATGATAGAACAATTACTGGAGATAAAAATATTGCAGGAAAATAAATGACACACGATATTTTTATAGTGGTTCAGCTAAGTCATAGCCTACATCCACTTCATAATTCTTCATTCATATAAACAGACTTTTTAAGGCAAGTCGTGCCTTTTTACATAGTCTACAAAAACGACAAGGAAAACATTTCATATTTAGCTCAGATAACGTCGCAAGTGCTGAACATTCCATGCTCTGGGAATCTCCTCACCATCCATGGTCGTTAGCTTGAAGGCTCCTGTATCAAGCTTCCGTTGGATGGCATATGGTCCTTCCCATTTTGGACCCAACTGGGTTGAAGGCGGGAAGATTCGTTTTAACACTAAGTCTCCTAGTTCGAAAGTTTTGAAGTGAACTTTTCGGTCATAATAACGTGCTACTTGATGTCGATGTCTTGAGGCACGCAAGTCAACTTCATCTCTTTTTTCTTCAACCATGTCAAGAGACTCAAGGAGGAGTGCTCTATTCATCATTGGGTCATAGTATGTCACCCTATGAGAGGGGATTTCTAGCTCCACCGGGATTACCGCCTCCGATCCGAAGGAGAGTGAAAAGGGAGTGTGGCCAGTTGCCACCTTAAATGTTGTTCTGTAGGCCCACAAAGATAGCGGCAACTCATCCACCCACTTGGCCTTGGCCCGTTCCAACCTCTTCTTAAGGATAGATTTAATAACTTTGTTAATTGCCTCAACCTGCCCATTTGTTTGCGGGTAAGCCGCTGTGGTACACCTTTTATCAATCTTGTATTTCTGACAGAAGTTTCTGGATTCGACACTGTCGATTTGTGTCCCATTATCAGTTATGATGGTCTTCGGTATCCCAAATCGACAAGTAATGTTTCTGACCACAAAACTTATCTCCTTCCTTGCCGTGATTGTGGTTAAGGGTTCAGCTTCTACCCACTTCGTGAAATAATCCACGGCGACGATCGCATACTTTGCTCCTTCTTTGGCGATGGGTAACACTCCAATAATATCAATTCCCCACATAGCAAATGGCCATGGACTTACCATTGACTTAAGGCGGGTTTGGGGTGCTCTGGGAATTTTGGTGAACCTTTGACATTTGTCGCAGCGTCGTGAATAATCAGTTGCATCTTTATTCACGGTAGGCCAAAAATATCCATACCGCAGTACTTTCTTTGCTAAGGTTTGGCCCCCGGTGTGATCTCCGCACTCACCTTCATGTATTTCCTGCAGTACATGTTTGATGTCGTCATGTTGATACACCTCAATCGGGGCATGGAAAACCCTTGGCGATAAAGGACGTTGTCCTGTAAAACGTTTCTTGTAGCCTTTCGTGTTACATCTCGTCTTTCGCTTGTCTTCAATGATAAAATTCCGTTTTTGAGGAAGTTCTTGATTGGTGTCATCCATGACTCCCTCTCTGGCTCGGCTTCTAAGGCTAGTTCCACCTCCATCAACTCGAAACTTGGTGACTCCACAGTCTCTATCGGAACCATTTCAGTTTCTTCAGGGTTGTCAGAACTTGCTAGTTTAGCCAACAGGCCTGCTTTCTGATTTTCTATTCTTGGAATGTGAGTTATGCTGTAACGCTCTAAATTACCCAGTATTTCCTTTACTTTTTTAAGATAAGTAACAAGACGAGGTCCTTTAGTAACAAACTCCTCCTGTACCTGGCAGACAACTATCTTGGAGTCATAGCATATATACAGTGTCTTCACTCCTAGTTCTTTGGCGAGCTTCAGCCCGGCAATCAGGGCTTCATACTCGGAATCGTTATTGGTAGCAGCAAATTCTAATCGCAAGGCATAGTAAATAGATCGTCCTTCATGAGTGATTAAAACAACTCCGACGTCGGACCTTCGATCATTCTTGGCTCCGTCCGTATATAACTTCCACAGACTAAGCTCTAACTCTTGTTCTAAAGTAACCACCTTGTCACCCACAGTTTCCTCTTCGGGAATCGTGAATTCAGCTATGAAGTCGGCCAAGGCCTTCCCCCTTATTGATCTCCGTGGTTGAAAATTCAAATCGAATTGAATCAACTCGATGTTCCATTTAAGTAACTACCCCGATGCTTCGGGTTTTTGCAACACTTGCCTTAAAGGTTGATCGGTGTATACAACTATCGAGTGAGCCTGGAAGTAATGACGAAGTTTTTGGGAAGCAATCAGGAGGCTATAAACAAGCTTTTCTATTTTTGGATAATTACGTTCTGCAGTGGCTAGCTTCTTTCTTACGTAGTATATAGGCCTCTGGACTTTATCTTTTTCACGTACCAACGCTGTGCTGACAGCATGAGAAGATACTGCTAGGTAGACAAACAAATCCTCATGCTCCATGGGTTTTGACAATATTGGAGGCTTCTCTAGTAAGTCTAATAGATTCTGGAAAGCCTCCACATAATCAGGAGTCCACTCAAAATTTCGTTTCTCTCGTTTTATCAGATCGAAGAAGGGTACACACTTATCTGTGGCTTTGGAAATAAACCTGCTCAATGCAGCAACTTTTACGGCAAGGCCTTGAACATCCTTAATCTTTCGTGGTTCTTCAATATTCCTTATTGCTGCTATCTGAGTAGGATTTATTCAATCCCTCGAGAGCTCACGATAAACCTAAGGAAATTCCCAGATGCGACCGCAAACGAATGTTTTAGGGGGCTTAACTTCATCCCATACCTTCGGAGAATGTCGAACATTTCGTCTAAGTCTTTTGTATGGTTGGAAAATTGTCTAGACTTCACAAGCCCACATAAACCTCCATAGTTTTTCCGATTTGATTATAGAACATGCGGTTGACCAAGAGCTGATATATGGCTTCTGCAATATTTAATCCAAATGGCATTAGCACATAACAATATAACCCCAAGTCTGTGATGAAACTTGTGTGCTCCTGATCTGATATGTGCATAGGAATTTGATTGTACCCCGAATAGGCATCCATAAGGGTAAGAGCTCGTGTCCGGCCATCGATCCACTAGTTGATCAATCGTGGGAAGAGGAAAGCTATCTTTTAGACAAGCCTTGTTCAAGTCAGAGGTACACCGCCTCCCGATAGATTTTTTTGACTAAGACAGGATTTGATATCCAGTCGGGATATTTTGAATCCTTAATGAATCCATTATCCTTCAATTTCTCTACCTCTTCCTTCAAAGCTGCTGACCGCTCTGGGCCTAACATCCGTCTCTTCTGCTTGACCGGCGGGTGCTTTGGATTGATGCTTAAAGAGTAGCTCATAATAGCAGGAGAAATCCCACACATGTCAGCGTGAGTCCAGGCAAACACATCTAAATTTTCCTTAAAAAATCAACCAACTCTTTCGCTCGAATTGGATCTAGCTGCGATCCGATATTTAGTACTTTTGTCGAATCTGCACTATCAATATATATATACATATATATGGTCGTCTCATTGGCAGTCGCCTTTCTGTCTTTGGGTTCTCTATCCTCTCTGGGATCTATATCCTCGAGCACATCTAAGGGCGACTCTCCTGGGGCTGGACCCCTTAATTGCTATGTTGAGTTTTCCTTCGAAAGGGGAGAATCGTCCTTAGATTCTATATTCAACCCCTTCATTAGCATCTTCAACTCCATCACGTAACAAGCTCGTCTCGTAGCTTGGTCGCCTCTCATCACCCCTATTCCTGCATCAGTCGGGAATTTAAGCAGTAAGCACCAAGGTGCAATACATGCCCTAAACTCGGCGAGGGCCGGTCGGCCTACGAAAGCATTGTAGGTTGACTCTACACCAAAACTACAAATGGCAGGATTCTCACTCTCTGGCGATCTCCTTGTCCTAACGTCACTGGTAATTCTACATAGCCCATCGGAGCCGTTGATGCCTCATTGAAGCCCCGTATCCATCCTTCGCAGGGCTTTAAATCTTTTGCTTCAAGTCTCATTTGTTCAAAAGCTTTCTTGAAGAGGATATATACTGAGCATCCATTGTCCACCAACACCTTATGGCCTAAGGCGGGGCCGATGGCTGTGGTAATTACCAGTGGCTCTTCGGTTGGTGATTGAATTTCGGTATCATCTCTACTACAGAATATGATGTCATCTAACATCGTCTTTTGTTGTTTTACTGGAGTAATGTCTTCGACGTTACTGCATTCTCCTACATCAAAGTGCTTGGAGACATTAACATACTGATCCATCGCTTTGAAACTATGTCTAGCTAGATGGAGTCCGCCTATAATAGTATTGATAACGATCCCCTTACCTTTCTGCTGGGCTATGGGTTTAGAAGTAAGCTAGTTTTGGTTCGGGGCTTGCCCTCCTTGCCCCTTGTCCCGTGGGCAACCTTGTACTCGTCTAACTTCCCTTCCCGCAGCAATTTCTCAACTACATCTCTCAAATGACGGCATTCGTTGGTAGAATGACCGTGGGTTCCATGGCACAAACAAAACTTTCCCGTTGCTATCCCTTTTTCAGTGGAGTCTCTGGGTGGTGGCTTTTTGTATTGTAATATGTTGTATGTGTCTAAATAAATGTTTTCCAATGTGTCATTCAATGGCGAATAGTTCTCAAAAGTTTGGAATCAAGGTCTTTTGCTGGAGCTGTTCCCGCGATTCCTATTCCTCCTATTGCCATTTCCATTCCTGTTGTTATTACCTCCGTTCTGGTTGCCGACGTTCACCTCAACCTTCCCCAAACTATCACCGGATTTCTTTACAGCAACATTACTTTGGACACCTTCCCTCGAGGCCCCTTCAGATTTTCTCTTTCTATTTGCATGATCTTCTTCTCGCCTTAAGCGGATATTGGCCTTTTCGTAGAACAATTCCCTAGTGGGGGTGGTTTCCCAAATAGATAATCCCCGAATTTTGTGTTCGGGTCAACTCCTTCTATTAAGGCCATCAGAATAGTGGGTTCATGAGGGTCAGTAACTTTGGTGACAGCTAGGTTGAAGCGATCTAAATAAGATTTCAAAGGTTCACCTGGAGCTTGCTTAATCCTTGACAACTCTATGTCGCTTTTGGATTTTCGAGCGTGAAGTCGAAACTGGTTCATAAAGCGTTCACTCAATTCTGTGAAATTTGATATTGACCGTGGAGGGAGTCGGGTGAACCACATTAATGCCACGTCTTCTAGATAAATCGGGAAGGCCTTGCATTATACAGCATCTGGAGCTGCTGCGGCATTTATGAACCATGCATACCTCATCAGATGTTGTCCTAGGTCAGTTCTCCCTGAATATCGATCCATCTGTGGCAAGTTGAATCGCCGAGGGAACTGGAAGCCCAATATATCATCTGTGAAGGGGGTATGACATCGCTCAATGCCCCAGTCCTCATTAGTGTACCATCGGCTTTCAGACATGATTTGACGCACCATTGCCCATACATTGGCATTTGTTAACGTTTGCACAGGTTCTCTAGGTATGATATTCAGATTACCCCTGTGTTCCTGATTAGGGGATAACCTCCTGTTTCTAGCGGCAGTTGCTCTACACTGCTCCCTATTCTCTCGGTCGATCTCAGGAGGAAGGGGTTGGAGGAGTTGTTGTTGCGTAGGATTAGTAATATTAGGATCCATGGGTAGCAACATAGGCTCTCGCAGGCTCAGGTCATCAGCTCCGAACACACGAGCAGCATCTTCACGGGACCCTAAAGATCCAAAGGTCAACTAATCAAGATTTTGAGGTTGCTCAAGCAGTCTTCTTTCACGAGGACGTCCTTCATCCGAAGAAGATGAATAGTCTGCAGCAAGGCGGCGTGTTGGGGAAGGTGTCTTTTGCTTCCGGAGCTCATTGAGTTCCCTACTCATGGTGATCATGTTCTCTTGCATGCGAAGACTGTCACGTTTATGGGCTTCCAATGTATTTCTAGTACTCTCCAGCATGTCAAGAAAACACGAAAAATCCCGGTGCGTGATGGGTGCAGATGGAGCAGGTTGTTCACCAGTTGTCGTGGCCGGCTTTGGAGCATTGGTGGGTGCTCGAGTAGAAGTACCAGCTTTAGCCTGGTTCGGGTCGGATTGGAGCAGGGTGGTAGTGCCAGACTGGTTCGGAGGGGGAGTGTGAGTGGCCTCAACACAATCGGATCGGATCGGATCCAGTTCCTCAGTTCGGTTTGGATCTTCCGGACCAGATCGGCCTGCTCTAGAATCTTGATCGCGCGACCTCATCACGACCATGGCTTGCTGATCTTCGCTAACTTCATTCTCTCGATTGCTCTGGATTTCTTTGCCTTTTCCTTTGGCCATAATTTCCAATTTTTCAGTGACTAACCAGCAAGTACTTAAAAGTGTCGGAAACAGAGGATTAACTTCTTTGAACTTGAGGGTCCAAATAGTAGAACGATAATCCCAAAAAACAAAGAATTGAGAAGACTCTCAGTGAAAGCACCAAAATGTTAGATCCAAAAATGGCTCTAACACCAAAACTAGGAACAATTTTTGACGAAATGAAACTAAAAATGAAGAAAACGCACAATTTATAGTGGTTCGGCGTCAAATAGCCTACGTCCACTTTCTACTCTTTGAATTGATGATTTGAATGTAGATACAACAATAATTCTCACTCACTTTCACTTACACAATGCATAGATTCACTCAATCTTCTCTGAAATGTACTTTATAAGATGATTGTGATATGAAAATGGTAATGGAATTCGGTTCTCAAAGGGGTTTCAACTCTGAAAATGCCAAAAGATCCTTTCAAATGACCATTGGTGGTCTATTTATAGATGAAAAATTCTTCCAGAACGGCTTCGGTTCGGATCCACGTGGCGCCCATCCCATTAGTGTCGGGTTCGGAGCTCTTAAGGTGGTGCCAGCGCACTAAATTAGTGGGTGAACGTGGGGAAATGGCCTTCTAACTGCTCCGAATCTTTAGGGATCGTGGGTGTAACTGTAGCGGCTTAAATTATTTCGGTTCTGATCGGGCGTACAAATAACTGAGGGACCGGATCGGGTTTGGCCCCTCCGAACCGGTTTGGCTTGTGTCCCTTCCTTCTCCGCTTTGAGCCATTCTGTCTTGATAAAAAGGGATCCGATCTGACCCGATCATTTGAGTGAGTGCTGTCATTATTTGATCTTTTAACATTGTGTAGCCTAGTTCACAAAGTAGGTTAACACGAAACAAGAGAAAAAAAATTAAAGTTTAGGTATAGAGACAGAAGTTCAAACATCAAAATAAATTTCAAAATATGTGCAAATCTTTAAAATATGGAAATTTTGAATCTACACTTTACGATTTAAATCCCGTTTCGATTTGCAGTATGAATTTTACAATTTACGATTTGAATCTTATTTTGAATACCTTGTTGATGAGTGACTGTTTTACCAAAAAGTTGATCAACGAGATTTAAAAATTATTTTTTCTTTCTCTTTTTATGAAAATCTTAAAACTAATGCATAAACTTTTATGAACATCAATATGCTTTAACTTTTATTAGTCCCTTACCTGGAAAAAACAGTGCTTATCATAGTTCACAATTATTTTTATACGGGAAAGTTACATTCAGTAGCATTCAACAGTGGCTTCAGTAGAAAAATATGAATATGACCCTGTGCGTGCACGCACTAATCTAATAATATAATGTTTCAAACTTTGAAATGATCCTATAAAAGGATAACATTTATGTATTTCTACTACCCTTAGTCTTATTCGAAGAAAGATCGTTAAAGCTTTAGATGCCAACAAAATCTGCAATTTAAGCTATATAATTATAAGACCACATCTGTCTTTCCATTGACCTGTTACGTACTAACCTCAATTTGTCACGCAATTTATCAGAAGTAATGTGATTTAACGTACTCTCCACTCTGATTACAATAGCATTCTCTCAACAGCATTGTTTTGTCCACATGTTTCAGTTTGGATTACTGGGGTTGTCTTCCATGTGACAACCAAAAACGACACAGTTTGAAATGAAACTGTCCTTCGTTACTAAATAAACTGAAAAAGTGATGCATTGGTTGCTAGCTTTTTAAACTCACGCAAACATTTAACAACACTCATACAAAACAAACATCTGCAATGGCAATGTCAAGACAACATCAGTGTTAATGGCCTTAGTAGCGCTACTTATAATGAACACCTTGATCTCGACGAATGCTCGATCAGTCGTTGTAAATGCACCAGCGAACGCACTGATAGCAAATGCACCTTTTGGTGGTGATCCTAAATCAGCTGAGTTGTGCATTAAAAAATGCGATGAGCTTGAATCCGAATGTGAAAGTTCGGATGACTGCGACAACCGAAAAGTTGGTAGTTATAAGATGTGGTTGTGTTTAAAGTGGTGTGAACAGGAAAATTTGACCTGCAAGTCCAAGTGTAAGCGGTAGCTATTGGAATCTGGTGTTATGCGGTGGCTGTTGATCAAGGTTAGCAATTGTTTATTTTGCTTCTAATCTGTTGCTAAATCAGATGCATGGTTAGGAAGAATAGTAGTGCATTGTGATGTTATTTATTGTAGTACTTGATGCGTTGCTGAATAAAATGGATCAGTTTTCTTTATTTTTGCTTGTTTTATCATTTCCGCTTTGATTAATTTGCATGAAAATAGAAAAATGATGCTAGCACCTGCAACAAAACAACGTTCATTTCACCGTGATTTTAGTAGACTTATATGTTGCAGTAAATTAAGAGAAACTTTGTCAAGCTTGTCTATAATACTTTAAAGTTGAAAATGGCACGAGAAGTTAAATTTATTCATGGGTCAGTTTAATTCAATAATTATTTGAACTAAAGCTGATTTTATAATGATTTAGGTTACAATATTTTTCTCATGATTTAGATTACAATACTGCATGTATTATCATAGACCGATGCATACCAAGCAACCTTAATTAAGTATATATTCTTCTATCGATCTCACAAGCATTAAAGCACCTTAGCATTGTTCTTTACATTTCTGCCCCATTATCAGCTTGCATCGATGAATTTCAATTTACCTCATTTCAAAATTTTCCATACTTCAAACATGTACATGTCAATTTGTGATGCCAGCATATGTATATCATGTAATGCCAGATTACCTACAATTCCAACAATGGATTTTTTAACTGCCAGTCCACAACCAACGTCCAGGTTGCTTTACCAATCCAAGAGTTTGGTCAGCTAGCTGGAATAATAAAGATATAAGCTTCAGGACACAAATACACGATATTTAAAATGCCTAATAACTACACATGTGATGATATTAATATAATTAATTTTACACCCGACCCAATTGTTTACTTTAACCCTGACCTATCCATGGCATTTTATAGTCACGATGGTTTGGTTTGAAATTGAAATTGTCCCACATTGCCAAATAAATAAAAAAGACAATGTAATGGTTGCTTTTTAAACCCTCGTAAACATTTAGCAACACTCATAAAGCAAACACCAACAATGGAAGTATCTAAAAAAACATCAGTCCTCATGTCCTTGGTAGCACTACTTGTACTGAATGGCTTGATCACAACCAATGCTCGATCATTTGGAGATGAGCCAGTAAACGCTCTGAATGCAAATGCACCTTCCAGTGGTGATCCTAAATGCATTAAAAAATGCGATGAGACTGAAAGGGAATGTGAAAGCTCCGATGACTGCGACAATCAGAAAGTCGGTAGCTATAAGGCTATGCTGTGTATAAAGCAGTGTGAACATGAAAATTTGACCTGCAAGTCCAAGTGTAAGCAGCCGGTCATTTGAATCTATTGTTATGTGGAGCTTGTTCATGGTTAGCAAGATTATGTTGTTTTATTTTTAATATGTTGCTAAATCAGACGGTTAAGAAGAATAACTATGCTTTGTTGCGTGGTTTTTGTACTTGATGTTTTGCTAAATGAAATTGATCAGTTTTTGCTATTTAAGCTTGTTTTATCATTTCTGCTTTGATTAGTTTGCTTGTATGTAGAAAAAGATGTCAAACAGCTGCAAACTCGACAAAGACGGAACTCTCCTGCCATTTATGTTCATTTTTATGCCTTCTTTGTTCATTTTTAAGTCATGGAAACTGACTTTTCCAACACCGTATATGCTTATTGTGGATGAACCGAATGAATCTATGAACTTCTATGAAAAATTAATTTATGAATATCAGCTTAAATTCATGAAATCTACAATCACCCATTGCAAGCATTTTGTAAGAAATGAATCTAAGAGATGGTTCAAACATATATGTTACAACATGCATACATGCCCAGCGCAAAAACCATGCATTCAATATACACGCATGCACACACATATCCAACACAAGTCTAACAAGTCGATCGTCATATATATTACATACCCTACTGACATATAAAATATGAACTCATCCTACACCTGCCTCTCTCTTCTAGTTTGGCATACTTCCTATGGTTAGTCCAGATCTAGAACAATGATATGTAATATAGAATGTACAAGGCAACTGCTATTTGACATCTGCATACATGTTCCCTGTGTGTTCTTGAGATTTTATTTCATGGTTCTTAAAATGTATAAGGCAACCGATGTTTACATCTATGCATATCAGTATGATGATCTACCTACATTGAATTGAACATTCGCTCTTCCATAATTAAGTCGGAAGACTTTGTAATTTAAAATATTAATAAGTTGGTACTGACTAGTAATATAGAGTCACTATTCTATAACCCTTGCAGGTTAATTCAAAAATTATGCTAATGTTTTACAGAAAATCCACTATATATCCATATTAACATTTGACTTGGACGCATAAACTTTGATTCAGTCGTGGACTTCTAAAGTTGCATTTTATATGAGACATCGAAAATAAATTGTTAATATACAATTAGTTTAAAAAACGAATACATCTTGATTTATTGTATATCGTATTTTGAAATTCTTGAATTTTATAATTATACATTAACTATAAAAAAAATGATGCAAACATCAAAACAGAAATGGTTTTACAATGCTGAAAACGATTTGGTTAGTTGAATCCAGTAAATCAATTTAAATAAATGAATAAATGTTGAATGTATACAATATTTGAAGATTTAATAAATAATGTTAGTTGATTCCAATACATAAATTTAAGAAAAAAATGTAACTTGATTATTATTGTATACAATATCTGAAGATTTAATAAATGATAGACATATTAAAACTGAAAAGATTTTGCAATGTTGAAAACGATTTAATTAGTTGATTCTAATTGATTAATTTAAACAGATGACTATACCTTAATTTATTATATACAATATGATATCTGTAGATTAATGAATTTCATGCTTATAGATTAAATTGTTAATAAATGGTCATCTTTATTAATATTTGGCTTGAAAGCACAAATTTTAGCTTCCACCGCGAACTTTAAATTGCCCTATAAATGGAACATGGGACAAAGTATATGTTAATGTTTAATTAGTTTAAACAAACGAATGTATCTTGATTCACTATGCATTATACCTGGAGATTTATGAATTTCAATGTTGTGCATTAAAATGTGAGCAAAGTGTATAAATGTAAAAAATGAAATAGTTTTAAGATGTTCAAAACGGTTTAGTTCATTGATTCTGATAAATTAATACAAATAAATATGTTTTGATTTATTGTGTATCATATCTCAAGATTTACAAATTTCTAGATTATGCATTAAATTATATGAATAAATCATACAACTATTAAATGTTAAAGTTATATTGGTGCATCAAAATAATTAGTTCATGAATAATTAGAAGTGTAATAAGTTATTTTTATAAGTCAGCACATATGTCTTATTTATGTGGTAGAAGTGGTCTTGTTCTTTTCTTACTAGCTCAAGTTTAAGAGGTAGATGATATTTTTATTTTTATTTTCTATTTAAAGCTTTGTATTTCATCTTTCAGTGTAATGAAATAACAATGTAGCCCTTCAATTATTCTACGTTCAATCTCTCTTCTTCTCTCTATATCAAATTCTAACATGGTATTAGAGCCAAAATTCTAACATGGTATCAGAGCTAGGTTGATGAGAGGGGATAAAGAGACGTATCAGCTGAAGCACAACAAAAGCAAGCAGATCTGGTCATGAATAAAATGATTGTTGGCATAAAGAAAACCTAAGTGTTTCAAGTGTCAAAATTTTGGGCATATGGTAAGGAATTGTAGGTTCAAAGATGAAGAGCAAAAGAACATGGCACAAGTGGCTATGGAAGAGAATTTATTTTAGAGTTATGGGTGAGAAGTGCACCATGGAGAGAAGTGCTCCAATATACAAAGAGTAGAACTGATGAGACGTGCTTTAACAATTGAAGGTGATAAGAAGTGCATCACAAATTGAAGAGAAGTGCTTCGTTTATTATCGCAACAACTTTGAAGCATGGGGGTGTGTTAAAGTTATGTTGGTGCTTCAAAGTAATTAGTTCATGAATAATTAGAAGTGTAATAAGTTATTTTAATAATTCAGCACGTGTGTCTTATTTATGTTATTTCAAACAACAGAGAACAGAAGTAACAGCCACACGTGTTACCATAAAACTTAGAAATAGTAACAGTTTATATTGTTAATACTCAACTTGCTCACAAGTTGATTCAATAAAACTGAAACAGTAGTTGATCGCAAGCAATTATAACAGTAGATGTATAGCGAAATGTAGAAGAAAGTAAATCGTCGGAGGTTCGGCGTACCGATTTCCTTAAGACTTTATTTGAAGTCTCCCAGGATACAACAGACGGAAACTGCTCGAGATCGTGATGAGTTCGTCAGTCTGAGGAGCGATAGTTTAGCAGCAAATGTTGAAAGAAGAAATCAGAGGAATAGGAAGAAGAGTTGTTCAATTCGTAAAGAATGTGATCAGGATTCGTCACTCATTTATACTCTTCGAACAGTTATAATTTCAAAAGTTACGTCTGTTAAATGTTCGAATTCAAAACAGTCGCTTCTTTTTATTATAACGGGTCGCACCCGCGTGCCTCTTCATTTAGTTTAACGGGCTGAAAAATCCTCGTTTGATTTCTGTTGGGCCGCGCCCATAGTCATTGCCGCATCCAAAAGAAAAACCCTCAAAATTGGTTAACTTTTTCGTAGCAAAAATAAGATAATCATGGTAGACCCAAGCCCAAGCCCAAACCCGACCCGACCCGGCCCGGTTCGGTTCGGTACGGGACGGGCGGGCGGCGCGCGCGCGTGTGTTTTTGGTTCATATCATCTAGGTCCTCCCCCTCGCACAAAATTACCTGACCCTAAGGGCCAATAAAGGGAATGAGGAATTGATATATAAACATAGTTCTAATCTTATTTTTGGCAATGTGGGACTAAAGTAAATTTCGTTCATTCTTTGATATCTAACAATCCCCCACATGAATGATAATATACTTTTTCCCCCACACAAAGTGTAATATCTCAGACTACGAATGGAATAATGCTTTATCATGGATAAGTAGATATTTAACTTTGAACTTTCCCTATTTAAAACTTATCGGATATACTTGGCTAATCGGTGAATTATTCCATCTTGAACCGTCAACCTTTATTGTATGTCCAAACAATAAGTTTTACGAAACATTGATTCCGTTATCATCCAATCTCTTGGTTGTGTTTATTTTGGTCCTGAACACTTTCTGGTTCTGCGAGTGTTTTAGAGAATAAAAGCCTTGAGTATTCTCATAGAGCCGACCCAGCTCACACTAACATAGGTGATCGCAACCATTAAGAGCATCCTACATATACCCCACTTGTTATTTCAAGATATGGTCATCATTAAAAAACAGTTTTAACCTTGTAATACTTCTGTAGGCATGCATTTGTAGCGTGCACCATAGGAATGGAGTAGGACTATGTCCAAAAATGCATTACGTCTTAAGTTATTCATAACTGGTTTGCCTATTGATCCTAGTCCATGGGATCTCCAATCGCTAGGATAGGTTTCCGTATAAGATAACTCTTGTTGGTTTAGGCTTTTAAACCCATTCCCCTCGATGCGCAGTTAATTTTCTCTCTTGATAAACCTTTAGTAAATGGATCCGCTAGGTTATCATTTGTTCTTACATAATCAATGGAAATAGTTCCATTCGAGAGTAACTGCCTAACTGTGTTATGGCGTCGACGAATGTGTCGTGACTTCCCATTATACACAAAGTTATGCGCTCTACTTAGTGCTGCTTGGTTATCGCAATGTATGCATATGGCCGGTACAGGTTTAGGCCAAAATGGAATATCTTCTAAAAAGTGGCGAAGCCATTCTGCTTCTTCGCCTGCTTTGTCTAAAGTGATAAACTCTGACTCCTTAGTGGATAGAGCTATGCATGTCTGTTTAGTAGATTTCCATGACACTGCTGCCCCTGCTAGGGTGAATACATAACCACTTGTTGATTTTGATTCTTCTGAATCAGCAATCCAGTTTGCATCACTATATCCTTCTAAGACTGCAGGATATTTTCCATAGTGTAAAGAGTAATTTGTGGTATTTTTTAAATATCCAAGCACTCTTATTAGTGCTTTCCAGTGTTCCTTAATTGGATTGCTTGTATATCTACTTAATCGACTTACTGCATAAGCTATGTCTGGTCTTGTGCATTTCATGATATACATGAGACATCCTATTACACGAGAGTATTCCAGTTGCATTACACTCTCATTAGTGTTATTATGCAGTACTTCAGATGGATTAAAAGATGTTCTTACCTCTTTAATTCCAAGATTTTTTAATTTATCAATCACTTTGTCTATATAGTGTGATTGAGACAATTCAATTCCATTAGGCATTCTTATTATTTTGATTCCCAAAATAACATCAGCAACTCCTAAGTCTTTCATATCAAAATTGTTGATTAACATTTTCTTTATGGTCTCTATTACTTGAGTATTCGGACCAAAGATTAGCATATCGTCTACATAAAGACAAATCATCACATATGATTGTCCAACTTGTTTATAATGAACACACTTATCGCATTCATTTATAAGAAAACCATTTCTCATCATGACACTATCAAATTTTGTGTGCCATTGTTTTGGAGCTTGTTTTAGTCCATATAATGACTTTACTAATTTACATACTTTGTTTTCATTTCCTTTTGAAACGAAGCCTTCTGGTTGCTCCATGTAGATCTCCTCATCGAGATCGCCATTTAAGAATGCTGTTTTTACATCCATTTGATGAATCTCTAGATTATAAATAGATGCAATTGCTATTAGCATTCTTATTGAGGTTATTAGAGTTACCGGTGAATACGTATCAAAGAAGTCTACTCCTTCTTTTTGACGATATCCTTTGGCTACTAACCTGGCTTTATATTTATCGATAGAGCCATCTGCTTTCATTTTCTTCTTGAAAATCCATTTGCAGCCAATTGGTTTTATTCCAGGTGGAATATCAACAATTTCCCAAGTTTTATTACTTAGAATTGAATCAATCTCACTTTGGATTGCTTCTTTCCAACATGCAGATTCAGACGATGACATTGCTTCCTTGTACGTTTGATGTTCGTGTTCTAGCATATATGTTAAAAACTCCGGACCAAATGTTCTAGCATATGTAGAAGATTTACTTTCTTCTACATTTCGCTGTACATCTACTGTTATAATTACTTGCGATCAACTACTGTTTCAGTTTTATTGAATCAACTTGTGAGCAAGTTGAGTATTAACAATAGAAACTGTTACTATTTCTAAGTTTTATGGTAACACGTGTGGCTGTTACTTCTGTTCTCTGTTGTTTGAAATAACATCTTAAGACTTTATTTGAAGTCTCGCAGGATACAACAGACGGAAACTGCTCGAGATCGTGATGAGTTCGTCAGTCTGAGGAGCGACAGTTTAGCAACAAATGTTGAAAGAAATCAGAGGAAGAGGAAGAAGAGTTGTTCAATTCGTAAAGAATGCAATCAGGATTCGTCACTCATTTATACTCTTCGAACAGTTATAATTTCAAAAGTTACGTCTGTTAAATGTTCGAATTCAAAACAGTCGCTTCTTTTTATTATAACGGGTCGCACCCGCGTGCCTCTTCATTTAGTTTAACGGGCTGAAAAATCCTCGTTTGATTTCTGTTGGGCCGCGCCCATAGTCATTCGCCGCATCCAAAAGAAAAACCCTCAAAATTGGTTAACTTTTTCGTAGCAAAAATAAGATAATCATGGTAGACCCAAGCCCATGCCCAAACCCGACCCAACCCGGCCCGGTTTGGTTCGGTACGGGACGGGCGGGCGGCGCAAGCGCGTGTGTGTTTGGTTCATATCATCTAGGTCCTCCCCCTCGTACAAAATTACCTAACCCTAAGGGCCAATAAAGGGAATGAGGAATTGATATATAAACATAGTTCTAATCTTATTTTTGGCAATGTGGGACTAAAGTAAATTTCATTCATTCTTTGATATCTAACAATTTATGTGGTAGAAGTGGTCTTGTTATTATCTTACTAGCTTAAGTTTAGGAGGTAGTTGATATTTTTATTTTTATTTTCTATTTAAATCTTTGTATTTCATCTTTCAGTGTAATGAAATAACAATATAGCCCTTCAATTATGCTACGTTTAATCTCTCTTCTCCTCTCTAAATCAAATTCTAACATGGTATCAGAGCTAAAATTCTAACATGGTATCGGAGCTAGGTTGATGAGAGGGGACAGAGAGACGGGTCAGCTGAAGCACAACAAAAACAAGTAGATCTGGTCATGAAGAAAATGATTGTTGGCATAAGGGAAACCTAAGTGTTTCAAGTGTCAAAAATTTGGGTATATAGCAAGGAATTGTAGGTTCAAAGATGAAGAGAAAGAGAACATGGCACAAGTGGCTGTGGAAGAGAATTTATTTTAGAGTTGCGGGTGATAAATGCACCATAGAGAGAAGTGCTACAATATTCAAAGAGTAAAGTTGATGAGACGTGCTTCAACAATTGAAGGTGATGAGAAGTGCATCACAAATCGAAGAGAAGTGCTTCGTTTATTATCTCAAAAACTTTGAAGCTAGGGGGTGTGTTAAAGTTATAGTGGTGCTTTAAAGTAATTAGTTCATGAATAATTAGAAGTGTAATAAGCTATTTTAATAAGTCGGCACATGTGTCTTATTTATGTGGTAGAAGTGGTCTTGTTCTTATCTTACTAGCTTAAGTTTAGGAGGTAGTTGATATTTTTATTTTTATTTTCTATTTAAAGCTTTGTATTTCATCTTTCAGTGTAATGAAATAACAATGTAGTCCTTCAATTATTCTACGTTCAATCTCTCTTCTCCTCTCAATATAAATTCAAACATTAAAACAGAAATGAATTTATAATGCTGAAAATGTTTTAATTCGTTGATTCTGATAAATTACTTTAAACAAAAGAATTTGTTTCACCATCAAGCAACCTTCAAGGTTGCATCTTTCAGGGAAATTGTAGTGAGAATAAACACGTACCAATATTAAGTGTAGCAAAAAGGGAGACCAAAGGAAAATTTGACGTGAACCTTATGCATACCAAATATAGAAATATTCAAACTTCGTATAACAATCTAGAAATTTTTACTAAATGCTATAAATGCCACTCAGTCTATCAATCCATATTCAAATGTCTTCTGGTACCTATTCTTTTTCCACTCTCCTATCATATCCATTCAGATCTCTCACCATTCCTTCTGGACATGCTTCATTGAGTTGCAAGCCATTGTTAATGTCCAATATCATAGCTTCAGCCTAGTGTAATTATAACATATAAATTGTACTTTACATTATAGCTATATCCAGCACTTTTGTATTTTAATCTTGTTCTATGGGGAAAAAATATCATTTTTGCGATGACAACTTTTGCACTTTTGTTTTATACTAAAAAAGTAATTTGCATCCTTTAGAATTTATTTATATTGTTTATTTAAGCAAATTGCTTTATATTTTCTCCAAATAATATCATGATTACATGTTACTTACGGACATAAAATCAGCTGATCTATGAAAAAATATTCCTTTTATATTATTTTTTATTTTCAAATATGCATAATGAATATGATTCTTCTAAAAAAAATTCAAAGCACATGTTAATCATTACGTTATTCATTATAAGAACAATATTATATTATGGTGGAGCATTCCGATGGTCATGCGTGGCTTGCTTCAATCGGTTGTTGGAAGCCATCCAAAACCAACATAAATTAAAGGATTGCAACCGTTAGCATCTACGAAAAGAGCTGGTTACTCTTCTTCTTCCTCAAACTTAAACGTAAAATCTCTAATTTCACCCTAGCCCTAATCTAGATCTTTGGTAGTTCCAAAGTGCATTTAATCATCATCACAACTAAAGAGATATAATTTGTAATTCCTTCTTCAATCACATTTTTTACCAAAACATAATTTGTTGAATTTGGCAAATTAGAGCTAATTCGCGATGTATTAGTTTGTAATACCTCATTGATATATACCATCCTATTGGATGCTTATTTCACTCATTAGCATTTAAATTTGAAAATTAAGTATAATTAGTGTATGTGTGTATATGTGTTGACCATCATATATGTATCATGTTTTAGGGTTAGCTTAGTTTAATTGATATGTATGTATGCCCATATGTGTGTGGGTGTACCCACATATATGCGCATATTTACTACTGCTTATGTTATTGGAAACACTGAAAAATAAAATAACATAGTTACTTGTTAGAATACGCTTGCTATAACGACCCGAACTTCCCCGGTAAGGAAAGCCCGGATTGAATTGAGAACAAGCCACATCGGGATGCAGACAGAAGAACATTTCATTGTATATTACAACAATTCTATCAGAATATAAGAATATACAGAGTATGAATCAATATTACACATCACAAATTATCAGAGATTTAAATACATTCCTACAGCGGAAAAATAATACAAAACACAACTGAAAGGAATACGCGGATATAGAGCTTTCCGAGTATCGTTCCAGCTGTAAATCAGAATCATGTGAATATAAATCTACAAAACCAAAACTACTGGCTGCCCGTGTCAAAATAAGGGCACCCAGAGTTTAGGTTAAAACAATAAACTCCAGGACAGTCATGGGACTGGTGTGAGAACTAAAACAGTTATTAATCTTTATTTTAAGTTAGGTAAATCAAGAGACCACGCTGTATAACACGGAACGGGTTTTCTCCCAAGAATACCGGTGCATAAAACAATCAGTGCAATAATAAATAAAGAAAAATAAAGCTATTAAAAGACCCAGGTCCCATCACACAATGCAACGCAAGCCGGAGGATAGGGTTTTACCTTATAATAGCCAAACATGCTTAGTACGTCTAAAAACAAATCATTTGATACTATAATAAGTGTATAGTGTCAAAACAATTTCAATCATAAATATCAATCATAGGCTGCATAGCATATCATGCTACTATGTCGCCAATACTAGGCTCTACAAATAAAACCGCAAATGTCACGTATTGGAAGTTGGATTTCCATCTGTGAACAGAGGCAAAAGATAGTCCTCTACCGATTCGAGACTGTCTAGCCCGAGTCTCAAGACAAGTACTCAGTCAAGCCCTTGGATCGTCAGGGCCGGTCCACCAATGTGGATTAAAATACCTAAACACTGCGTTTCCCCGCCCTTTGGGGGCGTAAATGAGCCAACAAATGACTCCATCGGCTTCACATAGTCACTGATAAATCCGAGGCGCCTCACAACAGCAACAACCACATAAGTCACACTCGTCAGGGCATGTAAAACCACTGACGCCACTTCTAGCTAGAAGGAAATGCATGCCCTCCCTGATGTCCTCTCCCGTTTCTGGTTCACAACCGGGGCGTGAGGCTCGCGAATCAACGTTACACAAAGCTACGCCACACAGGTCGTGCTTTGATAATCACCACAAGACTTTTCTTTTCAACAAAAGCCTTGATCAATTGCCACTTAGGCATGCCACACAGGCAATTCACTCCATGCGATTGATATCCATCAATATATAACCTCTGAGCTCGTACGTCCCAGAGAAGGGCGTTAAGCAAGAGAATAAATTCCGCGCCGCCAAAAAGATATATATTTAATAGAAATCAATCACACATAATAAAATCCAATGTCAGACACACAGTCCATTTACCAGTTCGTTCTGGGTCTGAACGAAACCGGAGGCACCTAGTACCCCGCATATCCATCGATCTCCAAGTACGTCTGGACGATCACTAACTGATTCCCTCCTCTTGGGTTTACGGCCCAATCAAGATCATCAGTAATCACCCAAACGACATGAAGACCTCCGGTCTTCGACCACCGTTTTCGTCTTCGACTTATCGTCATAACAGTTATTCAGAATGGGATAAACCCGGTCTTTCCGAATAACTCGCGTATATAATAAACAAGTGTTACACAAACACAACATATGCCTCATTCCAATTCATCAGCCACTAACCGTAAATTAGTAAGGGAACAATTCCCCAAATATTAACCTCGAAGGCCGAAATCAACATCAGATCAATACCCAGGAAACCATTCATCTTAAATAAACTTCAGTTAGTTGCTAAACTTCACATTCTTAGGGATAGGTTCCCATTAATTTTATCAAAGATAAATTCCTCAAATTTATTCTTTAATCTTCTTTTGAATATCGATTCAACTAGTCGGGATTAACGAACCTTATTGAAGTAATCATTTGTTTTAATTTCCCAACCCCAACCTATTCATCCCATGAAGTAAAACTGGGAATACTTCATATTTAATACCACGGTGTTATCGGTAAATTCAATTACCATTTCACGTTTAAATCTAATTAAAGATTTAACTATCGCCTGGAACAAAACTGGTGATACTCCATTCTCGATCGTTTCAATCTAATAAAAGATACATTAAAACCCCACTTGGTTTTAATCTTTAACTGGGTTAAAGAACCAATGTCATTTAAAACACGGTTCACGATAAACCCACATCATATTCCATTCTATCAGCCTTTAATCGTAAAATAGCAAGTGAGCAATTCCCTAAGTATTAACCCCGAAGGCCGAAACCAACATTAGATCAATACCCAAGAAACCATTCAACTTAACTAATATCCAGTTAGCTTCTGATTTTCTTAACTCGGATGGGCCTAAGAACAATATTATTGAAGGTACCATTCACGACAACCCAAAATCACATTCCATTAATTATCGGGTTAAAGAACAAGTGTTATTTAAAACACCGTTCAAGATAAACCCAAAAATCAATTCAAATTCAATTCCAATTAGATACCACTTAATTGGTACACTTCATTAAATCTAAATAAAAAGATTTAATCTTTTTCTCAACTGGGTCTAAGAACAGTGTTAATGAAGACACCATTCACGACAAACCCAAATTACATTTGATATTAAATACAAGGCTCTGAATAGAAAATATATCAGCTTATATTCGATATCAAATTCTACGACCAACAAATATCGTATTGGAAATAAGGATATAAATATATCTTTCAAATTTCCATAACAATATCTGTGTAATCACGAAACCCAACATCAAAATATTCCAACGACAATTTCGATTCAAATCCATTCCAATTCGATTATTGGAAATCCTGGTTACTTTTAAAACCATTTCAAATTCAATTTATTTATTTCAAAACCAAATTGATTTTAATTCTAGTTCAAAACTAGTTCATTTCGATAAAAATCTACTTTTATCTTTTCAAATATGGCGTTTTTCATCCCAATTCTTCACAAATCATTTCTTATGAATGTACACAAATTATTACTATTTTTAATAATTTTATCAAGGCCTGTACAGTCGATTTTTATCAACGGCCATCGAACTGCACTTACAACGACCTTTTCCAAATTTGATTTGGACATAATTCCAAATCCAACTGTTAGATTTCAAATCTCCAATATTCGTTGGAAAGCTCTTTTCGGTACGAACCCAACGGTTCCAGTTTTAGGAGAATCCGACGGTCGGATTTCCCGCAACTTCAAATCGAAGTCAATGGTTGAAATTCGCGAACTGCCGCGGTGCGGCGCGTTCAATTCAGGCCATTATATATATAATATATATATATTATATATATTTCGTCGATTCTTTTTTAAAATGTATTATATAAATGGTTTTAAATTCGTTTTCAAAACGATTTCAACTTCCTTTTCAAATTCAAATCAAAATTGAATTTTTCAATATAAATTCATTTTAATTTCATTTCAAATCGATTTCAGTTCAATTTCGATTTAATTCGAAGTTCGGTTCATTTCAATTTAATTCGAATTTCAATTCATTTCAATGTAATTCGAATTTCAATTCTTTTCAATTTAATTCAAATTTCAATTCATTTCAATTTAATTCGAATTTCAATTCATTTTAATTCGAATTTCAATTCATTTCAATGTAATTCGAATTTCAATTCATTTTAATTCGAATTTTAATTTATTTCAATGTAATTCGAATTTCTGTTCATTTTAATTAGAATTTCAATTTAATTCGAATTTCAATACATTTCAATTTAATTCGAATTTCAATACATTTCAATTTAATTCAAATTTTGAAATCACTTTCAATATTCATTGAAAAATGAATAAAATCGATATAAATATCCTTCACGTCAAAATTGCGTCAATCTAATCAACACGGCTTTTATTCAACGCATGAATGTTTATTCTATTCAACACATGAATATTTTTTCTATTCAACACATGAATATTTTTTCTATTCTATATTGGAATGAGGCCCAATCAATTACCATATAATGTTAATTATATGGATTTTCAACAACACATGTATATAATAGCAACGATAAATAATCAAACATCATCCAGAGTGCACCACACAACTGCATAAGCATTAAATATAAATAATTAACGCTTACACAGTCTGTCAACCCATCGATTGACATACAACTAAACAATCGGGATTAGAGTACGTCAAATATCATCCCAATAACCGTGTGGGGTTTCAAATCAACAAACACATATTTTATTTCTGCGGTTGGGCGATGTGTAAAATTTATCGTCCCAATCAATATCTGTCAAATCAGTGTATATAAAAAAATCGTCAATTTGTTTATAAATATTTATTTTATATACACGTTAAAAATTATATTTTTAACTATAAAATATTTTCCACTATAAAATATTTTATTTCATTCCACTTCACACAATCAAATTTCACAACACAGTAATCAAACAAACAAGTCATCCGTGGTCTGTGGACGACGGGTGCCGGGTGCTACTAAACATCGTCTGCATCCTAGTATATATTTCAACTAGAAATCAAAATAAAAGTGAGGAGTTCTCACCAATAGCTAAACCGGATGCCACGACTCTTCATATGTAGGAAATCTTCATCGTGCTCGCCTTTTGTTACTTTCGTCGTCCATATTCACTACATATATAAAAATCACATTTTTTATATCATTGCTATGCATATAAAAATCACATTTTTTTATATTGTTGCTATGTATATAAAAATCATATTTTTTTTAATCACTCTATATGAATAAAAATCACATCTTTATACTGCTACTATATACATAAAAATTATATTTTTACACCGCTACAATATAGATAAAAATTCTATTTTTATCACGCTATTCTCTATATAAAAATTATATTTTTACATATAAAGATCATATTTTTATATCACTGCTACATATGTAAAAATCACTCCTTTACAACGCTACTTCCATGATAAAAATTATATTTTTATCTTGCTAGCAATATAATAAAAATTATATTTTTATATCGCCAACATAATAAAGATCGAATTTTTATTATCTATATAATATAAAAATCCTATTTTTATTACCTCTACTTCTATAAGGATCACATCTTTATTATTTTTACTATATAAAAATTATATCTTTATTCTTCCTATGATATAAAAATCATATTTTCATAATCTCTACTATATAAAAATTATATTTTTAATCTTCTACTAATATAAAAATTATATCTTTTCTCTACTAATATAAAAATCACATCTTTAATCTTCTACTAAACCTTATCCTTTCTAAACATAAAAATCGTCCATTTTTATTTATAAAAATCAAATCTTTGTCTAATTAAAAAGACAATTTTTATATAATTAAAAATCTAAATCTTTTCTCTTCACTATATATATATATATATATATATATATCACCTCCATTGCACTAAGTTATATATGTATAAAAATCCTACATTTATTTGCTATACATATAAATAAAAATCGTATTTTTATACGCGTTTCACATACATAAAAATCTAATTTTTATGCTATATATTTTTATAAAAAACTGATTTCTCTTTAATGTATTTAAATTAAATTAACTAACTATAAATTAAAACAAAATAAAGACTCACATTGGAAGAAGGGATGGGAGGGAACGCTCGCTGTAAGGGGGTGTTGGTGGGCGCCGGATGTCAGGTTGTGCGGTGACGGCACGGTTTAAGGTGGCTGGATCGGGTTGGGGATTGGTGGGCGGGAGAGAAAAGTAGAGGAAGGGGAAGCGACGCGTGGAGAAGAAGAGGGGGGGTTGCTTGGTGGTCGGCGTCGTAGGGGGGCCGGCCTGGATCAAGGGGGGCCTTGCTCCGACGGCGACGCCAAAGGGGCGGCGCGACTCCTCCCCGTCCTTCCTTCCTTATTTTCTTTTTTCTTTTTTTTTTATTTCAGAACGGTGGAATGATTTTAACGAGGGAGGGGGGGCTTGAGTGATAATAGGGTGAGGAGCGAAATTTATTTTTTTATTTAATTATTTAATTCTAAAAAGCAACTTTTAATTTCGAACTCGAAATCGAACCCACCGACTGTCGTCCATAGCTAATTACCCCCATTCCAAACACAATGGGATATGTATCGCAGGCTGATTCGATCGTTTCGATCAGTTTTCGTCAAAATCAACATATAACTCTATATATTGAATTTGAATGCACATTTCAATTTACCGGGGCCACATACTAACTAGAAAATTTTCTGAAAAATGTTTTCTAGCTTCGTATTGATGATACGGTCCTAACAAATCTAATTTTGTCGAATTCTGAGACCATTTGAAAAATGGCCATTTTCCAGTCCATCAAAATCAACTGAAACTGGTCAAACGCGTTTTCCTTTGCCACGCTCACATATTGATTCAAAAAATTAAAAATTTTGAAACCTAGCAATAACTTGACATCACTGATCCAACAAAAGTGGTTTCATCGAAAACCGAGGTCGTTTGCAAAATTTCCATTTTTAAGGGCCGAAATTCCATAGCGACTATTCTGAAATTTCAACTGGACATATCTTTTGATTCCCGCTATGAAATTTCAATTTTTCGGATTCGTTGGAAAGATATTCACAAATAGATTCTAATATTTTTGGTTTCACTAAAATCCGGTTTATTTTGAATCATGTACATTCATTTGAACTTTGAAATCGAATTATCGAACTACCGCGCCATTTTCAATTCCTTTTATATTTATAAATAAATATTTATATTCTAACGACGATTCGAATAAATATATACGTCCTATTTCTATTCAAAATAGATTTCTGGTCGTTATTATTTAAAATAATTCATTTTAAATTATCCAAATTCGCTAAAATTTCCAAAATAAAAATTTTAAATTGGCTCGGATTTCCAGGTTATTACAATCTCCCCCACTTAAAACTTTTCGCCCCCGAAATGGAATGAAGCCGAAAGTTGTTTAACTAATCAACTCAACTTTCACTATTTTCATTACGGCTAAAGTTCTTCAACTTTTCAGTTTCTAAGAACTTTTCAAATTTTTAAAAAATATGGCTAACACCCTAAATTTTCGAAAAATTTCGCCATAACCTCCCCTGTACCGGGGACTTCGGGATATTTTATATAGCCTCCCATGGCCTTCTTCAATCCAAAAGAAAAAGAAAAAGCCAAGCGGCTAGCCAGTCGGCTCATAAAATCATCCAAAACCCAAGAAATACAATAAACATATACCTATTTGTCGGGGAAACAATTTTATTCTTCTGCTCTAGCCTCCTTGCTATGACCGGTTCAATGTAAGTACATATATATGTATATATATGCGTATGCGATAAATTTTTAATACGAGACACTATTTGGTTCAATTTGGCTAAAGGTTCAACATTTAATTAATCAAACAACACAATCATCAATCAATTAGTTGGTTAGCTTTTCAAATTCATAACTTGGATATATAGTCAAAAATCACATTTTTGGTGCCAAATCACAACAATAGCCCTATCTAGTTTTGGTTCTCACACCAGTCTAATGGAAATATATAGATATCACACCTTCGGCACTCGAACCCAAACGACTGATGTTGTACAATCATCAATAGTTTCATCTCCGGGCGACTAGAGTGTGATTCTATATCTACCCAATATATTAAAACATCGAATACATGCGGATCAGACGCATATGCAAAATCTTTATATACTGGATAGTCCAAATCAATATAAATAAATATTCAAATACGAATAATTGAATTAAATTTTCAAAACAAAACTTGTTTTCATTTTAAAAATATACTCTTCACACTCGTTCTAGGATACTACTGATCCTATCTCTAACGAGTCATTCTTATTTGATATTACTAATCCAATTTCTGATGAATTCTTTCGTATGGTTCTAATGTGTCTTGTTCTCGAGCTTTGTAAACCAAATCCCTGATACCAACTGTAACGACCCGAACTTCCCCGGTAAGGAAAGCCCGGATTGAATTGAGAACAAGCCACATCGGGACACATACAGAAGAACATTTCATTGTATATTACAAAAATTCTATCAGAATACAAGAATATATAGAGTATGAATCAATATTACACATCACAAATTATTAGAGATTTAAATACATTACTGTAGCGGAAAAATAATACAAAACACAACTGAAAGGAATACGCGGATACAGAGCTTTCCGAGTATTGTTCAAGCTATAAATCAGGATCCTGTGAATATAAATCTGCAAAACCAAAACTACTAGCTGCCCGTGTCAAAATAAGGGCACCCAGAGTTTAGGTTAAAACAATAAACTCCAGGACAGTCATGGGACTGGTGTGAGAACTAAAACAGTTATTAATCTTTATTTTAAAGTTAGGTAAATCAAGGGACCACGCCGTATAACAAGGAACGGGTTTCCTCCCAAGAATACCAGTGCATAAAACAAACAGCGCAATGCTAAATAAAGAAAAGTGAAGCTATTATAAGACTCATGTCCCATCACACAATGCAACGCAAACCGTAGGATAGGGTTTTACCTTATAATAGCCAAACATGCTTAGTATGTCTAAAAACAATCATTTGATACTATAATAAGTGTATAGTGTCAAAACAATATCAATCATAGGCCGCATAACATCTCATGCTACTATGTCGCCAATACTAGGCTTTACAAATAAAAACGCAAATGTCACGTATTGGAAGTTGGATTTCCATCTGTGAACCGAGGCAAAAGATGGTCCTCTACCGATTCGAGACTGTCTAGCCCGAGTCTCAAGACAAGTACTCAGTCAAGCCCTTGGATCGTCAGGGCCAGTCTACCGATCTGGATTAAAATGCCTAAACACTGCGTTTCCCCGCCCTTTGGGGCGTAAATGAGCCAACAAATGACTCCATCGGCTTCACATAGTCACCGATAAATCCGAGGAGCCTCGCAACAGCAACAACCACATAAGTCAAACTCATCAGGGCGTGTAAAACCACTGACGCCACTTCTAGCTAGAAGGAAATGCATGCCCTCCCTGATGTCCTCTCCCGTTTCTGGTTCACAACCGGGGCGTGAGGCTCGCGAATCAACGTTACACAAAGCTATGCCACACAGGCCGCGCTTTGATCATCACCACAAGACTTTGCTTTTCAATAAAAGCCTTGATCAATTGCCACTTAGGCATGCCACGCAGGCAATTCACTCCATGCGATTGATATCCATCAATATATAACCTCTGAGCTTGTACGTCCCAGAGAAGGGCGTTAAGCAAGAGAATAAATTCTCCGCCGCCAAACAGATATATATTTAATAGAAATCAATCAAATAGAATAAAATCCAATGTCAGACACACAGTCCATTTACAAGTTCGTTCTGAGTCTGAACGGAACCGGAGGCACCTAGTACCCCGCATATCCATCGATCTCCAAGTACGTCTGGACGATCACTAACTGATTCCCTCCTCTTGGGTGTACGGCCCAATCAAGATCATCAGTAATCACCTAAACGACGTGAAGACCTCCGGTCTTCGACCACCATCTTCATTTTCGACTTATCGTCGTAACAGTTATTCAGAATGGGATAATCCGGGTCTTTCCGAATAACTCACGTATATAATAAACAAGTGTTACACAAACACAACATATGCCTCATTCCAATTCATCAGTCACTAACCGTAAATTAGTAAGGGAACAATTCCCCAAATATTAACCCCGAAGGCCGAAATCAACATCAGATCAATACCCAGGAAACCATTCATCTTAACTAATCTTCAGTTAGTTGCTAAACTTCACATTCTTAGGGATAGGTTCCCATAAATTTTATCAAAGATAAATTCCTCAAATTTATTCTTTAATCTTCTTTTGAATATCAATTCAACTAGTCGGGATTAACGAACCTTACTGAAGTAATCATTTGTTTTAATTTCCCAACCCCAACCTATTCATCCCATGAAGTAAAACTAGGAATACTTCATATCTAACACCACGGTGTTATCGGTAAATTCAATTACCATTTCACGTTTAAATCTAATTAAAGATTTAACTATCGCCTGGAACAAAACTGGTGATACTCCATTCTCGATCGTTTCAATCTAATTGAAGATTCATTAAAATCCCACTTGGTTTTAATCTTTAACTGGATTAAAGAACCAATTTCATTTAAAACACGGTTCACGATAAACCCACATCACATTCCATTCTATCAGCCTTTAACCGTAAAATAGCAAGTGAGCATTTCCCTAAGTATTAACCCCGAAGGCTGAAACCAGCATCAGATCAATACCCAAGAAACCATTCAACTTAACTATTCTCCAGTTAGCTTCTGATTTTCTTAACTCAGTTGGGCCTAAGAACAGTATTATTGAAGATACCGTTCACGACAACCCAAAATCACATTCCATTATTTATCAGATTAAAGAACAAGTGTTATTTAAAACACCGTTCACGATAAACCCAAAAATCAATTCAAATTCAATTCCAATTAGATACCATTTAATTGGTACACTTCATTAAATCTAAATAAAAAGATTTAATCTTTTTCTCAACTGGGTCTAAGAACAGTGTTAATGAAGACACCATTCACGACAAACCCAAATCACATTGGATATTAAATACAAGGCTCTGAATAGAAAATATATTAGCTTATATTCAATATCAAATTCTACGACCAACAAATATCGTATTGGAAATAACGATATAAATATATCTTTCAAATTTCCATAACAATATCTGTATAAACATGAAATCCAACATCGAAATATTCCAAGGACAATTTTGATTCAAATCGATTCCAACTCGATTATTGGAAATCCTGGTTACTTTTAAAACCATTTCAAATTCCATTTATTTATTTCAAAACCAAATTGATTTTAATTCTAGTTCAAAACTAGTTCATTTCGATAAAAATCTACTTTTATCTTTTCAAATGTGGAGTTTTTCATCCTAATTCTTCACAAATCATTTCTTATGAATTTACACAAATTATTACTATTTTTAATAATTTTATCAAGGCCCGTACAGTCGATTTCCATCAACGGCCATCGAACTGCACTTACAGCGACCTTTTCCAAATTTGATTTGGACATAATTCCAAATCCAACCGTTACATTTCAAATCTCCAATATTCGTTAGAAATCTCTTTTCGATACGAACCCAACGGTTCCGGTTTTAGAAGAATCCGACGGTCGAATCTCTCGCAACATCAATTCGAAGTCAATGGTCGAAATTCGCGAACTACCGCGGCGCGTTCTATTCAGGCCATTATATATATATATATAATATGCATATTATATCGATTTCTTTTTAAAACGTATTATATAAATCGTTTTAAATTCGTTTTCAAACCGATTTCAACTTCCTTTTCAAATTCAAATCAAAAATGAATTTTTCAATATAAATTCGTTTTAATTTCATTTCAAATCGATTTCAATTCAATTTCAATTTAATTCGAATTTCAATTCATTTCAATTTAATTCGAATTTCAATTCATTTAAATGTAATTCGAATTTCAATTCTTTTCAATTTAATTCGAATTTCAATTCATTCAATGTAATTTGAATTTCAATTCGAATTTCAATTCATTTCAATGTAATTCGAATTTCAATACATTTCAATTTAATTCGAATTTCAATACATTTCAATTTAATTTGAATTTCGAAATCACTTTCAATATTCATTGAAAAATGAATAAAATCGATATAAATATCGTTCACGTCAAAATGGCGTCAATCTAATCAACACGGCTTTTATTCAACACATGAATATTTATTCTATTCAACACATGAATATTTTTTCTATTCAACACATGAATATTTTTTCTATTCTATATTGGAATGAGGCCCAATCAATTACCATATAATGTTAATTATATGGATTTCCTACAACACATGTATATAATAGCAACGATAAATAATCAACCATCATCCAAGGTGCACCACACAACTGCATAAGCATTAAATATAAATAATTAACGCTTACACAGTCTGTCAACCCATGGATTGACATACAACTAAACAATCGGGATTAGTCTACGTCAAATATCATCCCAATACCCGTGTGGGGTTTCAAATCAACAAACATATATTTTATTTCTGCGGTCGGGCGATGTGTAAAATTTATCATCTCAATCAATATCAGTCAAATCAGTGTATATAATCAAATCGTCGATTTGTTTATAAATATTTATTTTATATGCACGTTAAAAAATATATTTTTAACTATAAAATATTTTCCACTACAAAATATTTTATTTCATTCCACTTCACACAATCAAATTTCACAACACAACAATCAAACAAACAAGTCATCCATGGTCTGTAGACGACGGGTGTCGGGTGCTACTAAACACCGTCTGCATCCTAGTATATATTTCAACTAGAAATCAAAATAAAAGTGATGAGTTCTCACCAATAGCTAAACCAGACGCCACGACTCTTCATATGTAGGAAATATTCATCGTGCTCATCTTTTGTTACTTTCGTCGTCCGTATTCACTACATATATAAAAATCACATTTTTTATATTGTTGTTATGTATATAAAAATCACATTTTTTATATTGTTGCTATGTATATAAAAATCACATTTTTTATAATCACTCTATATGTATAAAAATCACATTTTTATACTGCTATTATATAGATAAAAATTCTATTTTTACACTGCTACTATATAGATAAAAATTCTATTTTTACACCGCTACTATATAGATAAAAATTCTATTTTTATCACGCTATTCTCTATATAAAAATTATATTTTTACATATAAAGATCGTATTTTTATATCACTGCTACATATGTAAAAAAACTCCTCTTAAAACGCTACTTCCATGATAAAAATTATATTTTTATCTTGCTAGCAATATAATAAAAATTATATTTTTATATCTTGCCTACATAATAAAGATCGAAATTTTATTATCTATATAATATAAAAATCCTGTTTTTATTACCTCTACTTCTATAAAGATCACATCTTTATTATTTTTACTATATAAAAATTATATTTTTATTCTTCCTATGATATAAAAATCATATTTTCATAATCTCTACTATATAAAAATTATATTTTTAATCTTCTACTAATATAAAAATTATATCTTTTCTCTACTAATATAAAAATCACATCTTCAGTCTTCTACTAAAGCTCATCCTTTCTGTACATAAAAATCGTCCCTTTTTATTTATAAAAATCAAATCTTTGTCTAATTAAAAAGACAATTTTTATATAATTAAAAATCAAAATCTTTTCTCTTCACTATATTTATATATATATATATATATCACCTCCTTTGCACTAAGTTATGTATGTATAAAAATCCTACCTTTATTTGCTATACACATAAATTAAAATCATATTTTTATACGCGTTTCACGTACATGAAAAACTAATTTTTATGCTATATATTTTTAAAACAAAAACTGATTTCTCTTTAATGTATTTAACTTAAATTAACTAACTATAAATTAAAACAAAATAAAGACTCACATTGGAAGAAGGGGGCACGCACGCTGTAAGGGGGTGTTGGTGGGCGTCGGAGGTCAGGTTGTGCGGTGACGGCTTGGTTTAAGATGGCTGGATCGGGTTGGGCACTGGTTGGCGGGAGAGAAAAGTAGAGGAAGTGGAAGCGGCGCGTGGAGAAGAAGGGGGGTTTGCTCGGTGGTCGGCGCCGCAAGGGAAGCGGCCTAGATCGAGGGGGGGCCTTGCTCCGGCGGCGGCGCGACTCCTCCCCGTCCTTCCTTCCTTATTTTCTTTTTTTTATTTCAGAACGGTGGAATGATTTTAACAAGGGAAGGGGGGCCTGAGTGATAATAGGGTGAAGAGAGAGCTTTCATATTTTATTTATTTAATTATTTAATTCTAGAAAGCAACTTTTAATTTCGAACTCGAAATTGAACCCACCGACTGTCGTCCATAGTTAATTACCCCCATTTCGAACACAATGGGATATGTATCGTAGGCTGATTCGATCATTTCGATCAGTTTTCGTCAAAATCAACATATAGCTCTATATATTGAATTTGAACGCACATTTCAATTTACCAGGACCACGTACTAACTAGAAAAACACCGGAAAAATATTTTCTAGCTTCGTATTGACGATAAAAACTAATTTCGTTGAATTCTGAGACCATTTGAAAAATGGTCATTTTCAAGTCGATCAAAATCAATTGAAACTGGTCAAACGTGTTTTCCTTTTCCACGCTCACATATTGATTCAAAAAATTACGAATTTCGAAACCTAGCAATAACTTGACATCACGGATCCAACAAAAGTGGTTTTGTCGAAAACCGAGGTCGTTTGCAAAATTCTCATTTTTAAGGGCCAAAATTCCATAGCGACTATTCTGAAATTTCAACTAGACATATCTTTTGATTCCAACTATGAAGTTTCCATTTTTCGGATTCGTTGGAAAGATAATCACAAATAGATCCTAATATTTTTGGTTTCACTAAAATCCGGTTTATTTTGAATCCTGTACATTCATTTGAACTTTTAAATCGAATTATCGAACCACCACGCCATTTTCAATTCCTTTTATATATAAAAATATTTATATTCTAACGACGATTAAAATAAATATATACGTTCTATTTCTATTCAAAATAGATTTATCGTCGTTATTATTTAAAATAATTCATTTTAAATTATCAAAATTCGCTAAAATTGCCAAAATAAAAATTTTAAATTGGCTCGGATTTCCTGGTTATTACACTTACATAATGTAGCTTGATAGAATACAATTCAATACATAGGATGACGTAAATTAAAGTAAATGTGAAATTGTTTCGAATACAGTATGACATTCATACGTCATCAATAAATATAAAATTTGAAATTTTCAACTCGTTTAAACATCATAATATACTATATGATAAATAAAACATCAAATTGTAAACCTTCAAAATATAAATAGGTTATTTGTAAAAGTGTTAACATGTTATGTAGTTAAAATAAAATACAATATATAATGGTACCACGTATAACGAATTTGTATATAAATTGTTTTTATAATATATTCCTTAATGAGTGCCTGTCTCGACCTAATAACGTTGTATATGATCGTTATATAGATATTCGTTTTTATCATAAAACAGACGTCTATATTCGTCTTATACAATATTTGTTAGATTTATCCATGTATTGTCCAAGTAACAACACATATAGTTACATTTTGTATATCATCTTATTTAAGACTATCTAATAAAATTTTGACAACACTTGCTTTTTTTAACACCATATGCATGCAGTTGTGAATGATACATAGAACAAAGGAGAAGTTCTGCCAAAATTTTGTTGAATGGTTTCAAACGTTTACAAAATGTAATTATTATTGTGTTTGTAACAAGAAGTATGACTATAAAAGTAGAAGTAAGTAAACTAAAATTTTAATATCATATTCATAAATTATCACAAATGAACGCGCATAAGATTATTTATCAGTGAACTGGAAAATAAAATGTTAACCTATAAAATGATCGACGTAATATTTTGAATTTGTATCATGTTTTTAAATAGGGAAAATGGTCGACTATTTTATTGATAATGGAAGTTATATGTTCAAAGAAAGGGAATGAGAGATTTAACAATGAACATATTTATAACGATATGCATGCATTTATTTAATTCACTTTGAGTACTAAATGTGATAAAGACAAAATTCGTAGTCCGTGTAATAAATGCGAACATTTAAAGTATTTGATGCCGGATGAGATGAAAGTTCGTTTGTGCCAAAATGGTTTTGTGCTTGATTATCATGTCTGGGATCTCATGGAGAAACTGTTGCACGTAATCAGGTTGAGTCAAAGAAGGTGATGATGAATACTGACATTATTATGACAATTTCCAGATAAATTTGGTTCAAGATGCAACTCGATCTATGTTCCTTACGATTGAAGTTGATGATGGCAACGTAAATATTGAAGAAGAGCCAATAGTAAAGCAAAAAATTCTATGATTTATTAGATGTTGTTAATAAACCTGTTTGGGACGGTTACAAATGTGACACCCAACTTTCAATAAATGTAGAATACATTGCGCTGAAATCAAAAGGAAACATCATAGTAGCTATATTTGTAGCTTTGTACAATCTGCAAAATGATTTATGTCACTCGATAATTTAATGTGCAAAAATTATTATGAGGCTATAAAACTTATGACCGCTTTCGGTTTTCCATATCAAAAAATAAACACATATTTAGATGTTTGCATGTTGTTTTAAAAAGTGAACTTTAATTTTGGAAAGCGTAGAATTTGTAACGAGCAAAGATACAAAACAAGAAAGAAAAGGAATTGAAGTTCTGTTGACCAACTTTTTGACAAAAGATGTCACGGTTCAACGGGTCGAAGCCCAACGTCAAAAGACTCGCCATCCCATACCGACTGACCCCAACAAGCGGCCCTTAACACTTGAAGGTCCAAGTAACGCTCGACCCGGCTCCCTTTAGACAATGAGATATCTCCTTCTCACATAATCTGTCTTCCGGCCGACTGAGTCAATCTCTCCTCAGAATTTGAATCGATAAGATTTACTTGGAAATATCCAGATGACTCATCCAACCTCCAGAAAAGCCCGGTTCTCAAGGCAGTTAAAGTGGTCAAATGCATACATCCAAACCTCTACTTTTGATACACCATAGTTCAAGTGTCACGCAAGCCACAATTCTCGAGAGACCTATTGCTCAGCAGTAGACTGGGACCCACCGCCGCAACTATTCATCCGGATCGAGCTACACGTTTCTAAACTCCGCAAAAGAGGCAAGCCACGTGGCACACAACTCTTCCTACTCTTCCAATTATAAATACCCCATTAACGAAAATAGAAAGACATGTTGAATTCTCCACTTCCAACCCACGCTTGGTGTATTGGAAAGCTTCCAGCCGTGCACTTCAAAGGTTACAAAAATATTATAATTTCTACTTCTATTCCACCAAGAAAATCAATTGTACTTTGTAATCCTAAAAAATCAGTGAATATAAAATGGACGTAGGCGCCGATTTTGCCGAACCACTATAAACACTCTGTGTGTTCCTTGTTTTTACTTACTTTTCTGTACTCTGTGATTGTTGTTCATGCGTTCTACACATGATTGGGGGCTGACGTCACCAGTGACCAACTTTTGATGTCAACACTTTGGCGCACCAGGTAGGGGGAGCATGTCCAAACTTACCGTACGACCTTCGACTGCCTTCAGCAATATATAAGCTGACAATGATAGACAAGCGAAAGAAGGATGCTTCGACTTCTCAACCTGTACCTGCAGATGCAACAGAAGCAGTAGCGGGGGCTTGCTATAAGGCTTCCTCCCATGAAGACACGTTCCAATACCTTACCAGGGAAGACATCGATAAAATCTTGTCTGAGTTCAAAATCAGATGGCATCTCTGTGACACCCCGTATTTTTACATTTTAAAAAGTAAGAAATTTACATACGTATACGATGATACGCAAAGCATATAAACCAGTAAAGCATGAAGATAAAAGATATTCTAGTTATACTTCTAGAATTAAGGTAAACGGGATTCACCATTGCGTTCGTCTCGGAAAAATACGCGAAATAGAGTCCGAGTTTTCGAGAATCGGAGTCCGTATGACCCGTTAAAGGCCCAAAGAAGATTTCTGAAAATTTGAAATTCGGAAACAGGTTTGAAAACCAGATCTGGGGCTGGCGGGAATTTTCCCCGCCTAGGCCATGTCGACAGGGCTGTCGACAGGCCTGTCGACTTGGGCCCAGACCAAGTCGACAGCCCTGTCGACATGCCTGTCGACAGGGGGTGGCCGGGCTAATTGGCCTGGTGCACCTGTTTGTCTCACCTGGTCTTGTTCATAGCCTGATTCTGGAAGCTTCCGAGATCTGATGGTCCTAATCTATCCTAGATCTAATCCTATGGCCTAAAACACTCTTAATCCCTATAAAAACACCCCTAAGCCCCCTCCTAAACCCTCATAAATCTCTCTCTCCACAAACTGCTGCCCAAATGCCAAGTGATCATGGCCTCCATTCCCCTTTCCTAAAGCCTAAGCACTCAAATCGGGTCCAAAGCAAGTAGTGCAAGCTAGCTACACCAAATGGAAGGAAGATCAACGTTGCTATGCGGGTTTCATGACGATTCTTCAACAAAGGAGGCACCTTTCTTAGCCAAGATGATTCATGCTTCTTTCCCTAGGCCTAACTAAGTAAGTTCTAGCTACTTTTAGATGGAAACGGTAGTTTTGATAATGACATGGGGTAAAATGAGGCTAAACATGATTATGCGAACCTATATGAAGCTTACCTTGCCTCTTGTGTTCATGTTTATGGTTTTAGGCCATGTGAGTGACTTAATCATGCCTCTCATACTATGCATAACCTAGTTTAACTTGCAAGTTTGGATCTTTATGCATGAAATGCTAGCATGAACCTTTAGGAACCATTTTTACTTGTGAAACATTGGCTAAGATTATATTTTGGGGCTTATGCATGTTTGTGAACCTAAACCCCTAATGCTAACATGCAAGTTTGTGGCCAAATCCTTTATGACATTATGCATACTTATGGCCCATTTCCTTTTCTTCTCGTGTTATGCATGCTTGCGGCCAAACCATTATGAACTTATGCATGTTTGAGCCCAACTCTCATGATACTATGCATGTTTGGGGTCATTGTGTAGCATAGTATCTTTACGATGTGACTCGTCCATTCTTGCGTTGGAACACGATTTGGGTTGAGGATAGACAAGCGGGGTTATAGCGTGGAAAAACTTAACTTGAAGTTATATGAAAATATGTTAGGTGAGCTAAACTTGGCATGAACCATGGTTTGGGAAAAGGGGTATAAACATGACAACGTGTAACGTTAAATATGACATGTGTTCATACTTGAAAACGTGACTTGAATTTTAATATGGAAGTTGACATGTAAGTATGAAAAAAACATAAGCTTGGGAATTTACCTATTAAGTTAGGTCTACCCATTGGGAATTTACCTATTAAGTTAGGTCTACCCAATTGCTTGAAAACTTGACTATGAACATGATACTAGACTGAACATGAAAGTGGCCAACTCGAGGTTGGGTTGAGTTTGCAACGTAGAACTACCCGGAACCGACCGGCCTAACTAGTAGTTGCAAACAATAGGGCTCAATGTGAGAAGTTGGTCATGTTGTGCTTGAACCCGAGGTTAGACCAAGTTGTGGTGTAAATCTACCCGGACCCGCCCGGCTTAACTAGTAACCACAACAAAGTCTAATGTGAGAGGTTGGGGTGCATTAAATAATTAATGCCACATATTAGGGTTAAGTTAATTTGATTAATGAGGCTTAACCAAATATGACATGGACAAATGGGTTAAGTAATTTGATTAGGCTAATGATACTTAACAAAACATGACGGGGTTGGGTAGGTTAAGTAACTTGATTTGCCTAACGACACTTGACCATCTTTATACGACTAGTGGACGGGATTAAGTTAACTAACACTTAATCAATCCAACACGATAACTTGATAAGGTTAAGTAAATTTTCTTAAGTAACACTTAACCCATCAGGCAAACCCCAATTCGGAGGATTGGGTAAATGACCATGGTTAACAAGGATAAGGGGAAACAAGGCTAAGTGGTAAACCTTAGTTAAGGGAAACTAAGTAATAATCCTTAGTCAAGGAAATTTGGACCATTTCTTAGATAGATTAGTAACCCGATACGTTAGGTCAACGTTTAAGTATGCGTGTAGGAGCAGGCTATCTGATTTAGATAAAGGCTCCAACGAACTGGGTAACGAAGCAGCGGCTTCGGGGAACGTGAGGGTATTCTTGGGATCCCTCTGTGAGCTGCCAGGTCATTATACTAGGCTCATGGGAGGTTGAGGTCTGCGGTAGAAGAACCAAGAATATGCCTTGGTTGCTATGCGAGCGACCTAAAGACTGGGGTGGATAGCAGTGAGTCGACGAATACATAAGGTGCCCGAGATAGCAAGTTCGTCGATCATCTACCATCTTGAGTCAAGCGTGTACGTACGGAAGGGCAGGGAACACCCAACAGACCATAATTGCTATCTAATTATGGGTGAGGTAGGCCGTAGGATGTGGGCTGGCCGGAGTGTAGTTCTCATACAAGATTTTCTCTTGTGTTGCCTTTCGCTAGTTGAGGGAGGGGTCTCGTGGGACCATAGCCACGTGTAGAAAAGCAGACCTTAGCATCTGCATCGGCAGATAGATTAAAAGCTCCCGACCGAGTCCTGTACTTCTTGATTAGCCCTGTGACAGGACTCGGGTGGCACATAGTGATACATGTGCATACAGTCATAGAAAAACGATTGACGATGAATGCGTGTGAAAAAGGGCGTGGTTGAGGGTTAGCGTAATCCCTAGTATCCCTAGGTGGTTGAACCCAAACCGAAATACGAAAACGTGAGATAGGTAAGCATAATCCCTAGCGGTCCTAGGTGGCGTAAGTCCTAGTTGTACAAACAATGATTCATGTTGAAAGACCTTAGTTAAAGATAGGGTGACAGTCCAAAACGACCTTAAGGGTCATAGAACTACGTTAAAGTGGGACCTCATGGGAAAGCCCGTGCGGTGTACGGCAAGGGACTGAACATATACATGGAAGGAAACGTACGAGTTGAGAGACTTACACTAGGTTAACATGGACCGTTATACGAACTGTTGAGTAAGGGTTATTCATGGTTAACACATGTACGGGGAAAGATACTAGTATGGTAGACATAGAGTATATACAGTTAGAGCTCGGGAATGTTAGATTTGGGGGACACCTTGGGATGTTATACTTGATGAAACCTGACGATGTAATACCTTGTTTTACTTTGACATCGTAGTTTATCTTGACACCTAGGTTTATCTGGGTACGGTAGTTTATCCTATTATCCTGGCTTAGTATCTATCTTGTCATCATCACCATGTTTACTTTCAGTTTATGCATGTCATGTCACCTTTATCTGTTTTTATGCTGGAAGTAGATAGGACTTACCAGTCTTTTGACTGACCCGTTTTGTTTCGCCTCTTTTCTTCCGTTTCCCCCCCCAGGTTACAGGGAGGAAACAGTGCAGTTTAGTTCGGACTTCTTCTGCTCGGATGTCATCATGAATGGCTTGGACTTCTCTTGGCTATGGCTACTTTATTGTTTTTACTTGGGGAATAATTTATTAAAAAGTCTTTATGCTTCTTTACTATTGCAAGACAGGTTTTGTTGTACTCTGATGAAAAAGGCTTTAGACCTTATTTATTAATGTTATAAAAGATTGATTTTACTTCCGCCATTTTATATGTTCTGTCTTGTGATATTTCCGTGCATGTTTACCAATAATGCCCCTCTAAAGCTAGTGCATTCCTTTGCGAGTGACCCTAGCGGAGGCGGGGTGTTACATTTGGTATTAGAGCAGAAGGTTACTAGACTGGGCAAAAGTTTTTAAAGATCTTCTGAAAAATTATTTGAAAAACCATTTACAAAGAAGCATTTTTCAAGGAAAACTTTGTTTTGAAAGTTATTCCCCAAAAGCCATTAGCAATGTCCTTGTTTTATTAGTTGAATCCTCTTTTCCCTTCTCGCTCCCATCGATAGTCGCGTTGGCTTTGGTTACAAGTAGTTCTGAGTTAGGAAATTGTTTTCTTTTTGATGGGGGAATAGTTCTCGAGGAAATGGAGTTGAGTTAGGGGGAAGTAAGATAGTGGAAGAATGGCAGGGCAAGCAAAGAAGGCCGAGAGCTTCAGCTCATAACCCCCAATTCTCTTCTCCTTTCCTCCCAGCCAAAACCGAAAATTCCCCAACTCCACCACCTCCCATCACCTCATTTCTCCACCGTTCTTCATAAAATTTATCTCAAATCGAAGCTAGAGACCCTCTCCATCCGGATCTATAGTTCCCCTCTTCCAATTCGTGTTTAAATCACAATGGCCAATCAACCCAATCCCTACGAGCTTTACCCTCAACTAACCGCGCAAGAGGTCGAGTGGTGTGACGAGCAACCAGGGATAATTGAGCACTACATGCAGCTCGCCACTAGGAATTTGCTTCTAGGCCGACCGGTGAGGTTCGCGGATTTTGCGGGTACCGCCGTGGAAGGTTTGTTTGTTAATGCGGGTCTTATTCATATTCTGGATACGCACACAGCCGAGAGGAGAGGCTACAAGCGTATGGTAAGACTTTTTGATGCTCGTTTGCAAATTGATGTGGATGATGATGGGTTGATAACTTATGATTCATGGGTTAAGGGTACCCATATATTTATGAATGAGGTCCAATTTGGGGAAATTTTGAATATCCGGGGTACGGGACTCGATATAAATGATCTGGAGATGGATGATGTGAATGTGTGGGGAAGGATTTTTTTTAATGGACTGGATAGGCAATGGGATAGTACGCATTTGCGCCCCCTAGCTAGGTTTGTGATTAGGATATTGCAATATAATATTGCGGGGCAGAATCATGGGTTTGACAGAGTCCCAGTAGTTGTTAAGGCCGCTACTTATGCTATTTTTGGGGGCATACAAATAAACTGGGCAAGGACCATCTTACAGCAGTACCAGATCTTTAGGGAAGCAAGGCACTCCAATATTTGTTTTGGGAACTTATGGACCATAGTTTTCCGCTGGTTTGGGGTGGATTTGCATGATGAGGATTATGTGACACTTTCTAACCATCCCTCTGTTATCATCACAGAAGCCGCACTAGGGAGGATGAGTATAGATATGCAGGAGCTGCAAGGGGAGCCACAGCCTATGGAGCACGAGGGATTAGATGAGGAAGAGGATGAGGGTGACGAGGAGGAGGAGCAAGAGGAGGAGCCACAGGATGATCAGTTTGGACACTTTGAGGACCCCCATCAGGCACCACAGCATGATGGTGAGCAGGCTGGGGATGGAGCCTGGGCTCATCAGGGCCCGGCACAGGGGGCTCCGGACACAGGTGCCTGGGATCCATGGGCTACTAGGGATCCAGACTGGAGGACTGAGCTGAGATATGTTTCACAGCAGCAGGCTCGCTTGATGAGGAGCCACCAGGATATTATGAGGTCACAACAGCAGACACTGGAATCACAGGTGGCCATGGCTCAGACACAGCAGCAGATGCTTCAGGAGATGAGTTCCTCTTATGATCAGTTGGGGGCTGGGATGCAAGACCTACAGTTAGAACTTAGGCAAGGGAACCGACGACAGGAAGAGAGGCTTGATAGCTTAGAGGAGCTCATCCGTAGCTATTTCCATCGGGATTGACCTATATCAGTTATCCGTAGGATAGTATTTTATTTTCAGTATTGTTTAGCTGTTCCTTTTGTTGTCTAGTTGTAACGATGTACTAAAACTATCTTAATAAATTTTGTACGTTGTTTGTTTACGCAATTTGTTGTGTCTAATGTGATTATGAAATATTGAACGATAATGTCTGATAACAAAGAACAATGAAAACAACAAAACGGGATATCCCTCCGTTACATAAAAATTTAGAAAATTAGATTTTTCTAAATTAATAATGGATGGTAGGATTTTGGATGCTCAAATTGGATGAACTTCACTCTTATTCTTTAAGGGTGTGGGAAAATTTGGATGAAATTACTTTTTCAAATTTTTGCATTCATATAGAACTGCAAGTATATTTAGGATGGGAGCATCATGGTTTAAAAAAAAAAAGAAATTTTTAAGAAATTGCATTCATGTAGGTGGTACCACAAGTTAGGCATACATATTTTTCTACAATGTGATTCACTTTTGCACATGTGCACATGTTTGCAACAATTGGCTGAACACTTCTGGATGCTAATATGGGGACATAAATCCTACTACTATTGAATTTCGGGGACGAAATTCTTTAAGGGTGGGAGGATGTGACACCCCGTATTTTTACATTTTAAAAAGTAAGAAATTTACATACGTATACGATGATACGCAAAGCATATAAACCAGTAAAGCATGAAGATAAAAGATATTCTAGTTATACTTCTAGAATTAAGGTAAACAGGGATTCACCATTGCGTTCGTCTCGGAAAAATACGCGAAATAGAGTCCGAGTTTTCGAGAATCGGAGTCCGTATGACCCGTTAAAGGCCCAAAGAAGATTTCTGAAAATTTGAAATTCGGAAACAGGTTTGAAAACCAGATCTGGGGCTGGCGGGAATTTTCCCCGCCTAGGCCATGTCGACAGGGCTGTCGACAGGCCTGTCGACTTGGGCCCAGACCAAGTCGACAGCCCTGTCGACATGCCTGTCGACAGGGGGTGGCCGGGCTAATTGGCCTGGTGCACCTGTTTGTCTCACCTGGTCTTGTTCATAGCCTGATTCTGGAAGCTTCCGAGATCTGATGGTCCTAATCTATCCTAGATCTAATCCTATGGCCTAAAACACTCCTAATCCCTATAAAAACACCCCTAAGCCCCCTCCTAAACCCTCATAAATCACTCTCTCCACGAAGTGCTGCCCAAATGCCAAGTGATCATGGCCTCCATTCCCCTTTCCTAAAGCCTAAGCACTCAAATCGGGTCCAAAGCAAGTAGTGCAAGCTAGCTACACCAAATGGAAGGAAGATCAACGTTGCTATGCGGGTTTCATGACGATTCTTCAACAAAGGAGACACCTTTCTTAGCCAAGATGATTCATGCTTCTTTCCCTAGGCCTAACTAAGTAAGTTCTAGCTACTTTTAGATGGAAACGGTAGTTTTGATAATGACATGGGGTAAAATGAGGCTAAACATGATTATGCGAACCTATATGAAGCTTACCTTGCCTCTTGTGTTCATGTTTATGGTTTTAGGCCATGTGAGTGACTTAATCATGCCTCTCATACTATGCATAACCTAGTTTAACTTGCAAGTTTGGATCTTTATGCATGAAATGCTAGCATGAACCTTTAGGAACCATTTTTACTTGTGAAACATTGGCTAAGATTATATTTTGGGGCTTATGCATGTTTGTGAACCTAAACCCCTAATGCTAACATGCAAGTTTGTGGCCAAATCCTTTATGACATTATGCATACTTATGGCCCATTTCCTTTTCTTCTCGTGTTATGCATGCTTGCGGCCAAACCATTATGAACTTATGCATGTTTGAGCCCAACTCTCATGATACTATGCATGTTTGGGGTCATTGTGTAGCATAGTATCTTTACGATGTGACTCGTCCATTCTTGCGTTGGAACACGATTTGGGTTGAGGATAGACAAGCGGGGTTATAGCGTGGAAAAACTTAACTTGAAGTTATATGAAAATATGTTAGGTGAGCTAAACTTGGCATGAACCATGGTTTGGGAAAAGGGGTATAAACATGACAACGTGTAACGTTAAATATGACATGTGTTCATACTTGAAAACGTGACTTGAATTTTAATATGGAAGTTGACATGTAAGTATGAAAAAACATAAGCTTGGGAATTTACCTATTAAGTTAGGTCTACCCATTGGGAATTTACCTATTAAGTTAGGTCTACCCAATTGCTTGAAAACTTGACTATGAACATGATACTAGACTGAACATGAAAGTGGCCAACTCGAGGTTGGGTTGAGTTTGCAACATAGAACTACCCGGAACCGACCGGCCTAACTAGTAGTTGCAAACAATAGGACTCAATGTGAGAAGTTGGCCATGTTGTGCTTGAACCCGAGGTTAGACCAAGTTGTGGTGTAAATCTACCCGGACCCGCCCGGCTTAACTAGTAACCACAACAAAGTCTAATGTGAGAGGTTGGGGTGCATTAAATAATTAATGCCACATATTAGGGTTAAGTTAATTTGATTAATGAGGCTTAACCAAATATGACATGGACAAATGGGTTAAGTAATTTGATTAGGCTAATGATACTTAACAAAACATGACGGGGTTGGGTAGGTTAAGTAACTTGATTTGCCTAACGACACTTGACCATCTTTATACGACTAGTGGACGGGATTAAGTTAACTAACACTTAATCAATCCAACACGATAACTTGATAAGGTTAAGTAAATTTTCTTAAGTAACACTTAACCCATCAGGCAAACCCCAATTCGGAGGATTGGGTAAATGACCATGGTTAACAAGGATAAGGGAAACAAGGCTAAGTGGTAAACCTTAGTTAAGGGAAACTAAGTAATAATCCTTAGTCAAGGAAATTTGGACCATTTCTTAGATAGATTAGTAACCCGATACGTTAGGTCAACGTTTAAGTATGCGTGTAGGAGCAGGCTATCTGATTTAGATAAAGGCTCCAACGAACTGGGTAACGAAGCAGCGGCTTCGGGGAACGTGAGGGTATTCTTGGGATCCCTCTGTGAGCTGCCAGGTCATTATACTAGGCTCATGGGAGGTTGAGGTCTGCGGTAGAAGAACCAAGAATATGCCTTGGTTGCTATGCGAGCGACCTAAAGACTGGGGTGGATAGCAGTGAGTCGACGAATACATAAGGTGCCCGAGATAGCAAGTTCGTCGATCATCTACCATCTTGAGTCAAGCGTGTACGTACGGAAGGGCAGGGAACACCCAACAGACCATAATTGCTATCTAATTATGGGTGAGGTAGGCCGTAGGATGTGGGCTGGCCGGAGTGTAGTTCTCATACAAGATTTTCTCTTGTGTTGCCTTTCGCTAGTTGAGGGAGGGGTCTCGTGGGACCATAGCCACGTGTAGAAAAGCAGACCTTAGCATCTGCATCGGCAGATAGATTAAAAGCTCCCGACCGAGTCCTGTACTTCTTGATTAGCCCTGTGACAGGACTCGGGTGGCACATAGTGATACATGTGCATACAGTCATAGAAAAACGATTGACGATGAATGCGTGGGAAAAAGGGCGTGGTTGAGGGTTAGCGTAATCCCTAGTATCCCTAGGTGGTTGAACCCAAACCGAAATACGAAAACGTGAGATAGGTAAGCATAATCCCTAGCGGTCCTAGGTGGCGTAAGTCCTAGTTGTACAAACAATGATTCATGTTGAAAGACCTTAATTAAAGATAGGGTGACAGTCCAAAACGACCTTAAGGGTCATAGAACTACGTTAAAGTGGGACCTCATGGGAAAGCCCGTGCGGTGTACGGCAAGGGACTGAACATATACATGGAAGGAAACGTACAAGTTGAGAGACTTACACTAGGTTAACATGGACCGTTATACGAACTGTTGAGTAAGGGTTATTCATGGTTAACACATGTACGGGGAAAGATACTAGTATGGTAGACATAGAGTATATACAGTTAGAGCTCGGGAATGTTAGATTTGGGGGACACCTTGGGATGTTATACTTGATGAAACCTGACGATGTAATACCTTGTTTTACTTTGACATCGTAGTTTATCTTGACACCTAGGTTTATCTGGGTACGGTAGTTTATCCTATTATCCTGGCTTAGTATCTATCTTGTCATCATCACCATGTTTACTTTCAGTTTATGCATGTCATGTCACCTTTATCTGTTTTTATGCTGGAAGTAGATAGGACTTACCAGTCTTTTGACTGACCTGTTTTGTTTCGCCTCTTTTTTTCCGTTTCCCCCCCCCCAGGTTACAGGGAGGAAACAGTGCAGTTTAGTTCGGACTTCTTCTGCTCGGATGTCATCATGAATGGCTTGGACTTCTCTTGGCTATGGCTACTTTATTGTTTTTACTTGGGGAATAATTTATTAAAAAGTCTTTATGCTTCTTTACTATTGCAAGACAGGTTTTGTTGTACTCTGATGAAAAAGGCTTTAGACCTTATTTATTAATGTTATAAAAGATTGATTTTACTTCCGCCATTTTATATGTTCTGTCTTGTGATATTTCCGTGCATGTTTACCAATAATGCCCCTCAAAAGCTAGTGCATTCCTTTGCGAGTGACCCTAGCGGAGGCGGGGTGTTACAATCTCAGGGTGAACTTCTCAAACATTAGCAGGAAGCGATGAACAACCTCCTCGCTCGGAGGGATAAGGGATCCAACATTCAAGTATCATTTCCTACACCGAGCAGGACAGGGGCAACAAATGATCTTCGGTCTATAGAAATCCAAGCCCCAGACGGGTCCACACCTTTGCTTCCTCCTGGTTCAACTTCACTTCCCGATCGACCAGCGTTAGGATCATCACTGCTGGGACTAAACAGGGCTCTGATAGCCGTAGATTCATAGGTCGGTCGTGGCCAAATTCCCGATCAACCGACCACCTTATCTCCACTCCAGGGCTCGACTCAACCTCCAGGATATATAACCCCAGATCCAGTGCAACCAATGGGTTGGCCAGAACTAGGAACGTTGTTACATCCGGTTCGACCCAAGGCCTTACTGCAAACCCGTCTTATGTCGCGTCCCCTTCAACGAAGAGCTGGTGACGGCAACCCTCCGCGTTACCAATACCACTATACCCTAACGATCTCCAATGTGACGGAGGGGAACATTACCATAGACCCTTCTAACATTGCTCCAAGAAGGGGCAATGCTGAGCCCTAGATGGGTCCAACTTACCTGAGCCCATTACTCTCAACATGAGCATATACGGTTCGGTCTAATAATAACCAAACGACCTCAGCTACGGCTGAACCAGGTCCCGAGATGAGAGTACACCCTCACCCTAACCTTCACTCTCGGAGGATTAGCCCAACCGACTGTTGGCATTCCGAGCATGCTTTCATCGCATCCTAGCACGGCGATTCTCACCCATGTCCCTAACGCATAGCTGGATTCATGGCAGCGACTCCTCAGAGATGGAAGCCAGCTTGCAAGCATCATCAAATGCTTCACTCGAGGCACTTCTTCTCAGTAGGACACGTATGACATCCATCACAGTCCATTTACATGGGAAATCGGGAACTCCCAAAATCCTCCAGACTTCAAGCTTCCGGCCTTGGAGCCCTACAATGGCTGGACCGACCCGACCATTCACCTCATGCGATATATGTCCCACATGGAAGTACTCTCTACATCGACCAACGTCATGACCAAGTGCTTCCCTCTCTTCCTGACCGACATGGATGGCATGTCGTTCCAGCAGCAGAAAACTGAGTCTATCGACAACTAGAATATGTTAGTCACACGTTTCATCGAGCAATTCAGTGTCCACATCTCCCGACCAAAGAGCGTCATGTTCCTTACCTCCATCAAGCAATGGTCCGGCGAGACCCTCCGATCCTTCCTAGAAAGATTCAACGCGGCCATAACATCAGTCGATCGATCTAAGCCATCGATGGTGCTTATGGACGCCATTGCAGGTGTACGGAACCGGTCGGAATTCAGAATCTCTTTAAGCAGGGATCCCCCAAAGGACACTGACGACTTCTATGCCAAAGCAGACCGGTTCCTCCGACAAGAGGATGCCAGCATCGAGATGGAGAGCCTCGAGGTGCATGCCACCAAAGACGGAGCACTATTACAAAATACATCTATTGCATCACCTCATTTGCTTCGGTTGTCCTAACAACCGAAGCAAATATATCATTTGCTTCAGTTGTCGTCACAACTGAAGCAAACATCCAAAGCAAATAGTGTAACTTGCTTCTGTTGTGCTCACAACCGAAGTAAATAACAACATTTGCTTCTGTTGTCGTAACAACAGAAGCAAATGCACTGAAGCAAATAGTGTTAATTACTTCAGTTCCTTAGGAACAGAAGCCATTGCACCAAAGCAAATAGTGTTGTTTGTGTCAGATTTTTAAGGAGATGGAGCAGTTGTAAATAATAATCAATTGATATTGAATAATTAAGAATCAATGTTTAATATTTAATTAACAAGTAATATTTAATAATTAGGAAGTGATATTTAATATTCCCTAAATAATTTTTCATCAATGGATAATTGATTTTTGAAAGTTTTGTAATACTTATACTGATATTTATTTAGTAATTAAATTTAATACTTTTGAAGTAGTATTTATTATTTAATAGTTAATTTTAACTAATTATTAGTTAATAATGACTACTAAACAATTATTAATTTTTAAAGAAAATTAGATGGGTAATTATTTATATTTTGCATGATAATTATACAAATTAATTTATATTTTCTATTTATTATCTATACTCTATTATTATTTTTTATATGTACTAATTAATTATAATTAATTTTTAATATTAGTAAATTATAGTTAATATTTATTGATTACTTTTAATAATTAATAAATAATAAACTGTTACTAAATAATTAATATCGAATAATTAGTAATTAATATTCAATTATAATTATAAAGTTATATGTAATAATTAATAAATAAGAAGTAATGATTAATAATTTGCTATTAAATATTATTTATAATAAAAAGTAATATTTCATTAAAGTTTGAAATTTTCTGTAATAAATCTAAAGTAAATCATAAAATTCAGAAAAAACTTTAAATTTACATAAAATTAAAAAGTGAAATAAAAGTAGATTTTTTTTCTTTTGTTTTGTTTTTTTGAAAGTGGATTCAAAAGCTAAGCGTATGGCCAAACAACACAAAAAGAACAATAAATTACAACACAACGAAGCCCAAAACCCAAATTGCACCTATTCTACGCGAAGACTCTTCCAGGCCCATATGTCAAAGAAAAAGCAGAACAACTCGGTTCAAATTTATTTCCAAATCTAAACCTTGTTACAAAAATGGCGGCTCTAGAAAAAATCTCGAAAACAACTCGTTCAACCCAGCTGCTACAAGTATTTGAAGGAGCAATTTTCATTTGTGGCCCTATTTTATTTTATTTTATTTCACTTTTAGCCTTGTTTTGCAAAAAATTGCAAATATAGCCCCATTTTGGCCAACTCAGCGCTGAGTTGGCCAGCACTGACCAAAATGCACTGGCGCAATCTAGGATTGCGCCGGTACATGTGTACACTGGCGCAGTTCCAAAATGCGCCAGTTTACAAAAAAAATTGCTATCATTTGGGCGCAATTTGAAATTGCGCCAATAGGTGAACAAAAGGAGGCTACAAACAAAACATTTCTGCACCACATGACCTATCAGCCCAACAACAAACAAAATATTTCTGTACCAAAGATAGTAGAAGAAGACGATCATGGTAACTCAAATCCTAACCATGCCAAAAATAGGGGGCTATCATGAACACCACAAGCCACTCCTGCACAAGTGAAAACACCATCCCATATACTGCAAACTTCACATGCCTAATGCAAGCTGTCCATGCCTAATGCAAGATACATTTTGCGTAGTGATAGCCATCCATGCACAATGCAAGCTGCTCTTTGCAAGGTGCAATCAACCTTGCTCAATATTAGGCCATGAACTAGTGGTGTATGTCATGTCATCAATTTCTGAACGATGGAAACAATGATGGTAACATCATCAAGCATGCCCAGAGGTCGGAGCATGTGAACCCTAGACGGCTTCCGCTTCTTTCAATGGTTGTCTTTATGATTTTGCCGCCGAAGGTGAAGAGGATGTTTAATGACACTTTTGGAAGGAGGTAAGCGGTGGTCTCGCAACTCGGCAACTCGGCTAAGGTGTTGGAACCGTCTAATAAGATGGTGTTGTAGCTCTTAGTATGTCATTGTTTTCAATACTAGATTAGCAAGCATCAACATAAATAATCATTTCTCAAATTGAAACGATCTGCATATACAAAATGTATGGCTTCCGTTACATTCCTCTGTATTCGGATTTTGTTGCATGGCTGGAAAAGGCTTATTTGTATTGACTGTTGAAGTTTACAATAAACTGGTTTAAAACCACACCATCACAATGGATAGTTACAATCAAGTATCCACCAGCCTGTTTTCAATTTGCAGGGGAAAGAGTTGGCTTAAATCAAAAGCGTTTGCCACTAAATTCTCTGCCTCACTACTACAATACTTCATACCTTGCGCATCCCCTTTCTCTACTTTCTCCCCATCAGAATCGGGATAATAACTTAAAAAAATTAGGGTGTGTTTGGTTAAAAAATGAGTTTTGGGTTTTTAGTTTTCAAAATTAATTACAAAACTTTAATGGTGTAGAAGGAGAAATGGTAGAATGAAAGCAAGATGGAGGGGACCGCGGAGGGGATGTAGCAATCATGAAATGAGGATTTGGTCTCCGTATTTCTCTCATTTCTCAAAATATGAAAAATGGATAAAAGTTGTTTTTTATTTTGTGTGTTAACTTTTTTTTTTCTAAAATTGTTGTTTTCCATGATTTAAATGCGTTGTGCACATTTTTGTATGGACGAAAACCCAAAACTTAAAATGGTAAACCAAACACTACCTTAGCTTCCTAAATCACAAAGCACGGAATCCAATTAATTGGCCTGCGAATTTGATGCTGACGCCAGTAGTTACAATAGCAGTTCGGACGGTGGTGACTATTCGGATTCTCTTAGCTCGATTTCTAGTGGCGGATCCAAACGTTTTGGCGGTGGATCCGATTGTTTTGGCGGGTGTGATTTAGAGTCCAAGAAGAAGGCTCTGGTTTCTAATGATCTTGGGTGTTCGTTAGAGGTTAGTTTCTAAAACCAAAAAACAATACTATTTTCTAACGCTACATATATTTCTGTGAAAACATAATATAATATACCACTTAAGAGATTTATTATTAAAAGGTGTATTCCTAAATCCCTTACGCATGATGAAGTATCTTCTGAAAATGTATATGTCATTTATCTGTAATTTCAGATATTGATTTATGTAATATTTGGTAAATTTAATCTAGCTGCTTGAACCAAATAGTGCATAGAATTTAATGCAATGATGTTACCTTTGGCTAAGAAAGCAGCTTGTTTTCCTTCAAAATTTTCAGCTGCTCTTGACAAATAAGCCCATCCTCTGACATTCTTAATCTTCCTGCAATTCACATTTCCAAGCTGCTTCACGTAATCTTTTCCACGATTATAATTTTAATGATGTGTGTTACTAAGTAGCCTTTTACTCTAGCTGAGTGTATATTTTCTTTCCTTTTACATGTGTGTTTAATCGCAGATCATCAAGAACTTTCTTAATCTTTTAGTTTGTTGGAAAATATTTGATAATATGAAAAATATATCTGTCAGCAGATTGATCACAGTACTTAGAGCATTAAAACTTTCTTAGGCCTTTTTATTGATCAGGTACTACCTTCATTATGTTATTTTGTTTGCATAACTGATATATCAGTTTATTTAGGGCTGGCATTTTTTAGAAAAATTGATAATATGCAAAATATTGCTATACAATTTGTCTTCAATTCTATTTTCATTAGGGGTGTCAAATGGGTTGGGTTGGGTCTAAATGGGTTGGGTCGAGTTTTGACCCAACCCATTTATGACTCATTCTCTTTAATCCATTTATTACCCAATCCGTTTATAACCCAACCCACTAATAAGTGGGTTACCCATTTAACCCAGGTATCTTAAGTTGATTTAGCAAATAAAAACAAATGCTAAATTTTTAAAGTTAAAAAGGTCAAAATTACGAAAATACTCTTTATTTTGAAAAAAAGTGAAAAAAATAAATAAATTTCAAAAAATCCAGAAAATTACGAAATGAAAAGTAAAAAAAAAATATTCGAAAATTACGATTTTTAAAGCTAAATATGTCAAAATTACGAAAATGCCCTTCATGTTGAAAAAAGTGAAAAAAATAAATAAAAATTAAAAAATCCAGAAAATTACGAAATGAAAAGTAAAAAAAGAATAATTCGAAAATTACGATTTTTAAAGCTAAATATGTCAAAATTACGAAAATGCCCTTCATGTTGAAAAAAGTGAAAAAAACAAATAAATTTTAAAAAATCCAGAAAATTACGAAATGAAAAGTAAAAAAAGAATTACTCGAAAATTATGATTTTTAAAGCTAAATATGTCAAAATTACGAAAATGCCCTTCATGTTGAAAAAAGTGAAAAAATAAATAAATTTCAAAAAATCCAAAAAATTTATTATTTTGAAAATCATTATTTTAAAATATCTTTTTTTACTTTTCATTTTGTAATTTTCTGGATTTTCTGAATTTTTTTCATTTTTTTCACTTTTTCTAAAATGAAGGGAATTTTCGTAATTTTAGCATTTTTAGCTTTAAAAACCGTTATTTTAAAATAATTGTTTTTTTACTTTTCATTTCGTAATTTTTTGGATTTTCTGAAATTTTTTCATTTTTTTCACATTTTCCAATATTAAGGGCATTTTCGTAATTTTGGTTCTTTTAGCTTTAAAAATTGTTATTTTGAATTAATTCTTTTTTAACTTTTCATTTTGTAATTTTCTGGATTTTCTGAATTTTTTTCATTTTTTTTCACTTTTTCCAAAATGAAGGGTATTTTCGTAATTTTAGCAATTTTAGCTTTAAAAATCGTTATTTTAAAATAATTCTTTTTTTACTTTTCATTTCGTAATTTTTTGGATTTTCTGAATTTTTTTCATTTTTTTCACTTTTTCCAATATAATGGGCATTTTCGTAATTTTGGTTCTTTTAGCTTTAAAAATCGTTATTTTGAATGAATTCTTTTTTAACTTTTCATTTTGTAATTTTCTGGATTTTTTTCATTTTTTTCACTTTTTCCAAAATGAAGGGTATTTTCGCAATTTTAGCATTTTTAGTTTTAAAAATCGTTATTTTAAAATAATTCTTTTTTTACTTTTCATTTCGTAATTTTTTGGATTTTCTGAAATTTTTTCACTTTTTCCAATATTAAGGGCATTTTCGTAATTTTGGTCCTTTTAGCTTTAAAAATCGTTATTTTAAATTAATTCTTTTTTAACTTTTCATTTCGTAATTTTCTGGATTTTCTGAAATTTTTTCATTTTTTTCAATATGAAGGGCATTTTCGTAATTTTGGTCCTTCTAGCTTTAAAAATCGTTATTTTAAAATAATTCTTTTTTTACCTTTCATTTTGTAATTTTCTTGAATTTTTTAAATTTTTCCATTTTTTTCACTTTTTCCAAAATAAAGGGTAGTTTTGTAATTTTGACATTTTTAATTTTTAAATTTTAAGTTTTTATAAATGTGTCTTTTTAATTTTAGATTTTAAGTTTTTTATAAATGGGTATAATGGGTTACCCATTTATGACCCTTTTAAAAATGGGTCAATCTAACCCATTACCCATTTAATAAAATTCATAAATGGGTTAACCCAACCCATTTGTGGATAGGGTAAATGGGTTGGGTAAACGGGTTGGGTCATATTTTGACACCCCTAATTTTCATTGGAGTTTTCTTATCCTTGTTGTAACTTTAGAGGGAACGCCTTCCCAAGTGATGCCAAAATTTAAGCAGGTAAAAGAAATGAATTTTTCTTCTAACTTTATAATGTTTTATTTAATTGGAGACTTAATTTGCTCTTTATATCAATCCCATACCTATTACTTCAAGAATGTTTCCAGCATTAATAGCAAATTGGCGGTTGTGTTCCATTTCAATTTCATGGCTCAGTTTTTTCCCCAGATACACCAGGTGAATTGATTTTATTTAAGTTCTTTTGTTACACGAAAACTATCATTCATTTATTACAACATGAATGTTTTTTCATGTTTGGTAATTGCTAGTGATGTTATCTATAGGTTCTTGCTGCAAATTTTGCGGTGGCCCTTGCATGGAATGTGATTCTTTCATACAAAGCTCACATGGACATTAATGTGAAATTGGTTTTCTTTTCTGCTTCTTTCTTCGCCTTTACAATCACCTTTGCTGGTTGCTTTTAATTTTATGTTGTGCAAATATGATGGCCATGAGAACGATAACACTTGTTGACCAGAGCTACTTAGACAACCTGAGAGCTAATCCTCTGTACCCAATATTATCTGTCCCTCTGTACCCAACTAATAAGAATCCCCGATTTTCATCTATTTACAATTAAGTCCAAGAGTAAAATTGGGTTTAATTGCAAAAAGATGGAATTCAGGGGGTGTTGATTGGTTGGATATAGAGGGACAGAGAATTTTGGAGACATGTGATTTTATTTTTATTTGAGACAACTTATTACACAACAACAAAGATTACAAAATGTGACCAGATTGCGTTCAACATCTAACTATAAATAATAACGGATATAAACCGTCAAACATAGATTAAAAAAGAATCCACATTTTATGATGGTTATACACTTTGAAATTTAGTTTGATATTCAAATTCAAACAAAAATATTTAATTTTCCGTTTTCTTCCATTTTTATGTTTGTTTTTGCTTTGGAATTGTGGAACTAAATTAGCATACTGAACATAACAGCATGGAATCTTCTACTTGCGGCACCTATCTCCCATTTCTTTTATTGGTATCTAACACATATATTAAGCCATCTGTAAGTATATTGGAACTGTCTATTTAGGATGATTTGTAAACAATATTAGTTAAGTACATGTATCCGAATATATTTATTTGGACATTGATATGGTAGCTGTCCAACAGCTGGTTAACTTACAGTTTGACATTACATCTGGAAAAAAATGGACAAGGCTTTATTTTCATATGGATGTTTACTTCGTGTGCTGTAGCAAAACATTTTATTTTACATATACATGTCACGACTTGTTCCATAAAATTGAAAAAAACTTAGAAATATATCTAAGGGTGCGTTCTTAACGAACGTGAGCGTGACATTTGAGCGTGCCATTTGAGCGTGGTACTGTAGCGAAGGGGAATTGTGTTTTTAGCTACGAACGGGGTATTTGAGCGTGGTATTTTTAAAATAAGATTTAAATAGAGATGGTTTGGCAAATTCGAATACAAATACAAATACAAATACAGTTTCTAATACAGATACAAGTACAGTTACAAATACAAACACAAATTAGTGCAGACCCGCAGCAACCAACCGATCTCTAATGATATCTCGAACTAATGACATTTCTCGGGATCCTCCTGCTTGAACACGTTCCGTGCCTCTATTCGTCGTATTTCTCATACTATAATATTCCGTCTAGTAATTATCGGGTATTCGTTCAGGATCATCATCAAAAGCCATAAAATCTGGGTCACCACTATTGTATTTGCGTATGAAGTTGTGTAAGGCCATTGTAGACACCATAACTTTCACTTGAGTTTGAAACTGATATGTAGACATCTTGTTGAGAATGGTAAATTTTTTTCTTCCAAATGGCAAATGTTCGTTCTACGGCCATCCGTAAACTCGAATGGTAGTAATTAAACACTTCATTGGCTGACTTTGGTTGATTCATTGTATCACGGAAATGCGGAATATGATATCTCATATTTCGATATGGCGGTAAATATCCAGTCTATAGCGGATAGCCCGAATCAACTAAATAATACTGTCCAGCTGGAGGGTAAGGAAAGTTATAGTTTCTATCGTTTGTAACAGCATTAAAAATTCTGCTATCATGTGCTATCAGTTGCAAATCCTTTTCTTCCAATATAAGGGATAATTTGATCAGCGGGTAAATGTGCAGATACGTGGGTACCGTCTATAGCGCCAATACAGTTTTTGAAATACGGGTAATACCGGGTGGAAGTTCTGATGTGATGTGGAACAGTATTAAATTGTTGTTCCGCTGACTTTATTACATCAGCAGCGAGTAATTGAAAAGCGTTTAGGACATCATGAAAACAAACGGAAATTGTGCTACCTGATCGTTGAAATCTTTCTTGTAGTTGTCTATTTGAAAGCCCAGTAGCCATTGTATAAATGAATATTCCAACCATTTCGACGACACAGATTTCTGGTCTGGAAGCGAGACCATGATGTTGCAGTTTCTCACATAATGCGTAGAAACAAAGCCTTTTCATCCGAAAATTATTTTGACAACGGCTTTGATGGCCATTCAAAATTTCGTTGATTCAAGATAAGCCAGTGAACTCCGAAGTATTAATCCGCGTCATATGATTTCTCCTTTCATTCTGAACCAGATAAACACCGCAGAGCTCCATCAAATCGTCGTTCTCGGAGGATGAATCGGAGTTTGACATTAGTCGAATAAGTAGAAAGAGTTGAAGAAGTAGTATTGTGTAAGATGTTAAGATAGAGGGGGTAATATATAGGGAGGAAAAGAAGTTGGAAATCAAGCCGTTGGCGTCCGACGCGTCCGACGCCAACGGCTTGATTTCCAACATCCAGCGATCGTTCCATTTGGAAGTGGAAAAAAGTGCTCGCGTCGGACGCGTCGGACGCGAACATAAAGTTGAGCGTGCCAAAACTTTGCTGCGAACGCACCCTAAATTCAAGAAAATGACTTAGCTTTTTTATTCATTCTGCAAGCTGAATGCATTTTTGTCTGTTTGTGTTGGGGATCTTAACTTGCTTGACTTTTTCCAACTAGGACAGACCCATTTTCTGTATTACAAGTTTGTTTGAGATATAAAGACATTATGTGTGCATTATCTTATTGATGGCAGAAATTATTCCACTTGTGTGTTTGAGTTAACAGCCTAACATGTAAATTATATGTTTAGCTATTCTTTAGTTTGTAGTATTTTGGTAGTACGTTTGCATTATATTTGCGATTCTGACATGTAAACTGTAATGTTCAGATGGTAGAAGAATTGTATTGAGGCAGTTTGTATTTTATTTACCATGTAAGCTGTTGTTTTATTAGTAAGTTAGAATTTTTAGTTTTTGTTTGTAAATTGTCGATACACCTTGTTTTGCACTACTTCCATTCTAGTAGATGTTCCTTTTTTTTGTGTTAAGACTGGATTATTAACACTTATCAATGAATTATGTTGTTTTCTATTATGTTCTTTTTAAATGTATGGATTATTTTGACTATCAGTGAAATATTATATTTGTTTGTGTATTGTATTGTCCAATTTATTTTGTTATTTAGTCTGATTATATAATTATGAGAAATAATTATTTGTTTTGGTATATATATTCTTGCATGTTCATTAAGGATTATTTTTCTGTTGGAAGGTTTGCTTCAGTTGTAGCGAAAACAATAGCAATAAATTGGTCAATTTTTTGGTCGGTTGTGCATTTTCTTTGCTTCGGTCGTGCTAAAGCCGAAGCAAGAAAAGTAAATTTTGCTTTGGCTAGACAACCAAAGCAACAGATTTTAATCCGTTGCGTCGTCTGCATTTGCTTCGGTTGCTGAACTGAAGCAACAGGGGGTAAACATCCGAAGCAAATAGCCTGTTTTGTAGTAGTGGAGGTCCGTTCAACATCAATAGCCAGAACAAAAGAAAAGAAAAAGCCTCAGAAAAGAATGATCCCAACGTACGACTCCGAAGAGTGAACAAGTATGATCAATACACCGAGCTTAACTCCTCTCTCCTCGATATTTACCTTGACGTACGAGGATCTCTGCCTTTTTCGAAACCTCCTCGAATGGAGCCGACCCAAAAAGAACTCGACTCTGGAAAGCACTGCATGTACCACATCATGTCAGGCCACCACACCAGTGAATGCAGGCATTTGCCGATCTCATCGAGGATAGGGTAATTAGGCGTGGAGAACTACCCGAGTACGTCAAGAAACCTACACTGGCCATGCCGCCACAATCTTTTGCCCATGCTCCTAAGACTGGTACTCGAACCCCTAGAAATGGAAAGGACCTTGAGCCCAACAATCGTGGCATCATCATCAATTAATAAGATTTAGATTTTCTTGTTTAAGAGATGTATTCTTATTTCTTTCAATAATATGGGTATGTTGAAGTACACACGTACGGAGTTAGGATTTAGCTCCTAGGCGTGCTCTGGATTCAGCTATCACCCACTTAGAATTCATTCCCTTGAAATAGTTCTTTAGCCACAATAAACTTTCTTTGTCAAACATGGATTATGTTTGAACCACTCAAGCCAAGCATGACTCACGCTCGCCGACTCCAATATGGTCAGTGTTAGCCACCGTTTCTAAACTACAAAATGCATCATCATAAAAGTTGTGTTTGCATCTTTGTACAAGTAGCAAAGCGGCTTATGTCACTCGATAGTTTAATGTGGGCAATTGTAATGATGTTAGGAAACTTATGATCGCTTTTGGTTTTCCATATCAAAAAATGGATACATATTTAAATGATTACATATTGTTTTGAAAAGTGAACATCGAAAAAGTAGAATATGTAACGAGCAACGTTACAAAGCAAAAAAAGAAGGAAATGAAGTTCCATTCAAGTGCATGCATCACTTACCCATCACCCCTTGGTTTTACAAGTTATATTCATCTTCTGTAACCAACTCTCCTATGAGATGGCATGTGTGTCAGCTTGGCGTTTATGCTTTATGCCCTCCTTAGCTTTTATACCTAAGTTTGATTAGCATTTTTTTGCATTTTCTTTCAAAAAAATTCTCTCTTACGTAAAGTTTTTGATTAACCTGGCCTGTGTGCTCCATTTTGCGTTTTGTATGCATTTAATTTATCTGCTCTATGCTAGTAAAATTATGAATGGACTTAATAATTATTTTTCCTTTCGTTTAGTATGAAAACTTAAAACTAATACACAAACTTTTATGAACATTAGTATGCTTTAACTTTTCAAAAATTCTACGGTCACTCGCTTTTGAGCGAGTGACAATTTCAGTCGCAGGCCCTCCTAAAGCGAAGACAGTAGGGATCGCCATATTATTATTATCTTTATAAATATAAGTTTATATTAGTAGGCTTCCTTAAATTCCTTTTGGGGGTCAGCGACTGAAATGGTCACCCACTTTTAAGCGAGTGACCATAGCATTCCTCTTAACTTTTATTCACTCCTTATTTGAAAAAATAGTGCTTATCGCAGTTAACAATTATTATTGTACAAAAAAAATAACATTCAACAACATTCAATAATGGTTTCAGCATAAAAAATGTGACTATGATCAATGTGCATAGCACGGTTTTGCACAAATCTAATAATATAATGTTTGAAACTTTGAAATGATCATATAAAAAGATAACATTTATGCATTTCTACTATTTCTTAGTCTTAGAGCATCTACGAATGAACATCAGATTTCCAAAAATTCGAAATCCACGCTCAAAACGCAGCTCGATAGCGTATACAATTTGCCGTTTATTTTGACTTCGGGAGAGAGGTTCAGAATATACAAACTATCCGAGCGCTTGTTGAACAAACGCCTAAAATCAGGTGGTTATTCAACATACGCCTAAGATAAAGCGTTTGTTGAACAAGCGCTTGATTCCTGGTATTTCGCTTGATTCCAGACGTTTATTCAACAAGCGCCTAGAAACCAACGGCTTTATTATTCTAGGCGTCTATTGAACAGACACTTGGAGGGAATTATTTCCAACGGCTAAATTTAATAAAGGCTATTTTCCCTATCATCCTATAGATATACAACTCCTCTACTATCTTCAACAACAAATCTTCTTCCACAAATCTAAACTTCTAAAGTAAAATAAGTACTAATTTTGACGTCGATGCAGCAAGAAATAGCTTCAAAGGTTTTGATTCACAAGATGGTACAAATCCGATTGTTGGAATGGTTACTACCGCAAGTTGGAGTGCTTCGGAAGGCTATGATCTTTGCTACATCTACTCCTCACTTTCCCTCGATCCTGTTCGTGATTCCGATCAGAGTGGTAAAACTTTCTGGGGCAGAATCGCTAACGCGTACAACTGGAAGAACATGCATCGAAATAGAAGTTTAGCTTCCATCAAAGGTCGTTATTGTAAAATAAATCGTCGAACCCATTGTTTTGATTCTCAGATGTTCAAGCTGAAGCAGAGTAAGCCAAGCGGATTTGGAAGTGATGCTCATATGGTAAGATTTGTTTACTTTATATTTTTATACTGTTTGTCATAGAGCTATACTTGAAGTATCATATTATTGTCGAGAGACTTGCTGCAAACAAGTTATTTAAACAGATATATAAACCAGAAAGTAAACAAGGACTTCATTTCTATTATTTCATGCATGTGTATGACCTACTGGTTAATCAAGTGAAATGGAAATCATCACTTCAGAAAACTGTCCAAGACGTCTAAACCAGCAGTTGTCGTAGGAAAACTGTAAGAATTGGAGAAAGTTCAAGTCCTAGAGAATCGCATGATAGTTTTTGTTTCGGATCAGAAGAAGATTTAACCCCTAATGTTGACCGATATGTTAGGTCAGAAGGAGCCAAAGCGGCAAAGAAAAAGCAAGCTGTTGGAGGAAATCAAGCCTAAATCAGAAAACTTCTAAAGGAGTTTGATGAAAGATATGATCGTGCAATGGACAACAGATTCAGTCAGCACCAAGAAAGAATTTAGGCACTTAATCAACTTCTAGAGGTAAAGCGATGAAATAGGAAGATGCCATAATGCTAATGTATACTTCTCACATGGATGATTTACAACGCGAATATACGAAGTCCATGAGAATAGAGATAATAAGGCGGAGAAGAGAAGAAGGTCTTTGATTTTAGTTGACTATGTAGCGTCTGTATGGTTTAAAATTTTACTATGTTTATTATAACTAGCTGGTATGGTTAAAAGTTTAGTTGACTATTTAGCGTCTTTATGGTTAAAAGTTTAGTGGCTTCAATATCGTTCAAAAGCGACATGTCGTTCAATATCAGGTCGTCCTTGGCTTACTGAATTAATAAATTATTAATGCAACCAGTTGGTTTTGGCGAAATCCTTTTATTTAATTTATTGAATCGTAATATTTTTATAAACGATGCCATAGAGACTTTTTGAAATTTTAGTTTGGATATGACTTACAATTTTTAACACGAAATCTTGATTTTTCATTTTCGTTACAAAGATATAATTCAATTGATCCTAACATTTCTTGTTTTACGATTTTTTTTACACTTATGAGATGAATTATGCTGGCTTTTGCGCCTGATATAAACGTAAAGCTCAAGCGTTTGTTCAACAAACGCCTAGGCATTATGCGCTTGTTGAACAAATGCCCTCTTTTTTTTAAACCGGATGTTTGTTTAATAAGCGCCCGACTTATTTAAAATATTTAAGCGTTCGTTCAAAAAATGCGCAGATTCCAGGCATTTGTTGAACAAACGTCTGATCCATAAACTGTTGGAGATTACACATTTGTCGAACAAACGCCTGATCCATAAACTGTTGGAGATTACACATTTGTTGAACAAACGCCTGATCCATAAACTGTTGGAGATTACACAGTTCCAACTATTCGGCGTGCGGTAATCGAGAATTGGCACCCCATAACTCCAATTGGAGATGACCTTAGTCGAAAAAAGATTGTTGAAGCTTTAGATGCTGACAAAAACTACAATTTAAGTTATACAATTATAGGACCCACAGGGCCACAGCTATCTTTCTGTTGACCTTGTCATGCAATTTATTAGAACTACGTACCCTCCACTCTTATTACAATAGCACTCTCCACAGCATTGTTTTGTCCACATATATCAGTTTGGATTATTGGGGTTGTCTTCCACGTGACAACCAAAAACGACACGGTTTGAAATTGAAACTATCTACTAAATAAACTGAAGAAGTGATGCATCGGTTGCTAGCTTTTTAAACTCACACAAACATTTAACAACTATCATGCAAAACAAACATCCGCAATGGCAATGTCAAAGACAACATCAGCGCTTATGGCCTTAGCAACGCTACTTATACCGAATGCCTTGATCTCGACCGATGCTCGATCAGATGTATATGGACCAGTGAACGCACTGATAGCAAATGCACCTTTTGGTGGTGGTCCTAAATCTGTTGAGTTATGCATTAAAAAATGCGATAAGCTTGAAACCAAATGTGAAAGTTCGGATGACCGCGACAACCGAAAATTTGGTAGCTATATGATGTGGCTGTGTTTAAGGTGGCGTGAACATGCAAATTTGACCTACTAGTCCAAGTGTAAGCGGTAGGCTATTGGAATCTGATAATATAAGGTGATTGTTGATCATGGTTAGCGATTGTTTGTTTTGCTTCTAATCTGTTAGCTAAATCAGATGCATGGTTAGGAAGAATAGTTGTGCTATGTGGCGTTTTTTGTTGTAGTACTTGATGTGTTGTTGAATGAAATGGATCAGTTTTCTTTATTAATTTAGCTTGTTTTATCATTTCCGCTTTGATTAATTTGCATCGAAATAGAAAAACGATGCTAGCACCTACAATACAACAATGTCCATTTCACCGTGATTTTAGTATTACTTATATGTTGTAGTATAATAAGAGAAACTTTGTCAAGCTTTCTCCTATACTTAAAAGTTGAAAATGGCACGAGAAGTTATATTCATGGGTTAGTTTAATTCAATAATTATTTGAACTAAAGCTGATTTTATAATGATTTAGGCTACAATATTTTTCTCATGATTTAGATTACAATACTTATGGAAAAAAAAGAAAATAAAAACTTCTTTTTAAGGCAGAAGGAATGATGTTATTTACAGTGGCGTATTATCTTACTGCAATAGGCGCATGTATTATCAGACTGATGCATGCCAAACAGCCTTAATTAAGTATATATTCGATCTCACAAGCACGAAAGCACCTTAGCGTTGTTCTTTACATTTCTGCCCCATTATCAGTTTGCACCGTTATGAATTTCAATTTACCTCATTTCAAAATTTGCCATACTTGGATCATGTACATGTCAATTTGTGTTGCCAGTCGTATGTATATCATGTAATGCGGGATTACCTACATTTCAAATGGTGGATTTTGTACCTGCCAGTTCACAACCAGCGTCGCCCAGGTTACTTTATATAGCAATCCAAGAGTTAGGTCAGTTAGCTGGAATCATAAAGATATAAGCTTCAGGACACAAATACACGATATCTAAAATGCCTAATAACTACACATGTGATGATATTAACCTAACTATTTTTACTCTTGACCGAATTGTTTACATTAGCACTGATCTATCCATGGCATTTTTAGTCGTGGTGGTTCGATTTGAAATTGAAATTGTCCCACATTGCTAAATAAATTAAAAAGATAATGTATTGGTTGCTTTTTAAACCGTCGTGAACATTTAGCAACATTCATACAAAACAAACATCAACAATGGCAGTATCTAAAAAACATCAGTCCTCATATCCTTGGTAGCACTACTTGTACTAAATGCCTTGGTCACAACCACTGCTCGATCAGTTGGAGATGAACCAGTAAACACTCTGAATGCAAATGCACCTTCTAGTGGTGATCCTACATGCATTAAAAAATGCGATGAGACTGAAAAGGAATGTGAAAGCTCCGATGACTGCGACAATCGGAAAGTCGGTAGTTATAAGGCGATGTTGTGTTTAAAGCAGTGTGAACAAGAAAATTTGACCTGCAAGTCCAAGTGTAAGCAACCGGTCTTTTGAATCTAATGTTATGTGTTGCCTGTTAATGGTTATCCAGATTATGTTGTTTTGTTTTTAATATGTTGCTAAATCAGATGGTTAAGAATAACGGCAGTGCTTTGTGTTGTTATATGTTGTAGTACTTGATGTTTTGCTAAATGAAATGGATCAGTTTTTGCAATTTAAGCTTGTTTTATCAATTCTGCTTTGATTAATTGGCTTGTATGTAGAAAAAGATGTCAAACAGCTACAACTCTGACAAAGACAGAGCTCTCCTGTCTTTTTTGTTCATTTTTAAGTCATGGAAACTGACTTTTCCAACACCATATATGCTCATTGAGGATGAGGCCATTGAATCTATGAACTTTTAAGGTTTTTTTTCTTTGAATACCAGCTTAAATTCGTGAAATCTATAATCACCCGTTGTTGATTTTTTACGAGAAATGAATGTAGGAGATGGTTCGAATCAGAATATCTCGTTCAGCAAATAATCGTAGATAATAGTGGCCAACGCAAAACCATGCATTCAACATACGCATATCCAACACAAGTCCAACAAAGATGCACTTTCCACCGTGCCATGCTGCCACCGATGAATAAACTCATCCTACAAGCGTCTCTCCCTTCTAATTCGGCATACTTCGTGTGATCAGTCTAGATCTAGTATCATAAACAATACGGTTTCATTTAGAAGAGGAATCGTTATGTAGTTCTTTCAAGAATATATAACTTATTGAGCAACTACTACCTACACTGTTGATTTAAAAACTTTATTAATAATTAACTTGAAAAAACAATTTTTCTCCAATTGTAGTAAACTTATAAATTTATCGTTTATATTAGACATGAATTTCTTTTATTAGTGTACAATTAATGGGAACGACTATTGGAGTGCAGTGTTAAACACAAAATTTGACATTGGAACTGTGTATCATTAATTTTATTTGCCTTTTTTGCAAGGTATTGAATCAGGGTAGATTTAATGGTTAAAATTTGTTATGTTTGATTTTGTGCCAATGCTATGTATTTAATTGGAGTTTCCATAATCAATATAAACAAATGAAAATATTTTAATTTCTTGTACATCATATTTGGAGAATTTTGAATTTCAAGACAATTATGCATTAAACTATAAATAAATAATACAAATACCAAAGCAGAAATGGCTTTACTATGATGTTGGAAACGATCCGGTCAGTTAGTTGCGATTAATTAATTTAAACAAATGAGTATATTTTGATTTATTTTACACCATATCTGAATATTTATGAATTTTTAGATTACGGATAACTATGAATAAATGAAAAAACGGAAATAGGTTAAATTGTTGAAAACAACGTAGCTTGGTTGATTTTAATTAATTAATTTAAATAAGTGAATAGATCTTGATTCATTGTATAACAGACATAAAGATTTGGTAAATGATACAAATACCAAAGAGAAATGGTTAAAAAAGTTGAAAATGATTTAATTAGTTAATTCTAATTAATTAATTTAAATAAATGAACATATCTTGATCCATTGTATACCACATCTGAAGATTTAACAAATGTTACAAGTATCAAAACAGAAATGGTTTAAGAATGTTGAAAATAATTTAATTAGTGGATTTTGATTAATTAATGCAGACAAATGAATATGTCTTATTTATTGTATACCATGGTTCATATATTGAATTTATGAATATTTCAAGTTTATGCACTTTGTTGTGAATAAATGATCATCTTTATTAACATTTGGCTTTGAAATTCAAACTTTTGCTCGGACTATTAACTTTCGAAATTGCTCTTTATATAAAATATAGGAGAAATATGTGTATAATTAATTTTGAACAAATGAATGTATCTTAACTTATTGTATACCATATATGGTGATTAATGATTTTCAATGTTATGCATTAAATTATGAATTAACGATGGGAATGTTAAGAAAGAAATAGTTAGAATGTTGAAAACACTTTAATTTGTCGATTCTGATTAATAAATCTAAGCAAAGAATATATCTTGATTTATTGTATATTATATTTAGAGATTTATGAATTTCGAGATGAGAATTTTCACTTAAAGGGCTTCTTAATTCAAAATAATAAGTTTCAAAGATAGCATTACAGCTTTAAGTACAATTTTCACGAAAAAGATAAATGAATTCATCATTTTCAATTGTAAGGGAATAATGATGAATTCAAGTTATCATTTATCATTTTATTATTCCTATATAACTAAGATTGGTAAATTTATTTAATTTTTTCCTATAAATTACCCTACAAACTAATTTTTCAGAAATTTGTCCTTAAAATTTATTATGTTTAAATGATAAGGTCTTGAATCAAATATCCACATTCAGGTGAACGCGTTAATGAAACGACCTGAAATTCGCCGTAAAGGAAAGCTTGGATTGTCTGAGAACACAAACAGAAGAACATTTCACTGCTTATACAACATTATACATCAGAGTACAAGAATATACAGAGTAAGAACAAATAATATACATTTGATAAATAACAGAGATTTTACAAATTACAATGCAGCGGAAAATAATACAAACACAACTGAAAGTAATACACTGATCCAGAGCTTTCCAAATATAGTTCCAGTTGTAAATCCAGGATCCTATGAATATAATATCTGCAAAACCCAACTACTAGCTTCCCATGTGGAAAATAGGGGCACTCAGAGTTTAGGTTAAAACAATAAACTTCAGGTCAGTCATATGACTGGTATGAGAACTAAAACGGTTATTAAATCTTTACTTTAAAAATAAAGTAAATCAAGGGACCACGCTGTATAACACGGAACGGGTTTCCTCCCAAGAATACCAGTGCATAAAACAAAAAACGCAACACTTTTTGAAAAAATAAAGCTATTATAAGACTCAGGTCCCATTACACAATGCAATGCAAGCCGGAGGATAGATTTTTACCTTATAATAGCCAAACATACTTGATACGTTTTAAAACAAATCATTTTGATACTATTATAGTGTAAAGTGTATGAAAAACAACTTCAAATACAAATGTATCAATCATAGACGGCATAGTGCCCCATCCCACTATGTCGCCATACTAGGCTCTACAAATAAAACCGAAATGTCGTATTGGAAGTTGGATTTCTGTCTGTGAACCAAGGCAAGAGATCGTCCTTACCGCTTCGAGACAATCTAGCCCATCTCTCAGGCAAGTACTCAGTCAAGTCTTTAGATCGTCAAGGTCGGTCCACCTTGGTGGATTAAAATGTCTGAACAATACGTTTCCCCGCCCTATAGGGCGTAAACTGGTAAGTGTATCGACCAAACCATCCATCGGCCCCGCAGTGACCGATATAACCGAGGCGCCTCACTATCCATCATGCACATAAGTAAAACGTCTGGGCTTGCAAAACCCTGACACCACTCCTAATTAGAAGGAAACACATGCCCTCCCTGAAGTCATTTCCTGTTTCTGTTCACAACGGGGTGTGAGGCTCGCGAATTAACGCTATACACAAAGTTATGCTATATTAAAGCCGTGCTTTGATCATCAACCACAAGACTCTGCTTTTCAATAGAAGCCTTAATCATTTGCATCTCAATATGCCACACAGGCAATTCACGCCATGCGACTTATGTCTATCAATATATAACCTCTGAGCTTGTACGTCTCAGAAAAGAGTGTTAAGCAAGAGAATAAATTCTCCGCCACCAAACAGATATATATTTAATAGAGATCAATCAACACAGAAAAAAATCCAATGTCAGACACACATCCATTTACAAGTTCGTTCTGGGTCTGAACGAAACCAGAGGCACCTTATTCCTCATCCCATATGTCCAATACAAAAGAGAGGTCCTCGCATATCCGGTCGATCTCCAAGTACGTCTGGACAATCACCTCGTCTTGGGTGTACAGCCCAATCAAGACATCAGTAATTATCCAAACGATGTGAAGACCTCTGGTCTTCAACCACCGTCTTCATCGTTGACTCATCGTCGATTTAGTTATTCAGAATGGGATAAACCCGGTTTTTCCGAATAACTCGCGTACGTAATAAACAAGTGCTATAAAAACACAACATACGCCTCATTCCAATTCTGAATATTCTTTTATTTAAATATTCAAATCCTTTGGGAAAGGTTCCCATTAATTTTATCAAAGATAAATTCTTTAAATTTATTCTTTAATCTTCCTTTGGATATCAATCTAGACCAAATTAAGGTTTATCCAAACTAGTCGGGATTAGAGAACCTTACCGAAGTAATTATTTGTTTAATTACCGAATCTCAACCTATTTATCCCATGGAGCAAAACTGGTAATACTCTATTTCTAACACTACGGTGTTATCGGTAAAATTATTTACCATTTCACGTTCAAATCTAATTAAAGATTTAACTATCGCTTGGAGTAAAACTTGTGATACTCCATTCTACTTGTGATACACCATTCTCGATCAGTTCTTGAATTTGATAATTTTAGTTATCAGATTCACATTTCAATATAATTATACCAATTTCTGCAACCACAAAATATCGTATTGGTAATCCAATATCGAAATATTCCGAAGATAATTTTGATTCAAATCCATTCCAGTTCATATATTGGAAATTCAGGTTATTTTTAAAACCATTTCGAATCAAATTTATTTATTTAAAAATATTGGATTATAATTCTAGTTCATAACTAGTTCATTTCGATAAAATATATTTATATCTTTTCAAATATGGAATTTTTCATCCTAATTCTTTCAAATCATTTATCATGATTTTACATAGAATATTGATATTTTTAATAATTTTATCAAAGCCCGTATAGTCAATTTCCATAAACGGTCATCGAACTGCACTTAAAGCGAACTTTTCCAAATGTGATTTGGACATAATTCCAAATCCAACCGTTAAATTTCAAATCTCTTATATTCGTTAGAAAGCTCTTTTCGATACGAACCCAACGGTTCCGTTTTTAGGAGAATTCGATGGTCAGATATCCCGTAATGTCCATTCGAAGTCAATGGTAGAAATTCACAAACTACCGCGGCGCGTTCTTTTAAGGCCGTTATATATATATATATATATATCGTCGATTTCCATTTAAAACATATTTTATAAATCGTTTTAAATTCGTTGTAAAATCGATTTCAACTTCATTTCAAATTTCAAATCAAATCCGAATATTCCTTAATAAATTCATTTTAAATTCCTTTTAAAACGATTTTCAATTTCATTTCAAATCAAATTTGAGTATTCCTTAATAAATTCGTTTTAAATTCATTTTAAAACGATTTCAATTTCATTTCAAATTTCAAATCAAATTTGAATATTCCTTAATAAATTCATTTTTCATTATAATATTAAAATGATAATATTTTCAAAATATCTGATTTTGATTATACACTGAATATTATTTAAAAATATTTGTTAATTCTGAATTGGAATCAGACTTAGTCAATTACCATATAATTTCAGTTATACGGATTTCATACAACACATGTATACAACACAATGATAAACCATCAACCACCATCCAGAGTGCATTACACAACTGTATAAGCATTAAATATAAATGATTAACGCTTACAATAGCCTGTTAACCCATCGATTGACATACAACTAAACAATTGGGATTAGTGTACGTAAAATATCATCCCAATACCCATATGGGGTTTCAATCAACAAACACAAATTTTATTTGTGTAGTTGGGCGATGTGTAAAATATATCGTTCCAATCAGTATCAGATAAATGGGTGTACATTAACAAATCGTATGATTTGTTAATGAATATCTATTTCAACACATGACTATTTTAAACAGTTCATGTATACCATAAAAATGATATTTTTATTGTTCAAATAATTTATTCCATACATGAATATTTTATATATTTTATTCATTCAATAAAACTGGTATTATTATTATTCAAATATTTTATATAGTTTATTTATTCATCACAATCAATCTTCACAACACAATACAATACAATCAAACAAGTCATCCATGGTCTGTGGACGACGGGAAGCAGTTTGTATGTCGGTTATAAAATAAATAACTGTACAGAAATAATTTTAGTGAGAAGTTCTCACATTGGGATCCACTCCGTTAGTTTTTATCTGAGTTTCTGAACAATTCGGGTTTGAATTTGCCTATTTTTCGAACATGCTCCAAATTGGGTCTAGTTAATGTTGTTGTGAAGCTCTCGTCCCCACTAGCACAATGGATCTGGTTTCGCGCGATTTGGACCTCATATGCAAAGTTATGCATTTTTAATCATTGGACAATTATATATGTATTTAATTAAAATAATTAACATTTAATAACGTTTATTAAAACGTTACCTTTCCCTAATCACTCATCTTCTTCTGCAAATAAAAAACCCGTCGAACCCACCTTTGAATGCTGGGGTTCGATTTTGCACGAGCTACGACGCATGGGACCTCGATTTAAGGCTGCCGCGAGGGGCGCCTTGGTCAGAACCCCCACCGCATGGCGCTTTGAGCGAGATTTTCCCCCAATTCACGCACTGAGAAACGATCACTATCGTTGGATTTATAGAGCGCGTTGAGCTCTTCGATTCTCCCTTTTAAAGTTTGGAAATTTACTGAGTGGATTTGAAGAAAAGGGAGGGAGAAGGATCGGAAGATAATCGCCATTGATCGTTAGGGCCGACGGGTTTCAACGAGGGAGAGAGAGAGAGAGAATGAGGGATTCTCCCCTGATTTATATATAATTTTAATATTATTATAAATCCAACAAGTGCGTTTTTGCGTACGCACTCCAAATCAAACCCAACGACTGTCGCCCCTAGTTAATTACCCCCACTCCGAACGCAATGGGATATGTTCCGTAACTCGATTCGACTGTTTCGATCAGTTTTTACCAAAATTAAAATATAAATCAGTATTAAATTTGAACATACATTTTTAATTTACCGAGGCCGCATACTGACTCCAAAAATTCCAAAAAAATAAATCTAACTATGTTTTGATGATACAGTCCTAACAAAACTAATTTCGTCGAATTTGGAGACCGTTTGAAAAATGGTCATTTTCTGGTCGATACAAATTGATTGAATATATCAAAACACGTTTTTCTTTGCCACGCCCACAGATTAATTCCAAAAATTATGAATTTTGGAATGTAGCAATAATTTGACATTCTGGATCCTATAAAAGTGGTCTCGTAGAAAACGGAGCTGATTTGCAAAATCTCTATTTTTAAGGGCTATAAATTCCATAATGACTATTCTGAATTTTCAACTGGACATAACTTTTTATTCCCCCTATGAAATCTGGATTTTTCAGATTTGTTGGAAAGATATTTTCAAAAAGCCTCAAATATTTCTGGTTTTACTAAAATCCGATTTATTTTGAATCATGCACATTCATTTGAAATTCAAAATCTAATTTTCAAACTACCGCGCCATTTTCAGTTCCTCTTTTAATTAAAATAAATATTTAAATTCTAACTTCGATTTAAATAAATTTATACGTTCTAATTCTATTCAAATAAATTTCTCATCGTTATTACTTAAAATAAATCATTTTAGATATTCAAAATTCATTAAAACTGCCAAAATAAAAATTTTAAATTGGTTCTGATTTTCCCGGTTGTTACAATCTCCCCCACTTAAAATCTTTTCATCCTCGAAAAGGAACGGAGCTGAAAGTTGTTTAACTAATCGACTCAAATTTCATTCTGGCATTCATTCTTCAAATTTTCAATTTCTAAGAATTTTCCAATTCTTCAAAAAATATGCTAACACCCTAAATTTTTGAAAAATTTCGCCATAACCTCTTTTGTACGAGAAGACATTTAAAACCTCAACTAGCCACGCAGGGCCCTCACTATCCAAAAAGAAAAAGCCAAGCGGCTAGCCAATCGGCTCATAAAATCATCCAAACCCAATAAATTAGTAAACATGTACTTATTTGTCGGGCATGCAATTTTATTCCTCTACTTAGCTTCCCTGCTATGACCTGTTCACACATATATATGTACATGCATGCCATTTTTCCAAACAATTTGCAATTCAGTTCAAATTTGACTAAATTTACCTTAGTGGTTCAAAATTTTAATTAATCAAACAACACAATTAATGGATTAAATTTCCAAACATATAATTCTTATATATATGTATACTCAAAAATCCAATTTTTAGTACCAAATCACAACAATATATTCTAGCTATATTTTGGTTCTCACACCAGTCAATTGGAAATATATAGCTATCTCACTTTCGAAGCTCGAACATAATTATTGATGATGGAGCTCCATCATCAAAATCAACTTCGGGTAACTAGTTTGTGATTCTATATCTATCTAGTATATTTGAGACTTTAAATACACGTGGATCAGATGTATATTAAAATATCTATATACTTGATTGTTCAAATTCAATATAAAATAAATATTCAAATACGTATAATATGGTTTAAATTTTCAAACCAAAATTTGTTTTCACTTTTATTTTAAAAATAACACCCTTTTAAACTCATTCTAGGATGCTATTGATCCCATCTCTAATGAGTCATTCTTATTGGATATTACTAATCCAATCTATGATGAATTCTTTCGTTTGGTTCTAATGTTTCTTGTTCTCGAGCTCTGTAAACCCAAGCTCTGATACCAAAATGAAACGACACGAACTTCCCCGTAAAGGAAAGCCTGGATTGTCTGAGAACACGACAAATCAGAACACAAACTATAGGACATTTCATTGCTATTACAACAATTTACAGTAGAGTACAAGAATATATAGAGTAAGGACAAATAATATACATTTGATAAATAACAGAGATTTACAAATTACAATGCAACGGAAAATAATACAAAACACAACTGAAAGGAATACACGGATACAGATCTTTCCGAATATAGTTCCAATTGTAAATACAGGATCATGTGAATATAATATCTGCAAAACCCAACTACTAGCTGCCCATGTGGAAAATAGGGGCACCAAGAGTTTAGGTTAAAACAATAAACTCCACGTTAGTTATGTGACTGGTGTGAGAACTAAAACAGCTATTAAATCTTTACTTTAAAAATAAAGTAAATCAAGGGACCACACCGTATAACATGGAACGGGTTTCCTCCCAAGAACACCAGTGCATAAAACAAACAGTGCAATGCTTTTTGGAAAAATGAAGCTGTTATAAGACTCAGGTCCCATCACATAATAAAACGCAAGCCGGAGGATAGAGTTTAACCTTATAATAGCCAAGCATGCTTGGTACGTTTTAAAACAAATCATTTTGATACTATTATTGTGTAAGGTGTATAGAAACAACTTCAAATATAAATGTATAAATCATTGACGACATAGTGCCCCATCCCACTATGTCTCCATACTAGGCTCTACAAATAAAACTGAAATGTCGTATTGAAAGTTGGATCTCTGTCTATGAACCAAGGCAAGGGATCTTCCTTACCACTTCGAGACAATATTGCCCATGTCCTAGGCAAGTACTCACTCAAGCCTTTAGATCGTCAGGGCCGGTGCGCGTTGGTGGATTAAAATGCCAGAACAATACGTTTCCCCGCCCTATGGGGCATAAACTGGTCAGTATATCGGCCAAACCATCCATCTGCCCCGCAATGACTGATATAACTGAGGCGCCTCGCTATCCATCATCCATATAAGTAAAACGTCTGGGCTTGCAAAACCCTGACACCACTCCTAGCTAGAAGGAAACGCATGCCCTCCCTGAAGTCCTCTCCTGTTTCTGGTTCACACTGGGGCGTGAGGCTTGTGAATTAAGGCTATACACAAAGCTATGCTATATTAAAGTCGTGATTTGATCGTCAACCATAAGAATCTTCTTTTCAACAGAAGCCTTGATCATTTGCATCTCAGCATGCCACACAGGCAATTCACCCCATGCGACCGATGTCTATCAATATATAACCTCTGAGCTCGTACGTCTCAAATAAGGGTGTTAAGCAAGAGAATAAATTCTCCACCACCAAACAGATATATATTTAATAGAGATCAATCAACACAGAATAAAATCCAATGTCGGACACACATCCATTTACAAGTTCGTTCTGGGTCTGAACGAAGCCGGAGGCACCTTATTCCTCGTCCTATATGTCCAATACAGGAGAGAGGTCCTCGCATATCCGGTCGATCTACAAGTACGTCTGGACGATCGCCACTTATTACCTCGTCTTGGGTGTACAGCCCAATTAAGACATCAGTAATCATCCAAACGATGTGAAGACCTCCGGTCTTCAACCACCATCTTCATCGTCGACTCATCGCCAATTCAGTTATTCAAAATGGGATAAACCCGGTTTTTCCGAATAACTCGCGTATATAATAAACAAGTGCTATAAAAACACAACATACGCCTCATTCTAATTCTGAATATTCTTTTATTTAAATATTCATATCCTTTGGGAAAAGTTCCCATTAATTTTATCAAAGATGAATTCTTTAAATTTATTCTTTAATCTTCCTTTGGATATCAATCCAAACCAAAGTAAGATTTATCCAAACTAGTCGGGATTTGCGAACCTTACCGAAGTAATTATTTGTTTAATTTCCCAATCCTAACCTAATCATCCCATGGAGCAAAACTGGTAAAACTCCATATCTAACACCACGGTGTTATCGGTAAAATTATTTACCATTTCACGTTCAAATCTAATTAAAGATTTAACTATCGCTTGGAGAAAACTGGTGATACTCCATTCTTGGTCGTTTCTTGAATTTGATAATTTTAGTTACCAGATTCACATTTCAATCTAATTAAAGATTCATTAAAACTCTAATTCAGCTTTAATCTCCAAAACTCATTACTTAATGATTTTCTTCAAAGTTAAGAAATTAACCTTATCTTTAACTGGGTTAAAGAACTAATGTCATTTAAAACACCGTTCACGATAAACCCAAAATCCCATTCCATAAATTATGGAATATTCACGGAAAACAAATCAGTATATATAATCGATATAAACTTCCATATTCAGCTGATAGTATAAATGGAATAACGACAAAGCCTTTAAAATTCCATATATATTGGCAGTCTTCCTCCACATAAACTCACTGCGATTATTACCAAATCAAATTCCATTCCATTCTAATTTATTTTATTAAATTGGAAAACTTTACTTTGGAAAATTTCCATTAAATCATAGTTAAAAGAATTTTAAATTCCAAATCACATTTCACTGTAAATCGATTAAAGAACGAATGTCATTAAAAACACATTTCACGATAAACCCGATTCACATTCCATTTTATTCCAATTATTAAATATAATTGGAAAGTCTAACAATCTTAATTAAAAGATTTATTCTTTTTAAATAGGGTTTAAGAACAGTGTTAATGAAGACACCATCCACGACAAACCCAAAATCTAATTCTTTTATTCAGTTCCAATTAAATATTAATTAATTGGAAAATTTCACTAAATCTTAATTAAAAGATTTATTCTTTTCTCAACTGGGTTTAAGACCAATGTTATTTAAGACACCGTTCACGACAAACCCCAAATCCAATTTGATATTAAATACAAGGTTCTGAATATAAAATATATCGGCTTATATTCAATATCAAATTCTGAAACCAACAAATATCGTATTGGAAATAACGATATATATATCTTCCAAATTCCTCCACAATATCCGTATAATCACGAAATCCAATATCGAAATATTCCGAAGATAATTTCGATTCAAATCCATTCCAATTTATATATTGGAAATTCTAGTTATTTTTAAAACCATTTCAAATCTAATTTATTTATTTGAAAATATTGGGTTATAATTCTAGTTCATAACCAGTTCATTTCGATAAAAATATATTTTTATCTTTTCAAATATGGAATTTTCATCCCATTTCTTTCCAAATCATTTATCATGATTTTATACAATTTATTGATATTTTCAATAAATTTATCAAGGCCCATACAGTGATTTCCATAAACGGTCATCGAACTGCACTTACAATGACATTTTCCAAATTTGATTTAGACATAATTCCAAATCCAATCGTTAGATTTCAAATCTCTTACATTAGTTGGAAAGCTCTTTTCAATACGAACCCAACGATTTCGGTTTTAGGAGAATCTGACAGTCAGATATCCCGTAATGTCCATTCGAAGTCAATGGTCGAAATTCGCGAACTGCCGCGGTACGGTGCATTCTATTCAGGCCATTGAATATATATATATATATCATCGATTTCCATTTAAAACGTATTTTATAAATTGTTTTAAATTCGTTTTAAAAACGATTTCAACTTCATTTCAAATTTCAAATCAAAATTGGATATTCCTTAATAAATTCGTTTTAAATTCATTTTAAAATGATTTTCAATTTCATTTCAAATTTCAAATCAAATTTGAATATTCCTTAATTAATTCATTTTAAATTCATTTTAAAACGATTTCAATTTCATTCCAAATTTCAAATCAAATTTGAATATTCCTTAATAAATTCGTTTTAAATTTATTTTGAAATGATTTCAATTTCATTTCAAATTTCAAATCAAATTAGAATATTCCTTAATAAATTTGTTTTAAATTCATTTTAAAACAATTTCAATTCATTTCAAATTTAAAATCAAATTTGAATATTCCTTAATAAATTCATTTTAAAATGATTTCAATTTCATTTCAAATTTCAAATCAAAATTGAATATTCCTTAATAAATTTGTTTTAATTTCATTTTAAAACGATTTACAATTTCATTTCAAATTTCAAATCAAATTTGAAAATTCCCTAATAAATTCGTTTTAAATTCATTTTAAAACGATTTCAATTTCATTTCAAATCAAATTTGAATATTCCTTAATAAATTCATTTTAAAGCGATTTCATTTTCATTTCAAATTTCACATCAAATTTGAATATTCCTTAACAAATTCGTTTTAAATTAATTTTAAAACGATTTCAATTTCATTTCAAATTTCAAATTAAATTTGAATATTCCTTAATAAATTCGTTTTAAATTCATTTTAAAATGAATTAAATTTCATTTCAAATTTCAAATCAGATTTGAATATTCCTTAATAAATTCGTTTTAAATTCATTTTAAAATGATTTCAGTTTCATTTCAAATTTTCAAAAAAAATTTGAATATTCCTTAATAAATTCGCTTTAATTCATTTTAAAATGATTTCAATTTCATTTCAAATTTCAAATTAAATTTAAATATTCCTTAATAAATTCGTTTTAAATTCATTTTAAAACAATTTCAATTTCATTTCAAATTTCTAATCAAATTTGAATATTCCTTATCATTATAATATTAAAATGATAATATTTTCAAATTCTCTTATTTTGATTATACACTGAATATTATTTAAAAATATTTGTTAATTCTGAATTGGAATCAGACTTAATCAATTACCATATAATTTCAGTTATATGGATTCCATACAACACATGTATACAACACAATGATAAACCATCAACCATCATCCATAGTACATTACACAACTGTATAAGCGTTAAATACAAATGATTAACGCTTACAACATCCTGTCAGCCCATCAATTGACATACAACTAAACAACTGGGAATAGTGTACGTCAAATGCCATCCCAATAGCCGTGTGGGGTTTTAATCAACAAACACAGATTTTATTTGTGTAGTTGGGCGATATGTAAAATATATCGTCCCAATTAGTATCACATAAATGGGTGTACATAAAAAAATCGTCTGATTTGTTTATGAATATCTATTTCAACACATGACTATTTTAAACAGTTCATATATACCATAAAAATGATATTTTTATTGTTCAAATATTTTATTCCATACATGAATATTTTATATATTTTATTCATTCAATAAAAATGGTATTATTATTATTCAAATATTTTATATAGTTTATTTATACATCACAATCAATCTTCACAACACAATACAATACAATCAAACAAGTCGTCCATGGTCTGTGGACGACGGGGAGCAATTCATATATGCGGTTATAAAATAAATAACTGTACAGAAATAATTTTAGTGAGAAGTTCTCACATTGGGATCCACTCCGTCAGTTTTTAGCTGAATTTATGAACAAATCGGGTTTGTATTTGCCTATTTTTCCAACGTGCTCCAAATTGGGCCCGGCTAGTCTTGTTGTGAAGCTCTCGTCCCCACGATCACAACGGATCCAGTTTCACACAATTTGGACCTCGTATGAAAAAGTTATGCAATTTTAAACATTGGACAGTTAAATATGTATTTTATTAAAATAATTAACATTTAATAACGTTTATTAAAATGTTACCTTTCCCTAATCAGTCATCTTCTTCTGCAAATAAAAAAACCCTTCGAACCCATCTTTGAATGCTAGGGTTCAATTTTGCACGAGCTACGAGGCATAGGACCTCGATCTGAGGCTACTACGAGGGGTGCCTTGGCTAGAACCCCCACCGCCGGCGCTAGCGTTGAACTCGCCGGTCCCTGGAGCTCGGAAATCTCCATTAAACAGCGGCGCTTTGAGTGCTATTTTCCTCCAATTCACGCACTGAGAAAAGTTCACAACCGTTGGAATTATTGAGCACGTTGAGCTCTTCGATTCTCCCTTTTAAAGTTTAGAAATTTACAGAGTGGATTTGAAGAAAAGGGAGGGAGAAGGATCAGACGATAATTGCCATTGATCGTTAGTGCCGGCGGGTTTCAACGAGGGAGAGAGAGAATGAGGGATTTTTCCTTGATTTATATATAATTTTAATATTATTTTAAATCCAAAAAGTGTGTTTTTGCGTACGAACTCCAAATCAAACCCAACGACTATCGCCCCTAGCTAATTACCCCCATTCCGAACGCAATGGGATATGTTCTATAACTCGATTCGACTGTTTCGATCAGTTTTTATCAAAATTAAAATATAAATCAGTATATATTAAATTTGAACATACATTTTAATTTACCGGAGCCACACACTGACTCCAAAAATTCCAAAAAAATAAATCTAGCTATATTTTGACGATACGGTCTTAACAAAACTAATTTCCTCGAATTTGGAGACTGTGTGAAAAATGGCCATTTTCTGGTCGATCCAAATTGACTAAAACTGTCAAAACACGTTTTCCTTTGCCACTCGCCCACAAATTAATTTCAAAAATTATGAATTTTGGAATCTAACAATAATTTGACATTCCGGAACCAACAAAAGTGGTCTCGTCGAAAATGGAGCTCATTTGCAAAATCTTTATTTTTAAGGGCTATAAATTTCATAACGACTATTCTGAATTTTTAACTAGACACAACTTTTATTCTTGCTATGAAATCTGAATTTTTCATATTCGTTGGAAAGATATTTTCAAACTGATTCAAATAATTCTGGTATTACTAAAATCCGATTTATTTTGAATCATATACGTTCATTTGAAATTCGAAATCGATTTTTCAAACTACCGTGTCATTTCCAATTCCTTTTACAATTAAAATAAATATTTAAATTCTAACTTCAATTTAAATAAATTTATACGTTCTAATTCTATTCAAATAAATTTCTCGTTGTTGTTATTAAAATAAATCATTTTAAATATTCAAAATTCATTAAAATTACCAAAATAAATTTTTTAAATTGGTTCTGATTTTCTAGGTTGTTACAATAACTATGAATAAATGATAAAACTAAAAATAGGGATGACTGTATAAAATTCAAAACTATTTAATTAGTTAACTTTGATTAATTACTTTAAACAAATGCATATCTTTTGATTTGTTGTACATCATGCCTGAAGATTTATAAATTTCAAGATTGTGCATTAAACAATAAATAAATGATACAATTATCAAAACGAAGGTAATTTTATAATGTTGAAAACGACTTAATTAGTTGATTTTGAATAATCACTCCAAAACAAATGAATATATGTTGATTCATTGTATACCATGACGACCCGGATTTTTAAGCATTAAATTTTGAATATTTAAATTAGTTTTAAATGTTGAATTGGTAATATAAATGAATTTTTATACAGAATTTATAGTTGAACAAATTTTAAACACATAAAATATAATTAATTGAAAACGAGCTCGCAGGGCACGGTAGTTCGTAGTTTTACGATTCGAACTTCGATTGAGTATATAAGATTTGTTAAAAGTCGGATTTATTATAAACAAGAAACTTTCGGATCTATTTGATTATAGTTTTCTAATAAAAGTGAAAAATCGAGATTTCATTTTGTAGATTGTGGATTATGTCCGAATCAAATTTTTAGAAAGTCGCTATAGAATCATTTATAAACCATAATGATTTATTTAATAAATAAAAGAGATTTTAAAAATATTGAATATTGTTTGAACTTGAAAATGAAAATATTAGGTTTAAAATTCAAATTAGATTATTTTGAAGTTATGTATCATTCTTTTTGAATATATATAAGATAATAATATTTTATTACTAACAGATTCGTTTATTTTGGAATCAATTTATATTATATCAATTTAATATGAAATTTAAGAATAACAAATTTTCAAATGATGTCGGATTTCAACAAATCTAATTTTATAAAATCCATATTACTTAATTATTGTAAGATTTTCAGTTTCGTTTCAATTGGAGTTATTTTGTGATCGTGCGTAGTATAAACGCATATTGATTCACATTGTGAAATTAATGATGGACTTTTACAAATGATCTCGAAATTCGACAAAACTAGTTTCATCATGTCCAAAATATAAAGTTATTGGAGGATTACAAGTTTCACTATGATCGAAGCTCATATGTGGTCGTTTGAGCGTATTACTTCGTGCGTACGTTTTGTTTGTATATTAGATGTATATAAATCGTATCGAAATCAAATCGGTATTTTTTTAAATTAAAATAAAAATCTCTATGAAATCAAATCACATTAATGGAATATCAAAACACATTTATTTTTGCAAGGCAAAATATAATTGAAACTTTTGCTGAACATGAGAAAACTAGCAGAGAAAGTGACATGCCATTGAATGACATAACAGAATTATCACCCCATCGCTGTAGTCGGACCAGCTTTTGGACTACTGACTAGCCTTCGGGCTAAACACTAAATGAACTACTATAATGAAGCTACAAGCGGCCCGAATTAATATACTGGTGCTTAGTGGAGTGTCTTTGGGAAGGTTATCAACTTTTTGGCTGGGCAGAATAGACTCATGCCCTATGTGAGTAAGTTGGTGTGCAAGTTAGCTTTCAGAGCCTTGTTTTAATTAGACAGAGGCAGTTAGCTTGTGGTAACAGGTATAAGTAAGGAGGATGTTGTAAGAGAAAATGTTCTTAATGAAGTAAGGCAGAAGAGTTTGAGCCAAGGCCTAAGCCTTTCCGTTGATCTTGATACAGAAGGCGAAGCGATTAACAAGAAGTTAAAAGATAAATTCGCTTTTAAACCTAGGTTTCTTAAGCTGGTTGGGCCCGCCTGTAGTGACCCTTATCAAAGAGGTTGGAGCTATAACTAATTCATCTTCCTCAACCATGGAAAAGTCGAATTTAGAACATGCTCCCTCTTCATCATCAAAGAAGGACAGTGGCAAGTAATTTCATAACCCATATGCTCACATACTGCCATCAGCAACCTACAAGGCTCCTCTAGCAAATCCAAGCAGTAGTAGTGTTCCAAATCACATCTTTTGAATATCAAATCGTATTAAGTTTTAATATATTAAAAATCATAATCACATTAATATAAATAAAATCAAAATAAATATAAAATCTTTTTAAATATATGACATGTACCCTATTACTTAGCACCTAAGTATTTCGTGCTATATATCTAATAATAGCACAACCGATTCATCCTCATTTCCAAAATTCAAAACCACTGAAAGAAAAACATAAATCCTTGTCTTACAATCAATATTAAAAATCCTATGTTCCATTTAAAATCGTGAAACAAACTCCATTAGTTTCCCTTTTTTGAGATCTTCGATTTTGGGTAAGTTTCATTGGGTTCGAATGCAATATCATTTGATGTTATGTGAAGGACGTGAGCTAGGGTTGAAGGGCTCGGAAAATTTGAGCATTGATTGAAGTTTTGGAGATTTTATCTAGGTTTGTCCGCTCAAACCGCACTTGTGTGCAAAAATTGAGAGGAAATGGTGATGAAAAGTGACATGGATTTCCTTTAGATGGCAAAGAAGGTGTTATTGAAGTGTTTTGTTTGGGTGAGGCGAGTTCGAAGATTTTGGGTGGAGCACGGAGAGTAGATGATGGGAAGAAGCATGGTGGTTTCGGTTTGTAAAATAGCGAACGGAAGAGGGAGAATGATGAGCGCGAAGATCGCCGATAGCCATTGTTATGCGTCGAGTTTGAATGTGTTATAGGGAAGAAGAAAATGGATTTAAGGGAAAAGGGTGTTTAAAGTTAATTATATATTTAATTAAATGTTAATGATGTTTAAATACATACGAACTTGTAAAAATCAAAACTCTTTCATACTTATCAGAACTAACGAAATAAGACCTGTTGGGATCGTATGAACGAAGCCTACGCAATGAAGCTAATTTGGAATGATTTGGAGCTCGTTGCAATTTATGGAAGAATAAAATGCTTGATCAGATTATCGGCTGTTTATCATTATTTAATGATAAACAACCAAAGTAAGTAAACACACTAACTCTGTCCAGTTTATACTTTTATAAACATATTTTAAAGCTGATAAATGATGATTGAATGATGTATGATGATTTTTTGGATGAATTTACCTATGATTATAGAGTGTTGCTATTACATGTATAATATTTATATTTAAGGTTGGTAGTTAGATATTCCCGCACATTTGAGCGGATGAGACCTTATGCGCCCCGTATAATAGTGGATGACCTTCTATACCGCGATATCCCACCTCGAAGTAGGATTGTTATTATTTATGTTGTCTAACATATGTGGATGCAGAAAAACAGGTTGGAGGGATCCAGATGGACTCCTGAAAATTATTACTATTTTGTTTTCATATATATTGTGATATATGATATATTAGAGATTCTATGGCAAATTTTGTTTTGTTGGATGTTTGAATAGCAATGGACCTAAAATAATTGATATATAAGTAAGGTAAAAATATATTTGACTAAAAGGGAAAAATCTACTTTCCCAAAATAGAAATTGAATTTCGAATGGGCTAGAATATAATAACTTGTTTTAATAATAAAAACAAGTACTTTACTTTATAAACGATGTTTATAAATACAGTGAAATAATTATCATTGGATGATTTGAGACTATAAATTCAAAAGTGAATTTAAAAGGGAAATTGAAAATCGTTTCAAAAGGAAATGATGAAATTTGTTTTGATGTTCGGAATGTGAATGGGATTGAAATAAATCCATAAGGATTTATATTTAGAATTCGACTATGTCGAATATTCTAAAAATAATTTATTTTCAAAAGTTATATATTATATAATTCAGAACTTGACAAGATGATTAATATTTGGTTTGGAGCTGATATTTTATTATCGAATTGAAGTGGATATTAAGTTATAAACTTGATAGATAATTATCAAGAAATTGACTTGTAAAAAAGATTTATGAATGAAATAGAATATGAATGTGAATTTATAAAGTGATTCGACAAAAAGGATTTGAACCTGTAATAGTGTTTACAATTGAAATCAAATTGATTTGATATAATGAGTCCAAATTTCTATAAAAGAAATAATACTCACATTTTAAAGTGAGTAATGGTTTAAAGAAAACATTTTGCAAAATGGGAATGGTTCTAAGTGGAATTGAGTTGACCAATAACGATGAGATTACTCCGAAGTACAAAACATAAACCGAATAAAGATTATTCGAAAGAGAGTTATACATTGAAATTCGACTATATCAAATTCAGCAAAGTACGATTTACTTTCTGTTTTAATTTTTTATATTAATTATTCATTATTTATTCAGATTAATTAATAAAAGTATATTTCAAAGTTAATATCTTAGAGCATGGAATATAATGCTATTGTTATAATCGATGATTTATGTAGAAGAAGTGGATTCTTAAACTGAATTTGGGAGTTACATGAGCGATGTTTTGTTGGTATTCGAAGTTGTAAACTTTTTCTATTTTAAAGATAAGAATGTTGTTTAGCTATAGTCTGAGTGGTAATTATATACCAACTTGATTGACTTCAGTATTGACAAAGGAATGGCTAAGGTTCGATAACAAGCATTAGTTAAGTATGGTAAGTTAATGGGTGTTGATGTGTCAGATTGTAGTAACAATATTTTATACAACATTCGTTTAAATATATATAAATGAGTTTTGGAAACTTTTTTCCAAATATAATCAGAGATGTTTTCTAAGCATAGAAAGTAAAATGATGTGGTTGATGAGAATATAGAAATGTGCATAGATATGGTTTTCCGATGTTAATAACATGTGTTTTCTAAATATAGAAAATAAGAATTCGTGAATATATGAAAATATTTTCCAACCACGATAAGAGATATTTTATGGAATATAAAAAATAAATAGTTTATGATATATGGAAAAGTTATCCAAGAATCGTGAGAGGCCAAACGGGTTTTACGAAATATCTAGGTAATGATATTGAAGAGAGAATTGGGAAACAAATAAATTAATCAGATAATAATTTTTAAAGGGATCGGTGTTGATTGATGCTTGGTCAGTAGAATTTCAATTTGAAAATAGGATCGTTGGTTGTATGGTGCTTCCTTCGATAGTTAAATAACCGGCTATCAAAGTTTTGGCCCATTTTATATTTTCATTGTCAATATGGAGAGACCGGGATTAGGGCTATTATTCGAAAACCACTCCTTATGGGCATAAGTATTGCAAATCAAATTATGCTGAGAATAATTGAAGATGGAGTAAAGTGCAAGGGATAATATTTTGTTAATCCGAGGTTGAAATTTCCTAAGATGGATTGATGTGATGGTTCCTTTGGTTTGTCTAGTCCTAGGACAACGTATATGAACGGATCTCTAACAGGGCATTAGCAGATGGTCACGTACGTTGATTTCTTTAAACGTACCATAGTTGGTGCATAGAAGGAAACTTCTCTTAGCTTAACCATTGTATTTTTGGAGGACGTCAATTAGTGATTTGACAAATCGGACAGTGTGGAATTCAAAGTGAATGATTCTGTGTTGTTATAAAGGTAAGTCGTAGCCTCAGGCCTCATCAATTGGAAAGATGACAAAAATTGGTCAGTCATCATGGCTATGTGAATCACACCCATTAGAGTGTATTACCACATGATCTAGATAAAATTCGTTTATTTCTGATTCTATCATTATTGTATGCTTTTAGTAATGGTTGCTGATCACAATCGTTGATGATAATACATTCGGTACACTCAAGCCAAATGAATGATCGGTCATGTGTGGCCAAATTGCTAGATGTCCTTGTTGAACCCCATGCATTCCTCTCTAGAGATACACTATCAGAAGGTGGTTCCATACCTTGTCATACTTGGAAATCCAGTTTCCAATAAGTGCTATGCAGTTTATGATTGTATACTATGTATTTGGAGCATGAAATGCAAACATTCCACTAGATTGCTATTTATTTGATTTAGACACCATTGTAATATCATAATAGTGTTGATACAAAGAATGTTTTAAGTTATCATAAGGTAAAAGCCACCCACATTTATGTGTGGATTGCGATTATCCTTTCATTCGAAAGGAACTTTTAAAGTTAAACAAAGTGGATGGAGTATACTCACACCAGTCGCATGACTGGCCCAAAGTTTTTTTTGTTTTACCTTAAATTCTTGGGTGCCCAAATTTGTACGGCTAGACAAGTGGCCAGGATTTTACCGATACACTTGAGGAGCGTGGAGCGAGAGGCTTCAGCCTTAGATAGTTATTGTAACATAATGAATTCTGGTCTATGGTGCGACATCGCAATGTTAATAGAGATTTCTAAACACTCAAACATGATGAACCATTACAGTGTGTTTTGAAAGTGGGTAAATGAAATATATTTACCCAAAGTATATTTTGATATAAAGGAATGATTAATATTGGAATTATTATAGTATATTATATGTGTTGGTTGTTATTACAATCGAATGAGATTATAAAAATTGGGTTATATATATAATCAAATAAAATTTGTATAAGTATTATGAAATGAATTAAATCTGGATTTAAACCAGAATTGGAATTAAAAATCTGGAAACTTGGAAAGGTATTGTAAATAATTTTGAATTAAATATATCGAAATTTTAAGATCTTGAGAGATTTGGGGCATTACGAAGGATACTTTGAAGTAATTTCCAAATGGAAGTGTTTAAGAATGAATTTTGAAAGTGATATAGTATTGAACTCACTTCGATTGCTAGAAAATAATACCAATGATGGACCGCTACATCATCATGTTCATTTTCGGGGATGGATTACAACCAAATATATTATTTCTAAATTGTTTTGAGAAAACAAGTTGTTTTGAATCCTGAAAGGGAAAGATTACTTTTAAAAAGGCTAAGTTGTTTAAAACCTCCCAGGAAGAGATTACTTCAATTAAAAACAAGTTAAAAATGAAAGGGTTCTAAGTGATTGAAATTCGAGTTTCCAATGATTTAATTATTGAACAAATATGAACTCGTGTGAGTTAAATAGATTGATTTTTGAAAATAAAAATTAGATTTTGAATTTTAAGGAATGGATAATTGATTAGAGGAGTTAATTAGTAAACAGAAATTGTGGATAGAACTTAACTTGGTTAAGGGAGTTAGATTGATAAATTGAGATTTAATATGGTTAAATTCAAAAGTTTGGATTGATTTGAAATCAATGAAACTTGGAAATGAATATATGCATATGTTAGAGAGGTATGGAATGAAGGAAATAAGTTGACTGCTTGACAAAGGTACATGTTTAATTGACTATGAGATTTTTATGAGCCTTGGGAAAGCCGCTTGGCTTTTCGATTTTCTTTTTGGATAGAAAGGACCTAGAGATGCGAGCTGTAATTATACCGATTGAGTCGTGCAAAGGAGATACTGGCAAAATTTTCTAAAAATTTGAAGGGTTAGAAAATTTCTAAGAATTTTAATAATTAGAAATCGACTTGTGGACTATAATTGAATAAGAAAACCAGATGTGGTTACTAAGATTTAAAGTGAATAATGAATTTTATAAATAGATTTAAAATCAATTTGAATAAATGTGGGAATATGCAAGGGATTGAAGGTAAGAATGCGATGATCACTTGTCCAAAAATGGTAAACTAGTCAACTGAGATTAATCATGTTAATTCGAGTACGTGTATGAGGACAAAAGGTTCTGTGAAGAAACCAAATATGGGAATATGAAGTATAATATCTCAACCAAGCGGTTGAGAGGGGTTGAGAGATGTTGGAAGAGTTATAACTTCTGTTCGGCTTAGTAATTTTAGAGATGAAATTCTTTTAAGGGGGAAGGAATGTAATGACCCGGATTTTTAAGCATTCAATTTCGAACAATTAAATTAGCTTTAAATGTTGAATTGGTAATATAAATGGATTTTTATATAGAATTTATTAACTAAACAAAATTTACACGTACAAATTATATTAATTAAAAACAAGCTCGCAGCGGCGTAATAGCTCGTAGTTTTACGATTCGAACTTTGACTGAGTATATAGGACTCGTTATAATTCGAATTTCTTTGAAACAAGAAATGTTCAGACCTATTTAACTATAGTTTTCTAATGGAAGTGAAAAATCGAGTTTTTGTCTTATGGATTTTGAATTACATCCAAAACAAATTTTTAGAAAGTCGCTATAGAATCGTTTATAAACCATAATGATTTATTTAATAAATAAAATGGATTTTAAATAAAATGAATATTTTTTTAATTTGAAAATGAAAATATCGGGTTTAAAATTCAATTTCGATTATTTCAATGTTATATAACATTCTGTTTGAATATATATAAGATACCAATATTTTATTATTAATATATTTGTTTATTTTGGAATCTATTTATATTTATTAATTTACTGTGGAATTTAAGAATAACCAGTTTTCAAACGATGTCGAATTTCAACGAAACTAATTTTATAAAATCTGTAATAGTTAATTATTGTAAGATTTTCAGTTTCGTATCAATTGGAGTTATTTTGTGATCGCGTGCAATATAAACATGCATTGATTCACATTGTGAATTTAAAAGGGACTTTTACACAATCTCAGAATTCGACGAAACCTATTCCATCATGTCCAGAATACTTAGTTATTGCTAGATTACATGTTTTACTGTGAGCTCATATGTGGTTGTTTGAGAGTGTTGCTTCGCGCGTAAGTTTCATGTGTATATTATAGGTACATAAATTGTATCGAAATCAAATATATATCTTTTTAATTAAAATAAAAATCTATGCAAAATCAAATCATATTAATGGAAAATTAAATCACACATTTTAGTATTAAATCGTATTAAATTTTATTATACTAAAAATCAAAATAAATATAAAATCTTTTTAAATATATAACATGCACCCTGTTACTTAGCACCTAAGTATTTCGTGCTACACACACACATATATATGTATATATATGTGTGTGTGTGTGTATATATATATATATATGTGTGTGTGTGTGTGCATGTATGTATAATAATAGCACAACCGATTCATTCTTATTTCCAAAAATAAAAAAAAGTGAAAGATAAACATAAAATCCATGTCTTCCAATCAATATTAAAAATCCTACGTTCCACTAAAAACCACGAAAGAAACTTCATTAGTTTCTCTTTTCTGAGATCTTCAATTTGAGTAAGCTTCACTAGGTTCGAATGCAACAGCATAAGCTGTTATGTGAAGGACGTGAGCTAGGGTTGAAGGGCTCGGCAAATTTGAGCATCGATTGAAGTTTTGGAGATTTTATTATGGTTTGTGCATTAAACCGCATTTGTGTGCAAAAATCGAGGCAATATGGTGATGAAAAATGATGCAGTTTTCCTGTAGATGACGAAGAAGGTGTTGTCGACGCATTTTGTTTGGGTGAGGTGAGTTCGAAGATTTTGTGGGGAGCATGGAGAGGAGATGATGAGAAGATGCATGGTGGTTTCTGTTTGTAAAATAGTGAAGGGAAGTGGGAGAACGATGAGTGCAAAGATCGACGATGGCCATTATTACTGTGTCAGATTCGAATGTGATGTAGGGAAGAAGAAATGGGATTAGAGGAAAAATAGTACTTAAAGTTAATTATATATTTAATTAAATGTTAATGATGTTAAACATACATGAACTTGTAAAAATCATAACTCTTTCATACGTTATCAAAATCTGACAAAACAAGATCTATTGGGATCATATGGACGAAGGTTATGCAAGGGAACTGATTTGGAGCTCTTTGCTATTTATGTTAGAATAAAATGCCTGGTAAGACTGTCGTTGGTTTATCGTTATTTAATGATAAACGATCAAAGCGAATAAACTCATTAACTTTGTCCAGTTTATAATTTTATAATTGTATTTTAGAATTGATAAATGATAATTGAATATTGTGTGATGATTGTTTGGATGAATTTATATATTATTATTATTATTGTATTATATTTTATTTTTTTGAACAAAGGGTACTTATATTACATGAAAAGGGGTACAAAAATAAGACAAAGCCGAAACTAATTACAAACTTCAAACTAAACAAATACTATACCAAACAAAATAAACCAGCTCCGTCCAAACCACTAAAAAACAACAAAACAAACACTTGAAACCACTAAACAAGCCTAGATATACAACCTCACAAGACACAAACCAAAAGCCCAGAAGATACAGACTATTCCCATTGCAATTAAAATAAACACTGCAAATATGAAACTGCAACAAGCCTGTAACATACTGACTTTCCCGTACTCCCTTGAGTTGACTAAATCACAACTCAAGTCCAACCCAAATTTCATAGAAAAGCGTATAGTTATTAGAAAGAAATGAGAGGGTGAGATAAGAAAGAAAGAAATATTATAATAGAAGAACAAGAAGAATAACTGACACCAGACAGAGTCTCACATCACCGCGGAATAAAATATAATATAAGAATAAATCTTTACTGAAAACTAGGAAAATACTTATAATTATCAGAGTACAACAATACTTCTGTACGGTTATAATAACTTCTCCTTGTATACATCACATAGCGGGATAAATACTAGATATCATATGTCTGAACACCTTCAGCTTGCCTCTGGACTTCACAACATCCGATAACCTGAACCTATACAACCCGGTCTAACCCGAGCATTTCAAATACCGGGTCAGTTTGGTGAATCAGAGTGAAAACCCACTAAGTTTATATAACACTCATATTATTTTAAAGTTCAAAATCCTTTTGAAAGAAAAGGATAACAGTAAGACCTGCCCACACATAAACACGGATGGATTTTATCTTACTATAACCCAAAACATTTTTGAAATCATATCTTATTCTGACATTACAATAGTGTTTAAATACAAATAAATAACAATCTAGCAGAACACTTGCATCTCACGCTCTACATATATAGTATACAATCAAAACTGCGAACGCTTATTGAAGATTGGATTCCCACTATGAAAAGGTATGGAATCACTTGCCGATAGTGTATCTCTAGAGGGGAATACACTGGGTTCAACAAGAACATCTTGCAACCCGGCCCGCACATGACTAACCACTGATTTCTCTTGAGTGCAACGAATGTATATCACCAATGGTTGGGTGCGACCCATCGTTTCCCGAAAAGGGACAACATCAGAATAGATTAAAGAATGAAATGGAATTTCTATAGATAGGTGATTATACATCCTAATGGGAGCGACCCACATAGCCATGGTGCCTACCCGATTTTTGCCATTTCACGGTTGATGAGGCTTGAGGTTACGACTATTTACCACTTTGGATTAGCACATCACTTAGAATTCCACATCGTTAGGTCCGTTAAATTATTAATTGACGTTCTCAAAAATACACTGGGGACGTTTGAAGAAATCAATGTACGTGACCATCAGGAAATACTCTGTCAGACACTCATCCATACAAGTCATCCAGGAACAGGATGAACTAAAGTCACCCTCCTATCGCATCCTAGGAATTGCCCTAAGGATCAAAAGCGAGATGTCCTTGCAATCTGAAGATCCCAGTCACGGCAGAATCACAAGTCGAAATATCTTCGGGAGCTACCCTTAGAAATCCAACAAGTAGTTCTTCCGCTCATGAAGATTTACGGTCTTCATTGCTCCATCTCGACCATCTTCAGATATCTTTAACGTTTACATATTTTCTGGTTAGAATGGTTTTCAAATATAAATTCGATCCTGGTCTTTCCATACCAACAATCGATTTGACCAAAATTTTATAGTCGGTGATTCAACTATCAAAACAAATAAACATCATCCATAGCAAAATAAATTAGGTTCATTGATTCAGTATACAACATCACTTGGCCTCCTTATTAAACAGTTGTAAATAATTTCTAAATCTCCCAACATTTGAAGTACCGCTCTTTCACTTCTTATCCCCAAATCACTTTATTCAACTTATAATAATTCGAATTATAGCTTATAATATCTTTTATAGAAATATTCATTTAATTCCCTCAGCTACCCTTGTTTCTAAACTAATATCATCCTTGGATAACCATGAAGTCATTCAAGTTGGGGTATTTTATTTACCTCTTAGACCTTGAGTCAACAAAATTCTTATCTTCGGAATAAATAGAAGTTATTAACGAAATCACATTCCAGTCATTATCCCAACACTTCTATTTACCATACTATTTTAAAACCCGGGTTTAACTCCATCCATTTTATACTGAAAAACCCTTTTCCTTATTTCCAAAATCATGCTTTTCCAGTTTAAAACATCTTTATTTCCCCATCTTTAGGCTATTAAATTCCCTTTAACTTCCTTCAGATTAGAAATTCCATTTTGAACTTGTTCCGACTCTTATAACATTAATTCAATTATCTCTAAACATTTACCTCTAGATCTTATCGTTAGGTTTTCACTTTTACAATCAAATCCAATCCACTTAAGCTCCTGTTTGATTCAACTCTTATTAATTCTTGGTTAAACTTTCCTTTTTCATACAATTCCTTCCGGGGAATAAATCAAATTTCTAACTCATATAACATGAGTAAAATTTATTAAAAATCCTTTTTATTTATAAATAAGGTTTTACTCTACTAATTCCCTTTATCACCATTTCTATTTCAACCTGGTTTCTTTCAAACATTATTCATTTTAAATGTTAATATTATTCTTAATAGAAATCTCGACTCGATATATCAAAAACATATTGGTTTCAATTGAAATCACTATTATATATTCAAATCTTGTCTATCGAGTCACTTTACGAATTCATATTCATACTATACTTTAAAAATCCCATTTACAAGTCAGTTCTTCGTCAACTGTCTAACACCCTTTACATCAAATAGTTTACTTCATTATCAACTGTAAAATAATTCATCTTTCTTAACAGATTATTTTCAAATGATTTAACTTCAAAAATGATTAACAATCCAATAATAGCTTTTAATCATCAAAATCTTAGTCATCTCAAACAAGGTTACTTTGTTAACCATTCCCACTTAGTTATTTCTTTTAAATAAATAAATAAAATTAATTTAAATAATTCTTTGATTTAATTATTAATCTAATTAAATTTACCGATCTCATTTAACTGTTTTATTGAAAACAAGTAAATATTTAATTTAACCCTTGATCTCTTTGTTAATTTCTACATACTTGCTTACAACACTCCTTAATCTACGTATCTCGCTTTTTATAATTGTTTTATAATTCCAAGATAAAAATAATTATTTATTTCCTTAAATAACTTCCTTTATAAATAATATATATAAAATTTCAAAACTTGTCTTTTGTTATAAAACAAATTTTATAACTTTCTTTCGATTGATTTACCTGACGGTAAATCAATTTTTATAAAACGATTTATTTACAGGTCGTCTGCCGATAATTACCTAACCAATATCACATATTGGTTAATATCAAATAATTGTTGAACTTAAATTCAACAATCAACAATCAATCAGATTGATTAAACAATTTATATAAGTAAACAATATATTTGAAGAATCTTGTTGAATCCCTCCAACCTGTCCTTCCCTGCACCAAATGGGTTATCTCAATTTCAATACGACAACATATTCATTCATCAAAAATAAACATTTCAACTAATAACAATTAACAAAAAATTTATAATGTTCAATCAAACAATAAAATATTTATTCAATACGTTTATCTTATTATAGACGTAACCAACAAGGTAAGTTACCTTGTTTGGAATTTAATCGTTACAAACAATGATTTATTTAGATTAAATTAGACAAATGTTTAATTTAATGAATGAATATTAAAAATATTTGTTATACATGCAAACAATCATCCAATCAACAATCACTAGCAAACATTGCACACAAAATAAAAACCCAGCTTATAGAAGATATAAACGGGATAAATTGAGTGAGTTAAACTCACTATGATTTTCTACTCGTCGTCAGAACAATTTGTTTCTCAAGCTTCCAAGTACGTTCAACTTTGACCAAAATGACTTTGTAGTGTTGTATACGCCGATACGGGCCCAACGTCTTTTTTTATCAAATTCTAACAACATACGAACATGACATAAGATTTTATATGTATTAGTTTTCAATTAAATTAGCCAATCCTAAATTAATTTCTTTAACTAATTCACTCCTTAAACTTTTTAAATTTAAGTGCCACGTCCTATTTTCCTTGACATATCTATAAACGGCATGTTCACTAGGCCACAAATGAATACAGTTCGAAAATAGTTAAAGTAATAGGCATGTATGGCGCGTTTAGGAAATGATTGGGCATACTATATATATGTAATATAAAAGTTGGTCACGTTAAGTGAGAAATAGGCAGTTCTAATGCACGTTGGACTTGATAGGTATAAAATAAGGTGCGGTTTAAGGAAAATAGTCAGGCCCATTTGAAAAGGGATTCAACACAAATTTAACAAGCCACGTATGTAGGAAATTTTTTACATGTTTAGGCACATCTAAACATGGGTAGGCACGTTATTAAATAAATCAGTGGGCATGTTTACTATATATAATACACCTTAGAAGATTTGCCACGTTATAATATAAATCAGCTAATGTTATGTTATTAAATTAAGTATATTAATTAGGAGAAGGCTTGGTTAAGTAGGATTGGGCATTTCGAAATAAATGGGTATATTACCATCACTGTCCATTTTCCTTGACTATATCTCTTCTTTCCGCCATCCTATTTTTCTTCTACCTCGACGTCACGCAACTCCGCCGCACTTCCCTTCTGTCAACGCAACAAATCATGTTCACCTGATACTTCCCCATGCGAGGTTGCACTGCCTCACCACGCAACCGCTTTCCAGTACTGGTACTCTTTACGCAACTCCAACTCACAACCCCACTGCTTTCCTCTCACCAACTCGCACCTCCTCATGTCCCTTCCACCGTTGAAATCCACCGCCACACGATCTCGTCGCCATCGCCACCCCTTCCCGGTGACTGACCTAGCCACTACTACCCCAAACAGCAGGCTACTATTTCGAAAATGGCACCTGTACAATCTTGTTTCCCATGTGTGAACCCTAATTCTTCTTCCACCCATCACATTAGCCAACGCCTCCTACTTCCCGCTTCTTCAATTGTTGTTTTCTTCCTATCTTTCTTCACGTCATCATCCAAATTCCAAACACTTCCCACAAAATTTGATACCAAGTGTGACACCCCACGTCCGTTAATATCACTCACTAAGGTAATGCATTAAGTTTTGTGAAACGTTATAGGTAAACAGACACAGAATAATTACAAGACAGATATAAATAAGATAGCAGCAGAAATTTAATTTTTAATATCAAACATGAATCATAATATCGTGGTCCACAATACCATAAGTCAAAAAAACCATTACAATAAAATAACCTCTGTCTTGCACCATCAGAGTACATAAGTATATGAAAAGCATAATTCTCCAATTAAAAGAGTTAAGCCATAGTAGAGACAAAAACTTGAGGCATACTTTAGAAGTAGCTTCTATCAAGATGATATCAGAGTCCTGACTAAGACTAAGTCTTTCCTCCCTGAGAACCTGGGGGGGATGGGGAATGGAAGAAAGAAGGAGAAACAAAAGGGTCAGACATAAAGTCTGGCGAGTTTAGTTACTTTTAGCCAGTAAATAAATAAAAGTAACATGATAGGCATATAAAGTGGATAAGAGAGATCACTACATAAATGATAGGTGTGACAAGGTAGACGGGGTAAGGTGAATACACTTCTCAAATGATTACTCTACACTATTACTACTATAACCAAAATGAGATGATCCCTTCCACTATAAGTAGGTAGACTTAGGATATACGTCCGAGTGTACCCAAACCACTACCCTAATCGATCAGCTCCCTACTCCGTAGATATCATGTGCTAGCCCCACATTAGGAGGTATCACTTCCTAAAGTGGCAACCCTTCGTTTCCCAAGATGTGCACAACCATATCTACTGGTGTCACGGTCGTCTTATCCTCCTCTTCCTGGCTCGTGCACGCACATGGCCTGGTCGGTTTGCACCGCCCACACAGTCCATCTCGTTTGGATCTCTTATAATCAATCAGTAAGCGTGCCCCTTCTCCGCCTAGCACGGAATACTTTATTTGATACCTACTGCGGGATACTGACTGAAATGGGTCCCACACAATATGGTACAAGCTCTCCCCTTTGTCTTGTATCCCCACTAGGTTTTTCACTGACTATGTATACCCCTAGGTGTCTTTAATTACATAGCCCTATGTCAGTTATGCTTACCCTAAATGGTGTCTTTAATTACATAACCATATTGGGTTAAGTTCGTGGGCCTGTATGTAAATATTACCCACCCCCTCTAATTTACTAAACCCGCCCACTACCCAACCAATTTTACTTAACCCTAACTTAAGTTCATAATCATACAATCATTATGGATTAAATTAGGTTAAGCAGTCCAATTCATTACCATGTCTAATTATGGTTATAATGGGTTAGACCTCCCGCATTTGGCCTACAACTTGTGGATGCTGCATATGCCGATCAGGTCCGAGCAGTCTTATTCCACAGTTGGGTCTAACCTCCTGTCTTAGCCCGATTCATTTTTGCGCACTTAGAACTCTCACATTAGGTTCAACATTAGTGGCTTCTGGATATGCCGGTCCGGTCCGGGCAAACTTCCACCACTAATGCAACCTAACCTCGTGTCATAAGTGCAATTACAATCCCTAATTGTAATTACTAGACGTTCCATTTTTATCCAAATCTACCTATGTCATTATAGGTGATTATTTCTTTTTTTATTCCCATTTGAATTATATGTCCGATAATGTTCATATTCAAATTATGCCAATATTAACCCTTCTCCCCCATTCCCTAACTAGCGTACTCATAAACTGGCGGCATGCCTAGGCTAGACAATAGCCTAGTCATAAACGATAATAGAGAAAATAATGGGAATATAACTAAAGTGATCATCTTGGCATAAACATAATCTAGAATGATAATAAGGAGAATAGACATGTAATTAACATCATAACAAGGTGGACATAAAACTGATGAACTGGTTGCAGTCAATTGATTCTAACATAACTGTGATGTCACAATAAGCATAGTAAGATCTAAATTAGCAATTTAGATGCCCAATTGGATTAGAACTAACATGATAACACAAGGTGATAAATTAGATCACATAATTTAGATCTATAGGTTAAAGTAGATCTAACACAATTAGAATGACATAATTGCATGTTTAGATCTAAATATGGGTTCTCATGTCCAATTTACAACTTATCCAAGTTGATCGCAATATAACAGGTGAAAGGTGATTTACATAAAGAATTGGATCTAACCAATGTTGCAACTGTCCAAATTAAAAGATTTACATTCACCAAAATATAGTAACAAGTCAAGATCCGCATAGGTAACGTAATAGAACGGATCTTGAATTTCTGAATTAGATTTGCAAAGTGCGTTGTTGTAGAAAACGGTTTCGTCTCAGTTCGTATCCCGGCAGCATATGGCCTCCATGATTTCCAATGAAGAAAATAGGAGAATAGGACACATATATATAGCCGCCAGACCCCCCTGAAACCGAGTGCCACGTCAGCTCTAGGGGTGTCGACACCCCTGTGGGTGGGTCGACCCCTAGGTCGACATCCCTCTAGGGGTAACGACCCCTAGAGCGGGATTTTTGCTACCTTATCGAATTTTTCAAATTCGAAATGTTCTGGATAAAATTTTGACTCATATCTGACTCATGCGTATATATAACCATTCTGCGCATATACAAACTTAAAACCCTCATATCTTCTTCTTATGGTGTCCGTTTTACGCAAACCAAATGTCTATCCTGGCTAGAATTTCGAGATGAATGCAACGGTGCAGTCCGTTTCCTCAAATTCTGAATATTAAATTAATTATGATTTAATTTATCCTCTTTAATGTTGTTAAAAATTCGGGGTGTTACATTCTCCCCTACACAAAGGATTTCGTCCTGAAATCTCTAAGTTGAGAAGAATGCATATCCTACTATCCATCATCCTTCTACTCATCCACCAATCACTGGCATCCATTGTCCTTAGAGATTTTTAATGCTTATATGAATATATGCAAAGGTGTGTGTATATGTCCCAACACAAATGCGAAAATCAAGCAGTCTACTGATTCAGTTAACTTCCTTAATGCAACGTATGTTAGTGCCATGAATCCAATAATGCAAATAATACTATTATATCATGTGAGTTCTATATGTGTGCATATTCATTCGTCCAAATGCAATATCCATATACTAACTCATCCATTTCCATCCATAAAAGAAAAGAAAATGCACACACATCCATACGCAGTGTGAGAGTGATTTAGTCGATCTAGTGCCTAATGTGTGTGTATATGCGTCCATAGGCAACCACTAGCAAACACTTGCATCCATCAAACACAACATGTTTCAAACGCATGTATACATCCATAGGATTCCTATCTAGAGGCCGAAAAATACTATGGATAAGATATACTCAATTGACAAAAACTAGTACTGATAAAACATTGAAAAAGGAGTTAAGAACATAACCTCGAAAAGAAAAGGGTACGAAGCACGAATCTTGTCTTCGGTCTCCCAAGTCGCATCCTCTGGGCTATCTTCCCGTTGAACCTTTAGCAACTTGATCTCCTTATTGTGCAGCTTCATAACTTCTGATTCAAGAATACAGGTAGAGACTCGTCTGACTGTCGCCTACCGTTCCACTTATACTTCTTCCAACATACTCGGTTCAACAACTTCTGCGGTGTCATGCAGGCACTTCCGCAGATCAAAGACGTTGAAAACATCATGAACACCAGATAGATTTTCTAAGAGTTTCACTCTATAGGCCATTTGGCCAATTCTCTCGGATATGGGAAATGGTCTCACAAACCTAAGTGCCAACTTCCCTACTGCTCCGAAGCGAACCACATTCCTCAAAGGTGACACTTTGATAAAAACTAAGTCTCCTACTTCGAATTCGATGTCAGTTCTTCTCTTGTCTGCATAGAACTTCTGCCTATCTTGAGCTGCCTTCATCTGCCGTTGAATAAGGTCAATCTTTTTAGATGTTTCCCTAACCATATCTGGTCCAAGTAATAATCTTTCTGTAGATTCCCACCAACTCGTCCGTACAATGCTTCAAAGGGCACCATGCCGATGCTAGCTTGATAAATGTTATTATAGGAAAACTATACTAAAGGAAGATGCTCTTTCCAAGTCCCTCCGAAGTCTGGGATACACAGTCTTAAAAGATCTTCAAGAATTTTGTTCACCCTCTCCGTCTGCGCATTGGTCTGAGGATGATAAGTGGTGCTCAAACACAACTATGTACCTAATTCTTCTTGCAAACTCCTCCAAAATTCGCTAGTAAAGGTGGGGTCACGATTACTTACGATGTTGGAAGGTACTCCATGAAGACGAACTATCTCACGAACATAATTGTTGCCAACCACGATGTCGTCCTCTTAATCTTGACTGGAATAAAGTGAGCGCTCTTAGTGAGTCTATCTACCACCACCTAAATATTGGTATTGACATTCTTTGACTTAGGCAAACCAACTATGAAATCGATAGAGACGCTCTCCCATTTCCTCTGCGGAACCTACAACGGATGAAGCAATCCATTAGGCTTCTTTTGCTCAGCTTTGACCTGCAGGCAAACTAAATACTGAGAAACAAATTCAGCTACATCTTTCTTCATCCTAGCCCAAAAGAAAACCCTCTTCATGTCTCTATACATCTTGTCACCACCTGGATGAATAGTCATCTTAGAATGGTGGGCTTCTTCTAGGACTGCCTTTATCAAGCTTCCAGTTTGAGGAACACAAAGCCTTCCATCTCGTCGCAACCACCCCTTTTCATCTATGACATATCTACTGAGGTGACTAGAAGTATCCCCTCTTTTGAGCTTTTCCATGATGTCTAAATTCTGTGGGTCACCTTGTTGCGAAGCTCCTATTTGGTCCATAAGATTTGGTCGTATCTCCAAGGATGCAAACAAATCAGGCAAAACCTCGATGGAGGGTCTAAAATCAAAAGCCGATATGAACTCCAAGTTCTTTCTTTCCACAAACACAGGACTTAGGGCCATCCTTTGCCTACTTAGTGCGTCTGCCACCTCATTACCCTTGCCAGGGGTATAAGCAATTTCAAAATCATAAGAAGCTAAGAACTCCATCCGCCGTTATTGCCTTAAGTTGAGATCCTTCTGTGAGAATAGATACTTGAGAGATTTATTATCGATGTATAACTCTAACCTTTCTCCAAGTAAATGATGACGCCACGTCTTTAACGCGAGTACTGTGGCAGCTAGCCCTAGATCATGGGTGGGGTAGTTCTTCTCATGAACTCTCAACTGTCTACCCCCATAACATACTACTTTCCCTTCTTGCATCGGAACCGCGCCAACCTGTACCACATGCATAAGTGTAAACAGTAAACACTTTACTTCCATTAGGCGAGGTCAAGACTGGGGCTGTTGTCAGAGCCTTCTTCAGTCGTTGGAAAGCAACGTCACAGTCTATATCCTATGAAAATGCCAAATTCTTCTTTGTCGGTCTAGTGATAGGGGCCGATATCTTTGTGAAGTCCTTAGTGAACTTCCTATAATAACCTGCCAACCCAAGAAACCTTCTCACCTCGATTACATTTTTAGTAATCTGCCAATCTCGCACTGCAACCACCTTGGCGGTATCTACAGCTATCCCTTCTTTGGAGACCACATGCCCTAAGAATCTCACCTCTTTTCTCCAAAAATGGAATTTGGAGAAGTTCGCCTTAAGCTGATGGTCACAGAGAGTTTTCAAAACTTCTCTCAAATGTTGGGTATGCTCTTCTTCGCTTTTGGAGAAGATCAAAATTTCATCAATAAAGACTACGACAAATTTGTTTAGGAACCCCTGAAACACCCTACTCATCAGATCAACAAAATAGGCTGGTGCATTCATCAATCCAAAAGGCATCACTAGCCATTCAAAGAAACTGTTCGAAGTTCTAAAAGCAGTCTTATTCCCAAGTGTGACACCCCACGTCCATTAATGTCACTCACTAAGCGAATGCATTAAGTTTCGTGAAGCATTATAGGTAAACAGACATAGAATGATTACAAGACATATAAATAAGATAGCAGCAGAAATTTAAATTTTTATTTCAACATAAAACGTAGTCCATAATACCATAAGTCACAAAAACCATTACAATAAAATAACTTCTGTCTTGCACCATCAGAGTACATAAGTATATAAAAAGCATAATTCCCCAATTGAAAGAGTTAAGCCATAGTAGATACAAAAACTTGAGCCATACTTCAGAAGTAGCTCCTAGCAAGATGATATCTAAGTCCTGACTAAGCCTGAGTGTTTCCTCCCTAAGAACCGGGGAGAGGGGGGAATGGAAGAAAGAAGGAGAAACAAAAGGGTCAGATATAAAGTCTGGCGAGTCTAGTTACTTTTAGCTAGTAAATAAATAAAAGTAACATGATAGGCATATAAAGTGGATAAGAGAGATCACTACATAAATTGCAGGTGTGACAAGGTAGACAGGGTAAGTTGTATACACTTCTCTAATGATTACTCTACACTATTACTAATATAACTAAAATGAGATGATCCCTTTCCACTATAAGTTGGTAGACTTATGGCATACGTCCGAGTGTACCCAAACTATTACCCTAGTCGATCGGCTCCCTGCTCCATAGATATCGTGCTGGCCCCACTGTAGGAGGTATCACTTCCTAAAGTGGCAAACCTTCGTTTCCTAAGATGTGCACAACCATATTTACTGGTGTCACGGTCGTCTTATCCTCCTCTGCCCGGCTCATGCACACACATGGCCTGGTCGGTTTGCGCCGCCCACACTGTCCGTCTCGTTTGGATCTCCTATATTCAATCAGAAAGTGTGCCCCTACTCCGCCTAGCACGGAGTAGTTTATTTGATACCTACTCCGGGTTACAGACTGAAATGGGTCCCACACAATATGATACAAGCTCTCCCCTTTGTCTTGTATCCCCACTAGGTTTTTCACTGACTATGTATACCCCTAGGTGTCTTTAATTACATAGCCCTATATCAGTTATGCTTACCCTAAAGGGTGTCTTCAATTACATAACCTTATTGGTTTGAGTTTGTTGGCATGTATGTAAATATTACCCACCCCCTCTAATTTACTTAACCCACCCACTACCCATCCAATTTTACTTAACCCTAACTTAAGTTCATAATCATACAATCCTTATTGATTAAATTAGGTTAAGCAGTCCAATTCATTACCATGTCCAATTATGGTTGTAATGGGCTAGACCTCCCATATTAGGCTTACAACGTGGGGATGCCGGATATGCCAGTTGGTTCCGGGCAGTCTTATTCCACAGTTGGGTCTAACATTGTGCCTTGGCCCGATTCATATTTGCACACTTAGACCTCTCACATTAGGTTAAGCATTAGTGGCTGCTGGATATGCCGGTCGGGTCCGGGCAGACTTCCACCACTAATGCAACCTAGTCTCGTGTCATAAGTGCAATTACAATTCATAATTGTAATTACTAGACATTCCATTTTTATCAAATTCTACCTATGTCATTATAGATGATTATTTCTCTTTTTATCCCCATTTGAATTATTTGTCCAAAAGTGTTCATATTCAAATTATGCCAATATTAACCCTTCTCTCCCGTTCCCTAACTAGCGTACACATAAATTGGCGGCATGCCTAGGCTAGACAATAGCCTAGTCATAAACGATAATACGGAAAATAATGGGAATATAACTAAAGTGATCATCTTGGCATAAACATAAACTAGCATGATAATAAGGAGAATGGACATGTAATTAACATCATAACAAGGTGGACATAAAACTGATGAACTGGTGGCAGTCAATTGATTCTAACATAATTATGATGTCACAATAACCATAGTAAGATCTAAATTAGCAATTTAGATGTCCAATTGGATTAGATCTAACATGATAACACAAGGTGATAAATTAGATCACATAATTCAGATCTAGAGCTTAAAGTAGATCTAACACCATTAGAATGACATAATCGCATGTTTAGATCTAAATATGGGTTCTCATGTCCAATTTACAATTTATCTAAGTTTATCGCAATATGACAGGTGAAAGGTGATTTACATAAAGAACTGGATCTAAACAATGTTGCAACTATCCAAATTAACAGATTTACACTCACCATAATATAGTTACAAGTCAAGATCCACATAGGTAACATAATAGAATAATCACAGTTGTATTAGATCTAAAAGTGTAGATCTATTATGACATAGTATACGAATTAACAATAGCATAGATCCACAGTTTACAACATATCCAATTCACAGTCTTTCACAATTTACTTTTATTTATTTAAACCTAAAAGCAACTAGAAACTCACAGTGTTAGTTTTAGAGAATTGAGAAAGAACGGATTTTGAATTTCTGAATTTGATTTGCAAAGTGCGTTGTTGTAGAAAAAGGTTCCGTCTTAGTTCGTATCCCAGCAGCATATAGCCTCCAAGATTTCCAATGAAGAAAATAGGATAATAGGACACATATATATAGCTGCAAGACCCCTTGAAATCGAGTGCCACGTCATCCCTAGGGGTGTCGACAACCCTGTGGGTGGGTCGGCACGTAGGTCGACACCCCTTAAGGTGGTTGACCCCTAGGTCGACACCCCTCTGGGGGGTTGACCCTCTAGAGCGGGATTTTTTCTTCCTTATCGAATTTTTCAATTTCGAACTGTTTTGGATAAAATTCTAACTCATCTCTGACTCATGCGTATATATATAATCTTTCTGTGAGTATACAAACTTAAAACCCTCATGTCTTCTTCATACGGTGTCCGTTTTACGCAAATCAAATGTCTATCTTGACTAGAATTTCGAGACGAGTGCAATGGTGCAGTCCGTTTCCTCTATTTCTGAATATTAAATTAATTATTATTATTTAATTTATCCTCTTTAATGTTGTTAAAAATTCGGGGTGTTACATTCTCCCCTACTCAAAGGATTTCGTCTCGAAATCTCTAATTTGAGAAGAATGCATATCCTACCATCCATCATCCATCTACTCATCCACCAATCACTGACATCCATTGTCCTCAAAGATTTCTAATGCTTATATGAATATATGCAAAGGTGTGTGTATATGTCCCAGCACTAATGCGAAAATCAGGCGGTCTACTGATTCAGTTGACCTGCTTAATGCAATGTATGTTAGTGCATGAATCCATTATATATGCAAATAATCGTATTATATCATGTGAGTTTTATATGTGTGCACATTCATTTTTCCAAATGCAACATCCATATGCTAATTCATCCATTTCCATCCATAAAAGAAAAGAAAATGCACACACATCCATATGCAGTATGAGAGTGATTGAGTCGATCTAGTGCCTAATGTGTGTGTGTATGCGTCCACAGCCAACCACTAGCAAACACTTGCGTCCATCAAACATAACTTGTTTCAAACACGTGTTTACATCCATAGTATTCCTATCTAAAGGCCAAAAAATACTATGGATCAGATATACTCAATTGACAGAAACAAGTACTGATTAAACTTTGACAAAGGAGTTAAGAACATACCCTCGAAAAGAAATGGGTACGAAGCACGAATATTGTCTTCGGTCTCCCAAGTCGCATCCTTTAGGCTATCTTCCCATTAAACCTTTAGCAACTTGATCTCCTTATTGCACAGTTTCTTAACTTCTGATTCAAGAACAAGGGTAGGGACTCGTCTAACGTCGCCTCCCAATCCACTTCTACTTCTTCCAACATACTCGGTTCAACAACTTTTACGGTGTCATGCAGGCACTTCCGTATATGAGAGACATGGAAAATGTCATGAACACTAGATAGATTTTCTTGGAGTTTCACTCAATAGGCCATTTGGCCAATTCTCTCGGTTATGGGAAATGGTCCCACAAACCTAGTGCCAACTTCCCTACTGCTCCGAAGCGAACCACATTCCTTAGAGGTGATACTTTGATAAAAACTAAGTCTCCTACTTCAAATTCGATGTCAGTTCTTCTCTTGTTTGCATAGGACTTCTGCCTATCTTGAGCTGTCTTCATCCGCTGTCGAATAAAGTCAATCTTTTTGGACGTTTCCCTAACCATATCTGGTCCAAGTAATAATCTTTCTGTAGATTCCCACCAAAAAGTTGGTGATCTACAAGATTGTCCTTAATGCTTCGAAGGGTGCCGTGGCGATGCTAGCTTGATAACTATTATTATAGGCAAACTCTACTAAAGGAAGATGCTCTTCCCAAGTCCCTCTGAAGTCTAGGATACACAGTCTTAAAAGATCTTCAAGAATTCTTTTCACCCTCTCCATCTGCCCATCTGTCTGAGGATGATAAGGAGTGCTCAAACACAATTGTGTACCTAATGCTTCTTGCAAACTCCTCCAAAATTTGCTAGAAAAGATAGGGTCACGACCGCTTACGATGTTGGAAGGTACTCCATGAAGAAGAACTATCTCACAAACATAAATTGTTGCCAACCACGATGTCGTCCTCTTACTCTTAACTGGAATAAAGTGATCGCTTTTAGTGAGTCTATCTACCACCACCCAAATACTGGTATTGCCCTTCTTTGACCTAGGCAAACCATCTTTGAAATCCATAGATACGCTCTCCTATTTCTACTGCGGAACCTCTAACGGATGAAGTAATCCACCGGGCTTCTTTTGCTCGGCTTTGACCTACTGGCAAAATAAACACTGTGAAATAAATTCGGCTACATCTTTCTTCATCCCAGCCCAAAAGAAAACCCTCTTCATGTCTCTATACATCTTGTCACCACCTGGATGAATAGTCATCTTAGAATGGTGGGCTTCTTCTAGGACAGCCTTTATCAAGCTTCCAGTTTGAGGAACACAAAGCCTTCCATCTCGTCGCAACCACACCTTTTCATCTTCGAATGTCTACGGAGGTGACTAGAAGTCTCCCCTCTTTTGAGCTTTTCTATGGTGTCTAAAATCTGTGGGTCACCTTGTTGCGAAGCTCCTATTTGGTCCATAAGATTTGGTGGTATCTCCAAGGATGCAAACAAATTAGGCAAAACCTCGATGGAGGGTCTAAAATCAAAAGCTAATATGAACTCCAAGTTCTTTCTTTCCACAAATAGAGGACTCAGGGTCATCCTCTTCCTACTTAGTGCGTCTACCACTGCATTACCCTTGCCAGGGGTATATGCAATTTCAAAATCATAAGAAGCTAAGAACTCCATCCACCGTTGTTGCCTTAAGTTGAGATCCTTCTGTGAGAATAGATACTAGATAGATTTATGATCGGTGTATAACTTGAACCTTTCTCCAGGTAAACAATGATGCCATGTCTTTAACGCGAATACTATGGCTGTAGTGACCCGAAAATCCGGTCCAATTTAAGCTGACCAAATAACACAAGTCCAACCCCAAATTGCACTGGATATTCAAGAAATTAATAGAAAGAAGATAGAGGGTGAGGAAAGATTAGATAGAAACTTAAAATAGAAGAAGAAGAATACAACATCAGAGTAACACGAATCTCACAGCGGAATGAATAACATATAATAGATAATATATCCTTGAAATAAAATCAGTATATGTATACATATCATTATCGAAGTTCAACACTTACAACACAGCAGAATAATATTAGCTATATAATCCTGAAGCCTCCTGCTCCAGCTCTTCAAGTATCTGTAAATATCGACTACTTGACAGCCCATACAAAATTGGGCACCCAAGAGTTTAGGGAAAACAAAACAAAATAAACTCCGGATCAGTCATGGGACTGGTATGAGTAAAACAGTTTAAAACAGTTCGAACATGTAAACGATATCTCATAAGACCACGCCGTATAACGGAACGGGTTTTTCCCTTAAGAGAATCCAAAATACCTTTATATCAAAAACCTTTTGATATTATAATAATGTCTACCGGTCACAATATAATAATCATCTAGCAGAAACGCTTTCATCTTACGTTCTACATATATAGTATACGATCAAAACCGCAAGCACGTATTGGGTAATGGATTTCCAACTATGACAAGGTATGGAACCACCTTTCGCTAGTGTACCTCTAGAAAGGAATACACTGGGTTCAACAAGAACATATTGCAACCCGGCCACACATGACCAACCACTCATTTCGCTTGAGTGTATCGAATGTATACCACCAACGGTTGGGACCAGCAACCGTTTCCCGAATGGGACAATATCGACAATAGATTTTTAGAAGTAAATGAAACTCTAGATCAGGTGATTATACACCCTAATAGGTGCGACCTACATAGCCATGCTGCCTGCCCGATTTCTGTCACTTACCGGATGATGAGGCTTGAGGTTACGCTTTATCATCACATTAGATTCATTTTGAATGTCGCATTGTCAGATCCATCGAAAATCACTAATTGACGTCTACAATAGTACATTATGTTTTAGCTAAAGAAGTTTCATTCTCCGCTTCCACTCTTGGTACGGTTGAAGAAATCAATGTACGTGACCTTTCTAGAAATACTCTGTCAGACATTGCTCCATACAAGTCATCCAGGAACAGGATGAACCGAAGGCACTATTCAGTACATCCATCTTAGGTACTGTTATCTAAGACTTATACAATAGCCCTTGCACTTTACTCCGTCTTCAATTATCTTTGGCATATACGATTGGCAATGCTTATGCCAATACAGAGTGGTTCTTTGGATAATAATCCAGCCGGTCTCTCCATATTAACAACGTTAAAATGGTCAAAACTTCGATAGTCTGTGATTTAACCATCAAAGAAAAACAGGTGTGCAAATAATGATATTATTTCCAGATGGAAATTATATCGATCAATCATCAATCATATATATATATATATATCTATATATATATTCATATTTTCCTTATTTTCTATGTTTAGAAAATATACGTTAACGCTGGAAAACATTTCCATAACTTATATACGTATCACTATTCTTCTACAACTATCAGTCTCTGATTGTAAACTAGTATAAGAAAAATTCCCTTAGTACCAATCCCAAAGGTCGAAACGAACATCAGATAGACCCTTAGGAAACCATTTAGCTTAACCAGTCTCCAGTCAATTTCTGATTTAGCTTAACTACATTTCTTAACTCATTATACATTCCCTTTTCTAATTCATATTTCCAATTTCAATATTTGATTACGTTTCTGATTTTATTTGGAAAATATTTCCAAACCTTCTTTACTTGGATTTAAACAGATGTTTAATTCAACATCGCGACGACAACTCAAACCACTATACTTATTTACTAAATTCACTTAACCACTTTCACTCTCGAACCTTAATTATTTCTAAATTAAAAGCGCAGTCAATCAAGTTGGGGTATAGCTACCCTCAGACCTTAACTGAACCACCTTTCAAATCTCGAAATAGATAAGATTCACCTTTTTAACTCTTTAACTCTTCCTCACGAACCCTGGGATTCTATTTACGAACCCCCTTCTTTTACAAGTTTACGAGATTATAACAATGGTGTTATAATCTCCTGCATCTGAAATATATTATCTTTAATATGACTTTTTATTTCCTAACTCGAATAATATAATGACAACTAATTTATTTACTCCTATTCGATTTAACTCTATTCAATAACTCTAGTTCGATTCAACTCTATCGATTAACTCTAACTGATTAACTCTAATCGATTTACTCTTTTCACTTAACTCCTTTCAAATAACTAGACTGGATCACTCCTTTAACTCTACTCGAATAAACTATATTCGATTAACTCCTTTAATTCTATTCGAATAAACTATATTCGATTTACTCCTTTAATTCTATTTGAATAAACTATATTCGATTTGCTTACTTTCGAATACTTATATTCGATATTCTCTTTCTTCAAATAAATCTTATTCGATTTAACTCCTGCCGAATAAATAGATTCGATCAACTCACTTCGAATATTTCGGATTCGATTCACTTCTTCGAATAACTAAATTCGATTAACTCCATTTGAATAACTCTAGTTCGATTTAACTCTATCGATTAACTCTAACTGATTAACTCTAACTGGTTTAACTCTAACTGATTAACTCTAACTGATTAACTATAACTGGTTTAACTTTAACGGATTAACTCTAACTGGTTAACTCTAACTGGTTTAACTCCAACTGATTAACTCTCTGTCCTTATTCAGTTTCAAACATCGATGTTGAAATCGATTTTTTCTTCTTTATATAAGTCCTGGCTTATATATTCTATTTATCCAAATGAAAAATATTTAACTTAATTTATAAATATCATTTATAAATCAATCTGCTCCTTTTATCTGTTTACTTCTTCATATATAAGTTCAAACTTATATATATATGTCTATTTATCCAAAGATAAATATTTCCTTTATAATCTATTTGTTTCCTAAATGCCTTTACCCATGTTTCCTTTTTAATCCTATTTGTAAATGGTTTACAAATATTTTCCTTTCAAATTCTATTTGCAAATATTCCCTTTATTAACCTTATTTGTTTATCCTAAGTATTTCCTTTATTAATATCTTATTTATTTAACAAATAAATATCTCCTTTTCTTATTCTATTTATTTAACAAATAAATAACCCTTTTAATAACTTATTCTGTTTCCTAAGTCAATATCTCTTTTATAATTTATTTACTTAACAAATAAGTATTTCGTTTAACATCTCCTATTTATTTAACCAATAAATATCTCATTTATAAAATCTTATGATTTAATAAATATTCCCTTTTCTTTATAAATATTTCATTTATAAAGATTTCCCTTTTTCTATATAATTTCACCTATAAAGATTTCTATTTATAGATATTTCATTTATAAATATTTCATTTATAAACATTTCATTTATAAAACCCTTTTGATTTTATAAATATTTTATTTTCAAATACCATTTGAAAATTCCCCTTTTTCACATTCCAGTATGTTATGGTGTTTAATATATCAATTCACAATAACCAATATCATCCCAAAGCATATAATTAACCACATATTATAAACTGCATCATATATCACAATATATGAAAATAATAAAATAGCTGTTGAGGAATCCAGTCGGATTCCTCCAACCTGTTTCCCTGCATCCACAGATGTTACACAATAAAATCAACGTCACTTTCAGTTCCATATGATATATTCTGTTAAATAGAATCAATATAGAAATTCAACTAACTGACTAGCAGTTAAATCAAACAGTCAACACACAGTCAATCAGCCAATATTTAATAGTTCTAAAAATAGAACATGAAATTCTAAACCGTTCAGAGTCAGTGAGATTTACTCACATTGGATGATCATCGTTAATAACGATAACCATCGCTTGATTCAGACGGACAATTTATTTTGCTATAAATTGTAACGAGCTTCGATTCGCTCTCAGTCAGTTCCATTGGGTAGTGTCCGTCCATACAATCCTGTCGGATCCTATTTCGTAGAATTCTGACAATATATGATAACGTTATTGAATTTACAAGTTCATACACAATTGGATTAATTTAAAACTAAAAACCCAAATTTCAATTGGGCCTTTACCCTTATTTTTGCTCCACGTCGGCCTACTTCATTTCAGCCCAAAATCCGCGTTCCTCTTCTTCCCTAAACATGAAAAATCGCTCCTGTAAAAATCCAAACAACTCCTAGGCTCAAAGCCGATTCTTGCTTCCACCGAATCATGAACAACTACATTAACCAACTCAGCATTTGAATTCTCGTTAACCTTAAAACGCGTTCCTCAAACATACCATTGCTGAAGACTTCGACCGCTTCCTCCTAGTCCATTATCCCACGATTCAACAAACTTAAAGCACCATGTTTCTCTTCATCGAAATCCCCTTCTCTACGTTATCAAAATATCCAACTAGCAGGCAATGAACGATTACCATCCTCCTCCCAGGATCCACGCTACAGAGAATCTCACATCCCGTTAATTGATCGAAATACACCAAATGCTCACAGTAGGTTTGAAACGATGCCAGGAAACCCACTTCGAACTCCATCTCTTCCATCTCACCTTCAATCTCCTGCTATCCTTAACCCTAGGCTCACGCTATTATTTCCAGTGAACAGAATGAGGTTCGAACCCTTCAACAATTATATAGGAATGAGGAGCTTGCTTCATGGAGTGCAAATATATGGGTTCTGCAATTATTAGTAATTGATTTGGTTTTCTAAAAATTTATAAATATGAGGATGTTTGACTGGAAGAAAGAAAAATGTAGCGGCGCTGTTTCCTTGGCCAAAGAAGAATGAATTAGGGTCTAAGAAAGTAAATATTATTTATAGAGAAATTTTAATAATTTTATATTGATTATTATATTAATTTTTCTTTGTACTGCTGCTTGTGTTTGTCTCTTAAAATTTCCTATGACCACATACGATACCCAAAAATCTTGAAAATTGACATGTAACTATAGTTCGACATTACGGTCCCAACGAAACTAGTTTCGTCGAATTCCGACTCTGTATGCTCACACAGCGTATTTTTAAAGGTCAATTTATCGACTGTTTTTCAATCCAAAAACCTATACGGCCACACAGTGACCCCAAAAATCAAGAAAATTGTTATCTAACAATAATTTGATGTTGCGGATCCAACAAAATTAGTTTCGTCGAATTCCGACTTCGTTTTCAAAAGTGGCTATTTTTAAAGCTCTGAATGACCATTTAAATATATAAATATATTTAAATATAATTAAATTAAATATAAATAATTTAATATTATCGTATATATTCACAGTAGAATATCATACAGCTCTAGAATATTCCTATATGAATTTCTAACTTGATATTCACTTCTGGGTCAACCCGATATTCGATTTATACTGAAATTCCTTTTCAAAATATAAATAATTCCTATATAAATTATAAAGGAATTATACAGTGACTTTTCTAAAATTTGATTTGGACATAAATCAAAATCTACACAAAGAAATCCCGATTTTTCCCTTTCACTAGAAAGATATACTCCACCAGCTCCTAACGTTTCTTGTTTAACAGAAATCCAGCTTAAAACGAATCCTGTACCTTCAGTTGAAGTTCAAATCACCAAATATCGAACTGCAGTGCCATTTCGGGCTCGATTTTAATTATATTATAATTCCACGTTCAAACTATCATCGTTTAAATATATTCGCTAGTATAATTCAACTCTAAACTGAAATATATATTATAAATTTGCCCAGTTCACATTATATTGCCAATTCACTAATTCTGATTATTTCAGAATTAAATATATTATTTAATTTATTATTTTCATTAAATATTCACCATTATTTAATTCCACAACCATTAAATTCTCTTAATCACCTTTTAAATAATTAAATAAATTAATTATTATACCGCTGAAGATGCAGGTCATTACATTCTTACCCACTTAAAATAATTTCGTCCTCGAAATTGCTAAGGTAGAGAAAAACCCTATTAACTGGTTAGAACCTATTTGTTCACTTCTTAAATTCAGTTTCAACTGAACCAATTTAATTTCAATTAAAATATTAACTAATTCTTATCAACGAAAATTTTCCAAAATCCTGAAAATTTTCTAACGCCTTAACTTTTCGAAAAATTTCGCCAGCACCTCCTTTGTACTGGTCAATAGGTCAAACTCCAACTCGCCTCTCTGGGCCATCTCCAACCCAAAAGAAAATCAAACAGCCAAGTAGCTTGCCAATTCGGCTCATAAATCTCATTCCATACGAAATATAAACTTGTACCTTTTTGTCAGGCATATCAATTATATCCCTTTCATATGCTATCAACTCAGCATATACCAAAGTTATCCCAATCAAATTCTGAAATCACTTTTACCTCCAACACAACCATTCGTTTTTTACCAAGCCAAATTTTCATTTCAAACTCAATTTTCGTTCTTGATCCCGAATCCTTAACTCACCAACACAATATCATTTCAAATCAATATTTATTTCCGCTTAACTGGCTTTACTTTATTTCCAATTTGCTTTAACAAATTCCTATTTAATTTGTCTTAAATTAAACAAACCAAATTCTAAGAGTTCTAAACAGCTTTGTTTTTCTCAAAACAATTCAAAAACTTCACTCGTGTATATAGAACCTCGAAAATGAACACCGATGATGTCTAGCTCATCATCGGGGTTATTTCCCAGCTATCGAAGTGAGTTCAATACTGTATCATTTTCAAAATCATTATTAATCACTTTTATTTTGAAATCAGTTCAAAATATCATTCACAATTTCTTGGAATACAATTTAAAATCTCCCAGGATCTTTAAAATTTACATATATTTAATCCAAGTCTATTTACAAACTCAGTTCCAAATTTCCAGGGTTTCAATTTCAATTCTGATTTAAATTTCAGATTTAATTCAATTCATTCTACTTATCTGAATTCTGATTGGTTATTTACATAACAATTTCACATTTTTATAATCTTATTCGATTATAATATCAACCAATATATCCAATATGTATCAAAATATAGTTTGGGTAAAATATTTTCATTTGCCCTCTTTCAAAACATATCGTGCCGACCCATCGTATTTGAGTGTTTATAAACTCCTACGGATAAGTGGATCAAACTAATCGACCAGAACTCATAAACTATTCAACCAATAAATCTTCACAATATAAAAATTATTTCTATATCATCTACAAATACTTCACTCGTATATATACACTCAAACTCAATCTAGGGTATTACTAACCCTATCTCTATCGAGTCACGCCACAGAGCCAAGGTAATTCTTAACTTAAGCTCTGATACAAACTGTAGTGACCTAAAAATTTGGTCCAATTTGAGCTGACCAAATAACACAAGTCTAACCCCAAATTGCACTGGAAATTCAAGAAACTAATAGAAAGAAGATAGAGGGTGAGGAAAGATAAGATAGGAACTCAGAATAGAAGAAGAAGAAGACAACATCAGAGTAACACGAATCTTACAGCGGAACGAATAACATATAATAGATAATATATCCTTGAAATAAAATCAGTATATGTATACACATCATTATCGAAGTTCAGCACTTACAACACAGTGGAATAATATTAGCTATATAGTCCTGAAGCCTCTTGCTCCAGCTCTTCAAGTATCTGTAAATCCCGACTACTTGACTGCCCGTACAAAGTTGGGCACCCAAGAGTTTAGGGAAAACAAAAAAAAAATAAACTCTGGGTCAGTCATGGGACTAGTATGAGCAAAACAGTTTAAAACAGTTCGAACAAGTAAACGATATCTCATAAGACCACGCCGTATAACGGAACGGGTTTTTCCCTTATGAGAATCCAAAATACCTTTATATCAAAAACCTTTTGATATTATAATAATGTCTGTCGATCACAATACAATAATCATCTAGCAGAAACACTTTCATCTCACGTTTTACATATATAGTATACGATCAAAACCGCAAGCACGTATTGGGTAATGGATTTCCAGCTATGACAAGGTATGGAACCACCTTTCGCTAGTTGTAGTGGCCGAAAATCCGTACCAATTTGAGATGACTAATATCCTACACATTCAACTCAAAGTGCACGAAAATTCAGATTATTAATAGAAAGAATTTAGAGGATGAGATAGAAAAGATAGAACTAATAGAATAGAAGAAGAAGAAGAACATCAAAATCAGAGTAAACATGAATCTCACAGTGGAACGAATAACATGTATTATAACATAACTTTTGAAATACAAAACTGTGTATATACATACCATTATCAGAGTTATCACAGCGGAAATAATCTCTAAATAACTAATGGTGAAGCTTCCTGCTTTGAGCTCCTCTAAGTGAATATGTAAAATACTGAACACTTGACTGCCTGTACAAATTTGGGCACCCAAGAGTTTAGGGAAAAACAAACAAAACAAACTCTAGGTCAGTCATGGGACTGGTGTGAGTAAATTCCAACCATACTGTTTAACCTTGAAACTCCTTTTGAAACAAAAGAATAATAGTAAGACCAGCCCACACATAAACTTGGACGGTTTTTACCTTACTATAACCCAAATTACTTTGATATCAAATCCAGTGATATTATGATAATGCCTAAACAAATAATTATCCAAGTAGCAGAACGCTTGCATCTCGCGCTCCACATATATATATATATAGTATTAAATCATAAACCGTAGGGCGCTTATTGGAGATTGGACTCCAACAGACAAGGTATGGGAGCACCTTCCGAATAGTGTGCTCTAAAGGGGATACACCTGGGTTCAACAAGAACGTCTTGCAACCCGGCCGCACATGACCGACCATTCATTCAGCTTGAGTGTATCGAATATATTGCCACCACGGTTGTAGGCCATCCAACCATCATCCGAAGATACAGAATCGAAAAAGAAGTATAAATATGAATTTTCTCTAGATCGGTGATAATACACCCTGCTTGGGGATGACCCAACTAGCCATGCTGCCTAGCCCAACTTTTGTAACTTCCTGGTTGTGAGGCTAGAGGCTACGACTATCTTCAGAACATCTAATCACCATTCACTTTGAATGCCACATCGTCAAATCCGTAATCACATATTGATTACACAAATGCATACTGGGTGTAGAATAAAGAGAAGTTACCTTCTCCCCACCAACTTGGTATATTCGTAAAAATCAACGGCGTGACTGTTGGAAATACTCTGTCAGACACTCGTCCATACAAGTTGTCCTTGGACTGGACAAACAGAAAACACCATTCTGGAACAGGACGACCCTTGCATTTAACTCTGTCTTCAAGTTTCTCCAGCATAATATATCTCGCGGCGCTTATGTCTTTACGGAGTGGTTTTCAGATAACATATCCAACCGGTCTCTCCGTGTTGACAACGATGGTCAAAACACTTCGATGGTCGGTTATTTAACCATCGAAGTAAAAAAAAACATCCATTCTAATGTATATTTAACACCCTACAAACACGGGTACTTTTTATTTAACATTCGTTTTCATTATTCGAATTCCCATATCTTACCAGATATTTCTCAGATCCCGTTTATCCTTTTTACACTTCTTGGAAAACATGTCCAGTTATTATAAACTCCTATTCTCCCACGTTCCGGAAAATATACGTTATTAACGTTCGGGCTATTTTCATCAATTTCACATTCTTTATTTATATACTTGGATAATCTACCCTATTTACATTTGGAAAATATTTCCAATTTCATTTTAACCTTTTAATCGGCCCAATGTTCACTTTTAAAACATTATTCACTTTGAAATGTGAATACCATCCCTTATTATAGAAATCTGAACATCTTTATCATATAACTCTATATTCACGTAATAATTCCCCTTATCTTGTTTACCGAAATCTCTTTCCTACTGTTATATTCCCATTCCACTTTATAAACTCCTTTTCTAAGTAACTTTTTATCAAATCAATATTAAATTTATAATTAAATACTGATTTCTATCCTATCAACATTTATTTGTTTAAAACTAAATGTTAATTAACCTATCAGGTTATAATTCCTAAAAATGATTTACTTCAATACATTCGACTTCGTCGAATTTAGTTCCAAATCCTAATGGTTTAATTCTAATTACATTTCGAACATCGAAATGCTGCCATCGTTTTCTACCATGATTCTCCAATTTCTCTTTCTATACTTATTCTTGTATTTTCTTTGGATAAACATCGTTACCTATTTCTTTTAGCATAAGTGGATATCAAATCAAACTGTTTCATTTCCTAGGAAGTGCTGCTATATATAAAAATCACGCTTAAGTTTGGTCAACAACGCTAATTTATCGCTATAGTGAAAACTTGCAATACGCTGTATTATCCTCTTTATAACTAATCTCAATACCTCAGTCACACTTACCTTGTCAACAGCGTTATTTTATTGTTATAGTTCAAACTTGTCATACGCTGTAATATTTCCCTTTATAACTAATTTTGACCTAACAGTCACACTTTAGCCTAATCAACAGCGTTTATTTTATCGCTGTAGTCCTACGACTTTCAATACGCGGCTATATTCCCTTTATACTAATCTTTACGTCTCTTTCCGTTACAAACTGATATCATTCCTCTATAATAGTGAAGCCGTTCAAGTTGGGGTATTTTATCTACCTCAGACCTTGATCGAGAATGTTCTTACCTTATAACAGATATAAATCTGTACTCTAATCCCTTATTACTTATAATATACATTAAATCGTATTTCCTTGTTTTATTTTGGAATATGGTTTTATAACACCATATTCATACTTCGAAATCTCTGTTGTTTATGGCTATCTATATTAAACATTTGCTCTTCGCTTTAACTTTATTCCATCGGTAACTTCGTTAACTTATTTTATCTACTTCTTACCATGGGATTAACATAATTAATCTAACAATATTTATTAACTGTTTATTTTAAAATAATTATCCCAAATTATTTACTTATCGGATAATTACAGCTTCATACTTATTTAACTAAATAATCGTTTATATTTACTTTATAAAACGAACTATAAAATACTAATTTATAATTGAACTTCTATTATAATTCAGACATCGCTTTAATTATAAAATAAATTTTTTATAATTAACTTCGTTGATTTGCCTGACGGCCAATCACTTCTTAACAAAACGATGGTTTTACGGTCGTTTGTTACCACTTTCTTAATCGATATCGTTTATTGATTTATCGAAACAGATGTTGAATTTCCATTCAACATCAATATTCACATGGGGTTTTAAATATAATTCTGGTTCAAACAGTGCATACAAAACAAACAGTACATATAAATATCAAGGAATCCGGTCGAATTCCTCCAACCGGTTTCTGCATCCATAGATTTTAGTCAAACAATTATCACTGATTCCATACTAGGGAATATTAAATTGACGGAATCATTATCTTACATATGCAATGATATATTTTTCAACCAATTTAATTGTGATCTACCTAAACGACCATCACACAGTATTCAACCAATATTAAAATATAATTATAATATTTTAAAATAGATCAGAGTTAGTGATTTTACTCACCTTGGCGCGTTAACCGTTAAATAGCGATTTGCATCAATCGATCCAATCAGATGTTTAATTCGCCTAAAATTGTACCGTGCTTCGAAAACTATCCACATCCATTCTGGTATGTAGTCTGCATTCATACGATCTCAGTGTACTTCTTCCCAATGCCATACATCCCGCTCCAGTAACTTTTGTTTGAGCCTCCTGTGTCATGAACTTCCATCCTTAAAAGACTTCAAACTTCCCCCACTTTTTTTTCTTTTTTTCTTTTATCATCAAAACTCCGGGCCTAAAGCCCATAATGAACAAGCATCGATGAACCCCTTCTTCTCCCATACTTCTTCCTTTATCAGTTAACACAACTCCTTTTAATTTCCTCTTAGGGCCCCAACAATTTAATCTGGCCCATCTCCATAAGTTAGAACCCAACCCTTAACGACATCATCTTCTTCCTCTTGTGAACCCTTTTCTGTACACAAAAATCCGCCATGCAATACGTTGGTCCCTCGAAAAACACTTAACAATACACCATCTTCCTCTAAAATTACTTCCTTCTACTTTGAATAAAAACCACTAGCTCTCGCTACTCATGGCATTAGAAGAATTGTGTACATCCCCTTCCAATGGAATCTCCTTCTTTCCAAATGTGAGCATATCCATCTCAAACCCCGTTTTAACTAACCGGACTTCTGATGGCCGATCACCACAAAGTTCTGCACGTGCTCTACACAACCTCGGTAACTCAAAAACCTCATATATATTTTCTTTGAACAACTCGTCTAAACCATACCGTCATATCTTCTTTGTACACGGTTCCTTCCCCAACCATGCTATTGTGCATCCCCAAACTCACATACACATGTACACAAAGACATCACTTCCTTCATACAACCGTGTATTCAGAAGATAACTCAGCTATAAATCAGTGAAGGACCGTTCTGCTTTAACACTGAAATCCACCTTTCCTTGCTCATGCCTGAAAAAATATAGTGCCATTTCGAACTTTTCAAACTCCATGTTCTCCAACATACACACAGTACGCATACTTACCCTGTAGCTCCCTTCATTATCCACTTCCTTCATAAGAAGTTTCAGCTCACTCCATTTCACATATTAAAATTGCTCCCAGTACTTCATTCCTTCATGAAAAAAAACCATTACGTGTCGTGATCTCTCCCACGCAAATCCATGAAAATGCAACCGAGTCCCCTCTTGTATACCGACTTTGCAATGGTTCCCCATGCAACACGGCTAGCTACTCCACACTTCAACGCTTCCTTCCTTCCTTCTCCTCATGACCGTATATATTCCTTCCCACCCACTTGTAAACACAGTACCTCTCCTCCTCCAGTATTTGAACATGTCCACTTCCCACCTCAGCATCTACCACTAACCACCAAAGACCGCAACAGAATCTTCCACATATCACATGCATGAACATCAACGTGTATACATGGGACAACCTCCCACATTTTCGAGCTGCTCCTCCACTGTTTTCCATGTGAATACCACCTTTTACCCACTCTCTTGGGGTTTTCTGGATGGATGAATGGAGGCGGTGAACTCAAATTTATATACTAGAGGATGCTTAAGGTCTAAGGTAAGAAAAGCATAGGGAGGATAGGCTTCGTAGCATGTAGTTCCCTGTTTCATTTACTGTGTATGCGTGTATGTGAAAAGATGGGGTACGATTTCTTAATCGCTAAGGAAACAAAGATATTTTTCTTTATTATAGGGTAGACTTATTTTTTTATTTATCTTTTAAAACATCAGTATGGGCAGATCAACACAAAATGACAAGGAAAATGAATCATGGCATTGTACCTGATCTGGAGCATTACTTGTGCATGGTGTATAAACATAGGACGGTATGGAAATTAGATATGAGATATTTTTGTCCCAAGAGACTTTAGTTCCTAGTGGTTCATTAACTCTACTTAGAGATTTTATGCCTTTTCATGATTATCTAGAGTGTATAAATGTTATTTTCCAGTGAAGTTGGTGTTCGATCGACTATGTACTCCTATAAAGAATTTCCAACTCGTCTTTAGTTTGAAGTTTACACGCTATATATATAATACATAGTATTTCGTTTATTTACGCACTGCAATGTACAAAAATAAAAATACATTCACGTCAAGAGTGGTGCCATGATCCCAGAAATATAATAATATCGGCAGGTTAACTCGTTCTGTGAAACCCCGAAATACCGATACAGGGCGCAAAATACTCCAAATAAAAGTTGCATATTTAATTAATTAAAAATTACAGTAAAATTCTAAAAAATTAAATTATCACTATGCCCCAAAAGAACCCTGTCCAAATTTGAATCCTATATCTAGTTATTTCAAATAAACCATTACGGTCGATATACGATTTCATAGCGACTTTCTGAATATTTAATTTGGATATATCTTGCAATATATAATCCGAAATCTCGATTTTTCACTTCTGTCAGAAAGATACAGTTCAACAGATTCCAACGCTTCTTGTTTCGAAGAAATCCAACTAGTAACTTATCATGTACGCTCAGTTGAAGTTCAAAACGTTAAATTACAAACTGCAGCGTTGTCGTGAGCTCGATTGTAATTAATATATATTTTTATACGTTCAACTTCATTTTAATTAATATATACATCTACTTATATTACGATTTCAATATTTAAACTGATTTAAATATTCATATACGAACCGATAAAAATGCGGGACGTTACACTAGTGTACCTCTAGAAAGGAATACACTGGGTTCAACAAGAACATCTTGCAACCTGGCCACACATGTCCGACCACTCATTTCGCTTGAGTGTATCAAATGTATATCACCAACGGTTGGGATCAGCAACCGTTTCTCGAATGGGACAGTATCGACAATAGATTTTTAGAAGTAAATGAAACTCTAGATCAGGTGATTATACAACCTAATAGGTGCGACCTACATAGCCATGCTGCCTGCCCGATTTCTGTCATTTACCGGATGATGAGGCTTGAGGTTACGCTTTATCATCACATTAGATTCACTTTGAATGCCGCATTGTCAGATCCATCGAAAATCACTAATTGACGTCTACAACAGTACATTATGTGTTAGCTAAAGAAGCTTCCTTCTCCGCTTCCACTCTTGGTACGGTTGAAGAAATCAATGTACGTGACCTTTCTGGAAATACTCTGTCAGACATTCCTCTACACAAGTCATCCAGGAACAGGATGAACCGAAGGCACTATTCAGTACATCCATCTTAGGTACTATTATCTAAGACTTATACAATAGCCCTTGCACTTTACTCCGTCTTCAATTATCTTTGGCATATATTATTCGCAACGCTTATGCCAATACAGAATGGTTCTTTTGGATAATAATCCAACCGGTCTCTCCATATTAACAACGTTAAAATGGTCAAAACTTCGATAGTCTATGATTTAACCATCAAAGAAAAACAGGTGTGCAAACAACGATATTATTTCCAGATGGAAATTATATCGATCAATCATCAATCATATATATATATATATATATATTCATATTTTCCTTATTTTCTATGTTTAGAAAATATATGTTAACGCTGGAAAACATTTCCATAACTTATTTACGTATCACTATTCTTCTAGAACTATCAGTCTCTGATTGTAAACTAGTATAAAAACAATTCCCTAAGTACCAATCCCGAAGGTCGAAACCAACATCAGATAGACACTTAGGAAACCATTCAACTTAACCAGTCTCCAGTCAATTTCTGATTTAGCTTAACTCCATTTCTTAACTCCTTATACATTCCCTTTTCTAATTCATATATCCAATTTCAATATTTGATTACGTTTCTGATTCTATTTGGAAAATATTTCCAAACCTTCTTTACTTGGATTTAAATAGATGTTTAATTCAACATCGCGACGACAACTCAAACCACTATACTTATTTACTAAATTCACTTAACCACTTTCACTCTCGAACCTTAACTATTTTTAAATTAAAAAAGCAGTCAATCAAGTTGGGGTATAGCTACCTCTCAGACCTTAACTGAACCACCTTTCAAATCTCGAAATAGATAAGATTCACCTTTTTAACTCTTTAACACTTCCTTACGAACCCTGGGATTCTATTTATGAACCCTATTCTTTTACAAGTTTACGTGATTATAACAATGGTGTTATAATCTCCTGCATCCGAAATATATTATCTTTAATATGACTTTTTATTTCCTAACTCGAATAATATAACGACAACTAATTTATTTACTCCTATTCGATTTAACTCTATTCAATAACTCTAGTTCGATTCAACTCTATCGATTAACTCTAACTGATTAACTCTAATCAATTAACTCTAACTGATTAACTCTAATCGATTTACTCTTTTCACTTAACTCCTTTCAAATAACTAGATTCGATAACTCCTTTAACTCTACTCAAATAAACTATATTCGATTAACTCCTTTAATTCTATTCGAATAAACTATATTCGATTTACTCCTTTAATTCTATTCGAATAAACTATATTCGATTTGCTTAATTTCGAGTACTTATATTCGATAATCTCTTTCTTCGAATAAATCTTATTCGATTTTACTCTTGTCAAATAACTAGATTCGATCAACTCACTTCGAATATTTCTGATTTGATTCACTTCTTCGAATAACTAAATTCGATTAACTCCATTTGAATAACTCTAGTTCGATTTAACTCTATCGATTAACTCTAACTGATTAACTCTAACTGGTTTAACTCTAACTGATTAACTCTAACTGATAAACTCTAACTGGTTTAACTCTAACTGGTTAACTCTAACTGGCTTAACTCTAACTGATTAACTCTTTGTCCTTATTCAGTTTCAAACATCGATGTTGAAATCGATTTTTTCTTCTTTATATAAGTCCTGACTTATATATTCTATTTATCCAAATGATAAATATTTAACTTAATTTATAAATATCATTTATAAATCAATCTGCTCCTTTTATCTGTTTACTTCTTTATATATGAGTTCAGACTTATATATATATCTATTTATCCAAAGATAAATATTTCCTTTATAATCTATTTGTTTCCTAAATACCTTTACCCATGTTTCCTTTTTAATCCTATTTGTAAATGGTTTACAAATATTTTCCTTTCAAATTCTGTTTGCAAATATTCCCTTTATTAACCTTATTTGTTTGTCCTATGTATTTCATTTATTAATATCTTCTTTATTTGACAAATAAATATCTCCTTTTCTTATTCTATTTATTTAACAAATAAATAACCCTTTTAATAACTTATTCTGTTTCCTAAGTCAATATATCTTTTATAACTTATTTACTTAACAAATAAGTATCTCGTTTAACATCTCCTATTTATTTAACCAATAAATATCTCATTTATAAAATCTTATGATTTTATAAATATTCCCTTTTCTTTATAAATATTTCATTTATAAAGATTTCCCTTTTTCTATATAATTTCACCTATAAAGATTTCTATTTATAAATATTTCATTTATAAATATTTCATTTATAAACATTTCGTTTATAAAACCCTTTTGATTTTATAAGTATTTTATTTTCAAATACCATTTGAAAATTTCCCTTTTTCACATTCCGGTATGTTATGGTGTTTAACATATCAAATCACGATGACCAATATCATCCCAACGCATATAATCAACCACAGATTATAAACTACATCATATATCACAATATATGAAAATAATAAAATAGCTGTTGAGGAATCCAGTCGGATTCCTCCAACCTGTTTCCCTGCATCCACAGATGTTACACAATAAATTCAACGTCACTTTCAGTTCCATATGATATATTCTGTTAAACATAATCAATATAGAAATTCAACTAACTGACTAGCAGTTCAATCAAACAGTCAACACATAGTCAATAAGCCAATATTTAATAGTTCTAAAAATACAACATGAAATCATAAACTGTTCAGAGTTAGTGAGATTTACTCACATTGGACGATCATCGTTAATAACGATAACCATCGCTTGATTTAGATGGACAATTTATTTTGCTATAAATTGTAACGAGCTTCAATTCGCTCTCAGTCAGTTCCATTGGGTAGTGTCCGTACGATCCTGTCGGATCCTATTTCGTAGAATTCTGACAATATATGATAACGTTATTGAATTTACAAGTTCATACACAATTGGATTAATTTTAAACTAAAAACCCAAATTTCAATTGGGCCTTTACCCTTATTTTTGCTCCACATCGGCCCACTTCATTTCAACCCAAAATCCGCATTCCTCTTCTTCCCCAAACATGAAAAATCGCTCCTGTAAAAATCCAAACAACTCCCAGGCTCAAAGCCGATTCTTGCTTCCACCGAATCATGAACAACTACATTAACCAACTCAGCATTTGAATTCTCGTTAACCCCATAAAACACGTTCCTCAAACGTACCATTGCTGAAGACTTCGACTTCTTCCTCCTACACTATTATCCCACGATTCAACAAACTGAAAGCACCATGTTTCTCTTCATCGAAATCCCCTTCTATACGTTATCAAAATATCCAACTCGCAGGCAACGAATGATTTCCGTCCTCCTCCCAGAATCCACGCTACAGAGAATCGCACATCCCATTAATTGATCGAAATCCACCAAATGCTCACAGTAGGAACGAAACGATGCCAGGAAACCCAATTCGAACTCCATCTCTTCCATCTCGCCTTCAGTCTCCTGCTATCCTTAACCCTAGGCTCACGCTATTATGTCCAGCGAACATAATGAGGTTCGAACCCTTCAACAATTATATAGGAATGAGGAGCTTGCTTCATTGAGTGCAAATATATGGGTTTTGCAATTATTAGTAATTGATTTGGTTTTCTAAAGATTTATAAATATGAGGATGTTTGACAGGAAGAAAGAAAAATGTAGCGGCCCTTTTTCCTTGGCCAAAGAAGAACGAGTTAAGGTTTAAGAAAGTAAAGATTATTTATAGAGAAATTTTAGTAATTTTATATTGATTATTATATTAATTTTTCTCTGTACTGCTGCTTGTATTTATCTCTTAAAAATTTCTATGACCACATACGATACCCAAAAATCATGAAAATTGACATGTAGCTAGAGTTCGACATTACGGTCCCAACAAAACTAGTTTCGTCGAATTCCGACTCTGTATGCTCACACAGTGTGTTTTTAAAGGTCAATTTATCGACTATTTTTCACTCCAAAAATCCGTACGGCCACACAGTGACCCCAAAAATCACGGAACTTGGAATCTAACAATAATTTGATGTTGCAGATCCAACAAAATTAGTTTCGACGAATTCCGACTTTGTTTTCAAAAGTGGCTATTTTTAAAGCTCTGAATGACCCATTTAAATACATATAAATATAATTAAATTAAATATAAATAATTTAATATTATCGTTTATATTCACAGTGGATTACCATACAGCTCTAGAATATTCCTATATGAATTTCTAACTTGATATTCACTTCTGGGCCAACCCGATATTCGATTTATATTGAAATTCCTTTTTAAAATATAAGTAATTCCTTTATAAATTATAAAGGAATTCTACAGCGACTTTTCTAAAATTTTATTTGGACATAAATCAAAGTCTACACGACGAAATCCCGATTTTTCTCTTTCTCTAGAAAGATATACTCCACCAGCTCCTAACGTTTCTTGTTTCACAGAAATCCGGCTTAAAACGAATCCTGTACCTTTAGTTGAAGTTCAAATCGCCAAATATTGAACTACAGCGCCATTTCGAGCTCGATTTTAATTATATTATAATTCCACGTTCAAACTGTCATCGTTTAAATATATTCGCTAATATAATTCAACTCTAAACTGAAATATATATTTTAAATTTGCCCAGTTCACATTATATTGCCATTTCACTAATTCTGATTATTTCAGAATTAAATATATTATTTAATTTATTAATTTCGTTAAATATTCACCTTTATTTAATTCCATGACCATTAAATTCTATTAATCACCTTTTAAATAATTAAATAAATTAATTATTATACCACTGAAGATGTGGGTCATTACAATGGCAGCTAGCTCTAGATCATGGGTGGGATAGTTCTTTTCATGAACTCTCAACTGTCTACCCCCATAATATACTACTTTCCCTTGGAGCCATATGGCACACTGGTAATGCTACTGGTTTTGCATTGTCCACCAGATATATGCAGAAGTCGATCTCTCTCCTTGGAGGTAAACCTCGTACTTCGTCAAAAACATCGGAATAATCTCGAACCGTTGGAACCCATTGCAAATCATATATGGATGCATCTAGAGACTCTTGAAATCTAAGTATAACAGACCCTTGGGGGTCACAAGAAACTTCGAGGGTCTTCCCATGACAAGTCACGAGTCTAACAACCCTCCTCTCATAATCCAGAATGGCCCTATACGTGGTAAGCCAGTCCATTCCTAGAATCAACCCACAGCCTATAAACCCGAGCACATATGCGTCGTATTCAACTCGACGCCTAACACAGATATTTTCAAACCCCGACAAATCATCGATAAACGTGCCGAACCACCAATGGGGTTTGAGACAACTACGGGATCTACTACCATACTAGTAATTAAGTGCAGAGATTCAACCACAAAACTAGATATAAACGAGTGTGAAGTGCCAGAATCAAAAAGTGTTCTAACTAGATGGTTTGAAAGAGAAACTAAACTTTCTACGGAAATTTTTCTACCTCTTTTAGGAGCACTGATCGTGAGAGAATGCATCTACCCTCTAGAAGTTCCTGCTTTTTGACCATGTCCCTGCGATCCCTGATTCTTTGGGCACTCTTTAGCAAAGTGTCTGGCCTCTCCACAGTGGTAGCAAGAGTCCTTCCTTCGCTAACAATCTTTGATCAAGTGACCCTCCTTTCCACAATTGTGACATTTTCTCTTATCCCTGCCTTTGTCATCTTTCCCTCCTTTCTTCTGCTGTTGTTGTTGTTACTGCTGCCCCTTCTTGGGCCACACCTTCCAATTCTGCGATGTCCCCTCAGCCTTTGTTTCCTTCTTTTCTCCCTTTTCCTCCTCTTGCATTAGGGCCATATCAACTAGCTTTTCAAAAGTGGCCCCCTTTGGAATATGGGACATGGCTAACCCATGAAGAAGCTCATTCAACCCTTTAGCAAACCGCAAAGCATTTTTGGGCGGTGTATCCACCAACTCTAACCCGAACCTTGCCAGCTGGTTGAACTTGTTCACATACTCCTTCACCGTCAAGTTTCCTTGTTTGAGTGCTAAGAACCTCTCCATCTGTATGCTTCTCTAAGATTGGGAAAGAAATTTTATTTCGAATCTCTGTCTAAAATCTTCCCAAGTTTCCACCGGACATCCAGCTTGGGTGACTTCCCACCAAAATGTGGCTTCGTCCTTTAATAGCCAAGCAGCTAAATGAATCTTTCTTCGATCCTCTGCTTTAAAGATTACGAATAAGTCCTCGGTCTCCTTAAGCCAGTTCCTAGCTTCTGCGAATGTCTCATTCCCATGGAATGGCTTCCCTCCCATAGCATGGAAGTCCTCGCAGATCTTGGTGAAGTTATCTTCTCTTGGAGGGGGAGGAGGAGGAATGACTAGTGCAGCTGGAGGAGGAACGTCTCTTTGGCCTTCGGCAGGCGTCGTGGCCTCCAAATACCTACGGAACCATCCGTGTATTGTGACGCCCTCTAGGATATTAGGAATGTTTTGTTCCCCAGACATGCTGAAAAAGGAAAAAGGAAGAAATTTAGATAAAGGAATGAAGGATATTAAATATGGATTTTTGGGGAATATTTTCAAAATAGACTTTTCTTTTTGAAAATACTTTCATTTAAAACCTTTTGAAAAAAAAAATTCATCTAATCTGGTAACCTTCTGCTTTGATACCAAGTGTGACACCCCACGTCCGTTAATGTCACTCACTAAGGGAATGCATTAAGTTTCGTGAAGTGTTATAGGTAAACAGACACAAAATAATTACAAGACAGATATAAATAAGATGGCAGCAGAAATTTAAATTTTATTTCAATATAAATCATAATACCGTGGTCCAGAATACCATAAGTCACAAAACCATTACAATAAAATAACTTATGTCTTGCATCATCAAAGTACATTAGTATATAAAAAGCATAATTCCCCAATTGAAAGAGCTCAGCCATAGTAGAGACAAAAACTTGAGCCATACTTTAGAATTAGCTCCTAGTAAGATGATATCCGAGTCCTGACTAAGCCTGAGTGTGTCATCCCTGAGAACTTGGGGGGGGGGGGGGAGGGGATGGAAGAAAAAAGGAGAAACAAAAGTGTCAGATATAAAGTCTGGCGAGTCTAGTTACTTTTATCCAGCAAATAAATAAAAGTAACATGATAGGCATATTAAGTGGATAAGAGAGATCACTACATAAAGCGCAGGTGTGACAAGGTAGACAGGGAAAGGTGTATACACCTCTCTGATGATTACTTTGCACTATTACCAGTACAACTAAAATGGGATAATCCCTTCCACTGTAAGTTGGTAGACTTAGGGCATACGTCCGAGTGTACCCTAACCACTACCCTAATTGATCGGCTCCCTACTGCGTAGATATCCTATGCTGGCCCCAAAGTAGAAGGTATCACTTCCTAAAGTGACAACCCTTTGTTTCCCAAGATATGCTCAACCATATCTACTGGTGTCATGATCGTCTTATCCCCCCTCTGCCCGGCTCATGCACGCACATGGCCCGGTCGGTTTGCGCCGCCCAAACCGTCCATCTCATTTGGATCTCTTATATTCAATCAGTAAGTGTTCCCCTTCACCACTTAGCACAGAGTACTTTATTTGATACCTACTCCGGGTTACTGACTGAAATGGGTCCCACACAATATGATGCAAGCTCTCCCCTTTGTCTTGTATCCCCACTAGGTTTTTCATTGACTATGTATACCCCTAGGTGTCTTTAATTACATAGCCCTATGTTAGTTATGCTTGCCCTAAAGGGTGTCTTTAATTACATAGCCCTATGTCAGTTATGCTTACCCTAAAGGGTGTCTTTAATTTCATAACCTTATTGGGTTAAGTTCGTGGGCCTATATGTAAATATTACCCACCCTCTCTAATTTACTTAACCCACCCACTACCCATCCAATTTTACTAAACCCTAACTTAAGTTCAAAATCATACAATCCTTATGGATTAAATTAGGTTAAGCAGTTCAATTCATTACCATGTCCAATTATGGTTATAATGGGCTAGACAACCCAAATTAGGCCTACAACATGTGGATTCTGGATATGCCGATCGGGTTCGGGCAGTCTTATTCCATAGTTGGGTCTAACCTCGTGTCTTAGACCGATTCATATTTGCACACTTAGACCTCTCACATTAGGTTCAACATTAGTGGCAGCTGGATACGACGTCGGGTCCGGGTAGACTTCCACCACTAGTGCAACCTAACCTCGTGTCATAAGTGCAATTACAATTCCTAATTGTAATTATTAGACATTCCATTTTTATCCAAATATAGCTATGTCATTATAGGTGATTATATATCTTTTTATCCTAATTTGAATTATATTTCCAAAAGTGTTCCTATTAAAATCATGCCAGTATTAACCCTTCTACCCCGTTCCCTAACTAGCGTACTCATAAACTGGCGGCATGCCTAGGCTAGACAATAGCCTAGTCATAAACGATAATAGGGAAAATAATGGGAATATAACTAAAGTGATCGTCTTGGCATAAATATAAACTAGCATAATAATAAGTTGAATGGACATGTAATTAACATCATATCAAGGTGGACATAAAACTGACGAATTGGTGGCATTCAAATGATTCTAACATAACTATGATGTCATAATAAGCATAGTAAGATGTAAATTAGCAATTTAGATGTCCAGTTGGATTAGATCTAACATGATAACACAAGGTGATAAATTATATCACATAATTCAGGTCTAGAGGTTAAAGTAGATCTAACACCATTAGAATGACATAATAGCATGTTTAGATCTAAATATGGGTTCTCATGTCCAATTTACAACTTATCTAAGTTGATCGCATTATGACAGGTGGAAGGTGATTTACATAAAGAATTGGATCTAATCAAATGTTGCAACTGTCCAAATTAACAGATTTACATTCACCATAATCTAGTTACAAGTCAAGATCCACATAGGTAACATAATAGAATAATCACAGTTGTATAAGATCTAAAAGTGTAGATCTATTATGACATAGTATAAGATTTAACATTAGCATAGATCCACAGTTTACAACATATCCAATTCACAGTCTTTCACAATTTACTTTTATTTATCTAAACCTAAAGCAACTAGAAACTCAGCGATAGTTTTAGAGAATTGAGAAAGAACGGATCTTGAATTTCTAAATTTCATTTGCAAAGTGCGTTGTTGTAGAAAATGGTTCCATCTCAGTTCGTATCCCGGCAGCATATGGCCTCCATGATTTCCAATGAAGAAAATAGGAGAATAGGATACATATATATATAGCTACCAGACCCCCTGAAACCGAGTGCCACGTCAGCCCTAGGGGTGTCGACACCCCTGTGGGTGGGTCGACCCATAGGTCAACACCCCTTAAGCGGGGTCGACCTCTAGGTTGACACCCCTCTAGGGGGTTCGACCCTTTAGAGTGGGATTTTTGCCGCCTTATCGAGTTTTTCAAATTCGAACTGTTCTGGATAAAATTTTGACTCATCTCTGACTCATGCGTGTATATATATATATATATAATCTTTCTACGTGTATACAAACTTAAAACCCTCATATCTTCTTCATACGGTGTCTGTTCTATGCAAACCAACACTACAATAAAACACCATATATATAGCACAATATAACAACATTGTAATTAAAAATCTATATGTTGTAAAATGTATAAAATAAATTGAGCTATAAAATAGCTGATCAAATAATAAATTTAGCTATTAAATTTATCATTCCTCTATGTGTTCCCTAACACGCGGGAGCGCGACACCGAGTGAAAAATTGGCCGTGAAAACGTAAATTTCCCTCCATCCTCTCTTTCTTTTTGGCAAGGTCTTCATTCTTCACTTTCCTCTTCTGACCGAAATAATTTAAAATTCACTCCCGTCAGCAACCTCTTCGTATCCATCCACTCCACCACAACTATCTCAACTATTCTACGCCGATTTCATGGCTAGCAACGAAGCCGAATCAAACACTGATTAATAGTGACATTGGCATATATACAGTCTAGGATCGGCGAATTCATCGACCGTATTCCTCGAGCTTTGGTAATTTTGGTAAATCGTTGTTTGGTAATTTCGATAAACTGCTGTTAGGTAGTTTAGATAATATTGTTGTTTGGTAATTTAATAAATTGTCGTTTGGTAATCTCGATAAATTGGATGTGGCTTATTGCGATTGTAACGGTGACTTATCTAACATCATTTAGTGCATAACTTTGCTGGATAGAGTTGGTATAGTTCTCCAATAGAGTTACAAAGTCATAGCTATTAGGGTTTAACAATCTCAGATTTAATTATTAATTCAACCTGTCCTATATATTCCACGAAAGAGTGCAAATGAAAAACAAATGTTCTATACATTTCTCTATTCTATGCATTTATTTCAGCTTCCACCTCTTACGCTACTTCTACACTAATTCATCTTTCATTCTTCATTTTTCGCTCTTTGTTACAATCGTTTATGTTTGAACTTCCATTCCTTTCGTATAAATAGTTAGAAATCACTGCTCTTGATGCCAGAATTTGCAAACAGTATAATTTCTATAAATTAATATCATATTTCTGCGTTATCTTATTTGCTAGACCTCACAAACAAATTGAAAAAAGGCCAGCTCAGATTCTGGTGATTTTAACATAACTTTTTAAAAAAAAGATGATGACATAATAAAATTTAACTAAATACGTTTTTTTGTTTCATTAATTCAATTTTTTTTATGTTTCATTGATGAAATTTAATGAAACAAGTTCATGCCTCAAATGAAAATACCAGGCCATATCAGGCTTATCTATATCATGCTATAACGATTTAGTGGGATCAGGCATAGGCACAGGCTTGTGGGCCTTAGTTTGTTTTCCCACTTTCGATAAGGGGATTTTATAAGAGAATGAGATCCTAATGTCTTCCTTCACATCTGACTTTGAAATAGTGGAATCATAGGAGTGCTTTTGTTAAAGTAGCTAAGTGGTCAAAAGATGGACAAGTTGTAAATATAGGAGGCTTTTATTTGTAGTTTACATCATTAATATTTACTATTTTGTAAATATGGAAAAAAAGCTCCTGTAAGATTTTCTTTCTCATCTATGAAAATTTAAGTTTGAACATATTTTTTAATTTTTTTTAGTATGCCCGACAAATTAGAATACCCTAAATTTTGCAAAATAGTGACTATTATATTTTGTGTTGGATAGTTTTTTGAAATAGATGCTTATTTGTTCATCATCTATTGTCATCGCATGCTTTAAGAGATAACAATTTATGATAGCTTTCTAAGTTACTAAATTTAGAATATTTGAATATATCATATTTATTTGTATGTTAAGGATGCACTTTGGTGGTTGTTGTTAGTGAAGGTAGTTGGTGACTGTGGAGTTCAAAAGTAGGTGGCTGTTGTTAGTGAAGGTAGCTTTATAGGATTTGTGCAAGTTGACAGTTTTATTGAAGTAGATGAGATGAAGTAATTCACAGGTAGGCAGTTTGTGGACTAATGTTGGAAGTTTGTGATGATTAGGGTTTTTTTGTATAACGTGGGCTATGAGGCAGTAGGGGGTTTACAGGTTGCATTTTCACATGTAGTGTAATTTTTAACAGTTTAATGTAACAATAAAGTTATGTTTCATCTATTTGTGGGAATCTTTCAGAGATGAAACATCCTATATCGCCTTCGAAAAACATGAACTGTCACTGATATACTGTTGATTTTGAGCAGCTTGCCCGGAAATTTTATAACATGACACCCTTACCCTTCATTTCCATAATTTGGCAGTTCGACCGCATGAGAGGATTTGTACCACTGCTATTGTATCAGTATATATGTTTAGAGTTCTTGCCAAAAAATCAAGTTTATTTGAGTTTTCTTAATAGCTAATGTATCAGAATCTATTAGCATATGGGAAGTATACTTTAGATTTTCCTAGTAGCTTATGTTTTTGATGATACGGACTGACCTGAAATGTGTGCTTTGTCAGGGCGTATTCATTTGTACCTTTCAGCTGTAAGCATACTGTGCCAAGGTATATTCTACCATGGACCACTGGTGCTACCAGTGAAAAGTGAAAGATATTGAAATACCCCACCTCCATTAAGGTCACTCACAAAGGGAATGCCTTAACTTTGGTGGAGGGTTATAGGTACAAGACACAGAAAAATTTACAAGACAGGTAAATTTAAGCAGCGGAATTTAAATGCGTAGTTCAATACAAAAGCATTACATCAAATTGTCTCAAAAACAACTTCAAAACATTACACCATAATTTCTGTCTTGATTATTCAATAAAGAAGCATAAACTAAAAAGTAAAAATGTATAAATCCCCAAGGATCATATCCAAAGCCATAGCCAATGCAAGTGAGTCCAGGTCATACATCTACTTTCTTCAAGCTTGTAAAGAGTCTGATTAAGCTAGAGTATTTCCTCCCTGTGGACCTGAGGGGGGAACGAAAGAAAAGAAGACGAAAGAAAACGAGTCAGACAATAAGTCTAGTAAGTTCAGTGGTTACTAGTATTTAAACAAGGAAAGGGATCATGACAGTGATAACAGAACATAGGGAAATATCCTAATATAAGATAAGAGGGACGTGTAATCCACCCATTACTATAGTCTCTGCACCTACTTAACCATTGCTTCAACCAGCCCACGTGTTTACAACAAACGATCCCCTTAGTGATCGGCTCCTACTCGCATGTATTCAAGTCATGTGTCCTTCGACCCCGCTTGATTGTAGTCACCTGTGCTGGCCCCACCATGGAGTGTATCAGTCCCTCTGGTGGAAACCCGACATGATTCAAGATGCACAACGTACACTACTGATGCCTAGTGACTGATTTTTCCACTCTGGAGTACGTGCACATCCATACTCCGCCGGAACCTACACTGGCCCACCAACTGGCGACGTTTTGACCACTTATAATTCAGCCCAGTAATCGTGCCCCATCCTGCCTAGTTCAGGGTACCATGATACATCTATGTGGATTACTGCTGAAATGGGTCCCCGTTACTAGGGTTTTCTAATCAACATGCTTATTTGGTTAAGTATCCAAGTTTACCTAATCCAGCCCATTCGTTTTAGTTTACATGTTGAATGGTTAAGTGTTTTCCTAATTTACTTAACCCTACTGGTCCAGACTTAGCTTTAATTTATTAAAGCACCAACCACTCACATTAGATAGTTCTTGTTGTGGTCACTGGATATGCCGGTCAATTCCGGGCAGATTTACACCACAACTCAGTCTAACCTCGGGTTCTTTTTGGGCTTGATGCACTAACCACCCACATTAAACAGGTCTTGTTGTGGTCACTGGATATGCCGTTCGGTTCCGGGCAGATTTACACCACAACACAGTCAAACCTCGGGTTAGGCATATTCGTCTTTTCTAAATTCATATTTTTCTATATATGCCAAATTTCTTTAAGTAAATTACATTTAATTTTTATCACGGCATAATTATCCTTTGATTATGCTCAACATAAATGGTATATCAAATATACCATTAAATGAACAAATCTATGCCATGATTTTTCATATTTCCCATCGCTACCCCCGTGGAACGTATGCGTGAATCACATAAAATGTTGGGCTAGAAAAATTAGCCCAAACCCATAAACAAAAAGGGGTAATAAACAAAGAACATGAAATGATCATACAATAGCACAGATTTAACTTTTCACATGTAACTTGGCATAGACGTATGTCACTTAACTTTAATCACTTGGGTAAAGGTGAACTCATGACTAAGTTGAATCTAATGGTAATTTAAACTTGACAAAGGTCTAGCATGGAAGTTTAACATATAATCATAGTTTAAACCCACAACTTGGCATAAAATCTTATGTATGTCAAAACATAAGAAAGCTATCATAGCTATTTTCTTATCACAATTTAGCATGATGTTAACAACATAAGAGGACTACAATTCCACTTTTACAACATAAATAGATTCAACTTGACATAGTTCTAAATATTCATAAATGTAAATCTAACATGTAAACATGTGATTTAGATCCTAAACTTGCAAATAACCATCAAATTACAATATGACATGTTTTACCATTTTGTTGGCATAATAAGTTCTTTACTCAATCGTAATAACATACGATGTTGTACATCACCCAAGCATATAGACATGAAATATACAACATGTTAATCGCCATAAGCATATAGACATGAAATATACAACATGTTCATCGCCACAAACGTATAGACAAGATTAATTTCAACAATATTTTAAGACAAACGAGAATCAAATCTCATACATAAGCATCGTACTATATTCCAATTACAACATGTCATGATTTAATCGAAAGGAATGTTTAAATCTGCGTAACAACTAACTTACAAACTAAAAGAAATTCTTGCGTTCTGAAATCTGAATTCTGAAATTGGAGATGCGCACCTTTGAAGAAGATCATTGAATTAGACTCGATTTAATTTGATTTTAGAAACTTTCAACTTGTCTTTGAATTGGAAGTGACGGCTACTCCAAGTCTTCTACTGACGGCATTTCAGTTCTAGGTTTATTTTTCTGTGTGTTTTTAGGTTAGGCATTGAGTTGTTTATATAGAATTTCAGTTTGATTATAGCCGTCAGATGAACCTAGGGTTAATCACAACCACTCAGATCTGATTAGGTCCATCCAGAAACCCTAGTGACTCAGCAGCCAGTCAGCAAACGTTCAAATTTCAGATCTGGTCAGGGGCTAGGTCGACACCCAGGTCGACCCTAAGGTCGACCCCCAGGTCGACCTCTAGGGGGGAGGTCGACACTAGGGTCGCCTCCATGGTCGACCTGCCTGGGCAGGAATTTTCCCGCCCAACCCGCTTCTGGCTTCTATTTGAATTTTGAACTCGTTTTTGAACTGTTTGAATTTATTTGAAATCTCTGGAAACTTCTGACAGCCATAACTTCTTCGTACAAAGTCCAATTTACGCAAACTCAGACTCTATCTCAACCAGAATTCCGAGACGAACACAATAGAGTAACCCGTTTCCCTAAATTCTCACATTTTAAGTTAAGTATTATAGAATTCATTATTATAACATTAATAGAAAGTACGGGGTGTTACAGATATTTTTCAAAATAAAAAATTATAATCTCCGTTAGAGACTTTTTACTTGTAATTCATTTCTGCTACAAAAGAAGTTAAAATCAGTTATTATATTTAAGCAGTTGCCTCTTAAATTTGTATATACCTGTAACTCAGCATTCTTCTTGTCCTAGCTGTTACTATGTTTTTTCCTACTACTGCTACATCTATAATTTAATATCAAATTGAGATTGATCAAGATCCAGTGAAGAGATATTACCATCATCTGGATTAACCATGCTTTCTATTGTCAAACCGAAATAGGAAGGGTTTGTGGATTTGAACGAGCTACAATAAGGTGATACTATTCAGATTAAAGCCACGAATGCAGCTGATTGTTTATATTCTATGCATAAAGTGGAGTTTATCAAATCTTAGATCATGCAACATTGTTTCCTAAGTAGCCTTTTCAAACCTCACATTTAGTTACTTGGACCAATATTTTGCAGCTGGTGGTGCTAGTTAGTCCTCAGTTGTCAAAACCACTATTTCGTAAGCTATTATCCCTAGAAACCTACCTCTTTTTTGAGCATACACACAGTACTAGTATATACTAATTTCCAGTTTGAGTGGTGACTTATATGACTTTAGGAAAGTTAACAAAATATGTGCTACATGTAAGTTTCTTATGTTTGTATTTCTTCTTCTTTTGTTATCCCATTGCTTTTAATATTCAAGTCGTTAATGTATGGCTGATGTTTATTTAAATTTGAAAATTTAACCGACCCTCTATGATTTGTGAATAATTTCCATCCAATACTTTGTTTCTTTTTATAACAAGCAACACAGAGCCCTTTAACACTTATTTTTCCCTTTGATTAATAACAACATAATGTAGTACTTATTATGCATGAAATATAGTTCAAATAACCACCAACTAGATTTAGTATAGTAAAAGGAAATTTAGTACAATAAAAGGAAATAAATACAACAGATAACATTGTGTAAATAGTCATCATATATTACAACATAGATGCTTAGAGAGAGGCATGCAAAACCTGCAACCATTCTAAAGTGGACCTTATTTGTAGCTAATCATATTGTTACTAACTAGATGGTATGACTAGTCACTATTAATAAATACTATAGCCACATGCATGATAAAAGCGCATAATTTCTGCTGATATATACTAACTAGTTTTTAGGTTATTGAGTTCAAAATCACAGCCATATAGATATATCTATACCCCACTTTTCCCCTTTCAGGCTTTCAGTCTTATCATCAACTGTATTGCTAACAGCAAATGCTTGGTCCATTTTTGCACTACTCGGTATTGCTGATGTATACAAGACAACTTTATCTAGCACTTTTCCCGCGTAGTTACATCTGTGTTAACAATGCTTTGTTTTGAATCCTTTAAGGAGTAGAAGTGTGTGATACAAATTTTGTTTTTGGAATCACATTTGTCTGATTTAGGTGTCCTGTAAACGTAAGCCTTACAACTGAGATAAGAGGAAAATGGTCTACATGGTTTCTTCGGTAATCAAATGTGTCTTCGTTCCAATCTCTTGTGGAAAGTTCTTGAGCGATTGGAAAATCCGGGTACATAAATTCTGTCTATCTATCTATGTTTTATGTTTCTGTCTTCTATTATATGACGTAAACACTTCATTTGGGTGAAGCTTTTACCCTATATCAGGTCATTATAATTTATGCTTGTTTGATATTGAATTCATATTCACTAAAATTTAAATATTTGGTATATTTCTTTTAACACTACTGCCTATTTGAGTTGTTCAACAGTTGAATTGCAATCAATTTGTTATGCTATTTAATTGATGAGATTTATAAAATAATAACAACAAAGTTAAGCTTACATTTTTCAAATGCTCTAGAGCTTCTGTATAGATAATTCTTGCAAGAGGGCTAGAAACTATTGACTATAGTCAATCGATCTACACAATTCTTGTATTCTCTTTTCAGTAAGTTCATATTATCAATACAGTCATTCAAAATTTATTGAAACGTGTTTCTTTAAGAGATTATCAGAGCAGTTAATTGCATCCTAGAATCATCATTTGTTCATAACACATATGAGAAGAAGTAGCTTTTATTGCATCCTAGAATCATCATAAGTTCTACTGATAAATCTAAAGTTATGAAATGTTCTGCTTTTACTGTTGGTCCAATTGTGTGAACACTGCTACAAGCACATGTGTGGTTTTCAAGTTTGTAAATAAGATTATGATTCAGTTCTCTGACTTTTATCAAAAATTCTTTATGTTTATCTACCATCTGTGCAGCCAAGTCCTTTGTTTTCTAAAGGTCTTTGACCGCGACAAGTAAAGCTTCTTTTTTGTTATTGCTTATCTTTTGTTCTTCAACTTGGTTGCTTTTCTCCTATGGAAAACCTTTGTTTGCCTCTTTTATGAATTATGCAAATTGATCGAGTTTCAGTTGTCTTATATTACCTATTATAAATTATAACCAATGTCTACCCCTATGGAAAACCTCTTTTTGCCTCTTTTATGAACCATGAAACACCCATTAACTTTCATTTTATGCATTGTGTATACTGACCCACCGACCCTACACACCTTCAAATGTGTGCATATGCGCTATTGTGTGCATTTTTTTACTCTTTGCTTGTTATTTTCTTTTGCTCCTAGCATATAAAATTTGTATACATTATTTTCTTTTGATTCTTTTTAAATAGATTGTAATGATATTTTATAAATTTCAAATTTGGATATGAAGGTAACAGGTCCCATTTGTGATTTGTCCATCCGAAAGAAGAGAGAAGAATTGATGAAGAAGGTGAAATTAACTTTTGATGGGAAGCTTAATATCCTGGTGATTTTAATTTCCATAACTTAACCTGTGCATTTACTCTTCTGAATTAGAGTATCATAGTGATGTCCGATTAATTATTTACATCATGTACAATGATTTTTGATTATCTATTCAGCAATTATTTATTAGCGACCCCAGTCCTCGATTTAGAAATTATATATTTCATAATAAAAACATTAGTACAGCTTAAATGGCTCCAATCCAAATTTATATGTCACACATAGTTTAAGTTATTTACTTCAGCTAGTCATTGTTATTACAAATGTATTTATGGAAAATCATTTACATATTTTGTATTCTTGTGCAGTAATGAATTTACATGCAAAGAAAATAAATGGCACAATAATGAGTATCAAAAATATTTTTAAAGATAGGATAGGAATTAATAGAATTTTGCAGAGTGGTGTTCAGGTCTGGATCTTTATTCATCATTATATATTTATTTTTATATCAGTTGTTTACTTTATTTCTAATTCGCACCTGATTACACGATTAGTGCAAAATATTCTCATATCAATGGGTAGATTTGATTTTTGGGAAAGCTGCACTTTTTTGGCATCAACTACAGTAGTAGTACACATAAATCGATTTTTCCTTGTATTTTTTATGTATGCCTGCATCCTGTATAGCACAACCCCATGATCATTGTGATTTATATTGGTATATTCTTTGCCAAGTGATTTTGATATGATAGTGGTAGAACTCTTTTTAGTCAATGAAGTTCCTGCTAATATTCAAATAGTTTTTTTTACTTCATTTTGACATGCATTTTTTCGAACACAAAATGTCATGTTTGTACATTTAATGAACCATTCTACTACTAATCGTCTAGAATACCTTTTAGTCATCAATTCCAACCACTGAGAATTAAGAAGAGAGAATACATGGGTTATAAATAGAACGCACAAGTTTGGTGTTATGTGAACTTGTCAATGGACTATTATATTGATTTTTGTCTATACTTTATAGCGAATGGAGCTAGTATCTATAAACATGAATGTTTTAAAGGAGTGTTTAGATGGAGATCATTTTGTTTAAGCTCTAAGAGCTGTAGATAATGAATTTGGTGGTATTGGTAAGACTATTGATATAATGTAATAATTCTATTGATTTAGACCACTAGGTGTAGATTGTACCAAAATTTTAAGATAACCATATTTTAGACTTATAACTATAGCATTCAGAGAGACTTCTGTGCTGGGTCCTTATAACATGTTTTCTTTTTTTAGGTATATGGCGCAGAAGAATGATCTTGGATTTTGTGAGCATGGTAATGTAATAACCCGGAAAATCTGGGCCAGTTTAAAATTTTTATTTTGGCAATTTTAGCGAATTTTGATTATTTAAAATGAATTATTTTAAATAAAATCGACGAGAAATTTATTTTGAATATAATTCGAACGTATATATTTATACGCGTCGTCGTTAGAATATAAATATTTATATATAATTATAAATGGAATTGAAAATGGCGCGGTAGTTCGATAATTCGATTTCAAATTTCAATTGAATGTACCGGGTGCAAAACAATCCGGATTTTAGTGAAACCAAAAATCTTAGGATCTAATTGATGATATCTTTCCAACGAATCCGAATAATCAAATTTTCATAGCGGGGATCAAAAGATAAGTCCAGTTGAAAATTCTGAATAGTCGCTATGGAATTCAAGCCCTTAAAAAATGGACATTTTGCAAATGACCTCGGATTTCGACGAAACCAGTTTTGTTGGGTCCGTGGTGTCAAGTTATTGCTAGGTTTCAAATTTCGTAATTTTTCGAATCAATATGTGAGCGTGGCAAAGGAAAACGTGTTTGACCAGTTTCAGCTGATTTTAATCGACTGGAAATTGGCCATTTTTCAAACGGTCTCAGAATTCGACGAAACTAGTTTTGTTAGGACCGTATCGTCAATACGAAGCTAGAAAATATTTTTCGAGAATTTTTAGAGTTCGTATGTGAACCCGTAATTTGAAATGTACGTTTAAAATTCAATATAGTGATTTAAATGTAAATTTAATGGAAACTGATTGTAACAGCCGAATCAGCCTACGATGCATATCCCATTGTGTTCGGAATGGGGGTGAAACGTTATGGAGGACAGGCGGTGGGCCTCGTTTCGAGGTCGTATGTAAAAGTCAACTTTCTAAAAATAAATTAATTAAATAAATAAATTAAATAAATTAAAAATTAAACCTTTCCTCTCCTATACCCAGCCCCCCCCTCCGATTTCATTTGACAGAAGCAAAGAAATAATAAAAAAAACCCGACTCCTTGGATCTGTACCCACCGCTCAGGCGATCGCCTCCTCCCTCCGCCTCCTTCCAGGCGTCGATGGCGCGAGCGCGACCTCCTCCCTCCCTCTAATAATCCGAAAGCCCCTTTTTTCTGGCGAACTAGACTACCGAACGGCGCGCGTTTCCTGGTGATGGTGGCGTGAACGACGGGCTTCATGGTGGGGGTGACAGATTGGTGACCGGCGGCCTGTGTAAGTGGCGATGGCTAAACCTAGGAGGCGACGTGCTTTACTAGTTCAAGAATGATGACAGTGAGCTTTCTTTTATTTTATTTTATTTATTTTAGTTTAAGTAATTTCACATATGTAAATTTGTTAAAAAAATCCGAATAGGTATATATATTGTATTGTTTTGAAAAAAAATCTGAAAATGTATATATATTATTGTTTTGAAAAATCTGAAATTTTATTTTATAAATAACATTGTTTTATTTTCAAAAATTCATTTATTAACATAGGGTTAAAAAGATGTGATTTTTATTCATTCAAAAACGAATAGAAGTGAAGATAAGAATTTGATTTTTTATATAATCTAGAGAGAATAAATATGATTTTTATATATTGGACATCGAAAAATAAATATGATTTTTATATATTGAACTTCGAAAAATAAATATGATTTTTATATGTTGAACTTCGAAATAAAAATATGATTTTTATATATTGAACTTCGAATTAAAAATATGATTTTTATATGTTGAACTTCGAAATAAAAATATGATTTTTATATATTGAACTTCGAATTAAAAATGTGATTTTTATATACTGAACTTCGAATTAAAAATATGATTTTTATATGTTGAACTTCGAAATAAAAATATGATTTTTATATATTGAACTTCGAACTAAAAATATGATTTTTATATGTTGAACTTCGAAATAAAAATATGATTTTTATATATTGAACTTCGAATTAAAAATGTGATTTTTATATATTGAACTTCGAATTAAAAATATGATTTTTATATATTGAACTTCGAAAAATAAATATGATTTTTATATATTGAACTTCGAAAAATAAATATGATTTTTATATGTTGAACTTCGAAATAAATGTGATTTTTATATGTTGAACTTCGAAAAATAAATATGATTTTTATATATTGAACTTCGAATTAAAAATATGATTTTTATATATTGAACTTCGAATTAAAAATGTGATTTTTATATATTGAACTTCGAATTAAAAATATGATTTTTATATATTGAACTTCGAAATAAATATGATTTTTATATATTGAACTTCGAAAAATAAATATGATTTTTATATGTTGAACTTCGAAATAAATGTGATTTTTATATGTTGAACTTCGAAAAATAAATATGATTTTTATATATTGAACTTCGAATTAAAAATATGATTTTTATATATTGAACTTCGAATTAAAAATGTGATTTTCATATATTGAACTTCGAATTAAAAATGTGATTTTTATATATTGAACTTCGAATTAAAAATGTGATTTTTATATATTGAACTTCGAATTAAAAATGTGATTTTTATATATTGAACTTCGAATTAAAAATGTGATTTTTATATATTGAACTTCGAATTAAAAATGTGATTTTTATATATTGAACGTCGAATTAAAAATGTGATTTTTATATATTGAACTTCGAATTAAAAATGTGATTTTTATATATTGAATAACGAAGTAAAAATTCGATTTTTACATATGTAGTGGCTACAGCAACGAAGATGCGACGACGATGAAGATTTCTATCAAAGAAGAGTCAAGATGATTGGATAGCTATCTGTGAGAATTTCTCACCTTTCAATTTCATTTCTATTTATATATATATACTAGGATGCAGACGGTGCTTAGTAGCACCCGACACAATCGTCCACAGACCATGGACTTGTTTGTTTTGGTTGCATAGATTAGTTAGATGATTTGATTTGAGATTGAATTGTTTGGTGAAATAAATGGATTTGATTGATGTGTGAATGGCGTGGGCCTTCGCTAGACCGGGGATAAGGCTAGGTCTTGTCCCGTTTCTAGTATCGTGCCGTTATGCCGCCGAAATTTTCTAAAATATGTTAGAAAAATAAAAATATCATTTTATTCAAAGAAAGAACTGAATAGATATTCATATGTTAAAATAAAATGTTCTATCGTTAAAAATACAATTTTTAACGTGAAAGTGAATAAAATAAAATATTCATTTACAGACCAGACGGTTTGTTTATGTACACCTATTTGAAGGACATTGATTGGGACGATAAATTTTACACATCGCCCAACTGCACGAATAAAATCTGTGTTTGATTGTTTGAAACCCCACACGGGTGTTGGGATGAAATTTGAAGTTCACTCATCCTGATTGATTAAATATGTCGATCGATTGATTGACAGGCTGTTATAAGCGTTAGATATTTATATTTGATGCTCATACAGTGTAGTGCACTTTGGTTGATGGTTGATTATTTTCAATGCTATTATATACATGTGTTGTATGAAAATCCATATAATTAATTTTATATGGTAATTGATTGGGCCTCATTCCAATTTGAAAAACAAAGAATAATATAAAATAAAAGTTCATGTGTTGACAGTACTCATCCATTGAGATTGGTCATGTGTTGAACGAAATATTTTAGTAATAAAAGTTCATGTGTTGACAGTACACATCCATTGAGATTGGTCATGTGTTGAACGAAATATTTTAGTAATAAAATTTACATCTTTATCAATATAAAATAAAGGTTCATGTGTTGACAGTACTCATCCATTGAGATTGGTCATGTGTTGAACGAAATATTTTGATAATAACAACTATTTTGAAAAAGAAATATTTGAAATATAATATTTGAAAATAGAAATTTATGAAGCCGTGTTGATTAAATTGACGCCATTTTGACGTGAACGATATTTATATCGATTTTATTCATTTTAAAATGAATTGAAAAGTGATTTCGAAATCGTATATTTTAAAATGAATTGAAAAGTGATTTCGAAATCGAATATTTTGAAATGAATATTGAAAAACGATTTCGAAATGAATTGAATTGAAAACGATTTCGAAATGAATTGAATTGAAAACGATTTCGAAATGAATTGAATTGAAAACGATTTCGAAATGAATTGAATTGAAAACGAATTCAAATTGAATTGAAAGCGAATTGAAATGAATTCAAATTGAATTGAAATTTGAATTGAATAGAAATGAATTTTAAAACGAATTTATAAAGAAGAATTCAATTTTGATTTGAATTGAAAAGGAAGTTGAAATTGCTTTTGAAACGAATTTAAAACTATTCATATAATTCGTTTTAAATAGAAATCGACGAAATATATATTATATATATTATATATATAATATAATGGCCTGAATAGAACGCGCCGCGCCGCGGCAGTTCGCGAATTTCGACCATTGATTTCAAACGGACATTACGGGAGATCCGACCGTCGGATTCTCCTAAAACCGGAACCGTAGGGTTCGTATCGAAAAGAGCTTTCTAACGAATATTAGAAATTTGAAATCTAACGGTTGGATTTGGAATTATGTCCAAATCAAATTTGAAAAAGGTCGCTGTAAGTGCAGTTCGATGGCCGTTGTTGGAAATCGACTGTACGGGCCTTGATAAAATTATTAAAAATAGTAATAATTTGTGTAAAATCATAAGAAATGATTTGTGAAGATTTGGGATGAAAAACTCCATATTTGAAAAGATAAAAATAGATTTATATCGAAATGAACTAGTTTTGAACTAGAATTATAATTCTATTTATTTTTAAATAAATAAATTGAATTTGAAATGGTTTTGAAAATAACCAAAATTTCCAATGATTGCATTGGAATGGATTGAATCGAAATTGTCTTCGGAATATTTCGATGTTGGAATTCGGGATTATACAGATGTTGTTATGGAAATTTGAAAGATATATATATTTATATCGTTATTTCCAATACGACATTTGTTAATCGTAGAATTTGATATTGAATATAAGCCGGGATATTTTCTATTCAGAGCCTTGTATTTAATATCAAATGTGATTTGGGTTTGTCATGAATGGTGTCTTCATTAACACTGTTCTTGAACCCAGTTGAGAAAAGATTAAATATTTTTATTTAGATTTAATGAAGTATACCAATTAAATAATATTTAATTGGGATTGAATTGATATTGATTTTGGGGTTTATCGTGAACAGTGTTTTAAATAATACTTGTTCTTTAACCCAATAATTAATGGAATGTGATTTTGGGTTTATCGTGAACCGTGTTTTAAATGACACTGATTCTTTAACCCAGTCGAAGATTAAAACTAAGTGGAGTTTTAATGAATCTTTAATTAGATTGAAATGATCGAAAATGGAGTATCACCAGTTTTTCTCCAGGCGATAGTTAAATCTTTAATTAGATTTGAACGTGAAATGGTAATTGAATTTACCGATAACACTGTGGTGTTAGATATGAAGTATTACAAGTTTTTACTTAATGGGATGGATAGGTTGGGATGGGGAAATTAAAATAAATGATTACTTCGGTAAGGTTCGCTAATCCCGACTAGTTTGAATTGAGATTCAAAAATAGAATAAAGAATAAATTCAAGAAATTTATCTTGGATAAAATTAATGGGAACCTTTCCCTATGAATGTGAAAATTAGAAACTAACTGTCGGTTAGCTAAGCAGAATGGTTTTCTGAATATTGATCTGATGTTGGTTTCGGCCTTCGGGGTTAATATTTGGGAAATTATTCTCTTGATTAATTTACAGTTAGTGACTAATGAATTGGAATGAGGCGTATGTTGTGTTTGTGTAACACTTTTATAATATATACGCGAGTTATTCGGAAAGAACGGGTTTATCCCATTCTGAATAACTGATACGACGATAAGTCGAAGATGAAGACGGTGGTCGAAGACCGGAGGTCTTCACGTCGTTTGGGTAATTACTGATGATCTTGATTGGGCTGTACACCCAAGAAGATGGAAACAGTTAGTGATCGTCCAGACGTACTTGGAGATCGATGGATATGCGGGGTACAAGGTGCCTCCGGTTTCGTTCAGACCCAGAACGAACTTGTAAATGGACTGTGTGTCTGACATTGGATTTTAGTCCGTGTGATTGATCTCTATTAAATATATATCTATTTGGCGGCGGAGAATTTATTCTCTTGCTTAACGCCCTTCTCTGAGACGTACGAGCTCAGGGGTTATATATTGATGGATATCAAACGCATGGAGTGAATTGCCTGTGTGGCATGCCTAAGTGGCAATTGATCGAGGCTTCTGTTGAAAAGCAAAGTCTTGTGGTGATGATCAAAGCACGGCCTTTGTGGCGTAGCTTTGTGTAACGTTTACCTCGCGTGTTTCACACCAGGTATGAACCAAAAACGGGAGACGGACCTCAGGGAGGGCCTGCGTTTCCTCCTAGCTAGAAGTGGCGTCAGTGGTTTTACACGCCCTGACGAGTTTGACTTATGTGGTTGTTGCTGTTGCGAGGCGCCTCGGTTAGATCGGACGATCCGGGTCCGATGGAGTCATTCGTTGGCTCGCTTACGCCCCAAAGGGCGGCGAAACGCAGTGTTCAGGATTTAAGTTTAATCCACATCGGTGGACCGGCCCTGACGATCCAAGGGTCGATGCGTTCTGATCCTGAGACTCGGGCTAGGCAGTCTCGAATCGGTTGAGGACTATCTTTTGCCTCGGTTCATAGACGGAAATCCAATTTCCAAATACGTGACTTTGCGGTTTTATTTGTAAACCTATATATGGCGACATGATATATGGTACCCATGCCGCCTATGATTGATACTTATGATTTGAAGTTGTTTTATACACTATGCACTTATTATAGTATCAATAATGTGTTTTAAAACGTATCAAGCATTCTTTGGCTGTTATAAGGGAAAACCCTATCCCCGGCTTGCGTTGCATTGTGTGATAGGACCTGGGTCTTATAACAGCTTCATTTTTCTTTATTTAGCATTGCGCTGTGTGGTTTTATGCACTGGTATTCTTGGGAGGAAACCCGTTCCGTGTTATACGGCGTGGTCCCTTGATTTACCTAATGATTTAAAATAAAGATTAATAACTGTTTTAGTTCTCACACTAGTCACATGACTGATCTGGAGTTTATTGTTTTAACCTAAACTCTGGGTGCCCCTATTTTCGACACGGGCAGCTAGTAGTTTTGGTTTTGCAGATTTATATTCACAGGATCCTGGTTTACAGCTGGAACGATATCCGGAAAGCTTTGTATCCGTATATCTACTTCTAGTTGTGTATTGTATTATTTTCCGCTGCGATGTATTTAAATGTAATTTAAATCTCTGATATTTCTATGTAATATTCATTTTTACTCTGTATATTCTTGTAATCTGATGCATTGTTGTAATATACAATGGAATGTTCTTCTGTATGCGTTCTGTTGTGGTTTGTTCTCGAACTATCCGACGCTTTCCTTTACGGGGAAGTTACGGGTTTTCACAGTTGGTATCAGAGCTTTGGTTTACAAAGTTCAGAGAACAAGGCACATTAGAATCATACGAAAGAATTCATCAGATATTGGATTAGTAATATCCAATGAGAATGACTCGTTAGAGATAGGATCAGTAGTATCCTAGAACGAGTGTGAAGAGTATATTTTTAAAAATGAAAACAAATTTTGTTTTGAAAATTTAAATCAATTGTTCGTATTTGATTATTTATTTTATATTGATTAGGACAATCCAAAATATAAAGATTTTTGCGTATGCGCCTAGCTTGCGTGTATTCGAAGTTTTAATATATTGGATAGATATAGCATCACACCCTAGTCGCCCGGAGATGATGTTGATAATGACCATGGCATCATCAGTATTTATGTTCGTGCTCCGAAGGTGTGATTTCTATATATTTCCTATTGACTGGTGTGAGAACCAAAATTAGATAGGGCTTATTGTTGTGATTTGGAATCAAAAATCTGATTTTTGACTATGTATCAAAATTATGAATTTGAAACTCTAATTCACTAATTGATTGATGTTTGTGTTGTTTGTTTATTTGTTTGCTAATTTTTAGCCATTTAGCCTAATTGAACCAAATATTGAACTATATTGAAAATTGGCCGCATCTGCTTGCATATACATATATATCATTGAACAGGTCATAGCAAGGAGGCTAGAGCAGAGAATAAAATTTGTTTGCCCGACAAATAGGTACATGTTTACTACATAATTTACTGTTTTGTTTGGGTGATGATGATTTTATGAGCCTATTGGCTAGCCGCTTGGCTTTTTCTTTTTCTTTTTGAGATCTGAAGGACCGGGGAAGCTATTTGAAATTCCCCGATGCTCCCGGTGCAGGGGAGGTTATGGCGAAATTTTTCGAAAATTTAGGGTGTTAGCCAAATTTTTGAAATTTTGAAAATTCTCAGAAACTGAAAAGTTAGAGAATGGAAGCCGGATCGAACATAGAGCTGAATAATCAAACCACTTTCGACTTTGTTCCTTTTCCGGGACGAAAAGTTTTAAGTGGGGGAGATTGTAATAACCCGGAAAATCTGGGCCAGTTTAAAATTTTTATTTTGGCAATTTTAGCGAATTTTGATTATTTAAAATGAATTATTTTAAATAAAATCGACGAGAAATTTATTTTGAATATAATTCGAACGTATATATTTATACGCGTCGTCGTTAGAATATAAATATTTATATATAATTATAAATAGAATTGAAAATGGCGCGGTAGATCGATAATTCGATTTCAAACTTCAATTGAATTTACCGGGTGCAAAACAATCCGGATTTTAGTGAAACCAAAAATCTTAGGATCTAATTGATGATATCTTTCCAACGAATCCGAATAATCAAATTTTCATAGCGGGGATCAAAAGATAAGTCCAGTTGAAAATTCTGAATAGTCGCTATGGAATTAAGGCCCTTAAAAAATGGACATTTTGCAAATGACCTCGGATTTCGACGAAACCAGTTTTGTTGGGTCCGTGGTGTCAAGTTATTGCTAGGTTTCAAATTTCGTAATTTTTCGAATCAATATGTGAGCGTGGCAAAGGAAAATGTGTTTGACCAGTTTCAGCTGATTTTAATCGACTGGAAATTGGCCATTTTTCAAACGGTCTCAGAATTCGACGAAACTAGTTTTGTTAGGACCGTATCGTCAATACGAAGCTAGAAAATATTTTTCGAGAATTTTTAGAGTTCGTATGTGACCCCGGTAATTTGAAATGTACGTTTAAAATTCAATATAGTGATTTAAATGTAAATTTAATGGAAACTGATTGTAACAGCCGAATCAGCCTACGATGCATATCCCATTGTGTTCGGAATGGGGGTGAAACGTTATGGAGGACAGGCGGTGGGCCTCGTTTCGAGGTCGTATGTAAAAGTCAACTTTCTAAAAATAAATTAATTAAATAAATAAATTAAATAAATTAAAAATTAAACCTTTCCTCTCCTATACCCAGCCCCCCCCCCCCCCGATTTCATTTGACAAAAGCAAAGAAATAAAAAAAAAAAACCGACTCCTTGGATCTGAACCCACCGCTCAGGCGATCGCCTCCTTCCAGGCGTCGATGGCGCGAGCGCGACCTCCTCCCTCCCTCTAATAATCCGAAAGCCCCTTTTTTCTGGCGAACTAGACTACCGAACGGCGCGCGTTTCCTGGTGATGGTGGCGTGAACGACGGGCTTCATGGTGGGGGTGACGGATTGGTGACCGGCGGCCTGTGTAAGTGGCGATGGCTAAACCTAGGAGGCGACGTGCTTTACTAGTTCAAGAACGATGACAGTGAGCTTTCTTTTATTTTATTTTATTTATTTTAGTTTAAGTAATTTCACATATGTAACTTTGTTAAAAAAATCCGAATAGGTATATATATTGTATTGTTTTGAAAAAAAATCTGAAAATGTATATATATTATTGTTTTGAAAAATCTGAAATTTTATTTTATAAATAACATTGTTTTATTTTCAAAAATTCATTTATTAACATAGGGTTAAAAAGATGTGATTTTTATTCATTCAAAAACGAATAGAAGTGAAGATAAGAATTTGATTTTTTATATAATCTAGAGAGAATAAATATGATTTTTATATATTGAACTTCGAAAAATAAATATGATTTTTATATATTGAACTTCGAAAAATAAATATGATTTTTATATGTTGAACTTCGAAATAAAAATATGATTTTTATATATTGAACTTCGAATTAAAAATATGATTTTTATATGTTGAACTTCGAAATAAAAATATGATTTTTATATATTGAACTTCGAATTAAAAATGTGATTTTTATATATTGAACTTCGAATTAAAAATATGATTTTTATATGTTGAACTTCGAATTAAAAATATGATTTTTATATATTGAACTTCGAATTAAAAATATGATTTTTATATGTTGAACTTCGAAATAAAAATATGATTTTTATATATTGAACTTCGAATTAAAAATGTGATTTTTATATATTGAACTTCGAATTAAAAATATGATTTTTATATATTGAACTTCGAAAAATAAATATGATTTTTATATATTGAACTTCGAAAAATAAATATGATTTTTATATGTTGAACTTCGAAATAAATGTGATTTTTATATGTTGAACTTCGAAAAATAAATATGATTTTTATATATTGAACTTCGAATTAAAAATATGATTTTTATATATTGAACTTCGAATTAAAAATGTGATTTTTATATATTGAACTTCGAATTAAAAATATGATTTTTATATATTGAACTTCGAAATAAATATGATTTTTATATATTGAACTTCGAAAAATAAATATGATTTTTATATGTTGAACTTCGAAATAAATGTGATTTTTATATGTTGAACTTCGAAAAATAAATATGATTTTTATATATTGAACTTCGAATTAAAAATATGATTTTTATATATTGAACTTTGAATTAAAAATGTGATTTTTATATATTGAACTTCGAATTAAAAATGTGATTTTTATATATTGAACTTCGAATTAAAAATGTGATTTTTATATATTGAACTTCGAATTAAAAAAGTGATTTTTATATATTGAACTTCGAATTAAAAATGTGATTTTTATATATTGAACTTCGAATTAAAAATGTGATTTTTATATATTGAACTTCGAATTAAAAATGTGATTTTTATATATTGAACTTCGAATTAAAAATGTGATTTTTATATATTGAACTTCGAATTAAAAATGTGATTTTTATATATTGAACTTCGAATTAAAAATGTGATTTTTATATATTGAATAACGAAGTAAAAATTCGATTTTTACATATGTAGTGGCTACAGCAACGAAGATGCGACGACGATGAAGATTTCTATCAAAGAAGAGTCAAGATGATTGGATAGCTATCTGTGAGAATTTCTCACCTTTCAATTTCATTTCTATTAATATATATATACTAGGATGCAGACGGTGCTTAGTAGCACCCGACACAATCGTCCACAGACCATGGACTTGTTTGTTTTGGTTGCATAGATTAGTTAGATGATTTGATTTGAGATTGAATTGTTTGGTGAAATAAATGGATTTGATTGATGTGTGAATGGCGTGGGCCTTCACTAGACCGGGGATAAGGCTAGGCCTTGTCCCGTTTCTAGTATCGTGCCGTTATGCCACCGAAATTTTCTAAAATATGTTAGAAAAATAAAAATATCATTTTATTCAAAGAAAGAACTGAATAGATATTCATATGTTAAAATAAAATGTTCTATCGTTAAAAATATAATTTTTAACGTGAAAGTGAATAAAATAAAATATTCATTTACAGACCAGACGGTTTGTTTATGTACACCTATTTGAAGGACATTGATTGGGACGATAAATTTTACACATCGCCCAACTGCACGAATAAAATCTGTGTTTGATTGTTTGAAACCCCACACGGGTGTTGGGATGAAATTTGAAGTTCACTCATCCTGATTGATTAAATATGTCGATCGATTGATTGACAGGCTGTTATAAGCGTTAGATATTTATATTTGATGCTCATACAGTGTAGTGCACTTTGGTTGATGGTTGATTATTTTCAATGCTATTATATACATGTGTTGTATGAAAATCCATATAATTAATTTTATATGGTAATTGATTGGGCCTCATTCCAATTTGAAAAACACAGAATAATATAAAATAAAAGTTCATGTGTTGACAGTACTCATCCATTGAGATTGGTCATGTGTTGAACGAAATATTTTAGTAATAAAAGTTCATGTGTTGACAGTACTCATCCATTGAGATTGGTCATGTGTTGAACGAAATATTTTAGTAATAAAATTTACATCTTTATCAATATAAAATAAAGGTTCATGTGTTGACAGTACTCATCCATTGAGATTGGTCATGTGTTGAACGAAATATTTTGATAATAACAACTATTTTGAAAAAGAAATATTTGAAATAGAATATTTGAAAATAGAAATTTATGAAGCCGTGTTGATTAGATTGACGCCATTTTGACGTGAACGATATTTATATCGATTTTATTCATTTTAAAATGAATTGAAAAGTGATTTCGAAATCGTATATTTTAAAATGAATTGAAAAGTGATTTCGAAATCGAATATTTTGAAATGAATATTGAAAAACGATTTCGAAATGAATTGAATTGAAAACGATTTCAAAATGAATTGAATTGAAAACGATTTCGAAATGAATTGAATTGAAAACGAATTCAAATTGAATTGAAAGCGAATTGAAATGAATTCAAATTGAATTGAAATTTGAATTGAATAGAAATGAATTTTAAAACGAATTTATAAAGAAGAATTCAATTTTGATTTGAATTGAAAAGGAAGTTGAAATTGCTTTTGAAACGAATTTAAAACTATTCATATAATTCGTTTTAAATAGAAATCGACGAAATATATATTATATATATTATATATATCATATAATGGCCTGAATAGAACGCGCCGCGCCGCGGCAGTTCGCGAATTTCGACCATTGATTTCAAACGGACATTACGGGAGATCCGACCATCGGATTCTCCTAAAACCGAAACCGTAGGGTTCGTATCGAAAAGAGCTTTCTAACGAATATTAGAAATTTGAAATCTAACGGTTGGATTTGGAATTATGTCCAAATCAAATTTGAAAAAGGTCGCTGTAAGTGCAGTTCGATGGCCGTTGTTGGAAATCGACTGTACGGGCCTTGATAAAATTATTAAAAATAGTAATAATTTGTGTAAAATCATAAGAAATGATTTGTGAAGATTTGGGATGAAAAACTCCATATTTGAAAAGATAAAAATAGATTTTTATCGAAATGAACTAGTTTTGAACTAGAATTATAATTCTATTTATTTTTAAATAAATAAATTGAATTTGAAATGGTTTTGAAAATAACCAAAATTTCCAATGATTGCATTGGAATGGATTGAATCGAAATTGTCTTCGGAATATTTCGATGTTGGAATTCGGGATTATACAGATGTTGTTATGGAAATTTGAAAGATATATATATTTATATCGTTATTTCCAATACGACATTTGTTAATCGTAGAATTTGATATTGAATATAAGCCGGGATATTTTCTATTCAGAGCCTTGTATTTAATATCAAATGTGATTTGGGTTTGTCGTGAATGGTGTCTTCATTAACACTGTTCTTGAACCCAGTTGAGAAAAGATTAAATCTTTTTATTTAGATTTAATGAAGTATACCAATTAAATAATATTTAATTAGGATTGAATTGATATTGATTTTGGGGTTTATCGTGAACAGTGTTTTAAATAATACTTGTTCTTTAACCCAATAATTAATGGAATGTGATTTTGGGTTTATCGTGAACCGTGTTTTAAATGACACTGATTCTTTAACCCAGTCGAAGATTAAAACTAAGTGGAGTTTTAATGAATCTTTAATTAGATTGAAATGATCGAAAATGGAGTATCACCAGTTTTGCTCCAGGCGATAGTTAAATCTTTAATTAGATTTGAACGTGAAATGGTAATTGAATTTACCGATAACACTGTGGTGTTAGATATGAAGTATTACCAGTTTTTACTTCATGGGATGGATAGGTTGGGATGGGGAAATTAAAATAAATGATTACTTCGGTAAGGGTCGCTAATCCCGACTAGTTTGAATTGAGATTCAAAAATAGAATAAAGAATAAATTCAAGAAATTTATCTTGGATAAAATTAATAGGAACCTTTCCCTATGAATGTGAAAATTAGAAACTAACTGTCGGTTAGCTAAGCAGAATGGTTTTCCGAATATTGATCTGATGTTGGTTTCGGCCTTCGGGGTTAATATTTGGGAAATTATTCTCTTGATTAATTTACGGTTAGTGACTAATGAATTGGAATGAGGCGTATGTTGTGTTTGTGTAACACTTTTATAATATATACGCGAGTTATTCGGAAAGACCGGGTTTATCCCATTCTGAATAACTGATACGACGATAAGTCGAAGATGAAGACGGTGGTCGAAGACCGGAGGTCTTCACGTCGTTTGGGTAATTACTGATGATCTTGATTGGGCTGTACACCCAAGAAGATGGAAACAGTTAGTGATCGTCCAGACGTACTTGGAGATCGATGGATATGCGGGGTACTAGGTGCCTCCGGTTTCGTTCAGACCCAGAACGAACTTGTAAATGGACTGTGTGTCTGACATTGGATTTTAGTCCGTGTGATTGATCTCTATTAAATATATATCTGTTTGGCGGCAGAGAATTTATTCTCTTGCTTAACGCCCTTCTCTGAGACGTACGACCTCAGGGGTTATATATTGATGGATATCAAACGCATGGAGTGAATTGCCTGTGTGGCATGCCTAAGTGGCAATTGATCGAGGCTTCTGTTGAAAAGCAAAGTCTTGTGGTGATGATCAAAGCACGGCCTTAGTGGCGTAGCTTTGTGTAACGTTTACCTCGCGTGTTTCACACCAGGTATGAACCAAAAACGGGAGACGGACCTCAGGGAGGGCCTGCGTTTCCTCCTAGCTAGAAGTGGCGTCAGTGGTTTTACACGCCCTGACGAGTTTGACTTATGTGGTTGTTGCTGTTGCGAGGCGCCTCGGTTAGATCGGACGATCCGGGTCCGATGGAGTCATTCATTGGCTCGCTTACGCCCCAAAGGGCGGCGAAACGCAGTGTTCAGGATTTAAGTTTAATCCACATCGGTGGACCGGCCCTGACGATCCAAGGGTCGATGCGTTCTGATCCTGAGACTCGGGCTAGGCAGTCTCGAATCGGTTGAGGACTATCTTTTGCCTCGGTTCATAGACGGAAATCCAATTTCCAAATACGTGACTTTGCGGTTTTATTTGTAAACCTATATATGGCGACATGATATATGGTACCCATGCCGCCTATGATTGATACTTATGATTTGAAGTTGTTTTATACACTATGCACTTATTATAGTATCAATAATGTGTTTTAAAACGTATCAAGCATTCTTTGGCTGTTATAAGGGAAAACCTTATCCCCGGCTTGCGTTGCATTGTGTGATAGGACCTGGGTCTTATAACAGCTTCATTTTTCTTTATTTAGCATTGCGCTGTGTGGTTTTATGCACTGGTATTCTTGGGAGGAAACCCGTTCCGTGTTATACGGCGTGGTCCCTTGATTTACCTAATGATTTAAAATAAAGATTAATAACTGTTTTAGTTCTCACACCAGTCACATGACTGATCTGGAGTTTATTGTTTTAACCTAAACTCTGGGTGCCCCTATTTTCGATACGGGCAGCTAGTAGTTTTGGTTTTGCAGATTTATATTCACAGGATCCTGGTTTACAGCTGGAACGATATCCGGAAAGCTTTGTATCCGTATATCTACTTCTAGTTGTGTATTGTATTATTTTCCGCTGCGATGTATTTAAATGTAATTTAAATCTCAGATATTTCTATGTAATATTCATTTTTACTCTGTATATTCTTGTAATCTGATGCATTGTTGTAATATACAATGGAATGTTCTTCTGTATGCGTTCTGTTGTGGTTTGTTCTCGAACTATCCGACGCTTTCCTTTACGGGGAAGTTACGGGTTTTTACAGGTAATGGAGGATTTGGTTGTCCATTGACCTAGAACTCAATGTTCACATATCGTGAGTCGGTTCTCTTGGACAAACAAACTGCAAAAATAGCATGGTCAATAAAATATTGAGAGAACTTGGTAGAGCTTGGCCTGCAGACACATACGATTTACTTTCAAGAAATTGCAGCTACTTCTGTGGTGATTTTTGTGAAAAGCTGGGTGTGCAAAAGCTTCCAGGTAATAATTTGCTTGTTAAACATATTTTTTTAAATGTTTGCTCAGCTGCTCGCCACAACCATGATATATGGAATATTATCTCGAGTAATTATGCCTAATCACACACAGTTGTGCACATTTGCGAGTCTGTGTGTATGTATGTATCATTTCTTACACTTTATGTGTTACATAGAGGTTTTCTTTTGATCCATTGTCCTATCTATTATCTTCGTCATGTCCGTATCGTGGCAATTATAATCAATAAAACAATATTATGATATAAGCAAACCATGTTTCGTTTACATAAAATAATTTCCCATCCTATTTATTAACATGCTCCTCTCTCCCATCTGTTGTTTTTGTTGACATTTCTTTTCCATTTTCAGATACTTCTGTAAGGAGCTAACATAGATATAGAATATATTTTGATGCTTTAATTCGGAAGGGCACGGTCCCTTTTATTTAGAGATATTTACAGCCAATAACTGGTGATGAATACAATACTACATATATATATATATATATATATATATATATATATACATATACATACATATATATATATGAGGCAGGTTTGAGAGCACCCTAAATAGTGCAGCACCCCAAATGCCCCTCAATCTCCACTAAATATTTCTCCTTCTCTCTCCTTCCACTCACTCTCTCACTTCCCACTCAAATTATTTATTATAAACGAGTGGTGGAAATCAGGGGGCATTTGGGGTGCTCCATTTTTGGGGTGCAACCGAACGCTTGCCTACATATATATATATATATATATATATATATATATATATGGATTTTTTTTGATTTGGCCACCTTTAGAAAACTAATCACTAAATTATCCCGGTTTTAAAACTTATTACGGTTATAGCCATAATAAGTTTTAAAACCGGGATAATTCAGTGATTAGTTTTCTAAAGGTGACCAAATCGAAAAAAATCATATATATGTATGTATATATATATATATATATGTGTGTGTGTGTGTGTGTGTGTAATATATATAGCACAATTGACAAGTTGTTATTGGTCACTGGATGGGATAGATTGTACTGTCTACGTAATAAGTGATTGGTTTAGGATTGTTAGAACGAGGGTAAAAGTTAAAAGCATGTGGTTGTTATGACTCTATCCTTGCAACATTTTGTATATGTATATTTCTTTTTGTAAATTCTCCTTTATCCATGCAAAATTTAAAATACTTTACATACGTAGAGAAATATGCCCACCATTCTTATATTTGGCTGTATGGTTCCTGCTTTGCTTGTTTTAACTACCAAGAAGTATATATATAGTATATTCTAACATTTTCCTACTACATAGTTTTGTTGTTTGCTTATATCTAACATTTATTGTTTGTTTGAGCATTCTGGTACACCATGTTAAAAAACAAAGAACAAAAGACATCCATTATACAAAACCGATTAATGGTGGTTGTTCTTTATAATTTCATATTATTATTAAATGAACTTAAACGAAAATGAAACAAATGGTGTGCATCTATTGAAACCGAATGACAGTGCTTGCTCTGTTTTCCATCACTTTTGTCAAATAATTTTGTAAAATCAAAATATAAGAATGCTGGGAAAATAGTCAAAAACTGGTTGAAATATGTAGCTCTCTGTTTGTCAACATTATTGTCAACTAGTTCTGTAAAATCGGAACATCTTTGTTAGAATATATTATATTTAAAAACTTTATTTGATCTTTATAGTAAATTCGTCTGGAAATATTAACTATCAAGTAGTATATGAACATCTTTGCTTCTTGGATCATATATTATCGCTCTTCCGTTTTTATCTAACATTACGTTTTCTTGAACTCTCTGCAAAAGAATAAGGATGCATCGTTTCGCGTAGTGCTCCACAAGTAAGCCTGAAAAACCATAAACATATAATTTACCTTCTTTGAAAGTTTCGGCTCTGGTAACAGACAATTATTTTGTCTTGATAATTGTAGACATATATATATTAAACTGCAATAACATAAAGTGTTCCACTGATTTTGTTGACCTTGATAAAAAAAAATATTAAACTATTTACATGTCCTATTGTTTCATCTTTAAAACTGTAAAATCAAAAATTCTAGAGAGCCTGAAGGAATATGTCAGGGAATGGAAGCAAAATATTATGAGCACTTGATCAATAATTTTCCCCGTGAAATCCACTGTTGAACAACAATTCGCACATCCCACACTTAGATTTTCCGGGCCCTGTAGCACGTCTGCTGTAAAATAAACCTTGCATCAAATCAATTTAAAAACCATTCATCGGTAATCCGCAAATTTCTACTATCCAACCAATAAAAAGGTGTCCAAGTAAAAGACTTATAGGACCCAGGTGCAGCTCTCTACGCAGCGCAGTCCAATAAATTCATTCATCGTCAACTTTTTTTTCATCGGTTTCGCTTGTGATCCACGCCCGCTATCTTACCTGTGAAAACCAAATGAAACAAAGACAAGATCCGGATTTAATGATCCTAAACCTCTTTTGCATGACCATGCACTACTATGTCAAACAAATATACTAGCTAGAATATCACAGACCAAAGTCCAACACCATCACTCCCGTGTTGAAGTAGCATCGGTTCCTCCCATCAAATGTAGCCATCATGGAAGTAGTCGACTAGAATGAATTCGTGAAGTACGCAACAAATTTCGCATTGCCGTATTCCAGTATGACCAAGGAATCCCTTCTGGTAGATGCGTGGAGTATAGATCGACTTTTGTTCTATTTTAAAACGAATTTTATAGCAGGATGAATTTGTTTAGTTTTTTTTAATTGATTTGAAAATTGGGTTCAATGGGGACTGACTGTGTCTTCTTTCACGCGGTTACTGAAAAACTTAAGATGACGTGTGGAGTACAAGAAAGCATAGAGTTGCAACGAAAACACCATTTTACTAATTTATTGTAAGATCAAATCACCTATATTTTGTGAAATTTTCTTCATATAATGCTGTTTTGGTTATATGGTATGACATACAATGTAGAAGTCAATATATTGATGAAATGATCTGAAAGACAATATTGATACTGACAAAGGCCTAAATATTATAATGTTTGGGGAAAACTACATATTACTATATTCTAATCTTAAAATCATTTTATTGGAATGTATGTGCATACAGTGGAAATCAGTCTCATGTTACTGAAATTACAAGTGTATGTTCTGATAAACATCGATCTTTTGTCTAAAAATCAAATTTAATTTTTGACGAACACTTACATGGAAATATGCTAAATTGGTAAATATATGTTGTGTTTAGGTGCGATCTTGTGATGATCACAAATGGAAATCCAGAGAAGATTGCATTTGGATTACTGAATCATTTTCTTGATCATTTGAAGACTGCTGCAGATCAAACTGCGAAAGGAGATTATATGATCACCCTACAACCTGATCATTCCTTTGACGCATTCTGGTTCAAGCTCAGTAAGTGTATAACACTATATCAATTCATTAATTTCACTCGCATTAATTCTGCTTCTCCTATATGAATCATGGATTCTGAACCCCATCCACAATTCAGATTCATTGTAGAACATTGAAGCTTTATTTTATGTCCAGTCATGTCGACCATTTTTTAGAAACTTACACATACATAACACATTCTGCTATTTTTTAATCCTATAGCAAATCTCTCTACATATCATTTTTGTCATGTATGATGTAGTATTCCTATTTTATTAAATATTTCCAACATGCATAAGAGATGCAAACTATAGCTAGCCATTATTTATATTTTATCATAACCATTGGACAGTCAATACCTAAATTGCTTTAACAAATAATGATGTTTATTTCATCTACCACTTAAAACTGAATCATTTAATTTGTGAATTTCATACTAGAAAGATTCTTACTTCCTCCCAGTTCAGAAGGCTGCTATGCTTATGTTGGAGAGTACTCACACTTATTGTCATCAAAGGATCTCAGAGCAATTAATAACTGACCAAACTGGTAAAACTTATATCTGAAACAAAAATGTTGTTATGAAGAACTATATATTGTATGCATTTCTAGTTCTTTGTATCATCTTTAATAGTAGAAAAATCAATCTCAGTTTTGGTGTTATTTGTGATTCAACTGTGGCAAGAAGCCTTGAACAACAAAATGGTAGGTTTTGAAATATACAATGCACGCAAGCTGATGGGTGGAAGACTAAGGAGTTATGGTTTTTCATGTCTACTTTTTTTTTGAAACCATATCTGAACTTATTTACTTAAATGTGTAAAAATATCAACCATGTAAGAATATCAATTGTATAAGACCATACTTATTGTCTTTTATAATCAAATATGCTTTTGCTATTAGATATTTTTACCTTTAGATATGAAATATTTTTTTATTTTAAGGATTTATTATTGTAATGCTAGTAATGTGCAGAATTCAGATAAGAGAAGATTTGTAGTGCACTATAAAATGGATGGTATAGCAAAAATTATGTGCTATATATTATGTTAAACATATTGATAACGGAAAAATACTGCTATAGAAAATGATGGAGAATCAATACGCTATAAGAAATAATGTGATAATGCAGAAAAAGAACTATGTAAAATAATAGACTGGCACGAAAAACTTTTTATAGCCTTCAATATGTGTTATGAGAAAAAAATTATGTTATAAAAAAAGGTTGAAATTTTACTAGTTGGCATGGGTAAACGCTATGAAAAGTTTTTATAGTGGTGTATGTATGTTATAAAATGTGTGATACAATAGCGGTTAATAAAGTGCTATGAGATGTGTCAGGGCTATTATAACATGTCGTTATATAGCGTCGTCATTAATGCTATGTAAAGATATTATAGCGTTTTTCACGTGCTATTAAAAGACAAATCTGTTGTAGTGCAAATGTCTATCCTTACCAGAATTTCTAGAAAAACGCAGTGGTGCAGTCCGTTTTCTCTAATTTTGAATATTAAATTAATTATTTTTTAATTTATCCTCTTTAATGTTGTTAAAAATTTGGGGTGTTACACATACCGTATTTTTTGAGAAGAGGAGATTGGGGTTTGCGCCTGTGGAGCTTGTGGCATTTGATACTTAATAGAGAAAGGGGTCTGCTTTGGTTCGAAATTGCAGAAGGGCCTTGCATGTTTTACGCTGAAGTGGGGAGTTTTGCTTCATTGGTCTAATGCAGTGGACGAAGAATTTTAGAAAGCAGTTCTATTTAAACAGAAGAAGTGTGCGTGGGTCTCAAGAAAACGTGGGACTGAAGGATCGTGGGGTGCAAGCTATTGATAGGGTGGAGTTCAAGGCATTGATTAAATAAATAAATATATATATATTACTGTCAGGCCATGTCAATATACAAGACACGTTAAAACTTCCGCATGTATTGAACACGTTAAGGGACAAATAACTTCATATGGCATAATTAAACACTTCTCAGGGGCATGTTATAAGATCGTTATTCATACAGGACCATGTGCGCGAATGTATTCGCTGTGAAAATATGTTTTTGCATTTGTGAATATCTCATTTTCTTTGCTCCTAAGTTTTATATTATTAATTTTAACTGTTAAATTTGTACATGCGATCATCAAACACAACGAAAATGAATATATTACTATGTCCTAATGCTATGAACCCAATGAAATAAATTTCATTGAATTCCGATTTTGTTTGTACAATGGCGTTATTTTAATTTATCAGTTTACCTTTAAATTTCATCTACCGACAAAACAACTTTGATTGGCTCCAAACTGGAAATCTAGCAATAACTAGCGATACACATTCCAATAAAATTCAATTGATCGAAAAGGAGATCGTGTTGAAAAGAAAATATTTTTAAGGCGTATATAATATCGATAAATATATAGTTGAATTCAAAACAATTCTATTTAAATAATAATAAATTATTACAATCATATATATCCTAACGGAATAACTAATATATATTTTAAACTCAATATTCAGAAATTCCGATTAAAACGATACTCAATATTAAGGTTTACCTATTTGTCAGGCAACTCAGTTCCTAATCGAAGCAAATTAACTAACAACTTTTTATCTTCTAACATGTACTTCAATCTCCATAATCAGGCCAATTTTCGTAGCCTTTTGATATCTGCACTTATCTTAACTTACAATGCCAGTAACAAATAGGGGTAAAATAATCCTATTTCATTTGATAATTCAATTTTAATTTCGATCAAATCAAGCAAACATCAAACAATCAATATTACTACAGAAAATTATTTCCTTTTTCTATAAAAATATAATTTAGGCAAAATTATTCCATTTACCCTCTTTATAAAACAATATTGTGTCAATTGCCAATTCAATATGGTTTCCCAATGTTTGAACCAATTTATCAGCACAATACAAAACATTTTTATATAAAATTTACAAATACGTTCTCTCATATATATACACTTGAACTCAATCTAGGGTATTACTAACCCCATCTCTATTGAGTCACGCCACAAAGCCAAGGTTATCACTAAACCAATAGCTCTGATACCACTGTAATGGGTCTAGGCTTTGCAACCATCAATCACTGGGCTAACCTCCCAGCGTGGCACTACAGAGATACCTCAGAACTGTTTTTACGGCCAGCCTCACGACTCGACCAACCCTCCACTACTTTAGAGGGACATGTAGGGGTAAGAGTGTCTCGTTAGCCACCAAACGCGAAGCGAGAACCCCTTATCATGTGTACCCAACTCATAGCCAGCAAATAGCTCCGATACCACTGTGACATACTGAATTTCCCATATTCTTTGAGTTGACTAATCACAACTCAAGTCCAACCCAAATTTCACAGAAAAGCATATAGTTATATAAATAAATTAAAGGGTGAGATAAGTAACAAAGAAATATTATAATAGAAGAATAAGAAGAAGAACCGACACCATACAGAGTCTCACATCACAGCGGAATAAAATATAATATAGGAATAAATCTTTACTAAAACCTTGGAAAATACTTACAATTATCAGAGTACAACAACACATTTGGACAGTTATAATAACCTGTCCTTATATACATCACACAATGGAATAAATACTAGATATCATATGTCTGAACACCTTTAGCTCGCCTCTGGACGTCAAAGCATCCGATAACCTGAACCTATACAACCCGGTCAAACCCGAGCATTTCAAATACTAGGTCAGTCCGGTGAACTAGAGTGAAAACCCACTAAGTTTATATAACATCTATATTGATTTTAAAGTTCAAAATCCTTTTGAAAGAAAACGATAATAGTAAGACCTACCCACACATAAACACGGAAGGTTTTTACCTTACTATAACCCAGTTTTTTTTTGAAATCATATCATATTCTGACATTGCAATAGTGTTTAAATACAAATAAATAATAATCTAGCAGAACGCTTGCATCTCACGCTCCACATATATAGTATACAATCAAAACCGCGGGTGTTTATTAGAGATTGGATTCCCACTATAACAAGATATGGAACCACCTGCCAATAGTGTATCTCTAGAGGGGAATACACTGGGTTCAACAAGAACGTCTTGCAACCCGGCCTACACATGACCGACCACTCATTTTGCTTGAGTGTATCGAACGTATATCACGAACGAATGGGTGCGACCCACCGTTTCTCGAAAAGGGACACCATCGAAATAGATTAAAGAATGAAATGGAATTTCTCTAGATAGGTGATTATACACCCTAAGGGGAGCGACCCACATAGCCATGTTGCCTACCCAATTTTTGTCGTTTCACGGTTGATGAGGCTTGAGGTTATGATTATTTACCCTTTTGGATCAGCACTTCCTTAGAATGCCACATCGTTAGATCAGTCAAATCACTAATTGGCATTCTAAAAAATACACTGGGAAGGTTTGAAGAAATTAATGTACGTGACCATCTGGAAATACTGTGTCAGACACTCGTCCATACAAGTCATCCAGGAACAGGATGAACCGAAGGCACCCTCCTACCGCATCCTAGGTATCACCCTAAGGATCAGTAGCTAGAAGTCCTTGCAGTCCGAAGATCCCAGTCACGACAGAATCACATGTCGGAATATCTTTGGGGGCTACCCTTAGAAATCCAACGAGTAGTTCTTCCGCTTATGAAGATCTACGGTCTTCTTTACTCCATCTTGAACGTCTTTTAATATCCTTAATGTTTACATATTTGCTGGTCAGAGCGGTTTTCGAAAATAAATTTGATCCCGGTCTTTCCATACCAAGAATTGATTTGACCCGAGTTTTATAGTTGGTGATTTAACTTTCAAAACAAACAAATATCATCCATAGAAAAATAAATTGGATTCATTGGTTCGGTATACAACATCACTTGGACTCCTTAGTTAAATAGTTGTAAATAATTTCTAAATTTCCCAACATTTGTATTACCGCCCTTTCACTTCTTATTCCCAAATCACTTTATTCAACTTATAATACTTCGAATTATAGCTTATAATATCTTTTACAGAAATATTCATTTAATTCCTCTGCTACCCTCGTTTCTAAACTAATATCATCCTTGGATAATCATGAAGTCGTTCAAGTTGGGGTAATTTATTTACCTCTCAGACCATGAGTCAACAATATTCTTATCTTTGGAATAAATAGAAGTTTTTTAACGAAATCACATTCCAGTCATTATCCCAACACTTCTATTTACAATACTATATTAAAACCTGGGTTTGACTCCATCTATTTTATTTTGAAAAACTCTTTTTATCAGTTCCAAAATCATGCTTTTCTAGTTTAGAACATCTTTATTTCCCCATCTTTAGGCTGTTAAATTCCCTTTAACTTCCTTCAGATTACAAATCCCATTTTGAACTTATTTCGACTCTTATAACATTAATCCAATTATCTCTAAACATTTACCTCTTGATCTTATCATTAGGTTTTCACTTTTACAATCAAATCCAATCCACTTAAGCTCCCGTTTGATTCAACTCATATTTTATCTTGGTTAAACTTTCCTTTTTCATAAAATTCCTTCTAGGGAATAAATCAAATTTCTAACTCATATAACATGAGTAAAACTTATTAAAAATCCTTTTTATTTATAAACAAGGTTTTACTCAACTAATTCCCCTTATCACCGTTTCTATTTCAACCTGGTTTCTTTCAAACATTATTCATTTTAATAGTTAATATTATTTCTAATAGAAATCTCAACTTGATATATCAAAAACATCTTGGTATCAATTGAAATCACTATCATATATTCAAATCTTGTCTATCGAGTCACTTTATGAATTCATATTCATACTATACTTTACAAATCCCGTTTACAAGTCAATTCCTCGTAAATTGTCTAATATCTTTTACATCAAATAGTTTACTTCATTATCAACTATAAAATAATTAATCTTTCTTAACAGAATATTTTAAAATGGTACTTAACTTCAAAAATAATTAACGATCCAATAATAGATTTTAATAATCAAAATCTTGGTCATCTCAAACAAGGTTACTTTGTTAACCATTCCCACTTAGTCATTTCTTTTAAATAAATAAATAAAATTAATTTAAATAATTCCCGTTGATTTAATTAATAATCTAATTAAATTGATCTCATTTAACTGTTTTATTGAAAATGATTAAATATTTAATTTAACCGTTGATCTCTTTGTTAATTTCTACATACTTGCTTACAACACTCCTTAATATATGAATCTCGCTTTTTAAACTTGTTTTATAATTCCAAGATAAAAATAATTATTTATTTCCGTAAATAAATTCCTTTAAAAATAATCTCTATAAAATAGATTTCAAAACCTGTCTTAAGTTATAAAACAAATTTTATAACTTTCTTTCTGTTGATTTACCTGACGGTAAATCAATTTCTATAAAACGATTTATTTACAGGCCATCTGCCGATAATTACCCAACCAGTATCACATATTTGTTAATATTAAACAAGTGTATTGAATTTAAATTCAACAATCAATCAAATTGATTAAATAATTTATATAAGTAAACAACATATTTATGGAATCTAGTTGGATCCCTCCAACCTGTCCTTCCCTGCACCAAATGGGTTATCTTAATTTCAATACGACAACATATTCATTCATAAAAAATAAACAGTTTAACTAATAACAGTCAAAAAACAATTTATAACATCCAATCAAACATTCAAATATTTATTCAATATGTTAATATTATTATAAACGTAACCAACATAGTAAGTTACCATGTTTAAGAATCTATTCGCTAAAAATAACGATTTAATTCGATTAAATTAAACAAATGTTTAATTTAATCAATGAATATTAAAAATATTCATTACACATGCAAACAATCATCAGATCACCAATCACTAGCAAATATTGCACACAAAATAAAAACCCGGCTTAGATAAGATACAAACGGGATAAACTGAGTGAGTTAAATTCACCATGATTTTATATTCATCGTCAGAACAGTTTGTTTCTCAAGCTTCCAACTGCGTTCAACTTCGACCAAAATGGCTTTATAGTGTTGTATATGCCGATACGGCCCAACGTCTTTTGTCTTGTCGAATTCTGACAACATAAGAACACGTCATAAGATTTTATACGTATTGGTTTTAAATTAAATTAACCAATCCTAAATTAATTTCTTTAACTAATTCACTCCTTAAACTTTTTAAATTTAAGGGTCACATCCTATTTTCCTTGACATATCTATAAACGGCATGTTCACCAGGGCACGAATGAATACAATTCGAAAATAGCTAAAGTATTAGGCATGTATGGCACGTTTAGCAAATGATTAGGCATACTATACATATGTAGTATAAAATTTGTTCACGTTAAGCGAGAATTAGGCTGTACTTATGCACATTGGACTTGATAAGCATATAATAAGGTGTGCTTAAAGGAAAACAATCAGGCCTATTTGAAAAGGGATTCAGCACAAATTAAACAGGCCACGTATGTAGGCAAAATTTAACATGTTTAGGGACATCTAAACAAGGGTGGGAACGTTATTTAACAAATCAGTGGTCATGTTATGTTGGCATGTTATGTTAACTATATATTATATACCTTAGAATATTTGCCATGTTATATAATATATATCAGCTCATGTTATGTTATTAAATTTAGTATATTAATTAGGATTAGGCTTGTTAAGTAGGATTGGGCATTTCGAAATAAATGGGTATATTACTGTCACTGTTCATCTTCCTCAACTGTATCTCTTCTTTCCACCATCCTATTTTTCTTCTCCCTCTACGACATGCAACTCTAACGCACTTCCCTTCTGTATACACAGTAAATCACCCCACCTGATATTTCCCCATGCGAGGCTGCACTGCCTCACCATGCAACCGCGTTCCAGTACTGGTACGCTTTACGCAACTCCAACTCACCGCTCCATTGCCTTCCTTTCACCAACTCGCACCCCCTCACGTCCCTTCCACCGCTGAACTCCACCGCCACACCATCTCGATGCCATCGCCACCCCTTCCCGGCGACTGACCTCGCCACTACTACCCCAAACAGCAGACTACTCTTTCGAAAATGGCACCAATACATTCTCGTTTCCCCTGCATGAACCCTTATTCTTCTTCTTCCCATCAAAGTAGCCAACGCCTTCTACTTCCCACTTCTTCATTTCTGTTTTCTTCCTATCTTTCTTCATGTCACCGTCCAAACTCCAAACATTTTCGGAAGCATATCGTGTTTTGTGAGAAGAGGAGAATGGGGTTTACGCCTGTGGATCTTGCGGCTTTTGATACTTATTAGAGAAAGGGGTCTGCTTTGGTTCGAAATTGCAGAAGGGTCCTGCATGTTTTACGCTGAAGTGGGGGGTTTTACTTCATTGGTCTAATGCAGTGGACGAAGAAGTGCGTGGGTCTCAACAAAACGTGGGACTGAAGGATCATGGGGCGCAAGTTGTTGATAGTGTAGGGCGTAAGGCATTGATTAAATATACATATAAATATATATATTACTGTCAGGCCATGTCAATATACAAGACACGTTAAGACTTCCGCATGTATTAAACACTTCTCAGGCGCATGTTATAAGACTGTTTAGTCACACGGGACCATGTGCACGAATGTATTTGCTATGAAAATAAGTTTTTGCATCTGTGAATACCTCATTTTCTTTGCTCCTAAATTTTATATTATTAATGTTGACTGTTAAATTCATACTGATATACGCGATCATCAAACACAACGAAAATGGATATATCTATAACAACCCAAAAAATACGAGTTAATTTAAAAATTTTAATTTGGTTATTTTAAAGAGATTAAGGCAATTGAAATAGAATATTTCAATAAAATAATGAGTTAGAAATGGTGCAGCAGTTTGAAAATTTGAATTAAAACTTTGACTGACTGTGCCGGGTGCAAAATAAAACAAATTTTAGTGAAACCAAAAATATTTAAATCTATTTATGAATATCTTTCCAACGAATCTGAAAAATCAAAGTTTCATAGCGGGATTCAAAAGTTATGGCCAAATGAATTTTCAAAAAGGTCGCTATAGAGAATATATAGACCTTGAAAATTGACATTTTGCAAACGACCTCAGAATTCGACGAAACCACTTTTGTTGGATCTGGGATGACAAATTATTGCTAGGTTTCAAATTCCATAATTTTTTAAGTTCATGTGTGAGCATGGCGAAGGAAAATGTGTTTGGTCGATTTTTGTTAAATTGGATCGACCAGAAAATGACCATTTTTCAAACGCTCTCAGAGTTCAATGTAACTGGTCTTGTTGGGACCGTATCGTCAAAACATAGCTAGATTTATTTTTTTGACATTTTTGAGATCATTTTATGGCCCTGGCAAATTGAAGTGTACGTTCAAATTGAATATTGAATGTTTTATATTTTAATTTGAAGAATAACTGACTGTAACAGTCGAATGGGCCGACGACATAACCCATTGTGTTCGGGATGGATGTATTTAGTCAGGGGCAATAGTCTTTGGGTTTGGATTGGAGTTCGCATGGAGAAACATTATTTTAAAAATTTAATAAAGCACGGGCCAATCATATTTTTCCTTCATAATTTAATTTTATAAAAAAATCTCAAACCCCCCCCCTCCGTAACTCGTGCTCGACGGCAGAAGAGGTTCTTCCTTTCCCGACCATTTTCCGGTGAAACCGCTCACCCTTTCACCCCGACCCAATTCAACTTTATGAAGAACTCTCCTCCCTCGTCAAATCCGTACCAGGTGCTCTTCCCCTCGTGCAACCATCGACGAGAACGACCTCCTCAAATTTCAGAACTTCACCGCGCCGCCCTGCCCTCGATCCACGTGCAAGTGGGACCCCCTGACCTCGACGTGCGCGCCTCACCAAGCCCTATACCGTGGTGCTACTCGATTTCAGTATAGTGCTACGGATTTTGAGAAAGATTGAAACCTAGTTTTGAAGAATTTTAGAAGGTAATAGTTTAATTTATTTTAAACTGTTCTATAGCAATTTAAAGCACTACGGTCTATGATTTTACAATAAAAATCGTATCTTTTTGCTATGTTGAGGAAATTCGATGAAACCGGAGACATCAGAACCGTGTAGACGCTCTCCACATTCTAGAAGTGTTTGTGGATTTTTCCGAGCTTGTTACGATTTTTAGTAAAGCAACAAACCAATGTGAGATTTCTAAACAGAAATATGAATGGAAATGTATTGTATAAGTTCTATAAGCGAAATATAAATTAAATACGTGTTGTATACCTCATGTACATGCGTTGTATAAGTTATATGAGCGATGTATGAATTATACATGCATTGTATAAATCATATGTGTGTTGGAATGGAAATAAAATATGCTTATATAAACTTATATATATACCCCCCTCATTCACAAACCATGGGCGATATTTATTGATTGTGAATTAGCGTGAAAATTTTGGTGAATAATGCGAATGGTAGATAGGATTGTTTGTGGTTAATGTTGTTTGGATTGTGGTTGAAAAATACTCGTTTGTGGTTGAAACAAATTTAGAATAGGTTGTGGAAAAGAAAAACATACTCGCCTGCCTGCGAATTAGATGTATGAAATCCCCATTGTCAAAAACCGCGAGGTTTTAAGGTAGAGCGAGGAGCCGTACTCAGGACGGTGCTAGTTTTAAATACCCTACCATAATGCTGCCGAAATTTTCAATAATATTCATGTCTTAGAATTATTTTCATGTGTTGAAAATAAATTCATGTGTTGAAACCATATTCATGTGTTGAAACCATACTCTTGTGTTGAACAGAAATTCATGTGTTGAATAGAAATTCATGTGTTGAATAGAATTCTTTGAAAGATAAAAATAACATTTTATCACATATATAAACTATTCGTGTTTAAAATAAATTGTTTTAACAATAAAAAACACATTTTTATTATATATATAAACTATAGAAAATATTCAAGTGTTGAATAAAGGACTAGAACGATAAAAATCATATTTTTATCGTATGTGTGAAGTGGATAATATTCATGTGTTGAATATATAAAGATTGAACAATAAAATCTACATTTTTATTGTGAATATGAAGTGCTAAAAATGTTCATATGTTGAATAAATATCTTTAATGATAAAAATATCATTTTTATCATGTAAACGACTCGCTAAGAATATACAAGTGTTGAAATATATTTTTGTTTGCCAAAAATATCATTTTTATACGAAGTATGAAGTGCTTAAAATGTTCATGTGTTGAATAAATATTTTTGATGATAAAAATATCATTTTTATCATGTAAATGACTCGTTAAAAATATACAAGTGTTGAAACAAATATTTATTTGCTATGAATAATATTTTTAACATGTATGTGAACTAAATAAAATAGTCATGTGTTGAAATGCATTTTTGTTCGTTAAAAATATCATTTTTATGCGAAATGTGAAGTGTTAAAAATAATCACTTGTTCAAATAAATATGTGTGTGTTGAAAATGTTATTTTTAACATGTGTAAGAAGTGTTAAAAATAACCATGTGTGGAAATAAACCTTTGTTCGCTAGAAATATTATTTTTAGCTTAGTTACGCACATATATATACATGTGTTGAATTGAAAAATGGAGTAGCTGTTGAATAAAGAATTTATTTGCGTGCCCGACAAATAGGTGAACCTTAATGAGTTGGATGCGCAATTTTATTATTATATCAATTCCTGTGAATGCCATTAGATGCGGAGTGTTGGTTGTTCTGTGTGTAATAATAAACGTCGCCATAGGATAGTAACAATTAATTTTGAACTACACTACATGGCATACTTCTTGAAGATAGACATACTTCATCATATACCACATAAGCATTTGGAGCTTGTGTGACGAGGTTGAAGATTTACCATACGAGTGAGAGCTTTGTATGGCGATGACTATATATTATAGGTTGAACTAATGATTGATCTGGACTATATAAAATGTAACGGTAAATTGCAACATTAATAAAAACCCCACACGGGTCTGGAGATGACAATAAACACGTCTCTCAGGTCATTAAGGCACAAAAACCATTTATAGGGTGACGAGAATTTATTCTCTGGAGTTATGATCTATACACACTCCCCTGTGGACACCGGAATATATCACTATAAATATGTGCAGGCTTATTAGGATTTACTGGGTACCTAATACGACCCTATAAATTTCCAAACCCCTTCCCGTACAAAGGAGGTTATGGCGAAATTTTCTGAAATTTAAAGGCGTTAGTGAAATATTTGAAGTTAAAACGATATTGAAATCGTCGAATAAATTATATTTAAATATATAAGTATAAATTAAATAAAACGAATCGAGCCTCTACAGTTCGCGTTTTGAAATCGTAACTTCAAACGATTATACCGAGAGATCCGACCATTGGATTTTCACGAAACTGCAACCGTTGGGTTTGCTTTGGGAATATCTTTCTAATGATATAAACTTTGTTGAGATCCAACGGTTAGATTTTCAGATATGGGTAAAACAAATCTGGGGAAAAACAGTGCCTCGGCACGACCTGAAATGTCGTTTAATTAAATAGGGCAATTTTTAAATAAATAAAAATGGCGATACATCGTTATAAAATATTATAGGCGATATAAAATGGAAATAAACCAATTCTACTTGGTTTGCTTGAGATTTGATAGTTGAATGTGTTTGACATGAAAATTATACCAAAGAACTGAAATGTGACTGTCGAATAATTTGACCATGGAAAGAATTGATTTGAAAATCTAAATATACGTGAATTATTTGAAAAGGCCGAGTTAATTCTCATTTCAAATAATTGATCAACGATCAGAAGTCGAAGAGATGAAGACGGTTCAAGACCGACGATCTTCACATCGGATGGATGGGCGCTACTGATGCTCATGATTGGAGTAGCTACCTTGAAGGAGCTGAAGTGGTAGCCGTCCGGATGTATTTGTTGATTGTACGGATATGCGAGGAATATAGTGCCTCCGACTTCGTTCAGACCCAGAACGAACTTGTAAATGGACTGTGTGTCTAACATTGGATTTTGTTCTGTGCTGATTGATATCTATTAAATATATCTGTTTGGCGGCGGAGAATTAATTCTCTTGCTTAACTCCCTTCTCTGAGACGTACGATCTCAGTGGTTATATATCGATAGAAATCAGTCTCATGGAGTGAATTGCCTGTGTGGCATGCCTAAGTGGCAGATGATCAAGCTTCTGTTGAAAAGCAAAGTCTTGTGGTTGATGATCAAAGCATGACCTATGTGGCGTAGCTTTGTGTATAGCGTTGATTCGCGAGCCTCACACCTCGGTATGAGTCAAAAACGGGATAAGGACCCAAGGAGAACATGACGTTTCTTTCTAGCTATGGGTGATACCAGTGACCTACCAGTCCTAACATTTATATACTTTTTTTTACTTGTGTGGTTGTTAGAATGCGAGGCGCCTCAGATATAGGTCCTGTAGGACCGGGAAATATGTGTTCAGGAATACTAATCCTCAAAAGTAAGAGAGGACCGACCTTGGAGGTTCCAAGGATCGCTGTGTGTGGTCATAAGACATTTGCTGGAGTGTCTCGAATCGGAGAGGAGCTTGCCCCTTGCCTCGACTCATGATGGAATCCAATTTCCAATACGAAATTGCGGATTTGATTATATTACTAGTATGGCGATATAGTGGCATGTGACACTTATGCCGTCTATGATTAATATTTATGATTGAATTTGCTTTTGAAACATATATGCACTAGTAATAATATCAGACACTTTTGTTTTACCCGTATCAAGCATTTCTTGGCCATTATAAGGTAAAACTCTATCCCCCGGCTTGCGTTGCATTGTGTGATGGGACTTGAGTCTTATTTGGCTTCATTTTTATAAAAAGCATTGCGATGATTTTATAATTTACTTTATTTCATGCACTAGCAATCATTGGAGTAAACACGTTCCGCGAAAGTGGCGTGGTCCTATGATTTGCCTTATTATTGTTGTTTAATTAGTCAAGTAGATTTCTCATACCAGTCCCGTGACTGGCTCGTAGTTTGTTTCACCTTGCAAACTCGGGTGCCCTTATTTTCACACGGGCAGCCTAGTACCAGGTAGCAGAACATATTTTGGCTTTGCACTGCAGGAGAGAGTGCATTTTTGCCTTATGGCGAGGCTTGACTTCTCAATGTTGACTATTGATATTCCGCCATTATTATCTATGTATATGATTCCGCTTCTGCGATGTAGACTGATATTTCTTTTATGTACTCTCATATGTATATGTACCGCTTATGGCGATGTAGACTAATCATGTACTCTTATGCACTAAGTTGTATCCTACACTGTGCTCCCTGATGTCGTGATATATATGATTCCGCCGTCATATTTATGTTAATTATTCTATTTCCTGCTTATGCTATTATCTGTACTCGGCTAATGATGATTAATGTGTTATATTCCAATGATTATCCTTAACACCATCGTACGGGGTTTTGGGATCGTCACAGGTGGTATCAGAGCTTTGGTTCATCTTAGTTCTGGAATCTAACACGTTAAACACCTCGTCAGAATAGAATCAGTAGTGTTCTAAGGCGAGTAGCTCATTAGAGATATGATTATTAACGTCCTAGAATGAGCTAAGCAGAATAGCAAAAATAATTTGATTAGTACAGCATTGTCTTTCCTTAAGTTCTTCTGTTTTACCATATATTAAAATTATCGTTTCTGCGAGCTTGACCCTTTTCTTGCTTATACAGAACTTGATAGATGGCTACTCGAGCAGCAGCAGCTAGAGGAGGCTCTGTCGTTCTCAGTTCATATTGTAATGTGCCAGTCTCTTATTCTTTTTACCGGTTTCCTTTTAAGTTGATCGTTATGGATTTTTCTGAATTCGACGCTATTTATGGGCTTGTCTGGTAAACGAAATACGAGGCCAAAGTAAAATGTGCCGAAAGGGATGTTGAAATTAAAATAAAACTTGGGCGTATTGTTATACCATGTCATGGTTCAGATCCGGATAGAAAAGAATTTTGGTCTACACTAGAAGTTATTCCCACTTCATTAGAAAAGATTCCTGTTGTTAAAAACTATGCGGATGTGTTTGAAGAAGTCGAAAACTTACCTCCGCAAAGAGAAATTGAATTCATAATCGATCTAATTCCAAATGCCAGACCAGTGGTACATCCAATTCGAAGAATGACTCCAAAGAAAAAGAAGAATTAGGCGATCAAACTCGTCAACTGCTATGGAAGGGTCTGATCAGACCTAGCTTTTGTAGTTGGGGTGCAACTATAGTGTTTGTTCCTAAGTCAGACGGTACTCTCCGATTGTGTGCTAATTACTGAGACCTCAATAAGCAAACGCTCAAAAACAAACACCCGTTACCCCGCATCGATGATCTGTTAGACCAATTAAATGGAGCGAGAGTATTTTCCAGAATGGACCTAGCTAAAGGTTTCCATCAACTAAGAATTGCTGAAGAGTTGTTCCTTTGACAGCTTTCAGAGTCCGGACATATTTTACGAGTGGTTAGTAATGTCGTTCGGCTTATGCAACGCTCCAGCATACTTTGTCGATCTAATGAATAGAGTGTTCAGAGAAGTTCTAAATAAATTTGTTCTGGTATTCATCAATGATATTTTAATCTACTCCAAATCAAAAAACGAGCATGAGAAACATTTAGAACAAATATTGGGGATTGTGAAAAAGAACATCTTCAAAGCCAAATTCTCTAAATGTATCTTCTGGTAGGAAGATGTGAAGTTCCTTGGCCATGTCGTGTCAAAGGAAGGAATTTCTGTGGATCCGAGCAAAATTACAGCAATTAAAGAGTGGAAGCAACCTACTACACCCACAGAGGTCCGAAGTTTCATGGAGTTGGCTAGTCATTATCGAAAATTCATTAAGGATTTTTCGAAGATATCCGGTCCATTAACAAAGCTTACAAAGAAGCATGAGAGATTTAAGTGGACTTCCGACTGTGAGGAAGCTTTTCAGGAATTGAAATCAAAATTGACAACCGCTCCAGAATTAACCATTATCGATGGCAATCAGGATTTGACGGTTTGGATGGATGCTTCTATTAGAGGTCTTGGTGCAGTATTAATGCAAAGAGGCCAAGTAGTCGCTTATGCAAGCCGCCAGTTGAAACCGCATGAGAAGAATTATGTAACTCATGAGCTTGAGTTGCTAGCCATCGTTTTTGCCTTGAAAATCTGGAGACATTACTTATTGTGTGAGAAATTCGAATTGTTTACAGACCATCAATCATTGAAGTATTTGTTCACCCAAAAGATCTGAACTTAAGACAGTATCGTTGGCTAGAATTTCTTGTAGTGTATGATCTAGATATCCTATATACGCCGGGAAAGGCTAATGTAGTAGTTGATGCGCTCAGCAGAAAGATTGAAATCATCGCTAGTTTTATCAGTACGTCTTCATTGAATGACAAGATCGTTGTTCTCCAGGAAGACGACGAATTTATTAAAAGGATTAGCTAGCGAATTCGAGAAGGCAAGACTTCAGATTTCAGCCTAGACAGCAAAGGGGTTTTGCGATTACAGGGGCGAATTTGTGTTCTAGAAATCCCTGAGCTCCGAAGAGAAGTCCTTGATGAATGTCATAAGTCCAAGCTTTGCATTCATCCAGGAGTGAGTAAGATGTATAATGATCTCAAGCGCACATTCTGGTGGAAGTCGTTGAAAAGAGATATTTCCTTATATGTTAGCAGATGCCCTACTTGCCAACCAGTCAAAAGTGACCAACAAAAGCTGGCCGGATTGTTGCAACCGTTGGAAGTTCCAGGTTGGAAATGGGAGCAGATTTCCATAGATTTCATAGATGGTTTGCCCCAAGCCAAGAGCTAATGATAATATTTGGGTGATCGTAGATCGCTTTACGAAGACCGCCCATTTCATACCTATCAGATCAAATAGAACCACCCAAATTCTAGCACAGATTTATTTCAAAGAAATTGTTAGGCTGCATGGAGTTCCCATCAGAATAGTTAGTGATAGAGACCCAATATTTGCTATCAAATTCTGGGAGGCATTCCAGACAGAATTGGGTACAAAACTGAACCTGAGCACCGCATATCACCCTCAGACAGATGGCCAAACTGAGAGGGTAAACAGAATTCTAGAAGATTTACTGCGGGCTTGTATTATTGATTTTGGTGGGTCATGGGAAGATTACTTGCATTTGGCAGAATTCTCATACAATAACAGTTATCAAGCAAGTTTGAAAATGCCACCATTTGAAGCATTATACGGTAGACAGTGCAGATCTCCCGCATGTTGGGTAGAACCTGGCAACAGACTTGTGTTGGGATCCGATATGATTCGAGAAGCATCACACAAAATCGATTTCATTAAGAAACAATTGAAATCTGCTCAAAGCCGACAGAAGAGTTATGCGGATTCTAGAAGAAGAGATTTGGCATTCGCTGTTGGTGATTATGTTTATTTGAAAGTTTCTCCGATGAGAGGAGTAATCCAATTCGGTAAATCTGGGAAGTTGGCACCCAGATTTATTGGTCCCTTTCCTATACTTGAACGAATTGGAACTCTTGCTTATAAGGTTCAATTACCTGATTGGTTGCCTGAAGTACATAATGTGTTTCACGTATCTCAACTTAGAAAACATGTGCATGATCCAGATCTTGTTGTAGAAGAAGCAGCGCAACAGGACTTGGAAATTACTCCAGAATTAGCAGTCAGAAGAGAGCCACTAAAAATTGTTGGCAAAGAAACCAAAGAGCTAAGGAACAAGAAGGTTCATTTAGTTAAAGTGCATTGGAGTAGTGATCCTAGAGACTATACTTGGGAGACCGAGGAAAGCATTAAGCAAGCTTACCCCAAGTGCATAGTGGACATCTCTGACTAACTACGGTGCAGGGTACCCTTACAATACTTTGCATTTCCATTTTTGTTTCCTACTGTGATGCTGTTTCCTTTTCGGGGATGAAAAGTTTTAAGTGGGGGATATCGTAACAACCCAGAAAATACGAGCCAATTTAAAATTTTTAAATTGGTTATTTTAAAGAGATTAGGGAAATTGAAATAGAATATTTCAGAAAAATAATGAGTTAGAAATGGTGCGCCAGTTTGAAAATTTGAATTCAAACTTTGATTGACTCTGCCGGGTGCAAAATAAAATGGATTTTAGTGAAACCAAAAATATTTAAATCTGTTTATGAATATCTTTCTAATGAATCTGAAAAATCGAAGTTTCATAGCGTGAATCAAAAGTTATGGCCAAATGAATTTTCAGAAAGGTCGCTATAGAGAATATATAGCCGTTGAAAATTAACATTTTGCAAACGACCTCAGAATTCGACGAAACCACTTTTGTTGGATCCGGGATATCAAATGATTGCTAGGTTTCAAATTCCATAATTTTCAAAGTTAATGTGTGAGCGTGGCGAAGAAAAATGTGTTTGGCCGATTTTTGTTAAATTGGATCGATTAGAAAATGGCCATTTTTCAAACAGTCTTAGAATTCGACGAAACTAGTTTTGTTGGGACCGTATCGTCAAAACATAGCTAGATTTATTTTTCTGGAATTTTTGAGATCAGTTTGTGGCCCTGGCAAATTGAAATGTACGTTCAAATCGAATATTGAATGTTTATATTTTAATTTGAAGAATAACTGACTGTAATAGTCGAATGGGCCTACAAAACATATCCCATTGTGTTCGGGATAGGGGTATTTAGCTAGGGGAGACCTTCGTTGGGTTTGGATTGGAGTTCGTATGGAGAAACAATATTTTAAAAATTTAATAAAGCACGGGCCAATTATATTTTTCCTTCATAATTTAATTTTATAAAAAATCTCAAACCCCTCCCCCCCCTCGTAACTTGTGCTAGACAGCGAAAGAGGTTCTTCCTTTCCTGACCATTTTTCGGCAAAACTGCTCACCCATTCACCCCGACCCAGTTCAACTTTTTTAAGAGATCTCCTCCCTCATCAAATCCATACCAGGTGCCCCTCCCCTCGTGTAACCATCGACGAGAACGACCTCCTCAAAGTTCAGAACTTCACCGTGCCGGCCTACCCTCGATCCACATGCTAGTGGGCCCCCTGACCTCGACGTGCGCGCCTCACCAAGCCCTACACCGTGGTGCTACTCGATCTCAGTATAGTGCCATGGATTTTGACAACGATTGAAACCTAGTTTTGAAGAATTTCAGAAGGCAACGGTTTCATTTGTTCTAAATTATTCTATAGCACTTTAAAGCTCTACGGTTTATGATTTTACAATAAAAATCGTATTTTTTTCTATGTTGACGAAATTCGATGAAACAGGAGATATCGGAACCGTGTCGATGCTCTTCACATTCTAGAAGTGTCCATGGATTTTTCTGAGCTCGCTATGATTTTTAGCTAAGCAACAAACAAATGTGAGATTTCTAAACTGAAATGTGAATGGAAATGTATTGTATAAGTTCTATTAGCGAAATATAAATTATATACTTGTTGTATACCTCATGTACATGCGTTGTATAAGTTATATGAGCGATGTATGAATTATACATGCATTGTATAAATCATATGTGTGTTGGAATGGAAATAAAATATACTTATATACATATACGAGCGATATATGAATTATACATGCATTGTATAAATCATATATGTGTTGTAATGGAAATAAAATATACTTATATATATATACTCCCCTCGTCCACAAACCATGGCTGATATTTATTGATTGTGAATTGGCGTGAAAAATTTGGTGAATAATGCAAATGGTTGATAGGATTGTTTGGGGTTGATATTTTTTGGATTGTAGTTGAAAAATACCATTGTGGTTGAAAAATACCCATTTGTGGTTGAAACAAATTTAGAATAAGTTATGGAAAAGAAAAACATACTCGCCAGCGTGCGAATTAGATGTATGAATTCCCCATTGTCAAAAACCGCGAGGTTTTTAGGTAAAGCGAGGAGCCGTACTCGGGACAGTGCCGGTTTTAAATACCCTGTCGTTATGCTGCCGAAATTTTCAATAATATTCATGTGTTAGAATTATTTTCATGTGTTGAAACTAAATTCATGTGTTGAAACCATATTCATGTGTTGAAAAGAAATTCATGTGTTGAAACCGTATTCATGTGAAGAATAAAATTCTTTGAAAGATAAAAATAACATTTTATCACATATATAAACTATATAAACTATTCGTGTTTTAAATAAATTGATTTAACAATAAAAATCACATTTTTATTATATATATAAACTATAGAAAATATTCATGTGTTGAATAAAGGACTAGAACAATAGAAATCATATTTTTATCATATGTGTGAAGTGGATAATATTCATGTGTTGAATATATGAAGATTGAACAATAAAATCTACATTTTTATTGTGAATATGAAGTGCTAAAAATATTCAAGTGTTGAATAAATATCTTTGATGATAAAAATATCATTTTTATCATGTAAACGACAAGCTAAGTATATATAAGTATTGAAATATATTTTTGTTTGTCAAAAATATCATTTTTATACGAAGTATGAAGTGCTTAAAATGTTCATGTGTTGGATAAATATTTTTGATGATAAAAATACCATTTTTATCATGTAAACGACTCGTTAAAAATATACAAGTGTTGAAACAAATATTTGTTTGCTATGAATATTATTTTTAACATGTATGTGAACTAAATAAAATAGTCATGTGTTGAAATATATTTTTGTTCGCTAAAAATATCATTTTTATGCGAAATGTGAAGTGTTAAAAATAATCACTTGTTCAAATAAATATGTGTGGGTTGAAAATATTATTTTTAACATGTGTAGGAAGTGTTAAAAATAACCATGTGTGGAAATAAACCTTTGTTCGCTAGAAATATTATTTTTAGCTTAGTTTCGCACATATATATACATGTGTTGAATAAAAAAATGGAGTAGCTGTTGAGTAAAGAATTTATTTGCGTGCCCGACAAATAGGTAAACCTTAATGAGTTGGATGCGCAATTTTATTATTATATCAATTCCCGTGAATGCCATTCCATGCAGAGTGCTGGTTGTTCTATGTGTAATAATAAACGTCGCCATAGGATAGTAACAATTAATTTTGAACTACACTACATGGCATACTTCTTGAAGATAGACATATTTCATCATATACCACATAAGCATTTGGAGCTTGTGTGACGAGGTTGAAGATTTACGCGAGAGGCTTGTATGGCGATGACTATATATTATAGGTTGAACTGATGATTGATCTGGACTATATAAAATGTAACGGAAAATTGCAAGATTAATAAAAAACCCCACACGGGTCTGGAGATGTCAATAAACACGTCTCTCTGGTCATTAAGGCACAAAAACCATTTATAGGGTGACGAGAATTTATTCTCTAGAGTTATGATCTATACACACTCCCCTGTGGACACCGGAATATATCACTATAAATATGTGCATGCTTATTAGGATTTATTGGGTACCTAATACGGCCCAATAAATTTCCAAACACCTTCCCGTAACAAGGAGGTTATCGCGAAATTTTCTGAAATTTAAAGGCGTTAGTGAAATATTTGAAGTTAAAACGATATTGAAATGGTCGAATAAATTATATTTAAATATATAAGTATAAATTAAATAAAACGAATTGAGCCTCTACAGTTCGCGTTTTGAAATCGTAACTTCAAACAATTATACCGAGAGATCCGACCATCGGATTTTCACGAAACTGGAACCGTTTGGTTTTCTTTGGGAATATCTTTCCAACGATATAAACTTTGTTGAGATCCAACGGTTAGATTTTCAGAAATGGGTAAAACAAATTTAGGGAAAAACAGCGCTAGTGCCTCGGAACGACCTGAAATGTCGTTTAATTAAATAGGGCCATTTTTAAATAAATAAAATGGTGATACATCGGTATAAAATATTATAGGCGATATAGAATGGAAATAAACCGATTCTACTTTGTTTGCCTGAGATTTGATGGTTGAATGTGTTTGACATGAAAATTATACCAAAGAACTGAAATGTGACTGTCGAATAATTTGACCATGGAAAGAATTGATTTGAAAATCTAAATATACGTGAATTATTTGAAAAGGCCGAGTTAATTCTCATTTCAAATAATTGATCGACGATTAGAAGTCGAAGAGAAGAAGACGGTTCAAGACCGACGATCTTCACATCGGATGGATGGGCGCTACTGATGCTCATGATTGGAGTAGCTACCTTGAAGGAGCTGAAGTGGTAGCCGTCCGGATGTATTTGTTGATTGTACGGATATGCGAGGAATATGGTGCCTCTGGCTTCATTCAGACCCAGAACGAACTTGTAAATGGACTGTGTGTCTAACATTGGATTTTGTTCTGTGCTGATTGATCTCTATTAAATATATATGTTTAGCGGCGGAGAATTTATTCTCTTGTTTAACGCCCTTCTCTGAGATGTACGAGCTCAGAGGTTATATATCATAGAAATCAGACGCATGGAGTGAATTGCCTGTGTGGCATGCCTAAGTGGCCGATGATCAAGGCTTCTGTTGAAAAGCGAAGTCTTGTAGTTGATGATCAAAGCATGGCCTACGTGGCATAGCTTTGTGTATAGCGTTGATTCGCGAGCCTCACACCTCGGTATGAGTCAAAAAGGGGATAAGTACCCAAGGAGAATATGACGTTTCTTTCTAGCTATGGGTAATGTCAGTGACCTACTAGTCCTGACATTTATATACTTTTTTTACCTGTGTGGTTGTTAGAATGCGAGGCGCCTCGGATATAGGTCCTATAGGACCGGTAAACGTGTGTTCAGGAATACTAATCCTCAAAAGTAAGAGAGGACCGGCCTTGGTGGTTCCAAGGATCGCTGTGTGTGGTCTTGAGACATTTGCTGGAGTGTCTCGAATCGGAGAGGAGCTTGCCCCTTGCTTCGACTGATGATGGAATCCAATTTCCAATACGAAATTGCGGATTTGATTGTATTACTAGTATGGAGACATAGTGGCATGGGACACTTATGCCGTCTATGATTGATATTTATGATTGAATTTGCTTTTGAAACATATATGCACTAGTAATAATATCATACACTTTTGTTTTATATGTATCAAACATTTCTTGGCGATTATAAGGTAAAACTCTATCCTCCGGCTTGCGTTGCATTGTGTGATGGGACTTGAGTCTTATATTGGCTTCATTTTTATAAAAAGCATTGCGATGATTTAATAATTTACTTTATTTCATGCACTAGCAATCATTGGAGTAAACCCGTTCCGCGAATGTGGCATGGTCCTATGATTTTCCTTATTATTGTTGTTTAATTAGTTAAGTAGATTTCTCATACCAGTCCCATGACTGGCTCGTAGTTTGTTTCACCTTGCAAACTCGGGTGCCCTTATTTTCACATGGGAAGCCTAGTACCAGGTAGAAGAACATATTTTGGCTTTGCACTGCAGGAGAGAGTGCATTTTTGGCTTATGGCGAGGCTGGACTTCTCAATGTTGACTATTGATATTCCGCCATTATTATCTATGTATATGATTCCACGTCTGGCGATGCAGACTGATATTTCTTTTATTTACTCTCATATGTATATGTACCGCTTATGGCGATGTAGACTGATCATGTACTCTTATGCACTAAGTTGTATCCTAAACTGTGCTCTCTGATGTTGTGATATATATGATTCCGCTGTCATATTTATGTAAATTATTCTACTTCCTGCTTATGCTATTATCTGTACTCGGCTAATGATGATTAATGTGTTATATTCCAATGATTATCCTTAACACCATCGTACGGGGTTTTGGGATCGTCACAGGTGGTATCAGAGCTTTGGTTAATCTTAGTTCTGGAATCTAACACGTTAAACACCTCGTCAGAATAGAATCAGTAGTGTTCTAAGGCGAGTAGCTCATTAGAGATAGGATTATTAACATCCTAGAATGAGCTATGCAGAATAGCAAAAATAATTTAGTTAGTACATCATTGTCTTTCCTTAAGTTCTTCTGTTTTACCATATATTAAAATTATCGTTTCTGTGAGCTTGACCCTTTTCTTGCTTATACAGAACTTGATAGATGGCTACCCGAGCAGCAGCAGCTAGAGGAGGCTCTGTCGTTCCCAGTTCATATTGTAATGTGCTAGTCTCTTATTCTTTTTACCGGTTTCCTTTTAAGTTGATCGTTATGGATTTTCTGAATTCGACGCTATTCTTGGGCTTGACTGGTAAACGAAATACGAGGCCAAAGTAAAATGTGCCGAAAAGGAAGTTAAAATTAAAACAAAACTTGGACGTATTGTTATACCATGTCATGGTTCAGATCCGGATAGAAAAGAATTTTGGTCTACACTAAAAGTTATTTCCACTTCATTAGAAAAGATTCCTGTTGTTAAAAACTATGCGGATGTGTTTGAAGAAGTTGAAAACTTACCTCCGCAAAGAGAAATTGAATTCAGAATTGATCTAATTCCAAATGCCAGACCAGTGGTACATCCAATTCGAAGAATGAATCCAAAAGAAAAAGAAGAATTAGGCGATCAAACTCGTCAACTGCTATGGAAGGGTCCGATTAGACCAAGCTTTTCTAGTTGGGGTGCAACTATAGTGTTTGTTCCTAAGTCAGACGGTACTCTCCAATTGTGTGCTGATTACTGAGACCTCAACAAGCAGACGCTCAAAAACAAATACCCGTTACCCCGCATCGATGATCTGTTAGACCAATTATATGGAGCGAGAGTATTTTCCAGAATGGACCTAGATAAAGGTTTCCATCAACTAAGAATTGCTGAAGAGTTGTTCCTTTGACAGCTTTCAGAGTCCGGACATATTTTACGAGTTGTTAGTAATGTCGTTCGGCTTATGCAACGCTCCAGCATACTTTGTCGATCTAATGAATAGAGTGTTCAGAGAAGTTCTAAATAAATTTGTTCTGGTATTCATCAATGATATTTTAATCTACTCCAAATCAAAAACCGAGCATGAGAAACATTTAGAAAAAGTATTGAGGATTCTGAGAAAGAACATCTTCAATGCCAAATTCTCTAAATGTATCTTCTGGCAGGAAGATGTGAAGTTCCTTGGCTATGTTGTGTCAAAGGAAGGAATTTATGTGGATCCGAACAAAATTACAGCAATTAAAGAGTAGAAGCAACCTACTACACCCATAGAGGTCCAAAGTTTCATATTGTTGGCTAGTCATTATCGAAAATTCATTAAGGATTTTTCGAAGATATCCGGTCCATTAACAAAGCTTACAAAGAAGCACGAGAGATTTAAGTGGACTTCCGACTGTGAGGAAGCTTTTCAGGAATTGAAATCAAAATTGACAACCGCTCCAGTGTTAACCATTATTGATGGCAATCAGGATTTGACGATTTGGACGGATGCTTCTATTAGAGGTCTTGGTGCAGTATTAATGCAAAGAGGCCAAGTAGTCGCTTATGCAAGCCGCCAGCTGAAACCGCATGAGAAGAACTATGTAACTCATGATCTTGAGTTGCTAGCCATCGTTTTTGCCTTGAAAATCTAGAGACATTAATTATTGTGTGAGAAATTCGAATTGTTTACAGACCATCAATCGTTGAAGTATTTGTTCATCCAGAAAGATCTGAACTTGAGACAGTAGCGTTGGCTAGAATTTCTTGCAGTGTATGATCTAGATATCTTGTATACGCCGGGAAAGGCTAATGTAGTAGCAGATGCGCTCAGCAGAAAGAATGAAACCATCGCTAGTTTTATCGTTACGTCTTCATTGAATGACAAGATCATTGTTCTCCATGAAGACGACGAATTTATTGAAAGGATTAGCTAGCGAATTCGAGAAGGCAAGACTTCGGATTTCAGCCTAGACAACAAAGGGGTTTTGCGATTACAGGGGAGAATTTGTGTTCCAGAAATTCCTGAGCTCCGAAGAGAAATCCTTGATGAATGTCATAAGTCCAAGCTTTGCATTCATCCAGGAGTGAGTAAGATGTATAATGATCTCAAGCGCACATTCTGGTGGAAGTCGTTGAAAAGAGATATTTCCTTATATGTTAGCAGGTGCCCTACTTTCCAACCAGTCAAAAGTGACCAACAAAAGATGGTCGGATTGTTGCAACCGTTGGAAGTTCCAGGTTGGAAATGGGAACAGACTTCCAAGGATTTCATAGATGGTTTGCCTCGAGCCAAGAAAGGTAATGACAGTATTTGGGTGATCGTAGATCGCTTCACGAAAACCACCCATTTCATACCTATCAGATCCAATAGAACTGCCCAAAGTCTAGCATAGATTTATTTCAAAGAAATTGTTAGGCTGCATGGAGTTCCCATCAGAATAGTTAGTGATAGAGACCCAATATTTGCTATCAAATTCTAGGAGGCACTCCAGACAGAATTGGGTACAAAACTGAACCTGAGCACCGCTTATCACCCTCAGACAGATGGCCAAACTGAGAGGGTGAACATAATTCTAAAAGATTTACTACGGGCTTGTATTATTGATTTTGGTGGGTCATGGGAACATTACTTGCATTTGGCAGAATTCTCATACAATAACAATTATCAAGCAAGTTTGAAAATGGCACCATTTGAAGCATTATACGGTAGACCATGCAGATCTCCCGCATGTTGGGTAGAACCTGGCAACAGACTTGTGTTGGGATCCGATATGATTCGAGAAGCATCAGACAAAGTCAATTTCATTAAGAAACGATTGAAATCTGCTCAAAGCCGACAGAAGAGTTATGCGGATTCTAGAAGAAGAGATTTGGCATTCGCTGTTGGTGATTATGTTTATTTGAAAGTTTCTCCGATGAGAGGAGTAATCTAATTCGGTAAAACTGGGAAGTTGGCACCCGATTTATTGGTCCCTTTCCTATACTTGAACGAATTGGAACTCTTGCTTATAAGGTTCAATTACCTGATTGGTTGCCGGAAGTACATAATGTGTTTCGCGTATCTCAACTTAGAAAACATGTGCATGAGCCAGATCTTGTTGTAGAAGAAGCAGCGCAACAGGACTTGGAAATTACTCCAGAATTAGCAGTCAGAAGAGAGCCATTAAAAATTGTTGGCAAAGAAACTAAAGAGCTAAGGAACAAGAAGGTTCATTTAGTTAAAGTGCAGTGGAGTAGTGATCCTAGAGACTGTACTTGGGAGATTGAGGAAAGCATTAAGCATGCTTACCCCAAGTGCAGAGTGGACATCTCTGACTAACTACGGTGCAAGGTACCCTTACAATACTTTGCATTTCCATTTTTTGTTTCCTACTGTGACGCTGTTTCCTTTTCGGGGATGAAAAGTTTTAAGTTGGGGAGATTGTAACAACCCAGAAAATACGAGTCAATTTAAAAATTTTAAATTGGTTATTTCAAAGAGATTAGGGCAATTGAAATAGAATATTTCAAAAAAATAATGAGTTAGAAATGGTGTGCCAGTTTGAAATTTTGAATTCAAACTTTGATTGACTCTGCCGGGTGCAAAATAAAACGGATTTTAGTGAAACCAAAAATATTTAAATCTGTTTATGAATATCTTTCTTAGGAATCTGAAAAATCGAAGTTTCATTGCGTGAATCAAAAGTTATGGCCAAATGAATTTTCAGGAAGGTTACTATAGAGAACATATAGCCCTTGAAAATTAACATTTTGCAAAGGACCTCAGAATTCGACGAAACCACTTTTATTGGATCCGGGATATCAAATTATTGCTAGGTTTCAAATTCCATAATTTTCAAAGTTAATGTTTGAGCGTGGCAAAGGAAAATGTGTTTGGTCGATTTTTGTTAAATTGGATTGACCAGAAAATGGCCATTTTTCAAACGGTCTCAGAATTCGACGAAACTAGTTTTGTTGGGACTGTATCGTCGAAACATAGCTAGATTTATTTTTCTGGAATTTTTTAGGTCAGTTTGTGGCCCTGGCAAATTGAAACGTACGTTCAAATCGAATATTGAATGTTTTATATTTTAATTTGAATAATAATTGACCGTAATAGTCGAATGGGCCTACGAAACATATGACATTGTGTTCGGGATGGGGGTATTTAGCAAGGGCGACCTTCGTTGGGTTCGGATAGGAGTTCGTATGGAGAAACACTATTTTAAAATTTTAATAAAGCACGGGCCAATCATATTTTTCCTTCATAATTTAATTTTATAAAAAATCTCAAACCCTCCCCCCCTCCCGTAACTTGTGCTAGACAGCGGAAGAGGTTCTTCCTTTCTCGACCATTTTCCGGCAAAATCGCTCACCCTTTCACCCCGACCCAGTTCAACTTTTTGAAGAGATCTCCTCCCTCGTCAAATCCATACCAGGTGCTCCTCCCCTCGTGTAACCATCGACGAGAACGACCTCCTCAAAGTTCAGAACTTCACCGTGCCGCCCTGCCCTCGATCCACGTGCTAGTGGGACCCCCTGACCTCGACGTGCATGCCTCACCAAGCCCTACACCGTAGTGCTACTCGATTTCAGTATAGTGCTACGGATTTTGAGAAAGATTGAAACCTAGTTTTGAAGAATTTCAGAAGGTAATGGTTTAATTTATTTTAAACTATTCTATAGCACTTTAAAGCTCTACGGATTATGATTTTACAATAAAAATCGTATCTTTTTGCTATGTTGACGAAATTCGTTGAAACAGGAGACATCGGAACCGTGTCGACGCTCTTCACATTCTAGAAGTGTCCATGGATTTTTCTGAGCTCGCTACGATTTTTAGCAAAGCAACAAACCAATGTGAGATTTCTAAACTGAAATGAGAATGGAAATGTATTGTATAAGTTCTATAAGCGAAATATAAATTATATACTTATTGTATACCTCATGTACATGCGTTGTATAAGTTATATGAGCGATGTATGAATAATACCTGCATTGTATAAATCATATGTGTGTTGGAATGGAAATAAAATATACTTATATACATATACGAGCGATGTATGAATTATACATGCATTGTATAAATCATATATGTGTTGGAATGGAAATAAAATATACTTATATATATATACTCCCCTCGTCCACAAACCATGGATGATATTTATTGATTGTGAATTGGCATGAAAAATTTGGTGAATAATGCAAATGTTTGATAGGATTGTTAGTGGTTGATATTGTTTGGATTGTGGTTGAAAAATACCATTGTGGTTGAAAAATACCCATTTGTGGTTGAAACAAATTTAGAATAAGTTGTGGAAAAGAAAAACATACTCGCCAGCGTGCGAATTAGATGTATGAAATTCCCATTGTCAAAAACCGTGAGGTTTTAAGGTAAAGCGAGGAGTCGTACTCGGGACAGTGCCGGTTTTAAATACCCTGTCGTTATGCTGCCGAAATTTTCAATAATATTCATGTGTTAGAATTATTTTCATGTGTTGAAACTAAATTCATGTGTTGAAACCATATTCATGTGTTGAAACCATATTCATGTGTTGAATAGCAATTCATATGTTGAATAGAAATTCATGTGATGAATAAAATTCTTTGAAAGATAAAAATAACATTTTATCACATATATAAACTATATAAACTATTCGTGTTTTAAATAAATTGTTTTAACAATAAAAATCACATTTTTATTATATATATAAACTATAGAAAATATTCATGTGTTGAATAAAGGACTAGAACGATAAAAATCATATTTTTATCGTATGTGTGAAGTGGATAATATTCATGTGTTGAATATATGAAGATTGAACAATAAAATCTACATTTTTATTGTGAATATGAAGTGATAAAAATGTTCATGTGTTGAATAAATATCTTTGATGATAAAAATATCATTTTTATCATGTAAACGACTCGTTAAGAGTATACAAGTGTTGAAATATATTTTTGTTTGCCAAAAATATCTTTTTTATACGAAGTATGAAGTGCTTAAAATGTTCATGTGTTGAATAAATATTTTTGATGATAAAAATATCTTTTTTATCATGTAAACGACTCGCTAAAAATATACAAGTGTTGAAACAAATATTTGTTTGCTATGAATATTATTTTTAACATGTATGTGAACTAAATAAAATAGCCATGTGTTGAAATATATTTTTATTCATTAAAAATATCATTTTTATGTGAAATGTGAAGTGTTAAAAATAATCACTTGTTCAATTAAATATGTGTGGGTTGAAAATATTATTTTTAACATGTGTAGGAAGTGTTAAAAATAACCATGTGTGAAAATAAACCTTTGTTCGCTAGAAATATTATTTTTAGCTTAGTTTCGCACATATATATACATGTGTTGAATAGAAAAATGGAGTAGCTGTTGAGTAAAGAATTTATTTGCGTGCCCCACAAATAGGTAAACCTTAATGAGTTGGATGCGCAATTTTATTATTATATCAATTCCTGTTAATGCCATTAGATGCAGAGTGCTGGTTGTTCTGTGTGTAATAATAAACGTCTCCATAGGATAGTAACAATTAATTTTGAACTACACTACATGGCATATTTCCTGAAGATAGACATACTTCATCATATACCACATAAGCATTTGGAGCTTGTGTGACGAGGTTAAAGATTTACCATACGAGCGAGAGGCTTGTATGGCGATGACTATATATTATAGGTTGAACTGATGATTGATCTGGACTATATAAAATGTAACGGTAAATTGCAAGATTAATAAAAATAACACACGGGTCTAGAGATGACAATAAACACGTCTCTCTGGTCATTAAGGCACAAAAACCATTTGTAGGGTGACGAGAATTTATTCTCTAGAGTTATGATCTATACACACTTCCATATGGACACCGGAATATATCACTATAAATATGTGCATGCTTATTAGGATTTATTGGGTACATAATACGGCCCAATATATTTCCAAACCCCTTCCCGTACAAAGGAGGTAATGGCAAAATTTTATGAAATTTAAAGGCGTTAGTGAAATATTTGAATCCAATTTATTGGGTACCTAGTCCTGACATTTATATACTTTTTTTTAACTGTGTGGTTGTTAGAATGCGAGGTGCCTCGGATATAGGTCCTATAGGACTGGGAAACGTGTGTTCAGGAACACTAATCCTCAAAAGTAAGAGAGGACCGGTCGCTGTGTGTGGTCCCGAGACATTTGTTGGAGTGCCTCGAATCGGAGAGGAGCTTGCCCCTTGCCTCGACTCATGATGGAATCCAATTTCCAATACGAAATTGCGGATTTGATTTTATTACTAGTATGGCGATAAAGTGGCATGTGACACTTATGCCGTCTGTGATTAATATTTATGATTGAATTTGCTTTTGAAACATATATGCACTAGTAATAATATCAGACACTTTTGTTTTATATGTATCAAACATTTCTTGGCGATTATAAGGTAAAACTCTATCCTCCGGCTTGCGTTGCATTGTGTGATGGGACTTGAGTCTTATTTGGCTTCATTTTTATAAAAAGCATTGCGATGATTTAATAATTTACTTTATTTCATGCACTAGCAATCATTGGAGTAAACCCGTTCCGTGAAAGTGGCATGGTCCTATGATTTGCCTTATTATTGTTGTTTAATTAGTCAAGTAGATTTCTCATACCAGTCCCGTGACTGGCTCGTAGTTTGTTTCACCTTGAAAACTCGGGTGACCTTATTTTCACACGGGCAGCCTAGTACCAGGTAGCAGAACATATTTTGGCTTTGCACTGCAGGAGAGAGTGCATTTTTGCCGTATGGCGAGGCTTGACTTCTCAATGTTGACTATTGATATTCCGCCATTATTCTCTTCGTATATGATTCCGCTTCTGCGATGTAGACTGATATTTCTTTTATGTACTCTCATATGTATATGTACCGCTTATGGCGATGTAGACTGATCATGTACTCTTATGCACTAAGTTGTATCCTACACTGTGCTCCCTGATGTTGTGATATATATGATTCCGCTGTCATATTTATGAAAATTATTCTATTTCCTGCTTATGCTATTATCTGTACTTGGCTAATGATGATTAATGTGTTATATTCCAATGATTATCCTTAACACCATCGTACGGGGTTTTGGGATCGTCACAGGTGGTATCAGAGCTTTGGTTAATCTTAGTTCTGGAATCTAACACGTTAAACACCTCGTCAGAATAGAATCAGTAGTGTTCTAAGGCGAGTAGCTCATTAGAGATATGATTATTAACATCCTAGAATGAGCTAAGCAGAATAGCAAAAATAATTTGATTAGTACAACATTGTCTTTCCTTAAGTTCTTCTGTTTTACCATATATTAAAATTATCGTTTCTACTAGCTTGACCCTTTTCTTGCTTATACAGAACTTGATAGATGGCTACCCGAGCAGCAGCAGCTAGAGGAGGCTCTGTCGTTCTCAGTTCATATTGTAATGTGCCAGTCTCTTATTCTTTTTACCGGTTTCCTTTTAAGTTGATCGTTATGGATTTTTCTGAATTCGACGCTATTCTTGGGCTTGTCTGGTAAACGAAATACGAGGCCAAAGTAAAATGTGCCGAAAGGGATGTTGAAATTAAAACAAAACTTGGACGTATTGTTATACCATGTCATGGTTCAGATCCGGATAGAAAAGAATTTTGGTCTACACTAGAAGTTATTCCCACTTCATTAGAAAAGATTCCTGTTGTTAAAAACTATGCGGATGTGTTTGAAGAAGTCAAAAACTTACCTCCGCAAAGAGAAATTGAATTCATAATCGATCTAATTCCAAATGCCAGACCAGTGGTACATCCAATTCGAAGAATGACTCCAAAAGAAAAGGAAGAATTAGGCGATCAAACTCGTCAACTGCTATGGAAGGGTCTGATCAGACCTAGCTTTTCTAGTTGGGGTGCAACTATGGTGTTTGTTCCTAAGTCAGACGGTACTCTCCGATTGTGTGCTAATTACTGAGACCTCAATAAGCAGACGCTCAAAAACAAACACCCGTTACCCCGCATCGATGATCTGTTAGACCAATTAAATGGAGCGAGAGTATTTTCTAGAATGGACCGAGCTAAAGGTTTCCATCAACTAAGAATTGCTGAAGAGTTGTTCCTTTGACAGCTTTCAGAGTCCGGACATATTTTACGAGTGGTTAGTAATGTCGTTCGGCTTATGCAACGCTCCAGCATACTTTGTCGATCTAATGAATAGAGTGTTCAGAGAAGTTCTAAATAAATTTGTTCTGGTATTCATCAATGATATTTTAATCTACTCCAAATCAAAAAACGAGCATGAGAAACATTTAGAACAAGTATTGGGGATAATGAGAAAGAACATCTTCAAAGCCAAATTCTCTAAATGTATCTTCTGGTAGGAAGATGTGAAGTTCCTTGGCCATGTCGTGTCAAAGGAAGGAATTTCTATGGATCCGAGCAAAATTACAGCAATTAAAGAGTGGAAGCAACCTACTACACCCACAGAGGTCCGAAGTTTCATGGAGTTGGCTAGTCATTATCGAAAATTCATTAAGGATTTTTCGAAGATATCCGGTCCATTAACAAAGCTTACAAAGAAGCACGAGAGATTTAAGTGGACTTCCGACTGTGAGGAAGCTTTTCAGGAATTGAAATCAAAATTGACAACCGCTCCAGAGTTAACCATTATCGATGGCAATCAGGATTTGACGGTTTGGATGGATGCTTCTATTAAAGGTCTTGGTGCAGTATTAATGCAAAGAGGCCAAGTAGTCGCTTATGCAAGCCGCCAGCTGAAACCGCATGAGAAGAATTATGTAACTCATGATCTTGAGTTGCTAGCCATCGTTTTTGCCTTGAAAATCTGGAGAAATTACTTATTGTGTGAGAAATTCGAATTGTTTACAGACCATCAATCATTGAAGTATTTGTTCACCCAAAAGATCTGAACTTAAGACAGTATCGTTGGCTAGAATTTCTTGTAGTGTATGATCTAGATATCCTGTATACGCCGGGAAAGGCTAATGTAGTAGCTGATGCGCTCAGCAGAAAGAATGAAATCATCGCTAGTTTTATCAGTACGTCTTCATTGAATGACAAGATCATTGTTCTCCAGGAAGGCGACGAATTTATTAAAAGGATTAGCTAGCGAATTCGAGATGGCAAGACTTCGGATTTCAGCCTAGACAGCAAAGGGGTTTTGCGATTACAGGGGCGAATTTGTGTTCCAGAAATCCCTGAGCTCCGAAGAGAAGTCCTTGATGAATGTCATAAGTCCAAGCTTTGCATTCATCCAGGAGTGAGTAAGATGTATAATGATCTCAAGCGCACATTCTGGTGGAAGTCGTTGAAAAGAGATATTTCCTTATATGTTAGCAAGTGCCCTACTTGCCAACCAGTCAAAAGTGACCAACAAAAGCTGGCCGGATTGTTGCAACCGTTGGAAGTTCCAGGTTGGAAATGGGAGCAGATTTCCATAGATTTCATAGATGGTTTGCCCCAAGCCAAGAAAGGTAATGACAATATTTGGGTGATCGTAGATAGCTTCACGAAGACCGCCCATCTCATACCTAACAGATCAAATAGAACCACCCAAAGTCTAGCACAGATTTATTTCAAAGAAATTGTTAGGCTGCATGGAGTTCCCATCAGAATAGTTAGTGATAGAGACCCAATATTTGCTATCAAATTCTGGGAGGCATTCCAGACAGAATTGGGTACAAAACTGAACCTGAGCACCGCTTATCACCCTCAGACAGATGGCTAAACTGAGAGGGTGAACAGAATTCTAGAAGATTTACTACGGGCTTGTATTATTGATTTTGGTGGGTCATGGGAAGATTACTTGCATTTGGCAGAATTCTCATACAATAACAGTTATCAAGCAAGTTTGAAAATGCCACCATTTGAAGCATTATACGGTAGACCGTGCAGATCTCCCGCATGTTGGGTAGAACCTGGCAACAGACTTGTGTTGGGATCCGATATGATTCGAGAAGCATCACACAAAATCGATTTCATTAAGAAACGATTGAAATCTGCTCAAACCTGACAGAAGAGTTATGTGGATTCTAGAAGAAGAGATTTGGCATTCGCTGTTGGTGATTATGTTTATTTGAAAGTTTCTTCGATGAGAGGAGTAATCCGATTCGGTAAATCGGGGAAGTTGGCACCCAGATTTATTGGTCCCTTTCCTATACTTGAACGAATTGGAACTCTTGCTTATAAGGTTCAATTACCTGATTGGTTGCCTGAAGTACATAATGTGTTTCACGTATCTCAACTTAGAAAACATGTGCATGATCCAGATCTTGTTGTAGAAGAAGCAGCGCAACAGGACTTGGAAATTACTCCAGAATTAGCAGTCAGAAGAGAGCCACTAAAAATTGTTGGCAAAGAAACCAAAGAGCTAAGGAACAAGAAGGTTCATTTAGTTAAAGTGCATTGGAGTAGTGATCCTAGAGACTGTACTTGGGAGACCGAGTAAAACATTAATCAAGCTTACCCCAAGTGCGTAGTGGACATCTCTGACTAACTACGGTGCAGGGTACCCTTACAATACTTTGCATTTCCATTTTTGTTTCCTACTGTGATGCTGTTTCCTTTTCGGGGATGAAAAGTTTTAAGTGGGGGAGATCGTAACAACCCAGAAAATACGAGCCAATTTAAAAATTTTAAATTGGTTATTTTAAAGAGATTAGGGCAATTGAAATAGAATATTTCAGAAAAATAATGAGTTAGAAATGGTGCGCCAGTTTGAAAATTTGAATTCAAACTTTGATTGACTCTGTCGGGTGCAAAATAAAATGGATTTTAGTGAAACCAAAAATATTTAAATCTGTTTATGAATATCTTTCTAACGAATCTGAAAAATCGAAGTTTCATAGCGTGAATCAAAAGTTATGGCCAAATGAATTTTCAGAAAGGTCGCTATAGAGAATATATAGCCGTTGAAAATTAACATTTTGCAAACGACCTCAGAATTCGACGAAACCACTTTTGTTGGATCCGGGATATCAAATTATTGCTAGGTTTCAAATTCCATAATTTTCAAAGTTAATATGTGAGCGTGGCGAAGGAAAATGTGTTTGGCCGATTTTTGTTAAATTGGATCGATTAGAAAATGGCCATTTTTCAAACAGTCTCAGAATTCGACGAAACTAGTTTTGTTGGGACCGTATCGTCAAAACATAGCTAGATTTATTTTTCTGGAATTTTTGAGATCAGTTTGTGGCCCTGGCAAATTGAAACGTACGTTCAAATCGAATATTGAATGTTTTATATTTTAATTTGAAGAATAACTGACTGTAATAGTCGAATAGGCCTACGAAACATATCCCATTGTGTTCGGGATAGGGGTATTTAGCTAGGGGAGACCTTCGTTGGGTTTGGATTGGAGTTCGTATGGAGAAACAATATTTTAAAAATTTAATAAAGCACGGGCCAATTATATTTTTCCTTCATAATTTAATTTTATAAAAAAGCTCAAACCTCTCCCCCCCCTTAACTTGTGCTAGACAGCGGAAGAGGTTCTTCCTTTCCCGACCATTTTTCGGCAAAACCGCTCACCCATTCACCCCGACCCAGTTCAACTTTATGAAGAGATCTCCTCCCTCATCAAATCCATACCAGGTGCTCCTCCCCTCGTGTAACCATCGACGAGAATGACCTCCTCAAAGTTCAGAACTTCACCGTGCCGCCCTGCCCTCGATCCACAAGCTAGTGGGACCCCCTGACCTCGACGTACGCGCATCACCAAGCCCTACACCGTGGTGCTACTCGATTTCAGTATAGTGCTATGGATTTTGACAACGATTGAAACCTAGTTTTGAAGAATTTCATAAGGCAACGGTTTCATTTGTTCTAAATTATTCTATAGCACTTTAAAGCTCTACGGTTTATGATTTTACAATAAAAATCGTATCTTTTTTCTATGTTGACGAAATTCGATGAAACAGGAGATATCGGAACCGTGTCGATGCTCTTCACATTCTAGAAGTGTCCATGGATTTTTCTGAGCTCGCTACGATTTTTAGCAAAGCAACAAACAAATGTGAGATTTCTAAACTGAAATGTGAATGGAAATATATTGTATAAGTTCTATTAGCGAAATATAAATTATATACTTGTTGTATACCTCATGTACATGCGTTGTATAAGTTATATGAGCGATGTATGAATTATACATTCATTGTATAAATCATATGTGTGTTGGAATGGAAATAAAATATACTTATATACATATACGAGCGATGTATGAATTATACATGCATTGTACAAATCATATATGTGTTGTAATGGAAATAAAATATACTTATATATATATATATACTCCCCTCGTCCACAATCCATGGCTGATATTTATTGATTGTGAATTGGCGTGAAAAATTTGGTGAATAATGCAAATGGTTGATAGGATTGTTTGTGGTTGATATTTTTTGGATTGTAGTTGAAAAATACCATTGTGGTTGAAAAATACCCATTTGTGGTTGAAACAAATTTAGAATAAGTTGTGGAAAAGAAAAACATACTCGCCAGCGTGCAAATTAGATGTATGAATTCCCCAATGTCAAAAACCGCGAGGTTTTTAGGTAAAGCGAGGAGCCGTACTCGGGACAGTGCCGGTTTTAAATACCCTGTCGTTATGCTGCCGAAATTTTCAATAATATTCATGTGTTAGAATTATTTTCATGTGTTGAAACTAAATTCATGTGTTGAAACCATATTCATGTGTTGAAAAGAAATTCATGTGTTGAAACCATATTCATGTGTTGAATAGAAATTCATGTGAAGAATAAAATTCTTTGAAAGATAAAAATAACATTTTATCACATATATAAACTATATAAACTATTCGTGTTTTAAATAAATTGTTTTAACAATAAAAATCACATTTTTATTATATATATAAACTATAGGAAATATTCATGTGTTGAATAAAGGACTAGAACAATAAAAATCATATTTTTATCGTATGTGTGAAGTGGATAATATTCATGTGTTGAATATATGAAGATTGAACAATAAAATCTACATTTTTATTGTGAATATGAAGTGCTAAAAATATTCAAGTGTTGAATAAATATCTTTGATGATAAAAATATCATTTTTATCATGTAAACGACAAGCTAAGAATATATAAGTATTGAAATATATTTTTGTTTGTCAAAAATATCATTTTTACACGAAGTATGAAGTGCTTAAAATGTTCATGTGTTGAATAAATATTTTTGATGATAAAAATATCATTTTTATCATGTAAATGACTCGTTAAAAATATACAAGTGTTGAAACAAATATTTGTTTGCTATGAATATTATTTTTAACATGTATGTGAACTAAATAAAATAGTAATGTGTTGAAATATATTTTTGTTCGCAAAAAATACCATTTTTATGCGAAATGTTAAGTGTTAAAAATAATTACTTGTTCAAATAAATATGTGTGGGTTGAAAATATTATTTTTAACATGTGTAGGAAGTGTTGAAAATAACCATGTGTGGAAATAAACCTTTGTTCGCTTGAAATATTAGTTTTAGCTTAGTTTCGCACATATATATACATGTGTTGAATAAAAAAATGGAGTAGCTGTTGAGTAAAGAATTTATTTGCGTGCCCGACAAATAGGTAAACCTTAATGAGTTGGATGCGCAATTTTATTATTATATCAATTCCCGTGAATGCCATTCCATGCAGAGTGCTGGTTGTTCTATGTGTAATAGTAAACGTCGCCATAGGATAGTAACAATTAATTTTGAACTACACTACATGGCATACTTCTTGAAGATAGACATATTTCATCATATACCACATAAGCATTTGGAGCTTGTGTGACGAGGTTGAAGATTTACGCGAGAGGCTTGTATGGCGATGACTATATATTATAGGTTGAACTGATGATTGATCTGGACTATATAAAATGTAACGGTAAATTGCAAGATTAATAAAAAAACCCACACGGGTCTGGAGATGTCAATAAACATGTCTCTCTGGTCATTAAGGCACAAAAACCATTTATAGGGTGACGAGAATTTATTCTCTAGAGTTTTGATTTATACACACTCCCCTGTGGACATCGGAATATATCACTATAAATATGTGCATGCTTATTAGGATTTATTGGGTACCTAATACGGCCCAATAAATTTCCAAACACCTTCCCGTAACAAGGAGGTTATCGCGAAATTTTCTGAAATTTAAAGGCGTTAGTGAAATATTTGAAGTTAAAACGATATTGAAATGGTCGAATAAATTATATTTAAATATATAAGTATAAATTAAATAAAACGAATCGAGCCTCTACAGTTCGCGTTTTGAAATCGTAACTTCAAACAATTATACCGAGAGATCCGACCATCGGATTTTCACGAAACTGGAACCGTTGGGTTTGCTTTGGGAATATCTTTCCAACGATATAAACTTTGTTGAGATCCAACGGTTAGATTTTCAGAAATGGGTAAAACAAATTTAGGGAAAAACAGCGCTAGTGCCTCGGAACGACCTAAAATGTCATTTAATTAAATAGGGCCATTTTTAAATAAATAAAATGGTGATACATCGGTATAAAATATTATAGGCGATATAGAATGGAAATAAACCGATTCTACTTGGTTTGCTTGAGATTTGATGGTTGAATGTGTTTGACATGAAAATTATACCAAAGAACTGAAATGTGACTGTCGAATAATTTGACCATGGAAAGAATTGATTTGAAAATCTAAATATACGTGAATTATTTGAAAAGGCCGAGTTAATTCTCATTTCAAATAATTGATCGATGATTAGAAGTCGAAGAGATGAAGACGGTTCAAGACCGACGATCTTCACATCGGATGGATGGGCGCTACTGATGCTCATGATTGGAGTAGCTACCTTGAAGGAGCTGAAGTGGTAGCCGTCCGGATGTATTTGTTGATTGTACGGATATGCGAGGAATATGGTGCCTCCGGCTTCATTCAAACCCAGAACGAACTTGTAAATGGACTGTGTGTCTAACATTGGATTTTGTTCTGTGCTGATTGATCTCTATTAAATATATATGTTTAGCGGCGGAGAATTTATTCTCTTGTTTAACGCCCTTCTCTGAGACGTATGAGCTCAGAGGTTATATATCATAGAAATCAGTCGCATGGAGTGAATTGCCTGTGTGGCATGCCTAAGTGGCCGATGATCAAGGCTTCTGTTGAAAAGAAAAGTCTTGTAGTTGATGATCAAAGCATGGCCTACGTGGCATAGCTTTGTGTATAGGGTTGATTCGCGAGCCTCACACCTCGGTATGAGTCAAAAACGGGATAAGGACCCAAGGAGAATATGACGTTTCTTTCTAGCTATGGGTAATGTCAGTGACCTACTAGTCCTGACATTTATTTACTTTTTTTACCTGTGTGGTTGTTAGAATGCGAGGCGCCTCGGATATAGGTCCTATAGGACCGGGAAACGTGTGTTCAGGAATACTAATCCTCAAAAGTAAGAGAGGACCGGCCTTGGTGGTTCCAAGGATCGCTGTGTGTGGTCTTGAGACATTTGCTGGAGTGTCTCGAATCGGAGAGGAGCTTGCCCCTTGCTTCGACTGATGATGGAATCCAATTTCCAATACGAAATTGCGGATTTGATTGTATTACTAGTATGGAGACATAGTGGCATGGGACACTTATGCCGTCTATGATTGATATTTATGATTGAATTTGCTTTTGAAACATATATGCACTAGTAATAATATCATACACTTTTGTTTTATATGTATCAAACATTTCTTGGCGATTATAAGGTAAAACTCTATCCTCCGGCTTGCATTGCATTGTGTGATGGGACTTGAGTCTTATATTGGCTTCATTTTTATAAAAAGCATTGCGATGATTTAATAATTTACTTTATTTCATGCACTAGCAATCATTTGAGTAAACCCGTTCCGCGAATGTGGCATGGTCCTATGATTTGCCTTATTATTGTTGTTTAATTAGTTAAGTAGATTTCTCATACCAGTTCCACGACTGGCTCGTAGTTTGTTTCACCTTGCAAACTCGGGTGCCCTTATTTTCACATGGGAAGCCAACTACCAGGTAGAAGAACATTTTTGGCTTTGCACTGCAAGAGAGAGTGCATTTTTGGCTTATGGCGAGGCTGTACTTCTCAATGTTGACTATTGATATTCCGCCATTATTATCTATGTATATGATTCCGCGTCTGGCGATGTAGACTGATATTTCTTTTATGTACTCTTATATGTATATGTACCGCTTATGGCGATGTAGACTGATCATGTACTCTTATGCACTAAGTTGTATCCTAAACTGTGCTCTCTGATGTTGTGATATATATGATTCCGCTGTCATATTTATGTAAATTATTCTACTTCCTGCTTATGCTATTATCTTTACTCGGCTAATGATGATTAATGTGTTATATTCCAATGATTATCCTTAACACCATCGTATGGGGTTTTGGGATCGTCACAGGTGGTATCAGAGCTTTGGTTAATCTTAGTTCTGGAATCTAACACGTTAAACACCTCGTCAGAATAGAATCAGTAGTGTTCTAAGGCGAGTAGCTCATTAGAGATAGGATTATTAACGTCCTAGAATGAGCTAAGCAGAATAGCAAAAATAATTTAGCTAGTACATCATTGTCTTTCCTTAAGTTCTTCTGTTTTACCATATATTAAAATTATCGTTTCTGTGAGCTTGACCCTTTTCTTGCTTATACAGAACTTGATAGATGGCTACCCGAGCAGCAGCAGCTAGAGGAGGCTCTGTCGTTCTCAGTTCATATTGTAATGTGCTAGTCTCTTATTCTTTTTACCGATTTCCTTTTAAGTTGATCGTTATGGATTTTCTGAATTCGACGCTATTCTTGGGCTTGACTGGTAAACGAAATACGAGGCCAAAGTAAAATGTGCCGAAAAGGAAGTTAAAATTAAAACAAAACTTGGACGTATTGTTATACCATGTCATGGTTCAGATCCGGATGGAAAAGAATTTTGGTCTACACTAAAAGTTATTCCCACTTCATTAGAAAAGATTCCTGTTGTTAAAAACTATGCGGATGTGTTTGAAGAAGTTGAAAACTTACCTCCGCAAAGAGAAATTGAATTCAGAATCGATCTAATTCCAAATGCCAGACCAGTAGTACATCCAATTCGAAGATTGACTCCAAAAGAAAAAGAAGAATTAGGTAATCAAACTCGTCAACTTCTATGGAAGGGTCCGATTAGACCTAGCTTTTCTAGTTGGGGTGCAACTATAGTGTTTGTTCCTAAGTCAGACGGTACTCTCCGATTGTGTGCTGATTACTGAGACCTCAACAAGCAGATGCTCAAAAACAAATATCCGTTGCCCCGCATCGATGATCTGTTAGACCAATTATATGGAGCGAGAGTATTTTCCAGAATGGACCTAGATAAAGGTTTCCATCAACTAAAAATTGCTGAAGAGTTGTTCCTTTGACAGCTTTCAGAGTCCGGACATATTTTACGAGTTGTTAGTAATGTCGTTCGGCTTATGCAACGCTCCAGCATACTTTGTCGATCTAATGAATAGAGTGTTCAGAGAAGTTCTATATAAATTTGTTCTGGTATTCATCAATGATATCTTAATCTACTCCAAATCAAAAACCGAGCATGAGAAACATTTAGAACAAGTATTGGGGATTCTGAGAAAGAACATCTTTAATGTCAAATTCTCTAAATGTATCTTCTGGCAGGAAGATGTGAAGTTCCTTGGCTATGTCGTGTCAAAGGAAGGAATTTCTGTGGATCCGAGCAAAATTACAGCAATTAAAGAGTGGAAGCAACCTACTACACCCACAGAGGTCCGAAGTTTCATAGGGTTGGCTAGTCATTATCGAAAATTCATTAAGGATTTTTCCAAGATATCCGGTCCATTAACAAAGCTTACAAAGAAGCACGAGAGATTTAAGTGGACTTCCGACTTTGAGGAAGCTTTTCAGGAATTGAAATCAAAATTGACAACCGCTCCAGTGTTAACCATTATTGATGGCAATCAGGATTTGACGATTTGGACGGATGCTTCTATTAGAGGTCTAGGTGCAGTATTAATGCAAAGAGGCCAAGTAGTCGCTTATGCAAGCCGCCAGCTGAAACCGCATGAGAAGAACTATGTAACTCATGATCTTGAGTTGCTAGCCATCGTTTTTGCCTTGAAAATCTGGAGACATTAATTATTGTGTGAGAAATTCGAATTGTTTACAGACCATCAATCGTTGAAGTATTTGTTCATCCAGAAAGATCTGAACTTGAGACAGTAGCGTTGGCTAGAATTTCTTGCAGTGTATGATCTAGATATCCTGTATACACCGGGAAACGCTAATGTAGTAGCAGATGCGCTCAGCAGAAAGAATGAAATCATCGCTAGTTTTATCGTTACGTCTTCATTGAATGACAAGATCATTGTTCTCCATGAAGACGACGAATTTATTGAAAGGATTAGCTAGCGAATTCGAGAAGGCAAGACTTCGGATTTCAGCCTAGACAACAAAGGGGTTTTGCGATTACAGGGGCGAATTTGTGTTCCAGAAATTCCTGAGCTCCGAAGAGAAATCCTTGATGAATGTCATAAGTCCAAGCTTTGCATTCATCCAGGAGTGAGTAAGATGTATAATGATCTCAAGCGCACATTCTGGTGGAAGTCGTTGAAAAGAGATATTTCCTTATATGTTAGCAGGTGCCCTACTTGCCAACCAGTCAAAAGTGACCAACAAAAGATGGTCGGATTGTTGCAACCGTTGGAAGTTCTAGGTTGGAAATGGGAACAGACTTCCATGGATTTCATAGATGGTTTGCCCCGAGCCAAGAAAGGTAATGACAGTATTTGTGTGATCGTAGATCGCTTCACGAAAACCGCCCATTTCATACCTATCAGATCCAATAGAACTGCCCAAAGTCTAGCATAGATTTATTTCAAAGAAATTGTTAGGCTGCATGGAGTTCCCATCAGAATAGTTAGTGATAGAGACCCAATATTTGCTATCAAATTCTAGGAGGCACTCCAGACAGAATTGGGTACAAAACTGAACCTGAGCACAGCTTATCACCCTCAGACAGATGGCCAAACTGAGAGGGTGAACATAATTCTAGAAGATTTACTACGGGCTTGTATTATTAATTTTGGTGGGTCATGGGAACATTACTTGCATTTGGCAGAATTCTCATACAATAACAGTTATCAAGCAAGTTTGAAAATGGCACCATTTGAAGCATTATACGGTAGACCATGCAGATCTCCCGCATGTTGGGTAGAACCTGGCAACAGACTTGTGTTGGGATCCGATATGATTCGAGAAGCATCAGACAAAGTCAATTTCATTAAGAAACGATTGAAATCTGCTCAAAGCCGACAGAAGAGTTATGCGGATTCTAAAAGAAGAGATTTGGCATTTGCTGTTGGTGATTATGTTTATTTGAAAGTTTCTCCAATGAGAGGAGTAATCCAATTCGGTAAAACTGGGAAGTTGGCACCCAGATTTATTGGTCCCTTTCCTACTTGAACGAATTGGAACTCTTGCTTATAAGGTTCAATTACCTGATTGGTTGCCGGAAGTACATAATGTGTTTCGCGTATCTCAACTTAGAAAACATGTGCATGAGCCAGATCTTGTTGTAGAAGAAGCAGCGCAACAGGACTTGGAAATTACTCCAGAATTAGCAGTCAGAAGAGGGCCGTTAAAAATTGTTGGCAAAGAAACTAAAGAGCTAAGGAACAAGAAGGTTCATTTAGTTAAAGTGCAGTGGAGTAGTGATCCTAGAGACTGTACTTGGGAGATTGAGGAAAGCATTAAGCATGCTTACCCCAAGTGCAGAGTGGACATCTCTGACTAACTACGGTGCAAGGTACCCTTACAATACTTTGCATTTCCATTTTTGTTTCCTACTGTGACGCTGTTTCCTTTTCGGGGATGAAAAGTTTTAAGTGGGGGAGATTGTAACAACCCAGAAAATACGAGTCAATTTAAAAATTTTAAATTGGTTATTTCAAAGAGATTAGGGCAATTGAAATAGAATATTTCAAAAAAATAATGAGTTAGAAATGGTGTGCCAGTTTGAAAATTTGAATTCAAACTTTGATTGACTCTGCCGGGTGCAAAATAAAACGGATTTTAGTGAAACCAAAAATATTTAAATCTGTTTATGAATATCTTTCTTAGGAATCTGAAAAATCGAAGTTTCATTGCGTGAATCAAAAGTTATGGCCAAATGAATTTTCAGAAAGGTTACTATAGAGAACATATAGCCCTTGAAAATTAACATTTTGCAAACGACCTCAGAATTCAACGAAACCACTTTTATTGGATCTGGGATATCAAATTATTGCTAGGTTTCAAATTCCATAATTTTCAATGTTAATGTTTGAGCGTGGCAAAGGAAAATGTGTTTGGTCGACTTTTGTTAAATTGGATTGACCAGAAAATGGCCATTTTTCAAACGGTCTCAGAATTCGACGAAACTAGTTTTGTTGGGGCTGTATCGTCAAAACATAGCTAGATTTATTTTTCTGGAATTTTTTAGATCAGTTTGTGGCCCTGACAAATTGAAACGTACGTTCAAATCGAATATTGAATGTTTTATATTTTAATTTGAATAATAATTGACCGTAATAGTCGAATGGGCCTACGAAACATATGACATTGTGTTCGGGATGGGGGTATTTAGTAAGGGCGACCTTCGTTGGGTTTGGATAGGAGTTCGTATGGAGAAACACTATTTTAAAATTTTAATAAAGCACGGGCCAATCATATTTTTCCTTCATAATTTAATTTTATAAAAAATCTCAAACCCTCCCACCCCCCTCTCGTAACTTGTGCTAGGCAGCGGAAGAGGTTCTTCCTTTCTGGACCATTTTCCGGCAAAACCGCTCACCCTTTCACCCCGACCCAGTTCAACTTTTTGAAGAGATCTCCTCCCTCGTCAAATCCATACCAGGTGCTCCTCCCCTCGTGTAACCATCGACGAGAACGACCTCCTCAAAGTTCAGAACTTCACCGTGCCGCCCTGCCCTCGATCCACGTGCGAGTGGGACCCCCTGACCTCGACGTGCACGCCTCACCAAGCCCTACACCGTGGTGCTACTCGATTTCAGTATAGTGCTACGGATTTTGAGAAAGATTGAAACCTAGTTTTGAAGAATTTCAGAAGGTAACGGTTTAATTTATTTTAAACTATTCTATAGCACTTTAAAGCTCTATGGTTTATGATTTTACAGTAAAAATCGTATCTTTTTGCTATGTTGACGAAATTCGATGAAACAGGAGACATCGGAACCGTGTCGACGGTCTTCACATTCTAGAAGTGTCCATGGATTTTTCTGAGCTCGCTACGATTTTTAGCAAAGCAACAAACCAATGTGAGATTTCTAAACTGAAATGTGAATGGAAATGTATTGTATAAGTTCTATAAGCGAAATATAAATTATACACTTATTCTATACCTCATGTACATGCGTTGTACAAGTTATATGAGCAATGTATGAATTATACCTGCATTGTATAAATCATATGTGTGTTGGAATGGAAATAAAATATACTTATATACATATACGAGCGATGTATGAATTATACATGCATTGTATAAATCATATATGTGTTGGAATGGAAATAAAATATACTTATATATATATACTCCCCTCGTCCACAAACCATGGATGATATTTATTGATTGTGAATTGGCATGAAAAATTTGGTGAATAATGCAAATGGTTGATAGGATTGTTAGTGGTTGATATTGTTTGGATTGTGGTTGAAAAATACCATTGTGGTTGAAAAATACCCATTTGTGGTTGAAACAAATTTAAAATAAGTTGTGGAAAAGAAAAACATACTCGCCAGCGTGCGAATTAGATGTATGAAATCCCCATTGTCAAAAACCGTGAGGTTTTAAGGTAAAGCGAGGAGTCGTACTCGGGACAGTGCCGGTTTTAAATACCCTGTCGTTATGCTGTCGATATTTTCAATAATATTCATGTGTTAGAATTATTTTCATGTGTTGAAACTAAATTCATGTGTTGAAACCATATTCATGTGTTGAAACCATATTCATGTGTTGAACAGCAATTCATGTGTTGAATAGAAATTCATGTGATGAATAAAATTCTTTGAAAGATAAAAACAACATTTCATCACATATATAAACTATATAAACTATTCGTGTTTTAAATAAATTGTTTTAACAATAAAAATCACATTTTTATAATATATATAAACTATAGAAAATATTCATGTGTTGAATAAAGGACTAGAACGATAAAAATCATATTTTTATCGTATGTGTGAAGTGGATAATATTCATGTGTTGAATATATGAAGATTGAACAATAAAATCTACATTTTTATTGTGAATATGAAGTGCTAAAAATGTTCATGTGTTGAATAAATATCTTTGATGATAAAAATATCATTTTTATCATGTGAACGACTCGATAAGAGTATACAAGTGTTGAAATATATTTTTGTTTGCCAAAAATATCTTTTTTATACGAAGTATGAAGTGCTTAAAATGTTCATGTGTTGAATAAATATTTTTGATGATAAAAATATCATTTTTATCATGTAAACGACTCGCTAAAAATATACAAGTGTTGAAACAAATATTTGTTTGCTATGAATATTATTTTTAACATGTATGTGAACTAAATAAAATAGTCATGTGTTAAAATGTATTTTTATTCATTAAAAATATCATTTTTATGCGAAATGTGAAGTGTTAAAAATAATCACTTGTTCAAATAAATATGTGTGGGTTGAAAATATTATTTTTAACATGTGTAGGAAGTGTTAAAAATAACCATGTGTGAAAATAAACCTTTGTTCGCTAGAAATATTATTTTTAGCTTAGTTTCGCACATATATATACATGTGTTGAATAGAAAAATGGAGTAGCTGTTGAGTAAAGAATTTATTTGCGTGCCCCACAAATAGGTAAACTTTAATGACTTGGATGCGCAATTTTATTATTATATCAATTCCTGTGAATGCCATTGGATGCAGAGTGCTGGTTGTTCTGTGTGTAATAATAAACGTCTCCATAGGATAGTAACAATTAATTTTGAACTACACTACATGGCATACTTCTTGAAGATAGACATACTTCATCATATACCACATAAGCATTTGGAGCTTTTGTGAAGAGGTTAAAGATTTACCATACGAGCGAGAGGCTTGTATGTCGATGACTATATATTATAGGTTGAACTGATGATTGATCTGGACTATATAAAATGTAACGGTAAATTGCAAGATTAATAAAAATAACACAAGGGTCTAGAGATGACAATAAACACGTCTCTTTGGTCATTAAGGCACAAAAACCATTTGTAGGGTGACGAGAATTTATTCTCTAGAGTTATGATCTATACACACTCCCCTATTGACACCGGAATATATCACTATAAATATGTGCATGCTTATTAGGATTTATTGGGTACCTAATACGACCCAATAAATTTCCAAACCCCTTCCCGTACAAAGGAGGTTATGGCAAAATTTTCTGAAATTTAAAGGCGTTAGTGAAATATTTGAAGTTAAAACGATATTGAAATCGTCGAATAAATTATATTTTAATATATATAAGTATAAATTAAATAAAACGAATTGAGCCTCTAAAGTTTGTGTTTTGAAATCGTAACTTCAAACGATTATACCAAGAGATCCGACCATCGGATTTTCACGAAAATGGAACCGTTGGGTTTGCTTTGGGAATATCTTTCCAACGATATATACTTTGTTGAGATCCAACGGTTAGATTTTCAGATATGGGTAAAACAAATTTGGGAAAAAACAGCGCCAGTGCCTCGGTACGACCTGAAATGTCGTTTAATTAAATAGGGCCATTTTTAAATAAATAAAAATGACGATACATCGTTATAAAATATTATAGGCGATATAGAATGGAAATAAACCGATTCTACTTGGTTTGCTTGAGATTTGATGGTTGAATGTGTTTGACATGAAAATTATACCAAAGAACTGAAATTTGACTGTCGAATAATTTGACCATGGAAAGAATTGATTTGAAAATCTAAATATACGTGAATTATTTGAAAAGGCCGAGTTAATTCTCATTTCAAATAATTGATCGACGATTAGAAGTCGAAGAGATGAAGACGGTTCAAGACCGACGATCTTCCCATCGGATGGATGGGCGCTACTGATGCTCATGATTAGAGTAGCTAACTTGAAGGAGCTGAAGTGGTAGCCGTTCGGATGTATTTGTTGATTGTACGGATATGCGAGGAATATGGTGCCTCCGGCTTCGTTCAGACCCAGAACGAACTTGTAAATGGACTGTGTGTCTGACATTGGATTTTGTGCTGTGCTGATTGATCACTATTAAATATATATCTGTTTAGCGGCGGAGAATTTATTCTCTTGCTTAACGCCCTTCTCTGAGACGTACGAGCTCAGAGGTTATATATCGATAGAAATCAGTCGCATGGAGTGAATTGCCCGTGTGGCATGCCTAAGTGGCAGATGATCAAGGCTTCTGTTGAAAAGCAAAGTCTTATAGTTGATGATCAAAGCATGGCCTATGTGGCACAGCTTTGTGTATAGCGTTGATTCGTGAGCCTCACACCTCGGTATGAGTCAAAAACGGGATAAGGACCCAAGGAGAACATGACGTTTCTTTCTAGCTATGGGTGATGTCAGTGACCTACTAGTTCTGACATTTATATACTTTTTTTTACCTATGTGGTTGTTAGAATGCGAGGCACCTCGGATATAGGTCCTATAGGACCGGGAAACGTGTGTTCAGGAATACTAATCCTCAAAAGTAAGAGAGGACCGGCCTTGGAGGTTCCAAGGATCGCTGTGTGTGGTCCCGTGACATTAGTTGGAGTGCCTCGAATCGGAGAGGAGCTTGCCCCTTGCCTCGACTCATGATGGAATCCAATTTCCAATACGAAATTGCGGATTTGATTGTATTACTAGTATGGAGACATAGTGGCATGGGACACTTATGCCGTCTATGATTGATATTTATGATTGAATTTGCTTTTGAAACATATATGCACTAGTAATAATATCATACACTTTTGTTTTGTATGTATCCAACATTTCTTGACCATTATAAGGTAAAACTCTATCCTCCGGCTTGCGTTGCATTGTGTGATGGGACTTGAGTCTTATATTGGCTTCATTTTTATAAAAAGCATTACGATGATTTAATAATTTACTTTATTTCATGCACTAGCAATCATTGGAGTAAACCCATTCCGCGAAAGTGGCGTGGTCCTATGATTTGCCTTATTATTGTTATTTAATTAGTTAAGTAGATTTCTCATACCAGTCCTATGACTGGCTCGTAGTTGGTTTCACCTTGCGAACTCGGGTGCCCTTATTTTCACATAGGAAGCCTAGTACCAGGTAGTAGAACATATTTTGGCTTTGCACTGCAGGAGAGAGCGCATTTTTGGCTTATGGCGAGGCTTGACTTCTCAATGTTGACTATTGATATTGCGCCATTATTATCTATGTATATGATTCCGCTTCGGGCGATGTAGACTGATATTTCTTTTATGTATTCTCATATGTATATGTACCGCTTATGGCGATGTAGACTGATCATGTACTCTTATCACTAAGTTGTATCCTACACTGTGCTCTCTGATGTTGTGATATATATGATTCCGCTGTCATATTTATGTAAATTATTCTATTTCCTGCGTATGCTATTATCTGTACTCTGCTAATGATGATTAATGTGTTATATTCCAATGATTATCCTTAACACCATCGTACGGGGTTTTGGGATCGTCACAGGTGGTATCAGAGCTTTGGTTAATCTTAGTTCTGGAATCTAACACGTTAAACACCTCGTCAGAATAGAATTAGTAGTGTTCTAAGGCAAGTAGCTCATTAGAGATAGGATTATTAACGTCCTAGAATGAGCTAAGAATAATAGCAAAAATAATTTGATTAGTACATCATTGTCTTTCCTTAAGTTCTTCTGTTTTACCATATATTAAAATTATCGTTTCTGTGAGCTTGACCCTTTTCTTGCTTATACAGGACTTGATAGATGGCTACCCGAGCAGCAGCAGCTAGAGGAGGCTCTGTCGTTCTCAGTTCATATTGTAATGTGCCAGTCTCTTATTCTTTTTACCTGTTTCCTTTTAAGTTGATCGTTATGGATTTTTCTGAATTCGACGCTATTCTTGGGCTTGACTGGTAAACGAAATACGAGGCCAAAGTAAAATGTTCTAAAAGGGAAGTTAAAATAAAAACAAAACTTGGACGTATTGTTATACCATGTCATGGTTCATATCCGGATAGAAAAGAATTTTGGTCTACACTAGAAGTTATTCCCACTTCGTTAGAAAAGATTCCTGTTGTCAAAAACTATGCGGATGTGTTTGAAGAAGTCAAAAACTTACCTCCGCAAAGAGAAATTGAATTCAAAAATCGATCTAATTCCAAATGCCAGACCAGTGGTACATCCAATTCAAAGAATGACTCCAAAAGAAAAAGAAGAATTAGGCGATCAAACTCGTCAACTGCTATGGAAGGGTCTGATCAGACCTAGCTTTTCTAGTTGGGGTGCAACTATAGTGTTTGTTCCTAAGTCAGACGGTACTCTCCGATTGTGTGCTGATTACTGAGACCTCAATAAGCAGATGCTCAAAAACAAATATCCGTTACTCCGCATCGATGATCTGTTAGACCAATTAAATGGAGCGAGAGTATTTTCCAGTATGGACCTAGCTAAAGGTTTCCAACAACTAAGAATTGCTGAAGAGTTGTTCCTTTGACAGCTTTCAGAGGTCCGGACATATTTGATGAGTGGTTAGTAATGTCGTTCGGCTTATGCAATGCTCCAGCATACTTTGTCGATCTAATGAATAGAATGTTCAGAGAAGTTCTAAATAAATTTGTTCTCGTATTCATCAATGATATTTTAATCTACTCCAAATCAAAAACCGAGCATGAGAAACATTTAGAACAAGTATTGGGGATTCTGAGAAAGAACATCTTCAAAGCCAAATTCTCTAAATGTATGTTTTGGCAGGAAGATGTAAAGTTCCTTGGCCATGTCGTGTCAGAGGAAGGAATTCCTGTGGATCCGAGCAAAATTATAGCAATTAAAGAGTGGAAGAAACCTACTACACCCACAGAGGTCCAAAGTTTCATGGGGTTGGCTCGTTATTATCGAAAATCCATTAAGGATTTTTTGAAGATATCCGGTCCATTAACAAAGCTTACAAAGAAGCATGAGAGATTTAAGTGGACTTCCAACTGTGAGGAAGCTTCTCAGGAATTGAAATCAAAATTGACAACCGCTCCAGTATTAACCATTATCGATGGCAATCAGGATTTGACGGTTTGGACGGATGCTTCTATTAGAGGTCTTGGTGCAGTATTAATGCAAAGAGGCAAAGTAGTCGCTTATGCAAGCCGCCAGCTGAAACCGCATGAGAAGAATTATGTAACTCATGATCTTGAGTTGCTAGGCATCGTTTTTGCCTTGAAAATCTGGAGACATTACTTATTGTGTGAGAAATTCGAATTGTTTACAGACCATCAATCATTGAAGTATTTGTTCACCCAGAAAGATCTGAACTTGAGACAGCAACGTTGGCTAGAATTTCTTACAGTGTACGATCTAGATATCCTGTATACGTCGGGAAAGGCTAATGTAGTAGTTGATGCGCTCAGCAGAAAGAATGAAATCATTGCTAGTTCTATCATTATGTCTTCATTGAATGACAAGATCGTTGTTCTCCAGGAAGACGATGAATTTATTAAAAGGATTTGCTAGCGAATTCGAGATGGCAAGACTTCGGATTTCAGCCTAGACAGCAAAGGGGTTTTGCGATTACAGGGGAGAATTTGTGTTCCAGAAATCCCTGAGCTCCGAAGAGAAGTCCTTGATGAATGTCATAAGTCAAGCTTTGCATTCATATAGGAGTGAGTAAGATGTATAATGACCTCAAGCGCACATTCTGGTGGAAGTCGTTGAAAAGAGATATTTCCTTATATGTTAGCAGGTGCCCTTCTTGCCAACCAATCAAAAGTGACCAACAAAAGCTGGCCGGATTGTTGCAACCGTTGGAAGTTCCAGGTTGGAAATGGAAACAGATTTCCATGGATTTCATTGCTGGTTTGCCCCGAGCCAAGAAAGGTAATGACAATATTTGGGTGATCGTAGATCGCTTCACGAAGACCGCCCATTTCATACCTATCAGATCCAATAGAACCGCCCAAAGTCTAGCACAGATTTATTTCAATGAAATTGTTAGGCTGCACGGAGTTCCCATTAGAATAGTTAGTGATAAAGACCCAATATTTGCTATCAAATTCTGGGAGGCATTCCAGACAGAATTGGGTACGAAACTGAACCTGAGCACCGCTTATCACCCTCAGACAGATCCAAACTGAGAGGGTGAACAGAATTCTAGAAGATTTACTGTAGGCTTGTATTATTGATTTTGGTGGGTCATGGGAACATCACTTGCATTTGGCAGAATTCTCATGCAATAACAGTTATCAAGCACGTTTGAAAATGCCACCATTTGAAGCATTATACGGTAGACCGTGCAGATCTCCCGCATGTTGGGTAGAACCTGGCAACAAAGTTGTGTTGAGATCCGATATGATTCGAGAAGCATCAGACAAAGTCAATTTCATCAAGAAACGATTGAAATCTGCTCAAAGTCGACAGAAGAGTTATGCGGATTCTAGAAGAAGAGATTTGGCATTCGCTGTTGGTGATTATGTTTATTTGAAAGTTTCTCCGATGAGAGGAGTAATCCGATTCGGTAAAACTGGGAAATTGGCACTCAGATTTATTGGTCTCTTGCCTATACTTGAACGAATTAGAACTCTTGCTTATAAGGTTCAATTACCTGATTGGTTGCCTGAGGTACATAATGTGTTTCACGTATCTAAACTTAGAAAACATGTGCATGATCCAGATCTTGTTGTAGAAGAAGCAGCGCAACAGGACTTGGAAATTACTCCAGAATTAGCAATCAGAAGAGAGCCATTAAAAATTGTTGGCAAAGAAACTAAAGAGCTAAGGAACAAGAAGGTTCATTTAGTTAAAGTGCAGTGGAGTAGTGATCCTAGAGACTTTACTTGGGAGACTGAGAAAAGCATTAAGCAAGCTTACCCCAAGTGCAGAGTGGACATCTCTGACTAACTACGGTGCAAGGTACCCTTATAATACTTTGCATTTCCATTTTGGTTTCCAACTGTGATGTTGTTTCCTTTTCGGGGATGAAAAGTTTTAAGCGGGGGAGATTGTAACAACCCAGAAAGTACGAGCCAATTTAAAAATTTTAAATTGGTTATTTTAAAGAGGTTATGGCAATTGAAATAGAATATTTCAATAAAATAATGAGTTAGAAATGGTGCGCCAGTTCGAAAATTTGAATTCAAACTTTGATTGACTCTACCGGGTGCAAAATAAAACGGATTTAAGTGAAACCAAAAATATTTAAATCTGTTTATGAATATCTTTCTAACGAATCTGAAAAATCGAAGTTTCATAGCGTGAATCAAAAGTTATGGCCAAATGAATTTTTAGAAAGGTCGCTATAGAGAATATATAGCCCTTGAAAATTGACATTTTGCAAACGACCTCAGAATTCGACGAAACCGCTCTTGTTGGATCCGGGATATCAAATTATTGCTAGGTTTCAAATTCCATAATTTTCGAAGTTAATGTGTGAGCATGGCGAAGGAAAATGTGTTTGGTCGATTTTTGTTAAACTGGATCGACCAGAAAATGTCCATTTTTCAAACGGTCTCAGAATTCGACGAAACTAGTTTTGTTGGGACCTATCGTCAAAACATAGCTAGATTTATTTTTCTGGAATTTTTGAGATCCGTTTGTGGCCCTGGAAAATTGAAACGTACGTTCAAATCGAATATTGAATGTTTTATATTTTAATTTGAAGAATAACTGACTGTAGTAGTCGAATAGGCCTACGAAACATATCCCATTGTGTTCGGGATGGGGGTATTTAGCTAGAGGCGGCATTCGTTGGGTTTGGATTGGAGTTCGTATGCAGAAACGCTATTTTAAAATTTTAATAAAGCACGGGCCAATCATATTTTTCCTTCATAATTTAATTTTATAAAAAATCTCAAACTCCTTCCCCCCTCCCCCGTAACTTGTGCTAGACAGCGGAAGAGGTTCTTCCTTTCCCGACCATTTTTCGGCAAGATCGCTCACCCTTTCACCCCGACCCAGTTCAACTTTTTGAAGAGATCTCCCTCGTCAAATCCATACCAGGTGCTCCTCCCCTCGTGTAACCATCGACGAGAACGACCTCCTCAAAGTTCAGAACTTCACCGTGCCGCCCTGCCCTCGATCCTTGTACGAGTGGGACCCACCTGACCTCGACGTGCGCGCCTCACCAAGCCCTACACTGTGGTGCTACTCGATTTCAGTATAGTGCTACGGATTTTGAGAAAGATTGAAACCTGTTTTGAAGAATTTCAGAAGGTAACGGTTTAATTTATTTTAAACTATTCTATAGCACTTTAAAGCTCTACGGTTTATGATTTTACAATAAAAATCGTATCTTTTTGCTATGTTGACGAAATTCGATGAAACAGGAGACATCGGAACCGTGTCGACGCTCTTCACATTCTAGAAGTGTCCGTGGATTTTTCTGAGCTCGCTACGATTTTTAGCAAAGCAATGAACCAATGTGAGATTTCTAAACTGAAATGTGAATGGAAATGTATTGTATAAGTTCTATAAGCGAAATATAAATTATATACTTGTTGTATGCCTCATGTACATCCGTTGTATAAGTTATATGAGCGATATATGAATTATACATGCATTGTATAAATCATATGTGTGTTGGAATGGAAATAAAATATACTTATATACATATACGAGCGATGTATGAATTATACATGCATTGTATAAATCATATATGTGTTGGAATGGAAATAAAATATACTTATATATATATACACTCCCCTCGTCCACAAAACATGGATGATATTTATTGATTGTGAATTGGCGTGAAAAATTTGGTGAATAATGCAAATGGTTGATAGTATTGTTCGTGGTTGATATTGTTTGGATTATGGTTGAAAAATACCATTGTGGTTGAAAAATACAAGTTTGTGGTTGAAACAAATTTAGAATAAGTTGTGGAAAAGAAAAACATACTTGCCAGCGTGTGAATTAGATGTATGAAATCCCCATTGTCAAAAACCACGTGGTTTTAAGGTAGAGCGAGGAGCCGTACTCGGGACAGTGCCGGTTTTAAATACCCTGCCGTTATGCTGCCGAAATTTTCAATAATATTCATGTGTTAGAATTATTTTCATGTGTTGAAACTAAATTCATGTGTTGAAACCATATTCATGTGTTGAATAGAAATTCATGTGTTGAAACTATATTCATGTGTTGAATAGAAATTCACATGTTGAATAGAAATTCATGTGATGAATAAAATTCTTTGAAAGATAAAAATAACATATTATCACATATATAAGCTATATAAATTATTCGTGTTTTAAATAAATTGTTTTAACAATAAAAATCACATTTTTATTATATATATATATATAAACTATAGAAAATATTCATGTGTTGAGTAAAGGACTAGAACGATAAAAATCATATTTTTATCGTATGTGTGGAGTGGATAATATTCATGTGTTGAATATATGAAGATTGAACAATAAAATTTACGTTTTTATTGTGAATATGAAGTGCTAAAAATGTTCATGTGTTGAATAAATATCTTTGAGTATAAAAATATCATTTTTATCATGTAAACGACTCGCTAAGAATATACAAGTGTTGAAATATATTTTTGTTCACCAAAAATATCATTTTTATGCGAAGTATGAAGTGCTAAAAATGTTCATGTGTTGAATAAATATTTTTGATGATAAAAATATCATTTTTATCATGTAAACGACTCGTTAAAAATATACAAGTGTTGAAACAAATATTTGTTTGCTATGAATATTATTTTTAACATGTATGTGAACTAAATAAAATAGTCATGTGTTGAAATATATTTTTGTTTGCTAAAAATATCATTTTTATGCGAAATGTGAAGTGTTAAAAATAATCACTTGTTCAAATAAATATGTGTGAGTCGAAAATATTATTTTTAACATGTGTAGGAAGTGTTAAAAATAACCATGTGTGGAAATAAACCTTTGCTCGCTAGAAATATTATTTTTAGCTTAGTTTCGCACATATATATACATGTGTTGAACAGAAAAATGGAGTAGCTGTTGAGTAAAGAATTTATTTGCATGCCCGACAAATAGGTAAACCTTAATGAGTTGGATGCACAATTTTATTATTATATCAACTCCTGTGAATGCCATTGGATGCGGAGTGCTGGTTGTTCTGTGTGTAATAATAAACGTCACCATAGGATAGTAACAATTAATTTTGAACTACACTACATGGCATACTTCTTGACGATAGGCATACTTCATCGTATACCACATAAGCATTTGGAGCTTGTGTGACGAGGTTAAAGATTTACCATACGAGCGAGAGGCTTATATGGCGATGACTATATATTACAGGTTGAACTGATGAATGATCTGGACTATATAAAGTGTAACGGTAAATTGCAAGATTACTAAAAACCCCATACGGGTCTGGTGATGACAATAAACACGTCTCTCTGGTCATTAAGGCACCAAAACCATTTATAGGCTGACGAGAATTTATTCTCTGGAGTTATGATCTATACACACTCCCCGGTGGACACCGGAATATATCACTATAAATATGTGCTTGCTTATTAGGATTTATTGGTTACCTAATACGTCCCAATAAATTTCCAAACCCCTTCCCGTACAAAGGAGGTTATGGCGAAATTTTCTGAAATTTAAAGGCATTAGTGAAATATTTGAAGTGAAAACGATATTGAAATCATCGAATAAATTATATTTATATATATATATTAAATAAAACGAATTGAGCCTCTGCAGTTCGCGTTTTGAAATCGTAACTTCAAACGATTATACCGAGAGATCCGACCATCGGATTTTCACGAAACTAGAACCTTGCGTTCGCTTTGGGAATATCTTTCCAAAGATATAAACTTTGTTGAGATCCAACGGTTTGATTTACATATATGTGTAAAACAAATTTGGGGAAAAACAGCGCAAGTGCCTCGGCATGACCTGAAACGTCGTTTAATTAAATAGGGTCGTTTTTAAATAAATAAAAATGGCGATACAACGTTACAAAATTTTATAGACGATATAGAATGGAAATAAACCGATTCAACTTGGTTTGCTTGAGATTTGATGGCTGAATGTGTTTGACATGAAAATTATACCAAAGAACCGAAATGTGAATGTCAAATAATTTTACCATGGAAAGAATTTATTTGAAAATCTAAATATACGTGAATTATTTAAAAAGGTCGAGTTAATTATCATTTGAAATAATTGATCGACGATTAGAAGTTGAAGAGATGAAGACGGTTCAAGACCGACGATCTTCACATCGGATGGATGGGCGCTACTAATGCTGATGATTGGAGTAGTACCTTGAAGGAGCAGAAGTGGTAGCCGTCCGGACATATTTGTTGATTGTACGGATATGCGAGGAATATGGTGCCTCCGGCTTCGTTTAGACCCAGAACGAACTTGTAAATGGACTGTGTGTCTGACATTGGATTTTGTTCTGTGCTGATTGATCTCTATTAAATATATATCTATTTAGCGGCGGAGAATTTATTCTCTTGCTTAACGCCCTTCTCTGAGACGTAAAAGCTCAGAGGTTATATATCGATAGAAATCAGTCGCATGGAGTGAATTGCCTGTGTGGCTTGCCTAAGTGGTAGATGATCAAGGCTTCTGTTGAAAAGCAAAGTCTTGTGGTTGATGATCAAAGCATGGCCTACGTGGCGTAGCTTTGTGTATAGCATTGATTCGCGAGCCTCACACCTTGGTATGAGTCCAAAACGGGATAAGGACCCAAAGAGAACACGACGTTTCTTTCTAGCTATGGGTGATGTCAGTGACCTACCATCCCTGACATTTATATACTTTTTTTTACCTGTGTGGTTGTTGGAATGCGAGGCGCCTCGGATATAGGTCCTATAGAACCGGGAAACGTGTGTTCAGGAATACTAATCCTCAAAAGTAAGAAAGGGCCAGCCTTGGAGGTTCCAAGGATCGCTGTGTGTGGTCTTGAGACATTTGCTAGAGTGTCTCGAATCGGAGAGGAGCTTGCCTCTTGCCTCGACTCATGATGGAATCCAATTTCCAATACGAATTTGTGTATTTGATTGTATTACAAGTATGGCGGCATTGTGGCATGGGACACTTATGCCGTCTATGATTGATATTTATGATTGGATTTGCTTTTGAAACATATATGCACTAGTAATAATATCAGACACTTTTGTTTTATCCGTATCAAGCATTTCTTGGCCATTATAAGGTAAAACTCTATCCTCCGGCTTGCGCTGCATTGTGTGATGGGACTTGAGTCTTATTTGGATTCATTTTTATAAAAAGCATTGCGATGATTTAATAATTTACTTTATTTCATGCACTAGCAATCATTGGAGTAAACCCGTTCCGCGAAAGTGGCATGGTCCTATGATTTGCCTTATTATTGTTGTTTAATTAGTTAAGTAGATTTCTCATACCAGTCCCATGACTGACTCGTAGTTTGTTTCACCTTGCAAACTCAGGTGCCCTTATTTTCACACAAGCAGCCTAGTACCAGGTAGTAGGACATATTTTGGCTTTGCACTACAGGAGAGAGTGCATCTTTTAGCTTATGGCGAGGCTTGACTTCTCAGTGTTGACTATTGATATTCTGCCATTATTATCTATGTATATGATTCCACTTCTGGCAATGTAGACTGATATTTCTTTTATGTACTCTCATATGTATATGTACCGCTTATGGCGATGTAGACTGATCATGTACTCTTATGAACTAAGTTGTATCCTAGACTATGCTCTCTGATGTTGTGATATATATGATTCCGCTGTCATATTTATGTAAATTATTCTATTTCCTGCCTATGCTATTATCTGTACTCTGCTAATGATGATTAATGTTTTATATTCCAATGATTATCCTTAACACCGTCGTATGGGCTTTTGGGATCGTCACAATATTGCTATGTGCTAATGCTACGAACCCATCAAAATAAATTTCGTTGAATTCCGACTTTGTTTGTACAATGACATCATTTTAATTTATCAGTTTGCCTTTAAATTTCGTCTACTGACAAAACAACTCCGATTGGCTCCAAACTGGAAATCTAGCTATTACTAGCGATACACATTCCAATAAAATTCATTTCATCAAAAACGAAGACCATTTTGAAAAGAAAACATTTTTAAGGCCTATATAATATCGATAAAAATATAATTAATTTCAAAACAATTCTATTTAAATAACAATTAATTTTTATAATCGTATATATCCAGATAAAATAACCAACATATATTTTTAACTCAGTATTCCGAAATTCGGTTTAAAACGATACCCAAATATATAGAAATTCCTTTATATTAATTAAATAAATGCTATTTTTTATTAACGAAATTCCATAGCGACTATTTGAAATTTTGAATTGGACATAACACACAATACATAAGCTGAAATCATCATTTTTCTCTTTCTTTAGAAAAATATAATCAAATCGATCCAAACGTTTCTTGTTTCACAGAATTCTAACTTAGAATGGATTATGTATATTCATTTGAAATTCAAATCATTGATTACGAACTGCGCGATGTTTTAAGCTCATTTTAATTATATTATAAAATATATGTTCGAACTCCATTTTATAAATAAATAAATTCAATATGAAATTCATTAATATTACCAAATCAATGTTTAAGACAGATTTAAATATAATATTCGTAATTAACATTCAAAAATCTGGGATGTTACAAAACCCACATGGAAGCTACCTCCGCAACAACACGACAAAGAAAATAATTGCGCTAGTACTATAACAAGCTTCATGCACGAAAGCACCATAACTCAACAGCAAAAACACTCAAACTAAAATTAATTTTTTATTGATACCACCTGACACAACCCCTCCAGGTGATCCTCCATCCCTTTTCGCTCTTCTTGTTTTAGACTTCTTCTGTACGTGAGACATCAATTTAAGCCATTCGGGGTTATCTTCAACAAGGGGTTCACTGTTCATGTTTGAGCCACCCTTATGTTTACTCGATCTTCTTCTTCTTTTAATGCTATTTGTACAAGAACAATCTGATTCTTCAATCAAGTTAGCAATCTCAGCCTCCTTAAAAGCCGTTGAAATCAAATTATCTTTATCAACCTCCTAGAGAGTAATAGGATTTAGAACATTGATTCGATCTCCAACAACATTAAATTCCTGCAGGTGAATATCCTGCTCAATATTCTGCCCTGAAGTAAAAGTACAATTTGTATGTTTATCAATAAAGTGCACTTCAGTTTCCCTGCTTATGAGAATCTGGAACGTTGAGACGAAGTTCCCTTTGAATTCTCTAGTACAACTCCATTCTTAGTTCCATTTTCCAAATTAATTACCCCAACATTCTTATCCTCTGCATTATCCTTCTCAAAAGAATATCCACTTCTTCCTGCATATACTCATCAGAACCATCTAATATACAAAAAGGATTTAGGTTATTAACATTATCATCCCTAAAAATTCCATATGATGTTCTAGCATTTCCTGAATACTTTTTAGATCCATTTCTTGCATACCTTTACACATTTTGATACTTTTTTAGCTCTGTATCATTAGAATAATTTTTAACTCAAGATGCTAAAATCTCATCAACTTCCATCTCCTTTTGCAAACTTAAATTAGTACTAGGAACCTATGCTTTAGAGGATTTACAAACATCGGTCGAATGGCCAAATTTTTTACAATTATCATACTTCATAGGGACCCATTCATATTCAACTTTCTGCCTCACAACTTCTCCATTGAAACGTTGTATAGGGATTTCTTCAGGAAATGTAATATTAAAATTTATTTCAACCAGAATTCTTGCATATGAAATTCTAATAAAGCCTTTAGTTACACTGTCTAATTTAAGAGGATGCCCTAAGACAAGTGCTATTCGACTAATAGCTTCTATGGACCAAAAATGTAAATCTAAGCTGGGAAACCTAATCCAAATAGGCAGAGAATGAAGATTTTCTCTAGTTAATTTCAACACAAGATGCCATTTTTTCATGCATATCAATCTGTTATTATAATAGTAAGACCCTTTCTCAAGAATGCTTTCAACATCCTCTACATTATCACATTTTATAATAAAATACCCCTTCTCCCTCGAAAAAAGTTGGTAACTTTCTTTGATTTTCAAGTTTCTATCTATATACTGTTTAAGAAAATTGTAGTATGGTTTGCTCCCAAATACATAAAAGACAATAGAATTATACCATTTTTATCTAGCTTTGAGAGTCGGTTCCTCGTTGATTACTGCTAATCTGATATCATCGTTGAATTCGAGCTCAAAGTACTCCAGTTGAAATGACTTTTGATGATATTTGTTCTCTTTAATCCCATCTATCTAAGCTCTTGTTTGGAAATCTCTAGCCTTACATGTAGGATCTTGATCTTTCAGTAGTGAAATCAGAAAATCCATTTTTGATTTCAGATCTGAAGTCACAGAAATATCTTTGTTATAAGAAAAACTATGCTTTGCATGTTGCTTAGATAAAGAAAGATCTAGAGGAATTAAGAACGATCATCAAAATTAGAAAAGAAGACAATTTTTGAATGAGATTTTGGAGGAGAGAGATGCGTTGTCACCATTTTTATCCAGAAAGCTCATTTTCAGTATTCCTTATTCTCCGATCGAATTTATATATTATTATTATCATCAAATGTTGCTATTATAAATAAAATAGTTATATTTAAGGTTGGTAGTTGGATATTCCTGCACATTTTAGCGGATGTAACCCTATGCACCCCGCATAATAGTGGATGGCCTTCTATACCGTGATATCCCACATCGAAATGGGTCTGTTATTATTTATGTTGTTTTATATCTGTGGTTGCAGGAAAACATGTTGAAGGGATCCAACTGGATTCCTTAAAATTATTACTATTTTGTTTTCATATATATTATGATATATGATATGTTAGAGATTCTAAGATAGATTTTATTGCATTGTATGTTTGAATAGCACTACCCCTAAAATAGTGGATATTTAAATAGCGTAAAAATATATTCGAATGAATGGGAAAATCTATTTTCCTAAAATAGAAATTGAATTTCAAATGGGATAGAATATAATAAATTGTTTTAATAATAAAAACAAGTATTTTAATTTATAAACGATGCTTATTTATGAAGCGAAATAATTATCATTGGATAATTTGAGAATGTAAATTCAAAAGTGAATTTAAAAGGGAAATTGGAAAGTGTTTCAAAAGGAAACAATGAAATTGATTTCGATGTTTGGAATATGAATCGAATTGAAATTAATCCATAAGGATTTATAATTGGAATTCGACTACATTGAATATTATAAAAATAATTTATTTTCAGAAATTATATATTATATAATTCAGAACTTGACAAGATGATTAATATTTGGTTTGAAACGATATTTTATAATCGAATATGAAGTCAATATTAAGTTATCAACTTGATAGATAATTATCAAGAAGTTGACTTGTAAAAGAGATTTATGAATGAAGTTGAATTTGAATGTGAATTTATAAAGTGACTCGACTGACAGCATTTGAGTTTGTAATAGTATTTACAATTGAAACCAAACCGATTTGATATAACAAGTCGAAATTTATATAAAAGAAATAACAATCACATTTTAAAGTGAGTAATGGTTTAAAGCAAACGTTTTGCAAAGTGGGAATGGTTATAAGGAGAATTGACTTGATCAGTAACGATGAGATTATGCCAAAGTTCGAAACGCTAATCGAATAGAGATTATTCGAAAGAGAGTTATACGTTGAAATTCGACTATATCAAAATCAGGAAAGTACTATTTACTTTCCCTTTTAATAACAATTAATTATTCACTTATTCACTAATTTATTATTTATTCAATTTAATGAATAAAAGTATACTTTTAAAGTTAATATATCGGAGCATGGATTATAACGCTATTGTTATAATCAATGATTCCGTAAAAGAAGTGGATTCTTAAGTTGAATCCGAGAGTTGCGTGAGCGATGTTTTTTTTTATATTCAAACTTGTAAACTTTGTCTATTTCAAAGTTAAGGATGTTGTTCAGTCAAGGTCTAAGAGGTAATTATACCCTAACTTGATTGACTTCATTATTTACTAAGAAATGGTAAAAGTTCGATAGCGAGGGTTGGTTAAGTATGGTAAGTTAATGCGTGTTGTTGTATTGAATTGTAGTAACGATGTTTTATACCACACTCTTTTAAATCTAAATAAATGAGTTTAAGAAACGTTTTTTCCAAATATAATCAGAGATGTTTTTTAAGAATAGTAAATGAAATCATGTGGTTGATGAGAATATAGAAACGTGAATAGATATGAAGATGTTTTCCGATGTTAATGACGTATATTTTCTAAATATAGAAAATAAGAATTTGTGAATATATGGAAGTGTTTTCCAACCGTGGCAAGAGAATTTTCTGGAATGTAGAATATAAATAGTTTATGATATATGCAAATGTTTTCCAATAATCGTGAGAGGCCAAATGGGTTTTGTGGAATATCCGGGTAAAGATATTGAAGAGAGAATTGGGAAATGAATAAGTTAATTAGATATTAATTTCTAAAGGGCATAGTGTTGCTCGATGCTTGATTAGTAGAATTTCCATTTGCAAATAGGATCGTTGATTGTATGGATGTTTCCTTTGATAGTTAAATAACTAGCTATCAAAATTTTAGCCCAATTTTTATTTTCGTTGTCAATACGGAGAGACAAGGCTCAGGGTTATTATCTAAAAACCACTTTGTGTGGGCATAAGTGTTGCAAATCAAATTACGTTGAGAATAATTAAAAATGGAGTAAAGTGCAAGGGTTGTTTTGTTAATCCTACGTAGAAATTGCCTAAGATGGATTGATGGGATGGTGCTTGTGACGACCCGCCTTCCTGACCATTTGAAATTGATCATTAAACCAACTTAAGCCCGTCAATAAGACATATCGCTTGGGATTACAACGCATAAGAACTGAACATAACAATTTTTTCTTTGTCATTGCAATAACTTTTACATAAGAGTAAGCTTACATCATAGTACAATAGTAAATACATGCACAGCGGAAAACATAAACTCTCAACGGAAGAAATAAAATGCTGTGAACATAGCTCTAGCTTCAATCCAGCACTTTCTCCATAAAATATATGCAAACCAAAACTACTAGCTGCCCGTGTGGAAAATATAGGCACCCATAGTTTAGGGAAAGAACAATAAACTCTTGATCAGTCATGGGACTGGCGTGAAAACTAAACAGTTATTTACTTTATTTTAAAGTTGGATAAATCATAAGACCACGCCATATAACATGGAATGAATTTCCTCTTATGAATACCAGTCATAAAACTACTCACAATTCTTTTTGAAAATGAAGCTACCGTAAGACTCACATCCCATCACACAATGCAACACACACTAGAGGAGCAGTTTTCTCCGTATGATAACCAAATATGCTTGGTATGCGAAATACCCTTTTATTATCACTAGTGCATAGTGTGGAAATTACTTTCGAAAATAAATGTATAAATCTTAGAAGACATTGGTACCCCTATACTACGTCTACATACATAGAGTACAACTAAAACTGTAAAGATTTGTATTGGAAGTTGGATTCCATTAATGACCAAGGAGAAGGATCTTCCTTACCGCGGTTCGAAACACATCCAGCGGGACATTCCAGGATCAACATATTGCACCTTCTGACATGACCCAAACTTCCCCGTAAAGGAAAGCCCGGATTGAGTTGAGAACACGACAAATCAAAACACAAACAGAAGAACATTTCATTGATTATTACAACAATTACATCAGAGTACAAGAATAACAGAGTATGGATAAATAATTTACAGCAGAAAATATCCGAGATTATAATACATTACATAGTAGCGGAAAAATATTACAAAACATAACTGAAAGTAATACACGGACACAGAGCTTTCCGAATATCACTTCAACTATAAACTGGGATCATGTGAATATAATATCTGTAAAACCCAACTACTAGCTGTCCGTGTGGAAATAAGGGCACCCAGAGTTTAGGTTAAAACAATAAACTCGAGGTCAGTCATATTACTGGTGTGAGAACTAAAATAGTTATTAATCTTTATTTTAAAGTTAGGTAAATCAAGGGACCACGCCGTATAACACGGAACGGATTTCCTTCCAAGGATACCAATACATAAAACAAACAATGCAATGAAAATGAAAGAAAATGAAGCTATTATAAGACCTAGGTTCCATCAAACAATGCAACGCAAGCCGGAGGATAGGGTTTTCCCTTATAATAGCCAAAAATGCTTGGTACATTTAAAACAAATCATTTGATACTATTATAAGTGCATAGTGTATAAAACAACTTCAAATATAAACGTATCAATCATAGACGGCTGGGTACCATATATCATGTCGCCATACTAGTTACAATTAAAACCAAAAAGTCATGTATTGGAAGTTGGATTTCCATCTATGAACCAAGGCAAGGGATCGTCCTTACCGCTTCGAGACTCTCCAGCCCGATCCAAAGGATCAGAGCTCAAGTGACCCTTGGAGCGATAGGGCGGTCCACATGGAGTGGATTAAAATGCCTGAACAATACATTTCCCCGCCCTATGGGGCGTAAATTGGTCGTATATCGACCAAACCATCCATCGGCATCGCAGTGACCGTGTAATGTCCTGTATTTTTACGGTATAATAATTAATTAATTTAATTATTTAAATAGTGATATAGAGAATTAAATAGCTGTTTAATAAAATTATAGTGATATTTAATTAAATTAAATAATAGAATAATAAATTTAATTTCTGAAATAATCGAAAATAGTAGAATTCACTATATGTTGTGAATTGGATTATTTATAAGATATAATTCAGTATAGAATTGAATTATAATAGCGAATATATTATTTAAACAATAGTTGAACGTATAGATTATATTATAATTATAATCGAGCTCGAAGTGGCGCGGCAGTTCGCAATCTGGCAATTCGAACTATAAACGAATATACAGAATCCGTTTTAAGTCTGATTTCTGTGAAACAAGAAATGTTTGGATCTGTTGAACGATATTTTTCTAATGGAAGAGAAAAATCGAGATTTCGTCTTTTAGATTATGAAATATGTCAAATCAAATTTCTAGAAAGCCGCTATGAAATCGTTTATAAACCATAAAGATATATTTAATTTTAATTAACTATTGGCTTCAAATTTAGACCGGATCTTTGAGACGTAGGCATAATTTAATTTTTAGAATTTTTCTGTAATTTTTATTTTGGAAAATAAGCACTTTTTATTTAGGAGTAAATTACACCATATACAACATTTCTGGGATTCACAGAATAAGTTAACGGACCTATATTATTATAGTTTTGGGATCGTGACGCATTGCTCAACCCGATGGTAATTTTATTTTTGTCCATAGCAACTCCGACATGAATTTAATTTGATACATCGGGGTATATAAACTTAAAAACAAACCAACAAACAAAACGCATATGATCCCTTAGTTGAACATATCCACTTTAACCTACAACATTCCCTTTTTCTTAAATATCTATTTTTCTTTTCCTTGCATGTTAGGTTTTAGTACAACCATCACTTCTTAATGACTTACATTTGCGGTCTTTTCAAGCCTAAGAACCCAAGTATCCTTTCCTTAGCAACTATGTCTCAATGAATTATCTTTCAAAATACTGTCACCACACTTCAAATTCAATGCGGCAGGTCCTTCTTGTACTTTTCCCCACATTTTTCGGGTACCCTGTACACATTTCTTAGCAAAAGTATCGAATAGGGTATAAATACACAGCTGCTTCCTCTCTATTTTATTTTCCTCATTTCATCCGATTCAATATGTCGTATGCCTTTTTCATCCTCCATATAAAATAGCAAAACAATTATATAATGACCGACCCAATGATTTGCTTCATTACTATAACCAACACGCTAGGATCCAACACCATTTGATTCGCGAGTTATTTGTTTTCCAGCAAAGCCAAAGTTGGCAGTCTCGTGTTTTCTTCTTAGGAACCATCTAGAAAAGAACTGACGCTTGGGTCACCGCTGTGCATGGTATTTCTTTTCGTCTGAAAGTGGCGTGTTTGATGGGTGCATAGCGGTTTCATGTTTGTGAAGAGGAGGGATGAAACAGACAAACAGTAGCAGCATAGTCGAACCAATTAAAATGGGAAAGTGGTTTTTGCGTTCTCATGTATATACAGTAGTGAGAATAAGAGGAGCTGAAGTGGAAGACAACATGTACATTGGGTTCATTTTGGTGATCTGTAGAGTACGGGTTTATCCTGTGCGACAAAAATGAGAAGATCACGACAAATGGAGTGTGTAAACTGGAGCGTTTGTCAGCATTTGGTGGTATTTTGTGATTTACAGGAAAAGGGTGCTTGCACACTGGAAGAGGAGTATTTTGTTTGGTCTTTTAAGTAAAAAGAAAATGGAGCATGCGGGTTTAACTTTGTACAAGAAGTTGTTGTTTGAGGACATGGCTTGAACGAGAGTTGGACATGTTGAAGATTGGCGACCTCAGTTTGGATAATAACGTGAAGATGGGAAGGGGGTTCAATGGCTTGGCTTTGCCATTTCATTTCGTACAGAAGTGCGGTTTTTAACAGTTGGAGATGGAAGGTGATACTTGGAATATGAGTGAGCATGTGAGCATTTGCGTAATCTTTTGTGATGTAAAAAGGTTTTGGAAAGTTTCGATCGGGCCTGGAGTTTCTAAATACGTAGAAGATGGCACACATACCGGTCTGAACTTCAAAAGGACGGAGTGGCCGTTTAACATGGGTGAGACCCAAGTGCAAAAGATTTTAATTTATTTTAAAATTTGAATAGTCTATAACCTAGTTCTAATCATATAACGCTCATACAATGTCAGTTTGACGAACCGTCGGTCACATTGGAATCATGGGAATGCAAGCCACATGATAAAGCTAGTTGGGGTGTGACTCAGAGCACGTTACAATTTATAGAAAAATAAATTGTCCGTCTGAATCAAGCGATAGTTATCGTTATTAACGATGATCGTCCAATGTGAGTAAAACTCACCAACTCTATTAGTTCATATTTTTATAACGTATTTTTAGAACTAATAAATGATGATTGATATCTGTGTGTTGACTATTTGATTGAATTGATAATAGATTGAATTGTTGATTGATTGTTTGAAATTATAGATAACGATATATATATATATATAAATCGTTAATCAAATATTGATTCTGTTTATTAGAATATTTCATATTGAAATGAAATCGATGTTAATTATATTGTTTAACATCTGTGGATGCAGGGAAACAGGTCGGAGGAATCCGACTAGATTCCTCATCATTTTTTTTTTTTTTCATATATAATGATATATGATGTGATATACAATCTGTTGTTGATGATGTATGTTAGAATGATATTGATCATTGTTATTTGGTATTTTAAATACCATAAGGAATACTGGATTGTTAAAAAGGAAATTTTCAATGTTGTATTGAAAAAGAAATATATATAAAATCAAAGGATTTTTAGATATTTATAAAATCAAAGGATTTTATAAAAAGAAATATTTTTAAAATGAATAGAATTCTATAAAAGGAATTATTTATATAATAAATAAGATTATTGAAAAGGAAATATTTGTAAAACATTTACAAATAGAATTGAAAAGGAAATATTTGTAAAACATTTACAAATAGAATTGAAAAGGAAATATTTATTTGTTAAATAAATAAAATTATAAAAGGAAATATTTATTTGTTAAATAAAAAAAATTATAAAAGGAATATTTATTTGGAAATAAATAGGATTATAAAAGGGAATGAACGAGATATAAAAGAGTTATCGATTAGAGTTAGAAGGATAGAGTTAACTGAATAGTGTTAATCAATTAAAGTTATCGATTAGAGTTAATCGAATAGTGTAAATCAAATAGAGTTATCGAATAGAGTAAATCAATTAGAGTTATTGAGTAGAGTTAATCAAATAGAGTTAATTGATTAGAGTTAATCAAATATAGTTAATCAAATAGAGTTAATCTAATAGAGTTAATCTAATTATAGGTAATCGAATATTAGTAATTCAAATAGAGTTAAAAGGAGTTATCGAATATTAGTTATTCGAAGAGAGTTAATCGAATGTAAATCTTTCAAAGAGAGTTAATCGAGTATTAGCTATTCGAATAGAGTTAAAAAGAGTTAATTGAATATAGTTTATTCGAAAGGAGATTAATAGAATGTAAATCATTCGAAGAGAGTTAATCGAATGTAAATCATTCGAAGAGAGTTAATCGAATGTAAATCATTCGAAGAGAGTTAATCGAATATAGTTATTCGAAGAAAGAGTTATCGAATATAGTTTATTCGAAAAGGAGTTATCAAATAGAGATTATTCGAAAGAGAGTTATATGTTGGAATTCGATTATATCGAATTTGGGAAAGTACACTTTCCATTTTTAATCAAGATTTAATGATTTATTTATAAATTGCCTATTTGGTTATTTAGTTAAATCAAGGAATAAAAGTTATATTTTGAAGTTAGATATTTCAGATGTAGGGATTATAACGCTATAGTTATAATTAGTGTTTTCAATAAAGAAGTGGACTCGTAAATAGAATATGAGAGTTACGTAAGGATTTAGATGGTAAACTTTGTCTATTTCAAAGTTAGAAATGTTGTACAGTTAAGGTCTGAGAGGTAATTATACCCCAACTTGATTGACTTCCTTTTTAACTAAGGAATGGTCAAGGTTCGATAGTGAAGGTTAGTTAAGTGAATATAGTAAATGAGTGTAATGGTTTGAGTGGGCATAGCGATGTTTTATTTAAACATCTGTTTAAATCCAATAAATGAGTTTTGGAAACATTTTCCAAATATAATCGGAGATATTTTCTAATCATAGAAAATGAAATATTTGATGTTAAAGAATATTGGAATGACCATGATACGTGAAAAAGAGATGGAAAAGTTTTCCAATGATTAATAACTTGTATTTTCTAAATTTAGAAAATAAGGAATGTTGAATATATGGAAACAGGAAATAAATAAATTAATGAACTAAAGAGATAAACATTAAATGATGATTGATCGATAGAATTTCCATCTGGAAATAATATCGTTGGTTGCATACATGTTTTTCTTTAATAGTTAACTCACCGACTGTCGAAGTTTTTGACCATTATTCCGTTGTCAATACGGAGAGACCAGGATCAGATTCATTACCTGAAACCACTCTGTATGGGCATTAGCGTTGCAAATCAAATATGATGGAGATAATTGAAGACGGAGTTATGCAAGGGCTATTCTGGTGATCCTAGGTAGAAATTGCCTAAGATGGATTTAAAGAATAATACCTTCGGTTTGTCCAGTCCCAGGACGATGTAAGAACCCGTTACTTCCCCGTGAAGGAAAGAGCGGATACTTTGAGAACAACACACAACAGAACATAGACGGAAGAACATTTCATTGCTACTACAACAATTCCATCAGATACAAGAATATACTGAGTATAAATGAATAAATTACATTCGATAAATATCAGAAATTACATTAAATTACATAGCAGCGGAAAAATAATACAAAGCACAACTGAAGGTGATATACGGATACAGAGCTTTCCGGATATCATTCCAGCTGTAAACCAGGATCCTGTGAATATAAATCTGCAAAACCAAAACTACTAGCTGCCCGTGTCGAAAATAGGGGCACCCAGAGTTTAGGTTAAAACAATAAACTTCAGGTCAGTCATGTGACTGGTGTGAGAACTAAAACAGTTATTTAAAATTTTACTTTAAAAGAGAGTAATTCAAGGGACCAGGCCGTATAACAAGGAGAGGGTTTCCTCCCAAGAATACCAGTGCATATCAATAAACAACGCAATGCTTTTACGAAAAATGAAGCTATTATAAGACCCAGGTCCCATCACACAATGCAACGCAAGCCGGAGGATAGGGTTTTCCCTTATAATAGCCAAACATGCTTGGTACGTTTAAAACAAATCATTTGATACTATAATAAGTGTATAGTGTCAAAACAATTTCAATCATAAATATCAATCATAGACGGCATGGGTACCATATATCATGTCGCCATACTTGTTCTACAATTAAAACCGCAATACACATATTGGAAATTGGATTTTCGTCATGAGTCGAGGTAAGGGGCAAGCTCCTCTCCGCGTTCGAGACACTCTAGCAAATGTCCCAGGGCTACGCACCTGGGCAACCCCGGATGCTTCAGGGCCGGTCCTCACTTACGTTAGAGGATTAGTTATGCCTGAACACACGTTTCCTGGTCCTTACAGACCTATAATCGAGGCGCCTCGCATTCCAACAACCACAAAGGTGAAAAGTATATAAATGTCAGGGCTTGTAAGTCACTGACACCACCAAAGCTAGAAAGAAACGTCGTGCTCTCCCTGCAGTCCGTATCCCGTTTTTGACTCATACCGAGGTGTGAGGCTCGCGAATTCACGTTATACACAAAGCTGCCACGTAGGCCGTGCTTTTATCATCAACCACAAGACTTTGCTTTTCAACAGAAGCCTTGATCATTGCATCTTAGTGTGCCACACAGGCAATTCATGCCATGCGACTGATGTCCATCGATATACAACCTCTGAGCTCGTACGTCTCAGAGAAGGGCGTTAAGCAAAAGAATAAATTCTCCACCGCCAAATAGATGTATATTTAATAGAAATCAATCAACACGGAATAAAATCCAACGTCAGACACACAATCCACTTACAAGTCCGTTCCGGGTCTGAACGAAATCGGAGGCACTTTCCTCGCATATCCATCCATCTCCAAGTATGTCTGGACGACCACCAACTATTTCCATCCTCTTGGGTGTACAGCCCAATCAGGATCGTCAGTAATTATCCAAACGATGTGAAGACTTCTGGTCTTCGACCACCATCTTCATCTTCGACATATCGTCGAATCGGTTATTCAGAATGGGTATAAACCCACCCTTTCCGGACAACCCGCGTATATTAAAACGAATGTTACACAAACACAACATACGCCTCATTCCAATTCATATCCTCAGGGAAGGGTTCCCATTAATTTTATCCAAGATAAATTCTTTAAAATTTATCCGTTAATCTTCATTTGGATGACATTTCAAACCCAAAATATGGTTTTTCAAACTAGTCGAGATTAGCGAACCACACCGAAGTAATTATTTATTTTAGTTCCCAATCCCAACCTATTCATCCCATGAAGCAAAACTGGTGATACTCCATATCTAATACCATGGTGTTATCGGTAAAATTAATTACCATTTCACGTTCAAATCTAATTAAAGATTTAACTATCGCTTTGGAGCAAAACTGGCGATACTCCATTCTCGCTCATTTCTAAATTTGATAATTTAGATTATAGATTCACATTTCAAACTATTTGCAGATTCGTTAAAACTCCTTTTGCTGGGTTAAAGAACTAGGTGTTATTTAAAACACAGTTCACGACAAACCCAAATCACATTCTATTTATTATCGGGTTAAAGAACTTGTGTTATTTAAAACACCGTTCACGATAAACCCATTTCAAATCCAATCAAATATATTAGAAATTCCGATTATTTAAAACCCCTTTTTAAATCTAATTTATTTATTTAAAAATAATTGGGTTTTAAATTTAGTTCAAAACTAGTTCATTTCGATAAAAATCTATTTTTATCATTTCAAATATGGAGTTTTTCACCCTAATTTTTCTCAAATCACTTCTTATGATTTTACACAAATTATTAATATTTTTAATAATTTTATGAAGGCCCGTACAGTTGATTTCCATCAATGGCCATCGAACTGCACTTACAGCGATCTTTTTCGAATTTGATTTGGACGTATCTCCAAATCCAACCGTTAGATTTCAAATATCTAATATTCGTTAGAAAGCTCTTTTCGATACGAACCCAACGGTTCCGGTTTTAGGAGAATCCGACGGTCGGATCTCCCGTAATGTCCGTTTGAAATAAATGGTCGAAGTTCGCGAACTGCCGCGGCGCGGCGCGTTCTATTCAGGCCATTATATTATATATATAATATATATTTCGTCGATTACCATTCAAAACGAATTTTATAAATAGTTTTGAATTCGTTTCAAAAATAATTTCAACTTCCATCTCAATTCAAATCAAAATTGAATCTTTCCTTATAAATTCGTTTTAAAATTCATTTCTATTCAATTCAAGTTTCAATTCAATTTGTATTCATTTCACTTCGTTTTAAATTCAATTCGAATTCGTTTTCAATTCGATTCAATTCAAAGTGGTTTTCTATTCGATTCAATTCAAATGGGTTTTCTATTTGATTCAAATTCGTTATATATTCAATTGAAATCAAATTCGTTTTCTATTCAAATCAAATTCGTTATATATGCAATTCATTTCGAAATCGCTTTATATTCAATTCATTTCGAAATCGTTTTATATTCAATTCATTTCGAAATCGTTTTATGTTCAATTCATTTCGAAATCGTTTTATATTCAATTCATTTCGAAATTGCTTTATATTCAATTCATTTCGAAATCGCTTTATATTCAATTCATTTCGAAATCGCTTTATATTCAATTCATTTTCGTTTTATATTCAATTCATTTCGAAAATGTTTTATATTTAATTCATTTCGAAATCGCTTTATATTCAATACATTTCGAAATCGTTTTTATTCAATTCATTTCAAAATCGTTTTATATTCAATTCATTTCGAAATTGCTTTATATTCAATTCATTTCGAAATCGCTTTATATTCAGTACATTTCGAAATCGTTTTATATTCAATTCATTTCGAAATCGCTTTATATTCAATTCTAAATGAATGAAATCGATATAAATATCGTTCACGTCAAAATGGCGTCAATCTAATCAACACGACTTCATATATTCCTTCATTCTATTCAACAAATGAATATTTACTTTTGTCAACACACGACTAATCTCAACGAATGAGTACTGTCCATGTGTGACTATTTTTGTTAAATTATTTCGTTCAACACATGACTAATCTCAACGGATGAGTACAGTCAACACATGAACCTTTATTTTATAGTGATAAAGATATAAATTTTATTGTTAAAATATTACGTTCAACACATGACTAATCTCACGAATGAGTACAGTCAACACATGAACATTTACTTTATAATATTCTTTATCTTCTAAATTGGAATGAGGCTCAATCAATCACCATATAATGTTAATTATATGGATTTTCATACATCACACGTATATAATAGCATTGAAAAATAATCAGCCATCAACCAAAGTGCACTACACTGTATAAGCATCAAATATAGATATCTAACGCTTATAACAGCCTGTCAATCAATCGATCGACAAATTTAATCAATCAGGATGAGTGAATTTCAAATTTCATCCCAACACCCGTATGGGGTTTCAAACAATCTAACACAGATTTTAGTTGTGTAGTTGGGCGATGTGTAAAATTTATCGTCCCAATCAATGTCCTTCAAATAGGTGTACATAAAAAAACCGTCCGGTTTGTAAATGAATATTTATTTATTCACTTTCACGTATATTCATATTTACGTTAAAAATTATATTTTTAACGATAAAACATTTTATTTTAACACATGAATTTTTATTCAGTTCATTCTTTAAATAAAATGATATTTTTATTTTTCTAACATATTTTAGAAAATTTCGGCGGCATAACGGCACGATACTAGAAACGGGACGAGGCCTAGCCTTATCCCCGGTCTAGTGAAGGCCCACGCCATTCGCACATCAATCAAATTCACCAAACAACCAAATTCAAATCAAATCATCTAACTAATCCATGCAACCAAACAAACAAGTCCATGGTCTGTGGACGATTGTGTCAGGTGCTACTAAGCACCGTCTGCATCCTAGTATATATATATAACTAGAAAAAGAAATTGAAAGGTGAGAAATTCTCACCGATAGCTATCCAACTTCAGGGATTTTCATTTATAGAAATCTTCATCGTTATCTCATTTTTGTCATCTTCGTTGCTGTAGCCACTACATATGTAAAAATCAAATTTTTACTTTGTTATTCAATATATAAAAATTAAATTTTTACTTCGCTATTCAATATATAAAAATTAAATTTTTACTTCGCTATTCAATATATAAAAATCGAATTTTTACTATACTATACAATATAAAAAAATCTCGCCTTTTCTATTTTTAAAAAATAATCTTTTCTATTTTAAAAATATCGTCTTTTCACTTTTAAAAATATCGTCTTTTCACTTTTAAAAATATCGTCTTTTCACTTTTAAAAATATCGTCTTTTCACTTTTAAAGATTTTACCTTTTCGATTTCATCACTATAAAAATCACATTTTTATTTTGCTACCTATATAAAGATGATATTTTTAATATTCCTATCATATAAAAATTATATTTTTAATTCTCTACATAAACAAAATCATATTTTTACATCTTCTATATAGTAAAGACTATATTTTTAATACTTTAAAAATATAAAAATCATATTTTTATTACTATCTTCCTCATTCTATCCTAAAAATCTTTTTATACCCATTCATATATATATAAATAAACCTTCCTACTTATAAAAATCAAACTTTTCATGTTAAAAATATATATTTTTCTCATATACATTTTAAATAAAAACTATAATTAAAACTGAATTATAGAAATTAAAAATGAATTTATATATATAAGAAAATCACCTTTCTTTTGGGGGGGCGCTGCTGCACCATCGTTGGAGGGGGTCGGAGAGGAGGCCGTGGGGGTGGGGACTGGCGTAGGCGGTGGAGTTGCGGCAGGTGGTAGGGCCCGCGATGCATTTTTACGGCGGTTGGGGTTGTGCGATTTAGGGATTTAGGGGGGGTTTGGGCGCCGCTCGAGGGGAGGGGATTCGGTGGAGGGCGGTGGCCCTTGGCTGCGTCGCGTCGGCGCTTGGCGATTTGAGGGGGGGGGGGGGGGGCGATGGCAGCGGCGGCCCCCCCGTCGCTCTTTTTTTTTTTCTGTAATGAATTCGAAGGGCGGGGGGCAGAGGAATTAAAGGGGGTGAGGAGAGAGTTATTTTTTTTAATTTATTTAATTATTTTATTATGTAAAAGTTGACTTTTACATACGACCTCTAAACGAGGTCCACCGCCTGTCGTCCATAGCGTTTTACCCCCGTTCCGAACACAATGGGATATGTATCTCAAGCTGATTCGATCGTTACGATCAGTTTCCGTCAAAATCAAAATATAAATCAGTATATATTCAATTTGAACGTACATTTTCAATTACCGGGGCCACATACGGCTTCTATAAATTCCAGAAAAATATTTTCTAGCTTCGGTCCTAACAAAACTAGTTACGTCGAATTCTGAGACCGTTGGAAAAATGGCCATTTTCCAGTCGATTAAAATCAATTGAAACTGGTCAAACGCGTTTTCCTTTGCCACGCTCACATATTGATTCGAAAAATTATGAAATTTGGAATCTAGCTATAATTTGACACTGCGGATCCAACAAAAGTGGTTTCGTCGAAATCCGAGGTCGTTTGCAAAATGTCTATTTTTAAGGGCCTGAATTCCATAGCGATTATTCATAATTTTCAACTGGACATATCTTTTGATTCCTGCTATGAAATTTCAATTTTTCGGATTCATTGGAAAGATATTCTAAATTAGATCCTATTGTTTTTGGTTTCACTAAAATCCGGATTGTTTTGCACCCGGTACATTCAATTGAAGTTTGAAATCGAATTATCGAACTACCGCGCCATTTTCAATTCCTTTTTATAATTATATATATAATTATTTATATTCTAACGACGACGCGTATAAATATATACATTCGAAATATATAAAAAAATAATTTTTTCGTCGATATGATTTAAAATAATTCATTTTGAATATTCAAAATTCGCTAAAATTGCCAAAATAAATTTTTTTAAACTGGCCCAGAATTTCCGGGTTATTACAATCTCCCCCACTTAAAACTTTTCGTCCCCGAAAAGGAACGAAGTTGAAAGTGGTTTGATTAATCAACTCTATGTTCGATCAGGCTTCCATTCTCCAACTCTTCAGTTTCTGAGAATTTTCAAATTTCCAAAAATTTGGCTAACACCCTAAATTTTGGAAAATTTTCTCCATAACCTCCCCTGCACCGCGAGCCGCGGGAAAATCCCGAAATTGCCATATAGGCCTTCTGATCTCAAAAAGAAAAAGAAAAAGCCAAGCGGCTAGCCAATAGGCTCATAAAATCATCATCACCAAAACAAAACAATAAATTATATAGTAAACATGTACCTATTTTTCGGGCAAACAAATTTTATTCTTTGGCTCTAGCCTCCTTGCTATGACCTGTTCAATGTAAGTACAAGTATATGCAAGCAAATGCGACCAATTTTCAATACAATTCAATATGTGATTCAATTAGGCTAAATGGTTTAAAATTATCAAACAAATAAACAAACAACACAAACATCAATCAATTAGTGAATTAGAGTTTCAAATTCATAAATTTGATATATATACAAAAAATCATGTTTTTGATGCCAATTCACAACAATGTGTTCTAGCTGTATTAGTTTTGGTTCTCACACCAGTCTAATGGAAATATATAGATGTCACACCTTCGAAACACGAACATAAATATTGGTGATGGAGCTCCATCATCAAAATCATCTCCGAGTGACTAGAGCGTGATTCTATATCTATCTAATATATTAAAACTTCGAATATACATTCAAGACGCGTATATACAAAACCTTTATATATTGGATTGTCCATATTCAACATAAATAATTATTCAAATACATATAAAACGGTTTAAATTTCAAAACAAATTTGTTTCCATTTGAAAAATATACTCTTCACACTCGTTCTAGGATACTACTGATCTAATCTATAACGAGTCATTCTAATTGGATATTACTAATCCAATATCTGATGAATTCTTTCGTATGGTTCTAATGTGTCTTGTTCTCGAGCTCTGTAAACCAAAGCTCTGATACCACTGTAAGAACCTGTTACTTCCCCGTGAAGGAAAGAGCGGATACTTTGAGAACAACACACAACATAACGCAGACGGAAGGACATTTCATTGCTATTGCAACAATTCCATCAGATACAAGAATATACTGAGTATAAATGAATAAATTACATTCGATAAATATCAGAAATTACATTAAATTACATAGCAGCGGAAAAATAATACAAAGCACAACTGAAGGTGATATACGGATACAGAGCTTTCCGGTTATCATTCCAGCTGTAAACCAGGATCTGGTGAATATAAATCTGCAAAACCAAAACTACTAGCTGCCCGTGTCGAAAATAGGGGCACCTAGAGTTTAGGTTAAAACAATAAAATCCAGGTCAGTCATGTGACTGGTGTGAGAACTAAAATAGTTATTTAAAATTTTACTTTAAAAGAGAGTAATTCAAGGGACCACGTCGTATAACACGGAGCGGGTTTCCTCCCAAGAATACCAGTGCATATCAATAAACAACGCAATGCTTTTTCGAAAAATGAAGCTATTATAAGACCCAGGTCCCATCACACAATGCAACGCAAGCCGGAGGATAGGGTTTTCCCTTATAATAGCCAAACATGCTTGGTACGTTTAAAACAAATCATTTGATACTATAATAAGTGTATAGTGTCAAAACAATTTCAATCATAAATATCAATCATAGACGGCATGGGTACCATATATCATGTCGCCATACTAGTTCTACAATTAAAACCGCAATACACGTATTGGAAGTTGGATTTCCGTCATGATTCGAGGAAAGGGGCAAGCTCCTCTCCGCGTTCGAGACACTCTAGCAAATGTCCCAGGGCTACGCACCTGGGCAACCCCTGGATGCTTCAGGGTCGGTCCTCACTTACGTTAGAGGATTAGTTATGCCTGAACACAAGTTTCCCGGTCCTTACAGACCTATAATCGAGGCGCCTCGCATTCCAACAACCACAAAGGTGAAAAGTATATAAATGTCAGGGCTGGTAAGTCACTAACACCACCAAAGCTAGAAAGAAACGTCGTGCTCTCCCTGTAGTCCGTATCCCGTTTTTGACTCATACCGAGGTGTGAGGCTCGCGAATTCACGTTATACACAAAGCTGCCACGTAGGCCGTGCTTTGATCATCAACCACAAGACTTTGCTTTTCAACAGAAGCCTTGATCATTGCATCTTAGTGTGCTACACAGGTAATTCATGCCATGCGACTGATGTCCATCGATATACAACCTTTGAGCTCGTACGTCTCAGAGAAGGGCGTTAAGCAAAAGAATAAATTCTCCGCCTCCAAACAGATGTATATTTAATAGAAATCAATAAACACGGAATAAAATCCAACGTCAGACACACAATCCACTTACAAGTCCGTTCTGGGTCTGAACGAAACCGGAGGCACTTTCCTCGCATATCCATCCATCTCCAAGTACGTCTGGACGACCACCAACTATTTCCATCCTCTTGGGTGTACAGCCCAATCAAGATCATCAGTAATTATCCAAATGATGTGAAGACTTCTGGTTTTCGACCACCGTCTTCATCTTTGACATATAGTCGAATCGGTTATTCAGAATGGGTATAAACACGGCCTTTCCGAACAACCCGCGTATATTAAAACGAATGTTACACAAACCCAACATACGCCTCATTCCAATTCATATCCTCAGGGAAGGGTTCCCATTAATTTTATCCAAGATAAATTCTTTAAAATTTATCCTTTAATCTTCCTTAGGATGACATTTCAAACCCAAAATATGGTTTTTCAAACTAGTCGAGATTAGCGAACCACACCGAAGTAATTATTTATTTTAGTTCCCAATCCCAACCTATTCATCCCATGAAGCAAAACTGGTGATACTCCATATCTAATACCATGGTGTTATCGGTAAAATTAATTACCATTTCACGTTCAAATCTAATTAAAGATTTAACTATCGCTTTGGAGCAAAACTGGCGATACTCCATTCTCGCTCATTTCTAAATTTGATAATTTAGATTATAGATTCACATTTCAAACTATTTGCAGATTCGTTAAAACTCCTTTTACTGGGTTAAAGAACTAGGTGTTATTTAAAACACAGTTCACGACAAACCCAAATCACATTCTATTTATTATCGGGTTAAAGAACTAGTGTTATTTAAAACACCGTTCACGATAAACCCATTTCAAATCCAATCAAATATATTAGAAATTCCGATTATTTAAAACCCCTTTTTAAAAATAATTCATTTATTTAAAAATAATTGGGTTTTAAATTTAGTTCAAAACTAGTTCATTTCGATAAAAATCTATTTTTATCATTTCAAATATGGAGTTTTTCACCCCAATTTTTCTCAAACCACTTCTTATGATTTTACACAAATTATTACTATTTTTAATAATTTTATCAAGGCCCGTACAGTCGATTTCCATCAACGGCCATCGAACTACACTTACAGCGACCTTTTTCGAATTTGATTTGGACGTATCTCCTCCAACCGTTAGATTTCAAATTTCTAATATTCGTTAGAAAGCTCTTTTCGATACGAACCTAACGGTTCTGGTTTTAGGAGAATCCGACGGTCGGATCTCCCGTAAAGTCCGTTTGAAATAAATGGTCGAAATTCGCGAACTGCCGCAGCGCGGGGCGTTCTATTCAGGCCATTATATTATATATATTTCGTCGATTACCATTCAAAACGAATTTTATAAATATTTTTGAATCCGTTTCAAAAATAATTTCAACTTCCATCTCAGTTCAAATCAAAATTGAATCTTTCCTTATAAATTCGTTTTAAAATTCATTTCTATTCAATTTAAGTTTCAATTCAATTTGAATTCATTTCACTTCGTTTTAAATTCAATTCGAATTCGTTTTCAATTCGATTCAATTCAAAGTGGTTTTCTATTCGATTCAATTCAAATGGGTTTTCTATTTGATTCAAATTCGTTATATATTCAATTGAAATCAAATTCGTTTTCTATTCAAATCAAATTCGTTATATATGCAATTCATTTCGAAATCGTTTTATATTCAATTCATTTCGAAATCATTTTATATTCAATTCATTTCGAAATCGTTTTATGTTCAATTCATTTCGAAATCGTTTTATATTCAATTCATTTCGAAATCGCTTTATATTCAATTCATTTCGAAATCGCTTTATGTAACGGCTGGAAATTTTCGACTCCTCGAGAGTCGAAAATTCCGAGAACGTTAGTGAAAGAAAGTAGAGGGTGAGGAAGAAAAGATAGAACAAATAGAATAGAAGAAGAAGAACTTACATCATCAGAGTAAACACGAATCTCACAGCGGAACGAATAAAATATAACATAACTTTGAAATACAAATCAGTACTCGTATATACATACCATTTCAAAGTACAACACTTAACAACACAGCGGAATAATAATAGCTATAATCCTGAAGCCTCATGCTCCAAGCTCTCCAAGTGTATCTGTAAAATCCCGACTACTTGACTGCCCGTACAAATTTAGGCACCCAAGAGTTTAGGGAAAACAAACAAAATAAACTCCGGGTCAGTCATGGGACTGGTGTGAATAAAACTCCAACACTTGGTTAAATAAAGGATATCTTTCTGATATTATAATAATGTCTAAATACAAATAGATATCAATCTAGCAGAACGCTTGCATCTCACGTTCCACATACATAGTATACAAATAAAACCGTGAGTGCTTATTGGAGATTGGATTCCAACAGGCAAGGTATGGGAGCACCTTCCGATCAGTGTACTCTAGAGGAGATACACTAGGGTTCAACAAGAACTTCTTGCAACCCGGCCACACATGACCGTCCACTCATTTAGCTTGAGTGTGACGTATATATTATCACCGATGGTTGGGATCAGCAACCATCCTTCCCGATAAGGGACAGCATTGAAATAGATTATAAAGAAGTACAATTGAATATTCTCTAGATGGTGATAATACACCCTGCTTGGGTATGGCCCAACTAGCCATGTTGCCTAGCCCAACTTCTGTTATTTTCTGGTTGTGAGGTTTTGAGGACACGTTTATCACTTTGACAGATTATTTCTTCAATTACTTTGAATGCCACATCGTCATACCCGCCAAATCAATATCGATTTCTCAAGGCATCATGGGTATAAAAGCTAAGAGAAACGAATTTCTCCGCCACCCAATGTAATACGTTTGAAGAGATCAACATATATGATTCGTTAAGAATACTTTGTCAGACACTCGTCCATATACGTTGTCCTGGGACTGAACAAACAGAAGGCACTATTCAGTGAATCCATCCTACCTAGGCTTTTCACAATAGCCCTTGCACTTCACTCCGTCTTCAATTATCTTTAGCGTACTTGATTCGCAATGCTTATGCTAATACGGAGTGGTTCTTCGGATAATAATCCAACCGGTCTCTCCATATTAACAACGTAAAAATGGTCAAAACTTTGATAGTCTGTGATTTAACTATCAAATGAAAACATGTCGGTGTACAAACAACGATCTTATTTCCAAATGGGAATTCAATCGATCAATCATCATATGTTCATATTTCCTTATTTCATATATTTAGAAAATATATGTTATTAATCATTGGAAAAAATTTCCATAGCTTATTTTCACATCACTATTATTTCGCAACTATCAGTCCCTAACTGTAACTAGTATGAGAACAATTCTCTAAGTATCAATCCGGAAGGTCGAAACCAACATCAGATCGTCACTTAGAAAACCGTTCAACTTACCCTCTCCAGTCAGTTTTTGAATTTTCTTAACTCTATTTCTTAAATTCTTATCATGAAAACATTTCATTTTCTATGTTTAGAAAACATATCTGATTTTATTTGGAAAACGTTCCCAAAACTCATTTAAGGATTTCAAATGAACATTGTATAAAACATCGTTACACTTAATCCATTAATCGCTTATTACTTAACTATATTTCAAATCAACCTTTTCTATCGAACCACAACTATTCCTTTGTCAATTCTGAAGTCAATCAAGTTGGGGTATAATTACCTCTCAGACCTTAATTGAACAACGTCCTTTACTGTGAAATAGATGAAGTTCGTCACTCACTTTTTCCAATCATCTGTTTACACAAATTCTCGGATTCAGGTTACGAATCTACTTCTTATATGAAAACGTTTGATTATAACTATAACGTTATAATTCCTACTTCTACAATATCTAACCTAAATTATAACTTTATCTCCGAACTCGAATGATTAAATGGACACCTAATTTCTTAATCAATAACTAAGCCTTGATTTAAAACCCGGAAAGTAAATAGTACTTTCCCGAATTCGATATAATTGAATTCGACGTATTACTCTCTTGCGAGTAATCTCTATTCGATTAACTCCCTTGTTAATAACTTATATTCGATAAACTCTATTTCGATTAACTCCTATCGGATAACTAATATTCGAATAACTCTTCTTGGTTGGCTCTATTTCATTAACTCTTATCGAATAACAAATATTCGACTTTCTTATGTGTCTGTTCTTATCGAATAACAAACATCCGATTAACTTAAATGGATTTACTCTTATCGAATAACTTATTCGATTAACTCAACTTGATTTTCTTAACTCGATTATCTCAACTTGATTACTTAACTCGATTACTTAACTTGATTACTTAACTTGATAACTTAACTTAACCCAAATCGATTAACTCAACTCTAATCGATTAACTTAATTTGATTTACTCCTTCGAATGACTCATTCGAATAACTTAATTGATTAACTTTTTCGAATAACTAATTCGAATAACTTACCTTCGAATAACTAATATTCGATTTACTCTAACTCGATTAACTTAATTCTAATCGATTTACTCCATTTCGATTCAACTTAATTCAAATCGATTAACTTAACTCAAATTGATTAACTCCTTTTGAATAACTAAATTCGATTAACTCAAATTGAATAACTAATATTCAATTAACTCTTACGTGTTTAACTCTATTCGAATAACTAATTCGAATAACTTAATTGATAAATTATATTGACTTCTATCCTATCGAATAAACTATATTCGATACCTCCTCCAACACTATTCGAATGAACTATATTCGATTAACTTCTCTAACTCTATTCGAATACATTATATTCGACTAACTCTTTTAACTTTACTCGAATAACTATATTCGATTAACACTTTCTTTCGAATAACTATATTCGATTAACTCTTCGACTAACTCCTTTGGATTAACTAACTTCGAATAACTCCTTTGGATTACTAACTTCGAATAACTCCTTTGGATTAACTAACTTCGAATAAATAATATTCGGTAACTCTTCTCAAATGAATAACATTTGATTTCTCCACTCGAATAAACTATATTCGATTACTCTTCCCTCGAATACACTATATTCGATAACTCTACTTCGAATAAGTGATATTCGGCAACTCTACTCGATTAACTCCACTTGGATAACTCTAACTGGTCAACTCTAACTGGTCAACTCTAACTGAGTAACTCTAACTGATCAACTCTAACTGGTCAACTTTAACTGGTCAACTTTAACTGGTCAACTTTAACTGTTTATCTTTAACTGGTAAACTTTAACTGGTTAACTCAAATGGTTTAACCTAACTGGTTAACTTAAATGGTTTAACCTAACTTGATTTACTTGTCTCGATTAACTGAACTAATCCAGTTAGTTTAACTTAGTTAATTCACTTTGATTAACTCTAACCGATTTACATAGTTTAACTCAGCTAATTCACTTTGATTAACCCAACTAATTTACTTCGATTAACCAATTAGTTTAACTTGACTAATTCACTTAGTTTGACTCAACTAATTCACTTTAATTTACAAATTAGTTTAACTTAACTAAGTCACTTAGTTTGACGCAACTAATTCACTTTGATTTACCAATTAGTTTAACTTAACTAATTCACTTTGGTTAACTTAACCAATTACTTTGATTAACTCGACTAACTTGCTTTGGTTAACCTAACAAATTACTTTGTTTAACTCTATTCGAATAAGTAATTCGAATCACTCTAACGTGTTTAATTCTATTCAAATATCTAATTCGAATAACTCATTTCGAATAACTAAATTTGATTAACTCCTTTTATTAACGTTTATTCATTTCAAAAGATTTCCTTTTTACAACGTTTATCCATTGATAAAGATTTACTTTTTACAACGTTTATCCATTTATAAAGATTTACTTTTAGTAACGGTTCTTCACTTTATAAATGTCCTTTTAATAACGTTTCTACTTCTCTATATAAGTCCAGACTTATATATATTCCATTTATCAACGATAAAAAATTTATTTAATTTATAAAACATTATTTATAAATTAATCTACTTCAATTTATCTGTTTAAAACAGATTTCCTATTTAATATCTCATTTAAATCCATATCGTGTTATACCGTGTGCGAAGCACGTGTTTAAATCTATCCTTGTATAATTCTATTTATTTTCCGAACAAGTGTTCCTTTATTTATTCCCTAAATAAATATTCCTTTATTCCATTTATTTATAATCTAAATAAATGTTCCTTTATTTATTTCCTAAATAAATAAATGTTTTTCATTTTATAAAGTCCTATCGATTTTATAAATAAGATTTATTTTCAATATAAACATTGAAAATTCCCTTTTTACACTCTAGTATCACCTACGGTGTCTAACGTGTCGTATAACAATGATCGGTATCATTCAAACATATGAAATCAATAACAGATTTCATAACACATCATATATCACAATATATGAAAAACGGTAAAATAAATGTTGAGGAATCCAGTCGGATTCCTCCAACATGTTTCCCTGCATCACAGATGTTAGACAATATAGATAACATCACTTTCAGTTCCATATGATATATTCTGTTAAACAGAATCAATATAGAAATTTAACTAACTGACTAGCAGTTCAATCAAACAATCAACACACAGTCAAACAGACAATTTTAACAGTTCTAACAATACAACATGAAATTATAAACTGTTCAGAGTTAGTGAGTTTTCTCACATTTGCAGTTCATCGTTAAAGAACGACAAACCGTTATTTGATTTGAATCAAACAGTTTATTTCGTCGTAAATTGCAACGAGCTCGGATTCACTCCTGGTCAGTCTCATTGTGTTGCTCCCGTCCATACGATCCCAACGCAACTTACGGTTCGTCAATCTGACTCCGTATGACCAAGATATCGAATTAACAAGATTGTACATTATATAAATTTATTTAAAACTTAACCAAATCAAATGTCGGGCTTTACCACTCAAACTAAGGCCCATCATCTCCACGTTTCAAGCCCACCCGCTCTATCTTCTTCCTCCAGAACTAAGACATGCGACATCCTCCTTCAACAGTTTAGAACCGCACCATTTTCCAATCTTTAACCGATCAAAACTCCACCATTACTTCACCGTTCTTCAAACAGATTTCACCAACAGTTTTCTCTTCGAACTCTCTTCCTACCAATACCATTAACGCCACTCTCGAACTCCTCCCCCAAAATCCGTCCTCCACCATCGTCGGCTGTAGGAAAACATTGGATCCCAAAATCCAAAACCGAGCATCCCAAAAATAACACCAATCACCTCGTTTTAACCTCCTCAACCCAAATCTATACTCGAAAACCCGAATTAAAGCATAACCTGCTCACGATTTTGAACCCTAGCGCCACTGCTCAAACTCGAGCAACAGGAAGGTGGCGTCGCACCATATAACAATGAGGTAGAATTGAAGCTAGCGGTAAAACAAAAGCAGTGATACACCTCTTGCTATTTATAGAAATTTCTTGAATTTTATCTTGATTTTTGATTGTTGAATTTTCACATTTTTGCTGAAAGAGACGAAGGAAGTGGCGGCTTCAAAGTTTACAGAAGAAAGGGCTTTTATTTGTTTTAATGTTTGATTTATGTGAGGACTTGGGTGTCCACGTTTTTCATCTTACAACACACAAAAATAAATGGTGGCTGAACAAAGCAGTACGTGGTCCATGTTTGGCTTCATCCCTCCTTTGTCCTCTATAGATATTTTGGTTTTCAACTACTTGAACCATCGTTATCAAAATTTCCATGATACACATATATATTATTAAGTCTGAATTTCATTAAGTAAAAATCGCTTCATATCCGAACTGGTACGGACTGAAATAAGGATACAGTCGCTTTTAGTGATGAGCCACGATCCCAAAAATATAATAATACCGGTAGGTGGACTCATATTTTGAAACTTCAAAATGTTAATTTCAGGGTGCGAAATACTTCAAATAAAAAGTTGCTTATTTGATTAATTAAAAATTACCATAAAATTCTAAAAATTAAATTATCACTACGTCTCAAAAGAACCTTATCTAAATTCACACCCGATATCTAGTTATTTTGAAATAACCGTTATGGCCGATAAATGATTCTATAGCGACTATTTTGAAATTTGATTTGGACATACCTAAAAATCTACACAACGAAATCTTCATTTTTCTCTTCCATTAGAAAAATATAGCTTAACAGATTCAAATGTTTCTTGTTTCACAGAAATCCGATTTATAACGAATCTTGTATATTCAGTTGAAGTTCAACTCGCCAAATAACGAACTGCCGCGTCGTTGCGGGCTCGATTATAATTATTATTATAATTTATACGTTCAACTATCGTTTATTTAATATATTCGTTATTTAAATAATTAAATAACTTAATTATTATACCTTACAAAACGCGCCATTATAGACTTCCCCCCTTAAAATAATTTCGTCCTCGAAATTATTAAGCTAGGAAAATGCTACCAACTTTACTAACTAGATTCAAATATCTTTTAGTTTACTTCTCAACTCCTGTTTCAACTGAACCATTAAATTTTCAATTAAATTATTAATTCATTCTGGCTAACTGAATTTCCATAAATCATGAGAATGTTCTAACGCCTGGAATTTTTGAAAAATTTCGCCATAACCTCCTTTGTATTGGTCAATATGACAAACCACCCCTCGCCTCTCTAGGCCTCCTCCAATCCAAAAGGAAATCAAAATAGCCAAGCGGCTTGCCAATTCGGCTCATAAAATCCAAACTCATATATGATATAAACTTGTACCTTTTTGTCGGGCATTTAACTCTATCCCTTTCATCTGCTACCACTTCAACATATACCAATGTTATCCATTCCAATTGATCTCCAATCAGTTCATATTCTCAAATCCAAATCGAATTTCATTCGAACTCTAATATCAATTCCAAATTACTGACTTATCAATTTGGTTCCATTCTAGATTATCTCTAATCCAATTCAATTTTATTTAACTCGGTTCAAGTTAAATTTCAATTTATTTTTACCATCTCATTTTATTTAACTTCATTAGTTAAATTTTAATTCCAGAACTTAAGTTCCTGGGTTTCTTTCAAATCAATTTGAAATCATAATGCCAATTCAAAACCTTTGAATTTCTAAACAACTTGTTTTCTCAAAACAATTCAAAAACAAAACCTTTGGTAGTAATCCGTCCCTTAGACTCAGAAATGAACGCTAATGATGTAGCTACACTCATCAGGGTTATTTTCCAGTGATACACGTGAGTTTAATAGTATATTTCTTTTCAAAATCATTTTAAACCTTTTCATTTTGAAATACATTTCAAATATTTTTCATACTGCTTGAAAACATTTCAAAATCTCCTAGGAACTTAAAATTTCCTTATTTTAAATTCCAAATTCTGATTTAAATTCATATTTAATTCAAACTATTTCATATATTACATTCATATGAATTCTGATTGGTCATTTATAACCATTTCACCCTTTTATAATCTTATTCGATTATAATAACAACCAACACAATCAATATACTATAATAATTTCAAGATATATATTTCTTCTATAAACAAATATATTTTGGGAAAAATTATTTCATTTACCCTCTTTCAAAACATACCATGACGGTTCATCGTATTCGAGTGTTTAGTAACCCTTATCGATACAGTGGATCAAACTGATCGACCAGAATTCATAAGCCACTCAACCAATGAGTCTCCACAATATAAAACCATTTTATATTGAATATCAATTACGCGCTCATATATATACACTCAAACTCAATCTAGGATAATACTAATCCCATCTCTATCGAGTTATGCCACAGAGCCAAGGTAATCACTTAACTTAAGCTCTGATACCAACTGTAACGGCGGGAAATTTTCGACTCCTCGAGAGTCGAAAATTCCGAGAACGTTAGTGAAAGAAAGTAGAGGGTGAGGAAGAAAAGATAGAACTAATAGAATAGAAGAAGAAGAAGAACTTACATCATCAGAGTAAACACGAATCTCACAGCGGAACGAATAAAATATAACATAACTTTGAAATACAAATCAGTACTCGTATATACATACCATTTCAAAGTACAACACTTAACAACACAGCGGAATAATAATAGCTATAATCCTGAAGCCTCCTGCTCCAAGCTCTCCAAGTATATCTGTAAAATCCCGACTACTTGACTGCCCGTACAAATTTAGGCACCCAAGAGTTTAGGGAAAACAAACAAAATAAACTCCGGGTCAGTCATGGGACTGGTGTGAATAAAACTCCAACACTGGTTAAATAAAGGATATCTTTCTGATATTATAATAATGTCTAAATACAAATAGATATCAATCTAGCAGAACGCTTGCATCTCACGTTCCACATACATAGTATACAAATAAAACCGTGAGCGCTTATTGGAGATTGGATTCCAACAGACAAGGTATGGGAGCACCTTCCGATCAGTGTACTCTAGAGGAGATACACTAGGGTTCAACAAGAACGTCTTGCAACCCGGCCACACATGACCGTCCACTCATTTAGCTTGAGTGTGACGAATATATTATCACCGATGGTTGGGATCAGCAACCATCCTTCCCGATAAGGGACAGCATTGAAATAGATTATAAAGAAGTACAATTGAATATTCTCTAGATGGTGATAATACACCCTGCTTGGGTATGGCCCAACTAGCCATGCTGCCTAGCCCAACTTCTGTTATTTTCCGGTTGTGAGGTTTTGAGGACACGTTTATCACTTTGACAGATTATTTCTTCAATTACTTTGAATGCCACATCGTCATACCCGCCAAATCAATATCGATTTCTCAAGGCATCATGGGTATAAAAGCTAAGAGAAACAAATTTCTCAGCCACCCAATGTAATACGTTTGAAGAGATCAACATATATGATTCGTTAAGAATACTTTGTCAGACACTCGTCCATATACGTTGTCCTGGGACTGAACAAACCGAAGGCACTATTCAGTGAATCCATCCTACCTAGGCTTTTCACAATAGCCCTTGCACTTCACTCCGTCTTCAATTATCTTCAGCGTACTTGACTCGCAATGCTTATGCTAATACGGAGTGGTTCTTCGGATAATAATCCAACCAGTCTCTCCATATTAACAACGTAAAAATGGTCAAAACTTTGATAGTCTGTGATTTAACTATCAAATGAAAACATGTCGGTGTACAAACAACGATCTTATTTCCAAATGGGAATTCGATCGATCAATCATCATATGTTCATATTTCCTTATTTCATATATTTAGAAAATATATGTTATTAATCATTGGAAAACATTTCCATAGCTTATTTTCACATCACTATTATTTTGCAACTATCAGTCCCTAACTGTAACTAGTATAAGAACAATTCTCTAAGTATCAATCCGGAAGGTCGAAACCAACATCAGATCGTCACTTAGAAAACCGTTCAACTTACCCTCTCCAGTCAGTTTCTGAATTTGCTTAACTCTATTTCTTAAATTCTTATCATGAAAACATTTCATTTTCTATGTTTAGAAAACATATCTGATTTTATTTGGAAAACGTTCCCAAAACTCATTTACGGATTTCAAATGAACGTTGTATAAAACATCGTTACGCTTAATCCATTAGTCGCTTATTACTTAACTATATTTCAAATCAACCTTTTCTATCGAACCACAACTATTCCTTTGTCAATTCTGAAGTCAATCAAGTTGGGGTATAATTACCTCTCAGACCTTAATTGAACAACGTCCTTTACTGTGAAATAGATGAAGTTCGTCACTTACTTTTTCCAATCATCTGTTTACACAAATTCTCGGATTCAGGTTACGAATCTACTTCTTATATGAAAACGTTTGATTATAACTATAACGTTATAATTCCTACTTCTACAATATCTAACCTAAATTATAACTTTATCTCCGAACTCGAATGATTAAACGGACACCTAATTTCTTAATCAATAACTAAGCCTTGATTTAAAACCCAGAAAGTAAATAGTACTTTCCCGAATTCGATATAATTGAATTCGACGTATTACTCTCTTGCGAGTAATCTCTATTCGATTAACTCCCTTGTTAATAACTTATATTCGATAAACTCTATTTCGATTAACTCCTATCGAATAACTAATATTTGAATAACTCTTCTTGGTTGGCTCTATTTCATTAACTCTTATAGAATAACAAATATTCGACTTTCTTATGTGTCTGTTCTTATCGAATAACTAACATCCGATTAACTTAAATGGATTTACTCTTATCGAATAACTTATTCGATTAACTCATCTTGATTTTCTTAACTCGATTATCTCAACTTGATTACTTAACTCGATTACTTAACTCGATAAATCTTAACTCGATTACATAACTTGATAACTTAACTTAACCCAAATCGATTAACTCAACTGTAATCGATTAACTTAATTTGATTTACTCCTTCGAATGACTCATTCGAATAACTTAATTGATTAACTTCTTCGAATAACTAATTCGAATAACTTACCTTCGAATAACTAATATTCGATTTACTCTAACTCGATTAACTTAATTCTAATCGATTTACTCCATTTCGATTCAACTTAATTCAAATCGATTAACTTAACTCAAATTGATTAACTCCTTTTGAATAACTAAATTCGATTAACTCAAATTGAATAACTAATATTCAATTAACTCTTACGTGTTTAACTCTATTCGAATAACTAATTCGAATAACTTAATTGATAAATTATATTCACTTCTATCCTATCGAATAAACTATATTCGATACCTCCTCCAACACTATTTGAATGAACTATATTCGATTAACTTCTCTAACTCTATTCGAATACATTATATTCGATTAACTCTTTTAACTTTACTCGAATAACTATATTCGATTAACACTTTCTTTCGAATAACTATATTCGATTAACTCTTCGACTAACTCCTTTGGATTAACTAACTTCGAATAACTCTTTGGATTACTAACTTCGAATAACTCCTTTGGATTAACTAACTTCGAATAAATAATATTCGGTAACTCTTCTCAAAAGAATAACATTTGATTTCTCCACTCGAATAAACTATATTCGATTACTCTTCCCTCGAATACACTATATTCGATAACTCTACATCGAATAAGTGATATTCAACAACTCTACTCGATTAACTCCACTTGGATAACTCTAACTGGTCAACTCTAACTGGTCAACTCTAACTGAGTAACTCTAACTGATCAACTCTAACTGGTCAACTTTAACTGGTCAACTTTAACTGGTCAACTTTAACTGTTTATCTTTAACTGGTAAACTTTAACTGGTTAACTCAAATGGTTTAACCTAACTGGTTAACTCAAATGGTTTAACCTAACTTGATTTACTTGTCTCGATTAACTGAACTAATCCACTTAGTTTAACTTAGTTAATTCACTTTGATTAACTCTAACCGATTTACTTAGTTTAACTCAGCTAATTCACTTTGATTAACCCAACTAATTTACTTCGATTAACCAATTAGTTTAACTTGACTAATTCACTTAGTTTGACGCAACTAATTCACTTTGATTTACAAATTAGTTTAACTTAACTAAGTCACTTAGTTTGACGCAACTAATTCACTTTGATTTACCAATTAGTTTAACTTAACTAATTCACTTTGGTTAACTTAACCAATTACTTTGATTAACTCGACTAACTTGCTTTGGTTAACCTAACAAATTACTTTGTTTAACTCTATTCGAATAAGTAATTCGAATCACTCTAATGTGTTTAACTCTATTCAAATATCTAATTCGAATAACTCATTTCGAATAGCTAAATTCGATTAACTCCTTTTATTAATGTTTATTCATTTCAAAAGATTTCCTTTTTACAACGTTTATCCATTGATAAAGATTTACTTTTTACAACGTTTATCCATTTATAAAGATTTACTTTTAGTAACAGTTCTTCACTTTATAAATGTCCTTTTAATAACGTTTCTACTTCTCTATATAAGTCCAGACTTATATATATTCCATTTATCAACGATAAAAAATTTATTTAATTTATAAAACATTATTTATAAATTAATCTACTTCAATTTATCTGTTTAAAACAGATTTCCTATTTAATATCTCATTTAAATCCATATCGTGTTATACCGTGTGCGAAGCACGTGTTTAAATCTATCCTTGTATAATTCTATTTATTTTCCGAACAAGTGTTCCTTTATTTATTCCCTAAATAAATATTACTTTATTCCATTTATTTATAATCTAAATAAATGTTCCTTTTTTTATTTCCTAAATAAATAAATGTTTTTCATTTTATAAAGTCCTATCGATTTTATAAATAAGATTTATTTTCAATATAAACATTGAAAATTCCCTTTTTACACTCTAGTATCACCTACGGTGTTTAACGTGTCGTATAACAATGATCGGTATTATTCAAACATATGAAATCAATAACAGATTTCATAACACATCATATATCACAATATATGAAAAACGGTAAAATAAATGTTGAGGAATCCAGTCGGATTCCTCCAACCTGTTTCCCTGCATCACAGATGTTAGACAATATAGATAACATCACTTTCAGTTCCATATGATATATTCTGTTAAACAGAATCAATATAGAAATTTAACTAACTGACTAGCAGTTCAATCAAACAATCAACACACAGTCAAACAGACAATTTTAACTGTTCTAACAATACAACATGAAATTATAAACTGTTCAGAGTTAGTGAGTTTTACTCACATTTGCAGTTCATCGTTAAAGAACGATAAACCGTTATTTGATTTGAATCAAACAGTTTATTTCGCCGTAAATTGTAACGAGCTCGGATTCACTCCCGGTCAGTCTCATTGTGTTGCTCCCGTCCATACGATCCCAACGCAACTTACGGTTCGTCAATCTGACTCCGTATGACCAAGATATCGAATTAACAAGATTGTACATTATATAAATTTATTTAAAACTTAACCAAATCAAATGTCGGGCTTTACCACTCAAACTAAGGCCCATCATCTCCACGTTTCAAGCCCACCCGCTCTATCTTCTTCCTCCAGAACTAAGACATGCGACATCCTCCTTCAACAGTTTAGAACCGCAACATTTTCCCATCTTTAACCGATCAAAACTCCACCATTACTTCACCTTTCTTCAAACAGATTTCACCAACAGTTTTCTCTTCGAACTCTCTTCCTACCAATACAATTAACGCCACTCTCGAACTCCTCCACCAAAATCCGTCCTCCACCATCGTCGGCTGCAGGAAAACATTGGATCCCAAAATCCAAAATCGAGCATCCCAAAAATAACACCAATCACCTCGTTTTAACCTCCTCAACCCAAATCTATACTCGAAAACCCGAATTAAAGCATAACCTGCTCACGATTTTGAACCCTAGCGCCACTGCTCAAACTCGAGCAACAGGAAGGTGGCGTCGCACCATATAACAATGAGGTAGAATTGAAGCTAGCGGTAAAACAAAAGCAGTGATACACCTCTTGCTATTTATAGAAATTTCTTGAATTTTATCTTGATTTTTGACTATTGAATTTTCACATTTTTGCTGAAAGAGACGAAGGGAGTGGCGGCTTCAAAGTTTACAGAAGAAAGGGCTTTTATTTGTTTTAATGTTTGATTTATGTGAGGACTTGGGTGTCCACGTTTTTCATCTTACAACACACAAAAATAAATGGTGGCTGAACAAAGCAGTACGTGGTCCATGTTTGGCTTCATCCCTCCTTTGTCCTCTTTAGATATTTTGGTTTTCAACTACTTGAACCATCGTTATCAAAATTTCCATGATACACATATATATTATTAAGTATGAATTTCATTAAGTAAAAATCGCTTCATATCCGAACTGGTACGGACTGAAATAAGGATACAGTCGCTTTTAGTGATGAGCCACGATCCCAAAAATATAATAATACCGGTAGGTGGACTCATATTTTGAAACTTCAAAATGTTAATTTCAGGGTGCGAAATACTTCAAATAAAAAGTTGCTTATTTAATTAATTAAAAATTACCATAAAATTCTAAAAATTAAATTATCACTACGTCTCAAAAGAACCTTATCTAAATTCACAACCGATATCTAGTTATTTTGAAATAACCGTTATGGCCGATAAATGATTCTATAGCGACTATTCTGAAATTTGATTTGGACATACCTAAAAATCTACACAACGAAATCTTCATTTTTCTCCTCCATTAGAAAAATATAGCCTAACAGATTCAAACGTTTCTTGTTTCACAGAAATCCGGCTTATAACGAATCTTGTATATTCAGTTGAAGTTCGACTCGCCAAATAACGAACTGCCGCGTCATTGCGGGCTCGATTATAATTATTATTATAACTTATACGTTCAACTATCGTTTATTTAATATATTCGCTATTTAAATAATTAAATAACTTAATTATTATACCTTACAAAATGCGCCATTACACTTTATATTCAATTCATTTCGAAATCGCTTTATATTCAATTCAATTCGAAATCGTTTTATATTCAATTCATTTCGAAAACATTTTATATTTAATTCATTTCGAAATCGCTTTATATTCAATACATTTCGAAATCGTTTTTATTCAATTCATTTCGAAATCGTTTTATATTCAATTCATTTCGAAATCGCTTTATATTCAATTCATTTCGAAATCGCTTTATATTCAATACATTTCGAAATCGTTTTATATTCAATTCATTTCGAAATCGCTTTATATTCAATTCTAAATGAATGAAATCGATATAAATATCGTTCACGTCAAAATGGCGTCAATCTAATCAACACGGCTTCATATATTTCGAAATCATCTAACTAATCCATGCAACCAAACAAACAAGTCCATGGTCTGTGGACGATTGTGTTGGGTGCTACTAAGCACCGTCTGCATCCTAGTATATATATATATATATATATATATATATATAACTAGAAAAAAGAAATTGAAAGGTGAGAAATTCTCACCGATAGCTATCCAACTTCATGGCACTTCATTTATAGAAATCTTCATCGTTATCTCATTTTTGTCATCTTCGTTGCTGTAGCCACTACATATGTAAAAATCGAATTTTTACTTTGTTATTCAATATATAAAAATTAAATTTTTACTTCGCTATTCAATATATAAAAATTAAATTTTTACTTCGCTATTCAATATATAAAAATTAAATTTTTACTTCGATATTCAATATATAAAAATCGAATTTTTACTAAACTATACAATATATAAAAATCTCGCCTTTTCTATTTTTAAAATCTAATCTTTTCTATTTTAAAAATAACGCTTTTCACTTTTAAAAATATCGTCTTTTCACTTTTAAAAATATTGACTTTTCACTTTTAAAAATATCGTCTTTTCACTTTTAAAAATATCGTCTTTTCACTTTTAAAGATTTTACCTTTTAGATTTCATCACTATAAAAATCACAATTTTATTTTGCTACCTATATAAAGATGATATTTTTAATATTCCTATCATGTAAAAATTATATTTTTAATTCTCTACATAAACAAAATCATATTTTTACATCTTATATAGTAAAGATTATATTTTTAATACTTTAAAAATATAAAAATCATATTTTTATTACTATCTTCCTCATTCTATCCTAACAATCTTTTTATACCTATTCATATATATAAAAATAAACCTTCCTACTTATAAAAATCAAACTTTTCATGTTAAAAATATATATTTTTCTCATATACATTTTAAATAAAAACTATAATTAAAACTGAATTATAGAAATTAAAACTGAATATATATATATAAGAAAATCACCTTTCGTTTGGCGGGGGGGGGGGGGGGGGGGGGCGCTGCTGCACCATCGTTGGAGGGGGTCGGAGAGGAGGCCGTGGGGGTGGGGACTGGTGTAGGGGGTGGGGACTGGCGTAGGCGGTGGAGTTGCGACAGTTGGTGGGGCCCGCGATGCAGTTTTACGGTGGTTGGGGTTGTGCGATTTAGGGATATAGGGGGGTTCGGGCGCCGCTCGAGGAGAGGGGATTCGGTGGAGGGCGGTGGCCCTTGGCTGCGTCGCGTCGGCGCTTGGCGATTTGAGGGGGGGGGGGGGGCGACGGCAGCGGCGCCCGCCCCGTCGCTCTCTTTCTTTTTTTTTCTTTTTTTTGTAATGAATTCGAAGGGCGGGGGGCAGAGGAATTAAAGGGGGTGAGGAGAGAGTTATTTTTTTTATTTATTTAATTATTTTATTATGAAAAAGTTGACTTTTACATACGACCTCTAAACGAGGTCCACCGCCTATCGTCCATAGCGTTTTACCCCCGTTCCGAACACAATGGGATATGTATCTTAAGCTGATTCGATCGTTACGATCAGTTTCCGTCAAAATCAAAATATAAATCAGTATATATTCAATTTGAACGTACATTTTAAATTACCGGGGCCATATACGGCTTCTATAAATTCCAGAAAAATATTTTCTAGCTTCGTATTGACGATACGGTCCTAACAAAACTAGTTTCGTCGAATTCTGAGACCGTTGGAAAAATGGCCATTTTCTAGTCGATTAAAATCAACTGAAACTGGCCAAATGCGTTTTCCTTTGCCACGCTCACATATTGATTCGAAAAATTATGAAACTTGGAATCTAGCTATAATTTGACACTACGGATCCAACAAAAGTGGTTTCTTCGAAATCCGAGGTCGTTTGCAAAATGTCTATTTTTAAGGGCTTGAATTCCATAGTGATTATTCATAATTTTCAACTGGACATATCTTTTGATTCCCGCTATGAAATTTCAATTTTTCGGATTCACTGGAAAGATATTCTAAATTAGATCCTATTGTTTTTGGTTTCACTAAAATCCGGATTGTCTTGCACCCGGTACATTCAATTGAAGTTTGAAATCGAATTATCGAACTACCGCGCCATTTTCAATTCCTTTTTATAATTATATATATAATTATTTATATTCTAACGATGACGCGTATAAATATATATGTTCGAAATATATAAAAAAAATATTTTTTGTCGATATTATTTAAAATAATTCATTTTGAATATTCAAAATTCGCTAAAATTGCCAAAATAAAAAATTTTAAACTGGCCCAGAATTTCCGGGTTATTACAGACGACCTGTATGGAAGAATGTCTAACAGAGTATATTTAATAGATCGCGTAAGTTGATATATTCAAACGTATAAACGTTTGTTGGCAAAGGAATTCATTTCTCTTAGCTGTATACCAGTTGTATTTTTGGGGAAATCAATTTGTGATTTGGCGGGTATGACGATGTGACATTCAAAGCGAATAAATGTGTGATCTGTCAGAGATAAGCATGGCCTCTAGCCTCACAACCGGGAAATGACAAAAATCGGGCAGCCAGCATGGCTAAGTGGTTGGCTGCCAATTAGGGTGTATTATCACCTATCTAGAGATATTCATTTCATTCTTTAGTCTATTCAATGCTGTCCCATTCGGGAAATGGTTGCTGATCCCAACCGTTGGTGATATACATTCGATACACTCAAGCGAAATGATTGGTCGGTCATGTGTGGCCGGATTGCATGATGTTCTTGTTGAACCCAGTGTATTCCTCTCTAGAGGTACACCATCGGAAGGTGGTTCCATACCTTGCCATAGTTGGTAATCCATTACCCAATAAGTGCTCGCGGTTTTGATTGTATACTATATATGTAGAACTTGAGATGAAAGCGTTTCTGCTAGGTGATTATTATATTGTGGTTGATAGACAATATCATAATATCAAAAAGAATTTTGATATAAAGATTATTTTGGATTCTCATAAGGGAAAAACGCGTTCCGTTACACGGTGTGGTCTTATGAGATATCAGTTATTTTATCAAACCGTTAAATTGTTTTACTCACACCAGTCCCATGACTGACCCGGAGTTTATTTTGTTTTGTTTTCCCTAAACTCTTGGGTGCCCAATTTTGTACGTCCAGTCAAGTACTCAGGATTTTACAGATATACTTGGAAAGCTTGGAGCAGGAGGCTTCAGGATTATATAGCTATTATTTATTTTCACTGTGTTGTAAGTGTTGTACTTTGATAATGATATGTATATTCGAGTACAATCTTTTATTTCAAACTTATGTTATATTTTATTCGTTCCGCTGTGAGATTCGTGTTTACTCTGATGTTGTATGTTCTTCTTCTTCTTCTATTCTAAGTTTCTATCTTATCTATCCTCACCCTTTGTTTTCTTTCTATTAGTTTTCTGGTTTCCAGTGTAATTTGAGTTGGACTTGTGTTATTTGGTCAGCTCAAATTGTACCGGAATTTCGGGACACTAAGTTGGTATCAGAGCTAAAGGTTAAGTGATTACCTTGGCTCTGTGGCATGACTCAATAGAGATGGGGTTAGCAATACTCTAGATTGAGTTGAGTGTATAGATATGAGCGCATATTTGTTATTTGATATAAAAATGGTTTAATATTGTGTAGATTTATTGGTTGAGTTGTTTATGGGTTCTGGTCGATCAGTTTGATCCACTTATCGGTAGGAGTTTCTAAACACTCAAATACGATGGGTCGACATGATATGTTTTGAAAAGAGGGTAAACGAATATAATTTTACCCAAAGTATATTTTGATATAGAGAATTTTTTTTTGATATATTAGTTGTTATTATAATCGAGTAAGATTATAAATTAAATGGTTATGTAAATTACCAATCAGAATTCATATAAGTGAAATACGCGGAATCAGATGAATTAAATATGAAGTTAAAATCAGAATTGAAACTAAAACCTGGAAATTGGAAAGGTGTTTGTAAATGGATTTGAATTGAATATATGAGAATTTAAAAATCCTGGGAGATTTTAAATTGTTTTACCAACATTGTAAATGGTATTTTGAAATGTATTTCAAAATGGAAGTGATTAAAAATGGTTTTGAAAGCGATATAGTATTGAACTCACTTCATTCGCTTGAAAATAGATTCCGATGATGACAGCTGCATCATCGGTGTTCATTTTTGAGTTGCTAAGTGACAGATTACTATCAAAGATTTTGTTTTTGAATTGTTTTATGAAAAGCAAGTTGTTTTAAATCCTGAAAGGGGATATCTTTTTTTTTAAAAGCTAAACTATTTGAAAATCCCTAGGAAAGATTGTTTGAATTAAAATAAATTAAATTAGAATTTATAAAAGCAAATGGAAATAGAAATTGAATTGAAACCAGTTAAATGGAAGATGAATTGAGATAGAAAATATCGAATTGGATTGGATTAGAGACAATCTAAAATGGAATTGGACTGGTAAGTTAAGAGTTGAAATCAAAAATGGAATATGAGTTAAGAACAGAATTTGGCTTGGGTATAACCGAACAATTAGGATGACATTGGTATATGCAAAATTGGTAATAGATGGAAATGATATAATGATATGCCCGACAAAAAGGTACCAGTTTATATTTATATAGGTATTGTAACGACCCAGGATTTTAGGGCCAATTTAAAATTTTTATTTTTATGAATATAAAGTATTTTAAATGATTTATTTATTTTAATCGAAGTTAAAACGAATAAATTTAATTTATATATAAAAGGAATTGAAAACAAGCGCTGCAGTTTGAAATTTTGACTTTAAACTTTGACTGAATGTACAGGATTCAAAATAAAACGAATTTTAGTGACACCAAAAATATTTAAATCTGTTTTAGAATATCTTTCTAATGAATCTGAAAAATTGAAATTTCACTTTAAAACTTGTAAGTTATGTCAAAATTAAAATTTAGAAAAGTCGCTATGAAATGAATATATATATAAAGGTCAGAATGGCCACTTTTTACATACGAAGGAATTGGAACTCGAAACCATTTCCATCGAGTTCAGAATGACGTTTCTGCATTGAAAAACAGTAAACACTTATATATTTTGAGTTTCAGAAATTATTGTTTTCAAAATGTATTTTTAATATTAAATATATTCGCCCTGAAAATAGCCATTTTTCAAAAAGGCTCAGAATTGAACGAAACAAATTTTGTTGTGACCGTATCGTCATAAGAAAGCCAAAAATAATTTTTCCAGATTTTTCTGACTTCGTATGTGGCACCGGCAAAATTATATTTGCGTTTGAATTAAAAATAAAAGATTTATTTGAAAATAAAAGTAAACCATATTGTAACTTCAGAATTAGACCATGCGGATAGCGCCATCGCGTTCAGAAGACGTCAAAACATTAAGTTCGGCAGTCGTTGAGCGCGAATCGGAGGTCGTATGTGAAAACGGTATTTTCTTGAATTAAATAATTAATTAAATAATTAAAATAAAACCCTAAATACTAGTATATATACGCTCGTATACGGCCGCTCAATCCTTCTTCTTCCTCCATCGTTATCAACCGCCGAAACCCAATACTAATCAAAATTTTGACCACACTTATCTCTCTCGTTTCTCAACGGTTTTCAACAAACTTGTACTCATTTCGAAGCTCTCTCCGAGCTCTACGTTCTCCGACAAATCTCAGCCTCCCTCGTGCCCTGTAGCTCCGCCACCGAACCCGCAAACTCGCGCCGCACGCAGCCACGTGTGCCCCACCACGTCCAACCGCACCGCCCCCAACTCCCGGCGAAGATCGGCCTCTCGTAGCACTCCAAGCTCCAACAAACGGCACCCAAAACCGTTCAGTAAATCAAGAGAAATCCGGATTTGAAGTTTTGAACAAAAGGGTATGAATTATTTCAGATTTTGTAACGCTTTTAAGCGTGGCAGAAACAGTTGTTAAAAGTCTGGTTAATTAAAACATTGATAACTTATACGTATGAACTCGGATTCTGAAAATTTCAGATCCGACGGAATCGTAATTCAGAGGGCTGCGTTTCAGGACTGATTCGGGGAATTTCTGAAGTGGTTTAGATTTTTGGATTTGCTTTGTTTGAGGTGAGAATTCAATGAACTTGATTTTTATTTAAATAAATAAACCGTATGAATCTGTTATGACATGAACACCGTATGTGTGTGCTATGACCTTAATCCGTACATGTATGATAGGACAAAACCCACTGTATGTTGATTTGTTAGAGTATGAAATATTAAAATTATCCATGTATGTTGTGTTGACATTTTGATATGTTAAAATTGAATACATTAAAATTGTCCATTGTATGTTTATTGATATTTTGACATGTTAGAATAGAAAATGTTAAAATTGTTCATTGTATGTTGTATTAACATTTTAATATATTAAAATAAGAAATTGTTCATGTATGTTGTGAATGGACATTTTTGTCAAAAATTAAAGTAAGAAAATGAACATGTATGTAAAGTGACATTTTTGTCAATAATGAAATAAGAAAATTATACATAGTATGTTGATGGACATTATTTTTGTTCATTATAAAAATGGAATTTTACACTGTATGTTGATGAACAATTTTTGTTCAATATTTAAATAGGAAATGTTGAAATTGTTCATTGTATGTTAGAGTGACATTTTGTATATATTATAGAAAATGACATCGTATGGTAAAGATAACATTTTTTTTATAAATGTTAAAATAGAATTATATATAGTATGTTGAATGGACACTATTTTTGTTATGTTAAGAATGAGAATTAACACCGTATGTTAATGAACAATTTTTGTTCATATTTGAATAGAATTTACGCACCGTATGTTAGTGAACAATATTTTGTTCATTATTAAAATAAGAAAAGCACCGTATGTTAATGAATAATTTTTGTTCATTATTAAAAATAAGAATATGGCACTATATGAAATGAACTAATTTTTGTTCATTATAAAATATAGAATATGCCACCGTATGTTAATGAACAAATTTGTTCAATATTTAATAGAAATTTATTCACTGTATGTTGATTGACATATTTGTCAATATTTAATGGGAATATTTCATCGTATGTTAATTGACAAAATTTTTGTATATTAATATAGAAATTATTCATCGTATGTGAAATTTATATTTTTATGTTAATAATAGAATATGTCACCGTATGAAGTGAACTATTTTTGTTCATTATTAAAATAGAATTACACACACCGTATGTAAGAATGACAATTTTTGTCAATATTAAAATAGAAATGATCCATCATATGAAAATAGTATTTTTGCTAATGTTAATACAAGAAAACTCCATCGTATGTAAATAGGATTCTTGTCAAGTTAGAAAATATGAGAAACTTCATTGTATGAAAATGGTAATTTTGTCAACATTAATATGAGAAACTTCATTGTATAAAAATAGAATTTTGTCAATATTAAAATAGAAATGCCATCGTATGTTAATTGACAAATTTTTGTATGTTAGTAAAAGGAAATGTCATCGCATGTGAAATTAGCATTTTTTATTAATGTTAATAAAAGAAAATGGTCACCGTATGAAAATGACATTTGTGTCAAATGTTAATATAAGAAAATATAAAAATGCATGGTATGAAAAATAGCATTTTTGCAATGTTAATAAATATAAAAATGCATTCTATGTAAAATAGAATTTTTGATATGTTAAAATTAGATGAATGGATTGAATGAAAAATAACATTTTTGTCATGTTATGATATAAGAATGCATTGTATGAAAAATAGCATTTTTGATATGTTATAAACATAGAAAATGCATTGCAAGAAAAATAACATTTTTGTTTAAATGTTAAAATAGAAATTTTCATCATATGAAATTATTCACCGTATGATTCATTAACATTATTTTTAATGTTATGTATTAAGAAAATGAACCGTATGGGATTAACATTCGTTTTTGTTAATATTAGAATTATAGAAAATTTTCACCGTGTGTTGAACTGACATTTTTGTCAATGTTAGAATGGGAAGTTTTCATCGCATGTAAGATTAACATTTATTTTAATGTTAATAAATATGAAATATAATGCATATAAATTAACATTTATTGTTAATGTTAATAAAAAGGAAAATATATTGTAGGTTAGATTAACATTTATTTTTAATGTTAATTAAAAGGAAATGAATGCATATTAAATTAACATTCATTTTGATTGTTATATAAAAAGAAAGGATGATTTAGCATTAATTTTAATGTTAAGATAAAAGTATTTTCATTTTATGTAAATTTAACATTACTTTCAATGTTAAAACAAAAAAACGCATTGTATGTAAATGTAACTTTATTCTTAATGTTAATTAAGAAGGAATTTGCATTGTAAGATAAATGTACATTATTTTATTATGTATATGAAAAGAAAACTCACCTCGTAGGAAAAATACACATTATCCATAATGTGTATAAAAAAAAAAGAGAATTTACCTCGTAGGAAAAATGTACATTATTTGTAAATGTATATGAAAAGGAAATTTACACCGTAGGATGATTTACCATTATTTTTAATGTTAAAAGAAAAGAATTTTCATTTCATGTAAATTTAACATTAGTTTCAATGTTAATAAATAGAAGGTGCATGGCATGTAAATGTAACTTTATTTTAATGGTTATTAAAAGAGAATTGGCATTGTAAGATTTTATACATTATTTATAATGTAAACAGAAAAGAGAATTTACATTGTAAGATAATAAACATTATTCATAATGTATATAAAAAGAGAATTCACTCCGTAGGAAGAATTAACATTATTTGTAATGTTAAATAAAAGAAATGAAACTGTATGTAAGGTTTAACATTATTTATAATGTTAAATAAAAGAAATGAAACGTATGTAAGAATAACATTATTTATAATGTTAAATGAAAGGTAAGGAACTGTATTGAAACATTAACATTATTTATAATGTAGGTAAAAGGGAACTTACACCATAGGAAAGTGTTCATTATTCATAATGAAATTGGAAAAGAAATATATAAAGAAATGAATGGGATGGCACATTATAATTTACATTCTTAAATGAAAATTATAAAGTATAAAATAAATAATAATGAATTAAAAAGGGAAGAATTATCGTCTAATCCTAAACTACATTGTCATGTAAGTAGAAAGGTGAAAGTTAAGAGAAATGTAAGCTGCACGTAGGGACGACAAACTAAAAGAATTATATATATATATATATATATATATATATATATATATATAATTAAAATAACGATATGAAATATGTTTTTCTCAAAATATATGAATGCGAGATTATTTGGAAAGTCCGGGTTAATCCCATTCCAAATGATCGTACGATTTCAAGAATTCAAGTATGAAGACGGCGTATGAAGACCGTAAATCTTCCCTCGAATGGACAACGATCAAGACTGTGAATTGGTTTGATCCCAATTCAAGGGTCGGGGTAATTGCCCAAACGTACGTGTTGATTTCACGGGTTTGACCCTAGTTCAGACCTAGAGCATGGGTATAAATGGATAGTGTGTCTGACATCGTACCCCACAAAATATTATGTTGTTGATATTCAGTTAATATATAAACGATTGGTGGTAGAGAATTTATTCTCTACTTAACACCCGTTTATATAGTGACGGAAGATCAATAGTACGGTATGGAGTGACGGTGTGGCATACTAAGATGCAATGATCAGGGTTTCTTGTTGAAAAGCAGAACCTTGTGGTATGAAGAACATGACTTCACGAGCCTCACAAACCGGTAGAGTCTAAAAAGGGGGAAGGGAACGCAGGGAAAGTAGCACGTTTCTTTCTAGTTAGTAGTCATTTTACTTTTGGAGGATGATGAAATGAGGCGCCTCGGATAGGTCCTATAGGACCGGGGAACGTGTGCTTAGGAATTGCCAATCCTCTAAGCTGTATGTGAGGACCGGCCCTGCAGGATCCAAGGGTTAACTGCGGGTAATCCTGAGACGTTAACTAGAGCGTCTCGAATCGGTAAGGAGTCCTCCCTAGCCTGGACTCATGATGGAAACCCAAATTTCCAATACGACCCCGACGGATTTGATTGTATTACTAGTATTGGAGGCATAATATATGGTACCTATGCTTCCTAGGATTAATACATTGCTTTGAATTGTTTTAAAACATATACACACTAATAATAGTATTAGTTACGTATTTGGCGTATTTAGCATGTTTAACCACCATAAGGTAAAACTCTATCCTCTTGGTGTGCGTTGCATTGTGTGATGGGACCTGAGTCTTATGGTGGTTCCATTTTTCAAAAAAAACATTGCGTTGTTGACGACTTATTTAATCATTTATTAGGACACTTTAAATTATGCACGGCAGTCCCTTAGAGTAAACCCGTTCCGCGTTAGCGGCGTTGTCTTTTGGATTTGCCTTATTTTTATTAGTATAAGTTATTTAAGAATTCTCACACCAGTCCCACGACTGACCCATAGTTTGTTTCACCTTTTTGCAAACTTGGGTGCCCTCTCTTCTACACGGGCAGCCAAGTAGACAGGTTCATTTTTTGCTTGGAGTTTTCTTTGGAGCTGCTGATTTTCTCTCTCTTGGATTCTGCTTGGGAGAAGAGGTGATGACTTGGAGCTTGAAGACTTTTTGTTTCTATTGGCATCTTTTCTTTTCTTTTTAGACATCAAACTTATTTCTTTTCTGCAAACTTGTTGTAATAGCTTAGATTCTGTGACTGTGGATTTTCTGTGATTGATGACATTATATTTTTCCGCTGCTATAATGTTATTACTCTATGAATCTCCTTTGCTATATTGTATCTGTGTTCTGTTTTATTGTATTTATGTTGTATTCCAAAAATGATTTCTCCTGCTTTCACTTGTGGAAGTTTGGGGTTATCACAGTTGGTATCAGAGCTTTGGTTTACAAAGCGGAGTACAACGTATCTATAATAATTCGTTTACATAGAATCACTATATTCTATGGCGAACAGTTCATGAGATACATAATAGCCAGTCACTTTATCGTCATCTTTTCATTCATCCTTCGATCTTTTAGAATCACCTTTTCTGTTGTTTTGACTCTTTCCTTGATCATACTTTCGAAGAAGACTAAGAGAAGTGGCGATGCTCAATTGGCACATGTTTACGAAGGAGCGAAAGGACCAACTTCTTCGGTAGAAAGCCTGATGTTATAGGCGGTACTATTTCTGTTAAAACGTTTCAACATTCTCTGTGTTTATTCTTCCCCTTCTCCTCTTTTATTTTCTTTTTCCTTTCCGGGGACGAAAAGTTCTTAAGTGGGGGAGATTGTAACGACCCAGGATTTTAGGGCCAATTTAAAATTTTTATTTTTATGAATATAAAGTATTTTAAATGATTTATTTATTTTAATCGAAGTTAAAACGAATAAATTTAATTTATATATAAAAGGAATTGAAAACAAGCGCTGCAGTTTGAAATTTTGACTTTAAACTTTGACTGAATGTACAGGATTCAAAATAAAACGAATTTTAGTGACACCAAAAATATTTAAATCTGTTTTAGAATATCTTTCTAATGAATCTGAAAAATTGAAATTTCACTTTAAAACTTGTAAGTTATGTCAAAATTAAAATTTAGAAAAGTCGCTATGAAATGAATATATATATAAAGGTCAGAATGGCCACTTTTTACATACGAAGGAATTGGAACTCGAAACCATTTCCATCGAGTTCAGAATGACGTTTCTGCATTGAAAAACAGTAAACACTTATATATTTTGAGTTTCAGAAATTATTGTTTTCAAAATGTATTTTTAATATTAAATATATTCGCCCTGAAAATAGCCATTTTTCAAAAAGGCTCAGAATTGAACGAAACAAATTTTGTTGTGACCGTATCGTCATAAGAAAGCCAAAAATAATTTTTCCAGATTTTTCTGACTTCGTATGTGGCCCCGGCAAAATTATATTTGCGTTTGAATTAAAAATAAAAGATTTATTTGAAAATAAAAGTAAACCATACTGTAACTTCAGAATTAGACCATGCGGATAGCGCCATCGCGTTCAGAAGACGTCAAAACATTAAGTTCGGCAGTCGTTGAGCGCGAATCGGAGGTCGTATGTAAAAACGGTATTTTCTTGAATTAAATAATTAATTAAATAATTAAAATAAAACCCTAAATACTAGTATATATACGCTCGTATACGGCCGCTCAATCCTTCTTCTTCCTCCATCGTTATCAACCGCCGAAACCCAATACTAATCAAAACTTTGACCACACTTATCTCTCTCGTTTCTCAACGGTTTTCAACAAACTTGTACTCATTTCGAAGCTCTCTCCGAGCTCTACGTTCTCCGACAAATCTCAGCCTCCCTCGTGCCATGTAGCTCCGCCACCGAACCCGCAAACTCGCGCCGCACGCAGCCACGTGGGCCCCACCACGTCCAACCGCACCGCCCCCGACTCCCGGCGAAGATCGGCCTCTCGTAGCACTCCAAGCTCCAACAAACGGCACCCAAAACCGTTCAGTAAATCAAGAGAAATCCGGATTTGAAGTTTTGAACAAAAGGGTATGAATTATTTCAGATTTTGTAACGCTTTTAAGCGTGGCAGAAACAGTTGTTAAAAGTCTGGTTAATTAAAACATTGATAACTTATTCGTATGAACTCGGATTCTGAAAATTTCAGATCCGACGGAATCGTAATTCAGAGGGCTGCGTTTCAGGACTGATTCGGGGAATTTCTGAAGTGGTTTAGATTTTTGGATTTGCTTTGTTTGAGGTGAGAATTCAATGAACTTGATTTTTATTTAAATAAATAAACCGTATGAATCTGTTATGACATGAACACCGTATGTGTGTGCTATGACCTTAATCCGTACATGTATGATAGGACAAAACCCACTGTATGTTGATTTGTTAGAGTATGAAATATTAAAATTATCCATGTATGTTGTGTTGACATTTTGATATGTTAAAATTGAATACATTAAAATTGTCCATTGTATGTTTATTGATATTTTGACATGTTAGAATAGAAAATGTTAAAATTGTTCATTGTATGTTGTATTAACATTTTAATATATTAAAATAAGAAATTGTTCATGTATGTTGTGAATGGACATTTTTGTCAAAAATTAAAGTAAGAAAATGAACATGTATGTAAAGTGACATTTTTGTCAATAATGAAATAAGAAAATTATACATAGTATGTTGATGGACATTATTTTTGTTCATTATAAAAATGGAATTTTACACTGTATGTTGATGAACAATTTTTGTTCAATATTTAAATAGGAAATGTTGAAATTGTTCATTGTATGTTAGAGTGACATTTTGTATATATTATAGAAAATGACATCGTATGGTAAAGATAACATTTTTTTTATAAATGTTAAAATAGAATTATATATAGTATGTTGAATGGACACTATTTTTGTTATGTTAAGAATGAGAATTAACACCGTATGTTAATGAACAATTTTTGTTCATATTTGAATAGAATTTACGCACCGTATGTTAGTGAACAATATTTTGTTCATTATTAAAATAAGAAAAGCACCGTATGTTAATGAATAATTTTTGTTCATTATTAAAAATAAGAATATGGCACTATATGAAATGAACTAATTTTTGTTCATTATAAAATATAGAATATGCCACCGTATGTTAATGAACAAATTTGTTCAATATTTAATAGAAATTTATTCACTGTATGTTGATTGACATATTTGTCAATATTTAATGGGAATATTTCATCGTATGTTAATTGACAAAATTTTTGTATATTAATATAGAAATTATTCATCGCATGTGAAATTTATATTTTTATGTTAATAATAGAATATGTCACCGTATGAAGTGAACTATTTTTGTTCATTATTAAAATAGAATTACACACACCGTATGTAAGAATGACAATTTTTGTCAATATTAAAATAGAAATGATCCATCATATGAAAATAGTATTTTTGCTAATGTTAATACAAGAAAACTCCATCGTATGTAAATAGGATTCTTGTCAGGTTAGAAAATATGAGAAACTTCATTGTATGAAAATGGTAATTTTGTCAACATTAATATGAGAAACTTCATTGTATAAAAATAGAATTTTGTCAATATTAAAATAGAAATGCCATCGTATGTTAATTGACAAATTTTTGTATGTTAGTAAAAGGAAATGTCATCGCATGTGAAATTAGCATTTTTTATTAATGTTAATAAAAGAAAATGGTCACCGTATGAAAATGACATTTGTGTCAAATGTTAATATAAGAAAATATAAAAATGCATGGTATGAAAAATAGCATTTTTGCAATGTTAATAAATATAAAAATGCATTCTATGTAAAATAGAATTTTTGATATGTTAAAATTAGATGAATGGATTGAATGAAAAATAACATTTTTGTCATGTTATGATATAAGAATGCATTGTATGAAAAATAGCATTTTTGATATGTTATAAACATAGAAAATGCATTGCAAGAAAAATAACATTTTTGTTTAAATGTTAAAATAGAAATTTTCATCATATGAAATTATTCACCGTATGATTCATTAACATTATTTTTAATGTTATGTATTAAGAAAATGAACCGTATGGGATTAACATTCGTTTTTGTTAATATTAGAATTATAGAAAATTTTCACCGTGTGTTGAACTGACATTTTTGTCAATGTTAGAATGGGAAGTTTTCATCGCATGTAAGATTAACATTTATTTTAATGTTAATAAATATGAAATATAATGCATATAAATTAACATTTATTGTTAATGTTAATAAAAAGGAAAATATATTGTAGGTTAGATTAACATTTATTTTTAATGTTAATTAAAAGGAAATGAATGCATATTAAATTAACATTCATTTTGATTGTTATATAAAAAGAAAGGATGATTTAGCATTAATTTTAATGTTAAGATAAAAGTATTTTCATTTTATGTAAATTTAACATTACTTTCAATGTTAAAACAAAAAAACGCATTGTATGTAAATGTAACTTTATTCTTAATGTTAATTAAGAAGGAATTTGCATTGTAAGATAAATGTACATTATTTTATTATGTATATGGAAAGAAAACTCACCTCGTAGGAAAAATACACATTATCCATAATGTGTATAAAAAAAAAAAAAAGAGAATTTACCTCGTAGGAAAAATGTACATTATTTGTAAATGTATATGAAATGGAAATTTACACCGTAGGATGATTTACCATTATTTTTAATGTTAAAAGAAAAGAATTTTCATTTCATGTAAATTTAACATTAGTTTCAATGTTAATAAATAGAAGGTGCATGGCATGTAAATGTAACTTTATTTTAATGGTTATTAAAAGAGAATTGGCATTGTAAGATTTTATACATTATTTATAATGTAAACAGAAAAGAGAATTTACATTGTAAGATAATAAACATTATTCATAATGTATATAAAAAGAGAATTCACTCCGTAGGAAGAATTAACATTATTTGTAATGTTAAATAAAAGAAATGAAACTGTATGTAAGGTTTAACATTATTTATAATGTTAAATAAAAGAAATGAAACGTATGTAAGAATAACATTATTTATAATGTTAAATGAAAGGTAAGGAACTGTATTGAAACATTAACATTATTTATAATGTAGGTAAAAGGGAACTTACACCATAGGAAAGTGTTCATTATTCATAATGAAATTGGAAAAGAAATATATAAAGAAATGAATGGGATGGCACATTATAATTTACATTCTTAAATGAAAATTATAAAGTATAAAATAAATAATAATGAATTAAAAAGGGAAGAATTATCGTCTAATCCTAAACTACATTGTCATGTAAGTAGAAAGGTGAAAGTCAAGAGAAATGTAAGCTGCACGTAGGGACGACAAACTAAAAGAATTATATATATATATATATATTTATATATATAATTAAAATAACGATATGAAATATGTTTTTCTCAAAATATATGAATGCGAGATTATTTGGAAAGTCCGGGTTAATCCCATTCCAAATGATCGTACGATTTCAAGAATTCAAGTATGAAGACGGCGTATGAAGACCGTAAATCTTCCCTCGAATGGACAACGATCAAGACTGTGAATTGGTTTGATCCCAATTCAAGGGTCGGGGTAATTGCCCAAACGTACGTGTTGATTTCACGGGTTTGACCCTAGTTCAGACCTAGAGCATGGGTATAAATGGATAGTGTGTCTGACATCGTACCCCACAAAATATTATGTTGTTGATATTCAGTTAATATATAAACGATTGGTGGTAGAGAATTTATTCTCTACTTAACACCCGTTTATATAGTGACGGAAGATCAATAGTACGGTATGGAGTGACGGTGTGGCATACTAAGATGCAATGATCAGGGTTTCTTGTTGAAAAGCAGAACCTTGTGGTATGAAGAACATGACTTCACGAGCCTCACAAACCGGTAGAGTCTAAAAAGGGGGAAGGGAACGCAGGGAAAGTAGCACGTTTCTTTCTAGTTAGTAGTCATTTTACTTTTGGAGGATGATGAAATGAGGCGCCTCGGATAGGTCCTATAGGACCGGGGAACGTGTGCTTAGGAATTGCCAATCCTCTAAGCTGTATGTGAGGACCGGCCCTGCAGGATCCAAGGGTTAACTGCGGGTAATCCTAAGACGTTAACTAGAGCGTCTCGAATCGGTAAGGAGTCCTCCCTAGCCTGGACTCATGATGGAAACCCAAATTTCCAATACGACCCCGACGGATTTGATTGTATTACTAGTATTGGAGGCATAATATATGGTACCTATGCTTCCTAGGATTAATACATTGCTTTGAATTGTTTTAAAACATATACACACTAATAATAGTATTAGTTACGTATTTGGCGTATTTAGCATGTTTAACCACCATAAGGTAAAACTCTATCCTCTTGGTGTGCGTTGCATTGTGTGATGGGACCTGAGTCTTATGGTGGTTCCATTTTTCAAAAAAAAACATTGCGTTGTTGACGACTTATTTAATCATTTATTAGGACACTTTAAATTATGCACGGCAGTCCCTTAGAGTAAACCCGTTCCGCGTTAGCGGCGTTGTCTTTTGGATTTGCCTTATTTTTATTAGTATAAGTTATTTAAGAATTCTCACACCAGTCCCACGACTGACCCATAGTTTGTTTCACCTTTTTGCAAACTTGGGTGCCCTCTCTTCTACACGGGCAGCCAAGTAGACAGGTTCATTTTTTGCTTGGAGTTTTCTTTGGAGCTGCTGATTTTCTCTCTCTTGGATTCTGCTTGGGAGAAGAGGTGATGACTTGGAGCTTGAAGACTTTTTGTTTCTATTGGCATCTTTTCTTTTCTTTTTAGACATCAAACTTATTTCTTTTCTGCAAACTTGTTGTAATAGCTTAGATTCTGTGACTGTGGATTTTCTGTGATTGATGACATTATATTTTTCCGCTGCTATAATGTTATTACTCTATGAATCTCCTTTGCTATATTGTATCTGTGTTCTGTTTTATTGTATTTATGTTGTATTCCAAAAATGATTTCTCCTGCTTTCACTTGTGGAAGTTTGGGGTTATCACAGGTATGAGATTTATGAGCCGAACTGGCAAGCCGCTTGGCTGTTTGATTTTCTTTTGGGTTGGAGAAGGCCCAGAGAAGCGAGTTATAGTTGTACCGATTGACCGGTACAAAGGAGGTGCTGGCGAAATTTTTCGAAAAGTTAAGGTGTTAGAAAATTTTCGTTGATAAGAATTAATTAATATTTTAATTGAAGTTTATTTGGTCAATTGAAATTGAAGTTAAAGAAGTGAACAAATAATTTTTAACTAGTTAGTAGGGTTTGTTCTCTACCTTAGCAATTTCGAGGACGAAATTATTTTAAGAGGGGAAGAATGTAATGTCCCGTATTTTTACGGTATAACAATTAATTAATTTAATTATTTAAATAGTGATATAGAGATTTAAATAACTGTTTAATTAAATAATAGTGATATTTAATTAAATTAAATAACAGAATAATATATTTGATTTCTGAAATAATCGAAAATAGTAGAATTCACTATATGTTGTGAATTGGATTATTTATAAGATATAATTCAATATAGAATTGAATTATAATAGCGAATATATTATTTAAACGATAGTTGAACGTATAGACTATATAATTATAATCGAGCTCGAAATGGCGCGCCAGTCCGCAATTTGGCGATTCGAACTTTAAACGAATATATAGAATCTGTTTTAAGTAGGATTTCTGTGAAACAAGAAACGTTCGGATCTGTTGAACGAAATTTTTCTAATAGAAGAGAAAATTTGAGATTTTGACTTCTAGATTGTGAAATATGTCCAAATCAAATTTCCAGAAAGTCGCTATCAAATTGTTTATAAACCATAACAATATATTTAATTTCAATTAAATATTAGCTTCAAATTTAGATAGGATCTTTGAGATGTAGGCATAATTTAATTTTCAGATTTTTTCTGTAATTTTTATTTTGGAAAATAAGAACTTCTTATTTTGGAGTATTTTACACCATATATCAACATTTCGGGGATTCACAGAATAAGTTAACGGACCTATATTATTATAGTTTTGGGATCGTGACGCGTTGCTCAACCCGACGGTACTTTTTATTTTTGTCCATAGCAACTCCGACATGAATTTAATTTGATACATCGGGGTATACAAACTTAAAAACAAACTAACAAACAAAACATATACAATCCCTTAGCTGAACGTATCCACTTTAACATGCAACGTTCCCTTTTTCTTAAATATCTATTTTCCTTTTCCTTGCCTGTTAAGTTTTAGTATAACCATCACTTCTTAATGACATACGTTTGCGGTCTTTTCAAGCCTAAGAACCCAGCTATCCTCTGTACACTTTCCTTAGCAACTAAGTCTCAATGAATTGTCTTTCAAAATACTGTCATCGCACTTCAAATTCAATGCGGTAGGTCCTTCATGTACTTTTCCCCACATTTTGTGGGTACCCTGTACACATTTCTTAGCAAAGAAGTATCGAATAGGGTATAAATACACATCTGCTTCCTCTCTATTTTTTCCCTCATTTCATCCGATTCAATATGCCATATGCCTTTTTCATCCTCGATATAAAATAGCTAAACAATTATATAATGACCCACCCAATGATTTGCTTCATTACTATACCCAACACGCTAGGATCCAACATCATTTGATTCGCAAGTTATATGTTTTCCAGCAAAGCCAAAGTTGGCAGTCTCGTGTTTTCTTCTTAGGAACCGTCAAGAAAAAAACTGAAGCTTAGGTCACCGCTGTGCATGGTATTTCTTTTCGTCTGGGACTGGCGTGTTTGATGGGTGCAGAGCGGTTTCATGTTTGTGAAGAGGAGGGATGAAACGGACAAACAGCAGCAACATAGTCGAACCAATTAAAATGGGAAAGTGGTTTTTGCATTCTCATGTATATACTGTAGCGAGAATAAGAGGAGATGAAGGGGAAGACAACATGTACATTGGGTTCGTTTTGGTGATCTATAGAGTACGGGTTTATCCTATTCGACAAAAATGAGAAGATCACAGCAAATGGAGTGTTTAAACTGGAGCGGTTGTCAGCATTTGGTGGTATTTTGTGATCTATAGGAAAAGAGTGCTTGCGTACTGGATGGAGAGCATTTTGTTTGATCTTTTAAGTAAAAAGAAAATGGAGCATGCGGGTTTAATTTTGTACAGGAAGTTGTTGTTTGAGAACATGGCTTGAACGAGAGTTGGACGTGTTGAAGATTGGCGACCTCAATTTGGATAATAACATGAAGATGGGATGGGGGTTCAATGGCTCGGCTTTGCCATTTCATTTTGTATAGGAGTGCAGTATTTAACAATTGGAGATGGAAGGTGATACTTGGCATATGAGTGAGCACATGAGCATTTGGGTAATCTATAGTGATGTAAAAAGGTTTAGGAAGGTTTCGATTGGGGCCGGAGTTTCTAAATACGTGGAAGAAGGTATACATGCCGGTCTGAACTTCAAAAGGATGGAGGGGTCGTTTAACATAGGCGAGACCCAAGTGCAAAAGATTTTAATTTATTTTAAAATATAAATAGTCTACAACCTAGTTCTAATCATATATCGCTCATACGATACCAGTTTGACGAACCGTCGGTCACATTGGAATCGTGGGAATGCAAGCTACACGATAAAGCTAGTTGGGGTGTGAATCTGAGCTCGTTACAATTTATAGAAAAATAAATTTCCCATCTGAGTTAAGCGATGGTTATCGTTATTAACGATGATCGTCCAATGTGAGTAAAACTCACTAACTCTATCAGTTCATATTTTTATAACGTATTTTTAGAACTGATAAATGATGATTGATATCTGTGTGTTGACTGTTTGATTGAATTGCTGATTGATTGTTTGAAATTATAGATAACGATATATATATATATATAAATTGTTAATCAAATATTGATTCTGTTTATCAGAATATTTCATATTGAAATGAAATCGATGTTAATTATATTGTTTAACATCTGTGGATGCAGGGAAACAGGTCGGAGGAATCCGACTGGATTCCTCAACATTTATTTCATTGTTTTTCATATATGATGTGATATAGAATCTGTTGTTGATGATGTATGTTGGAATGATATTGATCATTGTTACTTGGTATTTTAAATACCATAAGGAATACTGGAATGTTAAAAAGGAAATTTTCAATGTTGTATTGAAAAAGAAATATATATATATATATATATATATAATCAATGGATTTTATAGAAAGAGATATTTATAAAATCACAGGATTTTATAAAAAGAAATATTTTTAAAATGAATAGAATTTTATAAAAGGATTTACTTATATAATAAATAAGATTATTGGAAAGGAAATATTTGTAAAACATTTACAAATAGAATTGAAAAGGAAATATTTATTTGTTAAATAAATAAAATTATAAAAGGAAATATTTATTTGTTAAATAAATAAAACTATAAACGGAATATTTATTTGGAAATAAATAGGATTATAAAAAGGAATTAACGAGATATAAAAGAGATATCGATTAGAGTTAAAAGGATAGAGTTAATTGAATAGTGTTAATCAATTAGAGTTATCGATTAGAATTAATTGAATAGAGTAAATCAATTAGAGTTATCGATTAGAGTTAATCGAATAAAGTAAATCAGTTAGAGTTATCGATTAGAGTTATTGAATATAGTTAATTGAATAGAGTTAATAAAATAGAGATAATTGATTAGATTTAATCAAATATAGTTAATCAAATAGAGTTAATCGAATTATAGTTAATTGAATATTAGTTATTCGAATAGAGTTAAAAGGAGTTATCGAATATTAGTTGTTCAAAGAGAGTTAATCGAACGTAAATCATTCGAATAGAGTTATTCGAATAGAGTTAAAAGGAGTTAATCAGATATAGTTTATTCGAAAGGAGATTAATCGAATGTAGATCATTCGAAGAGAGTTAATCGAATGTAAATCATTCAAACAGAGTTAATCGAATGTAAATCATTCGAAGAGAGTTATTCGAATGTAAATCATTCGAAGAGAGTTAATTGAATATAGTTATTCGAAGAAAGAGTCATCGAATATAGTTTATTCGAAAAGGAGTTATCGAATAGAGATTATTCGAAAGAGAGTTATATGCTGGAATTCGATTATATCGAATTCGGGAAAGTACACTTTCCATTTTTAATCAAGATTTAATGATTTATTTATAAATTGCCTATTTAGTTATTTAGTTAAATCAAGGAATAAAAGTTATATTTTGAAGTTAGATATTTCAGAAGTAGCGATTATAATGCTATAGTTATAATTAGTGTTTTCAATAAAGAAGTGGATTCGTAAATAGAATCTGAGAGTTACGCAAGGAAGTTGATAAAGATTTAGATGGTGAACTTTGTCTGTTTCGAAGTTAGAAATTTTGTACAGTTAAGGTTTAAGAGGTAATTATACCCCAACTTGATTGACTTCCTTTTTAACTAAAGAATGGTTAAGGTTCGATAGTGAAGGTTGGTTAAGTGAATATAGTTAATGAGTGTAATTGTTTGAGTGAGCATAGCAATGTTTTATTTAAGTATCTGTTTAAATCCAATGAATGATTTTTGGAAACATTTACCAAATATAATCAGAGATATTTTCTAATAATAGAAAATGAAATTTTTGATGTTAAAGAATACTGGAATGACAGTGATACATGAAAAAGAGATGGAAATGTTTTCCAATGATTAATAATGTGTATTTTCTAAATTTAGAAAATAAGGAATGTTGAATATATGGAAACAAGAAATAAACAAATTAATGAACTACAGAGATAATCATTAAATGATGATTGATCGATAGAATTTCCATCCGGAAATAATATTGTTGGTTTCACACATGTTTTTCTTTGATAATTAACTCACCGACTGTCGAAGTTTTTGACCATTTTTCCGTTGTCAATACGCAGAGACCGGGATCAGATTCATTATCTGAAACCACTCTGTATGAGCATTAGCGTTGCAAATCAAATATGATGGAGATAATTGAAGATGGAGTTATGTAAGGGCTGTTCTGGTGATCCTAGGTAGAAATTGCCTAAGATGGATTTAAAAAATAGTACTTTCGGTTTGTCCAGTCCCAGGACAACCTGTATGGAAGAATGTATGACAGAGTATATTTAATAGATCGCGTAAGTTGATCTCTTCAAACGTATATATGTTTGGTGGCAAAGGAATTCGTTTCTCTTAGCTGTATACCCATTGTATTTTTTGGGAAATCAATTTGTGATTTGGCGGGTATGACGATGTGACATTCAAAGTGAATAAATATGTGATCTGTCAAAGATAAGTGTGGCCTCTAGCCTCACAACCGGGAAATGAAAAAAAAATCGGACAGGCAGCATGGCTAAGTGGTTGGCTGCCAATTCGGGTGTATTATCACCTATCTAGAGATATTCATTTCATTCTTTAATATATTCGATGCTGCCCCATTCGAGAAACGGTTGCTTATCCCAACCGTTGGTGATATACATTCGATTCACTCAAGCGAAATGAGTGGTCGGTCATATGTGGCCGGGTTTTAAGATGTTCTTGTTGAACCCAGTGTCCTCTCTAGAGGTACACTATCGGAAGGTGGTTCCATACCTTGTCATAGTTGGTAATCCATTACCCAGTAAGTGCTCGCGGTTTTGATTGTATACTATTTATGTAAAACGTGAGATGAAAGCGTTTCTGCTAGATGATTATTATATTGTGGTTGATAGACACTATCATAATATCAAAAAGAATTTTGATATAAAGATTATTTTGGATTCTCATAAGGAAAAACCCATTCCGTTATATGGCGTGGTCTTATGAGATATCGGTTATTTTATCAAACCGTTTAAATTGTTTTACTCACATCAGTCCCATGACTGACCCGGAGTTTATTTTGTTTTGTTTTCCCTAAACTCTTGGGTGTCCAATTTTGTACGGGCAGTCAAGTAGTCGGGATTTAACAGATATACTTGGAAAGCTGGAGCAGGAGGCTTCAACAATGTTTCTATAGCTATTGTTTATTTCCGCTGTATTGTAAGTGTTGTACTTTGATAATGATATGTATATTCAAGTACAATCTTTTATTTCAAAGTTATGTTATACTTTATTCATTCTGCTGTGAGATTCGTGTTTATTCTGATGTTGTATGTTCTTCTTCTTCTATTCTATGTTTCTATCTTATCTATCCTCACCCTTTGTTTTCTTTCTATTAGTTTTCTAGTTTCCAGTGTAATTTGGGTTGGACTTGTGTTATTTGGTCAGCTCAAATTGTACCGAAATTTTGGGACACTACAGACTGATATAACCGAGGCGCCTCGCAATCCATCATCCACATAAGTAAAACATCTGGGCTTGCAAAACCCAGACACCACTCCTAGCAAGAAGGAAACGCATGTCCTCACTGAGGTCCTCTCCCGTTTCTGGTTCACACCGGGGTGTGAGGCTCGCGAATTAACGCTATACACAAAGCTATGCTATATTAAAGCTATGCTTTGATCATCAACCATAAGACTGCTTTTCAACAGAAGCCTTGATCATTTGCATCTTAGCATGCCACACAGGAAATTCACACTATGCCACCAATGTCTAGCAATCACACAGAATGAAATCCGATGTCAGACACACATCCATTTTCAAGTTCGTTCTAGGTCTGAACGAAACCGGAGGCACCTTATTTCTCGTCCCATATGTCCAATACGGGAGAGAGGTCCTCGCATATCCGGTCGATCTCCAAGTACGTCTGGACGATCACCACTTATTACCTCGTCTTGGATGTATAGCCCAATCAAGACATCGGTAATCATCCAAACGATGTGAAGACCTCCGGTCTTCAACCACCGTCTTCAACGTCGACTCATCGCCGATTCAGCTATTCAGAATGGGATAAACCTGGTCTTTCCGAATAACTCGCGTATATTATAAACAAGTGCTACAAAAACACAACATACGCCTCAATCCAGTTCTGAATATTCCTTTATTTAAATATTCATATCCTTTGGGAAAAGGTTCCCATTAATTTTGTCAAAGATAAATTCTTTAAATTTATTCTTTAACCCTCCTTTGGATATCATTCAAACCAAACTAAGGTTTATCCAAACTAGTCGGGATTAACGCACCTTACCGAAGTAATCATTTGTTCAATTTCCCAATACCAACCTATTCATCTGATGAAGCAAAACTGGTAATACTTCATATCTAACACCACGGTGTTATCGGTAAAATTAATTTCCATTTCACGTTCAAATCTAAATAAAGATTTAGATATTGCTTGGAGCAAAACTGGTGATACTCCATTCTCGATCATTTCATGAATTCGATAAATTTAATAATCTTATTCACTTTCCAATCTAATTAAAGATTCATTAAAACTCTAATTCAGTTTTAATCTCAAAAATAATTACTCGATGATTATTCACAGTCAAGAAATTAATCTTGTCTTTAACTGGGTTAGAGAACTAATGTCATTTAAAACACAGTTCATGATAAACCCAAAATCCCATTCCATAAATTATGGAATCTTCACAGAAAACAAATCAATATATATAATCGATATAAACTTCCATATCCAACCGATGATATAATTGGAATAATAGCAAAGCCTTTTAAATTCCATATATATTGGCAGTCTTCCTCCATAGAAATTCACTTCTATTATTACCAGATCAAATTCCATTCCATTCCAATTTATTTTATTAAATTGGAAAACTTTACTTTGGAAATTTTCCATTAAATCTTAATTAAAAGACTTATAAATTCCAAATCACATTCGCTGTTAATCGGGTTAAAGAACGAATGTCGTTAAAAACACATTTCATGATAAACCCGATTCACAATCCATTTTATTCCAGTTACTAAATATAACTGGAAACTCCAATAATCTTATTTAAAAGATTTATTCTGTTCATACGGGGTTTAAGAATAGTGTAACTGAAAACGCCATTCATGACAAACCCAAAAATTCAATTCTTTTATTCAATTCCAATTAAATATTAATTAATTGGAAAACTTCACTAAATCTTAACGAAAAGGTTTTTTCTCTCCTCAACTAGGTTTAAGAACGGTGTTATTTAAGACACAGTTCACAACAAACCGAAAATCCCATTTGATATTAAATACAAGGCTCTGAATAGAAAATATATCAGCTTATATTCAATATCAAATTCTACAACCAACAAATATCGTATTGGAAATAATGATATAAATATATCTTTCAAATTTCCATAACAATATTTGTATAATCACGAAATCCAACATCGAAATATTCCAAAGACAATTTTGATTCAAATCCATTCCAATTCATATATTGGAAATCCTGGTTATTTTTAAAACCATTTCAAAAATCCAATTTATTTTATTTAAAAATTATTGGATTTCAAATCTAGTTAACAATTAGTTTAATTTGATAAAAATATATTTCTATCTTTTCAAATAGGGAATTTTTCATCTCAATTCTTTTCAAATCATTTATTATGATTTTACACAATCTATTGATATTTTTAATAATTTTAACAAGGCCAGTACAATCGATTTCCATAAACGGTCATCGAACTGCACTTACAGTGGCCTTTTCCAAATTTGATTTGGACATAATTCGAAATCCAACCGTTAGATTTCAAGTCTCTTATATTCGTTGGAAAGCTCGTTTCGATATGAAGCCAACGGTTCCAGTTTTAGGAGAATCCGACTGTCGGATCTCCCGTAATGTCCATTCGAAGTCAATGGTGGAAATTCGCAAACTATCGCGGCGCGGCGCGTTCTATTCAGGCCATTAAATATATAATATATATATTATATATTATGTCGATTTACATTTAAAACGTATTTTATAAATCGTTTTAAATTTGGTTTAAAAACTATTTCAACTTCATTTCAAATCAAATTTGAATATTCCTTAATAAATTCATTTTAAAATCATTTAAAATGATTTTAATTTCATTTCAAATTTCAAATCAAATTTGAATATTCCATATCATTTTAATAATAAAATGGTAATATTTTCAAAATATCAAATTTTGAAATCACTTTTCGATATTCATTATAAAATGAATAAAATCAAAAAAATTCTCGTTCGTATCAAAATGGCATTTAACTACTTAACACGGCTTCACATTTCAATATTCACTGAATATTCGTTAATTCTGAAATGGAATCAGACACACAATCAATTACCATATAATTTTATTTATGTGGATTTCATACACACATGTACACAACAATAATCAAACACAGTCAACCATCATCCAGAGTGCATTACACAACTGTATAAGAGTTAAAAATAAATAAATAACGTTCATCATAGCCTGTCAACCCATCGATTGACATACCACTAATTATTGGGTAAGTGTATGTCAAATATCATCCCAATACCCATGTTGTAACACCCCATATTTCCTGTGAACGTATAAGTAACAAATCAGAGGATAATTAATTTTTAAATTAAGAATCAAGGGAAACGGGTTGCGCCATTGCGTTCTTCTCGAAATTCTTCTTGGAAACGAGTCTGAGTTTCCAAGAATCGGAGTTCGTATGAGGGAGATATGACCCTCCGAAGTTTCAGAAATTTTCAGAATCGAAAACAGCTCGAAATTCGAATTCAAAATTCGAATTCAAACCCAGAAGCGGGCTGGGCAGGAAATTTCCCACCTAGGACCCAGGTCGGCTAGGGAGTCGATTGGGCAGTCGACCCCCCAGACCAGGTCGACTGGGCAGTCGACCTGGGGTTCGACCTCCCTGGTCGAACCTGGTGCGTGTGTGTGCGATTTTGGGGGCTGTGACGTGTTTGGATGGACGTGATGAGTTCTAGAGTTAATCAGATGGCCTATATGAGTTCCTACACCTATAAATACATCCTAAGACCTAACCTAATGGATAACAAAACATTCTTACATCAAAATGTTGCTGGACTTCCTCTTGATCATGGCCGCCGCTCTCTAAGAAATTCTCTTAGCCTCCAAACTCAATCAAACTAGAGATTAAAGCTCCTACAACGATTCTACAACAAATTAAAGTTCTTTCTTTAACCACGGAAGGCAAGTGCAGTTATTTTCCAATATAAACTTTAATCATAATTATGACATGATTGTAAATCTGAATTTGAGATTGTGTATGTTCTGTTCTGATCTTTTTTTTTTCTGTATCTCTTCTTCTTTCTGTTCTATAGCCAGGCTACTACGAGCCTGCGCCAATCTCCTAAGAGATTAACGCACGAAAGCTAAAATGTTTGGGACAAATAATGAATGTGGCATAATTGGACGTGGCTAATCTGTGACTGATTTAAGAAAAAGGACATAGGTTGTAAACTAGATTTAGATCTATGCATATTCTGTGAATTGGAAGAAGAGGGACCATGGTATGTTAACATGTGACTTGAGACATTGGACATAACGCATATTTTGAATTAAGATCTGTTATAATTAGATTGTTGGACATATTGTTTATATAACAATTCATGACTTGAAAGAAAATATGACTTAGGTGTGAAGATCTATATTAAGATTTGATAACTATCAAATGTGAATAACACCTAAGTAGGAGATTTTTGAATATATGACACGTATTGAAATCAATGGCTATATTTGGGATAATTTATATGTGAATCTTTTGTACTAGGCAAGTTGAACTAAATTGGGACATGTAAATTATGACCATAAATCTGTGACATGTAAATTCAATGCAAACGTGGGGTATATGATCATAGTGTGAATCATGACAAGTATTTAGGCATGCAAACTTAGGCCAAATTTATAATTAGGCAAGATATGTTTGTGAAACTTTAAAGAATGATGAAAATCCGTTATATTTGCCTAATTTGATAGTTCTGCTATATTTGCCTAATCTGCTAGTTCTTTTATATCGCCTAATCTGCTAGTTCTGTTATATTTCTTAATCTGCTAGTTCTGCTCTACTACCTAGTCTGCTAGATTTGTTCATCTGCCAAATCTATCATCTGCTAAGTCCGTTGAAAATGCCAAATCTGTTAAACTAAATCTGTTGAGATGCCTAAACTGCCAAATCTGTTGAGATGCCTAAACTGCCAAATCTGTTGAGATGCCTAAACTGCTAAATCTGTTGAGATGCCTAATCTGTTATCTGCTAAATCTGCTAGTTTGCTTAATCTGCTGAATCCGTTAAGTCGCCTAATCTGCGAAAATCTGTTATCTGCTATATCTGTTAAGTTGATATATTCAGTCTGTTATTGACATAATCTGAATTAGCTATGAATAATTGACAAGTATATTAGGCGTGGGCATAAATGGTAAATTATTAATTAATTGGCTGCAAAGATAAACATGGATAACTCGAGGTTAGAATGAGTTTGCGGCGTAATTCTGCCCGGAACCGCCCGGCACATCCAGTGGCCGCAAACAATAGGTTCTAATGTGAGAAGTTAGTCATAACGTGCTTGAAACCCGAGGTTAGACTCAGTTTGTGGCAGAAACCTGCCCGGAACCAACCGGCCTAAGCAGTAGCCACAAACTGTCAGTCTAATGTGAGAGGTCTGGGCATTAATATTTAATTAATGAAAATCTGAGATAAATATGATGTCTAAAACATGTTGGATGGATAGGGTTAAACCAACTTGACTGATGAAATTAATAAACCCGTTTCATGAATCTGTAGGCCCAATACAAAGTTACACAAATCTGTAAGTCTGTTAATCTGTAACTAGTTAATCGGTAAGTCTGTTAAATCTGTATATCTGATCCATTAGTCTGAAAACTTGTCTGTGAACTAGTTGATATTAATTATGTATGTATGAACTTGTAAACAAGTTAATCTGAAATCTGTTAATCTGGGGACATAAGGATAGGAAGGGAATTACTTGTGTCATCTATTGTTTGGGACCCATATTAGTCAGTAACCCTTTCTAGTATCAAAACTTTGACCAACAGTAGGTAGGGTCCGGGCACGCTTACTGAACTAATTAAAAGCGGTTCATTATGATAATGGCGAGGGGTGTTGATGGTGCGTTCCAATCGGGTCATGTGCGTGCATGGATCCCGGTCTGCCTCTGAGGATGTAAGACGCCGTGACATCTGTAAATAGGTCTATGCCAATTGGTTGTCACTTTAGGGAGTGATACACCCTACTGTAGGGCCAACACAGGGTATTTATATATTAGTGAGCCGATCGCTTGGGTAGGGTTTTAGGGTACACTTAGTTCTGTCTGTTTCTGTTGGTACCGTCTGTTTCCGTTGGGTGGTAACACCTGTCTGTTTCTGCATGGTACCGTCTGTTCGGGTGGTAAAGACCCATTACTAGTGTACACCTAATTCTACATTATGTTCCCGTAGGGATTAATCTGATTCTGTCTGTTTCTGTTCGGGTGGTAAAGGCCCATTATTAGCATTCTGTTTCTGTCCGTTTCTGTTGGGGTGGTAAAGGCCCATTACTAGCACTCTCTTCTGTGGAAATTATTCTGTACCCATTTCTGTTTCAGTTTAGACATTAGGGTGACACCTAATTCTGTTATACTAGTATTAGTGCAGAGAAGTGTAAAGCAATAGCTTATATCATTCTGTTCTTCTGTTATATCTGCTACACCTGTTACAGTTATCTCTCATACAGTTTTATTTTCATGTCATGTTATTATTATCTGTTCATAACTGAAAATCACTGTACTTGCCAGACTTTTTGTCTGACCCTTGTTGTTTCGCCTCCTTTCTTCCGTTTCCCCCCAGGTTTTGTAGAAGGGAATACTCTAGCTTGATCCAGATTTCTTCTGCTTGAAGTGCTTAAAGTATGGCTTGTCTTCTTCTGTGGGGATTATGATTTTAAACTATGCATTCTGAAGGCTTTTGTACAAGACTGATATTTTGTACTTGAATTCTGATATTGTGATTTGAAAGGATGTAACCAACCTTTCCTTCAGTCCTTTTTGTAATTGAATCTTTCCTTTTTCGTTTCAGCATGTCTAAAGCATCTGAGATACCAGAGGGTGTTCATGTACCTGGTTGGTTTCGTCAATATCTTGAGGCTAGGACTGCCGCCGCAGGTCCAGCAAATGATCCCCCTCCTCCACCTCCTCCTCGTGCAATTTCTTTGTCAAATATCTGTAGAGATTTTAGGGCCATAGGTGGGAAGGATTTCAAGGGAACTGAATCATTCGTAGAAGCGAGGAACTGGCTCAAAGAAACTGAGGATCTATTCGTTATCTTCGAGGTGGACGATAGGCAGAAGGTACAGTTGGCGGTATGGCTGCTCAAAGACGAAGCTTCCTATTGGTGGGAAGTCACTAACACCGAGAGGCCGGTTGAAACATGGATGGATTTCAGAACAAGGTTTGAGACAAAATTCCTCTCGCAAGCTGAACGAAGTCTACAACTGGAAAAGTTCTTATCTCTTAAGCAAGGAAGTATGACGGTCAAGGAATACGTCAACCAGTTCAACCAACTGGCTAGGTTCAGATTGGATTTAGTTAACACTCAGCATAAAAAGGCTCTCCACTTTGTTAAAGGATTGAACGAGCCACTGCACAGCCTAGCCATGACCCATGTACCCATGGGAGAGACTTACGAGAAATTGGTGGACATGGCACTACTGCACGAGGAAGACAAGGGCCCGAAAGAGACAATGAAGGAAGAACCACAGAATAAGAAAGCATGGCACAAAAAGGAAACACAAAAGAAGGATGAGAAGTCTGAAGATAAGAAGGGGAAAAAGTGCTTTACTTGTGGAAGCTCGACTCATCTGAACAAGGATTGCAGAAAATGGAAGGGCACTTGCTTCAACTGTGGTGGGATAGGACACTTCACTAGGGACTGCCCGAAGAAACGAGAGCAAGGGCAGAGGGCAGAACCCACTTCTGGAGGATAGGCGAATGCTCAAGGGACTGGTAGATAGGGTAGAAATAAGAAAATTTAAGTAGAAGGTTTAATTTTCTTATCTGATTATTGAGTTAAAACTCTTTCTGATTCTGGCATTTTGATTCTGTAATCGATACTCTGCACTTTAATACTAGTATTGTTTCTGATTCCGCTGTAGACCCAAATCCATAAGGGTTATGACTCATCTGTTTGTGATTGGGGTTTGAGAGATATTCGTGTTAGGCGTCAAGTAGGACGCATACATTCTGGGATTTATCATGCTTAGTTTCCTAAGAATCATTCGGTAATCTGATCTATACCAGTAATCTATAAATATCTGAATATTTCTGATAAGGTTAAGATTTCCAGTTTTGACATTATCTAAAGAGGGTAATCCTCTGGGTGTCAATTTGATGTTGGTTTCGGTCTTCGTGGCCGATACTTAGGACCCATGTCTAATGGGAACCAAGTTTTTGTTTTATCTGTACTCGCTTCCATCATTCGACTGTATCCTATCGATCGAATCTTCGAACTTTAGGTAGAAACTAATGAGTGTAAACATGTGTTTGAGACATGTTATGTTTGATGGTTGCAAGTGGATGCAAGTAGTTGCTAGTGGTTGTTCGTGGATGCATATACACACACTAGGCACTAGATCGGCTCGAAAACACTCTCATACTGCATATGGATGTGTGAGCATTTTAAATTTTTGTGGATGCAAAATGATTGACTCACCACATGGATGTTGCATATGAATGAATGGTTGCGCACTCATATAGAAATGATATGTATCGAGTAAGGAAATTGCATACATGTTGGACTCATGGCACTGACATAATTCACATTAAGGAGGTCAACTGAATCAGTGGACCGCCTGATCTTTGCATTAGATATGGAACATACACACACACCTTTGTATATGTTCATACAACATTAGAAGTTTCTAAGGACAATGGACACCAGTGATTGATGATTGAGTAGATGGATGTTGGATGGTTGGACACATTCTTATTAACTTGAAGATTTCAGGGACGAAATCCTTTAAGGAGGGGAGAATGTAACACCCCATATTTCCTGTGAACGTATAAGTAACAAATCAGAGGATAATTAATTTTTAAAATAAGAATCAAGGGAAACGGGTTGCGCCATTGCGTTCGTCTCGAAATTCAGCTTGGAAACGAGTCCGAGTTTGCAAGAATCGGAGTCCGTATGAGGGAAATATGACCCTCCGAAGTTTCAGAAATTTTCAGAATCGAAAACAGCTCGAAATTCGAATTCAAAATTCGAATTCAAACATAGAAGCGGGCTGGGCGGGAAATTTCCCGCCCACAACAAATTAAAGTTCTTTCTTTAACCACGGAAGGCAAGTGCAGTTATTTTCCGATATAAACTTTAGTCATAATAATGACATGATTGTAAATCTGAATTTGAGATTGTGTATGTTCTGTTCTGATCTATTTTATTCTGTATCTCTTCTTCTTTCTGTTCTATAGCCAGACTACTACGAGCCTGCGCCAATCTCCTAAGAGATTAACGCACGAATGCCAAAATGTTTGGGACAAATAATGAATGTGGCATAATTAGACGTGGCTAATCTGTGACTGATTTAAGAAAAAGGGAATAGGCTGTAAACTAGATTTAGATCTATGCATATTCTGTGAATTAGAAGAAGAGGGACCATGGTATGTTAACATGTGACTTGAGACATTGGACATAACGCATATTTTGAATTAAGATCTGTTATAACTAGATTGTTGGACATATTGTTTATATAACAATTCATGACTTGAAAGAGAATATGACTTAGCTGTGAAGATCTATATTAAGATTTGATAACTATCAAATGTGAATAACACATAAGTAGGAGATTTTTGAATATATGACATGCATTGAAATCGATGGCTATATTTGGGATAATTTATATCTGAATCTTTTGTACTAGGCAAGTTGAACTAAATTGGGACATGTAAATTATGACCATAAATCTGTGACATGTAAATTCAATGCAAACGTGGGGTATATGATCATAGTGTGAATCATGACAACTATTTAGGCATGCAAACTTAGGCCAAATTTATAATTAGGCAAGATATGTTTGTGAAACTTTAAGGAATGATGAAAATCTATTATATTTGCCAAATTTGCTAGTTCTGCTATATTTGCCTAATCTGCTAGTTCTGTTATATCGCCTAATCTGCTGGTTCTGTTATATTGCTTAATCTGCTAGTTCTGCTCTACTGCCTAGTCTGCTAGATCTGTTCATCTGCCAAATCTGTCATCTGCAAAGTCCGTTGAAAATGCCAAATCTGCTAAACTAAATCTGTTGAGATGCCTAAACTGCCAATTCTATTGAGATACCTAAACTGCTAAATCTGTTGAGATGCCTAATCTGTTATCTGCTAAATCTGCTAGTTTGCTTAATCTGTTGAATCCATTAAGTCGCCTAATCTGCGAAAATCTGTTATCTGCTATATCTGTTAAGTTGATATATTCAGTCTGTTATTGACATAATCTAAATTAGCTATGAATAATTGACACGTATATTAGGCGTGGGCATAAATGGTAAATTATTAATTAATTGGCCGCAAAGATAAACATGGCTAACTCGAGGTTAGAATGAGTTTGCGGTGTAATTCTGCCCGAAACCGCCCGGCACATCCAGTGGCTGCAAACAATAGGTTCTAATGTGAGAAGTTAGTCATAACGTGCTTGAAACCCGAGGTTAGAATCAGTTTGTGGCAGAAACCTGCCCGGAACCAACCGGCCTAACCAATAGCCACAAACTGTCAGTCTAATGTGAGAGGTCTGGGCATTAATATTTAATTAATGAATATCTGAGATAAATATGATGTCTAAAACGTGTTGGGTGGATAGGGTTAAACCAACTAGACTGATGAAATTAATAAACCCGTTTCATGAATCTGTAGGCCCAATACAAAGTTAGACAAATCTGTAAGTCTGTTAATCTGTAACTGGTTAATCGGTAAGTCTGTTAAATATGTATATCTGATCCGTTAGTCCGAAAACTTATCTGTGAACTAGTTGATCTGAATTCTGTATGTCTGAACTTGTAAACAAGTTAATCTGAAATCTATTAGTCTGGGGACACAAGGATAGGAAGGGAATTACTTGTGTCATCTGTTGTTTGGGACCCATATTAGTCAGTAACCCTTTCTGGTATCAAAACTTTGACCCAACAGTAGGTAGGGTCCGGGCACGCTTACTGAACTAATTATAAGCGGTTCATTATGATAATGGCGAGGGGTGTTGATGGTGCGTTCCAACCGGGTCATGTACGTGCATGGGTACCGGTCTGCCTCTGAGGATGTAAGACGCCGTGACATCTGTAAGTAGGTATGTGCCAATTGGTTGTCACTTTAGGGAGTGATACACCCTACTGTGGGGACGACACATGGTATTTATGTATTAGGGAGCCGATCTCTTGGGGTAGGGTTTTAGGGTACACTTAGTTCTATCATTTTCTGTAGGTACCGTCTGTTTCTGTTGAGTGGTAACACCTGTTTGTTTCTACGTGGTACCGTCTGTTCGGGTGGTAAAGGCCCATTACTAGTGTACACCTAATTCTACATTCTGTTCCCGTAAGGATTAATCTGTTTCTGTTTCTGTCTGTTTCTGTTCGGGTGGTAAAAGCCCATTATTAGCATTCTGTTTCTGTCCGTTTCTGTTGGGGTGGTAAAGGCCCATTACTAGCACTCTCTTCTGTGGAAATTATTCTGTACCCATTTCTGTTTCAGTTTAGACATTATGGTGACACCTAATTCTATTATACTAGTATTAGTGCAGAGAAGTGTAAAGCAATTGCTTATATCATTCTGTTCTTCTGTTATATCTACTACACCTGTTACAGTTATCTCTCATCTAGTTTTATTTTCATGTCATGTTATTATTATCTGTTCATAACTGAAAATCACTGGACTTGCCAGACTTTTTGTCTGACCCTTGTTGTTTCGCCTCCTTTCTTCCGTCCCCCCAGGTTTTGTAGAAGGGAATACTCTAGCTTGATCAAATTTCTTTTGCTTGAATTGCTTAAAGTATGGCTTGTCTTCTTCTGTGGGGATTATGATTTTAAACTATGCATTCTGAAGGCTTTTGTACAAGACTGATATTTTGTACTTGAATTCTGATATTGTGATTTGAAAGGATGTAACCAACCTTCTGTTGAAATAAAGTTATAAATTTTTCAAGTACTGTTTTATCTGTCTTGTAAGTTTCTGTTCTGTTTACTAAAATGCTCCACCAAAGTTAAGGCATTCCCTTTGTGAGTGACCTTAACGGAGGTGGGGTGTTACACATGTGGGGTATTCAAACAACAAATACAGATTTTATTTGTGCTGTTGGGCGATGTGTAAAATATATCATATCCGATAAATGGGTGTACATAAACAAATCGTCAGATTTGTTTATGAATATTTATTTCAACACATGACTATGTTATACAGTCCATATGTACAATAAAAATGATATTTTTAATGTTTAAATGTTTTATTCCATACACATGAATATGTTATATATTTTATATATACAATAAAAATGATATTTTTATTGTTCAAATATTTTATTCCATACATATGAATATTTTATATATTTCCTTTACACATCACAGTCACAATCAAATTCCACAACACAATACAATCAAATAAGTCGTCCATGGTCTGTGGACGAAGCAGTTCATATATGCAGTTATAAAATAAATAACTGTACAGAAATTATAGTGAGAAGTTCTCACCTTTGGGTTTCACTCCTCCATTCTTTATTCCTGAACGGTTCGGATTTGCCCAAAATTCCAACGTAGTCTTTTCACGCTGTTCATAGTAAAAATCACATTTTTAATATGATGTTTACATTGTAAAATTCATGTTTTTATCTCGCTACAATATATAGAAATCATATTTTTATATCTCTATTGAATATATAAAAATCATATTTTTATATCGCTATTGAATATATAAAATCACATTTTTATCCTACTCAAAATATTATTTCATATATACGATAAAAAATATATTTTTATCTAACTAAAAATAATATTTTTATATCATTATTCAAATTATAAAAATTTAATCTTTTCTGTTTTTAAAAATCAAATCTTTTCATATATAAAAATCAAAACATTTCAAATTAATAATCAAAGCTTTCTATAAATTAAAAATCAAAGCTTTCTATAAATTAAAAAGTCAGAACTTTCTATAAATTAAAAATCAAACCTTTATAAATTAGTTTTATATATAAAAATCCTACTTTATATTTTTATTTCAAACCTATATGTTATTTATTTTTATAGAAACAAAAATCATATTTTTATAGATCATTATCATATTTTTATAGAAACAAAATCATATTTTTATAGATCATTATTATTATATAAAGCATTACTAATTTTATTTTAAAACTGATTTTATTTTATTTTATAAACTGATTTCATTAACAATGTATAAGTAGAATAAAATAAAATAAAAATAAAAGACTCATGATATAATTTTTCTGGACCCGTCGACCTGGAACATCGCCAATGCCGGCCACTTCCGATGACCGGATGGCCATTGCTACCCCCAACAGACGCGCCTCCCCCTCGCGCTCCCATGCCATGAACGGCATTCAATTCGAATGCCCCCTCGCCTTAGGAGACCGCTACGAACGGTGAAGCCTTCCATTCAAAATTCGAGCGCCCTGTTGAACCAAGTCCGATCACACCAGCATGGTTTTGAAGATCGAAGGAGGCACCTCGATTTTCGTATATAAACCACCGCTTAATTCTTTGTATTTTGATTTTGATTTGGAGAATAAAAACCGAGCTATTCCGTCCGTTGATATGAAGAGGACGGAGGCGCGTTTTCTGGTTTGACCGAGCAACTGAAAACCAGGGTTTTGACCCATGAGGAATATATATATATTAATATTTTATTAATATCGATACTTAGTTTCTAATTTTTGCGTCCGAACTCCAAATCAAACCCAATGACTGTCGCCTCTAGCTAAATACCCTCATTCCGGACAAAATGGTATATGTCCGATAAGCCAGTTCTATCGTTTCGATTAGTTTTTATCAAAATTAAAATACAAATCAATATATATATATAATTTAAACATACTTTTTAATTTACCGTGGACACATACGCATTCCAAAAATTCTCAAAAAATAAATCTAGCTATGTTTTGACGATACGGTCCAAACAAAATAATTTCGTCAATTTTGGAGACCGTTTGAAAAACGGTCATTTTCCAGTCGATTAAATTCAAACTGAAATCACCAAACACGTTCAAATTCACCACGCTCACATATTGATTCCAAAAATTATGAAAATTGGAATCTAGCAATAATTTGTCATTCCGGATCCAACAAAAGTGGTTTCATCGAAAACGGAGGTCGTTTGCAAAATCGCTATTTTTAAGGGCTATATTTCCATAGCGACTATCCTGAATTTTCAACTGGACATAACTTTTTATTCCCACTATGAAATTTGGATTTTTCACATTCGTTGGAAAGATATTTTCAAATTGATTCAAATATTTCTGGTTTTACCAAAATCTAGTTCATTTTGAATCTTGTACATTCATTTGAAATTTGAAATCGAATTTTCAAACTATCGCGCCATTTCCAATTCCTTTTATAATTAAAATAAATGTTTATATTCTAACTTCGATTTAAATAAATTTATACATTCTACTTCTATTCAAAATAAATTTCTAGTCGTAATTATTTAAAATAAATCATTTCAAATATTCAAAATTCAGTAAAATTGTCAAAATAAAAAATTTAAATTGGTCCAGATTTTCCGGGTTGTTACAATCTCCCCCAATTAAAATCTTTTCGTCCTCGAAAAGGAAAGAAGCTAAAAGTTGTTTTACTAATCAACTCAAATTTTGGTTTTTCTTTCATCTTTCATCTTTTCAGTTTCTAAAAAATTTTAAATTTTTCAAAAATTTGGCTAACACCCTAAATTTTCGCAAAATTTCGCCATAACCTCCATTGTACGCGGAGACATTTAAAATCGCAACTCGCCTCGCAGGGCCCTCATCAATCCAAAAGAAAACGAGAATGCCAAGTAGCCAGCCTTAGGCTCATAAAATCTTTAAAAGCAAAATAAAATGCCAAGCGGTCAGCCTTAGACTCATAAACTCTTTAAAAGAAAAAGAAAAAGCCAAGCGGCTAGCCTTAGGCTCATAAACTCTTTAAAAGCAAAAGAAAATTAGTAAACACGTACCTATTTGTCAGGCATAAAATTTTATTTCCCTTCTCTAGCCTCCTTGCTATGACCTGTTCACTATATATGCATGTACATGTATGCAATTTCAATCCATTTTCAATACAGTTCAATATTTGATACAATTTGGCGTAATGGTTCAAAATTTTAATCAACCAATAATCAAACAACACACCCAGCAATCAATTAGTTGATTATCTTTTCAAATACATAATTTTTATACGTGTAAAAATCCATTTTTGATGCCAAGTCATAACAATAACCCTATATAGTTTTGGTTCTCACACCAATCAAATTGGAAATATATAGATATCCCACTTTCGAAACTCGAACATAAATTCTGATGATGTCCGGGCGATCATCAGAATCATCCCCGGGCGACTAGAGTGTGACTCTATATCTATCCAGCATATTAAAACTTCGAACATACGTTCATGACGCGTATATGCAAAATCTCATATACTCGATTGTCCAAAATCAATTTAAATATAATATTCAAATACATTGAATAAGGTTAAAATTTTCAAAACAATAATTGTTTTTAATTTTATTTTTAAAAATAACACTCTTCACACTCATTCTAGGATACTACTGATCCCATCTCTAACGAGTCATTCTCATTGGATATTACTAACCCAATCTCTGATGAATTCTTTCGTTTGGTTCTAATGTGTCTTGTTCTCTAGCTCTGTAACCGAAGTTCTGATACCAAACTGACATGACCCAAACTTCCCCGTAAAGGAAAGCCCGGATTGAGTTGAGAACACGACAAATCAGAACATAAACAGAAGAACATTTCATTGCTTATTACAACAATTACATCAAAGTACAAGAATAACAGAGTATGAATAAATAATTTATAGTAGAAAATATCAGAGATTAAAATACATTACATAGCAGCAGAAAAATAATACAAAACACAACTAAAAGTAATACACGGATATAGAGCTTTCTGAATATTGCTTCAGCCGTAAACCAAGATCCTGTAAATATAATATCTGCAAAACCCAACTACTAGTTGCCCATGTGGAAATAAGAGCACCCAGATTTTAGGTAAAACAATAAACTCCAGGTTAGTCATGTGACTGGTGTGAGAACTAAAACAATTATTAATCTTTATTTTAAAGTTAGGTAAATCAAGGGACCACGCCGTATAACACGGAGTGGGTTTCCTCCTAAGGATACCAGTACATAAAACAAACCATGCAATGCGAATTAAAGAAAATGAAGCTATTATAAGACCAAGGTCCCATCACACAATGCAATGCAAGCCGGAGGATAAGGTTTTCCCTTATAATAGCCAAACATGCTTGGTAGATTTTAAAAAAATCATTTGATACTATTATAAGTGCATAGTGTATAAAACAACTTCAAATATAAATGTATCAATCATAGACTGCATAGGTACCATATATCATGTTGCCATACTAGTTCTACAATTAAAACCACAAAGTCACGTATTGGAAGTTGGATTTCCATCTGTGAACCAAGGCAAGGGATCGTCCTTACCGCTTCGAGACTCCCTAGCCCGAGCCTCAGGATCAGAGATCGAGTGACCCTTGGAGCGACAGGGCCTGTCCACACGGAATGGATTAAAATGCCTGAGCAATACGTTTTCCCGCCCTATGGGGCGTAAACTGGTCATATATCGACCAAACTATCCATCGGCACCGCAGTGACCGATATAACCGAGGCGCCTCGCTATCCATCATCCACTTAAGTAAAATGTCTGGGCTTATAATACCCAGACACCACTCCTAGCTAGAAGGAAAAGCATGTCCTCCCTGAGGTCCTCTCCCATTTCTTGTTCACACCGGTGTGTGAGGCTTGCGAATTAACGCTATACAAAAAGCTATGCTATATTAAAGTCGTGCTTTGACCATCAACCACAAGACTCCGCTTTTCAATAGAAGCCTTTATCATTTGCATATCAGCATGCCACACAGGCAATTCACGCTATTCAATCAATGTCTATCAATCACACAGAATGAAATCCGATGTCAGACACACATCCATTTACAAGTTCGTTCTGGGTCTGAACGGAACCGGAGGCACCTTATTCCTCGTCCCATATGTCCAATACAGGAGAGAGGTACTCGCATATACGGTCGATCTCCAAGTACGTCTGGACGATCACCACTTATTACCTCGTCTTGGGTGTACAGCCCAATCAAGACATCAGTAATCATCCAAACGATGTGAAGATCTCCGGTCTTCAACCACCGTCTTCGTCGTCGACTCATCGCCGATTCAATTATTCAGAATGGGATAAACCCGGTCTTTCCGAATAACTCACGTATTTTATAAACAAGTGCTACAAAAACACAACATATGCCCCCATTCGAATTATAAATATTCATTTATTTAAATATTCATATCCTTTAGGAAAGGTTTCCATTAATTTTATCAAAGATAAATTCTTTAAATTTATTCTTTAATCTTCCTTTGGATATCATTCAAACCAAATTAAGGTTTATCCAAACTTATCAGGATTAACGCACCTTACTGAAGTAATCATTTCTTTAATTTCCCAGTCCCTTCCTGTTCATCCCATGAAGCAAAAATGGTAATAGTTCATATCTAACACCTCGGTGTTATCGGTAAAATTAATTACCATTTCACGTTCAAATCTAATTAAAGATTAAGTTATCGCTTGGAGCAAAACCGGTGATACTCCTTTCTGGATCATTTCATGAATTCGATATATTTAATAATCTCATTCACTTTCCAATCTAATTAAAGATTCATTAAAACTCTAATTCAATTTTAATCTCAAAAATCATTACTCAATGATTATTCAAAGTCAAGAAATTAATCTTATCTTTAACTGCGTTAAAGAACAATGTCATTTAAAACACAGTTCATGACAAATCCAAAATCCCATTTCGTAAATTATGGAATCTTCACGTAAAGCAAATAAATATATATAATCGATATAAACTTCCATATCCAACCGATAATATAAATGGAATAACGGCAAAGCCTTTTAAATTCCATATATATTGGCAGTCTTCCTTCATAGAAATTCACTTCGATTATTACCAGATTGAATTCCATTCCATTCCAATTTATTTTATTAAATTGGATAGCTTTATTTTGGAAAATTTCCATTAAATCTTAATTAAAAGATTTATAACTTCCAAATCACATTTCACTGTTAACGGGGTTAAATAACGAATATCATTAAAAACACAGTTCACGATAAACCCGATTCACATTCCATTTTATTCCAGTTACTAAATATAACTAGAAACTCCAATAATCTTATTTAAAAGATTTATTCTTTTCACATGGGGTTTAAGAATAGTGTTACTGAAAACACCATTCACGACAAACCCAAAAATCCAATTTTTTTATTTAATTCCAATTAAATATTAATTAATTGGAAAACTTCACTAAATCTTAACAAAAAGATTTATTCTCTCCTCATTTGGGTTTAAGAATGGTGTTATTTAAGACGCCGTTCATGACAAACCCAAAATGCCATTTGATATTAAATACAAGACTCTGAATAGAAAATATATCAGCTTATATTCAATATCAAATTCTACAACCAACAAATATTGTATTGGAAATAACGATATAAATAAATCTTTCAAATTTCCATAAAATATCTGTATAATCATGAAATCCAACATCGAAATATTCCGAAGACAATTTCGATTCAATTCCATTCCAATTCATATATTGGAAATCCTGGTTATTTTTAAAACCATTTCAAAAATCCAATTTTTTTTATTTAAAATTTATTGGATTTCAAATCTAGTTAATAGCTAGTTCATTTTGATAAAAATATATATTTATCTTTTAAAATATGGAATTTTTCATCTCAATTCTTTCCAAATCATTTATTATGATTTTACACAAATTATTGATATTTTTAATAATTTTATCAAGCCCCGTACAGTCGATTTCCATAAACGGTCATCGAACTGCACTTACAACGACCTTTTCCAAATTTGATTTGGACATAATTCCAAATCCAACTGTTAGATTTCAATTCTCTTATATTTTTTGGAAAGCTCTTTTCGATACAAACCCAACGGTTCCAGCTTTAGGAGAATCCGACAGTCGGATCTCCCATAATGTCCATTCGAAGTTAATGGTCGAAATTCGCGAACTGCCATGGTGCGGCGCGTTCTATTCAGGCCGTTATATATATATATATATATATATATATATATATATATTATAGATTTCATCGATTTCCATTTAAAACGTATTTTATAAATCATTTTAAATTCGGTTTAAAAATGATTTCAACTTCATTTCAAATCAAATTTAAATATTCATTAATAAATTCGTTTTAAATTCATTTTAAAACGATTTCAATTTGATTTCAAATCAAATTTGAATATCCCATATCATTTTAATATTAAAATGATAATATTTTCAAAATATCAAATTTTGAAATCACTTTTCGATATTCATTATAAAATGAATAAAATCAACAAAATTCTCGTTCGTGTCAAAATGGCGTTCAACTACTTAACACGGCTTCACATTTCAATATTCACTGAATATTATTTTAAAATATTCATTAATTCTGAATTGGAATCAAACACAGTCAATTACCATATAGTTTTATTTATATGGATTTCATACACACATGTACACAACAATAATCAAACACAGTCAACCATCATCCTGAGTGCATTACACTACTGTATAAGCATTAAAAATAAATAAATAACGCTCATCACAGCCTGTCAACCCATCGTTTGTTATACCACTAATTATTGGGATCAATGTATGTCAAATATCTTCCCAATACCCGTATGGGGTTTTCAAACAACAAAAAAAGATTTTATTTGTGCAGTTGGGCGATGTGTAAAATATATCGTCCCAATCAGTATCTGATAAATGGGTGTACAAAAAAAAATCGTCTGATTTGTGTATGAATATTTATCTCAACACATAACTATGTTATACTGTCCATATGTACAATAAAAATGATATTTTTATTGTTAAAATGTTTTATTCCACACACACGAATATGTTATATATTTAATATATACATTAAAAATGATATTTTTATTGTTCAAATATTTTATTCTACACACATGATTATTTTATATATTTCCTTTACACATCAAAATCACAATCAAATTCCACAACACAACACAATCAAACAAGTCGTCCATGGTCTCTGGACGACGGGGAGCAGTTCATATATGTAGTTATAAAATAAATAACTGTACAGAAATTTTAGTGAGAAGTTCTCACCTTTGGGTTTCACTCTTCCATTCTTTATTCCTGAACGGTTCGGATTTGCCCAAAATTCCAATGCAGTCTTTTCACACTGTTCATAGTAAAAATAAAATTTTTAATATGATGTTTACATTGTAAAATTCATTTTTTTTATCTCGCTACAATATATGAAATTCATATTTTTATACCGTTATTGAAAATATGAAAATCGTATATTTATATCGCTATTGAATATATAAAAATCACATTTTTATCCTACTCAAAATATTATTTCATATATACGATAAAAATTATATTTTTATCTAACTAAAAATGATATTTTTATACTGCTATTCAAATTATAAAAATCTAATCTTTTCTTTTTTTAAAAATCAAATCTTATCATATATAAAAATCAAATCTTTTCATATATAAAAATCAAAACATTTCAAATTAAAAATCAAAGCTTTCTATAAATTAAAAATCAAAGCTTTCAATAAATTAAAAATCAAATCTTTCCATAAATTAATAATCAAACCTTTATAAATCAGTTTTATATACAAAAATCCTATTTTATATTTTTATTTCAAAACCTATATTTTATTCATTTTTATAGAAACAAAAATCATATTTTTATAGATCATTATCATATTTTTATAGAAACAAAATCATATTTTTATAGATCATTGTTCTTACATAAAACAATACTAATTTTATTTCAAAAACTGATTTTATTTTATTGTATAAACTGATTTCATTAACAATGTATAAGTAAAATAAAATAAAAATAGATAAATAAAAAACTCACGGTATAATTTTTCTGGACCCGTCGACCTGGAACATCGCCAACGCCGGCCACTTCCGATGACCGGACGACCATCGCTACCCCCACCACACGTGCCTCCACCTCGCGCCCTCACGCCATGAACAACGTTCAATTCGAACGCCCCCTCGCCGCAGGAGACCGCTGCGAATGGCACAGCCTTCCACCCAAAATTCGAGCACCCTATTACCAATCACACCAGTATGGTTTTGAAGATCGAAGGAGGCGCTTCGATTTTCGTATATAAACCACCGCTTAATTCTTTGTATTTTGATTTTGATTTAGAGAATAAAAACTGAGCAATTCCGTTCGTTGATATGAAGAGGAAGGAGACGCGTTTTCTGGTTTGACCGAGCAATTGAAAACTAGGGTTTTGACCCATGAGGAATATAAATATTTATATATTAATATTTTATTAATATCAATACTTTGTTTCTAATTTTTGCGTTCGAACTCCAAATCAAACCCAACGACTGTCGCCCTAGCCAAATACCCTCACTCCGGACACAAATTGATGTCCGGTAAGCCAATTCTATCATTTCAATCATTTTTTATCCAAATTAAAATATAAATCAATAGATATAGAATTTAAACGTACATTTTAATTTACCATGGCTACGTACAGATTCCAAATATCCCCGAAAAATAAATCTAGCTATATTTTGATGATATGGTCCTAACAAAACTAATATCATCAAATTTGGAGACCGTTTGAAAAACATTCATTTTCCAGTCGATTGAATTCAAACTAAAATTACCAAAAACGTTTTAATTCACCACGCTGACATATTGATTCCAAAAATTATGAAAATTGGAATCTAGAAATAATTTGACAATCCGGATCCAAGTAAAGTGATTTCGTCAAAAATGGAGGTCGTTTGCAAAATCACTATTTTTAAGGGCTATATTTCCATAGCGACTATCCTGAATTTTCATCTGGACATAACTTTTTATTCCCACTATGAAATATGGATTTTCCACATTCGTTGGAAAGATATTTTCAAACCGATTCAAATATTTCTAGTTTTACCAAAATCCGGTTTATTTTGAATCCTGTACATTCATTTGAAATTTGAAATTTGAAATCGAATTTTAAAACTACCGCGCCATTTCCAATTCCTTTTATAATTAAAATAAATATTTGTATTCTAACTTCGATCTAAATAAATTTATACGTTCTAATTCTATTCAAAATAAATTTCTAGTCATAATTATTTAAAATAAATCATTTTAAATATGAAAAATTCATTAAAATTGCCAAGATAAAAAATTTAAATTGGTCCTAATTTTCCGGGTTGTTACACCTTCTGTATCGGCAAAACTGGCCCACCTATACTAGGTGTAGTTCAGATTTGTCCTGATCATAACGTCTCCCAGTCATTGTCGAACTTTATTCGAGGTGCCTCGGTCCATCATCCACTAAGTAAATTGCCTGGGCTCCATACGATGGAATCACTTCTTAATTAGAAGAAAACGTTAGTCCTTAACTCTACGGTACTTCATCCTACTTCTATTCATTACAAGTTGTGAGGTCCTAAAGTCACATTTGACACAAAGCATTGCTTTTCAAAAAGAAAAAAGATTTGATCATCAATAGCTCATCACTTAGCATGTCACATTGTGATCCCATAACATATGGTCGATAACCACTAACTGTATCACCTTTGAGCTCGTACGTCTCAAAGAAGGGTGTTAAGCTAAGAGAATAAATTCTCCACCACAAACATAAGTATGTTCAGCAAAAATCCATTATATGCTACAAAAAAATGTCAGACATGCATCCATACAAATCAGTTCTGGCTTCTGAAGAAACCGAAGGCACCTTATTCCTCATCCAATAAAGGAGAGAGGCCCTTGCAAATCCGAACAATCAACAAGTACGTCCGAACAACTGCCACTTATAACCTCGTCATGGGTGTACCTCCCGATCGAGACATCAACAATTAATCCAAATGATGTGAAGATCCCCAGTCTTCAACCGCCATCTTCAAGTATCTTCAATTGTCATCGTATATTTATTCAGAATGGTTCAAAACCCGGTCTTTTTGAAATCACTAGCACATCTTTAAAATCAATTTCATATAAACATATCACGAGACTCATTCCATTTAAGAATATTCTTTTTCTCAAATCATTTTTATATGGGTATACTCATATAAATCTTATCAAGTATTTATATTCTTTAAACTCTTGTTTAAATCTTTCCTTGGAAATCATTTCAAAAGATTATAAAATCTCATTTCATGAATTTAACTTATCACAAGTTTTCTACGCTTTATCGGGACAATTGAGTCCCACAAAAAAGGTAATTTCTAAAGTCATTATTTCATTCCCATCCTACTCATCCCATGAAGCAAAAGTTGCGGTACTCCATTTCTAATACCCCTCATATTTTGGTATGTTTGATTACCTTCATTCATTTCAAATCTGATTAAAGATTTCAACTATCTTTACAAGAAAATATATTTACCCAACCCATTCGTTAATCATTGATTAGGATAGATTACTTTCTCTTTCTTTGATTCGTATATTTAACCCAAAATCGTATTTACGATTTCTTATTCATATCGTTAGGGAAAAACCATTCATTAACCAGAATTAATTCTTGATTGCACAAGGCCAAGAGAATGGTCTAACAAGTGTATGACCCCGAAGGCCTAAACCAAAATAAGATCAAACACCCAGAAGATCACCCAACTCAACAATAAATTTAACTACCCGGAAAATCTGAACCAGTTTGAAAATTTTAAATTGGCTATTTTGGTGGATTTTAAATAATTATTTTAAATAATAGCAATGAAAAGTGAGTTTGAATCGATGTTTGAAAATAAATATAATTGTTTTAAATTATAAACAAGGCCCGAAATGGCACGGTAGTTTCAAAATTTGAATTCAAACTTTGACTGACTATACCGGGTGCAAAATAAAACGGATTTTAGTGAAACCAAAAATATTTAAATCTGTTAGTGAATATCTTTCTAACGAATCTGAAAAATTGCAGTTTCATAGCGGGAAGCAAAAGATATGGCCAAATTAATTTTCCGAAAGGTCGATATAGAATATATAGCCCTTGAAAATAGCCATTTTGCAAATGACCTCAGAATTCGACGAAACCACTTTTGTTGGATCTGGGATGTCAAATTATTGCTAGGTTTCAAATTTCATTATTTTTGAAGCTAGTATGTGAGCGTGGCAAAGGAAAATGTGTTTGGTCGATTTCTATTAAATTGGATTGACCAGAAAAGGGCCATTTTTCAGACAGTCTCAGAATTCGACGAAACGAGTTTTGTTGGGACTATATCGTCAAAACATAGCTAGATTTGCTTTTCGAGAATTTTTAGAATCAGTATGTGGCCCCGGCAAATTTAAATGTACGTTCGAATTAAATATTGAATGTTTATATTTCAATTTGAAGAGAAACTGACTCAAACAGTCGAATGGGCCTACGAAACATAACCCGTTGTGTTCGGAATGGGGTTATTTAGCTGGGGAAGACAGTCATTGGGTTTGGATTGGTGTTAGTATGTGAAGAGGGGTATTTTTGAGATTTTAAAAATATATAAATTAAAATAAAATTCATTGACCAATCAGAACGCGCCATCTCTTTCTCTCTCCCCGAAGGAGCTCTCGACGCACGGCGGAATTCACTCTTTCCTTCCTCCCTCGATTGCGCCTCCTACATGCAAATTCAGACCTCCCTCCAGTAGAGTTTTTCGTAGATCTCTCCTCAGGCTTCCAATCCATACCCGATTTACCCTCCCCCGTGGCGAGAATCTCGAGATCAGAACCTCGAAAGTTGCGCCCTTCAAAGCGCGGCCAAGCTCGCCTCATGCCACCGAAGTGGGCCCTACTTCTGGCGCTGGAGCGCCCCTCCTGGCTCTTCAACGTGGCGCAGGCCGATCGGCCCCTAGCTACACGGATTCGAAGAAAAATCGAAACCAAGTTTTGAACAAAACTGAAAGGTATCGGCTTGTTTATTTTGAACTGATTTTTACGCTTTTAAGTGTTGCAAATTTGTAAAAATCATATCTTTTTGCTATGTGGACGAAATTTAGTAAAACAAGAGACAGTGGACTCATGCGGATGTCTTCTACATTCTAGAAGAGACAGGATATTTTTTTGAGCCTTCTGTTATTTTTGGTGGAGTGGAACCAAATATGAGATTTCTGAATTATAAACGACATGGAATCAACGATGTATAAATTATATAGTCGAAGTATGAGTTATATAAGTGTTGTACACCACATGTATAAGCGTTGTATAAGTTTTATGTTCGATGTATAAGTTATATGTGCGTTGTAAAAATAATATATGCGTTGAAATGAATTGAAGTGATATTGAAATGAAATCGAAATATAGTTATATACGTATATATATATATACTCCCATCGTCCACAAACAATGGACGATATATATTGGTTGTGATATTGTTTGGATTATTGGTTGATGTGAAAATTTGGTGAATATCATGAATGGTTGATTTCAAATGATTGGTTGTGATTGTAATCCCAATACGATTAGTATATGGGAACTCGTCTGCGTACGAACTAGATATTGAAAATCCCCATTCTCAAAAGCTGCGAGGCTTTAAGGTAGGGCGAGGAGCCGTACTAGGGATGGCCCCGGTTTAACTACCTTGCCGTTATGTTGCCGGAATTTTCTGAAATATTTCTGTGTTTGATTTAAATTTGAATGTTGAAATAGAAATTTATGTGTTGAATTAAATTCATGCGTCAAATGTGTTGAATGGAGTTCGTGTATTGAATAAATTCTTTGAAAGATAAAAATAACATTTTTATCATATATATAGATTATATAAAATATTAGTGTTTTAAATAAATTGTTTTAACACCAAAAATAACATTTTTACCATGCATATAAACTGTATAAAATAATCGTGTTTTGAAATAAATTGTTTTACAATAAAAATCACATTTTTATTATATATATGAACTGTAGAAAATATTCATGTGTTAAATAAAGAAGTAAAACGATTAAAATCATATTTTTATCGTATGTGTGGAGTCAAAAACATTCATGTGTTGAATAAATGGATTGAATAATAAAATCGACATTTTTATTGTAAATATGAAGTGCTAAAAATATTCATGTGTTGAATAAATATTTTTGATGATAAAAATATCATTTTTATCAAATATATGAAGTGGATATAGTTTTGAAATCGAAGAATGGATTATATGTATATATATATATATATATATAATTAAAATAAAACGAATAACGAAGCTGCAGTTCGTGTTTTGAAACCGTGATTTCAAACGATTAGTGCAGGAGAACTGACCATCGGATTTTCCCGAAACCGCCACCGTTGGGTTCGCCTTGGAAATATCTTTCTAATGACGCCCACTTTGTGAAGATCCAACGGTTAGATTGTCTGGAATGTTTAATTCAAATATGAAGAAAAACAACGCCAGAATTGATTATATATATATATAATTTTAAATAAATCGAATAACGACGGTGCAGTTCGTATTTTGAAATTGAAATTTCAAACGATTTGTGCGGGAGATCCGACCGTCGGATTTTCCCAAAACTGAAACCGTTGGATTCGGTTGGAAAAGATCTTTCTAATGATATAAAATTTTTGAAGATCCAATGGTTAGATTTTCAGATATGTGTAAATCAAATCTGAAGAAAAACAGTGCCACGGCCGCGTTATGGCCTGAAGCGTTGTTTTGAATGAATTGGCTATTTTTAAATAAATAAAAATAGCAATAAATCGTGATAAAATATTATAAATGATATGGAATGGAAAGAAACTGAATTTGCTCGGTTTATGTGATATTTGATGGTTGAATGTGTTTGGCGTGAAAATTACACTTAAAAACAGAATTATTGGTGTCGAATAATTTAACCATTGAAATGAATTGGTTTAAATTCTAAATATATGTGAATTCACTACAACAAAAAATACTTTTCGCAACAGGTGATATCTGTTGCAGTAGACCTATTGCAACAGGCATGCGCCTGTTGGTATAGCCGAAGTTGCAAAAAGTCTGCAACGTTTTTTGCCTGTTGCAATAAGATGTTGCGGTATCCTTTTCTGCAACATGCTTTCGCTGTTGCAACAGATCATTTTGCAACAGTATATGCCTGTTGCAATAGATCCATAAATCTGTAAAAAAAAAAAAATACAGCTTATAGATATTACATATTAAATGTATTCGTTTTAGTAATAGTGTATATCACAAAATAAAATAAACAAATAAAAATTTTATTTTACAAAGTTTGAATACTACAAACAGTTACAAAAAAAATTCTACAATTTTCATACACCACTCATGTATAACAATTTCTCTCATACAACACATATTTTTGAATTGAATATTTTCTAATCATATTTCTACTATATCATCTTGTGTATATCTGGGACATCAGCAAAACGCTCTCAGCTTGCTTCACCATACTGGCTAGGTCCATACTAGTGTTTAGGATGCTCTTTGAGTAGTATCCTAACATTTTTTCCCTGCAACATGCAAAGTATATATAGCGTCATTCATTTAAAATGAATTAATGCAGTTTCTTGTTAAACCAACCAAAGAAAAAATATTAAAGAAATGAAATAAAAGATGATTAAAACCTCTATCAGTGTTAAATAGCACCCAACTCACATGACTTTATTCCCGACATTAAAACCTCTATCCGCGACCATACATTCCCTGTATTTCACAAAAAACAGATTGCTTAACAAGTTGCGCAACTACATGTCGTTTCAGATCAAACTAAAGCACCACTTAACATGTGCAAATCTTTACCACCGTTTGATAAAGTGAAGTTGTTTATCATTCTTGAAAGCTCTAACTCAGTTTTGAGTTCCACGGGTAATCATTATTAACAAAAATGGCTCGGTCTTCAGTGTAACATACAAAATTCTTCCTGAAAGCTGGCAATCTATTATGGTTTTACAGCTAGTAGTAAATAGGATAAGCTAGAATATTAGTCCTATAAAATTAAGGACAACTTTAATCAAACATATATAATGCAACATGCTAACTTTGAGAAAAGAATCCTGAACCAAACTTGCAAATTAAACTATAGATACAGAAGAGAAAAAATAAACAATGTACATTAATTTTTGACAAAATCCATTATTGTTTGGCTTCACATATTACAAAGGTTGTCCATAATATGAATATCAACAATCTCCATGAAAATCCTAGTAAAGACAGAGTCATTGTCCAAAACCAATTCTAAGTTGAAACTGCAGAAAAAAAATTCACTGAAATCTGAATCGCCTAGTGCAAAAAAAAAGATAAGAAGCATCTTGTTTTCGCGAGTATACAGTCAAAAAAACTAGTTGGACTTCCCATATAAAACTAACAAAACGTAAAGGATAGTACAAGCCAATGAAAGGTATTATTTAAAGTGAGTGCAACGAAAGGAAAGACTATAAAATAAGAACTCGAAAGGAGAACTGGGAATAAATCAACACAAGCAATTGGTTAAATTAACGTACACATGTGTTCAAACATACATAAACAACTTAATTCCTCTCATGGGTTTTCCGAACCATCGGGTCCTTTTAGAGTATGTTTAAAAATTAATGTACTAATATGTATTCACCGACTGCTAGGAATTAAAGAACTCACCACTTGCTAGCCTGGTTCGTAAAACGACGCTCAATCACATTGCAGCCGAAATACTTCTCCAACCGAACCGATCATCGTCAAGAACCTCTTAACACGCTGTCGACATCGCAACTGATGCTGCTTTCGCCACTCATTTTAACTAATTATGAGAAACTTGGCATAAGCTTTGATTTGCGTTGAATTTCTTTCCAGTATTAATACGGATTGTTTTAGCTAAGTAAGAGAATTGAGGCCATGGAATTAGAGTTAGAATGAAGAATTGGGAAAGGCAGGTGAGTTGGAAAACACATGAAGGGGCATGAAATATTGGTTCGCGGTCATAAATTTTTCGCGTGCCCGCCTTTCTAATTTTTGTTGCCCGCCTTTTTATTTGCATTACCGCCTTACTAGTGCGAAGTGGTCCTCAAATTTCCTACGCTGAACGTTTTTTAATCAACTAAAAATTAAGTTTAATATGAAATTATATTTGCAAAGGTCATGTAAAAGAAATTATTAAATAAATCTAGCTAATATTGAATAATAAATATTAGTTTCAAACATTAAACTAGCATTAATTATAAATTATTTAACAATAATTATTTTTAAAAGTACCAAAAATCTACTATATTCATCAATTATAATTATTAAGTTAAAAATATGCTTATTGCAACTATCACGAAAAGATAAGTGTTAAAAATATGTGTATTTCAATTTATACTAAAGCGTGATCGCTAAAAATTCGCTTATTGGAACTGTCATATGCCACCAGTATACAGTGTTATTTGTTAATAATTATACTCATAGATTATAAATAGTGAATATAAGTTATTGCTAATTATGCTTTGGTTATATATAATTTTCTATTAACAAATATTGATTATAAATTGTCCATTAATTAGTAAATTGATTATTAAACTATGACAAATATTAATTACTAATATATTAAGTTACTAAAATATTAATTTTTAACATATTAAATTAAGTACATATTAGTTATTAGAAATTGATCTTAATTACATATTTCACAACTGGTAAAGAAGAGCAGTTGCTAAAGATATGCTTTCCGCAACTAGTAGACAAGAGCTGTTGCTAAAGATATGCTTTTCGCAACTAGTAGAGAAGTGAAGTTGCTAAATATATGTTTTTGCAACTGGCTGGAAATGTCTGTTGTTAAATCTCATTTACTGCAACTGTTATGGACGGTCTGTTGCTAAAAATCATCTGTTGCAACTGTCTTATGGCGCCTGTTGCAAATAACTAGTTGCAATATGGTATTTTTCTTGTAGTGATTATTTGAAAAGGCCGTGTTGAATCTCATTTCAAATAATTGATCGGCGATAAGAGGTCGATGATGAAGACAGTGGTTGAAGACCGAAGATCTTCACCTCGGTTGGATGATAACTGATGTCTTGATTGGGAGGCATCCCGAAATATAGATAATAAGTGGAGATCATACAGATGTGCTTGGAGATCGATGGGTATGCGAGGTATATAGTGCCTCTGGTTTCGTTTAGGCCCAGAACGAACGTGTAAATGGACTGCGTGTCTGACATTGGATTTTGTTCTGTGCTGGTTGATCTCTATTAAATATATATCCATTTGGCGGCGGAGAATTTATTCTCTTGCTTAAAGCCCTTATCTGAGACGTACGAGCTCTGAGGTTATATATCGATAGAAATCAGTCGCATGGAGTGAGCTGCCTGTGTGGCACGCCTAAGTGGCAAATGATCAAGGCTTCTATTGAAAAGCAAAGTCTTGTGGTTGATGATCAAAGCACGGCATGTGTGGCATAGCTTTGTGTATAACGTTGGTTCGCGAGCCTCACACCCCGGTATGAACCTGAAACGGGAGAGGATCTCAGGGAGGACATGCGTTTCTTTCTAGCTAGAGGTGGTGTCAGTGCTTAAACTGGCTGACATTCATATTATTCTCACCTGTATGGTTGTTGCTGTTGCGAGGCGACTTGGTTATATATGTCGATCCGAGACTGATGGAGTCATTCGTTGGCTCATTTACGCCCCCAAAGGGCGGGGAAACGCAGTGTTCAGGCATAATAATCCACATCGGTGGACCGGCCCTGACGGTCCAAGGGTTGATGCGTTCTGATCCTGAGACATGGGCTTGATTGTCTCGAATTCGGTAAGTATTATCTTTTGCCTTGGTTCATGACGGAAATCCAATTTCCAAATACGACATCGTGCAGTTTTGATTGTAAACCTATATTTGGCGATATAGTGGCATGGGACGCTCATGTCATCTATGATTGCTATTTATGATTGTATATAAAATTAGAAACTATCTGAAAATGAGCTAAGATGGGTGGTTTCCTGGGTATTAGTCTGATGTTGGTTTCGGCCTTCGGGGTTAATACTTAGGGAATCGTTCTCTTATTGTTTACGGTTAGAGTCTGATTAAGGACTGAACGATAAAATTTACATTTTAAGTGATTTTACTTTACACGTATTAAGCATATCTTGGTCAATATAAGGTAAAACTCTATCCTCCTATTTGTGTTGCATTGTGAGATGGGACTTGAGTCTTATATCGGCTTCATTTTTATAAAAGGCATTGCGACGTTTAACAGATTTACTTGTTTTAAAGCATTGGCAATCCAATGGAGTAAACCCGTTCCGCAAAAGTGGCGTGGTCCTGTGATTAGCCATATTATGAAATGTGTTAAGTAGATTTCTCATACCAGTCCCATGACTGACTCGTAGATTGTTTCACTTGCAAACTCGGGTGCCCCTCTTTCTACATGGGCAGCCTTGTATTCAGATTTTAGCAGGCTCTTTCTGGATAGCTGGAGCTGAAGTCGGATTCTATCATTTATTTCTTTTTATGCTATTCAGCTCCTGTTGTACATATTATGTTTTGTTTTCCGCTGTAGATATTTATGTATAGCAGAACTGTATTTTGTACTAAGTATCATCCTGTATACTGTGTAACTCTGATGATTATGTTTATCTAGTGTATTATTTGTACATTATCTGGTGTATTTATTTATTTCTGTTCTGTTATTATCCGTTTATGTGTTATATTCCAAAGACTACCCTTGACACCGTCTTTCGGGGTTTTGAGGTCGTCACAGCGTGGTATCAGAGCTTTGGTTAAGCTTAGTTCTGGAATATAACATATTAACAAACTCGTCAGAGATAGAACCAGTAGTGTTCTAGGACGAATAACTCATTACAGATAGGATCAGTAATATCCTAGTATGAGTATTGCAGAATGAAATAACACCTTGATAGATGCATTTACATTCAAGTATATGTCTCTATGCTTTAAAATATCTTTTCTATTGACCTGACACTTGATCTGCTATTTGCAGAAGTACTAGAAAATGAGTGTTAGAAACAGAAGGAATGCAGAACCAGATATTGAGGCTCTATTAATTAAGTATCGAAATATGCGTGGAGTACCATTCTCGGGCGAAGAATCTATTATGAAAATACAAGCTTGGATTCATTTTGCGGAAAATCTTTGAAGGTTTAAAATTGAGAGATGACCAAAAAAGATTGCTGGCATCTTGGGCACTCAAAGATAAAGCTTTGTTCTAGTGGGATTCAATTATTAAAGATAATCCAGAAGGTAATATTACCTGGGATAGATTTAAAGAGATTTTCCTAGAAAGGTTTACTCCTCCAGAAGCAACTGAGCGGTTAGTTGATGAATTCTGCTATCTGATACAAGGAGATATGACCATTCCAGAATACCATAAGAAATTCAATGAACTTTCTCATTTTGCCCCGCATCTAATTCAAGATCCAAAGAGGAAGAATCTGAGGTTTATTCACGAGCTCCAAAGAAAGTACCAAAATAGTGTAATGAGGAATGTGAAGCTTCCTTTTTCTGAAATGATATACATGGCTTACCAGTATGAGGATCTCGACAAGAAAGGTTTGTTGAGTTACGAAGAGGAAGTCAGTTCTAGTGATAAAGGTGAGTCTGAAACTGATAGTCCTGAGGCCAGGACGATGTCTGAGGTCGGTAAGAATCGCAAAGCCAAGAGGAAAAGGGTTAAATCTGAGAAAGAACCAGTAATGGTTGTAACTGCCATAAGCAAGGGCATTTGCAGGGGAATTGCAAATCCTCGAAGAAACGAATAAAGAGTTGATATAAATCCAAGAAGAATTTTCAAAAGAATAGAGATTGCAGTAAATGCCATTAGACTGGTCATCTTGCAAAGGATTGCTGGCTCTTAAAGAAGCCTGGAGTTGTACAAGTAAATGAAGTGGCCGAAACTTCAGCACCCTCAACTAGTCAGGGCAGTTCTGATGTTTTGGAGGGCACGCTTACTATCAAAAACATTCCAGTTAAAGTACTGTTTGATACAGGCATGTTACGAAGCTTTATTGCAAAGAATGCAGTTAAGATGCTGGATTTGAGATTGAAAAAGCTCAAAGAACCCATCACTGTCCATAATCCGGTTGGGAGTTCCCTCGATCTCAATTGGGTATGTGGGGTGCCTGTCCCTTTTTCCCGATATCAGTTTCCTACCATCTCGATCGTCATGAATTTTACCGAATTCGATCTTATTTTGGGATTGGATTGGTTAACCAAATATGAAGCTGAGGTTAAATGTGCCGAGAGAGTGGTTAAGGGAAAGATTAAATCAGGGGATTATATAACCATACCATGTGAAGGCCCGAATTCAGATAGAAAAGACTTTTGGTCATCTCCTGATGTTTCTCCTTCTCAAATAGAAAATATCCCTGTAGTCACATAGAATATTCCAGACCTCATAAAGGATATTCCTGTCGTTAAAAATTATGCAGATGTATTCGAAGAAGTTGGTAGCTTACCTCCGAAGAGAGAAATTGATTTCAAGATCGCTTTAATTCCAAATGCAAGACCAGTAGTGCACGCTATTCGGAGAATGACTGTAAAGGAGAAAGAAGAGTTAGATAATAAAACGCGGCAGCTTGTATGGAAGGGTCTTATCAGGCCTAGTTTCTCTGATTGGGGAGCAGCTGTGGTGCTTGTCCCAAAGTCAGACGGTACTCTTCGATTATGTGTGGATTATCGTGACTTGAATAAACAGACATTAAAGAAAAAATATCCATTGTCGCGGATTGATGATTTGTTGGATCGATTGAATGGTGCACAAGTATTTTCAAGGATGGACCTAGCTACAAGCTTCCGTCAGCTTAGTATTGCCGAAGAGTGTATTCCTATGACAGCATTCAGAAGTCCTGATTTCTTATATGAGTGGTTAGTAATGCCGTTCGGCTTATGTAACGCTCCAGCTTACTTCGTCGATTTAATGAATCGAGTGTTCAGAGGAGTCTTGAATAAGTTTGTTCTGGTTTTTATTGATGATAATCTAATCTTCTCTAAGTCAAAGGCCGAACATGAAAAGCATTTGGAGCAAGTTCTAGAAATTCTGAGAAAGAATGTACTGGAAGCTAAACTTTCCAAATGTATATTCTGGCAAGATGAAGTAAAATTTCTTGGCCACGTCATATCAAAAGAGGGAATTGTCGTGGATCCAAGTAAAATCACTGCTATTCAAAATTGGAAACAGCCTAGTACTCCCACAGAAGTCCGAAGTTTTCTTGAATTGGCTAGTTATTATCATAAGTTCGTTCAATATTTTTCGAAGATATCTAGTCACTTAACAGAGCTTATAAAGAAGCACGCAAAGTTCAAGTGGACTCCAGAATGTGAGGAGGCTTTTGAGAAGCTCAAGTTAAGATTAACAACGGCTCCAGTGTTAACGATAATCGATGGCAATCAAGATTTGAAAGTCTGGACAGGTGCCTCTAGAGAAGGCATTCATGCAGTATTAATGCAAAGAGGTCAAGTGGTTGCTTATGCTAGCCGTCAGCTGAAGCCGCATGAGAAAAACTACATTACTCATGATCTTGAGTTGTTAGCCATTGTATTTGCTTTAAAAATCTGGAGGCACTATCTTTTGGGTGAGAAATTCGAACTGTTTACAGATCACCAGTCGTTAAAGTATCTGTTCACCCAGAAAGACTTGAATCTGAGGCAGCAACATTGGCTAGAGTTTCTCGCAGCATACGATTTTGAGATTTTGTACACTCCAGGGAAAGCCAATGTTGTGGCTGATGCGCTAAGTAGAAAGAATGTGATCATCGCCAGTTTTATAGTTGGGACTTCTTTGATTGACAAGATATCTTCTCTCCAAAAAGACGACAAATTTATTAAAGGAACGAGCCAGCGGATTCGTGAAGGCAATGCTTCAGATTTCCAGCTTGACAGCGAAGGGATTCTGAGGATACAAGGACGAATTTGTGTTCCAGAAGTTCCTGAACTCAGAAGAGAGGTACTTGATGAATGCCACAAATCTAAGCTCAGTATCCATCCCGGTGTGAGTAAAATGTATAATGATATCAAGCGAACATTCTGGTGGAAATCGCTGAAAAGAGACATCTCTTTATATGTTAGAAGATGCTCTACTTGCCAACTAGTCAAAAGCGACCAACAGAAACTTGGTGGATTGTTGCAACCGCTGGACATTCCAGGTTGGAAGTGGGAACATATTTCCATGGACTTCATAGATGGGTTGCCTAGAACCAAGAAAGGAAATGACAGTATTTGGGTGATCGTAGATCGCTTCACAAAGACTGCCCATTATACACCTGTCAGATCCAATAGAACTGCTCAGAGTCTAGCACAGATATATTTCAAGGAAATTGTTAGGCTACATAGAGTGCCGATCAGTATAGTTAGTGATAGAGATCCAATATTTACTAGCAAATTTTGGGAGGCATTTCAAGTAGAACTGGGAACGAAACTGAACTTGAGCACCGCCTATCATCCTCAAATAGATGGTCAAACTGAGAGGGTGAATCGAATACTAGAAGATTTATTGCGGGCTTGTGTCCTTGATTTTGGTGGATCATGGGAAGACCATTTGCATTTGGCCGAATTCTCATACAACAACAGCTATCAAGCGAGCCTGACAATGTCACCATTCGAAGCATTGTATGTTACACTGTGCCGATCTCCTGCTTGTTGGGTTGAACCTGGTAATAGACTTGTATTGGGACCTGATATGATCCGTGAAGCTGCAGACAAAGTCGATTTCGTTAAGAAACGATTACTCGCCACTCAAAGCCGACAGAAGAGCTATGCTGATTTGAGAAGAAGAGATTTGGCTTTTTCTGTTGGTGACTATGTGTATATAAGGGTTTCTCCGATGAGAGGAGTGATTCGATTTGGCAAAACTGGGAAGTTGGCGCCCAGATTTATTGGTCCATTCCCTATACTTGAGCGGATTGGAACTCTCGCTTATAGAGTTCAGCTGCCAGATTGGTTGCCTGGAGTGCATGATGTATTTCACGTATCTCAACTTCGAAAGCATGTTCATGATCCAGACTTGATCGTGGAAGAAGCAGCACAGTGGGATATAGAAATTACTCCAGAATTGGCTGTTAGAAGAGAGCCTCTAAAGATTATTGGCAAAGAAACCAAAGAACTGAGGAACAAGAAGGTTCACTTAGTTAAAGTGCAATGGAGTGGAGACCCGTGAGATTGTACTTGGGAAACTGAGGAAAGCATTCAGAAAGCCTATCCTAAGTGTCGAGTGGATATCTGATTGACTCTGGTGCAAGGTACATTTCCTATATTTTGAAATTTCCATTATGTTCCCTACTTTGTCGTGGTTTTCTTTCATGTATGTAAAATTTTAAATCATATAGTCTGAATGATTTTATAAGAGTATATGAATAAATTAGTATGTCTTTTGAAAGATAAAACAAACTGATTGCTGGTTGTGTTGTTTGATTTTTGGTTGATTAATTAGAAGTTTTGAGCCATTTAGCCAAATTGAACAAATATTGAATTGAACTGAAAATAGATAGAAATATATACATGTGCATTATATATATGTGAAGAGGTTATGGATAAACAACTAAGCAGAGGAATAAAATTGTTTGCCCGACAAATAGATACACGTTTATTATATTTTTTGGGATTTGATGATTTTATGAGCCGATTGGCTTTTCCTTTTTCTTTTGGATTGGTGAGGGCCATGGGAGGCTATTTGAAATATTCCAAACCCCCATACAAAGGAGGTTATGGCGAAATTTTTCGAAAATTTAGTGTGCTAGCCAAATTTTTGAAGAATTTGAAAATTCTTAGAAACTGAAAAGTTGGAGAATTGAAGCCCGAAGAAAAGTAGAGTTGATTAATCAAACCACTTTTGACTTTGTTCCTTTCTGGGGACGAAAAGTTTTAAGTGGGGGAGATTGTAACAACCTGGAAAATCTGAACCAGTTTGAAAATTTTAAATTGGCTATTTTGGTGGATTTTAAATATTTAAAATAATTATTTCAAATAATAGTGATGAAAAGTGAGTTTAAATTGATATTTGAAAATAAATATAATTGTTTTAAATTATAAACAAGGCCTGAAATGGCGCAGTAGTTTCAAAATTTGAATTCAAACTTTGACAGACTGTACCGGGTGCAAAATAAAATGGATTTTAGTGAAACCAAAAATATTTAAATCTATTAGTGAATATCTTTCTAACGAATCTGAAAAATTGAAGTTTCATAGCGGGAAGCAAAAGTTATGGCCAAATGAATTTTCAGAAAGGTCGCTATAGAATATACAGCCCTTGAAAATAGCCATTTTGCAAACGACCTCAGAATTCGACGAAACCCTTTTGTTGGATACGGGATGTCAAATTATTGCTAGGTTTAAAATTTCATAATTTTTGAAGCTAGTATGTGGGCGTGGCAAAGGAAAATATGTTTGGTCGATTTTTATTAAATTGGATCGACCAGAAAAGGGCCATTTTTCAAACAGTCTCAGAATTGGATGAAACTAGTTTTGTTGGGATCGTATCGTCAAAACATAGCTAGATTTATTTTTTGGGAATTTTTAGAATCAGTATGTGGCCCAGGCAAATTGAAATGTACGTTCAAATTAAATATTGAATGTTTTATATTTTAATTTGAAGAGAAACTGACTCAAACAGTCGAATGGGCTTACGAAACATATCCCATTGTGTTCGGAATAGGGGTATTTAGCTAGGGACGATAGTCGTTGGGTTTGGATTGGTCTTAGTACGTGAAGAGGGGTATTTTTGAGATTTTAAAAATATATAAATTAAAATAAAATTCTTTGACCAATCAGAACGCGCCATCTGTTTCTCTCTCCCCGAAGGAGCTCTCGACGCACGGCGGAATTCACTCTTTCCTCCCTCGATTGCGCCTCCTACACGCAAATTCAGACCTCCCTCCAGTTGAGTTTTTCAAAGATCTCTCCTCAGACTTCCAATCCATACCCAATTTACCCTCCCCTGTGGCGAGAATCTCGAGATCAGAACCTCGAAAGTCGCGCCCTTTAAAGCGCCGCCGAGCTCGCCTCAGGCCACCGAAGTGGGCCCTACTTCTGGCGCAGGAGCGCCCCTCCTGGCTCTTCAATGTGGCGCAGGTCGATTGGCCCCTAGCTACACGGATTCGAAGAAAAATCGAAACCTAGTTTTGAACAAAACTGAAAGGTATCGGCTTGTTTATTTTGAACTGATTTTTACACTTTTAAGCGTTGCAAATTTGTAAAAATCATATCTTTTTGCTACGTGGATGAAATTCAGTAAAACAAGAGACAGTGGGTTCGTGCGGACGTCTTCTACATTATGAAAGAGATCGGATATTTTTCTGAGCCTTCTGCTATTTTTGGTGGAGTGGAACCCAATGTGAGATTTCTGAATTATAAACGATATGGAATCAACGACTATAAATTATATAGTCGAAGTATGAGTTATATAAGAGTTGTACACCACATGTATAAGCGTTGTATTAGTTGTATGTTCGATGTATAAGTTATATATGCGTTGTAACAATAATATGTGCATTGAAATGAATTGAAGTGATATTGAAATGAAATCGAAATATAGTTATATACGTATACCTATATATATACTCTCCCCTCGTCCACAGACCATGGACGATGTATATTGGTTGTGATATTGTTTGGATTATTGGTTGATGTGAAAATTTGGTGAATATCATGAATGGTTAATTTGAAATGATCGGTTGTGATTGTAATCCCAATAAGATTAGTATATGGGAAAATTCGTCTGCGTACAAACTAGATATTGAAAATCCTCATTGTCAAAAGCTACGAGTCTTTAAGGTAGAGCAAGGAGCCGTACTAGGGACGACCCCGGTTTTAACTACCTTTCCATTATGCTGCCGAAATTTTATGAAATATTTCTGTTTTTGATTTAAATTTGATTATTGAAATAGAAATTCATGTGTTGAATTAAATTCATGCGCTGAATGTTGAAATAAATTTCACGTGTTGAATAGAAATTCATATGTTGAATTAAATTCATGTGTTGAATGGAGTTCGTGTATTGAATAAATTCTTTAAAAGATAAAAATAATATTTTTATCATATATATAGATTATATAAAATACTAGTGCTTTAAATAAATCGTTTTAACACCAAAAATAACATTTTTACCATATATATAAACTGTATAAAATAATCGTGTTTTGAAATAAATTGTTTTACAATAAAAATAACATTTTTATTATATGTATGAACTATAGAAAATATTCATGTGTTGAATAAAGGAGTAGAATGATAAAAATCATATTTTTATCGTATGTGAGAAGTCAAAAACATTCATGTGTTGAATATATGGATTGAGCAATAAAATCTACATTTTTATTGTAAATATGAAGGGTTAAAAATATTCATGTGTTGAATAAATATTTTTGATGATAAAAATATCATTTTTATCAAATATATGAAGTGGATATAGTTTTGAAATCGAAGAATGAATTATATATATATATATATATATATATATATAATTAAAATAAAACGAATAACGAAGCTGCAGTTTGTGTTTTGAAACCGTGATTTCAAACGATTAGTGCGGGAGATCCGACCATCGGATTTTTCCGAAAGCACCACCGTTGTGTCCGCCTTGGAAATATCTTTCCAACGACACCCACTTTGTGAAGATCCAACGGTTGGATTGTCCGGAATGTTTAATTCAAATCTGAAAAAAACAGCACCAGAATCGATTATATATATATATACATATATATAATTTAAAATAAATCGAATAAAGACGCTGCAGTTCGTATTTTGAAATCGAAACTTCAAACGATTGGTGCGGGATATCCGACCGTCGGATTTTCCCAAAACTGAAACTGTTGGATTCGGTTGGAAAAGATCTTTCTAATGATATAAAATTTGTGAAGATCCAATGGTTAAATTTTCATATATGTGTAAATCAAATCTGAAGAAAAATAGCGCCACGGCCGCGTTGTGGCCTGAAGCGTTGTTTTGAATGAATTGGCTATTTTTAAATAAATAAAAATAGCGATAAATCGTGATAAAATATTATAAACGATATGGAATAGAAATAAACTGAATTTGCTCGGTTTATGTGATATTTGACGGTCGAACGTGTTTGGCGTGAAAATTACATTTAAAAACAGAATTATTGGTGTCGAATAATTTAACCACTGAAATGAATTGATTTAAATTCTAAATATACGTGAATTATTTGAAAAGGCCGAGTTGAATCTCATTTCAAATAATTGATCGGCGATAAGAGGTCGATGATGAAGATGGTGGTTGAAGACCGGAGATCTTCACCTCAGTTGGATGGTAACTGATGTCTTGATTAGGAGGCATCCCGAAATATAGATAATAAGTGGTGATCGTCCAGACGTGCTTGGATATTGATGGGTATGCGAGGTATATAGTGCCTCCGGTTTCGTTCAGACCCAGAACGAACGTGTAAATGGACTGTGTCTCTGACATTGGATTTTTTCTGTGCTGGTTGATCTCTATTAAATATATATCTGTTTGGCAGCGGAGAATTTATTCTCTTGCTTAATGCCCTTCTCTGAGATGTACGAGCTCAGAGGTTATATATCAATAGAAATCAGTCGCACGGAGTGAGCTGCCTATGTGGCACGCCTAAGTGGCAAATGATCAAGGCTTCTGTTGAAAAGCAAAGTCTTGTGGTTGATGATCAAAGCACGGCCTGTGTAGCATAGCTTTGTGTATAACTTTGATTCGCGAGCCTCACACCCCGGTATGAACCATAAACGGGAGAGGGCCTCAGGGAGGACATGCGTTTCTTTCTAGCTGAGTTGGTGTCAGTGCTTAAACTGGCTGACATTCATATTATTTTCACCTGTGTGATTGTTGCTGTTGCGAGGCGTCTCGGTTATATCGGTCGATCCGGGACCAATGGAGTCATTCGTTGGCTCATTTACGCCCCAAAGGGTGGGGAAACGCAGTGTTCAGGCATAATAATCCACATCGGTGGACCGGCCCTGACGGTCCAAGGGTTGATGCTTTCTGATCCTGAGGCATGGGCTTGATTGTCTCGAATTCGGTAAGGACTATCTTTTGCCTTGGCTCATGACGAAAATCCAATTTCCAAATACGACATCGTGCGGTTTTGATTGTAAACCTATATTTGGCGACATAGTGGCATAGGTCGCTCATGTCGTCTATGATTGATATTTATGATTGTATATAAAATTAGAAACTAACTGGAAATGAGCTAAGATGGGTGGTTTCCTGGGTATTAGTCTGATGTTGGTTTCGGCCTTCGGGGTTAATGCTTAGGGAATCGTTCTCTTACTAATTTACGGTTGGAGTCTGATTAAGGATTAAATGATAAAAATTACATTTTAAGTGATTTTACTTTACACGTATTACGCATATCTTGGTCGATATAAGGTAAAACTCTATCCTCCGGTTTGCGTTGCATTGTGTAATGGGACTTGAGTCTTATATCGGCTTCATTTTTATAAAAAGCATTGCGATGTTTAAAAGATTTACTTGTTTTAAAGCATTAGCAATCCAATGGAGTAAACTTGTTCCGCGAAAGTGGCATGGTCCTGTGATTAGCCATATTATGAAATGTGTTAAGTAGATTTCTCATACCAGTCCCATGACCGACTCGTAGTTTGTTTCACTTGCAAACTCGGGTGCCCCTCTTTCTACACGGGCAGCCTTGTATTCAGGTTTTAGCAGGCTCTTTCTGGATAGCTGGAGCTGAATACGGATTCTATCATTTATTTCTTTTTATGTTGTTCAGCTCCGGTTGTACATATTATGTTTTGTTTTCCGCTGTAGACATTTATGTATAGCTGAACTGTATTTTGTACTACGTATCATCCTGTATACTGGGTAACTCTGATGATTATGTTTATCCAGTGTATTATTCGTACATTATCTGGTGTATTTATTTATTTCTATTCTGTTATTATCTGTTTATGTGTTATATTCCAAAGATTACCCTTGACACCGTTGTACGGGGTTTTGGGGTCGTCACAATAAACCACAAAGTTCGAAATTCTTTCTTTAAATCTTTATATTCAATTTAAATAAAGATTTTATTTCAACTAATCCCGATAAATCGTCTTCTTTTTTAAATAGTATAAAGAATAAATGTTATTTAAAACATCATTGACGAAAAACCCAAAATCATGATTTCATTTTAAATGAAATCTCCACGGAAATTATATTATCTTATAATCGATAATGAATTCCCGTATCGGACTAATACTATAAGCGGAATATCGGCAAAGCCTTTGAAGTACCTTAAATATTAAAGGTCTTCATCCACAGAGACCCCATCTCAATTATCACTAAGTTGATTCCCATTCAATTCCAATTTTAATTCATTAATTGGAGAAAAATTTCATTAAAACTTAAAACAAAGATTCAAGATTATACTTTCTAACATTCCAAACATAACTTCATCCTTAACTGGGTTAAAGAACGATGTTGTTGAAAACACCATTCATGACAAACCCCAAACCAATTGATATTAAATATAAGAATTCAAAAGGAATTTACATCAACTTATATTCAACACCAATTCTCGTAATCAACAAATATATAAGTGGAATAACGATATAAACATCTTCCAAATTCCTCAAAATAGTAAATTTTTACACAACGGTAATTAATACCAAATATCCGAAGAACATTTCTATCCAAATCCGATTAATTAAATTAGGAAAACTTCCATCTTACTCATAAGATTTATCAAAACATGTCTTTCAAAATAGTGTTATATTTGATAACAAATTAACATAACTTGTTGGGTTAAGGATGATGTTATTCAAGACATCGTCCATAACAACCCAAAAACATTTAATATTAAATATACAATTTGGAAAGAAATCATATCAGCTCACACTCAATATTAACTTCACATATTCAACAAATACTATAAGCAAGATCAAAAAGATTGCAGTAATGATGATAAAGCTGCTAACGCAAATGGCGGTGATCTTATCATTGTACATGATGAGAGCTATGTAAGCCTTGCTAAATATGAGTCGAGTTAGGTCATTGACAGTGGAGCATCACTACATGTGACATCGTGGAAGGAATTCTTCACATCTTATAACCTGGTGACTTTGGGGTGTTGAAGACAGGTAATGATGGTGTGGCTCAGGTTGTGGACATTGGAGAACCAACATTGGAGCAAAGTTAATGCTTAAAAATGTTAGATATGTTTCAGAAATCGGATTAAGCTTGACCTTTACTGGAAAACTCGATGATGATGGCTACTGCAACACTTTTAATGAATGAAAGCTTACTAAAGGAAACATGGTGCTAGCTCATGGGAAGAAGCACATAAGCCTGTAGTTGCTGCAAGCCTCAATTCCTACTGATTCTATAAACGTGGCAAATGATGATCATGCAAAATTGTGGCATAGAAGACTTGGTCATATAAGTGAAAAAGGGCTAAGTTATTTGATGAAGAAAAATGCACTACCTGATTTGAAGTGTGTAAAATTGCACAAATGTTCTCATTGGTTTGCGGGAAAGCAGAATTGGGTCTCCTTTAAGAAACATCCTCCTTCAAGAAAATCAGTTCTGCTCAATCTTGTTCATTCTGATGTTTGCGGTCCGTTAAATGTTAAGACCTTTGGTGGTGCACTTTACTTTGTTAATTTTATTGATGACTGCTCAAAGAAATTGTGGACATACACCTTAAAAACAAAAGATCAGGTACTTGATGTTTCTAAGCAGTTTCAAGCCTTGGTTGAAAGGAAATCTGGTAAAAAGCTAAAGTGTTTACGTTCTGATAATGGTGGTGAGTACATCGGTCCACTTGATGAATATTATAAGGCCCAAGGTTTTTGGCATCAGTTTACACAAAAGAAGATTCCACAGCTGAATGGTGTAGCAGAGAGAATGAACAGGACTTTGTTAGAGAGAATGAAGTGCATGCTTTCAGAGGCTAAGTTGCCAAAACACTTTTGGGGTGAAGCTTTATTTACAGCTACACGTGTGGTCAATTTGTCACCTTGTTTTTCTTTGAATGTTGATGTTCCAGATAAGGTTTGGCTTGACAAGGAGGTTTCTTATGGTCATTTACGTGTCTTTAGGTGTAAGGCAATTGTACATGTGCCTAAAGATGAAAGATCGAAGCTGGATTCCAAGACTCGCCAATGCATCTTTGTGGGCTATGGTCTTGACAAGTTTGGCTACAGGCTTTATGATCCTATAGAGAAGAAATTGATTCGTAGCAAGGATGTAGACTTTGTTGAAGATCAAACAATTGAAAACATTCAGAAACCACAAGAAACTGCATCTCATAGTGGCTATGATCTGGTTGATTTAGATCTTCCTCCTTTGACTCCTGCAACTCCTGCAACTCCTGCACCAACTCCAACTGTGCATGTACAAGAAAATGGAAATGGAGGTCATGTACCTGAGGATGATGATCCCCATGATGAAGATGATGAAATTAATCATCATGCTTCTCCTGAAACTCAAACAACCATTGTAAGGCGATCTACCAGGGAACGACATCCTTCCGCTAAGTATCCTTCTTCCGAGTATGTTCTCTTAACCGACGGAGGAGAACCAGAGACCTTTAAGGAAGCTATAGACAATGATGATAAGCAACTTTGGTTGGATGCAATGAAAGAGGAAATGAATTCGTTGCATGATAACAACACTTTTGATTTAGTGAAACTACTGAAGGAATTGAAGAATCGTGGGGTTTACAAGCTGAAACAAGATGAAAATGCAAAGACGCTTCGGTACAAAGCAAAGCTTGTTGTAAAAGGATGCAACCAAAGAAAGGGAATTGACTTTGAAGAGATATTTGCACCGATTGTCAAGATGTCTTCCATCAGAGTTGTTTTGGGTCTTGCTGCTAGTTTGAATTTAGAAGTTGAGCAGTTGGATGTGAAAACCGCTTTTCTTCATGGTGAACTTGAAGAAGACATTTACATGGAATAACCTAAGGGCTTCAAAGTTAAAGGGAAGGAAAAGTATGTGTGCAAATTGAAGAAGAGTTTGTATGGTCTAAAACAAGCTCCAAGGCAATGGTATCGCAAATTTGACTCTTTTATGAGGGAGCAAGGATACAAAAAGACATATAATGATCATTGTGTTTTCTTGAAGAAATTTGCTAATGTTGATTTTATCATTTTCCTACTTTATGTTGTTGACATGCTTATTGTGGGGGAAAATGTAGATCGGGTTGCTAGTTTGAAGAAACAATTGAGCAAGACTTTCTCCATGAAGGAACTTGGTCCGGCGAAGAACATTTTAGGAATGAGAATTATTCGTGATCGCAAGGCTCGAAAGTTATAGCTATCACAAGAAGCATATATTTAGAGAGTGCTTAAAAGGTTCAGTATGGAGAAATCAACGTCTGTGAGTACTCCTCTTGCTATGAATTTTAAGTTGTGTTCTCAACAGTGTCCTTCCACAACAGAAGAGAAGGAGAAGATGACACATGTTCCTTATGCTTCCGTCGTTGGTAGTCTGATGTATGCAATGGTTTGCACTCGGCCTGATATAGCTCATGATGTAGGTTTGGTTAGTAGATTTCTTTCTAATCCTGGTAAAGAGCATTGGAGTGATGTGAAGTGGATTCTGAGATACTTACATGTTACTGCTGATATGAAGCTTTGTTTTGGGAGTGACAAGCTTTGTGTAACAACCCGCATTCTACGCAACAGAAGATCGTAGAATATTTCTTTCTTTCTTATATTAAGGCGTACGGTCATGTAACTTTGGGAAACGACTATTGGGGTCATTTCCCATATTCATGATTTTTCCCAATTTTTGAATGACCATTTTGCCCTTAGCTGGTACTGTTTTGGCCATAACTTTTGATTGGAAAGGAATTTTGACCTAAAACCACTTCCATTGGCTCTAGATGATGGTTTACCTTTCCGTAGAGTGGTCACATTAGCCAAATGGACTCACCGTTTGGGAGAAATGGCTGAAACAAGGTTTAGAGGGTGAAAAACAGCTTAACCGGGCCTAATTAGCGTGATTAGCAAGAGGGCCCATGACCCATTTCGGGATTAGAGATGTATAGGGGTTGATTAGGGTTAGAAAACATTTCTTTCAGCTGCCACTACCATTCTTGAAACCCTAACAATGGCCTACATCATCTAAAAACACCCAAATCAACCTCTAATCACTTTCTAATCGAGTTTTGGCTTAATTAACATCAAATCAAGGAAGATCTTCACCAAATCAGTAGTAGAGCTGCTGTGTTGCATTGGTATTCGTGCCCAAATAGTAGGATTTCAGTTCTAAAGGTTTTATTTGTGGCCAAGGTGAGTGATTTGCATAGTTTTGCACTAATTACGGCTAATTAAGGGTAATTAGTGAAGATTAGCGAATTTATACATTAATAAATTCTGGAAAAATGTTTATAAACTCTGAAATAATGTTTTAGACCTCTTTTAGAAATTTGGTTTAATTTGATTAAGTTTTGCTAATCATATCATTAGTTTTGCCTAAACATGCTTAAGGGAAAATATGGGTTTTTAGGTATATTTGATCCGTTTTGACATGTTAATTAGTCGTTTTGGTGTTTGTGGTTAGTTTGCTATGTTGCTATGACTGTTTGGAATGATTTGTGGTTGCTTAGAAAAGATAGATTGATCGAAAACATCGTCGAATGGCGTAAACAAGTCATTGGAAAAAGTTGTAGAAAGTTGCGCAGGGTTTTGGATCGGATCGGGTTAGGGGCTCGGATCGGATAGAAGAGCTGGGCAAGGAATCCGAACCGAACTGAATTCTGGCACAAAGGAAGTGTGGAAAGAAGGAAGGCCATTGCTTCGAGTTGGAGTTGGATAGAGGATCAGATCGGAGCTAGGGAGCGGGAGCGGATCGGAGCTTGGGAGCGGGATCGGATCGGAGCAGGCAAGCGAGTGGAGTCGGATCGGAGCAGGTAAGTTGGAGCAAGAGGGGCGAACCGAACCGAATGGAGCGTGGCAACCGAACCGAACCGAATGGAGCGTGGCACCTGAATCGAACCGAATGGGAAGCTTGGAGATGACTTATCCGAACTGAACCAACAGAAGTAGATTGGACCAAACCGAATTGAACTTCCACCTCTTCCACGCGACGACTCTTTTGAAGACCAACTCCAATTCGACCAAAACCCGAGATGCAAAGGAAGTACAAATGAGAAGCTTTGACTCAGGATCCAGTTGGGAACCAATGAGTGGGCTTTATGAGTCGGGCTTTGCTGCGGGACGTGTGCTAAGGGGTTGTCGATGTCCGTAACTTTGGATCACGATGTGTAGGAAGTACGTGAACGGATTCAGGGCCATAGTGGCCTAGGTACGACTAAGGGGCTATAGACCAATGAAGTGGGGTCATTTGTAAAGATTTGGTCATGACTCCATGTGGTAAGCTTGGTAGTAGAAGTAGTTGTACAAGTCAAACTCCGTCACTACTTCGATGGGTCTAGTGATTGACAGTGGTGGACATCGTAGGCTTTATGCACTGAGTGAGAGATGCGCGGATGGATGTTATGTTTGATTTGTTTGCCATCACTATGACATGCACACCCCTACCCCTGTATGCTAGTACACCATATGCTAATGACACCTTAGAGTGTTGTACTGTATGTAGTGCTAACTCTTTGGTTGCAGGTCCAGGTTCAGGTATGGTTTAGTGTACCTGTTATTGTTCTGTTTAGCTGCTTATCGCTCATACCAGACTTTTTGTCTGACCCAGAGTTTTATGTCTCTTCTTATTACTCTGGGTGCTCACACGAGCAGACTAGAGACAGGTTAGCTGGTGATGCACGAGTAGCGGATTCGGAGACGAGCAGGAGGTTTCCACATATGATATGTATAGATATTCTCCCTGTGTCGTTGCTAGTCACTACTTTGGGCATTAGTAGTGTACCTTTCTTGTTTAACTCTTGAGACAATTTTAAAAGTTGTAATAATGTTGGCTTTGGATCATAAGTTGTACTTTGGATTTTCCGCTGCTATGATAGTTTGTTTCCAGCTTATGCACTGTCTCACCTGTTTTATGTCAAGTATGTTGTTATTATTATATTATGTTCCATGCGTTGTGAGTCATTCTATAGGTTCCTTGTTGATTCTTCGTCTTCTTCCTTCCCTTTTGACGGTCGTCCCGTGCTAACTGGACATGTGTACAGCGCACTTTTGGAGTAAATGTCGGTTGGTGCGGGGCGGGTTGTCACATTTGGTATCAGAGCTCTAGGTTGCATAGTTAACCTAGGGAAGTCATCAGGGAGAGATAGTACGTATATGAGAGAGCGTATTTGTGATTACTTTGGTTTTCAAAAGCTATATATATATATATATACTATTAGTATAGCTAAGGATGAAGTCGCACTGCACTAGCACCACTATGGAGATAATTAATCGTTTTCTCTTTATAGATTGAACGATGAGCCGATAAGCAAGAGGTGCTGGTAGAGGGGCCAATAATGGGAATGCTGCTGACATGAGGGCGATGTTTACTGACCTCATGAGAGACATGCTTAGGGATGTGCAAGGGGCAGCTCCCAATGCTGGTAATGGTGGTGGTCCAATAGTGCAGGCACCTAGGGCCGATTTCGCCAAGCTGAACAATGATTATACAAGTATTGGTGGGAAGCCGTTCCACGGAACGGAGTCGGTCACAAATATTCAGGATTGGTTGGATAGCTGTGAGGGTATCTTTGAAGATTTGGGTATTGAGGATGCGATGAAGAGAAGGCTAGCATCCCGCCAACTGCAAGGACGGACAATGAATTGGTGGAATGCTATAAAGGCGGCTACCCCCGAAGATCAGACTACTTGGGATCAGTTTAAGACTCGCTTTAGTGAGAAGTTCATTTCAGCTGCTTAGAAATCAGCGTTGTTTAAGAAATTTTTGGAGCTCAAGCAGAATGGCAGAGCTGTCTCGGAGTATATTGCTAAATTCGACACTTTGTCGAAATATGGGTTATCTCTTATTGATACTACCGAGAAGAAGAACGAGAAGTTCATAACTGGTTTGGATCAGTACTTAGGGGAAAGGCTCATTAACCACATCGATGAGACTTTTGAATCGATTGTTGGGAAAGCTTTGAGATCAGAGAGTCTTTACCCTAAGTCAAAGACTGAGGTTGCATTTGTAGAGGAGCCAAAACCACAGGCAAGTGGTGGAGGCAAGAGTGGTTCTCAGAATAAGAGTAAGCAGAACCAGAACAAGGATGGCCAGAAGAAGAATAAGAAAGAAGTTGAGTGCTTCAGCTATGGTAAGAAGGGCCATTATGCTAGTAATTGTCGGGCCAAGCCAGCGGATAGGAAGTGCTTCAACTGTGGCCAAGTGGGACATCACAAGGACAAGTGTCCGCAACCCCCTAAAGAAAAACAGATGGTGAAAGCATATGCCCTTAATGCTATTCCTTCTTCGTCGAATGCCCCAACCGCGGAGGAGAAGGGAAAGAATGTCGTCATTCAAGGTATGCTTTCTGTTTATGATGTTCCAGCAAGAGTTTTGTTTGATACCGGGGTTTCCAGTTCTTTCATATCTAGTGACCTGGTAGATAGGTTGGGATTGGAACCCGAGATTGTCGATAGACCTTTAGTAGTGACAAACCCGATTGGTGGTTCGACTAGCCTTAGTATGATTTGTCGTAATGTGGTCTTATCGAGTCATGGATGCATGTTTGTTTGTGATTTCTTTGTTTTGGGTTTTACTGGGTTTGGCATTATTTTGGGAGTCGATTGGCTCCAAAGATACGGGGTGGCGGTAGATTGTGAGGGCTTTTTGGTGACAGCTAGGGCGGATGATGGGCGGAGGGTAGTGTTTGGTGGTCTACCCAGTGATGGGGTAACGGCTAGTTTTCTAAATTCCCTCGACATCCCACATAGTGCGTTGTCAGGTTTGCCCTTCGTTGGCCAGTATCCGGACGTTTTCGAGGAAGTGACCGGGCTTCCACCACACCGAGAGATTGAATTCCGTATTGATTTAGTGAAAGATGCCAGACCTATAGTGATGCCACTTCGTCGTATGGCACCAAGGGAACAACGAGAGCTCGGGGTGCAAGTCAGCAATCTTTTGAAGAAGGGATTTATCAGAAGGATTGTTTCGGAATGGGGAGCACCAGTTGTGTTTGCTACCAAGGCGGATGGTTCCCTTCGTTTGTGTATAGACTACCGCGAGTTGAATAAAGTGACGAGGAAGAACAAGTATCCTCTACCGCAGATAGATGATTTGTTTGATCAATTGAGTGGCGCGAGAGTGTTTTCATAGTTGGATCTCGCGATAGGCTTTCATCAACTTAGAGTGGAAGCTGAGAGTATAGCTAAAACGACATTTCAGACGCCGTCTAGGTTTTATGTGTGGTTGGTCATGCCATTTGGGTTGACCAATGCCCCAGCATATTTTGTGGATCTTATGAATAGGGTATTCAAAGATCAGTTGAATAAGTTTGTCCTTGTGTTCGTGGATGACATTTTGGTCTATTCGAGGACAGAGGAAGAACACAAGGAACATTTAAGAATAGTGATGGAGGTTTTGAGAAAACACCAGTTGAAAGCAAAGTTTTCTAAGTGTCACTTCTGGAGGAGGGAAGTGAGATTTTTGGGCCATGTTGTTTCAGAGAATGGTATTGTCGTGGACCCTACGAAGGTGGCTACGGTACAGGATTGGCCTACGCCCAAGAATGCAACAGACATAAGAAGCTTCTTGGGGTTAGCTAGATATTATCGTAAGTTTATTCAGAACTTCTCCAAGATAGCAGCACCGTTGACTCAGTTGATTAAGAAGAATCAAGCCTTCGTCTGGGACGGAGTGTGTGAGAATGCATTCAAGAGTCTAAAATAAAAGTTGACGCGTGCGCCAGTGTTAGTCATTCCTAGAGGGAATGAAGAAATGACGGTATACACGGATGCTTGTGGTACCGGACTAGGTGCTGTATTGATGCAAGGAGGTAGGGTTATAGCTTATGCTAGTCGGCAACTAAAGCCGCATGAGAAGAAGTACCCTACCCATCATTTGGAACTAGCAGCGATTGTGTTCGCATTGAAGATGCAGAGACATTATCTCTTGGGAGAAAGATTTGAGTTGTTTACCGATCATAAATCGTTAAAGTATCTCTTCTCTCAGAAGGATCTGAATCTCTGTCAGCAGAGATGGTTAGAGTTCTTGGCTTCGTATGATTTTGATATCGCATATACACCTGGGAAAGGTAATGCGATCGCCGATGCCTTGAGTAGGAGACATGCCAGTTTAGGGGCTATGTTTCTTGAATGGAAGAAATTGGAGTATATCGCAGGGTATGATTTCAGACCAAAGTGCAAATTGGATCCAGAGATGTTAGCTAGTTTGATGATCAGACCCACCTTGATTGAGCGGATTGGTTCCAGTCAGAGGGACGATCCTAATTTATTGGAAATCATCTCCAAGTTAGAGATGAACATCGACGGTGAAGAGATGAGTTTATATGGGCTTGATCGAGAAGGATGGCTTCGAAAGAATGGAAGACTAGTTGTACCCAACGTGAATGGTTTGAGAAATGAAGTGCTTAGAGAATGTCATCACTCAAAACTGACTATACACGCCGGTGGTGATAAGATGTATCGAGACATGAAACAAACTTACTACTGGGAAGTGATGAAAAGAGACGTTGGGAAGTTTATATCCAAGTGCATGAATTGCCAGCTAGTTAAAGCCGAGCAAAAGAAACCTAGTGGTCTGTTACAACCATTAGAAATTCCAGAATGGAAATGGGAGCAAGTCTCAATGGATTTCATTGATGGGTTACCAAGGACTAGATCAGGCCATGATAGCATTTGGTTGATTGTGGACCAATTGATTAAGAGTGCAAGGTTTATGCCCATCAAGTTGAACAGGACGGCAGCTAAGTTAGCAGAATTGTACATGAAGTGGGTAGTGAGATTTCATGGAGTACCTAAAAGCATTGTGAGTGACCGAGACCCGTTGTTTACTAGTGGGTTTTGGAAGAGCTTACAAGAGGCTCTAGGGTCGGAAGTACATCTCGGTACCGCGTATCATCCTCAAACTGATGGTCAGACAGAGAGGGTGAATCGTAAATTGGAAGATCTCTTGAGAGCTTGCATATTGGATTTTGGTGGATCATAGGATGACCATTTGCATCTAGTAGAGTTTGCATATAATAATAGCTACCAATCCAGTATCGGTATGGCTCCATATGAAGCTTTTTACGGAAGACCGTGCAACTCACCATCATGTTGGATAGAAACTGGCGAGAAGTTTATGCTTGGACCAGATGTGGTGAGGGAAACTTCAAATAAGATTAAGATCATTCAACAACGGATGAAGGCTGCCCAGGATATGCAGAAGAGTTATGCTGACAAGAGGAGAAAAGACTTAAAATTCTCCATTGGTGACTTGGTGGTTGTCAAGGTTTCTCCATTGAAGAGCGTAATACGATTTGGCAGGAGAGGCAAGTTGGCACCAAGATTTGTGGGCCCATTCCCAGTTCTCGAGCAAGTTGGGAATTAGGCGTATAGAGTTGACTTACCCGAAAAGATGGCCGGAGTTCATAACGTATATCATGTTTCCCAGCTAAGGAAGTTCGTACATGACCCAGATGTGACTACTTCACCTGATCAGTTGGATGATATCGAAATTGAACCCGAGGCGGTTGGGAACCGTTGGCCTATGCGTATTGTCGGGAACGATACGAAGCAGCTTCGAAGAAAGACGGTGAAATTAGTCAAAGTTCAGTGGGGTGAGAATGAGAATGACTGTACTTGGGAAACAGAGGAGATCATTAGGAAGACGTATCCAGAACTCTTTGCCTGGTAAGATTTACTTTGTAATTTAGTTATTCCGCATGCTAGGAAAGACTTGTTTTGCTTGTTTTGCATGTTTGATTGTTGTTTTATGGCTGAAAGGCATGTGGGACCTTTTGTGTGTTTTAGTTAGGGAGTTTTGGGGACAAAATTTCTTAAGGGGGGAGAATGTAACAACCCGCATTCTACGCAACGGAAGATCGTAAAATATTTATTTCTTTCTTATATTAAGGCGTATGGTCATGTAACTTTGGAAAACGACTATTGGGGTCATTTCCCATGTTCATGATTTTTCCCGATTTTTAAATGACTATTCTACCCTTAGCTGGTACTGTTTTGGACATAACGTTTGATTGGAAAGGGATTTTGACCTGAAACCACTTCCATTGGCTCTGGATGATGGTTTACCTTTCCGTAGAGTGGTCACATTAGCCAAACGAACTCACCGTTTGGGAGATATGGCTGAAACATGGTTTAGAAGGTGAAAAACAACTTAACTGGGCCTAATTAGGGTGATTAACAAAAGGGCCCATGACCTATTTCGGGATTAGAGATGTATAGGGGCTGATTAGGGCTAGAAAACATTTCTTTCAGCCGCCACATCCATTTTTGAACCCTAACAATGGCCTCCATCATCTAAAAACACCCAAATCAACCTCTAATCACTTTCTAATCAAGTTTTGGCTTAATTAACATCACATCAAGGAAGATCTTCACCAAATCAGTAGTAGAGCTGCTGTGTTGCATTAGTATACATGCCCAAACAGTAGTATTTCAGTTTTAAAGGTTTTATTTATGGCCAAGGTGAGTGATTTGCATAGTTTTGCACTAATTACGGTTAATTAAGGGTAATTAGTGAAGATTAGCGAATTTATACATTAATAAATTCTGCAAAGATGTTTATAAATTCTGAAATAATGTTTTAGACCTTTGTTAGAAATTTGGTTTAATTTGATTAAGTTTTGCTAATCATATCATTAGTTTTGCCTAAACATGCTTAGGGGAAAATATGGGTTTTTGGGTATATTTGATCTGTTTTGACATGTTAATTAGTCGTTTTGGTATTTGTGGTTAGTTTGCTATGTTGCTCTGACTGTTTGGAATGATTTGTGGATGCTTAGAAAAGTTAGATTGATTAAAAACATCGTCGAATGGCGTAAACAAGTCATTGGAAAAAGTTGCAGAAAGTTGTGCAGGGTTTCGGATCGGATCGGGTTAGGGGCTCGGATCGGATAGGAGAGTTGGGCAAGGAATCCGAACCGAACTGAAGTCTGGAACAAAGGAAGTGTGGCAAGAAGGAAGGCCATTGCTTAGAGTTGGAGTTGGACAGAGGATCGGATCGGAGCTAGGGAGCGGGATCGGATCGGAGCTAGGGAGCGGGATCGGATCGGAGCAGGCAAGCGAGTGGAATCAGATCGGAGCAGGTAAGCTAGAGCAAGAGGGATGAACCGAACCGAATGGAGCGTGGCACCCGAACTGAACCGAATGGAGCGTGGCACCCGAACCGAACCGAATGGGAAGTTGGAGATGACTTATCCGAACCGAACCAACTGAAGTAGATTGGACCAAACCGAATTGAACTTCCACCTCTTCCACGCGACGACTCTTTTGAAGACCAACTCCAATTCGACCAAAACCCGAGATGCAAAGGAAGTCCAAATGAGGAGCTTTGACTCAGGATCCAGTTGGGAACCAATGAGTGGGCTTCATGAGTCGGGCTTTGCTGCGGGTCGTGTGCTAAGGGGTTGTCGATGTCCGTAACTTTGGATCATTATGTGTAGGAAGTAAGTGAACGGATTCAGGGCCATAGTGGCCTAGGTACGACTAAGGGGCTATAGACCAATGAAGTGGGGTCATTTGTTAAGATTTGGTCATGACTCCATGTGGTAAGCTTGGTAGTAGCAGTAGTTGTACAAGTCGAACTCCGTCACTACTTCGATTGGTCTAGTGATTGACAGTGGTGGACATCGTAGGCTTTATGCACTGAGCGAGAGATGTGAGGATGGATGCTATGTTTGATTTGTTTGCCATCACCATGACATGCACACCCCCACCCCCGTATGTTAATACACCATATGCTAGTGGCACCTTAGAGTGTTGTACAGTATGTAGTGCTAACTCTTTGGTTGCAGGTCCAGGTTTAGGTATGGTTTAGTGTACCTATTATTGTTCTGTTTAGCTGCTTATCGCTCATACCAGACTTTTTTGTCTGACCCAGAGTTTTATGTCTCTTCTTATTACTCTGGGTGCTCACACGAGCAGGCTAGAGACATGTTAGCTGGTGATGCGCGAGTAGCGGATTCGGATATGAGCAGGAGGCTTCCACGTATGATATGTATAGATATTCTCCCTGTGTCGTTGCTGGTCACTACTTTGGGCATTAGTAGTGTACCTTTCTTGTTTAACTCTTTAGACAGTTTTAAAAGTTGTAATAATGTTGGCTTTGGATCATAAGCTGTACTTTGGATTATCCGCTGCTATGATAGTTTGTTTCCAGCTTATACACTGTCTCACCTGTTTTATGTCAAGTATGTTGTTGTTATTATATTTTGTTCCATGCGCTGTGAGACAATCTACAGGTTCCTTGTTGATTCTTCGTCTTATTCCTTCCCTTCTGACGGCCATCCTGTGCTAACTGGACATGTACAGCGCACTTTTGGAGTAAATGTCGGTTGGTGCGGGGCGGGTTGTCACACTTTGTCTCGTTGGTTATTCAGATTCTGATATGGCAGGTGATATTGACTCGGGAAAATCTACTTCGGGTTATTTGGTCACTTTTGCAGGGGAGCAGTGTCTTGGCAATCGAGGCTACAAAAATGTGTGGCTTTGTCTACTACTGAAGCAGAGTTTATGGCAGCGACAGAGGTATGTAAGGAGTTGTTGTGGATGAAGCAGTTTGTTCGTCAGCTTGGATTTTCATAAAAGAGGTATGTGTTGTATTGTGATAATCAAAGTGCAATCCAACTTGCTAAGAATTTCACTTTTCATGCAAAGTCGAAGCATATTGATGTGAGATATCATTGGATATGTGATCTTCTTGATGATAAGTTAATTGAGCTTGAGAAAATTCATACCGATGACAATGGTTCCGACATGATGACTAAAGCTTTTGCTAAAGACAAATTTGAGACTTGTCGTTCAATTCCCAGAATGGCAACCACCTCCACATAGTCGGGAGGGGGAGGTTTGTTAGGAATGTGTCCCTTCCTATGTGGAAAAACTCATATTTAATTAATTGGAGCAATAAGTGTTGCAACGTATTTCGTGCTTTTATTTGAATAGGTGACTATTTGACCTTTGGTGTGCCTTGGTATTTGCACCTTGTTGGGAATAGTAACCTTATTAATTATGGTGGTTGAATGGAGACATCAAGGTGCCTCTTTGGTGGCTATATATACATCCATTTTTGGGTAGCAAAAATACACAACAACAACATCAAAACTTTGTCAGATTCTCCAAGACTTTGTGGGCTGCTTCTAATACTTTGAGATTGCCCTTTGCTGGAGTGTTTTTGCAAGACCTCTCAGCTTTTCTGAGCTCTATTTCCCAGTGATATTTTTAACTTTTCTCGCTTTACTTTTGATGTTATTATTGCTAGTTATTGTTGGATAATTTTTGTATCCACTTTGTGACTTGGATTTGGATTTGTGTACCACTCCATTATCATAGTAAGAGAAGTTTGGGAGGACCCCGTCATTGGTCCCGTGGTTTTTACTCTTCACATCAAAGAGGTATTCCACGTAAGCGTATGGACTACCACTTTCGATCGAATCTGATTCCATCATTGAGTAATGCCCTCTAGTCTATGATACACCACCCAGAGCAGATATTCATGTATCTAGACTTTCCCACGTACGTATCGTCAATCGTACTCGATGCCTTAACCGTACATATCCTCTAATGTGCACCGAGTACTGTGGCAGGCTATACAAGAAACACGAAACTCGACCACGAGCTTTCCCATATCTGTATATGTCCGCCTTTAAGGGCCTTAAAATAAAGATATCCCTCGGGTCTGTTTTTCATGGTGGATATAGCCCCACCTCAGCCCCTCCCTCAACTAGTATGGACTACAAGAACTAAGCGACTTGCCCCTAACAAACAATCTAAACATCTAGTTAGCGTCTCCCCTCAACCACCGTACCTCGATAGTGAAAGGTAAATGGCGTCTTAGGTTTAGCTATAGTCTTTTCGCATCCACTAGCTGTCGATGACAGGTACCCGACAATCTACTATCCTTGTTGGTCCTAACCTCACCTCCCATTGAGGCAATCACCGAATCACCCTAGTGTCACCTCGTCATAGCATTCTGACTGAAAAGCTACTTTTGCAATCAAGGCCACCCACCTGGTAGTAACGCACAGACCTAACCTCTGCTAGCATAGCCTAAACATATGCCACCGCACAGAGGACTACCATGACCACCTTACGTATCTCAGGAAGTTGCGTGCTTCCCCTTCCAGTCCTTCAGAGCTAATAGATTAATCAGATGGACATGCACTCCCCTCCTGCCTCATGACACCATGATGATCTATCTTGTTGGGTTATTTACCTTAAACGTGCGGACTGGTCAAATCACCTTATTTTAATATATATTTTTTGGCAAGGCTATCCAGTTTTTATAATGATCCGTAACACTAATTTATTATTAAAAAAAGAAATACATGAGAGGACCGGTGATATACATAGTACATATCAGCAATAGCTTCCACACTTGGAAGACAGGCACAACTTTCACAAAATTAGATTTCAATTACACTTAAATTTATTTTGTCGCTTCTTTTATGTCCTAAACATACACCCTCAATTTTCAGACTGCTAGCCTTTCTCTTAAAGATTTCTAAGCATCTACTACTTCATGCTCCGAGTGACAGGTGTTTTAGGGCCCGCTTTATCATTGGAACTGGAAGTCACAGGAACAGTGACGGTGTTTGGATGCCTCTCCTTATAAGAAGTTACATTTAAATTGGTTATTCTCATTCACATTTACTTCTTAATCAAGTTACCAAGTTCCTCTCGCTTATTTATTTCAATCATATGACTTAACCATTTAAGTTTATTAATAAGCCCATAACAAGTTATTCTCTAGATTGTGATCCATGGTTTGAAATCCACAATCACTTTATGTTCTTGTTTGATTCAAGGTTACAATAACATGTTCTACTAAATAAGTAATTAAGTATATCTCAATTCACATGTTTTCTATTTAACATGTCACTAACCATTTATAACTTATTTCATTTCATAAGTTGTCTCGTTCTTTCTTGTTTAATCATAATTCCATCTTATACTGTCACTACCATTAATCGTTGTTTTCTTATTAACTTAGTTCTCTTAACTAAGGTTTACTAATAAGTCTCCTTGCCGTTTATTATGACCTATGTTATAATTTCCACTTGTCCCTAGGACAAGCCTTAACATGTTATTCTTATCAGCGGATTTTAGATTTCCAAGTTTACATATTACTTAATTTGTAATTAAGTCCAATTTCTTAAATTTCGTAAACTTTCCCCCTTTTCTCTACTTATTACAAACAACTGATTTCAGGTTTTCCCCATTTACTGATTTCTTAATTTACAATTATACCACTTATCTCATTACATAAGTTATCTCATTTTCTTACTAGTTTATTATAACCTAATTTATAATCTCCACTTGTCCCTAGGACAAGTCTACCTATTATATAACATTCTCATCTATTATATTATATGAAAGCACAATCTTTCTTCGAATACCTTTCAGATCCAGATTCTCCAAAAAATTCACAGGTCGACACGTGTACAGTGTTTCAATCCTCGCCATACAGTAGAGCAACCGCCTTATCTCTTCAGTGCCCACTTGATATGAGCTCATACATATGGGTCTTCTGATTTTCTGTAGCAAGTAACTTCCACCACTTTCAGATGTTTACAATTTAAAAACTTCCTTGATTAATGTTAAAAAGTAACCAACCTAAAGTCTTTTTTACATACTTGCTAATATTACTGTTGATTGCACGCTTCTTTATCATTTTTATTATCACTACATCTGGTATACTATTCGATAGAATTAATTTTAATGCATTTAATTGTAAGCAATTTTCTATATTAGTTTAAAAAAAATCACATATGTAGAATTAACAAGAATTAATATTCAAATGTTTTTATCTTCTATACAATCAAATTTACACCATTCACATGTATCTATTTCACTCTATTATTTTTATATGCATGTAAAAGAGTCAATTTTCAATTGTTTTTAAGTTTATATGAAAGCACAATGATCCTCCGGAGACCTTTAGTTCTAATTTATCAAAAGGACATGTATTTCCTTGTGTCACGACACTTCAATTGTCATAAATTTATCATTATTTTTTGTTTACTACCATTGTTTCTTAAAAGAATTCTAACGGACTTATTAATGTTTGTAGATTATCTTCATAAATATATGTATTTTTTTAAAGGGATTCTAATGGACTCATTAACGTTTTGTAGATTTTCTTAGTATTATACATTTAAAAAAAAAATCAATTTTTATATTTGTCATTTTCTAATTCTTTCACTTTCACTTAATTTTATAACAATATCGTCTCTTTTCTTTTCTAGATTTCTATGCATCCTAAAGTTTAAAATCTATTTATATATTAACTATTATATTATATGAAAGCACACTGTTCATTTCAAGTCCTTTCGGATTCATTTGCTTCAATAAATCAAGATTTTACCATGTGTAACTATGCAGACCGAACGGTTGCCTTTCGCTCCACACACAAACTTTCACTCGCTTACCAAAAAAACTTCCACATCCATTCATCCATGCTGTTCCCCATTCTCACTGGATACAAAAAAAACCTACCTCTTTCTCTGCCTTCTCCAACCACTATAGAAAAATTCCATTCAACCACCATCCCCTTTTATCTTTCCTCCTTTTCATTATCTCCTGTGCCATATGGATGAGAAGCTACCTAAACCACCAGAACTAATAGTATCTACTTCTTCATTAATCCTCTCTTTTACATCCAAATAGTACGCTACATCTAATCTTTGCTGATTTCTACCAATATTGTCTCCGTGTATGCTCTAGCATTCGGATGTTATTCGGCTAGCTCCGATTTCTTAATTTGATTGCAAATCAAGGTAACTCATAGAAAGGTAATCATTCTCATTAGTCATTATACTATTGTTGTTTCCTCTCTGTAACTCCTGAAATTCATATGAAAGGATTTAGTGCAATTTCTGTATATTTTATTTTTTTACATTGCCTTTTGGTTATTTGTTTAAACATATGTTAATATTTGGATGATAATAATATACATAGTTTCACTATAATTCATACATGTGTATGATAATCTATGTACAAATGAATATGGTAGTTCACATTTTGAGCTAGATCTATCATTATTTTAACATTGCTTTAGAGGATGTGTGCAAAAGTTTAGCACACAGCAGGTAGTTGTTTCATAAAAATATAATATATTATAATCTTATATTACCTTATAGCAAGTAAAATATAACTTTAAATTATGGATTTTGATCTTCTATCGCAAAATTTTACCAAATCCTATATTTGCTTACTTCTGACTAAGTACACAACGATATTTTTCCTTTCTATGTTTAACCAACATAATTTTAGCATAGGTTGAGGTATTTTTTTTTCCAAAATGAGCTGTAAAATATTTAATTTTTTTTTATTTTTCATCTTCAGCCTTCCGTAATGTTGATCCGAATTTTCTTGCTTTGCCATTGGTTTGAATTTACTTTCTTCACTATAAAATGAATAAAATTGTTGTTTTATTTTTTATATTAATTGGATTTCTATGTGAGACTTAATGATTAGGGCAGCCTTGGGTTCTACATAACTAATAGTCTTTCTTTTTTAACCATCAAGGGTGGATTGGAATACAGTGGAGCCGCTACCTTCACTACCATTCGTTTTAACGTATGCGTTGTGACGTATTGCAATTAAAACATGTCTCCTTATTTTGACTCTCACATATGTTTATTTACCCCCTTTATTTGTGAATTGCTTCATAATTTAATAATAAAATAAGAGAAGATAAATATGGTTTTCCTATAATTATTGTTTGTTTTGCTTCTTTGGCATTGGCGGTATTGATGGGCAAGTGTATTCAAACTTTTTTTTACTTATTGGCTTAGGCCATTATTTATCTTCTTAGCTTTGTTGTTGTTATAAACTTTCTGGGTGTTGTGTATGCACGTTGGTTTATTTTCCACTATCTTTTTCCATTTGTTTGTGATAGCTTGTGCACATTGATTTATATGTTTGTGTTAATTTACATTTGTACAGGATTCTTCCTTGGATTCCAGTAGAAAAACGATTTTCATTGTATGTATTAATTTCGTTATATGGTGTTTATAATTAATGTATATTTATGCTACATATTTGGGTCTTGCAAGTTAATAAATATGATAATTTATTCGCTCATTTTAATACAAATTATTATGTTTCATAACTACAATAAAAATGAAGTCAATAGCATTCTTTTGCATGTAATTGTAAATTATTAAGTCAATGCATGAAAAAATTGTTATATTTCTATCAGTGGAAGAATTTCACTATTTTTTAATATTATAACCATTTGAGGTATTTCAGCAGTTGGTCCACCATGATTTGCTTCATGTGGATATATGGCAATTTTTTTTCTAATATTTTCCTCAGCTGTAAGCTTCCCACTTACTGTGCAGTATAGTGCAAAGGATTGGGCCCTCCTAGGTAATTTGATTTTGTCTCCGTAATAATTAAAAAAAAGTAAATTGCCTTGGAATGTTGATAGGCTCTCATAATTTATGGTGAAACTATGACATACTGTCGATATTATGCTGTTAGGAATGAATACGCCATGCAAACTCTTGCTTTGCATAAGTTTTTGTCCATGTGTTGATTTATTTTGTTATTTTTTTGTTGGTTACATGAGAGAAAAGAACAGTTGAGCATACAACAAAGAGAATGTTTTTCTGATAAACTTTAAATTCCAACCTATTACCTATGTGCACATCTACATGCTGTATAAAAATTAAAGCATATTTTGACATTTACTTTTGTGTTTTGATTTACTATCCATCCCTAAAACACTGTTTCATATGTATTTCAATGCTACGAACCTTTGCTAGCTGATATACCCATCTCCCGGCTATGATTGAGGTAACCAATTAATTTTTTTAAAAAGGTTTGATCTTGCTAATTTTTGAACTTTGTCAAATAAAATGCCATCTTCAGCTAAATTTACGTGTAATGTTTTATTTGACTTGCATTGACTCTTCTCCACTACAATCCTTTGTTTCTCCATCTTTTCATGATCCAAACCATGTCTTCTTCGTAGTTATCATTAGACTTAATATACGTTAATTGTGTTTATCTGTTTGCATTCCCTCTGAAATGAATAACATGTATTCATAATTAAACATGGATCTCAACCATAGGAATGATAGTACCATGGATGTTACTGGTCATTCCGCTTTTTTTATTTATTTATGGAAATTGTATTCAAAACGTTTAATATCAAACTTTGGAGTTAATTGCTAGAACTTTTAACCGAACAATACTGCTTCTTACAATTATGAACCAATGTTCAACATATGTGATGCATTCTGAAATAATATGAAAATATTTCTTTAGGTTTTCAGGTATCCTTGATGTTCACAATTAGGAAGTCAGTTATCTTATATGGAAACATTCTTAGCTAACTTGAATTTTTAAAAATTTAATCTTTCATATATTTTTATTAATAACATAATACTTCTGGTTTTCCCATTTTAACCACTTGAAAGTATTAATGAATCTACCATAACCTTATTCTAAGATGGCAAGCTAACCTTCCATAAACAATGGTAGCCACCTTTGTTATTGATTAATGAATAAGGAGTTAGTCTAAATACAACATGTTCCACCTAACATGCAAGTTGCACTTCATGAAATTGATTTGTATGCCTGAGTTATTGAATGCTTGCTATTTCTTTCTTTGTTTGTTTCAGTAGGTTCGTTGAAAATCTCATTTAATCGCCATATAACTATTCCCTTTTACCAACTTTTTTAACAGAAGTATAAGCTAAAACACTAGAGTTTATATTTATATGGTATATTGGTTCTTTACATAATTAACACATATTGGTTCATGGGGTTAGACATTCAAATGTATGACGTTGGAAAAAAATTATAATCCCACTTGTTAATCATTTTAAGCATTATTTCCATAGTGATGCTTTCTCAGTCTATTACAAAATTAGGTTCTTGCCTGGATTATGGATATAGTTTGCAGGTGGTGACTAATACTATATGGCTTGTGGAATGTGAAGTTCTTTGTATCCCAAGTGGTAAATCATAGTGGTATCCTTAATTGGTACATTAAAATGGTTTGAATTTACATATTTCTTCATGGTGAACTAAGACTTCAAATGTACCAAACAATTTCAATTTTTTATGTGCAACATGTTCTTCGGGTTTTATACATGATATGGTGTGCATTGTTGATTATAATGCAGGAATAAATAAAAATAACATACATAGGTGATCATTAACATCCAGCCAATTATGAGCTTCTAAATTAAAGTTATATGCATTAGTAGTGACATCCTTTTCTTACTTATCATATATAGTTGAAGTATTTATATACATACATAAATATCTATTTATTTATGTGCGTATGAATATATATTTATTTATGTTTGGTGATTGCAAGTTTGGGATATAATTAAGCTTCTAAGGACGAAATATTTTGAGAAATTTAATACTTGCTTATATTATGAATGCCTTGATTATATAAATTTGCAAGGTAGTTGCTTGCATGGAGGCAATTATTATCATGAAGCGTAGGCCCATGAGGATGTTTACCTAGATTGTTTTTAAAAATGTATGTAAAAGGGGTCAGATCTGGTCTAAAGAAGGCAAATTTAACTATAAATTAATGATGTTTTTTCATATTGCTTAGACAACATGGGTACGTATATTGTAAGTTTGTGTTTTGGTATATTTATTTGTTAACCTCTATACAAATAAATTACTATTGTGAAGCATAATTTGGATTGTTAACATCTGAATGATTTTATTAATTGTTCACAAATTTTTTGTAAAATGCATGACTTTAAAAAAAAATAAGGGACCAGGTGAATGACTTCAATTAATCTACTGTCATAACTGTATCTTTACTATTTTGTTCTCAACAGAGATACATAAGCATGAACTGGGCATAATTAAGGGTTCATCATATCAAACTACTCCTATTGTTCTAAATGCTTTTGGTTTAGTTGCATTTTATCAATATTTTGATTCATGTCATTACAGGAAATGATTTATAACCTGAGACGAGGAATATATGTTAATTCAAGTTCCAACTTCCTTCCATTTTTCTTGAATTAAATACATGGTATTATAATTTTGTGGCAATCAATGATATGAAAAACATGGTATAATCAATGTGGAATGTTTTCTGCGAAGGTTATTTATCTATGGCATTTTCATTTCTCATTAAGTTAAACAAAGAATAAATTAAGTTCATAATCTCAGTTTAACAGTTTTGCAAATTACTGCTTCTTGAATAATTTGCTTTTCGCTCCTAAGTTTTTCCCCTTTTTGTTACTTTTAAATGTCAACATTTAGATTCTTACTAAAAATATTAAAACATAATTTGCATGCTCATAGTTACATAAGTTCCCATACACTTATTTTTTATTTTTGGTTAGTTCTGTCCCCTAAAATCAAATATATTTGCGCACTCTTTATACTTCCAAAGAAATATTATAGAAAAATATTATTGATTTGACACTTCTTTACGACTATACAAACAAATACAATGCAACTACATTTATTTTGCAATACCCGTGTGCAGAGCACGCGTGCGCACTAGTTAATGTAATTAATTATAATAGGTTATTATCCTTCCCCGTTAATTCACTTCTTTTACTGTTGTAACTGTCAACCAATTCCATTCATTTCCATTAATTACAACTAATGACATTTATTTATATCCTTATATATATATATATGCACTAGGCTTCTCACATTAAGCTGACCTCTTGTGTATGCTGGATTTGCCGGGCGATTCCGGGCAGAATTCTTCTACAAGTTGACTTAACCTCGTGTCTTAGCACCATTACATGTTTTATTAATGCACTAGACCCCTCACATTAAATTAAAAACTTGTGGACGCTGGATTTGCCGGCGGTTCTTAGCAGAATTCTATCACAAGTTGAATTTAACCTCGTGTCTAGTTGCATTACAGTTTTCTATTTACTGTAAATTTAGGCATATTACTCTTTCCACATTTTTACTGCAACCTATTTTATATGTCATCATATTATGCCAATTTTATGTCATATGTTCTTCCTAACACATAATTAATTTCATCTCAAAGTAACATGTGATCGTCAAATCCTGTAATTATTCTAATTTAACATGTAATAATTCCAATTTCTACAATTAAGGGTTCAAGTACATAAATGTCACAAGTTAACATGAAATTAGAACAACAGTAATCGCTAAACGTATATTAACAAGTTTATATTTTAACATATGAAATTTTTTTCTCATTAAACGTTTCAACATATGAATTTCGAACATATTAACATCTCAACATGTCATGTTAGCATTTCAACACTTTTAATCATTATACTGGATTTTCATTACAGGTTAACGTGGAATGTCAAATGACAATATATCATTATCAAAAATGATATAACTTAAATCCACTCACCTAAATTGCTTTCCAATTCCTGAACCTGATCCAGATCTAACATTTCATGGTTTCTCCTAACTGGATTTAGAATCTAACAACCATGGATCCACAATTCTTACTAAAAGAAAAAGGGAAGAAAGAGGAAGAAAATTGAATAGACCAAATTTAAGAATTTACCTTACTTAGCATATGATTCTGAAACCTTCTTATTAATATTCATTCTTTTCCTCCAGATTTTGATTTAGAATTTTCCTAAACTAATTATCTAGTTTTTCTGAAGATATTTAAGGAGGAAGAGTGGCAGAGCTTAGACGTTGTCTTAGAGAATGTGAAATTTCGTCTAGGCTCTTCTAGCCTATTTGTAGATGCTCAGGTTCTTATCGTACACGCATCGCTGAGTCAGCATTGAACCCAGTTAAGAAAACAGTCCAGATACGTTAATGAATCTACCTGGATCTAGGGGGTGTCGACCCCCATGTTGACCCCCCTACAGGGGTGTCACCCCCTATAGTTCCCACGAGCTGTTTTGGCGCAGAAATTTGAATCTCTAATGTTTGAATTTCTGGAATTTATTTAACTGTTATATTCACATGTAATCTTCTTATACATATACAAATTTTCTGGTGACCATTTTATGCATATATATATATATATATATATATATATATATATATATATATATACGCACAACTTTTGTTTCATTTACAAAATTCAAATGGTGTTGCAGCGTTATTTGATTCGTACCATATTCTGTGATTGCAGCCTTGATTTGAATTTTCCTCGTGTATATATATATATATATATTTTCACATATATGCATATATATTCTCATATATATATATACACATATATTTCTTTACTTCCTAATATGTATATTCTCCTTATATGTGCGTTTATACATATTTTTCTCTTATGAACATGTGTTATTTTAGTCGTTCCCTTAAAACAAAAATACGATGGCGGCAGTGATCAAACTTTATACCTTTTGTATGCAAACCACAAGCTCTAACCAATTAGACTACTAAGGCTATCGTTAACAAGGCTTAGAACAATGTTAATTATTGTTCTCTTCTTACTTCTCATTTTCATGTTTGTTACAATATTTTATTTAACCCATTGCATGAATCTTTTCTTTTATTTCTCTTTTATTATTAATGCATAATCGGTGCATGCAACATATTTACACTGCATGCAACCAATTCTTTCTTCCTTTTAATGCATTAACATCTTCTTCTTTTTCAGTGCATGTATTAATTACATGCAATCACATATTATCTTTTTTTTATTATTCATATGTGTATTTATGTTTATGCATATATATAAACATATGCATTATTTAATTGTTAAATTGTCATAAAATGCGGGGTGTTACAAATACTGGCCTGATCCATTTTTCTTGGATGTGCTTGCTGTGTTGACCATTTTCATGCATTTACGGATTAACTTGAAGGTGTCTACGTACATATGCACTTATGCCGTTGTGCATGCTTGAGTTTTGTACCTGTTCCCCTGAAAAATATCTGTATATAAGTGCAAAAATATTTTTCTATTTAAATCAGTAGACCACCAGACGGTGTGTCGTGCCTGGTCAAGATAAGCAGACTACAAATGTGAGTCGTGGTTGGTCTTGATCAGCAGACCAGTATAGCTATGTTGTGGCTGATCTACAAGTACAATATTCAGTCTATCTTGTGGTTTACAGTGAATCACTGTGAATATCACAAGAAGTCTATACTCAAATGAATAAATATATATCTGAACAGTTCTACAAAGGTGATGAGAAACACACCAAAAATCTAAAGCAAATAAGATTTAAAATTAAATTTATAATTTTCTACAGCTAATTCTATTTTGTTCCAGTTAACGTGTGTGCAGAGCCGGCCTAAGGGGTAGGCGACCAAGGCGGTTGCCTAGGGCAGCACGGTCGGAGAAGGAGGAGGGGGAAGCAAAGTTTGCTTGATCCTTTTAGATTTTTTTGTAAAAAGCATAGGGCACTTAATTATCAAGTAGTTATGTAGCTTGGTGGTAGTAGAATTGCGGAAGTGTTGGAGCTACCTGGATTCAAGACCTAGTATTTGCACATTTTTCTAAAAAAAAATCTCTTTTCCGTGGGTTTGCCTAGGGCATCCATCCCTATTGGGTCGGCCCTGCGTGTGTGTTTTTATGATAGGTATGCAGGTGAATGGGAACGATCTGAACCATGTGAAGACTCAATGTAATATACTATTGAATTCTAAATAGTGGGGTCAGAACTATGTACCATTTCAAATTTTGAAATAAAATATTTTTTTGAATAAAAACACTGTTTGAATACTGAATTTCTGCAATAACATTTTATTCAATATAAATATTTGTTTCTGTATGTGATATAATACTGAATAGTACAATTATAGACATATTTATATAATAGTATATATGTTTGTTATCATCAAGCAAAAAATCATATTGTTATACTCAACAATCTCCCCTTTCGATGATAACAAAAATACATTAAGAATTCGAATGTGATAAATGTGTTTCAATATGAAATGTTGCATTCCCCCTATTTATATGCTCCCTCTACAACTGAACCCCCTACATATGTGCATATGAGTGAGTTTAAAAACAATTGAATTTACAATATTAAAATATTCTTGAATTATTCACTCATCAATCAAAATCTTAACCATTATCCCCTTTTGTTATCATCAAAAGGATAGTAGAAATCGAAATAGTGATGAATATTGACTAGAAATATTAATTCAAAATAAGAGAGAGAATATACATCATAAATCTCACTTATTCAAACAAAAATCATAATATCCTTCAAATTAGAAGCATATTTCACTTTTCAGAATGATCGATTTATGATTGGTTTTATAAAATGAGGACAGTTATAAAATTTTAAATATATGAATATGAATTCCAAAAAAATTCAAATAAATTTTAAAATTAAGCACAAAATGATTTAGGCACTTTCTAATCACGTATAAACGCTATGACTTTTAAATGGGGTTAATAGTATCATAAATTTGTTAAATATTTTCTAATCATGTATAACCGCTAGGCTTTTTAAATGAGATTAGAAGAATAATTAACTTTATCCTCTCTTGTAGGAGTTTTATCCATGCATAACCGCAAGGACATTTTAATGAGAATAAAAGTACGTGCAGAGATTAAGGTGATTCACCCATGCATAACTGCTAGGACTACCAAGGATAAAAATAATAACATTTTTTCAAAAACAATTTCAAAAATATTTTTCCTTATTTCCTAACAAAAAATTTAAACTCTCCACATCATATAAAACCATGATGAATGACAGAAAGATGGCAGAAAAAGAAGATGGTCGTGAAATAAGCACAAATTCAAAAATATTACAAAATTTATCTAATTATTATGAGAATTTAAATGATATCTCCTCTTGTTATGAAATATATTATAGTCACAATTCATCACAATTTCAAAAATATAATAATAATTTTGACGAGTTCCAAAATGGTTCAACTTGATCAATAATTTCAATTCTTTGAATAAATAATCAAAAAAATGATTTTAAATTTGAAAATATCAGTTTTAAGAGGGTATCTAAAGGAACTACGCAAGTCAAAAATCATTTTTTTAAAATCAATCAGTTGAATGTAAAAAATTTAAAACTTCTAAGACTGATACCACGTGTAGGTCCTAATTTCCCATAGTGGCACTACAATGTATCTCAGACATGGGTTTTTCAACAAATTGTCCAATCATCAAGCCCTAGCAAACAAATCTAACATTTCAATTTCCTTTATCAAAGCAGTAGAAACTCAGAATAAAACACCATAAGAGATTTTTTCACAACATTTTCTTCAATCCCAAGAGACAATCGATATCCAAGTCTAAAATCGTTCATTTGAAATCATTTGATGAGATGTTTAATTTCAAAGATCAAATTTAAATTTAATAACCCAAGTGATTCAAAATCCATCACACATGATTTTCCAAATAAAGTCCACTTATAATAGTGCCGGAGATCAACCAAGCACTAACCACAAGTAGTTTGAAAATTCAAAACCAAGTCAAATCAAAAACTATAAACTTATCACAACGTATCAATTATAGCTTTCAAGTAGTGCACTGTATTGATTGCAGTTTTTCAAGTATTTCCAAGGAGAATTAACAGAAACTAAAAACAAAAAAGTCTAGCTTTCCAAATAATCAAGAATTTTAGAATTTCGAGTAACAGAGTTCAAGGTATGCTCAAAATACTATGGCAGTGCTGTAACGACCCAGGATTTTGGAGATTACCGTAATATTAATAAAATTATCATGGAATTTATAATTTAATATGAAGTTTGCAAATAATTAATGGAATAAATCAAAGACCAATATTGTTTACTTAAGATAAAGAATGTTTGTTGAATAAATAATTGGGGTTGGTGTAATATATATATATATATGTGTGTGTGTGTGTGTGTGTGTGTGTGTGAATAAAGTTAAAAACACTTTATTTGGGGATTGGATGAAAGGTATATATATATAATGAAAATCAGTTATTGGGTTAAGCTTGATGGTATTCGAATTGTATTCTAATATTAGCCTTTTATTGTAACATAAAAGGACAATTATGAAGAAAATAATTTTTTGATGAAATAATACTTAAAATGACGTTTTAATTTTTTTTTTTAAATGCTAAAACACTTTTGTACAAATTTGAGGATGATAATATAATTTTTATATGCTTAGAATTTGTCAAATTAGAAAGATTCGTCCTTGAACAACAATATTGTTAACTATTGTTGAATAAAAGATTTAAAATGCAAAATATGTCTTTTTTTGTCGAAAATAAAATTTTGTTATTTTCAAAATGTTCATTTTGTTAAAACAAGAAAAACACAATTTGTTTGGTTGAAATATGTTGAGAATCGAGCAAAATATGTACATATTGGCTTTGAATTGAATTTTTCATATTCTAAGTGTTGTAATTGGGTTTTAATGAAATTTTCCATACCCAATAGCCCATTAGTGCAAATTTGGAAACTTCATAAAGAAAAACACGACATTCTCTTTTCATCTTCTTCATCAGAAAATTAAGAAGAACAGAAAAATGGTCACCACATGAATTCAAACTTCAAACAAATTGCAATTTTCGAAGAAAATTCTTGTTGAAATCATAAGATAGAGGTAATCTCCATCATCTCAAGCGTTATCCCTATCTAGTTTGGAGAATTGTTTACTGTAAATTAATTTTGTTGACTATTTCTTGTTGCATGCCTATGAATCTTTCATTTTAGGTTTTGGAAGTTCTAATCTTCACTAAAGCTTCGAATTTGCTGCCAAAATCCTTGGTAGATCTTGATTCAGGCAACTGGTAAGAAAAGATGCTTACAGTAAGCTAAAACTTGTTAATTTGATGTATTTTGGTGAAATCCCTTAGTGCTTTTTCTGAGTTTTTTTGACAGCACGTATGTATGAAAATGCACTATAGTAAAATCATCATATCTTCCTCGTTTCTTATAGTAATTAGGTTAAAAAAAATTTGTTCGAAAATAGATTTGATAAGCTACATTTTTCGTTCATATTGTTTTTAAATTTTTTATCGTTTACTAGGTCTAAATCAGGTTACAAACTGATGTATAATTTTTTGTTTTTTTCCAATATATCTCGTTTTCTAAAAGTGCACTATAGTAAAACCATCATATCTTTTGCGACTTTTATCCGATTTAGGTCAAAAAAATTTGTTAGAAACTAGATTCGACAGTTTTTATTCATATTTTTTCTTGAAATTTCATCATTTGATAGACCTGAAACAGATTTCAAAATGATGTTATAGTTCTGTCTTTTGCCTAATTTTCTGAGTTGGAACTTGAAATTGTTTTAGTCATAAATTTTTTTTAAATCGAAATTTGATAATTCTTGATGACTCGGAAAGCTAAAAACATTTTCTATAAGCTCATTTATTAAATTTTCTGTAAGTATGATGTTTTGTTGCACAAAATTGGGTTTTTACTGTTATTTTGAGTGTAATCCAATGTAGCTCAATGGTTGAAACTGAAGTTTGTTTTCGCCATAACTTCTTCATTATTAATCCGAATTGGATGATTTTTGATGATTTAAGAAGCTTAGACATACAGCTACAATTTTCTGTATTGAGTTTTATTATGATTCAGAGGTTTACTAGAATAAAGTTATGCTAGTTTGTTGTTGTCCCAAAAGCAAATGGACAACAACGATCACAAGTCATATTTGATGATGTTTTTATAACGATGTGATGTTTATGATGAATTTTAACTTGCCAATGAGACGAGGCAAGCCATTTTATGATGTATTTATGATGTTTCGATATTACGATGGATTTTAACTTGTCGATGAGATGAAACAAGTGATGATGCCTTCTACTACTCATCGGATAGAGACAGAGAAAAAAGAGTGATGAGATAAGTTAATATCTTTATATACTCATCGATGAGAAGTGGCAATATATATATAATGTTTTATAGTGTTGTATCAACTAATGGCTAGTAAACCGTTAGGTATGAACGTATAGTATGGGACATACGTTGACACCTTATGGGTTCCTATCTGAGAGGTTGAGATACATTCAAGATGATTACTAGTACTACGACCGAGTACTCGATAGGAGTCATCACAATGTTTTGACTATAGCCATCATGATGATTACGATGTTTTGTGACTCCAATCATCACTACGTTATTACTCGGACTTTGGGACTAAGGGCATATGTTTCGGCTTTAGTCATCATGATGATTTTGATGTTGTGTCCCTAGTCATCATGATGGATGGTACCAATATGTAGTGCTAGTCAAGATGGTGCTCGAGCAGATGTGTTTTCTATTGATGAATTTGATTGGATGTTTGAATAAGGCCTTGAGATGGAATAAGGCTACATTTATATTATTGTTTTAGGATTATATCATTTATGATGGTTTATGAAGTTGTTAAGACGATTTTAATGGTTTTTATTGTGGTTCACCCTTACTTATTGCCTTGAGTTGATGTGAAGTAGAACCATATATCCATCACATATTCGTATGATTCCATGAATTAGTAGATGAACTCATGACTCATATATCCTTCTATTGGCGACAATGGAATGAAATTTCCCTTTTCATTTATTACTAAGACCTATAATAATGTAAGTTCGAGCCTACCTGACCCGTGTGTTTTCACTCGGGTCAGACCGAGTTGCAGGTCAGGATATTATAGCTTGCACCATCTTGGATCTTTTTGGACTTCACTGTTGGGACATGGACACATCGCTATCTATTTAGTTATCTTTTTTGGCTTGTACTCATGATGTAACTGTTATTTTGGGGATGGTTACGTATATATGTATATTGCGGCATTGTACCACATTGTATAGGATGTATTATATGTGATGTATGGGTAGGCACTTGTATGTATATATATGTGCATGTTGATCTATGATGGTGTTCTGTGATTGATGTGTGTTTGCATCTACATTTATTCTAAGACGGTCCCAACCCAATATGGTATTGTATTCGTTATGGACTGAGTATGTCGACTAAGATGAAAGGAAAAAAAAACATCGACATACTTAGTGCATAACTAGTACATTACCATGTTGGTTGCCCCTATTATACCCTGTTCTCTTCATTAGTAGACAGGATTAACAAGTAATTCTCTTTATTAACATTGATCTCAGGGTGGGGTGTCACAACTTTGTGTCAGAGATGAGGTTTCAGAATAAATGTAATATAAGCAGGACAACATTCATAGTAATCGTATAACAAATATAATACATTGTACATGACATCCCTTAATCATGTTTTCTTTTAGCATATCCTTGTCTTTCTCTTATCTGGTGTCCTTTTTTTATTCCTTTGGGGTAGATAGAAAGGAATATGTCTAGGAATGATAAATTAATTCCGTAGTATTACTTAATTATTACATTTGATTTTTATAATATATCTATCTACTCTGTGAATGATGCTATCTTATTTTTTTCCCAGCTATGTCTGGTAGAGGAAGAGGGCGCCCCTCAGTGGCGGGACCATCCAGTGGTTCTCATCCCAAAGGAGTATGTATGTCTACTGATCAGATCCTTAAGTTAATTAGGAGAACTCAACCTCCTGCTCCACCTCGCTCTTCTCCTCCGCACAAATCCCCGTTTGCACGCATGATTAGTGATTTTACTCATCTCGATGGCAAGGTTTTTAAAGGCACGGAGTCAGTTTTAGAGGTTCAGGCTTGGCTCCGCACTAGTGAGCGCATATTTACTCGCATGAATATCTCCAGCTACCATCGTGTTCTTATTGCATCTAGTATGTTACATGGACGTGCAATGGATTGGTATGACTTGCTTATTGCGGAGGTTGATGAGGAGACTTTGGAGTAGGATCAGTTTAAAGAAATATTTGAGCTCAAGCTTATTCCAGAGTCTGAGAAGGCAAATCTTGCTAGACGCTTCCTTGAGCTCAAACAAGGGAAGTCTTCCATTGGTGAGTATGTTGCATCTTTTGAGGCCCTTTCTAAGTATGAGATCGAGCATATTTCCACTCCATATAAGAAGAACCTTAAGTTCGTTTCTAGACTGAAGAAGTATTTGAAGAAACCCCTCATCCTTCAGCTTAAGCTTACTTTTGAGTAGCCAGTGGATGTTGCCCTTCATCTTGAAGCGGTCGAGAAGGATAAGGAAAGTAAAGGTGAGGGAGAAAGTAAGAGTAATTGTGACACCCCACCTCCGCCAATGCCACTCTTGCAAGGACATTAGCTTTGGAGGGGCGTTAAACAAGGTAAACATGCATGCAGATATCACAAGACAGAACATATAAGTAAAACAGAGTAGTAAAGCAGCGGATAAAACTTGCATTTCCAAAACCATAGTTAAGTTACAATAAAGTACTTAGTCATAATTTTCCAACAAACAATAGTCTAGATAAAAGCATAAACTGAAAAACTGAAATACATAAAGTATTATCCCCAAAGTGAAGTGATAAACCATAGCTAGCTCAATGTCCAAACCCGTACATGAGCAAATCCAGTAAGCAAGCTAGAAAGATCCAAGCTAAGCTCCAATGTTCCCACCCTGAGGACCTGAGGGGGGGAAACAGAAGACACGAGGCGAAAGAAAACAGGTCAGTCAAAAAGACTGGTAACCCTACTACTATCTGTCTATGAACTAGTAAAGTTAACTGGCATGAGAAGCTGAGATGAACATAAGGATAACAACATACTGGCATGATGATTAACTAACAAGATAGATAAAGGTGTCATCGCATAATTAAGGTTAAGTTTTGCACCACGGGTGTACTAGCATTCTAACATGTCAAGTAAAAACAAGAATTGATCCCTTGGCCCAAGCTCGGCCCAATATAATGAGGTGACCTAAATCAAGGTCCAACTACACAGTCTAGTAGATCGGCTCCCTATAAGCCTAACTCGTCAAGTGTCGGTGTCATACGGCCTAGTCATGTAATGTAGTTGACTGTGCAGGGTCCACCCCATAGGGTGTATCAGGCCCTACGGTGTAACCCTCAGACACCATTACAGGATGCACAGTCCAAACCTACCGATGCCCGTGTTCAACTCCGGACTTGATGTGCACGACCATGGTCCGCCTGAACAATCGGCGCATCATTCAGCCGTCTCTTTTGGTCTCTTACAATCAGCCCAGTAATCGTGCCCCACCCTAGCCTAGTCCTAGGGTCTTATGATACTACCTAGAAGGTTACTGCTGAAAAGGACCACGCAACTAGGGTTTCTTAACGGGTTAAATGTGGTTAACCGGATCCAAATGTGGATTAAATCGGTTAAGAGTACCCAAGGCTCCTGACTTAACCTCGATTAATCCATCAAGCCCAAATTGGTTAAGTATTAAGTGGACCATGACTTAACCCTAATCAGGAGGCATTAATTAACTTAATGCGCTTTAACCTCTCACATTAGACTTTGTTGTGGTTACTAGTTAAGCCGGGCAGGTCCGGGTAGCTTTACACCACAACTAGGTCTAACCTCGGGTTCGAGCACAACATGACCAACTTCTCACATTGGGTCCTATTGTTTGTAGCCACTAGTTAATCCGGGCGGGTCCGGGTAGATTTATGCTACAAACTCAACCCAGCCTCGAGTTGGCCACACTCATATTTGCAAAGTGTCATGTCCATTATGTTTCCAAAACATAATTACAAGTTAACATATCACGGTATGTTATAAAAACCATGTTTATGTCATAATGTTACCCAACCCCAACGTAATCCCATCGTTTACATAATCGCAACAACGCATAAAGGATAAAATGGGGAACTTAGCATAATCATGACATAAAGGTATTGAAGCCACAAGTTTATCATGGTGGCATATGAAATGTACATATGTTCATATACTTGCATATTGCATTATTAGGCTTCAAAAGCATGCTTAAAACCAAACTTAGCACATGAGTGATACATGGTGATAAATGACATGTAGAAGTTGCTAGAAGTTCGCATTTAGCCTCATATGCAAGTTATCATAAGGGATATGATTACTTCCATGTTGCCAAAATGCAACCTTCAACATAAAGCTTGAAGCTTTAAGCTCACAACTTCAAGTTTAACTTGCATAACATGATAACATGATCAACCCAAACTTGCATAACATAGCAACATGTGTCATACATAATGATTAAACCCACTTGCATAATGATCATCCAAACTTGCATATAATGATCTACCAAACTTGCATATAATGATCAACCAAACTTGCATATAATGATCAACCAAACTTGCATATAATGATCAACCAAACTTGCATATAATGATCAACCCCAAACTTGCATCATTCATTTAACTTTAGAGTTAATAAAAAGAAAGTAGAAAAGGGCTTACAATGCTATGAAGACACAAATAAATACTTATTAAAAGATTGAGACGAAGCCCTTATGCAATCACCAAAAAGACCCAAATATGCAAGCTCCAAATGAAAAACCCTTGAGCCAAATCAATAAAAACCCTTGCTTTGAAATATAAATGTTGCAACTTGACTTGAATGCAAACTAAGAACATTCATACAAGCTTGAAAATACTTGTATGCATTCAAAATCTCTCATATAATTTAACTTAGAAATTTTAGCATGAGAGTGGAGGCCATGAGAGGAACAATTTTGGCATAGTTTAGTTGTAGGAATGAATAATGATGATTTAGGCTAGGTGTTAGCTCCTTTTTATAGAAGATTAGGATAATATTAGCCATAGGATTAACCCTAGATTCAATCCAAGCCATCAAAGCATGTCTTGGGGAAGAAGTCAAGTGTAGGAACCATCTAGGGCCTTTAGATTAAAGCTGAACTATGAGAACCATTCAAATGCAAAATCTGCATTTGAGCGAATCGGCCCACGGGTTGACAGCCAAACACCTGGATTAACCCCTAGTCGACCCAGCGAGCTCGGGTCGACCTCAAAAATCGGCCGGTTCGGTTATTCCCCTCTCCCAATTCGCTGTTTTGAACATTTTTGCATATTTATTTATTTAATTTTCAATTATATATATATATCAATATATATATATTTCTCTGCGCAACCCATTTCACTTAATTAAGTATACTTTAATTTGTGAATTTTTCGTGAAACTTCGCGAGGCCATATCTTGGTCATACGGACTCCGATTTTCGAAAACTCGGACTCTATTTCGCGTATTTTTCCGAGATGAACGCAATGGCACAGCCCGTTTCCCTTGATTCATATTTTACAGTTTAATTCTGCCTCCATTTATGTTATAACATGTTATTCAAAAATACGGGTTGTTACATTCTCCCCTCCTTAAAGGATTTCGTCCCCGAAATCTCCAAGTTAGGAAGAACGTATCCTACCATCCATCATCCATCTACTCAAAACATCATCCACGGTCAATCATTGTCCTTAAAAGGTTCTATATGTTGTATGATCATATGCGAAGGTGTGTATATATGTACTTATCTAATGCGAAAATCATGAGGTTACTGATTCAGTAAACCCCCTTAATGCAAAATATGTTAGTGAAATGAGTCCATATGTATGCAAATTCCTAACATAATTTATAATCTCTACATGAGTGCACATAACATTCATCCATATGCAAAATCCACGTGATAGCATAACAAGTCTTCATCCATGAATAAGCATAAACACTCATGCATATGCAGTATGAAAGTGTGTGAGCCGATCTTAGTGCCTAACGTGTATTATGCATCCACGAGTATCCACTTGCAAACACTTGCAACCACTTGCAAACATCAAACATAACATGTTTCAAATACATGTTTCAACCAAGGGTTTCTACCTAAGGTTCTCATGACAAGATTTACGAAACAAGATAAACTGGATAAGCATGGATAGCAAAGGGAAGATATACCAATCTAGGAAAAGAGATTGAAAATGTATCCTCCAAGAGAAATGGATAAAGCACGCGCCTCTTCTCCTTGGTTTCCCAAGTTGCGTCTCCCTCTGTTTCACTCCATTGCGCCTTAACAAGCTTAACTTCTTTGCTTCTTAGCTTCTTTGTCTTCATTTCCATGATACGAATCGGAGCTCGTCTCAGGGTTGCTTCATCCTCTACCTCCATGTCTTCAAGAATACTTGGTTCAACCACCTCAGCGGACTCATGTAGGCACTTTCGGAGATGCGAGACATGAAAGACATTATGCACTCCGGCTAGCTTCTCGGGCAATCCCACCTTATAGGGCATCTTTCCAATTCTCTCTATGATAGGGAAGGGTCCTACGAACCTTGGTGCCAGCTTCCCCGCTGCTCCAAAACGTACCACATTTCGCAAAGGAGAAACCTTCACGAAAACCATGTCTCCCACTTCGAATTCCAAATCTGCCCCTCGCCTGTCAGCATAGGATTTCTGTCTGTCTTGGGCTGCTTTCATCCGTCTTCTCACTAATTCAACTTTCTCGGATGTGTCCCGTATCATATCGGGCCCAAGTATAAGTCTATCTGTTGTCTCCCACCAACAAGAAGGTGACCTACACGGCCTCCCATACAAAGCTTCAAATGGTGCCATCCCTATGCTGGCTTGATAGCTATTATTTTAAGCGAACTCTACAAGAGGAAGGTGGTCTTCCCAAGTACCACCAAAGTCGAGAGCATAAAGCCTTAAGAGATCTTCTAGCACTCTATTCACCCTTTCGGTTTGGCCATCCGTCTGGGGGTGATAGTCTGTACTCAGATTCAATCGTGTACCCATCGCTTCTTGCAAACTGTTCCAGAACTGACTAGTGAAAATTGGGTCACGATCGCTAACTATGCTAGAAGGAACTCCATGCAACCGCACTATCTCTCGAAGATAAATAGATGCCAACCCTGCTGCGGTCCTCTTGCTCTTTACTGGGATGAAGTGAGCACTCTTCGTAAGTCTGTCAATTATTACCCATATCCCAAAAAGCCCAAATAGTTTGGTGACGAACATCTTCACCCCAACTATATCTCACAAACAGGCGAGTCATACTACTTATGGGGTTTGCAACAGAACTAAGATTAAGGATAGGGCCGAGAGGATATACTTAAAAGATAGCATGCGAGAAAGCTCTACGGAACAATAGGGATCAAGGATATACTCTTAGAAAGAGATATAATGCGCGTATCTAGTCTTCAGTCTTCTAAGCCGCATTTTCTTGTGCTTAATCCCATCGTGCCTTGACCGTCTTATAACTTCGCAATTCCGTAGTTCTTAATTCTTGTTTCCAAAATATGAGTTAGAACTCATTTCACCGTTGCCTCTCATTCCCCTTCCACTAATCCTTTACCTAAAATACTTGGCTTCCACCCAACTGCATACTCATGCAAAGACTAAGTTCTTCTTCGTCAACTTAGTTAGAGGGGCCGAAATCTTAGCGAAGTCTCTGATGAACTTCCTATAGTAGCCCGCCAAACCGAGAAAGCTTCTTACTTCGGTCGCATTCCTAGGAGTCTTCCAATCTTGAACCACAACCACTTTCGCGGGATCCACCGCTATGCCTTGCTTAGAAACTATATGTCCAAGAAACCGAACTTCCCTTCTCCAGAAATGACATTTGGAGAGCTTGGCTTTCAACTGATGCGCTCTAAGTGTATCCATCACTTCCTTGAGATATCTGGCATGTTCTTCCTCGTCCTTTGAGAGGATCAGAATATCATCCATGAAGACAACAACAAACTTGTTGAGGAACTCCCTGAACACCCTATTCATCAAGTCTACGAAGTAGGCGGGTGCATTAGTCAATCCGAATGGCATGACAAGCCATTCAAAGAATCCATCCAGAGTCCTAAACGCAGTTTTATCAATGCTATCCTCAGCTACTCTAAGCTGATGGAATCCGGTGGCTAGATCGAGCTGAGAGAAAACAGAAGCACCTACAAGCTGGTCAAAGAGATCATCAATCCTCGGTAACGGGTGCCTATTCTTCTTTGTCAGCTTGTTCAACTCTCGATAATCAACACATAGACGAAGCGAACCATCCGCCTTAGTAGCGAATACCACCGGAGCACCCCATTCAGAAATGCTTCATCTAATAAAAACCCTTCTCAAGCAGCTCCTTGATTTGTTTACTGAGCTCCCTTCTCTCATGAGGGGCCATGTGCCTAACGGGCAATGATACTGGCTTGGCATTATCGACTAGATAAATGCGGAAATCTATCTCTCGTTTAGGGGGTAACCCCTTAACTTCTTCAAAGACATCAGGATAGTCTCGGACCACCCTTACAGATTGCAGATCATCGATGGACGAGTCGAGAGATTCAAGATAACATAACATGACGGGACCTCTAGGATTACAAGAAATTTCTAGGGTATCGAGGCGAGTCATGAGCCTCCCCGCCCTATGCTTACAATCGAGGATGGCTCCATAACTGGACAACCAATCCACACCCCAAAATCAATCCGTATCCCATAACCCGAGAACCTAAGCATTACACATGAATTCTATGCTCAAGATAGAGATTTTCAAATCCATACAAACCACAGGTAGATGGGCGGAACCCCCAATTGGATTTGAAACACTAACGGGATCCTCAACTAGGCTAGTACTTAGGTGCAAACTTTCAACAATGTCAGAGGAAATAAAACTATGCGATACGCCAGAATCAAACAAGGTGCGAACAGGATAATCAGAAATATAAACAAGACTTTCTACAGAAATACTACCTCGATCCTGAGCTGGAGCAGTGTTGAGAGCATGCACTCGCCCTCCAAAAGGTCCTGCACGCTGATTCTGCCCTTGCCCTTGTCCTTGCTTCTTGGGGCAATCCTTGCTAAGATGTCCAGGCTCTCCACAGTGAAAGCATTCGCCCAACTTCCTCTTCTTCTTCCTACAGTCTTTGGCTATGTGCCCAGTAATCCCACAGAAGTTGCACTTCCTCCTTTCTCTTGACTTGTTGTTCTTGCTATTGTTGTTCTTGCCTCCTTTTCCGGAATCTACCTTCTCGCCTTGAGACTCATTTGCCTTGACCTCCTTCTTGCCACTCTTATCTCCCTCTTGAAGCAGGGCCATATCCACCAAACTCTCGAAAGTTGCCCCCAGGGGTATATGAGACATGGCCAAACCGCGTAATGGCTCATTCAATCCTAGAGCAAAGTGTAGGGCCTTCTTCCGAGCTATGTTTACCAATTCTAGACCGAACTGAGCAAGTTGATTAAACATATCCACGTATTCCCTAATTGTCATGTCCCCTTGCTTTAGAGATAGGAACTTCTCCATCTGAAGATTCTCTTCTGTCGATGATAGGAACTTTAGTCCAAACCTTCTCCTAAAGTCATCCCAAGTCTCAATTGGAGTAACAACCCGGAAAATCTGGGCCAGTTTAAAATTTTTATTTTGGCGATTATAGCGAATTTTGGATATTTAAAATAGATTATTTTTAATAATATCGACGTGAAATTTATTTTGAATAGAATTCGAACGTATATATTATACGCGTCGTCGTTAGAATATAAAAATTTATATATAATTATAAATAGAATTGAAAATGGCGCGGTAGTTCGATAATTCGATTTCAAACTTCAATTGAATGTACCGGGTGCAAAACAATCCGGATTTTAGTGAAACCAAAAACACTAGGATCTAATTGATAATATCTTTCCAACGAATCCGAAAAATCAAAATTTCATAGCGGGGATCGAAAGATATGTCCAGTTGAAAATTCTGAATAGTCGCTATGGAATTCAGGCCCTTAAAAATGGACATTTTGCAAACGACCTCGGATTTCGACGAAATCAGTTTTGTTGGGTCCGGGATGTGAAGTTATTGCTAGATTCCAAATTTCATAATTTTTCGAATCAATATGTGAGCGTGGCAAAGGAAAACGCGTTAGACCAGTTTCAGTTGATTTTAATCGACTGGAAATTGGCCCTTTTTCTAACGGTCTCAGAATTCGACGAAACTAGTTTTGTTAGGACCATATCGTCAATACGAAGCTAGAAAATATTTTTCTGGAATTTATAGAGTTAGTATGTGACCCCGGCAATTTGAAATGTACGTTTAAAATTCAATATAATGATTTAAATGTAAATGCAACGGAAACTGATCGAAACGGTCGATTCAGCTTGCGGTACATATCCCATTGTGTTCGGAATGGGGGTGAAACGCTACGGGCGGCAGGCGGTGGGCCTCGATTAGAGGTCGTATGTAAAAGTCAACTTTTTTTGAATTTTAAATTAATAAAAAAAAAGAAAAAATTTAATTTCTCTCTCTCCTTCCCTTTATCATTGTTCTGGCCCCCCCCTTTTCTTTCATTCGTTCGAATCAAAGATCAAAATAAAAAATATATATATAATAGCCGCTCCTCAAATCGACCGCCGCCATCGATCTCCGACCACCGCTCTATCGCCAGCACCCCCCCCCCCATCGTCGACGCTCCACCTTAGGCCCCTCCTGCCTCGTCAGCAACGTGCGAGACCCACCTCCGCCACCTGCTCTGGCACTCCGTGCCTCCCCCGCCTCCCTCACGAACCCGCGATCACCTGACAACCCCCCCCCCCCCCTAAGCCTGCTGCCGCCAGTAAAACCCCCCCCTCTCTGTAAGTCAATTTTTTTTCCTTTTCTTTCCTTTTTATTTATTATTTTATTACTGTTTTATTTTAACAGATTTAAAAACTGTTTTTATTTTAACAGATAAAAACTGATTTAAAGAAAATATAAAACTGATTTAGATTTAAAAATATAAAACCTGATTTTGTTAAAAAATGAAACTGAAATTATATAAAGTAAAAACTGTTTTTTTTATAGGTTTTAAAAACTGAAAATTATGTAAAGATTTAGATTTTAAAAGGGAAAAGATTTAGATTTTAAAAGGGAAAATGTTAGATTTTTGAGATAGAAAAGGCGAAATCTTTATATTAGTAATAGCGTTAGAAAAATATAAATTTTACCTATATAGTAGCGTTGAAGAAAAAAAATAAAGTTGTTCTAGACATAGAAAATAGAATTATTTTTGAAAGGAGAAAATAACATACCTTGTTTGAAAATAGAAAAAACATACCTTGTTTGAAAATAGAAAAAAAACATACCTTGTTTGAAAATAGGAAAAACATACCTTGTTTGAAAAAAACATTCTTTGTTTTGTAAATAGAAATAGTGAAATAAAAATTCGATTTTTATATATTGAACTTTGAAATAAAAATTCGATTTTTATATATTGAACTTTGAAATAAAAATTCGATTTTTATATATTGAACTTTGAAATAAAAATTCGATTTTTATATATTGAACCTTGAAATAAAAATTCGTTTTTTATATATGGAATAGCGAAGTAAAAATTCGATTTTTTTTACGTATGTAGTGAAAGCAGCAACGAAGGTGACAAAAAGGCGAAACGACGAAGACTTCTGCAAAAGAAGAGCCGTGGAGCTAGGATAGCTATAGGTGAGAATTTCTCACCTTTCAATTTCCTTTCTAGTTATATATATATACTAGGATGCAGACGGTGCTTAGCAGCACCCGACACAATCGTCCACAGACCATGGACTTGTTTGTTTGGCTGTTTGGTAATTGATTGCGATATTGGTTTGAATGTGGTTTGTGGTGTGAAAAATCGAATCGATAAATTGGTTAGGATTAGACGTGCGCCGTTATAAGGCGAAGGAGTAAGGCTAGGTTAGACTCTTACTCCAAATTTTGTGGTTTGCATAACGAAATTGATTTGATTGATGTGTGAATGGCGTGGGCCTTCACTAGACCGGGGATAAGGCTAGGCCTCGTCCCGTTTCTAGTATCGTGCCGTTATGCCGCCGAAATTTTCTAAAATATGTTAGAAAAATAAAAATATCATTTTATTTAAAGAATGAACTGAATAGAAATTCATATGTTGGAATAAAATGTTTTATCGTTAAAAATATAATTTTTAACGTGAATGTGAATAAATAAATATTCATTTACAAACCAGACGGTTTGTTTATGTACACCTATTTGAAGGACATTGATTGGGACGATAAATTTTACACATCGCCCAAATGCACGAATAAAATCTGTGTTTGATTGCTTGAAACCCCACACGAGTGTTGGGATGAAATTTGAAGTTCACTCATCCTGATTGATTGAATATGTCGATCGATTGATTGACAGGCTGTTATAAGCGTTAGATATCTATATTTGATGCTTATACAGTGTAGTGCACTTTGGTTGATGGTTGATTATTTTTCAATGCTATGATATACATGTGTTGTATGAAAATCCATATAATTAACTTTATATGGTAATTGATTGGGCCTCATTCCAATTTGAAAAATAAAGAATATTATAAAATAAAGGTTCATGTGTTGATAGTACTCATTCATTGAGATTGGTCATGTGTTGAACGAAATATTTTTGTAATAAAATTTACATCTTTATCAATATAAAATAAAAGTTCATGTGTTGACAGTACTCATTCATTGAGATTGGTCATGTGTTGAACGAAATATTTTGATAATAACAACTATTTTGAAAAAGAAATATTTGAAAATAGAAATTTATGAAGCCGTGTTGATTAGATTGACGCCATTTTGACGTGAACGATATTTATATCGATTTTATCGATTTCGAAATAAATTGAATTGAAAACGATTTCGAAATGAATTGAATTGAAAACGATTTCGAAAGGAAATGAATTGAAAACGATTTCGAAATGAATTGAATTGAAAACGAATTCGAATTGAATTTTAAAACGAATTCAAATGAATTCAAATTGAATTGAATTTTGAATTGAATAGAAATGAATTTTAAAACGAATCTGTAAAGAAGAATTCAATTTTGATTTGAATTGAAACGGAAGTTGAAATTGCTTTTGAAACGAATTTAAAACTATTTATATAATTCGATTTAAATAGAAATCGATGAAATATATATTATATATATTATATATATAATATAATGGCCTGAATAGAACGCGCCGCGCCGCGGCAGTTCGTGAATTTCGACCATTTATTTCAAACGGACATTGCGGGAGATCCGACCGTCGGATTCTCCTAAAACCGGAACCGTTGGGTTCGTATCGAAAAGAGCTTTCTAACGAATATTAGAAATTTGAAATCTAACGGTTGGATTTGGAATTATGTCCAAATCAAATTCGAAAAAGGTCGCTGTAAGTGCAGTTCGATGGCCGTTGTTGGAAATCGACTGTACAGGCCTTGATAAAATTATTAAAAATAGTAATAATTTGTGTAAAAATCATAAGAAATGATTTAGAAAGATTTGGGATGAAAAACTCCATATTTGAAAGGATAAAAATAGATTTTTATCAAAATGAACTAGTTTTGAACTAGAATTATAATTCTATTTATTTTTAAATAAATAGATTGAATTTGAAAAGGGTTTTAAAAATAACCAAAATTTCCAATGATTGTATTGGAGTGGATTTGAATCGAAATTGTCTTCGGAATATTTCGATGTTGGAATTCGTGATTATACAGATGTTGTTATGGAAATTTGAAAGATATATATTTATATCGTTATTTCCAATACGACATTTGTTAATCATAGAATTTGATATTGAATATAAGCCGGGATATTTTCTATTCAGAGCCTTGTATTTAATATCAAATGTGATTTGGGTTTGTCGTGAATGGTGTCTTCACTAACACTGTTCTTGAACCCAGTTAAGAAAAGATTAAATCTTTTTATTTAGATTTAATGAAGTGTACCAATTAAATAATATTTAATTGGAATTGAATCGATATTGATTTTTGGGTTTATCGTGGACAGTGTTTTAAATAACACTCGTTCTTTAACCCGATCATTGATGAAATGTGATTTTGGGTTGTCGTGAACGGTATCTTCAATAATACAGTTCTTAGACCTAAAGGAGTTAAGAAAATCAGAAACTAACTGGAGATTAGTTAAGTTGAATAGTTTCCGAGGTATTGATCTGATGTTGGTTTCGGCCTTCGGGATTCACACTTAGGGAATTGCTCACTTGCTAATTTACAATTAGGGACTGATTGAAATGTGATGTGATTTTGGGTTTATCGTGAACCGTGTTTTAAATGACACTGATTCTTTAACCCAGTCACAGATTAAAACTAAGTGGAGTTTTAATGAATCTTTAATTAGATTGAAATAATCGAAATGGAGTATCACCAGTTTTGCTCCAGGCGATAGTTAAATCTTTAATTAGATTTGAACGTGAAATGTAGAAACTAACTGTCGGTTAGCCAAGCAGAATGGTTTACTGGATATTGATCTGATGTTGGTTTCGGCCTTCGGGGTTAATATTTGGGGAATTATTCTCTTGATTAATTTACGGTTAGTGACTAATGAATTGGAATGAGGCGTATGTTGTGTTTGTGTAACACTTATTTAAAATATACGCGAGTTATTCGGAAAGACCGGGTTTATCCCATTCTGAATAACTGATACGACGATAAGTCGAAGATGAAGACGATGGTCGAAGACCGGAGGTCTTCACGTCGTTTGGGTAATTACTGATGATCTTGATTGGGCTGTACACCCAAGAAGATGGAAACAGTTAGTGATCGTCCAGACGTACTTGGAGATCGATGGATATGCGGGGTACTAGGTGCCTCCGGTTTCGTTCAGACCCAGAACGGACTTGTAAATGGACTGTGTGTCTGACATTGGATTTTAGTCCGTGTGATTGATCTCTATTAAATATATATCTGTTTGGCGGCGGAGAATTTATTCTCTTGCTTAACGCCCTTCTCTGAGACGTACGAGCTCAGGGGTTATATATTGATGGATATCAAACGCATGGAGTGAATTGCCTGTGTGGCATGCCTAAGCGGCAATGGATCGAGACTTTTGTTGAAAAGCAAAGTCTCGTGGTGATGATCAAAGCACGGCCTTTGTGGCGTAGCTTTGTGTAACGTTTACTTCGCGAGTTTCACACCCGGTATGAACCAAAAACGGGAGAAAGGACCTCAGGGAGGGCCTGCGTTTCTTCCTAGTTAGAAGTGGCGTCAGTGGTTTTACACGCCCTGACGAGTTTGACTTATGTGGTTGTTGCTGTTGCGAGGCGCCTCGGATTGATCGGTCGTTCTCGAACCGATGGAGTCATTTAGTGGCTCATTTACGCCCCAAAGGGCGGGGAAACGTAGTGTTCAGGCATTTTAATCCACATCGGTGGACCGGCCCTGTCGCTCCTAGGGTCACTCGAGCTCGGATCCTGAGACTGGGGCTAGGCAGTCTCGAATCGGTTGAGGACTATCTTTTGCCTCGGTTCATAGATGGAAATCCAATTTCCAAATACGTGACAATTGCGGTTTTATTTGTAAACCTATATATGGCGACATAGTGGTATGGGTCATTCATGCCGCCTATGATTGATACTTATGATTTGAAGTTGTTTTATACACTATGCACTTATAATAGTATCAAATGATTTGTTTTAAACGTATCAAGCATGCTTTGGCTGTTATAAGGTAAAAACCCTATCCCCCGGCTTGCGTTGCATTGTGTGATAGGACCTGGGTCTTATAACAGCTTCATTTTTCTTTACTTAGCATTGCGCTGTTTGTTTTATGCACTGGTATTCTTGGGAGGAAACCCGTTCCGTGTTATACGGCGTGGTCCCTTGATTTACCTAATGATTTAAAGTAAAGATTAATAACTGTTTTAGTTCTCACACCAGTCACATGACTGACCTGGGGTTTATTGTTTTAACCTAAACTCTGGGTGCCCTTATTTTGACACGGGCAGCTAGTAGTTTTGGTTTTTGCAGATTTATATTCACAGGATCCTGGTTTACAGCTGGAACGATATCCGGAAAGCTTTGTATCCGTATATCTACTTCTAGTTGTGTATTGTATTATTTTCCGCTGCTATGTATTTAAATGTAATTTAAATCTCTGATATTTCTGTGTAATATTCATTTTTACTCTGTATATCCTTGTGATCTGATGCATTGTTGTAATATACAATGAAATGTTCTTCTGTATGCGTTCTGTTTTGTCCTGTTCTCAAACGATAGGGCGTTTCGAACGGCCTGGATCGGTTTAGCGACTGGTTCGGACCGAGCGAAATTCCTTGCCGTCACAGTTGGTATCAGAGCTTTGGTTTACAAAGCTCAGAGAACAAGACACATTAGAACCATACGAAAGAATTCATCAGATATTGGATTAGTAATATCCAATGAGAATGACTCGTTAGAGATAGGATCAGTAGTATCCTAGAACGAGTGTGAAGAGTATATTTTTAAAATAAAACCAATTTTGTTTTGAAAATTTAAATCAACTATTCGTATTTGATTATTTATTTATATTGATTTTGGACAATTCAGTATATAAAGAATTTGCATATACGCCTTGCAAACGTATATTCAAAGTTTTAATATATTGGGTAGGTATAGCATCGCACTCTAGTCGCCCGGAGATGATATTGATGATAGCGATCGCATCATCAACATTTATGTTCGAGTTTCGAAGGTGTGATTTTCTATATATTTCCATTAGACTGGTGTGAGAACCAAAACTTATATAGTTAGAATACATTGTTGTGAATTGGCATCAAAAACATGATTTTTGTATATGTATCAAAATTATCAATTTGAAACGTTAAAGTCACTAATTGATTGATGTTTGTGTTGTTTGTTTAATTGTTTGATAATTTTGAACCATTATGCCTAATTTGATCAAATATTGGATTGTATTGAAATTTGGTCGCATTTGCTTGCATATACTTGTACTTACATTGAACAGGTCATAGCAAGGAGGCTAGAGCCAGAGAATAAAATTTGTTTGCCCGACAAATAGGTACATGTTTATTACATAATTTCCTGTTTTGTTTGGGTGATGATGATTTTGTGAGCCTATTGGCTAGCCGCTTGGCTTTTTCTTTTTCTTTTTGAGATCTGAAGGACCGGGGAAGCTATTTGAAATTCCCCCATGCTCCCATTGCAGGGGAGGTTATGGCGAAATTTTTCGAAAATTTAGGGAGTTAGCCAAATTTTTGAAATTTTAGAAAATTCTCAGAAACTGAAAAGTTAGAGAATGGAAGCCTGATCGAGCGTAGAGTTGATTAATCAAACCACTTTCGACTTTGTTCCTTTTCGGGGACGAAAAGTTTTAAGTGGGGGAGATTGTAACAACCCGGAAAATCTGGGCCAGTTTAAAATTTTTATTTTGGCGATTATAGCGAATTTTGGATATTTAAAATAGATTATTTTTAATAATATCGACGTGAAATTTATTTTGAATAGAATTCGAACGTATATATTATACGCGTCGTCGTTAGAATATAAAAATTTATATATAATTATAAATAGAATTGAAAATGGCGCGGTAGTTCGATAATTCGATTTCAAACTTCAATTGAATGTACCGGGTGCAAAACAATCCGGATTTTAGTGAAACCAAAAACACTAGGATCTAATTGATAATATCTTTCCAACGAATCCGAAAAATCAAAATTTCATAGCGGGGATCGAAAGATATGTCCAGTTGAAAATTCTGAATAGTCGCTATGGAATTCAGGCCCTTAAAAATGGACATTTTGCAAACGACCTCGGATTTCGACGAAATCAGTTTTGTTGGGTCCGGGATGTGAAGTTATTGCTAGATTCCAAATTTCATAATTTTTCGAATCAATATGTGAGCGTGGCAAAGGAAAACGCGTTAGACCAGTTTCAGTTGATTTTAATCGACTGGAAATTGGCCCTTTTTCTAACGGTCTCAGAATTCGACGAAACTAGTTTTGTTAGGACCGTATCGTCAATACGAAGCTAGAAAATATTTTTCTGGAATTTATAGAGTTAGTATGTGACCCCGACAATTTGAAATGTACGTTTAAAATTCAATATAATGATTTAAATGTAAATGCAACGGAAACTGATCGAAACGGTCGATTCAGCTTGCGGTACATATCCCATTGTGTTCGGAATGGGGGTGAAACGCTACGGGCGGCAGGCGGTGGGCCTCGATTAGAGGTCGTATGTAAAAGTCAACTTTTTTTGAATTTTAAATTAATAAAAAAAAAGAAAAAAAAAGAAAAAATTTAATTTCTCTCTCTCCTTCCCTTTATCATTGTTCTGGCCCCCCCCCCTTTCTTTCATTCGTTCGAATCAAAGATCAAAATAAAAAAAAAAAATATAATAGCCGCTCCTCAAATCGACCGCCGCCATCGATCTCCGACCACCGCTCTATCGCCAGCACCCCCCCCCCATCGTCGACGCTCCACCTTAGGCCCCTCCTGCCTCGTCAGCAACGTGCGAGACCCACCTCCGCCACCTGCCCTGGCACTCCGTGCCTCCCCCGCCTCCCTCACGAACCCGCGATCACCTGACAACCCCCCCCCCCCCTAAGCCTGCTGCCGCCAGTAAAACCCCCCCTCTCTGTAAGTCAATTTTTTTTCCTTTTCTTTCCTTTTTATTTATTATTTTATTACTGTTTTATTTTAACAGATTTAAAAACTGTTTTTATTTTAACAGATAAAAACTGATTTAAAGAAAATATAAAACTGATTTAGATTTAAAAATATAAAACCTGATTTTGTTAAAAAATGAAACTGAAATTATATAAAGTAAAAACTGTTTTTTTTATAGGTTTTAAAAACTGAAAATTATGTAAAGATTTAGATTTTAAAAGGGAAAAGATTTAGATTTTAAAAGGGAAAATGTTAGATTTTTGAGATAGAAAAGGCGAAATCTTTATATTAGTAATAGCGTTAGAAAAATATAAATTTTACCTATATAGTAGCGTTGAAGAAAAAAAATAAAGTTGTTCTAGACATAGAAAATAGAATTATTTTTGAAAGGAGAAAATAACATACCTTGTTTGAAAATAGAAAAAACATACCTTGTTTGAAAATAGAAAAAAAACATACCTTGTTTGAAAATAGGAAAAACATACCTTGTTTGAAAAAAAACATTCTTTGTTTTGTAAATAGAAATAGTGAAATAAAAATTCGATTTTTATATATTGAACTTTGAAATAAAAATTCGATTTTTATATATTGAACTTTGAAATAAAAATTCGATTTTTATATATTGAACTTTGAAATAAAAATTCGATTTTTATATATTGAACCTTGAAATAAAAATTCGTTTTTTATATATGGAATAGCGAAGTAAAAATTCGATTTTTTTTACGTATGTAGTGAAAGCAGCAATGAAGGTGACAAAAAGGCGAAATGACGAAGACTTCTGCAAAAGAAGAGCCGTGGAGCTAGGATAGCTATAGGTGAGAATTTCTCACCTTTCAATTTCCTTTCTAGTTATATATATATACTAGGATGCAGACGGTGCTTAGCAGCACCCGACACAATCGTCCACAGACCATGGACTTGTTTGTTTGGCTGTTTGGTAATTGATTGCGATATTGGTTTGAATGTGGTTTGTGGTGTGAAAAATCGAATCGATAAATTGGTTAGGATTAGACGTGCGCCGTTATAAGGCGAAGGAGTAAGGCTAGGTTAGACTCTTACTCCAAATTTTGTGGTTTGCATAACGAAATTGATTTGATTGATGTGTGAATGGCGTGGGCCTTCACTAGACCGGGGATAAGGCTAGGCCTCGTCCCGTTTCTAGTATCGTGCCGTTATGCCGCCGAAATTTTCTAAAATATGTTAGAAAAATAAAAATATCATTTTATTTAAAGAATGAACTGAATAGAAATTCATATGTTGGAATAAAATGTTTTATCGTTAAAAATATAATTTTTAACGTGAATGTGAATAAATAAATATTCATTTACAAACCAGACGGTTTGTTTATGTACACCTATTTGAAGGACATTGATTGGGATGATAAATTTTACACATCGCCCAAATGCACGAATAAAATCTGTGTTTGATTGCTTGAAACCCCACACGGGTGTTGGGATGAAATTTGAAGTTCACTCATCCTGATTGATTGAATATGTCGATCGATTGATTGACAGGCTGTTATAAGCGTTAGATATCTATATTTGATGCTTATACAGTGTAGTGCACTTTGGTTGATGGTTGATTATTTTTCAATGCTATGATATACATGTGTTGTATGAAAATCCATATAATTAACTTTATATGGTAATTGATTGGGCCTCATTCCAATTTGAAAAATAAAGAATATTATAAAATAAAGGTTCATGTGTTGACAGTACTCATTCATTGAGATTGGTCATGTGTTGAACGAAATATTTTTGTAATAAAATTTACATCTTTATCAATATAAAATAAAAGTTCATGTGTTGACAGTACTCATTCATTGAGATTGGTCATGTGTTGAACGAAATATTTTGATAATAACAACTATTTTGAAAAAGAAATATTTGAAAATAGAAATTTATGAAGCCGTGTTGATTAGATTGACGCCATTTTGACGTGAACGATATTTATATCGATTTTATCGATTTCGAAATAAATTGAATTGAAAACGATTTCGAAATGAATTGAATTGAAAACGATTTCGAAAGGAAATGAATTGAAAACGATTTCGAAATGAATTGAATTGAAAACGAATTCGAATTGAATTTTAAAACGAATTGAAATGAATTCAAATTGAATTGAAATTTGAATTGAATAGAAATGAATTTTAAAACGAATCTATAAAGAAGAATTCAATTTTGATTTGAATTGAAACGGAAGTTGAAATTGCTTTTGAAACGAATTTAAAACTATTTATATAATTCGATTTAAATAGAAATCGACGAAATATATATTATATATATTATATATATAATATAATGGCCTGAATAGAACGCGCCGCGCCGCGGCAGTTCGTGAATTTCGACCATTTATTTCAAACGGACATTGCGGGAGATCCGACCGTCGGATTCTCCTAAAACCGGAACCGTTGGGTTCGTATCGAAAAGAGCTTTCTAACGAATTTTAGAAATTTGAAATCTAACGGTTGGATTTGGAATTATGTCCAAATCAAATTCGAAAAAGGTCGCTGTAAGTGCAGTTCGATGGCCGTTGTTGGAAATCGACTGTACAGGCCTTGATAAAATTATTAAAAATAGTAATAATTTGTGTAAAAATCATAAGAAATGATTTAGAAAGATTTGGGATGAAAAACTCCATATTTGAAAGGATAAAAATAGATTTTTATCAAAATGAACTAGTTTTGAACTAGAATTATAATTCTATTTATTTTTAAATAAATAAATTGAATTTGAAAAGGGTTTTAAAAATAACCAAAATTTCCAATGATTGTATTGGAGTGGATTTGAATCGAAATTGTCTTCGGAATATTTCGATGTTGGAATTCGTGATTATACAGATGTTGTTATGGAAATTTGAAAGATATATATTTATATCGTTATTTCCAATACGACATTTGTTAATCATAGAATTTGATATTGAATATAAGCCGGGATATTTTCTATTCAGAGCCTTGTATTTAATATCAAATGTGATTTGGGTTTGTCGTGAATGGTGTCTTCACTAACACTGTTCTTGAACCCAGTTAAGAAAAGATTAAATCTTTTTATTTAGATTTAATGAAGTGTACCAATTAAATAATATTTAATTGGAATTGAATCGATATTGATTTTTGGGTTTATCGTGGACAGTGTTTTAAATAACACTCGTTCTTTAACCCGATCATTGATGAAATGTGATTTTGGGTTGTCGTGAACGGTATCTTCAATAATACAGTTCTTAGACCTAAAGGAGTTAAGAAAATCAGAAACTAACTGGAGATTAGTTAAGTTGAATAGTTTCCGAGGTATTGATCTGATGTTGGTTTCGGCCTTCGGGATTCACACTTAGGGAATTGCTCACTTGCTAATTTACAATTAAGGACTGATTGAAATGTGATGTGATTTTGGGTTTATCGTGAACCGTGTTTTAAATGACACTGATTCTTTAACCCAGTCACAGATTAAAACTAAGTGGAGTTTTAATGAATCTTTAATTAGATTGAAATAATCGAAATGGAGTATCACCAGTTTTGCTCCAGGCGATAGTTAAATCTTTAATTAGATTTGAACGTGAAATGTAGAAACTAACTGTCGGTTAGCCAAGCAGAATGGTTTACTGGATATTGATCTGATGTTGGTTTCGGCCTTCGGGGTTAATATTTGGGGAATTATTCTCTTGATTAATTTACGGTTAGTGACTAATGAATTGGAATGAGGCGTATGTTGTGTTTGTGTAACACTTATTTAAAATATACGCGAGTTATTCGGAAAGAACGGGTTTATCCCATTCTGAATAACTGATACGACGATAAGTCGAAGATGAAGACGATGGTCGAAGACCGGAGGTCTTCACGTCGTTTGGGTAATTACTGATGATCTTGATTGGGCTGTACACCCAAGAAGGTGGAAACAGTTAGTGATCGTCCAGACGTACTTGGAGATCGATGGATATGCGGGGTACTAGGTGCCTCCGGTTTCGTTCAGACCCAGAACGGACTTGTAAATGGACTGTGTGTCTAACATTGGATTTTAGTCCGTGTGATTGATCTCTATTAAATATATATCTGTTTGGCGGCGGAGAATTTATTCTCTTGCTTAACGCCCTTCTCTGAGACGTACGAGCTCAGGGGTTATATATTGATGGATATCAAACGCATGGAGTGAATTGCCTGTGTGGCATGCCTAAGCGGCAATGGATCGAGACTTTTGTTGAAAAGCAAAGTCTCGTGGTGATGATCAAAGCACGGCCTTTGTGGCGTAGCTTTGTGTAACGTTTACTTCGCGAGTTTCACACCCGGTATGAACCAAAAACGGGAGAAAGGACCTCAGGGAGGGCCTGCGTTTCTTCCTAGTTAGAAGTGGCGTCAGTGGTTTTACACGCCCTGACGAGTTTGACTTATGTGGTTGTTGCTGTTGCGAGGCGCCTCGGATTGATCGGTCGTTCTCGAACCGATGGAGTCATTTAGTGGCTCATTTACGCCCCAAAGGGCGGGGAAACGTAGTGTTCAGGCATTTTAATCCACATCGGTGGACCGGCCCTGTCGCTCCTAGGGTCACTCGAGCTCTGATCCTGAGACTGGGGCTAGGCAGTCTCGAATCGGTTGAGGACTATCTTTTGCCTCGGTTCATAGATGGAAATCCAATTTCCAAATACGTGACAATTGCGGTTTTATTTGTAAACCTATATATGGCGACATAGTGGTATGGGTCATTCATGCCGCCTATGATTGATACTTATGATTTGAAGTTGTTTTATACACTATGCACTTATAATAGTATCAAATGATTTGTTTTAAACGTATCAAGCATGCTTTGGCTGTTATAAGGTAAAAACCCTATCCCCGGCTTGCGTTGCATTGTGTGATAGGACCTGGGTCTTATAACAGCTTCATTTTTCTTTACTTAGCATTGCGCTGTTTGTTTTATGCACTGGTATTCTTGGGAGGAAACCCGTTCCGTGTTATACGGCGTGGTCCCTTGATTTACCTAATGATTTAAAGTAAAGATTAATAACTGTTTTAGTTCTCACACCAGTCACATGACTGACCTGGGGTTTATTGTTTTAACCTAAACTCTGGGTGCCCTTATTTTGACACGGGCAGCTAGTAGTTTTGGTTTTTGCAGATTTATATTCACAGGATCCTGGTTTACAGCTGGAACGATATCCGGAAAGCTTTGTATCCGTATATCTACTTCTAGTTGTGTATTGTATTATTTTCCGCTGCTATGTATTTAAATGTAATTTAAATCTCTGATATTTCTGTGTAATATTCATTTTTACTCTGTATATCCTTGTGATCTGATGCATTGTTGTAATATACAATGAAATGTTCTTCTGTATGCGTTCTGTTTTGTCCTGTTCTCAAACGATAGGGCGTTTCGAACGGCCTGGATCGGTTTAGCGACTGGTTCGGACCGAGCGAAATTCCTTGCCGTCACAATTGGTATAGTAGTGGTGGTGACTACCCACCAATAAGCAGCTTCCCCTTTCAATAGCCATACCGCCAACAGAACTTTCCTACGATCTTCCACATCAAAGATAGCAAAGAGGCCTTCAGTTTCTTTTAACTAGTTTCTTGCCTCCACAGAAGTCTCCGTTCTGACAAAATTCTTGCAACCCATCGCCTTAAAGTCTTTGCAAAGCTTTGCAAAATCCTCTTGCGGATGCTGAGGGTGAGGAGGAACCTCAGCTACGGGAGGAGGAGAGATGTTAGCGACCGGGGAAGGAGGAGGAATGTTCGCGGGGCCGGCTTCATTCGCCCTTGCCTCCATAAATCTCCGGAACCAGACTGGTACTTGCACGCCTTTCGGGATGTTAAAGCGATCGGCCATACTAAAACGAAGAAAAAGATAGATTCAGAACGAAGAAATGAAGGATAGTGCTATGGCTTTTGGGGAATAGCCTTTTTAAAATAACTAGACTCTTCTTGGAAAATACTTAATTGGTTTTGAAAATAGTTTTTTCAAAAGGTAAGTTTTAAAAACACTTTTGCTCAAATCTTGTAAACCTGGCTCTGATACCAAATGTGACACCCCACCTCCGCCAATGCCACTCTTGCAAGGACATTAGCTTTGGAGGGGCGTTAAACAAGGTAAACATGCATGCAGATATCACAAGACAGAACATATAAGTAAAACAGAGTAGTAAAGCAGCGGATAAAACTTGCATTTCCAAAACCATAGTTAAGTTACAATAAAGTACTTAGTCATTATTTTCCAATAAACAATAGTCTAGATAAAAGCATAAACTGAAAAACTGAAATACATAAAGTATTATCCCCAAAGTGAAGTGATAAACCATAGCTAGCTCAATGTCCAAACCCGTACATGAGCAAATCCAGTAAGCAAGCTAGAAAGATCCAAGCTAAGCTCCAATGTTCCCACCCTGAGGACATGAGGGCGGGAAACGGAAGACAAGAGGCGAAAGAAAACAGGTCAGTCAAAATGACTGGTAAGCCCTACTACTATCTGTCTATGAACTAGTAAAGTTAACTGGCATGAGAAGCTGAGATGAACATAAGGATAACAACATACTGGCATGATGATTAACTAACAAGATAGATAAAGGTGTCATCGCATAACTAAGGTTAAGTTTTGCACCACGGGTGTACTAGCATTCTAACATGTCAAGTAAAAACAAGAATTGATCCCTTGGCCCAAGCTTGGCCCAATATAATGAGGTGACCTAAATCAAGGTCCAACTACACAGTCTAGTCGATCGGCTCCCTATAAGCCTAACTCGTCAAGTGTCGGTGTCATACGGCTTAGTCATGTAATGTAGTTGACTGTGCAGGGTCCACCCCATAGGGTGTATCAGGCCCTACGGTGTAACCCTCAGACACCATTACAGGATGCACAGTCCAAACCTACCGATGCCCGTGTTCAACTCTGGACTTGATGTGCACGACCATGGTCCGCCTGAACAACCGGCGCATCATTCAGCCGTCTCTTTTGGTCTCTTACGATCAGCCCAGTAATCGTGCCTCACCCTAGCCTAGTCCTAGGGTCTTATGATACTACCTAGAAGGTTACTGCTGAAAAGGACCACGAGACTAGGGTTTCTTAACGGGTTAAATGTGGTTAACTCGATCCAAACGTGGATTAAATTGGTTAAGAGTACCCAAGGCTCCTGACTTAACCTCGATTAATCCATCAAGCCCAAATTGGTTAAGTATTAAGTGGACCATGACTTAACCCTAATCAGGAGGCATTAATTAACTTAATGTGCTTTAACCTCTCACATTAGACTTTGTTGTGGTTACTAGTTAAGCCGGGCGGGTCCGGGTAGCTTTACACCACAACTAGGTCTAACCTCGGGTTCGAGCACAACATGACCAACTTCTCACATTGGGTCCTATTGTTTGTAGCCACTAGTTAAGCCGGGCGGGTCCGGGTAGATTTATGCTACAAACTCAACCCAACCTCGAGTTGGCCACACTCATATTTGCTAAGTGTCATGTCCATTATGTTTCCAAAACATAATTACAAGTTAACATATCACGTTATGTTATAAAAACCATGTTTATGTCATAATGTCACCCAACCCCAACGTAATCCCATCGTTTACATAATCGCAACAACGCATAAAGAATAAAATGGGGAACTTAGCATAATCATGACATAAAGGTATTGAAGCCACAAGTTTATCATGGTGACATATGAAATGTACATATGTTCATATACTTGCATATTGCATTATTAGGCTTCAAAAGCATGCATAAAACTAAACTTAGCATATGAGTGATACATGGTGATAAATGACATGTAGAAGTTGCTAGAAGTTCGCATTTAGCCTCATATGCAAGTTATCATAAGGGATATGATAACTTCCATGTTGCCAAAATGCAACCTTCAACATAAAGCTTGAAGCTTTAAACTCACAACTTCAAGTTTAACTTGCATAACATGATAACATGATCAACCCAAACTTGCATAACATAGCAACATGTGTCATACATAATGATTAAACCCACTTGCATAATGATCATCCAAACTTGCATATAATGATCTACCAAACTTGCATATAATGATCAACCAAACTTGCATATAATGATCAACCAAACTTGCATATAATAATGATCAACCCCAAACTTGCATCATTCATTTAACTTTAGAGTTAATAAAAAGAAAGTAGAAAAGGGCTTACAATGCTATGAAGACACAAATAAATACTTATTAAAAGATTGAGACGAAGCCCTTATGCAATCACCAAAAAGACCCAAATATGCAAGCTCCAAATGAAAAACCCTTGAGCTAAATCAATAAAAACCCTTGCTTTGAAATATAAATGTTGCAACTTGACTTGAATGCAAACTAAGAACATTCATACAAGCTTGAAAATACTTGTATGCATTCAAAATCTCTCATATAATTTAACTTAGAAATTTTAGCATGAGAGTGGAGGCCATGAGAGGAACAATTTTGGCATAGTTTAGTTGTAGGAATGAATAATGATGATTTAGGCTAGGTGTTAGCTCCTTTTTATAGAAGATTAGGGTAATATTATCCATAGGATTAACCCTAGATTCAATCCAAGCCATCAAAGCATGTCTTGGGGAAGAAGTCAAGTGTAGGAACCATCTAGGGCCTTTAGATTAAAGCTGAACCATGAGAACCATTCAAATGCAAAATCTGCATTTGAGCGAATCGGCCCACGGGTTGACAGCCAAACACCCTGGATTAACCCCTAGTCGACCCAGCGAGCTCGGGTCGACCTCAAAAATCGGCCGGTTCGGTTATTCCCCTCTCCCAATTCGCTGTTTTGAACATTTTTGCATATTTATTTATTTAATTTTCAATTATATATATATATATATATCAATATATATATATTTCTCTGCGCAACACATTTCACTTAATTATGTATACTTTAATTTGTGAATTTTTCGTGAAACTTCGCGAGGCCATAGCTTGGTCATACGGACTCCGATTTTCGAAAACTCGGACTCTATTTCGCGTATTTTTCCGAGACGAACGCAATGGCACAGCCTGTTTCCCTTGATTCAGATTTTACAGTTTAATTCTGCCTCCATTTATGTTATAACATGTTATTCAAAAATACGGGTTGTTACCGTAATCCTAAAAGGAAGAGTTACTTTTTTAAGCCTAAGTATCCTAATAAGAAGAAAAAGCAAGGTGGATCATCTTCTCGGTCCCAGCCCACTTCATCAGCCAAATCTTTTGCCTGCTTTAGTTATGTTTCCCCTGATCATCATGTTAGAGACTGTCCCAAGCCTAAGAGGTGCTTGTATTCTAAGAAAGAGGGACATTTGGTTGCAGCTTGTCCCAAGAGGAATTTAAGTAATGGTCAGGGCCATCTTAATGTTGCTACATCTTCTGGTGGTGCTTCTCAACCTAGAGGTATTACTTCTTTTATCCTTGAAGGTTCTATTATGTTTCATGATCGTTCTGTTAGAGTGATTCTCGATACGGGTGCTTCTCATTCATTCGTATTGAGGGAGCTTGTAGATGCTTTACAAATGGATGTTTCTTGTATGCTTACTTCATTATGGATTGCAAATCCTATTGGGGGATCTGCAACCCTTAGTCTACTTTGTGAGGATGTTGAGATATCGATTTGTGGTTATTTATTCCGTGCGAATCTGCACGTGATTCCTTTCCTTGGGTTCGATTTGTGCCAGAATTCTTTTCTCGGAGTGAGTATTATATCTTCGACATTTTGATTCTTCTAATGGGTTGTCTCTTTCACTTCATGATTCTGATTGTGATTCGGTAGCTTCTTTATTCATGTTGGATTCACATGATGATGATGATGTATCTCGTATTCCCACTGTTTGTGACTTCCCAGATTTATTCGAGCATATTTCTGGTGTGCCTCCTAAGCGTTCTGTTGAGTTCCGCATCGACCTTATTCCAGGTGCACAGCCAGTTAGTCGTCCTCCCACGAGGATATCTACATGATAAAATGAGGAACTCAAGAAACAACTTATTGAGCTTGAAGCTAAGAATTTTATTCGCTCTAGCTCATCCCCATGAGGAGTTGCGGCTGTTTTTGTAAGGAAGTCTGATGGGACTCTTAGGCTATACGTTGACTATCGTAAGCTTAATCAGCTAACCATCAAGAATCGTTATCCTTTGCCAAGGATCGATGATGTGTTAGATCAGTTGAGTAGTGCTAAGGTTTTCTCTCAACTGGACCTTGCCACCGGTTTTCATCAGCTTCGAGTCGCGGAAGATAGCATTCCTCTCACCGCATTCCACACTCGTTATGGTTCTTATGAATGGCTCATTATGACGTTCGGGTTGACAAATGCTCCTGCTTACTTTGCTGATCTTATGAATCGAGTATTCCGGGAATATCTCGATAAGTTTGTGCTTGTTTTCATTGATGACATCCTTATTTATTCGAAGTCCGAAGAGGATCATGCACGGCATCTTAGAATTTTTTTGAGTACTCTACGTCAACATCAACTCAAAGAAAAACTTTCTAAGTGTCATTTCTGGAAAAATCAAGTGAAGTTCTTAGGTCGTGTGGTATCTTCAGAGGGTATTTCCATTGACCCCTCTAAGATTGAGGCTATTCAGAGTTGGAAGAGGCCTGAGAATGTTCATGAAATTCGTTCTTTTCTAGGTTTGGCTGGTTATTATCATCATTTTATTAAAGATTTTTCCTGCATTGTCCTTCTTTGACTAGCCTTACGAGGAAAGGCGTTCGTTTCATATGGTCCGATAAATTTGAAGTTTCTTTTCAGAAATTGAAAGAGCTTCTCACTCATGCTCCCATGCTTGTTGTTCCCGAAGGAAATCAAGATCTTGTTGTGTATACTGATGCTAGTCATGGTGGACTCGGTGCAGTTCTAATGCAGAGAGATAGGGTAGTAGCCTATGCTTCTAGGCAATTATGTTCGAACGAGGTTCGGTACACTAACCATGACTTGGAGCTTGAATCCATTGTCTTCGCTTTGAAGATATGGCGCCATTATCTTTTATGAGAGCATTTTGTCCTTTATTCGGATCATAAGTCATTGAAATATTTGTTTACCCAAAAGAAGATTAATATGAGGCAGCAGAGGTGGCTTGAGTTCCTAGCCTCATATGATTTTGATTTTCAATATACCCCTGGAAAGGGTAATCGTGTGGCAGATGCACTTAGTCGCAAGCATTCGACAGTAGTACCCATGATGTTAGCCGAATGAGATGTTCTTAAGACTCTTTCTCTTTATGGTATTCATGATCGAGCTTCTCCTTCCAGTTCTCCATCCTTGTTATTCAGCATGGAAGCCCGCCCTTCTTTATTAGGTCGTATCTCTGAGGCTCAACGGTCGATTCTGAGTGTATGCATCTTATTCGTCTTTGTGGGTCTGAACCCCATAATGGTGATAAAAGGGATTTCAATGTTGATTCTCACGGTTGTCTTCGCATGAAGAACCGTATTGTTGTCCCTTTAGATTTATCACTTAGGGATGATCTTCTAGATGAGTGTCATCGTTCTAAGTACACTATCCATCTAGGCAATAGTAAGATGTATGTCGATATGCATTGTCTCTATTATTGGGAAGCCATGAAGCGTGATATTGCAAGATATGTAAGAAAATTCATGACTTATCATCTTGTTAAAGCTGAGCATCAGCGGCCATCTGGTCTTCTTCAGCCTCTTGAGATTCCATTATGGAAATGGGATCATATTTCGATGGATTTCATTGATGGCCTACCTCGTTCGAGGTCGGGTCATTCGAGCATTTAGGTTGTTGTTGATCGTCTTACGAGGTCTGCTCACTTTATTCCTATTAAGTCCAATAGAGATGCTCCTTTTCTTGCTAAGTTATATATCAAGGAGATTGTTCGACTCCATGGTATTCCTACTTCGATCGTTTTATATCGTGATCAGTCATTTTTGGAGCAGCCTTCAGCAATCTTTGGGCACAAAGCTAAATCTTAGCACAACATGTCACCCGTAGTCTGATGGACAAACTGAGAGGGTAAATCGCGTTTTATAGTACTTACTTCGATCTTCTATACATGATTTTGGTGGTAGTTGGGAAGACCATATTCCACTTGTGGAGTTTACATATAATAACAGCTATCAATCTTCTATCGGCATGGCTCCATTCGAGGCCTTAAATGGGAGACCGTGTCATTCTCCATCTTGTTGGCTAGAATCTGGAAGAAAAATGATTCTAGGTCCAGATTCGATACGTGATTCTTCTAAGAAGATTGAGCTTATTAGACAGCGGATGAAAGAGGCACAAATTCATCAGAAATCCTACACGGACAACCGTAGGAAGCCTCTTGAATTTGCTGTTGGTGATCTTGTTTATATTCAGATTTCTCCTTTGAAGGGAGTGGTACTCTTTAGCCAAACCGGGAAATTGGCACCTCGCTTTATTGGCCCATTTCCTATTACATAGTGTATTGGTCCTATAGCTTATAAAGTAGCACTTCCCGAGCGATTCTCTAGTATCCACGATGTGTTTCACGTCTCCCAACTAAGGATGTGTTTACATGATTTTGATTCTATTCTTGATACCCATGCTTTGGAGGAAATTGAGATCACTCCTGACTTATCCTTCAAGCAATATCCTGTGTGAGTTCTAGCTATAGAGGTAAAGTGCCTTCGTAATAAATCTGTTTTGCTTGTGAAAATTCAATGGTCAAGCAATCCTAATGATTGCACATGGGAGACTAGAGTGTTCATCGAGCAAACATATCCTCATTTCCTTGCATCACACAGTATGGGTAACAAATCCAATCTCTTGTCATCTCTTTGTTTACCTTTTGATGTTGGATATGATTCTTCCTTAGGAATTGCGAGGACCCAATTTTGTTAAGGGGAGAAGTTTGTAACAACCCGGGATTTTGGAGATTACCGTAATATTAATTAAATTATCATGGAATTTATAATTTAATATGAAGTTTGCAAATAATTAATGGAATAAATCAAAGACCAGTATTGTTTATTTAAGATAAAGAATTTTTGTTGAATAAGTAATTGGGGTTGGTGTAACATATATATATATATATATATATATATATAAGAATAAAGTTTAAAACACTTTATTTGTGGATTGGATGAAAGATATATATATATATATATATATATATATATATGATGAAAATCAGTTATTGGGTTAAGCTTGATGGTATTTGAATTGTATTCCAATATTAGCCTTTTATTGTAAAATAAAAGGACAATTATGAAGAAAATAATTTTTTGATGAAATAATACTTAAAATGACGTTTTAGTATTTTAAAAATGCTAAAACTCTTTTGTACAAATTTGAGGATTATAATATAATTTTTATATGGTTAGAATTTGTCAAATTAGAAAGATTCGCCCTTGAACAACAATACACTACACCATATATGCTGATTAGGCTGTGTTTTTAGCCGTATCTAAAGCCGTTGGGCATGGTAAAAAGCCGTATCAAAAAGTGGCGTGTCTAATTATTAGATACGGCTACCAACTGTATCTCAATATATTATCATATGGCTTTTAGCTGTATCTAAAGTCTAATAAGACACGGTCTTTGACCATGTCTAATTATATATGTGTGTGCACATACATACATATATATATATAAATATATATATATACCCATGTATATATAAATATATATCATATATGTGTATATATATAAAACAGAAACTGTATCGCATATGTTTCATAACACAGAGCATACATACCACAAAGTATACACAGGAATAACACAATTATATATATATATATATACTCAAAGCTTTACAAGGTTTTTCATAACACGATGCGTACATACAAACATATACAATAAATGGAAACTGTATTAGATTCCCATCACATTACGAAGTAACAAAAATGAGGTAAAAAGATAACAGCCTGATAAACAGTCCAGTGGAGGCCGGGAAGTCCAGTCGAGGTCGTGATATAAAGCCCGCAGCCTGATCGTTCCAGCAAAGCACCATAATCTCCAATAGGACTGCCTATAAAATACAAGAAACAGTTATTTCAATATAAATTATTGGTTCAATATACAGCAATGTAGATCGACATTGTAACATTTGGTGACTGAGATGCAAACATGAATACAACATTGGTTCTAACAGTGAAAGCTTCAGTTATTAAACCCATCCATGGTGACTGAGATGCAAACATGTGTTTATGTAGTCGATCAGTATATGTCTCAAAAATGAATGAATACACATTGTAAACCCAAAAGAAGAATCACTTGAAGTGTTAGTCCATCTGCAACACTGGTAGTTCGTATCCTAGCATACTGAACATCCTCCTACACACACAAAAAGAAACAAATAAGCGAAAAGAATATTCAAGATGTGCACACAAGTACATGTCCATTCAATTCTTATGTAAGATACTATGTAGAGATAAGTTTAAAATAATATATACCTGCTCCAACGTCTAAAGATATCGAATCATCATCATCGGATAACACACATACTCGACTTTCTGATTAAGAATTTACTGGGCGATCCACCAGGTGGCTGGAATTTAGCTCACGTGCAGGGTCAGTAATCCGTGCTAATTAGTTTTATTCAAATGTCGAATACCCCTCCACTTAACCTTTGGAAAAAGCTGCTTTCACTTGCAACTTTCAGTTTCTTTGAAGTAGACTGTGTAGTGCAAGATTACTTACACTAAAGTCTCTGCTACAAGTAAGGGAAAAGTTTCTAGTGAAAGCAACTTTTTACTAAGGTTAAGTGCAGCAGCATCCGACATTTGAATAAAACTAATAAGCATGGATACGCGATCCTACACATGAGCTAAAATGCATCCACCTGGTGGATAGCCTATTAAAATATTAACCATAAAGTCTAGTAATCATCCATCTACCAAAATTTTCAACAAACCTGTTAAAATATCTTCAGTACAGTTGTTATCTCTCAAAACAGAGTAAACTTGTTATAAGTCAACCCAATTTAAATTTCAAACATACGGCAAACAAATAGTCAAATGGCGAAGAAATCATGGTTAAATATTGAACTATAAAATTATCCATTCGCTCAGTTTAAGAAATAGACAACTTTTAGTTGCTAAATAGTTAAACTAAAAATCAGTGACAACTTGTACATGACTGCGGTTACTACATTTCGGATTCAACGTGGCAAGCGATCTAAAGAACATATCAACAAACCTATTAAACTCATTGTTATTTCTTTGTTTCATGGATAAATATACCGCAATCTAAAATTATACCGTACATGTTTCAATTCAATTCAATTGAAATAGCTGACACAATAACAACCAGCTAATTAACACACTAGTACCATACATTTCTGATACCAGGGTATAACAACCAGCTAACACACAAGTACATACCAATTCAATTGAAATAGCTAACACACTAACACAAAGTAGCAATCGGCTTACACATAAAGACCTCAACTTGTTCCCCAATCCCTACTATCAGGCAAGCACAACACAATTCAACTGAAACAGCTAACAAACTAACACAAAGTAGCAATCAGCTAATACGCAAAGACTTCAACTTGTTCCCTAATCCCCATTATCACGCATGCAAAACACGATTCAATTGAAATACATACCTGCGGTGAACGGAGGGCTATGGAATAAGGGTTGTTGCGTCGAAGGAGAGGGTTGTTTACTTGTTCGTCTCTGTCGGTAGGGGAAATTCCAGAGAAAGGTGGAGGCAAAATTTGGTGACCGAAAACCCTAATTTGGGTTTTCGGTCACCATTGAAGTAAAACAGACGAAAAAGGGAGCGGCCAAAATTTTAATTTGGAGTGCCTAATGGGGTGCACAATATGATACGCATTCGATTTGGCCAAAGCCGTATCAAATTAACTGATCCACAGCTTCATTGATGGACGGTTAGATTTAGGGTGTTTGGGGTGGTACGGATCGCAAAAGGCAGTTTGATACAGATCTTAGCACTATCAAATATGATACGGCTATAAACCGTGGTTTACTTCCGCATCCTGGTGTGCCAAATTGGCTGATATGGTGTAGTGATATTGTTAACTACTGTTGAATAAAAGATTTAAAATGCAAAATATGTTGTTTTTTTGTCGAAAATAAAATTTTGTTATTTTCAAAATGTTCATTTTGTTAAAACAAGAAAAACACAATTCATTTGGTTGAAACATGTTGAGAATTGAGAAAAATATGTACATATTGGCTTTGAATTGGAATTTTAAAATTCTAAGTGGTGTAATTGGGTTTTAATGAAATTTTACATAACCAATAGCCTATTAGTGCAAATTTGGAAACTTTAGAAAGAAAAACACGACGTTCTCTTTTCATCTTCTTCATCAGAAAATTAAGAAGAAAAGAAAAAATGACACCTCTTAAATTCAAACTTCAACCATATTGCAATTTTAGAAGAGAATTCTTGTTGAAATCATAAGATAGAGGTAATCTCCATCATCTCAAGCTTTATCCTATCTAATTTGGAGAATTGTTTACTGTAAATTACTTTTGTTGACTATTTCTTGTTGCATGTCTATGAATCTTTCATTTTAGGTTTTGGAAGCTCTACTCTTTGCTAAAGCTTCGAATTTGCTGACTAAATCCTTATTAGATCTTGCTTCAATCAATTAGTAAGCAAAGACGCTTACAGTAAGCTAGTACTTGTTAATTTGATGTATTCTGATGAAATCCCGTAGTGCTTTTTCTGAGTTTTTTTGACAGCTCGTATGTCTGAAAATGCACTGTAGTAAAATCATCATATCTTCCTCGTTTCTTATCGAAATTAGGTCAAAAATTTTTTATTCGAAAATAGATTTGATAAGCTACATTTTTTGTTCATGTTGTTTTTCGAAATTTTATCGTTTACTAGGTCTGAATCAGGTTTAAAACTGATGTATAATTTTTTGTTTTTTTCCAGTATATCTCGTTTTCTGAAAATGCACTATAGTTAAACCATCATATCTTTTGCGTCTTTTATCCGATTCAGATAAAAAAAAATGTTAGAAACTAAATTCGATAAGTTGATTTTTTTGTTCATATTGTTTCTTAAAATTTCATTATTTGATAGACCTGAAATAGATTTCAAAAGGATGTTATAATTCTTTCTTTTGCCTAATTTACTGAGTTGAAACTTGAAATTGTTTTAGTCATAACTTTTTCTACAAGCTCATGTATTAAGTTTTCTGTAAGTATGATGTTTTGTTGCACAAAATTGGGTTTTTACTGTTATTTTGAGTGTAATACAATGTAGATCAATGATTGAAATTGACGTTTGTTTTCACCATAACTTCTTTATTATTAATCCGAATTGGATGGTTTTTGATGATTTAAGAATCTTAGATATACAGCTACAATTTGCTGTATTGAGTTTATTATGATTTAGAGTTTTACTAGATGAAAGTTATGCTAGTTTGTTGTTGTCCCAGAAGCAAATGGACAACAATGATCACAAGTCATATTTTATGATGTTTTTATAACGGTGTGATGTTTATGATGAATTTTAACTTGCCAATGAGACGAGGCAAGCCATTTTATGATGTATTTATGATGTTTCGATATTATGATAGATTTTAACTTGTCGATGAGATGAGACAAGTGATGATGCCTTCTACTACTCATCGGATAGAGACAGAGAAAAAAAGAGTGATGAGATAAGTTAATATCTTAATATACTCGCCGATGAGAAGAGGCAATATATATATAATATTTTCTAGTGTGGTATCGACTAATGGCTAGTAAACCGTTAGGTGTGAACGTACGATATGGGACATACGTTGACACCTTATGGGTTCCTATCCGAGAGGTTGAGACACATTCAAGATGATTACTGGTACTACGACCGAGTGCACGATTAGAGTCATCACAATGTTTTGACTATAGCCATCACGATGATTACGATGTTTTGTGACTCCAATCATCATGATGTTATTACTCGGACTTTATGACTAAGGGCATATGTTTCGGTTATAGTCATCATGATGATTTTGATTTTGTGGCCCTAGTCATCACAATGGATGGTACCAATATGTAGTACTAGTCAAGATGGTGCTCGAGCAGAAGTGTTTTATATTGATGAATTTGATTGGATGTTTGAATAAGGCCTTGAGATGGAATAAGGCTACATTTATGTTATTGTTTTTGGATCATATCATTTATGATGGTTTATGAAATTGTTAAGATGATTTTAATGGTTTTTATTGTGGTTCACCTTTACTTATTGCCTTGAGTTAATGTGAAGTAGAACCATATATCCATCACATATTCGTATGATTCCGTGAATTAGTAGATGAACTCATGACTCATTTATCCTTCTGTTGGCGACAATGGAATGAGATTTCCCTTTTCATTTATTACGGAGACCTATACTAATGATAAGTTCGAGCCTACCTGACCCGTGTGTTTTCACTCGTGTCAGACCGAGTTGCAGGTTAGGATATTATAGCTTGCACCTTCTTGGATCTTTTTGGAATTGTTATGATGGACTTCACTGTTGGGACATGGACACATCACTATCTATTTAGTTATCTTTTTTTGTCTTGTACTCATGATGTAACTGTTATTTTGGGGATGGTTATGTATATATGTATATTGTGGCATTGTACCACATTGTATGGGATGTATTATATATGATGTATGGGTAGGCACTTGTATGTATATATATATATATATATATATATATATATATGCATGCTGATCTATGATGGTGTTATGTGATTGATGTATGTTTGCATCTACGTTTATTCTGAGACGGTCCCAACCCAATATTGTATCGTATTCGTTATGGACTGAGTGTGTCGACTACGATGAAAGGAAAAAAAATAACATCGACATACTTAGTGCATAACGAGTGCATTACCATGTTGGTTGCCCCTATTATACCCTGTTCTCTACATTAGTAGACCGGATTACCAAGTAATTCTCTTTATTAATGTTGGTCTCAGGTTGGGGTGTCACAAGTGCCAAAGAGAATTGGCATCAACAGAAAAAATAAAAAATAAACAAGAGTTTAGAAATCATACCTGACTTACCTTTGACGTCGTGGATCTATAACTCAACAATCATTGCTAAGGAAATCTAAAAATTTAGTTTGACAAAAATTTGGAACATTCTGAATTTTATCTCTCTTGAAGTTGTTCCTTAACCAGCTTCTGTACCTAAATGTTGATAGGACCGGGTGGCCTAACAAAAGATGTTTTACCACTACTAAATTTGTTTAATTGTTTTGGTACGCAAACTAGTTTATATAGCATCACCCAAATTTGTATATATTTTCTATTCTCATTCTCATTCTTACAATTTTCAAAACTATGTCCAATTTTTTCACATTTCACACACTTAGGAAAAAACTCGTTCCTTTAGCATTATCATTCACATTATTATGTGTCTTTCAAAATCTAGTCCTTTTCTATTTTTAGCAAACAACTGATTTCCTAACAACATTTTAAAAGATATTTCACCTATTGAAAACTTATTCAAAGTAATGTCAAGATCTTGGATTTTGGTTTTAAGTGTTGTGTTCTCAGTCATAATTGAGGTGCATCTATTTGTGAAATTCTTCCTTTTAATGTCATCATTCTCCTTCAAATTCAAAATTTTCCTTTCCGAGATCTTCTATGTTTGACTTGAGTTTGATAGCTCTCAATTCAAAAGCTACACTTTTCACAATCTAGCTTTTGAATACTATCAACTTTTCAAGTTTAGATTCTAACCTATCATTATCGTGAACTGGCTTTAATCTATTAGATTTTAATTCCTTCGCTTTTAGTTCTAAAGCATCAATAATTTTGGTAAGATCATGACACATCAAAAGTGAATCCTTATAAGTGTAGTTGTATACCTCACTAGAGCCTTCTCCACCATTTTTCAAGTCTGATTGTGCCATAAAACATAGATTAGCCTCTTCTACAATGTTGTCAAAAACTTCTTCTCCTTCCTCATCATCCCATGTAATCACAATGGCTTTCTTCTTCTTTGTATTTCCTTTGTCATTCTGAAGTTGTGGGCAGTTTGGTTATATATGTCCGAGCTTCTTGCATTTGTAACAGACTACTTCCTCGTCCGAACTATCATAATTTCTTTATTTTTTGGCTTTTATCTTCTTCTTACGTGATTTGAATTTTTTCCAATTCTTAAGATGATTAAAATCCATAACAAACATCTCGGTAGATTTTCCACATCATCGTCACTTTCAACAGTGTTAGTTAAGGCTATCGACTTCTTCTTCGAATTGGAGTTGTTGTGTTCTTCTCTTGCCTTTAACTCCACTTCATATGTCATCAAATTTCTAATCATCTCGTCCATGCTCAATTTCTTCAAATCCTTTGACTCTTGAATCGCCATGACTTTAGCCTCAAAATTCATTGGCAATACTCGTAAAAATTTCGTTACTAGTTCCATTCTAGTGTACACCTTTCCAAGAGCTCTAACATTGTAAACCAACACTGAAAATCGGCCATACATGTCTTTTATACTCTCATCCTTTTGCTTTGTGAAGTTTTCATATTTATTGCTGAACAAGGCAAGTCAAGATTCTTTCACTAGAGATGTTCCTTTATGTGTGACTTCCAAAGCATGCCAAATTTCTTGCATAGTTAAATAATGAGATATTTGGTTAAACTCGGTTTTACCAAGAGCACAAATAAGAGCATCCATGGACTTATCATTTAATGAAAATATTTTTTATCAAAAGCAACCCATCTTTCTTTGGATTTAGGAAATTCAACATCATTAATAATCATAGTAGGAGACTTTGTAAGGACCCGCAAATCCATACCATTTGAGCTGACTGAATACAACTCATGTCCAACCCAAACTGTACGAAAATATGAATCATTAATAAAAAGATGTTAGAGGAGAAATAGAAAGATAGATTCTTAGGTAGAAATCTTTGCCGTTCTTGCCTCTTGTCACTTTCTTTGCCCGTATTCTCTACATATGTAAAAATCACATTTTTACTTCGCTATTCAATATATAAAAATCGAATTTTTACTTTGTTATTCAATATATAAAAATCATATTTTTACTTCGCTATTCAATATATAAAAATCGAATTTTTACTTCGCCATTCAATATATAAAAATTGAACTTTTACTTCGCTATTCAATATATAAAAATTCCTTTTCGTCACAGTTGGTTCTAATGTGTCAACGTCAACGTCACCGCACGCCAGTCCAATCGCCAGGCCATCATAATCACTTCGACACCACACCCTCATCGCGCTTCTCTCTCTCCCCCTCTGAACGACCCCGCAACCAACCTCCGTTGACTCCCTAGCACCACTGACTTGACCGCAGAGCAGCACCCGCAAGTCAGAGCTCCGCCTGGACCATCAGCTTGCTCCTCCAGATCGTGTCGTTCGTGCTTCGCAACCCCAACATCGTCCAAAGGTGAATTTATTTAATTTCAAGTAAACCTAGGCTGATTTGCGGGTGTATTCCCCTTTCGATTCTTTGAAAAATATAATTTTGTTTAAAGTAAAAATATAATTTTGGGTTAAAGTAAAATATAATTTTGTTTAAAGGAAAAATATCATCTTTGTCAATGCAAAAATATCACCTTTGTCAATGCAAAAATATCATCTTTGTCAATGTAAAAATATCATCTTTGTCAATGTAAAAATATCATCTTTGTCAATCTAAGAATATCATCTTTGTGTATGTAAAAATTATAATCTCTGCTATTTATATGTCATTGTAAAAATATAATCTTTTCTGAATATATTGCGTTGTAAAAATATATTCTTTTCTAATAAAATAACGGCATAAAAATGTGATTTTTATACATACCGTGTGATACAGAGTGTGATGGGACCAAGTGGAAGCACGTCGAAGGTGTTCTACATAAGAAGAGTCGTGGCGTGTGGTTTAGCAATTGGTGAGAATTTCTCACTCTATTTTAATTTCTAGTTAAAATATATACTAGGATGCTTGACGGTGTTTAGTAGCACCTGACACCCGTCGTCCACAAACCATGGACGACTTGTTTGCTTGGTTGCTATATTTGTTGGATTGATTTGGATATTGGTTTGAATGTAATTTGTGGTTTGAAATCAAATCGATAAATGGTTAGGATTAGACGTGAGCCGTTATAAGGCGAGGGATTAAGGCTAGGTTAGACCTTACCCCAGTTTGTGGTTTGAATAACGAATCGATATAATTGGTTGAGATTAGACATGCGCCGTTATAAGGCGAAGGAGTAAGGCTAGGTTAGACCTTACTCAAATTTTGGTATAGCCGTTGTGTTGCCGAAATTTTCTAAAAAGTGTTAGAAAAAGTTAACTAGTGAAAATAATTATCCACATACAAATCAGACGATTTGTATGTGTACACCTATTTGACTGATATTTGTTGGGTCGATATATTTTACACATCGAATAAAAATGTGTGTTTGTTGTTTGAAACCCCACATGGGTGTTGGGATGAAATTGACGTACACTAATCCCAATTGTTTAGTTGTATGTCAATCGATTGGTTGACAATCTGTTGTAAGCGTTGATTGTTTATAATTAATGCTTATGTAGTTGTGTAGTGCACTTTGGATGATGGTTGATTATATACATGTGTTGTATGTGAATCCATATAAGTGAAATTATATAGTATTTGATTGGGCCTCATTCCAATTTGAATAAATAAGAAATATTTGAAAGAGAATATTTAAATTAGGAATATTTGAAAGAGAATATTTGAATTAGAATATTTGAAATAGAATGTTAGGATCAGAAATATTTGAATTAGAATATTAGAATATTTGAAATAGGATATTTGAACCAGAATAGTTGAAATAGAAATATTTGAAATCTATTAAGCCATGTTGATTAATGGCGCCACTTTGATGCGAGCGATATTTATATCGATTGTATTCGTTTTAAATTAAATATCGACAAGGAAATAATTTCAAATTCAAGTATTTTGAAAATAATATCATTTAAGGTATAACGATGTATAATATTCAAATTTGGTTTAAACTTTGAATAAGAAGTTGGAATCGATTTTTAAACGAGTTATAAAATACGTTTAGGATTAAAATCGACGAAATATATATAATATAGATTATATATATCAATGGCCTGAATAGAACGCGCCGCGCCGTGGCAGTTCGCGAATTTCGACCATTAAACTTCGCGTGGACATTACGGGAGATCCGACCGCCGGATTCTCCTAAAACCGGAACCATTGGGTTCGTGTCGAAAAGAGCTTTCCAACGAATATAAGAAATTTGAAATCTAACGGTTGGATTTGGAATTATGTCCAAATCAAATTAAAAAAAGGTCGCTATGGATGCAGCTCGATGACCGTTAGTGGAAATCGACTGTACAGGCCTTAATAAAATTATTAAAAATAGCGATAATTTGTGTAAAATCAAAATAAGTGATTTGGAAAGAATTGGGGTGAAAAATTCCATATTTGTAAAGATAAAAAGGTGTTTTTATCAAATTGAACTAGTTTTAACTAGAATTAAAAATCTATTTATTTTTAAATAAATAAATTGGTTTTGAAATGGTTTTAAAAATAACAGAAGTTCTAATATGTGAATTAGATGGGAATTGGATCGAAATTATCTTCGGGATATATCGATATAGGATTCCGTGATGATACAGATATTGTGTAGGAATTTGGAAGATATATATATATATATCGTTATTCCCACACGATATTTGTGGATTTCAGAATTTGATGTTGAATATAAGCCGATATATTTTCTATTCAGAGCCTTGTATTTAATATCAAATGGGATTTTGGGTTCGTCGTGAACGGTGTCTTCCAGTTTAGCAAAGAACAGATCTTTTAATTAAGATTTAGTGAAATTGCCCAGCTAATTGGGATTTAATTGGAATAGAACTTGAATTGCTTTTCGGGTTTATCACGAGCAGTGTTTTAAATAACGCTTGTTCTTTAACTCGATTATCAATGGAATGTGATCTAGGGTTTATCGTGAATCATGTTTTAAATAACATCGGTTCTTTAACCCAGTTAAAGATTAAAACTAAGTGGAGTTTTGATGAATCTATAATTAGATTGAAAAGATATCTAAAGGAAGATTAAAGAATAAATTTTAAAGAATTTATCTTTGATAAAATTAATGGGAACATTTCCCAAAGAATAAGAATATTTGAATAAAAGAATATTCTGAATTGGAATGAGGCGTATGTTGTGTTTGTGTAACACTTGTTTAAAATATACGCGAGTTATTTGGAAAGACCGGGTTTATCCCATTCTGAATAACTGATTCGACGACAAGTCGAAGGTGAAGACGGTGGTTGAATATTCGTTGATTGTCCAGACGTACTTGGAGATCGATGGATATGCGAGGAAAGTGGCCTCCGGTTTCGTTCAGACCCAGAACGGACTTGTAAATGGACTGTGTGTCTGACACTGGATTTTTCTCTGTGTTGATTGGTTTCTATTAAATATACATCTGCCTGGAGAAAGAGAATTTATTCTCTTTCTTCACTCCTCTCTGAGTCGCTCGGATCAGAGGTTGTATATCGATAGGCATCAGTCGCGTGGAGCGGATTGCCTGTGTGGCATGCCTAAGTGGCAAATGATCAAGGCTTCTGTTGAAAAGCAAAGTCTTGTGGTGATGATCAAAGCACGGCTTTAATATATTGTAGCTTTGTGTATAACGTGAATTCGCGAGTTTCGCACCCGGTATGAACCAAAAACGGGAGACGGACATTAGGGAGGGCATGCGTTTCTTTCTAGTTAGAAGTGGTGTCAGTACTTAAAATTGGTTGGCATTGCTTATGTGGATGTTGGATATTGAGGCGCCTCGTGATATCGGTTTCGGCCGATGCTTCTGGTCGGCAGACGGGCCAGGCTTACGCCCCATAGGGCGGGGAAACGTATTGTTCGGGCATAATACACCTCGATGTACCAGCCCTGTTGATCCAAGGGCCCACCTGAGTCTGGGCCCTGAGACTCGGACTAGAGAGCTCGAAGCGGTGAGGATCTTGCCCCTAGCCTCGGTTCATTACCATAAATGATAACCCAACTTCCAATACGTGCCGTTGCGGTTTTAATTGTATAGCCTAGTATTGGCGACATGTCATATGGTACCCATGCCGCCTAGGATTGATACATTTATATTTGAAGTTGTTTTGACACTATGCACTTATTATAGTATTAAATAATTTGTTTTAAACGTATCAAGCATGCTTTGGCTATTATAAGGTAAAACCCTATCCTCCGGTTTGTGTTGCATTGTGTGATGGGACCTGGGTCTTATAATAGCTTCATTGTTCTTTATTTAGCATTGCACTGTTTGTTTTATGCACTGGTATTCTTGGGGTAAAGCCCGTTCCGCGTTAGCAGCGTGGTCCCTTGATTTACCCAACTTTAAAAATAAAGAATTATAACTATTTTAGTTCTCACACCAGTCACATGACTGACCTGGAGTTTATTGTTTTAACCTAAACTCTGGGTGCCTTATTTTCCGCACGGGCAGCTAGTAGTTTTGGTTTTGCAGATTTATATTCACAGGATCCTGCTTTACAGCTGGAACTATACTCGAAAAGCTTTGTATCCGCGTATTCTTTTCAGTTGTGTTTTGTATTATCTTCCGCTGTTATGTAATGTATTTTAATCTCTGATATTTGTGAAATGTATATTATTTAAATTATACTCTGTATATTCTTGTACTCTGATGTAATTGTTGTAATATGCAACGAAATGTTCTCCCGTTCATGTTCTATTTTGTGTTGTTCTCAGAGAATCCGTGCTTGCTCCTCTCTTCGGAGACCGGGGAAGTTACGGGTCCTCATAGTTGCTATCTAATACCAAATGAAGCGACCCGAACTTCCCCGGTCTCCGAAGAGATGAGAAAGAACGAATTACTGTGAGGACAAGACAAAATAGAACACAGACGGAAGAACATTTCATTGTTATTAAAACAATTCCATCAGATACAAGAATATACAGAGTATAAATGAATAAATTACATTCGATAAATATCAGAGATTACAATAAATTACATAGCAGTGGAAAAATAATACAAAGCACAACTAAAGGTGATATACGGATACAGAGCTTTCCGGATATCATTCCAGCTGTAAACCAGGATCCTATGAATATAAATCTGCAAAACCAAAACTACTAGCTGCCCGTGAGGAAAATAGGGGCACCGAGAGTTTAGGTTAAAACAATAAACTCCAGGTCAGTCATGTGAATGGTGTGAGAACTAAAACAGTTATTTAACGCTTTACCTTAAAAGAGAGTAATTCAAGGGACCACGCCGTATAACACGGAACGGGTTTCCTCCCAAGAATACCAGTGCATATCAATAAACAACGCAATGCTTTTTCGAAAAATGAAGCTATTATAAGACCCAGGTCCCATCACACAATGCAACGCAAGCCGGAGGATAGGGTTTTACCTTATAATAGCCAAACATGCTTGGTATGTTTAAAACAAATCATCTGATACTATAATAAGTGTATAGTGTCAAAACAATTTCAATCATAAATATAAATCATAGACGGCATGAGTGCCCCATCCCACTATGTCGCCATACTAGGCTCTACAAATAAAGCCGAAATACACGTATTGGAAATTGGATTTCCGTCATAGTAGAGGCAAGGGGCAAGCTCCTCTCCGCGCTCGAGACACTCTAGCAAATGCCTCAGGACTACACACTCTGAGCAATCCTTGGATCTTCAGGGCCGGTCCTCACTTACATTATAGGATTATTTATTCCTGAACACACGTTTCCCGGTCCTTACAGACCTATAATCGAGGTGCCTCATCCAACAACCACATAGGTGAAAAGTATATAAATGTCAGGGTTGGTAAGTCACTGACACCACCAAAGCTAGAAAGAAACGTCGTGCTCTCCCTGCTGTCCGTATCCCATTTTAAACTCATACCGAGGTGTGAGGCTCGCGAATTCACGTTATACACAAAGCTGCCACATAGGCCGGGCTTTGATCATCAACCACAAGACTCTGCTTTTCAATAAAAGTCTTGATCGTTGCATCTTAGCGTGCCACACAGGCAATTCATGCCATGCGACTGATGTCCATCGATATACAACCTCTGAGCTCGTACGTCTCAGAGAAGGGCGTTAAGCAAAAGAATAAATTCTCCGCCGCCAAATAGATGTATATTTAATAGAAATCAATCAACACTGAATAAAATCCAATGTCAGACACACAATCCATTTACAAGTCCATTCTGGGTCTGAATGAAACTGGAGGCACTTTCCTCGCATATCCATCCGTCCCCAAGTACGTCTGGACGACCACCAACTATTTCCATCCGCTTGGGTGTACAACCCAATCAGGATCGTCAGTAATTATCCAAATGATGTGAAGACTTCCGGTCATCGACCACCGTCTTCATCTTCGACTTATCGTCGAATCGGTTATTCAGAATGGGTATAAACCCGGCCTTTCCGAACAACCCGCGTATATTAAAAACAAATGTTACACAAACACAACATACGCCTCATTCCCATTTAGAATATTCTTAGGGAAAGGTTCCCATTAATTTTATCCAAGATAAATTCTTTAAAATTTATCCTTTAATCTTCCTTTGGATGTCATTTCAAACCAAATTATGGTTTTCCAAACTAGTCGAGATTAGCGAACCATACCAAAGTAATTATTTATTTTATTTCCCAATCCCAACCTATTCATCCCATGAAGCAAAAGTGGTAATACTCCATATCCAATACCACGGTGTTATCGGTAAAATTAATTACCATTTCACGTTCAAATCTAATTAAAGATTTAACTATCGCTTTGGAGTAAAACTGGCGATACTCCATTCTCGCTCATTTCTAAATTTGATAATTTAGATTATAGATTCACATTTCAACCTAATTGCAGAATCATTAAAACTCCTTTTATTAGGTTAAAGAACTAGGTGTTATTTAAAACACAGTTCACGACAAACCCAAATCACATTCTATTTATTATCGAGTTAAAGAACTAGTGTTATTTAAAACACCGTTCACGATAAACCCATTTCAAATCCAATCAAATATATTAGAAATTCCGATTATTTAAAACCCCTTTTTAAATCTAGTTTATTTATTTAAAAATAATTGGGTTTTAAATTTAGTTCAAAACTAGTTCATTTCGATAAAAATCCATTTTTATCTTTTCAAATATGGAGTTTTTCACCCCAATTTTTCCCAAATCATTTCTTATGATTTTACACAAATTATTACTATTTTTAATAATTTTATTAAGGCCCGTACAATCGATTTCCAACAATGGCCATCGAACTGCACTTACAGCGACCTTTTTCAAATTTGATTTTGACGTAACTCCAAATCCAACCGTTAGATTTCAAATTCCTAATATTCGTTAGAAAGCTCTTTTCGATACGAACCCAACGGTTCCGGTTTTAGGAGAATCCGATAGTCGGATCTCCCGTAATGTCCGTTTGAAATAAATGGTCGAAATTCACGAATTGCCGCGGCGCGGCGCGTTCTATTCAGGCCATTATATTATATATATATAATATATATATAATATATATTTCGTCGATTTCTATTTAAAACGAATTTTATAAATAGTTTTGAATTCGTTTCAAAAAAACAATTTCAACCTTTATTTCAAATTCAAATCAAAATTGAATTCTTCCTTATAAATTCGTTTTAAAATTCATTTCTATTAAATTCAAATTTCAATTCAATTTGGTTTTATATTCATTTCAAAATATTTCTTATTTCAAAATATTTCGTTTCAAATATTTCTTATTTCAAATATTTCTATTTCAAATATTCTATTTCAAATATTTCTTATTATCAAAATATTTCGTTTCAAATATCTAATTTTTCTATACAAAGATTGTATTTTTATTTAGTAAAAATAATATCTTCCATGACATGAAAATTCGACCTTTTCATATTTATAAATCTAATATTTTACATATTAAAGACCTAACTTTTTACGTATTAAAAACTAACCTTTTTCTTCTTTACGGGAGGGGGGGCTAACGGTCGGTGGGTGGCCAGAGGGCGCGGAGGAGGTTGCGAGGCCTGTGGCTGGCCGGGGCGATGGCGGAACCAACTGTATATAACTATTTAATTTGACGGCGTCATCGGAGATATTATTTAATTTGTAACATATAATTATTTTACATATTAAATAGTTAATTTGACGATGATCTGTGAACCTATGTTGATTCTAACGTTGACGGCGCGACGGGGTTGCAGGGCGATGGCGGAGGCCGGGGTCTGGAGGCATCGTCGATCAAGGCGGCCATTTTTTTATTTCTTTGAATTTAATATGAACGGGGGGGCCTGAAGGAGATAAGGAGAGGGTTATGAGAGTGGGATTTAATTTTTAATTTATTTAATTAATTTATTTTCAAAAAAAAAAGTTGACTTTTACATACGATCTCGAAACGAGGCCGATCGCCTGTCGTCCATAGCTAATTACCCCCATTCCGAACACAATGGGATATGTATCGTAAGCTGATTCGAACCTTTCGATCAGTTTCCGTTAAAATCAACATATAACTCTATATATTGAATTTGAACGCGCATTTCAATTTACCGGGGCCACATACTAACTCGAAAAATTCCCGAAAAATATTTTCTAGCTTCGTATTTATGATACGGTCCTAACAAAACTAATTTCGTCAAATTCTGAGACCGTTTGAAAAATGGCCATTTTCCAGTCGATTAAAATCAACTGAAACTGGTCAAACGCGTTTTCCCTCGCCTCGCTCACATATTGATTCGAAAAATTATAAAAATTGTAATAATTTGTGTAAAATCATAAGAAATGATTTAGAAAGAATTGGGATGAAAAACTCCATATTTGAAAAGATAAAAATAGATTTTTATCGAAATGAACTAGTTTTGAACTAGAATTATAATTCTATTTATTTTTAAATAAATAAATTGAATTTGAAAAGGGTTTTAAAAATAACCAGAATTTCCAATGATTGCATTGGAGTGGATTTGAATCGAAATTGTCTTCGGAATATTTTGATGTTGGATTTCCAATACGACATTTGTTAATCGTAGAATTTGATATTGAATATAAGCCGATACATTTTCTATTCAGAGCCTTGTATTGAATATCAAATGTGATTTGGGTTTGTCGTGAATGGTGTCTTCACTAACACTGTTCTTGAACCCAGTTGAGAAAAGATTAAATCTTTTTATTTAGATTTAATGAAGTGTGCCAATTAAACAATATTTAATTGGAATTGAATTGATATTGATTTTTGGGTTTATCGTGGACAGTGTTTTAAATAACACTCGTTCTTTAACCCGATAATTAATGGAATGTGACTTTGGGTTTATCGTGATCCGTGTTTTAAATGACATGGATTCTTTAACCCAGTTAACGATTGAAACTAAGTGGAGTTTTAATGAATCTTTAATTAGATTGAAATAATTGAAATGGAGTATCACCAGTTTTGCTCCAGGCGTTAGTTAAATCTTAAATTAGAATTGAACGTGAAATGGTAATTGAATTTACCGATAACACCGTGGTGTTAGATATGAAGTAAGACCCGTTTTACTTCATGGGATGAATAGGTCGGGGTTGGGAAATTAAAACAAATGATTACTTCGGTAAGGTTCGTTAATCCCGACTAGTTGAGTCGAAATTCAAAAGAAGATTAGAGAATAAATTCAAGGAATTTATCTTGGATAAAATTAATGGGAACCTTTCCCTATGAATGTGAAATTTAGAAACTAACTGTCGGTTGGCCAAGTAGAATGGTTTTCTGGATATTGATCTGATGTTGGTTTCGGCCTTCGGGTTTAATATTTGGAAAATTATTCTCTTGACTAATTTACGGTTAGTGACTGATGAATTGGAATGAGGCATATGTTGTGTTTGTGTAACACTTATTTAAAATATACGCGAGTTATTTGGAAAGGCCGGGTTTGTCCCATTCTGAATAACTGATACGACGATAAGTCGAAGATGAAGACGATGGTTGAAGACCGGAAGTCTTCACGTCGTTTGGGTGATTACTGATGATCTTGATTGGGCTGTACACCCAAGAAGATGGAAATAGTTGGTGATCGTCCAGACGTACTTGGAGATCGATGGATATGCGGGGTACTAGGTGCCTCCGGTTTCGTTCAGACCCAGAACGGACTTGTAAATGGACTGTGTGTCTGACATCGGATTTCATTCTCTGTGACTGATATCGGTTGCATAGAATGGTTTGCCTGTGTGGCATGCTAAGATGCAAATGATCAAGGTTTCTGTTGAAAAGCAAAGTCTTGTGGCGATGATCAAAGCACAGCCTGTGTGGCACAACCTTGAGTAACGTGAATTCGCGAGCCTCACACCCCGGTATGAACCAAAAACTGGAGACGGACTTCAGGGATATGGACATATGCTGGTTTCTAGTTAGGAGTGGCGTCAGTGCTTGAACTGGCTGACGAGTTTGACTCATGTGGTTGTTGGAATTGGAGGCGCCTCGGTTATATCGGTCGTTCTCGAACCGATGGAGTCATTGGACTCATTTATGCCCCATAGGGCAGACTAGCATATAGTTCAGGCATTTTAATCCACTCCGTGTGGACCGGCCCTGACGATCCAAAGGCTTGACTGAGTACTTGCCTGAGGGGCGGGCTAGAGCGTCTCGAATCGGTTGAGGACTATCTTTTGCCTCGGTTCATAGATGGAAATCCAATTTCCAAATACGTGACTTTGCGATTTTGATTGTATAGCCTAGTATGGCGACATGATATATGGTACCCATGCCGCCTATGATTGATACTTAAGATTTGAAGTTGTTTTATACGCTATGCACTTATAATAGTATCAAATGATTTGTTTTAAAACGTATCAAGCATTCTTTGGCTGTTATAAGGGAAAACCCTATCCCCCGGCTTGCGTTGCATTGTGTGATAGGACTTGGGTCTTATAACAGCTTCATTTTTCTTTATTTAGCATTGCGTTGTTTGTCTTATGCACTGGTATTCTTGGGAGGAAACCCGTTCCGTGTTATATGGCGTGGTCCCTTGATTTACCTAACTTTAAAATAAAGATAAATAACTGTTTTAGTTCTCACACCAGTCACATGACTGACCTGGAGTTTATTGTTTTAACCTAAACTCCGGGTGCCCCTATTTTGGCACGGGCAGCTAGTAATTTTGGTTTTGTAGATGTATATTCACAGGATCCTGGTTTACAGCTGGAACGATATCTGGAAAGCTTTGTATCCGTATATCTCTTCTAGTTTTGTATTGTATTATTTTCCGCTGCGATGTATTTAAATGTAATTTAAATCTCTGATATTTCTGTGTAATATTGATTCATTTATACTCTGTATATTCTTGTAATCTGATGCATTGTTGTAAAATATAATGAAATGTTCTCCCATCTGCGTTCTATTTTGTCGTGTTCTCGAACGATAGGGCATCTCGAACGGTCTGGGTCGGTTTAACGACTGGTTCGGACCGAGCGAAATTCCTTTTCGTCAGAGTTGGTTCTAATGTGTCTTGTTCTCGAGCTCTGTAAACCAAAGCTCTGATTCGACTGTTGATTCTAACGAATACATTTTATTATATGTTACAAATTAAATATTTTATTATAACTATTTAATAGATATATAGACTGCTCTGATACCAAATGTGATGTCAAGGAATCTCGCTCGATCTGAACCAGTCGCTAAACCGATCTAGACCGTTCGAAACGCCTGATCGTTTCGAGGACAAGACAAAACAGAACGCATATAAAAGAACATTTCATTGTATATTACAACAATTCCGTCAGATACAAGAATATACAGAGTATAAATGAATATTACACAGAAATATCAGAGATTTAAATTACATTTAAATACATAGCAGCGGAAAATAATACAATACACAACTAGAAGAGATATACGGATACAAAGCTTTTCGGACATCATTCCAGCTATAAACCAGGTACCTGTGAATATAAATCTGCAAAACCAAAACTACTAGCTGCCCGTGTCAAAATAAGGGCACCCAGAGTTTAGGTTAAATGTGACGACAAGGAATTTCGCTCGATCCGAATCAGTCGTTAAACCGATCTAGACCGTTCGAAACCCCTGATCGTTGAGAACAGGACAAATCAGAACTCAGACGGAAGAACATTTCATTGTTATTACAACAATTCCATCAGATACAAGAATATACAGAGTATAAATGAATACATTACATTCGATAAATATCAGAGATTACATTAAATTACATAGCAGCCAAAAATAATACAAAGCACAACTAAAGGTGATATACGGATACAGAGCTTTCCAGATATCATTCCAGCTGCAAACCAGGATCATGTGAATATAAATCTGCAAAACCAAAACTACTAGCTGCCCGTGCGGAAAATAGGGGCACCCAGAGTTTAGGTTAAAACAATAAACTCCAGGTCAGTCATGTGACTAGTGTGAGAACTAAAACAGTTATTTAAAACATTACTTTAAAAGAGAGTAATTCAAGGGACCACGCCGTATAACACGGAACGGGTTTCCTCCCAAGAATACCAGTGCATAGAATAAACAACGCAATGCTATTTCGAAAAATGAAGCTATTATAAGACCCAGGTCCCATCACACAATGCAACGCAAGCCGGAGGATAGGGTTTTACCTTATAACAGCCAAACATGCTTGATACGTTTAAAACAAATCATTTGATACTATAATAAGTGTATACTGTCAAAACAATTTCAATCATAAATATATATCATAGACGGCATGAGTGCCCCATCCCACTATGTCGCCATACTAGGCTCTACAAATAAAGCCGAAATACACGTATTGGAAATTGGATTTCCGTCATGAGTCGAGGCAAGGGGCAAGATCCTCTCCGCGTTCGAGACACTCTAGCAAATGTCCCAGGGTTACGCACTCTGGGCAACCCCTGGATGCTTCAGGGCCGGTCCTCACTTACGTTAGAGGATTAATTACGCCTGAACACACGTTTCCCGGTCCTTACAAACCTATAATCAAGGTGCCTCGCATTCCAACAACCACAAAGGTGAAAAGTATATAAATGTCAGGGCTGGTAAGTCACTGACACCACCAAAGCTAGAAAGAAACGTCGTGCTCTCCCTGCAGTCCGTATCTCGTTTTTGACTCATACCGAGGTGTGAGGCTCGCGAATTCACGTTATACACAAAGCTACGCCACAAAGGCCGTGCTTTGATCATCAACCACAAGAGTTTGCTTTTCAACAGAAGCCTTGATCAATGCATCTTAGCGTGCCACACAGGCAATTCATGCCATGCGACTGATGTCCATCGATATACAACCTCTGAGCTCGTACGTCTCAGAGAAGGGCGTTAAGCAAAAGAATAAATTCTCCGCCGCCAAACAGATGTATATTTAATAGAAATCAATCAACACAGAATAAAATCCAATGTCAGACACACAATCCATTTACAAGCCCGTTCTGGGTCTGAACGAAACCGGAGGCACTTTCCTCGCATATCCATTCATCTCCAAGTACGTCTGGACGACCACCAACTATTTCCATCCTCTTGGGTGTACAGCCCAATCAGGATCGTCGGTAATAATCCAAACGATGTGAAGACTTCCGGTCTTCGACCACCGTCTTCATCTTCGACTTATCGTCGAATCGGTTATTCAGAATGGGTATAAACCCGGACTTTCCGAACAACCCGCGTATATTAAAACAAATGTTACACAAACACAACATACGCCTCATTCCAATTCAGAATATTCTTTTATTCACAAAATCACTTTTTTAGGGAAAGGTTCCCATAAATTTTATCCAAGATAAATTCTTTAAAATTTATCCTTTAATCTTCCTTTGGATGTTATTTCAAACCAGATTATGGTTTTCCAAACTAGTCGAGATTAGCGAACCACACCGAAGTAATTATTTAATTTATTTCCCAATCCCAACCTATTCATCCCATGAAGCAAAACTGGTGATACTCCATATCTAAAATCATGGTGTTATCAGTAAAATTAATTACCATTTCACGTTCAAATCTAATTAAAGATTTAACTATCGCTTTGGAGCAAAACTGGCGATACTCCATTCTCGCTCATTTCTAAATTTGATAATTTGGATTATAGATTCACATTTCAATCTAATTACAGAATCATTAAAACTCCTTTTACTGGGTTAAAGAACTAGGTGTTATTTAAAACACAGTTTACGACAAACCCAAATCACATTCTATTTATTATCGGGTTAAAGAACTAGTGTTATTTAAAACACTGTTCACGATAAACCCATTTCAAATCCAATCCAATATATTAGAAATTCCGATTATTTAAAACCCCTTTTTAAATCTAATTTATTTATTTAAAAATAATCGGGTTTTAAATTTAGTTCAAAACTAGTTCATTTCGATAAAAATCTATTTTTATCTTTTCAAACATGGAGTTTTTCATCCCAAATCATTTCTTATGATTTTACACAAATTATTGATATTTTTAATAATTTTATCAAGCCCCGTACAGTCGATTTCCATCAACGGCCATCGAACTGCACTTACAACGACCTTTTCCAAATTTGATTTGGACGTATCTCCAAATCCAACCATTAGATTTCAAATTTCTAATATTTGTTAGAAAGCTCTTTTCGATACGAACCCAACGGTTCCGGTTTTAGGAGAATCCGTCGGTCGGATCTCCCGTAATGTCCGTTTGAAATAAATGGTCGAAATTCACGAGCTGCCGCGGCGCGTTCTATTCAGGCCATTATATTATATATATAATATATATAATACATATTTCGTCGATTTCCATTTAAAACGAATTTTATAACTAGTTTTTAAATTCGTTTCAAAAACAATTTCAACTTCCATTTCAATCCAAAGCAAAATTGAATTCTTCTTTGTAAATTCGTTTTAAAATTCATTTCTATTCAATTCAAATTTCAATTCAATTTGAATTCATTTCAATTCGTTTTCTATTCAATTCGAATTCGTTTTCTATTCAATTCAATACAAATTGGTTTTCTATTCAATTCGAATTCGATTTGTTATATATTCAATTCATTTCGAAATCGTTTTATATTCAATTCAATTCGAAATCATTTTACATTCAATTCATTTCGAAATTGTTTTATATTCAATTCATTTCGAAATCGTTTTATATTCAATTCATTTCGAAATCGTTTTATATTCAGTTCATTTCGAAATCGTTTTATGTTCAATTCATTTCGAAATCGTTTTATGTTCAATTCATTTCGAAATCGTTTTATATTCAATTCATTTCGAAATCGTTTTATATTCAATTCATTTCGAAATCGTTTTATATTCATTTAAATTCGAATTCTATTCGTTCCAATTCAAATTGGTTTTCTATTCATTTCAATTCAAATTTCATTTTAAAATATTCGATTTTGAAATCACTTTTCAATATTCATTTTAAAATGAATAAAATCAATATAAATATCGATTACGTCAAAATGGCGTCAATCTAATCAACATGGCTTCATATATTCCTTCATTCTATTCAACAAATGAATATTTATTTTTGTCAACACACGACTAATCTCAACGAATGAGTATTGTCCACGTGTGACCATTTTTGTTAAATTATTATGTTCAACACATGACTAATATCAACGGATGAGTACAGTTGAAACACCCCACCTCCGTTAGGGTCACTCTCAAAGGGAATGCCCTAATTTTGGTGGAGGTTTATAAGTATAAGTCACAGATATACAAGACAGATATAAGAACACATATTTGTAAACAGCGGAAAAATCAACAAACTTTTATTTCATGAAAGCAAATACGTGCTACAACAATATCACCATAATTGTCTTACATCTTTTCCAAAACATAACATAACACTTTCATAATCTGTCTTGATTACATCATTTAAAGAAGCATAAATAAAACATAGATGAACTGCAAAAGCCCCATAGAGTTTGTCCAAAGCCATAGTTTCAAACGAAAAGGTCCAAGCAATACATTTCTCTTCTTCAAGCTGGATGTTAAGGCTGGTCAAGCTGCTGTGTTCCCTCCCTGTGGACCTGGGGGGGGAAACGGAAGAAAAGAAGACGAAAGAAAAGTAGAGTCAGACATAAAGCCTGAGTAAGTCTAGTACTATTTTGTCTATGAATAAAGAACTGGGTATGATGAGTATAAACAAGAAGTGGGGAAAGCACTATAACTTGGTTAAGTTGTCTAGGGTCGAATACGCTATCGTACCCCATGTTAATCTCTGAACCCATATAAACTAGTTTCCAACTGGCACCCCATAATCAGGGTGATGTGATCCATTCTATGATGATCGGCTCCTACTCGCATAGTTACATGTGTCTTACGGCCCCCGATGTTGTAGTTACCTATGCTGGTCCCACCATGGGGTGTATCAAGTCCCATGGCGGCGGCCCGACACAACCTTAGAATGCACAGGTATGCTACTGGTGCCCAGTGCCTTATTTTTCTGCGCCGGAGTGTGTGCACGCTCGCACCCCGTTAGAACCTACACTGCTACACCACCGCCGTCGATTTGACCTCTTACAATCAGCCCAGTAATCGTGCCCCACCCTGCCTAGTTTCAGGGTATCATGATACACCTTTTAGGGTTACTGCTGAAAAGGGTCCCCCGTTACTAGGTTTTCTATCTCTAGCCAACATGCTAAGTTGGTTAAGTGTTTCCTAACCTAACCCCACCAGTCCGTTTAGTTTAGCATGTTCCATTTTGATTAAGTCTTTAGTTCACTTAATCCTAACAATCCTGACTCAGCCTTAATTGTCTTATTAAGGCCCTGACCTCTCACATTAGACAGGTATTGTTGTGGCTGCCTGTTGCCGGTTGGTTCCGGGCAGTCTTACGCCACAACTCAGTCTAACATCGGGTCCTTATTGGGCTCCATGTTTAACCTCTCACATTGGATAGGTATTGTTGTGACTACTGGACAGCCGGGCGGTTCCGGGCAGGTTTACATCACAACTCAATCCAACCTCGGGTTAAACACATCGTATGTTCTACATTTACATATTTTGTCATTCTTCTTTATTTCTTATATGTAAATATTTGCGGCCCATTATTAAGTTAATGGTGTAAAGGTTACACCAATCATGGGCCCAGCCCATACTTGAACTTGGGCCCTTCTATTTTATATTTTCATTCATTAGTAATTTTAACCCAACGTTATTTTCCCCCGGTTTACACGTCCGTTTATTATATATATTGGGCTTAGCCTTTTAAAGCCCAATTTAGCCATGCGAAAAGGGGAGGCTTATGGCGTGATTACATACACAAAAAGGGGAAGGTGAGCGTATGAACTTGCAATATGACGTTGGGAATACAAAATAGAAACTGGTGTACTTGCATAGTAGCGACATATACTTTGGTCATAAAGCATAGGTGACATGAATCAAAGCATGTGAACTTGTAGTTGAGATAAGAGTCTAAATTGGGTATCATTATTGACACATAGTCATAACTACAACATGAACCTATACTTTTATTTATGCATAATGTCAAACATAAGCATGGCATAAATTTTCTAACATAAGCATGGCATAATGTCAAACATAAGCATGACATAAATATTTCTAACATAAGCATGGCATAATGTCAAACATAAGCATGGCATAAATATTTCTAACATAAGCATGGCATAATGTCAAACATAAGCATGGCATAAATATCTCTAACATGAAATCCTGATTCTTACTTTAGTCATGTAAACTTGCAAAAAGGGATTTTGAATCTAATCCTAACTATGTACCACATATGTCATCATATAATTCTTGTAAACAAGATAGACTTAATCATGGATTTCAGTTATGCCAAATATCATTCATAGCCTAGCCATATTCATAAGTTTGCAAATAGGTTTTCTAGTACAAAAGCATGACTTAATACATGATGCCAAATTCTCAACATAATTTCATATGGATTATAATAACCAAACTTGTTTTAATTACTTACAAATTGATTTATGCTCAAAAATATACATCATGATGGCATAGTAGCAAAGCCCCAAACTTGCATGTATTTAAATCAATCAACTACATACATGTAGCTTCAACGTGGATTACATAATTTGCGAATATTCCAAACGTATACTTGCATAGAACTACCGCATGTAGTTCTTTATAATTGAATAACATAATCCAAACGTATATAAATTGATAAGAACGCACAAATATGAATTACTTTATTGCCACAATTCAAGCATACAAACCAACACAATTATTTGTTCATACCAAAGTAATACTCTACTTACAATGGTGTGACGAATTCTCTAATTAAGAGATATGATTCCTTTGTTGAATTGATTTGATTTAGGTCTCTTTAAGCTTTAGAATTTTCCTCCTAATCCTCTCTCTAGTTGGCGGCTACTCTTAGTCGTTCCTCAGCAACATGGCGGCTATGTTCTTAATTTTGAATGAATAGATTAGGGTTTGTCTAGGGTTGTTTATATAGAGGTTAGGAACTGATTAGGACCATTGATGTTGCTTGGATTGATCGTAGCCATTCATTCGATAGAGAGACCAATTAGAGCCTGCCACCTAGCCCTAATGACAAAGCAAGCTTCTGAAAATCGGCCAAACATAGACCTGACCAGCCAGGGCTTGACCAGACCTGACCAACAGGTCAATTTTGACCTGGGCGCACTTGGCAGGTGCGCCAGGTCAAAAATGTACTGGCGCACTTCACAGGTGCGCCAGTGCATTTTTGTTCTGGCGCACTTCCCAAGTGCGCCAGTGCATTCTGACCCGTTTTCCGGTTTTTCGCCCAACTTCGTTCGTCCATAACTTCTTCATACGATATCCGTTTTACGAAAACTCGGACTCTATTTCGCGTATTTTTCCGAGACGAACGCAATGGCGTATCCCGTTTCCCTTAGTTCTTTGATTTGAAATTAATTATACTTTAATTTATGAATTTCACAGTTATAGAATACACGGGGTGTTACATTCTCCCCCACTTAAAAGGATTTCGTCCCCGAAATCTTCAAGTTTAGGAAAATGTATATCCTAACATCCAATCATCCATCTACTCATCCATCAAACACGAGCATCCATTGTCCTTAAAAGACTTCTAATGCTTCATGATCATATGCGAAGTGTGTGTGTACATGTACTTATCTAATGCAAAATCAGGCGGTCTACTGATTCAGTTGACCTCCTTAATGCGAATCATGTAAGTGCCATGAATCCATTATGTATGCAAATTTTCCTACTCATGATTCTACATGAGTGCACAATCATTCAATACAAATGCAACATCCTCATGACAACACATTAAAGTTCAACCATATACGAATGCAAACATATATATGCATATGCAATATGAAGTGACTGAGCCGATCTAAAACCTAGATTGTGTGTGTATATGCAACCACGGGCAACCACTAGCAATCACTTGCAACCACTTGCAACCATCATACATAACATGTCTCAAACACATGTTTACACCCAAAGGGTTTCTTCCTAAAAGGTAAGGTCGAGGAGATATCCCTAAAAAGATAGATAAAAGCGCAACTTAAGGAAAAAGGAAAGATCAAAGATGTACCCTCGAAAAGAAAAGGGTAAGCTGCGCGTATTCTAACTTCAGTTTCCCAAGTCGCGTCTCCCTCGGCGTCGCTCCACTGAACTTTGACGAGCTTGACTTCGCGGTTGCGTAGCTTCTTCACTTCCGTTCCTAGTATGCGGGTTGGAACCTTCCTTATGGTTGCTTCGCGTTCCACTTCGGCCTCTTCGAGTATATTTGGCTCTACCACTTCAGCGGACTCATGTAGACATTTTCGTAGATGTGAAACGTGAAAAACGTTGTGAACTCCGGCCAGTTTCTCGGGTAGCTCTAATCTATAGGCCATTTTTCCAATTTTCTCAATGATAGGAAATGGTCCTACCTAAAGGTATAGTCGAATGATAGAAACAAGTAAAAACTTTGTGCCCATTAGGCAATGTCAAAACTGGAAATCTATGCCACATATATATTGATTAGGAGAAGAACTCTCCAAGCATCAGCCCCGAAGACCGAAAACAACATCAGACTGACACCCAAAGAATTACTCAACCCAACCACCATATATGATTCTAAGAAACTAAACATGATGGACTCCTTTTAGGTCACAAGGGAGTCCCTTCCTAAGACCAATTTATATCTTATTAAACCCAAAAAGAAGTTTGGTCAATCCAACGAACATCCTCGAGCCCCAACATGTGTTACTAACAGATGAGTCATACTCCCTACGGGGTTTGCAATAGAAATCGGATTAAAAATGGGACCGAGAGGATATACACGAAAGATAGCATGCAAGTGAACTTTACAGGAAGAGAGGGATCAAGGATATACTCTTAAGAAGAGATATGATGCACGAATCTAGTCTTCAATCTTCTAAGTCGCATTTCCTTGAGCTTAACTCCATTATGCTTTGTCCGTCTTTAACTTCACAATTTCGTAGCTTCTCAATTCTTGTTTCCAAAATAGGAGTTGGAACCTATTTCACTATTGCCTCTCGTTCCTCTTTCACTTATTCTCCTTCCAGTATACTTGGCTCAAGCATAACTGCGTACTCATGGTTCCATGCAAGCTCTCCAAAATTCACTAATGAATCTTGGATCTTGTTAACTTACTAGAAGGTATTCCACATAGATGAATTATCTCTAGAAAATAAACAAATGTCAACTATGTTGCCAAATGTACTTACTAAGGTGATTCCCCACAACTCATTCATAAGCGAAATGAACTTTCTGCCTTAGTGGCGAACACTACTGGAGCGCCCCATTCTGAAATGCTCCTCCTAATGAACCCCTTCTCTAGAAGCTTTTTAATCTGTTTACTGAGCTCTTTTCTTTCTCGTGGAGCCATGTGTCTAACGGGCAACGCAACGAGCTTTGCACTATCTACAAGATATATGCGGAAGTCTATTTCCCGCTTCGGAGGCAAGCCCTTCACCTCTTCGAAGACATCCGGATATTCCCAGACCACTCTAACTGATTGCAAATTTTCAACAGAGGCATCTAGCGATTCAAGATAACTAAGCATAACCGCATACGAGGGATTACAAGAAATTTCCAAAGTATTACCGAGCTGGGTTAGGAGCCTAACAACCCTTTTCTCACAATCAAGGATGGCCCCATTACTGGATAGCCAATCCATACCCAAAATCAAACAATACCCCGAAAAGCCCAAAACAAAGGCACTACATTGAAATTCTACGCTTAGAATAGAAATTTTCAATCCCAAACAGATCATAGACAAATGAGCTGGGCCCCCAATTGGGTTTGAATCAATTAAGGGGTCCTCTACCATACTAGTTTTTAGGTGCAGAGATTCTACTAAAGCAGACGAGATAAAGTAGTGTGATGCGCCAGAATCAAATAAAGTGCGAACGGGGTGATCATAAAGATAAACTACACTTTCTACAGAAGTGTTTGTACCTCGCTGTTGCAAAGGTGGCGCTTCCAGCACATGAACCTGTGCCCCTGGGGTGGATCCAGCCCTCTGCCCCTGTCCTCGTTTCTTTGGGCGGTGCTTAGCCCTGTGGCCCGTCTCACCGCAAGAAAAGCACCCACCATTCATCTTGGCCCTCTTTTCCGGCAATCTTTCACTAAGTGCCCCACTTTGCCACAGAATTTACACTTCCTCTTCTCTTGGGACTTGTTGTCTTTCCCGCCCTTCTCAATGTCTGTCTTCTCAGGGCAGTCTTTGCTGATGTGTCCAGTCTCCCCACAATGAAAACATTCTCCTTGCTTTCTTTTCCTCTTTCTACAATCCTTGGCTATGTGCCCCTCCGTACCACAAAAATTGCATTTCCTTTTTTTCTCGTTTCTTATTATTACTGTTACGATCCTTTCTTGTTTGACTATTATTCGTCTTCCTACTCTGGGACTCTTCCGCTTGCTGGTTCACGTGGAGGAGGAGGAGTGAAAGCGTCAGCAGCTGGGGAGTAAGGTCTCCAGACATGCTGAAACAGAAAGGATAGATTCAAAACGAAGGATAGAAGAGAGTACCTATGGCTTTTGGGGGGGATCTTTGCCTTTTTAAAATAAAATAATATTTTTCTTTTAAAAATGCTTCTTTAAATTTCCTTTTTGAAAATAAATTTTCAAAACTTTTTATCTTATCTGGTAAACCTATGCTCTGATACCAAGTGAAACACCCCACCTCCGTTAGGGTCACTCTCAAAGGGAATGCCCTAATTTTGGTGGAGGTTTATAAGTATAAGTCACAGATATACAAGACAGATATAAGAACACATATTTGTAAACAGCGGAAAAATCAACAAACTTTTATTTCATGAAAGCAAATACGTGCTACAACAATATCACCATAATTGTCTTACATCTTTTCCAAAACATAACATAACACTTTCATAATCTGTCTTGATTACATCATTTAAAGAAGCATAAATAAAACATAGATAAACTGCAAAAGCCCCATAGAGTTTGTCCAAAGCCATAGTTTCAAATGAAAAGGTCCAAGCAATACATTTCTCTTCTTCAAGCTGGATGTTAAGGCTGGTCAAGCTGCTGTGTTCCCTCCCTGTGGACCTGGGGGGGGGGGGAAACGGAAGAAAAGAAGACGAAAGAAAAGTAGAGTCAGACATAAAGCCTGAGTAAGTCTAGTACTATTTTGTCTATGAATAAAGAACTGGGTATGATGAGTATAAACAAGAAGTGGGGAAAGCACTATAACTTGGTTAAGTTGTCTAGGGTCGAATACGCTATCGTACCCCATGTTAATCTCTGAACCCATATAAACTAGTTTCCAACTGGCACCCCATAATCAGGGTGATGTGATCCATTCAATGATGATCGGCTCCTACTCGCATAGTTACATGTGTCTTACGGCCCCCGATGTTGTAGTTACCTATGCTGGTCCCACCATGGGGTGTATCAAGTCCCATGGCGGCGGCCCGACACAACCTTAGAATGCACAGGTATGCTACTGGTGCCCAGTGCCTTATTTTTCTGCGCCGGAGTGTGTGCACGCCCGCACCCCGTTAGAACCTACACTGCTACACCACCGCCGTCGATTTGACCTCTTACAATCAGCCCAGTAATCGTGCCCCACCCTGCCTAGTTTCAGGGTATCATGATACACCTTTTAGGGTTACTGCTGAAAAGGGTCCCCCGTTACTAGGTTTTCTATCTCTAGCCAACATGCTAAGTTGGTTAAGTGTTTCCTAACCTAACCCCACCAGTCCGTTTAGTTTAGCATGTTCCATTTTGATTAAGTCTTTAGTTCACTTAATCCTAACAATCCTGACTCAGCCTTAATTGTCTTATTAAGGCCCTGACCTCTCACATTAGACAGGTATTGTTGTGGCTGCCTGTTGCCGGTTGGTTTCGGGCAGTCTTACGCCACAACTCAGTCTAACCTCGGGTCCTTATTGGGCTCCATGTTTAACCTCTCACATTGGATAGGTATTGTTGTGACTACTGGACAGCCGGGCGGTTCCGGGCAGGTTTACATCACAACTCAATCCAACCTCGGGTTAAACACATCGTATGTTCTACATTTACATATTTTGTCATTCTTCTTTATTTCTTATATGTAAATATTTGCGGCCCATTATTAAGTTAATGGTGTAAAGGTTACACCAATCATGGGCCCAACCCATACTTGAACTTGGGCCCTTCTATTTTATATTTTCATTCATTAGTAATTCTAACCCAACGTTATTTTCCCCCGGTTTACACGTCCGTTTATTATATATATTGGGCTTAGCCTTTTAAAGCCCAATTTAGCCATGCGAAAAGGGGAGGCTTATGGCGTGATTACATACACAAAAAGGGGAAGGTGAGCGTATGAACTTGCAATATGACGTTGGGAATACAAAATAGAAACTGGTGTACTTGCATAGTAGCGACATATACTTTGGTCATAAAGCATAGGTGACATGAATCAAAGCATGTGAACTTGTAGTTGAGATAAGAGTCTGAATTGGGTATCATTATTGACACATAGTCATAACTACAACATGAACCTATACTTTTATTTATGCATAATGTCAAACATAAGCATGGCATAAATTTTCTAACATAAGCATGGCATAATGTCAAACATAAGAATGGCATAAATATTTCTAACATAAGCATGGCATAATGTCAAACATAAGCATGGCATAAATATTTCTAACATAAGCATGGCATAATGTCAAACATAAGCATGGCATTAATATCTCTAACATGAAATCCTAATTCTTACTTTAGTCATGTAAACTTGCAAAAAGGGATTTTGAATCTAATCCTAACTATGTACCACATATGTCATCATATAATTCTTGTAAACAAGATAGACTTAATCATGGATTTCAGTTATGCCAAATATCATTCATAGCCTAGCCATATTCATAAGTTTGCAAATAGGTTTTCTAGTACAAAAGCATGACTTAATACATGATGCCAAATTCTCAACATAATTTCATATGGATTATAATAACCAAACTTGTTTTAATTACTTACAAATTGATTTATGCTCAAAAATATACATCATGATGGCATAGTAGCAAAGCCCCAAACTTGCATGTATTTAAATCAATCAACTACATACATGTAGCTTCAACGTGGATTACATAATTTGCGAATATTCCAAACATATACTTGCATAGAACTACCGCATGTAGTTCTTTATAATTGAATAACATAATCCAAACGTATATAAATTGATAAGAACGCACAAATATGAATTACTTTATTGCCACAATTCAAGCATACAAACCAACACAATTATTTGTTCATACCAAAGTAATACTCTACTTACAATGGTGTGACGAATTCTCTAATTAAGAGATATGATTCCTTTGTTGAATTGATTTGATTTAGGTCTCTTTAAGCTTTAGAATTTTCCTCCTAATCCTCTCTCTAGTTGGCGGCTACTCTTAGTCGTTCCTCAGCAACATGGCGGCTATGTTCTTAATTTTGAATGAATAGATTAGGGTTTGTCTAGGGTTGTTTATATAGAGGTTAGGAACTGATTAGGACCATTGATGTTGCTTGGATTGATCGTAGCCATTCATTCGATAGAGAGACCAATTAGAGCCTGCCACCTAGCCCTAATGACAAAGCAAGCTTCTGAAAATCGGCCAAACATAGACCTGGCCAGCCAGGGCTTGACCAGACCTGACCAACAGGTCAATTTTGACCTGGGCGCACTTGGCAGGTGCGCCAGGTCAAAAATGTACTGGCGTACTTCACAGGTGCGCCAGTGCATTTTTGTTCTGGCGCACTTCCCAAGTGCGCCAGTGCATTCTGACCCGTTTTCCGGTTTTTTGCCCAACTTCGTTCGTCCATAACTTCTTCATACGATATCCGTTTTACGAAAACTCGGACTCTATTTCGCGTATTTTTCCGAGACGAACGCAATGGCGTATCCCGTTTCCCTTAGTTCTTTGATTTGAAATTAATTATACTTTAATTTATGAATTTCACAGTTATAGAATACACGGGGTGTTACAACAGTCAACACATGAACCTTTATTTTATAGTGATAAAGACATAAAATTTATTGTTAAAATATTACGTTCAACACATGACTAATCTCACGAATGAGTACAGTCAACACATGAACCTTTACTTTATAATATTCTTTATCTTCTAAATTAGAATGAGGCCCAATCAATCACCATATAAAATTAATTATATGGATTTTCATGCAACACATGTATATAACAGTATTGAAAAATAATCAACCATCAACCAAAGTGCACTACACTGTATAAGCTTCAAATACAGATATTCAACGCTTATATCAGTCTGTCAATCAATCGATCGACATATTTAATCAATCAGGATGAGTGAACTTCAAATTTCATCCCAACACCCGTGTGGGGTTTCAAACAATCAAACACAGATTTTATTTGTGCAGTTGGGCGATGTGTAAAATTTATCGACCCAATCAATGTCCTTCAAATTGGTGTGCATCAACAAACCGTCCAGTTTGTAAATGGATATTTATTTATTCACATTCATGTTAAAAATTATATTTTTAACGATAAAATATTTTTAACTATATAAATATTTTATTTCCTTTCAACACCTTAATTTCTATTTCGTTCATTTACACAATAGAATGATATTTTTATTTTTCTAACTTATTTTAGAAAATTTCGGCGGCATAACGGCACGATACTAGAAACGGGACAAGGCCTAGCCTTATCCCCGGTCTAGTGAAGGCCCACGCCATTCACACATCAATCAAATCCACCAAACAATCAAATTCAAATCTAATCATCTAACTAATTTATGCAATCAAACAAACAAGTCCATGGTTTGTGGACGATTGTGTCGGGTGCTACTAAGCACTGTCTGCATCCTAGTATATATATATAACTAGAAAATGAAGTTGAAAGGTGAGAAATTCTCACCAATAGCTATCCAAACTCCACGACACTTCTTTAGTAGAAATCTTCGTCGTTCTCGTCTCTTATCACTTTCGTCGCCCGTAGCCACTACATATGTAAAAATTGAATTTTTACTTCGCTATTCAATATATAAAAATTGAATTTTTACTTTGTTGTTCAATATATAAAAACTGAATTTTTACTTTGTTGTTCAATCTATAAAAATCAAAATTTTACTTTGTTGTTCAATATGTTAAAATCAAATTTTTACTACCTCACTATATGGATAAAAATTCCATTTTCACACCGCTACTATATAGATAAAAATTTATATTTTCACATCGATGTTCATATAGTAAAGATTATATTTTCATCACGCCATTCTTCATATAAAGATTTCGCCTTTTCCAAAATAAATATTTCGCCTTTTCAAAAATAAATATTTCGCCTTTTCAAAAATAAAGATTTCGCCTTTTCAAAAACAAAGATTTCGCTTTCTCGAAACAAAAATTCGCTTTTTCATATATATCATTATAAAAATCACATTTTTATTTTGCTACACATATAAAGATGCTATTTTTAATATTTCTATCATGTAAAAATTATATTTTTACTTCTCTACATAAACAAAAATCATATTTTTACATCTTCTATATAGTCAAGATTATATTTTTAATACTTTAAAAATATAAAAATCATAATTTTATTACTTTAAAAATATAAAGATCATATTTTTAATCCTGCTATTTCTATTTTATAAACAATGTATATTTCATTTCAAAAACAATACGATATATATTTTCGAAAACAACATTCTAGTTTATATTCCTAACGACCATGCTATTTTCATTTACACAAAGTATACTTACATTTCTAAAACAAAGTATATATTTATTTCAAAAGCAAAGTATGTTTTTGTTTCAACAACAAAGTATGTTTTTGATTTTCACGATGCTAAAAATCTCATCTTCATCTTATAAAAATCTAATTTTTATTAACTTAAAACTAACTACATTTAAATACTTAAAACCAGTAACTAAATCAGGTAATAAAACTTACCGTACGCTGTTGGAGGAGATGGGTTTTTAGTCGAAGAAGAAGAGAAGGGCGCAGCGTAGTGGGGTGCTCCAGGAGGCGCGAGGGGAGGCCAGAGGGGCGCCGACCATCAGGGAAGGGAGGTGGATGTGGTTGCGATGGCTGTGGGGTCGGAATTTGGGGCGACGGGTGTCCTTCGTTCGCGGGTTCATCTGGAGAAAGGGGGAGCGAGATTAGGGGAGGAGAGAGAGCGTCGGATGGGGTTGGACGGGGAGGCGCCTGCTCCGGCGTTGGCATGAGGGGTGGAGGGCGATTGGCGCGGCGGCGGATTAGGGCTCCGTCGCCCTTCGCTCTCTTCCTTTTTTTTCTTCTGAATTTGATTTTGAACGCGGGGGGGGGGGGGGGGGGGGGGCAGAGAGATTTAAGGGGAGAGGAAGGGTTTTTTTATTAATTATTTTATTTTTGAAAAAGTTGACTTTTACATACGATCTCGAAACGAGGCCCACCGCCTGTCGTCCATAGCATTTTACACCCGTTCTGAACACAATGGGATATGAATCGTAGGCTGATTCGATCGTTACAATCAGTTTCCGTCAAAATCAACATATAACTCTATATATTGAATTTGAACGCGCATTTCAATTTACTAGGGTCGCATACTAACTCGAAAAATTACAGAAAAATATTTTTTAGCTTCGTATTGACGATACGGTCCTAACAAAACTAGTTTCGTCGTCCTAAACAAACTAGTTTCGTCGAATTTTGAGACCGTTGGAAAAATGGTCATTTTCCAGTCGATTAAAATCAACTGAAACTGGTCAAACGCGTTTTCCTTTGCCACGCTCACATATTTATTCGAAAAATTATGAAATTTGGAACCTAGCAATAATTTGACGTTGCGGATTTAACAAAAGTGGTTTCGTCGAAATCCGAGGTCGTTTGCAAAATGTCTATTTTTAAGGCCTGAATTCCATAGCGACTATTCAGAATTTTCAACTGGACATATCTTTTGATTCCCGCTATGAAATTTTGATTTTTCGGATTCGTTGGAAAGATATTCTCAATTAGATCCTAATGTTTTTGGTTTCACTAAAATCCGGATTGTTTTGCACCCGATACATTCAATTGAAGTTTGAAATCGAATTATCGAACTACCGCGCCATTTTCAATTCTATTTATAATTATATATAATTATTTATATTCTAACGACGACGTATATAATGTATACATTTTAATTATATTCAAAATAAATTTTTCGTCGTATTTATTTAAAATAATCCATTTTAAATATTCAAAATTCGCTAAAATTGCCAAAATAAAAATTTTAAACTGGCTCAGAATTTCCGGGTTATTACAATCTCCCCCACTTAAAACTTTTCGTCCCCGAAAAGGAACAAAGTCGAAAGTGGTTTGATTAATCAACTCTACGTTCGATCTGGCTTCCATTCTCCAACTTTTCAGTTTCTGAGAATTTTCAAATTTTCAAAAATTTGGCTAACACCCTAAATTTTCGAAAAATTTCGCCATAACCTCCCCTACACAGGGAGCCGCGGGAAAATCCCGAAATTGCCATATAGGCCTTCTGATCTCAAAAAGAAAAAGAAAAAGCCAAGCGGCTAGCCAATAGGCTCATAAAATCATCATCACCCAAACAAAACAGTAAATTATGTAGTAAACATGTACCTATTTGTTGGGCAAACAAATTTTATTCTTCGGCTCTAGCCTCCTTGCTATGACATGTTCAATGTAAGTATGTATTTGCAAGCATATGCGACCAATTTTCAATAATTTTCAATATTTGATGCAATTAGGCTAAATGGTTCTAAATCATCAAACAAATAAACAAACAACACAAACATCAATCAATTAGTGGATTAGAGTTTTCAAATTCATAATTTTGATATATATACAAAAAATCATGTTTTTGATGCCAATTCACAACAATGTGTTCTAACTATATATAAGTTTTGGTTTTCATACCAGGCTAATGGAAATATATAGATATCACACCTTCGAAACACGAACATAAATACTGATGATGCACGTGCTATCATCAGTACCATCTCCAGGCGACTAGAATGTGATTCTATATCTACCTAATATATTAAAACTTCGAATATACGTTCATGACGCGTATATGCAAAATCTTTATATATTGGATTGCCCATATTCAATATAAATAAATAATCAAATATGTATAAAATGATTTAAATTTTCAAAACAAAATTGTTTTCATTTGAAAAATATACTCTTCACACCCGTTTTAGGATACTACTGATCCTATCTCTAACGAGTCATTCTAATTGGATATTACTAACCCAATATCTGATGAATTCTTTCGTATGGTTCTAATGTGTCTTGTTCTCGAGCTCTGTAAACCAAAGCTCTGATACCAAATGTGACGACAAGGAATTTCGCTCGATCCGAATCAGTCGTTAAACCGATCTAGACCGTTCGAAACCCCTGATCGTTGAGAACAGGACAAATCAGAACTCAGACGGAAGAACATTTCATTGTTATTACAACAATTCCATCAGATACAAGAATATACAGAGTATAAATGAATACATTACATTTGATAAATATCAGAGATTACATTAAATTACATAGCAGCGGAAAATAATACAAAGCACAACTGAAGGTGATATACGGATACAGAGCTTTCCGGATATCATTCTAGCTACAAACCAGGATCCTGTGAATATAAATCTGCAAAACCAAAACTACTAGCTGCCCGTGCGGAAAATAGGGGCACCCAGAGTTTAGGTTAAAACAATAAACTCTAGGTCAGTCATGTGACTGGTGTGAGAACTAAAACAGTTATTTAAAACTTTACTTTAAAAGAGAGTAATTCGAGGGACCACGCCGTATAACACGGAACGGGATTCCTCCCAAGAATACCAGTGCATAAAATAAACAATGCAATGCTTTTTCGAAAAATGAAGCTATTATAAGACCCAGGTCCCTGGTTATTGTTGGAGAATTATCACTGAATCCATTGTGGGTACAATGTGGATCAGCCCGTAATACATCCACCGTTGAGAGCAAGGAGTCTTCGCTGCTCTGTAAACCAACGTTCTATACAAACGTTCTAATGTATCGTAAGCTGATTCGACTGTTTCGACCAGTTTCCGTTAAAATCAACATATAACTCTATATATTGAATTTGAACGCGCATTTCAATTTATTGGGGTCACATACGAACTCTATAAATCCTAGAAAAATATTTTCTAGCTTCGTATTGACGATACGGTCCTAACAAAACTAGTTTCGTCGAATTCTGAGACCGTTGGAAAAATGGTCATTTTCTAGTCGATTAAAATCAACTAAAATCGGTCAAACGCGTTTTCCTTTGCCACGCTCACATATTGATTCGAAAAATTATGAAATTTGAGACCTAGCAATAACTTTACTTCACGGATCCAACAAAATTGGTTTCGTCGAAATCCGAGGTCGTTTGCAAAATTTCCATTTTTAAGGGCCTGAATTCCGTAGCGACTATTCAGAATTTTCAACTGGACATATCTTTTGATTCCCGCTATGAAATTTTGATTTGTCGGATTCATTGGAAAGAAATTATCAATTAGATTCTAATGTTTTTGGTTTCACTAAAATCCAGATTGTTTTGCACCCGGTATATTCAATTGAAGTTTGAAATCGAATTATCGAACTACCGCGCCATTTTCAATTCCTTTTATAATTTTATATAATTATATATATTCTAACGACGACGTATATAACTATATACGATTGAATTTTATTCAATAGAAATTTTCTCGTCCATATTATTTAAAATAATTCATTTTAAATAATCAAAATTCGCTAAAATTGCCATAATAAAAATTTTAAACTGGCCCAGATTTTCGGGTTGTTACAATCTCCCCCACTTAAAACTTTTCGTCCCCGAAAAGGAACAAAGTCGAAAGTGGTTTGATTAATCAACTCTACGTTCGGTCTGGCTTCCATTCTCCAACTTTTCAGTTTTTGAGAATTTTCAAATTCATCAAAAATTTGGCTAACACCCTAAATTTTCGAAAAATTTCTCCATAACCTCCCCTGCACCGGGAGCCACGGGAAAATCCCGAAATTGCCATATAGGCCTTCTGATCTCAAAAAGAAAAAGAAAAAGCCAAGCGGCTAGCCAATAGGCTCATAAAATCATCATCACCCAAACAAAACAGTAAATTATGTAGTAAACATGTACCTATTTGTCGGGCAAACAAATTTTATTCTCTGCTCTAGCCTCCTTGCTATGACCTGTTCAATGTAAGTACATGTATATGCAAGCAAATGCGACCAATTTTCAATACAGTTCAATATTTGGTTCAATTTGGTTAAAGGTTCAACATCTTAATTAATCAACCAATAATAAAAAAACTTTCGACTTTGTTCCTTTTCGGGGACGAAAAGTTTTAAGTGGGGGAGATTGTAACAACCCGAAAATCTGGGCCAGTTTAAAATTTTTATTTTGGCAATTTTAGCGAATTTTGATTATTTAAATTGAATTATTTTAAATAATATCGACGAGAAATTTATTTTGAATAGAATTAGAATGTATATATTATATACGTCGTTGTTAGAATATAAAAATTTATATATAATTATAAATAGAATTGAAAATGGCGTGCTAGTTCGATAATTCGATTTCAAACTTCAGTTGAATGTACCGGGTGCAAAACAATCCGGATTTTAGTGAAACCAAAAATAATGGTATCTAATTGTGACTATCTTTCCAACGAATCCGAAAAATCAAGATTTCATAGCGGGAATCAAAAGATATGTCCAGTTGAAAATTCTGAATAGTCGCTGTGAAATTCAGGCCCTTAAAAATAGACATTTTGCAAACGACGTCGGATTTCGACGAAACCACTTTTGTTGGGTCCGTGATGTAAAGTTATTGCTAGGTTCCAATTTTTATAATTTTTCGAATCAATATGTGAGTGTGGCGAGGGAAAACGCGTTTGACCAGTTTCAGTTGATTTTAATCGACTGGAAAATGGCCATTTTTCAAACGGTCTCAGAATTCGACGAAATTAGTTTTGTTAGGACCGTATCGTAAATACGAAGCTAGAAAATATTTTTCGGGAATTTTTCGAGTTAGTATGTGGCCCCGGTAAATTGAAATGCGCGTTCAAATTCAATATATAGAGTTATATGTTGATTTTAACGGAAACTGGTCGAAAGGTTCTAATCGGCTTACGATACATATCCCATTGTGTTTGGAATGGGGGTAATTAGCTATGGACGACAGGCGGTGAGCCTCGTTTAGAGGTCGTATGTAAAAGTCAACTTTTTCTTTTGAAAATAAATTAATTAAATAAATTAAAAATTAAATCCCTCTCTCCTAACCCTCTCCTTATCTCCTTCAGGCCCCCCCCCCCCACCGTTCAAATTAAATTTAAAGGAAAAAAATGGCCGCCTTGATCGATGATGCCTCCAGACCCCGGCCTCCGCCATCGCCCTGCAACCCCATCGCGCCGTCAACGTCATCCAGAACTCCCCTCTCTCCTCCGCGTTCTCTTCCTTCCTCTTCCCTTTGATTTTCGCCATCGATCCACCCATCCGTGCCTCCCTCCTCGAGCTCTAATCGAACCACCACCCGGACGTGGAAGCACCCCTCCGACGCACAGACCCCGCCTCCCTCCAGTCGCCTGGCCCCACCTCCAACCCGCCGCGCCTGAGCACCCGCGACCCCCACTCCGACGCCTCCGAATGCGACAGCAAGATCTGATACCAAATGTAACGGCCGGGAATTTCGCTCGATCTGAATCAGTCGTTAAACCGATCTAGACCGTTCGAAATCCCTGATCGTTTGAGAACAGGACAAAATAGAACGCAGACGGAAGAACATTTCATTGTTATTACAACAATTCCATCAGATACAAAAATATACAGAGTATAAATGAATAAATTACATTCGATAAATATCAGAGATTACAATAAATTACATAGCAGCGGAAAAATAATACAAAGCACAACTGAAGGTGATATACGGATACAGAGCATTCCGGATATCATTCCAGCTGAAAACCAGGATCCTGTGAATATAAATCTGCAAAACCAAAACTACTAGCTGCCTGTGGCGAAAATAAGGGCACCCAGAGTTTAGGTTAAAACAATAAACTCCAAGTCAGTCATGTGACTGGTGTGAGAACTAAAACAGTTATTTAAACTTTATTTTTAAGGATAGTAATTCAAGGGACCACGCCGTATAACACAGAACGGGTTTCCTCCCAAGAATACCAGTGCATAGAATAAACAACGCAATGCTTTTTCGAAAAATGAAGCCATTATAAGACCCAGGTCCCATCACACAATGCAACGCAAGCCGGAGGATAGGGTTTTACCTTATAACAGCCAAACATGCTTGATACGTTTAAAACAAATCATTTGATATTATAATAAGTGTATAGTGTCAAAACAATTTCAATCATAAATATAAATCATAGACGGCATGAGTGCCCCATACCACTATGTCGCCATACTAAGCTCTACAAATAAAGCCGAAATACACGTATTGGAAATTGGATTTCCGTCATGAGTCGAGGCAAGGGGCAAGCTCCTATCCGCGCTCGAGACACTCTAGCAAATGCCTCAGGACTACACACTCTGGGCAATCCTTGGATCTTCAGGGCCGGTCCTCACTTTCGTTAGAGGATTATTTATTCCTGAACACACGTTTCCCGGTCCTTACACACCTATAATCGAGGCGCCTCATTCCAACAACCACAAAGGTGAAAAGTCTATAAATGTTAGGGCTGGTAAGTCACTGACACCACCAAAGCTAGAAAGAAACGTCGTGCTCTCCCTGCAGTCTGTATCCCGTTTTTGACTCGTACCGAGGTGTGAGGCTCGCGAGTTCACGTTATACACAAAGCTACGCCACAAAGGCCGTGCTTTGATCATCAACCACAAGACTTTGCTTTTCAACAGAAGCCTTGATCATTGCATCTTAGCGTGCCACATGGGCAATTCATGCCATGCGACTGATGTCCATCGATATACAACCTCTGAGCTCGTACGTCTCAGAGAAGGGAGTTAAGCAAAAGAATAAATTCTCCGCCGCCAAACAGATGTATATTTAATAGAAATCAATCAACACAGAATAAAATCCAATGTCAGACACACAATCCATTTACAAGTCCGTTCTGGGTCTGAACGAAACCGGAGGCACTTTCCTCGCATATCCATCCATCTCCAAGTACGTCTGGACGACCACCAACTATTTCCATCCTCTTGGGTGTACAGCCCAATCAGGATCGTCAGTAATTATCCAAACGATGTGAAAACTTCCGGTCTTCGACCACCGTCTTCATCTTTGACATATCGTCGAACCGGTTATTCAGAATGGGTATAAACCTGGCCTTTCCGAACAACCCGCGTATATTAAAACAAATGTTATATAAACACAACATACGCCTCATTCCAATGCAGAATATCCTTTTAATTCACGAAATCACATTCTTAGGGAAAGGTTCCCATTAATTTTATCCAAGATAAATTCTTTAAAATTTATCCTTAAATCTTCCTTTGGATGTCGTTTCAAACAAAATTATGGTTTTTCAAACTAGTCGAGATTCGCGAACCACATCGAAGTAATTATTTATTTTATTTCCCAATCCCAACCTATTCATCCCATGAAGCAAAACTGGTAATACTCCATATCTAACACCACGGTGTTATCGGTAAAATTAATTACCATTTCCCGTTCAAATCTAATTAAAGATTTAACTATCGCTTTGGAGCAAAACTGGTGATACTCCATTCTCGCTTATTTTCAAAATTTGATAATTTAGATTATCAATTCACATTTCAATCTAATTGCAGATTCGCTAAAACTCCTTTACTGGGTTAAAGAACTAGGTGTTATTTAAAACACAGTTCACGACAAACCCAAATCACATTCTATTTATCGTCGGGTTAAAGAACTGGTGTTATTTAAAACACTGCTCACGATAAACCCACAAATCAATTCTATTTCAAACCCATTTCAAATCCAATTTATTTATTTAAAAATAAATGGGTTTTAATTTCAGTTCAAAACTAGTTCATTTCGATAAAAATCCATTTTTATCTTTTCAAATATGGAGTTTTTCACCCCAATTTTTCTCAAATCATTTCTTATGATTTTACACAAATTATTTCTATTTTTAATAATTTTATTAAGGCCCGTACAATCGATTTCCAACAATGGCCATCGAACTGCACTTACAGCGACCTTTTTCAAATTTGATGTGGACGTAACTCCAAATCCAACCGTTAGATTTTGAATTTCAAATATTCGTTAGAAAGCTCTTTTCGATACGAACCCAACGGTTCCGATTTTAGGAGAATCCGACGGTCGGATCTCCCGTAATGTTCGTTTGAAAGAAATGGTCGAAATTCACGAACTGCCGCGGCGCGGCGCGTTCTATTCAGGCCATTATATTATATATATATAATATATATTTCGTCGATTTCTATTTAAAACGAATTTTATAAATCGTTTTAAATTCGTTTCAAAAACAATTTCAACTTCCATTTCAATCCAAAGCAAAATTGAATTCTTCTTTATAAATTCGTTTTAAAATTCATTTCTATTCAATTCAAATTTCAATTCAATTTGAATTCATTTCAATTCGCTTTCAATTCAAATTGAATTCGTTTCAATTCAATTCAATTTCAAAGTCGTTTTCTATTCGATTCAATTCAAATTGGTTTTCTATTCGACTTAAATCAAATTGGTTTTCTATCAAATTCGTTTTTTAATCAATTTAAATCAAATTCGTTTTCTATTCCATTTGAATTCAATTTGTTTTCTATTCAATTTAATTCGAAATCGTTTTATATTCAATTCATTTCGAAATCGTTTTATGTTCAGTTCATTTCGAAATCGTTTTGTATTCAATTCATTTCTGTTTTCTATTTGAATCAAATTCATTATATATTAAATTGAAATCAAATTTCATTTCAAAATATGCGATTTCAAAATCACTTTTCAATATTCATTTTAAAATGAATAAAATCGATATAAATATCGTTCACGTCAAAATGGCGTCAATCTAACCAACACGGCTTCATATATTTCTATTTTCAAATATTCTATTTCAAATATTTCTATTTCAAATATCTCGTTCAACACATGACTAATCTCATCGGATGAGTACAGTCAACACATGAACCTTTATAATATATTGATAAAGATGTAAATTTTTATTATTAAAATATTTCGTTCAACACATGACTAATCTCAACGGATGAGTACAGTCAACACATGAACCTTTATATTATATTTATAAAGATGTAAATTTTTATTATTAAAATATTTCGTTCAACACATGACTAGTCTCAACGGATGAGTACAGTCAACACATGAACCTTTATTTTAAATTATTCTTTATTTTCTAAATTGGAATGAGGCCCAATCAATCACCATATAATGTTAATTATATGGATTTTCATACATCACACGTATATAATAGCATTGAAAATAAATCAACCATCAACCAAAGTGCACTACACTGTATAAGCATCGAATATAGATGTCTAACGCTTATAACAGCTTGTCAATCAATCGTTCGACAAATTTAATCAATCAGGATGAGTAAACTTCAAATTTCATCCCAAAACCCGTGTGGGGTTTCAAACAATCAAACACAGATTTTATTTGTGCAGTTGGGCGATGTGTAAAATTTATCGACCCAATCAACGTCCTTCAAATAGGTGTTCATAAACAATGTATTGAATAAAGCTCTGATAACAAATGTGACGGCTGGGAATTTCGCTCGATCTGAATCAGTCGTTAAACCGATCTAGACCGTTCGAAACCCTTGATCGTTTGAGGACACGACAAATCAGAACGCAGACGGAAGAACATTTCATTGCTATTACAACAATTCCATCATATTACAAGAATATACAGAGTATAAATGAGTAAATTACATTTGATAAATATCAAAGATTACAATAAATTACATAGCAGCGAAAAATAATACAAAGCACAACTGAAGGTGATATACGGATACAGAGCTTTCCGGATATCATTCCAGCTGTAAACCAGGATCATGTGAATATAAATCTGCAAAACCAAAACTACTAGCTGCCCGTGCGGAAAATAGGGGCACCCAGAGTTTAGGTTAAAACAATAAACTCCAGGTCAGTCATGTGACTGGTGTGAGAACTAAAACAGTTATTTAAACTTTATTTTTAAAGATAGTAATTCAAGGGACCACGCCGTATAACACGGAACGGGTTTCCTCCCAAGAATACCAGTGCATAGAATAAACAACGCAATGCTTTTTCGAAAAATGAAGCTATTATAAGACCCAGGTCCCAACACACAATGCAACGCAAGCCGGAGGATAGGATTTTACCTTATAACAGCCAAACATGCTTGATACGTTTAAAACAAATCATTTGATATTATAATAAGTGTATAGTGTCAAAACAATTTCAATCATAAATATAAATCATAGACGGCATGAGTGCCCCATACCCTATGTCGCCATACTAGGCTCTACAAATAAAGCCGAAATACACGTATTGGAAATTGGATTTCCGTCATGAGTCGAGGCAAGGGGCAAGCTCCTCTCCGTGCTCGAGACACTCTAGCTAATGCCTCAGGACTACACACTCTGGGCAATCCTTGGATCTTCAGGGTCGGTCCTCACTTACGTTAGAGGATTATTTATTCCTGAACACACGTTTCCCGGTCCTTACAGACCTATAATCGAGTCGCCTCATTCCAACAACCACAAAGGTGAAAAGTATATAAATGTCAGGGCTGGTAAGTCACTGACACCACCAAAGCTAGAAAGAAACGTCGTGCTCTCCCTACAGTCCGTATCCCATTTTTGACTCATACCGAGGTGTGAGGCTCGCGAATTCACGTTATACACAAAGCTACGCCACAAAGGCCGTGCTTTGATCATCAACCACAAGACTTTGCTTTTCAACAGAAGCCTTGATCATTGCATCTTAGCGTGCCACACGGGCAATTCATGTCATGCGACTGATGTCCATCGATATACAACCTCTGAGCTCATACGTCTCAGAGAAGGGCGTTAAGCAAAAGAATAAATTCTCCGCCGCCAAACAGATGTATATTTAATAGAAATCAATCAACACAGAATAAAATCCAATGTCAGACACACAATCCATTTACAAGTCCGTTCTGGGTCTGAACGAAACCGGAGGCACTTTCCTCGCATATCCATCCATCTCCAAGTACGTCTGCACGACCACCAACTATTTCCATCCTCTTGGGTGTACAGCCCAATCAGGATCGTCAGTAATTATCCAAACGATGTGAAAACTTTCGGTCTTCGACCACCGTCTTCATCTTCGACATATCGTCGAACCGGTTATTCAGAATGGGTATAAACCCGGCCTTTCCGAACAACCCACGTATATTAAAAACAAATGTTACACAAACACAACATACGCCTCATTCCAATTCAGAATATTCTTTTATTCGCAAAATCACATTCTTAGGGAAAGGTTCCCATTAATTTTATCCAAGATAAATTCTTTAAATTTTATCCTTTAATCTTCCTTTGGATGTCGTTTCAAACCAAATTATGGTTTTCTAAACTAGTCGAGATTAGCGAACCACACCGAAGTAATTATTTATTTTATTTCCCAATCCCAACCTATTCATCCCATGAAGCAAAACTGGTAATACTCCATATCTAACACCACAGTGTTGTTGGTAAAATTAATTACCATTTCACGTTCAAATCTAATTAAAGATTTAACTATAGCTTTGGAACAAAAACTGGTGATACTCCATTCTCGCTCATTTTCTAAATTCGATAATTTAGATTATAAATTCACATTTCAATCTAATTGCAGATTCGTTAAAACTCCTTTTACTGGGTTAAAGAACTAGGTGTTATTTAAAACACAGTTCACGACAAACCCAAATCACATTCTATTTATTATCGGGTTAAAGAACTAGTGTTATTTAAAACACCGTTCACGATAAACCCATTTCAAACCCAATCAAATGTATTAGAAATTCTGATTATTTAAAACCCCTTTTTAAATCTAATTTATTTATTTAAAAATAACTGGGTTTTAAATTTAGTTCAAAACTAGTTCATTTCGATAAAAATCCATTTTTATCTTTTCAAATATGGAGTTTTTCACCCTAATTTTTCCCAAATCCTTTCTTATGATTTTACACAAATTATTACTATTTTTAATAATTTTATCAAGGTCCGTACAGTCGATTTCCATCAACGGCCATCGAACTGCACTTACAGCGACCTTTTTCGAATTTGATTAGGACATAACTCCAAATCCAACCATTAGATTTCAAATTTCTAATATTCGTTAGAAAGCTCTTTTCGATACGAACCCAACGGTTCTGGTTTTAGGAGAATCCGATGGTCGGATCTCCCGTAATGTCCGTTTGAAATAAATGGTCGAAATTCACGAACTGCCGCGGCGCGGCGCGTTCTATTCAGGCCATTATATATATAATATGTATATATATATATTATATATTATATATTTCGTCGATTTCCATTCAAAACGAATTTTATAAATAGTTTTGAATTCGTTTCAAAAATAATTTCAACCCTTATTTCCAATTCAAATCAAGAATTGAATTTTCTATTATAAACCCTTTTTACTTTCATTTCTATTTGATTTCAATTCAAATCGATTCTAATTCGATTCGAATTCATTTCATTTTCTATTCCATTTAAATTCAATTCGTTTTCTATTCTATTCGAATTCAATTCGAATTCGTTTTCTATTCAATTCATTTCGAAATCGTTTTATATTCAATTCATTTCGAAATCGTTTTATGTTCAATTCATTTCGAATTCGTTAAATCGATATAAATATCGTTCACGTCAAAATGGCGTCAATCTAATCAACACGGCTTCATATAATTCTATTTTCAAATATTCTATTTCAAATATTATATTTCAAATATTTCTATTTTCAACAAATGAGTATTTATTTTTGTCAACACACGACTAATCTCTAAGAATGAGTACTGTCCACGTGTGACTATTTTTGTTAAATTATTTCATTCAACACATGACTAATCTCAACGGATGAGTACAGTCAACACATGAACCTTTATTTTATAGTGATAAAGATATAAATTTTATTGTTAAAATATTTCGTTCAACACATGACTAATTTCAACGGATGACTACAGTCAACACATGAACCTTTATTTTATAGTGATAAAGATATAAATTTTATTGTTAAAATATTTCGTTAAACACATGACTAATCTCAACGGATGAGTACAGTCAACACATGAACCTTTATTTTATAGTGATAAAGATATAAATTTTATTGTTAAAATATTTCGTTCAACACATGACTAATCTCAACAGATGAGTACAGTCAACACATGAAACTTTATTTTATAGTGATAAAGATATAAATTTTATTGTTAAAATATTTCGTTCAACACATGACTAATCTCAACGGATGAGTACAGTCAACACATGAACCTTTATTTTATAATATAAAGATGTAAATTTTATTGTTAAAATATTTCGTTTAACACACGACTAATCTCAACGGATGAGTACAGCCAACACATGAACCTTTATTTTATAATATAAAGATGTAAATTTTATTGTTAAAATATTTCGTTCAACACATGACTAATCTCAACGGATGAGTACAGTCAACACATGAACTTTTGTTTTATAATATCCTTTATTTTCTAAATTGGAATGAGGCCCAATCAATCACCATATAGCGGTAACTATATGGATTTCCATACAACACATGCATATAATAGCATTGAAAAATAATCAACCATCAACCAAAGTGCACTACACTGTATAAGCATCAAATATAGATATCTAACGCTTATAACAGCCTGTCAGTCAATCGATCGACATATTTAATCAATCAGGATGAGTGAACTTCAAATTTCATCCCAACACCCGTGCGGGGTTTCAAACAATCAAACACAGATTTTAGTTGTGCAGTTGGGCGATGTGTAAAATTTATCGACCCAATCAATATCAGTCAAATCAGTGTATATAAACAAATCGGCCGATTTGTTTATAAATATTTATTTCTTCACTTTCACGTTAAAAAATATATTTTTAACGATAAAACATTTTATTTTAACACATGAATTTCTATTCAGTTCATTTATTCAATAAAATTGATATTTTTATTTTTCTAACGTATTTTAGAAAATTTCGGCGGCATAACGGCACGATACTAGAAACGGGACGAGGCCTAGCCTTATCCCCGGTCTAGTGAAGACCCACGCCATTCACACATCAATCAATCCATTCCATTTCACCAAACAACTAAAATTTCAATCAAATAATCTAACCAATTTTTGCAATCAAACAAACAAGTCCATGGTCTGTGGACGATTGTGTCGGGTGCTACTAAACACCGTCTGCATCCTAGTATATATATATATATATATAACTAGAAAAAGAAATTGAAAGGTGAGAAATTCTCACGGATAGCTATCCAATCATCTTGACTCTTCTTTGATAGAAATCTTCATCGTTATCGCATTTTTGTCATCTTCGTTGCTGTAGCCACTACATATGTAAAAATCGAACTTTTACCTTGTTATTCAATATATAAAAATCGAATTTTTACTATGCTATTCAATATATAAAAATCGAATTTTTACTATGCTATTCAATATATAAAAATCGAATTTTTACTATGCTATTCAATATATAAAAATCAAATTTTTATTATGCGATTCAATATATAAAAATTGAATTTTTATTATGCGATTCAATATATAAAAATCGAATTTTTACTATGCTATTCAATATATAAAATTCAAATTTTTACTATGCTATATAGATAAAAATTCCATTTCAAAAATATAGATTTCTCCTTTTCAAAAATATAGATTTCGCCTTTTCAAAAATAAATATTTCGCCTTTTCAAAAATAAATATTTCGCCTTTTCAATATCATCACTATAAAAATCACATTTTTATTTTGCTACATATATAAAGATGATATTTTTACTATCTATAAAATATAAAAATTATATTTTTATATTTTTACAATATAAAAGATTATATTTTTCTCGAAGTAAAAATTATATTTTTACATCATCTATATAGTAAAGACTATATTTTTAATACTTTAAAAATATAAAAATCATATTTTTAATACTTTAAAAATATAAAAATCATATTTTTAATACTTTAAAAATATAAAAATCATATTTTTCTCTAACAAAATCAAATTTTTTCTATTTAGAAAATCTCGTCTTTCTCCTTTTTAAAATCTAAACTTTTGCATTTTAAAAATCTAAACTTTTGCATTTTAAAAATCTAAACTTTTGCATTTTAAAAATCTAAACTTTTGCATTTTAAAAATCTAAACTTTTGCATTTACTAATCATTCCTACAAAAAGAACTGAAATTTAACTAAATTAAATTAGTTAATAACTGATTAAATAAGTAAATTAATTACCTCATTATCGTAGCTCAAACAAGTCAGGGTTAACTGCGGGTAGGAGGGCTGCGGCGTTCATCAGTGTGGCGGTGGAGGCGTTGGAGTGTCGGCAGGAGGAGGAGGGCGAAGTGGAGTGGGCAGCGGCTCTTCTGGGTGGTGGCGGGCCTCGAATCGGGGGGGGGGGGGGGGGTCTTCGTCGCAATTGCTGAAACGAGGGGGGGGGGTCTTCATCGCGATCGACTTCGAGGAGGGGGGGTTTCAGATGTGGCGGCGATCGATTGGGGGGCGTGCCAGCCTCTGACGGCGGCGGCACCATCGGAGGAGCGGCGGCTCTTCCGCCTCTTTATCTCCTTTTTTTTCATGAATGAATGGATCGGGGGGGCCTGAGTAGTTAAGGAGAGGGAAGGGGTTTTTATTTTAATTATTTAATTTTCCTCCAAAAAGCAACTTTTATTTTTGACCTCAAAACGAGGCCCACCGCCTGTCGCTCATAGCGTTTTACCCCCATTCCGAACACAATGGGATATGTATCGCAGGCTGATTCAATCGTTTCGAATAGTTTCCGTTGAATTTACATTTAAATCACTATTTTGAATTTTAAACGTACATTTCAAATTACCGGGGTCACATACTAACTCTAAAAATTCTCGAAAAATATTTTCTAGCTTCGTATTGACGATACGGTCCTAACAAAACTAGTTTCGTCGAATTCTGAGACCGTTGGAAAAATGGCCATTTTCCAGTCGATTAAAATCAACTAAAACTGGTCAAACGCGTTTTCCTTTGCCACGCTCACATATTGATTCGAAAAATTATGAAATTTGAAATCTAGCAATAACTTGACATCACGGACCCAACAAAAGTGGTTTCGTCGAAATCCGAGGTTGTTTGCAAAATTCCCATTTTTAAGGGCCTGAATTCCATAGCGACTATTCAGAATTTTCAACTGGACATATCTTTTGATTCCCGCTATGAAATTTTTATTTTTCGGATTCGTTGGAAAGATATTATCAATTAGATCCTAATGTTTTTGGTTTCACTAAAATCCGGATTGTTTTGCACCCGGTACATTCAATTGAAGTTTGAAATCGAATTATCGAACTACCGCGCCATTTTCAATTCTATTTATAATTATATATAATTATTTATATTCTAACGACGACGTATATAATATATACGTTCGAATTATATTCAAAATAAATTTCTCGTCGATATTATTTAAAATAATCTATTTTAAATATTCAAAATTCGCTAAAATTGCCAAAACAAAAATTTTAAACTGGCCCAGATATCGGGTTATTACAGAAAATTAGAATAGAAGAAAATACTCACAGTCACAGCGGAATAAAATATAATATATATCATAATTTTTGAAGTACAAAACTGTAACCTTTCTTACATACATCATCAGAGTCATCATACATATAATACAATGAAATAAACTCTAAATAACTAATATTGAAGCCTCCTGCTCCAGGCTCCTCCAAATAAATCTGTAAAATCCTGAACTATTGGACTACCTGTACAAATTTAGGCACTGAAGAGTTTAGGGAAAACATAGAAAATAAACTCTAGGTCAGTCATGGGACTAGTGTGAGTAAATAATTCTAGAATGACTTGATATTATAAAAGATATCTCATAAGACCACGCCGTATAACACGGAACAGGTGTTTCCTTTGCGAGAATACAGAACAATTGGTTTAACTTTTCAAAAATGTTTTGAAAGAAAAGATAATCGTAAGACCGATCCATTGATAAACACGAATGGTTCTTACCTTACGATAACCCAAAGAAATCTTTGAAAACAATATTATTATAATAGTGTCTATCAATCCACAAATAAATAGCATATATAGTAGAACGCTTGCATCCCATGCTCTACATATATTGTATACAATCAAAACCGCGAGCGCTTATTGGATAATGGATTTCCAACTATGACAAGGTATAGAACCATCTTCCGATAGTGTATCTCTAGAGGGGAATACACTAGGTTCAACAAGAACGTCTTGCAACCCGACCCACGCATGACGACCACTCATTTCGCTTGAGTGTATCAAATATAGTGTCACTAACGGTTGGGAGCTACCCACCGTTTCCTGAAAGGAACAACATCGAATAGAATAAAGAAGCAGATGGAATTTCTCTAGATAAGTGGCAATACACCCTAATGGTAGCCATGACGCCTGCCCGATTTTTGTCATTTCCCGATTGTGAGGCTTAAGGCTGAACTTACCTTTCAATATAACACGTCTTCATTCACTTTGAATGCCACAACGTCAAACCCGCCAGTATCACAAATTGATTTCCCCTATACCACAGGTATAACGGTAAGAAAAACGAATTCCTCTACCACCAAACACAATTTGAAGAGATCAATCATATGATCTGTTAGGCATACTCTGTCAGACATTCATCCATACAAGTTGTCATGGGACTGGACAAACCGAAGGCACTATCCTGTAAATCCATCTTAGGCAATTTCTATCTAGGATTAATAGAACAACCCTGCATATACCCCATCTTCATTGGTCTTCAAAAATCTCTGACTTGCAATGTATATATCAAATCAAAGTGGATTTTAGATTCTGGACTACTCGAAATGATAACGATAAAAATGGTCCAGATTTGATAGTCAGTGTTTTAACTATCAAATATAAAATAAATATATTTGTTTCCGTTGGACCTGCTAAGCTTCTTTTAAATAATATTTAATTATTTGAATTCTAATATCCACTTATATACTTGTTTGGAAATATAAATATTATTTAACTTAAAAACATTAAGTGGTACGTTTTCAAAGTTGAAAACGATATTCAACTCTAATATGCATTCTGAACACAAACTAATACTATCTATCAGAAAATCGTGAAATCATTCAAGTTGGGGTATTTTAATTACCTCTCATACCTTGATTCGAAATCATTCTTATCGTTAAGATTCGTAAAAGTTTGATATTCAAAATATTCGACAAACCAGAATTTATAAATCCATTTGATTCTTAAACTATTTCAAGCAAAATTACGTTTTAAACATTCATTAAGACTTGTTTGACATAGATAGTTAAAACCACGGAGTTAATCAAATAATCGACTTCATTACCTTTGATTATTAAATTGATTAAACACCAAAACTTGAATAATTTATCCAATCTTAACTTTCTATTAACTACACAAATACCTTACTTAAATCCATTAATTTAAAATCTTTATTAGCTTTCAATAAAATATTTCTATATTTTAACAATTATCTATTGAAACTATTGCCATTAAACTAATTGAAACCTAATTAATTTAATGATCCCATTTCTATTTAAAACAGTTGATCTAAATCAACTTAAAATAATCTGCTTAACTAGTTATAGTTAATCTTCCTTTTTAAATTAATAATATAATTAATTTAAAATAATGCATCTAATTGTTTCATAAAACAATTTTATATACAAATTAAAACTTACGTTTGTTGTGGAGTTACTTTACAGAAAACAAATTAGCAGTTCCAATGGAATACAACAGTTCTTATAATAGACGACATGCAAGTCATTAACCCAATTTGCACAAACAACCAAGTAAATACATTTCAATACTATTAGCTAATAATATAATATCTCAACATCAAGTATTAGCTAATAAAATATGTCAAACTAATATAATAGCAAAATGGTGTTTATTTCCGCTAACAGGGTATACAAACAATTCAGCCAATAGAATATATTGTGGAACGGTGTTTATTTCCCTTGACAGATGTCATTATAAACCATTAACGTAATTATAACAACTTAATAGACCAATTATTTGACAATTCAACTTAGTATTTTCTGTATTTATGGATCATTATTGATCAGTATTTTACGCGTTAATTCAGTTCACAAGTAAATTTACGTTCAATTTAAATTGGAATGATATCTATTATTAAAATCCCTTTAATTAATAAATAAGTCAATTTTATTTTTATCGAATTGTTTAAAACTTGATAACTTGAGTTACATTCACCATCGATCGCCTTACACGAGCAAAACTTATTCTATCACACATTCTTAACCTTAATAAGTCATCTACATACCAACATATATACTTAAGTATATAAATATATTTATTATAACTTAGAACATTATTTTTTTCTTCTAGTTTATCTCTACAAAAGATTTGGACTGAACTTGTTATATCCACTTCACCTGTAACACCCCACCTCCGCTAGGGTCACTCACAAAGGGAATGCACTAGGTTTGGTGAAGCATTATCGAGGTAAACATGCACAGAAATATTACAAGACAGAACATATATAAAACAGCGAAAGTAAAACAAATTTCATTACCTTATAAAATAAAGTCTAAAGCCTTTTACATCAGAATACATCAAAACCTGTCTTGCAATAGTAAAGAAGCATAAAACCTTTTCATAAATTATTCCCCGAAATAAAGCGGTGAAGCAGCCATAGCCAAGAGAAGACCGTGCTATACATGATGATCTTCAAGCATAAGAGGTCCGAACTAAACAACATCATTTCCTCCCTGAAACCAAGGTGGGGGGGGGGGGGGGGAGGGAACAAAAGACAAAGAGGCAAAAGAAAACAGGGTCAGTCACAAAGACTGGTAAGTCCTATCTACTTCCAGTATAAAAACAGGTAAAGGTAACATGACATGCATAAACTGGAAGTAAACACAAGATAGATAAGCTAAACCAAGATAACTGGATGAACTATTGTAGCAAGGTAAACTAAGGTATCAAGATAAACTACGGTGTCAAGATAAATCAAGGTATCACATCGTCAGGTTTCTATCAAGTATACTGTCCCAACGTATCTATCATGTAAAACCTCCCACGGTATCTATCATGTATAACATCCCAAGATATATATCATGTATATTTACTCTGCACCTCTCGTACTAGTATCCCAACCCGCGTCATGTGTTAACTATGAATGTCCCTTGCCCAATGTCATGTAATGGTCCATGTCAACCTAATATATATAGCATATGTAGGTTTTCCCAACCCGTATGTTTCTTTCCATGTATAAGTTCAGTTCTTTGCCGTAGGTCGTACGGACTTTCCCATGTAAATCTATACCACCTCAACGGAGTACCATTTTATCCTTGAAGTTGTTTTGGACTGCTACCCATGATCTGGTTAAGTTTTATGAACTATCGCGTGTTCACCTAGGGTTTATTCCACTTAGGACCGCTAGGGATTATGCTACCTGATGAACGTTTTCGTGTCTCGGTTTGGGTTTTAGCCACCTAGGGCTACTAGGGATTATGCTACCCGTCAACCGCGCCCTTTTCTCCCACGTGTGAATCATGAATCGTTTCCATGTCTAGACGCACATGTATCTCAATGTGCCATCCGAGTTCCGTGCCAGGGAAAATCAAGAAATACGGAACTCGGTCGGCAGTTTTAAGTCATCTGCCGATGCAGATATCAAGGTCTGTTTTTGTATTCGTGGCTATGGTCCCATGTGACCCCTCCCTCAACTACTGAAAGGCAAAACAAAAAAAGTTATGTATTAGAACTACACTACAACCATCGATGCCCCCTTTCCGAACGGCCAACCTCACCCATACCTAGATAGCATGTATGGTTTGTTGGGTGTTTTCTGCCTTTCCGTACGTACACGATTGACTAAAGATGGTAGGTGGCCGACGAATGTGCTATCTAGGGCTACCGTGAAAATATCGCCGACCCCACGCTAATCCACCCTAGTCTTTAGGTTGCTCACACAACAACCAAGGCATACCCTTGGCTCTTCAGCCGCAGACCTTAACCTCTGTGAGCCCAGGTTTCATGGACCATCCGCAACCTCATAGAGGGATACCAAGAGTATCCTCACGTTCCCCGAAGCTACCGCTTCGTCACCCAGTTCATTGGAGCCTTTATCTAAATCAGATATTGCTCCACCTCGTGTATTTGCTGAAGCGACGACCTACTGAATCGGGTTACTCATCTATTATGAACTGGTCCAATTTCCTTGACTAAGAATTATTACTTAGTTATCCTTAACTAAGGTTTATCACTTAGCTTCCTTTCCCGTCATCCTTGTTAACTACGGTTTTCCAATTAATCCCCTGAACTAGGGTTTTGTCTAATAGGTTAAGTGTTGTTATTCCAATTCATGACTTAACCCGCCTAAGAATCATGCCAAGATTTGGTTAAGTATTTAAGTTCAAGACCTAGCCCTACAAGTTGGTTAAGTATACCAAGAAGCTCATGACTTAACCCTATTCACTCATCAAGCCAAATTGGTTAAGTATCTGTTTGTCTTAACCCTATCAGATTATCGTGTTAGATTGGTTAAGCATGGATTATCTTAACCCCATCAGATTATCGAGTCGGATTGGTTAAGTGCGGGTTAGCTCAACCCCATTCACTAATCATATTACAATAGTTAAGTATATTTAAACGGTCTTGTGACTTAACCCTATCAAGTTCTCATATTAGATTGGTTAAGTATAGGTTACTTAACCTCATCAAATCATCATGTATAATTGGTTAAGTATAAGTTACTTAACCCCATTAAATTATCACGTTTAGTTGGTTAAGTGTTGGTTACTTATCCTCATAGAATTATCAAGTTTATATTGGTCAAGTGTTTAACTTAACCCCATCGTATTACCGTGTTTAGATTAGTTAAGTCTAGGTTAACTTAACTTCATCAAATTACCGTGTTTAGATTAGTTAAGTATAGTTTAACTTAACTTCATCAAATTACCGTATTTAGATTAGTTAGGTATGGATTAGCTTAACCCCATCCCCTAACTGTATTTTACGGTTAAGTGTCATTAAGAAATCAAGTCCGATTTCACTTAACCTACCCATTCATGTCATATCGGTTAAGTGTCATTAGTCAGATTTACTTAACCTTATCATGTGGCATTAATTAAATTAATGCACTCTCAACCTCTCACATTAGACCTTGTTGTGGTTACTAGTTAAGCCGGGCGGGTCCGGGTAGTTTTACACCACAACCTAGTCTATCCTCGGGTCTTAAGTGCTATATGACCAACTACTCACATTGGGTCCAATTGTTTGTAGCCACTAGTTAAGCCGGGCGGGTCCGGGTAGATTTATGCTACAAACTCAACCCAACCTCGAGTTGGCCACTTTCATGTTTTTCTACGTGTCATGTTCATGTCAATTTTAGACCCCTTTTTAAGTCCATGTTTTCATGTAGCCCCATGTCAAGTTTTCGCGTCATATTCACGTTATTTATCATTACATGTTACATGTACTTTCATGTCAAGATCATAGCCAATTTTCAAGTTTGCCTAAACTACCCATAGCGTGTCCCCAACGCACATGAAAGCGAATCAACATATTTGGGATAATGTGAAAAAGATGGGTACAAGATGGCAATGATGAATCACATGTTAAACATAGTGAAAATTGAGGCAAAGGTGTTCACATAACTAGCATATTGCATATTGGCCTCTAAACATGAACAATGTCATAAAGGGAATTGGCCACAAACGTGAATAATATCATAAAGGATTTGGCCTCAAGCATGCATAGTATCATAAGGGAATTTGGCCACAAACATGCATAGTATCATAAGGGAATTTGGCCACAAGCATGCATGATAACATAAGGGTTTTGGGTTCATTTACATGCACAAGCCCAAAAGTCAAGTCTTTGCCAATGTTTCGCAAGTCAAATGGTTCCCAAAGGTTCATGCTAACATTCCATAGATAAAGATTCAAACTTGCAAGATAAACTAGGTTAAACATAACATGAGTGGCATGATTAAGTCGCTAAAACTTAGCCCAAGGTCATAGATCATAGAAAAGGGGCAAAGTTAGGTTCTCATAGGCTAGCATACCTATGTTTCATCGCATTTTATTCCATGCCATCATTAAAACTACCGTTTAGATCTAGAAGTAGCTAGAACTTACATAGCGAGGCTGAGGGATTTAGGAGCATGAATCATCTTGTCGAAGGATCCATGTTGAGACGATGATCAAAACCCTTGATTTGGTGTAGAAAGCTTGCACCTTCATCTTGGATCTAGTTTGAATGCATAGGCTCTTGAAGTTGGAGATGGAGGCCATGATCAAGATAGATTTTGGCAGCACTTAGTTGCTAGAATGATTTTTAGTGATTTAGGTTAGGTCCTAGGGTGTTTTTATAGAGATTAAGAGTAGTTTAGGCCATAGAATAAACCCTAGGATAGATCTGAGCCCTCAAAATCCATCACAGGCCCATAAAACATGTCTTGAGGAACAAGTTAGGTGCACCCAGGCCAAACTGGCCGACCACCCAAGTCGACAGGGGTGTCGACTGGGCAGTCGACACCACCTGGGGTGTGTCGACTCCCCAGTCGACTCCCCAGTCGACTTGGGGGTGGCGGGAATTTTTTCCGCCTGTTCTGCTTGGCTGAATTTGAATTCTGAATTCAAATTTGAACTGTTTTTGAACTTGAAATTTTCTGAAAATTTTGACGGGCCATAACTTGCTCATACGGACTCCGATTTTCGAAAACTCAGACTCTATTCCACGTATTTTTCCGAGACGAACACAATGGAGCAATTCGTTTCTCCTGGTTCAGATTTTATAATTAAATACTGTCTTGATTCTTGTCTTAGCATGTTGTAAAAATCCGGGTTGTTACATTCTCCCCAACGTAAAGGATTTCGTCCCCAAAATCTCCAAGTTAGGAAGAACGTATCCTACCATCCATCATCCATCTACTCAAAACATCATCCACAGGCAACCATGGTCCTTAAAAGACTCCTAATGCTTTATGAACACATGTAGAAAGTGTGTGTATATGTTCCTTAGCTAATGCTAATGATCAGGCCTGAATGATCTTTCTAATGCAAAATATGTTTAGTGCCATGAGTCCAACATGTTTGCAAATAGTCCTAGTCACATAAACACTATATGTGTGCACAAACGATCATCCACATGCAACATCCACATGATAACATATTCAATTTCATCCATAAACAAGTACGAATACTCGTGCATATGCAATATGAAATGTGACTGAATCGACCTAGTGTCTAATGTGTATTCGCGCATCCATGAGCAACCACTTGCAACCATTTGCAACCATATAAATCATAACATGTTTCAAATACATGTTTACATCCATAGAGTTCTATCTAAGGTTCCCAAGATAGGATCGAGAAGATAAACAAGACAAACTCCTTACGGGGTTTGCAATAGAAACAGGACCGAGAGGATATCCACCAAGCGATAGCATGCAAGCAAGCTCTACAGGAGAACCAGGGATCAACGATATACTCTTAAAAAGAGACATGATGCGCGCGTCTAAGCCGCATTTCCATGAGCTTAATTCCATTGTGCCTTGACCGCCTTTGACTTCATGATTTCATAGCTCCTTGGTTCCTATTTCCAAGGTATGAGTCGGAACTCATTTCATTGTCGCCTCTCGTTCCTTTTTCACTTATTCTTTCCCTAGTATGTCCGGCTCAAACATATCTGCGTACTCATGCAAGCTCTCCAAAATTCACTAGTGAATTCTGGACCTCGTTTACCGATGCCAATCCATGTTATCACGTGCACTTACTAGGGTGATTCCTATAACCCATGCTTACGCGGAATGAACCATCCGCCTTATTGGCGAACGTTACTTGGTCGGATCAGAGATTTCCGATAAATGCATCAAGAGATCCTAGGTAACTAACCATGACAGAACCCAAAAGGTTACACGAGACTTCGAGGGTATTACCAAGGCAAGTTAAGAGTTTAACTATCCTCCTTTCAAATCTGAGAATGGCATCCATTACTGGATCACCACTTCATCCCTAGAATCCATCCATAGCTCAACAATATAAGCATTGCTTCTAATCTCAACACTTGGCATTTACACTCTCAATTCCAAACTAGTCATGAATAAATGGACCGACTCTCCAACCAGATTTTGGGACAAAAGTGGGATCTTCTACCAGGATAGTACTAAGGTGCAGAGACTTATCTATCGAAGTAGACTTAAATGATGTGATGATCAATACAAAGTCTGGACGGGATGATAGAAAAGAAAGGCTAAGCCTTTAACAGAAACGGTACCATTCCTCTTACATACGCTGGAAAGGAGAGCATACAATTGCCCTCTTGCTGATCTTGTCCTTGCCTTCCTTCGTGGACTAATCCATACCAACAAGTTGCTTATTCTTAAGTTCGTGTCCTTTATCCTTGCTCTTATTATCCCTTCTTATAACTTCGGTAACAGGTCTCTCGAGAACTTCCTCCATCGCATGGGAAAACACTTACGTAGCTAGAAAAGGATTAGTCGCAGTTAAAACTACTGTGACTACAGACGGAGGAAAGAAAGAAAAAGAGGTTCAATCAAGGAAACAAAGGATAGTGCTAATGGCTTTTGGGGAATAGACTTTAAAATCTTTTCTTGAAAAATGCTTCTTTGTAAACGGTTTTTCAAATAGTTTTCATAAGGTTTTTAAAAACTTTTGCCCAGTCTGGTAACCTTCTGCTCTGATACCAAATGTAACACCCCACCTCCGCTAGGGTCACTCACAAAGGGAATGCACTAGGTTTGGTGAAGCATTATCGAGGTAAACATGCACAGAAATATTACAAGACAGAACATATATAAAACAACGGAAGTAAAACAAATTTCATTACCTTATAAAATAAGGTCTAAAGCCTTTTACATCAGAATACATCAAAACCTGTCTTGCAATAGTAAAGAAGCATAAAACCTTTTCATAAATTATTCCCCAAAATAAAGAGGTGAAGCAGCCATAGCCAAGAGAAGACCGAGCTATACATGATGACCTTCAAGCATAAGAGGTCCGAACTAAACAACATCATTTCCTCCCTGAAACCTGGGTGGGGAGGGGGGAACGGAAGACAAAGAGGCGAAAGAAAACAGGGTTAGTCATAAAGACTGGTAAGTCCTATCTACTTCCAGTATAAAAACAGGTAAAGGTAACATGACATGCATAAACTGAAAGTAAACATAAGGATGACGACAAGATAGATAAGCTAAACCAAGATAACTGGATGAACTACTGTAGCAAGGTAAACTAAGGTATCATGATAAACTACGGTGTTAAGATAAATCAAGGTATCACATCGTCAGGTTTCTATCAAGTATACTGTCCCAACGTATCTATCATGTATAACCTCCCACGGTATCTATCATGTATAACATCCCAAGATATTTATCATGTATATTTACTTTGCACCTCTCGTACTAGTATCCCAACCCGCGTCATGTGTTAACTGTGAATGTCCCTTGCCCAATGTCATGTAATAGTCCATGTCAACCTAATATATATAGCATATGTAGGTTTTCCCAACTCGTATGTTTCTTTCCATGTATAAGTTCAGTTCTTTGCCGTAGGTCGTACGGACTTTCCCATGTAAATCTACACCACCTAAACGGAGTACCATTTTATCATTGAAGTTGTTTTGGACTGCTACCCTTGATCTGGTTATGTTTTATGAACTATCGCGTGTTCACCTAGGGTTTATGCCACTTAGGACCGCTAGGGATTATGCTACCTGATGAACGTTTTCGTGTCTCGGTTTGGGTTTTAGCCACCTAGGGCTACTAGGGATTATGCTACCCGTCAACCGCGCCCTTTTCTCCCACGTGTGAATCGTGAATCGTTTCCATGTCTAGACGCACATGTATCTCAATGTGCCATCCGAGTTCCGTGCCAGGGCAAAACAAGAAATACGGAACTCGGTCGGGAGTTTTAAGTCATCTGCCGATGCAGATATCAAGGTCTGTTTTTGTATTTGTGGCTATGGTCCCACGTGACCGTCCCTCAACTACTGAAAGGCAAAACAAGAAAAGTCATGTATGAGAACTACACTACAGCCATCGATGCCCCCTTTCCGGACGGCCAACCTCACCCATACCTAGATAGCAAGTATGGTTTGTTGGGTGTTCTCTGCCTTTCCGTACGTACACGATTGACTAAAGATGGTAGGTGGCCGACGAATGTGCTATCTAGGGCTACCGTGAAAATATCGCCGACCCCACGCTAATCCACCCCAGTCTTTAGGTTGCTCGCACAACAACCAAGGCATACCCTTGGTTCTTCTACCGCAGAGCTTAACCTCTGTGAGCCCAGGTTTCATGGACCATCCGCAACCTCATAGAGGGATACCAAGAGTATCCTCACGTTCCCCGAAGATACCGCTTCGTCACCCAGTTCGTTGGAGCCTTTATCTTAATCAGATATTGCTCCACCTCGTGTATTTGCTGAAGCGACAACCTACCGAATCGGGTTACTCATCTATTATGAACTGGTCCAATTTCCTTGACTAAGAATTATTACTTTGTTATCCTTAACTAAGGTTTATCACTTAGCTTCCTTTCACGTCATCCTTGTTAACTACGGTTTTCCACTTAATCCCCTGAACTAGGGTTTTGTCTAATAGGTTAAGTGTTGTTATTCCAATTCATGACTTAACCCGCCTACGAATCATGCCAAGATTTGGTTAAGTATTTAAGTTCAAGACCTAGCCCTACAAGTTGGTTAAGTATACCAAGAAGCTCACGACTTAACCCTATTCACTCATCAAGCCAAATTGGTAAAGTATCTGTTTGTCTTAACCCTATTAGATTATCGTGCTAGATTGGTTAAGCATAGATTATCTTAACCCCATCAGATTATCAAGTCGGATTGGATAAGTGTGGGTTAGCTCAACCCCATTCACTAATCGTATTACAATAGTTAAGTATATTTAAACGGTCTTGTGACTTAACCCTATCAAGTTCTCATATTAGATTGGTTAAGTATAGGTTACTTAACCTCATCAAATCATCATATATAATTGGTTAAGTATAAGTTACTTAACCCCATTAAATTATCACGTTTAGTTGGTTAAGTGTTGGTTACTTATCCTCATTGAATTATCAAGTTTAGATTGGTCAAGTGTTTAACTTAACCCCATCGTATTACCGTGTTTAGATTAGTTAAGTCTTGGTTAACTTAACTTCATCAAATTACCGTGTTTAGATTAGTTAAGTATAGGTTAACTTAACTTCATCAAATTACCGTGTTTAGATTAGTTAAGTATGGATTAGCTTAACCCCATCCCCTAACTGTATTTTATGGTTAAGTGTCATTAAGAAATCAAGTCCGATTTCACTTAACCTACCCATTCATGTCATATCGGTTAAGTGTCATTAGTCAGATTTACTTAACCTTATCATGTGGCATTAATTAAATTAATGCACTCTCAACCTCTCACATTAGACCTTGTTGTGGTTACTAGTTAAGCCGGGCGGGTCCGGGTAGTTTTACACCACAACCTAGTCTAACCTTGGGTCTTAAGTGCTACATGACCAACTACTCACATTGGGTCCTATTGTTTGTAGCCACTAGTTAAGCCGGGCGGGTCCGGGTAGATTTATGCTACAAACTCAACCCAACCTCGAGTTCGCCACTTTCATGTTTTTCTACGTGTCATGTTCATGTCAATTTTAGACCCCTTTTTAAGTCCATGTTTTCATGTAGCCCCATGTCAAGTTTTCGCATCATATTCACGTTATTTATCATTACATGTTACATGCAATTTCATGTCAAGATCATAGCCAATTTTCAAGTTTGCCTAAACTACCCAAAGCGTGTCCCCAACGCACATGAAAGCGAATCAACATATTTGGGACAATATGACAAAGATGGGTACAAGATGGCAATGATGAATCACAAGTTAAACATGGTGAAAATTGAGGCAAAGGTGTTCACATAACTAGCATATTGCATATTGGCCTCTAAACATGCACAATGTCATAAAGGGAATTGGCCACAAACGTGAATAATATCATAAAGGATTTGGCCTCAAGCATGCATAGTATCATAAGGGAATTTGGCCACAAACATGCATAGTATCATAAGGGAATTTGGCCACAAGCATGCATGATAACATAAGGGGTTTGGGTTCATTTACATGCATAAGCCCCAAAATCAAGTCTTTGCCAATGTTTCACAAGTCAAATGGTTCCCAAAGGTTCATGCTAACATTCCATAGATAAAGATTCAAACTTGCAAGATAAACTAGGTTAAACATAATATAAGTGGCATGATTAAGTCGCTAAAACTTAGCCCAAGGTCATAGATCATAGAAAAGGGGCAAAGTTAGATTCACATAGGCTAGCATACTTATGTTTCATAGCATTTTATTCCATGCCATCATTAAAACTACCGTTTAGATCTAGAAGTAGCTAGAACTTATATAGCGAGGCTTAGGGATTTAGGAGCATGAATCATCTTGTCGAAGGGTCCATGTTGAGACGATGATCAAAACCCTTGATTTGGTGTAGAAAGCTTGTACCTTCGTCTTGGATCTAGTTTGAATGCATAGGCTCTTGAAGTTGGAGATGGAGGCTATGATCAAGATAGATTTTGGCAGCACTTAGTTGCTAGAATGATTTTTAGTGATTTAGGTTAGGTCCTAAGGTGTTTTTATAGAGATTAGGAGTAGTTTAGGCCATAGGGTAAACCCTAGGATAGATCTGAGCCCTCAAAATCCGTCACAGGCCCATAAAACATGTCTTGAGGAACAAGTCAGGTGCACCCAGGCCAAACTGGCCGACCACCCAAGTCGACAGGTGTGTCGACTGGGCAGTCGACACCATCTGGGGTGTGTCGACTCCCCAGCCGACTTGGGGTGGCGGGAATTTTTCCCGCCTGTTCTGCTTGGCTGAATTTGAATTCTGAATTCAAATTTGAACTGTTTTTGAACTTGAAATTTTCTAAAAACTTTGACGGGCCATAACTTGGTCATACGGACTCCGATTTTCGAAAACTCGGACTCTATTCCGCGTATTTTTCGAAACGAACGCAATGGCGCAACCCGTTTCTCCTGATTCAGATTTTATAATTAAATACTGCCTTGATTCTTGTCTTAGCATGCTGTAAAAATCCGGGTTGTTACATCACCTTTCTTTACTCCTCCTGTTATTGGCTCCAGCACATACATGTTTATAAATTTTAAATACACTTCAACAGTGGTCATTTTTTTGCTGATCGATTTCACCAACTCAGTTTCACCCCTCATCAAAGTTCAGTCCATCTCCATCTCTTCCTTTCCCCTGCTTTGTCTGTTTCGTTACTCTCCTTTTTTGCTTTCTGTTTTTTCCTCTTATTTATAAAAAATAAATGGGCCGAGCCCATCTCATTTCGACGTTACAAATCAGCTGCGAACCAATCTCCCCTTCTCCCCATCTTTCCTTCCTTCGCTGCTTTCTTCCCATTCTTCCTATTTTCCTTTCTACTTTTTTTTCTTTAATTCTCTTTTTTTTCTGTAACATGGGCTGATCCAAGCCCATGAAACCATGAAGCCGTTAAGAACGCTGCACCACCATATTTTTTCCATCCACTCTTTTAGTTTCTTTTATTATCTTCTTTTGCTTTTTTTGTTTATGTTTTATTGTGGGCAACTATATATGATGTTCTGTTTTCTATTGTTCGATATTTCAGTTTACATGCGAGTTCGTCCAAGACAATATCATCAAGGTTATTGCCAACAGGACAACTCTCGTGTTCCCCTTATTAAACTCGAGTATGGGATCTGCTTGGGCACTTTAACCCTTAATTGATGCATCTGACTTTCGATCACAATGTATGATGCATTAACGTGATGCATATTCGGCCCTTCCATGCAGTAGTTATAATGCTTATTTCCGTTTCACTTCTGTTTCCCCCTCCTAGTGCACAACGGGTACAGTGTGCACCTACACGATCAAAACTCCGGCTAACTTTCCTCCGCCACCATACAAAAGCAACCGCAATTTCGCCTTCAGAATCTGACGACCTCACACAAAACCTTAAAACAGCCTGTACGTATCAAAGAATTCCATCGTTATTATCCATCATCAAGGTACGCTTGGTTAAACAAATCCAAATGTATAACAATAGCGGAAACTCCTTCATGCTTGGAAGACACTCCTTCGTCCTTCTCGATCCGAAGTACTAATGTGTACGATGTACAGAAACCTCTCGGCATGTGCAGATCTGCCTTCATTTACACACTAATACCGAGGCATCCCATTGTTTCCTCAAGCAAATATCATGGTACAGATTTAGCGAATTTTCATAAAATATATCTTACAGGGAAACTTTGCTTTATAAATTTGGTGGTAATACAAAAAAGATGGTATCCGTAAAACTAATTGCACTCATCTCAATTGTTTACCCACAATAGTGTTTACTGTTTTAACTAATTAGCTTCCAGGTTTTAATTCGAATAAGGATGGAACCCATTAGATCCAAACAAAGCATGTGTCATAATATATAAACACTAGTAAAGTGATTTACATAGGGCTGCAGGGGAAGTTTTACTGACAAATTTGTTATTTGTTTTCTTTTTTGTAGATTTTTCTACTATTCAAATTTTCAAATGGTTTAGTCTAGTATGAGGATTTAACAACATATTATCCCTATATGCATCTATATATATGTGTGTACATTCAGGGACGGGGCCAGGATTTCAATGTGACCTGGGCTAAGTTAGAGACACGAAAAAAAAAGAGCTAAATAGTATCAAAAGTTGCAAAAAGTAGTTTTTAATAATATATCAATAAAAGTTTACAAAAACATGAGGTATTGACGTACATCTCATGTGCGACTTAGATAAATACAAAAGTAGATACAATAATCTAGACAAGTTGGACTCTACGTTCTTTACGTGAGTTGAAATCACAAACTACCGAATCCAAGTCAATATCTTCAGCACATTCCCTTTCAATGTTAATAATCATGCAATCTTCAAGAAAATCATCACCCATTTTATTCCGTAGAGTAGTTTTAACATGTTTCATAGCTGAAAATGGTTCTTGAAATTTTGCAAGGACGTTGTTCCGTAAAGCTTGGAGAAGTTTCATTTTTTGGATCCAAAGAGTTATCCCCTTTCAACTTGTAAAACGAAAACAATGTTTTGCTAGATTTTGAGTTTGACATTTACCTAAAAAATTGATTAAACTAGGTAAATTTCCTAAAAATAAAATTAAGCACATATGGGATTTTAAAAAATTGATTAAAATTGAGCACATAATACTCTGGCATAGTTGTGAATGCAGACATATGGGATTTAAAAAATTGGAAATGTATGTACAATTCACTCCAAGATTTATTCACTCCAAGCCACTGGAAAGTAACAATATCATTATTCATTACTACTAAATTTTGGGTAAACTGCTACCAAACACCCCTTTCTAAATAATTACAAAAAGGAAACAAAAGACAAGTTCATCCAAACACCCCTTTCTAAATTTAGGGTAAACTGCTACCAGGGGCAGGGACGGAGGTATTTTGGGATTTGGGTAAACTACTAAAGAGGTTCATTAAATAATACTAACAATCCAAACACCCCTTTCAATTAGAAATTGCCTGCTTTTGAGAATTGAGACCTGAGAATCTGAGATGGATTTGAGTAGCAAATAGCGATTGATATTTGTATACTTCTGCAGCCGCCTGAAGCTCCTACGGGAAGAAAAAAGGAGTAGCGTATTATTGTATTTTAGTTTATTAGGGGTATGTCTTTGTGGGCTATTGGGCTGTGACTAATAGTTTTTTTTTTTTAGAAATTGGACCCGGGATGTAGCCCAGGCTGTCTATCACCTACCTCCATCCCTGTGTACATTGGCATTATTATAAATATAAGATCCAAAGGAAAAAAAAAGTTTACTCGCCTAAGTGCTCACATCTTTGGTCGTTTTCTCGTTGTTTTCAATGGTTTCAAGTTACAGGGTTTTTCATCCCAAATGGGTCCTCTATTCTTCTGTTTTCTTTTCATTGTTCAGTCTAGTTTTCTTCATTTCTATACTATGGTTTGCTACCATATTTTGTTACAACTTTTAGTTCGAATGAATCCATGAATGTATGCAAAAACAACTAGTGTATTTATAGATGCAAGAAAAATATAAAATAATGAGCAGCACATGTTTTTGTATGGGAAATGAAATACCCTACCTTCAGATGGAATGTTTTCTATTGATTGAAAGAAATGAGAGACTATGTTATTAGTTGTGCAGAGTGTGTTGATTGATTGAAAAGGAAAATTGCTAGCTATCTATATTTTCTCCATCAATTGCCACGGCCATAAATGTTTGCAGTATACAGGAAAAATGTACAAGGCCATGTGCAAAAGAGTTTTCAAATGGCAAATCTAGTTTAGGCTAGGTTGATATGATCTGAAGGCTTGTTTTCATTGATTATACCATTCACGGCTGAACATTTGTAGTCATACTTATGAGTACAATAATCATGTGCTATGTGCAGTTTTAAACAAGGCTGATGCTACTAGGCTTTTAGGTTAGGCTAGCTATACTATTGGATTGAGGGTATGCTAAGGCTACTACTTCAATATAATTAATCTTCTCAGGCTATTCAATGATCTATGCTATCTATATGAAATGCATAAGTCCTAGTTTGTTACTTTGGTGTGAAGTAAATTTTCTTGTAAAAATTCTTATCAATTCCCATATGTAGTTCTGCGTAGTTTAATATTTACATGAACTAAAACCAGTTTGAATGCAAAAAAGGGTTAAAACAATATTTACTATATATTACAAAATAAATATACACATAGGATTTTATAAATAAAATCTAATTTGTTATAGTACTCAAATCTAATATTATCGTATTTTCAACAATAGTTTAAACAAGTAGAAAAATATATACAATATTATTTTACTAGTTTTATATTCATATGTACGTTGGCTGAAATAATTTAAAACATTGAAATATATGCTTGGAATTTTCTAAATTTATTATTGATAATTTATTATTTTAAAAATAAACCATAATAAACTGTATTACAAACTAGGTCAAAAATCCGGGACGTTACAATCTACCTCCCTTAAAAAAAATTCGTCCCCGAAATTAAAAAGTTACGAAGAACTTACGGTTACATTTAAAATCACAGACTTATAACAAAACACACACATGGGTCATCCCCTAACAATCACAACAAACAAGACTTCTGAAACACACTGTTTATCTACCAAAACATTTCACTAAAATCAAAACATACAATACAAACACATTTATTTTCATAATTAGAATTATCTATTATTATAGTGGAAAAATATTTACATTTTCGTATTCACATGTTCAACATCCATCAGTCCCTGATCGTAAATTAGTAAGAAATAATCTTCTAAGCATCAACCCCGAAGACCGAAATCAGATCAATACTAAAAAAACTATTTAGCTCAACTAAATTAGGTTCCAATTTCATATCTTAATCCCTTATATTACCACCATTAAGAAAATATCCTAGATTACGTTTGGAAAATAATTTTCAAACCCATTTTACTTCATTAATTTGAATCACTTGTTCAAACATATCCATCTGCATCAAGTTTTCTTTTTAAACTCCAATCCAATTTAATTTTCTCCAGTTATTTCAGAATCCAAATTTCCAGATTTTATTTCAAAACAGTTTGAAATCACATATCTTAACTCCATTGTAAATCAAAATATTTGAAATTTCTAAAACTTCTTGTTTTACTCACACAATTCCCTGTTGGTCTTATTTGTAATACAAACTTAATTTTGTTTTATACAACCATCTCAATTTAAAATCTTGTTTGATTAATAACAACCATCGACACATCCATATATAATAATTTCAGATAATTATTCCTTTTATGTAAAAATATGATTTCTGAGTAAAATTATTTCATTTACCCAGCTTTAAAACAATACTGTGTCGAATTACCCTGTTCAAGAGTTTAGAAACACCTATCGATACAGCTGCGCTTACTGTATCGACCAGAATGCATAAACCACTCAACAAACCAATCAACGCAATAAAATAGTTTTTATATCAATTTACAAATACACGCTCATATATATACACTCAACTTAATCTAGGGTATTACTAACCCCATCTCTATCGAGTTACGCCACAGAGCCAAGGTTACTATTCAACGTTTCAGCTCTGATACCAAGTATAACAACACGCAAATCTATACCACTTGAGCTAACTAAATACAACTCACGTCCAACCCAAACTGCACGAAAATACGAATCATTAATAGAAAAAAGTTAGAGAATGAGAAATAGAAAGATAGAAAATTAGAATAGAAGATAGAACTGAACAACAACACAAAATCTCACAGTCGCAGCGGAGTAAAATATAATATATATCATAATTTTTGAAGTACAAAACTGTATCCTTTCTTACATACATCATCAGAGTACATCACACATATAAAACAAAGAAATAAACTCTAAATAACTAATATTGAAGCCTCCTAGTCCAAGCTCCTTCAGATAAATCTGTAAAATCCTGAACTATTGGACTGCCCGCACAAATTTAGGCACCCAAGAGTTTAGGGAAAACATAGAAAATAAACTCTAGGTTATTCATGGGACTGGTGTGAGTAAACGATTTTTAAAACGACTTGATCTTATAAAAGATATCTCATAAGACCACGTCGTATAACACGGAACATGTGTTTCCCTTACGAGAATACAGAACAATTGGTTTAACTTTTCAAAATTGTTTTGAAAGAAAAGAAGATAATCGTCCGATCGATCCACACATAAACACGGATGGTTTTTACCTTACGATAACCCAAAGCAATGTTTGAAAACAATATTATTCTGATATTATAATAGTGTCTATCAATCCACAAATAAATCGCAAATCTAATAGAAAGCTTGCATCTCACGCTCTAATATATGGTATACAATCAAAAACCACGAACGCTTATTGGATAATGGATTTCCAACCATGATAAGGTATGGAACCACCTTCCGATAGTGTATCTCTAGAGGGGAATACACTAGGTTCAACAAGAACACTTGCAGCCCGACCCACGCATAACCGACCACTCATTTCGCTTGAGTGTATCGAATATATTGTCACCAATGATTGGGATCTACCCACATACCAACATATATACTAAAGTATATAAATATATTTATTATAACTTAGAACATTTTTTTTCTTCTAGTTTATCTCTACAAATGATTTGGACTGAACTTGCTGTATCCGCTTCGCCTTTCTTTACTCCTCCTGTTATTGGCTCCAGCACATTCATATTTATAACTTTTAAATGCATATACTTCAATAATGGTCATTTCTTTGTCGATCAATTTCACCAACTCAGTTGCACCCCTCGTAAAAGTTCAGTCCTTCATCTCCATCTCTTCCTTTCCCCTTCTTTGTCTGTTTCGTTACACTCCCTTTTTTTTTTTTCCTCTTATTTATAAAAAATAACTGGGCCGAGCCCATCTCATTTCGATGCAACAAATCAGCTGGGAACCAATCTCCCCTTTTTCCGATCTTTCCTTTCCTTCCTTCGCTGCTTTCTTCCCATTCTTCCTGTTTTCCTTTATTTTATTTTTTTTCTTCTTTAATTCTCTTTTTTTTTTTTTTTTTTCTGTAACATAGGCTGATCCAAGCCCATGAAACCATGCAGCCGTTAAGAACGCTGCACCGCCATATTTATCCCATCCATTCTTTATTTTCTTCTGTTATCTTCTTTTGCGTTTTTTTTGTTTATATTTTATTGTGGGCAACTGTATATGATGTTTTGTTTTCTGTTGTTCGATATTTCAGTTTACATGCGAGTTCGTCCAAGACAATATCATCAAGGTTCTTTCCAGCACAACAACTCTCATGTTCTCCTTATTAAACTCGGCTATGGGAACGACCGGGCACATTAACCCTTAACTGATGCATCTAACTTTTGGTCACATTGTATGATGCATTAACGTGACGCATACTCGGCCCTTCCATGCAGTGGTTATAGTACTTCTTCCCATTTCTCTTCTGTTTCCTCCTCCCAGTGCACAACGTGTACAGTGTGCACCTGCACGATCAATACTCCGGCTAACTTTCCTCCGCCACCATGCACACAACCGTATTTTCGCCTCCAGAAACTGACGACCTTACCCAAAACCTTAAAACAGCCGTACATATCAAAGAATTTCATCGTTCTTATCCATCATCAAGGTAAGCTTGGTTAAACAAACCCAAAAGTATAACAGTAGCGGAAACTCCTTCACACTTGGCAACACACTCCTCCGTCCTTCTCGATCTGAAGTATTAACGTGTACAGTGTACACAAACCTCTCCGCGAGTGCGGGTCCGCCTTCATTTACACGCTAATACCGAGGCATCCCATTGTTTCCTCAAGCAAATATCATGGTGCAGATTTAGCGAATTTTCATAAAATATATCTTAAAGGGAAACTTTGCTTTATAAACTTTGGTGGCAATAAATAAATGGTATCCGTAAAACTGATTGCACTCATCCCAATTGTTACCCACAACAGTGTTTACTGTTTTAAATGATTGGCTTCCAGGTTTTAGTTCAAATAAGGATTGAACCCATTAGATCCAAACAAAGCATGCGTCATAATATATAAACATTAGTAAAATGATTTACATGGGGCTATAGGGGAAGTTTTACTCACAAAATTTGTCCTCTGTTTTCTTTTTTTTGGATTTTTCTACTGTTCAAATTTTCAAATGGTTTAGTCTGGTATGAGGATTTAACAACATATTATCCCTATATGCATCTATATATATGTGTGTACATTGGCATTATTATAAATATAAGATCCAAAGGAAAAAAGTTTACTCACCTTAGTGCTTACAGCTTTGGTCATTTGCTCACTGTTTTCAATGGTTTCAAGTTACAGGGTTTTTCATCCCAAATGGGTCCTTGTTCTTCTGTTTTCTTTTCATTGTTCAGTCCAGTTTTCTTCATTTCTATACTATGGTTTGCTATCATATTTTATTACAACTTTTAGTTCGAATGAATCCATGAATGTATGCAACCACAACTAGTGTATTTATAGCTGCAAGAAAAATATAAAAAAATGAGCGCACATGTTTTTGTATGGGAAATGAAATACCCTACCTATAGATGGAATGTTTGCTATTGATTGAAAGAAATGAGAGGCTATGGTATTAGTTGTGCAGAGTGTGTAGATTGATTGAAAAGGAAAATTGCTAGCTATCTATATTAAGTTTTCTCCCATCAATTGTCACGGCCAGAAATGTTTGCAGTATAAAGGAAAAATATACAAGGCCATGGGCAAAAGAGTTTTCAAATGGCAAATCTAGATTAGGCTAGGTTGATATGATCTGAAGGCTTGTTTTCATTGATTAAACCATTCACGGCTGAGCATTTGTACTCATACTTATGAGTACAAAAATCATGTGCTATGTGCAGTTTTAAACTAGGTTGATGCTACTAGGCTTTTGGGTTAGGCTAGCTATACTATTGGATTGAGGGGATGTTAAGGCTACTGCTTCAAGATAATTAATCTTCTCAGGCTATTCAATGATCTATGCTATCTATATGAAATGCCTAGGTCTTTGGTTGTTACTTTGGTGTGAAGTAAATTTTCTTGTAAATATTCTTATCGATTCCATTATGTAGTTCTATGTAATTTAATATTTACATGAACTAAAACCAGTTTGAATGCATCAAAGGGTTAAAACAATATTTACAATATATTATAAAATTATTATACACATAGGATTTTATATATAAAATTTAACTTGTTATGATACTCAAATCTAATATTATTATATTTTTAACAATCGTTTAAATAACCAGAAAAATATGGTACAATATTATTTTACTAGTTTTATATTCATATGTACGTTGGCCAAAATAATTTAAAACATTGTATGTATACTTGGAATTTTCCAAATTTATTATTGACAATTTATTATCTTAAAAATAAACCATAATAAAGTGTATAACAAACTCGATCAAAAATCCGAGACGTTACAGATTTATAACCTATTTCAATAATATCACAAATATCATAATGAACTGAACATAAATAAATCTTCATTCTAGCTTTTCAATACACATAGTCAGTTCCATTAAACATAGGTTGGACAGTTGTTGAGTGACCCTTTGAAAAAGCATTATTAGACAAAATCATGACTCTGAAGTTAAAAAATGCCTGCTCTACAGTCCAGAAAGCCTAAAACTGTTGTATCTCCCTAACCCTTTAACCAAATTGTTAATGTAACCACTCTACGGAGTGGCCAACGACAATCAAATATTTCCAATGTTATAGGTTTGAGCATATAATTATACAATAACTAAAAGAATTGATCATAACAAGATACTCAAGGGTAAAATAGTCACAAGACGACCCGGCGAAAATCATGGATGTGTAAAACATCCTAACTAACCATAAAATAAAGTATGAGAATGATACATAAAATATGGATTGTTACAAGCGCTCACACTACGACAAAGGGATCTAAAGATATAAGCCCATCTGATATAGCAAGCAAAGTAAATTCATTTTGTAGTCCAGCGAAGTTATTATGCTTCAATAGGAGTTCAAATTCAATTATCTACATGAGAGAAAAATGGTGAAAATTCCGAATAATCGTCCTGGACATCTAAATTAGAGAGCTCCCAGGTTCCGAGGTTATTATTACCCAATGTGGTCATCCTAAATATTCAAGCTAGAGTATCATTAATGTACAATCTTGATTTCTTGTATGCTTAAGAAGATAGGTGTAATTATCACGAGTATCCAAAGCAAAGAATGGAAGAAGAAAAAATGACAAACCTCCCTCTTATTCATTCTTATTATTGTATTATGGGTCTCAAACTAGATCTTTAGTTGTTCCTTAAATCATTATATGTAGATGTTTGTTTCCCTATCTGCACCACTCCAATTGGCTTTCTAATGTATTATTTGTTAGTCGAAAAAACAGGCCAACACTCTTTGAATAATGATCATGATAAATAATTCCTTTAAATTCGCTTTGAGTTGATGTCATCAATGATCAAAACTCCTTATTGACAAAGGTTTCGTTGCTTTGAGTTTACTTACAAGGTTTCGCTTCGAGCCTTTGAATAAAAATTGGATAGACTATTTCGAATCGAGCCATTTAGAATAATTACTTCTGGTAAATTGACCATTTTCGAAAATCGTCATTCAAGCCTTGATTTTGATCCAATCCATTCACTTGTTTTTCGAACAAATGATAATGAATAAATTCTTGAAGACTAACTTTATTATTGAATATATATTTAACATTATTTGACTTTGACTCATATTTATGATGCTTCGAGGCCAAATCCAGGGCATTCAATATAACTGGGCTTGATTCAAAACACCATTTTTCACAAGATTTCTGAGGAACAAGAGAGGATCAAGAAGCATGGTTAATTCATGAAGTAAGTTAATGAATCCATAAGCTTTTTGGCCTATGATTTGATTTGATTTGATGTCACTACAACAAAAAACACTTTTCGCAACAGACGATATCTGTTGTAGTAGGCCTATTGCAACAGGCCTACGCCTGTTGGTATAGCCGAAGTTGCAAAAAGTCCGCAACATTTTCTGCCCGTTGCAATAAGATGTTGCGGTATGCTTTTTTGCAACAGGCTTTTGCTGTTGCGACAGATCATTTTGCAAGAGTATATGTTTGTTGCAATAGATCCATAAATCTATAAAAAAAATATTACAACTTATAAATATTACATATTAAATGTATTCGTTTTAGTAATAGTGTATATCACAAAATGAAATAAACAAATAAAAATTTTGTTTGCAATATCAATTAATAGCCAATCATGTAAGAAAATAAATTCAACCTTGTTTGTACAATATGTTTACTGACTAAAAAATACATATTTGCAAACAATCATGCAAGATTACAACATCATTTCAATCTCAAGTTTAGGAACCAATACAAAGAATCTACATTACAAAGATTTCAACATTTGAAAACATATAAATTGAATTGATAGGAAGGAAGCTCATTGCCATTTAATCATTAAGTTCCCTCTTTTTTACAGCTCTAAGCCCTGCTTCCTGTAGAATGATTGAAAAAAAAACAACTTAGCACTTTTTTTTGCAACATAATTTGAACTGTATTTGTACATCATCTGTTTTGCATAGCAATAGTGATATAACAAATATAATAATGTCAACTTTTTTCCCTCTAAGAACTTCTGCAGTTCAGGATATCAAGAAAAAAAGGGACAAAGGCTATGAACGCGAATGCACCAGAACCAATGATACTTGAGTAACCATTTTACAATATATATTATAATCTGGGAATTCCACCCACCAGATTTTTCCTTCTTTTTCAAGTAGTATTATACTTCAAAATCTTCAATCTACTTTTCAATACTCAGTAACACAATGATGAAATTTACTTAGAATTTAATTGACAGATCTAGGATTGATTAGATACAAAAGACCGTAACTTAAATCGGCCAAATCATATATGTGAAATAAAAAGAATAGAAGTGCACTAATTTATAGCTACTGGCAGGTTTCAAACACATGCCTATAGCAATGTAACATACATCATACCACTCAACCACACCCCCATTTTATTTTATTTTATTTTATTTTTAGTTCAAACATGTTAACTAAGCCAATGTAAATAATTTTCGGTTTGAATCACTAACAAATTCATATATAAAAAAAAGTATATTTAGATGAATTATAAGATTCTCAGTGACATTTCAGTTACTGGTATGTAAACACACCATAGCAAAAGTTCCATGAAAATGGGTAATAAAAGTTTTGATTTCTCATCTTATCATTAGTTAAGTTGACATGCCATAGATTATTCACTGAAGCATGTTCTGTTGTGCAAATTAAAATTTGAAACTTCCCTTGTTATGTTAAGAACCATATTATCCCCATTTTAATCTTATGATTTTCACAAGAAATGAACGTGTAGCTATAGCATGGTACAATTTTGTCTACTATTATCCTCTACTTTCAGCATGTATCATGTGTTCTTGGATGCATGTACGAGAATTGAAATCAGATTAAATTTTTTTTTTATTATTGTTACATTTGGGGGGTGGGGGTGTGTGTGTGTGTATATATATACACACACACACACATATATATATATATATATATATATATATATATATCCCAGTCCATTTCCTGTTGTATGTAGTTTCCCTTAGGTTTAAGCACATATTTTGACAAATTTCATGTTTATATGCATGAGCCCATGCATTGATTCATTGATCAAGAACCATGTTCTGACTTTCCTATTTTGATGCCGACTTTAGGATTTGAACTAGACATATGTGAAAACCATGCCCATTTGCATATTTAACTGCAAATACATGTGGACTTATGTTGATAGTTATGATGGGTGTTTTATGGCCTATAGAAATTCCTGTTGACCCAAAAAGTGTTTGAAAGCTACAGTTGGTAAACACTAAAAAGAAGAGTGACAAAAAAAGATATTGCCAATTTTTAATAAAGCTACCTAATAAACCCACTTCCAAACACATAAATCCACTTCCAAATAGTACGCTTAGAGTGTTACTATGGATACCAAAATATTCTCTAGCTTTTAGCCAGTTTCGAAATGGTAACAAGAAGCTGAATGCTATTCATTGCAGTCGACATCTTGTTACCATTTACAGTAAAGATATCAGGTAATATAAGAAGATTTCTTCACTACAGACAACAAGATGACAACTGCAATGAACAGTCTGCACCTTCTTGTTGTTTGAAATTTAGGTAAAAGCGAGACGGTATTTAGGCAGGGATATAGATAGGAATAGGAACATTCTGAACTTACAACACTAGAAACAAGCATACCAAACATGCCACAATCCAAAACCAAGTCCGTTAGGCGCTACGCTCATCTTCAATGGAAAACACGACTAGTGACATTAAGCAATCTCAATTGTTCTCTTTGAAAGCTTCAACCATGTGTTACATATATATATATATATATATATATATATATATATATATATATATATATATATATATATATATATAACCATCAAACATATTGGCCTTAAAAAAAATCAACCAACAGACAACAGTAAAGATAATGCAAATAGTATTAACCCATTTAGACTAGACTAAAAGCAGCAAGATACTATTGCATGTGTGAAAAATACGACTAGACTAAAAGCAGCAAGATACTACTGTACAAGTAAAAACTAAGGCTTTCAATATCCTATTTCTGGGTGCTCTTCCTTTTCCAAAAAAAAAGCAAGGTATTAACTTAAGCTGAGAACAAACACTTACTTCTCGTGTTGAAAAGTATTACTTGTAACCAAAATAATTAATTAACAGAATTAATATCTTCACTTATTATTGTGCTTGCAAGGTTGAATCGCCACATTTTGTTGAATGCACTTTCTTTTCAATTTGAACTGAACAATGGAGCATCTAATCCAATTAAACATTCAAACATAACCATGCAAATAAGAAAGTTATTACCTTTGTTACAATGGCGGTGACCATCACTATTGAACTCAGCTCCTCTAAACACCGGAATCCCCTTGTTTGACATAGGCGAAGCACTGGAACTCCACACAAACATATGGAGTTCGCTTCTGTTCTCCTTATTCCTCGCACGCACAGACGAAAACAAGCCACTCCCCGTCGGATTCGGGTACGTCCCGTTAACCACCTCACACCCATTTGCATTCCTGCTCAAATCCCCCTATTGAAACTCGAACCTATCGGAGTAGGGTTTCTAGAAGACTGTACATAGTAAATCTTCTCATTTGATAGATTCGAAACCCTAGGCGTGGCCGAAAACCCATGAGACCTCCTCGAGTAAATCTCAGATCGAGAACGATCTGTATCGGCAACGTTAATCTGAAGCAGTCGACGATAAGATCTGAAATCGAGCTTCTTTTACTCTTGTTGAGCTGAAGGAGTGGCTATTGGAGAAGCAAATTTAGGGATTTACTTTGAATGTTTATTTGGGGATCTGGGTGGGTTAGTGGAGCGCGTAGAAAATATTATCCTCGGTTTTTGGAGGGAGTGCGAAAATTTCAGTTTCGAGCCAAAAGTTTTATTCCGAAACCTGAAAATTTGATAGTGGCAACACTTTGTACCATACAAACTTACGTTTATTAATTGCAGACTAAATATTAACTTTAATTAATGTATATTTAATAATACTTATTATTTATTAAAAATTAATACTAAATAAATTAGTAGTAATAATTTAATATTAAATATTAATAGTAATAATTATAAAATATAATAGTTAGTAATACTAATTAATCACAATAAAAATTTAAAATTTGCTACTTAATTTAACCTCAAACTTCGAATTCCAACACAAACGTTATTTGTCGTTCAATGGACGAGGCGCGGTGTTAGAATACATATTTTAGACGTTTGAAAAAAAATGAAGTCTAAAATTTAAACGTTTAAGCTAAAAGAGTTGTTGAATTTATAATTTATACACTATTAATTACCAACCATGATAAGTTGTTATAGAATTTATTAATTATTAAAGTATTAATTCATATTAATTAATTATTATTACTAAATACTTATTATATTATAACAAATATTACTTATTACTTCGTACTATTTAATCATTTAATAATAACTATTTAAAATTATTACTAGCAGTTAGTCATTTAATAATCACTACTTAAATTAATTATTAACAATTAATAATTAAATCCTAATACTTATTTTTAAAAGTATGTTTTTCGCAACTGGCTTTACCAGTTGCAAAAAAATACATCTATTGCAAGTGGAAAAACCTGTTGCTAAAGATATCTATTCGCAACTGGCTTGGAAGCATAGTTGCTAAAAGTATGTTTTTGCAACAGGAAGTGAAGGGCAGTTGCTAAAAATATGTTTTTCCCAACATAAAGAAAAGGCATATTGCTAAATCTCATCTATTGCAACTGCTATAATAGGTCTGTTGCTAAATATCATTTACTGCAACTGTCATATGTCGTCTGTTGCAAATAGCTAGTTGCAATAGGGTATTTTTCTTGTAGTGTGTATTTAATACAGATTTGATAGGAATGTGACATGCAAGTGATGTATTGGTTGAAACCTAAAGTAGTTATATTCTATGTCAAGTCAAAAGGATATTAGTCATATTAGTTCATTATGGCCAGTCAAAAATTCCAAGTAATACTGAGTAATATATGCATTGTCTCGATATCTTAGTCATAAAATTTGTAACACCCCACCTCCGTTAAGGTCACTCACAAAGGGAATGCCTTAACTTTGGTGGAGTGCTTTAGTAGACAGAACAGAAATTTACAAGACAGATAAACAATACTTGAGAAATTATAACTTTATTACAGCGGAAAATAGAAACCAGTATGGTTAGATCTTTACCAAAAACTCAAGTACATAAATATCAGTCTTGTTCAGAAAATCATCGAAGTACAAAACTTTAAAATCATAATCCCCACAGAAGCTGCCATAAGGAGTCAAGCCATACTTTAAGCACTCTAAGTACTTCAACCAGAAGAAATCCGGATCAAGCTAAAGTATTCCCTCCTTGGAAAACCTGGGGAGGGGAAACGGAAGAAAAGGGGCGAAAACAAGCAAGGTCAGACATAAACTCTAGCAAGCCCAGTGACTTTCAGCATATGAACAGATAATAATAATAATGGCATGCAAATAAAACTGGATGAGAGATAACAGTAACAGGAGCAGCATATGTACTTAGGTTAAACAGAAGAAACAGAATAATATTACTTTTCATTTCTCTGCACTAATACTAGTATAACAGGATTAGGTGTCACCCTAATGTCTAAACTGAAGCAGAAACAGGAACATAATAATTTCCACAGAAACAGAACGCTAATAATGGGTCTTTACCACCCGAACAGAAACAGACAGAAGCAGAACGCTGATAATGGGCCTTTACTACCCGAACAGAAACAGACAGAAACAGAATGTTGATAATGGGCCTTTACCACCCGAACAGAAACAGACAGAAATAGAAATAGATTAATCCCTATGGAAACAATATGTAGAATTAGGTGTACACTAGTAAATGGGCCTTTACCACCCGAGCAGACGGTACCACGCAGAAACAGACAGGTGTTGCCACCCAACAGAAACAGACGGTACCAACAGAAACAGACAGAACTAAGTGTACCCTAAAACCCTACCCCAAGCGATCGGCTCCCTAATACATAAATACCCTGTGTCGGCTCCACAATAGGGTGTATCACTCCCTAAAGTGACAACCAATTGGCACAGGCCTATTTACAGATGTCACGGCGTCTTACATCCTCAGAGGCAGACCGGGATCCATGCACGCACATGACCCGGTTGGAACACACCATCAACACCCCTCGCCATTATCAGAATGAACCACTTATAATTTGTTCAGTAAGCGTGCCCGGACCCTACCTACTGTTGGGTCAAAGTTTGATACCAGAAAGGGTTACTGACTAATATGGGTCCCAAACAACAGGTGACACAAGTAATTTCCATCCTAACCTTGTGTCCCCAGACTAACAGATTTCAGATCAACTCGTTCACAGATCAGACAAGTTTTCAGATTAACTGATCAGATATTTGGATTTAACAGATTTACTGATTTGTCTAACCTTGTAATTGAGCCTACAGATTCACGAAATGGATTTGTTAAATTCATTAGTCCAATTGGTTTAACCCTATCCACCCAACACGTTTTAGACATCATAATTATCCGAGATTTGCATTAATATTAATGCACAGACCTCTCACATTAGGTCGGTAGCTTGTGGCCGTTGGATATGCCGGGCAGTTCCGGGCAGACTTCTGCCACAAGCCAGACCTAACCTTGTGTCTAAGCATATTTTTAGTTATGCCTACGACCTCTCACATTAGACTGACAGTTTGCGGTCGCTTGTTAAGCCGGTTGGTTCCGGGCAGGCTTCTACTGCAAACAGAGTCTAACCTCGTGTCATAGCCAATTCATTCCAATACAGATTTTTCAGATATCAGACTAATTCTGTTTATTTAACAGATTAAACTTCTGTACAAGCTACAGCAGATTATTCGAGGTTCTATTAACAAGTTTTTCTCAATTTTAAGTCGATCCTACAGATTCACGTACTTCAAATTTCAGCATTTCGTTCCAACAGATTACGTCATTCAACAGACTAGACAGATAACAGATCTTGCAGATTAGGCAATTTAGCACGTCTAGCAGATAAGGCAATTTTAACATAATTAGCAGATTAGGCAATTCAATCTAATTAGCAAATCAGGCAATATAACAGAACTAGCAGATTGGGCAATATAACAGATTTAGCAGATTATGTATATCATATCTTGCCTAATCATAAATTTAGCCTAAACTCACTTGCCATATATGCTTTTAATTTTTAGTTAAACATTACACAGTACAGAATATTCTCCATAAATCACGATAAACAATATGAATTATGCCAAATTATAGCCTATGATGCCAGATATCCAAAAACCCTTATTTAGGCTCATTCACATTAATAGTTATCCTATTTTTGTATAGGTCTTTACGCCTAAGTCACATATCCCTTTTTCAAGTCATGAATTTTTACATAAAAGAATATGTCCAAAAATCTAGATTTTTAAGCTATAACATGTAGTATGTCCTCAACATGCATTACCTATTCATGCATAACATGTTGTAAATTATCTTTAAACTCTAACATCAGACCTTGATATAAAACATGAATTATGCCCCCAAGTTTCAAGTTGTCCTATAATTCCTCTTCTCCCAAATCGCAGATTATCATACCTAGTATGAACAGATCTAGATCTAACATATGTTTATTTCTCAAATTAACTACAGATCTAGATTACAACATGTACTATGTATCTAAATCAGTTTCATGTTTACGGTTAAATCTATGCCCTGAATCCCAAGTCACAAGTCCAATATATTTTATGCCCCAATCTCAAGTCATATGTTAAATATGCCACATGTCCAATTGTATGCCTCAGATTTTATGTCATGTCCTTGAATCAGTCCTGTCCAATTATGCATCATTCATTATTTGTCCCAAACATTTTAGCGTTCGCGCGTTAATCTCTTATGAGATTTGGCTCAGGCTCGTGGTAACCTGGCTATAGAACAGAAAGAAGAAAGAGATATGGAATAAGATAGATCTAAACATAACAGAACAGACATAACCTCAAATTCAGATTTGCAGTTCATGTCACAATCATAATTAACGTTTATAGCGGAAAATAACTATACTTGCCTTTCGTGGTTTTAAGAAAGGATAATAAACTATTGTTCATGCAGAAATGCTGAATTATTCCTCTTTAATTGTCGTACTTCTAAACTTGGATTTGAGGTTTGATTTAGCTTTTAATTCTATTCAGGTTGGAGGAAGATTCATCAGTCCAAGTTTTGATTCCAACAGGGTAGCGACGCCATTTTTATTTTTAATTAGAACAGAGACAGAATATAGACAGAATGAAATTATGTAGAGAAAATGAGGCTAGGGGGTTGTTTATATAGGATTAGGCGGACGAATCTAGATAGAAAACGAGTCTAAATACATCAGAATGCATCAGGTTCAGAAAGAGGGTTCGGGAGGCAGTCGACCCCCAGGTCAACACTATGGTCGACCTGGTCTGGCCAGGTCGACCCCCAGGTCGACACTGTGGTCGACCTGGCCCCTGGGAGGTCGACACTATGGTCGACCCCCAGGTCGACCTAGTCCATGGGCGGGAATTTTCCCGCCCAGCCTGTTCTGGGACTTCGAATTCGAATTTGAATTCGAATTTTCGAGCTGTTTTCGATCCTGAAATTCTCTGAAACTTCGGAGGGCCAAATCTCCCTCATACGACTCCGTTTCTCGAAAACTCAGACTCGTTTACAAGAAGAATTTCGAGACGAACGCAATGGCGCAACCAGTTTCCCTTGATTCTTATTTTATAATTTAATTATTCTCTGATTTGTTACTTATACGATCATAGAAAATACGGGGTGTTACATTCTCCCCTCCTTAAAGGATTTCATCCCCGAAATCTTCAAGTTAAGAAGAATGTGTCCTACCATCCATTCATCCATCTACTCAAACATCATCCACAAGCATCCATTATCCTTAGAAAACTTCTAATGTTGTATGAACATATGCAAAAGTGTGTGTATATGTTCTTTATCTAATGCAAAGATCAGGCGGCACTACAACAAAAAGGGGTTTTAGTAGCATTTGAAAAACGCTATTATAGCCTATAATAGCATTTCAGAGATCGCCATGGAACGACATGCTATGTTAGGCCACCAACTTTAAATAGCAAAATCAAAATGCTATGAAAAATTAATAATCTATAGCGTTTTCTTTTTGCTATTAACTAGAAACGCTATATGAAATCTTAGCCAACTGCAACTTATTATAGAGTTTATTGTCTGTTTTTGATTGCGTTTTTCTTTACATTTTGATAGTGTTTTTAAAACGCTATAATTTCATTGACAATTTTATAGCATTCGTATACCACCATTTCAGCTCTTTCGCTACTTTTATGTATACACATATCATTCAAACATCATTCATATATATCGTTATCTATTTCTTAAATGTATACAAACACAACACATTTTCAAAGACAACAAACAAGTAGGCTACAACATAATATTTCATATATATCATTCAAACAATATTCATATATTCAAACTTAATATTTCATACATATAGTTCAAACTACTTTCACATATCCAAACTTTAACTATTCATACATATTGTTTGATCACCTATTCGATGTCGAATGCTTGATTTAATCTTGTTTTGCTCTTGATATTTTGTCTAAAACATAAGCAGTTTGGTCCTGTTACAACAACAAAAAAACGATATTTAGTTTAAAAAAAAAATTAAACTTGCATGTATATCATAGAGGCACATATATTAAACTTCTATAAGATGTGCCGAAAAGCGTCGGTATGTAAATAACATTTGCATTTCTATGCTGTGTCATGCTCAGACTCATAATATCTGACCACAAATATATTCAAATATGTTTTGTAAGGCAAAAGGAGATTGAAGAATCACTAACCAAATAATTAAAATCCAGTGTACCTCATTTGATGTCCAGGACGGAGATGATCTTGCACCTGTTGTAACTGGATCCTTAGGACAAACGGAAAAGCAAAACTGAAGTGGGTTTACTGGCAAAAAAATAATAAAAGCATTATGAGTAATACTCACTTTATGTAATTATATATGAAATACAGATATAAAAGCATTATAAGCAAAACTGAAGTGGGTTTATAGGCACATGGATTTTCCCATTGGCATCTGAAACTGCATAAGTAAACAGTTCGAGGATGAAAGATCCATTTAATTTTATTTTTATTTTTTACTATTGTTTCATTTTTTTTCTTGGTCTGCACCAGTAGAGAAATTACACTTTAATCGAAGTGTTCTCATGAACAATAAGCTGTCACATATTTTCATACCATTCAATATAAACATGGATGTGAATTTGGTACCAAAGTAAACAACGTTTTATCCATCCAAGAACGCATTATATCTATTCAATATTCACACACAAAACTAAGCCTGAGCTGTGAAATGTTTGGTGGGTTAAGGAGTACAAAGTACCAGTAAAAATAAACGTGTACGCTGTTAAATTCGTCTTGTCCAAAGAAAAAAGAAAAAAAATGCAGGTCCATTAAGTAGGGTAGAAAACAAAATGAGTTGCAGCTGCATGTTTCTTTCTCTTTCTATGCAAGTATTTATCCTCTTTCTCTCTCTATATAAGGTTGACTTCCCCTCTTTTCATAATCTCACTACACATCCGTCTACATGTACCATCTCCAACCAACATATTCCCAAATGACCACAGTGTCACCTAAGACGTCCCTTTCAGAACCAGCAACATCGGACCATCCATCCAGGTACGAGTCACAAAAGCATCATGACTGGACCACATTTGGGCTGTACCTGCGCAATCACAGGCACCCGCTGACCCTCTCCCACTGCAGCGCAGCCCATGTCCTCGATTTCCTCCGGTACCTCGACCAGTTCAGAAAGACCGAAGTCCACGTCATCGCCTGCCCTTACTTTGGGCACCCCTTTATGATCAAGCCTCAAAAAGCAGTTCTTTCCCTTTTTAATTTCAGAACTCCGACTGCCATTTACATACAAAAGATCCTAGCTCTAAATCTAAAGTCTGCAAATCAAACAAGAACTAGACTATGTTCCGCTTCGGCAGTCCCTAGTGAAAGCCTATTATCCATCGACTGCATCATGATTTTGATGACTATGATAATGAAGGCGGTGATCTGTCAGAAGCTTCCTTTTTAGAGCGGTTGAAGACTGAAATGATGCAACACTATTCGATTATGCTATACAAACATAGTTTTGTTGTACTGAATGACTGGAAATTTATAATATGTGAAAATAAGGACAACCTCAATCTGACAGTCTTTTATTAGATAAATATATGATTAAATATTCATATGAGTAAATATATTAACTAGGGAATAATAAAATGCTATGTACCTGAGAATTTAGTTCTGAAACATGAGTTCCAATGTTGGATGTATCAGTACTTGCTTTCTTGTATCTTCCAATTGTCTGTTTCACACTGCACTGATAATTTTTTCAGTCAGAGAATATTTTGAGATCATATCAAGCAAGAGCTTCTACTTCGACTATCAAATTAAGTTAAAAAAGATTGAAAAGAAACCATACAGTCAAGTAGTTGATTGTGTTTCATAGAATAAGGAATTTACCTATATGTCAGAAACACAGAAGAAATGAATTATAAATTCTTGAATTTTCTTTGTATTTCAGCCAGATGCAAGATGGCAGATGTCTCGGTGACTTTTATTTTTATGTCACAGTTAATAAAAATAACAACAAAATTAAAAATTAAAATTAAAGGTTGTGTTGTAGTACTGTTCCTATATATTAACGTTTGTAAGCATATATTAACGTTTGTAAGCATCCAAAGTCAGAGAAAAAAAATCATCCTTTACTATTTAGCTACTCAGCATACATCAATTATATTGATGATCCTATAGTACAGGACAAATAAGTTCACATAAAAGAATGATATTTTGACTCACACAATTCATCATAACCACTGCACTTGAAGAGCAAGCACACAATTAATCAACTTTTATGAGAAGCAGTTGAATATTATTGTTTTCAATAAGAGAAATGGAAAATATATATAGAAAAACACTCTTTAAGAAACATAAATAGAACATTGTATGGAACCAGATTTATACATATTAAAACATAAAAGGAAAAGATAGATTATATGCTAAATACATTTCCGCATAATACTTTAGTTCTCATCAGATGTTTGTTCTGAACCGTAAATGATGGTTGATTCAACTTCTACCTTTTTACATTTCAGCTTTGTTATTTTGGTTTAGCAAGAAGATTGAGTAGCATGTCCCGCTGCTGTTGCTGTGCGCAGCAGCCTACAACACAGCCACAATAACCCTTTTTTCTTTTCTTTTCTTCTTTTCTTTTTTTAATAGATCGTGTACATGTTCTGGCCGAAACTGGAACCTATGTTAACTATTTAGGTTTTTGAAAGCTTGGGGAGAAATACAAGTCTTTTACACATACATGTGTTTTTTTTCCGACTACGATAAGTTTGCTAGTAGATCATCTTCAGTCAACCCTACTATTTAAAGATGTAACGGCAGATTAGCCAAAGACTCAGAGTCATAGAGCTCAACACAACTAATAAGACCAAAAATTAACAAAAAATGCTCCGAGTTAAGGTGTTTAAATAAGATTAGAATTTAACAAAAAATGTTTTTTCACCTTATCTCAAAGCAGCATTTTCTGTTAAGGTGTTATTTTTTATCTGTTTAAATAAGGTCTGCTGGCAACATTTTCTGTTTGGCACGTTCACCTTATCTCAAAGAATTTTTGGTTTGTTAAGCATCAAAAGAAATGGTGTTGGTTAAGTGGAAATGCCTAAATAAGATCTGTTAAGCTTGTTCACCTTATCTCAAAGCCTTTCCTGTTAAGTGAAAATGCTTGATCTGTACCAACAGCACCTTATCTCAAAGCGTATTAACCTTTTCTGTTAAGTGAAAATGTTGCATAATTATTTAAGAAAATTGATGTTCTATTGATTTACCGTAGTCAGAAAAAGTTCAGATGGATTTTTCTTTATATATAAACTAAATTAAGCACCAAATTCAAAGCAAACAGATCAAGCATTAAACTTGAAACTGTTGAATGGATTTAACATCATGCATGCACTAAAGTAATTTAGGCAGCACACATTCCATGATTTTAATCAATATTTTTCTATTAAGTGAATATGTATGAGCAATGAATTTAGTCTTAATCACAATCCTTCTCCTAAACCCATTTTTTGCTTGGGTTGAGCCAGATGAACATGCTAATGTGCTATCGAGTCACTCATATAACCAGCATCCCGTTAATAATATAACATTTAACAACGATTTTAAAGTGTGTACAACATAGAAAACAAAGCTGAAAATTTCATGTTAAACCTGAGTTACTATTTTTTTTCTTTTGCTATCTCCTACAACCTCTCTAGCAATATCTATTTCCAGCAATAATATTGTATTTCGTTCTCTGATGCAGCTCTCAAAATGATTTGGACACAACATTTCGTCTACGCTATCCCATGTGCAAAGGATGGACGTTTTCGTAGTTTATGTTAATAATCATAAGAGTTTAATAATTTACTATAAATGTAAGAACTTATAGTAATAAGATGAAGGAAACTAATTTCAAAAAACAAATTCAAAACGTAACTACTTAACCATTCATATTAACATCTACTATATCGCTCTATGGCTACTATAAACTGAATATTAATTATTAAAAGTAAACTTGCAATAACCTATTAAAGTGAGAGTATGTGTATACCATGTTTCTTATGAGTAATAACAAAGTTTTTGTTGAATGAATGAATATTGTTGTTGTTGTTGTTTGGTTTCATGGTAGCAAACAGAGAGTAAATATGGTAATGTTTCACATAAATCTTATCAAACAACCCATAATAAACAAAACTATGTATGTGTTAATATTTACAGATGGACGTGCAATTAAAAAAATATATAAGCACATACCTCACAAAGATAACATGAGTTTCCCTTGCTTGTCAAATAATACAACTCCACCATTTGATTCGTGTTACCCTGAAATTAGAAAAATAACATGTATAACTACAAGATGGACGCTTATTGACAAACAGCTATCTTTTTCATTAAAAGATGGTTAATGGATAGTTTAGACACCAAATTGATAGCCACAACCCATTCCTTACACGTGTAATTACAAATACGCTCAAGTTACCCTAACCTCGGTCTCTTTTCCCCTTTTCGCACTGTTGCCCTGAACTACACGGCATTGAAATGGACACCGCTAGCAATCAAAATCCTGTTTTTCTTGTTCCAATCTCTGCTGAATGCTGACTTCTTAGTCCAAAATGCCAAAACATGACCTTCTTTGTTAAAGTTCTATGAAGCAAATTGTCTGTCTACTTTGTTTCTTACCTGGATTACATCAAATGTTATCAAGTCAATTCGTCATTTGACAGCAACCGAATTCATTGCAAAATGAACTTGTTATTATTTGATATTATTTTTCAATATAAAATTGTTATTATTCCATTCATATTAGTACAGTTAAAATCAGCAAACTAAACATTCTCAAACATCAGAATCAACATTTTGGAACATCAAATTAAACGTTTCGGAACACTAAATTCAGCATTTCGAAATGTCAAAAGTAATGCACCAATTCGTGTGCGTACATTGTTTCGGGATGCTGGTGTATAGCATTTCGGAATGCACATGCCAAAACGGAATACGACAGCTATGATGTGACTTGTGGTAACATAGAAAGAAGGTCCAATAAGCGTTTGTGGTTAAGAAATATAGGTGCTCGGGCAACATCCAGTTATGCAATATGTGGCCACTTAAAAAGGAATCGCACACCTATATTACATGTTGCCAAGTTAATTACTAATGAGAGAGATTCTGATGAAAATTAAACTTCCAATTGTCAGTACAAACTGAATTGGCAAGGTTGAAGGTAGCTCACCATGATCAAAGCAAAAAGTCTGATTTCTTCCCCAATCAAACCCACAGTACTCCCCTTTCACTTCACACTGCGTTCATTCATAACTCCATTGTCCACCCCAACTGACTTTGATTTCCTTTTTGCGCATTGAATTCATAAAATATTTTATTGGCATCATTTTAATTCATAAAATATTTTGTGAAATGAATGTCCTAGTTTTTATACTGCGCCCAATAAAACCAAAAACGTCTGGAGATTATATCATTTTATTTCACAGTATTGGCATCATTTCACAATTTGATGTCTTAGTTTTGCAGTCCTAATCATAAACCAATGAGTCGACCCTCTTGACTGTAATTTGTTTATAGATATTATGATGATATCTTTCTTCCTTGTGTTAACCTTAATGTATTTAGAAATTGATTCAGTGAATCATAGTTAAATAATTATTTTAATAACATAACCTGTTGGGAATGAGAAAACTTATTTTATGCAAGTGTTTTAAATTAGAAAACTTATGGTATAGTTAAATGTGTTTGTTTTAAATTAATTGATAAAATTACTCTTACAGTTGTTTTTAATGAAATACTACGGTTAATTTATGATTGAAAATAGTATGTTTATCAATTTCATACCGATTAAGATGATATAATAAGTTCTTTGAAGCTTGGGCTTCACCCTAGAGAATAGAACAATGAGCAATCACTAGCATCCACACAGTGAGAAACAGCTCAGCTACATTAGAGATCGAACCCGGAAAAAAGAAACACTTTAGAAAAATCAACCTCGTTGAAATCTAAGCCTACAACCTGAAGCCTAAAAAATTTTTGACTTGAAGATCAACTCAGTTACAGCTAATGCAACACTTCAAATATCAAAACTAGCTCTAACACCATCAACAACTAAGACCAAATCATTAGAACTACCAGCAAGAATTAAGGCTAGCTTATATCTAAAAAAAAAACTAATTCTCCGTACCCATGCCTATTGTTTTATAGAAATATTATTGCTTACAAATGGTGACAGTATCAAACCAGCAAATCAGACACAAGACTTCTAAATAAGCATAACAAAACATAAGTCCCAAAAATATGTATTAAAGTTACATCTTTTATTTATGCACGTGTCTTCAAAAATATAACAAATTTTTTGATTTTTCGCTAAATAACAAATCAAATATTGTTGAAACACGTGAATTCAGATTGGAGAAAAATTATCAAGAAACTGGCATTTTTGGTCAACTAGTATGTTAATTCATATTAGTTAGCTAACAAATTAGCGAAAAATATACAATAAAATTACCATTACCTCCCATCCTCGTTCAAATTGAAGAGATGTGAAATTGGCTGTCGATGATTACGGTGATTTCGTTGTTCTTGATTTTGCCGGCTATGGATCTTTTTGGTTCGATGTTGGAATTAGGGATTTTACGATCTAAGATTTTGTTTCGTGGGGGCGATAAAGGAACAAAAGAGAGTTCTTTTGTGAAGGAAAGGCAATACTTGTTTTTAATTCCCGCACAAAAAAATTTAGTTGCCGCTTTTTTCCTTGAATAGCGTTTCATACACGAGATTTATTTTCTTAATTAGCGTTGGAAACCATATCCTTGGAAGATTTGGAGAGGACAGGCGAGAACGCTATTTAAAATTGCTATCAAAGCCCTATTTTGTTGTAGTGCGGTCCGCTGATTCAGTTGACCTCCTTAATGCGAACTATGTCAGTGTCATGAGTCCAACATGTATGCAATTTTCCTATTTGATACATATTATTCTTATATGAGTGACAACCATTCATTCATATGCAACATCCATGTGATGAGTCAATCATTTTGCATCCACAGAATTTGAAAATGCTTACACATCCATATGCAGTATGAGAGTGTATTCGAGCCGATCTAGTGCCTAGTGTGTGTATATGCATCCACGAGCAACCACTAGCAACCACTTGCAACCATCAAACATAACATGTCTCAAACACATGTTTACACCCATTAGTTTCTACCTAAAGTTCGAAGATTCGATCGATAGGATACAGTCGAATGATGGAAGCGAGTACAGATAAAACAAAAACTTGGTTTCCATTAAACCTTGGTTGAGAGACAAACTCCCCTAAGTATCGACCCCGAAGACCGAAATCAACATCGGATTGACACCTAAAGGATTACCCTCTTTAGACAATGTCAAAACCGGAAATCTCAACCTTATCAGAAATATTCAGATATTTACAGATTACCGGTAAAGATCAGATTACTAAATGATTCTTAGGAAATTAAGCATGATAAAGACCCAGAATGTATGCATCATAGTCAACTTAACACTCAACACAGATACCCAACTTACCATGCTTAGATGGGTCATAACCCTTATGGGTCTGAGTCTACAGCGGAATCAGAAACAATACTAGTATTCAAGTGCAGAGTATCGATTACAAAATCGAAACGCCAGAATCAGAAAAGAGTTTTAACCCAAAAATCAGATAATGAAATTAAACCTCCTACATAAAGTTTTCCTATTTCTATCCTATCCACTAGCCTCGAGAGTGTTCGCCTGCCTTCCAAAAGTTGGTCCTGCCCTCTTCCCTTGCCCTCGTTTCTTCAGACAGTCCCTAGTGAGTGTCCCGTCTCACCACAGTTGAAGCAAGTGCCCTTTCTTTTTCTGCAATCCTTGTTCAGATGAGTCGAGCTTCCACAAATAAAGCACTTTTTCTCCTTCTTATCTTCAGACTTTTCACCCTTTTTTTGTGTTTCCTTTTTGGGCCATGCTTTCTTGTTCTGTGGTTCTTCCTTCTTTGCCTCTTTCTTGTCGTTGTCTTCCTCGTGCAGTAGTGCCATATCCACCAATCTCTCGTAAGTCTCTCCCATGGGTACATGGGTCATGGCTAGGCTGTACAGCGGCTCGTTCAATCCTTTAACAAAGCGGAGAGCCTTTTTATGCTGAATGTTGACTAAATCTAGTCCGAACCTAGCCAGTTGGTTGAACTGATTGACGTATTCCCTGACCATCATACTTCCTTGCTTAAGAGATAAGAACTTTTCCGGTTGTAGACTTCGTTCAGCTTGCAAGAGGAATTTCGTCTCAAACATTGTTCTGAAATCCATCCATGTTTCAACCGGTCTCTCGGCGTTAGTGACTTCCCACCAATAGGAAGCTTCGTCCTTGAGTAACCACACCGCCAATTGTACCTTCTGCCTATCGTCCACCTCGAAGATAATGAACAGATGCTTAGTTTCTTTGAGCCAGTTCCTTGCTTCTACGAATGATTCGGTTCCCTTGAAATCCTTTCCACCCATGGCCCTAAAATCTTTACATATCTTTGAAAAAGCAATTGCACGAGGAGGGAGCGGAGGAGGAGGAATCGTTGCGGCTGAAGGAGGAATATCTGCTGGGCCTGCATCGTTAGCCCTAGCCTCTAAGTACCTCCTGAACCAGCCAGGCATTGGCACGCCCTCTGGAAAGTTAAGATTCCCAGACATGCTGGAATGAAAGAAAAAGATTTAAAACGGAGAACGGAAAAGATAGATATATTTCTCTTTAGGGATTATGTTTTTCAAAATAAACTTTATTTTTGAAAATACTTCCTTTTAAAACCTTTTTGAAAATAGTTTTCAAAAACTTTTTATCTAATCTGGTAACCTTCAGCTCTGATACTAAGTGTAACACCCTACCTCCATTAAGGTCACTCACAAAGGGAAAGCCTTAACATTGGTGGAGCGTTTTAGTAGACAGAACAGAAATTTACAAGATAGATAAACAATACTTGAGAAATTATAAATTTATTACAGTGGAAAACTGAAACCAGCATGGTTACATCTTTACCAAAACTCAAGTACATAAATATCAGTCTTGTTCAGAAAATCATCGGAGTACAAAACCTTAAAATCATAATCCCCATAGAAGCTGCCATAAGGAGTCAAGCCATACTTTAAGCACTCTAAGTACTTCAAGCAGAAGAAATCCGGATCAAGCTAAAGTATTCCCTCCTTGGAAAACCAGGGGGAACGGAAGAAAAGGGGCGAAAACAAGCAAGATCAGACATAAAGTCTGGCAAGTCCAGTGACTTTCAGCGTATGAACAGATAATAATAATCATGGCATGCAAATAAAGCAGGATGAGAGATAACAGTAACAGGAGCAGTAGATGTACTTAGGTTAAACAGAAGAAACAGAATAATATTACTTTTCATTTCTCTGCACTAATACTAGTATAACAGGATTAGGTGTCACCCTAATGTCTAAACTGAAGCAGAAACAGGAACATAATAATTTCCACAGAAACAGAACGCTAATAATGGGCCTTTACCACCCGAACAGAAACAGACAGAAGCAGAATGCTGATAATGGGCCTTTACTACCCGAACAGAAACAGACAGAAACAGAATGTTGATAATGGGCCGTTACCACCCGAACAGAAAAAGACAGAAACAGAAACAGATTAATCCCTACGAAACAGAATGTAGAATTAGGTGTACACTAGTAAATGGGCCTTTACCACCCGAACAGACGGTACCACGTAGAAACAGACAGGTGTTGCCACCCAACAGAAATTGACTGTACCAACAGAAACAGACAGAACTAAGTGTACGCTAAAACCCTACCCCAAGCGATCGACTCCCTAATACATAAATACCTTGTGTCGGCTGCACAGTAGGGTGTATCACTCCCTAAAGTGACAACCAATTGGCACAGACCTATTTACAGATGTCACGGCGTCTTACATCCTCAGAGGCAGACCGGGATCCATGAACGCACATTACCCGGTTGGAACGCACCATCAACACCCCTCGCCATTATCAGAATGAACCACTTATAATTAGTTCAGTAAGCGTGCCCGGACCCTACCTACTGTTGGGTCAAAGTTTGATACCAGAAAGGGTTACTGACTAATATTGGTCCTAAACAACAGATGACACAAGTAATTTCCCTCCTAACCTTGTGTCCCCAGACTAACAGATTTCAGATTAACTTGTTTACAAGTTCAGACATACAGAGTTCAGATCAACTAGTTCATAGATCAGACAAGTTTTCAAATTAACGGATCAGATATATGGATTTAATATATTTACAGATTTGTCTAACTTTGTAATTGGGCCTACAGATTCATTAGTCCAATTGGTTTAACCCTATCCACCCAACACGTTTTAGACATCATATTTATCCCAGATTTGCATTAATATTAATGCACAGACCTCTCACATTAGGTCGGTAGCTTGTGGCCGCTGGATATGCCGGGTGGTTCCGGGCAGACTTCTACCACAAGCCAGACCTAACCTCGTGTCTAAGAATATTTTTAGTTATGCCTACGACCTCTCACATTAGACTGACAGTTTGCGGTCGCTGGTTAAGCCGGTTGGTTCCGGGCAGGCTTCTACCGCAAACAGAGTCTAACCTCGTGTCATAGCCTATTCATTCCAATACAGATTTTTTAGATATCAGACTAATTCTGTTTATTTAACAGATTAAACTTCTGTACAAGTTACAGCAGATTATTCGAGGTTCTATTAACAAGTTTTGCTCAACTTTAAGTCGAGCCTACAGATTCACATACTTCAAATTTCAGCATTTCAGTTCCAACAGATTACGCCATTCAACAGACTAGACAGATAACAGATCTTGCAGATTAGGCGATTTAGCAGGTCTAGCAGATAAGGCAATTTTAACATAATTAGCAGATTAGGCAATTCAATCTAATTAGCAGTTTAGGCAATATAACAGAACTAGCAGATTAGGCAATATAACAGATTTAGCAGATAACTGATTTAGCAGATTATATATATCATATCTTGCCTAATCATAAATTTAGCCTAAACTCACTTGCCACATATGCTCTTAATTTTTAGGTAAACATTACACAGTACAGAATATTCTACATAAATCATGATAAACAACATGAATTATGCCAAATTATAGCCTATGATGCCAGATATCCAAAAACCCTTATTTAGGCGCATTCACATTAATAGTTATCCTATTTTTGTATAGGTCTTTACGCCTAAGTCACATATCCCTTTTTCAAGTCATGAATTTTTACATAAAAGAATATGTCCAAAAATCTAGATTTTTAAACTATAACATGTTGTATGTCCTCAACATGCATTACCTATTCATGCATAACATGTTGTAAATTATCTTTAAACTCTAACATCAGACCTTGATTTAAAACATGCATTATGCCCCCAAGTTTCAAGTTGTCCTATAATTGCTCTTCTCCCAAATCGCAGATTATCATACCTAGTATGAACAGATCTAGATCTAACATATGTTTATTTCTCAAATTAACTACAGATCTAGATTACAACATGTACTATGTATCTAAATCAGTTTCATGTTTACGTTTAAATCTACGCCCCGAATCCCAAGTCATAAGTCCAATACATTTTATGCCTCAATCTCAAGTCATATGTTAAATATGCCACATGTCCAATTGTATGCCTCAGATTTTATGTCATGTCCTCGAATCAGTCCTGTCCAATTATGCATCATTCATTATATGTCCCAAACATTTTAGCGTTCGCGTGTTAATCTCTTATGAGATTTGGCTCAGGCTCGTAGTAGCCTGACTATAGAAAGAAAGAAGAAAGAGATACAGAATAAGATAGATCTAAACAGAACAGAACAGACATAACCTCAAATTCAGATTTACAGTTCATGTCACAATCATAATTAACGTTTATAGCGGAAAATAACTGTACTTGCCTTTCGTGGTTTTAAGAAAGGATAATAGACTATCGTTGATGCAGAAATGCTGAATTATTTCTCTTTAATTGTCATAGCTCTAAACTTGGATTTGAGATTTGATTTAGCTTTTAATTCTATTCAGGTTGGAGGAAGATTCATCAGTCCAAGTTTTGATTCCAGCAGGGTAGCCACGCCATTTTTATTTTTAATTAGAACAGAGACAGAATATAGACAGAATGAAATTGTGTAGATAAAATGAGGCTAGGGAGCAGTTTATATAGGATTAGGCGGACGAATCTAGATAGAAAACGAGTCTAAATACATCAGAATGCATCAGGTTCAGAAAGAGGGTTCGGGAGGCAAGTCGACCCCCAGGTCGACACTATGGTCGACCTGGTCTGGCCAGGTCGACCCCCAGGTCGACACTATGGTCAACCCCCAAGTCGACCTGGTACATGGGCGGGAATTTTCCCGCCCAGCCTGTTCTGGGATTTCGAATTCGAATTTGAATTCGAATTTTCGAGCTGTTTTCAATTCTGAAATTCTCTGAAACTTCGGAGGGCCATATCTCCCTCATACGTTCTCCATTTCTCGAAAACTCGGACTCGTTTCCAAGCAGAATTTCGAGACGAACGCAATGGCGCAACCCGTTTCCCTTGATTCTTATTTTATAATTTAATTATTCTCTGATTTGTTACTTATACGATCACATAAAATACGGGGTGTTACCAAATTCCAAAATATGAATGATTTCACAAAGTCCATGCCATGTTATCAAGAACATGGGCATAAGCAAGAGCAAAGTTTCATTATCACTATGATTATTTATATTACAATGATGAAATCAAATTTCCCAAACTGATAGGATTACAACATGTGTGATTGAATGAAACTAAAAATACTTAGAAAATAAAATCCAAAAATCAACATTTTATTTGTGCTCCCCCATTTTGGTTATAGGTTGGGAATTCGAATAGGAGGGAAGTTGATGCTTCGGTTCCCTGCTCTGCATTGAGTGTCAGGTTGCTTCGACATCTTTGGCCTCTTAGATTCAATGTCTCAAGTTACCTTGACTCCTTTTTTATCCTACTTTAGAGCACTTTACTTTGGAAATTATAAGTCTCCTTGAAGCTTATTTCTTTGAACTTTCCTACGATTCCTTGAATGACCTTTGTCTTTGTTCCACCTTTGTCTTTGTAATGGGATCACTTAAAGTTTATGATGATCAAGGTTCCTAGCTTTATTTTTCTATGTAACTTGAATAGTACGATGCATGTTGTGATGTAGTTTATCATTGTGAAGCCTTCCATCTTTTCGGTTGAAAATTTACCTTGTGAAAGTTATTCTGAAGCGTTATTTTTAAGGTGAATCTCATTTTCTTTATGCTTCCATTGCTCCTCTCCCTTTGAAGTAAGATAAACGATTTTACTATCATGAATTCCTTCAAATCCTTTTTCTTTATTTCTAGACTTCAAACATAAAGCTCCCTCTCTCTAAACTCGAACCTTTCAATATGAAAAAATACCCTTTTTACAACCATCAAAAATAGTATTAATAGATCTATTACAACATACACCCTTTAGTAATTATATCTGAAATTTTAACAGATGGATTTTCTTATAACTTCGTTAGACAATTACAAAAACGGTTTTGCAATTGTTTTTCCAGTTGTAAAAGATTCTTCTATAACTGCTTTTGTTTCAATCGTTGTTATAAACTGTTCCAAAATTGTTTTAATAGTTGTAAAAGAATTTTTAACAACTGCTACAAGCAATTGCGAAAAAGATTAAAAAATAAATAAATAAATTGCTACTAAAGCAAGTAATATATAAGCATAAATAAAAATAAAAAGACAATATGCCTATTTTGAATATTGCATTATTATTACTATTGTCTATAAAACTAATATATCAAAGAAACCAAATGACAAAATCGAAGCAAACTAAAACAATACATTAACTTTCTTTAATCTCTCATATATAGTATTAATTTAACACCAAATATTATGTAACATTTATCTGTGTTAACCAACATATTTAAAAATTACAAACCATGTAAAATTTAATTTTAAAAAAGAAATGCAAAAATAATTATATGCATTGATTACTAAAATAATGAGTATTATTGTAACAACTGGAATTTCTGAACCAAATTAAAATTTTAATTTTAGCTATTTTAATGGGTTTCGAATATTTAAAATGATTTATTTTAAATATTAACGATTTAAAATTTATTTAAATCAAAGTTAGAACGTATAAATTTATTTTAATTATAAATAGAGTTTGAAATGGCGTGGTAGTTTGAAAATTCGATTTTAAATTTCAACTGAATGTACATAATTCAAAATAAATCGGATTTCAGTAAAACCAGAAACGTTAGAATTTGTTTAATAATATCTTTCTAACGAATGTAAGAAACTAAGATTTCACTTTATAAATTGTAAGTTATGGCCAGTTAAAAATTTAAAATAGTCGCTATGGAATTTATATTTTTTAATATTATATAAGCCCTTAAAATAGCCAATTTGCAAATGATCTTCGTTTTCGACGAAACCACTTTTGTTAGATCTAGAATGTCAAATTATTGGCGGATTCAAAATTTCAAATTTTTTGGAATTAGTATGTGAGCGTAGTGAATTCAAATGTGTTTGGTAATTTCAGTTTCAATTTAATCGACTAGAAAAAGGGCCATTTTTCAAATGGCCTCCAAATTCGACAAAATTAGTTTTGTTAACACCGTATCGTCAAAGCATAGCTAGATTTATTTTCTATAATTTTTGGAGTCAATATGTGGCCCTGGTAAATTAAAATGTGCTTTCAAATTCAATATATATTGATTTATATTTTAATTTTAATGAAAACAGATCGAAACAGTTGAATTGGCTTACGAAACATATCCCATTGTGTTCGAAATGGGGGTATTTGGCTAGGGGCGACAGTCGTTGGGTTTGAATTGGAGTTCGTGATGATAAACAAATATTTGGAATTAAATATTATTAAAATTATATATATATTATCTATTTTTGTCGTAACCCTAAGTTTATTCAATTCCTGGAAAACGAGCCGTCGGCCTTTCAACGTAAGGTGGAAATTGCTCCAAAATTTTCCCATTAATCTCTCTCAAATTAGAACGAATTGGAAGATGATTCTAAAACAAAACTTGTTGTACTAAGTGAGCTCTTCGAATAGATACCCGCATGATTAATTTTCAATTCGTACTTTGCTTGAAATCGGGGCTTGAACAATCCGTGTTCGAAGCAGTTTTCGGGGTGACTAGGACCCTCGAGTTCGACAAGGAGGAGGGAGGCGGCGGAGCTAGCGGTGGCGCGTCGACAGAGGGGCTTGGATCAACGTCCGGTGGCTTACAGGAGGAGCCGCAGTGATAAGTTGAAGTCGAAGTTTGGGTGAATAGTTCGGTCGATAATGATGAAGAAGGGTAGGTTAATTAAGAGAGGATTATTTAAATTAATAATATTTTAATTATATTCTATTGTAATTAAATGTTTACAATACCATAACTTGTTCAAACAGACATGAAATTCAATGATTCAAGTTGCGTTGTGATCATGGGAACGAGAGCTTCACTATGACACTAACCAGAATGGAAACGGAGAAAATTAACATTTGGGGAACATTTAAACCCAAACAGTATTAAAATCATCAAACAAAGAATTACGGAGTGGAAAGCAATAGTGAGAACTCCTCACTAAATATTTTATCAAGTAGTTGTTTATTTATTGAGTTCAACACACGAACTCCCAAAAATCATTTAAATTTGAAAGCGATGTATGGATATCAGCGACACTCGCATTTTGTACTCCGCGGATGGCCACTTGTGGCGCCGTAAATGGCATTGGGTAGTTGAGTATTTACTTATATGGATGATTTGTTGATTTGTGTATTGTGATTGTGATGATTAACATATTAAAATAACGTTAATATTATTGTGGTTGTTGAAATTAAAATTATAAGTATCCATTTATAATTTAAACTGTAAAATTGGAATAAGTATCCATTTACAAGTTGAACGACTTGTTTATGTACACCTATTTAAGTGATATTGATTAGGATGATAATTTTCACACATCGCCCAAGCGCACAAATAATAATCAGTATTTGTTGGATGGAAACCCCGCACGGGTATTGGGATGATATTTGACATACACTAATCCAAACTGTTTAGTTGTATGTCAATCAATCGATTGACATACTATTGTAAGCGTAATTTATTTATTTAATACTTATAAAATTGTAGAATGCACTTTAGATGTTGCTTGAATGTTTAATGATTGTTTATCATTATTGTTGAATACATGTGATGTATGAAAACCATATAACTGAAATTATATGGTAATTGATTGGGCCGCATTCCGATTTAGAAATAATGAATATTTTAAAATAACAAATATTTTAAAATAATATTCAGTGAATAATCAAAAATATGGTTTTGATGTCCGATTTTGGATGGCACGAAAATATTATAGTGAATGAAGCCGAGTTAAGTAAATTTGCGCCATTTTACCTCGAACAGATTTTTCTGTCGATTTTATTCATTTTATAATGAATATCGAAAAGAATGGATTTCAAAATCAGATATTTTGAAAATATTATCATTTTAATATTATAAGGATATGGAATATTCAATTTTGATTAAAATTGAAAATGAAGTTGAAATCGTCTTGAAATAAATTTATAAACAAATTTATAAAATATGTTTTGAATGGAAATCAACGGTATATTTTATATATGTATATATATATAATGACTTGAATAGAACACGCCGCGCATCGACTGTTCGTGAATTTCAACCATTGACTTCAAACAGATGTAACGGGAGATCCGACCGTCAGATTCTCCTAAAACTGGAACCGTTGGGTTCGTATCGAAAAGATCTTTCCAATGAATATAAGAGATTTAAATTCGAAAGGTTGGATTTCAAATTATGTCCAAATCAGTTTCAGAAAAGGTCACTATGAATGCAGTTCGCTGGTCGACATTGGAAACCGACTGTAAGGGCCATAATAAAATTATTAAAAATATGGAAAAATTGTGTAAAATCATAATAAATGATTCGGAAAGAGTTTGTGTGAAAAATTCCATATTTGAAATGATAAAAGATATTTTTATCAAAATGAACTTGTAACGACCCGGATTTTTAGCCGTTGAATTTTGAATATTTAAATTGTTTTAAATATTTTATTTGAATTAGATATAGAAATTTATAAGGAATTTATTTAATAAAACAATATTTAAACGTATAATTTATAATATAATTTAAAACGAGCTCGAAATAGTCGTGGTAGTTCGTAATTTACGATTTAAAATTCAACTGAATATACAAAATCCAAAATAAGTCGGATTTCTTTGAAACGAGAAACATTCAGATCTGTTTGATTATATTTATCTAATTAAAGAGAAAAAATCGATTTTTCAAATTTTAGATTTTGTTTTATGTCCAAATCAAACTTAGAAATAGTCGCTATGGAGTCGTGTATACGCCATAACGGGTTATTTAATATATATATATATATATATATATCGGTTCCGAATTTAGAAAAGATTCTTTTGAGGCGTAGTTATAATTTAATTTTTAGAATTTTACTGTAATTTTTAATTAATTAAATACGCAACTTTTTACTTGGAGTATTTTGCACCCTATATCAATATTTTCGGGTTTCATAATATAAGTTAAACTACCGATATTATTATATTTTTAGGATCGTGGCTCATCGGTCGACACGACCGTAATTTTATTTTCGTCCATAACAGTTCGTTCGTGAATAAAAAAATTTGCACATTATTTGCTCAAATAAAAGAAAATCTTTCCCAAATCCTATCCATATGGCACATCTTCAGATAAGGGCATGTTACCTATTTAAGTCAAAATTATGACTGCAGCATAGTCTGAATTTCAAGATTTCAGTACCATGCTGATATTGTACCATTCGAACTTAAACAAATAAAAGCAAAACCATGCTCTCCACGCCTTACACACCATGCTTCCCACGATTTTCGTTTCCGTGTTCCCCAAACTAATTAAAACCGTTACTGCTACGCTACTCAAATCCATTTATAAACCAATCAAGTCATCCCCTTTTCATTTCTTTCTCTTCAGCAAAACCAAAAGTTTCTTTAATCAATTAAAAATAGGAAACTCAAATCAGATTTATTTGGACCGTAAGCAAGAAAGCTTCATCCTGGTGGCAACCAAGCAAAGAGCGATCGCAGTTACAGGTATTGGGAACCTCACCGAGGCTTAGGGGTTGAGCTGCGTGACCAAGATTGGGGTCAGACAAGAAGGGATCGATGGTGATAATGGTGTGAAGTTTGGGTGAAGTAGAGAGGCCGGAGCATGGGTACGGTACTAGGTGAGAATCTTGGATCTAGGCATTTAGAAAGTAGCACCGTAGGACATGATGACCGTCAATAGTGATGGCGTGGAGTTTTGTGGTGGGTGATGGAAGGAGGAAAGGGCGTGATAGTTTTGGGGTGAATAAAATAGAAAAAAAAGGGTGCTTTATAACATGGTGATGTGAAGGTGCAGCCATCAAGGAAGGTCAAAGCAAAGTCACGACTTTGCTGTTCATGAAGAAATGGGTACTAGAAGGAGTTGTAGATTTTTAGATCTGAAGAGTAGGAGGGATTTTCGTTTGGACATTTTTGGGAGAAGATAAAATGCGCAGGGGACAGAGGATGTAAGTACGGGAGGCATTATCATGTAGAAAGGGGATTAAGGATTTAAAATGTGGTTACTGGTTAGTGGGAATCAGTTTAAACCAATGTTGGGTATGGGGCCATTATGACGTTTGGGGTACCATTATGGTGAAGAGATGGGAAAGTGGATGTGAGTTGGGGATAGGGTGTTCGACGTGTTTGTCTGTAGCAGGGTTGAAGGATGAGGTTGGCTTCCTCTTGAGTGCTGCGTGTTTTCCATTTTTGTACAAGGGCAAGTTTTAAACAAGGGAGATTTGCGGATGGGGTATGTTGTTCGAAACAATGAAGTAAGGCTTGGACGTTGGCAAGATCGAGGAGTTTGTGGTTACATTCTTGGCTACACGGTAGTATTTCAACAGAGAAGTAGGTAGTGGGGATTAGTGAAGTGACAAAGGTAAATAAGTGATCTTAGCTATTAAATAATAGTAGTTGGATAGCCGTTAAATTTATTCGACTGTATTGGTGATAACGTGCTCATCCGGTATTAGAATTAAACAAAACAAATCATTTTGGTATCACAATGAAGAAATATACATTATGGGACTGACGTAGCTGAGAACAGAGCTATTGGAATTTTGTGAAAAAGAATCAAATGCTTGCTTGATTTTAAAATGAAATGAAAGCAGAATCTACAATTGCAAAACAAGGTGAGTAAACTCACTAATTTTGACTCATTTATATTTTTATATAAACGAGTTTTAAATTTAATTATAGTAGAAATTTTCTGTGTGATGATTGTTTGGTTGAAATGGTTGATAGTTGATCGATTATTAGTTATGTTTACTATGATATCTCATATTTATGTGAAATAAATGTTGATTAACATCTGTGGATGCAGGGAAACAGGTTGGAGGGATCCAACTGGATTCCTCAACATTTATATTATTTTTTGTTATTTACTATGATATGTACTGTGATTAATTATGTTGTGTTGAATAACCCTGGCCCTAGAAACTTGGTATTTATATACCGTAAATATTTTTGAAATTAGAAAATGAAAGTTGAGTTTTAAAGAGGAAATTTATTTCAAAAACATAGAAATGTAATTTTAAATAGGGTTGAAATTTAAAAACATGTTAATGAAGAAAACGAGTAATTGTTTATAAACGAGGGTATAAATTAAGTGAGTTATTTAAATTGAAATATAAATCCAAAGTTGAACTTAGATGAAAAAGGGGAAAATGGTTTTGAAATCGATATTTGAAATGAGATTTGAACTTAGCAAATTATAAAAGAAATTGTAAACGAGATTTTAAATGATTAAAATACAAATGAGATTGGTATGGAAAAACATGAATAGAAGTTACAAAATAGGATTTGGGTTTAAGATATTATTTTTAAGTACGAAATTAAACTGATTTGATTGTATATAAAAGAGATATATTCACGATTAAAGTGAATAATATTTTGCAAATGAATTATCTCTAAAACAAATTTAGATTTGAAATATGAAATCCTAATTGGATCTTGAATGGAAAAGGGAAATGGGTAATCGTGTTAAAAGAAAACGATGAGTTTTATTCCAAAATTTGGAATGTGAAATAAAATGTGATAATGTTTGTTAACCGGAATGGTTATAAAAGAATTTGGTAATGATTTGGAAATGATAAATTCAGAAGTGAATTTAGAATTTGAACCAACCTAAAATAGTAGATAAATTCCGAAGTTCTGAATATAGTCGAATATAGATTATTCGAAGAGAGTTATTTATTGGAATTAGATTATATCGAATTTAGGGAAGTAGTTATTTTTACTTTCCGTTTTGAATCAAATATAATTATTTATTTATTTATTCAATTAATAAGTACAAGCTATATTTTATTATACCAATTATTTGGGAATAGCGATTTTGGCGCTGTCGTTACAATAAATGTTTTATAAATCTAAACAGCGATTTTAGCGCTGTCGTTATAATAAATATTTTGTAAATCTAAACAGCGATCTTAACGCTATTGTTATACAAAGTATTCTATAATTCTAGATAGTGATTGTAACGCTGTTGTTAAAAGTAATGTGTTATAAATCAAATATTTGGAGACAGCGATTATAACGCTACCGTTATAATCAGTGTTTTACCGTAAAAGAAGTATGTTCTTAGATTGAATCTGAAAGTCGTGTAAGCAATGTTTTGTTTAAAATTGTGAGTTTTGTCTATTTCAAAGTTGAGAACGTTGTTCAATTAAGGTGTGATAGGTATTTATACCCCAACTTGATTGACTTCATGATTGATGGAGAAATGGTTAAGGTTCGATAGTAAAGATTGATTAGCAATACGGTTAGTTAATAAATGATTTATAGTTTGAGTTATAATAACGATGATTTATAACATCGCGTTGATGTTAAAGGATTTTGAAATGTTTTCCTCCAAATAAAATGAGAGATATTTTCTACACGTAATGGATTGGTCAATGAGGAATTAAGGAATGGAATATGGAAATATTTTCCGATATTAATAAGGTATATTTTCTGAATATAGAAAATAAGGATTTCATTAATATATATATATATATACATAAATGGTTTCTTACTGGAATAAAGGATATTCTCTCGAATAGAGAAATTATAATATTGGAAATATTTTTCAAAGAATCGAGAGGGAAATCGAGCTTCAAAAGGATACAAAAGATGGGAAATGGGGATTGTAAATAATAATAAAATAAAGAATTGATTTAAAGGGGCCCAGTGTTGTTTGATGCTTGATCGGTACGATTTCCAATTGGAAATAAGACCGTTGATTGTATGGATGTTTTTTTATGGTTAAATCACCGACTACCAAAGTTTTGATTTATTTTATACCTCCGTTGTCAATACGGAGAGACCGAGATCAGATTTAATATCTAAAAACCACTCCGTATTGGCATAAGCATTACGAATCAACTTATGTTGAAGAGATTATGAAGACGGAGTAAAATGCAAGGGCTGTTCTGTTAATCCTAGGTATAAATTGCCTAAGATTGATTAATTGAACGGTGCCTTCAGTTTTTTCAGACCTGGGACAACTTGTAAGGTCGAGTGTCTGACAGAGTATTTCCAAAGGGATTACGTACGTTGATTCTTTCAAACGTACGAAGTTCGTGGAAAAGAAGGGAAACTTCTTTAGCCTAACAATATGAGTATTTTTGTGGGAATCAATTAGTGATTTACGATGGATCTGACGATGTAGCATTCAAAGTGAATGGTGGCCAGATGTTCTGGAAGATAATTCAAACCTCAAGCCTCACAACTGGAAATTGACAAAAATCGGGCAGGAAGCATGGCTATGTGGGTCCCTCCCATTAGGATGTATAATCACCTATCTAGAGAAAATTCCATTTGCTTCTTTAATCTATCGATGTTGTCCCATTAGGGAAATAGTTGTTGATCCCAACCGTTGGTGATATATGTTCGATACACTCAAGCAAAATGAGTGGTCGGTCATGTGTGGGCCGGGTTGCAAGATGTTCTTGTTGAACCTAGTGTGTTACCCTCTGGAGATACACTATCGGAAGGTGGTTCCATACCTTGTCATGTTGGAAATCCAATCTCCAATAAGAGCCATGCAGTTTTTTTAATTTTATATTATATATGGAGCATGAGATGCAAGTGTTCTGCTAGATTCTATTTATTTGTTGTAGACACTATTATAATATCACCAGAATTTGATATCAAAAATATTTTTGGTTAACGTAAGGTAAAAACCATCCATGTTTATGTGTGGATTGATCTTACGATTATCATTTCTTTCGAAAGGATTTTTAAAGTTAAACAAACGGTTGGAATTTACTCATACTAGTCCCATGACTGACCCGGAGTTTATTTTGTTTTCCCTAAATTCTTGGGTGACCAAAATTTGTACGGGCTATCAAGTAGTCGGGATTTTTCAGATTCAATTGGAGGAGCTTGAAGTAGGAGGCCTCATCAGTTAGCTATAGATTGTCATACTTTCCGCTGTGTACTATGTTGTATTTGGAAACAGGTGTTTATAACTGTTCCAGGAATAACTGTTGTGCTCTGATGATGGTATGTATATAAAGTTACTGAATTGTACTTCAAAATTTGTGTTACCTACTATATTTTATTCATTCTGCTGTGAGTGTGTGATCTACGTTTTCTTCTATTCTAATATTTCTTTATTTCTGTTTCTCATCCTCTAACTTCTTTCTAATAATGATTAGTATTTCTGTGCAATTTGGGTAGGACGTGTGGTGTTATTAGTCGATTCAAAGAGTATGGAAATTCGGGCCATTACATTTGGTATCAGAGCTGAAGGTTGAGCATTAACCTTGGCTCTGTGGCGTAACTCAATAGAGATAGGGTTAGAAATGCCCTAGATTGAGTTTAAGTACATATGTGAGCGCGTATTTGTAGATTTATTTTAAAATTGGGTTTATATTGTGTTGACTGGTTTGTTGAGTGGTTTATGAATTCTGGTTGATATAGGATGTACAACTGTATCGATAGGTTTTCCTAAATTCTCAAACAAAGCAATTCGATTCAGTATTGTTTTAAAATGGGTAAATGCAATAATTTTGCCCAAAAATTTATTTTGATATAAAGGAAAAAAATTCTGAGAAATTATTATATACGAATGTGATTATTGTTATAACAATCAAATGGAATTATGAAATATTAAAATGGTTATATAATTTGTATACATATAATGTATACAAATGAGATAAACCAAGATTAAGTTCAAACCAGAACCGGAATTTAAATTCCGGGTGTTTAGAAAATATTTTCTGAAATATTATAAAGTAATATAACATTACTTTAAAATATTTTTGAATAAGAATGGTTTAAATGAATTTTTAAAGGGATTAAGCACTGAAATCACTTCAGTGGCTAGATAATAATTCTGATAATGGATCGCGATGTTATCGGTATTCATTTCAACTTTTTGAGTGACGAATTGCTACCATAGTAATTTAGGAATGAAAAATTTGTTTGAAAAGGACAAGGTGTTTTAGAAATTCAAATGTTTTGAATTGAGTTGATTAGAAATATATGTATATAAATATATATGATTTCAAACTAATTTGAAATAAAACCCGGGATTTTGAATTCTGAAACTAAAATTTAACCTGTATAAGTTGAATAAATTGAAATAGTAAAAATGTACCAAATGAATTGAAATTTAACTTAAGTTAAATAAAATTGGTTTGGATTAAAAATGATTCCAAATGGAATTAAATAAAGAAAATGTTAAGATTCGAATTATTAATATGAATTCGACTTATGAATAAGCAAGTTGGATATATATTGGATGTTGCTAATTGAAATTGAATTGTGATAAATTTGGATTCAAGTAATAGGTGGGTTGACTTAAATAGAAATCAGATTTGAATTACTAAAATGAAAGTGAACTAATTAGAAGTTGATTAGAGTGTTAAAAACTTGAAGTTGGATTGATTTGAAACCAACTGGAAATGGGTATATGTATGTTGAGCAGATATTGAATGGAAGCAATTGCAAGAGATAGAATATATACCCGATAAAAAGGTACATGTTTACAATATTACTTGGATTTGATGATTTTATGAGCCTACGAGGCAAGCCGCTTGGCTTTTTGATTTTCTTTTAGATTAGAGAAGGCCTAGTAAGGCGAGTTGTGGTTGTATCGATTGAGCGGCGCAAAGGAGATGCTGGTGAAAATTTTCAAATATTTAAAGAGTTAGAAAATTTTCAAGAAATTTTTGATAATTTAAAATCAAGTTGTTAATTGTAATTGTAATAAGAAAACCATAATTGGTTAGTAAAATTTCAAATGAAATAACGAAATTGATAAATGGATTTAAAATCAATTGGAATGAGTGTGGATATGCAGAAGAGCATATGAATTGAAGACGAGAAAGTGATGATGAATTGTCCAAAAATGGTGGATAGATCATTTGGAAATAATTATGAATGGTTGGGTATAGGTATGAGAATTCGAAGGTCGGGTAAAAAACTAGGTTATGAAGATATGGAATACAAGATTTTAACTAAGTAGGTTATGAGGATTTAGAATTATAGCATTTTTACTACTTAGCAATTTCGAGGACGAAATTATTTTATGGGGGAAGGAATGTAACGACCCGGATTTTTAGCCGTTGAATTATGAATATTTAAATCGTTTTCAATATTTTATTTGAATTAGATATAGAAATTTATAAGAATTAATAAAACGATATTTAAATGTATAATTTATAATATAATTTAAAACGAGCTCAAAATAGTCGCGGTAGTTCATAATTTACGATCGAAACTTCAACTGAATATACAAAATCCAAAATAAGCCGGATTTCTTTGAAACAAGAAACGCTCGGATCTATTTGATTATATTTATCTATGAAAGAGAAAAAAATTGAGTTTTCATATTGTAGATTTTGTTTTATGTCCAAATCAAATTTATAAATAGTCGCTACAGAGTCGTGTATATGCCATTATGGGTTATTATATATATATATATACACATATATATATATATTTATATATCGATTCCGAATTTAGACAAGATTCTTTTGAGGTGTAGTTATAATTTAATTTTTATAATTTTACTGTAGTTTTTAATTAATTAAATACGCAAATTTTTACTTGGAGTATTTTGCACACTATATCAATATTTTGGGGTTTCATAATATATGTTAAACTACCGATATTATCATATTTTTAGGATCGTGGCTCATCGCTCGACACGACCATACTTTTATTTTTGTCCATAATAGTTCATTCGTGAATAAAAAAAATTGCACATTACTTGCTTAAATAAAAGAAAATCTTTCCCAAATCCTATCCATATGGCACATCTTCAGATAAAGGCATGTTACCCATTTAAGTCAAAATTATGACTGTAGAATAGTCTGAATTTAAAGATTTCAGTACTATACTGATATTATCCCATTCAAACTTAAACAAATAAAAGCAAAACCGTGCTCTCCACGCCTTACACACCGTGCTTCCCACGATTTTCGCTTTCGTGTTCCCCAAATAACTCAAACCATGACTGCCACGCTACTCAAATCCATTTATAAACCAATCAAGTCATCCCCTTTTCATTTATTTCTCTTCAGCAAAACTGAAAATTTCTTTAATCAATTAAAAATAGTAAACTCAAATTAGATTTATTTGTACCATAAGCAAGAAAGCTTCAACCTGGTGGCGACTAAACAAAGAGTGATCGCAGTTACAGGTATTGGGAACCTCACCGAGGCTTAGGGGTTGAGCTGCATGACAAAGACTGGGGTCAGACAAGATGGGATCGATGGTGATAATTCTGTGAAGTTTTGGTGAAGTAGAGAGGGTGGAGCAAGGGTGCGGTACTAGGTGAGAATCTTGGATTTGGGCATTACGGAAGTAGCTGCATGGGACGTGATGACCGTCACTAGTGATGGCATGGAGTTTTGTGGTGAGTGGTAGAAGGAGGAAAGGGCGTGACAGTTTTGGGGTGAATAAAATAGAAAAAAAGTGTGCTTTATAACATGGTGACATGAAGGTGCAACCATCAAGGATGGTCAAAGCAAAGTAATGGCTTTGCTGTTCAAGAAGGAATGGGTACTGGAGGGAGTTGTAGAGTTTTAGATATGAAGAGTAGGACTGATTTTCGTTTGGACATTTTTGGGTGAAGATCAAATGCGCAGGGGACAGAGGATGTAAGTACAGGAGTTATTAAAGTGTAGAAAGGGGATTAAGGATTTAAAATGTGGTTACTGGTTAGTGGGAATTAGTTTAAACCAATGTTGGGTATAGGGCCAGTATGACGTGTGGGGTACCAGTATGGTGAAGAGATGGGAATGTGGATGTGAGTTGGGGATAGGGTGTTCGACATGTTTGTCTGTAGCAGGGTTGAAGGCTGAGGTTGACTTCCTCTTGAGTGTTGAGTGTTTTCCATTTTTGTACAAGAGCAAGTTTTGAACAAGGGAGATTTGCAGATGGGGTATGCTGTTCGAAACAGTGAAGTAAGGCTTAGACGTTGGCAAGATCGAGGAGTTGGTGGTTGCATTCTTGGCTACACGGTAGTATTTCGGCATAGAAGTAGGTAGTGGGGATTAGTGAAGTGACATAGGTAATTAAGTGATCTTAGTTACTAATTAATAGAAGTTGGATAGCCGTTAAATTTATTCGACTGTATTGGTGATAACGTGCTCATCCGGTATTAAAATTAAACAAAACAAATCACGTTGGTATCACAGTGAAGAAATCTACATTATGGGACTGACGTAGCTGAGAACAGAGCTATTGGAATTTTGTGAAAAAGAATCAAACGCTTGCTTGATTTTAAAACGAAATGAAAGCAGAATCTACAACTGCAAAACAAGGTGAGTAAACTCATTAATTTTGACTCATTTATATTTTTATATAAATGAGTTTTAAATTTAATTATAGTAATTTTTCCTGTGTGATGATTGTTTGGTTGAAATGGTTGATAGTTGATCGATTATTAGTTCTGTTTACTATGATATCTCATATTTATGTGAAATAAATGTTGATTAACATCTGTGGATGCAGGGAAACAGGTTGGAGGGATCTAACTGGATTCCTCAACATTTATATTATTGGTTGATATTTACTATGATATGTACTATTATTAATTATGCTGTGTTGAAGTACCCTGGCCCTAGAAACTTGGTATTTATATACCGTAAATATTTTCGAAATTAGAAAAATGAAAGTTGAGTTTTAAAAAGGAAATTTATTTAAAAAACATAGAAATGTAATTTCGAATAGGGATGAAATTTAAAAACATGTTAATGAAGAAAACGAGTAATTGTTTATAAACGAGAGTATAAATTAAGTGAGTTATTTAAATTGAAATATAAATCCAAAGTTGAACTTAGATGAAAAAGGGGAAATGGTTTTGAAATCAATATTTGAAATGAGATTTGAACTTAGTAAATTATAAAGGAAATTATAAACGAGATTTTAAATGACTACAATACAAATGAGATTGGTATGGAAAAACATGAATAGAAGTTATAAATAGGATTTGGATTTAAGATATTATTTTTAAGTATGAAATTAAACTGATTTGATTGTATATAAAAGAGATGTATTCACGATTAAAGTGAATAATAGTTTAGAGTAAACGTTTTGCAAATGAATTATCTCCAATAGAAATTTAGATTTGAAATATGAAATCCAAATTGGATCTTGAATGGAAAAGGGAAATGGGTAATCGTGTTAAAAGAAAACTATGAGTTTTATTCCAAAATTTAGAATGTGAAATAAAATGTGATAATGTTTGTAGACCAGAATGGTTATAAAAGAATTTGGTAATGATTTGGAAATGATAAATTCAAAAGTGAATTTAGAATTTGAACCAACCTGAAATAGTTGACAAATTCCGAAATTCTGAATATAATCGAATATAGGTTATTTGAAGAGAGTTATTTATTGGAATTAGATTATATCGAATTTAAGGAAGTAGTTATTTTTACTTTCCGTTTTGAATCAAATCTAATTATTTATTTACTTATTTATTAATTTAATTAATAAGTACAAGTTATATTTTATTATACCAATTGTTTGGGAATAGCGATTTTGGCGCTGTCGTTATAATAAATGTTTTATAAATCTAAACAGTGATTTTAGCGTTGTTGTTATAATAAATGTTTGTAAATCTAAACAACGATCTTAACGCTATTGTTATAATAAGTATTCTATAATTCAAAACAGTGATTGTAACGCTGTTGTTAAAAGTAATGTGTTGTAAATCAAATATTTGGAGACAACGATTATAACGCTACCGCTTTAATCAGTGTTTTTTCGTAAAAGAAGTATGTTCTTAGATTGAATCCGAAAGTCGTGTAAGCAATGTTTTGTTTGAAATTATGAGATTTGACTGTTTCAAAGTTGAGAATGTTGTTCAATTAAGGTCTGAGAGGTAATTATATCCCAACTTGATTGACTTCATGATTGATGGAGAAATGGTTAAGGTTCGATAGTAAAGATTGATTAGCAATATGGTTAGTTAATAAATGATTTATAGTTTGAGTTATAATAACGATGTTTGATAATATCGCGTTAATATTAAAGGATTTTCAAATGTTTTCCCCCAAATAAAATGAGAGATATTTTCTACGTGTAATGGATTGGTCAATGAGGAAATAAGGAATGGAATATGGAAATATTTTCCGATATTAATAAGGTATATTTTCTGAATATAGAAAATAAGGATTTCATTAATATATATATATATATATATAGAAATGTTTTCTTACTGGAATAAAGGATATTCTCTCAAATAGAGAAATTATAATGTTGGAAATATTTTTCAAAGAATCGAGAGGGGAAATCGAGCTTCAAAAGGATACAAAAGATGGAAAATGGGAATTGTAAATGATAATAAAATAAAGAATTGATTTAAAGTGTCCCAGTGTTGTTTGATGCTTGATCGGTACGATTTCCAATTAGAAATAAGACCGTTAATAGTATGGATGCTTCTTCGATAGTTAAATCACCGACTATCAAAGTTTTGATTTATTTTATACCTCTGTTGTCAATACGGAGAGATCGGGATCAGATTTAATATCTGAAAACCACTCCGTATTGGCATAAGCGTTACGAATCAACTTATGTTGAAGAGATTATGAAGATGGAGTAAAGTGCAAGGGCTGTTCTGTTAATCCTAGGTAGAAATTGTCTAAGTTGGATTAATAGAACGGTGCCATCGGTTTATCCAGACCCGTGACAACTTGTAAGGACGAGTGTCTGACGGAGTATTTTCAAAGGGATTACGTACGTTGATTCCTTCAAACGTACGAAGTTGGTGGCAAAGAAGGGAAATTTATTTAGCCTAATAGTATGAGTATTTTTGTTAGAATCAATTAGTGATTTCCGATGGATCTGACGATGTGGCATTCATAGTGAATGGTGGCCAGATGTTCTGGAAGATAATTCAAACCTCAAACCTCAAGCCTCACAACCAGAAATTCACAAAAATCGGCAGGCAACATGGCCATGTGGGTCCCTCCCATTAGGATGTATAATCACCTATCTAGAGAAAATTCCATTTGCTTCTTTAATCTATTGATGCTGTCCCTTTCGGGAAACGGTTGCTGATCCCAACCATTGGTGATATACATTCGATACACTCAAGCGAAATGAGTGGTCGGTCATGTGTGAGTCGGGTTGCAAGATGTTCTTGTTGAACCCAGTGTATTCCCCTCTAAAGATACACTATCGGAAGGTGGTTCCATAACTTGTCATGTTGGAAATTCAATCTCCAATAAGCGCCATGCGATTTTTTTTATTTTATATTATATATGGAGCGTGAGATGCAAGCGTTCCGCTAGATTTTATTTATTTGTTGTAGACACTATTATAATATCACCAGAATTTGATATCAAAAAATATTTTTGGTTATCGTAAGGTAAAAGCCATTCGTGTTTATTTGTGGATCGGTCTTACGATTATCATTTATTTCGAAAGGATTTTTAAAGTTAAACAAATGGTTGAGTTTACTCACACCAGTCCCATGACTGACTAGGAGTTTATTTTGTTTTCCCTAAACTCTTGGATGCCTAAAATTTGTACGGGCAGTCAAGTAGTCGGGGTTTTTCAGATTCAATTGGAGAAGCTTGAAGCAGAAGGCTTCATCAGTTAGCTATAGACTGTCATACTTTCCGCTGTGTGTACTATGTTGTATATGGAAACAGGTATTTATAACTGTTCCAGGAATAATTGTTGTGCTCTGATGATGGTATGTATATAAAGTTACTAAATTGTATTTCAAAATTTATGTTACCTACTATATTTTATCCGTTCCGCTGTGAGTTTGTGATCTTCGTTTTCTTCTATTATAATATTTCTTTCTTTCTATTTCTCATCCTCTAACTTCTTTCTAATAATGATTCGTATTTCTATGCAATTTGGGTTGGATGTGTGGTGTTATTAGTCGACTCAAAGAGTACGTAAATTCGGGCCATTACAGAACTAGTTATTAACTAGAATAATAATCCAGTGTTTTCAAATAAATAAATTAGATTTGTAAATAGGTTTGGATATAACTAGAGTTTTCCAATGATTGAAATGAGATGGATTTGAGTGGAAATAATCTTCAGAATATTTCGTTATTGGATTCCGTAATCGTACGGATATTGTTGAGGAATTTGGAAGATACAGATATCGTTATTCCTAATACGATATCGGTTAGTTTCAGAATTTGATATTTAATATAAGCTGATATAATTTCTTTTAGAGCCTTGTATATAATATCAAATTGGATTTTAGGTTTGTCGTGAATGGTTTCTTTAATAACACTGTTCTTAAACCCAGTTGAGTAAAGAATAAATCTTTTAATTAAGATTAATGAAGTTTACCAATTAATTAACTTGATTGGAATTAAAATGGAAGTTGATTTTGGGTTCATTGTGAACTGTGTTTTAAATAAAATTTGTTCGTAAAACCCAATTAATAGTGAAGATATGTTTTGGAATTTATAAATCTTTTTACTAGGATTTAATGGAAATTTTCCAAAGTAAAGTTTTCCAATTTAATATATTAAATTGGAATCGAATGGAACTCGATTGGGTAATAATCGAGATGAGCTTCTGTAAAGGAAGACTGTTACTATATATGGAATTTAAAAGACCTTGTCATTATTTCATTTTTAATATTAGTCTGATACGGAAATTTATATCGATTATATATTAATCTGTTTTCCATGAAGATTCCATAGTTAATGGAAGATGTTTTGGGTTTATCGTGAACTGTGTTTTAAAGGACATTGGTTCTTTAACCCAGTTAAAGAAAAGATTAATTTCTTAAAGTGGAATAATCATAAAGTAATGATTTATGATATTAAAACCAAGCTAGAGTTTTAATGAATCTTTAAGTAGATTAAAATGAGAATGGGATAATTAAATTTATCGAATTCATGAAATGATCGAGAATGGAGTACCATCATTTTTACTCTAAGCGATAGTTAAATATTTAATTAGATTTGAACGTGAAATGGTAATTAAATTTACCGATAACACAGTGGGTGTTAGATATGGAGTACTACCAGTTTTGCTCCATGGGATGAGTAGGTTGGGATTGGGATAATATAATAAATGATTATTTTCGGAAAGGCTCGATAATCTCGACTAGTTTTAGAAACCCTATTAAAGGATAAAATAAAATCTTTTGAAAATGATATCAAAAGGAAGATTAAAGAGAAAATTTTAAAAGAATTTATCTTTGATAAAATTAATGGAAAACTTTCCCTAAAGATGTGAAGATTTGAATAAAAGAATATATTGAATTGGAATGAGGCGTATGATGTGTTTTTATAGCACTTGATTATAAGATACACGAGTTATTCGGAAAGACCGAGTTTAACCTATTTTGGATAACTGATACGACGACTAAATGTCGAAGATATGAAGACGGTAGTTGAAGATCAGAGATCTTCACATCACTTGGATGATTACTGATGTCTTGATTTGGATGTACACCTAAGACAAGGTAATAAGTGGTGATCGTCCAGACGTACTTTGTAACAACCCGAATTCTGACAGGCCAATTTTTTTTCCAAATTCCAATCTATCAAAACTCGTATTGGTTTTCTCTGGTATCATGCAGAAAATACAGAGACATAAAATACGTTGGATCTTAGAAAATATCTCACAGCGGAATGGATAAAATATAATATAATCAAAGTATAGCCTTACCATATTAATAATACTGCCTAACCAGTATCCAAAGCTATAATGTCTCATGTCTCTGACACAAATCTAACCCGCGAGTATGATATGAGGAGGGGGTCAGAACAAAAGTTCTGGTGACTGGATTTAAATTATACACTTTGGATAATCCTACATATACCGTTCAATCACATTTTATCATTTACTGGGTTACTTGGGTTAACAACACTCAAGGCTTACACACACGTCATACCCATTTACTTCCCAGTGGATTAACCTAATACATTATATATGTAGCTACCCCTCAATACTGAGATACACCCCATGGTACCATACTCGCACGGTCTCCACCGTAATGCCACAGAAGTGAACACAGTTCCTTATCCTACGTCGGAGTGATGTTCGGATATCTGCATAACAATGTTACGTTCCGCATATATCTGTCATTACTACGCTACATAAGCGTACGAACTGCCATCGTCGATCGAATCAAAATTCATACCGGAGTAATGCACTCAAGTCTACGATATACCACCCAGAGCCGACATGCATGTATATAGACTGTCCCATATACGTATCTTCAATTGTAGCTCGATGCCTTAACCGCACTACCTCTAATGTACACCGAGTTCCGTGGCAGGGCGATACAAGAAACACGGAACTCGGTTGGGATCTTTTCCATATCTGTATAGGCCCGTCTTTAAGAGCCCCTATATACAGATATTCATAGGGTCTGTTTTCACGGTGGCTATGGCCCCACCTCGACCCCTCCCTCAACTAGTAAAGACTACATGAGCTAAACGACTGCCCCTAAAATAAACAATTTAAACATCCATTTGGCGTCTTCCCTCAACCACCTTATCCCGATAGTGAAAGGTGAATGGTCTATTGGTTTTAGCTCTAGTATTTCCGCATCCCACTGGCTGCCGATGACGGGTATTCGACGATCTACTATCCTTGTTGGTCATGACCCTTCGCCTCCCCGTTGAGGGAATCGCCGAATCACCCAAGTGTCACTGCATCACAGCATTCTGACTGCAAAGCTACATTAGTAGTCAAGGCCTACCCACCTAGTAGTTACGTGCAGACCCAACCTCTGCGAGCACAGCCTAAACATCTGCCACCACATAGAGGACTACCAGGAGCACCTTACGTATCCTAGGAAGTCGTGTTCTTCCCCTTCCAATCCCTCGGAGCCAACAAAATAATTAGATGAACGTATGCTCCCCTCGTGCCTTACAACACTACGATGATCTACCCTGTTGGGTTATTCATCCTCGAACGTGAGGACTGATGCAAGCGCCTTACTTTAACATGTTATTAGACCCTATGTCTAATCATTCTTTTACGCGCTTGCTTTACCTTATCAGGTTTCAGTTTAACTTGGTTATCTTAACTTTTTATTCAGGTTACTAAGTTCTTTCTAGCTCCTTATATCTCTAAGGAATGGTCCCCTCTTGCTTATTAATTTCAATCATATTACTTAACCCATTTAAGTTTATTAATAAGCCCACAACATGTTTTTTGTCTAACATGTAAATTTTCATTATGATTAAATATAACTTATTTGATTTCATAAGTTTGCCTTACTCTTTGCTATTTAATCATAATTTCATCTTAAACTATCTTTACAACTCATCGTTGTTTACGTATTAACTTAGTTCTCTTAACCAAGGTTTACTAATAAGCCTCCTTTCTGTAAATATAACTTTTGTTACAATCCCGCACTTGTCCCTAGGACAAGCCTTAACATATTGTTCTTATCAACACATTACATATTTTCAAGTTCTCAAATAAAGTACCATTTCTCGCATTACACAAGTAATCTCATTTTCTCACTAGTCAATTATAACCTAAGTTATAATATTCACTTGTCCCTAGGACAAGTCTACCTATTATACAACATTCTCATTAATGTAATTTATTCATAATAGGCTATTAGCATTCCCCGTTTATTCCTATTTCCCTTTTACTGTTGTATCCTTCATTCAACTCCATTAATTTCAATTAGTTTCAATTAATGTCGTATATCAGTCCTTCCATTTACATATATTTATATATATGTATATATTTGTGTACGAAACCTCTCACATTAAGCCTACACTTGTGGACGCTGGATTTGCCGGGAGGGTCCGGGTAGTCTTCTACCATAAGTTGACTTAACCTCGTGTCCTAGCACCATTACATATTTTGTTTATGCACTTAGACCCCTCAGATTAGATTTACCACTTGTGGATGCTGGAAATGTCGGGCGAGTCCAGATAGGCTTCTACTACAAGTGTAATCTAACCTCGTATCTAAACGCGGTATAGTTTCAAATTACTGTACATTTAGGCATGTTCATATTTTAATAATTATTCCTATTTCATTATAGCTTTTCATGCCCATTTCCCAAGTGATATTTATTATGCACCGTATGCCCAAATTAAGGTTTTAATCATAATTTTATTTATGCCCCTAAATCCATATTCATGTATTCAATTCTAATTTGACATGTAAACATTTAATCGGGTAATTGTTCAGATCTAGGAGGTTAGCATGCCATTCATTCAATAATATGCCACAAGTGAATCATGAAATTATAACAACAATAGTCATTACCCATATTCTAACAAGTTTATATCTCAACATGTAATCATTCAACACTTTTACCAATATATGAATTGTTCATATTAACATCTCGGCTTGTTATAACAGTAATTCTTAATTATTCAGGCAAATTCACATATAGTAGTGGGGAATGTTGTACGATAATGTACTATTATCTAAAATATTATAGCTTAAACCCACTCACCTCGTACACCTTCCCAATTTCGGATTTGATCTAGTTTAAGCATCCCTGGTGTTTCCCTTAATCGGATTCAAAACCTAATGACCATGGATTGATTATTTTCATTAAAAGAGAAGGGAAAGAAAGAGGAAGAATTTGAATAGATTGGATCTAGAAGTTTACCTTACTCTTCGTGTCATTCTGAACACCTTTTATTATCGTCACTTCCCTTTTTTATGATATTGATTTAAAATTTTACCTAATTAATAACCTAAATTTTTCTAAAGAAATCTTAGGAAGAAAATTTTGGTAGAGCTTCTGTATAGCCCCAGAAATATGAGGTTTAGGGTTAGCTCTAGGGCCTTATTTATAGGTGTATCAGAGAAGCCAGGACCCTCACATTTAAATAAATAAAAAATCCAAACCGGCCACGTTAGGAAGAAATTTCAGATCCATGGTTGGGGGTCATTTTCCCTCCAGATTTCCCTCTCTCAGAATTTTGATTTTTGAACTTATTTTCAAATTTTCTTCAAAAACTTTATGTAATATATATACATATAAGCTCCTTATATGTATACGAACTTCTAACACTCATAACTTCTTCATACGGTGTCCATTTTATGCAAGCCAGGTGTTTATCTTGACCAGAATTTTAAGACAGATGCAATGGCATAGTCTCTTTTACTTAATTCTGAATATTTAATTAACTTACTAATATTTTATTATCTTAAAAATGTGGGGTGCTACATACTTGGAGATCGACCGGATGTGCGAGGGCCTCTCTCCTGTATTGGACATATGGGATGAGGAATAAGTGCCTCCGGTTTCGTTCATACCTAGAACGGACTTGCAAATGGATGGTATGCATGACATTGTATTCCTTTATACTATATTCGTTGATCTCTGCTAAATATATATCTGTTTGGTGACGGAGAATTTATTCTCTTGCTTAATACCCTTCTCTGAGACGTGCGAGCTTAGAGATTATATATTGGTGTAAATCAGTGGTACGGTATGGATTAACAGTGTGGCATGCTGAGTTGCATGGATCAAAGCTTTCGTTGAAAATCAAGGCTTTGGGGTTGGTGATCAAAGCACGGCTTTAATTAGCATAGCTTTGTGTAGTGTTAATTCGTGAGCTTCACACCCTGATATGAACCAAAAACGGGATAAGGACTTCAGGGAAATTGACATATGTTGGTTTCTAGCTATGAGTAACGTCATGGTATGGAGCCTAGACTATTTACTTATGTGGATGTTGGAAATCTTTATTGCTGGAAAAGCAAGATACCTCTGATTTGATACTAGAACTGACTAAAAGGTTCTAGATAGTCGACTGGACTGACCATTTTGGAGGTTCGATAAAACCAGCTAACATATAGTTTATGGTATAACTAATCATCGGCGGATGACTGGCCTTGTCGCTAACCTAGGGTTCACTACGGGGGATCCTGAGGCATTTCTAGTGTGTCTCAAATCGATAAGGAGGATTATTTGCCTTGGTTCATAAATGGAAATCCAATTCCCAATACGCGATTTTACGGTTTTAGTTGTAAACCTACATGGCGATGTAATATAATGGTACCTACGCCGCCTATGATTGATACATTTATATTTGAAGTTGATTTCTTCACTTATAGTAATAATAAAAAATGAAATTTCGCGTACCAAGCATATTTGGTTATTATAAGGTAAAACTCTATCCTCGATTGCGTTCATTGTGTGATGGGACTTGAGTCTTATAATAGCTTCATTTTTCTCTTTAGCACTGCGCTGTTTATTTTTATGCACTGGTACCCATAGGGGATAAACTCGTTCCGTGTTAAACAGCGTGGTCCTGTGATTTACCTAACTTTAAAATAAAAGCTAATAACTGTTTTAGTTCTCATTCCAGCCCCATGACTGACTCGGGGTTTATTGTTTTAACCTAAACTCTGGGTGCTCGTATTTTCCACACGCAGCTAGTAGTTTTGGTTTGCAGATATTTCTTTTCACAGGATCATGGATTACAACTGGAGCTATATTCGGAAAGTTTTGTGTCCGTGTATTTCTTTCAGTTGTGCTAGTTGATGTTTTTCTGTTGTGCCTTGTATTTATACATTTAATTTCCGTTGTTTTGTAATTTAATCTCTGATATTTTTTTCCGCTGTATATTATTTGAACTCTGATATATTCTTGTACTCTAACGTAATAGCAATGAGATGTTCTATTGTTTATGTTCTGATGCGTCGTGTTCTCAAAGCAATCTGGGCTCCTCCGTCTCTTCGGGTATCAGGGAAGTCTGGGTCGTTTCAGTTTGGTACCAGAGCTTTGGTTTACAGAGCTCGAGAACAAGGCACATTCGAATCAATTGAGAGAATTTACCGGAGGTGGGATTAGTAATATCCTATAAGAGTAACTCGTTAGAGATAGGGCTAGTAATACCCTAGAATGAGTTAAAAGAGTGTTATTTATAAAAACAAACTTAATTTTAAGAATTATATCTTATTATATGTATTTGATTATTTTATTTTAATTTGATTTTGGACTAATAAGGAGATTTTTAATATACGTCTGATCCACGTGTATATGAAGTCTCAAATATACTGGATATATATAGAATCACACTCTAATCGCCTGGAGGTGATTCTGATGATTACTCGAGTATCATCAGAATTGAGTTTCGAAAGTGGGATGTCTGTATATTTCCAATTGACTGGTGTGAGAACCAAAGCTTAGTTAGAATTTATTGTTTGTGATTTAGCACTGAAATATGATTTTTAAGTAAATATAGAAGTTATATGTTTGAAAAGTTAATCGACTAATTGATTGCTGGTTGTGATGTGTGATTATTAGTTGAACTAATAAAAATATTGGAATTATAAATCCAATATGATAATGAAATTTAATTTAAGCCAAATCAAATATAATGTTTAATTGAATTGAAAAATAGTTTGAATTGGATTTATATGCACAGATATACATATATATTGAGCAGGTTATGGGTTTAGCGTTGAGTAAAGAAATATATTGTGTGCCCGACAAACAAGTGCACCTTAATGAGTTGGTTGCGCAATTTTATTATTGTATCAACTCCGATGAGTGTTTTTGGATGCGTTGTGATGGTTGTTCTGTGTGAGATTATAAACATACGCCATAGGATAGTAACAAAGAAATTATGAACTACACCGCATGGCATGCTACATGAAGACAACATCTCATATCATATTCTATATAAGCATTTGGCGCTTATATGACAAGGTTTGGATTTCCATACGGGCAAGATGCTTGTATGGCGAGGACTGAATTACAAGTTGAACAGAAGACTGATTGTGGACTTAATTAAAGAATACATGTAACGGTGCTCGGGGCAGGATTTAATAAAATCCCTATACAGGTCTAGAGATGAAAAAAATTCATGTCTCTCTTGTTTTTAATTAAGGCACATGGATTATTGTATTTCCAACGCTAGGGTAACGCATGAGATTTCGAATTTTTACACTCTCCCTTGGGCATAGATAGGTCACAAGTGTTGTGTATGCTTTTTATTGATTTATTGGGTGCCTAATACGGCCGAATAAATTTTTCAAACCCTCCCCGTACAAAGGAGGTTATGGCAAAAAAAATCGAAAATTTAGGGTGTTTGCCAAATTTTCGAAAAATCTGAAAGTTCTTAGAAACCGAAAAGTTGAAGAATGAAAGCCAGAATGAAAGTTGAGTTGGTTAGTTAAAAATATTTCAGCTCTGTTCCTTTTCGAGGACGAAAATATTTTAAGTGGGGGAGATTGTAACGACCTAGAATTTCTGAACCAATTTAAAATTTAATTTTAGCTATTTTAACGGGTTTTGAATATTTAAAATGATTTATTTTAAATATTAATGATTTAAAATTTATTTAAATCGAAGTTAGAATGTATAAATTTATTTTAATTAAAAATAGAGTTTGAAATGGCACGGTAGTTTGAAAATTCAATTTTGAATTTCAATTGAATGTACAGAATTCAAAATAAATCGGATTTCGGTAAAACCAAAAACGTTATCCATTTAATAATATCTTTCTAACGAATGTAAGAAACTGAGATTTCACTTTATAAATTGTAAGTTATAGCCAGTTAAAAATATAAAATAGTCGCTATGGAATTTATATATATATATATATAATATTATATAAGCCCTTAAAATAACCATTTTGCAAACGATCTCCGTTTTCGATGATACCACTTTTGTTAGATCCGGAATGTCAAATTATTGTTGGATTCAAAATTTCATATTTTTTGGAATTAGTATGTGAACGCTTGGTAATTTTAGTTTGAATTTAATCGACTGGGAAAAGGGTCATTTTTGAAACGGCCTCCAAATTCGACGAAATTAGTTTTGTTAGGACTGTATCATCAAAACATAGCTAGATTTATTTTCTGTAATTTTTGGAGTCAATATGTGGCCCCAGTAAATTAAAATGTGCATTCAAATTCAATATATATTGATTTATATTTTAATTTTAATTTTAATGAAAACAGATCAAAACAGTTGAATTGGCTTACGAAACATATCCCGTTGTGTTCGGAATGGGGGTATTTGGCTAGGGCGACAGTCGTTGGGTTTGAATTGGAGTTCGTAACGATAAACATATATTTGGAATTAAATATTATTAAAATTATATATATTATCTATATTTGTCGTAACCCTAAGTTTATTCAATTCCTGGAAAATGAGCCGCCGACCTTTTATCATAAGGCGAAAATTGCTCCAAATTTTTCCCATCAATCTCTCTCAAATTATAACGAATTGGAAGATGATTCTAAAACAAAATTTGTTGTTCTAAGTGAGCTCTTCGAATAGATACCCGCATGATTGATTTTCAATTCGTACTTTGCTTGAAATCGGGGCTTGAACAGCTCGTGTTCGAAGCATTTTTCAAGGTGACTAGGACCCTCTAGTTCGACGAGGAGGAGGGAGGCTACGGAGCTAGCGGTAGCGCGTCGACGGATGGGCTTGGATCAACGTCTGGTGGCTTACAGGAGGAGCGGCGTTGATAAGTTGAAGTCAAAGTTTGGGTGAATAGTTCGGTTAATTAAGGGAGGATTATTTAAATTAATAATATTTTAATTATATTGAATTGTAATTAAATGTTTACAATACCATAACTTGTTCAAACAGACACTAAATTCGATGATTAAAGTTGCTTTGTGATCGTGGGAACGAGAGCTTCGCTATGACACTGAATAGAATGGAAATGGAGCAAATTAGCATTTGGGGCAGATTTAAACACGAACAATATTAAAATCATCAAACAAATAATAACGGAGTGGAAACCAATGGTGAGAACTCCTTCTCACTAAATATTTTATCAAGTAGTTATTTATTTATGGAGTTCAACACATGAACTCCCACAAATCATTTAAATTTGAAAGCGATGTATGGATATTATTGACACTCGCATTTCATACTCCACGGATGGCCACTTGTGGCGCGTAAATGACATTGGATAGTTGAGTATTTATTTATATGGATGATTTGATGATTTGTGTTGTGATGATTAACTTATTAAAATAATATTAATATTATAATGGTAGTTGAAATTAAAATTATAAATATCCATTTATAATTTAAACAGTAAATTGGAATAAATATCCATTTACAGGTCGGACAACTTGTTTATGTACACCTATTTAAGTAATATTGATTGTGATGATAATTTTCACACATCGCCCAAGTGCATAAATAATAATCAGTATTTGTTGGATGGAAACCCTGCACGGGTATTGGGACGATATTTGTCATACACTAATACCAATTGTTTAGTTGTAGGTCAATCGATCGATTGACATACTATTGTATGCATTATTTATTTATTTAATGCTTATACAGTTGTAAATGCACTTTGGATGTTGCTTGAATGTTTAACGATTGTTTATCGTTATTGTTGAATACATGTGATGTATGAAAATCATATAACTGAAATTATATGGTAATAGATTGGGCCGCATTCCGATTTAGAAATAACAAATATTTTAAAATAACGAATATTTTAAAATAATATTTAGCGAATAATCGAAAATATGGTTTTGTTGTCCGATTTTGGATGGACATGAAAATATTATAGTGAATGAAGCCAAGTTAAGTAGATTTGCGCCATTTTAACATGAACGGATTTTTCTGTCAATTTTATTCATTTTATAAAGAATACCGAAAATCTTGGGTTACAAAATCAAATATTTTGAAAATATTATCATTTTAATATTATAAGGATATGGAATATTCAATTTTGATTTAAAATTGAAAATGAAGTTGAAATCTCTTGAAATGAATTTATAAATGAATTTATAAAATATGTTTTGAATGGAAATCGATGATATATATTATATATATAATGGCTTGAATGGAACGCGCCGCGCCGCGACCGTTCGCGAATTTCAACCATTGACTTTAAATAGACGTAACGGGAGATCCGACCGTCGGATTCTCCTAAAATCGGAACCATTGGGTTCGTACCTAAAAAAGCTTTCCAATGAATATAAGAGATTTAAATTTGAATGGTTGGATTTTGAATTATGTCAAAATCAATTTTAGAAAAGGTAGCTTGAATGTAGTTCGGTGTTCGATATTGGAAACCGAGCCTTAATAAAATTATCAAAAATATGGAAAATTTGTGTAAAATCATGATAAATGATTTGGAAAGAGTTTTGGCAAAAAAATTCCATATTTGAAAAGATAAAAGTGTTTTTATCAAAATGAACTAGTTATTAACTAGAATAATAATCCATTGTTTTCAAATAAATAAATTGGATTTGTAAATGGGTTTTAGATATAATTAGAATTTTCCAATGAATGAATTGGGATGGATTTGAGTGGAAATAATCTTTGGAATATTTCTTTATTAGATTCCGTAATTATAAGAATATTATTGAGGAATTTGGGAGATACAGATATCATTTTTCCTCATACGATATTCGTTAGTTTCAGAATTTGATATTGAATATTATCTGATAAAATTTCTATTTAGAGCCTTGTATTTAATATCAAATTGGATTTTGGGTTTGTCATGAATGGTGTCTTTAATAACATTGTTCTTAAACCTAATTGATAAAAGAATAAATCTTTTAATTAAGATTAATGAAGTTAACCAATTAATTAATTTAATTGGAATTGAAATGGAAGTTGATTTTGGATTCGTCGTGGACTGTGTTTTAAATAACATTTATTCTTAAAACACAATTGTGATAACCCCGAACTTCCGCATAACGAAAGCAAGGATGATCATTGGAATACAACATAAATATGGCAATACATAACACAGATAACAACATAAATATAAGAAGACTACATCATAACAACATCATGGCAGCGGAAATAGATGTCATCAAAATATAGAATCCCACAGTCATAGAAGTTCTAATTATTACATCAGAGCCAAATAGAATATAACGTGACTCAAAATTCCAAAGTACAGGATTAAAACTGGATAAGTCTAAATGTCTCAAGAACTCAATAATTGTCTAAGAGAAAATAAAATGAAGAAAAAGAAAGATAACAAGTCTTCATCCCCCAAGTCACCTCCACAATAGAAATCTCCAATCAAAAACTTCAAGCAAGAACTCCAAGCAAGAACTCCAAGCAAGATAAATAGAAACTTGTTGCCCGTGTAGAGAGAGGGCACCCGAGTTTGCAAGGTGAAACAAACAATAGGTCAGTCATGGGACTGGTGTGAAAAACTTATAATAACTACTGAAAATGACAAATCTAAGGACCACGCCACTTTCGTGGAACGGGTTTACTCCAATAGATTGGTTGTGCATATATTTATTAAATAAAAAGAGTAACGCAATGTTTTTGTAAAAAATGAAATCATTATAAGACTCAGGTCCTATCACACAATGCAACGCACACCAGAGGATGGAGTTTTTTCCTTATAATGATCAAAAATGCAGAGTACGAGTCAAATACTATTTCATATCATAAGTGTGTAATATGTCTTAAAATATTTTAAAATAAATGTATTAATCCTAGACGGCATAGTACCCCATCCTACTATGTCGCCCTAATAAATATACAATCAAGTCCGTCATCTCGTATTGGAAAGTTGGGTTCTCATACTGAGTCAAGGCTAGGAGCGAAATCCTTACCGATGCGAGACACTCTAGCAATGCCCCAGGATTGGTACTCTGTCCAACCCTTGGATCCTGCAGGGCCGGTCCACACTTACTTTTGTGGATTAGAAATGCCTGAACACACGTTTCCCGATCCTAACGGATCTCTAAATTGGCCAGTCGGGACCAATATAACCGAGGCCTCAATCCAACAACCACTTAGTAAATATCAGTGCTGGTAGGTCACTGACACCACTTTTAGCTAGAAAGAAACGTGCGCACTCCCTGCATTCCCTTGCTCCGTTTTAGACTCCACCGGGGTGTGAGGCTCGCGAAGTAACGTATACACAAAGCTGCGTCCATACTGGATCATGCTTTGATCATTCTACAAGGCTCTGCTTTGCAACAATAAGCCTTGTTCGAGTGCACTTGACATGTCACATCGACAACTCATATCACGCGATCGAAAATTATTTAACATAAAAAGGAGTGTTAAGCAAGAGGATAAATCCTCCACCACCAAGCCTTTATACATCAAATAAAAACCAATTTTATTACATGAAATAAATTTCGATGTCAGGCATGCGATCCATTTACAAGTCCGTCCTGGGTCTGAACGAAACCGGAGTCGTCTTATTTCGTGGGAAATAAAGACACTCGCAAATCCGAACCATCAACAAGAACGTCCGGACGATCACCACCATCGACCCATCAAGGTAGCTACTCCCATTAAGGCCAACAATAGCAATACAACCATCCGCCTTGAAGATCGTCGGTCTTCAACCGTCGTCTTCAACTCTTCAATTTAATGTCGCCGTATAATTATTTGAAATGAGATTAAACTCGGTTTTCCAAATAATTTTCGTAGTTGTATAAATTACAAAACCAATTTTGTATTGCTAGAAGTGCTTTATAATGCTTTCCACTATTTCTATTTAGTTAAAATAGTTTTATTATTTTCTTAATGACGCTTCAGGTCAATAGATGGTCGTGGCGCTGTTTTTCCCAAATGTTGGTTTACACCTAACTCAAGATCTGACCGTTGGATTTTGACTAAATCTATACCGTTAGAAAGATTTTCCCAAGACGGTCCTAATGGGTCGGGCCTTGGAAAAATCCGACGGTTGGATCTTTCAGTAAGATCATTTAAAGTTATGTTTTCGAAATGCGATCTACCGTACGCGATTCGCTTTAATTTAATTAATATTTATATTTATAAATAAATATAAATCCATTTGGCGATTCACACAAGTCAGTCAATACAAACAAGTAAGTGCAGCCAATCATAACATGACTTTGTTTATGGTTTTGTCTTCTCTCTTATCATATGTTGATTTTGATAAAATGACATTTCTAGTACAATACCTCTTTATTTGTATATGAAATTGTATTCCATAACTTTATCGATTTATTTATGTATGAAAATGTATTTCATAACTTTATCTATTTATTTAATCAAAACAATGTGAATAAAAATGAAGTTTTTAAATCTTGTCCTTTTATTAATAAACATAGTACTAATAAAAGTACATTTCTAATCTTTTATCTTTTATTTACAGTAGAAATTTGCAAATAAAAGTGACCCACATAGTTTTATCTTTTATTTACACTAAAATGTAAATACAAGAGGTTCACATAATTTACACTTTTTATTCATTCTAGAAAATGTGAATAAAAACAATTCACATATTTGTTCTTTTTCTTTACATGAGAAAATATCAATAAAGACACTTCACAAATTTTTATTCCCTTTTTGTCTTACATGTGAAATGTGAAATAAAATGATTTACATATTTTGTTCTCTTTTGTTTACATATAAAATGTAAATCAAAACAATTCTCATATTTTGCCTTTTTACATACAAGGAAAATTGTATAGAAAATCAATTCACACATTTTGTTCTTTTTCTTTTACACAAAAATGTAAATCAAAACAATTCACATATTTTGTGCTTTTGCATACAAGGAAAATTGTATATAAAACCAATTCACACATTCTGTTCTTTTTCTTTTACACAAAAAAATGTAAATGAAGTGATTAACATGTTTTGTTCTCTTTGTTTTACATAAAAAAAATGTAAAATTAAATAGTTCACATAATTTGTTCTCTTTTGTTTTACCTATAAAATGTGAACAAAATGATTTATACATTTGTGTTCTCTTTTGTTTTACATATAAAATGTGAAATAAAATGGTGTGCATATTTTGTTCTCTTTTACTTTACATAGAAAATGCAAAATAAAATGATGTACATAATTTGTTCTCTTTTACTTTACATAGAAAATGCAAAATAAAATGATGTACCTAATTTGTTCTCTTTTACTTTACATAGAAAATGCAAAATAAAATGATGTACCAAATTTGTTCTCTTTTACTTTACATAGAAAATGCAAAATAAAATGATGTACCTAATTTGTTCTCTTTTACTTTACATAGAAAATGCAAAATAAAATGATGTACCTAATTTGTTCTCTTTTACTTTACATAGAAAATGCAAAATAAAATGATTTCAATGTTTTGTGTTTTTCTTCATTTATAATAGAAATTGTAAAACAAATTGGTTCTCATAAATTTGTGCTTCTATTTCACAATAGAAAATTGTAAATAAGGTGATTCTCATAAATGTTCCTTTTACGATAGAAATTGTAAATAACATGATTAACATATTCTGTTCTTTTTACTTACCTTGAAATTGCAAATAAAGTGATAAACATATTTGCTCTTTTCTTTTACAAAAAAAATGAAAATAAAGTCAATAACATGTTTTGCTTCTTTTTCTTTAAAAAAAAAATGAAAATAAAGTCAATAACATGTTTTGCTTCTTTTTCTTTTACAAAGAAAATTGTATAAACACGACTCTTGCTTTTTTTTTCTTTTTTATTTACAAAGGAGATGGTATATAAGTGACTCTCACTATTATGTTCTTTTCTCTTACATAGAAAATGTATATAAGATGATTCAAATGTTTTGTTCTTTTTTACTTACTTCACTTTACATTTCTATATTGAATTGATAATCCTAGATCAATTCAAATAGATGTGGTAGTCAAATTTCTTTTGATTTGAATGGATAATCAAATCAATTCAATTCAATTCGAACACAAACGATAATATGAAAATCAAATTTCTATCGATTTGAATTGGTAAATAAAATCAATCCAATACTAACACAAAGGGTAACACGTGACGATCATATTATTCTTTTACTTTAAATTGATAATTATATCAATTTAATCTCTATGCTAAAGTGATGGCAAGTGACAACATAGCATAAAATAAAATGATAATCATATGGATCTATACGAATTATTCAAACATAGAACAATCATCACAAACCATGACCAAATAAACAGATCTGAATCATAGTCATATTTAATTTACATCGTAATTGAATAATTTAATTAATTATTAAATTTAAATAAAGAATCTCACAATCGTTACGATTTTTGTCCAAAATTCGAAGTGTTCAGAATTCCTCCGTTTTAGTCCAGCTGCGTAGATCTGCTCAGTACAATCACAACGTCGCTGAAATCATCGAATTCCGGTTTGAAATGGATTAGATATGGTCAAAACAAATTATAAAATAAATTAGATTAATTATTTAATTGGTTAATTAAGAAATTAACCTTCTTCTTCTACCTCCAGTATTTGGCCGTTAGTTTCAATATAGGTTCAAAATTAGGGTAGGCTCTAATCTCCAATACACAGCACTAGGACCCGATCAGAAGACACTGGAGCGGAGAGGGGAGAAAGGCGCTCGAAGGGGGACCGGAATGGCTGAACTCGGTTCGGCCTAGGGTGGCGGCGACGGGCCCGAACGGCCACGGTTTGGGTACGGGTTTCGGCGAACTGGTGGCTCCAGACGAGATCCAACCGTATGAGATTGAAGAGGAGGAGATGATCTTTGATGTGGGATGAGAATTGGGTTTTAATTCGAAGAAGAGAGGGAGCAATTGGAAGAAGAAATTTCGGCCATTGGGGGTAGGGGACGGCGGCTGTGAGGAAGAGAGGGAATAGTGATTTTAGATATTAGGTTTTTCTCCTTTTTATATTATTTTATTGTAATTTTTACAAAAAAAACCATTTCTCTCATATTATTCAAAATCCAGTCCAACAGAAAGCTACCCTACCCAATAACCCCCATTCCGGATCCGTCTAGCCATGTCTCGCAGGCCCAAAAGGTCATCTTGACCCCCAATTTTCGAAATTAAAAAAAATCCTTTTATATTTTTAATTCTGACACAATCAAAAATCCGCCGGAGCCACATACGGACTCTGAAAAATCCCAAAAAAATATGTTTGGCTATGTCTCGACGATACGAACCCAACAAAATTATTTTCGTCGAATTCTGAGGCTGTTTGAAAAATGGCTTTTTTTAAGTCGTTCAATTTTGACTGTATTGACCCAAACACAGTTTCTTCTGCCACGCTCATAAACTGATTCTGAAAATTATGAAAATTGAACCCTAGCAATAATATGACATTCCGGTTCCAACCCAAGTGGTTTCGTCGAAAACGGGGTTCGTTTGCAAAATGTCTATTTTTCCATAATTAAAATATTATTTAAAAATGGAAAATTTTAAATTCTGGCAGATTTTCCTATAAAATTCTAAAAATAAAAAATTTAAATTTGCCCTGATTTTTGGGTTGTTACAATCGCCCCCACTTAAAAGCTTTTCGTCCTCGAAAAGGAAAAGTAAAGTAGGAACAAAACGGGAAAATGTGAAGTATTGAAAATGTACCTCACACAACCATCAGTCGGAGATATCTATTCTGCACGTGGGGTAGGCTTGCTTAATACTCCCCTCTGTTTCCCAGGTGCAGTCTCTAGGGTGTCCACTCCATTGCACCTTCACCAGATTGATTCTTTTATTTCTTAGCTCACGAGTTTCTCTACCCATTATTTTAATGGGTTCCCTTCTCACTTGCAAGGTCGGTGTAATTTCCAAGTTCTGTTGTGCAGCTTCCTCCACAACAAGATCTGGATCATGGACATGCCTACGCAGTTGGGATACATGAAAGACATCGTGTATGCCTGGCAGCCAATCAGGCAACTGTAATCTGTAAGCAAGTGTGCCAATCCTTTCAGTAATGGGGAACGGGCCAATGAATCTAGGTGCAAGCTTGCCAGTCTTCCCAAATCGTATTACACCATGTAGTGGGGAAACTCTAAGATATACCATATCACCAATAGAAAATTGTAAGTTTCTCCTCCTAGTATCAGCATAACTTTTCTGTCGGCTTTGGGTAGCTAATAATTTCTTCTTAATAAAATCAACTTTATCTGCTGCCTCTCGAATCATGTCAGGCCCCAGCACTAGACGATCACCGGATTCTACCCAACATGCGGGGGATCTGCATGGTCTGCCATAAAGAGCTTCGAAAGGCGACATCCCTATACTTGCTTGGTAACTGTTGTTATAAGAAAACTCGACCAAGTGTATATGATCCTCCCACGAGCCACCAAAATCTAAAATGCAAGCTCGCAACAGATCTTCTAGGATGCGGTTTACCCTCTCAGTCTGCCCGTCTGTCTGAGGGTGGTATGCTTTACTAAAATTCAGCTTGGTTCCCAATTCTTCTTGAAAGGCTTCCCAAAATTTGCTAGTGAAAATTGGGTCGCGATCACTGACGATGCTACTAGGGACACCATGCAGTCTGACAATCTCTTTCACATACAACTGCGCCAAACTTCTAGCTGTACGGTTGGATTTGACCGGAATAAAATGAGCAGTTTTAGTAAGACGGTCAACAATCACCCAGATACCGTCATTCCCCTTTCTAGAACGGGGTAAGCCATCTATGAAGTCCATGGAGACCTGGTCCCATTTCCAACCTGGAATCTCTAGCGGCTGTAATAATCCTGTTAGCTTCTGCTGATCACTCTTTACTAGCTGGCAGGTGGGACATCTAGCAACATACATAGAAATATACCGCTTCATAGATTTCCACCAAAATGTACGCTTAAGATCCTTGTACATCTTGCTAACCCCGGGATGAACACTGATTTTTGATTTGTGGCTCACATCCATGACTTCCCTTTTTAGTTCTGGGATGTCAGGTACACAAATACGCCCTTGCATTCTGAGAATTCCCTTGTCATCAATAGAAAAGCTTGATGCTTCACCTTTTTGAACACGCTCGGCAATCTTTTGAATAAATTTGTCATTCCTCTGAAGAGCGGCAATCTTGTCTATCAGAGAAGGAGTGATAATGAGATGAGCGAGAATGAGATTAGTGTCGGTGGCATTCTTTCGACTGAGCGCATCTGCTACAACATTCGCCTTTCCAGGCGTATATAGAATATCCAAATCATAAGCTGCAAGGAATTCCACTCATCTCTGCTATCTCAAATTTAGATCTTTTTGAGTGAAGAGATATTTCAGAGACTGATGGTCAGTGTAAAGCTCGAACTTTTCTCCCAATAAATAATGTCTCCAAATTTTCAGAGCAAAGACAATAGCCATAAGTTCAAGGTCGTGGGTGGGGTACTTCTTCTCATGGACTTTTAGTTGGCGACTAGCATAAGCGACAACTTTGTCTCTTTGCATAAGCACTGCGCCAATACCTTAAAATTAAAGATGAAGCATAACATGTTAAAATGAGTTTTGACAAAAAGGAAAATGTCACCTCAACCATGTTTATTTAAAATAAAATAGAGACAACCTTCTTTGGAAGCGTCGGTCCAAACCTTCAAATCCTGATTGCCATCGATGATGGTCAAGACAGGAGCAGTGGTCAGCCTCTTCTTAATCTCTTGGAAGGATGCCTCGCATTTTGGTGTCCAAATGAACTTCTTATGCTTTTTAGTCAGCTCAGTCAATGGACCAGATAATTTAGAGAAATCTCTCACGAATTTACGATAGTAGCCAGCCAAACCCAAGAAACTTCGTACTTCAGTGGGGGTAGTAGGCTGCTTCCATTCTTGGATGGCTGAGATCTTTCCAGGATCAACTGAAATACCTTCTTTGGAAACTACGTGGCCGAGGAATTTCACCTCTTCTTGCCAAAACATACACTTAGAGAATTTGGCTTTCAGTACATTTCTACGAAGAATTTCTAAGACTTCTTTCAAATGTTTTTCATGCTCCTCAACAGATTTTGAAAAGATAAGAATATCGTCAATGAATACAAGCACAAATTTATTAAGGACATTTCTAAAAACGCGATTCATTAAGTCAACAAAATAAGCTGGAGCATTGCACAGCCCAAAAGGCATTACTAGCCATTCATAAAATGTGTCAGGCCCTCTAAAAGCAGTGAGAGGGATACACTCTTCTGCGATGCGTAGTTGATGGAAACCTGTGGCTAGGTCCATCTTAGAGAATACACGAGCTCCATGCAATCTATCAAGAAGATCATCAATGCGGGGAAGAGGGTATTTGTTCTTTAATGTCTGTTTATTAAGATCACGATAGTCCACGCAAAGCCTGAGGGTACCGTCAGATTTAGGCACAAACACCACTGCTGCGCCCCAACTAGAAAAGCTTGGTCTGATTAGACCCTTCCATAAAAGCTGTTTGGTTTGATTGCTCAGCTCTTCTTTCTCTTTTGGAGACATCCTCCGTATAGCATGAACAACTGGTCTAGCATCAGGAACCAATTCGATTTTGATGTCAATTTCTCGACGAGGAGGCAAGCTATCCACCTCTTCAAAAACATCAGCATAATCTCTTACAATAGGAATATCTTCAATAGAAGCCGGGGTGACTTCTAAAGAAGACCAAAATTCTTTTATGTTGGTGGCAGAACCGTGGCAAGGAATAGTGATAATATCGCCAAATTTGGTTTTAATTCCAACCACCCTTTCAGCGCAAATTAATTCAGCTTCAAAATTTTCAAGCCAGTCGAGTCCAAGAATAATATCATATACAGAAAAACTCATAATGATTAAGTTAAACGGGAATTGAAAATAGGAGTAAGAAATGGGTACTCGACAATACTGGTCCAGATAAGTGTGCCACCTATCGGACTATGTGCATTGAATGGTTCTTTTAATTTTCTTGGTTTTAATTTCAGCTTCTTAATTGTGTCGACAGAAATAAAACTTCTAGAAGCACCAGTGTCAAAAAGGACAGTAACGGGGATATTCTTAACATTAATGGAACCACTGAGAACATCAGGTTTACCTGTACCTTCCGAATTAGAAGCTGGTGCAGCAGGTTCACCATAGACATGAGCCACCTCTGATTTCTTAAGCAACGGGCAATCTCTGATAATATGACCAGGCTTGTGACAGTTGGAACACTCCCTCTTGTCATGTGAGCTTTGACTGGGTCCGGTCTCATTTCTTTTCACATTCTTAGGAGCTCGGCACTCTTTTTCATAATGGCCAGTTTTTTCACAGTTATAACACTTGATCTTCGCCCTATCTCTCTTCTGACTATATGGCTTTTCTAAAGAGGAACTTCCTGTTTCTGGCTTTTTATCTGCCTCCTTCTTCTTGGTATTGGATTTCTTCTTCTCCTTATCCTGTTGGTTTTCTTTCTGGTCATTCTCTTCAAAGCGACAAGCCATCTCTATAATCTTAGCAAAGGGACGCTCTATATGGTTCGTGACACGGTTGTGATACTTCCTTGCCAAGCCATTGATAAACCTTTTATTCTTCTGAGTTGCATCCTGCACCAACTCTGGAGCATACCTTGAGAGCTCTTCAAATTTCTTTACATATTCAGGAACTGTCATTCCTCCTTGCTGGAGGTTGGCAAACTCATCATGTAATTTTTCCACTTCATGAGGTGGGACATACTTGGCATTAAATAACTCCTTGAATTTGGCCCATGTAACTTCAGCTTCCACAACTCCTATCATACTGAGCTCCCACCAAATTTGGGCTTGTCCTTGCAAAAAACATACCGCCATGAATCGCTTGCGATGATCCTCTAGCTCCAAACCATCCAGAATCCTCTCCATAGTCTTTAACCAAGCTTGGGCCTCCGTAACAGATTCATGGCCCATGAAATGGACTCCCCCCAAATTATTTATTTTCTTCTTAACTTTATCAAGATCGAAAGCAGGTGGAGGTGGTGGTCTTACTTCCTCCTCTCTATCTGGTTGGTTGGAGGCCACTGAAGCGGTATTTTCCCTCATTCAAGGTGCTCCACCTCTAGCTCTAACTCTGGCTCGAGTTGCCATTTTACTTAGTCTGTACGTTCAAGAAGAAGGTGTCAGACCAAGTGAAATGAAAATTCAAAGGAAAAGGTAGAAAATATGGAAATGGATAAATGACTGTAAAATATGCGCTAAACTGTCATACTCATTCTAGGACTAAATAATCCCATCTCTAATGAGGCGTATTGATATAAATATGTTATATTCCAAAACTAAGGTTAAAACCAAAGCTCTGATACCAACTGGGATAACCCCGAACTTCCGCATAACGAAAGCAAGGATGATCATTGGAATACAACATAAATATGGCAATACATAACACAGATAGCAACATAAATATAAGAAGACTACATCATAACAACATCATGGCAGCAGAAATAGATGTCATCAAAATATAGAATCCCACAGTCACAGAAGTTCTAATTATTACATCAGAGCCAAATAGAATATAACGTGACTCAAAATTCCAAAGTACAGGATTAAAACTGGATAAGTCTAAATGTCTCAAGAACTCAGTAATTGTCTAAGAGAAAATAAAATGAAGAAAAAGAAAGATAACAAGTCTTCATCCCCCAAGTCACCTCCACAATAGAAATCTCCAATCAAGAACTTCAAGCAAGAACTCCAAGCAAGAACTCCAAGCAAGAACTCCAAGCAAGATAAATAGAAACCTGTCAATTTGCTGCCCGTGTAGAGAGAGGGCACCCGAGTTTGCAAGGTGAAACAAACAATAGGTCAGTCATGGGACTGGTGTGAAAAACTTATAATAACTACTGAAAATGACAAATCTAAGGACCACGCCACTTTCGTGGAACGGGTTTACTCCAATAGATTGGTTGTGCATATATTTATTAAATAAAAAGAGTAACGCAATGTTTTTGTAAAAAATGAAATCATTATAAGACTCAGGTCCTATCACACAATGCAACGCACACCAGAGGATAGAGTTTTTTCCTTATAATGATCAAAAATGCAGAGTACGAGTCAAATACTATTTCATATCATAAGTGTGTAATATGTCTTAAAATATTTCAAAATAAATGTATTAATCCTAGACGACATAGTACCCCATCCTACTATGTCGCCCTAATAAATATACAATCAAGTCCGTCATCTCGTATTGGAAAGTTGGGTTCTCATACTGAGTCAAGGCTAGGAGCGAAATCCTTACCGATTCGAGACACTCTAGCAATGCCCCAGGATTGGTACTCTGTCCAACCCTTGGATCCTATAGGGCCGGTCCACACTTACTTTTGTGGATTAGAAATGCCTGAACACACGTTTCCCGATCCTAATGGATCTCTAAATTGGCCAGTCGCGACCAATATAACCGAGGTACCTCAATCCAACAACCACTTAGTAAATATCAGTGCTGGTAGGTCACTGACACCACTTTTAGCTAGAAAGAAACGTGCGCACTCCCTGCGTTCCCTTGCTCCGTTTTAGACTCCACCGGGGTGTGAGGCTCGCGAAGTAACGTATACACAAAGCTGCGTCCATACTGGACCATGCTTTGATCATTCTACAAGGCTCTGCTTTGCAACAATAAGCCTTGTTCGAGTGCACTTGACATGTCACATCGACAACTCATATCACGCGATCGAAAATTATTTAACATAAAAAGGGGTGTTAAGCAAGAGGATAAATCCTCCGCCACCAAGCCTTTATACATCAAATAAAAACCAATTTTATTACATGAAATAAATTTCGATGTCAGGCATGCGATCCATTTACAAGTCCGTCCTGGGTCTGAACGAAACCGGAGTCGTCTTATTTCGTGGGAAATAAAGACACTCGCAAATCCGAACCATCAACAAGAACGTCCGGACGATCACCACCATCGACCCATCAAGGTAGCTACTCCCATTAAGGCCAACAATAGCAATACAACCATCCGCCTTGAAGATCGTCGGTCTTCAACCGTCGTCTTCAACTCTTCAATCTAATGTCGCCGTATAATTATTTGAAATGAGATTAAACTCGGTTTTCCAAATAATTTTCGTAGTTGTATAAATTACAAAATCAACTTTGTATTGCTAGAAGTGCTTTATAATGCTTTCCACTATTCCTATTTAGTTAAAATAGTTTTATTATTTTCTTAATGACGCTTCAGGTCAATAGATGGTCGTGGCGCTGTTTTTCCCAAATGTTGATTTACACCTAACTCAAGATCTGACCGTTGGATTTTGACTAAATCTATACCGTTAGAAAAATTTTCCCAAGACGGTCCTAACGGGTCCGGCCTTGGAAAAATCCGACGGTTGGATCTTTCAGTAAGATCATTTAAAGTTATGTTTTCGAAATGCGATCTACCGTATCCGATTCGCTTTAATTTAATTAATACTTATATTTATAAATAAATATAAATCCATTTGGCGATTCACACAAGTCAGTCAATACAAACAAGTAAGTGCAGCCAATCATAACATGATTCTGTTTATGGTTTTGTCTTCTCTCTTATCATATGTAGATTTTGATAAAATGACATTTCTAGTTCAATACCTCTTTATTTGTATATGAAATTGTATTCCATAACTTTATCGATTTATTTATGTATGAAAATGTATTTCATAACTTTATCTATTTATTTAATCAAAACAATGTGAATAAAAATGAAGTTTGTAAATCTTGTCCTTTTATTAATAAACATAGTATTAATAAAAGTACATTTCTAATCTTATATCTTTTATTTACAGTAGAAATTTGCAAATAAAAGTGACCTACATAGTTTGTATCTTTTATTTACACTAAAATGTAAATACAAGAGGTTCACATAATTTAAACTTTTTATTCATTCTAGAAAATGTGAATAAAAACAATTCACATATTTGTTCTTTTTCTTTACATGAAAAAATATCAATAAAGACACTTCACAAATTTTTATTCCCTTTTTGTCTTACATGTGAAATGTGAAATAAAATGATGTACATATTTTGTTCTCTTTTGTTTACATATAAAATGTAAATCAAAACAATTCTCATATTTTGCCTTTTTACATACAAGGAAAATTGTATAGAAAATCAATTCACACATTTTGTTCTTTTTCTTTTACACGAAAATGTAAATCAAAACAATTTGCATATTTTGTGCTTTTGCATACAAGGAAAATTGTATATAAAACCAATTCACACATTCTGTTCTTTTTCTTTTACACAAAAAAAATGTAAATGAAGTGATTAACATGTTTTGTTCTCTTTGTTTTACATAAAAAAAAATGTAAAATTAAATGGTTCACATATTTTGTTCTCTTTTGTTTAACCTATAAAATGTGAACAAAATGAGTTATACATTTGTGTTCTCTTTTGTTTTACATATAAAATGTGAAATAAAATGGTGTGCATATTTTCTCCTATTTTACTTTACATAGAAAATGCAAAATAAAATGATGTACATAATTTGTTCTCTTTTACTTTACATAGAAAATGCAAAATAAAATTTTGTACCTAATTTGTTCTCTTTTACTTTACATAGAAAATGCAAAATAAAATGATGTACCAAATTTGTTCTCTTTTACTTTACATAGAAAATGCAGAATAAAATGATGTACCTAATTTGTTCTCTTTTACTTTACATAGAAAATGAAAAATAAAATGATGTACCTAATTTGTTCTCTTTTACTTTACATAGAAAATGCAAAATAAAATGATTTCAATGTTTTGTGTTTTTCTTCATTTATAATAGAAATTGTAAAACAAATTGATTCTCATAAATTTGTGCTTCTATTTCACAATAGAAAATTGTAAATAAGGTGATTCTCATAAATGTTCCTTTTACGATAGAAATTGTAAATAACATGATTAACATATTTTGTTCTTTTTACTTACCTTGAAATTGCAAATAAAGTGATAAACATATTTGCTCTTTTCTTTTACAAAGAAAATGAAAATAAAGTCAATAACATGTTTTGCTTCTTTTTCTTTAAAAAAAAATGAAAATAAAGTCAATAACATGTTTTGCTTCTTTTTCTTTTACAAAGAAAATTGTATAAACACGACTCTTGCTTTTTTTTTCTTTTTTATTTACAAAGGAGATGGTATATAAGTGACTTCCACTATTATGTTCTTTTCTCTTACATAGAAAATGTATATAAGATAATTCAAATGTTTTGTTCTTTTTTACTTACTTTACTTTACATTTCTATATTGAATTGATAATACTAGATCAATTCAAATAGATGTGGTAGTCAAATTTCTTTTGATTTGAATGGATAATCAATTCAATTCAATTTAATTCGAAAACAAACGATAATATGAAAATAAAATTTCTATCGATTTGAATTGGTAAATAAAATCAATCCAATACTAACACAAAGGGTAACACGTGACGATCATATTAATCTTTTACTTTAAATTGATAATTAGATCAATTTAATCTCTACGCTAAAGTGATGGCAAGTGACAACATAGCATAAAATAAAATGATAATCATATGGATCTATACGAATTATTCAAACATAGAACAATCATCACAAACCATGACCAAATAAACAGATCTGAATCATAGTCATATTTAATTTACATCGTAATTGAATAATTTAATTAATTATTAAATTTAAATAAGGAATCTCACAGTCGTTGCGATTTTTGTCCAAAATTCGAAGTGTTCAGAATTCCTCCGTTTTAGTCCAGCTGCGTAGATCTGCTCAGTACAATCACAACGTCGCTGAAATCATCGAATTCCGGTTTGAAATGGATTAGCTATGGTCAAAACAAATTATAAAATAAATTAGATTAATTAATTAATTGGTTAATTAAGAAATTAACCTTCTTCTTCTACCTCCAGTATTTGGCCGTTAGTTTCAATATAGGTTCAAAACTAGGGTAGGCTCTAATCTCTAATACACAACACTAGGACCCGATCAGAAGACACCGGAGCGGAGAGGGGAGAGAGGCGCTCGAAGGGGGGCCGGAATGGCTGAACTCGGTTCGGCCTAGGGTGGTGGCGACGGGCCCGAACGGCCACGGTTTGGATACGGGTTTCGACGAACTGGTGGCTCCAGACGAGATCCAACCGTATGAGATTGAAGAGGAGGAGATGATCTTTGATGTGGGATGAGAATTGGGTTTTAATTCGAAGAAGAGAGGGAGCAATTGGAAGAAGAAATTTCGGCCATTGGGTGTAGGGGACGGCGGCTGTGAGGAAGAGAGGGAATAGTGATTTTAGATATTAGGTTTTTCTCCTTTTTATATTATTTTATTGTAATTTTTACAAAAAAAACCATTTCTCTCATATTATTCAAAATCCAGTCCAAAAGAAAGCTACCCTACCCAATAACCCCCATTCCGGATCCGTCTAGCCATGTCTCGCAGGCCCAAAAAGTCATCTTGACCCCCAATTTTCGAAATTAAAAATAAATCCTTTTATATTTTTAATTCTGACACAATCAAAAATCCGCCGGAGCCACATACGGACTCTAAAAAATCCCAAAAAAATATGTTTGGCTATGTCTCAACGATACGAACCCAACAAAATTATTTTCGTCGAATTCTGAGGCTGTTTGAAAAACGGCCTTTTTTAAGTTGTTCAATTTTGACTGTATTGACCCAAACACAGTTTCTTCTGCCACGCTCATAAACTGATTCTGAAAATTATGAAAATTGAACCCTAGCAATAATATGACATTCCGGTTCCAACCCAAGTGGTTTCGTCGAAAACGGGGTTCGTTTGCAAAATGTCTATTTTTCCATAATTAAAATATTATTTAAAAATGGAAATTTTTAAATTCTGGCAGCTTTTCCTATAAAATTCTAAAAATAAAAATTTTAAATTTGGCCCTGATTTTTAGGTTGTTACAACAATTAACAGTGAAGATATGATTTGGAATTGTAAATCTTTTTATTAAGAATTAATGGAAAATTTCCAAAGTAAAGTTTTCCAATTTAATATATTAAATTGGAATTGAATGGAACTCGATTGGGTAATAATCGAGATGAGCTTCTGTAAAGGAAGAACGTTACTATATATGAAATTTAAAAGGCCTTGTCGTTATTCCTTTATATTATTAGCCTGATACGGAAATTTATATCGATTATATATTAATCTGTTTTCTGTGAAGATTCTATAGTTAATGGAAGCTGATTTGGGTTTATCGTGAACTGTGTTTCAAAGGACATTGGTTCTTTAAACCAGTTAAAGGAAAGATTAATTTCTTAATGGAATAATCACAAAGTAATGATTTATGATATTAAAACCAAGTTGGAGTTTTAATGAATCTTTAAGTAGATTAAAATGAGAATGGGATAATTAAGTTTATTGAATTCATCAAATGATCGAGAATGGAGTACCACCAGTTTTACTCCAGGAGATAATTAAATTTTTAATTAGATTTGAACGTGAAATGGTAACTAAATTTACTGATAACACAGTGGGTGTTAGATATGGAGTACTACCAGTTTTGCTCCATGGGATTGGGATAACAAAATAAATGATTATTTCGGAAAGGCTCGATAATCCCGACTATTTTTATAAACCTTAATTTGGTTTAGAATTATTAAAGGATAAAATAAAATCTTTTGAAAACGATTTCAAAAGGAAGATTAAAGACAAAATTTAAAAGAATTTATCTTTGATAAAATTAATGGGAACCTTTCCCTAAAGATGTGAAGATTTGAATAAAATGAATATTCTTAATTGGATTGAGGCGTATGATGTGTGTTTGTAGCACTTGATTATAAGATACGCGAGTTATTCAGAAAGACCGGGTTTAACCCATTCTGGATAACTGATACGGCGACTAAATGTCGATGATATGAAGACGGTGGTTGAAGACCGGAGATCTTCACATCATTTGGATGATTATGATGTCTTGATTGGGATGTACACCCAATACAAGGTAATAAGTGGTGATCATCTAGACGTACTTGGAGATGACTGGATATGCGAGGGCCTCTCTCCTGTATTGGACATACGAGACGAGGAATAAGGTGCCTCCGGTTTCGTTTAGACCCAGAACGGACTTGCAAATAGGTGGTATGTCTGACAATGTATTCCTTTATATTGTATTCATTGATCTCTGCTAAATATGTATCTGTTTGGTGGCAGAGAATTTATTCTCTTGCTTAACACCCTTCTCTAAGACATACGAGCTTAGAGATTATATATTGGTGGAAATCAGTGGTATGGTGTGGATTGACAGTGTGGTATGCTGAGTTGCATGGATCAAAGCTTTTGTTGAAAAGCAAGGCTTTGTGGTTGATGATCAAAGCACAACTTTAATTAGCATAGCTTTGTATAGCGTTAATTCGCGAGCTTTACACTCCGGTATGAACCAGAAACGGGATGAGGACTTCAGGGAAATGGACATATGTTAGTTTCTAGCTACGAGTAATGTCATGGTATGGAGCCCAGACTATTTACTTATGTGGATGTTGGAAAACTTTATTGATGGAAAAGTGAGGTACCTCGGATTTGATATTAGAACTGAATAAAAGGTTCTAGATGGTCGACTGGACTGACCATTTTGGAGGTTCGATAGAACCGGATAACATATAGTTTATGGTATAACTAATCATCAATGGATGACCAGCCCTATCGCTAACCTAGGGTTCACTGCAGGGGATCCTGAGGCATTGCTAGTGTGTCTTGAATCGGTAAGGAGGATCGCTTGCCTTGGTTCATGGATGGAAATCCAATTTCCCATACACGATTTTACGGTTTTTGTTTAAACCTATATGGCGATGTAATATAATGGTACATACGCCACTAATGATTGATACATTTATATTTGAAGTTGATTTCGCTATCAAGCATATTGGCTATTGTAAGGTAAAACTCTATCCTCGACTGCATTCATTGTGTGATGGGACCTGAGTCTTATAATAGCTTCATTTTTCTCTTTAGCATTGCGTTGTTTTTTTTATGCACTAGTACCCACGGGGGATAAACCGTTCCTTGTTATACAGCGTGGTCCCATGATTTACCTAACTTTAAAATAAAAGCTAATAATTGTTTTAGTTCTCACACCAGTCCCATGACTGACTCGGAGTTTATTGTTTTAACCTAAACTCTGCATGTCCATATTTTCCACATGGGCAGCTAATAGTTTTGGTTTGCAGATATTTCTTTTCACAGGATCCTGGATTACAACTGGAGCTATATTCAGAAAGCTTTGCATCCGTGTATTTCTTTCAGTTGTGCTAGTTGATGTATTTTCGTTTTGCATTGTATTTATACATTTAATTTCCGTTGTTTTGTAATTTAATATCTGATATTATTTTTCCACTGTATATTATTTGAACTCTGATATATTCTTGTACTTTGATGTAAATTGTTGTAATAGCAATGGGATGTTCAATTGTTTGTGTTCTGATGCGTCGTGTTCTCAAAGCAATCCGGGCTCCTCCGTCTCTTCGGGGATCGGGGAAGTCTGGGTCGTTTCAATTAATTTGAACATTCTTTGCTATGATTTGGTCCAAACCTCTCAGGTCATGTAACTCAAATAGATATCTGCTATAAAAATTCTTAACAAAAGGAAATAGGGAATCTAAGTAAATAAATTCTTAAAGGTCAGAAAACCCAATGTATCCATCAACACAGAGATATTTAAAGAATATTATTAGTGCAAGAGAATATACAAAAATAACAATTATTTGTTAAGGCAATATCATGAACTATTTTATCACATGCTTCAATTTTACCATCCATACTAGCTATATTTCTCGTTCTATGAGGTATTACAAAATTTTGCTAACATATAAGTTTAAGGGTGCTTACCAAAAGCTTCTAGGCGGCAAATGAAAAAAAAAGTTATATCATCTAAAAGATCGGCAAGAGGATTGGCATGCATGAGAGGAGCATTATTATGGGCATAAGCCAAATTAGATGAGACACCGGTGTAGTCTGGAACCAAATTAGGCACAACATGCCTCGAACCGGAAGGCGATAGTCCAAAAGGTGGGATCTTCGGCACTATAATAATAACAAGTGCTCATATACACTCAACGCCATGAGCAAACAAAAAAATCAAAGCAATACAATATTGTTTTCATTTCATAATTATGAGTATATTAATTATTCCACAACAAAAAATCATAGAAAACCAAAAAAAAAATCACAATTATGTTTTTCATGGCACTATAAAATTTTACACTCATGTTTGTAAAAATTGTAGAATGATGGATATATTGCACAAAAGGTATGTTATAAAGAAAAATAAAAATTTAAAGCAAAAAATCCACACTTGTTTTTTTCAAGGCATTACAAACTTCAATTTTAGAAAGATGAATACATATTGGTACAATTAAAAACATACCTCTCATAATCATTCAAAATTCAGTTTCGCGAGCTAATAAGAAAGTGTGTATTATGCTGTTGGGAGTCAAACAACTGTGCACTTAAAATAAAATCATCCATAGAGTAATAGTATATTGCTTCAACACTAATATTCATATAACTTATACGCAGATATATACACTTAAAAAAATATGGGATTGGAGGTAACCTTTGTTCAACGTGAGCAAATTCTCATTCCAGATCTAACGGTTTTTATCCTATGATTCACTAACAACGAATACCATTAGTAGTACAACATAAGTATAGATCAATGAGAGTTCGACAAGTAAAATATTTATCTTCCGGGTTAAAGAATATTATGCCCAAATTCAGCCACAAGGAACATGCATGCTTCAGATTTGAAGCCATTCAAAAAATGTATTATTTTATTCTTTCTTTCGTTATGGGGCTTAAGAAGGGATAGTCTATAATTTATGACCAATGTGCGAAGTTGAGATACTTGTTGGGTTTGGATTTGGTGAAAGAGTGTTATAGATATGAGATTAGGGATTTGAGTTACCAAGGGAGAGAGGAAGGCAAGCCATGATCTTATGCGAATATGATTGAAGGATAAAATATGGGTTTTAGAGCCAACGAAAATTTCGGTTTTGGAGCCAATGAAATTTGGTCTGGAGCCCCAAAGGGAAAGGTCGTAATACTTATTACAGCTAATAGAAAAATAAGAGTTTTAAGAAATTAGCATATTTTACAACTGGTAATTTAGCAATCGATAAAGGTTGCAATAGGAATCTATTATAACTAAGAAAAAAAGAGTCATTAAAAATATGCTTCTATTATAATTGATTGAAAAGAAAGATCGTAATATGTACCTACTCTATGCCACAAATTGAATCAGACAACAGCGATCACACAACATAAGATAGATTCTTCGTTATCCCACTTTTTTGCACAACATAAGGATAAATCATATGTTGTCTAGCAAAGCCCAAGAAATCGCTGTGTTATGAAGATTTCCTGCATGACATTCAAACAATATTTTATACGTTGTTTGATTTCAGTTACATAAAAAATTATATTTGGTTTCACACAATTGTTTTTTCCTCCAAAATGTTGGTCAACATTTTATTTCCTTCTCATATTTTTGATATGATTTCAGACCATACTTTTATGTAGTTTGATTAGAGTTATGAAAAATTCAGATTTGGCTCTAAAGAAATTTGCTCTCCCTCCAAAAGCTAATCAATAGTTTGACTTTTCCTTTTCTTATTTTAATATTGTATTCAGACTGTATGTATTTGTTGTTTGAATAATTAGTAAACAAATTTACTTGTCGGTCCGTTTCCACGTCTATGTTTAATCATTTCCATTGTTTGTTATGTTTGTTAACTATTACTTTTGCAGATCCATATTATACTTTACTTTCCCACTCACTGTTTTATTTTCCCCCTTCTTCTTTTTATTATTTTTCACTTTCTCTCTCCCAATGATTTTTCTACCTCAAAACCCAATCAAACCCGCGAACTCTAATCTCGATGATTCGGCAGCGAAACCCTAATATATGCAATGTTAGGTAAACCCCAATTCACTTATGTTTTGTTTAAGGAAATATGATGATAATTTGGTGATTGTTATCAGTTGTTATTGGTTGTTCTATTGTTAGAAATTTTGGTTATTGTGCTTACTGCAATTGTACTCTGTTATTGTTCTTCTTCTTGTTGGTTAGGCTACTCACTGATTTTGGTTTTTATTCATTGGTTTCAACTCTATTGTCTAATGTCAGTTAGTATTGAATAAAAAATGGTTTATACAGAAATAAAATGGTTTGATTAGTTTATACTTATTGTATGTATTTATCATTATGGCTTTCAAGTTCTCTGAAAAAATGATAAACTTGTTCATTTTGTTTATTTGTAGGTGGATAATTTGAGTTACAGGATAACAATAAACTTAGTTCATTTAGTTTTATTTGTTTATGGAAAATCATGGATAAAGGCGGATAGACATTCACATAAATTTGAAAAGGGATTAACATCATTCTTTGAGTTTGCATTAGCTAATTCCATGGATAAAATTAATATCATGTGTCCTTGTTTGAAATTTTGCAACACATGGATTCTCCATTTCAGCTATTAAGTACCATATTTATTTAAATGACATTGATGGGTATTACCAGCTTTGGAGGTGTCATGGACAACCAAATATAGTTGGGTTTGAGCATAATAGCGGAGAAGAATCTGAAAAAGAAGATGGGGAATGTCACGGTGATGTGTGGGAGGATGAGGTAGATGGTTAAGAATTTCAGGATGAACATATGTCAAATGGCTCAGATGAGTTTTTAGAGTATGTAGAGGATGGTGATAAACCAATGTACCCTGGCTGTACAAAGACAACTAACTTGAACGCTTTGATTCAGATTTTCAAGTTGAAAGCAAGGCATAACAAGACTGATAGCTGTTTTATAGATATGTTATTATTGATTTGGGGTTTGCTTCTAGATGATAATTTGGTTCCACACTCTTTATATGAAGCTAGAAAAAGTCGCGATGCATTAGGTATGAAATATGAAAAAATTCATGCTTGTCCTAATGACTGCATGTTGTATCGAGGGCTGCATGCAACTAACATTCACTGCCAAGGTTGAAACGGATGCATCAGTCGACATATACATAAAAGAATTTTATATGGCATGACCATAGTAGGAAGAAAGATGGAATGCTGTGACATCCAACTGATTCCAAAACTTGGAATTTAATAGAAAAAATCGCCGGAATTTGGCAGTGACCGAGGTATCTCATGCTAGCACTATCATCTGATGGATTTAATCCCTTCGACAACCAAAGTAGCAAGAATTCTTGTTGGCCTGTTTTGGTTGTCAGGTATAATCTTCCTCCATGGCAGTGACTGAAGAGGAAGTTTATGATGTTGATGTTTTTAATTTCTAGACCAAAAGGTCGGTTAATGATATCGACATCTATCTTCAACCACTAGTAGATGATCTTAAGTTATTGTGGAAGGGTGTTGATGGAGTATACAATGCACTTAAAGGTGAATACTTTATGTTGAGAGCAGCATTTCTTTGAACTATTAATGACTTTCCCACTTATAGGAACTTGTCTGTAGAGTTGTGAAGGGTTACAGTGCTTGTTCAATATGCATCAATAAGACAAAACCAAGATACATGAAACACGGTAGTAAAATGTCGTTCGTGAGGCATCGGAGGTTCCTACCCCGAGATTATCCTTATCGGAAGCAGAAAAAAGCTTTTGACAACATAATAGAGAAGGACATGACGGGTGAAGAAGTGTTGGCAAGAGTGGATGGTCTGAACTATGTGTTTGGCAAAAAGGTAGAACCTCCTTCAGTGATGGGTTGTGAAGACCGTATCAAACCCGTTTCGAAGAAGAAGTCTATTTTTTTCTAGCTAGAGTATTGGCCATATATTCCGATTCGACATGTGCGTGATGTGATACATGTAGAGAACTGTGGTGAGGTCATTCTTGGTAATTAGTTTAATGTTCCAGGGAAGACAAAAGATGAGGCTTCTGTTTGATTAGACATGTGCACTACGGGCATTAGGAAGGATTTGGTAGCTAACGATGGTGCAAAAAATTCGAAGTTTCCTACAACTAGTTGGAACCTTCTTGCAAAAGAAAAGAAAATTGTTTGCAACTCTTTCTTTAACATGATTGTGCCATTGATTTTTCATCTAACATTAGGAATCTTGTTTTTATGCACGATTTAAGACTTATTGGTCTTAAGTTGTATGACTGTCACACCGTATTGCAATTTCTTCTCCCGGTTGCATTGCATTCTGTTCTAGAGAAGCCTATAAGGTATACAATCATATGCTACTGTCTATTCTTCGAGACAATATGTGCAAAAGTGATTGGTCCATCAAAGTTGGAAAAAATGCAAGCTGGCCTTGTAATTATAATTTGCTTGCTTGAGAAATACTTCCCACCTTCATTTTTTGACATCGCGATTCATTTGACTGTTCATCTTGTGAGAGAAGTAGAGCTATGTGACCCTGTTTTTTCCGATAGATGCACCCCCTTTGAACGATATATGAAGGTTTTTGAAGGATGGGTGAAAAGTTGCAGTCATCCAGAGGGGTTCATAGCAGAACGCTACATAGTTGAAGTGGCTATTGAATTTTGTGTCGAACACTTTCTTGATAATCCTAGTACTGTTGGAATTCCACGAAGTTCCAGATTAGATCTCCGTCATGCAAATAAAATAAAATCAGGAATATTATACTTAGCAGTTCATAGAAAGGAATTTGATCAAGTACATCTCTGTGTATTGCATAATAAGGAAGATGCAAGGCCCTACTTTGCGTAAGTCTTATGTTACTTAACTATATACTGTTTATTGAATATGTGGATCATATTACATTTTTTACACGGCTAACTCGTTTAAATTTATTTTAATATAGTGAATACTTGAAGATATAAAGGCTGGAAAATGCTAGCAAACCAACCGAATTAGAGAAATGGTGGAAGGATAAGTAGAACAAGATATTTGCGACTTGGTTAAAGAAAAGGGTAAGTCATCGATTTATTGATGGCTTAATGTAATGCTTCCAACTTGTATTTTTTTTAGATTGAACGCTAATGCAGTGTTCATGCAGGTATCAGATGAACTTGCCATTCTTGGTAACAAAGTTTTAGAAGAATTAAGGTGGATTTCAAGAGGTCCATACCATCAAGTGCCTACCTTTGGTGCATACATGGACGATGGAGTGCTTTTCATTACCAAGGAGCATGATGGCATTCGATCAGTTTAGAACAGTGGAGTATTTTTTGAAGCAGATATAATGCTAGTAGCTAGTGTTATGGATAGAAACCCCACAACAATGGATATGGACTTTTACGGTGTGATTACACAAATTTGGGAGATGGACTACTACAACTTAAGTGTACCTATATTCAAATGTGACTAGGTTGAGAGTGTTAAGGGCATCAAAGTGGACGAAGTGGGGTTTACTTTGGTCAATCAAAATAGGGTAGGACATTTGAATGATTCTTTTGTCTTGAGTGCACATGTGCAACAATTTTTTTACATACAAGACCCACAGGATCCTCTATGGTCAGTGATTGTACAATTCCCTAATAGAAACTAGCATGGTGCTGATGAAGATGAGGAACTGGACGACATTGAAATGGACCAGCGACCATTTAATATCACAATGCCATAAGTGGAGACTTTAGACGACATTATCAGTGATGAACATAGAAATTATAGCCGGCCCATAAACGAGGAACTATATGTCTTTGAGATTTGAGTTTGTGTTTTTGATATGTTGGGGGGGATTATTTTTTCAAACTGCGTTGAGTTTGTGTTCTTCCATATGCTAGATCAGATTTGAATACTTATGTAGATTACTTGACAGTTTGTGTGTTTTGTTGCTTTAAAATATATGCTTTGTTGCTTTAAAATATATGCTTGTTACTTTAAAATATATTGTGCGGATTACTTATGTCTAATTGACTTCTTTATTTCAGGTTATGGCTCGGGAAAAGACAACTACAGCTTCGCCTTCTCGTTCACCTTCACGTCGTAAAGTTCAAAAAGATGTAGCTTTTCCTTCACCCTCACTTTCACGTCATAGCGTTCAAAAACATGTAGCTTCACCTTAACGCTCACCTTCTCGTTCACCTTCACGTCATAAAGTTCAAAAAGATGTAGCTTTGCCTTAACCATTACCTTCACGTCAAAAAGTTCAAAAAGATGTAACTTCGCCTTGACGCTCACCTTCTCGTTCACGTTCACATCGTAAAGTTCAAAGAGATATAGCTTCGTCTTCACGCTCACCTTCACGTCATAAAATTCAAAAATATGTAGCTTCGCCTTCACGACGTAAAGTTCAAAAAGATGTAGCTTCGCCTTCACGCTCACCTTCACGTCATAAAGTTCAAATCTCAAAAAAACTCGATAAGACAATAGAGAAGAAGTTAGGTAGTTCCACATCGAAGAGTGTTGCGGTAACATCCAAGAACATTGTGGCAACAATACCCAAGTCAGTTTCAAGTGATAACAGTCATGTAAAGTGGAAATTGATTGAGAATGAAGTTGGGAATGTAACTGTTGGATTGCAATTGCTGAAGCGAGGAATGGTGAGGATGAACCGTATTAACAAGCAAGTTGTTACGGAAAAGAGATGGAAGGTTGAATTCATGGCAGAGGGGAACCAATTGGCAAGACGTGGATGCAGTCCTACATTGGGGTGCAAGCACGAACAATTATCTCAATAGCTATTACTGATTGGAGACTTGTTCCTGCACACGAGAAGGACAATAGATTTTCATGTGATAGGTAAGTGAACTTTCTACTTGTTACTTGTACAATCTTAGCAATTATAAAAATATTATTATGTTAATTTGTTCACATACATGTAGAAAGCATTTGTGGTGCCAATAGAATGCAAAAAACTTATTATAACATCAACGGGGAATAAACTGAGAGAGTTCGAGAGAAGATTTGTCAGCAAGTACGTGGTACCCTATTTAGACTCCCCCGAGATGTTGGAGTTCCCTCTGTTCATTCAGAAGGGAGACTGGGATGTTTATTTTGCTCAATGGATTACAGGAAAAAAATTGGTACACCTTTGATTAACTTAAATATTAATTTTATATGAATTTAAGTTAACTCTTCTGTGTGTAATTTGTATATGTTTGTGCGTAATCTATTGGAAATTCGCAATGCACAAATAGAAAATGGGAAGGAAATGTGTACCCTCATCGGATGGCACGCAAAGGGTACGCTGATCTGATGCAATAACTGGTAGTGTTGCTTGCACGACTATGTGATATCAGATAAATGGACTGATAAATATAAATTGTATACTTTTGTTAGAATGGACTGATAAATGTTCTATATTTATGTATGTAAACAGTTGAAAACCACTCCATAGAAAGAACAGTCTCGTGGTATTATGTGGTTAAAGGCACGTCAAGACAAGAGTGGAAACTTCAAGGACCTAGAAACGCACGTCGTTCCCAAAAAAATTGTGAGTGTAATTAATTTGTTTTTACCTAATTTTTACCTTTCATTTATTGAAATAAAAGTAGATGAATCCAATATATTTGATTTTTTTGTCGGGATGCATTGGCTAAAGAAGTTGATTCTGGATCCTTTGAGGTAAATCGACTTAACGATGTTCTACTAATGGCTTTAGGGACCCCTGAGTATCCCGGTAGGGTACGAGCGGTTGGGGCTTTATCAAGCTTTAGGATTACTTCAATTTTCCAATAAAATATCAAAAGGAAAGATCATCGACAAATTTAAATATGATTCAGCAAGAGTTCACAAAATCATAGAAAAGGAAAACGCTAAGTGGGAAAATGAGAAAAAGGAAGAAATGGGTAAGCAACAGGCTTTGTCTGAGGAAAAATTAAAGCAGATAGAATCAAAGATTGGAGGCATAGAAGAATTACCTTATTCACCAAAACTATCTACACAAGGCAGTTGTTCCTAGGATGGTTTAGAGAAGGCAGCTGATGATTGTGAGCATGTGAAGAAGCAAGATGAAAAGAAGAGAATGGCACAAAAAGTGTTTCCAGTGTTTGCTGAGGAAAATGTCATTTCAGCAACAGCGGTTATTGAGGAACATGCTATGTCCCCAATAAGAAAATTTTCTAAAGATTTGAAAGCTTGTGAAAAAAAATCGGGTAAGCACAAGCTACCCTAATTTCTTTGATGATGTTAAATTGATTAGCTATGATAACATTTTATAATACATAATGTTTTTGGTGCAAGATGAAAGAAACCATACTTGGAAACAACAATGCTGAGTTTGCACTCGTAGTTGATTGTGTAGATAATGTCGTTGCATATGGAACTGTCACTTAAATCAATGTCTACGCCACACAGAAGATCCATGGCATCCCGCTTGCAAAAGAAAACGCACGCGTATCCATCACCAAAGTTGTTTTTCTTGATGCCTTGCTACAATTCCGTCAAGGGTGAATTTATGACAGTGCAAGATGCGCTTGGTGGTACATATATTTCTTGGCCGAGAAATTTTATCTCCAATGCTGTAACTAAGAAGGTAATTTCAGTATCTATAATTTTATATTTGATTGTCTACACTAGTTGACTGTTATTTACATAACTTAGAGGTTGTTAAGTCTGATGTTGTCAAGAATAAGAGGATGAAAAATTATTATGATGAGCCAGAGGATGACGACCTCGACATAGTGCCTGAGGTTGATAAGTCTGATGTTGTCAAGAAGAAGAGGAGGAAAATTGATCTCAATGAGCCAGAGGATGAAGACCTTGACACGTAGCCTCCTAAACTGCCTGTAGCACTAAAGGTGCTTTGTGAATGGGCGAACACATCCCTGAAGAATGGGACCACCATCAACACCGTGTTGGACGAGGAAATATTTGGTTTCCGAACAAAATTGGATATCTCAGGGACTGATTTAAATGCAATCACAAATCTTCTTCAGACATCTGCTCAAGCCCTTGTTTTTTATATGAGGTATGTGTTAATTATTCCTTGGACATTTCATAAATGCGCATTTCATAAATGAGCTTGTGCATTTCATAAATGTGCAAGCTCATATTCTCACATTTTAAAGTTTGCTTGAATTTTCTATTAGTTATAAGTATGCGGTCAAATTTAAAATGTGAACTTAAAATATGAACTGTAATTCTCATATTAAATATGCGGTCTAATTGTAAAGCTCATAATTTAGTTCCATGTTGCAATTTTAGTAAACGTTACATAAGAAAATATTAGCATTGATATTGAGAAAAACAAGTAGCATTACTAGGAATACTGCTACAATGGAATACATCGTTAACATCCACAATAACTGCTAGTACAGATACATAAGAAAATATCAGTACCGATATTCCAATATTATTATTCTATAATAATAATATTTTACTTTGAGGGATGATTTTATTCCAATATTTCTTGCAGCATATGAGTGTCTAGAACAACTTGTTTATATTTGTATATCTGATAATTGAAAATGATGACCAGATACTTCTTTTAATTAGTAAAAACGAAGCATTAGTGTTGCTCATGTTATTGCTGAGACATGCTAAGGTCGCAAATTTTTAATGTTGCATTTGGTGTTAATTACTCTTTTCTTATATGCTTTTATAGATACCTTCATAAAGTGCTGATGAAATGTAAAATGATAGAAATGATTGCCTTTATATACCCTACTTATATAGATGCACACAAATGTGGAACTTCAGCTAAATTAGCTTTTGGTTTGGAAAAACGGTATAACCAAGGGATTCCTGATCAGATTTTTTGGTGTCCTATAACTCAGGGTATGTATAGTATGGTTCTTTATATTGATCAACAAAATTTTGTACTTTTGAAAGGCAAGTAAAGTTTTATTCCCACTAAAACAATTACAAAGAATTACAAAGTATCAACAACGTGCACAATAGCTACACAACACTCACTAATTTCTCAACTATACGTTAATGAGAAGAAGAAAAATGCTGAATTCAAAATGAGACCCAGAAAAAAACTCATTACCGCAGCATATTACAATTAAACAATGTCGTGTACTATACAGTAAAAAATTAACAAAAAATTCTGCTTTACTCCAGAAGTCTTGATTTCATCTCATTAAGAACCAAATCTGAAATTCTTCATTAGCCTTCTATGAATAATGTTGCACAGTTCATTCACATCAAGGTTCTTTTCTCCAAATGCTCTTCTATTTCTTTCAGCCCATATCTCGTAAATGTATTTCTTCAAAATATTTAACAAAAACTTGGATCTATTATTTCTCCGCCTAGTTGATTTATATATGTTGTACCACTCTGTCTTACTATCACAAGATGGTCTATGGAAGCGTCCATTTGCTAATAGCCTCATCCAAACCTGAAATGCATAATTACAGTCAAAAAACAAGTGCACATTTATTTCATAGAAAACTTACATAAATAGCATAAACGGTCAGGCAATATACCGCTATTATGAAGTTTATCCTTTGTATTAACAGCATTTACCATGACCTTCCACAAAAGTAGATTCTCTTTTGCCGAATTACACATATTCCAAATCCTTTTGGCCCATGGAAATACTTGCTTTTATCCTTGCAAAAGAGAATATACATGCTTGATACATTGTGATTTATCCTTCCAAATTGAACAAACATTCCCATCCACCTTACAAAATTTTGTACTTGATTCATGCTATATATACTTTGTTTTGAATGCTGAGTGTAATTTTCAATGTTAAAAATCATTGGTGTTTGACGGTTGTGAATCCCACTAAACAAACTATGCATTTCATGGATACATTGAGAGGATAATTGTGTGGTGTTGAATGGATGAATATAATGAACAGGTATGTGAAACTGCTATTTATATTTGAGCGCTTTGGTGGTTAATTTATGTTTGTTTAATTTGCAATGTTAACATTTTGAGTATTTGTTTACTTTGCAGCTCCATTGCAATTTACAGTCAGGCCAAACTGAAAGACAATCAAGTTCAGTGGAAGCCTTATTTGGTATGTATACATGCATACTCAATATTTCTAAAGTCTGATGACTTTTTCTCAACATGATTGATTGAATTATATATGTTTATTTGATATCTATGCACGCTTCAGGGAGCTTCAAAATAGAGAGATCATTTGGCGTGTGGATTGTGGGTTATGCACTACATAAAAGACATCGTGGGAGACAACAACCAACTATGGGGTGCTTAGGTAATATATACATATATATGTCTCTTGCATACTAAATCCTTATGCTTTGAAAATTATACTTCCAGTACACTGCACCCTGGTTGTGTCCATTGTTATGCAGTGGTGTTGCCATTATTTAAGTCATGTTGTGTCCATTGTTGGTGCACCATGTCATTGTGCATTTTCTCCTATCCAAGATTGCACTTGCATGAGGGTATATTTCTTTTATAAATAATTAACATACACTATGGTCTGTTTATTTATGTGTGAATCATGGTTGTTGCAATGACAGGTGTTGCACCCATTTTAAAATGTCATCCATTAACATGACATACACACATGCATGGAACAATTGTTCACATATAATGTCTTGTGCAAATTTGATTTCTAAAATGCACATGTCTTGCTGCCACTTTATACGATGTCTATAATGTGATCTACTTATTCTCTTGTTGCTTGGGCCTTAATTACCACTATTTACTACATGATTAGTTGGGCTTTCCTCGAACACTTGTGTTAGCCTATTTAAAACTCGTGCATTACCATACATGTATATAGGCGAGATACAAGCCTAGTAAAGTTAACCTTTGCATTTCCTATTTGTTGCAGTGGGAGAAGAGTGTAAGCAGTAATTTTTCACAAAATGACATTGATGTCGTGAGGGTCGAATGGGCTACACACGTCTATAACTTTGTATAATAATAGTGTTGAATTCTATATGTGACTGCCAATTGAACCCTTATTAGTCAGCTTTGCTTATGTTGGTTTTGTTGAATTTTGTATACATGGGTTCAGTTTCCTGGTTAATGTACTTCATGTTGAATTGATGCTTGAATAGGATGTATTTGGATTGGTATCGATGTTGATATTATTTAATATTGTCTATATGTAGTAGAAATCTGAACTGCTTTGTGTTATCTGAATTGCTCTACGTTTCTTTATGTCATTTCATTTGAGAAGGAACAACACATACAAAAACTTATTTGGGTTATGTTAATTGCTTTAAAAAAAACATTTATTTGTTGTAAGAAGATGGCTGCGAAAATTAGTGGAAATATGCATTTCGTTAAGATAACGTAAAACAATTATTTTATTAACTTTCAGGCAACATATAATATTCATCACAAGTATCTATAAAAAAAAGAACATCACATCAGAAAACACACAACTATGTTTTTATATGTTACTCTAGTTCAAATTAGACACTGTATTATATTTGTGGTCAGATGTAGAATGAGACGATGCGGGATTTAATGACAGAGATATATGCAATTAGATAGCGGTGGATATCTGTCATCTAATTCGATTTCTGGCTTAGTGCTATTACAACCAAAAAAATTAACGAGTTATTGAAAATAATTGTATTACAACTTTTGGTCTATCAGGAGAATCAATGACTGCATCTTTGATGCACTGCTAGTACATCATATGAGAATTCTTAATTGGTTTAAGAGGTGAGTTAGCCCATTTCTTCTGAGTCTTTCAAATTCAATAAATGTTGGTTGATCGTATATTTCATTATATTTATATGATTCAAAGTATCATTTCCTATTTTATCCCTTTGAATTCCATATTCGAAGTTGCGGTTGGATCTATTCATTAAAAAGAATCGATTTGATACCCAAAGTGTTCTACAAAAGAAAGTGAACGTGCCACAGCTAGTTACTCCTTTTTTTTTACATTTTAAAGATTGGTATTCTACGTCCAATAGAATATCTCGATCTAAGTATGAAGGTAAGAATAAATACAATAATGATGAATGAAAAAAAAAGAAAATCCTTTGCTAGATAAGGTATTGTTAACTCTCAATTTGAATATCTCAAATGTTCCCCGAAATGGATCCTATCAAATATTTTACATTTTCTATGATGGTCTCTATTTTACGTATTCGGGGAATCCTCCTTAGTTGACGAAATATTCCTATTATGTCAATGCCAATTTCTAAAAAAAAAACATTTGTAAAAAGCTTTAATTACAACTTCCATTGTGCCACAGTTGTAAAATGCAGTCGTGATAGGGTTTTTCTATTATATTGTTTCGTATCTGAGTCCAAAACCTCCTTTGTATGCCCAGAGTGCTTTTTCCTTTGATTCGAGGATGTCCTTTTCATTATCATAGCTATCTCTTGACTTAGAATATCCTTAGCCAACCCTTTTTAAAAGCCCAAATGTTTTAGGATATATCGCTTACCCCTTTCCGGATGTAAGAAGTTTTCTTATTCTTCAGGATGAGCTTGGCTTCTACTTATTGCATAAATCTATTATTTAGACAACGACGAGTTACATGCATTAGAACAATAGATATACACTAGCAACTTGCTATGACAACTGGTTTCATAGTTAAGATATTATCTTTACTATTCCAAAAAAATATCAAGCTAATGGCAGTTTTATAGAAAAAAATCATGTTATCTTATTGTTTAGGAGTTTTATGATAATAAATTTTTAATGATAAGTTGGTGTTTTTGGTGCTTCTCCATAGCCTTTCTTGGAATGATAACCAAAAATTATTGTTTGGTATTACATACAAAAATGTTAGGAATCTTTATTGGTAATAATTTGGTGAAGTAGAAACATTATTCTAATGACTCAGAAATCATTTTAATGACCAGAAATTTATGACCTATTACGAACAATTTAACCATCCAAAAACTTTTTGGGAGTTTTCTTTCAGGAAAACTTCATATAGTGAAATAGGTTTCATTCTTCAAAGAGATGAGTTTTGACTCCTAGAAAATTATCATCTAGAGAAATGAAATATTAGCGAACTTGACTCCCATAATATTTTATTAGAAAATATGAATCTTAAATGAACTTGACTCAGAGAGTCTTTATCTAGGGAGATGAAAGTTAAATGAAATTTGACTCCCAAAGCCGTTTATCTAGGGAAATGAAACATAAATGAACTAACATCCAGAATCATGTATCTAGCGAAAGGAAACTTAAATAAACTTGTCTCCTAGAAACCTGTATCTAATAAAATAAAACATGGTGAACTAAGAGACCATTAATCTAGTATTCTTGCCTACCTAAGAGGGGCCTAAATGCATCAAGGCTTTTCTTTGATGCTAGTCAAGGGCTTATCTCTTGTCTTCCTCACGATGCTCCAGTGCGGCATATAGCGACATTGAATGCTTATCACTTTGAGAATAAATAAAGGGTTTCCTCCCTTTAGGACTTGCCAAAATGGGCCAAACTTGACTTATTTGTTAAGGGATTCAAACATGTCTAGCAAGGGGCGCTTCAATAGGAATACAGAGGCATTGAGTGATCATTACCTTAAGTCTATGCCAAGGGTTTCCTCCCTTTATAAGATACCTGGATGGAACAGTGATTAATCTTACTTTTTAAGGCTTCCTGCCATCTTCCAAGGGTTCTTCAGTGAGGCGTGTAATGACGTTGAAGACTTATTACACTGAAATTGTATCAAGGGTTTTTCCTTTTTCCTCTTGGAGGTTCTTTAACATTGGTCGGAGGTACTTATGTACTGAAACGACCCAAACTCGCCCTTACGAGAAAGCCCAGATTGAGTTGAGAACACGACAATTCAGAATACAAACATAAGAACATTTCATTTCTTATTACAACAATTTACATCAAAGTACAAGAATATAAGAATATACAGAGTATGAATAAATAATATACATCAGGAAAATATCAGAGATTAAAATACATTACATAGCAACGGAAAAATAATACATAATCACAACTGAAAGAAATACGCGGATACAGAGCTTTCCGTATATAGCTCCAGCTGTAAATCCAGGATCCTAGAAAAGAAAAATCTGCAAAACCAAACCTACTAGCTGCCTGTGTGGAAAATAGGGGACCCAGAGTTTAGGTTAAAACAATAAACTCCAGGTCAGTCACGTGACTAGTGTGAGAACTAAAATAGTTATTTAAAACTTTACTTTAAAATAGAGTAAATCAAGGGACCACGCCATATAACACGGAACGGGTTTCCACCCAAGAATACCAGTGCATATAAGAAAAAAGCGCAATGCTTTTTGGAAAAATGAATCTATTATAAGACTCAGGTCCCATCCCACAATGCAACGCAAGCCGGAGGATAGAGTTTTCCCTTATAATAGCCAAACATGCTTGATACGTTTTAAAACAAATCTTTTGATATTACTATAAGTCCATAGTGTGTCAAACAACTTCAAATTAAAAATGTATCAATCATAGACGGCATAGTATCCCATGTTACAATGTCGTCATATAGGTTTACAACTAAAACCGAAATGTCACATATTGGAAATTGGATTTCCGTCATGAGTCGAGGCAAGAGATCGTCCTCACCGGCTTCGAGACACTCTAGCAAATGCCTCAGGATTCCTTGCAAGGAACCCTGGATCCTACAGGGTCGGTCCTCCCTTACGTTTGAGGATTAGTTATTCCTGAACACACGTTTCCCGGTCCTATAAGACCAATCCATCGGCTCCATAGTAACTGATATATCCGAGGCGCCTCGCTATCCATCATCCACATAGGTAAAAATAAATAAATCTCTGGGCTCCATACCATAACACCACCCATAGATAGAAGGAAACCTCATGTCCTCCCTGCGTCCCTAATCCCGTTTTTGACTCATACCAAGGTGTGAGGCTCGTGAGTTAGCGCTATACACAAAGCTATGCCCTTTAAGGCCGTGTTTTGATCATCAACCACAAGATTAGGATTTTCAACAGAAGCCTTGATCATTTGCATCTCAGTATGCCACACTGACAATTCACGCCATGCAACTGATGTCTATCGATATATAACCTCTGAGCTCGTACGTCTTAGAGAAGGGTGTTAAGCAAGAGAATAAATTCTCCGCCACCAAACATATATATATTTAATAGAGATCAATCAACACAGAATAAAATCCAATGTCATACACACATCCATTTAATAGTTCGTTCTGGGTCTGAACGAAGCCGGAGGCACCTTATTCCTCGTCCCGTGTCCAATACAAGAGAGAGGTCCTCGCATATCCGGTCGATCTCCAAGTACGTATGGACGATCATCACTTATTACCTTGTCTTGGGTGTACCACCCAATCAAGACATCAGTAATCTTCCAAACGATGTGAAGACCTTCAGTCTTCAGCCATCGTCTATATCGTCGACTTATCGTCGAATCAGTTATTCAGAACGGGCGTAAACCCGGCCTTTCCGAATAACTCGCGTATATAATAAACAAGTGCTACACAAACATAACATACGCCTCATTCCAATTCAGAATATTCTTTCATTCAAATATTAACATCCTTTGGAAAAGGTTCTCAATAATTTTATCAAAGATAAATTCTTTAAATTTATTCTTTAATCTTCCTTTGGAGATCATTTCTAAACCAAATTAAGGTTTATCAACTAGTCGGGATTAGCGCACCTTACCGAAGTAATCATTTCTTTTATTTCCCAATCCCAATCTATTCATCCCTTAGAGCAAAACTGGTAATACTCCATATTAACACCGCAGTGTTATCGGTTAATTTAATTACCATTTCACGTCCAAATGTAATTAAAGATTCAACTATCGCTTGGAGTAAAACTGTTGCTACTCCATTCTCGATCATTTCCCGAATTTGATAATTTAAATTATCACATTCTCATTTCTATCTAATTAAAGATTCATTAAAACTCCACTTAGTTTTAATCTTCCCAAAAATCAATATTAATGATTATTTAACTTTGGAAACACAAACATGCCGCATTGACAATCTACACTGTACTATTGATTTCTGCCTATATATACCCTCTAAGCTCGTACGTCTTAGAGAAGGGTGTTAAAAAGGAGAATAAATTCTCCACCACCAAACAGATATATATTTAGCAGAGATCAACCACAAAGTTCGAAATTCAATGTTAGACAGTAGTCCTATCTTTAAGTGGGTTAAATAACTAATGTCATTTAAAACATAGTTCACGATAAACCCAAAATCACATTCCATTAATTATGGAATCCTCATGGAAAACAGATCGATATATATATATATATATATATAATCGATATCAATTTCCGTATCCGACTAATAATATAAATGGAATAACAACCAAGCATTTTAAATTTCATATATATTACCAGTCTTCCTCCGCATAAGTTAACTTCGATTATTATCAAATCGATTGCCATTCCATTCCAATTTATTGTATTAAATTGGAAAAATTTACTTTGGAAAATTTCCATTAATTATAAATAAAAAGATTTATAAATTCCAAATCACATTTCATTGTAAATCAGGTTAAAGAACGAATGTCGTAAAAAACACAGTTCACTATAAACCCAATTAACATTCCATTTTATTCCAATTATTAAATATAATTGGAAACTCTAATGATCTTAATTAAAAGATTTATTCTTTTCACACGGGGTTCAAGAACAGTGTTACTGAAAGCACCATTCACGACAAACCCAAAATCCAATTCTTTTATTCAATTCCAATTTAATATTAATTAATTGGAAAACTTCACCAAATCTTAATTAAAGGAATTATACTTCTTCTCAACTGGGTTTAAGAACAGTGTTATTTAAGACACCGTTCACGACAAACCCAAAATCCAGTTCTTTTATTCAATTCCAATTAAATATTAATTAATTGGAAAACTTCACTAAATCTTAATTAAAAGATTTATTCTTTTTTAAGAACAGTGTTATTTAAGACACCATTCACGAAAAACCTAAAATCCAATTCAATATCGAATACAAGGCTCTGAATAGAAATTATATCGACTTATATTCAATATCAAATTCTGAAACCAACAAATATCGTATTGGAAATAACGATATAACTATATCTTCCAAATTTCCATAACAATATCTGTATAGTCATGAAATCAAACATCGAAATATTACGAAGATGATTTCCATTCAAATCCACTCCAATTTATATATTGGAAATTCTTGTTATATTAAAACAATTCTAAATCCAATTTATTTATTTAAAAATAATTGGAGTATTATTCTAGTTAATAACTAGTCCATTTCGATAAAAATATATTTTTATCTTTTCAAATATGGAATTTTTGTTCCCAATTCTTTCCAAATCATTTATTATGATTTTACACAAATTATCATTATTTTTTATAATTTTATAAAGGCCCTTTCAATCAATTTCCATAAACGGTCATCGAACTGCACTTACAACGACCTTTTTCAAATTTGATTTGGACATAATTCCAAATTAAACCATTAGATTTCAGATCTCTTATATTCATTAGAAAGATCTTATCGATACGAACCCAACAGTTCCGGTTTTAGGAAAATCCGATGGTCGGATCTCCCGTAATATCAATTCGAAGTCAAGGGTCAAAATTCACGAACAGCCGCGGCGCGACGCGTTCTATTCAGGCCATTATATTATATATATATATATATATATATATAATATATACTTCGTCGGTTTCCATTTAAAACGTATTTTATAAATCATTTATAAATTTGTTTAAAACGATCCTAACTTCATTTCCAATTTTAAAACAAAATTGAATACTCCTTATCATTTTATTATTTAAATGATAATATTTTCAAAATATCAGATTTTGAAATCATTCCCTTTTCGATATTCATTATAAAAATGAATAAAATCGATATAAATATCATTCGCGTCAAAATGGCGCATATCTAATCAACACGGCTTCATATATTTCAATATTTTCGTGTCCATCCCAGATCGGACATCAAAATCATATTTGATCCATTACCGAATATTATTTTAAATATCAGTTACTTTAAAATATTCATTATTCATCTTTTTAAAATATTCGATAATTTAAAATATTCGTTCTTTCCGAATTGGAATCAGACACATTCAATTACCATATAATTTTATTTATATGGATTTCAAACAACATATGTATGCAACAATTATGATATACAATCAATCATCATCCAAAGTGCCTTACACAACTGGATAAGCATTAAATATAAATATTTAACGATTATAACAGTCTGTTAACCAATCGATTGACATATAACTAAACAATTGGGATTAGTGTATGTTGAATGTCATCCCAATACCCGTGTGGGGTTTCAATCAACACATAAAGAATTTATTTGTGCAGTTGAGCGATGTGTAAAATATATCGGCCCAATCAATATCAGTCAAATGAGTGTATATAAACAAGTCGTCCAATTTGTAAATGAATATTTAGTTTCATTCTAGAGAATTTTATACCGTTCATATATACGTTAAAAATTCTCTTTTTAACGATAAAATATTTTATTCAACACATGAATATTTTATTTAGTTCATTTATACAATAAAAATGATATTTTTACTATTCTAACATTTTTAGAAAATTTTGGCAGCATAACAGGGCAATACTAGAACCGGAATAAGGTCTAGCCTAACCCCTCGCCTAATACTGGCTCGCGCCATACACATACCAATTCCAATCAATTCATTTCACTTCCCAAACCAAATTCAAACAAATAAACCAATCAAACAAACAACCAAACATCCGTGATTTCAATCAAAGGTGTCGGGTGCTACTAAGCACCATCTGCATCCTAGAATATAATAACTTAATTAAAAGTTGAGTGAGAAAATGTTCTCACCTTTGGTTTCCATTCTGTCATTCTTTAGCAGACGATTTGGATTTTGTTCTGCTTTTAGTCAGTTCCATCGCAATCTGTTTCACGCGGTATATATTTATATATATTAAAAATCATACTTTTAATCAATGATATTTAAATTTAAAAATCACATTTTTAATATGATGTTTATATATTTAAAAATCGCATTTTATTTCGCTATCTTCATAATAAAAATCATATCTTTATTATAAAAATCATACTTTTATATAAATAAAAATCATAGCTTTATAAACTAAAAATCAGATTTTTATAAACTAAAATAACAATTTCAATCAAAAAAAACAAAATAGGGAAACACACATAGTTTTGATCATCGAAGTAAACCCAAATCAGTGGAGCGAGCATCAACAGTCGATCCACGAGGGGTTCACACGGCGCTTGTTTGGATTCAAGAGAGAGAAGGGGTGTTTCTTCGCTAGTGGAAGTTCGAAGACGGACCCATAGGAGGTGCTGATGGGGCTGGGTATGGCGCAGGTGGTCGTGGGTGGTGCAGGTGGCCGGTGGTGCATCCAAGAGGTGGAGGCGGCGCGGGTTTCGGCCGGGGGGGGGGGGGTCGGGTGCAAATGGAGAAGGAAAAGAGGAGGAGGGAGGAGAGAGAGAGGCGTGAGGGGAGGGGGTTGCCGGAGATGCCGGAGGCGCTGCAGGAGGCGGGCGTAGGCGGAGGAGGGAGGAAGGCATCGCGGTTTTGGCTGAAGGGAGGGAGGGATTGGGTTTTGATTTTTGGGGGCGAAGTTTGGGGAAGGGAGGGTATATATATTATTTTATTTCGGGAGCGACTATTGGGACACAAAATTAAACATAGAATTAGAGACACAAAATCCGGACCGTAGGATTTGTTTGTCTTTATGTGCGAGGTGGAATTCAGGGGAGATCTAGTGGTTGAGATTGCTTTTGTTTAAATTTGTGTTACCATTTTTTGGTCTAAATAGACTTTCCCTTTTATTTATTATGTTTTTTCTAAAAAGCAAGTTTTCCACTCGTACTCCGAATCCAACACAATGACTGTCGTCCCTAGCTAAGTACCCCCATTTCGAACGCAATAGGATATGTCCCGTAACCCCATTCGATTATTTCGATCAGTTTTCATTAAATTTAAAATATAAATCAATATATTTTAAATTCAAACGCACATTTTAATTTACCGGGGCCACATACCGACTCCAAAAATTCCCAAAAAATAAATGTAGCTACGTTTTGACGATACGGTCCTAATAAAACTAATTTCGTAGAATTTGGAGACCGTTTGAAAAGGGTCATTTTCCATTCGATTAAATTAAAATTAAAATTATCAAACACGTTTTCTTTTGCCACGCTCACATATTGATTCCAAAAATTATGAGAATTGGAATCTAGCCATAATTTGACATTCCGGATCCAACAAAGGTGGTCTCATCGAAAATGGAGATCGTTTGCAAAATGGCTATTTTTAAGGGTTATATATATATATATATATAAATTCCATAGCGACTATTCTGAATTTTCAACTGGACATTACTTTTTACTCACATTATGAAATCTGGATTTTTCACATTCGTTAGAAAGATATAATTAAACAGATTCAAATATTTCTATTTTTACTGAAATTCGGTTTATTTTGAATCCTGTACATTCAGTTGAAAATTGAAATCGAATTTTCAAACTACCGCGCCATTTCCAGTTTGTTTTATAATTAAAATAAATTTATTTGTTCTAATTTCAATTAAAATAAATTTTTGTCATTATTATTTAAAATAAATCATTTTAAATATTCAAAATCCATTAAAATTGCCAAAATAAAAATTTTAAATTGGTTTTGATTTTTCGGGTCTTTACATGTACGCTAACAAGTATCTCAAATTTCTAATGAAATTTTGAACTTTACGTTTGGATTTGACAAATGAATTTTTATTTCGTTGTCATAAACTCATATCTTTATTAAGGACTTCATAATATAGCAGATGTGTATGACTTGGCTTAACTTTCTTTCAAATATCTGTGGCAACTTCTTTCCGACTGAACTAATCCAATTTTAAATATGAAAAACTTTTCCCACATGCTCAGCATGTATGCCCTGAAACAATCAATTGCTACCTTTCAGTATTTATATTTTCACACAAGATAGCGATATATGGTTTTAAGTGTTTAACACTCTATATTCTTGTAAAACATTTCTATATGCCTAGGATAATTAATATATCCACAGAAAATTGCTTTGTGAATGACTAGCGAACCTTCCCAACTCGATCTAAGTAGCACATTTGTTGGGAATTTGGTATTTGGCATAATCTTAGGACTAAACTCCTTCTTCAAAGGACCTTTCTTTAACTTTTGAATTGTAATATTTGGAAATTATCCTCTGGTACCCAGATGCTCATACAATAACGTCATCTCGGAGTTCAGTTTTTAAATCTAGAGATTCTCTGTTCATTTCTTGAAAAGGATCAAAATCATATGCTATTTTTCGATGTGAAGGTACTTCTACTTCCATTGGATGTATGGTTCACTCCCATTAGTTTGGTAATAAGGAGTATGCCTATCATAGTTTTGGTCGAAGTACGTTAAGCCCATAATATAATGGGAGTCCATCTACACAATTTCATTTTTTCTTTGCCTTACCATTTCTTTATAATAGAATTGCTTGTTCGCTCCCTCAAGGGCTTCGTTTGCCCTTGGATATGTTATAGATGAGAAACTTTTTACAGCTCAATTTTTATTACAAAATCGAGTGAATTCTTCGCTATGGAATTAGATCCTATTGTCTTATATTAATTTTTGGGGAAGCCCAAACCCGATGGCATATTATTTATTACAAAATTCATGTTTATTTTCAATTGATGTGCTTGATAATTGTTTTGATTCTACCTATCTAGTGGAATAATCAATATTAAATATGGAAATTTTCTCTTCTCCTGTCGAAATATGAAGTGATGCTATCAAAATTGATTCCCAAACATCAAATCGCCATGTGTTTAGTATTCGAGTTCATTCTTTTGGGGACAAAGAATCCAAGAAAACCTTTGGCACTTATCACGTTTTTAGCATAATCAATTACATGTTCCGTTATTTGTGGCTAATAGTATCCTTACCTCATTGCTTTCTTTGCCATCTTCATGCGATAATAGTGATCCATACAAAACTCTTTATGGGCTACCTTTAGTACTTGTACCCTAGTCACTAAGCTTACTAATTGTAAATATGAAAGTAAGTATCCCTTCTTATAAAATATTCCTCCTTAAATAAAGTAATTAGTGCTTGACGCTTGGTGCTTTAATCTTCTTGCCTTAGATTTTTTAATTGATAACACTCATCTTGTCAAGTATTTGATGAAGGACTCCATCCAATTACCCATGTAGCCTTTATTAGCTTGGCTATGAAATAAATTATTCAAGGGAACATGTCTACTTTATCTGTTTTCTCTGAATGCTTAAGATCGAGTCAAGGCTATTGGCTCTTTTCTAGAAGCTTTTATAATGATGTTAGAGCGTGCTTGATACTAGACTGGCATTTAATTTCACTTCTTATGTCCCTCTTGAACTAACTAACTTAGATAAAAAGTCTACTTTCTCACTCTTTTAATGTGGTGTTCGAAGGATTGCAAATTTCATGAATTCAATGAACATTTTCAATAGGGGTGAGCGTGGTTTGGTCTGGTGCAGTTTGGAGTCTAAACCGCTTCCGCATCGCATCAAACAGTTAGTCAAAAATGCAAAGCATTATAGTACCCGTTCAAAAGGCTCGGTTTTTTGTTATAATACGGTCCAGTTTTGGCTCGGTCTGGTTTGAACCATTATAAATATGAAATAAGAGAATTACTTCCATCAATAATTAGTTTATGATTGTGTGACCTTGCATCACTTAAAGGTTAAAACAGCAGTGTATCCTGAATTGAAAAATTAGTTTCTAACTGTATGAATATTTAAATTCTGTGTTTAATGATAAGTGAAATCGTTCTAGTACATTAACCAAACATCAACATTAGTTAAAGCATAAACATAATTAAGATAACTCAAATAAGATTATAATTAGCATTATCAAAAAAATGATATGAATACTATTATACTGAAACTGTAAAAAAAAATATTTGTGATAATGATTATTATTAATATAACAACAACGTATGCTGAATATACATAATTAAAATAAAAAATTAGATAGGAATTCATTATATTTTATCATAAGACTACTGATTTTGGTATCCGGTTAGGTTCGGTTTAATATGATTGGATCAACGGTTCAAACTGCAACCGAACAGTATCATTGCGAGTCAGTCCAGTTTAGAGTATTTGCTTTAGAGATATGGTTCTATTCGGTTTTCTACATCGTTTTTATGACTTAGTCTACGCAATTTCCGTATTGCGGTGCATTTTATGCCCACCTCTAATTTTCAAAGTTGTCTTTACATACTACCAATTTTGGCTCTCTTCCTCCATTCTCTTTAATAAATCCATTGCATTTATTTGTAAAGTATGCAATTGCATTCCCTTTTATTATAGTCTACGGCTGATGATCTATGCCATACTGGCTTAACTCAATTCTTTATTTACTAATCTTCTAAAAGTTTCTAGACTATGAAAAAATTGTTTCAAAGGAAATCTTGTCAGAACATGAATTGAATGAGCTTCAATATATTTCTTTTGTTTCTTGGCAATAAGAACCAAGTAATAAGCCAACTTTTGTATCATGGGATATTTAGTCTCTATGTTTTCGATCTTCTACTTGTGTACTATATTAGTAACTAGACATTATCTTCCTTCCTTACCAACACTACATTGACACGATGTCCGGAAACATCAAGATAAACATGTAAGGTCCCTCCCACAATAGGATAGGATAAAATGGGTGATCTTTCTAAATGACCTTTTAATTTTTTTGGAAAATTTTATAGTAATATTAATCCCATTTAAAAGTCATCTTATTCTAAGTCACACTAGGGAAAGATATGCGTTCATCATTTGCTTTAGAAATGAATGGTTTAATGATGCCATTTAACTAGTTAAGCTCATCACATCATTACTCGACTTAGTTCCACCGTACCTTTATTACCTTTAATCTATTTAGGAATTGCATCAATACCTCTTACACTTATAATGCAGCCTAAGAATTTTTCGAATTGATTTCCAAATGAACATTTTTGTGGATTAGGCATCATTTAATATTCTTGTATAGCTGTGAACATTTCTCGTAAAGTCGTTAAATTGTCATTTGCATTCTTGGACTTTACTAGCATGCCATCAACATACACTTCCATATTTCACCCAATATATTCCTTGAAATTCGGTTTACTAACCTTTAGTATATAGTCAAGGCATTTTCTAATCCAAAGAGCATCACCGTATAACAATAGATTTCCCATTCCGTAAAGAAGCTACTCTTCTCCTCAACTAGTTTTAGAATAGGAATTTGATTGTACCTTGAATATGTATCCATAAAAGACTATAGCTGGTGTTTTCTTATGGTGCCTCCTAATTGATCAATTCTTGGAATTGGGTAGCAATACTTTGGGCAAGCTTTATTTAAGTTAGTAGAGCCTATGCATGTTCTGCATTTCCCATTTGATTACTTGACCAGTACCGAATTTTCTAGTCACTTTGGATAGGAGACTTCTTGCGTAAACTCGTTTTCCAATAGAATGCTTTTACTTTGTATAATTGGTATCATATCTAGATTTAAATGCAGAGCAAATCTCATACAGAAATATTTAAACCTTCCATAACTAGATAGGTCTGTGCAAAGACATCAATATTTTATTATGGAAAGGGGACCAGGATTGTCTTTATGTGCTCGTTTAATAATTCTCCAATTTTCACGGTTTTCGTCTAATTTTCAAGATTAATACATACTTCTTCCATATCCTTCACTGGTTTAATTCTCATTTGTTCCTCTCAACAATCGTATTCTGCTGTGGTCTCATCATTCTCAGGAACTCGTTCTACTATATAGTTGTTTTCCCCACTTTTTCTTTTCTTTATCTTTTAATAGGAAGTTTGCTACCTAGGCATAGTTACCGGTAGTGCTTCCGATATTGGCTTATTGGCTTAATTCCGGAAAGCTAACGAGCACTCAGGTGTGTAACAAGAGCATTATCGCAATTATATTTCCCTAGAGTGGCAAAATATAATTCCCTATAACTAAATTGTTCTCCTCTAACTATCCCCATCCGGGTTTTGTCAAGAATTTTAACATCAAGTACTTCGATGAAACAAAATCACCAACGTAACAACCTAGAATTTTTAACATTAATTTAGCAATATTTAATTTACTTAAATTTTTTATTTGTATTACAATAAATAAACTCCTTTTCAAAATGTTAGTTTATGATAGAGAGTTTATTTTCTTATCTTTTAAATAATGGTCTTATTGCCATTTCAAAATTTATATAATTAAAAAAAATAAAAAACTTAGTCTTTATTTTTGTTACAAATATATATATCAATTTAAAAAATCAATTATTTATAAAATGTTTTTAAATGTATTTAAGATAAAATAATAAGATTTGAACGTTATAGTTTATATTTTAAAAAATAAAATAATGTTATTTGATACAATATTATAGAGTTAAATATTTATATTAAAAATTATGTGATTTGATGTGTACTTACAATAAAGTTAAAGTACTTACAAAATTATTATTTTTAATATACATATATAACCATGATTTGAAATTTATTTTTGTTTTATAATTTGATATTTAAAGTACTCATGATGTGACGTTAACAAAATAAAGAAGAATTAAATTAAAACAAATATGAGAAAATGGGTAATTTAAGTACATTAAGTACATTTACCTTTTATAAACTAATTAACTTCTGATTAATGTGGAGTACTCGAAAAAGATGGCATGAAATGAAGATAAGTGCAAATAGCCTTCTAATTCATTTTGAACTTATTTACGTTTTCACTTTGTATGAATATATGTGTGTGTTTTCCTTTCTTATCGTTACTTCGTTTTCCTTTCTTTATATTGATTTCTCCTTCTTCTTATGTTCTTCGAAGGCAACAAGCTCGTAGCCTGAAAAACTGAAAGCTAGGAAACAAGAGAGTAAAGACTGAAAAACACAGAACATGACAACAAACAAAATTGCTTTATCTTTTTCCAGTAACTTTGAAAAGAAAAAAACAAATTTCATGTGCTATGCCTATTTTAAAATCCTGCAATGAAGATATCTTTGTTTGTATGTAACGTTCGATCAAAAGGAGTTAATGAAGTTAAATCTTAGATTGGTGATGTTTTGAGTAAATCCAGTGGTCATGGCCATTTACATGGCATGCTAGGGTTAGTAATTATTGGTGTTTGAGGCACTGATTGTGTGAAATGAGTGTTACAATAGGAAAAGGATGTGGAGGCGCAGATCAAGGAAATTTCTAATGTACTTCGGTGTGAGTCGGGGAGAAGCGACCTTTTTTTTTATGGTTTTTTAGGTTGGATTTTTTCTAGGACTATGGAGGGTAGGACGATGATGTTGGAACGACGAGGAGGAAAAGGTTGGCACGATAGTGGTCTCGATAGCGATCATCGACGGCCGTTGGGGTGTTCACGTGCATGGAGACATGTTGTTTTGGTTATAGGTTGTTCAAAAACAATGAAGGAGAGCATGGTTGGTTAACGAATCATGGACTCAGCCAAAGTAAAATGTTGAGAAATCGGACAAATTATATTGTTAAAATGATTTTGATATATATGTTAAGGATCCACTTTTCAAAATTCACTCATATACGATCTGATTAACAAACCAATTTTTATGAGGGGTTCGTAACTTCGAACACTGCATTGTCATGTAGCTTGTTAATAGATTTGACTTAATTAGAATTTATGACATTTTAAAGTTAAAGGGTTTAAATGGCGTTACATTAAATAATAACATCATTCAAACTTATACATTGAAATCTGTGTTACTTATTTGGCCAAATAAAATATTGTTAAGTTATATTGGATAGTGTAGATCATTATGGACATAATTGTGCAGAATAAAACTTGCCATTTTGTGCTTGATAGCTATGTGCTAGTTTAAATTTTATAATTATTGTTATCAATATTGATAGGTATGGAATGAGTAGTTATTTTACTGTTGATTGTGAACTATTGATAGGCAAAACCTTTGTACCTTGGCTATATTGTTTTTGGCATTGATATGTCATTCCTTTTGGATGTAGGAAATTTGTGATAACTTCTTTCAGTATTATTGTGATTGTTAAGCCATAAATTTGAAATAGTTTTTTTAGTTATTTAATTATCTAAATGAAAATGATTTAATAGTTAAATATCCCATTTAGAAATGTTTAAAAAGTTCGTATTGAAGATTTAAAGACTTAATTATGTGATAATTAAAATGTTTCAACTTATTAAACTATTATGATTAATCTTGTTAATTAAGTTTCAATGTTATTTACTATTCGTTGATGATGGTATTAACTTAAGAATTTATTTACTAATGGAATTTTGAAATGCTAATTACTTAATGATGATGTTTTAAGTGTTATTACATTTAAATTTTAGTTAAGAAGTTAATTGTAATTATTATAATTAATCAAAGTTTAGTAATTTTTAATGAATTATTAAAAGTGTAAATTATTATTTAAATTATGTGATCAAGACAAAATAGTAATTAATTCTTTGAAAAGAGCTTTTAAATATTTATTTAATTATTAATGAAAGTTTAAATAACCATTTATTTAAAAGTTAAATAAATATTTACTTATTTATTTAAGGATTAATAATTGCTTAATTATTACTTAATTAATAATTGTTTAAGATTATTATTATCCTAATTTAAAAGTCATTTGTAATTAGTTAATTTATTTTACTATTAATTACTGATATCTAAATTAATTAATTATTTAAAATAAGGTACTTAAATTTATTTAATTATTTTAATAACATGAATTAGACTTGTTAATTACTTTATATATGTGGTTGAAAAATAAATATATTTATTCAAAAATGTGTTTTGCATTTGAATAATTCAATTTTCTAATTATATTCAAGATAAGTAATTGTTTTAGTTAGTTAATTTATTAACTTCAGAATAAGCTTTAAATTTAGTTTTTGCTTTGAAATCTGAATTTAAAAATAAGGAGTTTATCATGAAAAAATAATTTATTAAGTGAAATAAATTAAATTAAATAAGATATGAATCTGTAAATAGAATACATGGATTACAGAGCTTATTTAGGAATAAACTGCATATGGAATTTGTTCAACTTAATTAAGATTTTCTGCAAACTCGATATAGTAAACTTTTATTATTACAAAGACGAGGGCGATGCCAAGTCAAGTTCTGAGAGGTAAGTAAAATACCCCAACCTTAATGGCTTAATTTTTATCCAAGGGATATTTTTAGTTTGGGTGTAAGGTGAATATTGGATTATAAATCTCTTAAAGCATTTGTTATTTAAAAAGATGAAATCTTAGAAATAAAATGAAGTGATTTGGGCTCTCGCAGCCTACTAACGGTGAATTAGAAATGAGAAACCATCATGATTAATATTTAAGTACACACTTATATTGGAGGGTTAAATATGTTAAATATTTTGGGATAGGAGAATAGAAATTTATTTTATAAAAGATTAATAAAATGAGGCATAATGATTACCATGAGAAATTTAGTCTATATGTTTATGTGTTTTATTTGATAATTAAATAATTATTAAATCTAGACCGAAATCTTACTTCGAAAATATCTTGGGGAAACATTTGAGTTATTTCATGCAATCGTTCTGATTGATGATTCACCATGCATATAAACCTCGTTTAGTTCTTTAAGGACAGGGGATAATGATATCCTTCCACTAACAGGTAAGGGTGAACTTGCAGTTACCTTTATTATCTATAAAGAACTAGGGTTACATTTTCTTGAAACTATCAATTGTCATTTCAAAGAGTTTTGGATTGGATCATGTATCCATAACCACTTCAATCTGCCCGAATTTCATAACCAATTTATGATTTTTTTATTTAAGCTATTTTGATGAATATTGATGGTAAATTGACTATTTTTGTTAAATAAATTTAGAGAATGATTTCAAAATTAGTTTTTATATTTTATTTGACTTAAAAGAAACTGAGTAAGATGGTTAAAATGATTAATAAATCCGTAATTTAACATTTCAATTTTTTTTAATCTTCGCATAGCTCTTAAAAAGTGAAATTTTAACAGCAAGCTCAAAATTCAATGAGACCAATTTTGTTGTGTTCGGAATAGCAAATCATTATTGAGTTTCAAATTTCACGATGAACGGAGTTAGTATGTGGTCGTGCTCGATAAACCCGTTTAGGTTAAAATAGACGATCAGTTTACAAAGGAACATTGTTGAGACGATCTCGTAATTCGATTTCACTTTTTTTGGATTCGCATCGTCGAATAATGGGAGAATCCTAAGTTTCATTATTTATGGAGTTGTCATTTGGGCTTACAAGAAGAAAAGGTACGCTAAAATCGCATTTTTGAACTAATTTGAGCATAATTGAGAATTCAATCGGAAGGGCAAACGAACTCGGAATTCAACGAAACTTGGTTCATTGAATTCGTAATTCTATTTATTTTCTTGTGCCAAAATTTTGTTGCCAACGGAGATCGTTTGCAGTCGGGTAGTCGAAGAGAGAGAGATAGAATTCCTACTTAAAACCCTTCTCTCTTTTCTTCCTCTTCATTACTTCTTTCCTCATTAATGGGCACCACCCCCAAATCCTAGCTCCCGTACACTAGTTGTAATAACCCGGAAAATCTGGGCCAGTTTAAAATTTTTATTTTGGCAATTTTAGCGAATTTTGATTATTTAAAATAGATTATTTTAAATAAAATCAACGAGGAATTTATTTTGAATAGAATTCAACGTATATATTTATATACGTCGTCGTTAGAATATAAATATTTATATATAATTATAAATAGAATTGAAAATGGCGCGGTAGTTCGATAATTCGATTTCAAACTTCAATTGAATGTATCGGGTGCAAAACAATCCGGATTTTAGTGAAACCAAAAACAATAGGATCTAATCGATAATATCTTTCCAACGAATCTGAAAAATCAAAGTTTCATAGCGGGAATCAAAAGATATGTCCAGTTGAAAATTCTGAATAGTCGCTATGGAATTCATGCCCTTAAAAATGGGAATTTTGCAAATGACCTCGGATTTCGACGAAACCAGTTTTGTTGGATCCGCAGTGTAAAATTATTGCTAGGTTTCAAATTTCATAATTTTCCGAATCAATATGTGAGCGTGGCAAAGGAAAACGCGTTTGACCAGTTTCAGTTGATTTTAATCGACTGGAAATTGGCCATTTTTCATACGGTCTCAGAATTCGACGAAACTAGTTTTGTTAGGACCGTATCGTCAATACGAAGCTAGAAAATATTTTTCGAGAATTTTTAGAGTTAGTATGTAACCCCAGTAATTTAAAATGTACGTTTAAAATTCAATATAATGATTTAAATGCAAATTTAACGGAAACTGATTGTAACAGCCGAATCAGCTTGCGTGGCATATCCCATTGTGTTCGGAATGGGGGTATTTAGCTAGGGGCGATAGTCGTTGGGTTTGAATTGGAGTTAGAAATCATATGAGGGTAATTTTTGAATTAAATAATAATAAAAATTAGTTTAAAGGGCCCTTAGCCACTCAAAACCCTAGTAAAACGTTAATGCATGGTCAACTCTCATTCTACCCGCCTCCAGAGAAAAACCGACGATCCTAACCACTCCAAACTTCGCCCTCATCTTTCTTTGAATCTACTCAATAATTTCAGAAATTACAAAAACAAAAATCACGAGCATCACGAGCTCTTTAGGTTGATACGACTCTGATCATCTCTAGAGTCGGATTGTGTTCGAATTTTGGGCTGTAACTCTTGTCGTTTGCCAGCGTTTTTAAGGGCGAGGGGGGATTCGAGTTCGCCAGTATTCTAGCCATCGGGAGGCGGAGCATCGACTATTAGCGTGGCGTGCTTTGATTGGATTCTGGCGAAGTCTGGTGGCCGCAGTTTGAAGCCCTAGCTGATGGTGTTGGGTTCGAATATACTGGAGCGGGTTTCCAGTTGAAACGAAGATGGGGTGCAGGGTAATTTACAATGAGTTTCTCTTTAGTATATACATTATTTTTAACATCTAAGTAAATAGGAAAATTCCAGTTTTAAAAATATATATATATTGGTTTGAAAAATAAAAATAGTTTTCGTTCTTGAAAAATAGAAATAGTGATTTTAAAATAGAAATAGTGATTTTAAAATAAAAATATTGTATTTTAAAAATAAAAATAGAATGTGCAGTGAGTTTTAAAAATAAATAACTTTGTTTTAAAAATAGAAATCGCTTTGTTTTAAAAATAGAAATTTATCCATATAGCATTGAAATAAAAATGTGATTTTTATATATTGAACATCGAAGTAAAAATTCGATTTTTATATATTGAATAGCAAAATAAAAATGTGATTTTTATATATTGAACATCGAGGTAAAAATTCGATTTTTATATATTGAATAGCAAGGTAAAAATTCGATTTTTATATATTGAATAGCAAGATAAAAATATGATTTTTATATATTGAACATCGAGATAAAAATATGATTTTTATATATTGAACATCGAGATAAAAATGTGATTTTTACATATGTAGTGGATACGGGCGAAGAAAGTGATAAGAGACGAGAACAGTGAAGATTTCTATCAAAGAAGCGTCAAGATGATTGGATAGCTTGTGGTGAGAATTTCTCACCTTTCAATTTCATTTCTATTTATATATATATACTAGGATGCAGACGGTGCTTAGTAGCACTCGACACAATCGTCCACAGACCATGGACTTGTTTGTTTGGTTGCATAGCTTAGTTATATGATTTGATTTGAATTTGGTTGTTTGGTGATTTTGATTGATGTGTGAATGGCGTGGGCCTTCACTAGACCAAGGATAAGGCTAGGCCTCGTCCCGTTTCTAGTATCGTGCCGTTATGCCGCCGAAATTTTCTAAAATAAGTTAGAAAATAAATATACCATTTTATTTAAAGAATGAACTGAATAGAAATTCATATGTTAAAATAAAATGTTTTATCGTTAAAAATATAATTTTTAACGTGAATGTGAATAAATAAATATTCATTTACAGACCAGACGGTTTGTTTATGTACACCTATTTGTAAGACATTGATTGGGACGATAAACTTTACACATCGCCCAACAGCACAAATAAAATATGTGTTTGATTGTTTGAAACCCCACACGGGTGTTGGGATGAAATTTGAAGTTCACTCATCCTGATTGATTAAATATGTAGATCGATTGATTGACAGGCTGTTATAAGCGTTGAATATCTATATTTGATGCTTATACAGTGTATTGCACTTTGGTTGATGGTTGATTATTTTCAATGCTATTATATACATGTGTTGTATGAAAATCCATATAATTAATTTTATATGGTAATTGATTGGGCCTCATTCCAATTTGAAAAATAAAGAATAATATAAAATAAAGGTTCATGTGTTGACAGTACTCATCCATTGAGATTGGTCATGTGTTGAACGAAATATTTTAGTAATAAAATTTACATCTTTATCAATATAAAATAAAGGTTCATGTGTTGACAGTACTCATCCATTGAGATTGGTCATGTGTTGAACGAAATATTTTAGTAATAAAATTTACATCTTTATCAATATAAAATAAAGGTTCATGTGTTGACAGTACTCATCCATTGAGATTGGTCATGTGTTGAACGAAATATTTTAGTAATAAAATTTACATCTTTATCAATATAAAATAAAGGTTCATGTGTTGCCAGTACTCATCCATTGAGATTGGTCATGTGTTGAATGAAATATTTTGATAATAACAACTATTTTGAAAAAGAAATATTTGAAATAGAATATTTGAAAATAGAAATTTATGAAGCCGTGTTGATTAGATTGACGCCATTTTGACGTGAACGATATTTATATCGATTTTAACGATTTCGAAATGAAATGAATTGAAAACGATTTCGAAATGAAATGAATTGAAAACGATTTCGAAATGAAATGAATTGAAAACGATTTCGAATAGAAATGAATTTTAAAACGAATTTACAAAGAAGAATTCAATTTTGATTTGAATTGAAATGGAAGTTGAAATTGCTTTTGAAACGAATTTAAAACTATTTATATAATTCGTTTTAAATAGAAATCGACGAAATATATATTATATATATAATATAATGGCCTGAATAGAACGCGCCGCGCCGCGGCAGTTCGTGAATTTCGACCATTTATTTCAAACGAACATTACGGGAGATGCGACCGTCGGATTCTCCTAAAACCGGAACCGTTGGGTTCGTATCGAAAAGGGCTTTCTAACAAATATTAGAAATTTGAAATCTAACGGTTAGATTTGGAGTTACGTCCAAATCAAATTTGAAAAAGGTCGCTGTAAGTGCAGTTCGATGGCCATTGATGGAAATCGACTGTACGGGCCTTGATAAAATTATTAAAAATAGTAATAATTTGTGTAAAATCATAAGAAATGATTTGTGAAGATTTGGGATGAAAAACTCCATATTTGAAAAGATAAAAATAGATTTTTATCGAAATGAACTAGTTTTGAACTAGAAATATAATTCTATTTATTTTTAAATAAATAAATTGAATTTGAAAAGGGTTTTAAAAATAACCAGAATTTCCAATGATTGCATTGGAGTGGATTTGAATCGAAATTGTCTTCGGAATATTTCGATGTTGGAATTCGTGATTATACAGATGTTGTTAGGGAAATTTGAAAGATATATATTTATATCGTTATTTCCAATACGACATTTGTTAATCGTAGAATTTGATATTGAATATAAGCCGATATATTTTCTATTCAGAGCCTTATATTGAATATCAAATGTGATTTGGGTTTGTCGTGAATGGTGTCTTCACTAACACTGTTCTTGAACCCAGTTGAGAAAAGATTAAATCTTTTTATTTAGATTTAATGAAGTGTACAAATTAAATGATATATAATTGGAATTGAATTGGTATTGATTTTTGGGTTTATCGTGAACAGTGTTTTAAATAACACTTGTTCTTTAAGCCGATAATTAATGGAATGATTTTTGGGTTTATCGTGAACAGTGTTTTAAATAACACTTGTTCTTTAACCCGATAATTAATGGAATGTGATTTTGGGTTTATCGTGAACCGTGTTTTAAATGACACTGATTCTTTAACCCAGATAACGATTAAAACTAAGTGGAGTTTTAATGAATCTTTAATTAGATTGAAATGATCGAGGATGGAGTATCACCAGTTTTGCTCCAGGCGATAGTTAAATCTTTAATTAGATTTGAACGTGAAATGGTAATTGAATTTACCGATAACACTGTAGTGTTAGATATGAAGTACTACCAGTTTTACTTTATGGGATGAATAGGTTGGGATTGGGAAATTAAAACAAATGATTACTTCGGTAAGGTTCGCTAATCCCGACTAGTTTTGAATTGATATTCAAAGATGGATTAAAGAATAAATATAAAGAATTTATCTTTGATAAAATTAATGGGAACCTTTCCCTATGAATGTGAAATTTATAAACTAACTGTCGGTTAGCCAAGCAGAATGGTTTTCTGGATATTGATCTGATGTTGGTTTCGGCCTTCGGGGTTAATATTTGGGGAATTATTCTCTTGATTAATTTACGGTTAGTGACTAATGAATTGGAATGAGGCGTATGTTGTATTTGTGTAACACTTATTTAAAATATACGCGAGTTATTCGGAAAGACCGGGTTTATCCCATTCTGAATAACTGATACGACGATAAGTCGAAGATGAAGACGATGGTCGAAGACCGGAGGTCTTCACGTCGTTTGGGTAATTACTGATGATCTTGATTGGGCTGTACAACCAAGAAGATGGAAACAGTTAGTGATCGTCCAGACGTACTTGGAGATCGATGGATATGCGGGGTACTAGGTGCCTCCGGTTTCGTTCAGACCCAGAACGGACTTGTAAATGGACTGTGTGTCTGACATTGGATTTTAGTCCGTGTGATTGATCTCTATTAAATATATATCTGTTTGGCGGCGGAGAATTTATTATCTTGCTTAACGCCCTTCTCTGAGACGTACGAGCTCAGGGGTTATATATTGATGGATATCAATCGCATGGAGTGAATTGCCTGTGTGGCATGCTAAGATGCAAATGATCAAGGCTTCTGTTGAAAAGCAAAGTCTTGTGGTTGATGATCGAAGCACGGCCTTTGTGGCGTAGCTTTGTGTAACGTTGATTCGCGAGTATCACATCCGGTATGAACTAAAAACGGGAGACTGACCTCAGGGAGGACATGCGTTTCTTTCTAGTTAGGAGTGGCGTCAGTGCTTGAACTGGCTGACGAGTTTGACTCATGTGGATGTTACTTATTATTACTTGCTGAAAAGCGAGGCGCCTCGTGATATCGGTTTCGGCCGATGCTTCTGGTCGGCTGACGGGCCAGGCTTACGCCCCAAAGGGCGGGGAAACGCAGTGTTCAGGCATAATAATCCACATCGGTGGACCAGCCCTGACGATCTAAGGGGCAATTGCGGCTGTTCCGGTGGCTCGGGCTAGAGAGTCACAAATCGGTAGAGGATCTTGCCCCTATCCTCGGTTCATACCATAAATGATAACCCAACTTCCAATACGACCTTTGCGGTTTTAATTGTAGAACTAGTATGGCGACATGATATATGGTACCCATGCCGCCTATGATTGGTACTTATGATTTGAAGTTGTTTTATACACTATGCACTTATAATAGTATCAAACAATTTGTTTTAACCGTATCAAGCATTCTTTGGCTGTTATAAGGGAAAACCCTATCCTCGGCTGCGTTGCATTGTGTGATGGGATCTGGGTCTTATAACAGCTTCATTTTTCTTTATTTAGCATTGCGCTGTTTGTTTCATGCACTGGTATTCTTGGGAGGAAACCCGTTCCGTGTTATACGGCGTGGTCCCTTGATTTACCTAACTTTGAAAATAAAGATTAATAACTGTTTTAGTTCTCACACCAGTCACATGACTGACCTGGAGTTTATTGTTTTAACCTAAACTCTGGGTGCCCTTATTTTGACACGGGCAGCTAGTAGTTTTGGGTTTTGCAGATTTATATTCACAGGATCTTGGTTTACAGCTGGAACGATATCCGGAAAGCTTTGTATCCGTATATCTTTTCTAGTTGTGTATTGTATTATTTTCCGCTGCTATGTATTTAAATGTAATTTAAATTTTTGATATTTCTGTGTAATATTCTTTTATACTCTGTATATTCTTGTAATCTGGTGCATTGTTGTAATATACAGTGAAATGTTCTTTTGTATGCGTCTGATTTGTCGTGTTCGCAAACGATAGGGCGTTTCGAACGGTCTGGGTCGGTTTAACGACTGGTTCGGACCGAGCGAAATTCTTTGCCGTCACAGTTGTTATCAGAGCTTTGGTTTACAAAGCTTAGAGAACAAGACACATTAGAACCATACGAAAGAATTCATCAGATATTGGATTAGTAATATCCAACGGGAATGACTCGTTAGAGAAGGGATCAGTAGTATCCTAGAACGAGTGTGAAGAGTATATTTTTCTAATGAAAACAAATTTTGTTTTGCAAATTTAAATCAACTATTCGTATTTGATTATTTGTTTATATTGATTTTGGACAATTCAGTATATAAAGAATTTGCATATACGCCTTGCAAACGTATATTCAAAGTTTTAATATATTGGATAGATATAGCATCACACTCTAGTCGCCCGGAGATATTATTGATGATAGCGATCGCATCATCAACATTTATGTTCGAGTTTCGAAGGTGTGATATCTATATATTTCCATTAGACTGGTATGAGAACCAAAACTAATATAGCTAGAATACATTGTTGTGATTTGGCATCAAAACATGATTTTCTTTATATATATCAAAATTATCAATTTGAAACGTTAAATTCACTAATTGATTGATGTTTGTGTTGTTTGTTTATTTGTTTGATAATTTTGAACCATTATGCCTAATTGAAACAAGTATTGAATTGTATTGAAAATTGGTCGCAATTGCTTGCATATACATATACTTGCATTGAACAGGTCATAGCAAGGAGGCTAGAGCAGAGAATAAAATTTGTTTGCCCGACAAATAGGTACATGTTTACTACATAATTTACTGTTTTGTTTGGGTGATGATGATTTTATGAGCCTATTGGTTAGCCGCTTGGCTTTTTCTTTTTCTTTTTGAGATCTGAAGGACCGGGGAAGCTATTTGAAATTCCCCGATGCTCCCGGTGCAGGGGAGGTTATGGCGAAATTTTTCGAAAATTTAGGGTGTTAGCCAAATTTTTGAAAATTTGAAAATTCTCAGAAACTAAAGAGTTGGAGAATGGAAGCCAGATCGAACGTAGAGTTGATTGATCAAACCACTTTCGACTTTGTTCCTTTTCGGGGACGAAAAGTTTTAAGTGGGGGAGATTGTAATAACCCGGAAAATCTGGGCCAGTTTAAAATTTTTATTTTGGCAATTTTAGCGAATTTTGATTATTTAAAATAGATTATTTTAAATAAAATCAACGAGGAATTTATTTTGAATAGAATTCGACGTATATATTTATATACGTTGTCGTTAGAATATAAATATTTATATATAATTATAAATAGAATTGAAAATGGCGCGGTAGTTCGATAATTCGATTTCAAACTTCAATTGAATGTACCGGGTGCAAAACAATCCGGATTTTAGTGAAACCAAAAACAATAGGATCTAATCGATAATATCTTTCCAACGAATCTGAAAAATCAAAGTTTCATAGCGGGAATCAAAAGATATGTCCAGTTGAAAATTCTGAATAGTCGCTATGGAATTCAGGCCCTTAAAAATGGGAATTTTGCAAATGACCTCGGATTTCGACGAAACCAGTTTTGTTGGATCCGCAGTGTCAAATTATTGCTAGGTTTCAAATTTCATAATTTTCCGAATCAATATGTGAGCGTGGCAAAGGAAAACGCGTTTGACCAGTTTTAGTTGATTTTAATCGACTGGAAATTGGCCATTTTTCATACGGTCTCAGAATTCGACGAAACTAGTTTTGTTAGGACCGTATCGTCAATACGAAGCTAGAAAATATTTTTCGAGAATTTTTAGAGTTAGTATGTAACCCTAGTAATTTAAAATGTACGTTTAAAATTCAATATAATGATTTAAATGCAAATTTAACGAAAACTGATTGTAACAGCCGAATCAGCTTGCGTGGCATATCCCATTGTGTTCGAAATGGGGGTATTTAGCTAGGGGCGATAGTCGTTGGGTTTGAATTGGAGTTAGAAATCATATGAGGGTAATTTTTGAATTAAATAATAATAAAAATTAGTTTAAAGGGCCCTTAGCCACTCAAAACCCTAGTCAAACGTTAATGCATGGACAACTCTCATTCTACCCGCCTCCAGAGAAAAACCGACGATCCTAACCACTCCAAACTTCGCCCTCATCTTTCTTTGAATCTACTCAATAATTTCAGAAATTACAAAAACAAAAATCACGAGCATCACGAGCTCTTTAGGTTGATACGACTCTGATCATCTCTAGAGTCGGATTGTGTTCGAATTTTGGGCTGTAACTCTTGTCGTTCGCCAGCGTTTTTAAGGGCGAGGGGGGATTCGAGTTCGCCGGTATTCTAGCCATCGGGAGGCGGAGCATCGACGGTTAGCGTGGCGTGCTTTGATTGGATTCTGGCGAAGTCTGGTGGTCGCAGTTTGAAGCCCTAGCTGATGGTGTTGGGTTCGAATATACTGGAGCGGGTTTCCAGTTGAAACGAAGATAGGGTGCAGGGTAATTTACAATGAGTTTCTCTTTAGTATATACATTATTTTTAACATCTAAGTAAATAGGAAAATTCCAGTTTTAAAAATATATATATATTGGTTTGAAAAATAAAAATAGTTTTCGTTCTTGAAAAATAGAAATAGTGATTTTAAAATAGAAATAGTGATTTTAAAATAAAAATATTGTATTTTAAAAATAAAAATAGAATGTGCAGTGAGTTTTAAAAATAAATAACTTTGTTTTAAAAATAGAAATCGCTTTGTTTTAAAAATAGAAATTTATCCATATAGCATTGAAATAAAAATGTGATTTTTATATATTGAACATCGAAGTAAAAATTCGATTTTTATATATTGAATAGCAAAATAAAAATGTGATTTTTATATATTGAACATCGAGGTAAAAATTCGATTTTTATATATTGAATAGCAAGGTAAAAATTCGATTTTTATATATTGAATAGCAAGATAAAAATATGATTTTTATATATTGAACATCGCGATAAAAATATGATTTTTATATATTGAACATCGAGATAAAAATGTGATTTTTACATATGTAGTGGATACGGGCGAAGAAAGTGATAAGAGACGAGAACAGTGAAGATTTCTATCAAAGAAGAGTCAAGATGATTGGATAGCTTGTGGTGAGAATTTCTCACCTTTCAATTTCATTTCTATTTATATATATATACTAGGATGCAGACGGTGCTTAGTAGCACCCGACACAATCGTCCACAGACCATGGACTTGTTTGTTTGGTTGCATAGCTTAGTTATATGATTTGATTTGAATTTGGTTGTTTGGTGATTTTGATTGATGTGTGAATGGCGTGGGCCTTCACTAGACCGGGGATAAGGCTAGGCCTCGTCCCGTTTCTAGTATCGTGCCGTTATGCCGCCGAAATTTTCTAAAATAAGTTAGAAAATAAAAATACCATTTTATTTAAAGAATGAACTGAATAGAAATTCATATGTTAAAATAAAATGTTTTATCGTTAAAAATATAATTTTTAACATGAATGTGAATAAATAAATATTCATTTACAGACCGGACGGTTTGTTTATGTACACCTATTTGAAAGACATTGATTGGGACGATAAACTTTACACATCGCCCAATAGCACAAATAAAATATGTGTTTGATTGTTTGAAACCCCACACGGGTGTTGGGATGAAATTTGAAGTTCACTCATCCTGATTGATTAAATATGTCGATCGATTGATTGACAGGCTGTTATAAGCGTTGAATATCTATATTTAATGCTTATACAGTGTAGTGCACTTTGGTTGATGGTTGATTATTTTCAATGCTATTATATACATGTGTTGTATGAAAATCCATATAATTAATTTTATATGGTAATTGATTGGGCCTCATTCCAATTTGAAAAATAAAGAATAATATAAAATAAAGGTTCATGTGTTGACAGTACTCATCCATTGAGATTGGTCATGTGTTGAACGAAATATTTTAGTAATAAAATTTACATCTTTATCAATATAAAATAAAGGTTCATGTGTTGACAGTACTCATCCATTGAGATTGGTCATGTGTTGAACGAAATATTTTAGTAATAAAATTTACATCTTTATCAATATAAAATAAAGGTTCATGTGTTGACAGTACTCATCCATTGAGATTGGTCATGTGTTGAACGAAATATTTTAGTAATAAAATTTACATCTTTATCAATATAAAATAAAGGTTCATGTGTTGACAGTACTCATCCATTGAGATTGGTCATGTGTTGAACGAAATATTTTGATAATAACAACTATTTTGAAAAAGAAATATTTGAAATAGAATATTTGAAAATAGAAATTTATGAAGCCGTGTTGATTAGATTGACGCCATTTTGAAGTGAACGATATTTATATCGATTTTAACGATTTCGAAATGAAATGAATTGAAAACGATTTCGAAATGAAATGAATTGAAAATGATTTCGAAATGAAATGAATTGAAAATGATTTCGAAATGAAACGAATTGAAAACGATTTCGAAATGAAATGAATTGAAAACGATTTCGAATAGAAATGAATTTTAAAACGAATTTACAAAGAAGAATTCAATTTTGATTTGAATTGAAATGGAAGTTGAAATTGCTTTTGAAACGAATTTAAAACTATTTATATAATTCGTTTTAAATAGAAATCGACGAAATATATATTATATATATTATATATATAATATAATGGCCTGAATAGAACGCGCCGCGCCGCGGCGGTTCGTGAATTTCGACCATTTATTTCAAACGAACATTACGGGAGATCCGACCGTCGGATTCTCCTAAAACCGGAACCGTTGGGTTCGTATCGAAAAGAGCTTTCTAATGAATATTAGAAATTTGAAATCTAACGGTTGGATTTGGAGTTGCGTCCAAATCAAATTTGAAAAAGGTCGCTGTAAGTGCAGTTCGATGGCCATTGATGGAAATCGATTGTACGGGCCTTGATAAAATTATTAAAAATAGTAATAATTTGTGTAAAATCATAAGAAATGATTTGTGAAGATTTGGGATGAAAAATTCCATATTTGAAAAGATAAAAATAGATTTTTATCGAAATGAACTAGTTTTGAACTAGAAATATAATTCTATTTATTTTTAAATAAATAAATTGAATTTGAAAAGGGTTTTAAAAATAACCAGAATTTCCAATGATTGCATTGGAGTGGATTTGAATCGAAATTGTCTTCGGAATATTTCGATGTTGGAATTCGTGATTATACAGATGTTGTTAGGGAAATTTGAAAGATATATATTTATATCGTTATTTCCAATACGACATTTGTTAATCGTAGAATTTGATATTGAATATAAGCCGATATATTTTCTATTCAGAGCCTTATATTGAATATCAAATGTGATTTGGGTTTGTCGTGAATGGTGTGTTCACTAACACTGTTCTTGAACCCAGTTGAGAAAAGATTAAATCTTTTTATTTAGATTTAATGAAGTGTACAAATTAAATGATATTTAATTGGAATTGAATTGGTATTGATTTTTGGGTTTATCGTACAGTGTTTTAAATAACACTTGTTCTTTAACCCGATAATTAATGGAATGATTTTTGGGTTTATCGTGAACAGTGTTTTAAATAATACTTGTTCTTTAACCCGATAATTTATGGAATGTGATTTTGGGTTTATCGTGAACCTTGTTTTAAATGACACTGATTCTTTAACCCAGATAACGATTAAAACTAAGTGGAGTTTTAATGAATCTTTAATTAGATTGAAATGATCGAGGATGGAGTATCACCAGTTTTGCTCCAGGCGATAGTTAAATCTTTAATTAGATTTGAACGTGAAATGGTAATTGAATTTACCGATAACACTGTAGTGTTAGATATGAAGTACTACCAGTTTTACTTCATGGGATGAATAGGTTGGGATTGGGAAATTAAAACAAATGATTACTTCGGTAAGGTTCGCTAATCCCGACTAGTTTTGAATTGATATTCAAAGATGGATTAAAGAATAAATATAAAGAATTTATCTTTGATAAAATTAATGGGAACCTTTCCCTATGAATGTGAAATTTAGAAACTAACTGTCGGTTAGCCAAGCAGAATGGTTTTCTGGATATTGATCTGATGTTGGTTTCGGCCTTCGGGGTTAATATTTGGGGAATTATTCTCTTGATTAATTTACGGTTAGTGACTAATGAATTGGAATGAGGCGTATGTTGTATTTGTGTAACACTTATTTAAAATATACGCGAGTTATTCGGAAAGACCGGGTTTATCCCATTCTGAATAACTGATACGACGATAAGTCGAAGATGAAGACGATGGTCGAAGACCGGAGGTCTTCACGTCGTTTGGGTAATTACTGATGATCTTGATTGGTCTGTACACCCAAGAAGATGGAAACAGATAGTGATCGTCCAGACGTACTTGGAGATCGATGGATATGCGGGGTACTAGGTGCCTCCGGTTTCGTTCAGACCCAGAACGGACTTGTAAATGGGTTGTGTGTCTGACATTGGATTTTAGTCCGTGTGATTGATCTCTATTAAATATATATCTGTTTGGCAGCGGAGAATTTATTCTCTTGCTTAACGCCCTTCTCTGAGACGTACGAGCTCAGGGGTTATATATTGATGGATATCAATCGCATGGAGTGAATTGCCTGTGTGGCATGCTAAGATGCAAATGATCAAGGCTTCTGTTGAAAAGCAAAGTCTTATGGTTGATGATCGAAGCACGGCCTTTGTGGCGTAGCTTTGTGTAACGTTGATTCGCGAGTATCACATCCGGTATGAACTAAAAACGGGAGACGGACCTCAGGGAGGACATGCGTTTCTTTCTAGTTAGGAGTGGCGTCAGTGCTTGAACTGGCTGACGAGTTTGACTCATGTGGATGTTACTTATTATTACTTGCTGAAAAGCGAGGCGCCTCATGATATCGGTTTCGGCCGATGCTCCTGGTCGGCTGACGGGCCAGGCTTACGCCCCAAAGGGCAGGGAAACGCAGTGTTCAGGCATAATAATCCACATCGGTGGACCGGCCCTGACGATCTAAGGGGCAGTTGCGGCTGTTCCGGTGGCTCGGGCTAGAGAGTCATAAATCGGTAGAGGATCTTGCCCCTAGCCTCGGTTCATACCATAAATGATAACCCAACTTCCAATACGACCTTTGCGGTTTTAATTGTAGAACTAGTATGGCGACATGATATATGGTACCCATGCCGCCTATGATTGATACTTATGATTTGAAGTTGTTTTATACACTATGCACTTATAATAGTATCAAACAATTTGTTTTAACCGTATCAAGCATTCTTTGGCTGTTATAAGGGAAAACCCTATCCTCGGCTGCGTTGCATTGTGTGATGGGACCTGGGTCTTATAACAGCTTCATTTTTCTTTATTTAGCATTGCGATGTTTGTTTCATGCACTGGTATTCTTGGGAGGAAATCCGTTCCGTGTTATATGGCGTGATCCCTTGATTTACCTAACTTTGAAAATAAAGATTAATAACTGTTTTAGTTCTCACACCAGTCACATGACTGACCTGGAGTTTATTGTTTTAACCTAAACTCTGGGTGCCCTTATTTTGACACGGGCAGCTAGTAGTTTTGGGTTTTGCAGATTTATATTCACAGGATCCTGGTTTACAGCTGGAACGATATCCGGAAAGCTTTGTATCCGTATATCTTTTCTAGTTGTGTATTGTATTATTTTCCGCTGCTATGTATTTAAATGTAATTTAAATTTCTGATATTTCTGTGTAATATTCTTTTATACTCTGTATATTCTTGTAATCTGGTGCATTGTTGTAATATACAGTGAAATGTTCTTTTGTATGCGTCTGATTTGTCGTGTTCTCAAACGATAGGGCGTTTCGAACGGTCTGGGTCGGTTTAACGACTGGTTCGGACCGAGCGAAATTCTTTGCCGTCACACTAGTCGCACCCCTATCTCCCGTACGCATCGGCCCCCCTTCCTGCGAATGCAACACACATCCTCTCCTTCTCTCCTCCTCTCATAGCATCATGACTTGAAAAGATCCTCCTTTAGGGTTCTAGCTTCACCTACCTACCTCCGGCTCCTCTTTGGTCAGCTTTATGTGCCCAAGACAACTTGTAGACCTCGATAAGCTCTCTACAAATTCCAAACAGCAGGAGTTTGTACTCTGGGAAGCTCCAATTGGCCAAATCTCCTTTTTTTTTCTTGCTTCATTCACCTGTCAGAAGGTGTACCGAAGTCGCCGTGGAGTTTGAAGACATTAAGGGCCAAAAAGGCGGGATTGTTAGACGGTTGCAAGCACGGAAACTCCGAGATTCCAGTGTATATTTTTTTGATAGCTGGGGTGAGAGATTCTTGCTTTAATTAGTATTTTAGAGTAGTTAATTAGTTATGAAAAGTTAATTAGTTATGCATTTTAAGTTGCCAAGTAATGCGGTGAAATTTAGTAAGTTGAAAGTCAGAAATTGTATCATCTTACGATTAGAATGACATTTGAAATTTTCATGAAGTAAGATTACTCATTGCATGTAATATCCCTTTTGAGTTCAACACTTGAACCATTCACAAATCATTTGCATTAGAAGCATTGTATGGATATGTGACACTCGCATTTTGTACTACGTGGATGGACACCTGTGGCGCCGTAAATGGCATTGGATGATTGGTTATGTTGTGATATGGATGAGAATTAAAAATAATTAATTAATTGACAAAAATGTCATGTTGTTTGTAGTAGTAAAATTGGAGTAAAAAAAAATTTTACAAGTTGAACGGATTGTTTATGTTAACCTTTTTAAATAAAATCAATGTGATGAAATAGATGATTCATTAAATAATTGTTTGATGGTTGAAAACCCCACACGGGTCTAGGGATGATTTTGATTAACACATCTCCCTAGTTCGTATTTTGTGTGTTAATCGTTTGGTTGAATAGGAGAGATAAGCCTCAATAATCTATATTGAAGCTTATATGAGAAAAAAAAATGCACATTGGATGTCACTTGAATGTCAAGTAGTTGTTCGCAAATATTGTTGGATGTGTTGAATCAGTATGAGAAAGTTTGCATGATATTGGGTTGAATTTCATTTTCAATCCAGAATAAAATGGCATATTTTAATAATATAAAAATATGAGGTAAAAACTGAAAATTAATTTGATGTCCTATTTCGGATGGACATGTTTATATCGAAATATCGATGAACATTTGTAAATGTGACGAATAGTTTTGAAGTATTTTTAATGTACTTTTGGCTATGCAAAGTATTTGAATTTTAAACGAATATTAACTTTTTAAAGTGAAGTTCGGTTAGAATTTGTAGCATATGTTTGAGAAGAGATTTTCTTTTGGAAGTTTCTCGTTTATTTTTATTATGACTATAAGGAAATTTTAGGCATGAACGGAGAGCTTTCGAAAGTTAATAATATTTTATTCTTTTGAATAATGTAAAATAGGACCAAATGGTAAAATATTTGAATTTGGAGCTAACGGCTGAAAAAAAAATTATATCATTAAATAAAGGAGTTTTAGAACTTTTTGATTTATTTATAAATTATAAAATCAATTCGGGCTTGAATAGAACACGTCGTATAGCGACAGTTCGTGAACGTCAACCCGTAACTTAGAACTGACATAGCGGGAGATCCGACCGTCGGATTCTCCTTAAACTGGAACCGTTGGGTTCGTATCAAAAGTATCTCTCTAATGAATATGAGTGAATTAAATTTGAATGGTTATATTTTAAAATATATCCAAATCAGTTTTGGATAAGGTTGTTATGGATGCAGTTCGATGACCGATATTGGAAATCGACTATTAGGTTTTTAGTAAAATTATTAAAAATTTAAATAAATTATGATAAATCATAATAAGTGCTTTGGAAGGAGTTTGGGTGAAATATTCCACGATTTGAAAGATAAATATTATTTTTGTCTAAAATTCCCATTTTAGCAATTACTGTGAGATTTAATATATGAACGCAATAAATTAATTTGGGTTTCATTGTGAATGATATCTTTTGGAATATTGTTCTTGAACCCAACCATAAAAAGGAAGGATATCATAAGGGAAAGATTTATAAAATTCTCCAAATTTATTAAATCAAACCGGATTTTTGAAAAGCCCATAATGAATGGAAAATAGTATTTTGGGGTTTATGGTGAACAAGGACTTTAAATAGCAAGTTGTCCTTTAACCCAGGTAAGATAAGATTAATTTCTAATATTTATTTAATCATTGAAGTATGATTTTTGAGATTTCTGAATTAATCTCTGATAAAGTTATTGAGAACCGTTTTCTAAAGAGAGCAAATATTTAATTAAAAGAATATTCTGGATTGGAATGAAATGAGTGTTGTCTTTGTGTATTTGACACATGATTTCAAAGATATGCAAGTTATTTGGAAAGACTGGGTTTCACCCATTCTAAATAATAATTACGATGAGTAAAGTCAAAGATGAAGACAACAGTTGAAGACCGGGGATTTCACATCGTTTTGAGTTGCTACTGATGTCTTGATTGGGCCGTACACCCAAGTCAAGGTAATAAGTGGTGGTAGTTAAAACGTACTTGGAAATCGACCGGATATGCGAGGACCTCTCTCCTGTATTAGACAAATGAGATGAGGAATAGGGTGGCTCCGGCTTTGTTCAGACCCAGAACGGACTTGTGAATCGATTATGTCTGACATTGTATTTTGTTATGTATTGATTGATTTCTATTAAGTATATATATCTGTTTGGTGGATGAGAATTTTTTCTCGTGCTTCATACCCTTCTCTGAGATGTATGAGCTTAGAGATTATATATTGATAGATATTAGTTGTATGGCATGGGTTGATAATGTGGCGTGCTAAGATGCAAAGATCAAGGCTTTTGTTAAAAAACAGGGCCTTGTGGATGATGATCGAAGCACATCTTTAAGTAGCATAGCTTATGTATAACATTAATTCATGAGCCTTACAACCTGGTATGAGTCAAAAACGGGATAGTGACCACAGGGAGTGCATGCGTGTCTTTCTAGCTAGAAGTGGTATCATGGTATGGAGCCCAGAAACTTTTACTTATGTGGATGTTGGATTGTGAGGCGCCTCGAATATGGAGCTGACTAAAAGGCTCAAGTGATAGGTCCTATAGGACCCAGAAACATAATGTTCAGGAGTAATTAATCCATAAACATTAGGTGTTGACCGGTCTTGAAGATCCAAGGGTTTCCCATAGGTTTGATCCTGAGGCATTTGCTAGAGTGTCTCAAAACCGGTGAGGAGACATCCCTGGCCTTGACTCTTAAAGGGAATCCAATTTCCAATACGTGACTTTTCGGTTTTAGTTGTAAACCTATAGGGCAACATAATATATGGTACCTATGCCGTCTAGGATTGATACATTTATATTTGAAGTGTTTGCTACACTACGAACCAATAATAATATCAAAAATATTTGTTTAAAGCGTATCAAGCATGTTTGGATATTATAAGGTAAAACTCTATCCTTAGGCTTGCGTTGCACTGTGTGATGGGATCTGAGTCTTATAATAGCTTCATTTTTCTAGAAAGCATTGCATTGTTTATAAATTGTTTAATTTCAAACTTTGGTATTCACATGAAGTAAACCCGTTTCTTGACATACAGCGTGGTTCCGTGATTTACCCTATTTTATAATAAAGTTTAATAACTTTTTTAGCTTTCACACCAGTCCCATGACTAACTCGGAGTTTATTGTTTCCACCTAAACTCTGGGTGCCCATATTTTCCACATAGGCAGTCGGTAATTTTGGTTTTGTAGATTCTTTTATTTTCACAAGATCCTGGATTATAGCTGGAGCTATATTTGGAAAGCTCTGTATCTGTGTATTAGTTTCAGCTATATTACTTAATGTATATCCGTTGTGCATTGTATTTATACATTTTTATTTCCGCTGCTATGTAAATTATTGATCTTTGATAACATTTTTCCATTGTGTAATATTTATTTGTACTCTGATATTCTTGTACTTTGACGAAAATTATTTTGGAAAAATAGAAAGTTCTGAATTAATGTGTTCCGATGTGTCTTGTTCTCATACAATTCGGGCTTTTCAGTCTCTTCGGGGGTCGGGGATTTCGAAGCATTAAACAATCTGGCTGAACGATGAATGTTGAAGATATTGAAGATGATGAATTCAAGGATAGCCTGAAGATTAGAGATCGAAGGTAGAGACTTTTGGGATAGAAAGGACTGCCTGTTGAGTGCCTCTGGTTAGCTACCAGGGCATACATTATAGTTGTGGTCCCTATATTTTGACATCTTTGTATTGCAAGGATTGTTAATTATTGTCTGAGGGGTGACTCTTGATAGGATGTAGTAAAAGAAGGGACATCAGTTTTTTCACACCTCAGAACGACTTGTATGGATGAGTGTTATCAGAACATTGTCACTGGAGGACAATGAACATCCAAGTTGAAATCTGCTAAAGAAAGGTAAAAACATAGCATTGATCCTCATCAACAGGAAGTGGTTAAAATAGGAAGATGCAGCAGGTCGAAGTGGGTAGTACCCACATAGGGTATTATCATCACCAAATATAAACTGAATAACCCTTTTTGGTTACACATGTTGTGCGGTTGTTGATAACAACAACGGTGGTGAAATGCTCGGTACAATCAAGTCGAGTAATATGTCGGTTCTACGTTAGTAGAGGGACGTACGTTGGGCCTCCAGCACATTTTTTCTAGAGGTGTACTAATTGGAAGTTAGTCTCTTACCTTGTCATTTTATGGAATCAAAACACCAATATGAGCCTTTTACTATTTTACATGCATATCTACTATGCTGGAATTTAATTAGTGTAAAAAAATCAGCTAGATTGGTAAGTATTTTTATTTAGACCTGTGCAGTTAATTCTCAGCTATTACCTCGCTATATCATGCAGCGGATTTCTACCGCTGCGCAATTTCCATTTATCTCCTAAAATAGCCTTCCTGATTTAATCCCCGATATATTCCGATATTCCCGTAGTATCTCATTATTTCAGCTATATTATGTTACTATATCTTCTATATAAGAAATGAATTTGAAAATGAAATTTATACATCATAAAATTTATAAAATTAGTATTTTAATATAATTTTGTAACATATATTTTTCAGAATATAAATTTTGTTAAATTTAATCAAGCTAAATAAAAATTTACACTTATTTAGATTTATTTGCTTATGCTTTTATATAAAATTAAGAATGTATTAATTATAATTTAGTTGAATGTTAATTTTCCATTTATTTATCATTTATATATTTGTAGAAGCAATAAATACAGGTTTGAATATGTTATTTTAGACTCATTGGCTATATCCAGTTATTTCCTTGCTTTATCCTTGCTAAAACTTTTCGCTTCTTCGTTGCATTGGATCTGCTAAGCGCTTTAACTGCACAAATTTAGACACTATTATAATATCATGAGATTTTATAGTATTTGTATTTAGACACTGCTATAATATCATAAAATGTTCTATAAAGTACTTTGGTTATTGTAAGGTAAAAGCCCATCCATGTTTATGTGTGCCAAGTCTTACGGGATACCATTTATTTTAAAAAAGGTTTCATAACTTAAAAAGTAATAAGTTGCTTGTTACTTGAGCTTTCTCATGCTGGTTTTGTAGACTGACCTAGGCGTTATTTCATGATAAAGCTCAGATCAAACTGAGAATATTTGCTAGGTTGGATTAGATGCTTGGAGTAAGATATGAGGTGGAGCTCAGGATGCACTTTTGTAGACCATTATTTTTTATGCTAGTGCTTTTGATGTTATCTAATTTAGTTTAGACATGTTGTTATAACTATTTAGGTTAGTATTAGTTGTTTACTTTGATGTTTCATATGTGTATTAAATAAATTTTCTTTCAGTCTTTAAAGAATTGATATATAATATATTTTATCTATTGGAAATGTGAGATTCTGTTCTATCCTCTTTCATTCGATAATGATTTGTTTTTTGGCACTTGGATGATCGACATGTTAATATTGTGAACATATTACTGTTACCTTTGAGGGTTGAAAAATTAGGTTGTTACATTGTAGTATCAGAGCTGAAGGCTAAGCGAGAACCTTGGCTGTTGCGGGTAAACTCAAAAAGGTATAAGGAAATGGAATGCCTTGCTATGGGCTTGAGTGTGCGTATATGAGAGTGCATAGTTTTCGGTATTATAAAATATTTTATATTGTGTTTGTTTATCTGTTGAGTGGCCCATGAATTCTTAATTAACGCATTTGGCCGACGCTGCTGATATGGATTTCTAAACATTTAAACAAGGCAAATCTACATAGTATTGTTTTAGAGAGTTGCTAATGAAATAATTTTATCAAAATTATATATTTTAAATATAAGAAAATATTTTCTAGATCTAAATTTATGAAATGGTTTATTAGTAGGAATGGTAATATTTAACTATTATCATTGTGTGGTTTATTTTCATGACTCGGCTAACATACAATGAAAATTTCTCTTTCCTACATGGGTCGGGTAAATAGTAAATTTTGGAAAAACATTGAATGCCCTATGAATCCAGTTTTTTTTTTACTAAAAGGTGATCAACATCAATATTGGATTAGAATTCAAATTCATAGAGAATAAATTCTAAAGTGGAGTTTATAGTTAAAAATAAATTTAAAACCGAAAGTTGAAAATTAAATCCTGGTGATTTGGAAATTATTTTCAGAAATTTGAATAAATAATAATATTATGATGATGATTTAATGGTGATATGAATATTTCAAAAAAATTAACATAAAAAGCACTAAACCACTTTGGTTGCTGGGTAAAAAAATATCATTGATGACTATGCAGCATCATCGACATTCGTTACCAAATTTCTACGTGGGAATTGCTATCAATGGAGAACATTGTTTCAAAACGTTTTGGAAAATAAAATTGATTTATTATAGCAAATTAAAGAATATATGTGAAGTATAAATTCAAACTATGTTGAAATAAAACCAAGTTGTTTAGTTTCTTAAATTTTGGGTTAAGAATTAATATGTCATATACCCTAAGCATTTGGTAGGTCAATTTTTTCATTTGGTGTGATAAATTGATATGTTGTCCATTATTTAGAATGAAATGGAAATTTTGACCATTATAGATAGTTGAGCTTTTCAAGTTAAATATAGAAATTGAACCAATTATCGGTGAATTGAGAAGAATTAAATTTAAATAACTTGTTGAAAATAAAAATTGGTATAGTAGAAACCAACATGATAAATACATAAGTTGTACTTCGGTGATTTGTTCACAGTTATGTGTTGGTTTAAGTTTCGATTATATGACTTTGAGATGTTCCACACCATTCCGATTAAGGACTAATACTCGATTCTTGATGGCGAGAACTTGATGAGAGTTTTTGGTATAAAACTGAAATTCTCTATCATAGTATTTGGATATGCAAGGGAAACATAAGTTTTAATCAAGGAACAAGATAAGAGTCATCAATAGAGATGTCGGTTGAGCGATATTAGTCCAGAAGGGTTATGCATGCGAATATTAATTGAATCTAATATCACATATAAATGATCTAAGTTCATCATATGGGCTAAGTAATTTGATAAGTAAAATTGGTTATGTAACTTAGGTATAGTTTTCTAGATTGGTTGAGAATGAAATTTCGAGGATGTAATCCTTTTTAGGGTGGAAGAGTATATGAACTCGGAATTTTATAAGTTTAATTTGGGAATATTTTGTTTACTTAAACATTCAATTTGAGTTTTCAATTGTTAAGTTCGTTTTTAAAATGTATAGAGAATTTATTTTTTTATCTCCCAAATAATTGTTTTAATGAATTTAGTGCCCTTTTAGAATTCATGTAATTTAAAAAATAGAAAACTCAGTATTTAAATATAGATATTTATTAAAAATAGCAGTAATTTATTTTTAATAAAATGTGTTTAGATGTGTATATGAGAATATAATAAAATTTTAAGTTTATAAGTTATATTTTATAAAATAATATAATTTATTTGATATAATAATTATATAGTTAAAAATTTATATTTAAAGATTTATGATTTGGTGTGTACTTATAATAAAGTTAAAATATTTGTAAAATTAATATTTTCTGGTATATATGACCATGATTTGAACTTTACTTATGTAACAAGTAAAGTATATTTTAATTTTTAATTTATAATTTATACTTAAAAGTACTCATGATGCGACGTCAACAAAATTCAAATAAATTTGAGAAAAATGTAATTTAAGTATTTAAGTACTTTTGCTTTTTTTTTTAAAAAGTTAACTTCCATTAACGTGAAGTACTTGAATGTGTTAGGATGAAATGATGATAAAGTCAATATAAACTTTTATTATTTAAATTCAGTTTCAACTTATTTACTTTATCTCTTTGTATAAATATATGTGAGTGTTTTCCCTTCTTCTTTTTGGTCCATTTTCCATTCTTCCCTCTGAATTGATTTCTCCTTCTTCTTATGTTCTTCAAAGGCAGTAAGGTCTTAAACTGAAAAACTAAGAGCAGTGAAATAAGAGATCAAAGGATGAAAACACAAAACATGACTTTAAATAAAAATTATTTTCTGTAAAAAAGATTCTTGTGTTATGCCTACTATAAAATCCTATAACGATGATATTTTGTTTTGCATTCATGTATCTTTCGATTAGGAGGAGTTCATGAAGTTCGATCTTGGTTTGGTAATTTTTAGGGTAAAATTAGTGGCCATGGCTCTTTACATAGCATGCTAAAGTTAGTAATTGTTGGTGTTTGAGGCACTGATTGGGGTACTGAGTGTTGTGGTAGGATGGGGTGTGGAGGCATATGTAGAAGCCATGTATGGTGCACTACAGTGTAAGGTGTTGAGATGCGACCTTTTTCGTCATTTATGGCGCTGGAGGTCAGATTTTGCTTAAGGGTTATGGAGGGTAGGATGATGATGCAAAAGCAATGAAGAGGAGATGGTCAATTCGGTGGTAGTCTCGATAGAGATTATCTATCGCCGTTTGGATTGTTCACGTGAATGGAGAAGTGACTTTTTGGCTAAAGGTTGTTCAAAAGGGAAGGAGGGAGAAGAAAGAGAGGGCATGAGTTAATGAATCGTGCTTTCGACCCAAGATAAAAGGGTGAATAATCTCACAAATTATTTTGTTAAAATGATTTTGTTATTTATGTTTAGTTCCACTTTTTATAATTCACTCATATATGATTCGATATATGAAAGATTTGACTAAATTGGAATTTATGACATTTTAAAATGAATAGTTTTGGATGGCGTTACATCATATGTAAGTCATCTAAATTTATACACTTAAATTTGTGTTATTTATTTGGCCAAATAAAATGCTATCAAACTATTTTGAATAGTATAGATCAATATGGACATCTATTGAGTATATAAAACCCTATTTTGCGTTTGTTAGGTGATAGATTAAATTGTATGATTAATTACTACCAATATTGATTGGTATGGGCTGAATAGTTATTTTACCATTAATTGTGAACTACTAATTGCCCGAACCTTTGTGTCTTAGCCATATAGTTTGTGACATAGATATGTGAATCCTTTTGGATGTGGGAAATTTTTGGTAACTTATTTACGTACCATTGTGATCGGTAAGCCTCAGATTTGAAACTGTTTTTCAGTCATTTAAATTCCTAGATGGAACTGGTTTAGTAGTTAAATGTCCCACCTAGGAATGTTTAAAAGTTCTTATTGAAGATTTGATGAATTAATTAAGTGTTAAATAAAATATTTTTAATTGATTAAACTATGGATATTAATCTTATTAATTAAGTTTCAAAGTTATTTATTATTCGATAATGATGGTTTATACTTAAGAACTTGTTTATTAATGAAATTTTGATTTACTAATAACTAAATGATGATGTTTTAAGTGTTATTTATACTTAAATTTTAATTAAGAAGTTAACTATAATTTTAATAATTATTCAGAGTTTGATTATTATTTAATGACTTGTTAAAAGAGTGAATTATTATTTAAATTATATGATAAAAATTAAATAGTAATTACTTATATAAAAACATATTTTAAATATTTATTTGTCTAAAAATTTAAATAAATATTTAATTATTTATTTTAAGGATTATAGTTGTTAAATTACTATTTAATAGTTAATTATTATTTAATTAATAGTTGTTTAAATTTATTGTTATCTTAATTTAAAAGTCACGATTTTCTTCAGTTTTATTAGTGATTAACGTGCAGAAACGGTTGAAGCTTTGAGCATGAATGAAATCAAGAACCTTAATGTGAATAATGCGGATTGGGAAATAGCCACTTCTCCTCCAACTGTCAAGTCAAAAGAAAATCAGAACGGGAAACAGATCATCGGGAGTTAGGATGGAAATAAGAATGAAAAATGAAGATGATGGTGAAGAACTGAGAAAGACAAATGATAACGAGTGTGAGAAGAGAATGGAAGCTGATAACGATAATAAAAAGCAAAAAACAGTGGATGAGAATGAGAAACTGAAGGTGAAGAATGATAAAATGAAGAGTATAATAGAGAGTATGATGGTGGAAAATGAAAAACACAAGGGTTTGGTAGCTGAATTATGCACGAGAAGCGCCCAACAGTGCAAATTAATGGGTGGAATTGCAGAAAGAGTTGAAAATTTGGAGAAGGCAATGAAGAAGATTAGGAAGAAAGGTAAGAAGACCAAGCAGGTAAAGAGGATATGGGCTACACTTGTTAACAGTTGCCAGTTAATCGACTCATCCTTACTCAGTTAATCATTGCCAGGGCTACACTCGTTATTAAACAAAGAATCTTGCAAACCAGCAGTGGTCTGCGACCAACGCATCTCAACATCCAAGCAAGCCAAAAGCGGAGACAGAGCAGATGTACTAGAAACAGCAGCAAGGCAGGAACGGTTAGCAGCTACCCTAAAGAGATTTAGAGCAAAGTCCGCAAGAACTGATGGAGGTAAGGCAAGAAGATCTGACGCAGTATTCACAACAACTAAAGTGGAGCATACCAAGGGATTTTTACCCGAAACACCAAGCTGCATAGGGGCTCGAGATAGATCTGAAGCAGTAGCCAATAAAGAAGCTGGATCTGGGTCATTGGAAGAAAATGGTCGGCTAGAATGCATAACTGAGGATCGAAGAGCCTCGACTCCAGCATAGGATATGCAACCTTTCTTTCAAGCCATTGAAAGGAGGCGTAGATTTTATGATTAAGAGCAAAGAGGAAACGAACGAATTAAAGGGAGGCGGTTTAATCGCCAAGAGAATAACTTGAAGGCATTGTCAAGAAAAAAAATTATTTATCTTTTTTTAAGCTTGATGATTGTTTTTAATTTGTTTATTTATTAATTTATTAATTAATGTATTAGTTATTTATATTTAAGATGATTAATCATTTAAAGTAAGGAATCTATTTTTTATTATTATTTTAGTAACAAGTATTAGACTTGTTAATTAATTTTTATATATATATATATATGTTTGAATTTGAATAAATAATTTTACTTATTGTATTCAAGATAAGTAGGTGTTTTAGTTAGTTAACTTATTAACTAGCAAGATTCAATTTTATTCTACTAACTTCAAAATAAGCTTTAAATTTAATATTAGATTCAAAAATTGGATTTAATGTTGTGGAGTTGATCATGACAAAGTAATCTATTTAAGTAAAATAAATTAAATTAAATATGATTTGAATTCGTAAAGAGTACGAAAGAGTAGATTACAGAACTTGATTAGGAATAAATTTCATATGGAATTTGTTCACTTTAAGTTAGACATCTTGAAAACTCAAGATTTTAAATTTTTATTATTCCAAAGACAAGGATGATGTCGAGTTAAGGTCTAAGAGGTAAATAAATTACCTTAACTTGAACTGTAACAACTGGCAATTTTTTTTAGCGACTTAAATTTCGATTTAAATCGAAATTTTATTTTGAAAATATTCCATGGTTTTTCATAACAGGAATTTGAAATTTGAAATTTGAAATACGTTCAGTGAGACATTGCAATTGTGAAAATTTCGTCGGAAAATTTGAATATTTGTCAGTAACCCAATTTTCAGTGCAAAACTGCGCATAAAAGTTCAAATTATAGCAATTTTGAAATCTTTTCGAAACTAGTTCGAACAGATATGAAAAATACTCTATTCGTCGTCACGAATCCAATGGAGAAATTCGTTTTGCTAAAATCGGACGTTTTGATCTTCGTTTAATTGTTTTCCTATCCGAGTTTTATATTTAAAAGGGATTTATAACGAATTTTTGAACAGAGCATCGTGACACTGCATACTTTATACCGTTGCGTCCGTCTCATCGCACTGATTAGGGCAATATATTCATATGTCAGTTTCAGTGCTCGCTTTGCAAGAAACTGCAAAAATGCTTGCGTAGTTCATTTTTGAAACAAAGCCATTTGAGTTCGATGTGTCCCTATTCGGGACCTGCATATTTTTTTAGTCATTTTGGGTCTGCAAAACCCTACCTTTTATTTTACTAAACCATCCTTTTTTTTCTCTCTAAGGGCACACACACACACACACACAAACACATGTTGGCAATAAATTAAATTGCATTAAATGTAATTATATATTGCATGTATTAATTGCAATGTGTATTGCCTAATTTGCTTATTTGAATTATATTTGGTACTGTATTATTATGGTCTTATCTAGAATTATCTTTTAAGCAAAAAAAAAACAATAAAATTTGTCTTTCCCAACGCTTCTTCATCTCTTCCTCTCTAAATTAATATTCTACAAACTGGTATCGGAGCTTGTTCGATAAAAATGAAAAATTCTTTTATTATTCCTTTTGTTCCTCGGTTAACCAAAGAAAATTATGGTAAATGGAGTGTTCAAATGAAAGTTCTTCTTGGATCTCAAGAAGTATGGGAGATTGTTGAAAGCGGGTATACCGAAGTTGAAGATAAGGAAAAATTAACACAAGCTGAAATGGATAAATTAAGAAGATCGAAAATGAAAGAAAAACAAGCTTTGTTTTATATCTATCAGGGAATAGATACATATGATGACGCTTTTGACAAAATATATCATGCCACTTCTGCAAACCAGGCTGGGAGATTTTGCAAAGCTCATTCATTGGTGAAGAAAATGAAAAAGTTGAAGAAGAGAAAGAAAAGAAATTTTTTGATGAAGATCAAGAAGAAAACGATAGCGAGGGCAACGGCGCAAAGGAGAAGAAAGAGAAGAAAAAAGGGAAAGAAATAAGGACAAAAACGAAGAAAATGGGGATGAAGACAGAGAAGCAGAAAAGATGGAAGGAACGGAGGAGAAAGGAAACCAAGATGAAGATGATAATGAAGACGGAGATACAAAGGAGAAGAAAGACAAGAAAAAAGGGGAAGAAAAGAAGGAAAACCATGAAGAAGATGAAGGCATAGAGGCAGAGAAGACGAAAGAGAAGAAAAAACAAAAGGAAAAGAAAGGAAAACAAGAAGAAGATGAAAATGCAGATGATGATGCAAAAGAGAAGAGAGGAGGGAAATAAAAAAAGAATAATAAGCACAAAAAGGATGAACATGAAGAAGTGAAGGATGAAGAGAAAAAGAAGGGTAAAAGTAAAGGAGATGAAAATGAAGAAGGCGATGTTAAGGAGAAGAAAGAGAAGAATAGGGCGAAAGAAAAGGACAAGAACGAAGAGAAGGGTGAAAAAGAGGAAGTAAAAAAGAACTAAGAAAAGAGAGTTAAGGATAAAGAACCAAAGGACAAAGGTAAGAAGGAAAATAAAGACGACGATACTGTGAAAGAAGAGAAGAGTGAAAAAGAGGAAGTAAAAAAGAACAAAGAAGAGAGAGTTAAGGATAAAGAACCAAAGGACAAAGGTAGAAGAAAAATAAAGATGAGAAAGAGGACGATACTATGGAAGAAGAAAATAAAGTTGCTGTTAAAAATCTTAATGCAATTTCAAATAACAAGTTTGCTTATTTATCTTATATAACTTGAAACACCCCACCTCCGTTAAGGTCACTCACAAAGGGAATGCATTAACTTTGGTGAAGCATTTTAGCTAAAAGGCACAGAAAATTTACAAGACAGACATATAAACAGCGCAAAACTGAAATCATTTCATAAATAGCGTGGTTCAATCAAAACATTACAAGCATTGTCTCAAAACCAACTTCTAAATTATTACAATAAAACATCTGTCTTGATTTAAAACTCCAAGTACATAAAGAAGCATAAAACAGTAGTAAAGCAGTAGAAATCCCCAATAAAAGTGTAACCACAGGCATAGCCCAAGAAAAGAGAGTCCAAGCAATACATCTACTCTCTTCATGCTGGAAAAGGTCTACACTATGCTGAAGTATTCCCTCCTTGAGGACTTGGGGGACGGAAGAAAAGAAGGCAAAAGAAAATGGGTCAGACATAAGCCTGGTAAGTCCAGTGATTATTCAGCATGTAAACAAGTAAAAGAATCATGACATGAATAAACTGAACATAGGACAATACCATAGCAATAAGATAACATAAGATAAGGCAAGACAAACTGAATATACTATCGCACTCATTTCCATTTCTCTGTACCTACTAGCGAATGTTTCAACTATCATCATGTGCTCATAACAAAGTGATCCCTTTTCTAATCGGCTTCTACTCGCAAGCATTTATTACTTGTATCATTCGGCCCCGCTTGATTGTAGATACCTGTGCTGGTCCCGCCACGGGGTGTATCAATTCCTATGGTGGCAACCTGACACAAATTCAAGATGCACAGTGTATACTACTAACGCCCAGTGCCTGCTTTTTCCACTCCGGAGTACGTGCACGCCTATACTGCACCGGAACCTACACTGCTGCACCACCCGCCGCTATTTTGACCGCTTATAATTAGCCCAGTATTTGTGTCCCACCCTACCTAATTCAGGGTACCGTGATACATCTATATGGGTTACTACTGAAATGAGTCCCCGTTACTAGGGTTTCCTAATCGATAATGTTATAACAGTTAAGTGTTCTCAAATTAACCTAACCCCACCCATTTGTTTAATTAGCATGTTGTATTGGTTAAGTGCTGCCTTAATTAACTTAACCCTACCATTCTTAGCATGTCCATCCCTTAGCTTTAATTCATTCATTAAAGCACCAACCTCTCACATTAGATCTATATTGTTGCGATCGCTGGATGTGCTGGGCGGTTCCGGGCAGTCTTACACCGCAACTCAATCTAACCTCGGGTTTTTGGGCTTAATGCGCTAACCTCTCACATTAGATCTATATTGTTGCGGTCGCTAGATGTGCTGGGCGGTTTCGGGCAGTCTTACACCGCAACTCAATCTAACCTCGGGTTAGGCATGTTCATCTTTAGCCAATTTACATATTTGTCATATGTGTCCAAGTTTAGGTCTTTTTATGTAAATATTCCCCAAGTGTAGTCAGTACAATTTTTATGCCACATTCACTTGTTATGCTCAAAATTTACTCAATTAAATTATACCCAATTTTCTCGCGTTATAATCGCACGTACGACAAGATTCAGTGTAAGTTCCGAATGAACCTAGTATTCATAGAAGAAAATAAAAAGGGGAAAATATAGAAGGAGCATAAGAATTGACATAAGGAAAAATAGGCATGTAAAGGTGTATCCAATTCAAGAATCATGTTTCCAATAGGCATGTTGTACACTAACAATAAGTGTGGGTAAGCTAAGCACATAGGTATAAAGATTAGATAGAATTGGACTTAAGAGAATCACTAATTTTGATGTACAACATGATAAGTTCCATTATATCAATTACAGTAGTCTCATAGGCATAGGATGTACAACATGATAGGTTCCATCATATCAATAACAACAGTCTCATAGGAATGATAGGCTCCATTATGTCAATCACAACAGTCTAATAGGCATGATAGGTTTCATTATGTCAATCACAACAGCCTCATAGGCATTTCATTATATCAATCATAATAGTCTCATAGGCATAGGCAATTCAGATTTGACAAAAGGATAAGCATGAATCAGGATTAAGCATAGTTCTAGATCTGAATATTACAGTCATGATTTCTATTAGGTGTTCAAATCTGAATAATAACTGAACTTATAGAAAAAGAATGGATCTTGTATTCTGGGATCTGATTTCTGAATTTGTTAAGCTTAACCCTTGATGTAGACGTTTGATTTTCTAGTTTGGATTTGGTTTGGAGCTTTCTAGCTTGATTTCTAGTTTGGAAAAGATGGAGGCTAGGCTTGCTTAGATATGGACAGCATGACGGCTTCATAGAATAGGGTTATGAGGTCTAGTGTTGAGGTTTGGGGTGATTATATAGAAGTTTAGGATTAATATGGGCCTTTAGATCAAACTAGGAGTCATCATAGCCATCCAAACCCAAGAGAGCCAACCATAACATGACACATATGCCCTAACACCTCAGAAAATCGCCATTGTCCAGATCAGTTCGCAGGTGTCGACCCTACAGGGAGGGTCGACACCCCTGAGCGGGAAATTTCCCGCTCATCTGTTTTCTGAAGTTTTGAAATTCGAATCTGCTTTAATTATTTAATTATTGTTTTAATTTAATTTTTGCTTAAACTTGAAAACTTCTAACCTCCATAACTTCTTCATACGGAGTCCGATTCACGCAAGCTCGGACTCTATCTCAAGCAGAATTCCAAGACGAACGAAAAGGCGTAACCCGTTTCCCTTAATTCTTCTTCTAAAAATTAAGTGTTCTTAATTTTTTTATTTTAATACTCACGGAAAATACGGGGTGTTACATTCTCCTCTCTTTAAAGGATTTCGTCCCCGAAATCTCTAAGTTAAGAAGAATGTATCCTAACATCCAACATCCATCTACTCAACCATCATTCACAGGAATCCGTTGTCCTTAAAAATATTTCTAATGCTTCCATGATCATATGCATAGTGTGTGTATATGTCCTTACCTAATGCAAAATCAGGCGGTCTACTGATTCAGTTGACCTCCTTGATGCGAATCATGTCAGTGCTATGAGTCCATCATGTATGCAATTATTCCTAATCGTATTTTATAACTTATATATGAGTGAACAATCATTCATACAAATGCAACGTCCACATGATAACACATCAAATTTCAGTCCATATATAAATACATATATGCATATACATTATGAAAGTGACTGAGCCGATCTAGTACCTAGCGTGTGTGTGTATATTCATCCACAAGCAACCACTAGCAACCACTTGCAACCATCAATCATAACATGTTTTAAAATACATGTTTACATTCATTGGTTTTTACCTAAGGATCAAGAATAGGACCGAGGAGATATACTTATGAGATAAATACAAGCATGCATAAACTTATGGAAAAAGAGATCAAGGATGTACCCTCAAAAAGAAAAGGGTACGATGCGCGTATCTTGTCTTTAGTATCCCAAGTCGCGTCTCCTTCAGCGTCACTCCACTGTACTTTAACTAGCTTGACCTCACGATTGCGCAGCTTTTTAACTTTTGTACCTAAGGTACAAGTTGGAACTCTTCTCACCGTCGCTTCTCGCTCCACTTCTACTTCCTTTAGTATGCTTGGCTCCACAACTTCCGTAGACTCATGTAAGCACTTTCGTAGATGAAAGACATGAAAAACATTATGAACTCTAGCCAATCTTTCGGGCAGCTCTGCTTTATAAGCCATCTTCCCAATCCTCTCAATGATAGGAAATGGCCCTACCTCACACTCAAGGTCGGTCCTTCTTTTATCAGCGTAGGACTTCTATCTATCATGTGCGGTCTTCATTCGTCTTCGTATCAAGTCCACCTTCTCTGAAGTTTCTCTGATCATGTCAAGCCCAAGTACGAGCTTGTCTGTAGACTCCCTGTAACACCCCACACCCGCTATGGTCACTCACTAAGGGAATGCCATAGCATCGGTGGAGTATTTTAGTGAATATAGAACAGAAAAATTACACCAAGACAGATATAAATAGTACTTGAAATTTAAAACATCATCTCATAACAGCGGAAATAAACATGTCTGGTTACATCATAAGGCCATGATAAAAGTCAAGTACAATATCTGTTAAAATAAAGAAGTACATAATCCCACTCTCTCATACAATAGCCATGACAAAAGAAAAGATAACTGGATAACTGGAGCTTTACATCTACCCAAACTCCCAAAGGCTGGAACAGCAATCTGATCAAGCTCTACTACCGCTAGGATCCACCGTAGGACCTGAGGGTTGGGAAAAAGATAAAAACAACGGGGTCAGACATAAGTCTGAGTGAGCCCTATAACCTTAACAATACAATTATTAAAGTAATTAGGGTATGACATGAACTCGGTACGGTACCTTTGGGGATAATGACTACACTAAATAGCCAACAACATAGGATGAACTAAGATAACCATCAGGACGCATCTACCCACCCAAGGATAATTACTAACTGCACCACACCAGTCATTCCTACTTAAAGGTTGATCCCTTCCAAGGACTTAGAAAATTTCCCCAATAATTTCATGTACTCCTAGCCCACTACATAGGTGCCGTCTGCCCCTATCTCCACTAGGTGTACTCAGTAATTCTTACCCAGTAGTTTCGTGTACCCCTACATAGGTGCCGTCTGCCCCTATCTTTATTAGGTGTACCCACTACTCCCCATCGATCGGCTCCCTACCGTAGATACCCGTGCTGGTCCCACAGTGGGGTGTATCACTCCCCTAAAGTGGCTACCCAATACAATCAACGGTGCACGGCTTTATATCTACACGATGCAACAACGGCTTATCTACCAGCCCGGGCCCACACACGCATATGAAACCCGTTGGACTTGCGTTGCCACCGCTAACCCGTTTTGGCCTCTTATAATCAAGCCCAATATGCGTGTCCCGTCACTCGACATGGGTCGAGCCCACAAAGATACGTTTGGGATATTGGTTGAAATGGGCCCCCACAAGCTACCCACTTAAGCTTGTCAAATATCTAGTGTATCCCACTTAACCCTTTAATCATGTTTAATTACATGTTTCCACTTGGTTAAGTATTCTAATCGTATTTTCTATTGCCACCCAAGGCAACCCACTAGATTCCACATGCCACCCAAGGCAACCACAAAATTTCCTCATGCCACCCAAGGCACCCACTTAACCCCTCATGTCCCACTACATGCTACCATGGTTAAGTGTTTCTTAATTAATTAAGACCGTGATCTCCCATAAAGACCTCCCACATTAGACTGGTTGTTATGACCGCCTGGTTAAGCCGGTAGAACCCGGGCAGTCTTACGTCATAACAGAGTCTAACCTCGTGTCTTTACCTTAATCACGTATTTAATTTATGGCTAAGACCTCTCACATTGGGCTGACATTTGTAGCAACTGGTTAAGCCGGTCGGGTCCGGGCAGTTTTACACTACAAATGAGTCCAACCTCGTGTCTTAGTCGATTAATTACACCTAATTAATCACCCCCATATTAATTATCCCTAATTAATATCAAGTTTACCATAACATGGGTAGACCTAACTCAATAGGTAAATTCCCATGGGGTAGACCTAACTCAATAGGTAAATTCCCACTTATGGTAATTTATTTTTATGGTATGCTTAATCATACCCAATCATTCATTTATTAACATATTTACCCACCCCATCGTTCCCCATGTAAATCGTTCTCATTTCATGACATAATAAAAGGGGAAGATCCATCACACATATCATGGGTTTAGCATATAACTTTGGCATGGGTTAAGAGGATGTCAACTTGCATATATGAACACATATTAACCCAACTTGCTCTTAAGCATCTACATAACTTGCATAATTATTCACATGACCTCATAAGCATGCATAACATGGTAATCTTGCATTTGAGCATACACCTAACTTGCATAATCATTCACATAACTTCATATGCATGCATAACATGTTAATCTTGCATTTAAACATACACATAACTTGCATCATTATTCACATAACTTCATATACATGCATAACATATTAATCTTGCATTTGAACATACACATAACTTGCATAATCATTCACATAACTTCATATGCATGCATAACATGTTAATCTTGCATTTGAGCATACACCTAACTTGCATATTTATTCACATAACTTCATAAGCATGCTTAACATGTTGCATAATAGATCAATGTCCAACTTAGTGTTTTGCATCATAATCATCATGAAACATAGCACCAAACATGCATAAAGATATAACATTAAACTTGCATAAAAATGTCATGAACACATACACTAAACTTGCATGACATAGAGCATATAACTTGCAAAACACATGACATATACAATATTAAGCTTGCATAAACACATTGATCCACAAACATAACCATACATCATCATATCCTATCTTAATCAATTTAACAATTGATTATTAAGGGGATAGAAGCTCACCAAAACAAAATTAGCAAACTAATGAAGAAGATTAAGAGGCTAGAAGTTGATTTGGAATGCTATCCCTTCTCTAATTTTGATGGAGGCTCTCTCAAGTTTCAATTTGCCATAGTTTAGTTACTAGATTTAATTATGAATGAATTAGGGTAGGGTTAGGGTCTTATTTATAGGATTAGGTGAGTGTTTTAGGCCCTTAGATTAACCCTAGATTAGATTAGGACCCTTAGATTTAGGAAATCTCTAGAACCAGCCCTTCTAGCCAGCCTGAAACCCAACCTGGTGCAACCTGGTGCACCCAACCACAGAACTCTCTAGAAACTGTGCAGGTTTCTTGGCTCGGCACGGGCGCACTTCCCAAGTGCGCCAGTGTATCTTTGTACTGGCGCACTTCACAAGTGCGCCAGTGCATTTCTGGCCTGTTTCTGGTTTTCTGCCTAACTTCGTTCGTCCATATCTCTTTCATACGGTACCCGTTTTACGCAAACTCGGACTCTATTTCACGTATTTTTCCGAGACGAACGCAATGACGCAGCCCGTTTCCCCCAATTCCCACATCTGAAATTATTTATTCTGTAATTAGTGAATTTTAGCACTAACTAAAATTCGGGGTGTTACATTCTCCCCTCCTTAAAGGATTTCGTCCCCGAAATCTCTAAGCTAAGGAGAATGAATATCCTACCATCCAAACAACCATCTACTCAATCCATCAAACACGGCATCTATTGTCCTTAGAACAATTTCTAATGATGTATGAGCATATGCAAAAAGTGTGTGTATATGTCCCCTATCTAATGTATGAACATATGCAAACCATGATAGTGCCATGCATCCATTATGTATGCGAGAAAACCCTATCGACACATACAATATCTACATGAGTGCACAATCATTCACCAAAATGCATCATCCATGTGATAACACAACCATTATACATCCATAGATATTTTCCTACACACAATTTTATGCAATATGCAATATGAAGTGACTGAGCCGATCTAGTGCCTAGAGTGTGTGTATATGCATCCACGAGCAACCACTAGCAAACACTTGCATCCACTTGCATCCATCACCCATAACATGTCTCAAACACATGTTTCAACCATAGGTTTACCCTATCTAAAGGTCAAAGGTACTAACGAGAGGACATACTAAAGATAAGATAAGTACTAGACAAGCGATAAAGGAGAAAGTAAAGACATACCCTCAAAAAGAAATGGGTACAATGAACGCATCTTCGCTTCCGTCTCCCAAGTTGCGTTGCTCTCATCTTCTCCCCATTGCACCTTGACTAGTTGAACCTCTCTGTTTCTTAACTTCCTAGTCTCTGACCCAAGGATGCGAGTAGGAGCTCGTCTAATAGTCGCATCACGCTCTACCTCTACATCTCTAAGGAAGCTCGGCTCTACCACCTCTGCAGTCTCATGTAAGCACTTCCTTAGATGTGATACATGGAATACATCATGAATACCACTAAGTCTGTCGGGCAACTCCACCCTATATGCCATCCGTCCAATCCTTTCCTTGATAGGAAACGGCCCAACAAACCTCGGTGCTAACTTCCCAACGGATCCGAAGCGAACAACATTTCTCAATGGAGATACCTTAACAAAAACCATATCCCCAACCTCAAACTCAAGATCCGTCCTTCTCTTGTCCGCATAAGATTTTTGCCTATCCTGCGCTGGTTTCATTCTTCTTCGAATCAAATCGATCTTCTCTGAAGTCTCCCTAACCATATCAGGCCCAAGCAAGATCTTATCCGTAGATTCCCACCAACATGTAGGTGATCGACAAGGCCTTCCATAGAGAGCTTCGAAAGGAGCCATACCAATACTGGACTGAAAGCTGTTATTATATGCGAACTCCACCAATGGAAGATGCTCTTCCCATGTACCTCCAAAATCTAAGATACAAAGCCTCAAAAGGTCTTCTAGGACACGATTCACCCTCTCAGTCTGGTCGTCCGTCTGAGGATGATATGCGGTGCTCAAACACAATCGAGTTCCCACTGCTTCCTGTAAACTTCTCCAGAACTCACTAGTGAAGATAGGGTCTCGATCACTCACTACGCTAGAGGGTACCCCATGCAATCGAACTATCTCTCGAAGGTATACTGAAGCTAGCCATGGAGCAGTCCTCTTGCTCTTCACAGGTATGAAATGGGCGCTCTTAGTAAGTCTGTCTACCACCACCCAAATTCCTGTATTATCCTTTCTCGATCTGGGTAACCCGTCAATAAAATCCATCGAGACGCTATCCCACTTCCATTGCGGAACTTCCAATGGGTGAAGCAACCCACCAGGTTTCTTTTGCTCCGCTTTCACCTGTTGACATACCAAGCATCGAGCTACATATTCGGCCACATCTTTCTTCATACCGGCCCAGAAGAAAACCCTCTTCATATCTTGGTACATTTTACCCCCACCGGGATGAATGGTCATCCTAGAACGGTGGGCATCATCAAGAATAGCCTTCCTCAACCCTTCATCTTGCGGTACACAAAGTCTACCGTCTCTACGCAAACACCCCCTATCATCTAGGGTGTATCTACTCAAATGGCTGGACGACTCCCCCCTTATGAGCTTCTCTATCAACTCAACCAACTGTGGGTCGTCCCTCTGGGCTTCCCCAATCCGCCCCAAAAGAGTAGGCCTAACTTCCAAGGAAGCTAGCAAACCGGGTACATAATCAATGGAAGGTCTGAAATCAAACATCGAGATAAACTCCAAGCTTTGTCGTTCCACAAACAATGGACTCAAGGACAACCTCTTCCTGCTCAAGGCGTCTGCCACCACGTTACCCTTGCCAGGGGTATACGCTATCTCGAAATCATAGGATGCTAAGAATTCCATCCACCTTTGTTGTCTCAGATTCAAATCTTTCTGAGAAAACAAGTACTTCAATGATTTATGGTCAGTGAACAGCTCGAATCTCTCACCAAGAAGATAATGGCGCCAGATCTTAAGCGCAAAAACAATAGCAGCCAACTCTAAATCATGGGTAGGGTAATTTTTCTCATGTGGCCTTAACTGCCTTCCACCATAGGCTATCACCCTTCCCTCTTGCATTAAGACTGCGCCAAGGCCTGTCCCACAGGCATCGATATAGACAACAAATGGCTTGCTCCCATCTGGCAACACTAAAACTGGAGCAGTGGTTAAAGCTCTCTTTAACCGTCGGAACGCATCATCACAATCTACGTCCCATGCAAAAACAAGATTCTTCTTCGTTAGGCGGGTTAATGGGGCTGATATCTTCGCGAAGTCTTTAATAAACTTCCTATAATAACCCGCCAACCCCAAGAAACTTCTTACTTCGGTAGCATTCTTCGGAACCTTCCAATCCTGAATTGATACTACCTTCGCGGGATCCACAGCTATCCCTTCCTTGGAGACCACGTGCCCCAAGAACCGTACTTCCTTCCTCTAGAAGTGACATTTTGAGAATTTAGCCTTAAGGCTATGCGCTCGAAGAGTCTTCAACACCTCCCCAAGATGTAGGGCATGCTCTTCCTCACTCTTAGAAAATACTAAGATATCATCCACAAAGACCACCACGAATTTATTAAGGAACTCCCTGAACACCCTACTCATCAAATCAACAAAGTATGCAGGGGCGTTCGTCAACCCAAATGGCATCACCAGCCACTCATAGAAACCATCCGGAGTTCTAAAGGCAGTCTTGTCTATGCTATCCTCAGCCACCCTCAACTGATGAAACCCCGTGGCCAAGTCCAACTGAGAAAATACTGAAGCGCCAACCAACTGATCGAAAAGATCATCTATTCTCGGCAATGGGTGTCTATTCTTCTTTGTGAGCTTGTTGAGTTCTCTATAGTCTACACAAAGTCTGAGGGACCCATCCGCCTTCGTAGCAAATACTACTGGAGCACCCCACTCCGATATGCTCCGTCTTATGAACCCCATCTCAAGTAACTCCCCTACTTGCTTATGGAGTTCCCTCCTCTCACGAGGAGCCATGTGGCGCACTGGTAAAGATACCGGTTTAGCATTATCCACCAAATATATTCGGAAGTCAATCTCCCGCTTCGGAGGTAAGCCCTTCACCTCCTCAAACACATCCGGATATTCCCGGACCACTCTAACAGATTGCAAACTCTCGACCGAAGCGTCAAGCGACTCAAGATAACTTAGCATAACAGAGTCCCTGGGATTACAAGAAATCTCGAGAGTGTTACCCAAACGGGTCATGAGCCTAACAATTCTCCTTTCGCAATCAAGAACGGCACCATTACTGGATAACCAGTCCATGCCCAAAATCAACCCATAGCCCGTGAAGCCCAATACAAAAGCATCACATCTAAACTCAATGCTAAGTATAGAAATCTTCAAACCCAAACATATCATGGATAAATAAGTGGAGCCCCCAATTGGGTTTGAAACAACCAAGGGATCATCTACCAGACTGGTGTCTAAGTGCAGTGACTCAACTAATGATGATGAGATAAACGAATGCGATGCGCCTGAATCAAACAATGTACGGACAGGATGGTCAAATAGAAAAACCAGACTTTCAACGGAAATAGTTCTACCTCTCTCCTGAATTGGTGGAACCGCGAGAGCCTGTACTTGCCCCCTAGCCTGACTCGGTGCCATAAGAGCTTGCACCTGTCCTCCTGAGGTAGATCCCGTCCTTTGCCCCTTCTTAGGGCAATCTTTCACTAAATGCCCTGCTTCGCCACAGTGGAAGCAGCCGGTCTTCTTCTTCTTGCGACAATCCTTGCTTAGGTGGCCAGGTGTCCCACAATTGAAACACTTCTTCTTCTTGCTCTTGCCACCGTTGCCTTTCCCACCTTTGCTTTGTTGTGGTTGCTGAGGTCTCTTTTGATCTCCCTTCTTCTCGGGTGCCTTATTAGCATTAGGACCCTTCTCTTCCTCATACATGAGTGCCATGTCAACTAGCTTCTCAAAGGTGGCCCCCATAGGGATATGAGTCATAGTCAACCCATGCATAGGTTCATTCAAGCCTTTCACGAACCTCAAAGCCTTCTTCTCCGGTGTATTCACCATATCTAGGCCAAACCTTGCCAATTGATTAAACTTGTTAACATATTCCTTCACCGAAAGATTTCCTTGCTTCAGATTCAAGAATCTTTCCATATACAAGTTTTCCTCCGCCCTTGAGAGAAACTTTTCCACAAATCTTTGTCTAAAATCCGCCCAAGAGTCAACGGGGCGTTCTCCATTAGTGACCTCCCACCAGAATGAGGCCTCTCCCTTCATTAACCAAGCGGCTAACTTGACTTTCTTTCCTTCTTCCATCTCAAAGATATCTATCAACTCTTCCACCTCCTTAAGCCAATCTCTAGCCTCCACAAAAGTTTCAGATCCTTGAAAAGGTTTCCCTCCCATAGCTTTAAATTCCTTACAAGTCTTAGCAAAAGTATCCGTGCGAGGAGGAGGGGGAGGAGGAAGATCGGGTGCTACGGTTGGTGGAGGAACATTTGCTGGACCCGCAGTGGTGGCCCTAGCCTCCATCAATCTCCTATACCATACTGGTACCGTCACACCCTCCGGAAAGTTAAGATCCTCAGCCATGCTGAAACGAAAAAAGAAGGATTCAAAACGGAGAATTCGAAGGATATAGATATGGCTATTGGGGATTATGCTTTTCTTTCAAAAACTTTTCTCTTTAAAGACATGTTTTTGAAAATATCTTTTCCAAAAATGTTTTAGAAAAATAGTTTTCTAAAAATTTTATCTGTTCCGGTAACCTTTGCTCTGATACCACGTGTAACACCCCACACCCGCTATGGTCACTCACTAAGGGAATGCCATAGCATCGGTGGAGTATTTTAGTGAATATAGAACAGAAAAATTACACCAAGACAGATATAAATAGTACTTGAAATTTAAAACATCATCTCATAACAGCGGAAATAAACATGTCTGGTTACATCATAAGGCCATGATAAAAGTCAAGTACAATATCTGTTAAAATAAAGAAGTACATAATCCCACTCTCTCATACAATAGCCATGACAAAAGAAAAGATAACTGGATAACTGGAGCTTTACATCTACCCAAACTCCCAATGGCTGGAACAGCAATCCGATCAAGCTCTACTACCGCTAGGATCCACCGTAGGACCTGAGGGTTGGGAAAAAGATAAAAACAACGGGGTCAGACATAAGTCTGAGTGAGCCCTATAACCTTAACAATACAATTATTAAAGTAATTAGGGTATGACATGAACTCGGTACGGTACCTTTAGGGATAATGACTACACTAAATAGCCAACAACATAGGATGAACTAAGATAACCATCAGGACGCATCTACCCACCCAAGGATAATTACTAACTGCACCACACCAGTCATTCCTACTTAAAGGTTGATCCCTTCCAAGGACTTAGAAAATTTCCCCAATAATTTCATGTACTCCTAGCCCACTACATAGGTGCCGTCTGCCCCTATCTCCACTAGGTGTACTCAGTAATTCTTACCCAGTAGTTTCGTGTACCCCTACATAGGTGTCGTCTGCCCCTATCTTTATTAGGTGTACCCACTACTCCCCATCGATCGGCTCCCTACCGTAGATACCCGTGTTGGTCCCACAGTGGGGTGTATCACTCCCCTAAAGTGGCTACCCAATACAATCAACAGTGCACGGCTTTATATCTACACGATGCAACAACGGCTTATCTACCAGCCCGGGCCCACACACGCATATGAAACCCGTTGGACTTGCGTTGCCACCGCTAACCCGTTTTGGCCTCTTATAATCAAGCCCAATATGCGTGTCCCGTCACTCGACATGGGTCGAGCCCACAAAGATACGTTTGGGATATTGGTTGAAATGGGCCCCCACAAGCTACCCACTTAAGCTTGTCAAATATCTAGTGTATCCCACTTAACCCTTTAATCATGTTTAATTACATGTTTCCACTTGGTTAAGTATTCTAATCGTATTTTCTATTGCCACCCAAGGCAACCCACTAGATTCCACATGCCACCCAAGGCAACCACAAAATTTCCTCATGCCACCCAAGGCACCCACTTAACCCCTCATGTCCCACTACATGCTACCATGGTTAAGTGTTTCTTAATTAATTAAGACCGTGATCTCCCATAAAGACCTCCCACATTAGACTGGCTGTTATGACCGCCTGGTTAAGCCGGTAGAACCCGGGCAGTCTTACGTCATAACAGAGTCTAACCTCGTGTCTTTACCTTAATCACGTATTTAATTTATGGCTAAGACCTCTCACATTGGGCTGACATTTGTAGCAACTGGTTAAGCCGGTCGGGTCCGGGAAGTTTTACACTACAAATGAGTCCAACCTCGTGTCTTAGTCGATTAATTACACCTAATTAATCACCCCCATATTAATTATCCCTAATTAATATCAAGTTTACCATAACATGGGTAGACCTAACTCAATAGGTAAATTCCCATGGGGTAGACCTAACTCAATAGGTAAATTCCTACTTATGGTAATTTATTTTTATGGTATGCTTAATCATACCCAATCATTCATTTATTAACATATTTACCCACCCCATCGTTCCCCACGTAAATCGTTCTCATTTCATGACATAATAAAAGGGGAAGATCCATCACACATATCATGGGTTTAGCATATAACTTTGTCATGGGTTAAGAGGATGTCAACTTGCATATATGAACACATATTAACCCAACTTGCTCTTAAGCATCTACATAACTTGCATAATTATTCACATGACCTCATAAGCATGCATAACATGGTAATCTTGCATTTGAGCATACACCTAACTTGCATAATCATTCACATAACTTCATATGCATGCATAACATGTTAATCTTGCATTTAAACATACACATAACTTGCATCATTATTCACATAACTTCATATGCATGCATAACATATTAATCTTGCATTTGAACATACACATAACTTGCATAATCATTCACATAACTTCATATGCATGCATAACATGTTAATCTTGCATTTGAGCATACACCTAACTTGCATATTTATTCACATAACTTCATAAGCATGCTTAACATGTTGCATAATAGATCAATGTCCAACTTAGTGTTTTGCATCATAATCATCATGAAACATAGCACCAAACTTGCATAAAGATATAACATTAAACTTGCATAAAAATGTCATGAACACATACACTAAACTTGCATGACATAGAGCATATAACTTGCAAAACACATGACATATACAATATTAAGCTTGCATAAACACATTGATCCACAAACATAACCATACATCATCATATCCTATCTTAATCAATTTAACAATTGATTATTAAGGGGATAAAAGCTCACCAAAACAAAATTAGCAAACTAATGAAGAAGATTAAGAGGCTAGAAGTTGATTTGGAATGCTATCCCTTCTCTAATTTTGATGGAGGCTCTCTCAAGTTTCAATTTGCCATAGTTTAGTTACTAGATTTAATTATGAATGAATTAGGGTAGGGTTAGGGTCTTATTTATAGGATTAGGTGAGTGTTTTAGGCCCTTAGATTAACCCTAGATTAGATTAGGACCCTTAGATTTAGGAAATCTCTAGAACCAGCCCTTCTAGCCAGCCTGAAACCCAACCTGGTGCAACCTGGTGCACCCAACCACAGAACTCTCTAGAAACTGTGCAGGTTTCTTGGCTCGGCACGGGCGCACTTCCCAAGTGCGCCAGTGTATCTTTGTACTGGCGCACTTCACAAGTGCGCCAGTGCATTTCTGGCCTGTTTCTGGTTTTCTGCCTAACTTCGTTCGTCCATATCTCTTTCATACGGTACCCGTTTTACGCAAACTCGGACTCTATTTCACGTATTTTTCCGAGACGAACGCAATGACGCAGCCCGTTTCCCCCAATTCCCACATCTGAAATTATTTATTCTGTAATTAGTGAATTTTAGCACTAACTAAAATTCGGGGTGTTACACTCCCACAAACAAGTTGGTGATCGGCATGGTCTTCCATATAAAGCCTCAAAGGGTGCCATGCCTATGGTGGCTTGGTAGCTATTATTGTTGGCAAACTCCACTAAAGGAAGATGATCCTCCCATGTTCCTCCAAAGTCGAGAAAGCACGATCTCAAAAGATCTTCTAATACTCTGTTCACCCTTTCCGTCTGACCATCGGTTTGAGGGTGATAGGCGGCGCTTAAGCATAGTTGCGTGCCTACAGCCTCTTGCAAAATCTTCCAAAACTCGCTCGTAAAGATAGATTCTCGATCACTTAATATGCCAGAGGGTATTCCATGCAGTCAAAACACCTCTTTAAGATAAATGGATGCTAACGATGAGGAGTCCTCCTACTCTTAACAGGTATAAAGTGAGCGCTTTTAGTGAGCATGTCCACTATTACCCAAATATTGGTATTGCCCCTTCTTGACCTAGCAACCCATCAATAAAGTCCATTGAAATGCTATCCCATTTCCGCTGTGGGACCTCTAGAGGATGAAGGAGACCACCGGGCTTCTTCTGCTCTGCCTTGACTTATTGGCATATCAAGCATTTAGAGACAAACTCAGCTACATCCTTCTTCATGTCATTCCAGAAGAAAACCCTTTTTTGTCTTTATACATCTTGTCCCCACCTGAGTGTATGGTCAACTTAGAATGGTGTGCTTCTTCGAGAATGGTTTTCACCAAATCTCTTGCTTGTGGGATGCATAGTCTTCTGTCCTGTCTCAACCAACCCTTGTCATCAATGGAGTATCTACTGAGGTGACTAGAAGTCTCACCTCTAATTAGCTTATCCATCACATCAACTAGCTGAGGGTCTTCACGTTGCGTGGTTCCTATTGAGTCCAAAAGAGTAGGCCACACATCTAGCGATGCTAACAAACCAGGACAAATTCAAAGGAGGGTCTAAAGTCAAAGTTTGCCATGTACTCCAAGCTTTTCCTTTCTACAAAGAGAGGACTTAAGGTCAGCTTTTTCCTACTTAAGGCGTCTATTACCACATTGCCCTTGCCAGGGGTATAAGCAATCTCAAAATCGTATGAGGCAAGAAATTCCATCCACCTTTGTTGTCTTAAGTTAAGATCTTTCTGTGAGAAAAGGTACTTTAACTATTTATGGTCAGTAAACAATTCAAACCTTCCTCCTAGTAGGTAATGACACCATGACTTAAGAGTGAAAACAATGGCAGCTACTTCTAAATCATGAGTTGGGTAGTTCTTTTCATGTACCTTCAACTGCCTTCCCCCATAATAAACTACCTTGCCTTCTTGCATCAAGGCAGCGCTTAGTCCAGTACTGCATGCGTCTGTGTATACCGTAAACATCTTACTCCCATCAGGCAATGTCAGAACTGAGGCCGTTGTATGAGCCCTTTTCAGTCGTTGGAAAGCAACATCACAATCCAAATCCCAGGCAAAAGTTAGGTTCTTCTTCGTCAACCTAGTAAATGGGGCTGAGATCTTCGCAAAGTCCTTAATGAACTTTCTGTAAAAGCCCGCTAGCCTGAGAAAACTTCGTATTTCGGTTGCATTCCGTGGAATCTTCCAATCTTGCACCGCAACTACTTTTGCGGGATCCATAGCTATCCCCTCTTTGGACACCACATGTCTAAGATACCTTCCTTCTCTCCAAAAATGGCATTTGGAGAATTTTGCTTTCAGCCGATGTGCTCGAAGAGTATACGTAATTTCCCTTAAATGCAAAGCATGTTCTTCCTCACTTTTTGAGAAAATCAAAATGTCGTCCATGAAGACCACTACAAATTTATTAAGGAACTCTCTAAACACCCTACTCATCAAGTCTACGAAGTAGGCGGGTGCGTTTATCAAGCCGAAAGGCATGACAAGCCATTCGAAGAAACCATCCGGGGTCCTGAACGCAGTCTTATCTATGCTATCTCCAGCCACTTTTAGCTAGTGAAATCCGGTGGCCAGATATAGTTAGGAGAAAATCGAGGCACCTACGAGCTGGTCGAACAAGTCGTCTATTCTAGGAAGTAGGTGCATATTCTTCTTGGTCAGCTTGTTTAGCTCCCTATAGTCCACGCACAGGCGAAGTGAACCATCCTCTTTGGTTGCAAACACCACTGGAGCACCCCATTCAGAAATACTCCGCCTTTTGAACCCCTTTTCAAGCAACTCTTTAACTTGCATGTTGAGCTATTTCCTTTCCCTTGGAGCCATGTGTCTAACGGGTAAAGCAACAGGTTTTGCATTATCAACAAGGTATATGCAGAAGTCTATCTCTCGCTTCGGAGGTAAACCCTTCACCTCTTCAAAGACATCCAAGTATTCGCGGACTACTCTAAAAGATTGCAAGTTTTCAACAGACGCATCAAGAGATTCTAGATAGCTAAGCATAACAGAATTCATGGGATTACAAGAGATTTTGAGAATGTTACTAAGGTGAGACATAAGTCTAACCACTCTCCTTTCACAATCAAGAATGACACTATTACTGGATAACTAATCCATGCTTAGAATCAACCCATAGCCCGTGAAACCCAAAACATAAGCATTACATCTAAACCCAACGCTTAGTATAGAAATTTCCAAATCCAAACAAATCATTGACAAATAAGGCGACCCCCCAATTAGATTTGAAACAACCATGGAATCCTCTACTACACTAGTATCTAGGTGCAGAGATTCAACTTAAGCTGTAGATATAAAAGAGTGCGATGCGCCAAAACCAAAAAGGGTACGAACTGGATGATCAGAAAGATAAACTAATCTCTCAACAGAAATATTTCTACCTCTTTCTTGCGGAGGTGCAATGAGAGCGTGAATATGCCCTCCAGAAGTAGATCCAGTCCTCTTCCCTTGCCCTTGCTTTCTTGGGCAATCCTTAGCCATATGTCCTGTCTAGCCGCATTGAAAACAACCACTAATCTTCCCCTTCTTCTTCTTCCTGCAGTCTTTAATTAGATGTCCAGGTATGCCACAAAATTTACACTTCCTCTTGTCATGGGGTTTGTTATTCTTCCTGCCTTTCTTGGAATCTGTCTTCTTATTCTGCGATCCCTTCACTTTCTTGTCTGGAGTTTCTTCCACCTTTTCCTCTTTCTTGCTATCCTTGTCATCTTCCTCTAACAGTGCCATGTTCACTAGTCTCTCAAAAGTCGCACCCATAGGTATATGGTACATAGCTAGGCCGTGCAGTGGCTCATTTAACCCTTCAACGAATCAGAGAGCCTTTTTATGTGGAGTGTTTACTAAATCCAGTCTGAATCTAGCCAGCTGGTTGAATTGGTTGACGTATTCCTTAACCGATAGGCTTCCCTGTTTAAGTGCTAAGAACTTCTCCATCTGTAGGCTTCGTTCAACTTGCGAGAGGAACTTCATTTCAAATCTCTTTCTAAAATCCTCCCAAGTTTCAACTGGTCACTCAGCATTAGTAACTTCCCACCAGTAAGAGGCTTCGTCCTTAAGTAACCATACAGCCAATTATATCTTCTGCCTATCGTCCACTTCGAAGATAATAAACAAATCTTCTGTTTCCTTGAGCTAGTTTCTTGCTTCCACAAATGACTCAGTCCCATTAAAGTTCTTTCCACCCATATCTTTGAGAAAGCATTCACACGTGGAGAAGGAGGAGGAGGAACGGCTGCAGCTAGGGGAGGAGGAACGTCTGTTGGGCCTACGTCATTAGCCCAAGCCTCCAGACACCTTCTGAACCAGCCAGGTATCGGTACACCCTTGGGAAGATTAAGATCTTTAGACATGCTGAAACGAAAAGAAAAGGTTTAAAACAAAGGATAGAAAGATAGTGCATATGGCTTTGGGGATTATACCTTTAAAATAAAACAACACTTTTCTTGAAAATGCTTCTTTAAACTTCTTTTTGAAAAATAGTTTTCAAAAACTTTTATCTAATCTAGTAAACCATCGCTCTTATACCAAGTGATACACCCCACCTCCGTTAAGGTCACTCAGAAAGGGAATGCATTAACTTTGGTGAAGCATTTTAGGTAAAAGGCACATATAATTTACAAGATAGACATATAAACAGCGGAAAATTGAAATTTCATAAATAGCGTGGTTCAGTCAAAATATTAAAAGCATTGTCTCAAAACCCAACTTCTAAATTATTACAATAAAACATCTGTCTTGATTTAAAACTCAAAGTACGTAAAGAAGCATAAAATAGTAGTAAAGCAGCATAAATCCCCAATAAAAGTGTAACCACAGCCATAGCCCCAGAAAAGAGAGTCCAAGCAATACATCTGCTCTCTTCAAGCTGGAAAAGGTCTACACTAAGCTGAAGTATTCCCTCCTTGAGGAACGTAGGGGAACGAAAGAAAAGAAGGCGAAAGAAAACGGGTCAGACATAAGCCTGGTAAGTCCAGTGATTATTCAGCATGCAAATAGGTAAAAGAATCTTGACATGAATAAACTGAACATAGGACAATACCATAGCAATAAGGTAACATTAGATAAGGCAAGATGAACTGAATATACTATCACACTCATTTCCATTTCTCTGCACCTACTAACGAATGTTTCAACTATCATCATGTGCTCATAACAAAGTGATCCCTTTTCCGATCGGCTTCTGCTCGCATGCATTTATTACTTGTGTCATTCGGCCCCGCTTAATTGTAGATGCCTGTGTTGGTCCCACCATGTGATGTATCAATTCCTATGATGGAAACCCAACACAAATTCAAGATGCACAGTGTATACTACTGATGTCCAGTGCCTACTTTTTCCACTCCGGAGTACATTCACGCCCATGCTACGCTGGAACCTACATTGCGGCACCACCCGCCGCTATTTTGACCGCTTATAATCAGCCCAGTAATCATGCCCCACCCTGCCTAGTTCAGGGTAACGTGATACATCTATGTGGGTTACTAATGAAATGGGTCTCTGTTACTAGGGTTTCCTAATCAATAATGTTATAACGGTTAAGTGTTCTCAAATTAACCTAACCCCACCCATCTGTTTAATTAACATGTTGTATTGGTTAAGTGTTGCCTTAATTAACTTAACCCTACCATTCTTAGCATGTCCGTCCCTTAGCTTTAATTCATTCATTAAAGCACCAACCTCTCACATTAGATCTATATTGTTGCGGTCGCTGGATGTGTCGAGCGGTTCCGGGAAGTCTTACACCGCAACTCAATCTAACCTCGGGTTTTTGTGCTTAATGCGCTAACCTCTCACATTAGATCTATATTGTTGCGGTCGCTGGATGTGCCGGGCGGTTCCGGGCAGTCTTACACCGCAACTCAATCTAACCTCGGGTTAGGCATGTTCGTCTTTAGCCAATTTACATATTTGTCATATATGTCCAAGTTTAGGTCTTTTATGTCAATATTCCCCAAGTGTAGTCTGTACAAGTTTTATGCCACATTCACTTGTTATGCCCAAAATTTACTCAATTAAATTATACCCAATTTTTCCATATTACGATCGCACATACAACGATACTCAATCTAAGTTCTGAATGAACCTAGTATTCATAAAAGAAAATAAAAAGGGGGAAAATAGAGAAGAAGCATAAGAACTGACATAAGGAAAAATAAGCATGTAAAGGTGTACCCAATTCAAGAATCATGTTTCCAATAGGCATGTTGTACATTAAGAATAAGTGTGGGCAAGCTAAGCAATTTACACCATAGGTATAAACATTAAATAGAATTAGACTTAAGAGAATCACTAATTTTGGTGTACAACATGATAAGTTCCATTATATCAATCACAATAGTCTCATAGGCATAGAATGTACAACATGATAGGTTCCATCATATCAATCACAACAGTCTCATAGGCATGATAGGTTCCATTATGTCAATCACAATAGTCTCATAGGCATGATAGGATTCATTATGTCAATCACAACAGCCTCATAGGCATGATAGATTTCATTATATCGACCATAATAGTCTCATAGGCATAGGAAATTCAGATTTGACAAAAGGATAAGCATGAATCAGAATTAGGCATAGTTCTAGATTTGATTATTACAGTCATGATTTCTATTAGGTGTTCAAATCTGAATAATATATGAACTTACAGAAAAGAACGGATTGTGTATTCTAGGATCTGATTTCTGAATTTGTTAAGCTTAACCCTTGATGTAGACGTTTGATTCTCTAGTTTGGGTTTGGTTTGGAACTATCTAACTTGATTTCTAGTTTGGAGAAGATGGAGGCTAGGCTAGCTTAGACATGGACAACATGACGGCTTCATAGAATAGGGTTGTGAGGTCCAGGGTTGAGGTTTGGGGTGATTATATAGAAGTTTAGGATTAATATGGGCTTTTAGATCAACCTAGGAGTCATCAAAGCCATCCAAACCCAAGAGAGACAACCAGAACATGACACATATGCCTTAACACCTCAGAAAATCGTCACTGTCCAGATCAGTTCGCAGGTGTCGACCCTACAGGGGGTATCGACACCCGTGTCGACACCCCTATGGGGGGTCGACACCTATGTCGACACCCCCTGGGAGGGTCGACAACCCTGAGCGGGAAATTTCTCGCTCAGTTGTTTTCTGAAGTTTTGAAATTCGAATCTGCTTTAATTATTTAATTATTATTTTAATTTAATTTCTGCTTAAACTTGAAAACTTCTAACCTCCATAACTTCTTCATACGGTGTCCGATTCATGCTAACTCGGACTCTGTCTTAAGCAGAATTTCGAGACAAACGAAATGTCGTAACCCGTTTCCCTTAATTCCTCTTCTAAAAATTAAGTGTTCTTAATTTTGTTATTTTAATACTCACGGAAAATACGAGGTGTTACATAACTAACGACTTTATTTTTGAGTCAATCATTTTTGGAAAATTTAAGATGCTTGGAACTTGAAAAATATATAAAGAAAGTTCAAATGTGTGGATCAAAGTTTACAACAATGAAAGTGTTCGAATGTCAAAAATTTTATGTCTGGAGAAGTATGGAAGATATGATAAAAACAAAATGAAGAGTCATAAATTTGCTTTGAAGATCTCAACGATCGATAACAAAGTCAATGAAATAATCATATCATTCTTTTTCTTGCCAAAAGCATGTGAGGTATAAAGGAGTCAAAATCAAGGTAATGCAAAACAGGTGATCATATGGCTGACATTTTTGACAAAGGCACTTAGCGGGCAAGTCTTCCAAAGAAGTGTGAAAATTTGAGAACAAAAAGCAAGTTTAATTTAGGTGAAGCATTGTTGGTAATAAATTAAATTGCATTAAAGTTTGACAAAGGCACTTAGCTGACATTTTTTCATTTTTCTTCCCTATTATAAAAAACATTTATATATATATATAAAAGGTTTTTGCGGTGTGCTTGCATGTATTTGTGCTTACGTTCGGTTTTATTTTGTGTGTGATCGTGTTGTATGTGAGAGAGTTGTTGTTTATGATTTAAGTTGATTGTTGTCCATTTTATAACAGACTAAGTTTCCATTCTTAATATATATATGTATGTATGTATGTATGTATGTATGTATATTTTTTTGTAAATATTTGTTGTGTTTTATATTTTTGAGTTGAGTTTGGTATTGAGTTTGAAAACCGTTCCAAAACCCAATATCCGTACCGTCCAAAACCCAATGGCTATACCGATCCATTTAGAAATCCCCTAACCTCCTCTTTTAAAATAAAATAAATATTGAGTGACAAGCTAGTTGAATCCATTCTGAATCATGCTTGGAAGTCGTCGTCTCACTTAGTGTCAACTTGTTTGTTGCCTCTAATCTTTGCCACGAAAGGTGCGTTTATCTCACACTTGACCTACATTGTTCATGGATGTTAGATCAGCCTAATTGAACTGTTATGAAATGTATAAGATTTCTAGTAGAAATTATTTCTTTAATAATGGACACTTTCATATAAGACACGATATTCATATGACACGTAGGTGCACTGATGATATATGACTTATGATGTGATTAATGTTATATGATTTGTTATATTGTTGATACCCCTAGTTTAGTAAAATTCACTAAGGATTGAAACGATACATACCCGAATGGACATTAGAATAGGGAAAAATCGTTACTGAATTTGGGATTGCGGGTAGAAATGATATACCCGTAGAATTTATAAATTGCAGATTGAAATGATAAATATTCGTATCACTTGACCATAGGGTAGAAAACTATATACGGATACCGTTAGTCATGTTTTCGAAATAAAGTGATTTCGAAAATTTGATTTTAAAATAATAAATTAAGATTTTATATTTTTTATGTATATATATATTTAATATATTTAATCTTAAATTTTGTGAATTTTAAATTATATGTTTTAAAATGATTTTATGAGTAGAAATGGATTTAAGTACTTATTTTAGATTTTATTTATAATATTTATCATAAAACCATATAATTTAATCTTATATATGTTTATATTCTAATTTATTTTAGAATTTTATTAACTTATATATATATTTCAAAGTTATATTTTCTTATATATTTTACGAACTTTAATAATAAACTAAAAGATGGATTGTAACAACCCGGAGAATCAGAACCAACTTAAAATTTTTATTTTGGCAATTTTGATGAATTTTGAATATTTAAAATGAATTATTTTAAATAATTACAACTAGAAATTTATTTTGATTAGAATTAGAACGGAAATATTTATTTGAATCAAAGTTAGAATATAAATATATATTTTAATTATAAAAGGAATTGAAAATGGCGCGGTAGTTTAAAAATTCGATTTCAAATTTCAAATAAATGAACAGGATTCAAAATAAACCGGATTTTAGTGAAACCAAAAATATTAGAATCTATTTGGAAATATTTTTCCAACGAATCTGAAAAATTGATATTTCATAGTGGGAATAAAAGTTATGTCCAGTTGAATATTCAGAGCACTTGAAAACGGAAATTTTGCAAACGACCTCCGTTTTCGATGAAACCACTTTTGTTGGATTCGGGATGTCAAATTATTACGAGATTCCAATTTCCATAATTTTTGGAATCAATAAGTGAGTGTGGCATAAGAAAACGAGTTTTGACAGTTTCAGTCAATTTGGATCGACCAGAAAATGGCCATTTTTCAAACGGTCTCAGAAATTGACGAAATTAGTTTTGTTAGGACCGTATCGTCAAAACCTAGCCAGATTTATTTTTCAGGAATTTTTAGAATCGATATGTGGCCCCGGTAAATTAAAATGTACGTTCGAATTAAATATACAGAGATTTATATTTTAATATAAAGAGAAACTGATCGTAACAGCCGAATTGAGCTACAAAACATATCGCATTGTGTTCGGAATGGGGGTAATTAGCTGGGGACGACAGTTGATGGGTTCGATTAGGGGTTCAAATGAAAAAGTAACTTTTGAATTTAAAATTAAAATAAAAATTAAATATTTATTCACTTGGTCAACCCCCTTCTCTACTTATCCTCCCCCGTTCAAAACATAACAGAGAAACAAAATAGAAAACCGCTCCTGAACCCGTCGCCCCCCCCTCCCGATCTCGATTTTCCGCCTGCCCTTACCCCTCCCTCGTCGACGCTGCGCCTCAGGCGGACCCCCCCTCTCTCCTCCGCGCCATCCTCTCTCCCTGCAATTAAAGCTTCAAAGCCCCACAACACTTGATGCCACCACTCTGGCCCCTTCCTGCGCCGCCGCTGGACATGGACGCCACCCTCTGACCGTCAGCGAACCCCGCTAACTACCCCGTCCTCTTCCATCAAAAAGAAGTGGGTTTTTTTTATTTATTTAATATATTGTTTATAAAAATTTGATTTTTAATCAAAATAAAGATAAGATTTTTATATGAATGATTTTAAAATAAAGATAGGATTTTTATATGAATGATTTTAAAATAAATATAGGATTTTTATATGAATGATTTTGAAAAAAAAAGACTTGATTTTTGTAGCGAAAAGATTAGATTTTTATAATGGAATAGCGAATAGAAAATTTTGATTTTTCTTTATAGGAATGGCATATAAAAATTTGATTTTTATACATATAGCGTGATAATAAAAATATGATTTTTATATTATAGAGATAATAAAAATATGATTTTTATATTATATAGATAATAAAAATATGATTTTTATATATGTAACGAAATAAAAATTTGATCTTTATATATGTAGCGATAGGATAAAAATACGATTTTTATATATAAAGTGGTTTTCATTACATGAATCATTATAGAAAAAATTCGATTTTTATATATGTTGTTTTGAAATAAAAATATGATTTTTATTCTGAAGAGGGCATTATAGAAATATAATTTTCATGTGAGTAGTAGTATAAAAATAGCTTTTTTTAAATATATGAACATCATATTAAAAATGTGATTTTAATATGAACAGCGTGGAGAAGACTATGTTGGAAGTAAATGCAAATCCAGGCTGTTCTGAATTTCAGAAATAAAACGGAGGAGTGGAACCCTCGGTGAGAACTTCTCACTTTGAATTTTATTTTCTATATAAAATATATACTAGGATCCAGACGGTGCTTAGCAACACCCGACACCCATCGTCCACAGACCATAGACGACTTGTTTGTTTGTTTGATTTTGTTGTGAAAGTTGATTGTGTGATGTGGAATGGAATAAAATATTTTATAGTTAAAAAATATAAGTTTTAACGTGTATATGAATAAAATAAATATTCATAAACAAATCGGATGATTTGTTTATGTACACACATTTGACTGATATTGATTGGGACGATAAATTTTACACATCGCCCAACTGCACAAATAAGACATATGTTTGATTATTTGAAACCCCACACGGGTATTGGGATTATATTGGACATACACTAATCCCGATATTTAGTTGTATGTCAGTCGATTGGTTGACAAGCTGTATAAGCATTAAATATTTATGTTTGATGCTTATGCAGTGTAGAATGCACTCTGGATGATGGTTGACTGTGTTTGATTGTTGTTGTATACATGTGTGTATGAAATCCATATAAATCAGATTATATGGCAATTGACTGTGTCTGATTCCAGTTCAGAAAGAATGAATATTTTAAAATAACAATTATTTTAAAATAAAGAATAATTTAAAATAACAAATATTTTAAAATAATGAATATTTTAAAATAATATTCAGTAAAAGATCAAATTTAGATTTTGATGTCTGATTTGGGATGTACACGAATATATTTAAATATATAAAGCCATGTTGATTAGACTGACGCCATCTTGATGTGAACGATATTTGTATCGATTTTATTCATTTTTATAATGAATATCGAAAAGAAAATGATTTCAAAATCTAATGTTTTGAAAATATTATCATTTATATATCGATGATATGAAATATTCAATTTTGATTAGAAATTGAATATGAAGTTGAAATCGTTTTGAAAACGAATTTAAAACGATTTATAAAATATGTTTTAAATGGAAATCGACGAAATATATATTATATATATAATATAATGGCCTGAATAGAACGCGCCGCGTTGCGCCAATTCGCGAATTTCGGCCATTGGCTTTGAATGGACATTACGGAAGATCCGACCGTCGGATTCTCCTAAAACCAAAACCGTTAGGTTCGTATCAAAAAGAGCTTTCTAAGAATATTAGAGATTTGAAATCTAACGGTTGGATTTGGAATTATGTCCAAATCAAAATTGGAAAAGGTCGTTGTAAGTGCAGTTCGATGGCCGTAGATGGAAATCGACTGTACAGGCCTTGATAAAATTATTAAAAATATTGATAATTTGTGTAAAATCCTAATAAATGGTTTGGAAAGAATTGGGATGAAAATTTTCATATTTGAAAGGATAAGAACAGATTTTTATCGAAATGAACTAGTTTTGAACTAGAACTATAATCCAATTTTTTTTAAATAAATAAATTGGATTTGAAATGGTTTTAAAAATAACCGAAATTTCCAATATATGAATTGGAACGGATTTGAATCGAAATTATCTTCGGAATATTTCGATATTGGATTATGTGATTATACGGACATTGTGGAGGAATTTGGAAGATATATATATATATATATCGTTATTCCAATACAATATTGGTTGATTTCAGAATTTAACATTGAATATAAGCCGATATATTTTCTATTCAAAGCCTTGTATTTATTATCAAATGGGATTTTGGGTTTGTCGTGAACGGTGTCTTCAATAGCACTGTTCTTAAACCCAGTAGAGGAAAGAATAAATCTTTTTGTATAGATTTAGTGAAATTTTCCAATTAATTAATATTTAATTGGAATGGAATAAAAGAATTGGATTTTGGGGTTTGTTGTAAACAATGTCTTCAGTAACACTGTTCTTGAACCCCATGTGAAGAGAATAAATATTTTAATTAAGTTTATTGGAGTTTCCAGTTAATTAACATTTAATTGGAATAAAATGGAATGTGAATTGGGTTTATCGTGAACTGTGTTTTTAACAACATTCGTTCTTTAACCCGATTTACAGTGAAATGTGATTTGGAATTTATATATCTTTTGTTAAGATTTAAAGGAGATTTTCCAAAGTAAATTTTCCAATTTAATAAAATAAATTGGAATGGAATGGAATTCGATTTGGTAATAATCGAAGTGAATTTCTGTGGAGGAAGACTGCTAATATCTATGAAATTTAAAAGGCTTTGCCATTATTCCATTGATATTATTAGTCGGATATGGAAGTTTATATCGATTATATATATTGATCTGTTTTCCGTGAAGATACCATAATTAATGAATGTGATTTTGGGTTTATTGTGAGTTGTGTTTTAAATGACATTAGTTCTTTAACTCAGTTAAAGACAGGATTTATTTCCTGGATTGGAATAATCATTAAGTAATGATTTTTGGAAATTAAAACTGAATTAGAGTTTTAATGAATCTTTAAATTGATTGAAAGGTAAATTTGATAACTAAAATTATCAAATTCAAGAGATGATCGAGGATGGAGTATCACTAGTTTTTCTCTAAGCGATAGTTAAATCTTTAATTAGATTTGAACGTGAAATGTTAATTGAATTTACCAATAACACCGTGGTGTTAGATAAGAAGTATTGCCAGTTTTGCTTCACGGGATGAATAAGTTGGGATTGGGAAATTAAAACAAATGATGACTTCAGTAAGGTTCGTTAATCCCGACTAGTTTGGATAAACCATAATTTGATTTGAACTGATATTCAAAAGAAGATTGAAGAATAAATTTAAAGAATTTATCTTTGATAAAATTAATGGGAACCTTTCCCAAAGTATAAGAATATTTTACTAAAGAAATATTCTGGATTGGAATTAGGCGGATGTTGTGTATTTATAGCACTTGTTTATTATATACGTGAGTAATTCAGAAAGACCGGGTTTATCCCATTCTGAATAACTGATTCGACGATGTGTCGAGGATGAAGACGTTGGTTGAAGATCGGAGGTCTTCACATCAATTGGATGATTACTGATGTCTTGATTGGGTTGTACACCAAAGACGAGGTAATAAGTGGTGATCGTCCAGACGTACTTGGGGATCGACAGGATATGCGAGGACCTCTCCCCTGTATTGGACATATGGAGGAGGAATAAGGTGCCTCCGGTTTCATTCAGACCCAGAACAAACTTGTAAATGGATGTGTGTCTGACATCGGATTTCATTCTGTGTGATTGGTAGACATCGGTTGCATAGCGTGAATTTCCTGTGTGGCATGCTGAGATGAAAATGATCAAGGCTTCTGTCTAAAGGCACGGCTTTAATAGAGCGTAGCTTTGTGTAGCGTTAATTCGCGAGCCTCACAGCCCGGTGTGAACCAGAAACGGGAGAGGACTGTAGGGAGGCCATGCGTTTCCTTCTAGCTAGGAGTGGTGTCTGCGTTTTACAAGCCCTGATATTTTACTTATATGGATGATGGATAGCGAGGCGCCTCGGTTATATTGGTCGTTCCGGGGCCGGTAGTTTGGTCGGGATATGACCAGTTTACGCCCCATGGGACAGGGAAACATATTGTTCAGGCATTTTAATCCACTCCGTGTGGAGCGACCCTGAAGATCCAAGGTGCAGTTGCAGCTGTTACTGAGACATGGTAGGCTAAATTGTCACGAAGCAGCGAGTACGATCCCTTGCCTTGGTTCACAGATGAAAATCCAACTTCCAATACGTGACAATTGCGGTTTCGATTGTAGAGCCTAGTATTGACGACATGATATATGGTACCCATGCCATCTAGGATTGATAAATTTATATTTGAAGTTGATTTATACACTATGCACTTATAGTAGTATCAAATGATTTGTTTTAACGTACCAAGCATGTTTGGCTATTATAAGGGAAAACCCTATCCCTTGGCTTGCGTTGCATTATGTGATAGGACCTGGGTCATATAATAGCTTCATTTTTCCAAAAATCATTGCGCTGTTTTGATATATGCACTAGTATTCTTGGGAGGAAACCCATTCCGTGCTATATGGCTTGGTCTCTTAATATATCCAATTTAAAGTAAAGTTTTAAATAACTGTTTTAGTTCTCACACCAGTCACATGACTGACCTGGGGTTTATTGTTTTAACCTAAACTCTGGGTTCCCCAATTTTCCACACAGGCAGCTAGTAGCTTTGGTTTTGCAAATTTATATTCACAGGATCCTGGTTTACAACTGGAACGATATTCAAAAAGCTCTGTATCCGTATATCTCCTTCAGTTGTGTTTTGTATTATTTTTCCGCTGCATTAATGTATTTAAATCTCTGATATTTTATGATGTGGAATATTTATTCATACTCTGTATATTCTTGTATTCTGATGGAATTGTTGTAATAAAAAATGAAATGTTCTTCTGTTTGTGTTCTGATTCGTCTTGTTCTCAAAGCAATCCGGGCCTTCCTTCACGGGGAAGTTCGGGTCGTTACACGTGGTATCAGAGCTTTGGTTTACAGAGCTCGGAGAACAAGATACATTAGAACCGAACGAAAGAATTCACTAGTGATTGGATTAGCAATATCCAATGAGAATGATTCGTTAGAGATGGGATCAACAGTATCCTAGAATGAGTCTGAAGAGTTGTTTTTTAAAAAAAAATTGAAAATAAATTTTGTTTTGAAGATTTAAACTTTATTATTCGTATTTGAATATTTATTTTAAATTAATTTGGACAATCAGGTATATAAAGATTTTGCATATACGTCTGATCCACGTGTATATGAAGTCTTAATATACTGGATAGATATAGAATCACACTCTAGTCGCCCGGAGATGACTCTGATGATACTGGTGATTGACATGTCAGCATCAGTAGTTTATGTTCGAGTTTCGAAAGTGGAATATCTATATATTTCCAATTGACTGTTGTGAGAACCAAAACTAGATAGGGTTATTGTTATAAATTGGCATCAAAAACATGATTTTCTGTATATATGTCAAAATTATGAATTTGAAACGTTAATTCACTAATTGATTGATGGTTGTGTTGTATGATTATTTGTTATCTAATAAAACCATTATGTGAAAGAACGATACATATAACCAAATTGTATCAAATATTGAATTGAATTGAAATTTTTTTGGAAATGCATGCATATACATGTATATACATTGAACAGGTCATAGCAAGGAGGCTAGAGAAGAGGAATAAAATTGTTTGCCTGACAAACAGTTACATGTTTATTGTATTTCTTGGGGTTTTGATGATTTTATGAGCCGATTGGCTAGCCGCTTGGCTGTTTCTTTTTCATTTTGATAAGAGAGGCTTGTGTGGCGGTTTGGGGATTTTTCCCGGTGTTCCCGTACAAAGGAGGTTATGGCGAAATTTTTCGAAAATTTAGGGTGTTAGCCAAACTTTTGAAAATTTTAAAAAGTTCTTAGAAACTGAAAAGTTGAAGAACTTAAGCCATAATGAAAATAATGAAAGTTGAGTTGGTTAGTTAAACAACTTTCAGCTTCGTTCCTTTTCAGGGACAAAAAGATTTTAAGTGGGGGAGATTGTAACAACCCGGAAAATCAGAACCAATTTAAAATTTTTATTTTTGCAATTTTAATGAATTTTGAATATTTAAAATGAATTATTTTAAATAATTTCGACTAGAAATTTATTTCGATTAGAATTAGAATGGAAATATTTATTTGAATCGAAGTTAGAATATAAATATATATTTTAATTATAAAAGGAATTGAAAATGGTGCGGTAGTTTGAAAATTCGATTTCAAATTTCAAATGAACGTACAGAATTCAAAATAAACCGGATTTTAGTGGAACCAAAAATATTAGAATCTGTTTGGAAATATCTTTCCTACGAATCCGAAAAATTGAAATTTCATAGCGGGAATAAAAAGTTATGTTCAGATGAAAATTCAGAATAGTCGCTATGGAAATATAGCCCTTGAAAATGGAAATTTTGCAAACGACCTTCGTTTTCGATGAAACCACTTTTGTTGGATCCGGAATTTCAAATTATTGCTAGATTCCAATTTCCATAATTTTTGGAACCAATATGTGAGCGTGGCATAAGAAAATGTGTTTTGACAGTTTTAGTCAATTTGGATCAACCAGAAAATGGTCATTTTTCAAACGGTCTCAGAAATTGACGAAATTAGCTTTGTTAGGGTCGTATCGTCAAAACATATCCAGATTTAATTTTTTTCTGGAATTTTTAGAATCGATATGCATCCCCGGTAAATTAAAATGTGCGTTCGAATTAAATATACAGTGATTTATATTTTAATTTGAAGAAAAAATGATCGTAACAAGGGCTATGAAACATATCCCATTGTGTTCGGAATGGGGGTAATTAGTTAAGGACGACAGTCGGTAGGTTTGATATGGGGTTCGAATGAAAAAGTAACTTTTAGATTTAAAATTAAAATAAAATTTAAATATTTATTCACTTGGTCAACCCCCTTCTATCCTTATCCTCCCCCGTTCAAAATATAACAAAAACGAAAAAAAAATAGAAAACCGCTCTTGAATCTGTTGCCTCCCCTCGATCTCGATTTCCGTCAGCCCTTCCCCCTCCCTCGTCGGCGCCGCGCCTCAGGCGGACCCCCCTCTCTCCTTCGCGTCCTCCTCTCTCCCTCCAATTGAAGCTTCAAAACCCTGTAACACCGGACATCGCCGCTCCGGCCCCTTCCTACACCGCCGCCGGACATGGACACCACCCTCCGACCGCCAGTGAACCCCGACACCTACCCCGTCCTCTTCCATTAAAAAGAAGTGAGTTTTTTTATTATTTAATATATATTTTTATAAAAATTCGATTTTTAATCAAAATAAAGATAGGATTTTTATATGAATGATTTTAAAATAAAGATAGAATTTTTATATGAATGATTTTAAATAAAGATATGATTTTTATATGAATGATTTTTTTTTAAAAAAAAGAAATTTTATTTTTGTAGCGAAAAAAATAGATTTTTATGATGGAATAGCAAATTGAAAAAATCGATTTTTCTTTATAGGAATGGCATATAAAAATTTGATTTTTATACATATAGCGAGATAATAAAAATATGATTTTTATATTATAGGGATAATAAAAATTTTATTTTTATATTATATAGATAATAAAAATATGATTTTTATCTCATATAGATAATAAAAATATGATCTTTATATATGTAACGAATTAAAAATTTGATGTTTGTATATGTAGCGATAGGATAAAAATACGATTTTTATATATGAAGTGGTTTTCATTACATGAATCATTATAGAAAAATTCGATTTTTATATATGTTGTTTTGAAATAAAAATATGATTTTTATTCTGAAGAGTGCGTTATAGAAATATAATTTTTATGTAAGTAGCAGTATAAAAATAGCGATTTTTAAAAATATGAACATCATATTAAAAATATGATTTTAATATGAACAGCGTGGAGAAGACTACGTTGGAAGTACGGGCAAATCCAGACTGTTCTGAATTTCAGAAATAAAATGGAGGAGTGTAACTCTTGGTGAGAACTTCTCACTTTGAATTTTATTTTCTAGTTAAATTATATACTAGGATGCAGACGGTACTTAGCAGCACCCGACACCCGTCATCCGCAGACCATGGACGAGTTGTTTGTTTGATTGATTTTGTTGTGAAAGTTGATTGTGTGATGTGGAATGGAATAAAATATTTTATAGTTAATAATGTAATTTTTAACGTGTATATGAATAAAATAAATATTCATAAACAAATCAGACAATTTGTTTATGTACACACATTTGACTGATATTGATTGGGACGATAAATTTTACACATCGCCCAACTGCATAAATAAAACCTGTGTTTGATTGTTTGAAACCCCACACGGGTATTGGGATGATATTGGACATACGCTAATCCCGATATTTAGTTGTATGTCAATCGATTGGTTGACAAGCTGTGTAAGCGTTAAATATTTATATTTGATGCTTATGCAGTGTAGAATGCACTCTGGATGATGGTTGACTGTGTTTGATTGTTCTTGTATACATGTGTGTATGAAATCCATATAAATCAAATTATATGGTAATTGACTGTGTTTGATTCCAGTTCACAAAGAATGAATATTTTAAAATAACAATTATTTTAAAATAAAGAATATTTTAAAAATTGATTATTTTAAAATATTTAATATTTTAAAATAATATTCAGTAAAAGATCAAATTTGATTTTGATGTCCGATTTGGGATGGACTCGAATATACTTAAATATATAAAGCCGTGTTGATTAGATTGACGCCATTTTGACGTGAACGATACTTGTACCGATTTTATTCATTTTTACAATGAATATCGAAAAGAAAATGATTTCAAAATCTAATGTTTTGAAAATATTATCATTTATATATCGATGATATGGAATATTCAATTTATATTAGAAACTGAATATGAAGTTGAAATCGTTTTGAAAACGAATTTAAAACGATTTATAAAATTCGTTTTAAATGGAAATCGACGAAATATATATTATATATATTATATAATGGCTTGAATAGAACGCGTCGCGCTGCAGCAGTTCGTGAATTTCGATCATTGACTTCGAATGGACATTACGGGAGATCCGACCATCGGATTCTCCTAAACCCGGAACCGTTGTGTTTGTATCGAAAAGAGCTTTCTAACGAATATTAGAGATTTGAAATCTAACGGTTGGATTTGGAATTATGTCCAAATCAAATTTGGAAAAGGTCGTTATAAGTGCAGTTCGATGGCCGTAGATAGAAATCGACTATACGGGCCTTGATAAGACTATTAAAAATGTCGATAATTTATGTAAAATCGTAATAAATGGTTTGGAAAGAATTGGGATGAAAAATTCCATATTTGAAAGGATAAAAATAGATTTTATCGAAATGAACTAGTTTTGAACTAGAATTATAATCCAATTATTTTTTAAATAAATAAATTGGATTTGAAATGGTTTTAAAAATAAACGAAATTTCCAATATATGAATTGGAATGGAATTGAATCGAAATTATCTTCGGGATATTTCGAAATTGGATTCCGTGATTATATGGACATTGTGGAGGAATTTGGAAGATATATATATCGTTATTCCAATACAATATTGGTTGATTTCAGAATTTGATATTGAACATACGCTGATATATTTTCTATTCAGAGCCTTGTATTTAATATCAAATGGGATTTTGGGTTTGTCGTGAACGGTGTCTTTTTATATAGATTTAGTGAAATTTTCCAATTAATTAATATTTAATTGGAATGGAATAAAAGTACTGGATTTTGGGGTTTGTTTTGAATGATGTCTTAAGTAACACTGTTTTTGAACCCCATGCGAAGAGAATAAATATTTTAATTAAGATTATTGGAGTTTCCAGTTAATTACCATTTAATTGGAATAAAATGGAATGTTAGTTGGGTTTATCGTGAACTGTGTTTTTAACGACATTTGTTCTTTAACTCGATTTACAGTGAAATGTGATTTGGAATTTATAAATCTTTTGTTAAGATTTGAAGGAGATTTTCCAAAGTAAAGTTTTCCTATTTAATAAAATAAATTGGAATGGAATGGAATTAGATTTGGTAATAATCGAAGTGAATTTCTGTGGAGGAAGACAGCTAATATATATGGAATTTAAAAGGCTTTGCCGTTATTCCATTGATATTATTAGTCGGATATGGAAGTTTATATCGATTATATATATTGATCTGTTTTCCGCGAAGATTCCATAATTAATGGAATGTGATTTTGGGTTTATCGTGAGCTATGTTTTAAATGACATTAGTTCTTTAACCCAGTCAAAGACAGGATTTATTTCGTAGATTGGAATAATCATTAAGTACTGATTTTTGGAAATTAAAACTGAATTAGAGTTTTAATGAATCTTTAAATAGATTGAAAGGTAAATTTGATAACTAAAATTATCAAATTCAAGAGACGACCGAGGATGGAGTATCACAAGTTTTGCTCCAAGCGATAGTTAAATCTTTAATTAAATTTGAACGTGAAAAGGTAATTGAATTTACCGATAACACCGTGGCGTTAGATATGTAGTATTGCCAGTTTTGCTTCATGGGATGAACAAGTTGGGATTGCAAAATTAAAACAAATGATGACTTCAGTAAGGTTCGTTAATCTTGACTAGTTTGGATAAATCATAATTTGGTTTGAACTGATATTCAAAAGAGGATTAAAGAATAAATGTAAAGAATTTATCTTTGATAAAATTAATGGGAACCTTTCCCAAAGTATAAGAATATTTGAATAAAGAAATATTCTAGATTGGAATGAGGCGGATGTTGTGTTTTTATAGCACTTGTTTATTATATACGCGAGTTATTCAGAAAGACCGGGTTTATCCCATTCTGAATAACTGATTCGACGATGTGTCGAGGATGAAGACGGCGGTTGAAGACAGGAGGTCTTCACATCAATTGGATGATTACTGATGTCTTGATTGGGTTGTACACCAAAGACGAGGTAATAAGTGGTGATCGTCCAGACGTATTTGGAGATCGACAGGATATGCGAGGACCTCTCCCCTGTATTGGACATATGGAGGAGGAATAAAGTGCCTCCGGTTTCATTCAGACCTAGAACGAACTTGTAAATGGATGTGTGTCTGACATCGGATTTCATTCTGTGTGATTGGTAAACATCGGTTGCATAGCGTGAATTTCCTGTGTGGCATGCTGAGATGAAAATGATCAAGGCTTCTGCTGAAAAGCAGGGTCTTATGGTTGATGATCAAAGCACGGCTTTAATAGAGCGTAGCTTTGTGTAGCGTTAATTCGCGAGCCTCACAGCCCGGTGTGAACCAGAAACGGGAGAGGACTGCAGGGAGGGCATGCGTTTCCTTCTAGCTAGGAGTGGTGTCTGCGTTTTACAAGCCCTGACATTTTACTTATGTGGATGATGGATAGCGAGGCGCCTCAGTTATATCGGTCGTTCCGGGGCCGGTAGTTTGGTCGGGATATGACCAGTTTACACCCCATAGGGCGGGGAAACGCATTGTTCAGGCATTTTAATCCACTCTGTGTGGACCGGCCCTGAAGATCCAAGGTGCAGTTGCGGCTGTTCCTGAGACATGGTAGGCTAGATTGTCTCGAAGTGGTAAGGACGATCCCTTGCCTTGGTTCACACTTGGAAATCCAACTTCTAATATGTGACAATTGCGGTTTCGATTGTAGAGCCTAGTATTGGCAACTTGATATTTGGTACCCATGCCATCTAGGATTGATACATTTATATTTGAAGTTGTTTTATATACTATGCACTTATAATAGTATCAAATGATTTGTTTTAACGTACCAAGAATGTTTGGCTATTATAAGGGAAAACCCTATCCCCTGGCTTGCATTGCTAGTTGATATCTCTTAAGATAACCACTAGTTTCACCTGGATCTAGGTTACTATAGTTTTGAATAAGTTTGAAAAAGGAAAGATGTGAAGAAGTGAAGACGATTTGGAAGGGTAATGGAAGTTATCTTTTACAAAAGACCCTTCTCTAGTTAAAGAAAATTAGTTAACACTGCATCCTATAAGTCTTGAAGTTTAACCGTACAGATGTTTCAGTCATCTCTAACGCTAGCTTTCGATGATAGAAAATTGGTTGTTAATAAATCATAACGTAAGAAGACATGAGAGTATAAAAAATTTCACAAGACATTCATCAATAGTCATTTCATTTATACACCCCATTCCCATAACCCATTAGAGAAAATATAAGGGTGTGTTTGGTTAAAAATGAGTTTTGGGTTTTTAGTTTTCAAAATTAATTACAAAACTTTAAAGGTGTAGAAGGAGGAATGGTAAAATAAAAGCAAGATGGAGGGGACCGCGGAGGGGATGTAGCAATCATGAAATGAGTATTTGGTCTCCATATTTCTCTCATTTCTCAAAACATGAAAAATGGATAAAAATTGTTTTTTATTTTGTGTGTTAACTTTGTTTTCTAAAATTGTTGTTTTCCATGATTTACATGCGTTGTGCATATTTTTGTATGGACGAAAACCCAAAACTTAGAATGGTAAACCAAACACTACCTAAGTTATTATAAAATATATTCTCCTAAAGCGATGTATGAAGATGCTCCCTCGGTTGATTAGATTATAAATATAAATAGGTAATTACAACTTTCCTAATTCACATAACAAAAGACAAAACAAACATAATAACTCTTCACTAGCAAAGCCTCCTACTCCCCTCCAAAATCTTATTCAAAGAAGAACATGGAAGGTCCTAACCATCAATATACTCAGTTGAGCACCCGAAAGTTAAAAAAGAAAACAAAAACTTCGGGTCTGTCCAAAGACTAGTATGATTAATAATCCATTATTTCCGACATCAAGATATCTAGCAGGACCGCGCTACATTGGGGAACGAGTTCCCCCTTGCTAGTATTGAGCTCCTTAGGAGGTAATCCTATGCGCCTACACTTCAATGGTTAGCATGAAATCCATAATAGCATAAGTGACAATATAAATGTTTAATATGCGACACACTAATGGATTTTCCATCCCCATTATTTCCTACTTCCTGTCTTAACAATTTCTAATATTTTCCTATCATTTTCATTCTTTATATTGGTTCCCTATCCATGCTTCGTAAGTTACCCCTCAATAACATCGAAACAAACACTTATTAGTTTCTGCACAAAGTATCTCAAGGTAGTCTATTGCTAAGCAACATAACCATTTCCCTTTCGATTCCCCTCCCATGCTTCGCAAAGTAATCTCTTGCTAACAACAAAACCAAAAGTTGGTCTCTTTATCATAAGTTAATTAGTTTCCTCAATTTATTCCACTCATTCGTTCCCTTAGTGTTCACACAAATGCAAAATATCATGTCCATGGTTACCTACTAAATAACATGTGCAACTTTCAATGGTGTCCTGCGAAGTTCAATAACCAAGCATCTCTGAAAAGAAGCCCCTTCCGACTATATACGAAAAACTATCATTTACTCCGAAGGCAAACCTCTCTGGTACCCTAAAATGGAAGATACTCTTTCAGATTTGTGTAATCAATCGAGGTCTCGCATCAAAATGGATAAGTATCCTTTCCAAATCCCCCAAAAGTTGTAAATTTCTTTATACAAAGTAGTTCTTTATTTTAAAAGATATCCCTTTATCCCAACTGAAAGAATGGAGGCGGAAACCTCTTGCAGAGTAACTATCTCTTGAAACAAAAATATCAGAACCAACACCCATCCAGAGGTAAGAAGCAGAAGCCTGAATACTTCCTATACTATACTTATGATATTCCAAGTATCCAACGATTCTGTTGGCCGACTTCTAAAAGCTTCAATATGTTTTTTTTTTTTTGGATAAGGAAGTGACATTAATTGTAAATACAAGTGAAACTAATTTTTTTCTTTATAAAGTGATACTTTATACCTACAACATATTTGTCAAATTCTAACTGGTTTGTAAATATAATATGAACGGATCTTTTAAGTACTTTATACCGGCTAAAATATGAAATATTTATTTGGATATGCTAACATTTTAATTAACATATAAGTATTTCCTATGCAATCATAACCTAGACAATTCATAACATATTCATACAATCATATAAAATTATGAAATTGAGAACCCATCTCTAAAATCATATAGCAAACATCTTACCAACATTTCATGGTATTGGGAGATTTCTATCTATAGGTTTTAACCTAAACCCTATACATTTTCATCTATATCGAGCATATAAGTCATATCAAACATAGTTATTGATTAACCATCAAATATAATCGTTTCTACCATGAGAATCCATCATGAGCATATACAATATTATCAAAATAAACCAATAACTAAATCAAATGGGTAAGAGTAATATTTCATCCTAATTAGTGGAGGTTGTGAGATTTGCTTACGTAGTCTTCCAAGCTCTCACCCCTAGATTAATGGTCGACTTTCTTATTTTCCTTTTGTTTTAGAGAATTAATGAGAAGTGAAACAAGGTGGTAGGATATGATATATATATATATATATAAAGGTCAAAAAATTTCCACTTTGCCCTTCTCATATGCACTTCCTTATGCATATTTAAGGTTGTATGCTTCTAAGGTCAACCTACTAGTCAGTTTATAAACATACCTATCCCACTACATTCTTCATATTTAATTTAACTAAATAAATTATTGAACAATGTTATCTAAGTTTTGGGGTATTACAATAAGGTTTATAGGGCGAATATGATGTATACTGTAGGATGCCAAATAGCAGCAAAGTCGAAGGGATAAATTAGCATCGCATAATGTATCCTAAGACACACTGGGTTAAGTGGACAACTTTGGTCCTACCTGTCATAATAGATGTTGGTCGAATCTAATACCTTAATGGAATTTGTCCAACCTATTTGCATGCCTTTTCTAACTTCTACTTGAGTTTCTCAAAATAATTTTCAATACATCTTTGAGTTATGTCCTATAATATCTTAGATGTTTATTTTCTAAGCTTTTCACTTAACCAATCCCTAAAGTAAGTCATCAATTTCTGAAATCATCACATGAGAATGTAGTAAGGTAGTAGGATGAGAAAAGCACAAAATTTGAAGGGTGATCAAGTGAGCACCCATAGTTCAGAACATACAACTTCGAGTTTGTGTGGTCAATCCAAACCAATTGAAACCATCATTAATCCCTTCCTTAGCATTTTATGAGTGCCAATGTTAAGTTTCATGTCATCTGATTTTGTTATATTTTTAAATTTAGTTCAAGACCTTTTTTGGTTAACTCTTAACCCAAAGTATCCCTTTTCAAGTGTGAGGTGTGCTTTGCTCAAGAATAAGCACCAATAATCAAGTTTTGATAAACCAAAATCTTACTCTATTAATTGATTCAATTCCTAAAATATAGCTATTCAGCTGATCTAATCTAAAAAAAATACTAACTATAATTGTTGGTCTATAATACATTTTTTAAGCGATTTGATATTGTTACTATCCCAAATACTCATCACAAACGTTCAACCTGGAGCGTGACTGGTGCCTAATCTAAGATTTGAGCATGTCTATGTGGTATAGAGTTGTTATCAAAATTATACAGAGCATGGAATGGTAGAAAGCAAAAGATGAACCTCCCTCCCATTCATTATGATTATGGAAATATGGGTCTTGAAATACATCTCTAATTGTTAGCACCAAAAGAATTCGAAGGAACTAAGAGTAGAAACTATAGTGAAGGGACGTTAAGAGCAAAGAGTGTTAATGATATTTTTGTCAACACTGGAGATAGGTATAAGGAAATGGACCTAAGGGTAAAATGGGATTATTTATTCCTATGAGCTTGAGTTGGTTCACGTTTCTTAGATATCATGGTCTTAAGTCCGAATATTAGTTACTCTTCCCTCAAGAGGTGTATCACGCTTATGTGACTCAAGATCCAGTAGTTAACTTAGGATAAGGGTTCCCTAAGAACAATACAACATAGAAAACTAAACGGCTTGTAGAAAGGGATTTTTCAATGACCTTGAGAAAGGGTAGGGACCTAGGTAAGAACCCATTGTCATGTAGGAAGCATAAGGTAGTATTAAAGGAAGAAGTTAAGCAACTCATTAGAATTATGCTAAGTGTTGATCCACTCTTAATTACTTGTTGATTTGGAATACATAAGTGTTTACAAGGAAAATCCCCAAATTGATTTAGAAATTAAGGCTTACTCCAGAAGAAAAGAGTACAAGATTGAGAAATGAGATTTCGGCCTCCAAAAAGTGACCCCTGCGTTCTTATTTACAGACAAATCAGGACCCCTTTTGTCATTGAGTCAGCAGAAGCTTCTTTCGGGTGCAACAGTTATGTATCGGCCGCCTTTATCTTCCTATTCCGGTTGCCTTGGCTGTGGGCTGCTCTTTTGCCCTTATTGATTCGTATAACAGAGCCTTTAGGATGTTGGGTTCGACTCCCGGAAAGCTGGTCTTGGTCTTTGGAGCCTCTCTTCGATGTTGCTTCTACCTTTCGTATTTATACCAAGCTTGGTTGTATGGATAGCTTTGAGAAGAGATTTCGGCTTTTGGTCATAAGCTCTCAGTCTTGTCTTTTAGTCTTCATGATGCTTTCCTTCGTGCTTCAATTACTTATGTTCCGGTAGCCACCACCCCTATCGATATCGACACTAATCCAGTTAGTGTGGACAACTCTTCTTCTTAGAAACTTGGATTTGCCTTCGGTGGATCTCTAGGGTGGATTTTTGGTCATCTGGATGGGTGGTTTCTGTATACATCCTGTTGAAGTTGCTTCTAGGTAGCCGACAAGCTCTGACTCTGGTAGCCGCCTTTCTGGATTCTTGTGTCTCATTTTCTTGTGCCTTTGTTTCTTTTACCTCCTTTTGTATCGACATTAAGTAAATTAATGCTGATAGACCTTTCGTCTCCCGTTGCTTTGTCTGATGCTTATAGTCAAGTCATTGGTCTCGGATCATAATCTCTCGTCTTTTCTTTCTGATTTGCTTTTGGCTTAACGTGATTAGCTTCCGGAATTAACTTTGTGTTATTTGTCTCCAATTTTAGATCCATTCTGCCGGCATCCCTTTTTCTTGTTGGTTATAAACTCTCTTCTTCGAGGATGATGATGATTTTCTATTGTTGTCATTTCTCCTTTTATACTTTCGGCTTTATTTTGGTGCCGAGTTTATGCTTTCAGATCATTCCCTTATGCTGGTGGTGATTCGATACCCCTTCACTGATAGTCTGTCTCGGTGTTGAATTTTGGTAGTAACATTAGCCCCCTTGTGAAGCGTTATTTTAGAATTTTCAAGTCAATCTTCGGATTAAGTATCTGCTTCTTTTCGCCTATATATATATATATACTCTTCACTTCCTTTTACTAGCTCCTTTCATCTCCCTCATCGTTGCCTGTATTTGAATTTTTTTTGGAAAAGTATCAGTTATTTCAAACTTCTATACTCAAATTGTTTCCAGGTAAATATTACTTTGGTTCTGTTAAAACAAATTGAAATGATTCTACCTAATCAATCTGTAAGCTCTATTAATGGTACAACTGGTACGGGAGTGTTGTATCTTTACTTTCAGCTTCAAGTAGGCGTATTTATAAAGAATTGCTTATACTTGTTGCACTGATTATGCAGTTGAAGTACATGTTATCCTTTATTCAACACGAGCTGATGTAATACCAAATTTTCTTGTCGTAAATTATTTTTGATATTACAGCCAAAACCAAACCTTGGCAAACAACTTTGATTTGACTCAAAAACATAACTTGTCATTTTTCACTTATTTCTACTCTCCTGAGGATGTATGAAGGATAACCTATTGTTATTGTCAAAACACTCTTGGGGTAATAAAGATTGCTTCTTCTCAGCGTTGTTTTTACCTTATTTTCATGAAATATATAGATTATACCTGGCAGCATGGGAAAGAAACATATTGCCTCATAACCTAATGGAAGTTGCCCTTTGCCGAGTGACCCTTCTTTGAAGAAGGTTAGTGTCGTCGAAAATCGTTATTTGATTTTATCGCAAGAGCAAGTCGATGCTATCCTTTAGGATTTTAACATCTCTAGTGTTGAAGCCATTCCTCCACATGAATCGGATACCATCTCTTCTCCCGCGGAAGGCTACTTTTCCTACTCCGCTATTCATATCTGGCATGGTTTTTTTAATCCCTTTTCCTGATTTCATTTCCCGCTTCTTGCAGTTCTTAAGAATTTCTCCTATCCAGCTTTCTCCAAATATTTATACCTACCTGCTAGGCTTAGAACTTTTATCCTTAGAGTCCGGTAATCCCTCTTTAAACCCTTCTCTTCTTGATTACCTAGTTCTTCCTTCCAAGCTTAGTGATGCGAACCATCAAATTTTCTGTCCGAACCCTACAAAGAAATTGTTATCTGAAGGAATAGCGAGATTTTTAAGATTAGGAAACCCAATTTTTATTCGTACGATGTCGTCTTGGCATTTCTGGAAGCTTCCACACTCCATGTATTAAACTCAAATACACTCTTTTCTCGTTTTTATCATATATGGTTAACGCTTATCCCATGTTTGTTTTTATTGCAGATGCTGCTCCCAAACTCCTGGGTTTTCCGGATAAGGATTTGATAGACCAACTTGGCTCTGCTTTCGAAAAACATGGTAATAGGTCCTCGATACTGACCTCTGCTATTCTTTGAAGGCACTCCCTTTTGCCGCCGCCTGGTCAATCCATTATCGGACAGCCTCCCCAGATTCACTCAGTAAAGGGATTCTTTATTTGTCACTGGGAAGAAATTCTCCATTTCCCCAATTGTCCTTTGTTTCTAGACAACCCAGGTATGCTCCTTGTGTGATAATCTGAAATTTAGCAGCCTTTGAATTTTTATTGATTCATCTTTTCGCTTTACATCATGGACTATCTATGTTGAATCTAGTAAAATGAATTTGTCTTCTTTAGTTCCCAAGGATGGAGTTTCTTCCCTTAGGGAGGCTTTGTCCAAGTCCAGAGAAAGTGTAAAAAGGAAGCTCATAGATATGAACTCAGGGGAATCCTTGTCAAAAAGGTCCAAAGATGCGGTGAACTCAACTCCTAATCTTGGTGTAATTACTGATTCTCCTGTGGTTATCTCCTTAAGGATGGTTCATTATTTGAACACCCACCTTGTTGGGTCTTCTGAACTTTAAAATGAGCTACACCATGCGATGGAGTTTTCCTCCTCTTCGGAGGATCTTAACCCTCTGGATTCTTCCGACCCTCCTACAAGTGATGGCTTTGATGAGCTGGTTAAACAAATTATCTGCTCTTCCACATTTTCCAATATTGACCTTCAGTCGGATTCTCCAAGCCATTGTCATACTCTGGTTAAACAGTTACTCTTGGTATGAGTCTTACCTTTCCCATCTTTTTGAACTTTTCTGCTTGTTTTGTTCATGATTGTTGTATTTTATACTTTTTATAGGCTATTAAGCGATGGTTCTTAACGCAAGAAGACGTCTCTAAACCATCTCTTGATTTTTCAAGGCTTAAAGAAGAAAACATGTCTTTGAGGATGGAAAATGAAGTTCTTATTCATGTTAAAGAAGATGCAATTAGGGAGTGAAAGAGACTGGAGTCTGCTCTTGCTGAAGCGATAAATTCGGTTGCTATTGAAAAGGAATCCAACATGGTCTTGTCCAAAGAAAATCGAGTTCTAAAGGGGGATCTAGAGAAGTCCAAATAAGAGTCTTCCATACTCGACGCTCGTAGTTCTTCTTTACAAAAGCAAAATTCACTTTTGGGTGAAAATAGTGACTCACTCAAGGTTGATTTTGATAAGAAGAAGGCCTTACTGAACAAGGCCGTGGAGGTAGTGAGTGATGCTAAGTGGAGAGTTTCTTGTTTCCTCCAGACCACCCTAGATGAAATTATGATCAATCCCTTTGAGGAATATCTCTTTCTTCTTTATCCAGACAACATAAACAAATGCCCAGACCTAGATTTTTCTTCTGTCGATCCATCCTTGGTGGGAAGATTTATGTCCAAAATAACTTGTATGAAGAAAAGGGATACTGTTCTTGTGAAAGAAGAACCTGACGTGGCCAAATTCTGTTTATAGAGGACATCTGTAACAACCCGTATTATACACATCATAGGATCGTGGAATATTTATTTCTTTCACATACGAAGTCGTATGGTCATGTAACTTTGGGAGACGTTTATTGGGGTCATTTCTCAGGTTCATGATTTTTGTCGATTTTTAAATGACCGTTTTGCCCCTAACTGATCTTGTTTCGTCCATAACTTTTGATTGGAAAGGAGTTTTGACCTGAAACCACTTCCATTGGATTCAAATGATGATTCCTCTTTCCGTAGAGTGGTTACATTAGCCAAACGGACTTACTGTTTGGGGGATATGGCTGAAACAAGGTTTAGAAGGTGAAAAACAGCTTAATTGGGCTAAACCGGGTGATTTACAGCTAGGCCCAATGGGGGATTTCGGGTTTAGAGGTATTTGAGGACTGCTAGGGTTTAGAAAACGATTTTTCATTTATTTTCCTGCCGCCACAAACCTCCTTTGAGCTCTAGCCATGGCCTCCACCTTCTAATTTCATCACAAATCGTCTCTAATCACTTTCTAATCGAAGATTAAGCAAAACTACATCAAATCAAGGGAGGGTAGCACCAAATCAGAGAGAGAGCTACTGGAACATGTAGGGATTGGATCCAAATCAGATATTATTTCAGATCTAAAGTTTGTTTGTGGCTAAGGTGAGTGATTTGCATTGTTTTTCACTAATTACAGCTAATTATGGTAATTAGGGAAGATTAGCGAAATTATGGCTCAGAAAAATCTAGAAAATTTCCTAAAATTCTAAAACATCATTTTATGCCTCTGATATGAATTTGGGTTAATTTCGACTAATTTTGCAAATCCCGGAATTTGGGGGATTAAGGGGTGATTAGTGATAATTAGCGAATTTATGCATGATTAAAATCTGGAAAAATATTCAGAAATTCTTAAATATTGTTTAAGACCTCTGATGTGAATTTGGGATAATTTGGTTAAGTTTTGCTAATCATATCATAAGTTTCACCCAAACATGCTTAAGGGAAAATATGGGGTTTTGGCTATGTTTGATCCATTTTAACCTATCATATTGTTGTTTTGGTGTTTGTGGCTGATTATACATGTTGCTATGACTGTATGGTATGCTTTGTGATTGATTAAAATAGTTGGAATGGTCAAAAACGTCATCGAATGGCGTAAAATGTTTACTGGAAAAGTTACAGAAAAGCAGTGCAGGCTTTCGGATCGGATCGGGTGGATGGGCTCGGACCGGAGCGGAGAGCAAAGTATCACCGAACCGAAGCTTGACACAGGAGAGAGGGGCAAAAAGGAAGGCCACCATTATATGAACCGGATCAGATTGGCTATAGAGACCACGACCTGATGGTGGAAGGAGCTCGAACCCGAACCGCGCCACGTACTGGAACACCCGATCCGCTTGCACGATCCGAACCGTGGAGCATGGAGCACGATCCGAAGATGGTCCACGACTCTGCCAGCAGCTCCGACCCGAACCCATGGATGGAGATGGACTTGGAGACCCCGACCCGACCCGTTGAGGTGTTGAAGATCCGAACCGATCTGGTGAAGACTAAAAACCCGAGATGTAAAGGTAGTCCAAATGGAAGTTAGAGCTCAGGATCCAGACGGGAACCAATGAGTTCACTTCGTGATTGGGCTATGCTGCGGGACGTGTGCAAAGGGGTTTTCGGTATTCATAACTTTGGTTCACCATTGAGAGATGGATGGTGGGCTTGTAGTGATAGTTACACGGGATTAGATTCCGTCATGGCCCAAAGTATTAGGTGACCAAAGTAGTGGATATCGTATGCTTTACGCACTGAGTGAGGGATGTGAAGATGATTGCTATGCTTGATTGTTTGACATCACTATGACATGCACACCCCCACCCCCGTATCTCTTACACAGTATGTTAGTGGCACCTTAGAGTATTGTATGGTATGTAGTGCTAACTCTTTGGTTGCAGGTCCAGGTTCAGGTATGATTGGATTATACCTGTTATTGTTATGTTTTGTTGCTTATCGCTCATACCAGGCTTTATGTCTGACCCAGAGTTTTATGTCTCCTCTTATTACTCTGGGTGCTCACACGAGCAGACTAGAGACAGGTTAGCTGGTGATGCGCGAGTAGCTGATTCGGAGGCGAGCAGGAGGCTTCCACGTATGATATATATAGTATTCTCCCTGTGTTGTCGAAGATCACTGCTTGGGCATTAGGCGTGCATCTTCTACTTTAGCTTTCTTTTGTTTAGAGACAGTAAATTTGGAAAGTTGTAATAAGATGTATTTGGATTTCCGCTGCTATGTTGGTTTAGTTTTCTGCTTATACACTGTCTCGCCTGTTTTATGTCAAAGATTATGTTATTATTATATTTTATCCCATGCGCTGTGAGATATTCTACAGGTTCTTTGTTAGTTAATCCTCTTCTTTCCTTTCTTTGGCGACCGTTCCGCGCTAGCCGGGCATGTGTACAGCGCACTTCCGGAGGAAATGCCGGCTGGTGCGGGGCGGGCCGTCACACTTGGTATCAGAGCTCTAGGTTGCGTAGTTAACCTAGGGAAAGACACTAGGGAGAGATAGTACGTATATGAGAGCGCGTATTTGTGATTAATTTGGTTTTCAAAAGCTATATATATACTATTATCAGTATAGCTAAGGATGGAGTCGTATTGCACTAGCACCACTATGGGGTCGTTAATCGTTTTCTCTTTACAGATTGAACGATGAGTAGAGACACCAGGGGTGCTGGCAGAGGGACCAACCATGGGAATGCTCCTGACATGAGGACAATGTTCACCAACTTCATGAGGGAGATGCTTAGGGATGTTCAAGGGGCAGTTCCCAATCCCGGAAATGGTGGTGGTCCAGTAGTGCAGGCGCCTAGGGTCGATTTCGCCAAGTTGTGCAAGGATTACACTAACCTTGGTTGGAAGCCGTTCCACGGAACGGAATCGGCCACAGATGTTCAGGATTGGTTGGATAGTTGTGATCGTATCTTCGACGACTTGGGTCTTGAGGATGCGATGAAGAGAAGGCTAACGTCTCGTCAGCTGCAAGGGCGAGCGATGAATTGGTGGAATGCTATTTGAACAGCTACTCCAGGAGATCAAGTTACTTGGAATCAGTTTAAGACTCGCTTTTGTGATAAGTTTATTCCAGCTGCTCATAAATCAGAACTGTTCAAGAAGTTCTTGGAGCTTAAGCAGAATGGTAGAGCAGTCTCGGAGTATATCGCTGAATTCGACACTTTATCGAAATATGGATGGTCCCTTATCGATACAGTCGAAAAGAAGAATGAGAAGTTCATAACTGGCTTGGATGGGTACTTGGGGGAAAGACTTATAAACCATATTGACGAGACGTTCGAGTCTATTGTAGGAAAGGCATTAAGGTCAGAGAGCCTTTTCCCTAAGTCGAAGACCGAAGTTGCTATGGCATCTGCAGAGGAGCCAAAGCCGCAAGCAGGCGGTGAAGGCAAGAAGAATTCTCAGAACAAGAGGAAGCAGAACCCGACCAAGGATGGTCAGAGTAAGAAAAATAAGAAAGATGGCGAATGCTTTAGTTGTGGCAAGAAGGGCCACTATGCCAGAGATTGTCGAGAAAAACTTGGGGAAAGGAAGTGCTTTAACTGCGGCCCGGCGGGACATCACAAGGATGATTGCCCACAACCTCCTAGGGAGAAGCAGATTGTGAAAGCGTATGCTATCAACGCTGTTCCTTCTTCGTCAGATGCCCCAACTGCGGCGCAGAAGGAAAAAGGTGTCGTTATTCGAGGTATGCTTTCTATTTAATATGTTTTGATCGGGTTTTGTTTGACAAACCTGAGTTAGTCGATAGACCTTTAGTAGTGATGAACCAGATTGGTGGTTCGACTAGTTTTGGCATGATTTGTTAATGTGGTCTTATCGAGTCATGGATGTATGTTTCCTTGTGATTGCTTTGTTTTGGGCTTTACCGGGTTTAGCATTATTGTGGGGAGTCGATTTACTCCAAAGGAATGGGGTGGTATTAGGTACCTACCTAGTAATGGCGATAGTAACTGGAGTTAAGGAAGCTAAGAAGTTATCGTTGTAATAAGTTCTAGTTGTCTCTGGGAGGCAAATGAGTACTCCAGTGCTAGATTGTTTTGCTAGTATCACCTCATGTGGATTGTCCGAACTCGGAGGAGATGTTCCTTGTGTGCTTGTCTGATATTGGTTTAGGCCTTTGGGGCTTGTGCTTGGGGAATGTCGATTTCGACTAGGATGGTTTGCGTGAGGGGTAAATAGTTGTTGTGATTTTTCATTGGATGATATCTTGGTTTACTCGAGGAGTGATGGGCAGACGGAACCTGATAAGACTGTTCAATGGTATAGACTGCCCAGAGTTAGACTCGATAGGGTTATGAGATTGCTCGAGTGGGACTCGGAAAAGATGCAAAGTAATGGATTGTTTAGGACCCTATGTTGATGTTCTCTATTGGATAGTAGAACTTTGAAGGAATAGGATGTGTTCGTTGATCATGTAAGATACAACGAAGATTAGAGAGATTCAAGTTGGACTTGAACTTGTAAAAGAAAATAGGTGTTCGTTGATCTTGGAGATGCAACGAATAGGGAGACGACTCACGTTGGACTAGAGTTTGTCGGTACTCAAGACCGGGTCTGAGTTATAGATTGACTCGAGTTGGACTCGAGAAGGCTGCAAGGAGTTGAATTCAGCTCGAGTTGGACTCGAGAGGGCAGCAAGATAATGGATAGACTTGGGTTGGACTCAAGTATTTTAGGAGGACTAAAAGCAGGGGTATCTGGGGACGCCCATTACCTTGGATCCGTTGGATGTGATCTAGTTATCCTTGGAGGATAAACTTACGTTGGACGTACGGTAGTCCGATTGGAGGCTGGGCTTCCATTAGTTTAATTATCCTTGGAGGATAAACGTACGTTGGACGTACGGTAGTCCGATTGGAGGCTGGGCTTCCATTAGTTTAATTATCCTTGGAGGATAAACGTACGTTGGACGTACGGTAGTCCGATTGGAGGCTGGGCTTCCATTAGTTTAATTATCCTTGGAGGATAAACGAACGTTGGACGTACGGTAGTCCGTAGGGAGGCGGGGCTTCCATTGGCCTGGGATTGGTTGGACCAATCAAGTAGGCATCGGTGTATGTATGGAGGCTGGGCTTCCATTAGTTATTGATGTTGGTTAGACCAGACATACTAGAATCGACATATTGGGATTGGTTAGACGAATCATGTAGGTGTCGATGTGTTTATGAATTTAGCAGGTGATAGGTAGGACTTGTTTGATGGATGTTATGGTTGCTATGTTGTTCCTATTTTTCTTCCCTTGAGTAGACTATCACCTATAGGGTTCCAGCGATGGGGAACAAAGTGATTGTAGTAGGACTATGAGCCAGTGCAGTAGAGTCATCATGACTCGAGGGGCAAAGTGGACATAGTAAAGGATTAGTAAAGCTACGAGCCAGTGCAGTGGAGTTTTTATGACTTCATGGGGCAGAGTGGACATAGCAAAGGACTAGTGACTATGGATCAGTGCAGTGGAGTCGCCATGACTCCATGGGGCAGAGTGATCATAGTAAAGGATTTGGGTGCGGTAATAGTTGCATTGAGTAGGAAACATGCCAGTTTAGGGGTTTTGTTTCTAGGATGGAAGCAACTAAAGTATATCACAGGATACGATTTCGGGCCCAAGAGTGAATTGGATTCAGAAACACTAGTAAGCTTGACGATTAGATCGATTTTGATTGAGTGGATTTGTTCCAGTTAGAAAGACGATCCTAATCTATTGGAAACCATCTCTAGGGTAGAGATGGGTATCGATGGAAAGAGAATGATTAGGTAAGGTTTTGATCGAGAAGGGTGGCTTCGAAAGAATAAGGGACTAGTTGTACCCAACGTAGATGGACAGAGAGGTGAAGTGCTTAGAGCATATCATCACTCGAAATTGACTATATATCCCAGTGGTAACGAGATGTATTGAGACATAGAGCAGATCTACTACTGGGAAGGGATAAAGATAGGCAGAAGGCTTATCTCGATAAGAGACGAAGAGATTTGGAATTCTTCGTTAACAACTTGGTGTTTGTCAAGATCTCTCCATTGAGAATGTGATTCGGATTGGTTGGAAAGATAAGTTAGCACCAAGATTTGTTGGTCCATTCCCAGTTCTCGAGCAAGTTGGGAATTTGGCGTATGAAGTAGAGCTACCTGACAAGATGGCGGGAGTTCACAACATATTTCATGTTTCCCAGTAAAGGAAATTCGTGCACGACCCTAGTGTGGCTATTTCACCTGATCAGTTGGATAACATCGAAGTTGAACTCGAGGCGGTTGGGAACCGCAAGTCTATGTGTATTGTTGGGAACGATACGAAGCAGCTTCGAAGGAAGGCGGTGAAACTAGTCAAAGTCCAGTCGGGTAAGAATGAAAAAGACTGTACTTGGGAAACAGAGGAGGATATAAGGAAGAAGTATCCAGAACTCTTTGCCTAGTAAGGTTTTGGCAGTGATAGTTTCTTCTCTTGTTAGTAAACCGCATGCTAGGATAGACTTGTTTTGCATGTTGATTGTTGTTTTATGGTTGATAGGCATGCAGAGCCCTTTGTGTGTTTTGGTTAGGGAATTTCGGGGGCGAAATTTCTTAAGGGGGGGAGAATGTAACAACCCGTATTCTACGCATCATAGGATCGTGGAATATTTATTTCTTTCACATACGAAGTCGTATGGTCAGGTAACTTTGGGAGACGATTATTGGGGTCATTTCTCAGGTTCATGATTTTTGTCGATTTTTAAATGACTGTTTTGCCCCTAGCTGATCTTGTTTCGTCCATAACTTTTGATTGGAAAGGAGTTTTGACCTGAAAACACTTCCATTGGATTCGAATGATGGTTTCTCTTTCCGTAGAGTGGTTACATTAGCCAAACGGACTTACCGTTTGGGGGATATGGCTGAAACAAGGTTTAGAAGGTGAAAAACAGCTTAATTGGGCTAAATCGGGTGATTAACAGCTAGGCCCAATGGGGGATTTCGGGTTTAGAGGTATTTGAGGGCTGCTAGGGTTTAGAAAACGATTTTTCATTCATTTTCCAGCCGCCACAAACCTCCTTTGAGCTCTAGCCATGGCCTCTACCTTCTAATTTCATCACAAATCGTCTCTAATCACTTTCTAATCGAAGATTAAGCAAAACTACATCAAATCAAGGGAGGGTAGCACCAAATCAGAGAGAGAGCTGCTGGAACACGTAGGGATTGGATCCAAATCAGAGATTATTTCAGATCTAAAGTTTGTTTGTGGCTAAGGTGAGTGATTTGCATTGTTTTTCACTAATTACGGCTAATTAGCGAAGATTAGCGAAATTATGGCTCAGAAAAATCTAGAAAAATTCCTAAAATTCTAAAACATCATTTTATGCCTCTGGTATGAATTTGGGTTAATTTTGACTAATTTTGCAAATCCCGGAATTTGGGGGATTAAGGGGTGATTAGTGATAATTAGCGAATTTATGCATGATTAAAATCTGGAAAAATATTCAGAAATTCTTAAATATTGTTTTAAACCTCTGATGTGAATTTGGGATAATTTGGTTAAGTTTTGCTAATCATATCATAAGTTTCACCCAAACATGCTTAAGGGAAAATATGGGGTTTTGGCTATGTTTGATCCATTTTAACCTATCATATTGTTGTTTTGGTGTTTGTGGTTGATTATACATATTGCTATGACTGTATGGTATGCTTTGTGATTGATTAGAATAGTTGGAATGGTCAAAAACGTCGTCGAATGGCGTAAAATGTTTGCTGGAAAAGTTACAGAAAAGCAGTGCAGGCTTTCGGATCGGATCGGGTGGATGGGCTCGGACCGGAGCGGACTGAGCAAAGTTTCACCGAACCGAACCAAAGCTTGACACAGGAGAGAGTGGCAAAAAGGAAGGCCACGATTATATGAACCGGATCAGATCGGCTATAGAGACCACGACCTGATGGTGGAAGGAGCTCGAACCCGAACCACGCCACGTACTGGAACACCCGATCCGCTTGCACGATCCGAACCGTGGAGCATGGAGAACGATCCGAAGATGGTCCACGACTCTGCCAGCAGCTCCGACCCGAACCCATGGATGGAGATGGACTTGGAGACCCCGACCCACCCGTTGAGGTGTTGAAGATCCGAACCGATCTGGTGAAGACTAAAAACCCGAGATGTAAAGGTAGTCCAAATGGAAGTTAGAGCTCAGGATCCAGACGGGAACCAATGAGTTCACTTCATGATTGGGCTATGCTGCGGGACATGTGCAAAGGGGTTGTCGGTATTAATAACTTTGGTTCACCATTGAGAGATGGATGGTGGACTTGTAGTGATAGTTACACGGGATTGGATTCCGTCATGGCCCAAAGTATTAGGTGACCAAGTAGTGGATATCGTATGCTTTACGCACTGAGTGACGGATGTGAGGATGATTGCTATGCTTGATTGTTTGACATCACTATGCATGCACACCCCCACCCCCGTATCTCTTACACAGTATGTTAGTGGCACCTTAGAGTATTGTATGGTATGTAGTGCTAACTCTTTGGTTGCAGGTACAGGTTCAGGTATGATTGGATTATACTTGTTATTGTTATGTTTTGTTGCTTATCGCTCATACCAGGCTTTATGTCTGACCCAGAGTTTTATGTCTCCTCTTATTACTCTGGGTGCTCACACGAGCAGACTAGAGACAGGTTAGCTGGTGATGCGCGAGTAGCTGATTCGGAGGCAAGCAGGAGGCTTCCACGTATGATATATAGTATTCTCCCTGTGTTGTCGAAGATCACTGCTTGGGCATTAGGCGTGCATCTTCTACTTTAGCTTTCTTTTGTTTAGAGATAGTAAATTTGGAAAGTTGTAATAAGCTGTATTTGGATTTCCGCTGCTATGTTGGTTTAGTTTTCAGCTTATACACTGTCTTGCCTGTTTTATGTCAAAGATTATGTTATTATTATATTTTATCCCATGCGCTGTGAGACATTCTACAGGTTCTTTGTTAGTTAATCCTCTTCTTTCCTTTCTTTGGCGACCGTTCCGTGCGAGCCGGGCATGTGTACAACGCACTTCCGGAGGAAATGCCGGCTGGTGCGGGGCGGGCCGTCACAACATCTCTTTTGAAGAACCACATGTTGGTGATGGAAGAGTTGCTTCGGTGGTGCCGAAGATTGTTCGCATTAATGATGATACTCCAATATTTACAAACGTTGCTGAAAGTGAAGATGATCACAATTACAGTTCCAAGGGTACTGTTGGTATCTCTCTAGTCCTTGATGGTCAAGATAAAGTGTTTGACGGAAATCCTGAAGATCCTGAACATGATTTGCTTCTGGTTGGAGTTCATGACATTCCTAGATCATAAAATATGAGAAAATATCCGAGCTTCAAGAGTGCTGACTCCATTAAATCTCTACAGGTTCATGCTCCTGTTTATGAGGTATGATGACTTCTATGATATCCTTTTTTCTTTTACTTCCAAAAATGGTTTCCTTCCCTTGCGACATAGACGGAAAGGAGAAGAGTAGGTTTTAGGTGTCCCCTCCTAGAAAAGGCTCGATATTTGCATTTTTTTAAGTAAAATAAGAGGTGTTAGGGTAATCTTGCAAGTTTAATAAAAAAATCTTTGGGGAAGTGACTCGTCTTACCAGAGAGTTGAACAAACAAACAAGTGAATATAACATTTTGTCCCATAGATATCACCTTCTTAACAAAAGTGCTGCGAAATTGTTGCTTTTGAAAGAGAGAGAATCTGCCCCTAGGTTAAAGGCTGCTCGATTGCGATACGAAAGACTATTGAAAGAAAATGCTGAACTCACGACTTTGTTCTGGATGTTGATCGAAGGTAGGAACATACTAGTAAAAAAATTATATCAAATTTACAATAGATATGAAAGAGTGGAGTTTTACTTTTTAGGTGATTATAGCAGGGGCTTGCTTAAGCGTCTCCATAGAAGATGCCTAGATGAACGTGGTGTTGACCTTCACCCGGGTGATTGCTGGAACCTTCCACGAGTTTCCTCTATTCCTACAGAGCTACCATTAGATAAACTTAAGTTTAACAAGCATTAATTTGTATCTGAAACCTTTAAGAGATCTATTTTGTATGAGCAAGAAGATCATCTGTAATGTGTGCATATTCTCAATTTCTAATGTAATGAATTGTCCTTCTCCTGATCCCTTTAATATTTTCTTCAGAATCTGTCTTCTGCTACAAGTTTGCTTTCTAGGGATTTCCTAGTGGATTACGTTAGGCTGAAAAGAGAATATTGCAAGAAATCCTTACTCATTAAGTCTTCATCATTGGCGCGTTATTGGTTCCTCAGGGACCTTGAGAAGGTTTACATCCGAAACCCTCGGATCCATCTTGACTTCCTAGGCAAAGAGAAGGACCACTTTTTGAGAGAAATCTGCACTTATCGGTTGAAACTGGCCCGAGGTTATGACAGTCCACCTACCGGGAAATGGGACTATCGCAAGTGTCCTCCAGTTTACACACCCGAGGATTTGGAATTCCATTTGATTCCTCACTGACTCTTTCTTCTAATATTTTAAGTAAAGTTAAGAGAGTCGCTTCCTGCCCTAAAAATTATACTAACTTGTAAATGTGATTTTGTAATTTTAGTCATGGTCACATCTAGGTTATGATGTCGGAACTAAATTGCCTTCCCTATTGGAGACATACTTACTTTAAAAATTATCCTGTAAAGAATCATGCAGAATGCAGGATATTTGGTGTTACAATACTTCATATCCCATGATTTGTAGAGATAGTACTATAAATAAGGTGGTGAATTGTAAAAATATCACATATCGTGTAGTTATTGCCTTTGTCAAGAACATTCTCTTTCAGAAGCCTTAGTGCAGTGGATACGCATTATTTAGTGTTAATCTTGTAGGTTATACAATGATTTGTCTGCTTTTCGTGAGATAATGTTCTTATGATAGATGCATGACAGGATGGTGGGCGTACTGGAGATTAAAACTCAATTTAATAAAAATTCATAGAGATCTTTCCTTTGTGAGTAATTTGGGAAAAGCGTAACCTTTATCGTAAGGTTTTAAGATATCTAATCGAGCTCTACTTTGAGCTTGAGTAATGTGGTTACTTACGATACTTATTTTGTTGAAATAATGACCAATGACTTGTGAGTGTATGTGTATATATATATGGTTTAAGAAAATCTCCCTGAGCAAGACGGAAGATCACCATCTCCGTTTAAAGGCTGTAACAACCCGTATTTTCAATAACCTGTTATAACGTAAATCGAGGCAGAATTTAATTTATAAATCTGAATCAAGGGAAACGGGCTATGCCATTGCGTTCGTCTCGGAAAAATACGCGAAATAGAGTCCGAGTTTTCAAAAATCGGAGTCCGTATGACCCGATTAAGGCCCAACGAAGTTTTCAGAAAATTTCAAAGTAAAAACAGATTTCAAATTCAAGTTTGAATTTGGAAATTAGGGCTGTTAGGCGCAGGCGGGAAAATTCCCGCCAGAGTACCCAAGTCGATAGCCCTGTCGACTTGGGAGTCGACTTGGTTGGACCCAAGTCGACAGCCCTGTCGACTTGGCTGTCGACTTAGTCCAGCCGGGCAGTTTTGCCTGGTGCACCATTTTGGGGTTTTGGTTAGGTTTTGGGGCCAGATTCGGTTTTAAGGGCTGAGATTGGAACTAGGGTTTAATCCAAAGGCTAAAATTAGTCCTAATCTCTATAAATAAGCCCCTAACCTAACCCTAAATCATCATTATTCATTCAAGTAACTAAACTATGGCAAAATCATTCCTCTCATGGCCTCCACTCTCTTCATAAAATTCCTAAATAAATTTTTATGAGAGATTTTCCATGCATACAAGTGTTTTCAAGCTTGTATGAGCATCATTAGCTTGCATTCAAGTCAAGTTTCCATATTTACATCATAAAGAAAGGGTTTTGATCATTTTGGCTCAAGGGTTTTTCTATTAGAGCTTGCATTTTGGGTCTATTTGATTGCATAAGGGCGTTGTTATATTTTCTAAGTCTTCATAAGCATTGTAAGCCCTATTCTACTTTCATATTTAAACTCTAAAGTTAAATGAATGATGCAAGTTTGGTTGACCATTAGGATATGCAAGTTTATCATGTTATGTTATGCAAGTATGTCATGTTATGATATGCAAGTTTACCATGTTATGCTATGCAAGTTTGCCATGTTATGATATGCAAGTTTATCATGTTATGTTATGCAAGTTTGCCATGTTATGATATGCAAGTTTACCATGTTATGCTATGCAAGTTTGCCATGTTATGATATGCAAGTTTATCATGTTATGTTATGCAAGTTTGTCATGTTATGATATGCAAGTTTATCATGTTATGTTATGCAAGTTTGATATGCAAGTTCGTCATATGATATGCAAGTATGTTATGCAAGTTTGGGATGATCATTTTGTTCATGCTATCATGTTATGCAAGCTTATCTTGAGTATATGAACATAAAGCTTCAAGCTTTATGTTAAAGGTTGCATTTTGGCAACATGTAAGTTATCACATCTCTTATGATAACTTGCATGTGAGGCTAAATGCGAACTTATGGCCATTTCTACATGTCATTTATCACCATGTATCACCAATATGCTAAGTTTGGTTTTATGCATGCTTTTGAGGTCTAAAAATGTAATATGCAAGTATATGAACATATGTACATTTCATATGCCACCATGTTAAACTTGTGGCTTCAACACCTTTATGTCATGATTATGCCAAGTTCCCTCTTTCTATCCTTTATGCGCTATTGCGATATGTAAGCGATGGAATTGCGTTTGGGGTTGGGTAAACTTAAAAGACATAAAAACATAAGATTGGGAATTTACCTATTAAGTTAGGTCTACCCATTGGGAATTTACCTATTAAGTTAGGTCTACCCAAATTCTTGAAAACTTGTAATATGTTTTGGAAACATGATGGACATGACACTTAGAAAATATAAGTGTGACCAACTCGAGGTTGGGTTGAGTTTGTAGCGTAAAACTACCCGGAACCGACCGGCTTAACTTGTTGCTACAAACAATAGGACCCAATGTGAGAAGTTGGCCATGTTGTACCTTGAACCCGAGGTTAGACCAAGTTGTGGTGTAAAGCTACCCGGACCCGCCCGACTTAACTAGTAACCGCAACAAAGTCTAATGTGATAGGTTAAGGCACATTAATTAATTAATGCCTCATGATTAGGGTTAAGTCATGGTCCACTTAATACTTAACCAATTTGGGCTTGGTAGATTAATCAGGGTTAAATCGTGAACTCATCGTTACACTTAACCAAGTTAATCCATGATTAGCAAGAGGGTTAAACCGTATGTAACCCACTAGAAAATCCTAGCAATGGGGGTCCACTCCAGCAGTAATCCCAAGTTTGTATCATTACGACCCTAGGGACTAGGCTAGGGTGGGGGCACGATTACTGGACTTGAGGTAAGTGACCAAAAACGACGGCAGAGTGGTACGCCGATGTAGTTCCGGACGGACTATGGTCGTGCACGTAGTCCGAAGCCTGGGAAAACATGCACGGGTACCAGTAGATCGAGACTGTGCACTTATGTTTATGGTGTCCAGGGGTTGACACCCTAGGGCTTGATACACCCGACGGGAGACCCGACACAGTCTGACTACAATTATGTTTGGGCCGCATTGACACCAACACGTGACGAGTTAGGCTTATAGGGAGCCGATCGACTAGACCGTTTGGTTGGACCTTGTATTAGGGTCACTTCATATTATTGGACCTCGTATTAGGGTCACTTCATATTATTGGACCTCGTATTAGGGTCACTGCATATTATTGGACCTCGTATTAGGGTCACTTCATGTTATTGGGCCAAAGCTTGGGCCAAGGGATCAATACTTGTTTATTCAAGTCATGTTAGCTTGCTAGTACACCTGTGGTGCAAAAACCTTAAACCTGAGTATGCGATGACACCTTTATCTACCTTGTTAGCTAATCATCATGCTAGTATGTTGTTATCCTTATGTTCATCCCTGCTTCTCATGCCAGTTAACTTTATCAGTTTACATTGATTGTAGTAGGGCTTACTCAGTCTTTTTGACTGACCTGTTTTTCTTTCGCCTCTTTTCTTCCGTTCCCCCCCCCCCCCCCGGTTCTCAGGGTGGGAATATTGGAGCTTAGCTTGGATTTCTGATCGCTTGCTTGTGGGATTTTAGCTCATGTACGGTCTTGACACGAAGCTAGCTATGGTTATCACTTATTTTGGGGAGAGTACTTATGTATTTCAGTTTTTCAGTGATGTTGTTTTTATCTAGACTTGTGTATTTGGGAAGTTGACATTATGTTGTACCAGACTTGTTTTGAAATAGTTTGAAATCTTCCGCTGTTTTACTTATCTTATTTACTCTGTTTACATATATACATATGTTCTTGTCCTGCCTTGATATATCATTATGCATGTTTACCTGATTCAAACGCCCCTCCAAAGTCAGAGTGCTTGCAAGAGCCACCCTGGCGGAGGTGGGGTGTTACATTTGGTATCAGAGCATATGGTTTACGAGAAGGGACAAAAAGGTTTTTAAAACTTTTGGAAAACTATTTTCAAAACCAAGTATAAAGTATTTTCCAAAGAAAAGTCTAGTTTATTTTAAAGGCTATTCCCCAAAAAGCCATTAGCAAACTTCCTTCGTTTTTCTCCATTCTGAATCTGTCTTTTTCTTCGTTTTCAGTATGGCCGATAACTTTGCCATTCCGGAGGGAGTACACGTACCTGTTTGGTATTGGAGACTTTTACAGGCTAGGGCGACCGAAGCCGGCCCCGCAGATGTTCCTCCTCCTCCTCCTCCGGTAGTTAATGTTCCTCCTCCTCCTGTCACTGATGTTCCTCCTCCTCCTGTCGCTGAGGTTCCTCTTCCTCCTCCCCCTCAGCATCCTCAAGCTGACTTCGCAGAGATTTGCAAAGACTTTAAGGCGATGGGTTGCAAGAATTTCATTGGAACCGAGACTTATGTAGAGGCAAGGAATTGGTTGAAAGAAACCGAAGATCTTTTTGCCTTCTTTGATATAGATGACCGTAGGAAGGTTTTATTGGCAGTGTGGTTGCTAAAGGAAGAAGCTGCACGTTGGTGGGTGGTCACCACCGCTACTGTAACACCCCACCTCCGCCAGGGTGACTCTTGCAAGCACTCTGACTTTGGAGGGGCGTTTGAATCAGGTAAACATGCATAATGATATATCAAGGCAGAACAAGAACATATGTATATATGTAAACAGAGTAAATAAGATAAGTAAAACAGCGGAAGATTTCAAACTATTTCAAAACAAGTCTGGTACAACATAATGTTAACTTTCCAAATACACAAGTCTTGATAAAAACAACAATACTGAAAAACTGAAATACATAAGTACTATCCCCAAAATAAGTGATAACCATAACTAGCTTCATGTCAAGACCGTACATGAGCTAAAGTCCCACAAGCAAGCGATCAGAAATCCAAGCTAAGCTCCAATATTCCCACCCTGAGAACCGGGGGGGGGGGGGGGGGGGGGACGGAAGAAAAGAGGAGAAAGAAAAACAGGTCAGTCAAAAAGACTGAGTAAGCCCTACTACAATCAATGTAAACTGATAAAGTTAACTGACATGAGAAGCAGGGATGAACTTAAGGATAACAACATACTGGCATGATGATTTACTAACAAGGTAGATAAAGGTGTCATCGCATAATCAGGTTTAAGGTTTTTGCACCAAAGGTGTACTAGCAAGCTATCATGACTTAAGTAAACAAGTATTGATCCCTTGGCCCAAGCTTTGGCCCAATAACATGAAGTGACCCTAATCTGAGGTCCAATCAAACGGTCTAGTCGATCGGCTCCATATAAGCCTAACTCGTCACGTGTTGGTGTCCATACAGCCCAAACATAATTGTAGTCAGACTGTGCAGGGTCTCCCGTCGGGTGTATCAAGCCCTAGGGTGTCAACCCCTGGACACCATAAACATGAGTGCACAGTCTCGATCTACTGGTACCCGTGCATGTTTTCCCCGGCTTCGGACTGTGTGCACGACCATAGTCCGCCCGGAACTACACCGGCGTACCATTCTGCCGTCGTTTTTGGTCACTTACCTCAAGTCCAGTAATCGTGCCCCCACCCTAGCCTAGTCCCTAGGGTCTTAATGATACAAACTTGGGATTACTGCTGGAGTGGACCCCCATTGCTAGGATTTTCTAGTGGGTTAAGTACGGTTTAACCCTCTTGCAAAACATGGATTAACTTGGTTAAGTGTAACGATGAGTTCACGACTTAACCCTGATTAATCTACCAAGCCCAAATTGGTTAAGTATTAAGTGGACCATGACTTAACCCTAATCATGAGGCATTAATTAATTATTGTGCCTTAACCTCTCACATTAGACTTTGTTGCGATTACTAGTTAAGCCGGGCGGTTCCGGGTAGCTTTACACCACAACTTGGTCTAACCTCGGGTTCAAGGTACAACATGACCAACTTCTCACATTGGGTCCTATTGTTTGTAGCAACTAGTTAAGCCGGTCGGTTCCGGGTAGGTTTACGCTACAAACTCAACCCAACCTCGAGTTGGTCACACTTATTTTTTCTAAGTGTCATGTCCATCATGTTTCCCAAAACATATTACAAATTTTCAAGCAATTGGGTAGACCTAACTTAATAGGTAAATTCCCAATGGGTAGACCTAACTTAATAGGTAAATTTCCAATCTTATGTTTTTATGTCTTTTAAGTTTACCCAACCCCAAACGCAATCCCATCGCTTACATATCGCAATAGCGCATAAAGGATAGAAAGAGGGAACTTGGCATAATCATGACATAAAGGTGTTGAAGCCACAAGTTTAACATGGTGGCATATGAAACGTACATATGTTCATATACTTGCATATTACATTTTAGGCCTCAAAAGCATGCATAAAACCAAACTTAGCATATTGGTGATACATGGTGATAAATGACATGTAAAAATGGCCATAAGCTCGCATTTAGCCTCACATGCAAGTTATCATAAGAGATATGATAACTTACATGTTGCCAAAATGCAACCTTTAGCATAAAGCTTGAAGCTTTATGTTCATATACTCAAGATAAGCTTGCATAACATGATAACATGAACAAAGTGATCACCCCAAACTTGCATAACATACATGGCAAACTTGCATATCATAACATAGCAAACTTGCATAACATAACATGACAAACTTGCATATAAGCTTGCATATCATAACATGATTAACTTGCATATCATAACATGGCAAACTTGCATAACATAACATGATTAACTTGCATATCATAACATGGCAAACTCGCATAACATAACATGATTAACTTGCATATCATAACATGGCAAACTTGCATAACATAACATGATTAACTTGCATATCATAACATGACAAACTTGCATAACATAACATGATTAACTTGCATATCATAACATGGCAAACTTGCATAACATAACATGATTAACTTGCATATCATAACATGGCAAACTTTCATAACATAACATGATTAACTTGCATATCATAACATGGCAAACTTGCATATCATAATGATCAACCAAACTTGCATCATTCATTTAACTTTAGAGTTTAAATATGAAAGTAGAAAAGGGCTTACAATGCTTATGAAGACACAAAAATATGACAAAGCCCTTATGCAATCAAATAGACCCAAAATGCAAGCTCTAATAGAAAAACCCTTGAGCCAAAATGATCAAAACCCTTGCTTTATGATGTAAATATGGAGACTTGACTTGAATGCAAGCTAATGACACTCATACAAGCTTGAAAACACTTGTATGCATGGAAAATCTCTCATAGAAATAACTTAGAAATTTTATGAAGAGAGTGGAGGCCATGAGAGGAATGATTTTGCCGTAGTTTAGTTACTTGAATGAATAATGATGATTTAGGGTTAGGTTAGGGGCTTATTTATAGAGATTAGGACTAGTTCTAGCCTTAGGATTAAACCCTAGTTCCAATCTCAGCCCTTAAAACCGAATCTGGCCCCAAAACCTAACCAAAAACCCAAAATGGTGCACCAGGCAAAACTGCCCGGCTGAACCAAGTCGACAGGGCTGTCGACTTGGGTCCAACCAAGTCGACACCCAAGTCGACAGGGCTGTCGACTTGGGTACTCTGGCGGAAATTTTCCCGCCTGCGCCCAACTGCCCCAAATTTCCAAATTCAAACTTGAATTTGAAATATGTTTTGAACTTGAAATTTTCTGAAAACTTCATCGGGCCTTAATCGGGTCATACGGACTCCGATTTTCGAAAACTCGGACTCTATTTCGCGTATTTTTCCAAGACGAACGCAATGGCATAGCCCGTTTCCCTTGATTTAGATTTTAGAATTAAATTCTTCCTCGATTTATGTTATAACAGGTTATTGAAAATACGGGTTGTTACATTCTCCCCTCCTTAAAGGATTTCGTCCCCGAAATCTTCAAGTTAGGAAGAACGTATCCTACCATCCAACATCCATCTACTCAAAACATCATCCACGAGCAATCATTGTCCTTACAAGATTCTAAATGTTGTATGAACATATGCAAAGGTGTGCGTTTATGTACTTATCTAATGCAAATATCATCAATGCAAATTATGTTAGTGAAATGAATCCATATGCATGCAATTCCTAACATAATGTATAACATCTATATGTGTGCACATAACATACATCCATATGCAACATCCATGTGATAACACAAAAAGTTTTCATCCATGAATAAGCGTAAACACTCATGCATATGCAATATGAGGAGTGTATGAGCCGATCTAGTGCCTAACGTGTATAATGCATCCACGAGTAACCACTTGCAAACACTTGCAACCACTTGCAACCATCAAGCATAACATGTTTCAAACACATGTTTCATCCAAAGGGTTTCTACCTAAGGTTCTCATGACGAGATTAACACGATATAGATAGCAAAAGAAAGATATGCTACAAAGAGATCGGGAAGATAAGCAAGATATACTCCTTTTGGATTACAAGAAATCCCTTCCTAACCCAACCCATATTCTATAAAAGCCCAAAAGGTTTAGTTAACCTAACAGACCCCTTTAAACCCTGACATGTATTACTAGCCAATAAGGCATACCTCCCGACAGAAATAGGACCGAGATTGGGACCGAGAGGATATACGTAAAAAGATAACATGTGAGTAAGTTCCACAGGAAAACAAGGATCAAGGATATGCTCTTAAAAAGAGATATGATGCGCGTATCTAGCCTTCGGTCTTCTAAGTCACGTTTCCTTGAGCTTAACTCCACTGTGCTTTGACCGTCTTTTACCTCATGATTTCTTAGCTTCTTAACTCTTATTTCCAAATATGAGTTGGAACCCATTTCATTGTCGCCTCTCGTCTTCCTTTTTCACTTACTCTTCTATCATTCTTGGTTTAAACATAACTATGACCTCATGGTTTCATGCAAGCTCTCCAAAATTCATCAGTGAATCCTGGATCTCATTTACTTACTATAAAGTATTCCATGCAGCAGAACTCTTCTTGAAAATACCAGTCCACGTTGCCAATTGCTCTTACTAACGTGATTTTCTATAACTCATGCTTGAACAAAATGAACCATCCTCCTGCGAATGATAGGCCGTACTTAGATTCAGTGCTTGCCCGTGACTTCCCGTAGACTATCCCAAAACTGGCTAGTGAAGATTGAGTCATGGTTACTAACTATACTTTAGGGAACCCCGTGCAACCGCTTTATTTCTTGAAAGTAAACTGTCGCTAGCTATAATGCAGTCCTTTCGCTCTTTACCGGAGTGAAATGAGCACTCTTCGTGAGTCTACCTACTATGACCCACATGCTCGTATTCCCTTTCCTTGATCTAGGCAGTCCATCCACGAAATCCTTCGTGACGCTTTACTACTTCCATTACGGGGACCTCCAATGGATGTAATAGCCCACCGGGCTTTTTATGACTCGGCCTTAATCTGTTGGCCCAACATGCACCTTGGGACAAACTCGGCCACCTCCTCGAGTGATGTGCATCTTCAAGAGCCTTCTTTCTCTCATCGCGTCTTAGCCATCCCTTGTCATCTATAGCGAGGTGTCTTAACATCTCGCCTCAAATCAACTTGTCCATGATCTCGAGTAACTGCGGGTCTTCTTTCTGCGGAGTCCCTACTTGATCCATAAGGGTAGGTCTAAGCTCAAGGGACGCTAACTAACTAATTAAACTGAGAAAGCTTCTTACTTCAATTGTCCTCGTCGGGGCTTTCTGGTCTTGAACCGCGACCACTTTAGCGGGATCCACCGCTAAGCCTTGCTTAGAAATTATATGCCCAAGGAATCTAACTCCCCTTCTCCAAAAGTGACACTTGGAGAACTTGGCTTTCAACTGATGCGCTCTAAGCGTATCCATCACCTCCACGAGGTGCCTTGCGTGCTCTTCCTCATCCTTAGAGAAGATCAGAATATCATCTATGAAGACCACGACAAACTTGTTCAAGAACTCCCTGAACACCCTACTCATCAAGTCCCCGAAGTAGGCGGGTGCCTTAGTCAAACCGAATGGCATGACCAGCCATTCTAAGAATCCATCTGGAGTTCTGAACGCAGTTTTGTCTATATTATCCTCAGCTACTCTGAGCTGATGGAATCCAGTAGCAGGATCAAGAGAAAACAGATGTTCCTACAAGCTGATCAAACAAATCATCGATCCTTGGCAATGGTTGTCTATTCTTCTTGTTCTACTCACGATAATCAACACAAAGTCGAAGAGAACCATCTGCCTTGGTAGTAAATACCACATGCGCTCCCCATTCAGATATACTTCGTCTAATGAAGTTCTTATCAAGCAACTCCTTCACTTGCTTACTTAGCTCCCGCCTTTCACGCGGAGCCATGTGCCGAACGGGCAAAGAAACCGGCTTTGCATTATCCACCAGATAAATGCGGAAATCAATCTCTCATTTAGGGGTAACCCCCTTCACTTCACCCAAGATATCAGGATATTCTCGGACCACCCTCACCGATTGCAAACTATCGATAGACGAGTTGAGGGATTCAAGATAACACAACATGACGGGACCCATAGGGTTACAAGAAATTTTTAGGGTATTACCGAGGCGAGTCATGAGCCTCTCAACCCTATGCTCAAAAATCAAGAATGGCTTCAAAACTGGACAACCAATCCATGCCCAAAATCAACCCATACCCCATGAAACCGAGAATATAAGCATCACACGAGAACTCTACACCAAAGATAGAGATTTTCAAATCCACGTAGATAATAGACAAATGGGCGGAACCCCCAATTGGATTTGAAACACACACGGGATCATTAACTAGACTAGTACTTAGGTGCAAACTTTCAACAAGATCAGATGAGATAAAGCTATGCGATGCACCAGAATCAAACAATGTACGAACTGGGAAAATCAGAAATATATACAAGACTTTCAATAGAAACACTACCTCGATCGGGAACTGGAGCGGCATTGAGAGCATGAACTTGCCTTCCTGAAGGTCCAGCACGTGGAGTCTGACCCTGTCCTTGCCCTTGCTTCTTCGGGCAATCCTTACTGAAATGCCCAGTCTCACCGCAGAAAAAGCATTCACCATTCTTCCTTTTCCTCTTCTTACAATTCTTAATAAGATGCCCAACTGAACCACAATAATGGCATTTCCTCTTGTCGTTATTGCCCTTGTTGTTGTTCCCCTTGTTTCCTTGACTCTTGTTCTTGTTCTTGTTCTGATTGCCTTGACTGCTCTGACCACTTGGATTACCCTGATTTCCTTTCCACTGGGAATCAGTCTTCTTGGCTTGAGTATCATTCATCTTGATCTCCTTCTTGTCACTCCTATTCTCTTCATTGAGTAGGGCCATATTCACCAAACTCTCGAAAGTTGCCCCCAAGGGTATATGAGATATGGCCAAACCATGTAATGGCTCGTTTAATCCTAGAGCAAAGTATAGGGCCTTTTTCTGAGCTGTGTTAACCAAGTCCAAACCGGCCCGAGCCAGTTGATTAAACTTATCTATGTATTCCCTAATAGTCATGTCCCCTTGCTTCAGTGATAGGAACCTTAGTCCAAACTTTCCCCGAAAGTCATCCCAAGTCTCAATTGGCCTAGTAGCAGTGGTGACCACCCACCAACGTGCAACTTCTTCCTTTAGCAACCACACTGCCAATAAGACCTTCCTACGGTCATCTATATCAAAGAAGGTGAAAAGATCTTCGGTTTCTTTCAACCAATTCCTTGCCTCCACATAAGTCTCGATTCCAATGAAATTCTTGCAACCCATCGCCTTAAAGTCTTTGCAAATCTCCGCGAAGTCGGCTTGAGGATGCTGAGGGGGAGGAGGAAGAAGAACCTCAGCGACAGGAGGAGGAGGAACATTAACTACTGGAGGAGGAGGAGGAGGAACATCTGCGGGGCCGGGTTTGGTCGCCTTAGCCTCCAAAAGTCTCCTATACCAAACAGGTACGTGTACTCCCTCCGGAATAGCAAAGTTATCGGCCATACTGAAAACGAAGAAAAAGACAGATTCAGAATGGAGAAAACGAAGGAATTTTGCTAATGGCTTTTTGGGGAATAGCCTTTAAAATAAACTAGACTTTTCTTTGGAAAATACTTTATACTTGGTTTTGAAAATAGTTTTCCAAAAGTTTTAAAAACCTTTTTGTTCCTTCTCGTAAACCATATGCTCTGATACCAAATGTAACACCCCACCTCCGCCAGGGTGACTCTTGCAAGCACTCTGACTTTGGAGGGGCGTTTGAATCAGGTAAACATGCATAATGATATATCAAGGTAGAACAAGAACATATGTATATATGTAAACAGAGTAAATAAGATAAGTAAAACAGCTGAAGATTTCAAACTATTTCAAAACAAGTCTGGTACAACATAATGTTAACTTTCCAAATACACAAGTCTAGATAAAAACAACATTACTGAAAAACTGAAATACATAAGTACTATCCCCAAAATAAGCGATAACCATAGCTAGCTTCATGTCAAGACCGTACATGAGCTAAAGTCCCACAAGCAAGCGATCAGAAATCCAAGCTAAGCTCCAATATTCCCACCCTGAGAACCTGGGGGGGGGGGGGGGGACGGAAGAAAAGAGGCGAAAGAAAAACAGGTCAGTCAAAAAGACTGAGTAAGCCCTACTACAATCAATGTAAACTGATAAAGTTAACTGACATGAGAAGCAGGGATGAACTTAAGGATAACAACATACTGGCATGATGATTTACTAACAAGGTAGATAAAGGTGTTATCGCATAATCAGGTTTAAGGTTTTTGCACCACAGGTGTACTAGCAAGCTATCATGACTTAAATAAACAAGTATTGATCCCTTGGCCCAAGCTTTGGCCCAATAACATGAAGTGACCCTAATCTGAGGTCCAATCAAACGGTCTAGTCGATCGGCTCCCTATAAGCCTAACTCGTCACGTGTTGGTGTCCATACGGCCCAAACATAATTGTAGTCAGACTGTGCAGGGTCTCCCATCGGGTGTATCAAGCCCTAGGGTGTCAACCCCTGGACACCATAAACATGAGTGCACAGTCTCGATCTACTGGTACCCTTGCATGTTTTCCCCGGTTTCGGACTGTGTGCATGACCATAGTCCGCCCGGAACTACACCGGCGTACCATTCTGCCGTCGTTTTTGGTCACTTACCTCAAGTCCAGTAATCGTTCCCCCACTCTAGCCTAGTCCCTAGGGTCTTAATGATACAAACTTGGGATTACTGGTGGAGTGGACCCCCATTGCTAGGATTTTCTAGTGGGTTAAGTACGGTTTAACCCTCTTGCTAAACATGGATTAACTTGGTTAAGTGTAACGATGAGTTCACGACTTAACCCTGATTAATCTACCAAGCCCAAATTGGTTAAGTATTAAGTGGACCATGACTTAACCCTAATCATGAGGCATTAATTAATTATTGTGCCTTAACCTCTCACATTAGACTTTGTTGCGGTTACTAGTTAAGCCGGGCGGTTCCGGGTAGCTTTACACCACAACTTGGTCTAACCTCGGGTTCAAGGTACAACATGACCAACTTCTCACATTGGGTCCTATTGTTTGTAGAAACTAGTTAAGCCGGTCGGTTCCGGGTAGGTTTACGCTACAAACTCAACCCAACCTCGAGTTGGTCACACTTATCTTTTCTAAGTGTCATGTCCATCATGTTTCCCAAAACATATTACAAATTTTCAAGCAATTGGGTAGACCTAACTTAATAGGTAAATTCCCAATGGGTAGACCTAACTTAATAGGTAAATTCCCAATCTTATGTTTTTATGTCTTTTAAGTTTACCCAACCCCAAACGCAATCCCATCGCTTACATATTGCAATAGCGCATAAAGGATAGAAAGAGGGAACTTGGCATAATCATGACATAAAGGTGTTGAAGCCACAAGTTTAACATGGTGGCATATGAAACGTACATATGTTCATATACTTGCATATTACATTTTAGGCCTCAAAAGCATGCATAAAACCAAACTTAGCATATTGGTGATACATGGTGATAAATGACATGTAAAAATGGCCATAAGCTCGCATTTAGCCTCACATGCAAGTTATCATAAGAGATATGATAACTTACATGTTGCCAAAATGAAACCTTTAGCATAAAGCTTGAAGCTTTATGTTCATATACTCAAGATAAGCTTGCATAACATGATAACATGAACAAAGTGATCACCCCAAACTTGCATAACATACATGGCAAACTTGCATATCATAACATAGCAAACTTGCATAACATAACATGGCAAACTTGCACATAAACTTGCATGTCATAACATGATAAACTTGCATATCATAACATGGCAAACTTGCATAACATAACATGATTAACTTGCATATCATAACATGGCAAACTTGCATAACATAACATGATTAACTTGCATATCATAACATGGCAAACTTGCATAACATAACATGATTAACTTGCATATCATAACATGACAAACTTGCATAACATAACATGATTAACTTGCATATCATAACATGGCAAACTTGCATAACATAACATGATTAACTTGCATATCATAACATGGCAAACTTTCATAACATAACATGATTAACTTGCATATCATAACATGGCAAACTTGCATAACATAACATGATTAACTTGCATATCATAACATGGCAAACTTGCATATCATAATGATCAACCAAACTTGCATCATTCATTTAACTTTAGAGTTTAAATATGAAAGTAGAAAAGGGCTTACAATGCTTATGAAGACACAAAAATATGACAAAGCCCTTATGCAATCAAATAGACCCAAAATGCAAGCTCTAATAGAAAAACCCTTGAGCCAAAATGATCAAAACCCTTGCTTATGATGTAAATATGGAGACTTGACTTGAATGCAAGCTAATGACACTCATACAAGCTTGAAAACACTTGTATGCATGGAAAATCTCTTATAGAAATAACTTAGAAATTTTATGAAGAGAGTGGAGGCCATGAGAGGAATGCTTTTGCCATAGTTTAGTTACTTGAATGAATAATGATGATTTAGGGTTAGGTTAGGGGCTTATTTATAGAGATTAGGACTAGTTCTAGCCTTAGGATTAAACCCTAGTTCCAATCTCAGCCCTTAAAACCGAATCTGGCCCCAAAACCTAACCAAAAACCCAAAATGGTGCACCAGGCAAAACTGCCCGGCTGGACCAAGTCGACAGCCAAGTCGACAGGGCTGTCGACTTGGGTCCAATCAAGTCGACACCCAAGTCGACAGGGCTGTCGACTTGGGTACTCTGGCGGGAATTTTCCCGCCTGCGCCCAACTGCCCCAAATTTCCAAATTCAAACTTGAATTTGAAATCTGTTTTGAACTTGAAATTTTCTGAAAACTTCATCGGGCCTTAATCGGGTCATACAGACTCCGATTTTCGAAAACTCGGACTTTATTTCGCGTATTTTTCCGAGACGAACGCAATGGCATAGCCCGTTTCCCTTGATTCAGATTTTAGAATTAAATTCTGCCTCGATTTATTTTATAATAGGTTATTGAAAATACGTGTTGTTACAGCTACTAGGCCAATTGAGACTTGGGATGACTTTCGGGGAAAGTTTGGACTAAGGTTCCTATCACTGAAGCAAGGGGATATGACTATTAGGGAATACATAGATAAGTTTAATCAACTGGCTCGGGTCGGTTTAGACTTGGTTAACACAGCTCAGAAGAAGGCCCTATACTTTGCTCTAGGATTAAACGAGCCATTACATGGTTTAGCCATGACTCATATACCCTTGGGGGCAACTTTCGAGAGTTTGGTGAATATGGCCCTACTCAATGAAGAGAATAGGAGTGACAAGAAGGAGGAGAAGTCTGAAGATAAGGAGGAAAAGAAGTGCTTTACTTGTGGAAGCTTGACTCATCTAAACAAGGGGAACAATAGCAAGGGCAATAACGACAAGAGGAAATGCCATTACTGCGGTTCAGTTGGGCATCTTATTAAGGATTGTAAGAAGAGGAAAAGGAAGAATGGTGAATGCTTTTTCTGCGGTGAGACTGGACATTTCAGTAAGGATTGCCCGAAGAAGCAAGGGCAAGGCCAGGGTCAGACTCAGCGTGCTGGACCTTCAGGAGGGCAAGTTCATGCTCTCAATGCCGCTCCAGTTCCCGATCGAGGTAGTATTTCTGTTGAGAGCCTTGTATATATTTCTGATTTTCCAGTTCGTACCTTGTTTGATTCTGGTGCATCGCATAGCTTTATCTCATCTGATCTTGTTGATAGTTTGCACCTTAGTACTAGCTTGGTAGAGGATCCCGTCTGTGTCTCAAATCCTATTGGGGGGTCCGCCCATCTGTCTATGATATGTGGGGATTTGAGGATCTCTATACTGAGTGTAGAGTTCTGGTGTAGTGCTTATGTTCTTGGTTTAAGGGGATACGGATTGATATTGGGCATGGATTGGTTGTCCAGATATGGAGCCATCCTTGATTGTGAGCATAGGGTTGTGAGGCTCGTGACTCGCCTCGAAAACACCCTAGAAATTTCTTGTAATCCGAGAGGTCCCGTCATGTTGTGCTATCTTGAATCACTCGACTCGTCAATGGAAACTCTTCAGTCTGTGAGAGTGGTTCGAGAGTATCCGGATGTTTTCGATGAAGTTAGGGGGTTGCCCCCTAAGCGAGAGATTGATTTCCGCATTTATCTGGTGGATAATGCAAAGCCGGTTTCTTTGCCCGTTCGGCACATGGCTCCGCGTGAAAGGCGGGAGCTAAGTAAGCAAGTGAAGGAGTTGCTTGAGAAGAACTTCATTCGATGAAGCATTTCCGAGGAAGGTGCTCTAGTAGTATTCGCTACTAATGTGGATAGTACGCTTCGCCCGTGTGTTGATTATCGTGAGTAGAACAAGAAGAATAGACAACCATTGCCAAGGATCGATGATTTGTTTGATCAGCTTGTAGGAACATTTGTTTTCTCTTGATCTTGCTACTGGATTCCATCAGCTCATAGTAGCTGAGGATAGTATAGACAAGACTGCGTTCAGAACTCCAGATGGATACTTCGAATGGCTTGTCATGCTGTTCGGCTTGACTAATGCACCCGCATATTTCATGGACTTGATGAGTAGGGTGTTCATGGAGTTCTTGAACAAGTTTGTCGTGGTCTTCGTAGATGATGTTCTGATCTTCTCTAAGGATGAGGAAGAGCACGCAAGGCATCTCGTGGAGGTGATGGATACGCTTAGAGTGCATCAGTTGAAGGCCAAGTTCTCCAAGTGTCACTTTTGGAGAAGGGAAGTTAGATTCCTTGGGCATATAGTTTCTAAGCAAGGCTTAGTGGTGGATCCTACTAAAGTGGTCGCGGTTCAAAACCGAAAAGCTCCGATGAGGACAATTGAAGTAAGAGGTTCTCTCAGTTTAATTAGTTAGTTAGCGTCCCTTGAGCTTAGACCTACCCTTCTGGATCAAGTAGGGACTTCACAGAAGGAAGACCCGCAATTATCCAAGATCATGGACAAGTTGATTCGAGGCGAGATGTTAAGTCACCTCGCTATAGATGACAAGGGATGGCTAAGACGCAATGAGAGAAAGAAGGCTCTTGAAGATGCACATCACTTGAGGAGGTGGCCGAGTTTGTCCCAAGGTGTAGGTTGTGCCAACAGATTAAGGCCGAGTCATAAAAAGCCCGGTGGGCTATTACATCCATTGGAGGTCCCCGCAATGGAAGTAGTAAAGCATCACGAAGGATTTCGTGGATGGACTGCCTAGATCAAGAAAAGGGAATACGAGCATGTGGGTCATAGTAGGTAGACTCACGAAGAGTGCTCATCTCACTCCGGTAAAGAGCGAAAGGACTGCATCATAGCTAGCAATGGATTACTTTCAAGAAATAAAGCGGTTGCACGAGGTTCCCTAAAGTATAGTTAGTAACCATGATTCAATCTTCACTAGCCAGTTTTGGGATAGTCTACGGGAAGTCATGGGCAAGTAACTGAATCTAAGTACGGCCTATCATTCACAGGCGGATGGTTCAATTCGTTCAAGCATGAGTTATAGGAAATCACGTTAGTAAGAGCAATTGGCAACGTGGATTGGTATTTCCAAGAAAAGTTCTGCTGCGTGGAATACTTTATAGTAAGTAAACGAGATACAGGATTCACTAGTGAATTTTGGAGAGCTTGCATGAAACCATGAGGTCATAGTTATGTTTAAGCCAAGAATGATAGAAGAGTAAGTGAAAGAGGAAGACGAGAGGCGACAATGAAATGGGTTCCAACTCATATTTGGAAATAAGAGTTAAGAAGCTAAGAAATCATGTGGTAAAAGACGGTCAAAGCACAGTGGAGTTAAGCTCAAGGAAACGTGACTTAGAAGACCGAAGGCTAGATACGCGCATCATATCTTATTTTAAGAGCATATCCTTGATCCTTGTTTTCCTGTGCAACTTACTCGCATGTTATCTTTTTACGTATATCCTCTCGGTCCCATTCTCGGTCCTATTTCTGTCGGGAGGTATGACTTATTGGCTAGTAATACATGTCAGGGTTTGAAGGGGTCCGTTAGGTTGACTAAACCTTTTGGGCTTTTATAGGATTGGGGTTGGGTTAGGAAGGGATTTCTTGTAATCCAAAAGGAGTATATCCTGCTTATCTTCCCGACCGCTTTGTAGCATATCTTTTGCTATCCATGTTTGTCTTGATTATCTAGTTTATTGTGTTAATCTTGTCATGAGAACCTTAGGTAGAAACCCTTTGGATGAAACATGTGTTTGAAACATGTTATGCTTGATGGTTGCAAGTGGTTGCAAGTGTTCGCAAGTGGTTACTCGTGGATGCATTATACACGTTAGGCACTAGATCGGCTCACACACTCCTCATATTGCATATGCATGAGTGTTTACGCTTATTAATGGATGAAAATTTTTGTGTTATCACATGGATGCTGCATATGGATGTATGTTATGTGCACGCATATAGATGTTATACATTATGTTAGGAATTGCATACATATGGATTCATTTCACTAACATAATTTGCATTGATGATATTTGCATTAGATAAGTACATATACACACACCTTTGCATATGTTCATACAACATTTAGAATCTTGTAAGGACAATGATTGCTCGTGGATGATGTTTTGAGTAGATGGATGTTGGATGGTAGGATATGTCTTCCTAACTTAGAGATTTCGGGGACGAAATCCTTTAAGGAGGGGAGAATGTAACAACCCGTATTTTCAATAACCTGTTATAACATAAATCGAGGCAGAATTTAATTCTAAAATATGAATCAAGGGAAACGGGCTATGCCATTGCGTTCGTCTCGGAAAAATACACGAAATAGAGTCCGAGTTTTCGAAAATCGGAGTCCGTATGACCCGATTAAGGCCCAATGAAGTTTTCAGAAAATTTCAAAGTAAAAACAGATTTCAATTTCAAGTTTGAATTTGGAAATTAGGGCAGTTGGGCGCAGGTGGGAAAATTCCCGCCAGAGTACCCAAGTCGACAGCCCTGTCGACTTGGGAGTCGACTTGGTTGGACCCAAGTCGACAGCCCTATCGACTTGGCTGTCGACTTAGTCCAGCCGGGCAGTTTTGCCTGGTGCACCATTTTGGGGTTTTGGTTAGGTTTTGGGGCCTGATTCGGTTTTAAGGGCTGAGATTGGAACTAGGGTTTAATCCTAAGGCTAAAACTAGTCCTAATCTCTATAAATAAGCCCCTAACCTAACCCTAAATCATCATTATTCATTCAAGTAACTAAACTATGAAAAAATCATTCCTCTGATGGCCTCCACTCTCTTCATAAAATTCCTAAATAAATTTTTATGAGAGATTTTCCATGCATACAAGTGTTTTCAAGCTCGTATGAGCATTATTATCTAGCATTCAAGTCAAGTTTCCATATTTACATCATAAAGCAAGGGTTTTGATCATTTTGGCTCAAGGGTTTTTCTATTAGAGCTTGCATTTTGGGTCTATTTGATTGCATAAGGGCTTTGTTATATTTTCTAAGTCTTCATAAGCATTGTAAGCCCTATTCTACTTTCATATTTAAACTCTAAAGTTAAATAAATTATGCAAGTTTGGTTGACCATTAGGATATGCAAGTTTATCATGTTATTTTATGCAAGTATGCCATGTTATGATATGCAAGTTTACCATGTTATGCTATGCAAGTTTGCCATGTTATGATATGCAAGTTTATCATGTTATGTTATGCAGTTTGCCATGTTATGATATGCAAGTTTACCATGTTATGCTATGCAAGTTTGCCATGTTATGATATACAAGTTTATCATGTTATGTTATGCAAGTTTGCCATGTTATGATATGCAAATTTATCATGTTATGTTATGCAAGTTTGATATGCAAGTTCGTCATATGATATGCAAGTATGTTATGCAAGTTTGGGATGATCATTTTGTTCATGCTATCATGTTATGCAAGCTTATCTTGAGTATATGAACATAAAGCTTCAAGCTTTATGTTAAAGGTTGCATTTTGGCAACATGTAAGTTATCATATCTCTTATGATAACTTGCATGTGAGGCTAAATGCGAACTTATGGCCATTTCTACATGTCATTTATCACCATGTATCACCAATATGCTAAGTTTGGTTTTATGCATGCTTTTGAGGCCTAAAAATGTAATATGCAAGTATATGAACATATGTACATTTCATATGTCACCATGTTAAACTTGTGGCTTCAACACCTTTATGTCATGATTATGCCAAGTTCCCTCTTTCTATCCTTTATGCGCTATTGCGATATGTAAGCGATGAGATTGCGTTTGGGGTTGGGTAAACTTAAAAGACATAAAAACATAAGATTGGGAATTTACCTATTAAGTTAGGTCTACCCATTGGGAATTTACCTATTAAGTTAGGTCTACCCAAATTCTTGAAAACTTGTAATATGTTTTGGAAACATGATGGACATGACACTTAGAAAATATAAGTGTGACCAACTCGAGGTTGGGTTGAGTTTGTAGCGTAAAACTACCCGGAACCGACCGGCTTAACTAGTTGCTACAAACAATAGGACCCAATGTGAGAAGTTGACCATGTTGTACCTTGAACCCGAGGTTAGACCAAGTTGTGGTGTAAAGCTACCCGGACCCGCCCGACTTAACTAGTAACCGCAACAAAGTCTAATGTGAGAGGTTAAGGCACATTAATTAATTAATGCCTCATGATTAGGGTTAAGTCATGGTCCACTTAATACTTAACCAATTTGGGCTTGGTAGATTAATCAGGGTTAAGTCGTGAACTCATCGTTACACTTAACCAAGTTAATCCATGATTAGCAAGAGGGTTAAACCGTACGTAACCCACTAGAAAATCCTAGCAATGGGGGTCCACTCCAGCAGTAATCCCAAGTTTGTATCATTACGACCCTATGGACTAGGCTAGGGTGGGGGCACGATTACTGGACTTGAGGTAAGTGACCAAAAACGACGGCAGAGTGGTACGCCGGTGTAGTTCCGGACGGACTATGGTCGTGCACGTAGTCCGGAGCCGGGGAAAACATGCACGGGTACCAGTAGATCGAGACTGTGCACTTATGTTTATGGTGTCCAGGGGTTGACACCCTAGGGCTTGATACACCCGACGGGAGACCCGGCACAGTCTGACTACAATTATGTTTGGGCCGCATTGACACCAACACGTGACGAGTTAGGCTTATAGGGAGCCGATCGACTAGACTGTTTGGTTGGACCTCGTATTAGGGTCACTTCATATTATTGGACCTCGTATTAGGGTCACTTCATATTATAGGACCTCGTATTAGGGTCACTGCATATTATTGGACCTCGTATTAGGGTCACTTCATGTTATTGGGCCAAAGCTTGGGCCAAGGGATCAATACTTGTTTATTCAAGTCATGTTAGCTTGCTAGTACACCTGTGGTGCAAAAACCTTAAACCTGAGTATGCGATGACACCTTTATCTACCTTGTTAGCTAATCATCATGCTAGTATGTTGTTATCCTTATGTTCATCCCTGCTTCTCATGCCAGTTAACTTTATCAGTTTACATTGATTGTAGTAGGGCTTACTCAGTCTTTTTGACTGACCTGTTTTTCTTTTGCCTCTTTTCTTCCGTTCCCCCCTAGGTTCTCAGGGTGGGAATATTGGAGCTTAGCTTGGATTTCTGATCGCTTGCTTGTGGGATTTTAGCTCATGTACGGTCTTGACATGAAGCTAGCTATGGTTATCACTTATTTTGGGGATAGTACTTATGTATTTCAGTTTTTCAGTGATGTTGTTTTTATCTAGACTTGTGTATTTGGGAAGTTGACATTATGTTGTACCAGACTTGTTTTGAAATAGTTTGAAATCTTCCGCTGTTTTACTTATCTTATTTACTCTGTTTACATATATACATATGTTCTTGTCCTGCCTTGATATATCATTATGCATGTTTACCTGATTCAAACGCCCCTCCAAAGTCAGAGTGCTTGCAAGAGCCACCCTGGCGGAGGTGGGGTGTTACAAAGGCTCTTAAGCAGTTGAGCAAAGTCATTACTCTGAGTACTTATAGTTGATCCCTTCCTTTAAGGTTAAGAATTAAACACTTGTGACCTAGATTAGGGTTTCAATAAGATGAGACCAAGGTACCATTCCTTGGCAATAATTGGAAATCCCCAACCATAACATAGATTCAGGTACTTGCTAGGAGTTCAGAATCCACTTATGATAAGGACAGAAGTCCCAACCCAAATCAGATTTGGGTATTTGAGGAAATATCGAAAAATCCATTCCTGGTAATAATAGAAGTCCCAAATCAAGCCAGACTAGATTACCTAGAATAGAAGACCAGAAATCCACTTCTGGTAAAGGTAGTCCCGAACCAACCCAGATTCGTGTGTTAAGAATAGAAGACCAGAAACCCATTTCTGGCAATAATTTTTGTTATCCCCCTTCAGGTTTGATTTAGGAAGCAGAGGATGTACGTGCTTCGTGAGCCAATCTCTGGGTTTTTGATTGTCAAAGCATAGGAATTGGCTAAAGGCATATGCAATTACTCAGGATTTTACCATAAGAATTGGCTAAAAAATCATTTACCTTCCTTTTGGCATCCTGAAAAGCGGCGAGGACCTTAGAAAGAGAATCTTTTCCCTCCTAAAAACCCTTCTTAAGAGTCAGAAGGTAGAGATGCATATTTAGCATCGAGGTCGTCCTTTTCTTTTTATAGACACTTTAGTGAAGTACTTAACACGAAGTTTTAATTAGAAAGAGTTTTTATGGTATTCTCTTTCTTAGAAATGAAAGCTTCTACAATTTCTAACTCCTTCAAGGCTTTGTCCTTAGCTTTCGACAAGGTAGGTACTTGAGTATTTAGAGCACCATATTCTTCATCAAGTTCCAACAAGTCGGCGATACTCTTTGCGAAGAAAACCAATGCCTAACAAGCCATAAAAGCAAAAGAAGAATTATGAAATAGAAAAAATAGAATAATTAAAAAGAAACAAAGGTAAAAGAATTAACGACAGTTGCTGAGTGATGATAGTCTTTTGATCTATGAGTGAGCTAAAAGGAATGTTTGTGTAGGCAAATGAAGGGGAATCAACCAAAATTTTGAATAAATCAAAACAAACAAATTTTGAAAGAGTAGTGGAGTAGGAGCCAGTAATATTGGCATAAGCAAGAAAGAGTCTAAATCACTTAGTTTATTTCGTGCAAACAAATGGAACAACCTAAATGGTTTATGTGTAATGAAGGATCTTCTTCGTTACGAGGAGGCATGTCACAATTTCGCTCCCGTTGTCCAATAGGGAACTGCTGAAGGGTTGAACAATTCCCATTGGAACAACCAGATTGCTCCCACACTCACTCTACGAAGTGGCAATCAGTATGGTATTAGTCATCTTTTCCTTCTTGCTAACTTGATCTCTGCTAGGGACTTAAGCAACCTTTTCTATGACGCCGCCTTAATGCCAAAAAGTTCATTTTCCTTCCTTAACTTTAGAGTCGAGGCAGAAGAGCGCTAGAAAGAGAAGCATAGGAAAGACACTACGGGCATACCTGGAAAAGAAAGAAAGATTTATTGAAAAACAAAAAAAGATCTTATTGAAATTTCAAAAGTGAAATTCAAAGCATACAACGCTATGCCAGAAAAGTTACGAGAGTCGCTTTTTTGGCAAATAGCAAACTCGTTTCGGAGGATAAAGCATTACAAGAGGATTCCCTTGTGTTCTTTTCCTCGGCGGAAGAATGGAATACTTTGTAATCATATCGAAGGGTTGGAGGAAAGTCCTCTTCCCGAAAGAAGATGAAGTGGCTTCCAATATATCCATCACCTCTTTTGTTTTAACACTGGGTGTCATTGGGGGTGGCCACTAAAGAACAAACCATAACCATAATAATAATAATAATAAATAGGTATAGATTTGAGGTATAGTGATGAGAATATCATGAATATTTACTAAGCTTGGCGAAGGCTCCAGAAATGCTCGAAGGATATTGGATGTAGAAAAAGTGATTATCCCAATCCCTGAACTTGTTGATTATTTCATCAATAAGCTTTTACGAAGGATCTATTTGAAAATTTTAAGGATTTTCCCTACTAAACTTGGCTGAGTAGACTATTTTCTCTAAAGAGAAAGCATCCAAAGAAGATCCACCAGGTTCTAAAGGCAGGACTTCCAATCCAAGTAAATAGATGCATGCATCAGGCAAAAGTTGGATTAGGGTAACTCCAAGATGGAGAAGAAAGCTTGTGATGAAGGAGGAAAAGGGGTAAAGCTTCCATAGGAAACATTGATGGTAGCATATGCAAAAAAAAAAAAAAACCTCTGGAGGCTTATCAATCGTATCCTCTATACTAGGAGGATAACAACAACACCGGTGATGCTGAAGTCTTTAAGAAACCTTGGAACTGAGCTTCTTTGTCAATTTCTTTTTTCCAGCCATAATGCTACAGGTGACGTCGTTTCAATTACAATAAATGGTAGTAATTTAAGAATTTTGCTTATAGTAAAAAAATATCCTTCATCCTTACTGAAATCCTTCAAACACCACTAAAAGACAATTCTATCTCACCTAAATTAGGTGTGCCAAAAAAGGGATTTTCGGCAGAAGGAATGGTTCCATTATCAAAACTATTTTAACACGCTAATTACTATGATATATCCTTTCATAATAAGGATTTATGTATAAACCTAATTGCTGTGAAGGCCCAAAAGTATCTTACCTGATCGAGATTAAACAAAGAAAATCGAGAATCCGAAGATTCATGTATGAAAATTTCCTGACAATCAAATCAAGTTATTAAGGGAGAACAGATTAGAGTGCAAAATTAATCATTCTCGATAAGGGTAAGAACATTTGGAGAATTCATGTTGAATCATGGTATAAGGAGAAATAAAATGGATTTCAAATTAAGAATCAATTCTTCAAAATCACAATGGTATTAACAGACGTATGTTTTAATTTAAAACCAAAACAAAAAATAAAAAAGAATTTACCTTAAGTTTCGAACTTAAAGGGATAAGAATTATTCGAGAATTTTCTTTGAAATTTTAATCCTTACACATAATTCTTTCAAATACAGGTAAATAAAGATGAAGAAGAAATACAACTATTTATAAAAGAAAGTCAGGGAAGACACAACTGTGAGACAAAGTCTAGATGGATGGATCAGAAATCCAAAAGGTGGAAAAACTGAATTGACGTCTAGAAGATTTTGCAAAATGGACTTGATGAGTTGGAAAGTCAGGAAAACCCTTTCGCTTGTGCAGAGGGTGGGGAAATATTAGCATCAAAATAATCTAGAGGAACTAAGGGCAAAAACCGCGGTGAAGGAATGTCGATAACAGAGAGCTTCCGGTCTTGGGAAAGAAAACCCATAAAATATTGCAAAAACTCCTTTCCGTAAGTGAAAGCCGCTTTCGTTAAATCCAGATGGCATTCACTTTGAGACAACCGACTTCAGGGAAAAACGACAACACATACAGATTTTGGAATGGTTAAAAGAAGAGAGTTCAATTACCCAGTCCCTTAAGAAACATTTACAGCATAGAGAAAATCTTTTGCAATGGCCGAAAGACGCAAGCTCGTACAAACTTACTACTTCCGCAACAAGTCAGTAGATCTAAGACGGTTCCAGAGATTCCAAAGGCATCCCAAAGGATGCGTGTTTGTAGAACATTCGGGAAGGCAGATTTCTATCTAAGACAGCGTCAAAAGCACAGGCCATCCTCCATCCGAAGTGCCTTCACTATAACTTCACATTAGCCTCCATAAGATCATCGAGCTGAAGCCTATAAGGAGGAGATAGGGTCAACGCGCACTTACAAATATGACCCCAGTGGTCCAAAATCAAGGTCGACTTCTTTATTCTATCACTTGTAATAGCAAAGTCTGAGTTGCAAACCCTAATTTCTAAATTGAATTGGGAGAATTTAATACAAAAGCTTATGTAATACTTATATTCTTATAATAAAAGAAATTACCTACGCGATTAAGGTAATAAAATGGTGGTTTTTTTAATCATTATGTTATTACTATCTTGTAAATTTGCAGGTTTAATACTGGAGGCTCTAAAGGAAATAAGCTAAGTAAGGTTTCCCTTCGGGGGTCTTAAGGTTTCGAGGGTAGTGAAATAAACTGAGCAAGGCTCTATTGAGGATTGTTCCCCTAGAACTTAATAGTTAAGAATCCATCGAAATATGCCTTAGATACTGGGAACCAAATAGCTTCCTTTAACTACCCCTCTAGTTGTTTAGAAAGGCCTTTGAAAAAAAATCCAGAGCCTCCTCTTCTAAACAATAGTAATCTACATGGTAATCTACTAATGGAAATTTAAGAGTTCCAATGCCTTACAAAAGGATCTAGCAGCCTAATTGCAAGGTAATTATGAAACCGACATGAGATAAACAACATGAACTAACATATCAAAGGATAGAGGCTTTTTTTGACTCGTCTTTCAAACTCCAACCTGCATATAGCCGATCATTACCTCTTGTTTTCTAAAGGAATTTTCTTTTTGAAATTAACGGAAGAATTCTACAGGAAATATACTATGGAATCGACTGTGTAACCCGAGTAAACCCTTTCATAAGTAAAGAGATCTACAAGGCCTACATAGTTTTAAGATGGAAACCATTTATTGGCTAACACTAACTATTCCTTATAGCAATCGATGATGGTAGTTGTGTTGTCTATACCACCGCAGTTGGGGTTCCTAATGTATTACTACACTTAGTTATTCCAAAGCAGTACCACAATCATGTGACCCCCCCCCCCCCCCCCTTCCTCGGTTCATGGAAGATAAAGTAGTTCCTATGTGGTTTCTCTTAGTTTGAAGGTTCTCGCTGATAGAGGATGCAACCCCTACTTTCCAAGTAAATCCTTCCTGTGGTCACGATTAACTCAGTGTATGAATAAAAATTCAGGCCTTTTCTTATCCATTTTAGCTTCCACCATCATCGATAGCTTTCTTTATTTTCCTTTACACTTTCAAAATTCATCTCCCCGTGGTTCTCCACTTATATTGATCTCGTCAAGAAGTTCATCTTCTTTAGCCTCAATGTCCTCCTAGCGTAACCAGCTTTCAACTTCATGATAGAATTCCACAAGGTCTATTAGTGGATCTATCTATAACAATCTTAATGTCCATCTTGCTTGCAACTTTTGAAACTGTTACTATGAAGATTATTGATGGATCTGGTTTATGCATCACATCTTCCACTATAATTAGATCTAGTTAAGTAACCCCAAAGGCTCTTTATAGTCCTTCTCTATAGGCTTGACATCGTTGTCATGTTCTTTTTTTAGGACTTGCATTATGAATCACATGAATAACCAATACATTAATTCAGTCCATGCATGGATGGATCCCTTCTCCAGTTTTCGTAACCACATCGCATCAAAATTAATTAAGTATCATAGGAAGCACTGTCGCATCACCTCCTTTGAAGAGACCAAAACCTCTAAGGTTTGAATGTATCTAAGCAGATGAACTGTTTAAATTGTTCCATTATACATCTCTAGAGTTAGATGCTTGAAATTACGAGGACTCCTAGAATTTTAAATGTTAGCAGTGAAAATATTTGTGCGTAATTCCTCTAGTTATTAATCTAGTAGTCTACCTATAACTATCTTCCTAATCATCTCTGAAAACTTTTGTTTTTGCTAGTCAATAGAAATTTTTGATCCAAATCAACATCTTGCTGCCTATCTTACGATGGACTTCCAACACGTACTCTGGAATGTACTCCTTTGGTATTCGTCTATTCACATCCTGTTCTACTCCTGTATCTTCATTTTCATACATTCCTATAGAGGAACTATATCACATATTCTTCGGTTTATTACAACCTAGCATTTGAATCTATGCTCTAGCTCCTACACCATCAGTTCCTGGCATTTCAACAGTCAATCCAGTATTGCCCTTAAGTAAAGTTCTTTCCCTTCCGCATTGTCCAGATATTAGAGGCATTATTCCAGCTTGCTCCATACCAACTCTATAAGTTCCTACGTTTTGCTTCTACGGATCGACTTTAAATCCCTATTGTTTCGTTTATTCTTTATTTTTCCTTGTTTTAGTAAAAAATATATTAATCATCTGACTTTTGTGATGATTTGAGGAATTGATGACTTACTCTAGGGATTGGCTAAATGCAAGGCTAAACTTATACATGTGCTCGAGGGGATCGACAATGAATTGCATTTGACCTATTGTATGAAGCATGAAGTAGCTTGCTATCAACAATGCTCGAAAATAGAGAGAATAAGATTATGAAGGATTCACATCTAATCCAATCTATGGAGAAAATGGCGACCAGTCGAGGATATGCCTTGAAAACTAATTCCAAGGCCTTAGCTACGTTCCAACCCCCATTTACGTCTCCTCCGACTCTGCTGCCGCCATCTACACTGCCTCTAGAGCCACCTGACCATAGTAGAGACCAACTGCACCCAAACCCTTTATCAATTACTACTCTCGACAACTCCAACACAAAACCTAGTTCTACTATGCCAAAAATCGAGCGTCGGCCTCATGCATCTACATCGGAAACGATGCCCTTCCAACCATTAGATGTATCCTCAATTGATGCAGAAGCTCCACATCCTCCAGCTTTGACCGAACATCCCAACCACTTTGTCCCTACCCCGCCAGCAATTGACAAGGATGGTTTCCAGTTAGTGATACATCATCGTAGAAACAGACAATACTGTTGAAATGAAGACTTCTAACGCTCCCAAGGAACTGCATGGTCTATTGCAGCCATCGAATTCTAGGAACAAGGACTGGCTTGTCCTACCTTCCCCAGGCAGCAGTAGGAAAGATAGACGCCTTCATTCTCCAATAAGTAATAGCAAAGAAAAAATCCCTCAGCTCTCATCTTCAATGAAACAGCCCCTGCTTTTTACGCCATCAAATTCCCAATCAACAAATCGCTTTAACACTGGAAGGTTTTTCTCGACAACTGATAGTCAACCTTGGAAGGAGGTTGTAGCCGGCAATTTTGTTCCAACTTATAACTCTCTTCTATTTTATCAATCTACGAACCATCAGCATATGCAGTGCGCTGAAATAAACCTTGAACTGACTCAAAAAGGAAGACTACATTGGGAACATGCTATAGTTATATATGTAGTAGGGTCTAGACCTCATTATCCTTTTTTCAAAGCTTACATACATAGAGTGTGGCGACCGGTAGGGGAATTTAGATTTTACTCTAAAGAAGGGGGATTTTATATTATTATATTTGAAAGAAGAGAACACTGTGATAGAATTCTAGAGAAAGGACCTTACTTTTATAACAGATAGTTAATGATGATGAAATGATGGTTTATGGGTACAAAATTTAATAAACATATGCTGATTTCGGTACTAGTTTGGGTTAGAATTCATGATTTGCCTTTAGAATACTGGACAACAGAAGCAATTAGTCGTATAGCGTCCTTTATTGGTATTCCAATTAAACATGATGAGGTGACCGAAGGTATTCAGAAGATTGCTTTTGCGCGGGTATTGGTTGAAATTCCCAGCTCGTTTTCTTCTCCTAGTCAGGTTCCAATATTAACTGCGGAGGGGCAATTAATTAAGCGAGGCGTAGAGTATGAGGGGAGACCTGAAGTATGTTCGAACCGTAAAAGGTTTGCTCACACAAACATCAATTGTCAAGACCAAAAGGTATGGGTTCCCAAGCAGGTAGAGCATCATAATTGTAATAGACAGAATATGGATGTTTGACTTGGAGTTACTGACATCCAGATGTCAGACTCAAGGCAATGTCTCTCCCTAGAATCCATAAGTTGAGTGCACAAATCAGCAAGATGTTGGTAGAATTCCATCAGATCAGAATGAAATCAGAGAGTCGTAGATGCAAAGGGATATGATTTACAAGCCTCTTCATATGACCAAACAGCAGACGACTTCACTTCTATAGCCACTGAAGAAGAGAAGGATATAGAAGAGGCAATGGAAGTTCAAGATGGTACAAAGCAAGTCAATTCTATCTCAGATCCGCGCCCATCTAAACGTAAGGCAGCATGTAGGGTAAGTTCTGATGAAAAGCCGTTTGAGTTTCAGGCGAACTCAGTAGATGGGGTCATTAACAATCCTGAATGGAAGTCATTAATTACTAAAATTAAGGAGAAGAAAAAGATAATGACGAAAAAGTTCAAAAAATTGGAGTCTTTATCCTGTTCTGGTCAGGGTGCATCTTCTGGATAGCAATGAGCCGATCATAACGTAAAGGAGCTATATTGTGTTGTCTTTTAGTTTGTCTTCTAGTTTGGTCTTTATTAGTCCTATTTAAGTCCATAACTGTCATAATATTTTAGGTTGTGCATGATATTTCCGTACGAATGAGTTTTCAGAGTGAGTAGTCTGTCGTTTGTTTGAAATTGTACAACCGAGGATGTAATGTGTGTGTGTATTAATAAAGTACCAATTTTCTATAACAAATTGAATATTTTGGGTGAGATTTTATGGATTGATATCCATTCATATAGCTGGATCGATACCGACCCATCACTTTGAAGGGGTTTATGTGTTATTTGAACGTAAGAATGTTTATGCACTTGCCTTGCAATGTGGATCGTACTTGGCTTCCGGGCTTGTTAGCTATCTCTCTGAGCTCTTTATCTCGATAAATTTTATGCCTAATTGGTCCAAATATAGCATGATCAAAAGGCGGAATAAGAAGAAAATATATGTATTTCCATATGAAACTGATGTAGAATAACTAGTAAACAATGTGGCAGTGATTTATTAACATAAATAAGTTTCTGCAAGTTTAAGTACTAATCTCAATATATATATCAAGTAATTGACTAGAGATGATGATCATATCAAGTTTTAGTTTTCTTTTTCTTTTATTTAAGCTTCTATAAAAATAAGCTTACTAGCTAGTCCCAATGTAATTCTCTTTCAAAAACTAATGTGCATTATCAAATTGATGGTAGAACTCCTGTGCATTCTTGTATAAATTTTTGTTGTTATTTTGGTTTTGTTCTTCTATTGCCTAAACTTGTATTAATACATAAAATTAGTGAGATGTTAAGCACACTCCAAAATTAAAAAATTGGGTTTCCGTGAAATTATTGTCCTATCAATCATCTTTTTGTTTGACCATGGCCATGTCCAATGCTACCTGGAATATAGACCAACTTTTACTTGCATAATACTCATTTAAATAAAACCATTTTAACAAAACTGCAAATGGGTCAGGATTTACACACAGAGTGGTTTTGAAATGAACAAGTCCATTATTGGGTTTGCTTCAAGAAGGTTTGAAACTTCGGCTATCCTAACCTCTTCCTCTTAATTAAACAATAGTCTTGTGTCATGCAATACAGAAATAAAAATGAAAAATGAAAACTAGTAAATATAAATATGCATATGAAAAGCATGCTCATAACCCAAATGGTTATTCATGCAACAAGTGCCTGACACAGATGCTTTGTTATAAAAGATACCAACTTGATCAAAAAAATCATTCCAATCAACAAACTTCTGAAACTCGGCGCACCTCAAACGCAGTTACATATTCTGAGGATAATCAAGAGCTATGATGCTGTCCATCATCGTTATTGTCACGTTGTTCTTGTTTATGGTGCAGCTGTTATTAGGTATCCTTGGTGCATTGTTAGGATTGCTCTATACAACGTTTCTAATAATCTTAACTTTGGGCGTGTTGCTGATTAAACTTATACTGTTCCTATGCCGAGGCTTTCATTTCATTCTCCGGTCTCGGAGAAGGAAATCCCTAATGGCGATCATGGGAAATCGAAGGGCATAGAGTTCCTATCCCAGACGTTGTAATTGGATAACGAAGCTATGCGTGAAAGAACGCACAAAGATTGAATTATGATGTATCCATATAGATGTAACTGGAATGAAACTAATTTTCCATACGTGTATCTACCTGTATTATAAGTGGTAAATGAAAGGGTTTTCTGTGTGTTTCAGGATGTCTTGGCTATATGCTTTAAAGCACATCGGTATACTGGAAAGCATAGGAAAATTTTCAGCTGGGTCAATATACGGCATTTACGTGGTGATGTTCATTACAAATTTGTACAATGCATTGATATAATGGAATATATGTGAAAATTTTCAACTGGGAAAATATATGGCATTTATGATTTATGTGGTGCCGTTATTACAAATTTGTATATGATGCATATTATCCCAGCTATTAAGTACTAAATTACCAATACCATTAGATTTGTATTGCCTAACACTAACTTTAGCTCAGCCAGCTATCTTTCTTTTGTCATGTTAGCAAAAAATATTCATTTGTCATAATCAATATCATTTGTTCAAGTTACAAAGGGTTGCACAATTGGTTAAGACAACGCAGCTTTCACATTCACGCAAAATTGGAAAGTAAATTATCCAAATATCCATTTCAATAACGTGTGAGTGTTTTCGACAAATTTTGCCTACGACATTGACTGTTTGATTTAAAGTTAGAAAGGGAAATGACATTCCATTACCGATAAAATTCTGATGAATTTAAAAAAAATTCACAGTGAATAGTTACCAATGGAAAATCCCATGATCTACACGGCTAAGGGTAAGCTAATAAATAAACAGTTAGGCTATATACAGTACAAATATTGAATATGGTTGCATAGGCGATATGCTGTTCAGGCAGTTAGAGCACTTGGCAGAATGAAGCAACATTTTCACGGTTCTTTTGCAGGGAATTTCAGTTTTTTTGTTTCCTAAGGAAACGGACCTGGAAAGCCAAAAGGCCCAAAACTAATTAGGGTTGGGCCTGCGAATGATATGAGCTGAAGTTTACTATGCGCATGTTCATAGCCTGATTTGTAGTCCATAGTCATCATAGTTAAGCACTAATTCTATGCAACCATATACGAAGTAAATGAAATAGCTTTGTGCATGAACTACAATTTTAAGACGGAAGAAGCACATTGCTTCACACAAAAATTGCATTCTACACTTCCCTAACTTCATGAAAGCATGCAAAAATGACCTTAAATGCTAACCAATTTGACATGCAAGCATTTCTAAATCAGCAAGATTCATTGGTATATATATGAAGAGAATGAAAGCAATACATATACAAGTCAGGTATATCAAAACAACATATAAAATAGATAAAAGCAATGGAATTCATCAAAACAACATTGATACTTATCCTTCTTGTTTCTGCGGTTGCGTTGTCTGAAGAAAAATCGTCGGTAGTTTGCCCACATCACAGTGCTAGTAAACCCAAATGTAAGTGCCACAATGTTTGTAAGTCGATGAATAAAAAATGCACAGAGAGCTGCAAAAGGTTTTGGGTTATTGGAGCCATGAGATGCAAGCGAGCTTGCAAATACAGAAATATGGTTTGCAAAAATAGATGCAAGCAGATATCCCAGAATTAATTGAGATTTACCACCAGTTATGAAGTATTAATATATGCAAATAAAAATTGGATGTGATGCTATTAGCCTACGGTTATTGCATTTGGGTAATTCTCTTGCATTAAAAACAGTGGTTTCTATGATGTACTCAGTATATTGTTATAAGAATATTGTCTTGATTTATATATCATTATGCAGGGAAATAATTCTAGTGAAATTTTTAAAAGATGGATTTAGAATATATAGTCCACATTGTGGAATAGTTATATTTGTTTAAATAGAAGTGTTGGAATATTTCGACAATTGGGTCACATATGTAAAATAAAATATGTTATGCTATTTTGGTGTAAAGCCTAATTAAAATGATCTAATTTTTTATTAGAATTAATAGGCTTAAAGTTTAAGTTATCATGGGCCTAATGTGTAGATACCGGGGCATTTTATAATTTGTTGAAGGGCCGAATTACAAAATGTCAACTCTATAAATAAAGGGTTATGGTCCCCGAATTACACAAGCCTTAGCAACTCTCTAACCTCTTCTACGGAGAGCTGATTTCAGATATAGGGTTTGTGTCAATTTGGAAGACCAAACCAAATTACATCTTCTCCGTGACAACCGATTATAAATTCAGGTACTGCAATAATTAACTTTGGGATTCAGGTGCGCTTCCGCAAATTTGTTTATCAGTTCTCTGATTTGTTCTCAATTAAATCAAATATGGATTACATATTTGGATCTAGGGTTTCATGATTGTCTGCTGTTAATATATATTGAAATCATAACAAGTGGTATCAGAGCCAACCATTATTGATTTTCTTGAGAAATTATGAGTTTAATTGTTAAGTATATATTTTGAAATTGTGATATAAGATTTAAACGTGTTTGACTGTATAAAACTTGGACCTAGGAAACCGTAGTTTTTTTTTTTGTTAAGAAAGCAGTAGGTTACGACTCACATCTCATTTTATTAATTGATTTTTCAAGTATGGATCAACATGATCTTTCTTACTTTATTGCTTGTTAATACGCAATTGGGTGTATTAACGGTTGCATGATGATGTGGCATATTTTATTATTAATTTAATCTATGAATTCATGATTTAGTCATTATTTTAGTCATCCTACTGCGCAAATACATTTGGAAGATTCATGCTAGATGTTCTCTCTTGCTGGTATTCATTATTGCTACCTTAATAACATTAAGTATTGTACGGACCCATCTGAAGTCACATTTCCTACATTATAGTAGCAATTACAGTATGCCAATTTTGATATCAATAACCATGCAACATACTTAGTTCTTTGGACGTTCTAGTTTGGGGACCTTTCACTGCCAAATGTGACGGTATATAGTATCAACGATCCTTACTGCAAATATTTTGCATTTAAGCTTTGATGCATGGTAATTGATACCATGTGAATTGTGATAGATTAATCGATTATGTACCATGCAGTTACAACTGTTTTTCTTTTGAGATATGTATTGGATTAAATTTAAAAAAAAAAAAAGTATTTCCGTCTTTAATGGATCTGATTCATATTAACAGCTGCATAGATATTGACTTGTTTTAGTAAACCGCATTTCATGTTTTTTAGCTTTTGTATATAATTTAACATGTTATGACCATTTCAGCAGTTCAAACTTAAAAATGTACAGCGATGATTAGTGGTTTGTTATTCATTTATTTTAAACGATGGATACAAGTTGATATTCTTTGTTGGTACTTCGCTGCTGCTATTCATTATAGATTAATTTTGGCCCTTTGGGAACAGTAGCCGCACTAATGTAAGGAAACAGAGCTGTCTTCATTGATACAACGAATGTGATAAAGTGATTTTTTATCCATCAAGTTCAGTCTATGCTGATTAAATAAATATTTAAAAGAATTTTTTTTTGGATAAATAACATATATTTTTATTATGTATATGATTCGAATATACATCATGGTTACTTCAGCCATTCAAATCATTCAGTACGACATTTACTGTGTCACTTATGTATAATCTCGGATGCCATTTAATTCTGGCGTTCATCTATAGATTTATTTATGATGCTCATTTCATCATATTTATTAAGGAAATATCATAAATGTAACTGCATACCTAAAGCAACAGATTATGACAACTATGACTAAAACTCGTTATGCTATTATTATAATTTTGAGTTTTTCAGATGTCATATAGACCTAAAGCATTGAGAGTGTTTTATAACACTCAAAATTTTTTAATACATATATTAAGGATAAATTCAAATATAATTTTGGTGTCTCTTTACAGTTGTAAATATTTTACATTAGTAGTGAATTAACTTTAAAATAATATATCACCAAAGTGACCTCTATATTTTGGTGGTTCATGAAAATGTTTAATATTTATGTGTAGTTATTCATGCGAATATTAGTCGGGCCAAAGGAAGGCTAATGTTTGGCCGAATCACTTATACATGTGTGATGATAAATACGTGACAATTATAAGGTTTTTCGAGTGAATAATTAATCGGCCCAAAGGAAGGTTGTTATTTGACTTGAATTTATTGTCAGTGTTTGATCATTACAACAAGAGTACCACTTGCAGTTAATATTACTGTCCAAAGACTTGATATTAATGTGTACTAGGTATCTTGAGAAGAGACTTACCAATTATTTGAATTTACTATAGTTGATATTTGGCTATGAGCATATATGGTCAATCTTCATTTTATTTTTTGTTCATTTTCAGCTAATTTAACTGAATTATCTGTCAATTTAAAGAATATTTCCATCTTGTTTTGGGATAAATATAAGGATTTGTATGAGAGCATGTTATTTGTTTTTGACTTTATAGATTTAACTCTTGTAACTAAGAGGGTTACAGTCAACCCTACTACGGTTAAATATTCTTATAATGTTATGAAGAATATTGAAAGGTGATAGAATTCAAAGGCAAGAGTTAAATGATCATTAAGTAAATACTTCAGAAGTTTTTCAAGGATGTGCTATAGGTAACGATAACTAATTTTGTATAAGTTATCTACTGAGAATGGAAACGGTTTTTGTGAAAACAATAAGGGAAATCAAGCACTCTTTGTGGTGCTTGATTACATAAAGTCAAAGTAAAAGAAATATGAGTACTATACGGAAAAAGATATTGCTTCAAAAGCTAAAGACGCTCAAGTTATCGTTATTTTTGGTGCTATCTTCAGTATATTCATTTAAAGATTAAAATTATTTTAAGAATAATATGTTATTTTATTGGGCTAATTTAGCGCTTTGGTAATTAAAATAGAGATTGAAGTTTTTATGATTGAAAAGTACTCATTTGATATACATTGTAAATAAATGTATGAATAAGGATTAAGAAGTCACTAAGGATCTCAAAGAAAAGAAATAACATAAGGATATATTTATAGTTATTTCTTTGTTGGGATATACAGACATATAAAGTTATTATTGAGATTTAAGTCAAACTGCTTGAATTTATTCGATACTTTTTTATGCTGTCATTTAGACAGATTTCGGTTTTATATTTCTAATATGAACATATTCATCAAGTAATAATAGTGTTGATTTATGAATAAATTCAAATTTTTATTGAAGCTCTTAATGTCTGATATATAAGTTATGGCTACTTATGCTAAATAACTTATGTAATGATATCTCAAATCTTGTTTTGGTGATTAATATAATTATTTGTTTTAGTTTACTAAGGAGTTATAGATTGAGATATCATAAAGATAGAAAATACTTTATTGATATTCTAAGCGATTTAAAGTTTATAATTTTTTTTATGAACCCACACTAAGGAAAAGTTTTAAAGCGGGAAATGCAATAGTTTTTTAAGGATGTTGAGTTTGGGGGGAGAAATAAAGTAATACCATTGTCTTTAAAGAGAATCATTATCTTTGATTCAACCGCGGTTGCTTCTTCGCTTAAAGTTTAAGATTTGTTTTATTTTCACTACAACAGAATTGGTATTTTATAGCGGCTCATAGCCGCTATGAATAAGAACTATAGTGGTTTGATAACTGCTGTATATCAACATGTTATTAAAAACTGCTGAATATTTATAACGCTCTATTTGCCGTTATAAAAGACATGGTTTTATAGTGACTTCTGACCGCTATGTTATTTTATTACGGTAGCTCATGCTCACCGCTATAATACATCTAAATCACATTGAAAGCGAGGATATTTATAACACAGGATTGCCGCTATAACATAAGTATGCAATAGCAAATATTTGTCGTTATAGTTATAACATGTTATAGTTTTATTAAACCCTTTAACAGCTCATTTTTGCCGCTATGTAACTTCAATATAATAGCTCAAGTTTACCGCTATTATATATCTAAATCTCAATAAAATTGAGATTATTAATAACACAGTTTTACTGCTATAACATATATCTTCGATAACTTCTATATGACGCTATTAAATTAACATGTTATTGTACTGCAAAATCCTTCTACAGCTTATACATTTTAATAATAGCAATCAAAATGAATCTTCATAACAAGTTAAAAATGAACACACAAAATATGATAATAGCAAATGAAGTATCAACTAACAAAAAATCCAATTCACGAGTTAACAAATTCAATACATATGTTTTCAATTTCCATTGATGTGAGCTTGAGTACACAAAATACAAAACATAGTTCATATTTGTTCGGTTAACACACAAAAAACAAGACAAAACATAGTACACAAACGACAAGACACCCCAAACCTGCTAGACAAAACAACCCAAACAACTTAGCACCTCCGTCTTACTTTCATTTTCTTCATCACCCTTTGTCGGCCTGTCAAATATAAGAACTATGTGAATCACATGACGATGTTGTCATAATGCATAATTGTAATCTCACATTACAACATAATGTCATCATGACGTCTTAAGTACGTATAGCTAAAACAATCGTTTGCATAGTAATAAACCACCAAATTTGTCCGAATATGTACACAAGTACCAAATCACAAACCTTACCTATTGACAAACTCAGAACAGGCGACTTGTACATTGCAAATTCAGACACCATATAGCACCTGTGTATAATAGAAAATGGTGAAATGTAAATGATATGAATATATTTTCCTTGAGAATCCATGCATAAATTACCCTGTAATGCCTGCAATGCAATGTAGCAACATGATGAATATCTATTAATCCAAAAACCAGAATGAAAATATACTTAAATATAGACATAGAAAATTAAAAAATATGAGATATGCGCCATAGAAAGAGCTCGATAGATATTCCAAATACAAACATCCAAGCACGCTATATACTTAAATACACACAATGATTTATGTTTGTTCACAGAAATCAGTGTGACAGTTCCTCGATTTCAAGAATGAACGGTCCTTTCTCTACTCTAGAGTCTAGAGGGGTATATCTTTTAACACAGTGTCGGTCTGTACTGAAGCCCCTAAATCTTCTTTTAACACAGTTTCTGCTAGTTGATTATCCCTAAATGAAAGTTTCAGCTAGTCTGTACTGAAGCCGCTAAAACTTCATAGTTATCTTTAATTTCATGCTTCGAAGCTAAAGATATTGGAATTTTTTGTGTTGATTTTATATAAACATAAACATTTGTGATTGTGCTCTCAGGTTAATTGGGCTCTTGGTACTAGAAGATTTGTTGTTCACCCAGGATGGTAAGAACTAAAATTATAAAATTATACTGATATTTTCTATACAAAATTAGACGGCTGCATCATCAAAGTACATGGAAGCATCAGCTTTGTTATACAGACGTGCAAAAGAGGAGGATCTCGCAATATAATTATGAACCCTAACATACATCTTTCCCGTCAAAATCCAATCGACCAAACTAACGAAAACAGAAACAAGTAATTCTCCTGAACACATTTATATGAAAACGAAACAACCCAAAATTTGCTGTTTCGGTCAAAAACCCATACATTAATTACCGTCGCTAAAGTCAATCATTTGGAGTTTAGCGCGTTAACATCCGAATGATTGACTGCGCATATGGCATTGGCATCTTATGTTAAGCTAGACATTAATGATAATAATAAGAAACAGTGCATTTAATCCGGCTGCAAATGGATGCATTATTATATGCAAGATGTGCTACATCTCATTTTATTATATAAGTATATACTGTAACGAAAACACTTTAATAACATTTTGATAGCATATAATAATATATATGCATACCCTGGAACAACCGGATAATTGGTGACTCCCCACTCGTTTTTGACGTAATAGAGATCAGTATGGCACATTCCGCAGTAGTGTATCTTTATGCTCACATCATCTGCTCCATTTTCCCTGTTGATTAAATGTTTCAGTATTGAAGGAGGCTTAAAATCTGTATACTAGCATTATGATATAGCCGGAGAACGCAGCTCCTTATGAGCCGACTTCCCGTGCACTTCCCGATCCAACTCCATGTCGGTTCAATCGATCCTCCTCTTCACGATTCTATTTCGCACATTTTTAAACAGATTCTACATGTATAAATGCTTGTATGTACGAAGAGCTATATATGGCTTAGGTGTACTAAAAGATGGCGATAAAATAAATGAAACTGTGTTTTACTTCTATGGGCTTTTCTCTTCCGTATAGTCATGTATAATTAAACCTAACCTTATAAAGAACTACAATATGGGCGGCTGATCAACTCCTTACGATTACCACTATGTTCATATGTTTGTCTTATGCAAATCCTATATTTTAGTGAAAAATGAAGATGATTCCAAAGCTATAGCCATTAATGGGTCCAATATAGATAGTCTACGACAATAATTTCTGATATAGATGGACTAAACGTGCAGATTTTGGAAGGATCAGTTGTGTCGTTTAAGGTTTCAGAATAAAATGTAGGTTGTATTTCTACTCCAATCTAGAACTACTGAAGGCTTTAATTTGACGACCAAAGTGACTTCAGGAGAAGAAAGTTGAATATAAGAAAAAGTGCCTTCTTTTGAAGACGTAAGGGACGACTTTCCCAGAGGAGTCCATGGCAGCCCAACCCTTAACTGTCTCCGAGTAGTTCAATGTACTTTGCGCCATTCCTTGATATGTATTCCAAATTCTTTCTTCTCTCTTTCCTTCTTATATCTGATAATAGAAGTTTTCGTTGGTGTTTACTATTATTATCTTGCCTGCTTTGTGTGCATTTATGGCGCCTTCGCTTGTTGCCAGTGCTAATTAATTCATATGTTATGGTTAAAATGCCTTGGTTGAGCCTATGATCAATGGAATCGTAATTTTCCAAGTTTGAGGATGTATCAAGTGTGATTGTAGAGTGGAGTCAAGATACTAACTGAAATAGATGATCCTGGATGATGATGCTCCATCTGCAGGTACAATTATAAATGGATGTAGCTTCTTCTATGAAGACTGAAGACAAAGAAGGGTCCTAGGCCTTATTTTAGTAATGTCAGGAAGTTCACTAGGAACTATGACACACTGATTAAAGCTATTTCCAGTTCTGCTGCTAATTACACTGTAATTGGAATCAGAAAATAAAACAAATATATTATTATTTTTCCTAAAGAAAAGTTATTATTGTTTTAACTATTCAAAGTAGAACTCTATTTTTTTACTATTAAGACTTAAGCATGTTATATACAACTGAAAACAGTGTGAGACAGTAATAGTGGAGAAACTTTAAACATTGTGATAAACATACAAGTAATTGCATTGTTCTCTACATATGAAGCATTTACAGTTATATTGCATATTTACTTGGTAACGTAATTAATTCTGATGTTAATTAATTCGTTAGACTATTCTATGTCATACGACATCAGTAAAGTTACCGAATTAACGGACATTGTTGACAACGTTACTATTATTATTATTAACTAAAATAATTTGTGTTTAACCAGTCACCTAATTATTATTTTACTATCCCTTTATATATGTCTACACAATGCATTCATCACTTACTTCACTGTTTCCTCACTCAGTCGGCTACTAATAATTTCAACCGAGTACCACTGCCTTTTACTGATTCTATCACTCATTTGAGTTCCCTCTCACGTTCCCCATAGTATGACCAGCAACAAAGGGAACGACGCAGACGTACTCAACAGGCAAGACATTCAAACCATAGACAAGCCACCATAGCTCATAGACGGACCCAGTTGTCAGCACCTGATGCTACACATACTACACCAGATAATTTTATCCTTATTTCTTACTTGCTTTATTCCCCTGTAAATAAGCTTAGCATATGTCAAAACTGGTAGACATATATTGTGTTATTTTTGAACACACAGTTTCTTCTTGACTGTAATAATCCACAATTTCAACTATACACACTTTTTTTCTTCATATACATATATGTTTATCATGCGTAGGTAGGCAAGAACAAATAGATATTACATCTTCCTCCGACTTTTGTGCACACCTGAATTTGCAAACTTCCACATGCATGTATGCATATATGATTTATGAGAATGATAGTACATTATTAAGTACTCATTGCAAAGTACTAAATTAACATTTCTATTTACTCATGCCGGAGAAATCAACCAAGGCATTCATATCCAAAAACCGGGATGTTATGTTTTGAGTTATTTCGTTGTTTCTGTCAACTTCAGTTGTAATCAATTTTTTTCTTGGCAGTCCCTCAACAGCTCAAAAGCTGCCTAACTGTTTCTATGTCAAAAAGGTAAAATCCTTATTCTCGAGTTTGAAGCATATATATGTAATGTAAATTCAGTTTATGTAATTGTAATGAACAACCATTAGATTTTCCTAGTTTCCGATGAAAATTTATATGGTCAAACTATCAGTCCTACCAAGATTTCATTAGTGTGTTAAGTACTCTAAAATCAATTATTTCAGGGACCGTTTTATGCTTTACAGAACTTAACTGCCTGCTAAGCTCCAGCAGCTGTCATGATGCCATGATGTTCTACCGCTGCTTTCTAGAGTTAGACACCCGGCCAGTTTATGTAACTCTTTGTTACATGTTAGTATATTGATGTACAAAAAAAGAAGGAAACGGTAGTTACACATTCTAACAAAACAACCATGGAAATGCAATCTAAGAAAAGCAGGTGCTGAAGAAGGCACGTGGCTGAGTGTGTTTAGTCAGTGTCAATCCATGCTCTGGTGTTAAGTTTAGGCAGTGTCATGACACATACCTCTAAATTCAACAGTTACATGCTCGCTAAGGTTAAATTCAGCAGTTGCATGCTCGCTAAGATTAACATAAAAAATAACTGTAAAGACTTACTCAAAATTCATTCCATTACGACGTGCGCAGCAGGCCAAGCTATAACAGAAGAAAGGGCATCTTCCATGTACTGTAATTAAAAATTAAAAGGACAACTGTCATGAACGAGGGTACCATGAGTTCAAATAAAACACAACGCATAAAGCAACACAAGCCAAAACTGATTCAAAGCAACAAGGCCAAAACTGTCATGAACATGCATGCAAGATCAAAGCAACGCAAGCCAAAACTGATGTCTAACACACAAGACAACCTTTATTTAAGGACTATCAATTTTATTCTAAAGAACAAAACACAAGCCAAAACTGATGTTTAACACACAAGGCAACCTTTCTTTAGGGAGTTGAATCTTTTGCAACGCAAAAGGAACCATTTTCATATAGTAGGGATAACCATGCTAAAAGAATATGTTCATCGCCCTTTGAATCATGTTAATAAGCTTCTCGAGAAGAACGTAGTGGTGGGACCATAAGTGGACACTGAAGCTGCAATCGATTATAGGATTGTAAGCCTTCCAGTTTAAGGTAGTTCAGTATTCGGCTATGTGGAAAGATTAGAAGTGATATTTTCATAAATTGACATGTAATCAGAGACAATAAGCCTTTCAGTAATTAGATGCAGCGCTAAATATTTTGAATTAAGAGGCACTACTTGGACAGATGAAAGATTTATAATATTAGCTTTTAGATTTTGAAGCTGCCAGCAACCAAAATTTGGAATTTCATAAAGTTAATTTTCAGGCCAATTATACTATGGAATTCCTTAATGTTTTCGACATATGCTTGTTTATAGAGGCTATGGGCTTGGAGAATCACACTATGTCATCTGCTAAAAGTAGACAAACAATAGGAGGATTGCAATGCTTCAAGTGGAGTTGCGGGCATTTTCTACTCACCTTGTCCGACAACATGACATATAAAACCTCCATAACAGTAACAAACAACAAAGGACATTGAATCCCATTGATTAACCCCTTGTGTAACCTTTAAAATAATCATATGAGCATCCCTTTTCTATGCAAGGAGAAGTAAGGAGTTGAGATACATGTGTAGATCAAGGCTAATAAAGGAAGGGGAAGTTAATACGATAAAGAATAGCATTTACTGCATCCTAAGAGACATATTCCAAGGCCTATAAAATATCGAGCTTTAGCATACATCTCGAGAAGATAGAAAAATATTGAATGGTATAAAAGGTGTAATAGTTAATAGTCCACTGAGCCTACCAGGTCAGAAAGGGTAATCTCGTCGTCTGCTTGATTGTCTTCAAGCTGCTTATTTCTTGCGCTTTTCTTTTTCTGCTCATCGAATTCTTTTTGCATTTGTCTAGTTTTCACATTCCCATAGTTGCTTATTTCTATACCAATAGCAACGAACTAAATAAACAATAACAAAACAATAATTACAAAACAAAATATGAAACTATATTCAAATATGATAGGTTTGCATAATAATGTGTCGAAACAAGACACTACAGACTATGTGTGATATCAAATCCACATCGGGAACAATAAGGTAGAATGAATTTACAAAACAAATTTACATGTTCACCAAGCATGGGAACAATAAATACCAGAAGGTAAATTTTATTTTCATCCGGAGTTTCTTTCAGTTGATCCAAAATATAATTCCATTAAGTTAACCCACAAATTATTTGTAAGTAAATCCATATATGGATTAACTGATTGAATATGATATTCTGATTTTTATTCATTTGTTTACTCTTTTACTTTGTAATGTATATCTATTCTTGCAATTGTGGAATACAAAATCTGTACATTAGGTTACACATTTATTGTGTATATGAAAACTCAAATCCATGATCTATCTAACATGACTATATATAATAAAACCAGAAGATACAGGATCATACATATATCCTTATTAGCCTGAATTTTTTTCATAGCTGCATATACTTTATTCATTCTCTTACAGATTACATTAAAGAGATAAAGTTGTAAAAATAAATAAATTAAATGTATAATTTACTATGGAATTCAGTCTTTGGATTGTCCAAATATTGTTTAAAATCACCTTGGATTTTTTGTCTTCTTTTAAGGCTTCAATCAGTCACTCGCCATCTTCTTCGTCATTCATCATACTTGAATAAAATCCTATATATCATTCATTTTGACTCAGTACGATTTCCCTGAAATCGTCTGAGATCGTTTGAAATTTTCTTCTCAAATATATTTGCTTACACATAAAAGTATAATGAGTTCTGCAATGCTTCTTATGTCTATTATTTATACCGATTATTAATATAAAATGATAATTGGAGACACAAATGATGGCACACAAGTATATCTCATATGATTCAATGTAGTGATTGAAGTACTAAATTATTTAGAGTAGAAGATTTGACTTATCTTTACGTTGTAGTGGGAAAAAAATGGATGGTGTATACTATAAAAATGAGAAGAAAGAAGTATACATGAAGGATAAACTAATCATTTTTTTAAATTATGTAAAAGAAGATGCTATTTAATGAGTGGATAAGCTAACTAAAACGGTGGATTCATATAAAATTTACCATACCGGAAAGATGGAAAAATTGAAAACGGAGATTTTGTCATACATATTAGACATATTAAAAAGCGATCTATTTACAAATATTTGATGGATAATTGCATATTAGACATATTGGTTTAACAATGAATGAAGACATGTACTATAAATCTGCAGCAAGTTTTGGCCAAAATCTGTAGATTGTGACACCATTGTCCCCGGAATCCCATTCATATTTACCTCATTCACAAATAACATTTAGCTTGTCTGCGCATCTATGACTGCTTAAATCTCACTGAGTAGCAGCAGCGGTAAGCTAGTGAGATAATAAATGGTTTAGAATATGACATCAGCTTCAAAGAATTTAATTGAAGTTTCCAAAATATCATAGAGAAGTATTAGCAAAACTTATAAACCTCACTGTTTAGATTATGACATCGTGTAGTTTATGTTTAAAGGATGTTAAGCTGGTTCTCCTCATGAGACATATGGTGAGAATCTTTGCCAGAGTAAAGAGGATAGATTACAGACATTCTGCATATGTAAAATCAAATTCTGAAATATAAATTTTTAAATATTCTGTCATTTTTATAACAAATATCGTATTGATGATCCATATTTTACGTTCAAACATAAATCAATAGCTTTTATATAATATACAAACTAACAATGGAATTGACATAAGACTAATTTAAATTGCCTTAAAATGTCTTAGAACTGTTTAAAATCCAATTTTCAAATGTAATAAAAAGAACTTCATGTTTTAAAATGCATTTTCCAAATTAAGTGAGAGAAATCTGTTTTGAAACAACTTTGAAACTGCTACTGCATACTTAAAAAAAGGTTAAACTGCGACTGCCTTTTGTTTAAGGCAATTACACTTTTCATTTCATTAAATAAAGAAAAAAGTAATCATGTTCGTATCGCTTATAATGTGAAACACAATGTTTAAAATTAAATAATCTTCACATAATTAAACAAAAAAAAAATATGACACCTTTTCACGGCAGCTACATATTGGCTGAGAGAAGGTAATGCGGGCAATGCTAAGGATTTTTTTTTTAGCTAAATAGGATGCAGACTAGAATAGTAAACCCCGCCTTAATTTAACATTTTATCAAACTCCCTAAACAAAACAAAAATTTCCCCAACTGTGTTCGAAAATTGATACATGAATTACACACTTAGTGCTTACTGCCTAAAGTTAATGAATTAGTTGCTAACCATTAACTAATTTTGTTGAATGCAGTTATAAATTTTAACTAGTTTTTTTGTTGAATGCAGTTATAACTTTTAGTTGCTACGACCTAAATCATGTATAAAAATCAAATGAAAAATATGTCAACTTGCAAAAATTGAGCAGATGAGCTATGAATATTGCACCGTATCAACTTGCAACAATTGAAAGATGGCCATGCATAGAAGTGCAAGCTGAACTAGCAATAAATATTCTTGGTGATGTCAGATCTCAGACTGAAGTGAACTTGAGCTGTAGATTACCTGAAGAGTTGACATAGATAAATGTTGAGTGTGAAAATTTGCACTAATCTACACAGTTTTACCCTAATCTACAAATCCATTCTCTTAAATCCATAATGGATTCAAATCTAGATCTAAAATAACTAACAAATCTGCATGAGAATCAGGTTAGCATACCGGAATCCAAATCGAAGATTATATCCCAAACGCCCCGCCGCAGCTTCGATAGATCGGTGGTTCTGGAGGGAGAGAGACAGGCATCGGTTGTGGAGATTGAAGGCAGATCAATGGTTTTGGGCCGATCGGTGGAGGTTTTCGGCAGATTGGTAGTTTTCAGCAGATCGGTGTTTTTCCTGTGAGGCGTTGTTTTGGAGAAAGAAGAATGGTTTTGGAGGGGAGATGGAATAATTCGTGAAAAGTTGGAGGGAATCGGTGAATAGAGCGTTACACTAATATGACTAAAACAAAAATAACGTGCCTAAACAAGAGTTAAGTGTAATTAATAACAGTTCAGAAAAATGTGTTATTAAATAGCGTTATCAATATCATATTTTGTTGTAGTGTTTATTAAGAAGAAGTAAATTAAGAACCATAATAAGACGATGTTGAAGATAATTTTTCTTTAAGCTAAGGATACTGCTTCAAGAAAACAAACTCAACAACCTCAAAGATGCAAGATCACTAAGGAAATCCACCTAACTGAGAAGAAATGCTATTTCAGATTATTATGTAGTATTTCTTCATAAAGATAAATAATGGATTGATAAATATGATGCGCTATGGACTTATATCAATCCATGTAAAGTACTAATTTAAAATGTGGATTTAAGAAATGAACATATAGCATAAATATATATGAATAATAAAGTTTGAAATCTCCCTCTAACTTAAGTAATAAGATCATTGGTTATGAATAACTATTCAAAGCCAAAAGGGATCAAGTGGGTAATATTGAATTTTATAAGGCACTTTTATTGAAATCACTATTATTAAAAGGAAATTTTATTTTCTTTAAAGAATGTTTCATTTTGGACTTAGTAAACGATTCTTTAGAATCGATCGCTTTGGAGCTTACTACATTTTGTACTTTTGAGCATTATCTGATGAAGATTAAAGTTATGTTTCTCAATGGAGACGTTGGTGAAACCACTTAAGAAACTCATTTATGGATTAGTCTTTTGTATTTGGGATTCAAATACACCATTATTATTCATGGAGTGATATTTGGATTATTACAAAAGAATTAGGAAGATAAATGCTTAAAAGATTTGGTATGTAAACTGCGATTCAGTTGTTTTTCTTTTACCAAACAGATAAATGCTACCATCCTTGAAATTAAAGAAATGCAAAAGATTTCTCATGCATTTGCAGTGTGAATTCTAATGCATACTAATGTATATACACATATGGATACGCGTGTATTATTTGGCAGATACTTTACTGATATTAAAAGTGGATCAATGATTTAGTAGCCAAAATGGTTATGATATATATGATATATCTTTAAAAGACAAAATAAAAGATTATATGCTCATAGATAAAAGATCGGATTGGGTGGAGATCACAAAGAATTACGATCCGGATATTTTGGATGTCATTACTGTAAAAGATCCACTTCTAGCAATGATAATATATTTTATGGGTGAAACTATATAAGGGAAAAGTGTCATTTAGGAACTTATAGTTTTCGCCATTTTGAAAATATCGTCTTTGGTTAATTATAAGACATCCAAATATGGAAAATAATAATGAAATTTTGTCACAATACTCCAGTTATAGATAAAGAATTGAAAGACCAAGTAATATTGTGACAGTAAAGAATATATTATTTTCCAATAAGGGAAGAGTGCAAAATGTATTGTAATTCATAGAGCACACTTAGACAAACTCCAGTATGGCAGATCCGCTTACCAAAAGGTTATCACCTAAGGTCTTTCATGAGCATGTAGCTCAGTTGGTGTAACTTTTATGTAAGGATATTTTGGTTCAGGGGGAGTTTGTATTTGGTATTGTCATATGACTCATTGCTCGATACTTCAGTTACAGATATATGCATACCAAGTTCTTTTTCTGATCAGAAATAAAGTAATGAATTTTTCTTTGCACTCAGGTTGTTTAAATATTAAACATTTGATCTCACTAAAGAAGGACCAGTTGGAAATAGACATGTATAGATCACATTTCATGTAATTTCCATGCTACACATCCATGATTGATCTATGTCATTTGATTGTATTGATATATGTGACCATTGATGGGTTTAGTTACGATAAATGTAACGAATGTCGCTTTGATCCTTTGTCAACTCAATTAATGGACGAGATTGTTTCAGATACACCGTATGTTATAAATAGCAAATTTTGGAGCTCATTAAGTTAAACACATTTTAAAGTTATTTCATATGTGGCCCAAGGGGGGATTGTTGGAATATTTCGACAATTGGGTCACATATGTAAAATAAAATGTGTTATGCTATTTTGGTGTAAAGCCTAATTAAAGTGATCTAATTTTTTATTAGAATTAATAGGCTTAAATTTTAAGTTATCATGGGCCTAATGTGTAGATACCGGGGCATTTTATAATTTGTTGAAGGGCCGAATTACAAAATGTCAACTCTATAAATAAAGGGTTATGGTCCCCGAATTACACAAGCCTTAGCAACTCTCTAACCTCTTCTACGGAGAGCTGATTTCAGATATAGGGTTTGTGTCAATTTGGAAGACCAAACCAAATTACATCTTCTCTGTGGCAACCGATTATAGATTCAGGTACTGCAATAATTAACTTTGGGATTCAGGTACGCTTCCGCAAATTTGTTTATCAGTTCTCTGATTTGTTCTCAATTAAATCAAATATGGATTACATATTTGGATCTAGGGTTTCATGATTGTCTGCTGTTAATATATATTGAAATCCTAACAAGAAGTTCCTCAAGGGAATGTTGATTGTTGCTTTGGGCACTTAAGCTTTTACTCTATTACGAAGAGAAGTCATGCATAACCTTCGGGGCCATTAATCCATCGGTCGCCCAAACCCTTTAAGATATTTGTTGTCCATACATATATCACATGTCATCTTTTTAATAAAAAAATTGTAAGCACAAAATTATATTAAAATCAAAATAACAAAATAGTAATATTTCAAAAAAAAAATTACAACATCAAGGCGGACACAGTACTAGGTTCAAAGAAACATAAACCAAAATATCATTATTTTTCACATTAAATATTTGTCAATTGTCCACGAATATTTCAACGGAAAATGTTTTGTTTACATTTTTTGTAGAGAACTCTTTAGAAAATTATTGCAAGGCTTCTCCAAAAACAGAGTTTCAATTTAGAACATCGCAAATCCATTCAATCGTTCTTGTGACATTATCACTTGAAAATGATTTTTTATCGATTTCGATTCAGAAAGACTCCTCTTAGATGAAAGTTTTCTAAATCTCATTGTTTTTTTCCCTCCTATTAGACTAAAAAAGGCACAAACAGCCAAGAATTGTATGTAGAGCATGAGATATGAAGGAATGACTAAAAAAAAGTAAGAAAACACAAGAAAACAACAATTTATAGTGGTTCGGCATTAACGAGTCAACATCGACTTCATGATCATAACATCAGACAAGTGAAGATACAATGAACGAGATTGTCAGAATCTCCAATACAACACTCTTTCTGATGATTATCTCGAATTACAATCATGAATAAAACAAATATTTCGAGATGAAAGTGGTTGGCAGCGATGGCTGAGTTGTGCAGAGCTTGCACAAAAAGGTCCCCTTCATTCTCTTTGAAACTATGCATTTACAGGTCCGGTAGGTGCCCGGATCGAACGGGACACGTGGCATTCAATCCGAGAAAGTAGTACGGAGTGGGCATAGTTACAGGGCAGTTACAGTGCACTTCAAGAAGTTGTCGGGCCGGTTGATGGACAAGTGGCGCAAGATCCGGGTTAGCAAGAGATAGTGAGAGGAATGGTAGTAACTGTCCCTTTTCGAATGGGATAGGATCCAGATTGGATTCCATTCGATTCAGACTTCATTTGATCCAGATTCCATTCGAACCGGGATTTTTAGACCAGGATTCCATTAGATACAAAACTACATTAGATCTAGTGCTCTGTTAGATCCGAATTTTATTGGGTCCAGGGGTCTGCCAAATCCTGATTCTGTTAGATCTCGGGCTCTATTAGATCCCGATTCTGTTAGATCCGGTTTCCATGCACCCTTCTCTTCGTCACAGGTATGCTTTTGATGTTGTTGGGCTTAGACGAGCCCAAAGATGATCGAATAAGGGGTTGAGCCAACGATGTCCAAGCTTGTTCAAGCCCACGCTCGAGCCCTTATTGGCTCTGTCCATGGTAGCTCATAGTGTAACGGCCTTACCGGAAGGCGGGTCAACATTTTTCCCACTAAAGTACAATGTGTGTCAGATGGGTTGCACTTTGAAGTCGAGCTACAACTCTTTGGAATGCCATTCACCCTTGAGAAGGCAATGTCGAATTGTTGTGTCTTCTTGAATAGTTCCATCACTTGGGCTCTTTCCAGCATAAACAGCTTGTCATGCATTGCACTGCTTTCATTGGAGCTTATTGGGCCAAAGTTTGTGGCCGGAGTAGTCAAGATGATAAAGTAATCATTAAAACCTCATCAGGTCAAAAGATCGAATTCTTTCAACATATGTCATGGTGGATCATTGACTCCCGTGTGTGTTTGAAAACACATAGGTCACGGCCGAACGATGTCGTTTTCCCGCGTAAGTCAAGCGCATGGTCGAGTCAAGCCTTGTTTTACATACAAGTCAATGCATGGTAAAGTTTCCCATATCATAAGGGGCTAAGGAAGTGAAATTTCACATATTCTCTTTTTCGGGTGGATCATCAAGCTAAGTCCTGGTTCGATGCTTCCAACCCAAGCTGTCTTCAATTGTCATTTTAGGTCAAGCCACATTTCAAGATGTCCATTCATTTCAAATCCCTGTCTAGTCTATCAAAAGTTGTCGTTATAATCTCGACTCGGGATCAATCTTTCCAAAGGCGTCTCTCATTCGAGTCCGGTCTTTCAAACTGGAGTGGGAAGTTAGAGAATAGTTGGAGAATGGAAATGGTCGGTTCAGGAATGGTCGAATTGTAGAAAGTCAATTTGAGCAGTTATCCAAGTCCTGAAGTAGTACAAGAAGTTTCAGGCTCTGAGCAAGCATCTGGACTATTGGAATAAAGCCCATCAGAATTGTCACATGAATTCGACATCTGCATATGGCTTTGGACTACCCAAACATTAGAATATTAATCTAGGAATCCACGATCGTCTTGGATCATATCAATAAGAAGTCAGAAAACCATGTTCACTCTAAATCGTACTAACAGAAAACCAGAAATCTATGTTCACGTCAAACCATATTCAAAGAAATCCAAGATCGCTTCGGATCTTAATATATTCCAACGATCATGTATGAGTCAGCATGAGATATTGTTTAAATTATGTGAGTCAATGTATGGTATGAACATCAAAAATCATAAGGCAGTGGAAAAGTTTATATCGCTTTCCATTCAATAATTTTGTTGCGATTTAAATCTTTGAAGTCATGCTAGACCCATAAGTTTGCTTGCTTGAACAGGTAAGTCAAGTCATGTCTAGCTCGTAAGCTGTCGCGCTTGAATGGGAAAGACAAATCATGTCATAGCCCGGAGATATAGTGTATATGTTTTGGATCACACACCAAGTCAGGGTCGTGTTCAAAGTCGGTCTGTGAGTCGACGCTCATTCTCCCAGCGCCAGTGGAGGACAAACGAAGTCAGTGCTTATGCCCCGAGCGTCGGTGGGGGTTGAGCTAAGTCAATCGGACATCCTTAAGCCTTTATACTTTCCGTCCTTGTACCGGGTTAGAGTTGTGGGTTTTCCAATTTTAGGCGAATTAACTCATTTTATACCCTCTCTTGAGTCAACGAGAGTTAGAGTTGAATGTGCAAATGGTCGAATTACATTTTCTTGGGCGTCGTCCCTTCATTTTAGTCAGAAAAAGAGGATCGCCTCATCATGCGTCAGCGAACTTAGTAAATATTGAATATATATGGATCTTGAAGCTTTAAGCCACCAGTTGATCCTGACTCTTACTTTTTTGTCTATACATAGTCAATCACGTTGGAACAAGCAGATTATGTATAAAATGGTCGTTGTCTCAGTCATTCTCGTACCTTCCTCACGAGTCGTGGAGTGCAAGGCATCTTGATTCTGTTGGATCTAGATTAACCCTAAAGGGGGGGTGAATAGGGTTTATCACAGTTTTTAAACTGAATTGAAAAACTAACAGGATATTAAAATAATAAACAGATCACAGAATGCAGCAGAAATAAAAGTGCAGAAAATAAAACACACACAGATATACCCAGCTTCGGCAAAACCCTGCCTACTGCTGCATTCCTAAGGTTTCTACTAGGTGTTATAAACAGATCCCGCATACAAGACCATGTACACTCGCAGCACCTGCTCCTGTCCTAACCCTACGCTCAAAACCCTAGACTGAACGATATCCCCTCGATCAGATTTCTCGTATTACAAACCCGTAACACGTAACCCAGATTTTACAGACTCTGACAACTGCCAGTTAAACACCTAACTGGTTTCCCCTAGATTTTTACAGAATTCTAGAAACTGTATGAGATGGTTTACAAAAATCAAAAATAAAGTACAACATGAATTAAACAAATAAAACCCTAAAAGAAAATAAAGGAGTTTAGTAATAAAGGGTCATCCCCTTTCCACACTTCAAAGAAATAGGCCGGCCCATTCTCTTTATTGTTTAACCCGATCGCTTTTGCTTCTCTGGAAAGATAATGGCGGCGGCTTGAGAAATGATTTTAGGGTTTCATTGTTTATCCCCAAATTCGAATCGATGCTTGATGAAATTGAGTTCTCTGATGCTCCTTGATTCTTCGATGGCTCCTGATGCTTGTCGATCAAATTTGGAATTTGTCTTTGATCGAAACCAGAAAAAAAAAGTGAGTTTTCTGATTTTCAGTTCTTTCTTGGATTAGTAGTTTTGAGGTTTCGATGCATGTTGCCTGTGATGATTTGGTGTTAAAATAGGATTATAGAATCCTTTAATTGCTCTCTGATTTCACTCGATATGACTTGGCTGATTTTCGAGTTTCCCCTTTTAACTGGCTCGATTTAAATTTGATTTCTTGTAATTGGAAAACTTGCGTGAATGTTGGCTTTGTATCCAGACATGAATTAGGCCCGATGACTTGTCTGATAATTGTGTGTTTCCTCTTTTGAATTCTCGACTAAATTGAAATGAATTTTCTGGTGTGATTGAATGATGAAAAGAATGATCCCTTTTGAAAAATAAAAAAGGATTTGCTCGGCTTGATTGAGCATGTCAATACTGGAAATACTTGCCCTTGATTTAATATGATTTTCAATTTTAGTCTCCTCGGCTTGAATATGAAATTCCTTGGATAACTCCTTAATTAAATGAATGCATGGCCATTGAATTACTTCTGGAATGAATTTGAATATGTTGCCTTGTATGACTTGTTTGATTGAATCCAAACATATCAAACCGATTTTCTGCCCTTTTTGAAATTCACCTCTGGACCAATGCTTGTCATAAACTGAAATGTTAAAACAGAAAACATTTGCATGCTTGAAAAAATCTGTATCTGTTTTCTTGCATTCGAAATTCCCTTTTTTTTAAAAAAAAAAAACTTGCTGGAAAAAAAAAATTGTTTCCAAACAGGAACCTTGATTTTGAGTTGATCATTTAGAGAATTTATTTTGAAAACATATTTGTTTGTTTCTCTAAAATAACACATCTGATTTTTCACTGATTGAATTCAGTAAAACTGGAAACATATTTGTTTTCATGTTTTGTGAAAACAATATCTGCTTTCTGGCTTGATCTTCATGCATGCATGTTTGTGGACCATTTTGATATCCACTGTGCACATCTGAATTTCACACTTGATCGACCATTTCATCTAAACTAGTGCTGTAACACTTGAAACGTGCACCTGAATGTACCAATGTATCACTAGTGCTTTGCTGTGTGACCATTTCATTGAAACATGCTCTTGATTGTGCTCGATCACAATTGCTTTATTGTGTACATGCTGTGGCTTCACCATTCATTGTTTGTGCATGTTCAAACCATTATTGCTTCATACTATAAACAGTTCTGCATGAATGCTAAAACAGCTGCCTTGTTGTAGCCATACTTTGTTGTTTCATTTCTGCCATTCTATGCTGCATGTCTTGGTGTATAACTTGCTGCTATGTGTCATGCTGAATCATGTGAACTGCCATGCACCAATATGTTTTCTTTATTTGTCTTGATGGTTGGACCTGCTACCCTCATGCATATACAACAATCTGCTCGACATTGATCCAAGTGCATTGCTTATCAAATGTTACATATATGCTTGTTCACTTTTGCCTTGCTTGTGCTTATCTTCACTGATCAGTTTTGATGTTGTGCAATTTTACTTGAATCTGTTGCCTTTGTATTTCTGTCCATGATTATGCAGTTGACATATTTGCACTTCTCTCGACCATCCATGCTCACATTCGACTTCTTGTGTTTGAGCGTTGCTGCTGAAATGTTCTTGAACCTATTTGATATGTGCTCGGCCATTTTCTTTTGCTGACTTGACATGTTGTTTGCCTTGACTACATTTTGCCTGCACATGCATAACATATGTGTATATACACACACTCGTGTGTGTATACATGCATCGTGTACATGTAAATTTTATCAGCAGACTGCTGCACTGTGCTGAGGCTGGTCAGAATCAGCAAGATTGATGTTGGTTCTGATCAGCAAACCAGTGTGGCAAGTTGAGGCTGATCAGTGGGTACCAGATGAAACACAAATCAGATCGAGTCAGAAAAATGATGAGAAAACACACCAGAAAACTGAGGCAAATAGAATTTTAAAAATAAAAATTTATATTTGCATGTGTTCAGTTTTATTTCTATTGCAGTGTACTGTGTGTTTTCTGTTTCATGTGACAGGTAAGCAGACGGTGACTGGACTGATAGTGAAGATGTTGTGAAGACAGAAGACAAGAACAGTGTGAAAAAGTGTATATGTATACGAGTCTGTGTAAAAGAATGAATGAGTGAAACTGTGACTGAAAGATAGAGTGTTGTAGTGGAGAACACTGTATATGAAATTGTATTTGATATGTAATACAGTGATGTACAAATAGTGGAGTTAAAAAAAAAATTGTACTGTTTGAATATTGAAATAAAATATTATATTTAAATAAAACACTGTGAATATTTGAATTTCTGTACAGTCGTATTTTATTTAAATATAAATATTATATTCCTGTCTGTAATGTGATATAACAGTACAATAACAAACACATTCAAAATAATATATACTTGTTTGTTATCATCAAACAAAAATCATATAATTGTGTATACAACATTGTTATATACAACAATCTCCCCCCTTTGATGATGACAAACAAATAAAAGATTTTGAATATAATAAATGTGTTTGTTCGTGAATATTTGAACTCCCCCTATTTAAATGCTCCCCCTACAACAGAAACTCCCCCTATAACTATGCATGAGTGAAATGTATGAATAATTAAATTTTCAAAATTAAAAATATTTATAAAATATTCACTCATAAATCAAAATTTAATCCATTCTCCCCCTTTTGTTATCATCAAAAGGATACAGATTTTAAAATACAGATGAAAATTGACTAAAAAATATAATTTCAGCTTAAGAGGAAGAATGGTCATCATAAATCTCAATCAGTCAAACAAAAATCATAATAAACTAAGAACTGGTGGCATATCTCACATTATAGAGAATGACGGATTTACGATGAATTTTATATAAAATGGGGAGAGTAAAAAAAATGTATTCCAATTATTTTCCAAAAAAAATGAGGTTAAAAAAACAGAGATGGAATTTGGACTATAATTAATAATTCAATTTAAGTGACAAGATCGAATAACCTCAAATCCCAATACCTATCAATCAACAAATCATAATACGTCATAAAATTTCAACATATTTCACAGAATAGAAGATGGATTGATAGGCTGGCTTTTATACTCAGAGGAGAATTTCAAAATTTATTTCTATTTTTAGCACTTTATTTCCTTTTTATTTAAGAGCACACTGACCACGCATAACCAGAGCTTGGATTTTTAAATGGGATCAGTCGCAGCTTAAATTATAAGACGTCTCATAACCATGCATAACCAGAGCTTGGATTTTTAAATGAGGTTAGAGACACTCTTATATATTAATTATATTTTTATCATTTTCAGCTTTATAAAAGAAAAAAAAACTCCTCGGTATATGAAACCAATATGGATGATAGAAATGTGGTAGGCACAGAAATGGACTGTGAAATAAATTTCTAAATTGATTATATTATGAAATAAGCTCGACTGTACAGGGATTATTGAAAATTTTCAATTCTCACTAATTCTGAATAATAATATAGTACCATTTCTATCACAAATTTTCATTGTTTATACACGATGATTTAAAAATAAACTCTCCACATTAATATAAAATCATGATGGATGGTGGAAACATGAAAGATAATGAAGATGGTCGTGAAATAATTGCCGGTTCAAAGATATTATAATAAATATTCAACCATCATGAAAATCCAAATAAGATCTCCTCTTTTTGTGAAATACACTGCAGTCACAATTCATCACAATTTCAAAAACTGATAATAATTTTGATGAATTATAAACACAGTTCAATTTGGATATTGATTTCAGTTTCTGAATGAATAATCAATAAATAATTTTAAAATTAAAATCAATTACAAGAAGAATTTATACAGATTTATACAAGGGAAAAAAAATGTGTATGGTGTCTATACAAGGTGAAAAATTGAATCTCAGTACAGATGGGTGAGACAAATATAAGGCACTTCTGATACCACTTGGTGTCTCTATTTACGAGGAATTTTAGCATGATACTAAACAAGAATGTCATAGACAAAAGAATTATTAAGTACCAAGCCCAAACAGACGAGATAATAGAATATGCACATGTATCAGAGTAGCAAGCATGTGATTCCAGAACAAAACATTTTTCAAAACAATATCAGAGCAACACAGAACATAGTTTCAAATCATACTTGTCAAGATGATGGCCACATATGATGATTCATGATCTAATGATTGAAATACTGTTTACTTGAAATCATTTGAGGAATATGAAAATATCAGAATTTAATGAATCAATCACACTGGATTATAAATTTTTGATTCGAGATATGTGTGAGATTCAATAAATCAATAATTTCAAATGATTTTAAACAAACAAATATTTAAATCCAATAATCATGAAATAAGAGTGAATTTCAAGACCCGATTTTCAAAGGAATTTTTCACAACAATTTCTAAGGATAATTTCAGATCATTTACATCAAATAATTAAGAGATATTCATGATTTATAAATAAATAATTTATCTGAAATCACTTGAATCAATGTCAAGTTTGAGATATAATGAATTATTCACACAAGATTGATAATTTCAATTTTAGGAGGTGTGTGATATTCAAAATATCAGGGATTTCAGATGATTTCAAACAAAACAATTTCAACTAAAATGATCATGAATAAATATGAAATTACAAGATGTATCACTGAAATTTGGGAAATCCAAGCCAAACTGAAAAATTAATGAAATTATCACGACTGATAAGAAGCTATGTACTGTAATGAGTATAATATCTCAAGTGTTTCCAAAATGAATTGGAAGAAACTCAAAACAGCAAAGGTGTGTGAAACTTCATCAAATTTTCAGATCTTTTAGAATTCTGTTATGAATTCAACAATCAGAAAATAAACTTCAAAACAATTGCAGATATTTAAAAAAAAATTCAAGATCTGGAAATGATTAAACACATCAGAGTTTTATACAAATGAAGCGAATTTCCAGAAAAAAATATGAATTCTGCAACTGGAAGTTAAGGAAGCCCAATAAGTTACAAAGATATGACAGTGACAATTCAAAACAAAAAACGAAAAATAAAAGAAGAGATAGAAGGAGAAATAAACATAGAAAATAAAAAAAGAAAATATTTACACAGGTGAGTTTAGAGATCATACCAGAATCCAATGTAAATCAGAATCTCTAACTCAACAGTCTTGGCTAAGGAACTGTGAATGATTACAGAAGTATTGAGCAGCTTGAATTCAAATCTCTTTAGCTATGCAGTTCCTCACCCTCCTTTGGTACCTAACTGTTAAGAGGATTGAGTGGTCTAACAAAAGTAGTAAAACCACTCACAGTTTTGTCCACTTCTTTTGGTACCCAAATCTGTTTGTATAACAATCCGTTAGAGTCAACTAGAGTGCCCTTTGGAACCCAAATTCGTTTAGTTTTTCCAAAAATCATTTTATTTCTTTTTGGGGTCCACAACTGTTCAACTGGATTGTTATCAAACCAATTCTTGTCTCGTTTGTGATTCAAAAACCTTTTGGAATTTTCAAAATTCAGATTTTCAGAATGAATCATTTTGAAGCAGTTTGAAGGATTTTCAAAATCACAAGAGTTCAAATTTTCAAAAACACTTCTTTTCCCAAAACCAAGACCATTTTTATTTTCCGAAGAAAATTGGTTTTTCAACAACATATTCAAAGATTTTTCACTGTTTGAAAATTTAGCCAATGTTGTTTTAAGTTGTAGAATTTTAAATTCAAGATCACCATTTTCTTTCATTAGATCTGAACATCGGTTTTCAGTGATCTTACTCTTTTCAAAATCATTTTTTAAAACCAAATTTTCCACGTTAAGCAATTTAATTTTGGCTTGAGACTCAGAAATTTCAAATTCAAAATGTTTTCGACTTTCAGATTCAAATTTCTTGAGTTTTTCAATCTCAACTTCTAGCTCATTCAAAATAGACTCAGTTTTCAACAAGCTTTGTTTTTCAGCAAAAATATATTTGGAATTTTCAGTCATCTTAAAATTTTCAAATTCTTTTTGCAAACAATTGTTTGTGCTTTCAAGCTCTATCTTGTTCTCTTTTAAAATCAGGATTTGATCTTCAAGTTTGTGAATATTTTTATTTTGATGAACAAGATCATTTTCAAAATTTAAACAATTTTTGCAATTAGAGTTTGAAGACTTCTTAACGTTTTTGAGTTTTGATTCCAAAACATTATTTTTGCAGATCAACTCAAGCTTCTCAGATTTCAGAAGTTTATTTTTAGATTTTAGCTTCTCAACAGATTCAGTTAAACCATTTAAGCGATGAAGCAAAGAAATATTTCCTGTTGAGTCTCCATCTGAAATTCCATCAGTACAACCTGTTAAGCACAAAACTGAGGCTGAGTCGTCTTTCTGGGGTTTTGAGCTGTTGTCAGATTTTCCATACAGCGTATTTAGAGTTTTCCAGATTTCCTGAGCAGTCAAACAATGAGAGATAAGGCTATATTGTACATCTCCAATATAAGAATATAAAATATGAGTAGCTCGTAAATTAAATTCAATATCCGTCCTATTTACAATATCGTACCCATTTAAAATACTATTCCAACATTTAATATCAACAGATTTTAAATAAGATTTCATTTCTGATTTCCAATTTAAAAAATCTGTACCATTAAAAATAGATGGAATATGACTGAACTGACTCTCTGAAGACTGACAACAAGGATTCGCCATTTCTCTAGAGTTAACAGAAATACCTGCTCTGATACCACTTGTTGGACCTAGATTAACCCTAGAGGGGGTGAATAGGGTTTATCACAGTTTTTAAACTGAATTGAAAAACTAACAGGATATTAAAATAATAAACAGATCACAGAATGCAGCAGAAATAAAAGTGCAGAAAATAAAACACACAGAGATATACCCAGCTTCGGCAAAACCCTGCCTACTGCTGCATTCCTAAGGTTTCTACTAGGTGTTATAAACAGATCCCGCATACAAGACCATGTACACTCGCAGCGCCTGCTCCTGTCCTAACCCTACGCTCAAAACCCTAGACTGAACGATATCCCCTCGATCAGATTTCCCGTATTACAAACCCGTAACACGTAACCCAGATTTTACAGACTCTGACAACTGCCAGTTAAACACCTAACTGGTTTCCCCTAGATTTTTACAGAATTCTAGAAACTGTATGAGACGGTTTACAAAAATAAAAAATAAAGTACAACATGAATTAAACAAATAAAACCCTAAAAGAAAATAAAGGAGTTTAGTAATAAAGGGTCATCCCCTTTCCACACTTCAAAGAAATAGGCCGGCCCATTCTCTTTATTGTTTAACCCGATCTCTTTTGCTTCTCTGAAAAGATAATGGTGGCGGCTTGAGAAATGATTTTAGGGTTTCATTGTTTATCCCCAAATTCGAATCGATGCTTGATGAAATTGAGTTCTCTGATGCTCCTTGATTCTTCGATGGCTCCTGATGCTTGTCGATCAAATTTGGAATTTGTCTTTGATCGAAACCAGAAAAAAAAAAGTGAGTTTTCTGATTTTCAGTTCTTTCTTGGATTAGTAGTTTTGAGGTTTCGATGCATGTTGCCTGTGATGATTTGGTGTTAAAATAGGATTATAGAATCCTTTAATTGCTCTCTGATTTCACTCGATATGACTTGGCTGATTTTCGAGTTTCCCCTTTTAACTGGCTCGATTTAAATTTGATTTCTTGTAATTGGAAAACTTGCGTGAATGTTGGCTTTGTATCCAGACATGAATTAGGCCCGATGACTTGTCTGATAATTGTGTGTTTCCTCTTTTGAATTCTCGACTAAATTGAAATGAATTTTCTTGTGTGATTGAATGATGAAAAGATTGATCCCTTTTGAAAAATAAAAAAGGATTTGCTCGGCTTGATTGAGCATGTCAATACTGGAAATACTTGCCCTTGATTTAATATGATTTTCAATTTTTGTCTCCTCGGCTTGAATATGAAATTCCTTGGATAGCTCCTTAATTAAATGAATGCGTGGCCATTGAATTACTTCTGGAATGAATTTGAATATGTTGCCTTGTATGACTTGTTTGATTGAATCCAAACATATCAAACCGATTTTCTGCCCTTTTTGAAATTCACCCGTGGACCAATGCTTGTCATAAACTGAAATGTTAAAACAGAAAACATTTACATGCTTGAAAAAATCTGTATCTGTTTTCTTGCATTCGAAATTCCCTTTTTTTTTTTAAAAAAAAACTTGCTGGAAAAAAAAATTGTTTCCAAACAGGAACCTGATTTTGAGTTGATCATTTAGAGAATTTATTTTGAAAACATATTTGTTTGTTTCTCTAAAATAACACATCTGATTTTTCACTGATTGAATTCAGTAAAACTGGAAACATATTTGTTTTCATGTTTTGTGAAAACAATATCTGCTTTCTGGCTTGAACTTCATGCATGCATGTTTGTGGACCATTTTGATATCCACTGTGCACATCTGAATTTCACACTTGATCGACCATTTCATCTAAACTAGTGTTGTAACACTTGAAACGTGCACCTGAATGTACCAATGTATCACTAGTGCTTTGCTGTGTGACCATTTCATTGAAACATGCTCTTGATTGTGCTCGATCACATTTGCTTTATTGTGTACATGTTGTGGCTTCACCATTCATTGTTTGTGCATGTTCAAACCATTATTGCTTCATACTATAAACAGTTCTGCATGAATGCTAAAACAGTTGCCTTGTTGTAGCCATACTTTGTTGTTTCATTTCTGCCATTCTATGATGCATGTCTTGGTGTATAACTTGCTGCTATGTGTCATGCTGAATCATGTGAACTGCCATGCACCAATATGTTTTCTTTATTTGTCTTGATGGTTGGACCTGCTACCCTCATGCATATACACCAATCTGCTCGACATTGATCCAAGTGCATTGCTTATCAAATGTTACATATATGCTTGTTCACTTTTGCCTTGCTTGTGCTTATCTTCACTGATCAGTTTTGATGTTGTGCAATTTTACTTGAATCTGTTGCCTTTGTATTTCTGTCCATGATTATGCAGTTGACATATTTGCACTTCTCTCGACCATCCAGGCTCACATTCGACTTCTTGTGTTTGAGCCTTGCTGCTGAAATGTTCTTGAACCTATTTGATATGTGCTCGGCCATTTTCTTTTGCTGACTTGACATGTTGTTTGCCTTGACTACATTTTGCCTGCACATGCATAACATATGTGTATATACACACACTCGTGTGTGTATACATGCATCGTGTACATGTAAATTTTATCAGTAGACTGCTGCACTGTGTTGAGGCTGGTCAGAATCAGCAAGATTGATGTTGGTTCTGATCAGCAAACCAGTGTGGCAAGTTGAGGCTGATCAGTGGGTACCAGATGAAACACAAATCAGATCGAGTCAGAAAAATGATGAGAAAACACACCAGAAAACTGAGGCAAATAGAATTTTAAAAATAAAAATTTATATTTGCATGTGTTCAGTTTTATTTCTATTGCAGTGTACTGTGTGTTTTCTGTTTCATGTGACAGGTAAGCAGACGGTGACTGGACTGACAGTGAAGATGCTGTGAAGACAGAAGACTGAAGACAAGAACAGTGTGAAAAAGTGTATATGTATACGAGTCTGTGTAAAAGAATGAATGAGTGAAACTGTGACTGAAAGATAGAGTGTTGTAGTGGAGAACACTGTATATGAAATTGTATTTGATATGTAATACAGTGATGTACAAATAGTGGAGTTAAAATTTTTTTTGTACTGTTTGAATATTGAAATAAAATATTATATTTAAATAAAACACTGTGAATATTTGAATTTCTGTATAGTCGTATTTTATTTAAATATAAATATTATATTCCTGTCTGTAATGTGATATAACAGTACAACAACAAACACATTCAAAATAATATATACTTGTTTGTTATCATCAAACAAAAATCATATAATTGTGTATACAACATTGTTATATACAACAGATTCTGCATATGCAATAACTGTCAATAAGGCCTCTACATATGATAAAAGAAGTGTTAAGTCAAGTTGAATCCCATGTATTGTACCGTAATGCCGGCGACGTTTGCATCGAATGCTTGGGTGACGCGCTTTCCATTCAATGTACTTGCGGTTCTTCACTTGTCATTTAACTCTGGATGATGATCTGTTGCTCAGATATATGCGGGTATTGATCTATGGAGTTCAGTGAGGAGCCAATCTTTCGGCTATAGTCTAAGGTCCTGCGGAACTCAATATACCAATGTCATCAAGAGGATGCGACTTCCTACTTCTTTTCTGATTGCACGTTCGGGCCTTAGCTGATGATACGTAGCTGAGAAAATGTGCATAAAGTAGTTGGGCAATCGAATTATGCCTTCAAGGCTCGCATCCCTTGTCCCTAGTCATTAGGGTTTGGGTGAGTAGTAGGCTTCAAATTTGCATCTTCTCTGGATTCATATTCCTCGTCGAATCGTGAGTTAGAGTTGGATGCAAAATAATTTGTTGGTACTCGGCCCTTACTAATCTATGGTCTCCGATCCAGGCTCTAAGGATCGGAATCAGGTGACGAAAATTTATACTATAGTAGCCTCAAGTGCTGCCATTTACCCCTGCATCAAGGGGAAGAGCCGAAGACAAAAAATTTGTACCATACCCAATAGGTGTATGATATAGGACATCAATACATGTCCGGTCTTATGTGAGCTTTCCAGTCGGGAAGTAGGATGGGAACAGTCAATGGATGTTTACTACGCATCCATTTCGTGGTTATGATGAGGCTTATCAAGATCAAAGCATAAGTCAGATAACGACAAATAAGTTATGAACTTTTTAAAACTCTTTACAACTTCTCCCCCAGTCTAGGGGTAATGGTAAAAGATAGGTGGTAGGATAACGCCTGCTTTTAGCTTAGATATGTATGCATGAAAACAAGTTCGACTTTTCCAATGTTAAACAATTAGGAAATCTAATGCTCGAGCTATTGCATTTTCCATTCAGTATGCTTGCAATGGGTTGCTCGTCGTTGCATTTGGTTTATGATCGGTCATAGGTGGATATGTGTGTCAGTCTGAGATATCGCTCTCAAGGCCTCCTTTCGATCGCCGCCTTAAGTTGCGTGATATGTTATTGAATATTCCACTCTCAAGGCCTCTTTTCGGTCATTGCCCTAAGTTATGCAAGAAGTTTAGCATTAGGTGTCCTTGCCAGCCCTTTGAGTCTCTATATTCCCGCCTTCTATCGGAAAGCTTGTGGAGTTAGTACGACCCTCACGCTTTTGCTTTGCATCTATTCATTTGCAATATGAATAACTTGATTAGCTTGCAAATTACTAAGTCAATTTTTAGGTTATAAGTAATTATAGCTTGAAATAAAAATGTGATAAGCATTAAGCTGTCTCGCTTAGAATGACCAAGTGATAAGCTGTCTCGCTTAGAATGACCAAGTGTTAAGCTATTGCAGTTCAGAGGTATAGTATACATGCCTCCAAAATACTTTGAATCATGAATCGTGTCTAAGACGCACTCGAAGTTAATTTATGAGTCTACACCCATTCCCCCAGTGTGGGCTAAGTTAATTGGACGTCTGGTCATTAAGTCTTTATACACCTGCACCCAGTCGAAGGGCCATGGTGATAGTGCGAACATCATAGAGTTGTTCTTTATACTCTCCCAAAATCATTTTGGGTTAGAGTTATGGTGTGAGCAGGCATTAGTCTTGGCACGCCTATCACACTCATCCTTTATAATCATGTCCAAGCTCTAAGGATGAGAGTTAGTCAGGCAAATAGTCAGATTACATTTTCCATGGCGATGTTCCTTTTTCCTCAACGTCAAAGGCACATGTTGTCTTAAGGATGGTCGTATCACATCCACATTGAGTTTATACTCCTCCTGTCGGAAACATGGGAAAGAGTTAAAGACATCGGTGGGAGAGAGGTCGAGTTGTACTCATCCTCATCTTAGCATTTCTCTTTTACCCCCATGCCGAAGGCAAAGGCTGTTAGGTGGACGTTATGTCATGTCTGAAATGAGTTGAATTTTTCCCGTCGTCTCAAGTGGACAGTCATTGTTTTGATGAATTTTTGGCTCACATTCGTCTTAATGTCATTCTTCTTCCTCCCACGCAAGGGAAAAGAAGTCATTGTGCGGTTCATATGATCGCGCCCCGATCAATACTACACTCTTCTCATCGGATCAAGGGATGGATTTGCCGGTCTGTTGGGTGGTCATGTCACGCCCGTATACATCTCTATGACTTTCCTGGCAAATTGATGGCTAGAGGTTGAGGAGGACTCATAAGTATACCCATGTATAGATAATGTGTAACACCCCACATTCCTTAATGTCACTCGTATGACGATTTCGTTAAGAAAGTATGAAGCATTGTATGTTTTAAGACAGAAAATCATCACAGAGACTAAGAAAATAAATTTACAGTGGAAGAAAACTTTCATTAATCAAACAGTTACAAAATGTCATGCCTCAAAATCTCAGTCAAAACAATATCAGAGTAAAATAATATTATCCCCAAATATAGTGACAAGATACAACCTTACCTTGAAACGAGATCAAGAAGAAATCCATCTTATAGAAACCCATCATGATAAAGCTAACAAAGAACTATACACTTTCCCCCTGTAATCCCGGGGGGAAGAAAGAGAAATGAGGAAATGAAACGGGTCAGACATAAAGCCTGGTGAGCTGCTAGGATTTACAGCCCAACTTACTAAGTAAAACAGGTAAACAGTTATTCTAGCAACATATATGGGTAGATGTTTATACATGTCTAAAGGTGAACAATAGCTCATATAAACTAATATCAAGGACTGACAATTCTTATACAAATAAACAAAGATGATACTAGAAATCAGATTAAGCAGACTACCTGTTTTGCACTTCTACTAGAATATCAGGATTACAACAGAATATAAAAGCAAGATTAGGTGTAGCCTAATTACATAACAAACCCAATGATACACCACCCAGAGCAGGCATGCATGTATCATATCAAGAATATAACAATAGGATTAGGCATACCCTAATTACTACCCAAGCGATCGACTCCTTATTAGCCGAATATCTTGTGTCCACCCCGACAATAGGGGGTATCACTCCCTAACCCGGAAACTTCCATCCACAGCAAATATCCGTAGGTTTTTTAACGTCTTAGGTCCCGTAGCTGGACCCATGCACGCTCATGACTCAATCGGAAACGCGCCCCTAACACCCCCAAAACCTTAAACCTCTTATAATCAAATTTAGTAAAGCGTGCCTTTACCCCTACCTAGTGCGGGGTACATACCATGATACAAACAAGATACTAAATGATATGGGTTCCATACCTATTGACACAAGCCAATCCCTAAGCATGTGTCCCCGTGTACCTAGGATTTAAGAGTCCCGATAACTTGATACACAACAACTAGACTTGGGACCTCTTTAGCTTATTATTATTTAACAAGTGTAACTTAGCAGGTTTAAGTTCAATAATAAGCCTGGTTGTCAAATTACATTTATCTAAATGTTATTAGTGTATAACCATTTCCCCAAACAAGCACCTGTCCAGATGTACATATAGATTACAGTAATTCGGTTTACTTAACTTACATTTGGTACTTCCATTTTTATAACATGTTCATTACTTAATATCTGTATTAAGTCTAATCTAACATGTCCAATACATATGCATATTTTCATCAATTACATTCCTAGTTTACAACGTATACAAGCTTACGCATATAATCCATTTACCCTGAGTATATACACATTACCCCTTTTTATCAGTTTACAGCAAGTCTAAACATATGTATATTATACTTTTTTATCTACTCATCTACACAGGTTGTAACTTTCCGTCCTTTCCATTAATTACAGTCAATGCCATTTATATCTACCCTATTATATATATATATATATATATGTTTATGCACCAGACTTCTCACATTAAGCCAACCACTTGTGGATGCTAGATTTATCGGCCGGTTCCGGGCAAACTTCTACCACAAGTAGAATTTAACCTCATGTCCAGGCGGGTTACAATTTTCTATTTGTTGTAAATTTAGGCATGTTTATATTTGCCCTTTTTCCCAAAAATTACAACATGTACCAGTTTTATGCATATTATTCTCAAACTACCGCATGTATTAATTTTATGCATAATATCCTCAAACTACATCATGTATTAATTTTATGCATATTATCCTAGAACTACAACATGCATTAATTTTATTTCTTAAGTGACAGCATATATGCATATTTAACATTTCTCAAATACATAATTTCATTTCTTAAATGACAACTTATATGCATATTTTACATTTCTTAAATGCATAATTTCATTTCTTAAATGATAACATATATGCATGTTTTACATTTCTTAAATGCATAGTTTCATTTCTCGAATGACAGCAGGTATGCATAATAATATCAAATTAATGTTCTTTCCAAATTAACACTAAATGAACATGTTTTCTAACGTCGACGCCAAATAAACATGTTTACAAACTTAATAGGTGACTACAAGAATCCTAAAATCAACATACTCTTTTTAAATGCTAATTAATATGACATTATCCTTCAAATTACATATTCCCTTTTATGCTAACATGTTCCTCAAATTAACATATGCAAACTAATGTTGATTACATGTTTTCAAGTCTATGCATTATTGACATATCTATAGATTAATGTCAAATATTCAATCTATGCCATATTAACATGTTCATAACTAAAGTCAAATTTGTGTTCACACATCAGCGTCAAAATTCCATCCTGTTCAATGCCTACATGTTCTTCCTTTAGATAAACCCCAATTTATAACATAAATTCTAATATGTCCAACTTTCCCTTTTTTTCTTTAACGTTATTCCACTCCTATCAGTTCTACGCAAGGCATATAATATTGTAGCTAAACAAACATCAGAAAGGGGATAAGAAAGAGGTGCACATACAAGCAGGAAGAAGAATAACATATGATCTTATAGGCATTGATTACTTTTCAAAAAATATATGTGCTGTCAATTAAACTACTACAACAACTATCATACCTATTTTACTTTAAATTAGAAGAAATCTGAATAATCACAATAGACTCACCATATTTGCAGATCTAGAAAATCTTCCAAATAGTTGTTGTAGAAGAAAGTCCACCCTTAATCTTTTTAGTTGTATGCAAGTCTTGTATTTGAATTTATCTCTGTAGATTTAGGCTTCAGCAGCATCCTCATCCCTATTGCATATATTTTTATTTCAGAATAGATTGGAGGCAGAGAGTATGAAGAAGTATTGTGTAATGAAATGGGAGAGAAAGCCACCTATTTATTTAACAATTATAAGTGTACAGAGATAATTTTAACCTTTAGATATTAGGTTTTTAATCGAAATCGTACACATAACGCTGAGTCAGCAAGCGTATTATGTATATGAAACAGTCCAGGTTCAAAATGTTAAATAAATGGAACATTATATCTTTGATTTATCCTTTACTTTTGAATTTCAAATGTTATGTGTATATAAATATACGCATCTTCCTTTATTTTTGCATGCCTTATCTTTTTATTTAATGCAATCATTTCACTATGTTTTTTCTCCCCTTATTTCAATCAATTCATTGCATTAATTCACCTATTACTTACTTCTCTTAGCGCATGCATTTTCTTTCCATCAGTTTTGAATTTCAAACAATATGTATACATATATCTCTTTTTATATATTTGCATGTTTCACTTTTGTCAATGCATTCTATTTTCTTTTTAACGTATGCATTTTTTTAATTCATTAATTCTCTTTTCTTTTTAAACCATTTCTATGCATGTCTTCCTTTAATTGCATTAATTACATTAATGTTTCTCTCTTTTTATCGTGTGCATTAATTACATGCATTTCTTTAAACCATTGCATGTAGCCTAGTCTTATATCTTCTTTTCAGTGTATGCGTTTATTTCATGCAATCGTTCACTACAAATATTTTCATTTCTCTTCTTATTATTGCATTCCCTTTTTTTTATATTATTACCTGCACTTAATTGCATTGCATGCATTTTTTTTGGTATTAATTTCCCCTTTCATGCATGTATTGCATGCACTTTATTACATTAACTTTCTCTTCATTTTCTCGCATATGTTTAAATTTTCTTAACATAATTACACGCACACGCGCGCGCGCGCACACACACACACACATATATATATATATGCACCTATCCATTTTCAAATTTTTCTTCCTTAATTAATTAATTAGTCCATTAATTATTAAAAATTTGGGTTGTTACTATTGATAACAAGATTTTGATCGATGCCAACAAATGAAGTTGCAAATGAAAATCATGTCATAGAGATAAGGTTATACACACACACATTGAGTCGTATTAGAATTATGTTAAAATCTATCCTCAAGTATACACGAATATGCAAATCAAAGTAATATATATACATATATATAAGCCTTTAAAAAGCCAAGAATATACAAAAACTGGTCTACCAGTCGACAAGTCAGCCTGTTTTTGTATATAACAACTAGTTTTGAAAATCTGTATATATACGATTTAATTCAATCAGTCAACTGATGATTTTTAACCAGTCGACTGATTCGACACAGAAACTATTTTGTGAAGAGTCACCATCCTTCATGAAGAGATTCGTCTTCATTAATCAAAGGAAATGGACATTACTTTTTATAGAAACTATTCATGAAGGATTACTACTCTTATACTATTATATAAACAACTTCAATCATGTTTTACAATCACCGATTTTTCTGATCATCATTCTATTCTCTCCATTTACACTCTTTGCAAATAAAAGCTCTCCAATTCAAATACTTATTGAATCGTTGAATCAATTTAATATTATTTGATTCAGCAAGCAATCTTCTTCCTTAAATCTCCGCATTCAAATCATATACTCGAGGATCGGATTATATGAAGGTTGTACTTAAACTATTGGCTCTCCGTGTTGATTCAAGAAAACACATCAGAAGTCAAACACATGTAATTGTTGAAGACCTGTATAGTTGCTCAGGCAAGAGGCATCCTTGTTGGGGCTTGGGTGTACTGACCTATTCCTCCGGGTTAAGAGAGGGCGTTGTTAGTGAATTCCGAAAAGGAGCTTCGAGATTGGACGTAGGGCGGGAAGTCCGAACTAGTATAAAGATCCCTGGTGTCACTTTACTTTATTTACTACATTTATTTACTTGTTATATATCTCTATAACTTAGATTTTACCTGCGTAACTATTGCATATTATTTAGCTAGTATATCACATATATTTCCGCTATATCCATATAGATCCTTTAAGTCGTACACATCGACTTTTCATTTGGTATCAGAGCCCGGTGTTCTAGAGATCGTAACAACATCCTAGAATAAACGACAATAAAGAAGTCTAGTCAAGAAAATAGAAATGGAAGAGCAACAAAGAAGAATCAAGAGAGCAAGGAAGAAAATGTCTCATGGCTAAAGTCAGATCACAATCGGTATGTGTAGATTCATTGTATAAAGATCTTTTGTTAGACCATGAAAAATTATTGAAAAATTTTAAAAGCTTGGGTAAACTTAATGCTGATATTTTAGCCAAGTCTAAAAATTGTGAGCAAGAAAATTCCAAATTAAAGGAGGAAACGATTTTTTAGTAAAACAACCCAAATGTTTTGAAATTCTTTAGAAGAACTTGTTTTTCAAAAAGATTTCCTTCAAAAAGAAAATGAGCAACTAGAAGATAAAAACAATGTTCTTCTAAAGGAAATTGATCTTTTGCAAAATAGAAATAAATAATTAGAAGATTCTTCAAAGAATTCTAGTTCTTTAAATTCGTTTCTTAAAAAAGAGAATGAGGCTTTAACTGAAAAGAATTTAGAATTATTTAAAGAATATGAGATTTTAAAAGTTAATAATAATATTTTGCAAATTTCTGAATCAAAAGAAAATTTTGAAAAATTAAAATCTTCTTTAGATAATTCAGAATCTCATATTTTTGATCTCAAAACTGAGGATGGTACATTAAAAAGGAAGAATTTTGAATTAAATAAGGAAATTGAGAATTTAAACAATGACAAAATTTCTTTTGAAAATGTGAATTGCGGTTTTGGAATCAAATTGGATGAATGTACAAGTAAGTTTGCGAAATTTAATAAAGGTCAAACTGAATTAAATATGATTTTTTCTAGATCTCGACCTTTACATAACAAAAGTGGTTTAGGATATAATCATAGAAATAGTAGTAGATATGCTTTTATGTACAATAAGAATATCACTGCTAGTACTAATGCACATCCAAGATCTAGTTATAATTCGAATTTTTCTATGACTAGAGATGTTTATAATTAATCTAGAAGTACGAAAAGAAATATCAGTAGAGATTACTTAAGTATTTGGGTTCCAGCAAATTGGATGAAACGACCCGAACATCCCCGTGAAGGAAAGCACGGATTGCTTTTAGAACACGATGAATCAGAACACAAACAGAAGAACATTTCATTGCTTATTACAACAATTTCATCAGAATGCAAGAATATACAGAGTATGAATAAATATTACACATTTACTAAATATCAGAGATTTACAAGTTACAATGCAGCGGAAAATAATACAAAACACAACTGAAAAGAATATACGGATACAGAGCTTTCCGAATATCATTCCAACTGTAAACCAGGATCCTGTGAATATAAATCTGCAAACCCAAAACTACAAGCTGCCCGTATGGAAATAAGGGCACCCAGAGTTTAGGTTAAAACAATAAACTCCAAGTCAGTCATGTGACTGGTGTGAGAACTAAAACAGTTATTAGTCTTTATTTTAAAGTTAGGTAAATCAAGAGACCACGCCGTATAACACGGAATGGGTTTCCTCATAAGAATACGAGTGCATAAAACAACAGCGCAATGCTAAATAAAGAACAATGAAGCTATTATAAGACTCAGGTCCCATCACACAATGCAATGCAAGATGGAGGATAGGGTTTTTACCTTATAATAGCCAAAAATGCTTGGTACGTAAAATTTCATCTTTTATTATTACCATAAATGTATAGTGTCAAAACAGTTTCAAATATAAATATATCAATCATAGACGACATGAGTGCCCCATCCCACTATGTCGCCATATTAGGCTCTATAATCAAAACCGCAAAATGTCGTATTGGAAGTTGGGTTTCCATCTGTGAACCAAGGCAATCGTCCTTACCGCGTCGAGACAATCTAGCCCATGTCTCAGGCAAGCACGCAGGCAAGCCTTGGATCGTCAGGGCCGGTCCACACGGAGTGGATTAAAATGCCTGAACATGCGTTTCCCCGCCCTATAGGGGCGTAAACTGGTCATATCCCGACCAAACCATCGGCCCCGGAGCGACCGATATAACCGAGGCGCCTCGCTATCCATCATCCACATAAGTAAAACGTCAGGGCTTGCAAAACGCTGACACCACTCCTAGCTAGAAGGAAACACATGCCCTCCCTGATGTCCTCTTCCGTTTCCGGTTCTCACCGGGGTGTGAGGCTCGTGAATTGACACTACACAAAGCTATGTTATATTAAAGTCGAGCTTTGATCATCAACCACAAGACTCTTCTTTTCAATAGAAGCCTTGTTCATTTGCATCTCAGCATGCCACACATGCAATTCACGCTATGAAATCGATGTTTATCAATCACACAGAATGAAATACGATGTCAGACACACATCTATTTACATGTTCGTTTTGGGTCTGAACGAAACCAGAGGCACCTTATTCCTCATCCCTATGTCCAATACAAGAGAGAGGTCTTCGCATATCCGGTCGATCTCCAAGTATGTCTGGACGATCACCACTTATTACCTTGTCTTGGGTGTACATCCCAATCAAGATAACAGTAATCATCCAAATGATGTGAAGACCTTCGGTCTTCAACCACCGTCTTTATCCTCGACACATCGTCGAATCAGTTATTCAGAATGGGATAAACCCGGTCTTTCTGAATAACTCGCGTATATAATAAACAAGTGCTATAAAAACACAATATACACCTCATTCCAATCCAGAATATTCCTTTATTCAAATATTCTTATACTTTGGGAAAGGTCCCCAATAATTTTATCAAAGATAAATTCTTTAAATTTATTCTTTAATCTTCTTTTTGGATTTCAATTCAAACCAAATTATGGTTTATCCAAACTAGTTGGGATTAACGAAACGTACCGAAGTAATCATTTGTTTTAATTTACCAATCCCAACCTATTCATCTCATGAAGTAAAACTGGGAATACTTCATATCTAACACCATGGTGTTATCGGTAAATTCAATTACCATTCCACGTTCATATCTAATTATAGATCTAACTATCGCCTGGAGCAAAACTGGTGATACTCCATTCTCGATCATTTCCAAATTTTGATAATTTAAATTATCAATTCCCATTTTTAATCTATTTAAAGATTCATTAAAACTCCACTTGGTTTTAATCTTCCCAAAAATCAATATTAATATTATTTAACTTGGGAAATCATATCCTGTCCTTAACTGGGTTAAAGAACCATTGTCATTTAAAACACGGTTCACTATAAACCCAAAACCACATTCCATTCCATCAGCCTCTAACCATAAATTAGCAAGTGAACAATTCCCTAAGTATTAAACCCGAAGGCCGAAACCAACATCATACCAATACCCCGAAAACCATTCAACTTAACTAATCTCCAGTTAGTTTCTGATTTTCTAAACTCCATTGGGTCTAAGAACAGTATTATTAAAGATACCATTCACGATAACCCAAAATCTCATTCCATTGTTAATCGGGTTAAAGAACAAGTGTTATTTAAAACACTGTTAACGATAAACCCAAAAACCAATTTCAATTCAATTCCAACTAAATATTAATTAAATGGTATACTTCATTAAATATAAATAAAAAGATTTAATCCTTTTTTAACTAGGTTCAAGAACAGTGTTAATGAAGGCACCATTCACGACAAACCCAAAATCACATTTGATATTAAATACAAGGCTCTAAATAGAAAATATATCGGCTTATATTCAATATCAAATTCTGGAATCAACGAATACAGTATTGGAATAACGATATATATATCTTCCAAATTCCTCCACAATATCTGTATAATCATGGAATCCAATATCGAAATATTCCGAAGATAATTTCAATTCAAATCCATTCCAATTCATATTTTGGAAATTCTGGTTATTTTTAAAATCACTTCAAATCCAATTTATTTATTTAAAAATATTGGATTATAATTCTAATTAATAACTAGTTCATTGCGATAAAAATATATTTTTATCTTTTCAAATATGGAATTTTTCATCCCAATTCTTTCCAAATCATTTCTTATGATTTTACACTAATTATTGATATTTTTAATAATTTTATCAAGGCCCGTACAGTCGATTTCCATAAATGGCCATCGAACTGCACTTACAACGACCTTTTTCAAATTTGATTTGGACATAATTCCAAATCCAACCGTTAGTGTGACGACCCCAAACCCCATTAGACGGTTGCAAGGGTAATCTTTGGAATATAACACATAAACAGATAACAACAGAACAGAAATAATTAAATACAGCAGATAATGTACAATAGAATACACTGGATAAACATAATCATCAGAGTTACGCAGTATATAGGATCATACTTAGTACAAATAGTACAAATACAGTTCAGCTATTCATAAATGTCTACAGTGGAAAACAAAACATAATATGTACAACAGGAGCTGAACAGCATAAAAAGAGATAAATGATAGAATCCATCTTCAGCTCCAGCTATCCAGAAAGAGCCTGCTAAAACTTGAACACAAGGCTGCCCGTGTAGAAAAAGGGGGCACCCGCGTTTGCAAGTGAAACAAACTACGAGTCGGTCATGGGACTGGTATGAGAAATCTACTTAACATATTCTACAATACGACTAATCACAGGACCACGCCACTTTCGCGGAACGGGTTTACTCCATTGGATTGCCAGTGCTTTAAAACAAGGAAATCTTTAAACATCGCAATGCTTTTTATAAAAATGAAACCATTATAAGACTCAGTTCCCATCACACAATGAAACACAAACCGGAGGATAGAGTTTTACCATATAATGGCCAAAATATGCTTGATACGAGTAAAACAAATCATTTGATATTATTGCTAGTGTATATATGTTTCAAAAACAATTTCAGTCATAACTATCAATCATAGACGGCATGGGTACCATATATCATGTCGCCATATATATATACAATCAAAACCGCACAGTGTCGTATTTGGAAATTGAATTTCCATCATGAACCAAGGCAAAAGATAGTCCTTACCGAATTCGAGACAATCTAGCCTATGTCTCAGGATCAGAGCTCGAGTGACCCTTGGATCTTCAGGGCCGGTCCATTGATGTGGATTAAAATGTCTGAACACTACTTTTCCCCGCCCTATGGGGCGTAAATGAGCCCAATGACTCCATCGGTCCCGGATCGACCGATATATCTGAGGCGCCTCGCTATCCATCATCCACATAAGTAAAATGTCAGGCCGTGTAAAAGCACCGACACAACTCCTAGCTAGAAGGAAACGCATGTCCTCCTTGCAGTCCTCTTCCGTTTCTGGTTCATACCGGGGTGTGAGGCTCGCGAATCAACGTTATACACAAAGCTATGCCACACAGGCCGTGCTTTGATCATCCACCTCAAGACTTCGCTTTTCAACTGAAGCCTTGATCATCTGCCACTTAGGCATGCCACATAGGCAATTCACTCCATGCGACTGATTTCCATCGATATATAACCTCTAAGCTCGTACGTCTCAGAGAAGGGCGTTAAGCAAGAGAATGAATTCTCCACCGCCAAACAGATATATATTTAATAGAGATCAATCAGCACAGAACATAATCCAATGTCAGACACACAGTCCATTTTCAAGTTCGTTCTGGGTCTGAACGAAACCGGAGGCACTCAATACCTCGCATATCCGTACAATCAACAAGTATGACCAGATGACTACTACTTCAGCCCCTTCAAGGTAGCTACTCATATCATGAGTATCAGTAGCACCCCTCCATTCGACGTGAGGATCATCGGTCTTGCACCGTCTTCATATCTTCGACTTTCACTCCTCGATCAATTATTTGAAATGAGAATCAACTCGACCTTTTCAAATAATTCACGTATATTTAGAATTTCAAATCAATTCATTTCAATGGTTAAATTATTCGATATCACTAATTCTGTTCTTTAATGTAATTTTCACGCCAAACCCATTCAACCACCAAATTTCACATCAACCAATAATCCAAACAATATCACAACCAATAAATATCGTCCATGGTCTGTGGACGAGGGGAGTGTATATGTATATATTCGTATATAAATATATTTCAATTTCATTTCACTTCATTTCAATCATTTCAACGCATATTTAATTTTTACAACGCATATATAACTTATACATCAAACGTACAACTTATATAACGCTTATACATGAGGTGTACAATGCTTATATAACTCATACATCGACTATATAATTTATACATCGTTGTTTTCCATATCGTTTATAATTTAGAAATCTCACATTGGGTTCCACTCCACCAAAAATAGCAGAAAGCTTAGAAAAATCCCCGGACAATTCTAGAATATAGAGGCGTCCTTGCAGTCTCAATGTCTCATGTTTCATCGAATTTCGTTAACACACGATAAAGATACGATTTTTCAAAGTTTGCAACACTTAAAAGTGTTATTTTCAATTCAGAAAAACAAAGTCATTACCTGCCTTGTTTCTTCGAAACTAGGTTTCGATTTTTAGGAAAATCTTTGAAGTATTGCGTCGATCGGCTGGTGCGACGTTGAAGGGGGCGGAGAGGCGCGCTGAACGAGGTAGGGGTGGTCAGATCCGATCGCCACTAGCGATCGTAGCGGCGCGGCGAAGTCGTGTACTTCGTGGGCACGAATCTCGAGACTGGGGCGATTAGGGGTGATGTAGCTGGCGTGGATTTGAAGAGGAGGAGGAGGGCTACAAAAAGATGAACTGGAGTGGAGGTCAAAGATGAACGGAGTGGCATGAAAGTGGCCGGGAACGATCGTGTTCCCTCCGTCGTCGAAATCAGTTAGGGGTCGGGTTTTTTTTATTTTTAATTTATGATGGAAATTTCTAATTGACCGATGCTTTATTTGATTTTTAAAATAGTGTTTCTCCAAACGAACACCAACTCAAACCCAACAACTGTCACCCCTAGCTAAATACCTCCATCCCGAACACAATGGGATATGTTTCGTAGGCCAATTCGACTGTTACAGTCAGTTATTCTTCAAATCAAAATGTAAAACATTCAATATTCGATTTGAACGTACATTTCAATTTGCCAGGGCCACAAACTGATTCTAAAAATTCCCGAAAAATAAATCTAGCTATGTTTTGACGATACGATCCCAACAAAACTAGTTTCGTCGAATTCTGAGGTCATTTGCAAAATGGCTATTTTTTGGTCGATCCAATTTAACTGAAATTCAGCAAACACATTTTCCTTTGCCACACTCACATATTAACTTCAAAAATTATGAAATTTGAAATCTAGCAATAATTTGACATCCCGGATCCAACAAAAGTGGTTTCGTCGAATTCTGAGGTCATTTGCAAAATGTATATTTTCAAGGGCGATATATTCTCTATAGCGACCTTTCTGAAAATTCATTTGGCCATAACTTTTGACTCCCGCTATGAAACTTCGATTTTTCAGATTCGTTAGAAAGATATTAACTAACAGATTTAAATATTTTTGGTTTCACTAAAATCCGTTTTATTTTGCACCTGGTACAGTCAGTCAAAGTTTGAAATGAAATTTTGAAACTGCCGCGCCATTTCAGGCCTTGTTTATAATTTAAAATAATTATATTTATTTTCAAACATCGATTCAAACATACTTTTCATCGTTATTATTTAAAAAATTTATTTTAAATATTTAAAATCCACTAAAATAGCCAATTTAAAATTTTTAAACTGGTTCAGATTTTCGGGGTTGTTATAGTTAGATTTCAAATCTCTAATATTTATTGAAAGCTCTTTTCGATACGAATCCAACGGTTCTGGCTTTAGGAGAATTCGACGGTCGGATCTCCCGTAATGTCCATTCGAAGTCAATGGTCGAAATTCGTGAACTGCTGCAGCGCGGCGCGTTCTATTCAGGCCATTATATATATATATATATATATTATATTTCGTTGATTTCCATTTAAAACGTATTTTATAAATCATTTTAAATTCGTTCTCAAAACGATTTCAGCTTCATATTCAATTTCAAATCAAAATTGAATATTCCATATCATTAATATATAAATGATAGTATTTTCAAAAAATTATATTTTGAAATCGATTCCTTTTCGATATTCATTATAGAAATAATAAAATCGATAAAAATATCGTTCACGTTCAGATGGCGTCAATCTAATCAACACGGCTTTATATATTTAAATATTTTCGTGTCCATCCCAAATCCAACATCAAAATCAAATTTTGATCTTTTACTGAATATTATTTTAAAATATTCATTATTTTAAAATATCGTTATTTTAAAATATTCCTTCTTTCGGAACTGGAATCAGACACAATCAATTACAATATAATTTGATTATATGGATTTCATACAATACATGTATACAACAACAGTGATAAATAATCATCCATCATCCAGAGTGCATTCTACACTGTATAAGCATTAAATATAAATATTTAAGCTTACAACAGTCTGTCAACCTATCGATTGACATACAACTAAACAGTTGGGATTAATGTACATCAAATATCATCCCAACACCCGTGTGGGGTTTCAATCAACAAATAATGAATTTTATTCGTGTAGTTGGGCGATGTGTAAAATTTATCATCCCAATCCATATCAGTAAAATGGGTGTTCATAAACAAATCGTCTAATTTGTAAATGAATATTTTAATCATATATACGTTAAAAATTATATTTTTAACGATAAAATATTTATTCAATTTATTTACACAATAAAAATAATATTTTTATTGTTCTAACATATTTTAGAAAATTTTGGTGGCATAACGACGCGATATCAAAATCGGGTAATGTCTAGCATTACCCCTTTCCTGATATCGTCTCGCGCCATACACACATAACAATTCTAATCAATTCATTTCACCCAAACAACCAAATTCCACCAAATAATCTAATCAACCCAACCAAACAATCAAACAAGTCGTCCATGGTATATGACGATGGGGAACAGTTCGTATATGCAATTATAAAATAAATAACTATATAAGAAAATTATAGTGAGGAGTTCTCACCTTTGGGATCCACTCCGCCATTCTTTGTTTTTGAACGGTTCGGGTTTCGCTTTGATTTCAGTCGATACCATCGCCATCTTTTCCCGCTGTTTATATTAAAAATCACATTTTTATTTCAACGCTATAAAAATCACGTTTTCATCCCATTATATATATAATAAAAATCATATTTTTATTTCGTTACATATAAAAATTCTATTTTTAATCCGCTACGCATATAAAAATCGAATCTTTATTCTTGTTACTTCATGGTAAAAATAAAGCTCATATTTTTATATCGATGTTTGCATTATAAAAATCATATTTTTATACCGCTACATATAAAGTAAAGTTCATATTTTTATATCGCTACATATAAAGTAAAGTTCATATTTTTATATCGCTACATATAAAGTAAAGTTCATATTTTTATATTGCTACATATAAAGTATAGTTCTTATTTTTATATCACTACATATAAAGTATAGTTCATATTTTTATATCGCTACATATGAAGTAAAGTTCATATTTTCATTTCACTACATATGAAGTAAAGTTCATATTTTTATATCGCTACATATAAAGTAAAGTTCATATTTTTATATCGCTACATATGAAGTAAGGTTCATATTTTTATTTCGCTACATATGAAGTAAAGTTCATATTTTTATATCGCTACATATGAAGTAAAGTTCATATTTTTATATCGCTACATGTAAAGTAAAGTTCATATTTTTATATCGCTGCATATAAAGTAAAGTTTATATTTCTATATCGCTAAATATAAAGTAAAGTTCATATTTTTATATCGCTACATGTAAAGTAAAGTTCATATTTTTATATCGCTGCATATAAAGTAAAGTTCATATTTTTATATCGCTGCATATAAAGTAAAGTTTATATTTTTATATCGCTACATATAAAGTAAAGTTCATATTTTTATTTCTTTTTTACTTCTACTTTCTATAAAATAAAAATCATAACTTTAAAACGATGTTCATACAATAAAAATCATATCTTTTCGTGATTAAAAATCAAATCTTTTTATGCGATCTCTTTCAACAGAAAAATCATGCTTTTACAATGCTATTTTCTATACAAAGATTATATTTTTTAAAAATCTATTCTTTTCTATGTACAAAATCTAATTTTTTTTCTATGAACAAAATCTTTTTTTTCCTATGTACAAAATCTATTCTTTTCTATGTACAAAATCTATTTTTTTTCTATGTACAAAATCTATTTTTTTCTATGAACAAAATCTATTCTTTTCTATCTTCTCTTTTAACATAAAAATCATAATTTTCTGAAAACAAACAATGGTCTTATAATAAAATCATAAAATAAAACAATGCTTGTTTATATAAACATTACGTCTTTTTTTCTTTTACATTCGCCGGGGGGTTTTCTGATTGAATAAGGGAGGGAGGGGGAAGAAGGCGGCGCGACAAAGTGGTGGTGGCAGTGGAGGGGCGCGTGGAGGTGGGTTGGGCTGATTTGGGAGTTTTGGGATTTAGAAATTGAAGAGAGAGAGAGAGAGAGAGGAGGAGGAGGAAGAAGAGGAGGGGAGGAGGAGGAGGAGGAGAAGGAGGGGAGGCGTCGTTGGTGAGGCGCGGAGGCGACGGGCGATGGGTACATCATGTTTTTTTTTTCTTTTGAATGAACGACGGGAGGAAATGAGGGAGAGAGAGGGGTGAGATAATATATAATTTATTTATTATTATTTTTTCCTCCAAAAAGTTTACTTTTCTTCCGAACCCCAAATCGAACCCAACGACTATCGTCCCTAGCTAATTACCCCCATTCCGAACACAATGGGATATGTTATGCAACCTAATTTGGCTGTTACGATCAGTTTCCACTAAATTTAAAATACAAATTATTATATTTATATTCAAACACACATTTTATTTTACCGGGGGCACATACGGACTCCAAAAATTCCAAAAAAATAAATCTGGCTATGTTTTGACGATACAGTCCTAACAAAACTAATTTTGTCGAATTTGGAGACTGTTTGAAAAACGTCATTTTCCAATCGATTAAATTCAAACTGAATTGACCAAACACGTTTAAATTCACCACGCTCACATATTGGTTCCAAAAATTATGAAAATTGAATTCTAGAAATAATTTGACATTCCAGATCCAAAAAAAGTGGTCTCGTCGAAAACTGAGGTCGTTTGCAGAATCTCTATTTTTAAGGGTTATATTTCCATAGCGACTATTCTGAATTTTCAACTGGGCATAACTTTTTATTCCCGCTATGAAATTTTGATTTTTCAGATTCATTAGAAATATATTTTCAAATAGATTCTAATATTTTTTGTTTCTCCAAAATCCGATTTATTTTGAATCCTATACATTCATTTGAAATTTGAAATTGAATTTTCAAACTACCGCGCCATTTCCAATTCCTTTTATAATTAAAATAAATATTTATATTCTAACTTCGATTCAATTAAATATATACATTCTAATTCTATTCAAAATAAATTTCTTGTCGTTATTATTTAAAATAAATCATTTTAAATGTTCAAAATTCATTAAAATTACCAAAATAAAATTTTTTAATTGGTTCTGATTTTCCGGGTTGTTACAATCTCCCCTACTTAAAATCTTTTCGTTCTCGGAAAGGAACGGAGATGAAATTTGTTTTATTAATCAACTCAACTTTCATTCTTTAACTTTTCAGTTTCTAAGAATTTTCAAATTCTTCAAAAATTTGGCTAACACTCTAAATTTTCGAAAAATTTCGCCATAACCTCCTTTGTACTGGGAGCACTGGGAAAATCCCCAAACCGCCACACAGGCCTCTCCAATCAAAAAGAAAAAGAAACAACCAAGCGGCTAGCCAATCGGCTCATAAAATCATCAAAAACCCCAAGAAATACAATAAACATGTACCTATTTGTTGGGAAAACAAATTTATTCCTCTTCTCTAGCCTCCTTGCTATGACCTGTTCAATGTATGTACATGTATATGTATACAATTTCAAATAATTTTCAATTCAGTCCAATATTTGATACAATTTGGCTAAATGGTTCAAATTTTAATTAATCAATCAATAATCAAACAACACAACCATCAATCAATTAGTTGATTGTCATTTCAAATTAATAATTTTTATATATCCAAAAATCATGTTTTTGATGCCAAGTCACAACAATAGACCTTATCTAGTTTTGATTCTCACACCAATCAAATGAAATCATATAGATATTCCACTTTCGAAACTCGAACATAAAACACTGATGATGTGTACACTATCATCTCCGGGCGACTAGAGTGTGATTCTATATCTATCCAATATATTAAGACTTCGAATACACGTGGATCAGACGTATATGCAAAAATCTTTATATACTTGATTGTCCAAATCAATATAAATTACGAATAATAAAGTTTAAATTTTCAAAACAAAACTTTTTTTCAATTTTATTTTAAAAATATCACTCTTCACACTCGTTCTAGGATACTACCAATCCTATCTCTAACGAGTCATTCTCTTTGGATATTACTAATCCAATCTCTGATGAATTCTTTCATTTGCTTCTAACGTGTCTTGTTCTCCGAGCTCTGTAAACCAAAGCTCGGATACCACCTGAAACGACCCGAACTTCCCCATGAAGGAAAGCACGGATTGCTTTGAGAACACGACGAATCAGAACACAAACAGAAGAACATTTCATTGCTTATTACAACAATTTCATTAGAATACAAGAATATACAGAGTATGAATAAATATTACACATTTACTAAATATCAGGGATTTACAAGTTACAATGCAGCGGAAAATAATACAAAACACAACTAAAAAGAATATACAGATACAGAGCTTTCCGAATATCATTCCAGCTTAAACTAGGATCCTGTGAATATAAATCTGCAAACCCAAAACTACAAGCTGCCCGTGTGGAAATAGGGGCACCCAGAGTTTAGGTTAAAACAGTAAACTCCAGGTCAGTCATGTGACTGGTGTGAGAACTAAAACAGTTATTAATCTTTATTTTAAAGTTAGGTAAATCAAGGGACCACGCCGTATAACACGGAACGGGTTTCCTCCAAAGAATACTAGTGCATAAAAACAACAGCGCAATGCTAAATAAAGAACAATGAAGCTATTATAAGACCTAGGTCCCATCACATAATGCAACGCAAGCCGGAGGATAAGGTTTTTTCCTTATAATAGCCAAAAATGCTTGGTACGTGAAATTTCACCTTTTATTATTACCATAAATGTATAGTGTCAAAACAATTTCAAATATAAATGTATCAATCATAGACGGCATGAGTTCTCCATCCCACTATGTCGCCATACTAGGCTCTACAATCAAAACCACAAAATGTCGTACTGGAAGTTAGGTTTCCATCTGTGAACCATGGCAAGGGATCGTCCTTACCGCTTCGAGACAATCTAGCCCATGTCTCAGACAAGGGCATAGACAAGCCTTGGATCGTCAGGGCCGGTCCACACGGAGTGGATTAAAATGCTTGAACATGCGTTTCCCCGCCCTATGGGTCATAAACTGGTCATATCCCGACCAAACCATCGGCCCCGGAGCGACCGATATAACCGAGGCGCCTCGCTATCCATCATCCACATAAGTAAAACATCAGGGCTTGCAAAACGATGACACCACTCCCAGCTAGAAGGAAACACATGCCCTCCCTGATGTCCTCTCCCCTTTCTAGTTCACACGGGGTGTGAGGCTCGCGAATTAACGCTACACAGAGCTATGCTATATTAAAGCCGTGCTTTGATCATCAACCACAAGACTCTGCTTTTCAAAAGAAGCCCTGATCATTTGCATCTCAGCAAGCCACACAGGCAATTCATGCTATGCAAACGATGTATATCAATCACACAGAATGAAATCCGATGTCAGACACACATCCATTTACAAGTTCGTTCTGGGTCTGAATGAAACCGGAGGCACCTTATTCCTCATCCCGTATGTCCAATACAGGAGAGAGGTCCTCGCATATCCGGTCAATCTCCAAGTACGTCTGGACGATCACCACTTATTACTTTGTCTTGGGTGTACAACCCAATCAAGACATAAGTAATCATCCAAATGATGTGAAGACCTCTGGTATTCAACCACCATCTTCATCCTCGACACATCATCGAATCAGTTATTCAGAATGGGATAAACCCGTTCTTTCTGAATAACTCGTGTATATAATAAACAAGTGCTATAAAAACACAACATACACCTCATTCCAATCCGGAATATTCCTTTATTCAGATATTCTTATACTTTGGGAAAGATTCACATTAATTTTATCAAAGATAATTTCTTTAAATTTATTCTTTAATCTTCTTTTTGGATTTCAATTCAAACCAAATTATGGTTTATCCAAACTAGTCGGGATAAACGAACCTTACCGAAGTAATCATTTGTTTTAATTTCCTAATCCCAACCTATTCATCCAATGAAGTAAAACTGGTAATACTTCATATCTAACACCACGGTGTTATCGATAAATTCAATTACCATTTCACGTTCAAATCTAATAAAGATTTAACTATCGCCTGGAGCAACTGGTGATACTCCATTCTCGATCATTTCCCAAATTTGATAATTTAAATTATCAATTCTCACTTTCAATCTATTTAAAGATTCAATAAAACTCCACTTAGTTTTAATCTTCCCAAAAATCAATATTAATGATTATTTAACTTAGGAAATCATATCCTGTCCTTAACTGGGTTAAAGAACCAATGTCATGTAAAACACGGTTCACTATAAACCCAAAACCACATTCCATTCCATCAGCCTCTAACCGTAAATTAGCAAGTGAACAATTCCCTAAGTATTAACCCCGAAGGCCGAAACCAACATCAGATCAATACCCCGGAAACCATTCAACTTAACTAATCTCAAGTTAGTTTCAGATTTTCTTAACTCCATTGGGTCAAAGAACAGTATTATTAAAGATACCATTCACGACAAACCAAAATCTCATTCCATTGTTAATCGGGTTAAAGAACAAGTGTTATTTAAAACACCGTTCATGATAAACCCAAAAACCAATTTCAATTCAATTCCAATTAAATATTAATTAATTGGTATACTTCATTAAATCTAAATAAAAAGATTTAATCTTTTCTCAACTGGGTTCAAGAACAGTGTTAATGAAGACACCATTCACGATAAACCCAAAATCACATTTGATATTAAGTACAAGGCTCTAAATAGAAAATATATCGGCTTATATTCAATATCAAATTATGGCATCAACAAATACCGTATTGGAATAACAATATATATCTTCCAAATTCCTCCACAATATCCATATAATCACGGAATCCAATATCTAAATATTCTGAAGATAATTTCGATTCAAATCAATTCCAATTCATATATTGGAAATTCTGGTTATTTTTAAAATCACTTCAAATCCAATTTATTTATTTAAAAATATTGGATTATAATTCTAGTTAATAACTCAATCATTTCGATAAAAATCTATTTTTATCTTTTCAAATATGGAATTTTTCATCCAAATTCTTTCCAAATCATGTCTTATGATTTTACACTAATTATTGAAATTTTTAATAATTTTATCAAGGCCCGTACAGTCGATTTCCATAAACGGCCATCGAACTACACTTACAACGACCTTTTTCCAAATTTGATTTGGACATAATTCCAAATACAACCATTAGATTTCAAATCTCTAATATTCGTTGGAAAGCTCTTTTCGATACAAGCCAAACGGTTCCAAGTTTAGGAGAATCTGACAGTCGGATCTCCCGTAATGTCCATTCGAAGTCAATGGTCGAAATTCACGAACTGCCACAGCGCGACGCATTCTATTCAGGCCATTATATAATATATATATATATATATATATATATATATATATATATATATATATTTCGTCGATTTCCATTTAAAACGTATTTTATAAATCGTTTTAAATTTGTTTTCAAAACGATTTCAACTTCATATTCAATTTCAAATCAAAATTGAATATTCCGTATCATTAATATATAAACGATAGTATTTTCAAAAAATTATATTTGAAATCAATTCCTTTTCGATATTCATTATAGAAATGAATAAAATCAATAGAAATATCGTTCACGTTCAAATGGCGTCAATCTAATTAACACGGCTTTATATATTTTAATATTTTTGTGTCCATCCCAAATCGGACATCAAAATCAAATTTTGATCTTTTACTGAATATTATTTTAAAATATTCATTATTTTAAAATATCATTATTTTAAAATGTTCCTTCTTTCTGAACTGGAATCAGACACAGTCAATTCGAATATAATTTGATTATATGGATTTCATACAATACATGTATACAACAACATTGATAAATAATCATCCATCATCCAGAGTGCATTCTACACTGTATAAGCATTAAATATAAATATTTAACACTTACAACAGTCTGTCAACCTATCGATTGACATACAACTAAACATTTGGGATTAATGTACGTCAAATATCATTCCAACACCCGTGTGGGGTTTCAATCAACAAATAATGATTTTTATTCGTGCAGTTGGACGATGTGTAAAATTTATCATCCCAATCCATATCAGTAAAATGGGTGTTCATAAACAAATCGTTTGATTTATAAATGAATATTTATTTTATTCATATACACGTTAAAAATTATATTTTTAACGATAAAATATTTATTCAATTCATTTACACAATAAAAATAATATTTTTATTGTTCTAACATATTTTAGAAAATTTTGGCGGCATAACGGCGCGATATCAAAATCAGGTAATGTCTAGCATTACCCCTCTCCTGATATTGGCTTGCGCCATACACACATAACAATTCTAATCAATTCATTTCACCCAAACAACCAAATTCCACCAAATAATCTAATCAACCAAACCAAACAATCAAACAAGTCGTCCATGGTCTGTGGACGATGGGGAGCAGTTCGTATATGCAGTTATAAAATAAATAATTGTAAAATAAAATTATAGTGAAGTGTTCTCAACTTTGGGATCCACTCCGCTATTCTTTGTTTCTGAACGGTTCGGGTTTCGTTTTGATTTCAGTCGATACCATCGCCATCTTTTCCCACTGTTGACATTAAAAATCACAATTTTATTTCAATGCTACAAAAATCACGTTTTCATCCCACTATATATATAATAAAAATCAAAATTTTATTTTGCTACATAAATAAATATCATATTTTTATATTCTCTATTATATAAAAATTCTATTTTTAACCCGCTACTCATATAAAAATCGAATCTTTATTCTCGCTACTTCATGATAAAAATAAAGTTCATACTTTTTTATCGATGTTTGCATTATAAAAATCATATTTTTATACCGCTATATATAAAGTAAAGTTCATATTTTTATATCGCTACATATAAAGTAAAGTTCATATTTTTATATCGCTACATATAAAGTATAGTTCATATTTTTATATCGCTACATATAAAGTAAAGTTCATATTTTTATTTTGCTACATATAAAGTAAAGTTCATATTTTTTGTTTCGCTAAATATAAAGTAAAGTTCATATTTTTATATCGCTACATATATAGTAAAGTTCATATTTTTATTTCGCTTCATATGAAGTAAAGTTCATATTTTTATATCGCTACATATAAAGTAAAGTTCGTACTTTTATTTCGCTGTATGTAAAGTAAAATTCATATTTTTATATCGCTACATATAAAGTAAAGTTCATATTTTTTTTTCTTTTTTACTTCTACTTTCTATAAAATAAAAATCATAACTTTTAAACGATGTTCATACAATAAAAATCATATCTTTTCATGATTAAAAATCAAATCTTTTTATGTGTTCTCTTTCAACACAAAAATCATGCTTTTACAACGTTTTTTTCTATACAAAGGTTATATTTTTAAAAATCTATTCTTTTCCATGTACAAAAAAATCTATTTTTTTCTATGAACAAAATCTATTCTATTATATGTACAAAATCTATTCTTTTCTACGTAAAAATCTATTTTTTTCTATGAACAAAATCAACTTTTTTTTATAAACAAAATCTATTCTTTTCTATCTTCTCTTTTAAAATAAAAATCGTAATTTTCTGAAAACAAACAATGGTCTTATAATAAAATTAGAAAATAAAACAAAGCTTGTATATGTAAAAATTACCTCTTTTTTTCTTCTACATTCACCTGGGGGTTTTCTGGTTGAATCAGGGAGGGAGGGGGAAGAAGGCGGCACGACAAAGTGGTGGTGGCAGTGGAGGGGCGCGTGGAGGTGGGTTGGGCTGATTTGGGGGTTTAGGGATTTAGAAATTAAAGAGAGAGAGGAGGAGGAAGAAGAAGAGGAGGGGAGGAGGAGGAGAGGAGGAGGAGGAGGGGAGGCATCGCTGATGAGGCGCGGAGGCGGAGGGAGGCGATGGATACATCGCTTTTTTTCTTTTCTTATTGAATGAACGATGGGAGGAAATGAGGAAGAGAGAGGGGTGAGGTAATATATAATTTATTATTATTTTTTCCTCCAAAAAGTTTACTTTTCTTCCGAACCCAAAATCAAACCCAAAGACTAGCGTCCCTAGCTAATTACCCCCATTCCGAACACAATAGGATATGTTTCACAACCCAATTCAGCTGTTACGATCAGTTTCCACTAAATTTAAAATATAAATTATTATATTTTAAATTCAAATGTACATTTTATTTTACCGAGGCCACATACGGACTCCAAAAATTCCAGAAAAATAAATCTAGCTATGTTTTGACGATACGGTCTTAACAAAAATAATTTCATCGAATTTGGAGACCGTTTGAAAAACGGTCATTTTCCAGTCGATTAAATTCAAACTGAATTGACCAAACACGTTTAAATTCACCACGCTCACATATTGATTCCAAAAATTATGAAAATTGGAATCTAACAATAGTTTGACATTCCAGATCCAACAAAAGTGGTCTCGTCGAAAACGAAGGTCGTTTGCAAAATTGCTATTTTTAAGGCTTATATTTCCATAGCGACTATTCTGAATTTTCAACTGGGCATAACTTTTTATTCCCGCTATGAAATTTTGTTTTTTAGATTCCTTGGAAAGATATTTTAAAATAGATTCTAATATTTTTGGTTTCGCGAAAATCCGATTTATTTTGAATCTTGTACATTCATTTGAAATTTGAAATTGAATTTTCAAACTACCGCGCCATTTCCAATTCCTTTTATAATTAAAATAAATATTTATATTCTAACTTTGATTCAAATAAATATATACATTCTAATTCTATTCAAAATAAATTTCTCATCGTTATTATTTACAATAAATCATTTTAAATGTTCAAAATTCATTAAAATTACCAAAATAAAAGTTTTAAATTGGTTCTGATTTTCCGGGTTGTTACATTGGAGAAATAGAGAAAAATATATCGATGATTATTTTGATTTAGTAGTTAATAATGAAAATTTTATCTTTAAAGATTTCATTAAACCCTCTTGGGCATGGTTACCTTCCATCTAACCCCTGGACCCAAGCAAAGGAAGTGGGTACCGAAGTATATATATATATATATAATATTTTTTGCAGGTACACCACAACAAAAAGAAGGCTATTTCGGTATATCTAAATATCTGTAAAAAAATCAGTTTATCGAAAAGCACATGATCCAATATCTCCTGAAGGTGTTATAATTATTTTTGCTCTCTACTATGCTCGATTACTACTTTATCATGATACTTATGCTTTTTAATCGATGACAAAGGGGGATACTTATGCCCTCTTATCTCTACCTTCTCCGAGCTCGGGTTATGGAAGAAGGAACTGAGAAGGAGATATCAGCAACAACGGGTTTTATTATGGGGCAGCTCATGATGTTCATATCGATCTATTATACGCCTCTGCATCTAGCATTGGGTAAACCTCATACAATAACTGTCCTAGTTCTACCGTATCTTTTGTTTCATTTCTTCTGGAACAATCACAAAAAGAAAGAAGTTGTTCTTCAGATAAAATTAATTTCGTCAGTATAACGAAAGAAAAATTATTTAATTTAGGAGATACCCATCTGAAAAAAAAATTAGTCTGGTTGCGAGGTCTAAATAATAGGTATGAATCATAGTTAGAATAGTTTTTTTATTTTTACTTTTTTCTATAATATTCCGTGTTCCAGATATTAGAATAAATATCCGACGGGATGGAATCATCTTAATAGAGATGACAGGGCCGTTCTCTGTATTATCAATAGGATCAATTATAACAAGTCACACGCTCATATTCCGGAAATACCGAAAAAAGAAATACCACAGTCGAACTACCAAAAAGGTCTCTAAATCCAAGTTTTCAATAAAAAAATTTATTGAAAGGATTTATTCATTTACATAAGCGCTAACATTTTGTTGTTGGAATACGAATGGTAAGTTTATAAATTTATGAACTAAAAAAATGTTGTAGAAATTCACCGGGAGCTAAACATTCAGAAGGAAAAAATCCAAAGTGTTGCCATCAATAAAAAAGGGGGATAATGTTGATAACAAGATTTTGATTGATGCCAACAAATGAAGTTGCAATGGGAATCATGTCATAGAGATAAGGTTTTATATATATACATTGAGTCGTGTTAGAATTATGTTAAAATCTATCCTCAAGTATACACGAATGTGCAAATCAAAGTAATATATAAATATATTTATAAGCCTTTAAAAAGCCAGGAATATACAAAAACTGGTCTACTAGTCGACAGGTAGAAAAAGGACCAGTCGACTGGTTAGCCTGTTTTTGTATAAAACGGCTAGCTTTGAAAATTTTTATATATACAATTTAGTTCAATCAGTCAACTAATAATTTTTAACCAGTCGACTGATTCGACCCAGAAACTATTTTGTGAAGAGTTACCATCCTTCATGAAGAGATTCCTCTTCATTAATCAAGGAAATGGACATAACTTATTATAAAAACTATTCATGAAGGATTGCTACTCTTATACTATTATATAAACAACTTCAATCATGTTTTACAATCACTGAATTTTACCGATTTTTCTGATCATCATTCTATTCTCTCCATTTACACTCTTTGCAAATAAAAGCTCTCCAATTCAAATAGTTGTTGAATCCTTGAATCAATTTAATATCATTTGATTCAACAAGAAATCTTCTTCCTTAAATCTTTGCATTCAAATCATATACTTGAGGATCAGATTATAGGAAGGTTGTACTTAAACTATTGGCTATCCGTGTAGATTCAAGAACACAAATCAGAAGTCAAACACTTGTAATTGTTGAAGACCTGTGTAGTTGCTCAGCCGAGAGGCACTCTTGTTGGGGCTCAGATGTACTGACCTATTCTTGCGGGTTAAGAGAGGGCGTTGTTAGTGAATTCCGAAGAGGAGCTTCGGGACTAGACGTAGGGCGGGAAGTCCAAACCAGTATAAAAATCCCTGGTGTCACTTTACTTTATTTACTTATGATATATATATGTGTGTATATATATATATATATATATATATATATATATATATTTCTATAACATAGATTTTACCTGCGTAACTATCGCATATTATTTAGCTAGCATATCACATATATTTTCGTTATATCCATATAGATTCTTTAAGTCGAACACATCGACTTTTCAGTTACATTCTTCTCTCCTTAAAGGATTTCGTTCCCCGAATCTCTAAGTTAAGAATAATGTTATAATTCCTACAACCATCTACTCATCCATCAACCACAGGCATCCATAGTTCTTAAGAATTTCTAATACTTGTATGAACACATGCAATAGTGTTTGTATATATCCTTACACTAATGCGGAAATCGGGCAGTCTACTGATTCAGTCGGCCTCCTTAATGCAATATATATCTGTGCCATGTATCAAATATGTATGCAAAATAATCCTAATGATATATTTATAAATTCTATATGTGTGCACAACCACCACCAATATGCAACATCCATGTGATGAGTTAACCATTTTGCATCCATGAGGAAAAAAATTATAATGCACACACATCCATATGCAATATGTAAGTGTTTGAGCCGATCTAGTGCCTAATGTGTGTGTGTATGCGACCACTGTCAACCACTATAAAACACTTGCATCCACCAAATATAACATGTCTCAAACACATGTTTCAACCATATCCTACCTTCTATAAGCTCAACTCTTAAAATCTACACTTTCCAAGGATATACTAAAGGAAAGCCACTAATCAAAGGAAGAGGTGATAGGTAGAATATCAAAGAAGAAAAATACTTGCAAAATAATGTTGGTAAGAAACTTGAATCTCTTAGTGAAGCTCTTTCATCTTACTTATCTTAGTTACTTCGGGGAAAAACTCTCTAGTGAACTAATCCAAAAGCTTACCCCAATCTTACAAGTAAAGTAATTTTTATATAACTAGGGAAGATTCTACTCAAAACCATGAAACTCAATTCTCACTTACACCGTGTGCTTTATCCAAAAATGCCACAAATTTAGCATTCCCCCAAAATAGATCTGAAAACCAATCTATCCTTATCTCTTCTAGAGATAGCCTTTCAATCACTTAATTATTCGGAACATGTATAATACAAAGAGAACTGAACTGATACTAAGAATACCAACATGACTTACCATTTGGTCCGCAAGAAGTCTAAAAAATTAGTCCTAACCCGATTATTTTCTTCTTACTGTCAAAACAACTCCAGAAATGCTTAACAGATATTAGGGCCATAACTTCACCCTATAAGTCTCTGTGTCATATAAGGCCTAACCATGGAAACCTCATTTATGCCCTAAACAACAATATTTTAGTTTCAACCCAAACTTACCATAGAAAAATAGATAATCAAGCCGATCCTTACGGGGTACAGAAACTACCACTGGGCCTAAGTGCAAAACAATCACTAATGCTGTCAAAGGATAAGGGATAAAATATTCCTAAACCAAATAGGAAAACTAGAAAGAACTAAAAACAGATAAAAATCTGTAATGTCCCGCAGTTTTATCGGGTTATATTTGAATATTTAAATCAGTTTAAATATTGAATTCGTGTTATAAGTGGATTTATATATTAATTAAAATGAAGTTGAACGTTTGAAAATATATATTAAATATAATCGAGCCCATAATATCGCGGCAGTTCGTGATTTAACGTTTTGAACTTCAACTGAATATATATGATTTGTTTTAAATCGGATTTCCTCGAAACAAGAAGCGTTGGAATCTGTTGAACAGTATCTTTCTAACAGAAGTGAAAAATCAAGATTTCGCGCTATAGATTGTGAATTATATCTAAATCAAATATTCAGAAAGTCGCTATGAAATCGTTTAATGACCGTAACGGTTTATTCGATATAACTTGATATCGGTTTCGAATTTGGACAAGATTCTTTTGAGGCGTAGTGATAATTTTATTTTTAGAATTTTACTGTAATTTTTATTTCGTAAAATCAGCAACTTTTCATTTGGAGTATTTTGCACCCTATATAAATATTTTGGGGTTTCACAGAATAAGTTAACCTACCGGTATTATTATATTTTTGAGATTGTGACACTTCGCTGGACACGACCATATTCTTATTTCTGTCCGTAGCAACTCGGACATGAACGAAATCTTAAGTAATGGGATATACTAAAATGTATAGTACCCATGTTGCACGCAACCACAGACTCATGCTTTTGTCTAAAACGTCATGTTTAAGTTCTTTAACTTAGGGTAGCTAGTCCATGACGTATCAACTCAGAATCATGTACCCTAAAAAGAGAAAAAAATGTACGAAAGAAAGAAAATTGTCACAACTACTTCATGGAAGTGTAAACTTCAAATTCTAACATCACTTGCCTACTGCACTCCTACACTATCGCTACCAAGTATGCAGACAAGTAGGAAATGCCAGAATTTCCCCATTTTCGCTACCAATGTATTATCAAATACGTAGACTACACTGTGTTTTTATCAACGCAGGCTATAGCCTAGCTTGCAGATGTGTGTTTAATCAAAGACAGGTTACCCCTATAGTTGCATGTTACCTACAGCCAACTCGAGCAAGGACATTTGTCAGCTCATATATTTCGATTCACCAGATCACTGCAGTGACAAGGCTAATCAACAGTAATGTAGACTTAGCTAGACAATTCAATGCAGGCCTGCTTCTTCTATCAGTGTTTGTTTCATATCTAAGAAAGGACGAACAGTGAGTTTTCATTTCATAGCCTTCCTGTTCTTTTTGAAAACATAATCTACCCTAAATGCAGACTCATGTGTGTGAACTGCAAACTCATACACCTATCGCTGAAAACTACAAACCTATACAAGCTACTGCTTGGCCTTCACTCAATTACCCGGCTATAAATACAGAGGCAAACACGATATTCATCTTCACAACTCAAGCTTTGAATCCAAACAAATACTACTGTATAATATGAAAATAAATACGGTTGAGATCGTCATCAAAAGAGCCTCAACTCGGCGGTCAGTAGCAGTGTTCTGGATGCCGTGAAAGGTCGAAGCCGTAGTCTTTTCTTTGTAAGGTGGAGTTGGAACCAGTGATGGGTGACGTTCAGGAAGCCAAGCCGCGCCATCTGAAGGAGGAGACAAGAAGTTTGTGCATGGCAAAAGAAAGCAAACGTGTTGTACAGTGGAGTGGAAGGATTCATTTTAGCTGGAAGCTGATGGTTCGAAAATACACGGGAAGTTTATGGTGGTAAACAATGGTGGAACTTTCAGTAAGAGAAGGGTGGTGTAAATAATGGTGTACGGGTTATGTTGTTGAATGAATATTGGGTAGAAGCGTTTGAAGGGGTTGACTAGATGGAGAAGAGGGGAATAACAGCGATAGGTCCGTGGTTTTTTTTTTGTGATCAAACGAAGAGAGAATAAGAGGTCGGGATGTTTGGTGCTTTGACTGGGTATCGAGGCAATGACGGTACAGGGTATAAAAGGGGGATCGAAGGGTTCAACTTGCGGTCATGGAAGCAACAACAAGGGAACGTGCTGCAAAAAGCTTGGAAATATAGCTTTTGTATTTCACTGAAGGGGTCACGACTTATTTTAATTGAGAAAGAAGAATCGTAGTACCCGAAACCTTGATGAGCAGAATGGGCCGTAATCATAAGTAAAGTAAAAATAAAATAAAATAGAAGGCCCAGTCCGAGGTTGTATGAGGAAGCAAGTGATTGGGAAAGTGAATGTGAAATGGGCCAAGAGGGGACTGTTTGTATTAGGGCGGCAACACGGGTGGGCAGGTACTAGAAGAGCAGAGGAGAACGTACGGTTATACTTTGGTAATGGACTAAATCGAGAGACAGACCAATAATAAATCGGAGGTCGGTTTTACGAACGGGTGGTCATGTTGGGATCATACAGACCAATAATAATCTATTTTGATTTAATCAATAGATGATATCGATTAAGAAAGTGGAAACAACCAACCATAAATGTATCATTTGTTTTAACCGTTATTGTTTTACCAAAAACACTGTGTGCGAAGCACGTGTCACCATACTTACTAAATGATTTGGTAAAGTGGATTCTTATATTAATAAGATTAATAAGTAAGTAGGCGGAGATTAACTTGATGATTAATAACACGAATTTATTGTTTTAAGAACAATTAAATGAGATATTTACAAATAGATTATGGTTGATTTCATATTAAGTAGATTAGTTAGAATCGATTATTGTTTATTTAATAGTAAATGAGATTATTTAGAAATAAATTATTATTTTTATAGTAATCGATACAGTGAAATTATTTGGATTAATAAATGTTATTTATTCAAAATGAAAAGATTTGTTAGAATTGATTAGTGGGTTAGTCATGGCTAAATATTTATCAAGCAAACTGTTTTGATCAATAATTGGTTATTTAATTAAATTAGATTGGGCAGATTAATCTAATGTAATAAATTAACGAATAGTTGATTTAGTTTAAATAAGATTTTGAAGTATAAGGGATTTGTCTAAGAAAGACGAAGCGAAGAGAAATGTTTAAAAATGGATTTGTATAAGCTAATGTAAATAACCGAGTTTTCAAAATAAGGATATGGCGTCATAAAACCATATTTAAAATATAGCAAGAAGCACGTTAATGGATTTTAAAGTATAAGGGGTTAGAGTTACGAACTTATATCCATTCTAAGATAAGAATGTTGTTGATCAAGGTCTGAGAGGTAATTAAAATACCCCAACTTGAACGACTTCACTATTACCGAAGGATGGTATTTGTTTGTAACGGAAAAAGATGTCAAGATTTTCGTAACGGAAAGAGATGTCAAGATTTTCGTAACGGAAAGAGATGTCAAGATTTTTGTAACGGAAAAAGATGTCAAGATTTTCGTAACGGAAAGAGATGTCAAGATTTTCGTAACGGAAAGAGATGTCAAGATTTTTGTAACGGAAAGAGACGTCAAGATTTTTGTAACGAAAAGGGATGTCAAGATTAGTTATAAAGAGAATATTATAGCGTTTGACAAGTCCTAGAACTATAGCGATAAAATAACATTGTTGACTAAGCTTAAGCGTGACTGTGATATCGAGATTAGTATAAAGGAAATATTACAGCGTATGATAAGTTTTAAACTATAACGATAAATTCGCGCTGTTAACCAAACTTAAGCGTGATTGTATGATGTTTAGCTATACATTAGAATGGATGTTTGTTTTTTACTTCGATAGTTAAATAACTGACTATCGAAGTGTTTTGACCATCGTTGTCAATACGGAGAGACCGGTTGGGTATATTATCGAAAACCACTCTGTATAGGCATAAGCGCTGCGAATTTGATTATGCTGAAGAAAATTGAAGACGGAGTGAAATGCAAGGGTCGTCCTGTTTCAGAATGGTGCTTTCTGTTTGTCCAGTCCCAGGACAACTTGTATGGACGAATGTCTGACAAAGTATTCCTAACGGTCACATAAGACGATCCTTTCAAGATATTACGTCTGGTGGAGGAGAAATTCGTTTCTCTTAGCTTTTATACCCGTAATATTTTTGGGAAGATCAACTAGTGATTTGACGGGTTTGACAATGTGGCATTCAAAGTGTTTGGTGGCCAGATGTTCTAAAAGATAGACGTAGCCTCAAGCTTCACAACCGGGAAATGACAAAAATCGGGCAGGCAGCATGGCTATGTGGGTCGCTCCCATTAGGGTGTATAATTACCTATCTAGAGAAAATCTTTTTGTTTCTTAATCTATCGATTCTGCCCATTCGGGAAATGGTGGTTTGAGCCCAACCGTTGGTGATATACATTCGATACACTCAAGCGAAATGAGTGGTCGGTCATGTGTGGGTCGGGTTGCAAGACGTTCTTGTTGAACCCGGTGTATTCGCCTCTAGAGATACACTATCGTAAGGTGGTCCCATACCTTGTCATAGTTGGAATCCAATCTCCAATAAGCTCCCTGCGGTTTTTGATTTTATACTATGTATGTAGAGCGTGAGATGCAAGCGTTCTGCTATTTGGTTATTTACTTGATTAGACATTATCATAATATCACTGGATTTTTGATATCAAAATGGTTTTGGGTTATAGTAAGGTAAAAACCGTCCATGTTTATGTGTGGGTCGGTCTTACTATTATCCTTTTGTTTCAAAAAGGATTTTTAAAGTTAAACCGTATGGTTGGAATTTACTTACACCAGTCCCATGACTGACCCAGTGTTTATTTTGTTTGTTTTCCCTAAACTCTTGGGTGCCCAAAATTTGAACGGGTAGACAAGTGTTCAGGCTTTACAGATTCACTTGGAGGAGCTGGAAGCAGAAGGCTTCACCGTTAGTATTTAGAGATTATTTCCGCTGTGATATGATGTACTGTACTCTGATAATGGTATGGATATACAAACAGATTTGTATTTCAAAGTTATGTTATATAATATATTTTATTCATTCCGCTGTGAGATTCGTGTTTACTCTGATTCTGCTCAGTTGTGTTCTTCTTCTTCTTCTATTCTATCAGTTCTATCTTATCTTTCTCACCCTTTAACTTCTTTCTATTAATGATCCGGTATTTTCGATGTCTGAACAGTCGACGCTAGGTTTTGTGTCGATTTTCGGTGTCGAAAATTCCAGTTCGTTACAAAATCTTTGTTTCACTAACCCTTACCCTTTCCCTAACCATTCTTGATCAACACACTCCCTCATAATCCTTTAGACATTAATATACTCATGTTGATCTTTTACTTACCATCCATAAATTCACCTTTTTGGAAGTTCCCTAATTAATTGGTTATTAAAAACGTATAAAAATCTATTTCCATATCTTCAGAAAATATATTTTATAGAAACTCGTGATTGCAAGATATTTCTTTTTAATTCCTTTTAAGTTGGCGGTTAGTACGCAACACGATAAAATTCCTATTCCACACCAACCATTTTCATTCTTGCAATAACGTTTTCTATGTTAAACCAGCCTATGGAAATACACCCCTTTCTTTAACCAATTAATACAAGTTTTTTTTCACTAAATTAATAAGGTAGTTCCATCCATGATTAGCCCTTTTGATTATCCATATAGCCACAAGTTCCTTTTTAACACCAACTCTTTCCAACTACTAAACTAAACAGGTTTGTCCATTATTCCAATTTCAACTTATAAAGGAAAGCTTAGATAGAATGCCTTATAACCTTATAACTCAACTAAAAGATAAAGATTTAAAAAGAGTCAAAGGAAGGTTGTAACCGAATATAGGGGATACTTTATTTTCAAAAGAACGGTTGATTTTTAAGAAATGCATTTTCTTTTGAAAATTCATTTTTTTAAAACAAAACTTTAGTGATCTTGGTAACCTTAGGCTCTGATACCAAATGTAACACCCCACATTTCTTAATGTCACCCGTATGAGGATTTCATTAAGAAAGCATGGAGCATTGTAGGTATAAAGATAAAAATCATCATACAGACAAAGATTTCATAAGACATGAAAATAAATTTACATCGGAAGAAAACTTTCATTAATCAAACAATTTCAAAATGTCATGTCTCAAAACCTCAGTCAAAACAATATCAGAGTAAAATAATATTATCCCTAAACATAGTCAAAAGATACAACCTTACCTTGAAAAGAGAACAAGCAGAAATCCATCTTGTAGAAACCCATCATGATAAAGCTAACAAAGAACTATTCACCTTCTCCCTGTAAGCCTGGGGGAAGAAAGAGAAATGAAGAAAGGAACTAGGTCAGACATAAAGCCTGGTGAGCTGCTGGGATTAACCGCCTGACTTACTAAGTTAAGTAAAACAGGTAAACAGTTGTTCTAGCAACATATAATGGTAGATGTCTATATATGTCTAAAGGTGAATAATAGCTCATATAAACTAATATCAAGGATTGACAATTCTTATATAAATAAACAAAGATGATACTAGAAATCATATTAAGCAAACTGATTGTTTTGCACTTCTACTAGAATATCATGATTACAGCAGAATATAAAAGCCAGATTAGGTGTAGCCTAATTACATAACAGATCCCTATGATACACCACTCAGAGCAGGCATGCATGTATCATATCAAGAATATAACAATATGATTAGGCATACCCTAATTACTACCCAAGCGATCGGCTCCCTATTACCTGAATATCATGTGTCCTCCCCGGCGGTAGGGTGTACCACTCCCCTAACCCGGCAACTTCCATCCACAACAAATATCCGTAGGTGTTTTGACGTCTTAGGTCCTATAATGACCCGGGGAAATTGCGATCCTGGTTGTCAACTAAATACGGTCGACTAACCAAACACCCGAAATTTAGCAGAACGTTAATGAAAGAAGTTAATGTGTGAGAATAGATAAGACAGAAAATTAGAATATAAGAAGAAGAACATACAATACATCAAAGTAACACGAATCTCACAGCGAAACGAATAAAATATAACATAACTTTGAAATAAAACAGTATTTATATACAATAACATTATCAGAGTACAACACTTACAAAACAGCGGAAAATAACACTACATAACAAGCGTTGAAGCCTCCTGCTCCAAGCTCCTCCAATGACATCTATAAAGACCTGAACTACTTGACTGCCCGTACAAATTAGGGCACCCAAAAGTTTTGGGAAAAACTAAACAAAAATAAACTCTGGGTCAGTCACGGGACTGGTAAGAGTAAACTCTAACCTCTCTGAGTCAGTCATGTCAGATTTCAATTTCAGTTCAACATGTAATATTCTGATGAACAGAATCAATGTTGTTTAACGATATGTGTATTTATCTTTATCTGCAATTTCGACCAATCAAACAACAATTCAACTAAACACCAATTCAACCAAACAATCATCACACAAAGTCCATCATTATTTATCAGTACTAGATTTTATTTATAAAAATATAAATTAGATAGAGTTAATGAGTTTTACTCACATTGGACGATTATCGTTAAATAACGATATTCAGTCATCGGATTGGTTCAGGCATTTTATTTTGCCATAAATTGAGACGAACTCCAAATCACTCCAAACTAGTTCCATTTTGTAGCCCTCATCCATACGATCCTTACGTGACCAGTTTCGCTGAATTTTGTTTACGTATGACCAAGTTATGGTGTATACAAGTTAACATACATTTTAAATAATTTAAACTTGGATTTAATTATTTTAAATAGCCCTACCCATGTACATATCAGCCCACCACCGTTTGAATACCCGACCCAACTACCCTTCTTACCCAAACACAAAACATATCCTCCTCCATTGCCACATCTTTCACCGTCCACCACTCCATCACCTCACCATCGAACTACACGAAACCACCACCAAACTTCACCTCTTCAAAATCTCCATCAACCTGTACCATCCAATACAGACTCGCAACCCCCTCCTCGTACAAACCCGTTCTCGGCTTCCATTCGCTGCACCATAGAAAGAAGTGACTTCCAACTTCACCAAAATATGTCGAAAAATCCCCTGATGTGCCTATCGACACGCTGAATCCAAAAATGTACTCTGATTTAATCATCATTGCTCCTAATCTCCAAATCAATCAGCCCTTGTTCACTGTATATACATGACTTCGATGAAAATCATAACCGAACTTCCAGAAAGTTATACGAGAGTGAAGATATTCTTACCAGGAATCTGAATATGTGTATTACCTGGTTTATAGATTTTTGTATGAATCTGTGCTGATTTTCAAAGCTTTGGTTTTTACTGTAAAAGGAATAATGACGGCGGTTTTGAGTTGTGTTGACCAGAGGAAAAATTGTTTAAGGTTAGAAAGGCGTTAGGGTATTTATAGGATAGGTTTAATATTTTTTTATTAATATTTTATATTTTATTTTAGTCAATTTCTATATGTATCTGCCTTCTAAAAATCTGCATGATCACATAAAATATCCAAAAATCATGGAAATTGACATGCAGCTAGAGTTTGACATTACAGACCCAACGAAACTTGTTTCGTCGAATTCCGACTCCGTTTGCTCACATAGCATATTTTTAAAGGTTAAAATATAGATTGTTTCTCACATTAAAGTCCCGTATGGCCACATATTGATTTCAAAAATCACAAAAATTGAAACCTAACAATACTTTGACATTACGGATCCAACAAAATTGGTTTCATCGAATTTGAAGGTCGTTTGCAAAAATGGCTATTTTTAATGCTCTAAATAGACCGTTTAAATAAAATATATTTAAAAATAATAAAATTAAATATTAATAAATTAATATTATCGTATATATTCACCTAGAATATTATCAGCTCCAAAATAAACATATCGGGATTTATAACCCGATATTTCAAGTCCAGATTATATCTATATCCAATTTATATAAAAAAATCCATTTATTATATAAATAAATCATTATAAGTTATAAAGGAATTCCATAGCGACTTTTCGAAAATTTGATTTGGACATAACTCACAATCTACACAACGAAATCTCGATTTTTCTGTTTCATTAGAAAAATTCAGTTTAATAGATCCGAGCGTTTCTTGTTTCACAGAAATCCGACTTAAAATAGATCCCGTATATTCAATTGAAGTTCAAATTGCCAAATAACGAACTGCTACGACATTACGGGCTCGATTATAATTAAATTATATTTTTTACATTCTAACGTCGATTAAATAATATATTCGCTATTCTAATCCAATTCTAAACTAAATTATACCTTATATATGATCCAATTCACACTGTATTGTGAATCAGCTATTTTTGACTATTTCGGAATTACAATATAATTTTATATTATAAATATTAATTAAATATTCAATATTATTTAATTAAATAACCATTTAAATTTCTAAATCACTATTTAAATAATTAAATTAATTAATTATTACACCGTCAAAATATGGGACATTACATTCTTCCCCCCATTAAAATAATTTCGTCCTCGAAATTGCTAAGGTAGAAAACTAACCGTATTAACTGGTTAAAATATATTTACTTACTTCTTAAATTTTAGTTTTATTGAACCAATTTAACTTCAATTAAAGTATTAATTCATTTCGAATAACTAAGATTTTCAAAAATTCTGAAAATTTTCTAACACCCTAAATTTTCGGAAAATTTCGCCAGCACCTTCTTCGTATTGGTCAATAGATACAACTACAACTCGCCTCTCTAGGCCATCTCCAACCCAAAAGAAAATCAAACAGCCAAGCGGCTTGCCAATTTGGCTCATAAAACTAATATCCAATATAAAAATATAAACTTGTACCTTTTTGTCAGGCATATCAACTTTATCACTTTCACCTGCTATCAATTCAACATATACCAATGTCATCTCAACCAATTTCCAATCAATATCTGTTCAACACAGCTATTCGCTTATATCCAAACCAAATTCCATTTCAAACTTGAGTTCGATTCTCGATTCCATTTCTTAATTAATCACTTCAACGTATTTTCAGATTCCTATCTCATAATCCAATCTTATTCGGTATTTCCTATTTCAATTCAATTTTCCATTTAACTGGCTTTAATTAAAGTTTCAATTTCTATTGGGTTTTAAAAATTCTAATTTAATTTGTTTTAATTCAAATAATCTATTTCTGGGAGTTTTTAAACAGCTTAGCCTTTTCCAAAAATCAAAATATTCATTTTGGAATATCAAAACAACTTGTTTTCTCAAAACAATTCAAAAAAAAAACTTTGGTAGTTATCCATCACTTACAACTCGAAAATGAACACTGATGATGTTGCGCAGTCATCGTCGGGATTTATTTTCCAGCGATCAAAGTGAATTCAATACAATAACACTTTCAAAACTATTTCTAAACACTTCCATTTTGAAATACATTTCAAAATATCATTCACGATGTTTGTAAAACAATTTAAAAATCTCCCAGGATTTTAAAGTTCTCTTATATCCAATCCAAGTCCATTTACAAACACTTATTCAAATTTCTAGAGTTTTAATTCCAATTCTGGTTTTAATTCAGATATAATCCATTTTGTATCACTTATACGAAATTTGATTGGTTATTTATAACCATTTCACTTTTATAATCTTATTCGATTATAATAACAACCAACACATCCAATATAATATAATATTTCAAATATTAATAATTCCTTTTATATCAAAATATATTTTGGGTAAATTACATCATCTACCCTCTTTCAAAACATATAGTGTCAGTTCATCGTATTCGAGTGTTTATAAACTCCTACTGATACAGTGGATCAAACTGATCGACCATAACTCACAAACAACTCGACCAATAAATCTCCACAATATAAAATCATTTTATATTGAATAAAAAATACGCGCTCATATATATATATATATATACACATTCAAATTGAATCTAGGGTATTACTAACCCCATCTCTACTGAGTCACACCACAGTGCCAAGGTAATTACTTAACCTTCAGCTCTGATACCACTGTAGCGGCTTGGGGAAAATTGCGATCCAGATTATCGACTAAATACGGTCAACAAACCAAACACCCGAAATTTACCGGAACGTTAATGAAAGAAGTTAGAGGGTGAGAATAGATAAGATAGAAAATTAGAACAGAAGAAGAAGAAGAACATACAACACATCAGAGTAACACGAATGTCATAGAGGAATGAATAAAAGATAGCATAACTTTGAAATAAAACAGTATATATATATATATATATACAATAACATTACCAGAGAACAACACTTACAACACAACGGAAAATAACACTAGATAACTAATGCTGAAGCCTCCTGCTTCAAGCTCCTCCAATGAAATCTGTAAAGACCTGGACTACTTGACTGCCCGTACAAATTTGGGCACCCAAGAGTTTAGGGGAAAACAAAACAAAAATAAACTCTGGTTCAGTCATGGGACTGGTGTGAGTAAACTCGAACCACTTGGTTTAACTTTTAAAAATCCTTTTAAAAGAAAGGACAATCGTAAGACCGATCCACACATAAAAACGGATGGTTTTTACCTTACGATAACCAAAATCATTCTTTGAAATCAATATTCGTCTGATATTATAATAATGTCTAAATACAAGTAATGTCAATCTAGTAGAACGCTTGCATCTCACGCTCTACATATATAGTATACAATCAAAACCGTGGGCTCTTATTGGATAATGGATTTCAACTGGCAAGGTATGGGACCACCTTCCGATAGTGTACCTCTAGAGAGAAATATACCGGGTTCAACAAGAACATCTTGCAACCCAAGCTAAACATGACTGGCCCCTCACTTCGCTTGAGAGTACCGAATGTATTATCACTAACGGTTGGGATCAGCAACCGTTTCCCGAGAGGCACAACATCGATAGATTTAAGAAGCAAAAGGAATTTCCTAGATTAGGTGACTATACACCTTACTTGGCAGCCAACCACTTAGCCATGCGACCTACCCGATTTTATACCATTTCTCGGTTGTGAGGCTAGAGGTCATAACGTATCTTTTGATCTTCATTCACTTTGAATGTCACATTGTCATACCCGCCAAATCACAAATTGATTTCCCCAAACATATCACGAGTATATAGCTAAGAGAAACGAATTCATCCGCCACCAAACGTAACTACGTTTGAAAAGATCAACTTACGTGATCCTTTAGATATACTCTGTCAGACACTCGTCCATATAAATATCCCCTAGGACTGGACAAATCGAAGGCACTATTATGTAAACAGGACAACCCTTGCATAACACCATCTTCAATTATCTTCATCATATTTGATTCGCAACGTTAACGTCTATACATAGTGGTTTTCAGATAATGAATCTGATCCCGGTCTCCTCGTATTGACGACGCAGAAATGGTCAAAACTTCGATAGTTGGTGATTTAACTATCAAAGGAAACACGTGTGCAAACAACGATATTATTTCCAGATGGAAATTCTATCGATCAATCATCATTTATCTCTTTAGTTCATTTATCATTAATTTTTTCATTCTTCATTTCCTATTTCCATATATTCATAATTTCTTATTTTCTAAATCTAGAAAATATACGTTATTAATCATTGGAAAACATTTCCGTCTCTTATTCACATGTCACTATCATTCCAGTATTTCTTATCAACAAACATTTATTTTCTATGCTTAGAAAATAAATCTGATTATATTTGGAAAATGTTTCCAAATCTCATTTATATGGATTTCAAGTGATCGTTGTATAAAACATCGTTACGCCCGCTCAATCCATTTATCGCTTACTTCTTAATGTATCTTTAATCAATCTTCGCCATCGAACTTCAACTATTCCTTAGTTAATCACGAAGTCAATCAAGGTGTGGTATAATTACCACTCATACCTTAATTGAACAACGTTCTTAACCTTGCAACAGATAAAGCTCAACACTCTAGTTTTTAACAATCATTTATTATGCAAGCTCTTGGATTTCATTTACGACTTTCCTTCTTTGATAAAGCATTGGTTATAATGATAATGTTATCAACCTTACTTCTGAAATATCTAACTTTAAAACTATAACTTTTATTTCTTAATTTTTTTTAAAAATATTTATTTAGTAAATAAATCTTGATTTAAAGACCGAAAAGTAAATAGTACTTTCCCGAACTCGATATAATCAAATTCGACGTATAAATCTCTTTTGAGTAATCTCTATTTGATTAACTCTTCTTCGAATAACCTATATTTGATTAATTCACTCCGAATAACTTATATTCGATTAATTCACTTTTGATTAAATTATATTCGATAAATTCACTTTCAAATAACTTATATCCGATTAACTCTCTTTCGAATGACTTACCTTCATTATTTCTCTTTCGAATGACTTGTATCCAATTGACTCTCTTTTGAATGACTTACATTCGATTAACTCACTTCGAATAACTAATACTCGATGAACTTATTTTTGAATAGCTTATATTCGATTATCTCTCTTCATTTAATATTCACTGCTGAATTTGCAATTCAAATTATCCATTGATAATTGTATTTTTATTTCATTTATAAACATTGTTTATAAATCACAACACCTGTTTTCATTGTTACACAAGTTATTTATCTCTAGACATTCGAATTTCCATTTATGTTTAAATTTACGTTTCAAAAGTCCAATTTCCTTTACAAATGTTTTTATTTACAAAACCTTTACTTAATTTCATTATTTACATCGAATGTGAAAAATATTTCCTTTATATAATCCATTTAGTTTGATTTCGTATTTAAAATAGTATCTTGTTTCCTAATTCTATTTATACTTCTAATTATAGAATTAGTCATACGAAATCTCCTTTTCATCTTTAACACTAAAATCTCATTTATAATTCTCTTTATAAATGCTGAGTTCACATTCTATTTAAAATATCGGTGTTAATACCGATTTCTACTCCTCTATATAAGTTCGTATTTATATATTCCATTTATCAAATGATAAATATTTTCCTTAATTCATAAAATATCATTTATAAATTAATCGTCTCCATTTATCTGTTAAACCATATTTCTATTTAAAGTCTACTTTGAAACCATCTTCTCGTTGTTCTTTTATATCTTGTCAATTCCCTTTTACAATTCTATTTATTTCCCAAATAAATATTCCTTTTATAATTCTATTTATTTTCTAAATAAAGATTCCTTTTACAATTCTATTTATTTTCTAAATAAATATTCCTTTTACAATTCTATTTATTTATTATAAGATCTATCCATTTCATAAATGTTCATTTTTATAAAATCTATTCATTGTGTAAGTGCTCATTTTTATAAAATCTTTTCATTTTATAAATGTTTCACTTTATAAAATCTTTTCATTTTATAAATGTTCTCTTTTTACAATGTATATTTATTTAATATAAATATTTTACTTTCCATCTATACTATAAAAATTTATTTTTCACATTCCAGTACTTCTTATAATATTTAACATACCATATAACAATGATCGATATCATTCAAACATACAAAATCAGCAACAAATTGCATATCACATCATATAACACAATATATGAAAAACAGTAAAATAAATGTTGAGGAATCCAGTTGGATCCCTCCAACCTGTTTCCCTGCATCCATATATGTTATACAATAAAATTTACATCAATTTCAGTTCAACATATAATATTCTGATAAACAGAATCAATTTTGTTTAATGATATGTGTATTTATCGTTATCTGTAATTTCAACCAATCAAACAATAATTCAACCAAACAATCATCACACAACAGTCAATCATTATTTATCAGTACTAGATTTTATTTATAAAAATATAAATTAGACAGAGTTAATGAGTTTTACTCACATTGGACGATTATCATTAAATAACGATATTTGATCATCGGATTGGTTCAAGCGTTTTATTTCGCCATAAATTGAGACGAGCTCCAAATCACTCCAAACCAGTTCCATTTTATAGCCCTCGTCCATGTGATCCTAACGTGACCATCGCTGAATTTAGTTTACGTATGACCAAGTTATGGCTTATACAAGTTAACATACATTTTAAATAATTTAAACTTGGATTTAATTATTTTCAATGGGCCTTACCGATGTACATATCAGCCTACCACCGTTTGAATACCCGACCCGACTACCCTTCTTCCCCAAACACAGAACGTATCCTCCTCCATTGCCACATCTTTCACCGTCCACCGCTCCATCACCTCACCATCGAACTACGCGAAACCACCCCCAAACTTCACTTCTTCAAAATCTCCATCACCCTGTACCATCCAATACAAACTCGCCCCCCACCCCCTGGTACAAACCCGTTCTCGGCTTCCGTTCGCTGCATGAAGGGAAGCAGTGACCTCCAACTTCACCAAAATGCGTCGAAAAATCCCCTGATGTGCCTATCGACACGCTGAATCTAAAAACGTACTCTGAATCAATCATCATTGCTCCTAATCTCCAAATCAATTAGCCCTAGTTCACTGTATATACACGACTTCGATGAAAATCATAACCGAACTTCCAGAAAGTTATACGAGAGTGAAGATATTCTTACCAGGAATCCGAATATGTGTATTACCTGGTTTACATATTTTTGTATGAATCTATGTTGATTTTCAAAGCTTTGGTTTTTACTGTAAAAGAAATAATGACGGTGATTTTGAGTTTTGTTGACCAGAGGAAAAATTGTTTAGGGTTAGAAAGGTGTTAGGGTATTTATAGGATTGGTTTAATATTTTTTTATTAATATTTTATATTTTATTTTAGTCAATTTCTATATGTATCTGCCTTCTAAAAATCCGCATGATCACATAAAATATCCAAAAATCATGGAAATTGACATGTAGCTAGAGTTTGACATTACAAACCCAACGAAACTTGTTTCGTCAAATTCCGACTCCGTTTTCTCACACGGCGTATTTTTAAAGGTCAAAATATCGATTGTTTCTCACATTAAAATCTCGCACAGCCATATATTGATTCCAAAAATCAAAAAAATTGAAATCTAACAATACTTTGACATTATGGATCCAACAAAATTGGTTTCATCGAATTTGGAAGTCGTTCGCAAAAATGGCTATTTTTAATGCTCTAAATAGATCGTTTAAATATAAATATATTTAAAATAATCAAATTAAATATTAATAAATTAATATTATCATATATTTTCACCTAGAATATTATCCAGCTCCAAAATAAACATATCGGGATTTATAACCCAATATTTCAAGTCCAGATTATATCTATATCCAATTTATATATAAAAATCCATTTATTATATAAATAAATCATTATAAATTATAAAGGAATTCCATAGCAACTTTTTGAAAATTTGATTTGGACATAACTCACAATCTACACGACAAAATCTCGATTTTTCTGTTTCATTAGAAAAATACAGTTCAGTAGATCCGAGTCTTTCTTGTTTCACAGAAATCTGACTTAAAATGGATCATGTATATTCAATTGAGGTTCAAATCGCCAAATAACGTACTGCCGCGACGTTACGGGCTCGATTATAATTAAATTATAATTTATACGTTCTAACGTCGATTAAATAATATATTCGCTATTCTAATCCAATTCTAAACTGAATTATACCTTATATATGATCCAATTCACACTGTATTGTGAATTCATATATTTTTGACTATTTCGGAATTATAATATATTTTTATATTATAAATATTAATTAAATATTCAATATAATTTAATTAAATAACCATTTAAATTTCTAAATCACTATTTAAATAATTAAATTAATTAATTATTACACCATAAAAATACGGGACATTACAGGTCCCGTTGCTGGACCCAGCTCGCTCATGACTTAATAAGAAACGCCCCCTTAACGCCCCCAAAACCAAGAACCTCTTATGATCAAATTTAGTAAAGCGTGCCTTTACCCCTACCTAGTGCGGGGTACATACCATGATACCAACAAGGATACTTACTGATATGGGTTCCACACCTCTTGACACAAGCCAACCCCTAAGCATGTGTCCCCGTGTACCTAGGATTTAAGAGTCCCGATAACCTAATACAAAACAACTAGACTTGGGACCTCTTTAGCTTATTATTATTTAACAAGTGTAACTTAGTAGGTTTAAGTTCAACAATAACCCTAGTTGTCAAATTACTTTTATCTAAATGTCATTAGTGTAGAACCCTTTCCCCAAACAAGCACTTGCCCAGATGTACATATAGATTACAGCAATTTAGTTTACTTAACTTACATCTGGTACTTCCATTTTTATAACATGTTTATTACTTAATATCTGTATTAATTCTAATCTAACATGTCCAATACATATGCATATTTTCATGAATTATGTACCTAGTTTACAACGTACACAGGCTTATGCATATTATCCATTTACCGTGAGTATATACACATTACCCCTTTTTATCAGTTTACAACAAGTCTAAACATGTGTATATTATCCTTTTTTTATTTACTCATATACACAGGTTGTAACTTTCCGTCCTTTCCATTAAGTACAATTAGTGCCATTTATTTCTATCTTATTATATACATATATTCATATATATGTTTATGCACCAGACATCTCACATTAAGCCGACCATTTGTAGAAGCTGGATTTGCCGGGCGGTTTCGGGCAGACTTCTACCACAAGTTGAACTTAACCTCGTGTCTTAGCATTGTTATATGTGTGTTTACGCACTAGACCTCTCACATTAAATTAACCACTGGTGGATTCTGGATTTGCCAGGCAGTTCCGGATAGACTTCTACCACAAGTAGAATTTAACCTCATGTCTAGGCGCGGTTACAATTTTCTATTTATTGTTAATTTAGGCATGTGTATATTTGTCTTTTTTCCCAAAAATACAACATGTACCAGTTTTATGTATATTATTCTCAAACTACCGCATGTACTAATTTAATATGTACTATCCTCAAACTACAGCATGTATTAATTTTATGCATATTATCCTCAAGCTACAACATGCATTAATTTCATTTCTTAAATGACAACATATAGGCATATTTAACATTTTTCAAATGCATAATTTTATTTCTTAAATGAGAAAATATATGCATATTTTACATTTATTAAATGCATAATTCCATTTCTTAAATGACAACATATATGCATATTTTACATATCTTAAATGCATAATTTCATTTCTTGAATGACAACAGGTATGCATAATAATATCAAATTAATGTTCTTTCCAAACGCCAAATGAACATATTTTCAAACCTCAATGCCAAATAAACATGTTTACAAATTTAATAGGTGACTACAATATTCCTAAAATCAACATACTCATTTTAAATGCTAATTAATATGACATTATACTTCAAATTACATATTCCCTTTTATGCTAACATGTTCTTCAAATTAACATATGCAAATTAATGTTGATTACATGTTCTCAAGTCTATGCATTATTGACGTATCTATAGATTAATGTCAAATATTCAATCTATGCCATATTAACATGTTCATAACTAAAGTCAAATTTTTGTTCACACATCAGCGCCAAAAATCCATCCTATTCAACGCCTACATGTTCTTCCTTTTGATAAACCCCAATTTATAACATAAATTCTAATATCCCCAACTTTCCCATTTTTCTTTAATGTTATTCCATTCTTTTTAGTTTTGCGCAAGGCAAATAATACTATAGCTAAACAAATAGCAAAAAGAGGATAAGGAAAAGGTGTACATACAAGCAGGAAAAAGAATAACATATGATCTTATAGGCATTGATTACTTTTCAAAAATATATGTGTTGTGAATCAAACTACAACAACTATCATATCTTTTCTACTTTAAATTAGATGAAATATGAATAATCACAGTAGATTCACCATATTTGCAGATGTAGAAAATCTTCCAAATAGTTGTTGTAGAAGAAAGTCCACTCTTAATATTTTTATTTGTATGCAAGTCTTTTATTTGAATTATCTCTGTAGATTTAGGCTTCAGCAGCATCCCCACCCCATTGTATATATTTTTATTTCAGAATAGATTTGAGGGAGAGGGTATGAAGAAGTATTGTGTAATGGAATGGGAGAGAGCCACCTATATATAGGTGTACAGAGATAATTTTAACCTTTATATATTAGGTTTTTAATCCAAATCGTACACATAGCGCTGAGTCAGCAAGCGTATTATGTATATGAAACAGCCCAGGTTCAAAATGTTAAATAAATTGAACATTATGTCTTTTGATTTATCCTTTATTTTTGAATTTCAAATGTTATATGTATGGGGATTGTTAAAAGACTCTAATAATGGTTAAGGGGGGCTAATTTTTAAATTAATTTTCAATTGTTAAGGGGAGGACCAAAAAGATTAGCCTCCCCTTAAACATTTAATTAAAAATTCCATTGTTAACCCCATCATCTTATTTAATGTAAATCTTAACACTTAAACCCTAATTAATGAGCACAATTTCATGAAATAAAAGCAACACTTCTTTGTCCAAATATTTGCATTTTATTCTCGCTGAACTTACCACGGTCACCATCACAGCGTATATCTCATTTATCATCAACCAGCAACACTACCTTTATATAGCTTTGAAATTTTCCATTATGTTATTGCATCATTTTATATAGTTTTGAAAATTCACGAGTCCCCGTTTATTATACTAGTCGTTGCAATATTAAATTGAAAAACATCAACAAAATTAATCCAAAGATTTTTTTTTACATTAGGTAAGGTGCGATATATGCCACTTAGGACCATTGAAAGAACGAAAACCTTTGGATGATGTCTGAACTTAATATTGGACTACAATAAGTTGACCAACTTTGAAATTGAGAGGTAAAAAAGAAAGAGTGTAGAAACTCATGATCCTCTTACATTTTCTTTAAATCTACTTCTGCATGTTTTCCTCCATAGCTTTCTATTTAGTAAATTGCTGCCAAAGTACAGTTGTAGGGTTGGAGAAGAACATGTGATAGGCAGTAGAGAACGACAAGGGTATTTTTGTCTATTCGTGTTTTTATTTTTTAATATACAGTGTCCCCTTAACAAATCAAAAACAAGGAGGAGTCGCCTTAAAATTAGTCCCCCCTAACCATTATTGGAATCCCTTTAACAATCCCCATGTGTATATAAATATACATATCTTCCTTTATTTTTGCATGTCTTATCTTTTTATTTAATGTAGTCATTTCACCATGTTTTCTTTTTTTCCTTATTTCAATCAATTCATTGCATTAGTTCACCTATTACTTACTTCTTTTAGCGCATGCATTTTCTTTCAATCAGTTTTGAATTTCAAACATTATGTATACATATATCCCTTTTTATATATTTGCATGTTTCACTTTTATCAACACATTCTACTTTCTTTTTAAAGTATGCATTTCTTTAATTCATTAATTCTCTCTTATTTTCAAACCATTTCTATGCATGCCTTCCTTTAATTGCATTAATTACATTAATGTTTCTCTTTTTTTACCATGTGCATTAATTACATGCATTTCTTTAAACCATTGCATGTAGCGTAATCTTATATCTTTTTTCAGTGTATGCGTTTATTTCATGCAATCGTTCATAGCAAATATTTTCATTTCTTTTCTTAGTAATTTGTTCCCTTCTTTTTAACATTATTACATGCACTTAATTGCATTGCATTTTTTATTATTAATTTCCCCTTTAATGCATGTATTGCATGCACTTTATTACATTAACTTTCTCTTCATTTTCTCGCATATGTTTAAATTTTCTTAACATAATTGCACACACACATGCAGATATATATATATATATATATATATATATGCACCTATCAATTTTTATTTTTTCTTCTTTAATTAATTAATTAGCACATTAGATAATTAACCCATTAATTATTAAAAATTTGGGTTGTTACAAAATGCATGTTGTACTCATATGTGTTAATTCTCCTACCCCTACATCAAGGGAGAAAAGTCAATGGATGAATGGTCGAACTCCACGCGTGTCAGATTGTTAGCGTCAGACCAAAAGTGAGCGGGTGAATCCTCCACCCATGTCAGATTGTTAGCGTCAGGCCAAAAGTGAGCGGGTGAACGTAAGAATCATGTTCGCCAAAGCTTTTTGCTGCCCCAATCAAACTATGGGAGGTCTGATGGGTACTAGACTCTGGGCACCAACATCATTCATATACAAATTCACATGAGTTAGTTATGTTAATAACTCAGGAAGCATGTAAAAGTAAGATGAGTGATTGGAAAGTAAGTATGTTGATAGGTAGTGCTGCCTCCTCTATTTGGATTTATGTAATACAATGGTGTTGAGTGCAAGAGTTAGTCATGTGGATGGTCAAACAACATCCATCTGGACTCGGATTCCAAAATTGAAATGCATATATTGATGCATGATTGTCTTGAGATCTTCCATGCATGAGTTAAGGAGTGGATGGTCAAATCATCCACCATGAGTCAAGGAGTGGATGGTCAAATCAGATCCACCTTGAGTTATACATCTTTCCACAGACCGAAGGCATGGTTTTGTAAATGAGTGGTTCAATTTGCCCTATCGTGCAAGTTCTTCATAATTCTGCATGCGGGGGTTGGAGGTCTGATCGGTAACAGACACTGGGTGCCTACACCATTCATATATAAATTCATAAGAGTTAGTCACATCAATAACTCATAAAGCATACAAATATGAGAGACATGGTTAAAAAATAATCCTGCTAAAGAAATGCATAATATTCTAAGTGAAAATGGTATCGCATATTCTATGCCAATCCATTTTTCTTCGTTTTGCCTCTGTCAGGAGATGACTGCCAAACTTTTTAGCTGAGAAATGATATCTTTTCAAATTATTATGGGGCGGTAGTGCCAATAGTGAATAGACCTTTCTCGTGGTCTTGAGATGACAATGATGGTTATGCGGACTTTAATGAGTGAAAGATGAGATTATGTTTCCTCTAGCTTGCCTTCTAGCCCCCATGACACGACCCAAACTTCCCCGTGAAGGAATGCACAGATGGCGTTGAGAACACGACAGAATAGAACGCAGACAGAAGAACATTTCATTGTTAATTACAACAATTCCATCAGATACAAGAATATATAGAGTATGAATAAATATTATACAACAAAGAATATCAGAGATTTAAATACAGTACTGCAGCGGAAAAATAATACAGAACACAACTGAAAGAGATATACGGATACAGAGCTTTCCGGATATCATTCCAGTTGTAAACCAGGTTCCTGTGAATATAAATCTATAAAATCAAAACTACTAGCTGCCCGTGTCGAAAATAAGGGCACCTAGAGTTTAGGTTAAAACAATAAACTCTAGGTCAGTCATGTGACTAGTGTGAGAACTAAAACAGTTATTAATCTTTATTTTAAAGTTCGGTAAAACAAGGGACAACGCCGTATAACACGGAACGGGTTTCCTCCCAAGAATACCAGTGCATAAAACAAGCAGCGCAATGCTAAATAAAGAAAAATGAAGCTATTATAAGACCCAGGTCCCATCACACAATGCAACGCAAGACGGAGGATAGGGTTTTTACCTTATAATAGCCAAAGCATGCTTGATACGTTAAAAAAACATTATTTTGATATAACTATAAGTGTATAGTGTCAAAACAATTTCAATCATAAATATCAATCACATGTGGCATGAATGACCCATACCGCTATGTCGCCATACTAGGTTCTACAAATAAAACCGCAATATCACGTATTGGAAATTCGATTTCCGTCATGAGTCGAGGCAAGGGGCAAGCTACTCTCTTATTCGAGACACTCTAGCAAATGTCCCAGGACCCCACTATGATCCTTTGGAACCTCCAGGGCCGGTCCTCTCTTACTTTTGAGGATTGACAATTCCTGAACACACGTTTCCCGGTCCTAACAGACCTATATCCGAGGTGCCTCACGTTCCAACAACCAACATAGGTGAAAAGTATATAAATGTCAACCAGTTTAAGCACTGACAACACCACTAGCTAGAAAGAAACGTCGTGCACTCCTTGGGTCCTTATCCCGTTTTTGACTCATACCGAGGTGTGAGGCTCACGAATTCATGCTATACACAAAGCTATGCCACACAGGCTGTGCTTTGATCATCAACCACAAGACTTTGCTTTTCAACAGAAGCCTTAATCATCTGCCACTTAGGCGTGCCACACAGGCAATTCATGCCATGCGACCGATGTCCATCGATATGCAACCTCTGAGCTCGTACGTCTCAGAGAAGGGCGTTAAGCAAGAGAATAAATTCTCCGCCGCCAAACAGATGTATATTTAATAGAGATCAATCAACACAGAATAAAATCCAATGTCAGACACACATTCCATTTACAAGTTCGTTCTGGGTCTGAACGAAACCTGAGGCACTTTCCTCGCATATCCATCGATCTCCAAGTACGTCTCGACGATCACCAACTGATTCCCTCCTCTTGGGTGTACAGCCCAATCATGATCATCAGTAATCACCCAAATGATGTGAAGACTTTCGGTCTTCAACCATCATCTTCATCTTTGACTTATCGTCGAATCGGTTATTCAGAATGGGTATGAACCCGGCCTTTCCGAATAACCCGCGTATATAATAAACACGTGTTACACAAACACAACATACGCCTCACTCCAATTCAGAATATTCTTTTATTCAAATTTTCACATTCCTAGGGAAAGGTTCCCATTGATTTTATCAAAGATAAATTCTTCTAAATTTATTCTTTAATCTTCCTTTGGATATCATTTCAAACCATATTATGGTTTTCCAAACTAGTCGGGATTAGCGAACCACACCGAAGTAATTGTTTATTTTATTTCCCAATCCCAACCTATTCATCCCATGGAGCAAAACTGGTAATACTCCATATCTAACACCACGGTGTTATCGGTAAAATTAATTACCATTTCACGTTCAAATCTAATTAAAGGTTTAACTATCGCCTTGGAGCAAAACTGGTGATACTCTATTCTTGATCACTTTTCAGATTTGATAGTTTAAATTATCAATTCACTTTCAATCTAATTAAATATTCATTAAAACTCCACTTAGTTTTAATCTTCTCAAAAATCAATATCCTGTCTTTAACCGGGTTAAAGAACCAATGTCACCTAAAACACGATTCACGACAAACCCAAATCACATTTGATATTAAATACAAGGCTCTGAATAGAAATATACCGGCTTATATTCAATATCAAATTCTGAAACCAACAAATATCGTATTAGAAATAACGATATAAATATATCTTTCAAATTCCCATAACAATATCTGTATAATCACGGAATCCAACATCAAAATATTCCAATGACAATTTCGATTCAAATCCACTTCCACTTTATATATATTGGAAATTCTGGTTATTTTCAAAACCAATTCAAATTCAATTTATTTATTACAAAAAAATAAATTGATTTTAATTCTAGTTCAAAACTAGTTCATTTCGATAAAAATCTATTTTTATCTTTTCAAATATGGAATTTTTCATCCCAGTTCTTTCCAATTCATATATTATGATTTTACACAAATTATTAATATTTTTAATAATTTTATCAAGTCCCGTACAGTCGATTTCCATCAACGGCCATCGAACTGCACTTACAGCGACCTTTTCCAAATTTGATTTGGACATAATTCCAAATCCAACCGTTATATTTCAAAATTCTAATATTCATTGGAAAGCTCTTCTCGATACGAACCCAACGGTTCCGGTTTCAGAAGAATCCGACGGTCAGATCTCCCGTAATGTCAATTCGAAGTCAATGGTCGAAATTCACGAACTGCCGCGGCGCGTTCTATTCAGGCCATTATATATATAATATATATATGTTATATATATTTCGTCAATTTCCTTTTAAAACGTATTTTATAAATCGGTCTAAATTCGTTTTCAAAACCATTTCAACTCTATATTCAATTTCAAATCAAAATTGAATATTTCATATCATTACTATCTAAATGATAATATTTTCAAAATGTTATATTTTGAAATCAGTACCTTTTCTATATTCATTATAAAAACGAATATAATCGATATAAATATCTTTCACGTCAAAATAGCGCATCTCTAATCAACACGGCTTTATATATTTCAATAAATTCGTTATTCTATTCAACAAATGAATATTTATTCTATTCAACACATGAATCTATATTTCTTTCAACACATGACTAATCTCAACACATGAGTACCGTCAACACACGACTATTTTTGTTATGTAATATATTTTATAAAACTATGGTATCTATCGTTTGATTGTTAATGAGACTCCAACCGTAAAGTAGTTTTTAATCTTAAATATGATAAAGATGTAAATTTTATTGTTAAAATATTTTACTCAACACATGAATAGTTTCAACACATGAATATTCTCAACACATGAGCATCGTCAACACATGACTATTTTTATATTCAACACATGAATCTTTATTTTATAATATTCTTTATTTTCCCGATTGGAATGAGGCCCAATCAATTACCATATAATGTTAATTATATGGTTTCTATACAACACATGTATATAAATAGCAATGATAAATAATCAACCATCATCCAAAGTGCACCACACAACTGCATAAGTATTAAATATAAATAATTAACGCTTACACAGCCTGTCGACCAATTGATCGACATACAATTAAATAATTGGGATTAGTGTACGCCAAATATCATCCCAACACTCGTGTGGGGTTTCAAATCAACAAACACTGAATATTATTTGTGCAGTTGGGCGATGTGTGAAATTTATCGTCCCAATCAATATCAGTCAAATGTGTGTATATAAACAAATCGTCCGATTTGTTTATTTTTATTTCATTTTAAATACACGTTAAAAATTCTATTTTTAACTATAAAATATTTTCCACTATAAAATATTTTATTTCATTTCACATCACATCACACAGTCAACTACACATCAAAATCAAACAAACAAGCATACAAGCCGTCCATGGTATCTGTGGACGACAGGTGTCGGGTGCTACTAAACACCGTCTGCATCCTAGTATATATTTCAACTAGAAATAAAAATAAAAGTGAGGAGTTCTCACCGAATAGCTAAACCAAACGCCCCGACTCTTCTTATGTAGGAAATCTTCATCGTGTTTTCTTTCGTCATTTTCGTTGTCCGCATCCACTACATATACAAAAATCGCCTTTTTATATTGTTGCCATGTATATAAAAATCACATTTATATAACCATGCTATATGGGTAAAAATTCTATTTTTACACCGCTACTATATAGATAAAAATTCTATTTTTACCTTGCCATTATATAGATAAAAGTTCTATTTTTACATCGCTATTACATAGATAAAAATTCTATTTTTACATCATTATTACATAGATAAAAATTCTATTTTTACATCGCTATTATATAGATAAAAATTATGTTTTTATCTCGCTATTATATAGATAAAAATTCTATTTTTATCTCGCTAGTAATATAATAAAAGTTATATTTTTATTACTCCACAACCATAAAAATCATATTTTTATTGTTTCTATGATATAAAAATTATATTTTTAACCTTTCTATAATATAAAAATAAAAATTTTATTATCTCTACTATATAAAAATCATATTTTTATATTGCTACTATATAGATACAAATTTAATCTTTTCCCGAATAAAAATCCTAGCTTTAAACGAATAAAAATATTTACTTCACTATGAAAAATCAGATCTTGTTCATTTCAAAAATCACTTCTTTTATGAAATAAAAATCAGTCCTTTAACGAAAATAAAATAAAATAAATCAGTTCAAATATAAAATTCGAAATTTTTAAAAAACTTACATTGCATTTCAAAGGAGGGGGAGGGGGTTTCATCATTGTCGCTGGGGACTGGAGGGTGCTGGTGGCTGCATTTGCTTCAGGGGGGTTTCGAGGGGAGGGGGTCGCGCTGGGGTTTGATGGACGGAGGGTGGTGTGGCTTGGTCGGAAGGCGGTGAAAAGGGGGCGACGGCAGGAGGGTTAGGGGTAGGGCGCGGTTCTTGGATCGAGGAGAGATGGGCTTGGCGGGGTCCTCTAGGGCGGAGGCGCCTGAGGCGCGGTGGCCACCTCCCCCCCTCGTCATCGATCTCTGCTTCCTTTTATTGTAGGTTTGACTGGGTTGACTAAGGAAGAGGGTTGGAGAGGAATATATATAGTTTATAATATTTAATTTAAATTTAAATTCTCATAAAGTAACTTTTATAACGAACTCAAAATCGAACAAACCGACTGTCGCCCCTAGCTAACTACCCCCATTCCGAACACAGTGAGATATGTATCATAAGCTGATTCGATCGTTTCGATCAGTTTTCATCAAAATCAACATATAACCCTATATATTGAATTTGAACGCGCATTTCAATTTACCGGGGCCACATACTAACTCGAAAAATCCCAAAAAATATTTTCTAGCTTCGTACTGACGATACGGTCCTAAAAAAGCTAGTTTCATTGAATTCTGAGACCGTTTGAAAAAGGGCCAATTTCCAGTCGATTAAAATCAACTGAAACTGGTCAAATGCGTTTTCCTTTGCCACGCTCGCATATTGATTCGAAAAATTATGAAATTTGAAACCTAGCAATAATTTGACTTCACGGATCCAACAAAAGAGGTTTCGTCGAAAACCTAGGTCGTTTACAAAATTTCCATTTTTAAGGGCCTGAATTCCGTAGCGACTATTCAGAATTTTCAACTGGACGTATCTTTTTATCCCCGCTATGAAATTTCAATTTTTCCGATTCGTTGGAAAGATATTCTCAAATAGATTCTAGCATTTTTGGTTTCACTAAAATCCGGTTTATTTTGCACCCGGTATGTTCAATTGAAATTTGAAATCGAATTATCGAACTACCGCGCCATATTCAATTCCTTTTATAATTACAAAATAAATATTTATATTCTAACGATGATCTATATAAATATATACTTTCTATTCTATTCAAAATAAATTTTCGTCATTATTGTTTAAAATAATTCATTATAAATATTCAAAATTCGCTAAAATTTCAAAAATAAAAAATTTAAATTGGCTCACATTTCCGGGTTGTTACAATCTCCCCTACTTAAAACTTTTCGTCCCCGAAAAGGAACGAAGCCGAAAGTTGTTTCATAAATTAACTCAACTTTCATTATTTTCTTCACGGCTTAAGTTCTTCAACCTTTCAGTTTCTAAGAACTTTTCAAATTTTTCAAAAATTTGGCTAACACCCTAAATTTTCGAATAATTTCTCCATAACCTCCCCTGCACCGGGGACATCGAGTATTTCATATAGCCTCCCATGGCCTTCTTTAATCCAAAAGAAAAGGAAAAAGCCAAGCGGCTAGCCAATCGGCTCATAAAATCATCATCACCCAAACAAAACAGTAAATTATGGTAAACATGTACCTATTTGTCGGGCAAACAATTTTATTCTTCTGCTCTAGCCTCTTTGCAATGACCTGTTCAATGTAAGTACGTATATATGCATGCATTTGTAATTGTTTTTCAATACAGTTCAATTTGTCATAACGGTTCAAAATTATCAAACAAATAAACAAACAACACAACCATCAATCAATTAGTGGATTATCTTTTCAAATTCATATTTTTGATATATATATATATATCACATTTTTGATGCCAATTCACAACAACGTATTCTAGCTATATTTTGGTTCTCACACCAGTCTAATGGAAATATATAGATATCACACCTTCGAAACGCGAACATACACTACTGATGCTATATAGTCATCAGTAGAATCATCTTCGGGCGACTAGAGTGCGATTCTATATCTATCCAGTATATTAAAACTTCGAATATATGTTCATGACGCGTATATGCAAAATCTGCATATATTGGATTGTCCAAATTCAATACAAATAAAATATTCAAATACGTATATAACGGTTTAAATTTTCAAAACAATATTTTTTTTCATTTGAAAAATATACTCTTCACACTCATTTTAGGATACTACTGATCCCATCTCTAACGAGTAACTCTAATTTGATATTACTAATCCAATATCTGATGAATTCTTTCGTATGGTTTTAATGTGCCTTGTTCTCGAGCTCTATAAACCAAAGCTCTGATACCAAACAGACACGACCCGAACTTCCCTGTGAAGGAAAGCACGGATGGCGTTGAGAACACGACAGAATAGAACGCAGACAGAAGAACATTTCATTGTTAATTACAACAATTCCATCAGATACAAGAATATATAAAGTATGAATAAATATTACACAACAAAGAATATCAGAGATTTAAATACAGTACTGCAGCGGAAAAATAATGCAGAACACAACTGAAAGAGATATACGGATACAGAGCTTTCCAGATATCATTCCAGCTGTAAACCAGGTTCCTGTGAATATAAATCTGCAAATCCAAAACTACTAGCTGCCCGTGTCGAAAATAAGGGCACCCAGAGCTTAGGTTAAAACAATAAACTCCAGGTCAGTCATGTGATGGTGTGAGAACTAAAACAATTATTAATCTTTATTTTAAAGTTCGGTAAAACAAGGGACCACGCTGTATAACACAGAACGGGCTTCCTCCCAAGAATACCAGTGCATAAAACAAGTAGTGTGATGCTAAATAAAGAAAAGTGAAGCTATTATAAGACCCAGGTCCCATCACATAATGCAACGCAAGCCGGAGGATAGGGTTTTTACCTTATAATAGCCAAAGCATGCTTGATACGTTAAAAACACTTTATTTTGATATTACTATAAGTGTATAGTGTCAAAACAATTTCAATAATAAATATCAATCATAGGCGGCATGAATAACCCATACCACTATGTCGCCATACTAGGTTCTACAAATAAAACCGCAATATCACGTATTGGAAATTGGATTTCCGTCATGAGTCGAGGCAAGGGGCAAGCTCCTCTCCGATTCGAGACACTCTAGCAAATGTCTCAGGACCCCACTATGATCCTTTGGAACCTCCAAGGCCGGTCCTCTCTTACTTTTGAGGACTGGCAATTCCTGAACACACGTTTCCCGGTCCTAACAGACCTATATCCAAGGCGCCTCACATTCCAACAACCACACAGGTGAAAAGTATATAAATGTCAGCCAGTTTAAGCACTGACACGACCACTAGCTAGAAAGAAACGTCGTGCACTCCTTGGGTCCCCCGTTTTTGACTCATACCGAGGTGTGAGGCTCACGAATTCACGCTATACACAAAGCTATGCCACACAGGCTGTGCTTTGATCATCAACCACAAGACTTTGCTTTTCAACAAAAGCCTTGATTATCTGCCACTTAGGCGTGCCACACAAGCAATTCATGCCATGCGACTGATGTCCATCGATATACAACCTCTGAGCTCGTACGTCTCAGAGAAGGGCGTTAAGCAAGAGAATAAATTCTCCGCCGCCAAACAGATGTATATTTAATAGAGATCAATCAACATAGAATAAAATCCAATGTCAGACACACAGTCCATTTACAAGTTCGTTCTGGGTCTGAACGAAACCGGAGGCACTTTCATCGCATATCCATCTATCTCCAAGTACGTCTGGACGGTCACCAACTGATTCCCTCCTCTTGGGTGTACAGCCCAATTAAGATCATCAGTAATCACCCAAACGATGTGAAGACTTCCGGTCTTCAACCATCGTCTTCATCTCCAACTTATCGTCGAATCGGTTATTCAGAATGGGTATGAACCAGGCCATTCCGAATAACCCGCGTATATAATAAACACGTGTTACACAAACACAACATACGCCTCATTCCAATTCAGAATATTCTTTTATTCAAATTTTCACATTCCTAGGGAAAGGTTCCCATTAATTTTATCAAAGATAAATTCTTCTAAATTTATTCTTTAATCTTCCTTTGGATATCATTTCGAACCATATTATGGTTTTCCAAACCAGTCGGGATTAGCGAACCACACCGAAGTAATTGTTTATTTTATTTCCCAATCCCAACCTATTCATCCCATGGAGAAAAACTGGTAATACTCCGTATCTAACACCACGGTGTTATCGGTAAAATTAATTACCTTTTCACGTTCAAAACTAATTAAAGGTTTAACTATCGCCTTGGAGCAAAACTAGTGATACTCCATTCTCGATCACTTTTCAGATTTGATAGTTTAAATTATCAATTCACTTTCAATCTAATTAAAGATTCATTAAAACTCCACTTAGTTTTAATCTTCTCAAAAATCAATATCCTGTCTTTAACCGGGTTAAAGAACCAATGTCACCTAAAACACGATTCACGACAAACCCAAATCACATTTGATATTAAATACAAGGCTCCGAATAGAAAATATACCGGCTTATATTCAATATCAAATTCTGAAACCAACAAATATCGTATTAGAAATAACGATATAAATATATCTTTCAAATTCCCATAACAATATCTGTATAATCACGGAATCCAACATCGAAATATTCCAATGACAATTTCGATTCAAATCCACTTCCACTTTATATATATTGGAAATTCTGGTTATTTTCAAAACCAATTCAAATTCAATTTATTCATTTCAAAAAAATTAATTGATTTTAATTCTAGTTCAAAACTAGTTCATTTCGATAAAAAATCTATTTTTATCTTTTCAAATATGGAATTTTTCACACTAGTTCTTTCCAATTCATATATTATGATTTTACACAAATTATTAATATTTTTAATAATTTTATCAAGGCCCGTACAGTCAATTTCCATCAACGGCCATCGAACTGCACTTACAGCGACCTTTTCCAAATTTGATTTGGACATTATTCCAAATACAACCGTTAGATTTCAAACTTCTAATATTCATTGGAAATCTCTTCTCGATACGAACCCAACGGTTCCGGTTTCAGGAGAATCCGACGGTCGGATCTCCCGTAATGTCAATTCGAAGTCAATGGTCGAAATTCACGAACTACCGCGACGCGGCGCGTTCTATTCAGGCCATTATATATATATATATATAATATATATTTCATCGATTTCCTTTTAAAACGTATTTTATAAATCGGTTTAAATTCGTTTTCAAAACCATTTCAACTCTATATTCAATTTCAAATCAAAATTGAATATTTCATATCATTACTATCTAAATGATAATATTTTCAAAACGTTATATTTTGAAATCACTACCTTTTCTGTATTCATTATAAAAATGAATATAATCGATATAAATATCGTTCACGTCAAAATAGAGCATCTCTAATCAACACGGCTTTATATATTTCAATAAGTTCGTTATTCTATTCAACAAATGAATATTTGTTCTATTCAACACATGACTCTATATTTCTTTCAACACATGACTAATCTCAACACATGAGTATCATCAACACACGACTATTTTTGTTATGTAATATATTTTATAAAACTATGGTATTTATCGTTTGATTTTTAATCAGACTCCAACCGCAAAGTAGTTTCTAATCTTAAATATGATAAAGATGTAAATTTTATTGTTAAAATATTTTACTCAACACATGAATAGTTTCAAAACATGAATATTCTCAACACATGAGCATCGTCAACACATGACTATTTTTATATTCAACACATGAATCTTTATTTTATAATATTGTTTATTTTCCCGATTGGAATGAGGCCCAATCAATTACCATATAATGTTAATTATATGGTTTCTATACAGCACATGTATATAAATAGCAACGATAAATAATCAACCATCATCCAAAGTGCACAACACAACTGCATAAGCATTAAATATAAATAATTAATGCTTACATATCCGTCGACCAATCGATCGACATACAATTAAATAATTGGGATTAGTGTACGCCAAATATCATCCCAACACCCGTGTGGGGTTTCAAATCAACAAACACTGAATATTATTTGTGCAGTTGGGCGATGTGTAAAATTTATCATCCCAATCAATATCAGTCAAATGTGTGTATATAAACAAATCGTCCGATTTGTTTATTTTTATTTCATTTTAAATACACGTTAAAAATTCTATTTTTAACTATAAAATATTTTCCACTATAAAATATTTTATTTCATTTCTCATCACATCACCCAATCAACTACACATCAAAATCAAACAAACAAGCATACAAACCGTCCATGGTCTGTGGACGACGGGTGTCGGATGCTACTAAACACCGTCTGCATCCTACTATATATTTCAACTAGAAATAAAAATAAAAGTGAGGAGTTCTCACCGAATAGCTAAACCAAACGCCCCGACTCTTCTTATGTAGGAAATCTTCATCGTGTTTTCTTTCGTCACTTTCGTTGTCCGCATCCACTACATATACAAAAATCGCCTTTTTATATTGTTGACATGTATATAAAAATCACATTTTTATAACCACGCTATATGGATAAAAATTCTATTTTTACACCGCTACTATATAGATAAAAATTCTATTTTTACCTTGCCATTATATAGATAAAAAATCTATTTTTACATCGCTATTACATAGATAAAAATTCTATTTTTACATCGCTATTATATAGATAAAAATTCTATTTTTACATCACTATTATATAGATAAAAATTCTATTTTTATCTCGCTATTATATAGATAAAAATTCTATTTTTATCTCCCTAGTAATATAATAAAAGTTATATTTTTATTACTTCACAACCATAAAAATCATATTTTTATTGTTTCTATGATATAAAAATTATATTTTTAACCTTTCTATAATATAAAAGTCAAATTTTTATTATCTCTACTATATAAAAATCATATATTTATATTGCTACTACATAGATACAAAATTAATTTTTTCCCGAATAAAAATCTTTACTTCACTATGAAAAATCAGATCTTGTTCATTTCAAAAATCACTTCTTTTATGAAATAAAAATCAGTCCTTTAACGAAAATAAAATAAAATAAATCAGTTCATAAATAAAATTCGAAATTTTTAAAAAACTTACATTGCATTTCAGAGGAGGAGGGGTTACATCATCGTCGCTGGGGACTGGAGGGTGCTGGTGGCTGCGTTTGCTTCAGGGGGGGTTTCGAGGGGAGGGGGGGTCGCGCTGGGGTTGGATGGACGGAGGGGGGTGTGGCTTGGTCGGAAGGCGGTGAAAAGGGGGCGACGGCAGGAGGGTTAGGGGTTAGGGCACGGTTCTTTGATCGAGGAGAGATGGGCTTGGCGGGGTCCTCTAGGGCGGAGGCGCCTGTGGCGCGGCAGCCCAGGCGGCAGTGGCGGCGGCCACCTCCCCCCCCGGTCATCGATCTCTGCTTTTTTTTATTTTAGGTTTGACTGGGTTGACTAAGGAAGAGGGTTGGAGAGGAATAAATATAGTTTATAATATTTAATTTAAATTTAAATTCTCATAAAGTAACTTTTATAACGAACTCAAAATCGAACCCACCGACTGTCGCCCCTAGCTAATTCCCCCCATTCCGAACACAATGAGATATGTATCATAAGATGATTCGATCGTTTCGATCAGTTTTCGTCAAAATCAACATATAACCCTATATATTGAATTTGAACGCGCATTTCAATTTACCGGGGCCACATACTAACTCGAAAAATCCCAGAAAAATATTTTCTAGCTTCGTACTTACGATACGGTCCTAACAAAGCCAGTTTCATCGAATTCTGAGACCGTTTGAAAAAGGGCCAATTTCCAGTCGATTAAAATCAACTGAAACTGGTAAAACGTGTTTTCCTTTGCCACGCTCACATATTGATTCGAAAAATTATGAAGTTTGAAACCTAGCAATAATTTGACATCACGGATCCAACAAAAGTGGTTTCGTCGAAAACAGAGGTCGTTTGCAAAATTTGCATTTTTAAGGGCCTGAATTCCATAGCGACTATTCAGAATTTTCAACTGGACGTATCTTTTTATCCCCGCTATGTAATTTCAATTTTTCGGATTCGTTGGAAAGATATTCTCAAATAGATTCTAATATTTTTTGTTTCACTAAAATCCGGTTTATTTTGCACCCGGTATGTTCAATTGAAATTTGAAATCGAATTATCGAACTACCGCGCCATATTCAATTCCTTTTATAATTATAAAATAAATATTTATATTCTAACGACGATCTATATAAATATATACTTTCTATTCTATTCAAAATAAATTTTCGTCGTTATTGTTTAAAATAATTCATTATAAATATTCAAAATTCGCTAAAATTGCCAAAATAAAATTTTTAAATTAGCTCGCATTTCCGGGTTGTTACACCCCACGTCAAGAGAAAGGGATGAGGGTCATATAATCAGATCAAGTCCATTAATGGTAGCATCTCATCTTATCGTTGCTAGGTTTGTAATCGGAGGGAGAACAACAAATCCATGATTTGTAGAAGCTTCGCCCTTTCCATGTCAGGAAGTGGGATACAGGGCATAGGAAGATAGATGTAACGACCCATACTTTACGTATCGATCGATCGTAAAATAATTATATTTTATTCCCTAGTGGTCGGATCATTCTCAAATTTTGATATATTGTTCATGTGGATGTGAGGCATGTCCATGATTTTTACCGAACCCAGGTATGACCATTTTTCTCTAGAGTTTGTTGTTTGGGCTATAACTTTCGATAAGGATCGAATCAGGTGTTGATATCGATTCTAATGGATCGGAATGGTGTTTACAATTCCGTGGAGTGGTCACATGAATGATTTGGTTCAGCGGTTTGGGAGGAATCGCTATTTTAAGATTCACTTGAGAATTGTTTAGGAAATTTTGCGAAAACACTAGTTGAGAGCTAAGTTTTCGAAGTTTCACTTATGGAAGGAAAAACGAGATTTCTGTGTCATGTCGTGTAATGACAAGGAATCGCGGTGGATCCCACTAAGGTGGAAGCAATATAAGATTGGGATCGACCCAAGAATGCGACAAATGTTAGGAGTATCCTTGGTTTAGCTAGATACTATCGACGATTTATCAAGGATTTCTCTAAGATAGCTGCACCATTAACCGAAATGAGAAAGAAGCAAGATTGGGAAAGAGTTAAAGACATCGGTATGAGAGAGATAGAGTTGTACTTCTCCTGAGTCATCTTCTTCGACGTCAAGTTGGATATGGCTAAGGCTCATGATCACATGTCATGGTTTTTCGTAATCAAGGTTCTAAGGGTTTCGGTTTTCCGGAACCCCTTATCGATCTTGTTTGGAGGCTTATCTCGAACTATTGGTTCTCCGTTCTTATTAACAGAATGACCAACGGTTTTTCCAAGGCGGGAAGGGGTCTTCAATAAGGAGACCCCATATACCCTTCTCTTTTTGTCATCGTTGCGGAGGCTTTCGTACGCGGTCTGCATTCACTTATGATAGCTGGGCAGATCCACAGGTTTGTAATTCCTAGTGGATGCCCCCTTATCCTTTCCTTATCTTTTGCTGACGACATCATTATTTTCTCAAATGGTTGTCGTAGTTCTATCCGACGCCTTGTCAGCCTTATTTAGCAGTATGAAAGATGCTTAGGGCATCTTGTCAACTCTGATAAAAGCTATTTCGTACCTGCGGAAGACCTGTTGCCAACATGGACTTCCTAGATCGAGAACTTCACTAATTTCAGGGCCGCCTCTCTCCCTTTGTCATATCTTAGTATAGTTCTATACCGTGGCAGAAAGCTTAATGTCATCTTCGATCCCCTGACTGATAAAGCTAGGGAAAAGATCATTCGCTGGAATGCTACTCTTCTGTCTCAGGCAGGAAGACTAGTTCTTATACGATCTGTATTAGATTCTATAGGATTACAAGTCTTTGCTGTTATGACTCCCACTTCTTCCTTTTTTCGCTCTTACCGTTCTTTAGCATCGTCTTCTTTCTGGAGAAACAAGGACAATGCTAAACGACACCATTGGATATCGTGGAACACCATATGTCGCCCCAAAAGTGAGGGAGGTTTGGGTCTCCGTAACCCCAAGGACTTTTGCATTGTCTTTGCTTGTAAGCTATGTGTGAGGTTTGGAGCGAACGACTCCCTTTGGGAGATGTTCCTCCATGCTAAGTACCGCGGGTTGTCAGGCACAAATTACTCCGGTATCCCATCCTACACTAGTGAGGCGTAGAAGCGGATGCAATCCGTGAAGGCCTTGTCAGATTCACATGGTGGTGGAACCGGTTGGGTGGAAGTTCTTTTTCGATTAAGGAGGCGTGGAATTCGGTGAGGAATCCGACTCCACGCCTACACCTTTTCTTTTTCATCTGGGACGTCCATCTTCCTCCAAAGGTTTCTCTGTTTATGTGAAAATTTCTACATGATGGGTTACCTTTAGATAAGAACCTTCAGAAGTTTGGCATTCTAATTGTTTCCCGTTGCCGTTGCTGTGGGTTGGGATCGACGGAGTTCGCTGGTCAATTGTTCTTTCATGGCTTATGTGCCACTTCGATCAGGAATTACTTCGGGAACTTGATTGGTTGTCGTGGTAATGACAATACGCTTTCGGACTTACTGAGACTGGTGGTTTGGCATCTCAGGTAAATCTGTTCGTTCCATCTTCTTTCATCTTATTCCTTGTCTTATCTGCTGGCATATCTGGTGCTCGCGGAATAAGGCAATATTTGATGAAGCGCCTATGGATCCTCCTACCATCATTAGAAGGGTAAGGAATGATGCATTCCTCTCTTTTCGAGGAAGACCTTTCAAGGGTGTAATAGGTTCCCGCTCTAGGAGATTGGCAGGTACAGTAATAACCCAATTTTTTATATAATTAATTTATGGATTAGTTAATTAAGGAAGAAAATTCAAAAGTTCGCAAGAAAATGAAGAAAACATTAATGTAAAGAAATGCATGTGACAAATTAAAGGTAAGAAAGATTTAACATATTAGTACATGCATTAAATAAGGAGATTTAACGCAATAATGCATACGGTAAAAAGTATTAAATAAATAGATGCATATATGTACATATGTGCAATTATGTTATAAAGATACAAATTTAAAAATGTGTGAGTACAGAAGGAATCAATACATGCAATAAATTGATTGCAACAAAAGAAAGAAAAAACATTGATTTGTAGATATGTTTAACATTACATTGATTAGAAAACAAGTAATTTGTCATTTATGTTCGATTGATTGTCATTTATGTTTATTTGACGATAATTTAGGAAACCATGTAATTAATCTTAATTTGTATGAATACTTATGCTAATTTGTCACTTATGTCAATTAACATTAAAGAGAATATGATAATTTAAGGAATATGATAATTTGTCACTTATGTTAATTGACAATAAAAAAAAGATGTTCATTTGGTACATTAATAGATTGTATACATAAGAATGGTTAATATTAATAAATGCATGAATAATTTGAATGTAATGTTCTAAATAAAATTCCATTTATTTAGCATTGAAGCATAGGCTATTATTTTATTTTTATGTTAATTGGGTTATTTGTATAAGGAAGGTATGTATGAAAGATGGAGGGGTGTATGTAGTTATGGATACATTTAAAAATTCAAATGGGGAAATATATATGTATATATATAAGGTGCCCAGTTAATTAAAAGGAGAAGGTAATTAAAACGGTACAAACATTCAAATCAAGTTAATCAAGTGTTTCTGGAGCGTTCCAGACTCTTCTTTCTGGACTTCTACATCTATATATTGAGCCCTAAACCTAATGTTTTTATCCATAACAAATCTATGGCATCTCTACTCCACTCCAGCCCAAATTAAAATAAAATAAAAATCCTTTCTTCTTCTCCAAGCCAAGAAGTTCAACAAGATTAAGATTTGCATCTGCACACCTATTTTCTTCTAATCTAGTCGCTGTAAGTTCACGTTATTTTCAGATTTAAATACCTAATTGTAATCTTGGCATGTAATAAAATGAATCTATGTCCATGCTTGATGATAAGACAATCTTTTCATATTTAACCCTATCTTTCTATCGAATCCATGATTTTACATGCCTAAGAAGTTATTATATTGATACAATCATGCCTACCTTTGTTGTACATCAGGCATATAATCCATTTTGGTTCATGATGTTATTCTTATGTCTGCGATAATGATTGTATCAGTTTATTCAAGAATCTATCTTCGTTGGATCTAAATTTTCTGTATTAGTGTAAAGACCCGCAACTTCCCCGTAAAGGAAAGCGTCGGATAGTTCGAGAACAAACCACAACAGAACGCATATAAAAGAACATTTCACTGTATATTACAACAATGCATCAGATTACAAGAATTTACAGAGTATAAATGAATATTACACAGAAATATCAGAAATTTAAATTACATAGCAGCGGAAAATAATACAATACACAACTAGAAGAGATATACGGATACAAAGCTTTCCGGATATCGTTCCAGCTGTAAACCAGGATCCTGTGAATATAAATCTGCAAAACCAAAACTACTAGCTGCCCGTGTCAAAATAAGGGCACCCAGAGTTTAGGTTAAAACAATAAACTCCAGGTCAGTCATGTGACTGGTGTGAGAACTAAAACAGTTATTAATCTTTATTTTCAAAGGTAAATCAAGGGACCACGCCGTATAACACGGAACGGGTTTCCTCCCAAGAATACCAGTGCATAAAACAAACAGCGCAATGCTAAATAAAGAAAAATGAAGCTGTTATAAGACCCAGGTCCCATCACACAATGCAACGCAGCCGAGGATAGGGTTTTCCCTTATAACAGCCAAAGAATGCTTGATACGTTTAAAACAAATCATTTGATACTATAATAAGTGCATAGTGTATAAAACAACTTCAAATCATAAGTATCAATCGTAGGCGGCATAAGCGCCCCATCCCACTATGTCGCCATATATAGGATTACAACTAAAACCGCAAATGTCACGTATTTGGAAATTGGATTTCCATCTATGAACCGAGGCTAGGGGCAAGATCCTCAACCGATTCGAGACGCTCTAGCCCGCCCCTCAGGACCCAGACTCAGGTGGGCCCTTGGATCGTCAGGGCCGGTCCACCGATGTGGATTAAAATGCCTGAACACTACGTTTCCCCACCCTATGGGGTGTAAGTCTGGTCCGTCAGCCGACCAGAATGCATCGGCCGAAACCGATATAACCGAGGCGCCTCGCAACAGCAACAACCACATAAGTCAAACTCGTCAGGGCGTGTAAAACCACTGACGCCACTTCTAACTAGAAAGAAACGCAAGTCCTCCCTGAGGTCCGTCTCCCGTTTTTGGTTCATACCTGGTGTGAAACACGCGAGGTAAACGTTACACAAAGCTACGCCACAAAGGCCGTGCTTTGATCATCAACCACCAGACTTTGCTTTTCAACAGAAGCCTTGATCATTTGCATCTTAGCATGCCACACAGGCAAGCCATCCTATGCAACCGATATCAGTCACACAGAATGAAATCCGATGTCAGACACACAGTCCATTTACAAGTCCGTTCTGGGTCTGAACGAAACCGGAGGCACCTAGTACCCCGCATATCCATCGATCTCCAAGTACGTCTGGACGATCACTAACTGTTTCCATCTTCTTGGGTGTACAGCCCAATCAAGATCATCAGTTATCACCCAAACGACGTGAAGACTTCCGGTCTTCGACCATCGTCTTCATCTTCGACTTATCGTCGTATCAGTTATTCAGAATGGGATAAACCCGGTCTTTCCGAATAACTCGCGTATATATTATAAAAGTGTTACACAAACACAACATACGCCTCATTCCAACTCATTAGTCATTAACCGTAAATTAATCAAGAGAATAATTCCCCAAATATTAACCCCGAAGGCCGAAACCAACATCAGATCAATATCCAGAAAACCATTCTACTTAGCTAACCGACAGTTAGTTTCTAAATTTCACGTTCAAATCTAATTAAAGATTTAACTATCGCCTGGAGCAAAACTGGTGATACTCCATTCTCGATCTTTTCAATCTAATTAAAGATTCATTAAAACTCCACTTAGTTTTAATCTGTGACTGGGTTAAAGAATCAGTGTCATTTAAAACACGGTTCACGATAAACCCAAAGTCACATCCCATTAATTATCGGGTTAAAGAACAAGTGTTATTTAAAACACTGTTCACGATAAACCCAAAAATCAATATCTATTCAATTCCAATTAAATATTATTTAATTGGTACACTTCATTAAATCTAAATAAAAAGATTTAATCTTTTTTCAACTGGGTTCAAGAACAGTGTTAGTGAAGACACCATTCACGACAAACCCAAATCACATTTGATATTCAATATAAGGCTCTGAATAGAAAATATATCGGCTTATATTCAACATCAAATTCTACGATTAACAAATGTCGTATTGGAAATAACGATATACATATATATCTTTCAAATTTCCGTAACAACACCCGTATAATCACAAATTCCAACATCGAAATATTCCGAAGACAATTTCGATTCAAATCCACTCCAATGCAATCATTGGAAATTTTGGTTATTTTCAAAACCCTTTTCAAATTCAATTTATTTATTTAAAAATAAATAGAATTATAATTCTAGTTCAAAACTAGTTCATTTCGATAAAAATCTATTTTTATCTTTTCAAATAGGGAGTTTTTCATCCCAATTCTTTCTAAATCATTTCTTATGATTTTACACAAATTATTACTATTTTTAATAATTTTATCAAGGCCCGTACAGTCGATTTCCAACAATGGCCATCGAACTGCACTTACAGCGACCTTTTTCGAATTTGATTTGGACGTATCTCCAAATCCAACCGTTAGATTTCAAATTTCTAATATTCGTTAGAAAGCTCTTTTCGATACGAACCCAACGGTTCCGGTTTTAGGAGAATCCGACGGTCGGATCTCCCGTAACGTCCATTTGAAATCAATGGTCGAAATTCGCGAACTGCCGCGGCGCGGCGCGTTCTATTCAGGCCATTATATTATATATATAATATATATAATATATACTTCGTCGATTTCTAATTAAAACGAATTATATAAATAGTTTTAAAATCGTTTCAAAAGCTATTTCAACTTCCATTTCAATTCAAAGCAAAATTGAATTCTTCTTTATAAATTCGTCTCAAAATTCATTTCTATTCAATTCGAATTTCAATTCAATTTGAATTCATTTCAATTCGCTTTCAATTCCATTTGAATTCGTTTTCAATTCAATTCATTTCGAAATCGTTTTCAATTCAATTCATTTCGAAATCGTTTTCAATTCAATTCATTTCGAAATCGTTTTCAATTCAATTCATTTCGAAATCGTTTTCAATTCAATTCATTTCGAAATCGTTTTCAATTCAATTCATTTCGAAATCGTTTTCAATTCATTTTGAATTCGTTTTCAATTCAATTCATTTCGAAATCGTTTTCAATTCAATTCATTTCGAAATCGTTTTCAATTCAATTCATTTCGAAATCGTTTTCAATTCAATTCATTTCGAAATCGTTTTCAATTCATTTTGAATTCGTTTTCAATTCAATTCATTTCGAAATCGTTTTCAATTCAATTCATTTCGAAATCGTTTTCAATTCAATTCATTTCGAAATCGTTTTCAATTCATTTTGAATTCGTTTTCAATTCAATTCATTTCGAAATCGTTTTCAATTCATTTTGAATTCGTTTTTAAAATCGATATAAATATCGTTCACGTCAAAATGGCGTCAATCTAATCAACCCGGCTTCATATATTCCTTTATTTTCAAATATTCTATTTCAAATATTTCTTTTTCAAATATTTCTTTTTCAAAACTGGAATGAGGCCCGATCAATTACCATATAAAATTAATTATATGGATTTTCATACAACACATGTATATAATAGCATTGAAAATAATCAACCATCAACCAAAGTGCACTACACTGTATAAGCATCAAATATAGATATTCAACGCTTATAACAGCCTGTCAATCAATCGATCGACATATTTAATCAATCAGGATGAGTGAACTTCAAATTTCATCCTAACACCCGTGTGGGGTTTCAAACAATCAAACACATATTTTATTTGTGCAGTTAGGCGATGTGTAAAATTTATCGACCCAATCAACGTCATTCAAATAGGTGTACATAAACAAACCGTCTGGTTTGTAAATGAATATTTATTTATTCACATTCACGTTAAAAATTATATTTTTAACGATAACACATTTTATTTTAACATATGAATTTCTATTCAGTTCATTCTTTAAATAAAATGCTATTTTTATTTTTCTAACTTATTTTAGAAAATTTCGGCGGCATAACGGCACGATACTAGAAACGGGACAAGGCCTAGCCTTATCCCCGGTCTAGTGAAGGCCCACGCCATTCACACATCAATCCAACCATTCAATTTCACCCAAACAATTCAATTCAATCACATAATCAAACTAATCTATGCAACCAAACAAACAAGTCCATGGTTTGTGGACGATTGTGTCGGGTGCTACTAAGCACCGTCTGCATCCTAGTATATATATATATAACTAGAAAAATAAATTGAAAGGTGAGAAATTCTCACTTATAGCTATCCTAGCTCCACGGCACTTCATTGATAGAAATCTTCACCGCTATCGCATCTTCGTCATCTTCGTTGTCCGCTTTCACTACATATGTAAAAATCGAATTTTTACTTCGCTATTCCATATATAAAAATCGAATTTTTATTTCAAAGTTTAATATATAAAATCGAATTTTTATTTCAAAGTTCAATATATAAAAATCGAATTTTTATTTCAAAGTTCAATATATAAAAATCGAATTTTTATTTCAAAGTTCAATATATAAAAATCGAATTTTTATTTCAAAGTTCAATATATAAAAATCGAATTTTTATTTCAAAGTTCAATATATAAAAATCGAATTTTTATTTCAAAGTTCAATATATAAAAATCGAATTTTTATTTCGATGTTCATATAATAAAAATCATATATTTCTCTTGCTATTCTCTATATAAAAATCACATTTTTATATACAAAGATCATATTTTTATATCTCCACTACATATGTAAAAATCACTCCTTTACCCCGCTACTTCCATGATAAAAATTATATTTTTATCTTGTTAGTAATATAATAAAAAATATATTTTTACTTCTCTACATACATAGAAATTATATTTTTACCTCACTATATATATAAAAATTATATTTTTATATTTATTACTTCATTATATAAAAGTCCTATCTTTTCAAATAAGCAAAATCAAATCTTTTATATTTCACTTCATATAAAGAAAGATCATTTTTTTTTTTTTTTTTTAAAATCAATTTCAGATAAAGATTCAACCTTTTATAAATTAAAAATCTAGTCTTTTCTTGTTTAGAAATCAAACCTTTGTTTAACTAAAAAGACAATCTTTATATAATTAAAAATCTAAACTTTTCTCTTGCCATTTACCTATACAAAAATCATATTTTTATTTACATAAAAAATGATAACTTTACTTAAAAATGATATTTTTATTCTCATACAAATGATAACATTATAGAACTAAAGAAAATTAAATAAAACTGTAATTAAAACTCACCGAACTTCGCTCGTCGGAGGGCTTGGCGGCAAGGAAGGGTCGAGGTGGCGCTGAGGAGGGGCGTTGGGACCTGCTCAGTCGGACGTGAAGGTCCCAATGACCGGCGGCGGTTGATTGGTGACGGACTGGACGGTGGAGCGTCGATTGGAGGAGGGTAGAAGAGAGAGAGAGGCATAGCAGAGGGGAGGGGGTGGGGATGGATCGCCGGCGGCCGTCTAAGAGGGGGGGGGGTCTCGTCGTCGTCGAGGAGGGCAGGGGTGGGGGGGGTTTTCGCCGTCGCGGCCGTCTAAGAGGGGGGGGGGTCTCGTCGTCGTCGAGGAGGGCAGGGGTGGGGGGGGGTTTCGCCGTCGCGGCGCCTTGGGGGAAGGAGATCGATTACGTTTTTTTTTTTTTTTTTTTTCTTTCTTTTCTGTATCGAATGAAATTGGGGGGGGCATCGGTTAAAAGGGGGAGAAGATATTATATTTTTTTTTTTTATTATTATTAAAAAGTTGACTTTTTCATACGACCTCTAAACGAGGCCCACCGCCTGTCGTCCATAGCGTTTTACCCCCATTCCGAACACAATGGGATATGCCACGTAGGCTGATTCGGCTGCTACAATCAGTTTTCGTTAAATTTACATTTAAATCACTATATTGAATTTTAAACGTACATTTCAAATTACCGGGGCCACATACTAACTCGAAAAATTCCAGAAAAATATTTTCTAGCTTCGTATTGACGATACGGTCCTAACAAAACTAGTTTCGTCGAATTCTGAGACCGTTTGAAAAATGGCCAATTTCCAGTCGATTAAAATCAACTGAAACTGGTCAAATGCGTTTTCCTTTGCCACGCTCACATATTGATTCGAAAAATTATGAAATTTGAAACCTAGCAATAACTTTACATCCCGGACCCAACAAAACTGGTTTCATCGAAATCCGAGGTCGTTTGCAAAATGTCCATTTTTAAGGGCCTGAATTCCATAGCGACTATTCAGAATTTTCAACTGGACATATCTTTTGATTCTCGCTACTAAATTTTGATTTGTCGGATTCGTTGGAAAGATATTATCAATTAGATCCTAATGTTTTTGGTTTCACTAAAATCCAGATTGTTTTGCACCCGGTACATTCAATTGAAGTTTAAAATCGAATTATCGAACTACCGCGCCATTTTCAATTCTATTTATAATTATATATAAATATTTATATTCTAACGACGACGCGTATAAATATATACGTTCGAATTATATTCAAAATAAATTTCTCCTCGATATTATTTAAAATAATTCATTTTAAATATTCAAAATTCGCTAAAATTGCCAAAATAAAAATTTCAAACTGGCTCGCATTTTACGGGTTGTTACAATCTCCCCCACTTAAAACTTTTCGTCCCCGAAAAGGAACAAAGTCGAAAGTGGTTTGATTAATCAACACTACGTTCGATCTGGCTTCCTTTCTCCAACTCTTTAGTTTCTGAGAATTTTCAAAATTTCAAAAATTTGGCTAACACCCTAAATTTTCGAAAAATTTCGCCATAACCTCCCCTGCAATGGGAGCATCGGGGAATTTCAAATAGCTTCCCCGGTCCTTCAGATCTCAAAAAGAAAAAGAAAAAGCCAAGCGGCTAGCCAAAAGGCTCACAAAATCATCATCACCCAAACAAAACAGGAAATTATGTAGTAAACATGTACCTATTTGTCGGGCAAACAAATTTTATTCTCTGCTCTAGCCTCCTTGCTATGACCTGTTCAAAGATATATATGCATATGCAAGCAAATGCGACCAAATTTCAATACAAGTCAATATTTGATTCAGTTAGGCATAATGGTTTAAAATTAGCAAACAAATGAACAAACAACACAAACATCAATCAATTAGTGAATTTAACGTTTCAAATTCATAATTTTGATACATATACAAAAATCTTGTTTTTGATGCTAATTCACAACAATAGGCCCTATCTAATTTTTGGTTCTCACACCAGTCTAATGGAAATATATAGATATCACACCTTCGTCACACGAATATAAATTCTGACGATGAGTACTCAACCATCAGAATCATCTTCGGGCCACTAGAGTATGATTCTATATCTATCCAATATATTAAAACTTCGAATACACGCGGATCAGACGTATACGCAAAATCTTTATATACTGGACTGTCCAACTCAATATAAATAGATAATCAGATACGAATAATTGATTTAAATTTTCAAAACAAAAATTGTTTTCATTTTAAAAATATACTCTTCACACTCGTTCTAGGATACTACTGATCCTATCTCTAACGAGTCATTCTAATTGGATATTACTAATCCAATATCTGATGAATTCTTTCATATGTTTCTAATGTGTCTTGTTCTCTGGCTTTGTAAACCAAAGCTCTGATACCAAATGTAAAGACCCGCAACTTCCCCGTAAAGGAAAGCGTCGGATAGTTCGAGAACAAACCACAACAGAACGCATATAAAAGAACATTTCACTGTATATTACAACAATGCATCAGATTACAAGAATTTACAGAGTATAAATGAATATTACACAGAAATATCAGAAATTTAAATTACATAGCAGCGGAAAATAATACAATACACAACTAGAAGAGATATACGGATACAAAGCTTTCCGGATATCGTTCCAGCTGTAAACCAGGATCCTGTGAATATAAATCTGCAAAACCAAAACTACTAGCTGCCCGTGTCAAAATAAGGGCACCCAGAGTTTAGGTTAAAACAATAAACTCCAGGTCAGTCATGTGACTGGTGTGAGAACTAAAACAGTTATTAATCTTTATTTTCAAAGGTAAATCAAGGGACCACGCCGTATAACACGGAACGGGTTTCCTCCCAAGAATACCAGTGCATAAAACAAACAGCGCAATGCTAAATAAAGAAAAATGAAGCTGTTATAAGACCCAGGTCCCATCACACAATGCAACGCAGCCGAGGATAGGGTTTTCCCTTATAACAGCCAAAGAATGCTTGATACGTTTAAAACAAATCATTTGATACTATAATAAGTGCATAGTGTATAAAACAACTTCAAATCATAAGTATCAATCGTAGGCGGCATAAGCGCCCCATCCCACTATGTCGCCATATATAGGATTACAACTAAAACCGCAAATGTCACGTATTTGGAAATTGGATTTCCATCTATGAACCGAGGCTAGGGGCAAGATCCTCAACCGATTCGAGACGCTCTAGCCCGCCCCTCAGGACCCAGACTCAGGTGGGCCCTTGGATCGTCAGGGCCGGTCCACCGATGTGGATTAAAATGCCTGAACACTACGTTTCCCCACCCTATGGGGTGTAAGTCTGGTCCGTCAGCCGACCAGAATGCATCGGCCGAAACCGATATAACCGAGGCGCCTCGCAACAGCAACAACCACATAAGTCAAACTCGTCAGGGCGTGTAAAACCACTGACGCCACTTCTAACTAGAAAGAAACGCAAGTCCTCCCTGAGGTCCGTCTCCCGTTTTTGGTTCATACCTGGTGTGAAACACGCGAGGTAAACGTTACACAAAGCTACGCCACAAAGGCCGTGCTTTGATCATCAACCACCAGACTTTGCTTTTCAACAGAAGCCTTGATCATTTGCATCTTAGCATGCCACACAGGCAAGCCATCCTATGCAACCGATATCAGTCACACAGAATGAAATCCGATGTCAGACACACAGTCCATTTACAAGTCCGTTCTGGGTCTGAACGAAACCGGAGGCACCTAGTACCCCGCATATCCATCGATCTCCAAGTACGTCTGGACGATCACTAACTGTTTCCATCTTCTTGGGTGTACAGCCCAATCAAGATCATCAGTTATCACCCAAACGACGTGAAGACTTCCGGTCTTCGACCATCGTCTTCATCTTCGACTTATCGTCGTATCAGTTATTCAGAATGGGATAAACCCGGTCTTTCCGAATAACTCGCGTATATATTATAAAAGTGTTACACAAACACAACATACGCCTCATTCCAACTCATTAGTCATTAACCGTAAATTAATCAAGAGAATAATTCCCCAAATATTAACCCCGAAGGCCGAAACCAACATCAGATCAATATCCAGAAAACCATTCTACTTAGCTAACCGACAGTTAGTTTCTAAATTTCACGTTCAAATCTAATTAAAGATTTAACTATCGCCTGGAGCAAAACTGGTGATACTCCATTCTCGATCTTTTCAATCTAATTAAAGATTCATTAAAACTCCACTTAGTTTTAATCTGTGACTGGGTTAAAGAATCAGTGTCATTTAAAACACGGTTCACGATAAACCCAAAGTCACATCCCATTAATTATCGGGTTAAAGAACAAGTGTTATTTAAAACACTGTTCACGATAAACCCAAAAATCAATATCTATTCAATTCCAATTAAATATTATTTAATTGGTACACTTCATTAAATCTAAATAAAAAGATTTAATCTTTTTTCAACTGGGTTCAAGAACAGTGTTAGTGAAGACACCATTCACGACAAACCCAAATCACATTTGATATTCAATATAAGGCTCTGAATAGAAAATATATCGGCTTATATTCAACATCAAATTCTACGATTAACAAATGTCGTATTGGAAATAACGATATACATATATATCTTTCAAATTTCCGTAACAACACCCGTATAATCACAAATTCCAACATCGAAATATTCCGAAGACAATTTCGATTCAAATCCACTCCAATGCAATCATTGGAAATTTTGGTTATTTTCAAAACCCTTTTCAAATTCAATTTATTTATCTAAAAATAAATAGAATTATAATTCTAGTTCAAAACTAGTTCATTTCGATAAAAATCTATTTTTATCTTTTCAAATAGGGAGTTTTTCATCCCAATTCTTTCTAAATCATTTCTTATGATTTTACACAAATTATTACTATTTTTAATAATTTTATCAAGGCCCGTACAGTCGATTTCCAACAATGGCCATCGAACTGCACTTACAGCGACCTTTTTCGAATTTGATTTGGACGTATCTCCAAATCCAACCGTTAGATTTCAAATTTCTAATATTCGTTAGAAAGCTCTTTTCGATACGAACCCAACGGTTCCGGTTTTAGGAGAATCCGACGGTCGGATCTCCCGTAACGTCCATTTGAAATCAATGGTCGAAATTCGCGAACTGCCGCGGCGCGGCGCGTTCTATTCAGGCCATTATATTATATATATAATATATATAATATATACTTCGTCGATTTCTAATTAAAACGAATTATATAAATAGTTTTAAAATCGTTTCAAAAGCTATTTCAACTTCCATTTCAATTCAAAGCAAAATTGAATTCTTCTTTATAAATTCGTCTCAAAATTCATTTCTATTCAATTCGAATTTCAATTCAATTTGAATTCATTTCAATTCGCTTTCAATTCCATTTGAATTCGTTTTCAATTCAATTCATTTCGAAATCGTTTTCAATTCAATTCATTTCGAAATCGTTTTCAATTCAATTCATTTCGAAATCGTTTTCAATTCAATTCATTTCGAAATCGTTTTCAATTCAATTCATTTCGAAATCGTTTTCAATTCAATTCATTTCGAAATCGTTTTCAATTCATTTTGAATTCGTTTTCAATTCAATTCATTTCGAAATCGTTTTCAATTCAATTCATTTCGAAATCGTTTTCAATTCAATTCATTTCGAAATCGTTTTCAATTCAATTCATTTCGAAATCGTTTTCAATTCATTTTGAATTCGTTTTCAATTCAATTCATTTCGAAATCGTTTTCAATTCAATTCATTTCGAAATCGTTTTCAATTCAATTCATTTCGAAATCGTTTTCAATTCATTTTGAATTCGTTTTCAATTCAATTCATTTCGAAATCGTTTTCAATTCATTTTGAATTCGTTTTTAAAATCGATATAAATATCGTTCACGTCAAAATGGCGTCAATCTAATCAACCCGGCTTCATATATTCCTTTATTTTCAAATATTCTATTTCAAATATTTCTTTTTCAAATATTTCTTTTTCAAAACTGGAATGAGGCCCGATCAATTACCATATAAAATTAATTATATGGATTTTCATACAACACATGTATATAATAGCATTGAAAATAATCAACCATCAACCAAAGTGCACTACACTGTATAAGCATCAAATATAGATATTCAACGCTTATAACAGCCTGTCAATCAATCGATCGACATATTTAATCAATCAGGATGAGTGAACTTCAAATTTCATCCTAACACCCGTGTGGGGTTTCAAACAATCAAACACATATTTTATTTGTGCAGTTAGGCGATGTGTAAAATTTATCGACCCAATCAACGTCATTCAAATAGGTGTACATAAACAAACCGTCTGGTTTGTAAATGAATATTTATTTATTCACATTCACGTTAAAAATTATATTTTTAACGATAACACATTTTATTTTAACATATGAATTTCTATTCAGTTCATTCTTTAAATAAAATGCTATTTTTATTTTTCTAACTTATTTTAGAAAATTTCGGCGGCATAACGGCACGATACTAGAAACGGGACAAGGCCTAGCCTTATCCCCGGTCTAGTGAAGGCCCACGCCATTCACACATCAATCCAACCATTCAATTTCACCCAAACAATTCAATTCAATCACATAATCAAACTAATCTATGCAACCAAACAAACAAGTCCATGGTTTGTGGACGATTGTGTCGGGTGCTACTAAGCACCGTCTGCATCCTAGTATATATATATATAACTAGAAAAATAAATTGAAAGGTGAGAAATTCTCACTTATAGCTATCCTAGCTCCACGGCACTTCATTGATAGAAATCTTCACCGCTATCGCATCTTCGTCATCTTCGTTGTCCGCTTTCACTACATATGTAAAAATCGAATTTTTACTTCGCTATTCCATATATAAAAATCGAATTTTTATTTCAAAGTTTAATATATAAAATCGAATTTTTATTTCAAAGTTCAATATATAAAAATCGAATTTTTATTTCAAAGTTCAATATATAAAAATCGAATTTTTATTTCAAAGTTCAATATATAAAAATCGAATTTTTATTTCAAAGTTCAATATATAAAAATCGAATTTTTATTTCAAAGTTCAATATATAAAAATCGAATTTTTATTTCAAAGTTCAATATATAAAAATCGAATTTTTATTTCGATGTTCATATAATAAAAATCATATATTTCTCTTGCTATTCTCTATATAAAAATCACATTTTTATATACAAAGATCATATTTTTATATCTCCACTACATATGTAAAAATCACTCCTTTACCCCGCTACTTCCATGATAAAAATTATATTTTTATCTTGTTAGTAATATAATAAAAAATATATTTTTACTTCTCTACATACATAGAAATTATATTTTTACCTCACTATATATATAAAAATTATATTTTTATATTTATTACTTCATTATATAAAAGTCCTATCTTTTCAAATAAGCAAAATCAAATCTTTTATATTTCACTTCATATAAAGAAAGATCATTTTTTTTTTTTTTTTTTAAAATCAATTTCAGATAAAGATTCAACCTTTTATAAATTAAAAATCTAGTCTTTTCTTGTTTAGAAATCAAACCTTTGTTTAACTAAAAAGACAATCTTTATATAATTAAAAATCTAAACTTTTCTCTTGCCATTTACCTATACAAAAATCATATTTTTATTTACATAAAAAATGATAACTTTACTTAAAAATGATATTTTTATTCTCATACAAATGATAACATTATAGAACTAAAGAAAATTAAATAAAACTGTAATTAAAACTCACCGAACTTCGCTCGTCGGAGGGCTTGGCGGCAAGGAAGGGTCGAGGTGGCGCTGAGGAGGGGCGTTGGGACCTGCTCAGTCGGACGTGAAGGTCCCAATGACCGGCGGCGGTTGATTGGTGACGGACTGGACGGTGGAGCGTCGATTGGAGGAGGGTAGAAGAGAGAGAGAGGCATAGCAGAGGGGAGGGGGTGGGGATGGATCGCCGGCGGCCGTCTAAGAGGGGGGGGGGTCTCGTCGTCGTCGAGGAGGGCAGGGGTGGGGGGGGTTTTCGCCGTCGCGGCCGTCTAAGAGGGGGGGGGGTCTCGTCGTCGTCGAGGAGGGCAGGGGTGGGGGGGGGGTTTCGCCGTCGCGGCGCCTTGGGGGAAGGAGATCGATTACGTTTTTTTTTTTTTTTTTTTTTCTTTCTTTTCTGTATCGAATGAAATTGGGGGGGGCATCGGTTAAAAGGGGGAGAAGATATTATATTTTTTTTTTTATTATTATTAAAAAGTTGACTTTTTCATACGACCTCTAAACGAGGCCCACCGCCTGTCGTCCATAGCGTTTTACCCCCATTCCGAACACAATGGGATATGCCACGTAGGCTGATTCGGCTGCTACAATCAGTTTTCGTTAAATTTACATTTAAATCACTATATTGAATTTTAAACGTACATTTCAAATTACCGGGGCCACATACTAACTCGAAAAATTCCAGAAAAATATTTTCTAGCTTCGTATTGACGATACGGTCCTAACAAAACTAGTTTCGTCGAATTCTGAGACCGTTTGAAAAATGGCCAATTTCCAGTCGATTAAAATCAACTGAAACTGGTCAAATGCGTTTTCCTTTGCCACGCTCACATATTGATTCGAAAAATTATGAAATTTGAAACCTAGCAATAACTTTACATCCCGGACCCAACAAAACTGGTTTCATCGAAATCCGAGGTCGTTTGCAAAATGTCCATTTTTAAGGGCCTGAATTCCATAGCGACTATTCAGAATTTTCAACTGGACATATCTTTTGATTCTCGCTACTAAATTTTGATTTGTCGGATTCGTTGGAAAGATATTATCAATTAGATCCTAATGTTTTTGGTTTCACTAAAATCCAGATTGTTTTGCACCCGGTACATTCAATTGAAGTTTAAAATCGAATTATCGAACTACCGCGCCATTTTCAATTCTATTTATAATTATATATAAATATTTATATTCTAACGACGACGCGTATAAATATATACGTTCGAATTATATTCAAAATAAATTTCTCCTCGATATTATTTAAAATAATTCATTTTAAATATTCAAAATTCGCTAAAATTGCCAAAATAAAAATTTCAAACTGGCTCGCATTTTACGGGTTGTTACAATTAGGTCTGTTGTTACATGCCTATTTTTATGCCTATTCTTATTTTTATGCTCCTTCTCTCTCTTCCCCTATTTCCTTTTTCTTTAATGAACCTGGGTTACCTTCGAATCTAGGCTGAAATCACGAAATACGAATGATTGGAATACGGGGAATATTTGGGTATAACCTATTTTGGTTAAATATTGGGCATAATGTATTTGGTGAAATAATTGGGCATAACATATTTGGTGAAATTGTTGGGTATAACTTGTAATTGCTATTGGGGCATTATTATCATTATAACTGCAAGTTTGGGTTAATTGGCATGTAAACCAAGTTTTGGGCGTAATCTGCAAACTGAAATATTAAAACTAGATTGGGCAAAATTATTGGTTGGGACGCCAAGCATAATGTATATTATGATTTTGGAGCATGATTATTATTGTAAATTTGGGAAGATTGGGTGTAGCCTATTTTGATTAATAACTGGTAATTGAATTTGTTGGGTATAACTTGAGAATTGAAACATGACTAGTTTTGTGAAATTGGGATAATTAGCATGTAAAATCTAGACTTAGACATGTACGGTAAATATGTAATTTGGCTAAAAGATGAACATGCCTGACCCGAGGTTAGATTGAGTTGCGGTGTAAAACTGCCCGGAATCGCCCGGCACATCCAGTAACTGCAACAACACAGTTCTAATGTGAGAGGTTAGCTCATTTAACCCAAAACCCGAGGTTAGGATGAGTTTGCGGTAGAAGTCTGTCCGGAACCGCCCGGCACATCCAACAACCGCAAACAACAGTTCTAATGTGAGAGGTTGGGGTATTAATAAATTAATTAATGCAAAACAGACATGCTAAGAATGGTAAGGTTAAGTGACATATGAATAGGTGACACTTAACCAATACAACTTGTTAATTAGACAAGTCGGTGAGGTTAAGTAAATTTAGAACACTTAACCATTATAACATGTTAATTAGACAAGAAGGTGGGGTTAAGTAAATTTAGAAAACTTAACCGTTATAACATGTTAATTAGACAAGAAGGTGGGGTTAAGTAAATTTAGAACACTGAACCGTTATAACATGTTAATTAGACAAGTGGGTGGGGTTAAGTAAATTTAGAACACTTAATCGTTATAACATGTTAATTAGACAAGAAGGTGGGGTTAAGTAAATTTAGAACACTTAACCGTTATAACATGTTAATTAGATAAGAAAGTGGGGTTAAGTAAATTTAGAACACTTAACCATTATAACATGTTATTTAGAAAAGAAGGTGGGGTTAAGTAAATTTAGAACACTTAACCGTTATAACATGTTAATTAGACAAGAAGGTGGGTTTAAGTAAATTTAGAACACTTAACTATTATAACATGTTAATTAGACAAGAAAGTAGGGTTAAGTTAATAAGAAACACTTAACCAATATAACATGACGAACGAGTGGGGTTAAGTTAATAATAAACACTTAACCAATGTAACATGATGAACGAGTGGGGTTCAGTTAATAAGAAACACTTAACCAATGTAACATGATGAACGAGTGGGATTAAGTTAATGGGAAACACTTGACCAATATAACACGATGAATGAACAGGGTTAAGTTGATAGGAAACACTTAACCAATACAACATGATGTGTGGGTGGGTTAAGATAACATGAATGGACAGCACTTAACCAATATTACATGAACAAAGTGGATAGGGTTAAGGCAAGCTTAACCAATAAAACATATTGACTTGATCAGTGAGAAGGTTAAGTACATCTCGTGTAGGTGGGTAATTTTAGTATATATATAGGCTCTCAAACTTAACCGTTAAATAAACATGTTCGAATCAGTGGGAGGATTAAGTACATCTCGTGTATGTGGGTAATATTTGTATATATAGGCCCACAAACTTAACCAGTAGGAAACCCTAGTAATGGGGACCCATTTCAACAGTAACCCACATAGATGTATCATGGTACCCTGGACTATGAAGGGTGGGGCACGAGTAGTGGGCTGATTATAAGCGGTCAAAATAGCAGCAGGGGGTGTAGTAGTGTAGTTCCGACGTAGTATGGGCGTGCACGTGCTCCGAAGTGGAGAAGCGGGAACTAGGCATCAGTAGTATACACTATGCAACTTGAATCATGTCGGGTCGCTATCATAGGGATTGATACACCTTATGGTGGAGCTAGCACAGGGTATCTACATGCAAGAGAGGGCCGATTGACACAGACACAAGGAAAATTAATACAAGCAGGGAGCCGATCGATAGGGTATAAGGGTACATCTAACATCTTCATGGCAATTAGGCCGATTGAGGTGAGATCCTCATACTAGATGAACACCTGAAGGCTACCACAACTGTGAGGTTGGGATCACCTTATAACATAGAATACTAGTTGGGACACTAGTAGGAGATACAGATCCTTTTTCACAGGATACTAGTTGGGACACTAGTAGGGAATACAAATCGTTCTATAAAAGACACTAGTTAGGATGCTAGTTGGGTGGTGCAGAAAAAATAGGAAATCAGAGATATAAAAATCAGAATAACGGGGTAGTAATGAAGTAGAGAAAAAGTAGAAGCGCATTCAGTTTATCTTGCCTTATCATATCTTATGCTAATCTTAGGTTATCTTGTTATTCTTGTTATCATGGTATTGTCTTATATTCAGTTTATTCATGTCATGTTACTATTACCTGTTTACATACTGAAAATCACTGGATTTACCAGACTTATGTCTGACCTAGTTTTGTTTCGCCTCTTTTCTTCCGTTCCCCCCGGTAGTCAGGGAGGGAATAGCTCAACTTAGTTTGGACCGTTTCCGTTTCCAAGCTCGAAGATAGTCAACGTATTGCTTTGGACTCTCTTTTCCACTGCTATGGTTGGCTCATGCTTTTTTGGGGAATATCATATTCATTTTATGCTTCTTTGTTTTATTAAACAAGACAGATACTTTGTTGTACTGGGTATTGTTGTTAGAAAACAATCTTTGTACAAGCTGTTTTACCAAGCTGCTGTTTTATCAATGAAGTAAAGTTTTTATTCTTTTTCATTGCTTTATTTGTCTATCTCGTAATTTATCTGCATCTTTTACCTATAACGCTTCACTGAAGTTAATGCATTCCCTTTATGAGTGACATTAATGGACGTGGGGTGTTACATTTGGTATCAGAGCCGAAGGTTACCGTATCAGATAAAAGATTTGAAAAATTATTTTCAAAACGGTTTTAAAAGAATCATTTTTCAAAAGAAAATTTTTGTTTCAAAGGCATACTCCCCCAAAGCCATGTGCACTATCTTTTGATCCTCTGCTTGAATCCTTGTTTCCTTCTTTCCTGAGTCTCCGGGGCTTCTAGCTTTCTAGGAGGTAACCTCATCGTGGCATAGTTCCGTAGGCTTGATGAGACTACGACACCTGTCAAAGGGCAAAGAAGTGCCCAACTTCCATATAGCCGCAGTAGTTTCACCTACAACTAATTTTCTTTCAAGCTTTATAGGGTTTTCCGTGCGATGGAGGCAGCTTTCATGAGACTTGTCAACAAGCCACAATAGGATGGAAAAGATGAGAATGAAGGAGTTTGGCTAAGGAGCACATCCCAAGGATGAGAAACTCATGGCTATGGACTTGGTTCACAAAGGAGGAAAGAATAGTAAAACGTAAGACAAGAGGAAGTGTCTTTATTATAGTATAATGGGTCATATAATTAAGAACAAGGGCAAGAACAAAGGACAGGATTTTCAGGAGGGCAAGTGCATGCTCTCACCGCCGGCGTACCTGAGAGAGAGGTAGTAAAGTTCGTATTGGAAAAGTTTAGTTTTTCTTTTTGATCATCCTGTTAGTACTCTTTTTTATTTTAGCGCTTCACATTTGTTTATATCTGCTTCCATAGTTGAGTCTCTGCACCTTAGTACTTGTATAGTAGAAGATCCCATTATTCTCTCAAATACAATTAGTGGTTCGGCTCATTTATCTTTGGTTTGTAAGGATTTGAGAATAGCTATATTCAATATTGAGTTTAAGTGTAATGCTTATGTTTTCGATTTCATGGGCTATGGGTTGATTCTAGGCATGGATTGGTTAGCTAGTAATCGTGAAAAGAGGGTAGTTAGACTTTTTTGCTCGCCTCGGAAATATCCTCGAGATTTCATGCGATCCTAAGGGATCAGTTATACTTAGCTTTAGACCCTCAGTCGAGTTTGTACCTGGTTTGTTAACATCGCTAGAAGAGCGGCCTACGCTTTTGATTGGATAGGAGCGGCGTAACATGAAGACCCTCAGATTTGTGACATGATGGATAAGCTAAGTAAAGGAGAGACCTCTAATCATCTTAGTATATACACTTGGTATCATGATTAACATCTGTTTATCTTGGAAAGATAGTTCGACTACATGGGATACCCACTAGCATAGTAAGTGATCGAGATCCTATCTTTACTAGTGAGTTTTGGAAAGGGAGGTCAAGAAGCTTCGCAATCGTGAAGTTAAATTAAGTTAAGGTACAATGGAGTGAAGCTCAAGAAGACGCGACGTGGGAAACTGAAGATAAGACATGCGCATCATACCCTTTTTCTTGAGGGTGTATCCTTGATCTCTTTTTCTAGGAATTTTATGCATACTTGTTTCTATCTTTTTAGGTACATCCTCTAGGTCATATCTTCGATCCTTAGGTGGAATCCACTGTATGTAAACATGTGTTTGAAACATGTTATGATTGATGATTGCTAGTGGTTGCAAGAGGTTGCTAGTGGTTGCTCGTGGATGCATATACACACATTAGGCATTAGATCGGCTCAGTCACTTTCATATTACATATGCATATGAATGTATGCATTTGTATATGGATTGAAACTTGATGTGTTATCATATGGATGTTGCATATGGATAAATGAATATGCGCACATATAGTATTTACATGATTAGGGATACTTGCATACATATTGGACGCATGACACTCTCACGATTCGCATTAAGCAGGTCAACTGAATCAGTGGGCCGCCTGATCTTTTGCATTAGTATTGGGACATATACACACTTTTGTATATGTTCATTAAAGCATTAGAAATCTTTTAAGGACAATGGATGCCTGTGATTGATGGATGGTAGGATGGTAACATTCTTCTTAACTTGGAGATTTCGAGGACGAAATCCTTTAAGGAGGGGAGAATGCAATAACCCAATTTTTTATATAATTAATTTATGGATTAATTAATTAAGGAAGAAAAATCAAAAGTTCACCAGAAAATGATGAAAACATTAATGTAAAGAAATGCATGTGACAAATTAAAGGTAAGAAAGATTTAACATATTAGTACGTGCATTAAATAAGTAGATTTAACGCAATAATGCATACGGTAAAAAGTCTTAAATAAATAGATGCATATATGTACATATGTGCAATTATGTTATAAAGATACAAATTTAAAAATGTGTGAGTACAGAAGGAATCAATACATGCAATAAATTGATTCCAACAAAAGAAAGAAAAAACATTGATTTGTAGATATGTTTAACATGACATTGATTAGAAAACAAGTAATTTGTCATTTATGTTTGATTGATTGTCTTTTATGTTTATTTGATGATAATTTAGGAAACCATGTAATTAATCTTAATTTGTATGAATACTTATGCTAATTTGTCACTTATTCACTTAACGTTAAAGAGAATATGATAATTTAAGGAATATGATAATTTGTCACTTATGTTAATTGACAATTAAAAAAAAGATGTACATTTGGTACATTAATAGATTGCATACATAAGAATGGTTAATATTAATAAATGCATGAATAATTTGAATGTAATGTGCTAAATAAAATCCCATTTATTTAGCATTGAAGCATAGACTTTTATTTTATTTTTATGTTAGTTGGTTTATTTGTATAAGGAAGATATGTATGAAAGATGGGGGGTGTATGCAGTTATACATATATTTAAAAATTAAAATGGGGAAATATATATGTATATATATAAGGTGCCCAATTATTAAAAGGAGAAGGTAATTAAAATGGTACAAACATTCAAATCAAGTTAATCATGTGTTTCTGGAGCGTTCTAGACTCTTCTTTCTGGACTTCTACATCTATATATTGAGCCCTAAACCTGTTTTTCTCCATAACAGATCTATGACGTCTCTACTCCACTCCAGGCTAAATTAAAATAAAATAAAAATCCTTTCTTCTTCTCCAAGCCAAGAAGTTCAACAAGATTAAGATTTGCATCTGCACACCAATTTTCTTCTAATCTAACTGCTGTAAGTTCACATTATTTTCAGATTTAAATACCTAATTGTAACCTTGGCATGTAATAAAATGAATCTAAGTGCATGCTTGATGATAAGACAATCTTTTTAGATTTATCCCTATCTTTTTATCGAATCCATGATTTTAAATGCCTAAGAAGTTATTATATCGATACAATCATACCTATCTTTGTTGTACATCAGACATATAATCCTTTTTGGTTCATGATGTTATTCTTATACCTGCGATAATTATTGTATGTAATAACCCGGAAATGCGAGCCAGTTTAAATTTTTTATTTTGGCAGTTTTTGTGAATTTTGAATATTTAAAATGAATTATTTTAAATAATATAGACGAGAAATTTATTTTGAATATATTTAGAACGAATATATTATATACGTCGTCGTTAGAATATAAATAATTATATATATAATTATAAATAGAATTGAAAATGGCGCGGTAGTTCGATAATTCGATTTCAAACTTCAATTGAACGTACCGGGTGCAAAACAATCCGGATTTTAGTGAAACCAAAAGCATTGGGATCTATTTGAGAATATCTTTCCAACAAATCCGAAAAATTGAAATTTCATAGCGGGAATCGAAAGATATGACCAGTTGAAAATTCTGAATTGTCGCTATGGAATTCAGGCCCTTAAAAATGGAAATTTTGCAAACGACCTCGGATTTCGACGAAATCACTTTTGTTGGGTCCGTGATGTAAAGTTATTGCTAGGTTTCAAATTTCATAATTTTTCGAATCAATATGTGAGCGTGGCAAAGGAAAACGCGTTTGACCAGTTTTAGTTGATTTTAATCGACTGGAAAATGACCATTTTTCCAACGGTCTCAGAATTCGACGAAACTAGTTTTATTAGGACCGTATCGTCAATACGAAGCAAGAAAATATTTTTCTGGAATTTTTAGAGTTCGTATGTGACCCCGGTAATTTGAAATGCACGTTCAAATTCAATATATAGAGTTATATGTTGATTTTAACGAAAACTAATCAAAACAGTCGAATCAGCTTACGATACATATCCCATTGTGTTCGGAATGGGAGTAATTAGCTATGGACAACAGGCGATGGGCTTGATTTCGACTTCGAAATAAAAAGTTACTTTTAAAAAAAAAGAGAAATTAAAATGAAATATAAATAATTATATTCATATACACCCCCCCCCCCGTTTTCTTCAAAATCAGAAATAAAAAAAAAAGGGGCTCTGCCCTAGCCCAAAACGCGCCGCGCCCCCATCAGCGACGCCGCCACGTCGATCGACCCCCCCCTCCTTTTTCCAGCGACGTCGCCCCCCCTAAACCCCCTTCCTCGTCACGAAGAACGAGAGCCACCCCCCCTCGCTCTGTCGATCGCCCAAGACCCCACCACCCTCCACCCAGGCCTCGCGCGAAGGAACCCTCGCCCAGTCCCAGTCCGCCGTGGCCCTCAACTCCGCCCCCCGCTGATTCCGACGCAACCGACCCCCCCTCCTTCCGATCTGAGCAGTAAGTTTGTTATCCTATCTTATTTTATTTAATGTTTAATTATAATACTTTGGTTTTATTTTATTTTTGCGTATAAACGACATAGTTTTTATTTTATTTTATTTATAGATTTTTATATGCAAAACTGAATTTAAAAATGAGATTTTTATATGCAAAACTGAATTTTAAAAATGCGATCTTTAGTTGTAAATCTCATATGTGAAAGTATGATTCTGAATGAAGTAAAAATAAGATCTTTATTTTTTTTATTTAGCTAAAAATATGATTTTTAGTAAAATAGAAAAGATTAGATTTTTAAAATAGAAAAGATTAGATTTTTAAAATAGAAAAGATTAGATTTTTAAAATAGAAAAGATTAGATTTTTAAAATAGAAAAGATTAGATTTTTGAAATTTGAAAAGGCGAAATCTTTATATTTGAAAAGGCGAAATCTTTATATTTGAAAAGGAGAAATCTTTATATTTGAAAAGGCGGAATCTTTATGTAGAGAATAGTGTGATAAAAATAGAATTTTTATCTATATAGTAACGAAGTAAAAATAGAATTTTTATCTATATAGTAACGAAGTAAAAATAGAATGTTTATCTATATAGTAACGAAGTAAAAATAGAATTTTTATCTATATAGTAGCGATGTAAAAATAGAATTTTTATCTATATAGTAACGAAGTAAAAATAGAATTTTTATCTATATAGTAACAAAGTAAAAATAGAATTTTTATCTATATAGTAGCGATGTAAAAATAAAAAATTTATCTATATAGTAACGAAGTAAAAATAGAATTTTTATCTATATAGTAACGAAGTAAAAATAGAATTTTTGTCTATATAGTAGCAGTGTGAAAATAGAATTTTTATATACATAGCAACATATAAAAATGTGATTTTTATATATATGTAGTTGCTACGGGCAACGAAAGTGACGGAAGGCGAGAACAGCGATGATTTCTACAAAAGAAGAGTCGTGGTATTGGGATAGCTTTCGGTGAGAACTTCTCACTCTAAATTTCTTTTTGTAGTTATATATATATACGAGGATGTAGACGGTGTTTAGTAGCACCCGACACCATCGTCCACAGACCATGGACTTGTTTGTTTGGTTGTGTAGTTGGTTAGATTATTTGATTTGAATTTGATTGTTTGGTGAAATGGAATGGATTTGATTGATATGTGTATGGCGTGGGCCATCACTAGACCGGGGATAAGGCTAGGCCTTGTCCCGTTTCTAGTATCGTGCCGTTATGCCGCCAAAATTTTCTAAAATAAGTTAGAAAAATAAAGATATAATTTTATTTAATAAATGAACTGAATAGAATATTCATAGGTTGAATAAAATAATTTGGTCGTTAAAATATAATTTTTAACGTGAATGTGAATAAATAAATATTCATTTACAAACCGGACGGTTTGTTTATGTACACCTATTTGAAGGACATTGATTGTGACGATAAATTTTACACATCGCCCAACTGCACAAATAAAATCTGTGTTTGTTGATTTGAAACCCCACACGGGTATTGGGATAATATACGACATACACTAATCCCAATAATTAGTTGTATGTCGATCGATGGATTGACAGGCTGTTATAAGCGTTAGATATCTATATTTGATGCTTATACAGTGTAGTGCACTTTGGATGATGGTTGATTATTTATCGTTGCTATTATATACATGTGTTGTATGGAATCCATATAATTAACTTTATATGGTAATTGATTGGGCCTCATTCCAATCGGGGAAATAAAGAATATTATAAAATAAAGGTTCATGTGTTGACAGTACTCATCCGTTGAGATTAGTCATGTGTTGAACGAAATATCTTAACAATAAAATTTACATCTTTATCATATAGAAAATTAGAAACTAACTGGAAAATAGATAAGATGAGTGGTCTCCTGGATATTGATCTGATGTTGGTTTCGGCCTTCGGGGTAAATATTCAGGGAATCGTTCTCTTACTAATTTACGGTTGGAGTCTGATTTTAAATCAAACGATATATACCATAATTTTTATAAAAATATATTAAATAACAAAAATAGTCACGCGTGGACAATACTCATTCGTTGAGATTAGTCATGCGTTGACAAAAATATAGATTCATTTGTCGAATAGAATAAAGGAATTATTGAAATACATAAAGCCGTATTGATTAGAGATGCGCTATTTTGACGCGAACGATATTTATATCGATTATATTCGTTTTTAAATTTGAATTGAATCGAATAGAAAACAAATTTGAATTGAATCGAATAGAAAACCAATTTGAATTGATTCGAATAGAAAACCAATTTGAATTGAATCGAATAGAAAACCAATTTGAATTGAATCGAATAGAAAACCAATTTGAATTGAATATAAAACGAATTCGAATTGAATTGAAAACGAATTCGAATTGAATTGAAAACGAATTCGAATTGAATTGAAAACGAATTGAAATGAATTCAAATTGAATTTAAATTTGAATTGAATAGAAATGAATTTTAAAATGAATTTATAAGGAAAAATTCAATTTTGATTGAATTGAAATGGAAGTTGAAATTGTTTTTGAAACGAATTTAAAACGATTTATAAAATTCGTTTTAAATAGAAATCGACGAAATATATATTATATATATAATATAATGGCCTGAATAGAACGCGCTGCGGTAGTTCGCGAATTTCGACCATTAACTTCGAACGGACATTACGGGAGATCCGACCGTCGGATTCTCCTAAAACTGGAACCGTTGGGTTCGTATCGAAAAGATCTTTCTAACGAATATTAGAAATTTTAAATCTAACGGTTGGATTTGGAGATACGTCCAAATCAAATTTGGAAAAGGTCGCTGTAAGTGTAGTTCGATGGCCATTGGTGGAAATCGACTGTACGGGCCTTGATAAAATTAGTAAAAATAGTAATAATTTGTGTAAAATCATAAGAAATGATTTGGGAAAAATTAGGATGAAAAACTCCATATTTGAAAAGATAAAAATAGATTTTTATCGAAATGAACTAGTTTTGAACTAGAATTAAAATCCATTTTTAAATAAATAAATTGGATTTGAAATGGGTTTTAAATAGAATTGATTTGTGGGTTTATCGTGAACGGTGTTTTAAATAACACTAGTTCTTTAACCCGATAAATAAATAGAATGTGATTTGGGTTTGTCGTGAACTATGTTTTAAATAACACTAGTTCTTTAACCCAGTAAAAGGAGTTTTAATGAATCTGCAATTAGATTGAAATGTGAATTGATAATTTAAATTATCAAATTTGGAAAGTGAGCGAGAATGGAGTATGACCAGTTTTGCTCCAAAGCGATAGTTAAATCTTTAATTAGATTTGAACGTGAAATGGTAATTAATTTTACCGATAACACTGTGGTATTAGATATGGAGTATTACCAGTTTTGCTTCATGGGATGAATAAGTTGGGATTAGGAAATAAAATAAATAATTACTTTGGTGTGGTTCGCTAATCTCGACTAGTTTGAAAAACCATAATTTGGTTTGAAATGACATCCAAAGGAAGATTAAAGAATAAATTTAAAGAATTTATCTTTGTTAAAATTAATGGGAACCTTTCCCTAAGAATTGAAATTTAGAAACTAGCTGTATGTTAGTTAAGAAGAATGGTTTCCTGGGTATTGATCTGATGTTGGTTTCGGCCTTCGGGGTTAATATTTGGGGAATTGCTCTCTTACTGATTTACGGTTAGTGACTAATGAATTGGAATGAGGCGTATGTTGTGTTTGTGTAACATCTGTTTACTATATACGCGGGTTGTTCGAAAAGGCCGGGTTTATACCCATTCTGAATAACCGATTCGACGATAAGTCGAAGATGAAGACGGTGGTTGAAGACCGGAAGTCTTCACATCGTTTGGGTGATTACTGATGATCTTGATTGGGCTGTACACCCAAGATGAGGGAATCAGTTGGTGGTCGTCCAGACGTACTTGGAGATCGATGGATATGCGAGGAAAGTGCCTCCGGTTTCGTTCAGACCCAGAACAAACTTGTAAATGGATTGTGTGTCTGACATTGGATTTTATTCTGTGTTGATTGATTTCTGTTAAATATATATCTGTTTGGCGGCAGAGAATTTATTCTCTTGCTTAACGCCCTCCTCTGAGACGTACGAGCTTAGAGGTTATATATCGATAGATATCAATCGCATGGCATGAATTGCCTGTGTGGCACGCTGAGTTGCATGGATCAAGGCTTCTGTTGAAAAGCAAAGTCTTGTGGTTGATGATCAAAGCACGGCCTTTGTGGCGTAGCTTTGTGCATAACGTGAATTCGCGAGCCTCACACCTCGGTATGAGTCAAAAACGGGATAAGGACTGCGGGGAGAGCACGACGTTTCTTTCTAGCTTTGGTGGTGTCAATGACTTACCAGCCCTGACATTTATATACTTTTCACCTATGTGGTTGTTGGATGAGGCGCCTCGATTTTAGGTCTGTAAGGACCGGGAAACGTGTGTTCAGGAATAACTAATCCTCAAACGTAAGAGAGGACCGACCCTGAAGATCCAGGGGTTGCCCAGAGTGCGTAGCCCTGGGACATTTGCTAGAGTGTCTCGAAGCGGAGAGGAGCTTGCCCCTTGCCTCGACTCATGACGGAAAACCAATTTCCAATACGAGATACTTCGGTTTTAATTGTAGAACTAGTATGGCGACATGATATATGGTACCCATGCCGTCTATGATTGATATTTATGATTGAAATTGTTTTGACACTATACACTTATTATAGTATCAAATGATTTGTTTTAAACGTACCAAGCATGTTTGGCTATTATAAGGGAAAACCCTATCCTCCGGCTTGCGTTGCATTGTGTGATGGGACCTAGGTCTTATAATAGCTTCATTTTTCGAAAAAGCATTGCGTTGTCTTTTCTATGCGCTGGTATTCTTGGGAGGAAACCCGTTCCGTGTCATACGGCGTGGTCCCTTGAATTACTCTCTTTTAAAGTAAAGTTTTAAATAACTGTTTTAGTTCTCACACCAGTCACATGACTGACCTGGAGTTTATTGTTTTAACCTAAACTCTGGGTGCCCTTATTTTCGACACGGGCAGCTAGTAGTTTTGGTTCTGCAGATTTATATTCACAGGATCCTAGTTTACAGCTGGAATGATATCCGGAAAGCTCTGTATCCGTGTATCACCTTCAGTTGTGCTTTGTATTATTTTCCGCTGCTATGTAATTTATTGTAATCTCTGATATTTATCGAATGTAATTTATTCATTTATACTCTGTATATTCTTGTATCTGATGAATTGTTGTAATAACAATGAAATGTTCTTCCGTCTGCATTCATTTGTGTGTTGTTCTCAAAGTATCCGCTCTTTCCTTCACGGGGAAGTAACGGGTCCTCACATTTGGTATTAGAGCTTTGGTTTAAAGAGCTCGAGAACAAGACACATTAGAACCATACGAAAGAATTCATCAGATATTGGATTAGTAATATCCAATTAGAATGACTCGTTAGAGATATGATCAGTAATATCCTAGAACGAGTGTGAAGAGTATATTTTTCAAATGAAAACAATTTTGTTTTGAAAATTTAAACCATTTTATACGTATTTGAATATTTTATTTATTTTGAATTTGGACAATCGGGTATATAAAGATTTTGAATATACGCGTCATGAACGTATACTTGAAGTTTTAATAAACTGGATAGATATAGAATCACACTCTAGTCGCCCGGAGATGATGTTGATAATGGCCATGGCATCATTAATATTTATGTTCGTGTTTCGAAGGTGTGGTTTCTATATATTTCCATTAGGCTGGTGTGAGAACCAAAACTAATATAGCTCGAATACATTGTTGTGAATTGGCATCAAAAACATGATTTTTGTATATGTATCAAAATTAAGAATTTGAAACTCTAATTCACTAATTGATTGATGTTTGTGTTGTTTGTTTAGTTGTTTGATAATTTTTGAACCATTATGCCTAATTGTATCAAATATTGAACTGTATTGAAAATTGGTCACATTTGCTTGCATATACATGTACTTACATTGAACAGGTCATAGCAAGGAGGCTAGAGCAGAGAATAAAATTTGTTTGCCCGACAAATAGGTACATGTTTACTATAATTTAATGTTTTGTTTGGGTGATGATGATTTTATGAGCCGATTGGCTAGCCGCTTGGCTTTTTCTTTTTCTTTTTGAGATCAGAAGGCCTGTATGGCAATTTCTGGATTTTCCCGTGGCTCCCGGTGCAGGGGAGGTTATGGCGAAATTTTTCGAAAATTTAGGGTGTTAGCCAAATTTTTGAAAATTTAAAAATTCTCAGAAACTGAAAAGTTTGAGAATGGAAGCCAGATCAAACATAGAGTTGATTGATCAAACCACTTTCGACTTTGTTCCTTTTCGGGGATGAAAAGTTTTAAGTGGGGTAGATTGTAATAACCCGGAAATGCGAGCCATTTTAAAATTTTTATTTTGGCAGTTTTAGTGAATTTTGAATATTTAAAATGAATTATTTTAAATAATATAGACGAGAAAATTATTTTGAATATATTTAGAACGAATATATTATATACGTCGTCGTTAGAATATAAATAATTATATATATAATTATAAATAGAATTGAAAATGGCGCGGTAGTTCGATAATTCGATTTCAAACTTCAATTGAACGTACCGGGTGCAAAACAATCCGGATTTTAGTGAAACCAAAAGCATTGGGATCTATTTGAGAATATCTTTCCAACAAATCCGAAAAATTGAAATTTCATAGCGGGAATCGAAAGATATGTCCAGTTGAAAATTCTGAATAGTCGCTATGGAATTCAGGCCCTTAAAAATGGAAATTTTGCAAACGACCTCGGATTTCGACGAAACCACTTTTGTTGGGTCAGTGATATAAAGTTATTGCTTGGTTTCAAATTTCATAATTTTTCGAATCAATATGTGAGTGTGGCAAAGGAAAACGCGTTTGACCAGTTTCAGTTGATTTTAATCGACTGGAAAATGGCCATTTTTCCAACGGTCTCAGAATTCGACGAAACTAGTTTTGTTAGGACCGTATCGTCAATACGAAGCTAGAAAATATTTTTTTGGAATTTTTAGAGTTCGTATGTGACCCCGGTAATTTGAAATGCGCGTTCAAATTCAATATATAGAGTTATATGTTGATTTTAACGAAAACTGATCGAAACAGTCGAATCAGCTTACGATACATATCCCATTGTGTTCGAAATGGGGGTAATTAGCTATGGACGACAGGCGGTGGGCTTGATTTCGACTTCGAAATAAAAAGTTACTTTTTTTAAAAAAGAGAAATTAAAATAAAATATAAATAATTATATTCATATACACCCCCCCCCCCCCCCGTTTTCTTCAAAATCAGAAATCAAAAAATAAAATAAAAAAATAGGGCTCTGCCCTAGCCCAGAACGCGTCGCGCCCCCATCAGCGACGTCGTCGCGTCGATCGACCCCCCCTCCTTTTTCCGGCGACGACGCCCCCCCCAAACCCCTTTCCTCGTCACGAAGAACGAGAGCCACCCCCCCGGCTCTGTCGATCGCCCAAGACCCCACCGCCCTCCACCCAGGCCTCGCGCGAAGGAACCCTCGCCCAGTCCCAGTCCGCCGTGGCCCACAGCTCCGCCCACCGCTGATTCCGACGTAACCAACCCCCCTCCTTCCGATATGAGCAGTAAGTTTGTAATCCTATCTTATTTTATTTAATGTTTAATTATAATACGTTGGTTTTATTTTATTTTTGCGTATAAACGACATAGTTTTTATTTTATTTTCTTTAGATATTTTTATATGCAAAACTGAATTTAAAAATGAGATTTTTATATGCAAAACTGAATTTTAAAAATGCGATCTTTAGATGTAAATCTCATATGTGAAAGTATGATTTTGAATGAAGTAAAAATAAGATCTTTATTTTTTTTATTTAGCTAAAAATATGATTTTTAGTAAAATAGAAAAGATTAGATTTTTAAAATAGAAAAGATTAGATTTTTAAAATAGAAAAGATTAGATTTTTGAAATTTGAAAAGGCGAAATCTTTATATTTGAAAAGGCGAAATCTTTATATTTGAAAAGGCGAAATCTTTATATTTGAAAAGGCGAAATCTTTATATTTGAAAAGGGGGAATCTTTATGTAGAGAATAGTGTGATAAAAATAGAATTTTTATCTATATAGTAACGAAGTAAAAATAATTTTTTTATCTATATAGTAACGAAGTAAAAATAGAATTTTTATCTATATAGTAACGAAGTAAAAATATAATTTTTATCTATATAGTAGCGATGTAAAAATAGAATTTTTATCTATATAGTAATGAAGTAAAAATAGAATTTTTATCTATATAGTAACGAAGTAAAAATAGAATTTTTATCTATATAGTAGCGATGTAAAAATAGAATTTTTATCTATATAGTAACGAAGTAAAAATAGAATTTTTATCTATATAGTAACGAAGTAAAAATAGAATTTTTGTCTTTATAGTAGCAGTGTGAAAATAGAATTTTTATATACATAGCAACATATAAAAATGTGATTTTTATATATATGTAGTGGCTACGGGCAACGAAAGTGACGGAAGGCGAGAACAGCGATGATTTCTACAAAAGAAGAGTCGTGGTATTGGGATAGCTTTCGGTGAGAACTTCTCACTCTAAATTTCTTTTTCTAGTTATATATATATACTAGGATGCAGACGGTGTTTAGTAGCACCCGACACCATCGTCCACAGACCATGGACTTGTTTGTTTGGTTGTGTAGTTGGTTAGATTATTTGATTTGAATTTGATTGTTTGGTGAAATGGAATGGATTTGATTGATATGTGTATGGCGTGGGCCATCACTAGACCGGGGATAAGGCTAGGCCTTGTCCTGTTTCTAGTATCGTGTCGTTATGCCGCCGAAATTTTCTAAAATAAGTTAGAAAAATAAAGATATCATTTTATTTAATAAATGAACCGAATAGAATATTTATAGGTTGAATAAAATAATTTGGTCGTTAAAATATAATTTTTAACGTGAATGTGAATAAATAAATATTCATTTACAAACCGGACGGTTTGTTTATGTACACCTATTTGAAGGACATTGATTGGGACGATAAATTTTACACATCGCCCAACTGCACAAATAAAATCTGTGTTTGTTGATTTGAAACCCCACACGGGTATTGGGATAATATACGACATACACTAATCCCAATAATTAGTTGTATGTCGATCGATGGATTGACAGGCTGTTATAAGCGTTAGATATCTATATTTGATGCTTATACAGTGTAGTGCACTTTGGATGATGGTTGATTATTTATCGTTGCTATTATATACATGTGTTGTATGGAATCCATATAATTAACTTTATATGGTAATTGATTGGGCCTCATTCCAATCGGGGAAATAAAGAATAATATAAAATAAAGGTTCATGTGTTGACAGTACTCATCCGTTGAGATTAGTCATGTGTTGAACGAAATATCTTAACAATAAAATTTACATCTTTATCATATAGAAAATTAGAAACTAACTGGAAAATAGATAAGATGAGTGGTCTCCTGGATATTGATCTGATGTTGGTTTCGGCCTTCGGGGTTAATATTCAGGGAATCGTTCTCTTACTAATTTACGGTTGGAGTCTGATTTTAAATCAAACGATAGATACCATAATTTTTATAAAAATATATTAAATAACAAAAATAGTCATGCGTGGACAGTACTCATTCGTTGAGATTAGTCATGCGTTGACAAAAATATAGATTCATTTGTCGAATAGAATAAAGGAATTATTGAAATACATAAAGTCGTATTGATTAGAGATGCGCTATTTTGACGCGAACGATATTTATATCGATTATATTCGTTTTTAAATTTGAATTGAATCGAATAGAAAACCAATTTGAATTGAATCGAATAGAAAACCAATTTGAATTGAATCGAATAGAAAACCAATTTGAATTGAATCGAATAGAAAACCAATTTGAATTGAATCGAATAGAAAACCAATTTGAATTGAATCGAATAGAAAACCAATTTGAATTGAATCGAATAGAAAACCAATTTGGATTGAATATAAAACGAATTCGAATTGAATTGAAAACGAATTCGAATTGAATTGAAAACGAATTCGAATTGAATTGAAAACGAATTGAAATGAATTCAAATTGAATTGAAATTTGAATTGAATAGAAATGAATTTTAAAACGAATTTATAAGGAAAAATTCAATTTTGATTGAATTGAAATGGAAGTTGAAATTGTTTTTGAAACGAATTTAAAACGATTTATAAAATTCGTTTTAAATAGAAATCGACGAAATATATATTATATATATAATATAATGGCCTGAATAGAACGCGCCGCGCTGCGGCAATTCGCGAATTTCGACCATTAACTTCGAACGGACATTACGGGAGATTTGACCGTCGGATTCTCCTAAAACCGGAACCGTTGAGTTCGTATCGAAAAGACCTTTCTAACGAATATTAGAAATTTGAAATCTAACGGTTGGATTTGGAGATACGTCCAAATCAAATTTGGAAAAGGTCGCTGTAAGTGCAGTTCGATGGCCATTGGTGGAAATCGATTGTACGGGCATTGATAAAATTAGTAAAAATAGTAATAATTTGTGTAAAATCATAAGAAATGATTTGGGAAAAATTAGGATGAAAAACTCCATATTTGAAAAGGTAAAAATAGATTTTTATCGAAATGAACTAGTTTTGAACTAGAATTAAAATCCGTTTATTTTTAAATAAATAAATTGGATTTGAAATGGGTTTTAAATATAATTGATTTGTGGGTTTATCGTGAACGGTGTTTTAAATAACACTAGTTCTTTAACCCGATAAGTAAATAGAATGTGATTTGGGTTTGTCGTGAACTGTGTTTTAAATAACACTAGTTCTTTAACCCAGTAAAAGGAGTTTTAATGAATCTGCAATTAGATTGAAATGTGAATTGATAATTTAAATTATCAAATTCGGAAAGTGAGAGAGAATGGAGTATTACCAGTTTAGCTCCAAAGCGATAGTTAAATCTTTAATTAGATTTGAACGTGAAATGGTAATTAATTTTACCGATAACACTGTGGTATTAGATATGGAGTATTACCAGTTTTGCTTCATGGGATGAATAGGTTGGGATTGGGAAATAAAATAAATAATTACTTCGGTGTGGTTCGCTAATCTCGACTAGTTTGAAAAACCATAATTTGGTTTGAAATGACATCCAAAGGAAGATTAAAGAATAAATTTAAAGAATTTATCTTTGATAAAATTAATGGGAACCTTTCCCTAAGAATTGAAATTTAGAAACTAGCTGTATGTTAGTTAAGAAGAATGGTTTCCTGGGTATTGATCTGATGTTGGTTTCGGCCTTCGGGGTTAATATTTGGGGAATTGCTCTCTTACTGATTTATGCTTAGTGACTAATGAATTGGAATGAGGCGTATGTTGTGTTTGTGTAACATCTGTTTACTATATACGCGGGTTGTTCGGAAAGGCCGGGTTTATACCCATTCTGAATAACCGATTCGACGATAAGTCGAAGATGAAGACGGTGGTTGAAGACCGGAAGTCTTCACATCGTTTGGGTGATTACTGATGATCTTGATTGGGCTGTACACCCAAGATCAGGGAATCAGTTGGTGGTCGTCCAGACGTACTTGGAGATCGATGGATATGCGAGGAAAGTGCCTCCGTTTTCGTTCAGACCCAGAACGAACTTGTAAATGGATTGTGTGTCTGACATTGGATTTTATTATGTGTTGATTGATTTCTGTTAAATATATATCTGTTTGGCGGCGGAGAATTTATTCTCTTGCTTAACGCCCTCCTCTGAGACGTACGAGCTTAGAGGTTATATATCGATAGATATCAATCGCATGGCATGAATTGCCTGTGTGGCACGTTGAGTTGCATGGATCAAGGCTTCTGTTGAAAAGCAAAGTCTTGTGGTTGATGATCAAAGCACGGCCTTTGTGGTGTAGCTTTGTGTATAACATGAATTCGCGAGCCTCACACCTCGGTATGAGTCAAAACGGGATAAGGACTGCGGGGAGAGCACAACGTTTCTTTCTAGCTTTGGTGGTGTCAGTGACTTACCAGCCCTGACATTTATATACTTTTCACCTATGTGGTTGTTGGATGAGGCGCCTCGATTTTAGGTCTGTAAGGACCGGGAAACGTGTGTTCAGGAATAACTAATCCTCAAACGTAAGAGAGGACCGACCCTGAAGATCCAGGGGTTGCCCAGAGTGCGTAGCCCTGGGACATTTGCTAGAGTGTCTCGAAGCGGAGAGGAGCTTGCCCCTTGCCTCGACTCATGACGGAAATCCAATTTCCAATACGAGATACTTCGGTTTTAATTGTAGAACTAGTATGGCGACATGATATATGGTACCCATGCCGTCTATGATTGAAATTTATGATTGAAATTGTTTTGACACTATACACTTATTATAGTATCAAATGATTTGTTTTAAACGTACCAAGCATGTTTTGCTATTACAAGGGAAAACCCTATCCTCCGGCTTGCGTTGCATTGTGTGATGGGACCTGGGTCTTATAATAGCTTCATTTTTCGAAAAAGCATTGCGTTGTCTTTTCTATGCACTGGTATTCTTGGGAGGAAACCCATTCCGTGTCATACGGCGTGGTCCCTTGAATTACTCTCTTTTAAAGTAAAGTTTTAAATAACTGTTTTAGTTCTCACACCAGTCACATGACTGACCTGGAGTATATTGTTTTAACCTAAACTCTGGGTGCCCTTATTTTCGACATGGGCAGCTAGTAGTTTTGGTTTTGCAGATTTATATTCACAGGATCCTGGTTTACAGCTGGAATGATATCCGGAAAGCTCTGTATCCGTGTATCACCTTCAGTTGTTCTTTGTATTATTTTCCGCTGCTATGTAATTTATTGTAATCTCTGATATTTATCGAATGTAATTTATTCATTTATACTCTGTATATACTTGTATCTGATGAATTGTTGTAATAACAATGAAATGTTCTTCCGTCTGCGTTCATTTGTGTGTTGTTCTCAAAGTATCCGCTCTTTCCTTCACGGGGAAGTAACGGGTCCTCACATTGTATCAGTTTATTCAAGAATCTATCTTCGTTGGATCTAAATTTTCTGTATTAGGTCTGTTGTTACATGCTTATTTTCATGCCTTTTCTTATTTTTGTGCTCCTTCTCTCTCTTCCCCTATCCCATTTTTCTTTTATGAACCTAGGTTACCTTCGAACCTAGGCTGAAATCACAAAATACGAACGATTGGAATACGCGGAATATTTGGGTATAACCTATTTTGGTTAAATATTGGGCATAATGTATTTGATGAAACAATTGGGCATAACATATTCGGTGAAATTGTTGGGCATAACTTGTAATTGCTATTGGGGCATTATTATCATTATAACTGTAAGTTTGGGTTAATTGGAATGTAAACCAAGTTTTGGGTGTAAACTGCAAACTGAAATATTAAAACTAGATTGGGCATAACTATTGGTTGGGACGCCAAGCATAATGTATATTGTGATTTTGGAGTATGACTATTATTGTAAATTTGGGAAGATTGGGTGTAGCCTATTTTGATTAATAACTAGTAATTGAATTTGCTGGGTATAACTTGAGAATTGAAACATGACTAGTTTTGTGAAATTGGGGTAATTAGCTTGTAAAATCTAGACTTGGGCATGTACGGTAAATATGTAATTTGGCTAAAAGACGAACATGCCTAACCTGAGGTTAGATTGATTTGCGGTGTAAAACTGCCCGGAACCGCCCGACACATCCTGTAACTGCAACAACACAGATCTAATGTAAGTGGTTAGCGCATTTAGCCCAAAACTCGAGGTTAGAATGAGTTTGTGGTAGAAGTCTGCCCAGAACCGCCCGTCACATCTAGCAACCGCAAACAACAGTTCTAATGTGATAGGTTGGGGCATTAATAAATTAATTAATGCCAATAAAGAGACATGCTAAGAATGGTAAGGTTATGTAACATATGAATAGGTGACACTTAACCAGTACAACATGTTAATTAGACAAGTGGGTGGGGTTAAGTAAATTTAGAACACTTAACCGTTATATCATGTTAATTAAACAAGAAGGTGGGGTTAAGTAAATTTAGAACACTTAACCGTTATAACATATTAATTAGACAAGAAGGTGGGGTTAAGTAAATTTAGAACACTTAACCGTTATAACATGTTAATTAGACAAGTGGGTGCGGTTAAGTAAATTTAGAACACTTAACCGTTATAACATGTTAATTAGACAAGAAGGTAGGGTTAAGTAAATTTAGAACACTTAACCGTTATAACATGTTAATTAGATAAGAAAGTGGGGTTAAGTAAATTTAGAACACTTAACCATTATGACATGTTAAATAGACAAGAAGGTGGGGTTAAGTAAATTTAGAACACTTAATTGTTATAACATGTTAATTAGACAAGAAGGTGAATTGAGTAAATTTTGAACACTTAACCGTTATAACATGTTAATTAGACAAGAAAGTGGGGTTAAGTTAATAAGAAACACTTAACTAATATAACATGATGAACGAGTGGGGTTTAGTTAATAAGAAACACTTAACCAATGTAACATGATGAACGAGTGGGGTAAAGTTAATAAGAAACACTTAACCAATATAACATGATGAACGAGTGGGGATAAGTTAATGGGAAACTCTTGACCAATATAACACGATGAATGAACAGGGTTAAGTTAATAGGAAACACTTAACCAATACAACATGATGTGTGGGTGGGTTAAGTTAACATGAATGGACAACACTTAACTAATATTACATGAACAAAGTGGATAGGGTTAAGGCAAGCTTAACAAAAAAACATATTGTCTTAATCAGTGAGAGGGTTAAGTACATCTCATGTAGGTGGGTAATATTAGTATATATAGGCCCACAAACTTAACCGTTAAATAAACATGTTTGAATCAGTGGGAGGGTTAAGCACATCTCGTGTAGGTGGGTAATATTTGTATATATAGGCCCACAAACTTAACCAGTAGGAAACCCTAGTAACGGGGACCCATTTCAGCAGTAACCCACAAAGATGTATCATGATACCCTGAACTAGGCAGGGTGGGGCACGATTACTGGGCTGATTATAAGCGGTCAAAATAGCGGCAGGGGGTGCAGTAGTGTAGTTCTGACGGAGTATGGGCGTGTACGTGCTTCGAAGTGGAAAATCAGGCACTAGGCATCAGTAGTATACACTGTGCAACTTGAATCATGTCGGGTCGCTATCATAGGGATTGATACACCTTATAGTGGAGCTAGCACAGGGTATCTACATGCAAGAGAGGGCCGATTGACACAGATACAAGGAAAATTAATACAAGTAGGGAGCCGATCGATATGGTAGTAAGGGTACATCTAACATCTTTATGGAAATTAGGCCGATTGAGGTGAGATCCTCATACTAGATGTACACCTGAAGGCTACCACAATTGCGGGGTTCAGATCACTTTATAACACAGAATACTAGTTGGGACACTAGTAGGGGATACAGATCCTTTTTCCACAGGATACTAGTTGGGACACTAGTAGGGAATGTGAATCGTTCTATTAAAGACACTAGTTAGGATGCTAGTTGGGTATTGCAGAAAAAATAGGAAATCAGAGATATAAATATCAGAATAATGGGGTAGTAGCGAAGCAGAGAAAAAGTAGAAGCGCATTCAGTTTAACTTGCCTTATCATATCTTATGCTAATCTTAGGTTATCTTGTTATCCTTGTTATCATTGTATTGTCTTATATTCAGTTTATTCATGTCATGTTACTATTACCTGTTTACACATTGAAAATCAGTGACTTACCAGACTTATGTCTGACTTAGTTTTGTTTCGCCTCTTTTCTTCCGTCCCCCTAAGGTAGTCAGGGAGGGAGTAGCTCAACTTAGTTTGGACCGTTTCTCTTTACAAGCTCGAAGATAGTCAACGTATTGCTTTGGACTCTCTTTTCCACTACTATGGATGGCCCACGCTTTATTGGGGAATATCATTGTCATTTTATGCTTCATTATTTTATTAAACAAGACAGATACTTTGTTGTATTGGGTATTGGTGTTTTAGTATTAGAAAACAATCTTTGTACAAGCTGTTTTACCAAGCTGTTGTTTTATCAATGAAGTAAAGTTTTTATTATTTTCCACTGCTTTATTTGTCTACCTCGTAATTTATCTGCATCTTTTACCTATAACTCTTCACCGAAGTTAATGCATTCCCTTTGTGAGTGACACTAACGGACGTGGGGTGTTATAGGTACCTTTGATGTTACTACTGTACCGACCTCTCCTGGGGCGGGATTTGATTGATATCCTTGACTAGGGGTTGTTTCCCGTTGTTGCTCTCACTTCACAATGCCCCCTCTTTAGACCTTATGCTTTTTTCTAGTGCTGCAGGGCCTAGATTATTAGGTATTGGGTGCCATCTTCCTGTGGCTCTTTTGGCGGTCGGAGTAGCTGCTGTTCAGACTAGTCTATTCGACTTTGAAGAGTTGGAGATTGCGGAGTATTAGGAGAGTCATTTTGGTTTCTTGCACGTTGGTTGCATTTGGAGTTATCTCCGGCCTTGTCACGGTTTTTAGGCCATCGTTAGGGCAAATGTGGTTACTGCAGCGTAGCCCTTGTCATCAGTTTTTTATTGGAGCGGCTTCATATCTTTGGCCTGTGTATTAGCTTCCCTTATTATCAGCTATCGTTTTTATGAGCTGTATTTATTTTGGATGATCAGTTTGTACATTATGTGTGTGTGGACGGTTTCTATAGCCTTTTGTACATAAAATGTTTTTGCGAGCCATTGGAGAAAGGCTAGTTTCTTCTTTTGTTATATTATTGCTCTTTTGAAAAAAAAAACGGATTGAGAAAGAAGAATCAAGTCTTTGCATGGAATGTAAAGTGTGAGTAAGCTATTGGAACTCTAAAAGAGAGACTGAGGCGAGCTCTTGTTTTGACTATTCCAAGTGGAAATTAGGAGATGATAGTATATACCGACGCATGTGGCACGGGACTTGTAGCAGTGCTAATGCAAAAGGATAGAGTTGTGGCGTATGCGAGTCAACAACTAAAGTTGCACGTAAGGAATTACCCAACTCACGAGTTGGAGTTAGCAGTGATAGTATTTTATTTGAAGATTTGGAGGAATTATTTGTTGGGAGTTAGATTTGAGTTGTTTACGGATTATAAGCCATTGAAATATATTTTATCCCAGAAGGATTTGTATCCTTGGGAGCAGCGATGGCTATAATTTTTGGCGTCGTATGATTTCGATATAGCTTATACTTTGGGAAAAAGGTAACGCAGTGACCGATGTGTTAAGTCGAAGACATGCAACTTTAGGCGCCATGTTTTCTTAGTGGAAACATTTCGAGTGGAAACATCTCAAGTATTTGGCTGGATTTGATTTTAGACCTCATTGTGAATTAGAACCCAATATGTTAACAAGATTGTCAATCAAGCCGACGCTCATCAAAAGGATTGGAAAAATCCAAAAATGAGACGGTAAGATTACAGAAATCACTAAAGGATTAAAGATGAGAGTGGAGTCCAAATTATCTAAGGATTTCGAAGTCGATTGAGATGGTTGGCTTCGCAAGAATGGACGATTGGTTGTTCTTGACTTAGATCAATTGAGAGATGAAGTTAGAAGGGAGTGTCATCACTCTGTTTTAATGATTCATCCCGATGGTAATAAAATGTACCGAGATATGAAACGGGTTTACTACTGGGAAGGTATGAAAAGGGATGTCGGTAAATTCATCTCAAAATGTATGAACTGTCAGTTGGTTAAAGTAGAAAAGAAAAAAGCCGAGTGGATTGTTACAACCATTGGAAGTTCCTACATGGAAATGGGAGCAAGTGTCGATGGACTTTATTAATGGATTACCTAGGACAAGGGCGGGAAATGATACTATTTAGGTCGTTGTGGATCGTTTGACCAAAAGCGCAAGGTTTATTCCTATCAGATCAATTAGGACGACATCGAAGTTGGCTGAGTTATATCTTAAGTGCATAGTTTGATTCCATGGGATTCCAAAGAGTGTTGTTAGCGATCGAGATCCGCTATGCACTCGTGGATTCTGGAAGAGCTTGTAAGAAACATTGGGAATCGAGCTTTGTTTGATTATAGCTTATCATCCCCAGATTGATGGTCTGACTGAGAGGGTTAATCGAGTTTAGGAAGACCTTCTTAGAGCTTGTGTATTAGATTTTATAGGATCTTGAGAAGACCATTTGCATTTAGTCGAGTTTTCTTACGATAACAATTACTAGTCGAGTATTGGAATGGCACCGTATGAGGTGTTGCATGGTAGGCCGTGTAATTCTCCATCTTGTTGGTTAGAAACTGGTGAGAAATTGGTACTTGAGCCTGAAATGATAAATGAGACATCAGATAATAGTGAAGTCAGTCGATAATGAATGAAGACAGCCTAAGATTGTCATAAAAGTTATACCGATAAGCGACGAAAAGACTTGGAATTTTTAGTCGGAGATTTGGTATTTTTTATGATCTCTCCTCTACGTAATGTTGTTCGGTTTCGAAAGAAAAGAAAGTTAGCACCAAGGTTTGTTAGGCCGTTTCTGATTATCGAACGTATTGGAAAACTTATAAATTGATTTACCTGAGAAAATAATGAGTGTTCATAATGTGTTTCATGTACCATTTCTACGGAAGTTCGTGCATGACTCGAATGTTACGGTAATTCCTGATCAGCTTGAAGATTTTGAAGTCAAGCCTGAAGTTTCTAGGACTCGTAAGCCGCTTCGCATCGTGGGGAATGACATAAAATAGCTTAGGAGGACGGTTGTTAAGCTAGTTAAGGTATAATGGAGCAAGAACGATGACGATTGCACTTGGGAAACATAAGAGAATATGAAGTCGACCCATCCAAAACTCTTTGAGTGGTATGTCTCATATATCATATTTTACTTGTGTCATTATGTCTTGCATTATTAGTAGTTCTACATGCTAGGATAGGATTTTGGATGCGTGGATTGTTGGGTGCTAGATTGCATGGTAGGTTGGTTACTCATGGTTGGTAAGCATGCAGAATACCTTGTTTTCTTGTGTTTGCTTAAAATTTCAGGGGTGAAATTCCTAAAGGGGGAGAATGTAATGAACTGTATTTTACATATCAACCAATTTTAAAATAATTATATTTTATTCCCTAGTGGTTGGATCGTTCCCATATTTTGATATGTTGTTCAGGGTGATGTAAGGCATGTCCATGATTTTTACCAAACCCAAGTATGACCATTTTGCTCTCGAGTTTGCTGTTTGGGCTATAACATTTGATAGGGATCGAATCAAGTGCTGAAATCAGTTCCATTGGATCGGAATGGTAGTTTATGATTCCGTGGAGTGGTCACATGCAGGATTTGGTTCAACAGTTTGAAAGGAATCGTTGTTTTAAGCTTCAATTGTTGTTTAGGCAGACTGGTCAGCAGCTAATGGGTAATCAGCCCAGCCAATTATACTTATGACCTGCAGATATAAATAGGGGTGTTTGGGGGAGAGAATTAGGGTTACTCTCTTCATTCTAAGTTTTAGGTTGGGCATCTGTGATTCTTTAGTTCAACCTTAAACCCTAATCCTCCATCTTCTTTATTCAAATTCATTGTAGATTGCATTTAGAAAATAGATCATCATTAGGGAAGAGTAGATCAAAGCCATAGAGGATTAGATTACACCATAATGCATCAAATTCAAGGGGTTTTTGCGCTTTCCAAATCTAATCTTGTTGAATTTACATCAAATCAAAGATTAGATGAGTGATAGATATCTCTCACACAGAAGTAGAGGGTTGTATGGGTTAGAACTATATTAATCTCATTCATATATGTTATAATCACCTTAGACCTAATCATATTTGTTTAAATTTGATTTAGAAACCTAGGAAAAACTAATTTGATCATATTCACCGGATAGACGTTATATTAATCTTGTTTATACATATGTTTAGATCCAAATCATGTTAGATTTCATAATTGTGATATGTTTATGCTATAATTATGATTTGGTCATGTTTGTATGAGCATTGTTGTATAGGTTGATGTTTCTTTTGATTGTTTTGATTGCATTTGTTAGAATTGGTTACCGTAGATCTTAGGGATGAAGAACAGAGCAAATCGGAGGTTCAGATGATCGGATTCAAATGAAACTTGGCATAGGCGCTTTGGAAGATGATCGGAGGAAGCATGAAAAATATTGCGCCAAAATGCGATAAGTGCAGAGGTCGGCACCGACCCATCACCGTGGGTCAGATGATGGTGGAAAATTCATAGGAAGCATCATGTTGATAAATCGAGGCTACTGGAAGATTTTCAGATCATTCGAAGTTGGTTTGAATTGGGTTGAAGGCTATGGACTGGCAGAAGCTTCTGCACGAACGTTGAAACAATTGAAGATTGGACTGGAAGGATATGCTTGAAACAAGGATGGATATTGGACAACCACTTAGCCAAAATTGGCTAAGTGGATGGTTTGGCGCCGACCAATCACAGGTCGGTGCCGACCTACAGGGGGGCCAGGTGGGTGTGAGTTTTTTGGGGCTTGGTTGTCTTGGCTTACAGAGGTTGCTGGTGAAGTCTGAATTGAAATGGACTTCAGATGATTGATGTGCAACTCAAAGATTGATGGTGCTTCGATTGTGAACTCGCGTTGGAGTGGTCATAGCCAGATTGATGTGTCATTGGTTGTGATTTGATATACGATCTAGTACGATGATGGATTAACATGATGGGAGTCAATCGTGGATGATATTGGAATGGTTAGAGAATGAATTGAGTCATTGAGATGAAAGGCTTGACAGATTGGATGTGCCAGGGAATCGTCGGTAGTCGAAGTGTTCTAGGAGACTCAAAGAAATGGTATCGTGGGGACGCCCTTTAGGACCAGGTTCGAGAGATCGTATACCCTGGGCAGTCATGATGGGTGTGACACCCCACGTCCGTTAATGTCACTCATTAAGAGAATGCATTAAGTTTTGTGAAGCATTATAGGTAAACGAAAACAGAAACATTACATGACAAATATAAAAGCAACAACAGAATTCAAATTTTTATTTCAAACATAAATCATAACATCGTGGTCAAAATATCACAAGTCTGAAACTACATAAAAGTCATTACAAAAACATAAAACTTTCTATCTTGTTCCATCGGAGTACATAAAAAGCATAATTCCCCAAAAAGAGACAAAGTTGTAGTAAAGATAAGGACTTGAGTAATACTTCAAGAGCATCTCATTAGCAAGATAAAAGCATAATCACGGTCAAGCCTGAGCGTTCCCGCCTTGAGAACTTAGGGGGGGATGGAAGAAAGAAGAGGAAACAAAAATGATCAGACATAAAGTCTGGCGAGTCCAGTTACTTTAGCAAGTAAATAAATAAAAGTAGCACGACAGGCATATAAAGTGGATAAGAGAGTGATAACTACACAAGAAGCAGGTTTGACATGGTAAACAGGATAGGGTGTATACGCTTCTAATGATTACTCTACACTATTACTAGTATAACCAAAATGAGATGATTCCTTCCACTATAAGGTGGTAGACTTAGGCATACGTCCAAGTGTACCCTATCTACAACCCTAATCGATCGGCTCCCTAATCTGCATATATACTCCGTACCGGCTCCACCGTAGGATGTATCACATCCTAAAGTGGCAATTCTTCGCTGATATGCACAGCCCCATATCTACAGGTGTCACGGTCGTCTTATCCCCCTCTGCCCGGCCCATGCAGGCGCATGACCCGATCGGTTTGGGCTGCCCACACCGTCCTCCACGATTGGATCTCTTACAATCAGTTCAGCAAGCGTGCCCCTTCCTCGACTTAGTTCGGAGTACTTTATTTGATACCTGCTCCGGTTACTGACTGAAACGGGTCCCACACAATATGATACAAGCTCTCCCCCTTTTGTCTAGTATCCCCCACTAGGTTTCCACAGGTTATATTTACCTTGAAGGTGTCCTTAATTATATAACCCCAACCTTTCTACGGTTGTGCTTACCCATAGGTGTCTTTAATACATAACCCCCAATTGGTTAAGTTTTTTGGGCCAATATTAAATATTACCCACCCATCTCAGATGTACTTAACTTAACGCTCCCATTGTTCAACCAAGTTTACTTAACCCCTATTCATGTTTATGTTCACCCAATCCCTATGGATTCAACTAGGTTAAGTATTTCAATTCCTTACCATGTCCGTTTAAGGTTTATAATGGGCTAGACCTCCCACATTAGCCTTACAGCTTGTGGATGCTGGATATGCCGGTCAGTTCCAAGCAGACTTCTTCCACAAGTTGGGCCTAACCTCATGTCTTAGCCCATCTCGTATTTGTGCAATTAGACCCTTCACATTAGATTTAACATTTGTGGTTGCTGGATACGCCGGTTAGGTCCGGGCAGACTTCCACCACAAATGCAATCTAACCTCGTGTGCGGTTACAATTTCTAATTACTGTAATCCTAGGCATTTTAATTATTAACCAATTAATTATACCTATGTATTTATAGGTGTTCATGCCCATTTACCCAATTATATTCATAGTGAATTATGTGTCCAAATTCATATTCGTCATTCAAGTTATGCCAATTCTAATGTTTTCCCTCGTTCCCTAACTAACACGTTCGCATATATTTGACATCATGCCTAGGCTAGAAAGTGGCGTAGCTATAAAAAATAAAAGGGAAAGATGATGGGAAGATGACAATAGTGATTATTCTAACATAACTAGCATATATATATATATATACATAATGGCATAGACATGTAATTGGCATAACAGATCTAGTGAACAGGTGTAACGCCCTGGAATTTCGGGCGAGTAAAAAACAATTGCCGAAAATCCTTCCGTCCAAAACAAACAATGAAAGCTACCATTTTATTTGATAAATATACAAAATCTCTAAATGCAATTTTTTTTAAATAATATAAATAGCACTTGTCAGAGTATGAATTAAACACAATTACCGTAAGTAAACCATCGTGCAACTCTAACAAAATGGACATCGATAATCATCCCTACACAGTTGATAAAACATCAGTATAGCTTAAATAAAATGAAAGATGCATCAACCCAAGATGTAAAATCAGTAATAAACAAAAATATCTTTTTTATTAATTATTAATAAAGCACTGCATCATTACCCCCCGTATGACTGCCTACGTACCTTTATCTAATTGGATAAGCAATCAGATACAGGATCAAGCCAACGCAGTTCTTCTTTGCACAAAACATTTAAAATCAATATTTACTTCAAAAATACTCTTTATGTCATGTGGGGGTAAAAGTCCTTTTGTAAATACTCATTTTGAAGGATATATATATATATACGTCTTATAGAAATTTCTTTCAAAAGACAAACATCTTTTATTATAAATACTAATCATCTTCTTTATGCAAAAACTCCTTCTTAAACAAATCTCAAACCACCTTTATATTTCTCTAATATATGTTTAGAAAGATCTTCAAAGATTGAACTGAAATAGTTAAGTTCAACACCATTTATACCTCGTTAAAACACACTCTATTCATGCCTCATTTAAACACTAATCATAACTCGTTTAAACACACACTATTCATACCTCATTTAAACACTAATCATACCTCGGTCAAAGACGCACTATTCATACCTCATTTAAACACTAATCATAAATGTCCTCAATCATCTGTCGTATATGTTGATTGCTTGTCAAAGCAAAGATCGCAACCAATATAGTATGTTAAAGTCGTAGGCATCTTTAAATTAAAATACAGGTTTATGAAGTAATAATCGATTAGATTATGAGTATACTTACAGTATTCCTTGCTATCTTCATGCAAAGGTCTCGTAAAACATCATATAGTACTTATCGTCACTCCCAAGTAATCAATTATTTTCCTCGAATCATCGAAATTCGTCAACCATCCTTGTTCTTAATTTTGACATGTTTTGACTCTCTTTTATATTGATTTAACATCCTCGATTTTATCAGTTTGTTTATGATACTATATGGAAACTCAAGTCCAAATTTAGAGAGGATTTGGAATACTTTACCATGATTTTATACTCAAAACATATAACAGCATTTCAGTCACACTATGAAAAGTTCTGGGTTGTTCATAATGATTTTAGACTCAAATCATCTACTACAATGCTTCTGGGCACAATAAAAAGATTCTGCTTGGTTCCGTGCTACATAAATATAAAAGATAGCGTTTCAGAGTGTTATAAAAAGTTCTGAAAACCAGATTTTAGCCTGTTTTTGGGCAAAATGTTTGACGTTGTTTCTTTATGATAAAAATAGATTTTGACTCCAATTATTTTACAGTAAGAAGCTCTCTTTGTATACTTAATTATCATCAAAAGAAAACCTCAAAATCATTTACCAATTTAATATATATAATCAAACACCATGAGGCATTTTTAACATGCCCATTTCGAGATGATTTTTACCTCACTTTGCATCTAGTTTTCGGGCATGCAAACGGCCGAATTAGAAAAAAGTTCCATAGGTGAAAGTTGTAGCCATCTGAATTAACTTTCGTTATTGATAGAGAAGCCGTAATTTCATTAAGAATTGCAAAAGTTATGCCAAAAATACCGAACGTCATTTTCAGGGTTTCAAGTCCATTCATTCATTCATAAATTTATCAAATTTCCTTCAAAATATGAAATGAATACATGAACTTAAATAATTTTACTCACCTTAGACTTGAAAATTTAACTTGTATTCCTTCCCTTGTCTTTTCCTAAACCTCTCTTTTTTTTTAATCTTAATTTTCATTTGTGAATGCATGAAAAAGAATGAACCTTTGCACCATTTATATAGTAGTTTTCAAGGCTAATTTGGTTTTGGGACACTTATCCTCTTTATGTTCATGCATGCTTTAGGATGAAGACACATGCCTACTTAGGTGTCCTAAGATGTTTCTACACATGGACACCTAAGATGGTTCTGTGTCCTTATCAATTTCCTTTTTCTTTTAGCTTACATGATAAGCTTCTTATTTTAAATTTATATCTTTTAGCTTACATGATAAGCTTCTCATTTTAAATTTATATCATTTAGCTTACATGATAAGCTTCTCTTTTTAAATTTATACCTTTTAGCTTACATAATAAGCCTCTTCATATTTATTTTCCCTCACATGAATACGTACAACCATGCTTTAGGATGAAGACACGTGTCTACTTAGGTGTCTTTAGATGTTTCTACACATGGACACCTAATGTGTGTATGTGTCTTAACCTTATTTACTTACAAGACATGTTTTCCTTTCATTTGATCACACGTGTCCTTATCATTTTAAGCCATTTATCATATTCTAGAACGTGTACACATATACCATTTGTTTGTTACTTCTATGATATGTACATACATATATATGCGTTCTTCTAATGTTACTACATGCACATGATATTCCAACAACTTCTAATCAACAAAATCTCATTTATCAATAAAACTATTTTTGGTCACATTATCAATTTTTCTTTGAACTACTTATCAAAAACTCAATGACATGTTTTCTCCTCATTAATTATTGTTTATAAAGGGATTTAATCAAGGTTATAAAACCATTTTTATAATATTATATCCAACATTTAAATAACCTCAATATTTAAATATTTACTGCCCCAAATTTTAGGTTGCTACATTCTTTCCCCCTTAAAAGAAATTTCGTCCCTGAAATTCTATGCAATACTTAATCAAAAGAATGACAAAAGTTCCACACATAAAACTCTAAGTTTTCAAGGCATTTTCTTGAAAGGATACTTTCAAAACAATTTCATAAATCGAAATTCTAAGACATACCTGAACCTTTCAATTTGTGACCAACATTCCACCAAAATCTGCAAGCTATTACTGGATCAGGCCCGCCGCAGTTTCTTTTTATGCCCAAATTCAGGATTATGTTCTTTGCAATCCACATCGATACCCAGCCTCCATCCTGTGAATATACACTCTGATCATCCGGTAAAGACATACTCTTCTTGTGTGGTTCCCATCTGAATGCACCAAAGATTCATCATGTTCTGGCTTTTCCGACTCATCATCATCAAGCAAGGATTTATTCTCCATGTTGTGGTACCCATAAAAATGTACCAGAGAGTAATATTTTCAAGTTAGACATCTCATATAATATCTTCATTTTCTTTTCTTTTTTCTAAAAAGATGATTATATTCGTCGAAGTCACCTCGTCAAATAATGAGTTACTCCCCTTGTTGCAGTACCCATCAAAATGCATCAGAGAGTAATACACACCTCAAATATATTTTTATATAATATGATTATATTCATCAAAGTCAACTCGTCTAATAATGAGTTACTCTCCTTATTGCAGTACCCATCAAAATGTACCAAAGAGTAATACACACCTCAAATATTTGTTTTATATAATATGATTATATTCATCAAGGTCAACTCGTCTAATAATCAGTTACTCTCCTTGTTGCAGTACCAACCAAAATGTACCGGAGAGTAATATTTTAAAAATAGACATCTCAAATGATATCTTCAAATTTTTTTATATATAGTATAATTATATTCATCAAAGTCAACTCGTCTAATAATGAGTTACTCCCCTTGTTGCAGTGCCCATCAAAATGTATCGGAGGGTAATATTTTTAAAATAGACGTCTCAAATAATATCTTCAATTTTTTTATATATAATATGATTATATTCATCAAAGTCAACTGGTCTAATAATGAGTTACTCTCCTTGTTGCAGTACGCATCAAAATGTACCAGAGAGTAATATTTTTAAAATAGACATATCAAATAATATCTTCAATTTGTTTATATAATACGATTATATTCATCAAAGTGGATCCACACTCAATTTAGGATATTTTATCCCATTGCGGTCAGCATCGCGTCATCAAATAGGATGTACTCGGCTCGATACCAACATCGAGTAATAGTAGCACTGTCCAAGATCTACTGTCTTATGTCGGCATCCCGTCATCAAATAGGATGTACTCTACTCGGCTCGATACCAACATAGAGTAATAGTGCACTACCCAAGATCTATCGTATTATACCGCACATCGTCGTCATCGTCATCCGAAGGTATCCATCCTTGATGAAATAATCAATAAAAATCTTTAGTAAGTTTAAACAAAGTATACTCTCAAAACACTTTTATACTTTGTAATCATTACTCTCATATGGATAACCATTTTATTTTGGAAAATCCACACTTTCAACTTTGAAAATCATCTTAAGTATAACCCTCCCTTCTTCTTCTTCTTTGTCAAACACATAGTTCAGTTTGCAAAAATGTTTTGAGATAGCAAACTTTCAAAATTTTAAAATATATATAATGAAAGTATTCTAGATTCCCAATAAGATTAACTTCGACTAAACCCAAATCAAGGAATCAATAGTTATAACTGAATTGCTGAGAGATGTTTTAGCAGCTTTTTAAGCTAACACCATTAATGCTAAACAATTCTAATATCTTATTATATAAAAATTTCTCACCTCTATTTTGCATGAATGTATTGCTCAATTTTACTCCTCTTCGCCTTCCATTAGTTTATTTGCCCAAGCTCATTTAACTCATTCCTCGATAAGTTGCAATACCTCATTCCTCTTAAGCCACTTTGTTGCATCCATTTCAAGCTGCCACATTCCTTCCTTTACAAGCCACTTCATTTATTCGTTACTTTATAGCTAATCATATGAACTTACAACATTGTTAAACCTCTTTATGTGGTGCTTAAAAATGAATCAACACATTATTCTGTAAACAAAAGTTCAAAAAATAAATATTACTCATACACCTGGTCAGAGGAATGGTGCCTTACTTTATCCAGTTTTATTGATCAAATTAAGGTAACTTCATTTTAAAATTTCTAAAAATGGTTTTCTATGCTGATTTGAAATTTTATTTAGGCACCTAACCTAAGCTCTGATACCACTTTGTAATAACCCAAAATTTCAGATCAGTAAAAATAATTGCCAAAAATCCTTCCGTCCAAAACAAACAATGAAAGCTACCATTTTAATTGATAAATATACAACATCTATAAATGCAATTTTTTTAAATAATATAAATAGCACTTGTCAGAGTATGAATTAAAAACAATTATCATAAATCAACCATCGTACAACTCTAACAAAACGGACATTGATATTCATCCCTGCACACTTGCCCAAGATGTAAAATCAATAATAAACAAAAATATTTTTTATTAATAAAGCAGCTGCATCACTACCCCCATGTAACTGCCTACGTACCTTTATCTAATTGGATAAGCAATTTGATACAGGATCAAGCCAATGTAGTTCTTCTTTGCATAAATCATTTAAAATCAATATTTACTTCCAAAATACTCTTTATATCATGTGGGGGTAAAAGACCTTTTGTAAATACTCATTTTGAAAGACACTTATGTATATCTCTTGTAGAAATTTCTTTCAAAAGACAAACATCTTTTATTATAAATACTAATCATCTTCTTTATGCAAAAACTCCTTAAACAAAACTCAAACCACCTTTATATATCTCTAATATATGTTTATAAAGATCTTCAAAGATTGAATTGAAATAGTTAAGTTCAACACCATTTATACCTCGTTAAAACACACTCTATTCATGCCTCATTTAAACACTAATCATAACTCGTTTAAACACACACTATTCATACCTCATTTAAACACTAATCATACCTCGGTCAAAGACGCACTATTCATACCTCGTTTAAACACTAATCATAAATGTCCTCAATCATCAGTCGTATATGTTGATTGCTTGTCAAAGCAAATATCGCAACCAATATAGTATGTTAAAGTCGTAGGCGTCTTTCAATTAAAATACAAATTTATGAAGTAATAATCAATTAGATTATAAGAATACTTACAGTATTCCTTGCTATCTTCATGCAAAAGTCTCGTAGAACATCATATAGTACTTATCATCACTCCTAAGTAATCAGTTATTTTCCTTGAATCATCGAAATTCGTCAACCATCCTTGTTCTTAATTTTGACATGTTTTGACTCTCTTTTACTTTGATTTAACATCCTCGATTTTATCAGTTTGTTTACAATACTATATGGAAACTCAAGTTCAAATTTTGAGAGGATTCGGAATACTTTACCATGATTTTATACTCAAAACATCTATAAAAGCATTTCAGTCATGCTATGAAAAGTTCTAGGTTGTTCATAATGATTTTAGACTCATGTTTGACGCTGTTTCTCTATAATAAAAACAGATTTTGACTCCAATTATTTTATAGTAAGAAGCCCTCTTTGTCTGCTTAATTATCATCAAAAGAAAACCTCAAAATCATTACCAGTTTAATATATATAATCAAACACCTTTAGGCATTTTTAACATTCCCATTTCGGGCTGATTTTTACCTCACTTTGCATCCAGTTTTCGGGCATGCAAACTGCCAAACTAGAAAAAAGTGCCATAGGTTAAAGTTGTAGCCATCTGAATTAGATTTCCAAATTGATAGAGAAGTCGTAATTTCATTAAGAATTGCAAAAATTATGCCCAAAATACCAAACGTCATTTTCAGGGTTTCAAGCCCAATCATTCATTCATAAATTTCTCAACTTTCCTTCAAAATATGAAATGAATACATGAACTTAAATAATTTTACTCACCCTAGACTTGAAAATTGAACTTGTTTTCCTTCTCTTGTCTTCTCCTAAACCTCTCTTCTTTTTCTTATATTAATTTTCATTTGTGAATGCATGAAAAGAATGAACCTTTCCACCCTTCATATAGTAGTTTTCAAGGCAAGTTTGGTATTTTGGTTTTGGGACACTTGTCCTCTTTATTTTCATGCATGCTTTAGGATGAAGACACATACCTACTTAGGCGTCCTAAGATGTTTCTACACATGGACACCTAAGAGGGTTATGTGTCCTTATCACATTTCTTTTTCTTTTAGCTTACATGATAAGCTTCCTATTTTAAATGTATATCTTTTAGCTTATATGATAAGCTTCTCATTTAAAATTTATATCATTAGATTACATGATAAGCTTCTTTTTTTTAAATTTATATCTTTTAGCTTACATAATAAGCCTCTTCATATTTATTTTCCCTCATACGAATACATACAACCATGCTTTAGGATGAAGACACATGCCTACCTAGGTGTCTTTAGATGTTTCTACACATGGACACCTAATGTGTGTATGTGTCTTAACCTTATTTACTTACAAGACATGTGTTCCTTTCATTTGATGACATGTGTCCCTATCATTTTAAGCCATTTATCATATTCTAGAACATGTACACATATACCATTTGTATGTTACTTCTATGATATGTACATACGCATATATGCGTTCTTCTAACGTTAGTACATGCACATGATATTCCAACAACTTTTAATCACCAAAACCTCGTTTATTGATAAAACTATTTTCGATCACATTATCGATTTTTCTTTGAACTACTTATCAAAAACTCAACATGTTTTCTTCTCTTTAATTATTATTTATAAAGGGATTTAATCAAGGTTATAAAACCATTTTTATAATACTAAATCCAACATTTAAATGTTTAAATAACCTCAATATTTAAATATTTACTGCCTGAAATTTCAGGTTGTTATAAAGGTGATGATAAAACTAGATCTAACATAATAAGGATGTCCTAATAGACATGAAAATCTAAATAAGGATTCATATGTCCAATTAATGGTAGATCTAAATTAACCACCACACGATAGGTACAAAATGAACTAGATGGAAAATTAGATCTAAGCAAGATTTTAATTGTCAAATAATGACAGATCCAAATTAACCACAAACACAGATGAAGGTTAAGATCGACAAGGGTGACATGATTAATAAACCAGAAGTGAATTATATCTATAAAGGTAGATCTAGCATAACAAAGTTTAAGATCCAAGAATATCATAGATTCGCAATTTATAACAGATCCAAATCACAGTCATATCACGTTTACTTTAAATCATTTAAATCTAAAAGTAACTAACTCATAGTGTTTGGATTTTAGAAGATAGAAGACAAATTGTTGGCGTTGGATCTCGGATATATACTCAACTCTCTAACTCATTAACTTTAGTTAATAGTTGTAGAAGAAAATGATTCGGTTCAGTTCAGGCACTGGCAGCGTTTGGCCTCCATTGATTTTCAATGAAGAAAACAAGAGAAATGGACCTCTATATATAGATGCCAGCCTCCAAAATCCGACCTGCCAACTCAGCCCTAGGGGGGTCGATAGGGGGTCGACCCATGGGTCGACACCCCTCCTATGGGGTCGAGTTCCCTGGGCGAGATTTTCCCGCTTCCCCCCATTTCTGTGATTTCGAATTTTGAACTGAAAATTTTGAATTCCTAGGCCTTATATATGTAACAACCCAGGAAATCTGAGCCAGTTTAAAAATTTTAATTTGGCTATTTTAGTGGATTTTAAATATTTAAAATAAATTATTTTAAATAATAACGACGAATAGTATGTTTGAATCGATGTTTGAAAATAAATATAATTATTTTTAATTATAAACAAGGCCTGAAAAAGCGCGGTAGTTTCAAATTTTGAGTTCAAACTTTGACTGACTGTACCGGGTGCAAAATAAAATGGATTTTAGTGAAACCAAAAATATTTAAATCTGTTTATGAATATCTTTCTAATGAATTTGAAAAATCAAAGTTTCGTAGCGGGAGTCAAAAGTTATGGCCAAATGAATTTTCAGAAAGGTCGCTATAGAATTTATATAGCCCTTGAAAATAGTCATTTTGCAAACGACCTCAGAATTCGACGAAACCACTTTTGTTGGATCCAGGATGTCAAATTATTGCTAGGTTTCAAATTCCATAATTTTTGAAGTTAATATGTGAGCGTAGCGAAGGAAAATGTGTTTGGTTGATTCTAGTTAAATTGGATCGACCAGAAAATGGCCATTTTTCAAACGGTCTCAGAATTCGACGAAACTAGTTTTGTTGGGACCGTATCGTCAAAAAACAGCTAGATTTATTTTATTGGCATTTTTTGGATCAGTATGTGGCCCCGGCAAATTGAAATGTACGTTCAAATCAAACACTGAATGTTTTATATTTTAATTTGAAGAAAAATTGACTGAAACAGTCGAATGGGCCTACGAAACATATCCCATTGTGTTCAGAATGGGGGTATTTAGCTAGGGACGATAGTCGTTGGGTTTGGATTGGAGTTCATATTAGGAAAACCTCATTTTAGAATTTAATATAATTATCAGCCAATCAGATTTTTCTATTCATTAAAATAAATTCCCAAAATTCTCTTTCTCCCTCCCCGTATATCGCGACTGACGGCGGAAACTTGTTCTCCGCTTCCCTTCCACTTTCCGGCCACCACAATCGTTGATAGCCCCTTGCCCTGTTGAACTTTTCGTAGATCCACTCCTCCTCTTCAAATCCATATAGGATACACCACCTCTCGTCGCTCCAATCGAGAGATCCGCCGGCTCGAACTCCAAAGTTTTGAAGCGTCGCCGCCGCTACCTGCTGACGTTGAGTTCGACGTTGCAGCCACCCCCTGGCGTGCCTCTCCTAGCTCTACGGAGTGGTGCAAGCTGATCTTCATATCATGCAGCGGATTGGAGTGGATATCAAAACCTAGTTGGGAACCAAATCAGAAAGGTACGGCTGTTTTTATTTTGAACTGTTCTACAGCACATCAAAGTGCTACGGTTTATGATTTTACAATAAAAATCATATCTTTTACGTATGTTGTTGAAATCCAGTGAAACAAGAGACAGTGGGCTCGTGTGGACGTCTTCTACATTCTAGAAGAGACCGGATATTTTTCTGAGCCTTCTACAATTTTTGTTGGAGTGGAACCCAATGTGAGATTTCTGAATTATAAACGATATGGAAACAACGATGTATAAATTATATAGTCGATGTATGTAACACTCCGTAATTCTGTAACATTAAGCTTCACAAATTAAAGTGTGATTAATTCTAAATGAAAGAATTAAGGGAAACGGGTTACGCCATTGCGTTCTTCTTGGAATTCTTCTTGAGATAGAGTCCGAGTTTGCGTGAATCGGACTCCGTATGAAGGAGTTATGACCTTTGGAAGTTTCAGAATAAAATTTAAAATTCAAACAGCTCGGTTTCAAGTTCAAAATTCGAAAAATAAGCTCAAAATGGGCTGGGCGGGAAAATTCCCGCCCAGGGACCAGGTCGACCATAGGGTCGACCATGGTGTCGACCTGGTCACCCTAAGGTCGACCATAGTGTCGACCTGGGTGTCAACCTGCCAGTCGACCTGCCTGGTCGGCCTGGTTTGTCTGGTTGGGTCCTGGCTCGAATTTCTGGGCCTGGTCTTGTCACTAGGGCTGAGTTGTCTTCTTTTGATTGGCTTCTCTTTAGAACGGATGGCTTTGATTAACCCTGGCTTCATCGACGGCTCTAATTAACTTGCAAATCTATAAAAACATCCTAGTTCTCCAACTAAAATTCACACAAAAATAAGAACTTGAGCCGCCATGATGTCAGAAGAAAACTAAGGAGAGCCTCCGCTTGAAAAGAGACGAACAATGAATCAACTCAAGCTAATTCAAATTTGAGATTAAAGCTACTAATAAAATCAAAACAACCACGTCTACCCAAAGGAACACATCTCAATTTCAGAACCTCAAATCTCAGAAAACAAGACCGTCTTGCATTGTAAGTATAGTGGCTCTTTAAACGGGAATGTGATTAAGACATGATTTGTTGTAAATTGTAATATGGAATTATATCAGTATTAACGATGTTGTTTTATATTTGTTATTTGTGATAATTTGAATGATTGTGGTGATTGAATCTTTTATGTATTGTGAATCAAACAATCAACACCTTATGCGAATTGTATATATACAGTTAGATCTAAATATATGCTTATGCAAGTTATAGGTTGCAAGTTAGATTTACACAAATATTTATATCATTCATGTAGGCTCTATGTACATATGTTTAAACCAATTGTGCCTACATGACCAGAATAGATCCATATTCATATGTTTTTATGCAAGTGAGAACTTATAATCGGATCCATGTCAAGATCCGTTTAGGATTCATATGAAAGTTTATTGTTAGATCTATGTTTATACATATGTGTTGCAAGTTCACACCCTTAAGCGGTTGTCAAAGTTATACATATAGTTTTGTCTTACGCCAGTTTTATGTTTGAGGTTATGTCTAGACCTATGCATTAACATGTTATACCATGTTTTAGTGGATTCATATGACACCTATTAGGTTATACTATGTTATACCTTTATGTTAGGCTCAAACTATATGATTCATGTGACACCTATTTAACTAGGCCCAATATTTATATGCAAGTTTGTGGCATGTTATGCAATGTTATGATATTCATGTGGATTATTTTACAAGTTCACACCTATGATATTCAGGTTGATTATTTTACAATTTCACACCTATGATGTTCATATTGACTATGTCGAGAATGCCAAGTTTACACCTATGACGTGTTTATGTTAATGAATTATTTTTGTGCCAATTTTGTGTATGCTAAATCAGGCTAAGTTTTTATCCTAATATTATATGTCAAAATCATGCGGATGGAGAATTAGGCTAAGATTGTTAGCCTAATATTTAGACGGGGTAACGTTGGGTAAAATTGGTAATTATAGGAAACTTGACGTAAATGGGTTAAAAATCACATAGGTGATTTATGGCATGAAACGGTATAAATTATATACCTAAATTAATGAACTTGATTAGAAATAAATTTGGGCAATGACATGAATTCTGGATAATTTACATAAATAAAATGTAAATTTAGACAAAATGAATATGCTTAACCCGAGGTTGGATTGAGTTGTGATGTAAACCTGCCCGGACCCGCCCGGCTGTCCAGTAATCACAACAATACCTATCCAATGTGAGAGGTTAAGGCATTGAGCCCAATAAAGACCCGAGGTTAGACTGAGTTGTGGCGTAAGACTGCCCGGAACCGACCGGCATACAGGCAGCCACAACAATACCTGTCTAATGTGAGTGGTTGATGCTTTAATAAGACAATTAAAGCTAAGTTAGGATTGGTAGGGTTAAGTTAACTAAAACACTTAACCACCTCAACATGTTAACTAGACTAGAAGGTGAGGTTAAGTAAAGTTAATACACTTAACCAATTTAACATATTAACTAGACTAGAGGGTGAGGTTAAGTAAATTCAGGACACTTAACCGTTATAACCTGATAATTAGATAAGTGGGTGAGGTTAAGTAAATCTAGAATACTTAACCATCATAACACGTTAGCTAGATAAGTGGGTAAGGTTAAGTAAATACACTTAGCCAATTTAATATGTTAGCTGGACTAGAGGGTAGGGTTAAGTAAACTTAGAACACTTAACCATCATAGCGTGATAAATTGAACAGGGTTAAGTTGAAACATGAAGGGACAATACTTAACCATTAGAACACGTTAATTAAACAGATGTTAGGGTTAAGTTAACTAAGGGAACACTTAACCGTTATAACATGTTAGTTAAAACAGATGGGCAAGGTTAGGTTAAAAGGGACACTTAACCAATACAAGATGAATGGGTAGGGTTAAATAATAAGAAATACTTAACCAATATAACTTGGTTTGTGATAAGGACAAGTCAACGTGATTTACTGATAACACTTAACCAGTTTAACATGACAAATGAATGGGTTAAGTTAACTACTTTGGACTAATGACACTTAACCAATCCAACTTGACGAGAAAGAGAACTAAGTAGTAAACCTTAGTTGAAAGGGGCTAAGTAATAAACCTTAGTTAAGAAAACAACGATTCAGGAAACTAAGTGGTAAACTTTAGATAGTAAAACTAAGTAGTAATTCTTAGTATAACACGAGGAGGAGCGAACGTCCATCTGATCTTAAAGAAGGCTCCAACGAATTGGGTTATGAAGCCCGAGGCTTCGAGGGGACGTGAGGGTACTCTTCCCTCTGTGAGGCTGCAGATGATCCTCCTGGGCTCACAGAGGTTAAGGTCTGCGTTAGGAGAACCAAGGGTATGCCTTGGTTGCCATATAAGGCAACCTAAAGACTATGGTGGACTAGCGTGATTCGGCGAGACCAGTAGCCCTGTGATAGCAACTCGTCGTCTACCTACCATCTTGAGTCAGTCGATATACACATGCGGAAAGGCAGAGAACTCCCAACAGACCATATACTTGCTATCTAGTTATGGGTGAGGCTGGCCAATAGGAAAGTGGGGCATAGGTGGCAGGGGTATAGTTCTCGTGCTTGATTTTCTTGGATTGCCTTTCATTAGTTGAGGGAGGGGTCACGTGGGACCATATCCACTAGTAGAAAAACAGACCTTAGCATCTGCATCGGCAGATAACTTAAAGCTCCCGACCGAGTTCCATATTTTCTTGATTAAGCCCTGTCACGGGACTCGGGCCGCACATATAGTGGACATGTGCATCGAGACAGCGATAAACGATTCGCGGCACATACGTGGGGAAAGTCTAGGAACATATACCACTCTAGGTAGTGCGTCCTAGACTAGGGGCATCGTTCGACAGGTAGCATAATCCCTAGTTGGACCTAGGTGGCATAAATCCTGAATCCGAGAAGTATTAGATAAGTCGCATAAACCCAAGTTGAATCTAGGAAGCGCTTGATAAGAAAACACTAGATTAGATCTAGGTAATAAATAATAGATGTACACCTAAAGGCAACCGCACTTACATGGATTGGGATCACGTTATTATCTTTATACAGATTACTAGTTGGGATATTAGTTAGGTGGTGCAGAGATATAGAATGGGGTGTGATAGTATATTCGGTTTAAACTGTCTTGCTTTGGTTTATATTAGTCTGTTATTTTGGTACTGTCCCATTTTCCAGTTTACTCCTGTCATGAACTTTATCCTGTTCGCATGCTAAAAGCCACTAGACTTACTCAGGCTTTATGTCTGACTTTGTTTTTCTTTCGTCTTCTTTTCTTCCGTCCCCCCTCCCCAGGTAGTCAGGGAGGGAATAACTCTGCTTAGTATGGACTGTTACTCTTTCCAAGCTTGAAGACTCTTGGATATATCGCTTCAGACTCTCTTTTCCGCTGGTATGGCTGGCTTATGCTACATTGGGGAATATAAATGTTATTTTATGCTTCTTTATTTTATGTAAGACAGATACTTTGGTATTCGAAAACAATTGTTGTACAAACTATTTTATCAATAAAGTAAAGTTTTATTTTCCGCTGTTTTAAATTTGTCTGTCTTGTAATTTATCTGCATCTTTTACATATTATGCTCCACAGAACTTAGTGCATTCCCTTTGTGAGTGACACTAACGGATGTGGGGTGTTACACATGGTATCAGAGCTGAAGGTTACCGGATCAAATAAAAGATTTGAAAAATTATTTTCAAAACGGGTTTAAAAGAAGCATTTTCAAAAGAAAAGTTTTGTTTTGAAGGCATATTCCCCAAAGCCATATGCACTATCTTTTGATTCTCTGTTTGAGTCCTTATTTCCTTCTTTCTTGAGTCTCTGGGGCTCCTGGCTTTCTGGGAGGTAACCTCATCGAAGGGCGAAGTAGTACCCGACTTCCATCTATAGTCGTAATAGTTTCACCTACGGCTAGTTTTCATTCAAGATTTGTAGGGTTTTCTGTACGATGGAGACATCTTTCGAGAGATTTGTCAACATGATTACACAAGGAAGAGGATGAAGAGTTTGGCTAAGGAGCACAACCCAAGGATGAGGAATTCATGGATATGGACTTGGCTCACGAAGGAGGAAGGAACTATTAAACCTAAGACAAGAGGAAGTAGCTTTTCCATGGTATAATAGGGCATATAATTAAGGACGAGGGAAAGGATTTTCCGGAGGACGAGTGCGTGCTTTCCCCACCAGAATACCTGGGAGAGAGATAGTAAAAGTCTCCATTGGAAAAGTTTAGCTTTTCATTTGATCAACCTGTTAGTACTCTTTTGATCTTAGCGCTTCGCATTCGTTTATACTTGCTTCAATAGTTGAGTCTCTGCACCTAGGTACTTATATAGTAGAAGATCCCAGTTAGTCTCAGATCCAAATTGGTGGTTCGGCCCGTTTACCTTTGGTTTGTAGGGATTTGAGAACGGCCATATTAAGTGTTGAGTTTAAGCGTAATGCCTATGTTTTTGATTCCATGGGCTATGAGTTGATTCTAGGCATGGGTTGGATGGCTAGTAATTCTGAAAGGAGGGTAGTTAGACTTTTGATTTGCCTTGGAAATACCCTTGAGATTCCGTGTAAAGAATCAATTAGGCTTAGCTAGCTAGAATCGCTTAATGCATTTATCGACGATTTGCAATCCGTTCGGGTAGTCCATAAGTACGCATATGTTTTGATTAGGAGTTTACCCCTAAAACGCGAGATAGACTTCCGTGTATATCCAGTTGACAATGAAAAGCCAGCTATCCGATCAATGACAGTTTTGGAAATGGAGGTCAAGAAGCTTCACAATCGTGAAGATTAACTAGATAAGGTACGGTACAGAGAAACTCAAGAAGATGCGACTTAGAAGACTGAAGACTAGATACGTGCAACATACCCTTTTTCTTAAGGGTATATCCTTTCTCTAGGAGTTTTATGCCTACTTGTCTCTAGCTTTTAAGGTATATCCCCTAGGACGTATCGTCGATGATTAGGTAGAAGCCAATGGATGTAAATGTGTATTTGAAACATGTATTTGAAACATGTTATGATTGATGGTTGTAAGTAGTTGCTCGTGGATGCATATACACACCATATGCGCTAGAACGACTTAGTCACTTTCATATTGCATTCGCATATATGTATTTGCTTAACGGATTTAACTTGATATGTTATCATATGGATGTTGCATATGAATGAATGGCTATGCACACATGTAGTATTTACATAACTAGGGACGCTTGCATACATGATTGGACGCATGGCACTGACATAATTTGCATTAAGGAGGTCAACTGAATTAGTAGACCGCCTGATTTTGCATTAGATAAAGACATATACACACCCTATGCATATGAATATGAAAGCATTTAGAAATCTTTTTAAGGACAATGAATGCCTGTGATTGAATGGTTGAGTAGATGGGTGATTGGATGGTAGGACACATTCTTCCTAACTTGAAGATTTCGGGGACGAAATCCTTTTAAAAAGGGGAGAATGTAACACCCCGTAATTTTGTAACATTAAGCTTCACAAATTAAAGTCAGATTAATTCTAAATGAAAGAATTAAAGAAAATGGGGTACGCCATTGCGTTCGTCTCGGAATTATTATTGAGATAGAGTCCGAGTTTGCGTGAATCGGACTCCGTATGAAGGAGTTATGACCTTCGGAAGTTTCAGAATAAAATTTAAAATTCAAACAGCTCGGTTTCAAGTTCAAAATTCGAAAAATAAGCTCAAACTGCCCTAGGCGGGAAAATTCCAGCCCAGGGACCAGGTCGACCATAGGGTCGACCATGGTGTCGACCTGGTCACTCCCAGGTCGACCATAGTGTCAACCTGGGTGTCGACCTGCCAGTCGAACTGCCTGGTCGGCCTGGTTTGTCTGGTTGGGTCTTGGCTCGAATTTCAGGGCATGGTCTTGTCACTAGGGCTGAGTTGTCTTCTTTTGATTAGCTTCTCTTTAGAACGGATGGCTTTGATTAACCCTGGCTTCATCGACGGCTCTAATTAACTTGCAACTCTATAAAAACATCCTAGGTCTCCAACTAAAATTCACACAAAAATAAGAACTTGAGCCGCCATGATGTCAAAAGAAAACTAAGGAGAGCCTCCGGTTGAAAAGAGACGAACAAAGAATCAACTCAAGCTAATTCAAATTTGAGATTAAAGCTACTAATAAAATCAAAACAACCACATCTACCCAAAGGAACGCATCTCAATTTCAGAACCTCAAATCTCAGAAAACAAGACCGTCTTACGTTGTAAGTATAGTGGCTCGTTAGATGGGAATGCGATTAAGACATGATTTGTTGTAAATTGTAATATGGAATTATATCAGTATTAACGATGTTGTTTTATATTTGTTATTGGTGATAATTTGAATGATTTTGGTGATTGAATCTTTTATGTATTGTGAATCAAACAATCAATACCTTATGCGAATTGTATATATACAGTTAGATCTAAATATATGCTTATGCAAGTTATAGGTTGCAAGTTAGATTTACACAAATATTTATATCATTCATGTAGGCTCTATGTATATGTGTTTAAACCAATTGTGCCTACATGACTAGAATAGATCCATATTCACATGTTTTTATGCAAGTGAGAACTTATAATCGGATCCATGTCAAGATCCGTTTAGGATTCATATGAAAGTTTATTGTTAGATCTATGTTTATACATATGTGTTGCAAGTTCACACCCTTAAGTGGTTGTCAAAGTTATACATATAGTTTTGTCTTACGCCAGTTTTATGTTTGAGGTTATGTCTAGACCTATGCATTAACATGTTATACCATGTTTTAGTGGATTCATATGACACCTATTAGGTTATACTATGTTATACCTTTATGTTAGGCTAAAACTATATGATTCATGTGACACCTATTTAACTAGGCCCAATATTTATATGCAAGTTTGTGGCATGTTATGCAATGTTATTATATTCATGTTGATCATTTTACAAGTTCACACCTATGATATTCATGTTGATTATTTTACAATTTCACACCTATGATGTTCATATTGACTATGTCGAGAATGCCAAGTTTACAGCTATGACATGATTATGTTAATGAATTATTTTTGTGCCAATTTTGTGTATGCTAAATTAGGCTAAATTTTTAGCCTAATATTATATGTCAAAATCTTGCGGACGGAGAATTAGGCTAAGATTATTAGCCTAATATTTAGACGCGGTAACGTTGGGTAAAATTGGTAAATATAGGAAACTTGACGTATATTGGTTAAAAATCACATAGGTGATTTATGGCATGAAACGGTATAAATTATATACCTAAATTAATGAACTTGATTAGAAATAAATTTGGGAAATGACATAAATTCTGGATAATTTAAATAAATAAAATGTAAATTTAGACAAAACGAATATGCTTAACCCGAGGTTGGATTGAGTTGTGATGTGAACCTGCCCGGACCCGCCCGGCTGTCCAGTAATCACAACAATACCTATCCAATGTGAGAGATTAAGGCATTGAGCCCAATAAAGACCCGAGGTTAGACTGAGTTGTGGCGTAAGACTGCCCGGAACAGACCGGCATATAGGCAGCCAAAAACAGTACTTGTCTAATGTGAGTGGTTGGTGCTTTAATAAGACAATTAAAGCTAAGTTAGGATTGGTAGGGTTAAGTTAACTAAAACACTTAACCACCTCAACATGTTAACTAGACTAGAAGGTGAGGTTAAGTAAAGTTAATACACTTAACCAATTTAACATATTAACTAGACTAGAGGGTGAGGTTAAGTAAATTCAGGACACTTAACCGTTATAACCTGATAATTAGATAAGTGGGTGAGGTTAAGTAAATTTAGAATACTTAACCATCATAACACGTTAGCTAGATAAGTGGGTAAGGTTAAGTAAATACACTTAGCCAATTTAATATGTTAGCTGGACTAGAGGGTAGGGTTAAGTAAACTTAGAACACTTAACCATCATAGTGTGATAAATTGGACAGGGTTAAGTTGAAACATGAAGGGACAGTACTTAACCATTAGAACATGTTTATTAAACAGATGTTAGGGTTAAGTTAACTAAGGGATCACTTAACCGTTATAACATGTTAGTTAAAACAGATGGGCAAGGTTAGGTTAAAAGGGACACTTAACCAATACAAGATGAATGGGTAGGGTTAAGTAATAAGAAATACTAAACCATTATAACTTTGTTTGTGATAAGTTAAGTCAACGTGATTTACTGATAACACTTAACCAGTTTAACATGACAAATGAATGGGTTAAGTTAACTTGTATGGACTAATGACACTTAAGCAATCCAACTTGACGAGAAAGAGAACTAAGTAGTAAACCTTAGTTGAAAGGGGCTAAGTAGTAAACCCTAGTTAAGAAAACAACGATCCAGGAAACTAAGTGGTAAACCTTAGATAGGAAAACTAAGTAGCAATTCTTAGTATAACACGAGGAGGAGCGAACGTCCATCTGGTCTTAAAGAAGGCTCCAACGAATTGGGTTACGAAACCCGAGGCTTCGAGGGGACGTGAGGGTATTCTTCCCTCTGTGAGGCTGCAGATGATCCTCCTGGGCTCACAGAGGTTAAGGTCTGCATTAGGAGAACCAAGGGTATGCCTTGGTTGCAATATAAGGCAACCTAAAGACTAGGATGGACCAGCGTGATTCGGCGAGACCAGTAGCCCTGTGATAGCAACTCGTCGTCTACCTACCATCTTGAGACAGTCGAGACATGCATGCGGAAAGGCAGAGAACTCCCAACAGACCATATACTTGCTATCTGGTTATGGGTGAGGCTGGCCAATAGGAAAGTGGGGCATAGGTGGCAGGAGTATAGTTCTCGTGCTTGATTTTCTTGGATTGCCTTCATTAGTTGAGGGAGGGGTCACGTGGGACCATATCCACTAGTAGAAAAACAAACCTTAGCATCTGCATTGGCAGATAACTTAAAGCTCCCGACCGAGTTCCATATTTTCTTGATTAAGCCCTGTCACGGGACTCGGGCCGCACATATAGTGGACATGTGCATCGAGACAGCGATAATAGATTCACGGCACATACGTGGGGAAAGTCTAGGAACATATATCACTCTAGGTAGTGCGTCCTAGACTAGGGGCATCGTTCGACAGGTAGCATAATCCCTAGTTGTACCTAGGTGGCATAAATCCTGAATCCAAGAAGTATTAGATAAGTCGCATAAACCCTAGTTGAATCTAGGAAGCGCTCGATAAGAAAACACTAGATTAGATCTAGGTAATAAATAATAGATGTACACCTAAAGGCAACCACACTTACAGGGATTGGGATCACGTTATCATCTTTATACAGATTACTAGTTGGTATATTAGTTAGGTGTTGCAGAGATATAGAATGGGGTGTGATAGTATATTCGGTTTAAACTGTCTTGCTTTGGTTTATATTAGTCTGTTATTCTGGTACTGTCCCATTTTCCAGTTTACTCCTGTCATGAACTTATCCTGTTCGCATGCTAAAAGCTGTTAGACTTACTCAGGCTTTATGTCTGACTCTGTATTTCTTTCGTCTTCTTTTCTTCTGTTCCTCCCCCCCCCCAGGTAGTCAGGGAGGGAATAGCTCTGCTTAGTATGGAATGTTACTCTTACCAAGCTTAAAGACTCTTGGATATATCGCTTCAGACTCTCTTTTCCGCTGCTATGGTTGGCTTATGCTACATTGGGGAATATAAATGTTATTTTATGCTTCTTTATTTTATGTAAGACAGATACTTTGGTATTGGAAAACAATTGTTGTACAAACTATTTTATCAATAAATTAAAGTTTTATTTTCCGTTGTTTTAAATTTGTCTGTCTTGTAATTTATCTGCATCTTTTACCTATAATGCTCCACAGAACTTAGTGCATTCCCTTTGTGAGTGACACTAACGGATGTGGGGTGTTACACGTGGTATCAGAGCTGAAGGTTACCGGATCAGATAAAAGATTTGAAAAATTATTTTCAAAACGGGTTTAAAAGAAGCATTTTCAAAAGAAAAGTTTTGTTTTGAAGGCATATTCCCCAAAGCCATATGCACTATCTTTTGTTTCTCTGTTTGAGTCCTTGTTTCCTTCTTTCTTGAGTCTCTGGGGCTCCTGGCTTTCTGGGAGGTAACCTCATCGAAGGGCGAAGTAGTACCTAACTTCCATCTATAGCCGTAATAGTTTCACCTGCGGCTAGTTTTCTTTCAAGCTTTGTTGGGTTTTCTGTACGATGGAGGCATCTTTCAAGAGATTTGTCAACATGATTACACAAGGAAGAGGATGAGGAGTTTGGCTAAGGGGCACAACCCAAGGATGAGGAATTCATGGATATGGACTTGGCTCATGAAGGAGGAAGGAATTATAAAACCTAAGACAAGAGGAAGTAGCTTTTCCATGGTATAATAGGGCATATAATTAAGGACGAGGGAAAGGATTTTCAGGAGGACGAGTGCGTGCTTTCACCACCAGAATACCTGGGAGAGAGATAGTAAAAGTCTCCATTGGAAAAGTTTAGCTTTTCATTTGATCAACCTGTTAGTACTCTTTTGATCTTAGCGCTTCGCATTCGTTTATACCTGCTTCCATAGTTTAGTCTCTGCACCTAGGTACTTGTATAGTAGAAGATCCCAGTTAGTCTCAGATCCAAATTGGTGGTTCGGCCGGTTTACCTTTGGTTTGTAGGGATTTGAGAACGGCCATATTAAGTGTTGAGTTTAAGCGTAATGCCTATGTTTTTTATTCCATGGGCTATGAGTTGATTCTAGGCATGGGTAAGATGGCTAGTAATTCTGAAAGGAGGGTAGTTAGACTTTTGATTTGCCTTGGAAATACCCTCGAGATTCCGTGTAAAGAATCAGTTAGGCTTAGCTAGCTAGATCGCTTAATGTATTTATCGACGATTTGCAATCCGTTCGGGTAGTCCATGAGTACGCATATGTTTTGATTAGGAATTTACCCCTAAAACGCGAGATAGACTTCGCATATATCCAGTTGACAATGAAAAGCCAGCTATCCGATCAATGACAGTTTTGGAAATGTATGTCAAGAAGGTTCTATATTGTGAAGATTAACTAGATAAGGTACGGTACAGAGAAGCTCAAGAAGATGCGACTTAGAAGACTGAAGACTAGATACGTGCAACATACCCTTTTTCTTAAGGGTATGTCCTTTCTCTAGGAGTTTTATGCCTACTTGTTTCTAGCTTTTAAGGTATATCCTCTAGGACGTATCATTGATGCTTAGGTAGAAGCCAATGGATGTAAGCGTGTATTTGAAACATGTATTTGAAACATGTTATGATTGATGGTTGCAAATGGTTGCTCGTGGATGCATATACACACCATATGCGCTAGAACGACTTAGTCACTTTCATATTGCATTCGCATATATGTATTTGCTTAACGGATTTAACTTGATATGTCATCATATGGATGTTGCATATGAATGAATGGCTATGCACACATGTAGTATTTACATAACTAGGGATGCTTGCATACATGATTGGATGCATGGCACTGACATAATTCGCATTAAGGAGGTCAACTGAATCAGTAGACCGCCTGATTTTGCATTAGATAAAGACATATACACACCCTATGCATATGAATATGAAAGCATTTAGAAATCTTTTTAAGGACAATGAATGCCTGTGATTGAATGGTTGAGTAGATGGGTGATTGGATGGTAGGACACATTCTTCCTAACTTGAAGATTTCGTGGACGAAATCCTTTTAAGAAGGGGAGAATGTAACACCCCGTAATTCTGTAACATTAAGCTTCACAAATTAAAGTGTGGTTAATTCTAAATGAAAGAATTAAGGGAAACGGGTTACGCCATTGCGTTCGTCTTGGAATTCTGCTTGAGATAGAGTCCGAGTTTGCGTGAATCGGACTCCGTATGAAGGAGTAATGACTTTCGGAAGTATCAGAATAAAACTTAAAATTCAAACAGCTTGGTTTCTAGTTAAAATTCGAAAAATAAGCTCAAACTGGGCTGGGCGGGAAAATTCCCGCCCAGGGACCAGGTCAACCATAGGGTCGACCATGGTGTCGACCTGGTCACCCCCAAGTTGACCATAGTGTCGACCTGCCAGTCGACCTGCCTGGTCGGCCTGGTTTGTCTGGTTGGGTCCTGGCTTGAATTTCTGGGCCTGGTCTTGCCACTAGGGCTAAGTTGTCTTCTTTTGATTGGCTTCTCTTTAGAACGGATGGCTCCGATTAACCCTGGCTTCATCGACGGCTCTAATTAACTTGCAACTCTATAAAAACATCCTAGGTCTCCAACTAAAATTCACACAAAAATAAGAACTTGAGCCGCCATGATGTTAGAAGAAAACTAAGGAGAGCCTCCGCTTGAAAAGAGACGAACAACGAATCAACTCAAGCTAATTCAAATTTGAGATTAAAGCTACTAATAAAATCAAAACAACCACGTCTACCCAAAGGAACGCATCTCAATTTCAGAACCTCAAATCTCAGAAAACAAGACCATCTTGCATTGTAAGTATAGTGGCTCTTTAGATGGGAATGCGACTAAGACATGATTTGTTGTAAATTGTAATATGGAATTATATCAGTATTAACGATGTTGTTTTATATTTGTTATTTGTGATAATTTGAATGATTGTGGTGATTTAATCTTTTTTGTATTGTGAATCAAACAATCAACACCTTATGAGAATTGTATATATACAATTAGATCTAAATATATGCTTATGCAAGTTATAGGTTGCAAGTTAGATTTACATAAATATTTATAATATTCATGTAGGCTCTATGTATATGTGTTTAAACTAATTGTGCCTACATAACTGGAATAGATCCATATTCACATATTTTTATGCAAGTGGGAACTTATAATCGGATCCATGTCAAGATTCGTTTAGGATTCATATGAAAGTTTATTGTTAGATCTATGTTTATACATATGTGTTGCAAGTTCACACCCTTAAGCGGTTGTCAAAGTTATACATATAGTTTTGTCTTACGCCAGTTTTATGTTTGAGGTTATGTCTTGACCTATGCATTAACATGTTATACCATGTTTTAGTGGATTCATATGACACCTATTAGGTTATACTATGTTGTACCTTTATGTTAGGCTAAAACTATATGATTCATGTGACACCTATTTAACTAGGCCCAATATTTATATGCAAGTTTGTGGCATGTTATGCAATTTTATGATATTCATGTTGATTATTTTACAAGTTCACACCTATGATATTCATGTTGATTATTTTACAAGTTCACACCTATGATGTTCATATTGACTATGTCGAGAATGCCAAGTTTACACCTATGACGTGTTTATGTTAATGAATTATTTTTGTGCCAATTTTGTGTATGCTAAATTAGGCTAAGTTTTTAGCCTAATTTTATATGTCAAAATCATGCGGATGGAGAATTAGGCTAAGATTATTAGCCTAATATTTAGACGGGGTAACGTTGGGTAAAATTGGTAATTATAGGAAACGTGACGTAAATTGGTTAAAAATCACATAGGTGATTTATGGCTTGAAACGGTATAAATTATATACCTAAATTAATGAACTTGATTAGAAATAAATTTGGGCAATGACATGAATTCTGGATAATTTACATAAATAAAATGTAAATTTAGACAAAACGAATATGCTTAACCCGAGGTTGGATTGAGTTGTGATGTAAACCTGCCCGGACCCGCCCGGCTGTCCAGTAATCACAACAATACCTATCCAATGTGAGAGGTTAAGGCATTGAGCCCAATAAAGACCCGAGGTTAGGCTGAGTTGTGGCGTAAGACTGCCCGGAACCGACCGACATACAGGCAGCCACAACAATACCTGTCTAATGTGAGTGGTTGGTGCTTTAATAAGACAATTAAAGCTAAGTTAGGATTGGTAGGGTTAAGTTAACTAAAACACTTAACCACCTCAACATGTTAACTAGACTAGAAGGTGAGGTTAAGTAAAGTTAATACACTTAACCAATTTAACATATTAACTAGACTAGAGGGTGAGGTTAAGTAAATTCAGGACACTTAACCGTTATAACCTGATAATTAGATAAGTGGGTGAGGTTAAGTAAATTTAGAATACTTAACCATCATAACACGTTAGCTAGATAAGTGGGTAAGGTTAAGTAAATACACTTAGCCAATTTAATATGTTAGCTGGACTAGAGGGTAGGGTTAAGTAAACTTAGAACACTTAACCATCATAGTGTGATAAATTGAACAGGGTTAAGTTGAAACATGAAGGGACAATACTTAACCATTAGAAAATGTTAATTAAACAGATGTTAGGGTTAAGTTAACTAAGGGAACACTTAATCGTTATAACATGTTAGTTAAAACAGATGGGCAAGGTTAGGTTAAAAGGGACACTTAACCAATACAAGATGAATGGGTAGGGTTAAGTAATAAGAAATACTTAACCAATATAACTTGGTTTGTGATAAGGTTAAGTCAACGTGATTTACTGATAACACTTAACCAGTTTAACATGACAAATGAATGGGTTAAGTTAACTTGTATGGACTTATGACACTTAACCAATTAAACTTGACGAGAAAGAGAACTAAGTAGTAAACCTTAGTTGAAAAGGGCTAAGTAGTAAACCTTAGTTAAGAAAACAATGATTCAAGAAACTAAGTGGTAAACCTTAGATAGGAAAACTAAGTAGTAATTCTTAGTATAACACGAGGATGAGCGAACGACCATATGATCTTAAAGAAGGCTCCAACGAATTGGGTTACGAAGCCCGAGGCTTCGAGGGGATGTGAGGGTACTCTTCCCTCTGTGAGGCTGCAGATGATCCTCCTGGGCTCACAGAGGTTAAGGTTTGCGTTAGGAGAACCAAGAGTATGCCTTGGTTGCAATATAAGGCAACCTAAAGACTAGGATGGACCAGCGTGATTCGGCGAGACCAGTAGCCCTGTGATAGCAACTCGTCGTCTACCTACCATCTTGAGTCAGTCGAGATACGCATGCGGAAAGGCAGAGAACTCCCAACATACCATATACTTGCTACCTAGTTATGGGTGAGGCTGGCCAATAGGAAAGTGGGGCATAGGTGGCAGGAGTATAGTTCTCGTGCTTGATTTTCTTGGATTGCCTTTCATTAGTTGAGGGAGGGGTCACGTGGGACCATGTCCACTAGTAGAAAAACAGACCTTAGCATCTGCATCGGCAGATAACTTAAAGCTCCCGACCGAGTTCCGTATTTTATTGATTAAGCCATGTCGCGGGACTCGGGCCGCACATATAGTGGACATGTGCATCGAGACAGCGATAAACGATTCGCGGCACATACGTGGGGAAAGTCTAGGAACATATACCACTCTAGGTAGTGCATCCTAGACTAGGGGCATCGTTCGACAGGTAGCATAATCCTTAGTTGGACCTAGGTGGCATAAATCCTGAATCCGAGAAGTATTAGATAAGTCGCATAAACCCTAGTTGAATCTAGGAAGCGCTCGATAAGAAAACACTAGATTAGATCTAGGTAATAAATAATAGATGTACACCTAAAGGCAACCGCACTTACAGGGATTGGGATCACGTTATCATCTTTATACAGATTACTAGTTGGGATATTAGTTAGGTGGTGCAGAGATATAGAATGGGTGTGATAGTATATTCGGTTTAATCTGTCTTGCTTTGGTTTATATTAGTCTGTTATTCTAGTACTGTCCCATTTTCCAGTTTACTCTTGTCATGAACTTTATCCTGTTCGCATGTTAAAAGCCACTAGACTTACTCAGGCTTTATGTCTGACTCTATTTTTCTTTCGTCTTCTTTTCTTCCGTTTCCCCCAAGGTAGTCAGGGAGGGAATAACTCTGCTTAGTATGGACTGTTACTCTTTCCAAGCTTGAAGACTCTTGGATATATCACTTCAGACTCTCTTTTCCGCTGTTATGGCTGGCTTATGCTACATTGGGGAATATAAATGTTATTTTATGCTTCTTTATTTTATGTAAGACAGATACTCTGGTATTGGAAAACAATTGTTGTACAAACTATTTTATCAATAAAGTAAAGTTTAATTTTCCGCTGTTTTAAATTTGTCTGTCTTGTAATTTATCTGCATCTTTTACCTATAATGCTCCACAGAACTTAGTGCATTCCCTTTGTGAGTGACACTAACGGATGTGGGGTGTTACAATGTACGAGTTATATAAGCGTTGTACACCTCATGTATAAGCGTTGTATAAGTTGCACGTTCGATGTATAAGTTATATATGCGTTGTAAAAATGATATATGCGTTGAAATGAATTGAAATGATATTGAAATGAAATCGAAATATAGTTATATACGTATATCTATATATATACACACACTCCCCTCGTCCACAGACCATGGACGATATATATTGATTGTGATATTGTTTCGATTACTGGTTGATGTGAAAATTTGGTGAATACCATGAATGGTTGATTTGAAATGATTGATTGTGGTTGAAATCCCAATAGGATTAGTATATGGGAAAATTCGTCTACGTACGAACTAGATATTGAAAATCCCCATTGTCAAAAACCGCGAGGTTTTAAGGTAGAGCGAGGAGCCCTACATCAGGACGGTGCCAGTTTTAACTACCCTGCCATTATGCTGCCGAAATTTTCAATAATATTCATGTGTTAGAATTATTTTCATGTGTTGAAACCGTATTCATGTGTTGAATAGAAATTCATGTGTTAAATAGAAATTCATGTGTTGAATAAATTCTTTGAAAGATAAAAATAACATTTTTACCTTATGTATGAACTATATTAAATAATCGTGTTTTGAAATAAATTGTTTTACATTAAAAACACATTTTTATCATAGATATGAATTGTTAAAAATAGTGATGCGTTGAAATAAATATCTGTTGGATAAAAATATCATTTTTATCAAATATATGAAGTGAATATGGTTTTGAAATCGAAGAATGGATTATATTTGTATATATATATAAATATAATTAAAATAAATCGAATAACAAAGCTGCAGTTTGTATTTTGAAACCGTGATTTCAAACGATTAGTGCGGGAGATCCGACCATCGGATTTTCCCGAAATCGAAACCGTTGGGTTAGCTTTGGAAATATCTTTCCAACGACACCAACTTTGTAAAGATCCAACGGTTGGATTGTCTGGAATGTTTAATTCAAATCTAAAGAAAAACAGTGCCAGAATCAATTAAATTTATATATATATAATTAAATTAAATTGAATAACGATGCTGCAGTTCGTATTTTGAAATCGTAACTTCAAACAATTGTACCGGGAGATCCGACCGTCGCAAAACTAAAACCGTTGGATTCGTTTTGAAAAGATCTTTCTAATGATATAAAATTTGTAAAGATCCAACGGTTAGATTTTCAGATATGGGTAAATCAAATCTGAAGAAAAACAGCGCCACGGCCGCGTTCTGGCCTGAAGCGTCGTTTGAATGATTTGGCTATTTTTAAATAAATAAAAACAGTGATAAATCGTGATAAAATATTATAAATGATATGGAATGGAAATAAACTGAATTTGCTTGGTTTATTTGATATTTGATGGTTGAATGTGTTTGGCATGAAAATTACATTAATGATTGAATTACTGGTGTCGAATAATTTAACCATTGAAATGAATTGATTTGAAATTCTAAATATACGTGAATTATTTGAAAAGGCCGAGTTAATTCTCATTTCAAATAATTGATCGACGGTTAGAAGTCGAAGAGATGAAGACGGTGCAAGACCGATGATCTTCACGTCGAATGGAGGGGTGCTACTGATGCTCATGATAGGAGTAGCTACCTTGAAGGGGTTGAAGCAGTAGCCATCTGGACGTACTTGTTGATTGTACGGATGTGCGAGGTATTAAGTGCCTCCGGTTTCGTTCAGACCCAGAACGAACTTGTAAATGGACTGTGTGTCTGACATTGGATTTTGTTATGTGCTGATTAATCTCTATTAAATATATATCTGTTTGGCGGGGGAGAATTTATTCTCTTGCTTAACGCCCTTCTCTGAGACGTACGAGTTCAGAGGTTATATATCGATAGAAATCAGTCGCATGGAGTGAATTGCCTATGTGGCATGCCTAAGTGGCAGATGATCAAGGCTTCTGTTGAAAAGCAAAGTCATGTGGTTGATGATCAAAGCACGGCCCGTGTGGCATAGTTTTGTGTATAACGTTAATTCGCGAGCCTCACACCTCGGTATGAACCAGAAACGGGAGAGGACCTTAGGGAGGGCATGCGTTTCCTTCTAGCTAGGGTGGTGTCAGTGACCTACCAACCCTGACATTTATATTATTTTCACTTGTGTGGTTGTTGGATTGCGAGGCGCCTTGGATATATCGGTGACTATGTGGAGCCGATGGAGTCATTTGGCTCATTGACACCCCAAAGGGCGGGGAAACGCAGTGTTCAGGCATTTTAATCCACATCGGTGGACCGGCCCTGACGATCCAAGGGTCACTCGAGCTCTGATCTTGAGACACGGGCTAGAGCGTCTTGAATTTGGCAAGGACTATGTATTGCCTTGGTTTATGTCGGAAATCCAATTTCCAAATACGACATCGTGCGGTTTTGATTGTATACCTATATATGGCGACATAGTGGTATGGGGCATTAATGTCGTCTATGATTGATACTTATGATTTGAAATTGTTTTTGAAACATATAAACACTAGTAATAATATTAATTGCTTTTGTTTTATTCGTATCAAACATATTTTGGCCATTATAAGGTAAAAATCTATCCTTCGGTTTGTGTTGCATTGTGTGATGGGAACTGAGTCTTATAATGGCTTCATTTTTTATAAAAAGCATTGCGATGTTTAAACGATTTACTTGTTTTAAAGCACTGGCAATCCAATGGAGTAAACCCGTTCCGCGAAAGTGGCGTGGTCTTGTGATTGGCCATATTATAAAATAAGTTATGTAGATTTCTCATACCAGTCCCATGACTGACTCGTAGTTTGTTTCACTTGCAAACTCGGGTGCCCCTTTTTCTACACGAGCAGCCTTGTATTCAGGTTTTAGCAGGCTCTTTCTGGATAGCTGGAGCTGAAGATGGATTCTATCATTTCTCTTTTTTTATGTTGTTTAGCTCCTATTGTTCATATTATGTTTTGTTTTCCGCTGTAGACATTTTATGTAAAGCTGAATTGTATTTTGTACTAAGTATGATCCTGTATACTGTGTAACTCTGATGATTATGTTTATCCAGTGTATGCTATTGTACATTATCTGGTGTATTAATTTATTTATGTTCTGCTGTTATCTGTTTATGTGCTATATTCCAAAGATTACCCTTGCCACCGTGGAACGGGGTTTGGGGTTGCCACAATATATATATATATATACAATTATCTTGCGCGTATAAAAACTTCAATCCTTCATAACTTCTTCATACAGTGTCTGTTTTACGCAAACCAAATGTATATCTTGACCAGAATTTCGTGGCGGAAGTCCGTTTCCCTTAATTTTGAATATTAAATAATTATTATTAAATTTTCCCTCTTTAGTGTCATTAAAATTTCGGGGTGTTACAATGGGCCTAGTTGTCGAGAGTGGGAAAAGACAAACATATGAGTCACGATGTCATATGGTAGTTTGGCTAGAACCGGGGCTTTCCATCAGCCCTTTTGATCATTGAAAGCAAGTTCGATTATAGATGGATTTAAGGTTGTAGTCGGTGATAGCTAGGATATTGGATGTTATGGTTTATTTTGTGATTTCTTTTATGTTTTATCTTGGTAGGCTATCACCGTAGGATGTCGAAGAGAAGCGGCGTTGGGGATTGTCCTTTCCTATTCTATAATGACATGTGATGGATGGTTTACACGTGTTAAGTTGTTGGTTGCTGGGCAAATCGATTGGTTGATCCGCCTTTACTCATATTATCATGTATAACTATTGTTAGCTATTTTATTGTTCGCTAAGACTGTTGTCTGACTCAAGATTTTATGTTTCCCTCTTATTACCTTGGGTTGTTCATCAATGTTGTTCATGAGCAGACGGAGTAGTAGGTAGCAGGTTTGGAGTCGTTGATGTTGTGCAGCGACGAACAAGAGGCTGGCATACTATTATTACTATCTATTTAGTATTTTCTTTTCTATTTCCGCTGTATATTAAAGTTATTAAGACTCTGAGGTATGTAGTAAGGCATATTGTATTCAGAGATTCATGTACTGGAATGTATTGTACTTGAGATCCTATGGTTTATGAAGATTTGATTTTCTGTTCAGCTATGCTTCACTACTATGTCATATTGTATATTTTATTATTATATATTATCCATGTGTTGTGAGTTATACGAGAGGTTCATTACGAGTTAGATGATCATCCTGTATCGGTCTGGCATGTCATATAGTACACATTTTCCTGAGTGCGGTGCAACAGGTAAGGGGTTGTCGTCACAATAGACATGCCTCGTCCGTCCGTAGCTATGTGTTCAACCCCACTTCAGGAGTAAGAGCTGATGTGTAGACAACCAATTAGCATCAAGGCTTAAGTGTTTCAAACCTTTACATTACTAAACTTCAGGCAAGGCTAAAGTAGTCAGCTATACTTCAGGTACAAGTATGGTCATGTAAGGCTGTGATGTATCAACTTTGGATTAGATGATGGAATCATGAGCAGCCCATGCTCGGATTTTCGATTCGTCCCCCACATTTGGAGCATGAATCAACCAATAATTGGTCCATGAAGGGAGTTGAATTGAGAATCTTTACATTCTAATACCAAAATGTTGTCCTTTAGATGCCTCATTCATATACATCTTCCATTAGATAGTCGGTCGACTACTGCTTTTGAGGCATTATCTGGTGCAGTGAACATAACAATGAGATTTGTCGATGTTTGTCTCAGGATAAACTTCAGAGGAGAACAAGTAATGTTGAATTATTCCAATTCGATGTCCAATTTAGATAATCTTCAATATGCCTTAGGTCGTTGTAAGACCTGTAGTAGCGACACCTGGTCTCCTTCACAAACTAAGGCTAAACCGATTGCATATGGGGATACTGCCAAGTACACAAATAAGTTTTCAAGATCAATGGAATTTGATAGGATAGGAGATCTCTCCAAGTGATACAAGAGATTTTGGAATGCTTTGACACAATCAGATGTCCAAGCGAAATTGTCACTCCCCTTCATGATCAACTCAAAGAAAGATAGGCACTTTCCACTAGCCTTGGGTATGAATCTACCCAATGTTGCCACCTTCCCAGCTAAACCCTGAACATCTTTGATCCTTCTAGGTTCTTGGACGACTCCAATAGCCGTTGTCTTTTCAGGGTTAATCTCGATGTCTCGAGAGCTGATGATGAAACCTAAGAATTTCCCTGATGCAATGCCAAAAGAACATTTCAAAGGGTTAAGCTTCATCCCATATCCGTAGATAACTCGGAGCATCTCTACCAAGTCCCGGACATGATTGGTTGATTGCTTTGACTTACCAACATGTCATCTATATATACTTATATTGTCTTTTCGATTTGATCATGAAACATGCGATTGACCAATCGATGATATGTTGCCTTAGCATTTCTTAATCCTAACCGCACAACCACTAGCTGAGATTTGTCACAAAATTTGTATGTTCCTAATCTGGGACGTGCATCATGATTAAGTTATATCCGGAATAAGCATCCATGAAAGAAAGGAGTTCCTGTCCATCTATTGAGTCGGCAAGCTGATCAATCCTAGGTAACGGAAAGATGTCTTTGGTGGATGCCATGTTCAAATCAGAAAAGTTGATGTATGTTCGCAACTTTCTGTTGGCATTCTTCATAAGAACTAGGTTTGATACCTAACTGGGATAGGTTGCTTCTAAGATGAATCCATTATTCTTTAGTCTTTTGGTATTTTCTTTCAAAGCTGCTAACCTCTCTGGGTCAAGCATGTTCCTTTTCTGTTTCACCGAGACATATTTCAGGTCAATATTCAGTGAACGAGTCATAATGGATGAAAATATCCCATATATGGCAGCATGGTCCACGCAAACTTGTCAAAGTTCAAGCAGAGGAATTCAGTCAACTCTCTCATCCGAAGGGGGTTTAGGCTTTGATTGAGTAAGACTGAATACGGTAGCCTGGCTTCCTTGGCTTTGAGTGATGTTCGTATGTTCTGTCTAACATAGGCAGGAAGTGGAGAGAAGACAACTGATTGATATTTGCTTTAATCTTGATCTCTTATTTCTATGCTGAAGTTGCACAATGGTTGATGAGTAGTCTAGTTGTTGTCATTTTGATGAAGATCCATTGGCCTGATCACGACCTATGGAAGCTTGATCGACACCTAACCTTAGGCACCTAAGTATATTTCTTTAACACTTATCAGGTGGAAATCGATTGTCATCGGTGTGGTTGATGGCAAATGATCATTACAAAGGTCAGTTAGGTTCCCCGAGGAGTGAATCGCAAGATATGCATTTTTCATTATGTTAAGTAAATGAAATGTAGCTTTGGAATGTTGGGACCCATGGTCTCTTTCTAGTATCCCATCATTGAAAATTATTATCACTAAGATCATCTGAGTCATCTTCGGAATAGGGTCCAGACTGCTCCATATCAATGTCATTTGATTCAGCAGTTAGGTAGGTTTTTGTTGTGTAAACCAAGAAGTCACCACACATTCAGGAATAGAATCAGTTGCATTGGTGAAGTCCGTACTCCATTGGAATCCTTAAAAAAGAGGTTGTCAGGAAGCAGTCGTTCCTGCATATGCTGTCATGGTTAGCATGTTGAATCTATACAGGAACTCCCCATGTTAGATAATGTCGGTGAATGGGTTATGGCTCTAGGAAGAATCCCAGTCGTCACCGTTTTATTATTGATATTATCGGACTAACTGTTGTATCGGGTCGATATGTAAGAGTCCAGAAATGGCTAGTCGTTTGGATTAGTGAAGTCGGCTCGGTGGACATATCTAGTTTGATACTGTTCCTTTTCAATATGGAGGCAAATTCGATCATGTGGCACGTTTGCAACAGAGGCATGTTTGATCCGAAGTGTGTTAAATCTGGAAGAATTTCGACTCGGATTTGGTGTGTGGCCTGATGAAGAAGTCGTGGGTGCAACCTTGCCTTCTCGGCTCAACGTCGAACAGAAAACTGGAGCAAATATTAGACTTCGCCTCTGTTCTTTGCCTTGTTGGGTGTTTCCATTTGAAGGCCTAGAAAGGGCTTTGGTATCTTCCAGCCACCATTGTCACGAAATCGATAGACACACTAGAATTGTTGAATATGTAAAAATTGTAGGAATCTTACTTTCGACTTGGTGATCCAAATAGTGGGTAAAACTCCTAGATGTCGAGAAATCTTCATTTCTCAGTGAAAGCACCAAACTGTTTGACCAAAAAATGACACAAACAGCCAACAATAATATACAGAGCATGGAATATGAAGAAAGGACTAAAAAGTAAGAAAACACATGACAACAACAATTTATATTGGTTCAGCGTTAACGAGCCTACATCCACTTCATAATTCTCTTCATAACATCATATAACTCAATATATAATAAACGAGATTGTCAGAGTATCCAATACAACCCTCTTTTTGTTTATTATCTCGAACTACAATCATGAATAAAACTAATATTTCGAGATGAAAGTGGTTGACAGCTATGGCTGAGTCGTGCAGATCTTGCTGCACCTAAAAAATTAACCTTCGTTCTCTTTTAAACGCTGCATTTATAGGTCTGGTAGGTGTCCTGATCGAACGGGACACGTGGCATTCAATCAAGGAAAGTAGGTCGTGGTAGGCGTGGTTACAGGGCAATTACAGCATACTTCGAGAAGTAGGCCGGTTGATGGACACGTGGCGCAAGATCCGGGTTAGCAAGAGATAGTGGGAGGAGTGGTAGTAACTATCCCTTTTCGGATAAGATAGGATCTGGATTGGATTCCATTCAATCTGTACTTTGTTCGATCCGGATTCCATTTGATCTAGATTGCATGCGTTCCAGATTCCATTCGAACCAGGCTTCATTCGATCTGGATTCCATTAGATCCGAGCTCCATTAGATCTGGGGCTCTGTTAGATCTGGAATCCGTTAGATCCGGATTCCATTAGATCCAGGGCTCTGTTAGATCCAGATTCCATTAAATCTGAATTCTAGGTACCCTTCTCTTCGTCCCAGGTATGCTTTTGATGTTATTGAACTTTGATGAGCCCAAAGATGATCGAACCGGGGATTGTGCCAGCGATGTCCAAGCTTGAGCAAGCCCATGCTCAAGCTTTGATTGACTTTGTCTATGGCAGCTTATAGGTTGACGGCCTTGCCAAATGGCGGTTCAACACCTCCCTTCCCCTTCGCATCATTTTAACTATCTAATAAGATATTTAAAAATAAGTCACCATCTAAATGATTGCTTCCATCAATTATCTAATAAGATATAATTTTTTCTTGTCTCATAAACTATGATTATTCATATTATTTTCAAACAAGTAACTTGATTTTTAGTTAAATGTTCCAGACTCTTTCTGAAATGAAATTAATCATCTATATTAATCTAGTTTTATGTTAAATTCCATAGATACTTCGTCTAAAGTAAACTTTAAAGTAAATTAATATTTGAGCACATAATATATAATTTTCCTAAACAATATACTTAAGCAGTAGCTTATTTCATGTCAGCTCACGCATCAAAATTAAAGAAAAATTATTACGAAAAACAAAAACTTACTGTTAGCATCAAAAATAAACAGGAGAAAACGAAAGCCAAAACTAGAATGCAGAGGTGTTGAGACCGTCAGTTCTTTGACATTGACAATATTATCCCATCAACATATGCTTTCATGACTGGAAATGAAGATGTAAAAGACCTAATTCGGCAACAAAATCCCATGTCGATGAAACCCGAAAGGCGTAATATCCATAGCAGTTACTTCAAAACATAAGGAATAAAGTCAAGACTTCCATCCCTTCAGGAAAGGTCCTTGTCGGCATAACCCGAAGGGATCAGTTACTACAGATGATATCTTCAAGCATGTGGAGCTTAGCTTAGTATACCTTTTGGACTACTCAAAGGAAGTATATTAGAAAACCTAGGCTTCCACCAATTGATCATCACAAGCAACTGTCGAAGAACGAAGCAACTCGGAGCTATAAGTAGTGTCGGAAGCTCTTTCAATCTCACTTCTCTAGCAACTATCCAAGGCTTAGGTATCCGAAAGTGCTCCACTCGAACAAAATACAATGGCATCGACATAATCCTTCAGGAGACAATGGGATGCGCCTTCGCTAAATCTCCCCATACACTTCCACAGAGCAATCGAGACGAAGCCGTATTCTAAGAGGAGGGCCAAACCGCACCTATAATATGACACCAAGGGTCCAGAATAAAGATCCAATTTTTCCGATTCTCAAATTTATACTCTAAGTTTGAGTTGTAAACCCTAAATCCTAAATTAATTTGCAGGAAAAAGTATGTAATTGCAGTAATTGCAAAACTCATAAATAAAGAGTATTTACCAACCTATTAAAGTAACTAAGTAGTAATTATTTAATTATTAGTTTATTATTATGTCTTTACTATATAGGTTTCATATCTAATACATCCGACAATGAAACACCGTTCGCAAGTCTACGAAAGGTCCAAATATCAGAATAAGCTAATAATTTCTACTTCAAGACTGGATCGCTCGAAATCCTACAATTCATAATCTACCGACGGTTTCCTAAGACAATCAAGTCATGTTAGGATCCAAGGTCCCATTCTAACAACTGATAAACCTATTGTTAATCCTGCCCGCATAATGTAAACCTTATAACCCGAAACTAAAAGGTGGTTTCCTAAGTTTGACCTGGGTTCACAGAAGCTCTACATCCCCATTCGAACTACTGGAAGACCCTTTGTCTGTTCTACCGAAAGTAAGTCTAAGATACCTACTTGGACACTTACCACCAGTATATTGAGAACTTAAGATCACCATACCAAAGGCTAAAACCCTGACCAAAAGGTCCATACCGAAATCAATAGACTAATGTAAGCCCACACATATACTATAGGGAACTCAAGCTAGCATTCAATGGTCTGTCATGCCTTACTCCATCGATATCTTGTCATTATCTTCTTTTCTGTAGGAATCCACTTTCGGAAGTACTGGAAGCACTTAACAAGAGCTATTGTATGGAACAATCTCCCAGTTTAATTTAATTCTTTCCTAAGCAAGGAAATCTATTAGGTTACATCATTTGGGGTGTTAACCATAAACTTGGCTAACATTTTTAGCATTAGAAGGAGGCCTGAACTTCTGAAATCTCTTAACCTCCTTATTCAGAAAGATCGTCCCTTAAAAAAACAATAAATATATTCAAAAAAGAAAGAATTTAGTGTAAATCATGAAGGATCGCGGATGACTCAAAGGATGTTTTAGATCAATCAAAAGGTAGCAACTGTTGATCAACAAATAATCTCAACAAAGCAAAAGAGTATTCCTGAAGGGAAAAGTATGGACTCAAAAGAAAAAATTGGACACCTTCACAGTCTTTTAAAAAAAAGAGGTGGTGACTCTTTCAGTCCATAGACTTAGAAGCAAGAAAGAAAAATCAGAGATAACTTTATATCAGTCTTTGGATGTTAGGAATATGTATCCCTTTCGACGCAATGGCAACCAGACATAGGTAACAAAATGGTCAACCTTGAACATGAGGCTTATAATCCAATGAAACCTAAGTTAGGTTATACGAACTTTCAACTCTATGAAGAGCAAGCTTTAAGAATGAAAACTTTGGATATAATTCATCGAAAGTAGGAAGATGCCTACAACTCGGATAACTGGTGCCCACATTCTATCCATATCAGATTAAAACCAATTTGTGCCTTTGAAGGGATATTGAAAAAGATGATAGCCTATTTATAAAACAAGGAACAAGGTCCAAAGTTATCTGAAAGAATTGAATTTGAAAGGAACAAAATTAAGGACAGGTGCTCCGCACCAAAATAGGAATTAAATCTCAAAGAATGTAAACCACTTCGTAATCCCCGTAAGATACCCGAAGGGGTTAAAAAGCTTTGCTCCTAACTTTGGAACCTCCAAGAACCTAAAGAGAAAGTCAATTAAATTCCATAGCAAAGAGCATTCGTCAAGTTCAAGAAGCCAAAAGCTAAACCTTTCAAAGAATAGTCTAAGTTAAAAGTAACAACTGTGTTTAGTCTAACCACTTCTATTGAAGATATTTAATATGAATTATACTATTGGCCTGTTAACAAGGAACCACCAAAAATTGAAAAGAAAAAAAGAAAAAAAATTAATTCCTTTATCACAAAGTCAACGGGCATAAAACCTGTCATTGCAAAGCCGCAGAAAAATTCATTGCTTGCTTAGCCTGAAATGGAAATCTTGAGGATTATGTAAAGACATGATTAAAATGAATGCAATAAAAAAGAATTTTATATTGAAATGAGATTTTCGGTATGAATTATGGACAAAAGTTAACATTAAAAATAAGTGACTCTATTGGTTGGGAGTGAAATACAAAATTTTGTACCATATATTATATAACATAAGCTTTGAAATACAAAATTTTGTACCATATATAACATAAGCTTTGAAATATAAGCTTTGAAATACAAAATTTTGTACCATATATTTGTACCATCATCAGAGTACAATACAACGGAACGGATAAAATATATTATATAACATAAGCTTTGAAATACAAAATTTTGTACCATATATTCATACCATCATCAGAGTACAATACAGCATTTAGTACAGCGGAAATAACTCTAAATAACTAATGGCGAAGCCTCCTGCTTCAAGCTCCTCCAAGTGTATCTGTAAAAGCCTGAAACACTTGACTGCCCGTACAAATTTGGGCACCCAAGAGTTTAGGAAAAACAAAACAAAATAAACTCTGGGTCAGTCATGGGACTGGTGTGAGTAAACTCCAACCATATGATTTAACTTCAAAAATCTTTTGAAAAGAAAGAGATAATAGTAAGACCAGCCCACACATAAACACGGACGATTTTTACCTTACTATAACCCAAACATTTTTGATATCAAAATCCAGCGATATTATAATAATGTCTAATCAAATAAATAACCAAATAGTAGAATGCTTGCATCTCACGCTCTACATATATAGTATAAAATCAAAAACCGCAGGGTGCTTATTGGAGATTGGATTCCAACAATGACAAGGTATGGGACCACCTTCCGATGATGTATCTCTAGAGGCGAATACACCTGGGTTCAACAAGAACGTCTTGCAACTCGGCCCACACATGACCGACCACTCATTTCGCTTGAGTGTATCGAATGTATATCACCAACGGTTGGGCTCAAACCACCGTTTCCCGAATGGGCAGAATCGATAGATTAAGAAACAAAAGGAATTTCTCTAGATAGGTGATTATACACCCTAATGGGAGCGACCCACATAGCCATGCTGCCTGCCCGATTTTTGTCATTTCCCGGTTGTGAGGCTTGAGGCTACGTCTATCTTTTAGAACATCTGGCCACCATACACTTTGAATGTCACATCGTCAAACCCGTCAAATCACCAGTTAATCTCCTCAAAGATATTACGAGTATAAAAGCTAAGAGAAACGAATTTCTCCGCCACCAGACGTAATACTTTGAAAAGATCTTCTTATGTGACCGTTAGGAATACTCTGTCAGACATTCGTCCATACAAGTTGTCCTGGGACTGGACAAACATACAGCTCTTTGAATTTCACTCCGTCTTCGATTATCTTCAGCATAATCTAAGTCGCAACGCCTATGCCTATATGGAGTGGTTTTCGGATACTAAATCCAACCGGTCTCTCCGTATCGACAACGATGGTAAAAGTCTTTGATAGTCGGTGTTTTAACTATCAAAGGAAAAAATAAACATCCATCAAACAATTTCACAACCACTGGCCTTTTCTAATATTCATTTTTAATTCATTTTCTTAGCGAAATCTACATATTTCGTTATATCGATTTCTATTATCAAAATTTCTTAGAAATATTCTAACTCCTAAAATTTCCGGAAAAATTCGTCATAACCTCCTTTGTACCGGCAAATAGTTCAAACCTCAACTCGCCTCTCTAGGCCCTTTCCATTCAAAAAGAAAATCAAAAAGCCAAGCGGCTTGCCGATTCGGCGCATAAAACCTCATATGGAAATTTAAACGTGTACCTTTTTGTCAGGCACTTAAATATATTCTTCATACTCTTCATTCACTTTATCCCATACCTGTCTAATATACATGCACCTGCATTTTCATTTATTTCGAAACCATTCAACTATTTTGATTTTACCACATTCAATCCCATTAACTAATTCAACCGCTACATCCACTTATAGTTTGAATCAATAATGTTCAACTTATATTTTAATTCACTTGTAAACCACTTATAACTCAAACCTCATATTCGATTTCAAATTCTCCTTTACAAATCCAAATTTACTTAACCTATGTTTAGTTACATTCGAATTTTCCTTGACTAACCCCTTTATTAGTTAATAGCATTTTATAATTCAAAATCTGGATTTTACATTAAAATCCCTTCATTCACTCTACTTGAGTGCGTATATATTTGATAACTCAAATCTGGATTTTTCCCAAATACGAATTCGGATTTTGATTCACTTAAAATCCTTTTTATTTATTAAACAAACTGTTATGGTTTAAAAACGATTATGGCGCTGTTTTTCTGAAAATTTGATTTTGACATAACTCAAAATCTATACGACGAATTCTAGATTTTTCTTTTTCATTAGAAAACTATCATTCAATAGGTCCGAGCGTTTCTTGTTTCATCGAATTCCGATTTATATTGAGTTCTATATACTCAATTGAAGTTCGAATTGCCAAATTACGAACTACCGCGCCGCGGCGAGTTCCTTTTAATCATAATTTATATATAACATTTAAAAACATCGTTTAGTGAATAAATCTCAAATCCACTTTCAATATCTTTGAAAATAAACCGGTTATCCGAATCTAAATTTAAAAACCCCGATTTCCAACTCGTTGATTATTTTATTCCATGTCCATCACTCAGTTTAAACTCAAGTTCTATATTCAAGACCAATTTCCATAAATGATTTTATCAAAGTTTGATATAATCAAATTCAAATATTAAATCGCCTTTTATGGAAATAATCCATAAATTCAACATCCTTTACCATTACAAACTAATATCATTTCTTAATAATAGTGAAGTCGTTCAAGTTGGGGTATTTTAATTACCTCTCAGACCTTGATCGACGACGTTCTTATCTTGAGATGGATAAAAGCTTGTAATATCAAACTTGATTTAAATCTCACCTTCGATTCCATTTCTTTCATTTGGAAATTTATTTCCAAATTTGCTCGATGAAACTTATCTCATCACATATATAAACCTAGTTCATAAATTCACTTCTTTATTAGATTCAACTTCTATTTAAATAATCTATTGAAACTAGATTTCTATTTTGGAATATTTGATTTCCCTTTTGAATCTCAAGTGGATTTGATAATACTTAATTACCATCACTTATATTTACATAATCTATTTTCATATTAAAACTTAAATTCCTTTTAATACAATTCCAATATCTTTTGAAATGTAATTTTATTCTAGGTCTTTGACATAGTCGAGTTAAAATCATAAATCCGTGTGGATTTATTTAAATTCAGTTTACATTCCGAATATCGGAATAAACTCCATCGTTTCCTTTTGAAGCGAATTCAAGGTATAAATCTCTTTTTAAATTCAAATTTGAATTTAAATACCCAAATCATCCCATGATGATTATATAAATTTTACTTCTTGTTTAAATACTTAAAACAAGTTTGTATTTCATATTCTATTTGAAATTCAAACCTCCATTTCGAAAGATAAATTTCCTTCTTTAAATCCCTTTCTTGAAATTAAAGTCTAATATTATCAAATGATAATATTTCTTTCCATTAATAAACAGCGTCTATACTTCCAGCAACCTGTTTTTATTTTTAAACAAGTTAATATTTCTCAATTTATTCGAAATACCATTTCTATTTCGAAAAGTAAAATTTCCCTTTCTTACCCTTTTTTAAAAAAAATCCCTTTTAAATTCATACCTGGATTTAAATAAATTATTCAATAAAATCTCCTCTTTTATTTATAAATTACACCTCTTGTTTTAAATATATAGAACAAATTCTTTATTTAAAATTTCATTTGAATTCCCTCTTTCTATTTTTAAAGAATAAATTCTCCTTTTCAAAAATCATACTTGAATTTACATTACTAGAATATCCAATGATAATATAATTTTTATTCATTTATAAACCTCGTTTATACATTCCCTTTCTTGTTTTAGATTATTTAGAACAAGTCCTTATTTCAAATCTTATTTGAAATCTAATTCCATTCTGGAAAATAAATTTTCCTTTTTAAATCCAAACTTGAAATTTAAAAATCTAATATTATCAAACGATAACTTTTCTTTCCATTTATAACAGTGTCTACAAATTCGACTACTTGTTTTTATTAATAAAAACAGGTTAATATTCCCCAATCCTTTCAAAATCCCATTTCCATTTTGGAAAGAAAATTTTCCCTTTTAAAACCAAAAATCCCTTTTTCGATTTTTTTTTTTAATAATATAAATATCTAGGACCAGTGATATTCTAATACCCAAACACACAAATCATCAATCCAATTCAACACATCACACAAACATGTAAACAGAAATAAATAAATTTGAGGAATGCAGTTGGATCCCTCCAACCTGTTTTCCCTGCATCCACAGATGTTAGTCAACAAAATGATACCAATCCTGCTTCAAGGCAGGATATCGCGGTATAAAAAGGGGATCCACTTATGTACGTGGGCGTAGTGTCATCCGCTAATGATACTGCGGGCATCCGCTAATAATATTGTGGGAAATATCCAATAACCACAATCACCAAGCCTAAATAACTAATATCTAGGACCAAAGTAATTCAATAATTCATGCAAGCATCCAAACAACCAAGAATTTATTTTTAACGATAAAAATAGAACTTTGAGTGAGATTTACTCACCTTGATTTATTTATTTTTTGCAGAATATCCCATTAAATATCTGTATCATCGCAGCTTTGAATCTACTTGAGTTGAATCTATTTTGGACCTACGATTATTTGAATTTATTTTATCGATTAACATTTATTTAATTTAAATTAACTACCTAAACCAAATAAATAAATTACCTATGTATTATAAATTTTAAAAATGAGGAATACCTTACTGCCACCTCATTCCCCGACTTGTCCGTGAAGTAAATACTTAAATAGCCCAAAATCTACAATTATCCATTCCGACATTCTACTGAACACTTCCCAGTCCACTGCCATTACTCTCTATCTCCCACACCACAACTATACTGCTACTTTTACCCCACCAGATTGACCTCACATCACAACCAATTCCCAATCAGTATGGCTTCTAGCGTTTCCACCCCAATGTCTCAAAAACCATCAGCAAATTCGAAACCAAATTACCCTAAAAACGTGGTCAACACCCAAATCAACATCTCCATTCTCCTCAGACCGAACTCCCCGATTACAACGCACCACTCCAGTATTTACAGTACCATCGTTGAAATCCCCAAATCGAACGCTTCCCTCTTCTGAAAACAGTCTCCAGGAATTCACGATAACATAACTGACGCCCTTCCCCAAACCACCGCACTCTATCCCATTCGCACCCTCTTCATAGCTCAGAAGAACCCACGAAAAAAAACCCCGATTACTCCTTGATTCGCGAAGGCTGTTGTCGCGATGTCGATCTTCGTAGACTCGCGATCTCCATTTGCGATTTGCGATTCATTTTTTTTTATTTAAAGTGGAATCGGTTTTCCGATTATCTGGAAAAATGGAAAACAGAAGACTCGAATTGGTTTTTAGAAATGGGCCAAAATTATGAATGAAAAGGCTAATTATATAGGAGCGAGAGCAGACGGGCATTAAAATGTTGTCTCTTAGATTTTGAAGGAGGGAGACCAATTTTACAACTCGAGGAAGAACAGGCTGTGTGATTTGAAACTTCAGGGTGGATCATTACAGAAGGAGGTCGGCTGATGTAACGTATAAATATATTTTACTTTGATATATTAGTTGAAAATATCTCGTGGTCCTATAACCCACCATCCTGAATCGCTAATCTAACCCAGTGACTGATGTTATAAGATTATTACGTTATTCTAAACTTAACTGAACATGTTCTGAAATGTAATTCGATCTTTATACAAACCATCAATATTAAATTGACGATTTTCATTAAATTCATTGATAAAAAATAATTATCATCATTCTAATTCAGATATAATTTATTTAATCAACTGAATTGTTTTTTTTATTCAGTTTTAACTGCAGATTCAATTATTAATCATTTTTGTATAACGGTGATTCGATATATTCGGCAATAATCGTATATCGATTATTAAATCGATAAATTCAATAAAAATCCATTTATTATTCCAAAACAATATTTAAAATAAATTTAAATATTAAATATTAAACGGCTAAAAATCCGGGACGTTACAGTGCTTTTGTATCCTCATCGTCCAAAATAAAATTTCTATATCTTAATTTCCCATGGGTTTAAGATCTTCTAAATAGCCAAAGAAGGCTTCTTATTTTCAGAAAAATATTTTTGACCTTCTAACACTTTAATACCTAAATTTAGGTTTTAGGTTTTCTAAATAGCCAAAGTAGGTTTCGAATTTCTTGAAAAAGTTTAGAGACTTCTAATATTTTAATACTTGAACATTGGTTTTGAGCCTTCTAAGTAGCCGAAGGAGGCTTAATATTTAAAAAAAAAAAGGTTTCTAGACTTCTAATATTTTAATACCTGAATCTGGGTTTCGGTCTTTTAATTAGCCAAAGGAGGGCTCATATTTCAAGAAAAAGATTTATGGACTTCTAATATTTTAATACCTAAATTTGGGTTTCGGGTCTTCTAAATAGCCGAAGGAGGCTTCATTTTTTCTGAAAAAGATTTTTTGGATTTCTAATACTTTACTACCCAAATCTGGATCTCAGGTTTATTATTAACAAAGGTTGTTTCATATTTATTTCCAAAAGATGATTCTGGACTTCTGTTCTATTACCTAAATTGGGGTTTCCAATCCTAGATTAAATTGAAAGGTGCTTCACCCACGCTACTTCCAGAAAGAAGAATTCTGCATTTCTAGTATCTTATTACTTGAAAGAGGTTTTCAGATTTCTTTAGGTTGAAAGGGGCTCCGTCCACAATTATTACTTTTGGACGATAACTTCTAGACCCTTGTTTAATCTCATTAACCAAATATGGAATTAAAATCTATTATAATCGAAGGAGGATTTTACTCATGACAAACTATTTCAAAGAAACATTTTTGAACATTATTATGCTATGATCGGAATTTGAGGTTTAGAACTTCCCTGAGACCGTAAGTAAATTATCGATTAAAGTATGAATCATGGAGACTCTGAAATCATTGATGGTTATAGTACACTGATCATAGGGGCACAATACCAACACCTATGCATGAACTACAAACACTTTTGAAAACTAAAAACTGCTTTTTTCACATCTAGATAAAGTATACCAAGAAGAAAAACAATAAAATACTCATATTAATCAAGTATATATTACAAAGACCGACAATCAAATGCTATTATATAGATAATAAAATATTTACAATAATTAAAAAAACAAAGTATTAGAGCCTCAAATCTTCTATATAAGTGTCTTTGACATAATCGTGTTGGGGATGCAGATTAAGGATCTCCAGGTAAATTTAACACTGGAGGAGGGTGAACAGTGTTTATAAAGTTTAATAAATTTGTTAAGATCTTTTAGAACAAAACAGAATGCAATGCAAATCACAGATATCACAAATAACATAATCAAACACAGATGAAGAAATAAAGTAAAAAGTAGTAAAAGCAAGTACATACCGGGATTTTATATTGGTTCGGGACACCCCTACATCCAGTTCCACGCAACGCTGGGTTGATGCACATTTTTATCCAACAATATCTGATTACAATCCTTAATTTCAGGGTTACACGGGCACATCCCAATAGATTCCAAGTACAGTGAGACTTAGTTGATTTTCAGGCCACAGCCTTACACCTACTCGATTTCCGTGGCACAATCACACACAATCACTTTATATAAGATAGGACCACAGCGTTCTCTTATCATTTTTTTGTAGTATTGACTAGATAGGACTTTATTTTGAGATCTTTGATTATGAGTAGCACTTGAATTTCAAAGAGAGTTTGATTTATAATTGAAAGAGAAGAAGAATGATATGATTTTTATTAAAATTGGCAGAGTATAAGTGCAGAAAGTTAAGAATCTAATAATAATAATGGTGGAATGTTTAGAGGGGAAGAAGGAGATGAAAAGTAATTAAAAATTCGACTTATGGAAGGCATTATAGTTTTTGAACTGCCATGACCATTAGAAAAGGTTTGAGTTCAAAAGACATGACTTTTAAATTTTAGAAAACAAGTCAATGGCAAGTAATTCCACATGCATAAACTGGGATGTCGACATCCCTTAGAAAGTTTTCCAATTTTTTTTAAACTAAACCAAATAAAGTTCAAGTAAATTATGGAGATTAAAGAGTTAAAACAAACTATTTTCCTTTGTAATGAAATAGAGTATATTAAGTAAAATAAATATTAAAAGCAAATATTAAAATGTCTTTAAGAAAATGATTAAAATCTAAAAATAAAATGATATAAAATTATAAGTATAAAACTATAAATATATTAAAACTTAATTGTTCACTAAACGGATATTCTATTAAGTTAGAAAATCGTTAACACGAAATATCGTGATAATACCGCAAGCGCACGGCATACAATTATTAGTACGTGGCGAATACGAGTCGATCCACGGAGAAAGAAATAATTTTAATTATATTCAGAAAAATTAAACCCAAGTCGAGTGAAGATTTTAACTACAACTTAACTAAACTAACAAACTAAGATAGCTAAGAATACGAGCGTTAAATAACAACTTAGGAATAACTCCACTCTCAAGATCACATGAATCTACATAAAATGAAACCATGATCTCTCTTTTTTGGGTCATTTGTGAATTTAGTTGATATGGTTATCATAAGCATAACTTATTCATGCTATTAATTAGCACAAAATAAACTATCAACCTATAACATACCCACTAAAATCACTATACTAGTTCAAATGAAAAGTGAACAAGTTGAACTTAAAATATACTTTAAGCATGGTTTATGAACTATTAGTTAGAACAATAAACCATCAAATTTTTATTCCAACCTCCACTTAATCACCATCATCATATGTAGATGAAGAGGTAATTAGTGAACATATGACAAAGCATAACCAATTTGGTGTCAACAATATTGGCTATCAAATTCAATAATGAACATAAAACTAATAACATCAACATGACATGAAGCACAATAAGAGAGCATGAATAAACAAATTATGTCGCATCTACATAATCAAGAGAGCTTCATTACCCCTAAGTTGAAAGGGATTAGCCTCTAATATATGTAATCATGACAACAAAAGTAGATTGCATAAAATAAACTAAACTAATTAACAAAAATAAACTAAACTACCTGCATAAAGTAAATAACAAGAGTTAAATGAACAAGAAATTAAATTGCATTAACATAAAAATTACATAAGAAAGAAATGTCTAAGAAGTCATAACAGAAAAGAGAGCTTTGATTTTGATCCTACACTCTAAACTAAGTAAAACAGAAGAGCCTCATTTACATTACATAAAGGGATATATATACATGTTTGAAACCCTAATCACTTTTGTTGGGGACTACTAAAAATACCCCTTCACGAAGCTTCTAATCTTGGTTTAGCCACTAATAATTCGTGTAGAATGCATGAAGCCTTTTGTCTCATCCAATTAGTCTCTTATTGAAGCTTAAAAGAAAGAGTGAGAGTGGGTGGGGTCCTCCACTAAGTAGTATACAAATTAATTCCATTTCCTCTAATGTATATGCATGCTTAATTTTCTTTATAACTTCATATGCAACCATCATTTTTGCTCCTAAATTCCTACAAGAGACAACAACATGGAACAAGTAAATGATATCACAAATTAAAACATGCACAATTTACCATTTTACACAATAAATGAGGATGAATGCATGATAATTTGGGAATTTTAGGATTTTGGTTTAAAACATGTAAAAATAGCCAATTATGTTATTTATTTAATTAAAATAAGAATAAATGATTGAATATAAATGTGCACATTTACGTGCACATCAAATACCCCCACACTTATCTTTTTATTCGTCCTCGAATAAACAAAACAAAACAAAAAGGATAAATCCATTTTCGTAGGGAGCACGATTGCATTGACCGTATGCAACAAGCCGTTAAACCTATGGGTGTCCCAGTAGGACGAGTGTTGTCTCGTAAGGGTTTTCAGCGGATACTAGCCACAAAATCCAAATATTAAACGTAAAAAATATTTACAAAATGCAAGATTAGAAAATATTCACAAGATGAATGCAGTTTTAAAAAGAATATTTAGAAATTGATAATTTACTTTTAAATTTGACACGAGTGAGTTAAATACAATTTGGGTCGTCACTATGAAATTTAAGTTCGTTACTAATCAAAACTTCAAACAAAAGTCAGTTATCGTTACAAACTCCTCCAGCTTGGCCAGTTATTTTGGTAGAAACATAGTGCAAATCTAAAATGAATTTTGTAATCGATATCAACAATCGTACATTCGCATCTTTATTTACTTTTGGTTAGCAAATTAGGTCAAATAAGTGAAGAGTGTGCTTGGATTTCAAGTGCTAACTCTCTTATTATTACAAAATATTTACATTATTATTATTTACAAATACCTAGGTATACCACCCCTATACTGCATTATGATATACGTGAGGGTCAGTAATCCTAAGGTGTCCAACTCATATAATGAGACCAAGGTATACCGACGCTGACTTTGTCAACAAGGTGTCGGAAAGAGCTTGGCGGGTTTGCACACCAACGCCAGATGTACCAGCAATGTTGGATACCCTTGGATTATATATATATATATATATATTCTTTTTTTCCTTTTTCTTCTTTTTTTAAGAGAGAGAGTTTAACATGAATATCTTAGCCCAAATTCACTTAAACGATCTAAAATGCTATCGTAAGTAATCTAAATCAACCGTTCATTTAATCGGATTACAGTTTAGAAAACATTTCATACTCATCACCAACGAATCTCCCTATAAACCAGTTACACTACATTTGCTCATAATTCAAACTTTTCTTTCGTTATCCATTAAGAGAAGTAAAATTCCAAATATTTTAATCATACGACCAAAACCGTATATTTACTTCATCGTGGCCATTTAAAAGTAAATTAAAGTGCAATTTTTTTTATTGATTTTTTTTCGTGGATGAAAAAAGAAAAGAAAAGCGAAATCTATGCAAAAACAAAAATAAATATGAAACTCCCCCACACTTGATTTTGACCGTGTCCCCACAGTCAACCAAAGTGAAAGGAGAAAAGAAAAGATTTTTTTGAAAATATACGCTATATTTACAAAAGAAAAGATTTTTTTACAGTATATCAGAAAATATATTGACAAGAAGTAAATGAAACGGTCTTCTAAAACCCGGTTCATTTGTCTCTTTAAGTATGAGAGACCCAGCTCAAGCTCGAAAAACCAAATTGGTATACATGTAAATGTGTATATTTTATCCGCTTATTTATCTTATTTTATATTTAAAATAATTGATACTGTGTATTTATAGTTGTGTTTTCAGATTATTTATGATGAATGGATTAATGCACTTAATTGTTGAAAAGCTTGAAGAATTGGTGTATGAAGAGTGTTGATTTTGAGAGCTAAATTAAAGCTTGGAGAAATGTTGTTGTTCAACCGCCTTCTGCCGCATATTTTAATAATCCAATGCCTTTTCATAAAGATAGCTTGTTGCAGATGTTATGGAGCTCCTATTCTTGCACAAAACAATTGAAATTGATGCCATTTGATGTTATGCCATTTGCAAATCCATTCACAATGCGTTCACATTGGCTCACTTACAAGGCCTCTTACTCTACAACTGCGTTCACACTGCCTTATGTGTTATTTGGGCTAAATCTTTAGTCCCACATTGTGTAATTAGCCTCTTAGTATTGGCCAGAGAAACTATAAATACATTGTATCTCCTTCATGTAAAAGACTCATTGAGTTTTATTCTGTAATTCTCTTCTTGGATTAAAATCATTCTTCTTCCCCTATTCTATTTAGTTTTAGTTGTGTTTTATTTATGTCTATTGTTTTCTTTTTCTCTTCTTCTTTAACTATGTCAAGCTAATCCCCTTTGATTAGGGGGTGATGATGCTAATAGATATGATTCAACATGAATCACATAGCCAATAGATGAGGACTTTTTACATGTAGATCTGGATCTGAATCAAGGGTTAGATCTGAACCATCATATTCTGTGTCGTTAAAGAGTTATGCTCCTTCACAGGGTATATTCGTGTTCGATCTAACAATTATCAGATTTATATCTAATTTTAGGGTTTTAGAAATCAATTAGTGAATCTGTCCTAATAGTCTATGCTTGTTTAAGAGCTCAGCTCCTGCATAGGCTATGCTTGTTGTTATTTACTTATTTGTTTCTAAGAACCTAATTATCGTTGATTCATGTGTGTGACAGAAACATGAATTAGACCTATATTTATTTGTTGGCTATTGATGAGTGTGAATCAAATCTATGTCATTATCCCCTAATTGCTTTCTCTTATTATATAAATCTCTCTTTTTATTGCTGTTATTTTCTGTGTTTTCAATCAACCAAAATCCTGGAATAACTTGATTGGATTTATTAATTAAAATATTTTTGGTCTTAGAGTTCGACACCCTTTACAACAATCCTTGTTGTTTAGGAAAGCCGAATGGATTAAACAATTGTTTACAATTGTTAATTTGTTTGCAAACAAATTTTGGCGCCATTGTCGCAGACCAAAATACTTTTTAAGTTCGTAGATCCTTCGGGTTAATTTTTTTTTAAAAAAAAACAAAAATATTTTATTTTGCTGTGTTCTCTTTTGTTTTCTAGCATAGATTTAAAAAAACAATCTTGTTAGTTAATGTGGTATTTGATCCATGATACCATAATCTACCAAAAAAAAAAATTGCTAGATTTTGTTTCCAATTTCTTTCCATTTACTTTTGTCCTTTTCTTTCATTTACTTCTTTCCAATTTTTCTTCTACGCAATCTTTACTTACTTCTATTTACAATTTCCTTATAAATAAAAAATGTCCCTTTTTGCAAAAAAATTTCCTTTCCCTTCTTTGCTCCAAAAAAATAAAAAAACTTCTTGCCTTTTGTTTCAATTCCTTCCTTTATTGCCTTTCCATTTTTTAATACTTTCCCTTTTCACCTTTTCAACATTTCTAAAAAAAAAGTTGCTAAATTTTATTTATTTTATTTCTCGTTCTCATTTACTTCTTTCTGTTTCTATTACAGAATCTTTCCTCTCTTCGCTTTTACAAATTTCTGAAATAAAAAAAAATCTCTTTCCAAATTTTCTCATTTTTCATATTTATCTACCCCAAAACCTTTCCGTCAACCTGTGCACTTTCTTCTTTACAACCCCTTTGCCTGACAACAAACCATCCACACCCTTGCATGCTTCATCCACTACCCAAAACAAACAAGGCTTGAGCATCTCCCTTGAACTTCAACACCCTCACACCACCAGAAAACACAAACCACATTTCCATTATTGCCAAAAGCTAACCAAATTTCCTCCATTACCCATCAACCTGTTCACGCAGTCAGAAAGCCTCATCTTCCATCAACAAATACATCCACCACGTTTACAATCACAAGCTGTCCTCCATCATCAAATCTCTCCCCAGTACCAACCCGTTCAATTTCTCCCTGTAACCCTTTGCCAATCCAACAAGTTACCGACTGTTCACAGACAACTATTCACGTCCATCTCCACCTCTTCACAAAATCACAGACTCCAACTACCGACAATTCTCAACTTAGCATACGCTGTCATCTATCATCAATTACACACCATCATCTCTTTCTCCACATTGAGAACCAATCAACACAAACCAACATCATGCACTGTCAATCATCCTCCATCAGTCCAAGAACAAGAACAACACAAACTCAATCCATCAATACTTATCTGCAGATCCGAACAACTTCGCAACCAACCTTTTCAAACTGACCAAAACCAGTTCTTCCATACCCTCCTTAACCCCCACGTTCATCCATGCCCCCCTTCATCAAAACCAATACACAGCTCACATCCAAAGTCCACGCCTTCCTCACTTCCATTCAAATCACCATCATACCACCATCAAGTGGCCATCAAACCATCATCCAGTCAGTAGATCCCCTCATATCCGATCACCAGGCCTGCCAGCAAACCCCTCTGCTCACTGTACCTTGCCTCGCACAAGCCCCTAACCCGTTGAAATTGATTTGGCAAGGGCTATAATCAAAATCATTTGAATTTGGAAGTGAATTCAAATTTTGATTATTTTGAAAACTTTGACTCGAATTTTTGCACAAATATGAATTACACCATTCATTTATTCTTTGATTTTGTTGTGTGCTCATTTCAAGTAAAGATTCAATTTGTGTTTCAGGAGTTAATGGTTGACCGTTAGTTTGAAAATTATGTGGTGGAAAATCAGAATTATTTGTCTGATATTTATTATTAAAATATCCATATGAATTTGGTGTAAAATTATATGCATCATATTGATTTTCACAATTATCATAAAATCCGTGGAAATAAGGGAATTCTGACATTTTAAAGATTTTTTTTGGATTTTTTTGGGTTTTTTAAAATTTTATAAGAGAAAAGAAAATATTCACAAAAGAGAAAGGATTTTTTTGGATATTTGATTTTCAACTTTTTGTGTTTTTTTATATATGCATGAATCTAATGCAACTATATGAATGCAATTTACTTATTTACAAATTACTAAAATTATATAATAATGGTTAGATTAATTTCAACAAAAAATTTCTCAGCCAGTTAACGGACAGGAGTTATCCATGCACCAGGAATCACCCTAGCAATACAACCGAAGGTATAAGTACCTTCAGAGGGGCAACCCATATAATATTTACGAATCACCATAATATTTATAAATGGTTATTATTCTGTCGTAGTCTAGACACCGAGATATAAATCGTTAAAAATTAACCAATTTGTCAAAATATAATGATGTCCTTAAAAAGATAAAAACGAAATTAAATGAATGCAAAACCGAAATTAAACATGAATAGCGATGCAACTACAAATAAATTTTATTTTGTTTTTGGAATTTTTGATGCAAATGCAAGCAACCAATAATGCAATTAAATAAAAATAAGGGAGAAGAGAACAATACCAGGGCGTCTGAATTTATTAGCAAATTTTTTTTTGCAAGCACGACAAAGCAGTGCAAAGCGATTCCTTTCCTTTTGCAGCCTGAAAAGTAAGAACGATATACATACAAGTAGAAGGCAAATGATGATTTTTTTTCAAAGAGAAAGGGAAAAATAAAAAGAATTTTTTTTTTAGAAAAAACAAAAATAACAAACAATATAAAAAGTACATGGCTGAAAATAAAATTACACTAAACGAGAAGTTTCAATTTCAATAGAACGAAAATTGAAAACGACAACTTAAACCAAGCCCAGGAACGCCCGACTACAGCCTAAACCCTCGTTAAACAGATCCAAAATCCCCTCCTCATTTTCAACTTGACAATCAAGACAAATTCAACAGATTTTTTCTTGATTCAGATATAAATAAAAGATAAAACGAGGAACAAATTCGTGAGTTCAGGGTGAGGCGCGACTTGGTTTAGACTTCAGAAGCTCGGAAATCAAAGAGGTTATGATTTGGAGTCTGCTGATTTCGGATTCAGGTGATTGGGGGTTTCGAATTTGGTTGGAGGAATTAGGGTCTGCTATTTGATGATGGATTTTTTTTGGGTTTGATTTTTGAAGGTGGCGATTTGAGAGTCTTGAAGCAGTGGTGGTTTCTGGAACTTTCGCTGATTTCAGTTTCTGATATGTGGACGAGAACGGAAGTAGGGGTTTGCGACTTGGGGTTTGTGGTTGATGATGAGTTGCTGTGTTGGTCAGTCAGACAACAGCGAGTGGAGTAGTGATGGGCTGAGGGCGTATATTTGTTGAATGGCAAGTGTAGTTTATTTGAAGGAGAAGCGGACGTTGGTGATATGTTTGAAGATGTAGTTTTGTGTGTAAGCAGTGGGTTTAGCAGATTGGTTTTGGAGTAAGGTAGTGTGACGTGGTAATGACTGGTGAACAAGATGGAGTTTTTGAAGTTTTGATGATATGATGGAGTTGTGGAGATGAGAAGTAAAAGTTGTGATTTTAGAGAGATGGTGGAGGAGATGTTGAAGATATGCAGTTGTGAAGTGCATAAATCCAATAGTTTATGAATTGCAGTTGGTTGTTTCGAGACGAAGCTGATGTGAAGTTTGAATGGCAATGGTTTATGAGGATGGACTGTTTGCGATGAAGTGGTTGAGAATTGGTTGGTGTTTGGGAACGGTATTGACGATAAGTGGTCAATGTAGCTGAGAGTGTATGTGAGAGTGGCTGAATTGCAGTTTCTCTGAAGAGGGGTTGTTTTGTGTTCGTTGTTGAATAGGTTGAACTGTCACGAAGAAGGTGATGTAGAGGTGGTGGTGTTGGTTTAAAATGGCAATCCGGTTGACATTTGTTGGAGAGTTGTCGACATGTATGTTTGGCAATAGTACACAAGTTTGGTTTGTGAAGATGATGTGTGAAAGTGGGCGAGTTTGGAGGCAGGTTGAATGTCGGTGTGGTGGCTGTGGGATTTGTACCAGTTTGTGGATGGATTGCGCTTGAGAAATGGTTTGAATGGGAATTGTAAAAGAAACAGAAGCAGTCTGCAATGTAAAATGAAAACTATGAATGGTGAACTTGTAAACACAACTGTGAAAGCCAACTTGTAAACTGAGATTTGAAAAACAAAAGTGCAAACAGAATTATAAGCAATAGAAGAAGAAGAAGTGGAATATGTATCTGAGAAATAATTGAAATGCAAACCTATTTGTGCAAAAATGTTGGTAGTTTGGAACTGTGCAAGGTAGAAATGAACTAACGGAAGTGCACAGTCGACAGTGCATAGGATTGAACAGCTAAACCAATCAATTAAACAGTAAATGGAGTTAATCTAACAGAAAATACAAATTAGAAGTTAAATCCAATGACACTTGGAAGGCTTTATAAAATCTTTAAACAGGATATGATTGCATAGAATATCTCAAACAATCTGAAAGCAAGGTGTAGTTGTTTTAGATGCAGAACTTTTTTTTTTTGAAGGAAGAAAACTGAAATGGAATGACAGTAAATAATAATGAAGAAATGCAAAGAACAACACTAGCAATTATAAACAATACAAATGCAAACTGATAGTGAAACACAGTGAGCATGACACAAATGCAAATTGCAAACACACAAAAGAAAATAAACAAGGCAACAATAACACTACTTTTTTTTTGTTAATGAAAACACAAAAGAAACACAACACTCAATTAAAATGAAAACACACACACAAACAAAAGTGAAAACAAAATGAGCCAAAACAAACACATGTTTTTTTCTCAAAGAAAATAAGACTACCAACACAAAACTAAAGAAACACAAATGAACAACAAACACAAAAAATAGCAACAAACAGACACTTTTTTTTAAACACGAACAAGAAAATTAATCTGAAGAATAGAATCAAAATCAAATTCTCTCCCCGGAAACGACGCCAAAAACTTGTTCGCTAAACGGATATTCTATTAAATTAGAAAACCATTAACATGAAATATCGTGATAATACCGCAAGCGCACGACATACAATTATAAGTATGTGGCGAAATAAGAGTCGATCCACGGAGAAAGAAATAATTTTAATTATATTCAGTAAAATTAAAACCAAGTCGAGTGAAGATTTTAACTACAACTAAACTAAACTAAGATATATAAGAATATGAGAGTTAAATAACAACTTAGGAATAACTCCACTCTCAAGATCACAAGAATCAACATAAAATGAAACCATGATCTCTTTTTTTGGGGTCATTTGTGAATTTAGTTGATATGATTATTATAAGCATTGCTTATTCATGCTATTAATTAGAACAAAATAAACTATCAAACTATAACATACCCACTAAAATCACCATAATAGTTCAAATGAAAAATGAACAAGTTGAACTTGAAATATACTTTAAGCATGGTCTATGAACTATTAATTAGAACTATAGACCATCAAATTTTTATTCCAACCTCCACTTAATCACCATCATCATATGTAGATGAAGAGGTAATTAGTGAACATAAGACTAAGCATAGCCTATTTGGTGTCAACAATATAGGCTATCAAATTCAATAATGAACAAAAAACCAATAACATCAACATGACATGAAGAACAAAAAGAAAGCATGAATAAAAAAATTATGTTGTATCTACATAATCAAGATAGCTTCATTACCCCTAAGTTGAAAGATATTAGCCTCTAATATATGTAATCATGACAACAAAAGTAGATTGCATAAAATAAACTAAACTAATTAACAAAAATAAACTAAACTACTTGCACAAAGTAAATAACAAGACTTAAATGAACAAGAAATTAAATTGCATTAACATAAAAATTACATAAGAGAGAAATGGCTAAGAAACCATAAAAGAAAAGAGGCTTTGATTTTGATCCTACACTCTAAACTAAGTAAAAAAGAAGAGCCCTATTTACATTACATAAAGGGATACATATATACATGTTTGAAATTCTAAAACCCTAATCACTTTTGTTGGGGACTACCAAAAATTCCCCTTCATGTAGCTTCTAATCTTAGTTTAGCCACTAATAAGTCATGTAGAATGCATGAAGTTTTTTGTCTCATCTAATTAGTCTTTAATTGATGCTTAAGAAAAAAGAGTGAGAATGGGTGGGGTCCTCCACTAAGTAGTGTATGAATTAATTCCATCTCCTCTTATGTATATGCATGCTTAATTTTCTTTATAACTTCATATACAACCATCATTTTTGCTCCTAAATTTCTATAAGAGACAGCAACGTGGAACAAGTAAATGATATCACAAATTAAAACATGCACAATTTACCCTTTTACACATTAAATGAGGATGAATGCATGACAATTTGGGAATTTTAGGATTTTGGTTTAAAACATGTAAAAATAGCCAATTATGTTATTTATTTATTTATTTATTTTATTTTATTTTGAAAATTGGTTCACTTTATTGCTTAAAACCAATAAAAAACCTCCCCCATAAGCCTCGTTAAAACCCCATAACCCCCCTAGTGGGTACCTTATAGGGAAAAAGAGTACTCATGAGCTTGGTATACATCATAGCAATGACCATCGCCATAAACAAAAGAAAATACATCAAAAACGACTAATATATCAAAAGATAAAAGCCTCTCTTCTCGGCCCATATATTCAGGCCCGACCATCTCCCTTCTAACACAAAGTCAAAAGTCATCCTGTATCTCGAAGTTCAATACCCCACTTCAAAAGTAGTCTCTCGTTCTTCAAAGTACGAATGGATCTAGATCCGTTGTTTTGAACCATCAGCACAATTTCTCGTTCAATTCTAATTAGGGTTGATGATGAATGATTTCTCCTACCCTGAAAAACTCTCAAATTCCTTTCTCGCCAGATGAAATAAATTGCTGTTACCAGAGATCCACAAGCTATGTCCCTTAATTGATCCCTTGATTTAAATTCTTCATGTAATTGTCTTGCTTCTTCTTTTAAATCCTGATTAATTGTTAAAGGAAGTTCCAATTTTTGCTTCAGGGACATCCAGATGAAGGAAGCGAAATCACACTGGAAGAAAAGATGTTCAATTGATTCAGGATGATTCTCGCAAAGAGGACATAGAGGATTAACTGCTGAATTATTGCGCAAGACTCTATCTTTAGTATTCAATCTTCCCAAAATCGCCAGGTATGATATAAAGGACATTCTTCGACTATTCTTTTTATGCCAAATGACTGAAAATATTAGATCTGGATTTTCATGACTACGAATAAAGTCCCAGACTTTATGAAAAGAAAAGGGTCCACCTTCACACCATTCATAATTATCTTGAATTAGATTTGGATGAGTTTGAATTGCATTTATTTCATCTAATAACTCTCTTGTTGCAGGATGTATTTGAGGATGAAACTCTTCATTTCTGATGATGTCGGATACCTTTTCATTAATTTGGCCAATAATATGCACTCTGTCAAAACCAAGAAGATCAACCATGCATTTACAGTTTATCCAGGGCTCCAACCATAGATAAGTATTTTGACCTTTTGCTATTATTTTATTAAAGTATTGTTTTGATCTGGATCTAAGTCTTAGAATTGATTTCCAAGTGCTTGAAGCATTCACATCCAAAGCCATAGTCCAAAAAAATTCCTGCTTACAATACCTATTTCGAACCCATTTGCTCCACAAGGACTTATTAGAAAGAAAGTTCCACATCAGTTTTATACAAGCTACTTTTTTTAGATCATTAAAATTCTTCAATCCAATACCCCCTTCTTCTTTTGGCTTACATAAAGATGACCATGCTACTTTATATGATGTTCCACCCCAAAAAAAGTCTGCACATAGAGTCTGTAATTTGCTAAGTGTAAACTCTGGAATCTGATATATACATAGCCAATATAATACTATAGGGGTAATGACTGAATTTATAAGTTCTGCTCGACCTGCAAAACTAAGTAGCTTAGCTTCCCAGCCTTGAATTTTACTTTGAACTCTTTGAATTAAAGAATTGCATTCTGAATAATACAAATAATTTGAGGATAGAGGAACTCCAAGATATTTAATTGGGAGATTGCCTTGTTCATATCTTAAAATATTCAAGATATCATCTGCATTTGTTACTGATTTGCTGAAGAATATCTTTGTTTTTGAAGCATTCACATTTAAATCTGCAAACTGACTTAGATTCTGAAAAATTTCTTTAAGTGAATTTGCATTTTGAGTTGAGGCTTTTCAAAAAATCATTAAATCATCAGCATATAGTAAGTGAGAGATTATAGGCTGCACTTGACTACTAGGTTGGAATCCTCTTGAATTAGTAGCTTTATCCATCATAAATGTGAAGTACTGCATTGCTATAGCAAACAGATATGGTGATAGAGGATCACCCTACCTCAGACCCCTTGTAGATGTTATGAAACCTTTGGGAATTCCCTGAATGATAATAGAAAAAGTAGCAGTATCCATGCATTCAAAAATCACATTTATAAAGTGTACAGGAAAGTTCATCTTAGACATCAAAAAACATATGAGTTTCCTGTTTACTTTGTCATAAGCCTTTTGTAAATCTACTTTCACACACATTTTAGGCATTCCACCCTTTTTGAAATCTCTTAATAACTCATGTGCTAGCAATATATTATCTCCAATATACCTTTCAGGTATAAAAGCACTCTGATTTAGAGATATCAATGATGAAAGAAAAGGCTTTAGTCTATTACTTAAAATTTTTGAAATTTTTTTATAATAGACATTACAACATGAAATAGGCCTGTAGTGAGAAATCTCTGTGGGTCTATCATTATTTGGGATTAAAGTAATAAAAGTATGATTTAAAGATTTTGGAAGATTACCAAACTTGAACATATCTGACATGGCTGCATGTAGATCATCTTTTATTACATCCCAATGAAATTTAAAAAATTTAGCACTCATTCCATCAGGGCCAGGACTAGAATCATCATGAATTGAAAAAACTGCCTCTCTGACTTCTAATAATTCAATATTTCTGAGTAGAAATTTATGGCCAAGCTCATTTATGGTTGATATTGGTTGAAATATAGGAAATTCAGATCCACATGAACCATTAAACATAGTCTGAAAATAATTGATGGCCTCTACCTCAATCTCTTCTGATTTGAACAGCAAATTACCACTGGAATCTATAAGAGCTCTTATATGATTAAAGTATCTCCTGTTAGACATTCTTGAGTAAAAAAATTTGGAATTTGTATCACCTTGTTGAAGCCATGCTACTTTGGACTGTTGCTTTAAACCACTAAAATATATTGCTTGCAAACTCTGAAGATTACATTTTGCATGCAGATATTCATCAAAAACTTGTACATCTTCTGGGTCGAGATCAATTGCTTCTTCCAAATTGGCAACTAAGGTTTCAGCTTGTTCAAGACTAGATGAGTTTCTACTTCTCACTTTATTCCAAATTTTTAGCTCTTTTTTACAGTTACTCAATTTTTGCAAAAACTGGTAACTATCAAAACCCCAAACTGAACCACTCAATCCTTTTAAAATTACATCATGATAACCATCCTGAAGAAACCAATCATTTTTATATCTAAAAGGAAATCCTTTAATTTCAGGTGTAGGAATTATATCTAACAAAATTGGGTTATGGTCACTTGAGTTTTGGGGAAAGGATAAAGCCTTCATATTTAGAAATTGATGCATAGAGATATTATTCACCAATATTTTATCTATATGTGTTGTTATACCTCTTCTACGCCAAGTAAACTGAAAACCCAAAGGCTTTAATTCTGATAAACTGGTCTGTATTAAGAACTTTTGAAATTCTCTAATTTGAGAATAAGGAACAGGGAGCCCTCCTTTTTTATCATATGGTGATAGAACATTATTAAAATCACCCATTAAGATCCAAGAATTAAGAATAGAGCTTGATTCATTAATAAGCTGATTCCATAACATAATCCTTTCACCAAAAGTATTACTACCATAAATCACTGTGAAAGTCATTATCAAGCCTCCTTTATTTTTAGCACTTACTGTCAAATGTTGAGGAGATGTAAACATCACATCCAAATCCCAAATATTTGAATTCCAGATCAATAGAATTCTTCCAGTGGACAATGAAGAATTATTAGTTATAAATTTCCAGTCATTTGGTAGAAGAGAAGAAAACAGAACTAGGTTGTTTGGATTTAACTTTGTTTCTACTAAACCAACAAGAGTTGATTTTGTAGAGTGTAGGAGTTTGATCACTTCTTTCATTCTAAAAGAAGTGTTCATTCCCCTAACATTCCAAACTAACAATGTCATTTTATTGATGTAGAACTCCTCGTTGTTCTTTTAGCAGGAGTTGGAATTGTTTGTTTAGCAGCCTGTAGATAACTAGTATTCTTATTCACATATGCAGACACATCCACCTGTTTTCCTTTTTCTAAATTTTTTGCTTTATCATTTTCTGTAATAACATCAGCAATGTTATTTAAATCATCTGGCATTACCTGAACAGGTAGTTTAGTATTCAAGAATGAGAGATCATCTTGATCATTTGAGCTTGATGGATCTAAGTTGCTTGATGAAATATTTGTTACATTTGCATCAGTTGAGTGGGTTTGATCATTTGCAACTTTAAATCCTGGATCCATATTGTCAGTTTTTTCAGATTCATCATGAATTTCAGAATTTATTTGATGTTCTTCAGGTACATCAGGAGGAATCCACCTTGGATCTTTTGCTACTTCATGGTACTCATCATCATGACCAAAAATTTTACATTGAGAACACATTGAATTCATACTCAACCTTAATTTTGAGTTTCTCCCCATTATGAAGCAAAGTTGGTATTTCAGTTATCAGATCTGTTTGAGTATCTATTTCAATTAACACTCTCGCATACTTTGTGTATTTTTTCTCAGCTGTATTTTCATCTAATAGAAGAGGTTTTGAAATAAAGCTTGCTAAGATCTGAATTGCATCCTTTGTCCATAACTCTAAAGGTAAATCAATTAGTCTGATCCAGATCTGAACCAGATTACTTTCTTTTCCTTTAAATACAAAACCAGGATGTCATGATTCTACATATAGAAATCTCCCAAAATAAGAATAAGTTGAGCTTTCAGTTATTCTTTGAAAATCATCACTATTTTCAAATTGTACCACAAAATCATAGCTGGGAGAAACATGTATGTTGAAATTACCCAATGGTTTCCATACCTTTGTTATAAATTCTTTTAGCTTGACTGTTGATAATATGAAAAATATAGGGATCAAAGCTATCGTATTCTTCCAAGAAAACTCTGATTGATTATAAACTTTTTCAGGAACGAAGACATACTCCAGTGAAGGCTTGATGAATTCAAGTTTCCTGCTCTGAGATTTTGAAACTGGATCTAATTTCGTTTGAGACGCATTTGGATCTGGAACATTAGATTTGAAATCAGATCTGAGATTAGAATTTGAATTCGATTGAAAAACTTTTGATAACTGAAATACCAATTATGTTATTTATTTAATTAAAATAAGAATAAATGTTTGAATATAAATGTGCACATCATTAATATCAATAACGAAATTGAAACACAAGTAACTATAATAAAATTAGTAATAAATTTGTAAGTAAACTTATTTAAATTAGGAGTTAAAACTATAACTTTAAAACTAAGAGTTAAAAAAAATTAGAAATTAAAATATTTCTAAAAATAAAGAAGTATAAATTTAAAATAAGGAAGTAATTTTGAAATCATTTGAAAACCAGGAAGTAATTCTGAAATCATTTGAAAAGGAATTAGAAATGAGAATTATGCTTGAAGTCAGAATTCAGTGCTTATCAGAGTTTTAACAATATATCTAGACACAATTGATCTATATTTCTTGAACCCTTGAATTCTTAATTTCTCGATACTCACGAGTTTTGAAACTTGAACTCTTCTACTTTGATATATTGGTTCTTTAAACTGTACAGTCTTCAATAATCATTACCTACATTGATTTCATTTATATATATATATATACTCTAGATAATTGTGTTAGTATATATTTTATAATAATAATAATAATTGAAACAAGGTTATTGTCATCAAAATCATCACCATCAACATCTCAGTCCCAAACAGTCTCCCCCTTTTCGATGATGACAACCTTGATTATAAAATATTTATACCTATTGTTTTAAAACACCAGTTACTCCCTCTTACTCCAATAACTAACTCCAACTAACTCCCTCTTAAACTATGTGTTATTTTCTGATTTATACTTCTACCCATTTGTCATCAACAAAAACTGTATAATCCTAACTATAATACTCCCCTAAATCTAAGGCATAGTTCTAATAATATTCTATACCAATCATAGACTAACAAACTCAGACTAATAAACATAAAACTATTCTAATAAAACTATACGTGCAATATAAAGCAAGTAAAACTAGCATAAGCTTCAAAAGCAATTACCGTGGCAAAAAAGAATGCGAATAAATATCGGTAAGCTAATTTAAGGAACAACCAGAATCAAATGTATAAAGAAATCAAACTAATGAGTTCAACGATAGCTAATTTGTAATAATCTATGAAACTTCCTATCAATCAACATGGAGGAAATCTGACTTCACAAGAAAAAGTTGCTTCCAATGGAGGGCATGGTAATAACAATCTCCACACTTCCTCTAATGTTGCTATTTGATTATCCATGAGAGATAAACAATCAGTAGTGTTATTGTCGTCAACAATAACGAAGGTAGCGAAGGGATATATAAGAATGCAAAACATTTGTCAGCATAAACCAGTACTAGAGAAAGAGAAAGTCATCAGAGTGAAGAAAGTTCTAGATCTGAAAGCATCAATTTTGAAGCATCGCAAAATGGTAGGAATATGCTATCTGATCTTGTCGATGGTGGATTTGTTATTCGGTCAGTTTATCATTTGCGTTTTGTGTAATGGTTGTATGTTAAATAGTGATACTTCGATGTTATTTGATATATGTTATAGATGATGAATGGATTTTCCAAATTGGGATAGTTAGATGTTTGTCAAAATGGAATTTGCTTTAGCATACAAATCATGGTATGTTGTTGTATTTGCTTTGGGATATTATTATATTATATATTGTATATTCTTATTGGTATATACTTTATGAAATTAGTTAGAGAATATTATGATTGTTCCTTATTTAAAAGAATTGCCTACTATAAGCCTGGTACAATATTCAAGTTTGTAACGATTATAATATTATTAAATTTATTCTATTAAATAGTCAATTTTACGTACTAATAGTAGTAACGTTAATATTTCATATTTGTAATAGTAATTAGCGTTATAAAAATAAATATTATATTATTTATAAATGTTATAACTTTTCAGTACCAGCAATTATAATTGTGATAGAATCATAATTTTGTAACAGTTATATTTGTTGTAGTATACACACTCTATAACGGTTATAACCGCTACAATATTCATGAGTACAGTTTGTCGTGTATGCGGTAGTAACGGTTATAACTATTTACAAAGTAGATTTTTAACGGTGATAAATGTTAGAAATACCCTTTTCTAGTGTTGTGGAAGGTAGAAAGAAAGAAATTTGCTGAAACATTTGATATTGAGATAAAAAGGTGGGCTGCTAGGAAAGAAGACAACCTGCGAGTTTTCTTATCAACTTTGCAATATGCTCTTCGGTTGGAATGTGGGTGGTAGCCAGTGTCGTTAATTGACATAATCACTGGCGCACTTGTCAATTTTTTTTTTACAGAAAACCAACCTTATGCATTCATCCAGATAAATTACAACAAAAGGGTGTTACCCTTCAACAGAAGTATACTATAGAGAAAGTGTTTGAACTTCTTAAGAAATCTTGTAATAAGTTAGATTCCAAAGAGTTGTTTTGAGACATTTCAAAGTACTAATAATTTTTGAAGGACATGCATGAGCTTTTTAGAGGCCAAAATTGTAGTTATGGTAAATCGATTTTCTTATGATTTTATATTGTACTATACTTTGAACCGTCACTTGAATATGTGTTATGTCTATGTGTTATGTGTTTTAATATGTAATAAGTTTAGCATTTAGGATTTTTTTCTGGTTATTTCATTGTAATATTTTTTTAATAGTGAATTATTATATACTAGTAACAGTGAATTATAACATATATATATACACAAACATAGTAGTTGATTGCATAATAATTTATTGTTAATTTTATTTATTTTGCAACTATTAATAGCTGTTGCAAAAGGGTTTATTGCAACTGTGTAACACCCCGTATTTCCTGTGGATACTAAAGTAACGAATTAAAGAATACTTAATTTCGAAAGTAGGAATTAAGGGAAACGGGTTGAGCCATTGGGTTTGTCTCGGAATTCTGCTTAAGATAGAGTCCGAGTTTGCGTAAATCGGACTCCGTATGAAGAAGTTATAATCCTAAGAAGTTTGTATATGCACTAGGAAGATTATATATGAGTATTATAAGTCCAAAAGGTTCAAAACAGGTCTAAAATTTGAAATCAGCCAAAGGGAAGTGGACGGGAAAATTCCCGCTCAACAGGTGTCGACCCCCACTAAGGGGAGTCGACATAGGTCTCGACCCCCACTAAGGGGAGTCGACATAGGTGTCGACCCCCTTAAGGGGAGTCGACATAGGAGTCGACCCCCCTATAGGGGAGTCGACATAGGTGTCGACCCCCTATAGGGTGTCGACCCCTTTTCCAGATCTGGACGAAATTTTTAGATGACGTGTTTTGGCTGATGTGTCTCTCCCAGATTCGCTGTGTGACGTATTTTTCTGCTATGAATGATTCAGATGACTTCTAGACTGATCTGAAGGCTCTAAATCTCCCTATACACCTATAAAAAGACCCCTAAACCTATTGTTTTCTCCATACGAATTCATAAGTGTTTATAAGCTGCTAAAACCTGAAGTGACCTAGCCTCCACCTTAATCAATCAAATTAGAGTTTTCAAGTTAACAATCAAAGTCTACATCAAAGGAATACCTAATCAAATTCTGAAATCAGATCCCAGAATTCAAGACCGTTCTGTAATTTGTAAGTTCATGTTACTTTCAGAAGTAAAATTCAATTGTGATTCTGACATTGTAATAAATCTGAATTTGAGATTATGCCTATTTCTATATGTCTTTCTATATCTATTGGACCTATCTCATTGATATTATTATGTCCATTCTTTTTCTTCTTTCCTTCTTCCCTTTTTATTTTATAGCCAGGCTATTGTGAGCCTGAGCCGAATCTCATAAGAGATGAACGTACATTGGGAAAATTTTGGTATAATATATGATTTGGACATGACCATCGCTAAAATTGGGTATAATATGTGATTTGGACATGACCAGCGCAAAAATTGGGAAAAGTATTTGTAACGACCCAGGGAAAAATTCGACACTCGAATTTTCAACAATAATACATGAACCCGTATTACTTGCCAAAACCCAAGTATCGAACCCCAGATTGTCAATAGAAAGAAGTTAGAGGGTGAGAAATAGAAAGAAAGAAGTATTAGAATAGAAGAAAGAAGAAAAACACATCAGAATATCACAGCAGATCGAATAAAATATAATATAACGAATATCTTTGTACAGAAGAAACTGTATATACATACCAACCATCAGAGTATATCAGTCACAAGGAAAATAACTTTATATAACTAGCGGTGAAGCCGCCTGCTTCCAACTCCTGAACTCCAAGCGAAACCTAACCTGGAACATACTCGGTCTGACCCAAGCACATTTAAAGCAAAGCAAAATACACCGGGTCAGTCTGGAATACTTTCAGTGATAAATTCACAGAATACACAACTTGTTTAACTTTGGAAAATCCTTTATGAAATCAAAGGATAATAGTAAGACCAGCCCACACATAAACACGGACGGTTTTTACCTTATTATAACCCAAAACATTTTGAAATCATAACTTATTCTTATATTATCATAATGTCTAAATACAAATAATTAACAATCTAGCGGAACGCTTGCATCTCACGCTCCACATATATAGTATACAATCAAAACCACGGGCGCTTATTGGATATTGGATTCCGACTATGACAAGGTATGGGACCACCTTCCGAATGTGTATCTCTAGAGGAGAATACACTGGGTTCAACAAGAACGTCTTGCAACCCAGCCCATACACGATCGACCACTCATTTCGCTTGAGTGTATCGAATGTATATCATCGACGGTTGGGATCAGCAACCACCTCCCGAAAAGGGACAACATCGAATATAGATTAAAGAAGCAAATGGAATTTCTCTAGATAGGTGATTATACACCCTAATGGGAGCGACCCACATAGCCATGTTGCCTGCCCGATTTTTGTCATTTCCCGGTTGATGAGGCTTGAGGTTTAGATTTTACTTCTAGAACATCATATCATCATTCACTTTGAATGCCACATTGTCAGATCCACTAGATCACACTGATTGACGTCCACAAAAATACTCTAGTTAATTTGGCTAGAGAATAACCATTTCTCCGCCATTAACAATGGTACGTTTGGAGAAATCAATGCATGTAATTCCTTTGGAAATACTCTATCAGACATCCGTCCGTACAAGTCATCCAGGAACAGGATGAACCGAAGGTACTCTCCTACTACATATCATTTAGGAATCACCATATGGATCAGTAGGGAGAAGTCCTTGCAAACTGCAAAATCTCAACCACGACCAAATCACGTCAGAATATCTCTATGTTGCAACATAGAGATTATTCGTCAAGTAATCCTTCCGCTTATGAAGATCCACGGCCTTCACTTGCCCTGTCTTCAATCGACGTATTCACGTATTTGTTAGTTGGAATGGTTTTCGAATATAAATTCGATCCCGGTCTTTCCGTACCAACAATCGTATTGGTTAGGTTTGATAGTCGGTGATTTAACTATCAAATAACAATCGTGTAGATACAATGAGTTTGCTGATTCATCATTTGGCATGACTTGGCCTATTCAAAAATATATTTGACAAAATGGTTAAAACCAATGTCGACTTTAAACCAAATATTCTTATTTTCATTGAAACTAATAGCGTAGTATTTTTCCAAAATCTCGCAATTATATTCGACATTTCTCGTATGGGATATCACACCAATTACAACACCTTTCACTCGTTTCAAACCAATACCATTGCTCGATAATAATGAAGCCGTTCAAGTTGGGGTATTTTATTTACATCTCAGACCTTGATCGACAACGTTCTTATCTCAGAATAAATACCAGTTTGTAACTTAAACCCTCATAAAAATCTTGTTTACCACCTTGATTTCAAACCCGGTTTTATAAACCATTTCTTTTATTTGAAATCTCCTTTAGATATAACTTCCTTACTTAATTCGTTTGATCAAGTAAGTCCCCATTCAAGACATAACTTTTATCTTATCATTTTGGTTTAAAAACCTTCTCAAAATTTCTCTTGGATTTCTTCCTTGTAATAATCCATTTACCATCTTTTCATTGCTTTTGAGATTTTATTCTAAAGCCATCGCTATATTTCCGTTTATTATTAATCTACTTATCATCTCCCTTTATTATTTCTCTTCAATTAAATTCCCTTTACTTAATTTAGTAATTAATAAAAATCTTATTTAAATCTCCACATTCAACTACACCTATCATTTACTAATCTCATTTGAAAACCTGGTTTATAAATCTCTTTATAACACCTTATTTGCCTTTGATCGCACTTATCGACGCTTTAATTACTTCCAATGGAACTCCAATTAAAGGTCACTTCTTTAATTATTATTAACTAAAATAATAATTAACTTTAACATTAAATATATTAAAAATAGTTAACTTCGTTATTAATAGGATCATTATCATTTATAAAATCTTATTAAATATTCATTAACATTAAACAATTTAGAAATTTCCTTAATTAGTAGTTAATCGAGGATTAACTAATATTTTACACTATTCGAATATTCTGAATATTTAAATCAATTTTCTTCCATTTGTAAATTTTACTCAAAATGGTTGATTTCATCGACCGTACACCTCAGTTAGCAGTTAATTGATTTTCATTTGTCATTTCCCCTTTTTAAATCAATTAAATAACTTAATTAATTTAAAAAAGCCATTTAAATGGTTCAAAAAAAATTATTTCCTTTTTTTTCCCAGCCCGTAGGTAATTTCTTTGGTTTTTCTGCTTTATAACTTGTTTAGATCGTACGATTTTGCTACTCAACCCATTTTAATAATTCTTTTATAACTTGATTAAAATATTTATTTATAAATTTCGAATTCAAATTACCTGTATAAATAAATAAAAAGCTTCTATTCAGTTATAAAATAATTTATAACTTTGAAACTGCGCCGATCCACCAAACGGTAAGCCGACGTCTGAAACAACACATTTTAGGCCATTCACTGCCAATTACCAAATCAACACTGTCAGCTGATTTTAAACACAACACGGGTTAATATCTATTCAACCATCACGTTCAAACAGGTTTTTCAACTCTATGGTGTTGAATTAGATCATATATCAACAGTATAAGACAAACAAACAACATATACAATATTTGAGGAATCCGGTCGGATCCCTCCAACCTGTTCTTCCCTGCATCACAGCTCGTTATACATTTCATAATAATATATGAAATAAATTTCAATAATCTATAAATTTAAAACGATGTAATTTCAATAACAGCAACCAATCAAACAATAACAACCAATAGCAGCCAATCAACCAATTTATACTTTTAAAGGTAAATTATATTTTAATATGAATTTACCACATCACAGGATTCCAGAAGGTGTGATAATTAACTCACCAGATTATTTCGGTTGGCACTTGACGTGTTTGTTCCTTTTAGTTTGAAACGAACGTTCAAAATTAGCTGAAATTTCAACTGTGTCAGATCAGTGCCTAGTCAGTGCCATTGTCTAGGTCTCGTCCCTGCATCCCAACGGATCTAGTTTCGCTGAAATCCGTTAAAGTATGAGAAAGTTACGCTAACTTTAAGCTTGATATATAAATATGATTATTAATATTTAATTAACTATAAATTATACCTTAATTAATGCTAACACTGCCATGTCATCCTCAAATCACGAGATTACTGTTCTTTCACGTGTTTTCTTCCTGGCTCCTTCCTGAACCCCGTCTGTGCGTTGAAACCCAAACCTCCCCTTCTTCCTGTGCTTGTCGCGGCCACCACCGGCATTTTGACACCCACATGACACCATCCTCCGATGTGCCGCTCCACCAGACTCAACCGCCCCCGATGCCAGCAACCAGCTCCTCCCCAATCGCCTTTAAATTCTGTTACCTCCAATTCAATTTAAACCCTTAATTCGACCGCCACGGACCGCCATTAGGTGCCGGACCACCTCCAAGATCACCGTTGACCTTCCCCAACAAGATCCCCTCAGACCCGACACCTCCTCGACAACTACATCGCTGGAAAAAAAATCCAAAACCACTTCACCACTTTTGAAAACAGCCCCAAAACAGACCACTTCCGCTCAACTCCGATTTCTCTCTCCACAGACCACCGTAAGACTTGAGACCACCGCCAAATTAAAGCTCTGTCTCCCCTCTTCCATTCCCCCCAGGTCTAAGTTTCTGAAATCGAACCAATCGTTGCAATTTTGGCCAAGAAAGAAAACTGATCTTCGTTGTTCATCGCGATTTCCGGCCACCACACTTGACGATACCTCCCCAACTTTTTACTGGAGCTTCCCCTCCTCCCGATCTACATGTTTGCTTCAGGTCTCCCTAGCAAATTCTTCACAGATTGGAAGATATAAATTGTTTTGTAATGAGGGGCTTATTTGCAAATTTCGGTGAAGAAAATGGAACTTGGCTGGAAATTCTGAGTTGGGGGGCTTTATATAAGTGGGATTTATTATATTTTATCTTAATGTGACAAGTGATGTTGACTAATGATTTTTATTTCGTGCTTATCGTAATTTTGAACGCTTTTTATTGGCTACTGTGCTCACGTACAAACCCCGTTCGAGATGCGAATGGACGACATAGTATAATTTGACGATATGGTCCTAATGAAACTTGTTTCATCGAATTCCAAGTTCGTTTGCTCAAATGGCCCTCGTTCACGTTCAACTGATCGTTTTTATTTGTATTTTATTTTGCCATGCTCACAAAATAGCCCCGATTGACGCGTCACTTGAAACCTAGCAATAATTAGCTATTACGGTCTCAATAAATTTTGTTTCGTCGAAAACGAAGGTCGTTTGAATAAAGTCCCTTTCATAACTGCCCAATTCAAAGAAAATAAACTAATTTTAAACTACCTCAATATAACAATAATAAAATATTAAAATTGGCCACACACGACCAGAATTATATATATTACCAAGATAAAATAACTCGGGTTGAGTTTGAAGCCAAATCGATATTATAAAAAATTTAAAAACCTTTTATTTAATATAAATAAATGTTATAATTTATAAAGGAATTCCACAACGACCTTTTCAAAATTTGATTTGGACATAAAATAAAATCTACAACACGAAAACTCGATTTTTCTCTTTCATTAGAAAGATATTATCCAACAGATTCCGACGTTTCTTGTTTCGAGAAAATCCGACTTATTATGGATCATGTACAGCCAATTGAAGTTCAAAACGCCAAATTACGAACTGTCGCGCCGCTGCAGCTCGTTTTAAAATTAAATTATAATTATATCGCTCAACCGTCGTTTTATAAACGAAATCGTTTTTATAATTAAATATAAACCACATTAAAACCACTTTAAATTGCCCGTTCATGCTATATTTCAAATTCAACATTTTCCCAATATTCTGGAAATAAAATATCATTATATTATTAATATAATTTAAATATTTTAAATTAAAATGGTCAAAATCGATTATTTAAATTCAAACCAATATTTTAAATAAATAAAATATTTCAAATAGATGGTCAAAAAATACGGGACATTACATTTCTTCCCCATTAAAATAATTTCGTCCTCGAAATTGCTAAGGTAGAAAGAACGTCACAACCCATTATCTTTACAATAATATTGAATTTAAAATTCGATTCCAAAATAAATCTAATTGGTTATAAAACCAATTTAATTCCAACAAAAGAATTTCCCAAAAAATTTCAAAAAATTTCTAACACCTTAAAGTTTGGAAAAAATTTGGCAGAGTCTCCCCTGTACGGAGGACATCTGCAATATCGTAAGTTCAAGAAATAAATATATCTCGACTCTCATGGTCGGAAAAGTTCAAAACCCAAATAAAAACCAAAATTTCATATTTGCGTAGGCGTACCTTTTTTCGAGCGTTATTACGCGATAAGCGATATATTATTTGCGAGCTTGCTTAATTATAATGCAGCTCTATACTCAAACTGGATTCAATTAACTCCAGAATTTCTCTCTTGGATGGATATTAAACTGAATTGGTACTTCTGCACCAGTTCTCAACTCAAATGAACTCATTAGTCATCAAACAAATGTTAGTTATGTTCAAATATCCATATTGTACATATCAACCAATTATACACACAATTCAATCCACAAAAGATTATAATTATTTATAATCACTTCATTATTTTTTAATTATCCATTCAAATTTATTTATCTGGATTGATTTGTTTGAATTATTTATTTCGGATTGGTTTCAACCAAATTGATTCATGTTCAGGTTCATATTCAAGCAACCAACAACACAATCCAAACATATCATACAATCAGCATTAACAAATCCAAATAATTTGCCCATATTATAATAATTTGAAAAAATCATTACTTTTATTCTTTTATAAAATTAATTGGGCAAAATAAATTTTTATATCAAATCACAAATACGCGCTCTCATATATATACTCAAACTCAATCTAGGGAATTACTAACCCCATCTTTATTGAGTCACACCACAGAGCCAAGGTTATCACTAACCAATAGCTCTGACACCACTGTAACGATCCGGGGAAAAATTCGACACTCGAATTTTCGACAATAATACATGAACCCGTATAACTTGCCAAAACCCAAGTATCTAACCCCAGATTGTCAATAGAAAGAAGTTAGAGGGTGAGAAATAGAAAGAAAGAAGTATTAGAATAAAAAAGAAGAAGAACACATCAGAATCTCACAGCGGATCGAATAAAATATAATATAACGAATATCTTTATATAGAAGAAACTGTATATACATACCAACCATCAAAGTACACCAGATATCAGTCATAACGAAAAATAACTTTATATAACTAGCGGGGAAGCCGCCTGCTTCCAACTCATGAACTCCAAGCGAAACCTAACCTGGAACATACTCGGTCTGACCCGAGCACATTTGAAGCAAAGCAAAATACACCGGGTCAGTCTGGAATACTTTCAGTGATAAATTCACATAATACACAACTTGTTTAACTTTGGAAAATCCTTTATGAAATCAAAGGATAATAGTAAGACCAGCCCACACATAAACAAGGACGGTTTTTACCTTACTATAACCCAAAACGTTTTGAAATCATAACTTATTCTTATATTATCATAATGTCTAAATACAAATAATTAACAATATAGCGGAACGCTTGCATCTCACGCTCCACATATATAGTATACAATCAAAACCGCGTGCGCTTATTGGATATTGGATTCCGATTATGACAAGGTATAGGACCACCTTCCGAATGTGTATCTCTAAAGGCGAATACACTGGGTTCAACAAGAACGTCTTGCAACCCAGCCCACACATGACCGACCACTCATTTCGCTTGAGTGTATCGAATGTCTATCACCGACGGTTGGGACCAGCAACCGCCTCCCGAAAAGGGACAGCATCGAATATAGATTAAAAAAGCAAATGGAATTTCTCTAGATAGGTGATTATACACCCTAATGAGAGCGACCCACATAGCCATGCTGCCTGCCTGATTTTAATCATTTCCCGGTTGATAAGGCTTGAGGTTTAGATTTTACTTCTATAACATCATATCATCATTCACTTTGAATGCCACATCGTCAGATCCGCCGAGATCACACTGATTGACATCCACAAAAATACTCTAGTTTATTTGGCTAGAGAATAACCATTTCTCCGCCATCAACTATGGTACGTTTGGAGAAATCAACGCATGTAATTCCTTTGGAAATACTCTGTCAGAAATCCGTCCACACAAGTCATCCAGGAACAGGATGAACCGAAAGGTACTCTCCTATTACATCTCATATAGGAATCACCCCATGGATCAGTAGCGAGAAGTCCTTGCAAACCGCAAAATCTCAACCATGACCGAATCACGTCAGAATATCTCTGCGTTGCAACACAGAGATTATTCGTCAAGTATCCTTCCGCTTATGAAGATCCACGACCTTCACTTGCTCTGTCTTCAATTGACGTATTCACTTATTTGCTGGTCAGATTGGTTTTCGAATATAAATTCGATCCCGGTCTTTCCGTACCAACAATCGTATTGGTCAGGTCTGATAGTCGGTGATTTAACTATCAAATAACAATCGTGTAAATACAATGAGTTTGCTGATTCGTCATTTGGCATGACTTGGCCCATTCAAAAATATATTTGACAAAATGGTTAAAACCAATGTCGACTTATAACCAAATATTCTTATTTTCATTGAAACTAATAGCGTAGTATTTTTCCAAAATCTCGCACTTATATTCGACATTTCTCGTATGGGATATCACACCAATTACAACACCTTTCACTCGTTTCAAACCAATACCATTCCTCGATAATAATGAAGCCGTTCAAGTTGGGGTATTTTATTTACCTCTCAGACCTTGATCGACAACATTCTTATCTCAGAATAAATACCAGTTTGTAACTTAAACCCTCATAAAAATCTTGTTTACCACCTTGATTTCAAACCCGGTTTTATAAACCGTTTCTTTTATTTGGAATCTCCTTTCGATATAACTTCCTTACTTAATTCGTTTGATCAAGTAAGTCCTCATTCAAAACATAACTTTTAGCTTATCATTTTGGTTTAAAAACCTTCTCAAAATCTCGCTTGGATTTCTTCCTTGTAATAATCCATTTACCATCTTTTCACTACTTCTGAGATTTTATTCTAAAGCCATCGCTATAATTCAGCTCGTTATTAATCTACTTATCATCTCCCTTTATTATTTCTCTTTAATTGAATTCCCTTTACTTAATTTAGTAATTAAGAAAAATCTTATTTAAATCTCCACATTCACCTACACCTATCATTTACCAATCTCGTTTGAAAACCTGGTTTATAAATCTCTTTATAACACCTTATTTGCCTTTGATCGCACTTATAGACGCTTTAATTACTTCCAATGGAACTCCAATTAAAGGTCACTTCTTTAATTATTATTAACTAAAATAATAATTAACTTTAACATTAAATATACTAAAAATAGTTAACTTTGTTATTAATAGGATCATTATCATTTATAAAATCTTATTAAATAATAATTAACTTCATTAACATTAAACAATTCAGAAATTTCCTTAATTAATAGTTAATTGAGGATTAACTAATATTTTACACTATTCGAATATTCTGAATATTTAATTCAATTTTCTTCCATTTGTAAATTTTACTCAAAACGGTTGATTTCATCGACCGTACACCTCAGTTATCAGTTAACTGATTTTCGTTTGTCATTTCCCCTTTTTAAATCAATTAAATAACTTAATTAATTTAAAAATGCCATTTAATTGCTTCAAAAACAATTATTTCCTTTTTTTACCAGCCCATAGGTAATTTCTATGGTTTTTCTGCTTTATAACTTGTTTACATCGTACGATTTTGCTACTCAACCCATTTAAATAATTCTTTTATAACTTGATTAAAATATTTATTTATAAATTTCTAATTCAAACCTGGGTAAATAAATAAAAACCTTCTATTAAGTTATAAAATAATTTATAACTTTAAAACTGCGCCGATCCACCGAACGGTTAGCCGACGTCTGAAACAACACATTTTAGACCATTCACTGCCAATTACCAAATCAACACTGCTGGTTGATTTTAAACACAACACAGGTGAATATCTTTTCAACCATCACGTTCAAATATGTTTTTCTACTCTATGGGGTTAAATCAGATCATATATCAACAGTATAAGACAAACAAACAACATATACAATATTTGAGGAATCCAGTCGGATCCCTCCAACCTGTTCTTCCCTGCATCACAGCTCGTTATACATTTCATAATAATATATGAAATAAATTTCAATAATCTATAAACTTAAAACGATGTAATTTCAATAACAACAACCAATCAAACAATAACAACCGGTAGCAGCCAATCAACTAATTTATACTTTTAAAGGTCAATTATATTTTAATATGAATTTACCACGTCACAGGAATCCAGAAGGTGTGAGAATTAACTCACCAGATTATTTCAGTTGGCGGTTGACGCGTTTGTTCCTTTTAATTTGAAACAAACGTTCAAAATTAGCTGAAATTTCTACTGCGTAAGATCAGTGCCTAGTCAGTGCCATTGTCTAGGTCTCGTCCCTGCGATCCCAACGGATCCAGTTTCACTGAAATCCGTTAACATATGAGAAAGTTATGCTAACTTAAAGCTTGATATATAAATTTGATTATTAATATTTGATTAACTATAAATTAATTAATTTAAACTATACCTTAATTAATGCTAACACTGCCACGTCATCCTCAAATCACGAGATTACTGTTCTTACACGCGTTTTCTTCCTGGCTACTTCCTGAACCCCATCTGTGCGTTGAGACCCAAATCTCCCCTTCTTCCTGTGCTTGCCGCTCCACCAGAATCAACCGCCCCCGACGCCAGCAGCCAGCTCCTCCCCAATCGCCGTGAAATTCCGTTATCCCAATTTAAACCCCTAATTCGACCGCCATAGACCGCCACTATGTGCCGGACGACCTCCAAGATCACCACTGACCTTCCCCGACCGGATCCCCTCAAACCCGAAACCCCCTCAACAACTACATCGTTGGAAAAAAATTAAAACCACTTTGCCACATTTGAAAACAGCCTCAAACCATACCACTTTCGTTCAACTCCGATTTCTCTCACCACAGACCACCGTAAGACTTGAGACCACCGCCAAATTAAAGCTCTGTCTCCCCTCTTCCATTGCCCCAGGTCTGAGTTTCTGAAATCGATACAATCGTTGTAATTTTGGCCAAGAACGAAAACTGATCTTCGCTATTCATCGCGATTTCCGGCCACCACACTCGACCATACCTCCCCAACTTTTTACTGGAGCTTCCCCTCCTCCCGATCTACATGTTTGCTTTAGGTCTCCCTAGCAAATTCTTCACGGATTGGAAAATATAAATTGTTTTGTAACAAGGGGCTTATTTGCAAATTTTGGTGAAGAAAATGGAACTTGGCTGGAAATTCTGAGTTGGGGGGCTTTATATAAGTGGGATTTATTATATTTTATCTTGATGTGACAAGCGATGTTGACTAACGATTTTTATTTCGTGCTTATCGTAATTTTGAACGCTTTTTATTGGCTACTGTGCTCACGTACAAACCCCGTTCGAGATGCGAATGGACGGCATAGTATAATTTGACGATACGGTCCTAATAAAACTTGTTTCGTCGAATTCCGAGTTCGTTTGCTCAAATGGCCCTCGTTCAAGTTCAACTGGTCGTTTTTATTTGTATTTTATTTTTCTACACTCACAAAATAACCCCAATTGACGCATCACTTGAAACCTAGCAATAATTAGCTATTACGGTCTCAATAAAACTTGTTTCGTCGAAAACGATGGTCGTTTGAATAAAGTCCCTTTTATAACTGCCCAATTCAAAGAAAATAAACCAATTTAAAAATACCTCAATATAATAATAATAAAATATTAAAATTGGCCATGCAAGACCAGAATTATATATATTACCAAGATAAAATAACTCGGGTTGAGTTTGAAGCCAAATCGATATTATAAAAAATTTAAAAACCTTTTATTTAATATTAATAAACGTTATAATTTATAAAGGAATTCCACAGCGACCTTTTCAAAATTTGATTTGGACATAAAATAAAATCTACAACACGAAAACTTGATTTTTCTCTTTCATTAGAAAGATATTATCCAACAGATTCCGATGTTTCTTGTTTCGAGAAAATCTGAATTATTATGGATCCTGTACAGCCAATTGAAGTTCAAAACGCCAAATTACAAACTACCGCGCCACTACAGCTTGTTTTAAAATTAATTTATAATTATATCGCTCAACCGTCGTTTTATAAACAAAATCGTTATTATAATTAAATATAAACCACATTAAAACCATTTTAAATTGCCCGTTCATGTTATATTTCAAATTCAACATTTTCCCAATATCCTGGAAATAAAATATTATTATATTATTAATATAATTTAAATATTTTAAATTAAAATGGTAAAAATCGATTATTTAAATTCAAACCAATATTTTAAATAAATAAAATATTTCAAATAGATGGTCAAAAAATACGGGACATTACAGTATTAAATTATGTATAATTGGCATAACTGATTTGTAACTGATTTGAGGACATAACACATGTTGTATTCAAAACATAAAGTGAATCGAACGTATGACTTGAGATTTGAGGCATAAAGTATATTGGACATATGACTTGAGATTTGAGGCATAAAGTATATTGGACATATGACTTGGGATTTGGGGCATGAATTGAACTGTAAACATATAAGGCATAGTACATGTTATGGTCTAAGACCTAATATTGGGGCATATATATATATATGATAGTTTATGACTTGGAAGAAGGAAATCATTGTGTATAGTGATATATGGCTTAGGCATGAAAAAAACCTATAGTAAGATAGGAATAACTGTTAAATGTGAACACGCCTAAATTGGGATTTTGGGTAATTGGCATGCACTGTAATTAAAGGCTATAATTTGGCATAGTCTATACTGTGAATCATGATTGGGGTTTTTGGGAGAATATTTTGTACGATGAAATATGACTAAACCTTAGGACGTGTGCTATATTGTGATTTTTGGGGCATGACTATTACTGTAAATTTGGGAAAATTGGGTGTAACTTATTTTGAGTAATAACTTGAATTTGAATTTGTGGGGCATAACTTGAAATTAGCTTTGTTGAGGTATAACTTGAGAATTGGAACGTGACTAGTTTTGTGAATTTGAGATAATTAGCATATAAAATCTAGACTTGGACATGTATGGTAAATATGCTAAAAGATAAACATGCCAAACCAGAGGTTAGATTGAGTTGCGGTGTAAAACTGCACGGAACCGCCCGGCACATCCTGTAACTGCAACAACACCTATCTAATGTGAGAGGTTAGTGCATCATGCCCAAGAAAAACCCGAGGTTAGATTGAGTTGTGGTGTAAAACTACCCGGAACCGCCCGGCACATCCAGTAACCGCAACAACATAGATCTAATGTGAGAGGTTGATTCATTAATAAATCAATTAATGCTAATGAACAAGACATGTTAAGAATGATAGGGTTAAGTTAACTAAGGCAACACTTAACCGTTATAACATGTTAATTAGACAAGAAGATGGGGTTAAGTAAATTTAAAACACTTAACCGTTATAACATGTTAATTAGACAAGAAGGTGGAGTTAAGTAAATCTAGAACACTTAACCGTTATAACATGTTAATTTGAAAAGTGAGAAGGGTTAAGTTAATGAGAAACACTTAACCAATATGACATGATGAATGGGTAGGGTTAAGTTAAAACAAGAGAGAAGCACTTAACCAATATGACATGATGAATGGGTAAGGGTTAAGTTAAAACAAGAGAGCAACACTTAACCAATATGACAGGTTGCATGGAAGGGTTAAGTTAACACAAGAAGGCAACCCTTAACTAATGTAACACGACAAGTGGGTGGGTTAAGTTAACTTGAATTGACTGATGACACTTAACCAATACAGCATGATGAACGCGTGGGGTTAAGTTAATAAGAAACACTTAACCAATGTAACTTGATGAATGAATGGGGTTAAGTTAATGGGAAATACTTAACCAATATAACAAGATGAATGGATGGGTTTAAGTTAATAAGAAACACTTAACCAATCCAACATGACGAGTGAGAAGGGTTAATAAGAAACACTTAACCAACATGACATGATGAGTGGGTGGGTTGAGTTAACATGAATGGACAACACTTAACCAATATGACATAATGTGTGGGAGGGTTAAATACACATCGGGTTGGTGGGTAATATTAGTAAATATAGGCCCACAAACTTAACCATTAAGTAAACGTGTTAGAATCAGTGGGAGGGTTAAGTACATATCGAGTTGGTGGGTAATATTAGTAGATATAGGCCCACAAACTTAACCAGTAAGAAACCCTAGTAACGGGGACCCATTTCAGTAGTAACCCACATAGATGTATCAAGGTACCCTGAAACTAGGCAGGGTGGGGCACAATTACTTGGCTGATTATAAGTAGTCAAAATAGCGGCATGTGGTACGTCAGTGTAGGTTTCGACGGATTACGGGCATGCACGTACTCTGGAGTGGGAAAAAGCAGGCACTGGGTACCAGTAGTTATACATTGTGCATCTTGAATTGTGTCGGGTCATTATCATAAGGATTGATACACCTTCTGGCGGGACCAGCACAGGGTATCTGCATGCAAGAGAGGGCTGATTGGCACAGACACATGGAACATTAATACAAGTAGGGAGCCGATCGATAGGGTAGTAAGGGTACACCTAACATCTTCATGGCAATTAGGCTGATTGAGGTAATATCCTCATACTAGATGTACACCTAAAGGCTACCATAATTGCGGGGATTGGGATCACATGGTAATATTATCACTTTATATAGATTACTAGTTGGGACACTAGTTAGGCAGCGCAAAGATATAAAAATCAGAATAACAAGGTAGTAGCGAAGCAGAGAAAGAGTAGAAGCGCATTCAGTTTATCTTGCCTCGTCATATCTGTATTAATCGTATGTTATCTTGTTATCTTTGTTATCACGGTATTGTCTTATATTCAGTTTATTCATGTCATGATGCTTTTGCCTATTTACATGTTGAAAGTCACTGGACTTACCAGACTTATGTCTGACGTAGTTTGTTTTGCCTCTTTTCTTCCGGTCCCTCCCCCCCCCCCCCCCCGGTTCACAGGGAGGAAATGTTACCACTTAGCTCAGTTTTCTTTCCAAGAACGGAGATAGTCGATGAATTGCTTTGGACTCTCTCTACCACTGCTATGGCTGGTTCATGCCATATTGGGGAATATCATTGTTACTTTTATGCTTCTTTTATACTTGGGAGTTTTTGAATCAAGACAGAAGTTCTATGTATTATTTTTAAGTATGATTGAGACAATTGTTGTAAAAGCTTGACTGAACCACATTGTTTATAAAATGACTTTATTTTCCGCTGCTTTATTTGTCTGTCTTGTAATTTATCTGCATCTTTTACCTATAGCGCTCCACCAAAGTTAAGGCATTCCCTTAGCGAGTGACCTTAACGGAGGTGGGGTGTTACACTTGGTATTAGATCTGAAGGTTACCGGATCAGATAAAAGATTTGAAAAATTGTTCTCAAAACAGTTTAAAAAGAAGCATTTTCAAAAGAAATGTTTTGTTTTTAAAGCATATTCCCCAAAGCCATATGCACTATCTTTTGATCCTCTGTTTGAATCCTTGTTCCCTTCTTTCCCGAGTCTCCGAGGCTCCCGGCTTTCTGGGAGGTAACCTCATCGCGGCATAGTTCCGTAGGCTTGATGAGACTACAACATCTGTCAAAGGGCGAAGAAGTGCCTAACTTCCATCTATAGCCGCAATAGTTTCACCTGCTGCTAATTTTCTTTCAAGCTTTGTAGGGATTTCTGTGCGATGGAGGCAGATTTCAAGAGACTTGTCAACAAGTTACACAAGGATGGCAAAGATGAGAATGAGGGAGTTTGGCTAAGGAGCACAACCTAAGAGTGAGGAACTCATGGATATAGACTTGATTCACAAAGGAGGTGTAAGTGGAAGAATCATAAAACAAGAAGGGAAGGAAGAATAGGAGAACCTAAGACAAGAGGAAGTGTCGATGGTATAACGGTTCATATAAATAAGGAAAAGGGAAAGAACAAAGGACAGGATTTTCAGGAGGGCGAGTGCATGCGCTGACCGCCACGTACCTGAGAGAGAGGTAGTAGAGTTTCTATTGAAAAAGTTTAGTTTTTCTTTCATCCTGTTAGTACTCTTTTTGATTTTAGCGCTTCACATTCGTTTATATCTGCTTCCATAGTTGTGTCTCTGCACCTTAGTACTTGTATAGTAGAAGATCCCATTATTGTCTCAAATCCAATTGGTGGTTTGGCTCATTTATCTTTGGGTTGTAAGGATTTGAGAATAGCTATATATTAAGTATTGAGTTTAAGTGTAATGCTTATGTTTTGGGAATTTCATGGGCTATGGGTTGATTCTAGGCATGGATTGGTTAGCTAGTAATTGTGAAATGAGGGTAGTTAGACTTTCGACTTGCCTCGGGAATACCCTCAAGATTTCGTACGATCCTAAGGGATCAGTTTGTCTTTGCTACCTAGAATCACTTGATGCATCTATCGACGATTTGCAATCCGTTAGAGTAGTCCATGAGTACGCAGATGTTTTTGATTAGGTTAGGGGTTTGCCCCCTAAAACGCGAGATAGACTTCCGCATATATCTAGTTGACAATACAAAGCCAGTTGCATTACCTGTACGACACATGAATCCAAGGGAAAGGAAGGGCTCAGCAAACAAGTAAAGGAGTTACTTGAAAAAGGGTTCATAAGGCGAAGTATTTCTGAATGGGGTGCTCCAGTCGTTTTCGTTACAAAGGCGGATGGTTCACTTCGCTTGTTCATAGATGATATTTTGGAATGAGGAAGAACATGCTTTGCATCTAAGGGAAGTCTCGGATACCCTCCAAGCGCATCAACTTAAGGCGAAGTTCTCCAAAAATGTCATTTTTCGAGAGAAGAAGTAAGGTTTCTAGGACATGTGGCACCCAAAGAATGGATAGCAGTAGATCCCGCAAAAGTAGTTGCGGTGCAAAACAGGAAGGCCCCAAGGAATGCAACAGAAGTAAGAAGCTTTCTTGGACTAGCAGGCTAATATAGGAAGTCAATTAAGGACTTTATGAAGGTATCGACCCCACTTACTAGACTGACGAAGAAGAATCTGATCATCTTAGTATGTACACTTGGTAACATGGTTAGCATTTGTTTATTTTCAAGAGATAGTACTGGGAATGTTAGCATGACACGACAGAAGTTGTAGTGACAAGTATACTATAAGAAAGAAAAAAGGTGGAATGAGAGGCGATAGTGAAGTGAGTTCCAACATACATTCTAGAAACAGAAATTAAGAAGCTACGAGTCGTTAAGTTAAGACAATCAGAGCAATATGGAATGGAGCTCAAGAAGATGCGACTTAGAAGACTGAAGACAAGATATGCGCATCATACCCTTTTTGAAGGTATATCCTCGATCTCTCTTTCTGTAAAGTTTATTTGCTAGTCTTTATCTTTTAAGTATATCCTCTTGATCCTATCCTCGATCCTTAGGTAGAAGCCAATGGATTTAAACATGCGTTTGAGACATGGTATGTTTGGTGGATGCAAGTGGATGTAAGTGTTTGCTAGTGGTTGCTCGTACACACATTGGGCACTAGATGGTTCGGTCACTTTCATATTGCATACGCATGAGTGAATTTTTATATATAAGAATTGAAACTTGATGTGTTATCATATGGATGTTGCATTTGTATGAATGATTGTGCACTAATGTAGAAGTTATAAAGTACAATTAGGAATAATTGCATACATGATGGACTCATGGCACTGACATAATTCGCATTAAGGAGGTCAACTGATTCAGTAGACCGCCTGATTTTGCATTAGATAAGGACATATACACACACTATGCATATGATCTTGAAAGCATTAGAAATCTTTTAAGGACAATGGATGTCTGTGATTGAATGGTTGAGTAGATGGATGTTGGATGTTAGGATATATTCTCCTTGACTTGGAGATTTCGAGGATGAAATCCATTAAAGGAGGGGAGAATGTAACACCCCGTATTTCCTGTGGATATTAAAGTAACGAATTAAAGAATACTTAATTTTGGAAGTAGGAATTAAGCGAAACAGGTTGCGCCATTGCGTTCGTCTTGGCATTCTACTTAAGGTAGAGTCCGAGTTTGCGTAAATCAAACTCCGTATGAAGAAGTTATAAGCCTAAGAAGTTTGTATACGCACTAGGAAGATTATATATGAATATTATAAGTCCAGAAGGTTCAAAACAGGTCTAAAATTCGAAATTAGCCAAAGGGAAGTGGGCGGGAAAATTCCCTCTCAACAGGTGTCGACCCCCCTATAGGGGAGTCGACATAGGTGTCGACCCCTTTTCCAGATCTGGACGAAATTTCCGGATGATGTGTTTTGGTTGATGTGTCGCTCCCTGATTCGTTGTGTGATGTATTTTTCTGCTATGAACGATTCTGATGACTTCTAAACTGATCTGAAGGCTCTAAATCTCCCTATACACCTATAAAAAGACCCCTAAACCTATTGTTTTCTCCACACGAATTCATAAGCGTTAATATGCTGCTAAAACCTGAAGTGACCTAGCCTCCACCTTAATCAATCAAATTAGAGTTTTCAGGTTAACAATCAAAGTCTACATCAAAGGGAATAGCTAATTAAATTCAGAAACCAGATCCCAGAATTCAAGACCGTTCTGTAATTTGTAAGTCCATGTTACTTTCAGAAGTAAAATTCAATTGTGATTCTGACATTGTAATAAATTTGAATTTGAGATTATGCCTATTTCTATCTGTCTTTCTATATCCATTGGATCTATCTCATTGATCTTATTATGTCCATTCTTTGTCTTCTTCCCTTCTTCCCATTTTGTTTTATAGCCAGGCTACTGCGAGCCTAAGCCGAATCTCATAAGAGATGAACGTACGTTGGGAAAATTTTGGTATAATATATGATTTGGACATGACCAGCGCTAAAATTGGGTTAATATATGATTTGGACATAACCAACACAAAAATTGGGAAAAGTATTAAATTATGTATAATTGGGCATAACTGATTTGTAACTGATTGGAGGACATAACACAGGTTGTATTCAACATAATGTGTATTGAACATATGACTTGAGATTTGAGGCATAAAGTATATTGGACATATGACTTGAGATTTGAGGCATAAAGTATATTGGACATATGACTTGGGATTTGGGGCGTGAATTGAACTGTAAACATATAAGGCATAGTACATGTTGTAGTTTAAGACCTAAAATTGGGGCATATATATATATATATATATATATATATATATGATAGTTTATGACTTGGAAGAAGGAAATCATTATGTATAGTGATATATGGCTTAGGCGTGAAAAAACCTATAGTAAGATAGGGATAACTATTAAATGTGAACACGCCTAAATTGGGATTTTGGGTAATTGTCATGCATTGTAATTAAAGGCTATAATTTGGCATAGTTTATAATGTGAATCATGATTGGGGTTTTAGGGAGAATATTTTGTACGATGCAATATGACTAAACCTTAGGGCGTGTGCTATATTGTGATTTTTGGGGCATGACTATCACTGCAAATTTGGGAAAATTGGTTGTAACCTATTTTGAGTAATAACTTGAATTTGAATTTGTGGGGCATAACTTAAAATTAGCTTTGTTGAGGTATAACTTGAGAATTAGAACGTGACTAGTTTTGTGAATAAGAGATAATTAGCATATAAAATCTAGACTTGGACATGTATGGTAAATATGCTAAAAGATAAACATGCCTAACCCGAGGTTAGATTGAGTTGCAGTGTAAAACTGCCCGGAACTGCCCGGCACATCCAGTAACCGCAACAACACCTATCTAATGTGAGAGGTTAGTGCATCATGCCTAAGAAAAACCCGAGGTTAGATTGAATTGTGGTGTAAAACTGCATGGAACCGCCTGGCACATCCAGTAACCACAACAACATAGATCAAATGTGAAAGGTTGGTGCATTAATAAATCAATTAATGCTAATGAACAAGACATGTTAAGAATGGTAGGGTTAAGTTAACTAAGGCAACACTTAATCGTTATAACATGTTAATTAGACAAGAAGATGGGGTTAAGTAAATTTAAAACACTTAACCGTTATAACATGTTAATTAGACAAGAAGGTGGGGTTAAGTAAATTTAGAACACTTAACCGTTATAACATGTTAATTTGAAAAGTGAGAAGGGTTAAGTTAATAAGAAACACTTAACCAATATGGCATGATTAATGGGTAGGGTTAAGTTAAAACAAGAGAGAAGCACTTAACTAATATGACATGATGAATGGGTAAGGGTTAAGTTAAAACAAGAGAGCAACACTTAACCAATATGACAGGTGCGTGGAAGGGTTAAGTTAACACAAGAAGGCAACACCTAACCAATGTAACATGACAAGTGGGTGGGTTAAGTTAACTTGAATTGGTTGATGACACTTAACCAATACAGCATGATGAACGCGTGGGGTTAAGTTAATAAGAAACACTTGACCAATGTAACTTGATGAACGAATGGGGTTAAGTTAATGGGAAATACTTAACCAATATAACAAGATGAATGGATAGGGTTAAGTTAATAAGAAACACTTAACCAATCCAACATGATGAGTGAGAAGGGTTAATAAGAAACACTTAACCAACATGACATGATGAGTGGGTGGGTTTAGTTAACATGAATTGACAACACTTAACCAATATGACATAATGTGTGGGAGGGTTAAGTACATATCGGGTTGGTGGGTAATGTTAGTTAATATAGGCCCACAAACTTAACCATTAAGTAAATGTGTTTGAATCAGTGGGAGGGTTAAGTACATATCGGATTGGTGGGTAATATTAGTAGACATAGGCCCACAAACTTAACCAGTAAGAAACCCTAATAACGGGGACCCATTTCAGTAGTAACCCACGTAGATGTATCAAGGTACCCTGAAACTAGGCAGGTTAGGGCACGATTACTGAGCTGATTATAAGCGGTCAAAATAGCGGCAGGGGTACGTCAGTGTAGGTTCCGACGGATTATGGGTGTGCACGTACTCTGTAGTGGGAAAAAGCAGGCACTGGGTACCAGTAGTTATACACTGTGCATCTTGAATCGTGTCGGGTCGTTATCATAAGGTCTGATATACCTTATGGTGGGACCAACATAGGTTATCTGCATGCAAGAGAGGGCCGATTGACACAGACACATGGAACATTAATACAAGTAGGGAGTCGGTCGATAGGGTAGTAAGGGTACATCTAACATCTTCATGGAAATTAGACTGACTGAGGTAAGATCCTCATACTAGATGTACACCTGAAGGCTACCATAATTGCGGGGATTGGGATCACATTGTAATATTATCACTTTACACAGATTACTAGTTAGGACACTAGTTAGGCAGTACAGAGATATAAAAATTAGAATAACAAGGTAGTAGCAAAGCAGAGAAAGAGTAGAAGCACATTCGGTTTATCTTGCCTCATCGTATCTATACTAATCGTATGTTATCTTGGTATCCTTGTTCTCACAGTACTGTCTTATATTTATTTTATTCATGTCATGATTCTTTTGCCTATTTACATGCTGAAAGTCACTGGACTTACCAGACTTATGTCTGACCTAGTTTGTTTCGCCTCTTTACTTCCGTTCCCCCCCCCCCCCAGGTTCACAGGGAGGAAATGTTACCACTTAGCTCAGTTTTCTTTCCAAGCACGGAGATAGTCGATGAATTGCTTTGGACTCTCTCTTCCACTGCTATGGCTGGTTCATGCCTTATCGGGGAATATCATTGTTACTTTTATGCTTCTTTTATACTTGAGAGTTTTTAAATCAATACAGAAGTTTTATGTATTATTTTTAAGTATGATTGGGACAATTATTGTAAAAGCTTGACTGAACCACATTGTTTATAAAATGACTTTATTTTCCGATGCTTTATTTGTCTGTCTTGTAATTTATCTACATCTTTTACCTATAGTGCTCCACCGAAGTTAAGGCATTCCCTTTGCGAGTGACCTTAACGGAGGTGGGGTGTTACAAACTGCTTCTGACACTTGTAAAAAGTTTATACTGCAACTCTTTCTTGCAACTGCCAGAAACAATTGTAAATTATAAATAGCTTATAGCAATTGTGGCTGTCGAGGCTGGTGTTCGCTAGTTGAAATAAGTCTATTGCAGCTAGCTTTGCCAGTTGCGCAATGGTTACTTTGTTCTAGTGGTATAATAAATCTAGATTTATACTAAAAAACCTATAGAAATTAGGTAAACTTGAAGAATCCAACTCACAGTAAAGGCGGAGAGAGAAAATTGTGAATTAATCTAGATCTAGACAGTAGCCACGCATTTATAAATTTTAAATCCAATCATTTTAAAAATAATAATGAACATAATAGAATAGAATAGTTAATGGAAAATGAAGAACCAACCTCCATGTAGAATTGATAATAAAACAGACTGAGACGAAGAAGAAGAAAATGGAGGTAGAAAGCCTCAAAATATGTGATTGAGAGAGAGGGGACTAAGGCTCTATTTATATGTATCATAGTGTGTTTGAACCATTGGATTTAAAATATAAAATCCAAGTCATCTATTGACACCCAAACCCTAAAACATCTCAAGAAAACATAGCTGTCACATGCACTTCCAAGTACGAAGCGGTCGACCTAACCTCTTAGAGGGTCGTCGACCCTTCTTTATAGAGCGGTTAACCTTCTAGGCTGGGCAGCAAGAATATATTACATGCATTCACTTTTATTAGTAATTACTGTTGATTGATTTGTTTCCTTTTATTTAAATGGTGTCCCTTTTTTGGCAAAGCAATGCCGGTTTTATAGTGGCCATACCACCTTATGAGAATACGGTAAGGAAAAAGGAGTTCTACATAGGCATAGAAACTCCATCTGGTTTGGAGTTCCAGAACACTTCATTACAATACAGGAGAGTAGCTTGACACTACTGCTACTAAATAAAACTCACAGTTATTCCTCAACAAAAGAACAACTGGAGCTTTCGCTAGTTCCTATAACATTGACATACTCCAAAAAGAGTACAGTTAGGTTGGGAACATAACAAGGGTTAGGACTACAAAATTCGCATTCCCAATCCCATGTAGTATCGTAGAACAGAGATTTGTTCCACACACCTAGCTCGTCATCCTCAAAGAGCTCAAACCTTATCCTGCAACTTTATAAAACAGTCTTCTATTATTATCTTCTTTATCATTTATATAGATATAATACATTTTTCCCGTGGATCATATCTCATTCCATAATTGTGATGAACCCATGAGCAGTCACCAGAAAGCCAATATATACCATCATCCTCCTTAAATGAAATATAACTATCTTCCAAATTATCCTCCTCACATAGAGTAGACACCGCCAGTACTGGAGTCTGAATATCCATCGCAACATCTTCTTCTAGTTCTTCTTCTAAAACTTTTTCATCATTGTCTAGCTTTTCAACTACTTTTGGCTTTGGAACCCAAATACTAGGAGGTGGCTTCGTAAGAGCTGATCATACCTTGGGAGGGACGATAAGCTTACAAGCATCTAGTAGATGTCCAAAGGAATGGCATTCTGTGCAAATTTCTAGTTGCCATGAGTATCGTACATCAAATTAGTAATCATATCCATCTATAATGACTTTGAGCTTTTTGGGTAATGGTCTGCTCGAAGATATTTCAATTCTGCTAGCTAACTAATTCAAACCTAGGAGCGTCTGAAGAACTAATGGGATCCAAGTGAAAATAGTACATACCGGTATAGAAACCACACACTCTCTCGCTCTCTCAATTAACGTACTCCAATATGTTATAATAAATGGCTTCCCTCCAATTATTGCGGGATCAGATTACAACACTTTCCTTCTCTCCTCCAAACTCGAGAATTTAAAGTAAAACATGCCATTCATAACATTAACACAAAGGCCACCTCTCATATTCCAAGGTTTACGAACTGGATGCGGACATCGAGATACGGTACTTCCGAGTCAAGGAAAAAGCCAACAAGATGGTCCTTCCAAAGATTGACCCCTTCTTGAACTATATCATCAAGAGGTTTCAGATTATCTTGAGAAGAGGAAAAATCACGGGGTATATAAGCTCCAGCGCATCTTGGCAGTGAGGTGAAGAAAGAGGAGTAACTGGGTTTGGGGGAACTCTCGGTGGGTTTAGACTATATGGTATGAGGCAAAGCAGGTGTTGGCATTACATGCTTGGATGGCGTATTTACTCGAGCACTTGGCTTACTACTCGTAATAGGATGGGCACTGGGTTAACTTCAACATTAGGAGCACTCATACTGTCAACATTCGTCATACTCATACCCAAAGCCCTACTAGGCAACCCAGTTTCAACATTCACATTATTTTTTCCAATATGAATCCCTATTTTTGCTGAAACATTTCCACCATGTTCCACTGCACATGGTCGTTTACTCACCAAGTTCGGAAAATTCACTTTTATACTATCAATACTTTCCTCTAACCCAACAATCCTTATGTTAGTGGCAGAGGCAGTAAAGGTCTTCTTGGGGACAGGTTCAAAATTGGTTGTGATGTTGAGCTCTGTCCATCTTTCACCATTCTTCGTACTGGCTAGCAAAGGACCTATTGGCCAAAAAACCATAGCAATTTGGCCAAAAATAGGAATTGACTGAGCAGTCGAGCCTAATGCCTTTGCAAGCTCTTGAATCGCTGGAGCCACCGAGGATGCATCGAGCTTAAATTTTTGGGATGCAACCGAGAAGCTAGGACCAGATCTAGTCACACTTTTAGAGAAACACAGCTTTGACTTCTTATTCTTCAGCATCAGAGAGAAACAAGGGTTAAGGTTGAGATGCGAGAAGAAGAAACGAAAGGGATTAGATCAGAAATGTTTAGAAGAAGTGGAGATGGAGGAAAAGTACGAGGATGGAAGATAATTGTCAGAGAAGGACGCCATCGTTGAGTTAGCTTTAAATACGACTACTTCTATGAGTGATCCTTTTATAAATGGTGTCCCTTTATTATATATATATATATATAACTATGAATTTGAACATGTAATCTTATTTTATACCACTGGTATTTATTTTATTTCTTGTTTATGCCTTTAATTAAAATTCAAATGTATATGTTTAATATTTATTATAATTTTATATTCAAACTCTGTTATTAGCAAATCTTCTTCATGAGGACTCCATTTTTAAAAAATAAAATATGAAAACGAATTAGGATCTTGCCACGAATATAATGGTGTTATTTTCATGGTTAAATTCCCATGTACAAAGTGCCAGTATTTTTCATTATTAATTATTATTATTATTTATGTCATCTATGTCTAGTTAGAGTATATATTATGGGGGTTTTTACAATAATCTATTATCTTCCTGGCTAATATCAACCATTACTGCGAATTTGTTGTCATAAATAGTTGCATAGAACACATCATACGAAACTTGATCATCTACAGAACAAAATTTCAATTCCCAGTCATATGCAAAAATAATGCATTACAAAATGAATGCTGTTGGACACAAAATTTTAGATAGTGAGCAGATTCTCATCATCACAAGTGGACTTTATGACGAATATGATTCACTTGTAATATTCATTGCCACACAACAAACATTACCAAATTTACAGTTTGTTCATTCGGCATTGTTAGCACATAAGGGAAGAGCAGAATAGAGGAAAGCAATGCAGAACGAATTCACTGTTAACTGTGCAACAAGTTTAAGAAATAAAAAACAACAAAGTAATGCATCCAGTCAAGGCAAAATGAAAATTCAGACACAGAAAAAAGTCATCCACAAAGGGGAAGAAAAAGGGAAAGATGGAATAATAACAATAAAGTGAAATGTCAAATATGTGAGAAGTTTGATCACATGGAAAATCGATTTCACTTCATATTTCAGTGTTGCATAGAAAAGTCAATCCAATCAAAGAACACCAATTCAGCATGGCTCAAGTGAATCTCCAAGGCAAGAACAACAAAGAAAGCACGAGGGTGCAATTAGGTAGCAGTGATGATTTAGTCAAGACTAATGATGTCAACATTGATGAATGGTTTCCAGATTCTGGAGCTACCAATCATATCACCAATAATCTTCAGAATTTAAATCTTGATAATAAGGACTACCCAGGTACACATGTTATACATATAGGTAACAATGAAGCCATAAATATATCCTATGATGGAACTAGTACTCTAAGAGGTAAAAGGCAACTATATCTTAATTATTAACTAAGAGTACAAAGAATTAAGAAAAGTTTGATAAGTGTTTCACAATTTGCTAATAAAAAAATGTGTATTTTTAGTTTTACCAAAAATTTTGTTTAGTAAAAGAATTACTAAATAAAGATTTGTTATTATAGAGTGATTTGGATAAGGGATTATTCAAACTCAGCAATGTGAGGTCAAGATATGCCACTGAAAAGGAATTATGATACAATAATGTTTACTCCAATAATAGTAATGACAGAAACATTCTATACACATGGCACTGTAAACTGGGACATCCTAGTATTGATAGTGTAAAACAAGTATTAAGGGATAATAAAATTTCTTTTTAAAACTCACTTCTGTCTCACATATGCACACACTACTAGTTTGGCAAAAGCCATAATCCGCCTTTTAATGATTCTGATACTTTATATAGTAAACCACTTGTTAACAGCAACTGACTTATGGGGACCAAGACAACTTAATTTAATGCAAGGACACTTGTATTATCTCTCCCTTATTGATGCCTATACTAGATATACCCAGATATATTTTCTTAAGCCAAAAACAGAAAGGTACATACAATGCAGTGATACACTTTGTTACATTCATAAAAAAAACGAAGTGCAGTGTTATAATCATGCAAACTAATGTTAATGACGAATCTATGTCAACCAAGAATTATTTTAACAAAAAAGGAATAATGTGCATAATTAAATGCTTACCTACTTTTGAATAAAATAGTCTAGTGGAAAGAAAACATAGACATATTGTGGAGACAGGTTTAACCTTGTTATCACAAGGATCCTTACCAGTGAGATACTAGAATGGGGCTTTTGCTACATAAATAGGTTAAAAACTAAAATTTTGAACCACACATTCCCTCATGAAAAATTATTTGGAGCTAAACCAAACTATGAGTTTTTTAGAACATTTGGGTATTTAAGTTTCCCTTGCCTTAGGCTATACATTAAGCACAAATTATGCTTGAGATCCAGCCCACGTACCATTCTGGGTTATGCAAATAACCAAAAATTTTACAAGTGCATAGATAGAAAAGGTAGAATTTTTATATCTTAACATATAGTATTTAATGAAAATAATTTCCTATCGTAGAAAAGGAAAATTACAATAATCAAAAGGTTGGTGTTGCAAAAATATTTGTTCCAACTACACCAGTTTTACCAGAATTGATAGATAAAACAAATGAAGAAAGCCAATCATAGCAAGCAAAGTAACTACGCTATTTCATGCACAAGGTCAGGATATAGTTTAAATGAATTACACATAGTCTATGTTTAATCATAGTATAATATAAGACAACATGAATGCAGCATAGAGTAAGGCAAACAGAATGAAATACCTCTCAAATGTACCCAGTGATCATGGAGAGGATCAGCATTAACAACAGACCAACACCGCACATCACATGACCAATAGGGCTAAAAGTGGACTTTTTGAACCAAAAACATGCAGGGGATTCAATAATTGATACTGAACCTGTCATATATGGATATACAATCAAAAAAAATGGAGGAAGACTATGGACGAAGAGTATGATTCTTTAATAATAAATAAAACATGGATTCTAGTGGAGCCACCCAAGAATAAGAATATAACATGTTACAAATGGACTTACAGGATTACAAGAAATGTGAATGGACGCATATCAAAATACAAAGCAAGGTTAGTTGTCAAAAGTTATTCACATCGGTATAAGTATGAATTCAACGACCCTTTTTCACTAGTAGTGAAATCCTATAAAAATTCGAGTGATTCCAATCATTGCAATGCATAAATACTGGAATATAAGTAAATTATTTGTATGTGATACTTTTCTGAATAGAGAATTAAAAGAGGAAGTATATATGCGTTCACCAAAAAGTTATAGTATTGATGAAGATGGTGCGCAAGTTTGCAAAGTACATAAGGTAATTCATGGTTTGAAGGAAACATCAAGGGCATGACATGAAAACTCAAGGTAATTCTCATAAAAAGGGTTTTAGTGCAGCAAAAACTGACAATTCAGTTTATACTAGAGCTAATAGGCAGGAAGATATATATATATATATATATGTATATATATATATATTAGCATATGTAGACGATATTCTCATCACAGACAATGACAATAAAGAAATCATCAAAGTTATATTACATTTGGATTAGAAATTTGCTTTTAAAGGCATGGGTGAACTGAATTACTTCCTAAGCATACATGTTGAAAGAAGATCAAGCATAGACTTGCTTCAATCATGAAAGAAATACATATTAGAAATATTGTCAAAGCAAACATGGATCAAGCCAAACCTCTTCCAACACCAATTAAAAATATGCTGCAAATATTTATACATAGAGGAGATGCCGTCGAGAATGCAAAACATTATAGCGGTATAGTGGGTTCTGTACGGTATGTCACTATCACTAAACCAGGGTTTTTCCTTACCATTGACAAAGTATGTCAATACATGCAAAATTCCTTGAGCGACAATTAGAAAGCAGTTAAAAGGATATTACGATGCTTAGAGGGTACTCAAAACTATGGGCTATCACTAAAATCGAGTAGAGATATAAACATACATGCTTACAAAGATGCAGACTTGGAAAATGACCCAAATGATCGGAGATCAACATCCGATTACTGTATATATTGGCACTCAACCCGATATCTTAGTGCACTAAAAAGTAACCGAACATTGATAGGTCTAGTACTGAAGAGGAATACAGATCCATCCCCAGCACCACTGCTGAGTTCATCTATTTGAAACCTTAATTCATGAAATATGGTTTGAACTTTTGAGAATGTCGACAATTTAGTGCAATAATCTTAGCACGGGATTGCTTTCCATCAAATCGATCCATCGTTGTCGAACGAAACACAAAGAGATTGACTTGAATTTTGTCCGAGAAAAGACTGAAAGTGGTATGTAGATCGTCAACCATATACTAGCCTATCATCAGAGGGCGAACATTCTTATGAAAGCATTATTGAACAAGAATTTTATTTGATTGGGAGATAAATTAAGAATTATTAATGGAAGCAGAAAGGAGGAGAAGAAGCAAAATCCTAGCTTGTAATGAGGCAGAGCATTGAAAATAAAGGGTTATCTCATGATAACTATATTATATACAATGTGTTCAGTTGTGGTTAAACACATCAAGATGTGGACAACATCTGTATCATAAAGCCTTAGCCGGTTGTATCGTTGATAATATAACAAAGCTCATATGTATTATAATCTTGTACAATTATATATATGCTACATTCAACATTGTAAAACTACTTGAATCATGTATCAAATTTAGCAATAGAAGTTTTAACATTTCTTTGGAGAATCCTTTTATTGTTATTAGTGAACATGATTTCATCTGCACTATTTATAATAAACTTTTTGTGCGCACCATTTTTAAAACTAGAAGCGAAAACGATTATTACCTGTAACATCCCGAGATTTTTGCGACAATTTGAAATATTAAATTTAATGTGTTTTTGAACAAAATTTGTTTTAAATATTTAAATTTATTATTTATGTCGTATATTGGTAAGGTATGAACTAAACGTGTATTGTTAAACAATGAATTTCAGTAGCTATATAAAATAATGATTTATGTTTGATAGATTACTTATGTTGAAATTAAATATTAATATCGAATCAACAATATAAAATAAATTAACTAATTTTGAGATTTGTTTTATATTAATAATTCTAATTTATTGGATATTGTAGTATATAGATCCATTTGACCGTGTAATGAATTTCAAATCGGTTATAACAGTAATAATCTACATTGATTGAAAATGTAACTATGATTGGTTTGCGGTGTTAATTATTAAGAGTTGAGATTTAATATTAAATTATTTATGTTAAATTGGGTTAATAAATTCATAATTTAATTTTCGTGACTGATTGTGAAAATTTATTGGTGTAATTAATAATTGAAATAAAATTGAATTTGTAAATAATGAAAATTGAATTCACGATAAACGATTATTGATTTATAAATTTATATAAATTTTATTTTTATTTGAATAGAATTTATAAACCTTTGAATTTAATTTAAAAGTGAATAAACGAAGAATAATATTTCAATATATTAATGAGCTGGTTAAAATTGTCATTTTGCAAATAATCTCAGAATTCGATAAAATAAATTTTATTGGATCCGGAATTGTAAATTATGGTATGGTCTAGAGTTTCATAGCCATCGCAGTTACCCTTTGATCGTAACAATTTAAAATGTGTAGAAATTTGTGTCTATAATTTAGTTTAATAATCGAGTTTTAAAAGAAACTACTAAAGACTTTGGAATTGGGCTTTGAAACCAATTCCATTGCGTTCAGAAGAAGTCAAAACATATTGTTAGGCAATAAGCGGGCCTAATTTGGACTTAGTCCAAATTTTGGATTAAATACATGCAAAATGAGGAATTTATTATTAAAATAATTATTTTCGAAACCTTAATATGTTTAGGCCGCCATGATTTCGATGGCCATAAAATGTTCATATCTTTAATCCCTAATTTCTCTTAATCCAATCAACGAAATAACAAACTTCCAAAGCGAAAATTGTAGAGCTCGAGAAGCTCTTCGAATCCATACGTTTGATGGTATGCTTTTATATCTATAATCGCCAGATTTGGCTTGAGAAGGCATGCCGGTCTATGAGGGTTGGACTATCGTATAGGTGATCGGAGGGGACCACGTTTAGGGTGAAGGTTAAGTTTGAGATGGTCGATATGGTGGTGATACTCGATTGGGATCTGATCATCCCTGGGAGGTTGCGTTTGATGAGGTTGAGCACAAGTATGGGTTCGTGGAACATTTCCTGGAGCCGAACTAAACGAAGAGGGAGAAGCCTACTGATGACGTGGAGGGTTTTTAATTGGGTAAGAGTTTTAATTATATTATTTTATTTTATTAATTTGAATTTCAAACACTAAAACTTGTATAACTTTCACATACGACTTCAGTTTGACACGCAGTTGGATCCGTTGGGATCATATCGAAATTCTAGACAACATGGAACTATCGTGGATTGATTCTGAGACCGCTGATTTTTAGGCTAAGATTTGAATTTCAATCTCGATTATAAACAAGGTGAGTGAACTTCTCACTCACAATTAACTGATTTTTTCCCGTATTTATTGTATTTAATTTTGAAATAAGTTTGGTTGTAATTGATTGTCGATTGGTTGCATAAAATTGACATGCAATTGTGTTGATGTGCAAATCGAACTCGATAAGTTATTTTAATTAAATTAAATTAAATTTCTAGTAAAAATTTACCGACCTTTGTTAACTAGTGTAACGAGATAATATTTACCATTTGGATGAAATGGTTGTGATGGATGTTTTGATTTGAAATTGGTTACTACATTGATATCGACACCGGAATGTTCATTGAATTTGTTAAAACAATTAATTCAAAATAAATTGTGGATTTGTAAATGGGATATAATTACGATTTTGATTTCTCAATGTTTAAAAGCTAACTTCAATAATTCTCTTTAAATTTAATTTTTAAAAATAAAAGTATTCAAAGATACTTGGAATGGTCGAGATTGGCATTGAATACGAATTTAAATGCCCTTTTATTTGAAAGGTCAAATTTGAGTGTTATTTTAAATGAGATATGGAAACGAAATAAATTATATTATATTTATAAAAATTATGTTTTTAAAATTAGTTAGTTATATATACACCTATGGATTTTGAAATAAATTATATTATGTTATATTTATTATTTAAAGATTATTTTACTAAAGCATTTAATATATACATACCTATAATTTGAAATAAATTAAATTAAATTATTTATTATTTAAAGGATTTTTTTAAGCATTTAAAATATGTATGTATGTAGTGATTTAAATTATTTTATTATACTCTAATTATTTTATTATATATATTTTCAAAAAAAATTATAATCGTCTATTTTTTAAGTTATTTAAATATTTCTCGATTTAAACCAATGATTCAGATTGAGATTGAAATAAAAATATATTTCCCTTTGAATAAAAATCGATGTTTAAATAATCATGATATTAATATGAAATTTCATTCTAATTTGAATATGAATTTGGAAGAGATTTAAATGAGAAATCCGTAATGATCAATAACTACTATTTTAAAAATGCGCTTACTATTTGGGAAGACCGGGATCAAATATATGTTCGAAAACCATTCCAAGTAATAATACGATGTGATAGAGAAACTGAAGACTTGGAAATCAATAAGAGCGAAGAACGAGAATCCTTTAATAGTTTGGATTGACTGTTGATGTCTCGATTGGGCCGGTCACCCTATACGAGGTTATAAGTGGCACGAGATCTGAATATATTTAGAGATTTTTGGATTTTATTTCGTTCAGACCCAGAACGGACTTGTATGGATTGTGTGTCTGACATTGTAATTGATTGTGTAGCACTGATTCCTGTTAATATACATATATCGAATTGTGGAAATTAATTATTCTCGTCTCTAAGTTGTACGTGCTTAAAGGTGATGTATTGATAGAAATCAGTGATATGTTGTAAATTGACAATGTGGCATACTCAAGTTATGAAATCAGCTAGTGATGATCAAAGCTTGTTTTATTGAAGCATAGCATTGTGTATATCGTGACCTCGATGAACCTCACACCCCGGATTGATGGTAAACTGATGGTTAGGTTGTATACATATCTCTATTGAGACTCGAAAGCTTCGGCGGTAGATCTACTTTGAAACATGGGGAAAATAAGGGTATGTTCGGTGTCTGTGTATGGATGTTAACCGGTGGTTTACCTGATGTTTGGTGTCCGTTTCTGGATGAAAACCATGAGATGCACCTTGATCCTGTTCCCGATTGATCTTTCATGTCAAGAACCATCATATTCGAACCCAACCGCCAATACAAGCCTTTCGTTTTGTTTGTAAACCATGTATGTGGGCATAGCCACTATGCTTGCTAAGATTAATATATTTATATGCAAAATGATTTTCAACACTATGCACTAATAATTGTATTGAAAGAGGATTTCCACATATGAAGCATGTTTGGTTATCATAAGACAAAACTCTCCCATTTGGTATGCACTTGCATTGTGTGATGTGGGACGAGCTTATGCGCTTCATTTTTCCAACATCATTCGCGTATTTTCCATAATACTTCTTTAAATTATTGCACTCATAACACTCAAATTATTTCGTATTTTAATTTGACTAATATGTGAATGATTTAGTTCTGATCCAAGTATTTGTTGTGTTTTCTTTTATGCAATACGCTCAGTCAGCCGAAGTTGCAGTTTGCAAAGATTACCTTGCCTTGAAGATAACATTATGAAGATGAAGATGGAGCTCAACATATGTATTATTATTACTACTCCACTGCAAAACTATTGGTATGTTGTATAATAGTCAACTCTGATAATTGTTGTTAAATATAATCAAATGTATGTTTTAACAGCTTCATGAACTGTTATTTATTTATTATATTTTATCCTTCTACTGCGAGATTCTGTATTTGTTTTCTTCTTTCTTCTTTTTCTTATATAAATCCCAATAATTATCTTTATTTTTGATTTGTTTAAGTTGACATTGAGGATCATTGTCGATTTGAACGGTCAAAAATCACGGATGTTACATTTGGTATCAGAGCTTTGGTTTAGCGAAAACTTTGGCTCTATTTGGGATTAACTCAATAGAGGTAGGGTAGTAATACCCTAGAATGAGTCTGAGTGTATATGAGAAAGCGTACTTGTAATTTTGATATAAATTGATTTTTTATTGTGTTAGTTTGCCACGTTGAGTATTTATCAACTCTGGTCGGTGCTTGGGACGCCAATGTATCGATAGGGATTTCTTAACACTTGAATAAGACTCATTAACATAATATTGTTTTGAATTATATTTTTTGATATATAAAGAATTATTTGAAAATATATGACTTTTTATTTTATTGATGATAGTATTAAATTTTCATCATTTACTACTTGATTTATCAATAATTTAAAACTATTGGTTATTGAATGGTTTAAGAAATAAATATTGAAAATAAATTGATAATGAAATGTGGAAAATTTAATTGGTAATGAAATAAGAAGTAAAATATGAATTTGAGAATTTAATTTCAGGTGGTTTTGTAATATTGATTCGCAAATGGTTTATAATAATATAATTATATTTTAAAAGTTGTTTCATATAGAAATTGTTTTCAAATGAATTTTTGAAATAAGTGTATACTCCCCTCTTGCCTTTCGAAAATGATTTCGGCGATGAGTGCACGCATCATCGACATTTATTTTCAAGAGACTAAGTGGGGGAGACCATTTAGAACTTTTATAATTTGTTGAGAAAAATTAATTTCACTTAAATCTTTTATAGTTTTGTTGATACAAAAGGATATATTATGTGAAATATTTTGAAATGGACCCGAAGTTGAATCTTAAGTTCTCAAGTAATGAATGAATTTCATTATAAGGAAATGAAACAAACTTGAAATTATTAAACTTATGAACCATAAAATAAGAAAATGAACATAAAAGAAATATAAATTGAATTAGAAACCCTTTGAAATTTGTAATAGTGAATTTGGAATAAGCCAGAAACTATTGAACTAGTATAATAATTAATCTTCTTCCATAGCATACATAACTTACCAAAAAAACTTAAGAAATAAAAGGTTATAGGAATAAGAAATTTTTAACATGCAAGTAGTATTATAAATAATAAATGGTGAAATTAAATTGTCGGCTTATGAAAACGAATAAAACATAAAGCACAACTATAAACGATGTATACTTAATTCGTTATGAAACTGAATTCGACTAAGTAAGGCTGATAAACTGAATCAATGAAATAAGTTAATAAAGTAAATTGTGTGGTTATGAGTTAAATGTATTGAAATTAATGTATGGTTTTGTGAAAGCATAATAGAATAGGTTTATAATTTATAAACTTAACGAATGCTAATTGAATTGATTAAATTAATCAAAACGAGCTCGTCGTGTAGCGGTAGTTCGTAATTTTCCGAATTAAAGTTTAAACGAATGTATAGGATCCAAATTAAGTTGGAATTCTTTGAAACAAGAATCTTTTGGAATACAATTTTCTAATGAAAGAAAAAATTTAAATTTCAAATTGTCGATTTCATGATATGTGTAATTCAAACTTTCATAAAATCGCGATTTAGTGATTCACGATTTTGAACTAAAATATTAGTGAAATTGGATTATGTAAACTAATAAATGAGACAAGTTGAATAAGAAATTATATGGCTAAACATACATAAATTAACAACTTTCTAAATGCGCATTTTCGAGGATGAAAGGTTTTAAGTGGGGGAGAGTGTAACATCCCGAGATTTTTGTGACAATTTAAAATATTAAATTTAATGTGTTTTTGAACAAAATTTGTTATAAATATTTAAATTTATGATTTATGTCGTATATTGATAAGGTATGAACTAAACGTATCTTGTTAAACAATGAATTTCAGTACCTATATATGATAATGATTTATGTTTGATGGATTAATTATGTTGAAATTAAAGATTTATATTAAATTAACTAATTTTGGGATTTGTTTTATATTAATAATTCTAATTTATTGGATACGGTAGTATATAGATCCATTTGATCATGTAATGAATTTCAAATCAGTTATAACAGTAATAATCTACATTGATAGAAAATGTAACTATGATTGGTTTGTGCTATTAATTATTGAGAGTTGAGATTTAATATTAAATTATTTATGTTAAATTTGGTTAATAAAATCATAATTTAATTTTTGTGATTGATTGTGAAAATTTATTGGTGTAATTAATAATGGAAATGAAATTCGAATTTGTAAATAATGGAAATTGAATTCACGATAAACGATTGTTGATTTATAATTTTATATGAATTTTATTTTGATTTAAATAGAATTTATAAACCTTTGAATTTAATTTAAAGGTGTATAAACGAAGAATGAATATTTCAGTATATTAACAAACTGGTTAAAATTGTCATTTTGCAAACAATCTCAGAATTCGATAAAATAAATTTTATTGGATCCGGAATTGTAAATTATGGTATGGTCTAAAGTTTCATTGCCATCGGAGTTATCGTTTGATCGTAACAATTTAAAATGTGTAGAATTTTGTGTGTATAATTTAATAATCAAGTTTTAAAAGAAACTGCTAAAGACTTTGGAATCGGGCTTCGAAACCTATTCCATTACGTTCAGAAGGCATCAAAACATATCGTTAGGCAGTAAGCGGGCCTGATTTGGACTTAGTCCGAATTTTGGCTTAAATACATGCAAAACGAGAAATTTATTATTAAAATAATCATTTTCGAAACCCTATTATGTTCATGCCTCCATGATTTCGATAGCTATAAATGCTCATATCTTTAATCCCTAATTTCTCTTAATCCAATCAATGAAATAACAAACTTCCAAAGCGAAAATTGTAGAGCTCGATAAGCTCTTCAAATCCATATGGTTGATGGTATGCTATTGTATTTATAATCACTATATTTGGCATGAGAAGGCACGCCGGTGTATGGGGTTTGGATAATATATAGGCGATCAGAGGGACCCACGTTTTGGGTGAAGGTAAAGCTTGAGATGCTAGACATGGTGGTGATACTCGATTGGGATCCGATCATCCCTGAGAGGTTGCGTTTGATGAGGTTGAACACGAGTATGGGTTCGTGAAACATTACCTAGAGCCGAACTAAACGAAGAGGGAGAAGCATGCTGATGACGTGGAGGGTTTTTAATTAGGTAAGGATTTTAATTATATTATTTTATTTTATTAATTTGAATTTCAAACACTAAAACTTGTCTAACTTTCACATTTTCAATATGACGTGCGATTGGATCCGTTGGGACCGTATCGAAATTTTGGACAACATGGAACTATTGTGGACTGATTCTAAGACCGTTGATTTTTGGGCTAAGATTTGAATTTGAATCTCGTTTGAAATCAAGATGAGTGAATTTCTCACTTACAATTAACTGAATTATTCCCGTATTTATTGAATTTAATTATGAAATAAGTTTGGTTGTATGGTTGTAATTGATTGTTGATTGGTTGCTTAAAATTGACATGCAAGTGTGTTGATGTGCAAATTGAACTCGATAACTAGTTATTTTAATTGAATTAAATTTCTAGTAAAAATTTACCAACCTTTGGTAACTAGTGAACGAGATAATATTTACCATTTGGATGAAATGATTGTGATGGATGTTTTGATTTGAAATTGGTTACTACATTGATATCGACACTGGAATGTTCATTGAATTTGTTAAAGTAATTATTCCAAAATAAATAATGGATTTGGAAATGGGATTTAATTACGATTTTGATTTCTCAATGTTTAAAAGCTAAATTCAGTAATTCTCTTTAAATTTAATTTTTAAAAATAAAAGTATTCAATGATACTTGGAATGGTCGAGATTTGGATTGAATACGAATTTAAAAGCCCTTTTATTTGAAAGGTCAAATTTGAGTGTTATTTGAAATCGAGATATGAAAACGAAATAAATTATATTATATTTATAAAAATTATGTTTCTAAAATTAGTTAGCTATGTATATACCTATGGATTTTGAAATAAATTATATTATATTTATTATTTAAAGATTATTTTAGTAAAGCATTTAATATATATATATATACCTATAATTTGAAATAAAGTAAATTATATTATTTATTATTTAATGATTTTTTTAAGAATTTAATATATGTAGCGATTTAAATTATTTTATTATACTCTATTTATTTTATTATACATATTTTCGAAAATAAAGTTTTATTTATAATCATCTATTTTTCAAGTTATTTAAATATTTATAATGTTTATTAAATTGGAATATTTCTCGATTTAAACCATTGATTCAGATTGAGATTGAAATAAAAATATATTTCCCTTTTGAATAAAAATCGATGTTTAAGTAATCATGATATTGATATGGAATTTCATTCTAATTTGAATATGAATTTGGAGGAGATTTAAATGAGAAATCCGTAATGATCAATAACTATTGTTTTAAAAACGCGCTTATTATTCGGGAAGGCCGGGATCGAATATATGTTCGAAAACCATTCTAAGTAATAATACGACGTGATAAAGAAACTGAAGACTTGGAAATTTATAAACGAAGACTGAGAATCCTTGAATAGTTTGGATTGACTGCTGATGTCTCGATTGGGCCGATCACCTAATACGAGGTTATAAGTGGCATGAGATCCGAATATATTTAGAGATTTTCGGATTTTGTTCCATTCAAACCCCGAACGGACTTGTAAGGATTGTGTCTGACATTGTGATTGACTGCGTAGCACTGATTCTTGTTAATACATATATTGGATTATGGCAATTAATTATTCCTGTCTCTAAGTTTTACGTGCTTAAAGGTTATGTATTGATAGAAATCAGTGACATGTTGTAAATTGACAATGTGGCATACTCAAGTTATGAAATGAGCTAGTGATGATCGAAGCTTGGTTTATTGAAGCATAGCATTTATATCATGATCTTAACGAACCTCACACCCCGGACTAATGGTAAACTAGCGGTTAGGTTGTATACATATCTCTATTGAAACTCGAAAGCTTCGGTGGTAGATCTACTTTGAAACATGGGGAAAATAAGGGTATGTTTGTTGTCCGTGACTAGATGTTAACCAGTGATTTACCTGGTGTTTGGTGTCCGTGTCTGGATGAAAACCGTGAGATGCACCTTGATCGTGTTCCCGATTGATCTTTCGTGTCAGGAACCATCATATTGGAACCCAACAGCCAATACGAGCCTTTCGTTTTGTTTGTAAACCATGTATGTAGGCATAGCCACTATGCTTGCTAAGATTAATATATTTATTTGCAAAACGGTTTTCAACACTATGCACTAATAATATTATTGAAAGAGGATTTCCACGTATGAAGCATGTTTCGTTATTATAAGACAAAACTCGCTCATATGGTGTGCGCTTGCATTGTGTGATGTGGGACAAGCTTATGATAACTTCATTTTTCCAAAATCATTCGCGAATTTTCCATAATACTTCTTTAAATTATTGCACCCATAACACTCATGTTATTCCATATTTTAATTTGACTAATATATGAATGATTTAGTTCTGATCCGAGTGCTTGTTGTGTTTTATTTTATGCAATATGCTCGGGTCAGCCGAAGTTGTAGTTAGCGAAGATTACCTTGCCTTGAAGATACAATCATGAAGATGAAAATGGAGCTTAACAGACGTATTATTATTATTACTATTCCGCTGCAAAATTATTGGTATGTTGTATAATGGTTAACTCTGATAATTGTTGTAAAATATAATCAAATATATGTTTTAAGAGCTTCATGAACTCTTATTTATTTATTATATTTTGTCCTTCCGCTGTGAGATTCTTTGTTTGCTTTCTTCTTTATCCTTTTTCTTATAAAAATCCCAATAACTATCTGTATTTTTGATTTGTTTAAGTCGACATTGAGGATCATTGTCGATTTGAACCGTCAAAAATCACGGATGTTACATTATCCATGTTTCTTGTCCAATATACCGATTTATTCATCGGACTTGCAAAGTTGAACTGATCAGGTTTTGTGAATCGTCGGTTTAAAATACCTTGCAAACTAGTTTGGAGTTCGGTTATGATTTCAGTGAACAAGCTCAAATCTAGGTACAGATCATACCCAATTCAACTCCTTGTATGAACACACTTTCTCACATCAAACAATTTATTCCTTACCCCTTTGTTGCTCATTTACTACTAGAATACGTTTTATGGGAAGATATCAAAGATTACATGTTCATGTTTGAGTGGGCACAATATAAGTGCTAGGCGATCTATGAGAAAGATTATGGATTGTTATCTTTAGTAGTTGCATTATATATATATACATATATATATATATATACACACACATATATATACACTGAAGTGTACCTCCTTATAGCATGTAATTATTAGAGGCAACAGCACATTGAACCCTGTGATTTGAGCATTGGTCGGCACTGTTATACTAGTGTCATGATTACCTTATACGCTACGCATGTTGGAGAAAAATCTAGTGGGTTTGTATTATGAGATAAACAAAATGTGGGTCATATCTTATTCGGTATTCTATCATAGTAGGTAATGCGCCTGACCCGTTTACTATTTGTTTTACAACTTTGTAAACGTGTATCGCTGTATATATAAATACAACAACACCACATTGTATTCATTCATTCAAGCATTAATAAAGTACAAAGTTCCATTTTGTCTTCATCATTACAAATCCTCAAATACAAGTTTATATCAAATTCTTAAATGGTATCAGAGCTAAAACACTTAACACCAAAAATCTGATTTTGATATTCAAAAGTAATTCTATTATTTCATAGAATATCCATCAGAAAGCTTTCATTATTTAGATTCCTCTCATTAGAGATATAATCTTATCTCATTATTTGAGAGTAGGGTTTGAATGTGTGTAGCAGTTCCTCGCCAAGTCATAAAACTGGCTGCATCAACTATACATCATTAAGCTTATGGAAAAACAGCCTGAATTTTAAAAAAACTTATCAAGAAATTCATGAAAAGCATCACAACATAACAAAGTGCCATTCAAGAAGGCTCATCCGAAAAGGAATCAAATAATTTCATCAGAAATCATCACACCAACATTCAAGATTGCATCAAGTATTCAGCTGTACATCCTATCTAGGACAATCTCAATTCAAAGCATAAAAAATTCAATAAATCATACCTTTCCGGTTGTTGAGAAGTTTACCACTATTATATCCACAGCCGAAGACAATAACTCAACCACTATAGCAAATTAACATGTCATCCAAAGTCATGCCACATCCAATACACAAACCACTCCTGATGTTGAATCTATAGTGAAGACTGGTATCAATCCATATAGTCAATTGATCACAGTTCACCTTAAAGAGAATAATTACCTACTCTGGAAATTGCAAGTTGAAACGGCAATTCATGGATATGGGCTTAAGGTATACATTCTTGGAACCATTTTTGTACCCTCAAAATTCATCGATGATGCAAAAAACATATTAGTTAGTAACGAGGAGTATATGAAATTTCACAAACAAGAAAGATTAATTTGTTCCAGGCTTCTATCTTCCATTAGTGAAAAATTACTATCTCAAGTCATAGGGTGTAAAACTACTAATGAGATTTGGACTACAATTGAGAAAACATTCAACACCAAATCTGCAGCAAAGATAATGTACAACAAAAGTCAACTACAAAGTTCAAGAAAAAACAACTCATCCATGAGAGAGTATCTCGCTAAAGTTAAAAACACTTGTGATCATCTAAAAGCAGCAGGGTAAAAGGTCAGTGAATCTGGACAAATTATAATTACCTTAAATGGTCTCACTAAAGATTATGAAGTAGTAGTGGCAGTAATATCATCACAAAAGGTTGTGTATTCCATGAAAGATGTACATTATATTCTTCTTGCATATGAAGCAAGAATTGAAACAAGGAAATCACAAATTTCAAAAATATCTGTAAACTATGCAAAAAAAAGGAAGAATCAAGACAAAAATGATCAAATTACTCAAAGAGGAGGTTATTCTAATAGAAGTAGAGGAAGAGGAAGGTGGAACAATAACAACAACAGACCCAAGTGTCAAATATGTGAAAAAGTTGGACATACCGCTGTTGAAACGACCGAAACTCGCCCTTACGGGAAAGCCCGGATTGAGTTGAGAACACGACAAATCATAAAATAAATGACTGAACATTTCATTGCTTATTAAAACAATTTACATCAGAGTAAAAAAATATGGCAGAGTTCAAATAATATTTTACAGAAGAAAAATATCATGGATTTAAATTACAAAGCAACGGAAAAATAATACATAACACAATTGAAAGAAATACACGGATATAGAGCTTTCCGAATATAGCCTCAGCTGTAAATCCAGGATCCTGTGAATATAATATCTGCAAAACCAAACTACTAGCTGCCAGTGCAAAAATAGGGGCATCCAGAGTTTAGGTCAAAACAATAAACTCCAGGCCAGTCATGGGACTGGTGTGAGAACTAAAACAGTTATTAAATCTTTATTTTAAAAATAAAGTAAATTAAGGGACCACGCCGTACAACACGGAACGGGTTTTCTCCCAAGAATACCAGTGCATAAAACAGTTTATAAATAGCGCAATGCTTTTCGAAAAATGAAGCTATTATAAGACCCAGGTCCCATCACATAATGCAATGCAAGCCGGAGGATAGAGTTTTACCTTATAATAGCCAAACATGCTTGGTACGTTTTAAAACAAATCATTTTGATATTACTATAAGTATATAATGTCAAAATCACTTCAAATATAAATATATCAATCATAGACGGCATAGTACCCCATCCTACTATGTTGCCATACTAGTTCTGCAATTAAAGCCGAAATGTCACGTATTGGAAATTGGATTTCTGTCATGAGTCGAGGTCAGGGATGGCTCCTCACCGATTCGAGACACTCTAGCAAATGCCTCAGGATCCCCCGTAGTGAACCTTTGGATCTTCAAGGCTGGTCCACGCTTATGTTAGTGGATTGGTTATTCCTGAACACACGCTTCCCAGTCCTATCGAACCTATACATCGGCCCTGTCCCTGTAATCCCTGTTTCTTTGGGCACTCTCTAGCAAAGTGTCCGACCTCTCCACAATGGTAGCAAGAGTTCTTCCTTCGCTTACAGTCTTTAATCAGGTGACCTTCCTTCCCACAATTGTGACATTTTCTCTTATCCTTGCCTTTATCATTCTTCCCTCCTTTCTTCTGCTGTTGTTGCTGCTGCCCCTTCTTGGGCCACAACCTCCTATTTTGCGATGTCTCCTCAGCCTTTGCTTCCTTCTTTTCTCTCTTGTCTTCCTCATGCATTAGGGCCATATCGACAAGCTTTTCAAAGGTGGACCCCATTGGAATACGGGACATGGCTAACCCATGCAGAGGTTCATTCAGCCTTCAGCAAATCGCAAATCCCTTTTGTGCAGCGTACCCACCAACTCTAACCTGAACCTTGCTAGCAAGTTGAATTTATTCACATACTCTTTCACCGTCAAGTTTCCTTGTTTGAGTGCTAAGAATCTCTCCATCTGCATGCTTCTCTCAGCTTGGGAGAGAAATTTCATTTCGAATCTCTATCTAAAATCCTCCCATGTTTACATCGGACATCTAGCTTGGGTGACTTCCCACCAAAATGAGGCTTCGACTTTCAGTAGCCAGGAGGCTAACTGAATCTTCCTTCTATCCTCTACTTCAAAGATTACGAACAAGTCCTTGGTCTCCTTGAGCCAATTCTGCGCTTCCACGAATGTGTCATTCCCATGGAATGGCTTCCCTTCCATAGCACGGAAGTCTTTGCAGATCTTAACGAAGTTAAATGCTCTTGGAGGGGGAGGAGGAGGAATGACTGGTGCAGCTGGGGGAGGAACATTTCCTTGGCCTTCGGCAGGCATCGTGGCCTCCAAATACCTGCAGAACCATCCGGGTATTGGTAACGCCCTCTGGGATATTAGGAATGTTTTGTTCCCCATACATGCTGAAAAAGGAAAAAAGGAAGAGATTTAGACAAAGGACCGAAGGATATTACATATGCCTTTTTGGGGAATGTTTTTCAAAACAGACTTTTCTTTTTGAAAATGCTTTCTTTTAAAACCTTTTGAAAATAATTTTTGAAAACCTTATGCACTCTGGTAACCTTCAGCTCTGATACCAAGTGTTACACCCCATGTCCGTTAATGCCACCCACAAAGGGAATGCATTAAGTTTCGTGAAGCGTTGTAGGTAAACAGACACAGAATTGTACAAGACAAACATAAATAAGATAGCAGTGGAAATTCAAATTTTTATTTAATTCACAATCCATACAACATGGTTCAAAATACCATGAGTCTCAAAAACCATTACAATAATATAACTTCTGTCTTTTAACATCAGAGTACATAAATACTTAAAAGAAAACACAATTCCCCAAATAAAAGAGACAAAAGCCATAGTAGAGATAAGAACTTGAGCCATACTTCGGAAGCAGCTCTAACAAGATGATATCTGAGTCCTGACTAAGCCTGAGTGTTTCCTCCCTGAGAACCTGGGGGGAAATGGAAGAAAGAAGGAGAAACAAGAGGGTCAGACATAAAGTCCGGCGAATCTAGTGACTTTTAACAAGTAAATAAATAAAAGTAGCATGACAGACATATAAAGTGGATAAGAGAGATCACTGCATAAATGGAAGGTGTGATAAGGTAAACAGGATAAGGTGTATACGCTTCTAATGATTACTCTGCACAATTACTAGTACAACCAGAATGAGATGATCCCTTCCATTATAAGGTGGTAGACTTAGGGCATACGTCCAAATGTACCCTAACAACTACCCTAATTGATCGGCTCCCTACTCCGTGGATACTCTTTGTCGGCCCCACAATAGAATGTATCACGTCCTAAAGTGGCAACCCCTCACTGATATGCACAGCCCTATATCTACAGGTGTCATGGTCGTCTTATCCCCCTCTGTCCAGCTCATGCACGCACATGGCACGATCGGTTTGCGCCTCCTACATCGTCCTCCATGTTTGGATCTCTTACAATCAGTCAGTAAGCGTGTCCCCTCTCCGCCTAGTATGGAGTACCTTGTTTGATACCTACTATGGGTTACTGACTGAAATGGGTCTCACACACAATATGATACAAGCTCTCCCCTTTGTCTTGTATCCCTTACTATGTTTTCTTCAGCTATGTATACCACTGGGTGTCTTTAATTGTATAACCCTATTATTTTTACAAGTTATGCTTACCATAAAAGGTGTATTTAATTACATAACTTTATTATTTCCTTCGGTTATGTATACCACTAGGTGTCTTTAATTACATAACCTTATCGGGTTAAGTTTGTGGGCCTATATGTAAATATTACCCACCCCCTCCAGATTTGCTTAACCCATCCACTATCCAACAAATTTAACTTAACCCTAACTTTAGTTCATAATCATACAATCCTTATGGATTAGATTTGGTTGAGTAGTCCAATTTATTACCATGTCCATTTATGGTTTATAATGGTCTAGACCTCCCACGTTAGGCTTACAACTTGTGGGTGTTGGATATGTCGGTCGGGTCCAGGCAGTCTTATTCCACAGTTGGGCCTAATCTCGTGTCTAAGCCTAATTCGTATTTACGCACTTAGACCTCTAACATTAGGTTCAACATTAGTGGCTGCTGGATATGTCGGTCGGGTCCGGGCAGACTTCCACCACTAATGCAACCTAACCTCGTGTCATAAGTGCAATTATGATTCCTAATTGTAATTACTAGACATTCCATTTTTATTCAATTCTTATCTATGTCTTAATAGTGATTATGTCCCCACTTTCCCCCTTTTGAATTATATGTCCAACTCATGTTTATTTACAAATTATGCCAATATTAACCTTTTTCCCTCTATGTTCCCTACCTAGCGTGTTCACACAATTTACAACATGTATAGGCTAAATAATAGCCCAATCATAAACGATAAAAAGTGAGGGTAACGGAAATATGACAAAGGTGAATGTTCTAACATAACTAGCATCAGCATATACTAACATGGTGAACATATAAGCACGGATTTAATGAACTTGTGGCAGTTAACTAGTTGTAACATGGCAAAGGTGATAAGATGAACATGACAAGATCCGAATTTAATTTAGATGTCCAATAAGTTCAGATCTAATATGAGAAGCACAAGGGGACCCAAATAATAAACTAGATCTGATTAATAATTTAGGTGTCCACATAATACAGATCTAATAGGTAAAAGCAGATCTAATAAATAGGGATTAAGATCTACATCATAGAATGTCCACAAAACTCAGATCTAATTTTTTATAAGTAGATCTACACAATTAAGGTTTAAGATTCACATCATGGCATGTGATAGGAATTATAACAGATCTAACAAGATAGAGATTTATATCAGTAATTAAAATAGATCTAACACATATCATAGAATGCCACAAGGGTTACAACAGATCCAATGAGATAGAGATTTGGATCCAAATGCTAACCAATTCAGAATGTCATATGTTCATGATTTACAATGGATCTAATTTAACTTAGGCATATGAACAAATCCAAGTCATAGTCGTGTCATGTTTACTTTTAAATATTCAAATATAAAAGTAACTAGAAACTCACAACATTAGGATTAGAAAAGGGAAAGAATGGATCTTGAATCTCTATATTTGATTTGCAAAACTGATAGTTGAAGAAGATAACGGGTTCAATTCAGACACCGGCAAAGTTTGGCCATCATGAATTCTCAATGAAGAAAATATGAGGAATGACCACGTATATATAGCTGCAAGACCCTCTGAAACTGACTGCCACCTCAGCCCTAGGGGTGTCGACACCCCTGTGGGTGGGTCGACCCATGGGTCGGCACCCCTTAATAGGGGTCGACCCCAGTGTCGACACCCCTCTAGGGGCGTCGAACCCCTAGAGCGAGAAATCTGCTGCCACTTTTCATTTTTTGAATTTGAACTGTTCTGGATAAAATTCTGACTCATCTCTGACTCATGTGTCTATATATATATATTCTTTCTATACGTATACGAACTTAAAACACTCATAACTTCTTCATATAGTGTCCGTTTTATGCAAATTAAATGTCTATCTTGACCAGAATTTCGAGACAGACGCAATGGCGTAGTCCATTTTCCTTAATTTTGAATATTAAATTAATTATTATTTAATTTATCCTCTTTTAGTATTGTTAAAATTTTGGGGTGTTACAAGTGGAAAGATGGCCGAACTGTTTAGAGGAGGAAGAGAGAGGAAAGCTAAGGTGGAGGGTGGCGGGACTAATGGTGGTCTGCGGGTATGCCGAAGAGCGGAAGATTGTGATGGGTAACGCTTTGAGGTGGCGGAAACATGGGTGGTGACCCAGAAGATGGAGAGGCCGAATGTTTTGTGGAAAGGGAGGCATTTTGTTCTTAAGGGGAGAGGGTGCGGTTTTAGGAGAGGGAAGAGAGAAACAGAGGTGGAGGGTGGTGGAGTTAGAGGCGGCTGACGAGAGCAGGGAGTGGTGGTGGCAAGTAGGTGCACGGAGGAGTGCGTCGGTTCCAGGGTGTCAGCTCGACTGTCAATACATGCAAGGCTTTGATACCATTTCACTTTTCTCTTCTCGAATTCATGTAATTTTTGGATGGTTTCCTTTTTTTAAAGAAGGAAGGCTGAGGAACGAAGTCTAGAAAATAACCTCAATCAAAAGGAAGAAGAAAGGAATATTGGAGGAACAGGAAAGCAACGTGTTTAATGCATGCTGAAAACATCAGAAGCTTTTTGACAGATGTAAGAGCGGGCCTAAATTTAAACAAGCATACGTCTTGGATCTTAGATGTTTAAAATAGATTTTTGTTTAGGTGTATACTTGAGTACTTAAATTTTCCCTTTCATTTAAATGCACGTAGCATTAGCATATATGTGAATATAAGGACAAAGAAATGCTGAATGTTTTTTTTTCAAATTTTACTGCTATTAAAATATACCGGTTGTCATTTCCACAAAATCGATCATCAAAATCAATTCGGACAAAGTGAACGAACTTTTCCGTTTTCTTTATACCATTGCTTAGGTAACTTTTGTATGAAAGTATTAAATTCCAAAGTGTTCATCGCTTTATAAGTTTAATCTTGGCTGAATGCTCGAAACAAGGGCAACAAAGGAAAAGAAAAAAGAAAACCAAACAAATGTTAACGTTCTAATTAAAACCAAGTTCAAACCAAATGAAATAAATTCTCCAATTAAATTACAAATTCATATTTCAAATCAATTTCAAATATTGAACAAATGAATATAAATTAGTGAAATGGTAATATCGTTAAAACTTAACTAACCATTCATATTTACATAACAAACCAAATTTATACAACTATTTCACTTTAATTAGTTTAAATCCTAATAATGTTTAATTTAGCAAAATTATCTAGACTCAAATATCACAATATAAATTTGGACTTACAAAATAATAACAAAGTTTAAAATAGCCAAGATTCAAACTTATAACCAAACATAAATTTTTTAAATACTAATCCCAAATAAATTTCATCTTTAATTTAAAACCAAAGGAAATAGACAAGATTCTCAAATTATAAACACACATCAGGCATAAACATTTATTTCAACACTGAATTAAATTAACCTTAAAAAATTTGAATGCCGAAAATTCTGGTTCATTACAGTATATATGAGTCAGCCACAAGGATATCTAAAAGACAAAGAAATTATGTGCAAGCTAAATAAAGCAATTTATGGGCTTAAACAAACTCCAAAAGTCTAGTTTGATAAACTGAAACTTACTTTAACTAAGTTAAAGTTCCAGTCCACAAAATCATATCACTCTCCATATTTGTCAAAATCAATGATTCTATAATTATATATGTTCTAATATATGTGGATGATCTTATTGTTACAAGTAATAGTGCTCTGAAATAAAGAAACTTATTCATTTACGGGACAAGCAATTATCTATTAAGGATCTTGGAGAATTAATTTACTTCCTGGGTACTAAAGTGTGCAACATATCTCAATCAGAAATGTCCTTGTACTACAGAAAGTATATCAATGCAATTCTAGCTAATGCAAAAATGGATGGTAATTCTTTGCCTATACCTGTGATTACTAGTCACCAATTATCAAAACACGGGGGGAAGAAAAATTAATATTAAACAATACAGAAGTCTAGTAGGAGCATTACAATATATCGCTATCACTAGACCTGAAATTGCATGCATTGTTAAAAAAATTTCTCAATTTATGCAGAAATTAAATGATGAACACTAGAAGGCAATAAAGAGAATATTGAGATACTTAAAAGGATTCAATTATCATGAGCTACACTTCAAAGGATGCAAACATTTAAATATAACAAGATACAGTGATGTTGACTGGGCAACAGACCCTGATGATAGAAGATCAACTTCAAGACACTGTATCTATCGAGGAAACAATCATATATCATGGTGTTCTAAAAAGCAACCTATAGTGTCAAGGTCAAGCACTAAAGCTGAATTCTAAAGTATTGCACATGCTGCAACATAAATTATGTGGGTTCAATCATTGTTCAGTGTACCGAAAATCACATCAAATAGTTTACCAACATTATGGTGTGATAATCTAAGTGTAATGTCACTTACAGTTAACCCAATATTACATTGAAGAACAAAAACAATGGAAATTGATCTATATTTCGTGCGTAAACAAGTTATTAGAGGTAAAACTATTGATAAATCATGCGCTAGTTACTCATCAAATTGCAGATATAATTACCAAACCATTATTACCATGTAAGAATTTTACCAGACTTAGATCTGAACTTAATGTTACAAAGAAGCCAGAGCTCCTATACGATACAAAGCAACTAGCTTCAGATCTAAAGTCAAATCTAGCTATTGAAATCAAAAATGATTACAACACTCCAAAGGAGATTAACAACACTTCACCAAAAGGTAGGATTAGAAATATGGAGCCAAGAAATATAAAAGCGAGTAAAAAAACATAGGATTATAGAGTGGTTCGGCCTAATATCGGCCTGTGCCCACTATGATAGCATTTTCATTATCACTTTTGAATTTAGAAAGTACATGATTTGATTCACTTCTCTCATTTCACTCATTTGTGATATTTGTCTTTTTTCCCACTTTTTTGCTTTTGATTTCACTTGAATCCGCCAAGGAATTAGCTCAATTTCTCTAAGTGCGTTGACTTTAGATGTAGATCTTCAATCTCTCGGAACTTGAATGTTTTGGATGATTCCATGGAAGATATGATGTCAAATCTAAGCTTTAGAGAGAATTAATGGAGATTAGAGTAGCTTGAATTGAACTTGAGAGATCTGTCATGGAGTTTGGAAAAGATTTGATCCATTTGTTGTTGGAGAGAGATGGATTGATCTTGAGAAGCCATTAATGGAGCTTAGAATGAAGTTTAGAGTGGTAGAGAAATGAATTGGATAGCCCTTCGGGGTAGAAATTTCGGTCCCCTTCATTTGTAAAATATGGGGGTATTTATAGATGATGTTGGAATAGAGTAGCAAGGTCGTAATTATATAGGTGCAGCTGGTGATCCACACATTACAGCTGTCATTACGCAGACTTAGCTTCTTTGGGATCTTACGGCATAAATGACCTGCGGCATGAGTATTTGTGGCTTGTTTTATATAAAAGGAACAACCTGACTACTCTTCTCGTGTATCTTCACAACTTAAAGCGTCACAGTTGGCATGCTTTACAAGCTGGCACCTTTTCTAGTGTACACCCCATATGAATATATAATTCAGGAAAGTTGTGTGAAGGACAAAAGAAGCAAAAAGTTTGCCTAAAAGGACAAGAGCCAAAAAATTTGCTCAAAAGACCAACTTTTAGTGTAAAGTGAAAAAACAAGGGGCTCCCCTGAATTCCACCATTTTCACTAGAAAATGTCCTTTTAGGCAAAATTTTTGGCCCATGTCCTTTTGAGCAAACTTTTTGCTCCTTTTGTCCTTGTAGCAAAAATCCCCTATATAATTTGCCTCATGAATCAGAATGTTGTCGCGTGGATCTGCACTTCCCTTTTATTACAAGCGACTCATTATTTATTCCATACTGTGCGTGCTCACTATTTTGACGACTTGAGTTATGCCGTATGAACGGCATGCCTTCATGTATACGGTATGATGTTCCAATCGAGCATTAATAACTTGCGGCATTAACTTTACCCACTGATCTGCTCTAATCCATGACATGTGGCCTAGCTTCATTACATAGAATATAGCTTGGTCCACATGTGCTTCTTTATATTAATAATGTGCAGCGATTGATCTTGCACGTGCGTCCCACATCCAAGTCCGACGACGTGAGCATGTTTATTTAATACAAACACAACTTAAGTGGCTTGACTCGCCACGTGTATTCTCATATGAGATTAACGGTCCAGCATATTGCTACATCAAGTATACATGAGGTTGACCCATGCGTTTATTATATAGAACGGTTTAAGTATGTCTGTGACTTGATAATATTGCCACAGTGTTTTGTTTTCCAATGGGGACGACCTACATGTCCAGGTTTGGATCTTTAAACCGTAGTGGGTTCATGTTGCTACGTGCACATGACTATTTGTGTACACTTCATGTCGGCAACATCTTCAAGTCGCGAGAACGTCTTTAGATTGCATGTGGTTTGAATAACACGTCATGACACAGTATTAACATGATCCATCTTGTTTACATATTCTTCATAGACTTTGTATGTAAGTGGCTTTAACAATTTCGCATGTTGCTATTAATTCAACTTTTATGTACAAGCACTTTAACGACCTGGTGGTATATGAATTTTTAACGACATGAACCGCTCAAGCTGTCCGAACGACATACTGATGTAAGAGGAACCACGACTTGATTTCAACTCGTGGGTAACGCCTTGCTTTCAACTTGTATGAACAACTTGAGTACAGAACATATGAATGCACGTTTTCTTCTAGAAGTTGTCCCATGCGTTGATGATATCAGTGTCGCGTGGCTCTATTCTTGTATACGAATTGGAATTTGCATATAACTGAATTGTCCTGTAACTTGAGTCATGTCGCACAAGTTGTTTACGACATAAAGTGAACGGTATGAATGAGAGCGACATACGGCTTGCATCATATTGTATTAACGACTTGGTTTCATGTCGTATTAACGGCCCGCTTCATACCGTAATAACGAATTGCTCTCCTACGGCTTATGTCCATTCACACATACTTACACCGAACCATACGAAAACATGTGTCCGACCCAAATGCTTCATTAAACAGTTGACATATTATTTTCTGAACTGCGTTTTATAACGGGGTTAACACCAGCAACCACAAGCAAATTCAGAAATCCTAACGCATAATCTATCACAAAATCGAGTGTTGGTTCCTTTTCAAGACTCAAAAGGCTAGAGCCATGCTTCAATTATGAGTCGTCTTCGCTTGTGCAGTGAAAACAAGACAAATCAACTAAGCTAATCCAAATCTGTTGAGATCTTTGTTCAGATAATGTTTAATTCTCGCAAATCCTCGCCTTCGTCTGCAGAAAAGCACTGGATGAGGCTGATTTTGAGCTATCATTTATTTTTTGACCCATTAATTTAGTGGATTTCGACATGGATGCAGAGCTCTGGAAACGCTAGGTTTCGTTTATCGGGGGCGTATTACGAGATAAACAGGTCGCAATGGGTAATGGGCCTGGCCTGTTTACTATTTTATTTACAACTTTGTAAACGTTATGTTACGTATCGCTGCATATAAAAACAGCAGCACAGCATTGTACTCATTCATTCAAGCATTAATAAAATACAAAGTTCCATTCTGTCTTCAGCATTACAAATCCTCAAATACAAGTTCATATCAAATTCTTACAGATTGTTACTAGTTACAAGCGTAAACATTGCAGTTTGGTTGAACCAGTATAACTGGAAACCTTCACGTAGCTTATCACAACTGTTAGATCAGTACATAATTATTATATGTATAAGTTAAGATTTGCGTTCTTATTAGTATCCTGAAAGCAAGAAAAATCCGCTTACAATCCGAAGATGTAATCTCCAGTTTCATAATACCTACTTGGCATTTTCTAACTGAAACGCAATTAATCATAAGCAAAATGATTGAAGAGCCTGTATGTACTTGAAACACAAGTGGTTTGCTACTGTGAAATCCACTTGCCTTATCTTATAAGGATAAAACAGAGTTCAGCTCACTAGTGGCTTGCATTTGCATGCATGCCTGTCGCACTCCTATGAAAGTGCCCAGCACAGCATTGCATAATATTGTCCCCTCAGTCTTGTTTTAATCGTAGATGCAAAAATCCTTTGTATATTCATTTCTCATATCCCCTGGTCACTCTCAGTTGCATTGCATGTTAATTAGCCGCCCTTTTGCCATCAAAGCAATATGATAAGTCTACACAGTAAATGCAATGCACTCATCTCAACATTTTATACCGTTATAAAAGTAGCTGGCTTTTGTTATGCAAGGCTGCCTCCTCAGATCTGAATGGGTTTCAGTCAGGAAAACTATACTGTATATTACTATTTTTCACTTTAATTTATTGTATAAAGTGATGAGGTATAACCAGCTTCATTGGCACTTAGAGTAAAGTTCTTAAAAGTGCTTCCATACATACATACATGCATGCATATATGTACGTATCTTTTGAGTTAAATCCACTAAGATCCATATGTAGAAATTCAAGAAAATAGAAGATTAGAAAAAGGTATGGCAAAGGTAAAAGGGAAGATGATATTGTTGATAAAAAATCAGCCATGATCTGTTGATTCACAGTACATATGCATGCTGTAAAGTATCATCGTGGTATAAAACGAATTTTGTAGCATATAATTGAACATTTGAACCCCACCCAGAAAGCACAATGTTTGTTATAGAAGCAAATAATTATTGGTGATCTTATCTGAATATGTGTTTCTCTTTTGTGGTGGTATCTTGTTTAAAGAAACGACGTTGATTAAGAACGAAGAAATGTTTGTGTCCTTACATTACCCCGCAGAGCCAAGCATGACTTTAGGTGAGAGTGATATGCCTTTTTTCTTATAATCGCGCATTGAAGCTGATTTTTCCAGGTCTCTATCAGAAACTTATTGGAGACTTTGCAGCGCTGTGGGTGTCCTTTTAATGTAGCTATGGTATATTATAAAAGTTCGTGTCCTAACTTTTATAATTGTCACCAATGAAATATTTTGGTGTTCAATCATGTTAATGCCTTATGATCGAATCCAACTGACATCACTAACCGTGTTTTTTTAAAATAAGAACCAACACGAAAGAATGATTTAAGAACATCCTAAAATTAAACACAACCATGCTTCTAGCGTAAAAAGGACATAATACGCAAAGCAAACCGAGATAGAGAGATCTAGTAAAAAACTACAAGAAAAAAATATAGATAACACAGGAATTTTATAGTGGTTAGGCAAATGTATGGTTTATTCCCACTGTACTATTAGCTGTATTATTAGCGGTTATATCTTAATTGCTACTAGCACAAAAGTTATGCAGATCTAACAGCCTCGAATGGGTAAGAGTCCGTTCTTTAATGATAAAAGACTGAGGTAAAATGCCATAAAATCCTTATCTAAGTCATAGATGCTACATTCATTGGGAAATCATCAAGTAGAATAACCAAATTCCAGTATATTAAGTCTAACAAATCTGAATATGTAGGAGATCATGTAACAACCGAGTTTTGACGGTTACTTGCTATAATTAATTAGAATTGTATTGAAGGAATTTATCAATAAATACAAAATTTATGAAGTTTATAATAAATCTATGTTTTATAAACAAGATTTATAAAGGAGATTTAAAGCTAATGCAATGATTTTAAATAAGTGTTTATTTAATAATTGAATTAAGTAAAAGGATTGCAATTGAAAGGAGATTTCCAAAAATGCAAAGAAAGGATGTTTAATGGATTGTAATAAATCCAAGCTAAGTTTTGTAATAAGGTGCTTAATCGATTTATGTAAAGGATTTGATAAATGAATTTTTGTAATCACTACAACAAATTGACCATATTACAACGGTGGGGCCACCATTGACTATTAAGAAGTTGTAATAGACTAAATTCTTTTACATATTTTTTGCACTGTTGCAACAATGTTGTGAAATGTATATTTTACAACTTTTTCCCACCGTTGTGATAAAGTTTATTACAACTGTTTATAACTGTTGTAATATATTTTATTAAAAGTATTATTTACAGTTGTAATATATCCACAAATTATATACATATTACTAATAAAAAATTCATTTCAGAATATATTATCTACAAAACTGAAGATATCAAACAAACTTAAAAGATGAACCAAAGTAATATATTAATTTTTTCAAACTCTCATCATTTTTTTTACATAATGCATTGAATTTATAAATCATATAGATGACACGAGCACCGATGACACGAATACTATAGCACACCGATGACAGAACACTACAGCACACCGATGACACCGATGACACGAACGCTACAGCATAATAACGCAGCATGCAAGTACATGATATCCATCTCATGTAAAATGAGAAGGTACGCATACCGATGACACAAACACTACAGCCGGAAGCACCTTCGATTGATTCGATATTAGATCCTTGCTTTCTAATTAACGTGTACTTTTGGGTACCTCCTATCAGTAGTCCTTTTACTTCTGGAATACCTATTATAGAGGAAGCAAGAGATTCTCCAACTAAGTCATTTATGATGCGACTATGAACTTCTAGGAGAGCATCAATCGCAGGAGGAATCAGAAGATCGAGTTCATCCTTTGATGAGACTATTACTTATTTTTTGAAAGCAACGATACATCAGGCGCTATAAGAGAAGTAATCTATAAAGCACCAAGTTGCGTTTTAACTCCAGCATCAAGACAACCAGCAATAATTTTGACTGCAAACTCTAACTTCAGCATCAAGACAAACAACATCATTTTTATTGCAAACTCTAATTTCAACTTTAGCATCAACTGTAACCTCAATTCAATTTGTAATCCTATCCATTTTGCATTTGGAAAATTTACTAACAGACATAAATATAAAGCTGAATCACAAGTACTCATGTCTTAAATGCTCTTTCCATAAATAGCAAGCACCCATGTATAAACTCCATGCTTCAACTAAAGTAGCAGGAAGTTGCTGAATGTCCACCAGCTCACAACCATGGTTTAACTGCTTACAGCGCTACATCGAGTCTGATTTATCCATCACAACAACAACTAAAGTACAAAGCAGTTGCTGAAACCTTAACATGAACCATGAACCACCATCAGTCTCACCTGCAATAAATTTCAGCCTGCACCCATGTATAAACTCCATGCTTCAATTAAAGTATCAAGCTGTTACATAACATAAAGAATAATCGACGTAGCAATAACAAAATCGGAAACAGCATGGGCGTCTCTAGGATACTTCTACTTAATATAGATTCGGCTAATTTTCATGAAAATACATACATATTTACCAACACTTAGCAGAATGTCCATCAGCACACAACCATGCTTCAACTGCTTACAACTCTACATCGAGTCTGATTTATCCTTCGAGATCATCTTTCATACGGAATTTCTGATTCTCCTCTCCCCTTCGGCTCATTCGTTGTTATCCAAATTTTTCTAAATAGTGGAGCAGACAACGTAGGAAGTGAAGAAGTGTCAGCTCGGTTCTTGCTGGCTCAACTAGAAAACCACGATGATAATAGGTGCTTGAGACAATGTTTGCTTGTATTCAGAAATAGCTGTTGTATTGGCCCCAGCTGCTCATGATATAAGAGATTTCGATTTGTCAATCAAAGATCTTATTAGGGGATCCGGAACAGCCGAAGAGAAAGTTATATCATCATTAAATATCTTCCTAAAGGAAAAAACAACATATCATAAAATCTCCAAATTACAATTATTTTCTAGGCCATAAGACTCCACATAATCTGGAGAATATTTTGAAATAAAGTCGTGGAAATCAAAAATAGCAGTAACCATTTAAAGAGGTAATAAATGTTGAATATATTTAAACATAAGTAATCTAATACTGGTTGTAGATTCAGAATAAAATCGTAAGAAAAAAGTAACGCTGTCAGATTCCCAAAATAAAAACAAACCTTTAGATTTTATCGAGCCAACAAGAAGAATAAAATCGCTCCCTTTTATGATTGCAACAACTATGTGAATCGCTCCTTTTGAAATCTCAATTACAGTAATAAATCGACCATGGCGAGGCGTCAATTCGAGATCGTGAGAGCTAGGGTTTTTATGGCGCGACAATTCAAGATCGAAAGAGTAGCTTTTTTTAATTTTCAGTTGGGTCTCGTGAGTATTTGGGTTTCGTGGACTTAAATTTGGCTTTCGTTGCATAGAGGAAAAATGAAAATTTTAGTACATACCGAAGTGGGCATTAGGGGCAAAATGAAAATTTAAGTATACAGTGAAAGCGGGCAAAACGAAAATTTAACTATAATACAGTGAAAGCGGAGCGGGCTTGTGGGGAAATGAAACTTAAAAATACGTCGATATCAATGGTTTTATAAAAATAGTATTCATTTAGACACACAATAATGGATTAATAGAATCTTCTGTTTATTGGTTTAAATTTACTACTTTATTATTTAGAATTATATTTTAATTTTCAATTAGTGTTTAATTAATTATTACTTATTAAAAAGTAATTATCGATTATAAATTAAGAGTATTTGGTATTATTAGTATTATATTTAATTACTGATTATTTTTATTATTTAACATTAATTTTCAACTTTGTTAAATATTTATTTTCAAAGAATTTTTTTTAATTATTAGCTACTATTATTAATTACTTATCATTATCTAATATTAATTACTATTATTATTGTTATAGTTACTTATGTATTATTACAATAGCAAATTAAAAAGGCTCTAATCGACATCCATTACAACCAGAAAATAAAAAAAATTGTAAAAGTACACATCTATTACAACTGGCAACAAAGAGTAGTTGTAGTAGACACGTTTTACAATAGGCAAAATAAAAGAGTTGTTGAAAGTATGTTTATTACAACGTTTTGAAAAAAATGTTGTAATAAAACTTTATAGCAATGGCCATTCTATGCCAGTTGTAATATGGTATTTTTGTTGTAGTGAATAAATCCAAGTTGTGAATGAATTGTATTAAAGAGGTTTAAAGTTAAAGGTTTGTGTTTTAGTAAGGGTTTACTTAATAAACGAATTAAGTAAAGATTGTTATAAGTGAAGGGAGATTTTCAAGAACGCAAGAAAGGGATTTAAAACCCTAATTTAAATTGAATAGTAAATGGAACTTATTGTAACATTTTCTGAATATCAGATTTTGTGTTAAACTTATATTTATCCATAAGATAAGATTGTTGTCGAGTAAAGGACTGAGAGGTAAATAAAATACCTCAAATTCAACGACTTCATTTTATCCAAGGGGTGATACGAGTTTGGAACGAAAGTAGATGTTGGAAATTAAATTATTGTTTCCATAAATGATATTATAAACTTTAATCTGCAAAGTTTATAAGTTAAATAAAATTGTTTTGGTGTTTTATAGCAAACAGTGTACCATATGATATTGTTTGGACCAGATATGAGTTGTGACTATACTTATACCATTTGGTTAAGTATATAGCGCTATTTTCAAAGTACTGAAAATAATATGGTTTTGTGAATACACTTATTCCAAGAGATAAGTGTATGGCTATGGTTTCAAAGTAATGAAAGAGGAGGTTTGTGAATATACTAATCCCGCTGAGATAAGTATATAAAATAGATTTTTAAGAATCGATGAAATGATTTTAATAAATATTCAAATTTAAAAGGGTCTGTGCTGCTTATTTACTCGACTATACCGTTTGATTTGATAGTTAAAAAATCGACTATCAATAAATTCCCTTTTTAACTTATGACGTGTCAGTTCGAGGAACCGGGATGGGAACTATACCCAAAACCACTTTGAACTGACTTTGCGTTCGAAAACTAAATTTGCAGATATGCTTATGCGTATTTGTTAAATTTGGTGATACAAAATCACAAATTGATTGGAACAAATTTGCAAAGAACGGAAAGTAAATATTTTTATAATAGGAATGCATTGATTGCATTTGATGAGATGGTAGAGAAATAAATGAAGGGATTAATTTCTTCTATCTATGCAAAAGAAACGAATTGTTTTACTTTCTATCTTTGCACATTTGTTGCTATGGTAATTTTCCTCCATTATATTGTTACCATATGTTGGTAATGTAATTGATGACTCGCATGGATTTGCACTGGCTATATATTGAGGGGTATACTTTAGTGTAAACCCATCCTTCCATGGAGCCAGTGATCCTCAATAGTGTCTCTTCTAGTTAAGCCTGTTTGAGGTTTTGATATGTAAACTCTTATTTTGTAATCTCTTATATTCTCTCAAGTGGAATAAAATCTCCCTCTTTTGGACTGGACGTACACTATCTTATGGAGGATAGTGGAACCAGTATAAATATTGTGTCTCTTTGCTTCTCTATTATAGTTATTTACTATTTGCTTGATGTAATAGAATAATTGCTATTAGATTGATTGATGTTCAATTGAAAAATCTAGATCATGCTTATTGCGCTTCTGCATTCGCGCAATTCTCGTACAACAGATTGGTATCAGAGCGAGGTGATTTGTTTTAAATTGTGCATCAATTATTTCTACAAAGGTTGGTAGATTCAGTGGTAATTATGCTATTATTTTTTAGGAGAAACGGAAGACTCTGGTGGAAGAGATTATGTTGAGAGTGAAGAGCGTTCCAATCTGGGAACTTTGATGTGATATGGAGTTTACTGCGCTGAAGGGACCATTGGATTTGGAAACTTTTGATCATGTTTTAGACATGGGTCTTCATGTTGATTATGCTCGAGGAATCCAAGATGATCAGGAAAGGAGCTCAGGTCAAGTGATAGACGGGTGTCGAGGCAGAGATCTTTGTGGTATTACAAAAAATTTTTAGACTGTTGTTTTTGCGTGGTGCATTTCATGAGGAAGATGCATCTTTTGCAGGCGGTGGGTGAAGTTTGTAATAACTAAGTGGTAGGAGAGAGATTTTTTGTGCATTCAGAGATTTGGATTTTGGCTTTGTATTTGAATTGGTGATTGAGAGAATTATTTTTGGCCTCGGTGGTATTGAGATTACTTTGGAATCTGCCTTCTTTTGGATATTTGCAACATTTTGTTAGCGGACGGGGACGTAGTTTGAGCTCGTTAACATGGTGTGATGGGGGGTAGCTTTGCTGGAACCCATTAGACAAATATTCACTTTTGGTTTCTATCTCATTGTGAGATTTTGATTGAAGGTGGAGTTCCGTTGAAGAGTTTTATGATGTGAAGATAATTTGATTTGAGATGGGGTGTTGCAGATATGTGATTTTGCATCAAGGTGGAGTGTTAAATTTGGTGATACAAAATCACAAATTGATTGGAATAAATTTGCAAACAATGGAAAGTAAATATTTTTATAATAGGAATGCATTGATTGCATTTAATGAGATGGTAGAGAAATAAATGAAGGGATTAATTTCTTCCATCTATGCAAAAGAAACGGATTGACTTACTTTATATCTTTGCACATTTGTTGCTATGTTAATTTTTCTCCATTATATTATTACCATATGTTGGTAATGTAATTGATGACTCACATGGATTTGCACTGGCTATATATTGAGGGGTAGACTTTAGTATAAACCCATCCTGGCATGGAGCCAGTGATCTCCAATGGTGTCTCTTCTAGTTAAGCCCGTTTGAGGTTTAGATATGTAAACTCTTATTTTGTAATCTCTTGTATTCTCTCATATGGAATAAAATCTCTCTCTTTTGGATTGGACGCACACTATCTTATGGAGAATAGTGGAACTAGTATAAATATTCTGTCTCTTTGTTGCTCTGTTATAGTTATTTACTATTTGTTTGATGTAATAGAATAATTGCTATTAGATTGATTGATGTTCAATTGACAAATCTAGATCCTGCTTATTACGCTTCCGCATTCGCGCAATTCTCGCACAACAGTATTAATATGATTTAAGGGTGTAGACCTTCGAAGCAAAAAGTGGTGCTCGTTGATGTCTTTGGTTAACTACTAGGATTATACTTGTAGCAGTAGTACCTATGTTCTGGGTTCTGCATGATGCGAGGACTTCTAGATGAGATTTAGCAACATGTCTTTTTTTCCTATTGCGAAAAGCATATTTAGCAACTGCGCTTCTCTTCTAGTTGCAAAAACATACTTTTAGCAACTGTGCTTTCATAACAGTTGCAACAAACATGTTATTTGCAATTGCGCTTCCAAGCCAAATGCGAATAAATATCTTTAGCAACTCTTTTCACCTCTTGCAATAATTGTATTTTTTTTACAACTGGTAAAGCCAATTGCTAAAAGCATACTATTAAAAATTAATATCACCTTTTAATGATTAATTTTTACTAATTAATTTTAAATAGTCTAGTAATTATATAATAATTAAGATTAATATTTAATAATTATTAATTAATAATAAAATTCAAGTATTATAAAGTGATATTTATAACTGATAATTAAATAATAATTATTACTAGTTAACAGATAATTAACATTTGGTAAGCACAGTTACTACAAAAGCACGAAGTAATAAGTAATATTTAGTTATAATATAATAAGAATTTAGGTAATAATAATTAATTAATATGAATTAATATTTTACTAATTTACCATAGTTAGTTGTTAATAGTGTATCAATTATATTTAACAATTATTAACTACATTTAATAATAAATAAATCTAGTTAGTTGTTAATAGTGTATCAATTATATTTAACAATCATTAACTACATTTAATAATAAATAAATCTAATTAACAACAAATTTTAATAATTATAAAATATTCATAATATTAAACAATTAATAAAATATTCATAATAATTACTAAATTATTAACCATTAGTAATCACATAATAATTATGATTACAATTTAATAATTTTATTAATTGATAATAAAATTTAATTATTATAAATTGATATTTATATTTAATAATATTATTCAGTAATTTTACCAAAAAGGTTTACAATTTTGGATTACACAAAATAATACCAGATTTTTACGGTTCAACCCAACTTTGTGGCTTCAAATCTAAGTACTTTTTGTTTTGCAGCTGTATATTTGTTCCCCGTTTCCACGAAAATTTCATTTCCCGCTTTCATCCTTCCGGACCCAATAATCCAAATCCACCGAAGTTTCTGGATCCCCTTCTCCACCTTCACGATTCACAATCTATTGAAATTTCCAGATCCTAGACTCTCAAGTGTAAGTCTCGTTTTATTTTCTTCCCCATGGCTGTTCCCATCACGATTCACAATTTCCTCGACAAACTTTATCCAAGCAACCAGTTTTCTCCTAGCTCGTCTTTGCTCCTTCGCTACCTTCCTTTTGAGTTTCCCTTCGCTTCTCCATTCGGTCCTCCTTCCTGGTCTTTTCATCTGAGTACTTTTTGGTTTGCTGCTTGGTTGGCGAGTTGCTCTTTTCATTGTTTGTTAATTATTTACAGTCATAATCACAGGTATGGTTTCATTTCATTGTCTGTTTTTTTGAATTCATGCTTATGCATTTATGTTTTCTCACGCTATTTACTACCTGAAGAATCAGTTGATGTAATTTTCGTGCTTCTGCTATATTCCAAGCACTTCATTCCCTCTTTGTTTACATGGCTTGCTACACACAAGATTAACAAGAAATAAGACTGACACTAATACTAATTTTAAAATAATTACTTACCTAATTCATAATTTATTTACCCTTCTTTCTTTATTATGTTTTCATTTTTCTTAGACTGCTACTTATATTTTGAATATTCAATTCTCATGAACTTTTATTTTGTTTTAAACTGCAAAAAAAGGCAGTAATCTTTTACTCATGTTTTGAATTTCCTTGATGTCTTGAATGTATGGTTACTGTATTTAATGGGAGAAATTGTTATTACTTTGACCTTTTGAATAACCATGTTTCGGTTCTTCTGTAGGTCTATTGATGATGAATAATATGTTTCTAAAAAATTTTAGAGAGAAAATGACAACATCGTAGTACTATTTTCACAACTATGTGTATTTCTAAATTTTAAAAATTGAATCATATAAAACTATCCAAAGTGGGGTGTACATACCTAGGAACACAAGTGTTCATGTTTTTGTGAAGAAAAGAATTTACTGCAAGGAACAAGGTATCTAAGTTTCTCATAAAAAGGATCTTAGTCGTTGATGTTGTATATTGCTGAAAGCTTATTTGTTATGGCTGAAATGCACCTTTAAATTAAATCTATATACGAAAACAAAGAGGGTCGTGGCAAAGAAAATGGCGGTCATATGGTTGATATTCATGCTTCTGCTCTGTTCCAAGCACTTCATTCCGAAGAATAATATTTGAGGATTGAGGTAATTTTGCAACTTATATACATATATTTTTTAATGTCATAAGCTTATGCAAGCTGTGATGAATAGGATGATGAGTTAACTGGCAACACATCATCTGTGGATGTCTCATCGAGGAAAAACTTGCTTGATTTGGTTGATATTGGCAAAGGTCTTTTGAACAAACCTGTATCTAGAGTGAATTTGGAAACAGGGGTGTGTGAGCTGGTTGATGAGGGAACAAACAGAGAAGCGCTCATCAAGTTTGCTGGGTGGCTTTCCGAAGAAAGAAATATTAGGTGCTCCAATGTTAGTAAAGTTGATGGTTAGATGTATTTATATCATATTGCTATGTGATATGCAAGGTTTGATATAAAAGTGTTATGTATTGTATGCACTGTTTCAAATCTCGCAAATGTCGCCCGAGATCTCCTCCGAGATCTCGTTTTGGGCTCCTTCCGAAACGAAACATCAAATATCACTTTAAATCTCCTTTCAAATATATCGCCCGAGATATTGCAATATCGAACGATATATCGACCGAGATGACATACCGGAATATCTTCCGAGATCTTAGTTTTTTTGGTTAAAATTTAAATTTGTGCCTGAACTAGGACTATAATTAGAAAAACTCAAATCTAGCCATATCAGTCTTTTGTTATTTTACATTTTGCATGTTAAATGACTATATTGTATGTTTGTATATGTTTTACAATGTTTATGATTTTCATATTCGTCTTTTTACATACATGTTACTTATGAAATTATGCATTTTATGGTCTATTTATGCTGATTTTTTTAATGTTTTGGATCAAATCTAGCTCTGATACCAAGTATAACACCCCACCTCCGTTAAGGTCACTCGCAAAGGGAATGCCTTAACTTCGGTGGAGCATTTTCGTTACAAGTTGCATAAAAATTACAAGACAGATAAACAAAGCAGCGGAAAATAAATAACCTTTATTGATTAAAACACTGCTTGTACAAAGATTGTTTTACAACACCAATACTTATTACAACAAAGCATCTGTTTTGTTTAAAATAAAGAAGCATAAACTGACAATGATATTCCCCAAATAAAGCATGAGCCAGCCATGCGTCAAAGAATCTTCAAGCTCGGGAAGAGTAACGGTCCAAAATGAGCTGAGTTATTCCCTCCCTGGCTACCGGGGGGGAACGTAAGAAAAGAGGCAAAAACAAACTAGGTCAGACATAAGTCTGGTAAGTCCAGTTATACTTCAGCATGCAAACACGAAAAGGACTATGACATGAACAAACTGAACTTAGAACCATACCATAGTGATAAGATAATCCTAAAACAAGACAAGGTAAGATTAACGGAATTGGCTATCGCATCCACTTCTATTTCTCTGCACCCACTAAGGATTGTTTCAACTATCATCGTGTGTTCTTGATAAGATGATCCCCCTTTTTATTGTGTATGCAGTCCCTTGTCCATCGAGTGTTACCTAGATCCAACTAGGGTTTACTTATCGAATGCTTCCTAGATTCAACCAGGGTTTACGCTACCCAGGGCCACTAGGGTTTATGCTACCTATTGAACGCTTCCCGGATTCAGGGTTTACGCGACCTAGGTCCAACTAGGGATTATGCTACCTATCGAACGATGCTCCCTAGTCTAGGACACACTACCCAGAGTGGTATATGTTCCTAGACTTTCCCCACGTATGTGTCGTGAATCGTTATCGATGTCTAGATGCACATGTCCTCTATATGTGCGACCCAAGTCCCGTGGCAGGGCTAATCAAGAAACACGGAACTCGGTCGGGAGCTTTCAGATATATGCCGATTGCAGATGCTAAGGTCTGCTTTTACAGTGGCTATGGTCCCACTAGACCCCTCCCTCAACTAACAAATGAAAGGCACCCAAGAAAAACAAGAATGAGAACCATACGCAGGCCCTCTATTCCCCCACAAACCTATTGGCCAACCTCACCCATAACTAGATAACAAGTATATGGTCTTTTGGAGTTCTCCGCCTTTCCGCTTTACGTATCTCGACTGACTCAAGATGGTAGGTAGACGACGAGTTGCTATCACAGGGCAAAACTGGTCTCGCCGAATCACGCTGGTCCATCCTAGTCTTTAGGTTGCCTTATTATTGCAACCAAGGCATACCCTTGGCTCTTCTTACGCAGACCTTAACCTCTGTGAGCCCAGGAGGATCATCTGCAGCCTCACAGAGGGATACCAAGAGTACCCTCACGTCCGCTTGAAGCCGCGTGCTTCATAACCCAGTTCGTTGGAGCCTTCTTCACGATCAGATGGACATTCGCTCCTCCTCGTATCCTACTTTGTTTTCTTGACTAAGGTTTACTACTTAGTTCTCTTAACTAAGGTTTACTACTTAGTTTCCTGAATCGTTCGTTTTCTTAACTAAGGTTTACAACTTAGTCCTCTTAACTAAGGTTTACTACTTAGTTCTCTTCCTCGTCATGTTGGATTGGTTAAGTGTTATCCAGCAGTTTATGTTGACTTAACCTACCCATACATCATGTCAAATTGGTTAAGTGTTATCTAGCGGTTCATGTTGACTTAACCCACCCCTACATCATGTCAAATTGGTTAAGTGTTCCTTAACCTTACTCGTTTGTCAGGTTATACTGGTTAAGTGTCTCTCATTAACTTAACCCTGTTTATTTATTGTGCTATAACGGCTAAGTGTTCTAAGTTTACTTAACCCCACCATCTAGTCTAGTTAGCATGTTATAACGGTTAAACATTTACTTAACCTTACCCACTTGTCTAGTTTACATGTTATAATGGTTAATTGTTTCTTTAGTTATTTAACCCCCACAAATCTTGCCTTGTTAACATGTTAAGTTGGTTAAGTGTCCAAATTAACTTAATCCCTATCAATCTTGTCTAGTTAACATGTTGAATTGGCTAAGTGTTTTCTCAATTACTTAACCCTACCCTTCTTGTCTTATTAACATGCTAAGTTGGTTAAGTGTTTCCTTAATTACTTAACCACACCATTTCTAGCTTGATTGTTCATGAGCTTTAATTAATTAATTAAAGCACCAACCACTCACATTAGACAGGTATTGTTGTGGTTACTGGATATGCCGGTCGGTTCCGGGCAGTTTTACACTACAACTCAGTCTAACCTTGGGTCTTTCTGGGCTTGATGCACTAATCTCTCACATTAGACAAGTATTGTTGTGGTTACTGGATGTGCCGGGCAGTTCCGGGCAGTTTTACATCACAACTCAATCTAACCTCAGGTTAGGCATTTTCCTCTTCTCTAATTTACATATTTACTATTTATGTAAATTTTCCGTAAATCAATTCAGCCCAGATCATATTCATTTGTCATGCCAATTAACATACTTATATTCTATACCCAAAACTTGATTTACCTATCAATTAGCCCAACTTGCAGTTTATACCAATTTAGATTTAATATTTCCCTTTTTCAGTTCATGCACAATCTAGATTAATATTCCAATTTACAGTTCATGTCAAAACTAGATTTAATATTCTAGTTTACCGTTTATGTCCAAAACTTGGTTTACATGCCAATTACATACTTTGCGGCCAATTAAAATTTATCAATTTATGCCCAAGTCTAATATGCATGTAAATCATTCACTAAATTATGCCAACATATTTATTATGCCAAAATAACTTAATTAAGCTACGCCCAATCCCCGCATCATAATCGTACGTATAACATGATTTCACAAGTTCTCTAAGTACTCATGAAATGGCACTAACAAAAGGAATAGGGGATAAGCACAAGAATTGATATCAAAGAATAGGTGTGCAAAAATAATGGCTCCAACAGGTTCGATGTACATAATAGTGAATAGGAATAAACTAGCCAAGTTACATACTAAATATGAGACCCAACATAATCAAGGGAATAGGCATAGGTGATTTGGTCCAACATAATGCCAGTTCAAGGTACAACATGATTGGTTAATTGTGACAATGGGAATAGGCATAAGCAACTAACTACAATAGTTATAGGAAATCAACCACAATAGTCATGGGCGACTAATCACAATAATTTCTTAATCAATGTCATAGGCAATGGTCTCATAGCTATGAATCATAGTCGTGGGCAACAGTCTCATAGTCACGAATCATAGTCATAGGTTATAATTTCATAGGCAACAGTTTCATGGTCAAAGTCTTAGGCAAAGGTCTCGTAGTCATAGTCATAGTCATAGGCAATAGTTTCATCACAAGAATATAACATAGGAAAATCGCATGAATAAACACGAATCCACATAGATAAACTAATAGGCACTGTTCTAATATCAGTTTCTTACAAGCCATGACTTCCAATTAATGTTTAAATCGGAAATATAACTGTACTTACAAAATATAGGCAAGTCTTGTTTTTCTGAAATCTGTTTTCTGAAGCTGAATAGCTTTCCTTTGATGTAGATTAGTCGTTCTTTTAATTCTATTTAGATTAGAAGAAGATGCACTAGTTCAAGCTTAGATTTCAGCAGAGTAGCGACGCCATTCTTATTTTTAATTAGAATAGAGGCAGAGTATGGGCAGAATGAAATTATGTGGAGAGAAAGCTAGGTTTGGGGGTGTTTAAATAGGTTAGAGCTCATGAATCTGGTCAGAAAGGTGTCTAGGTGCAGAAAAATGGATCTATCTTTAAATCTGGAAAAAGGGCGGGGAGGTCGACCCTAGTGTCGACCTGTTTACCCAGATCGACCCCCAGGTCGACCCTAGTGTCGACCTGGGTCCTGGGCGGGAATTTTCCCGCCCAGCCGGGGTGTCTGTTTTGAATTTCGAAATCTGAATTTTTGAATTTTAGGCTGGTTTTTATTGAAACTTCCGAAGGCCATATCTTCTTCATACGGAGTCCAATTTATGCAAACTTGGACTCTATACCAAGCAAAATTTCAAGACGAACGCAATGGCGTGACCCATTTCCTTAGTTATTTTGTTATAATTTAATTACTCCCTGATTTGTTACTTAATGTATTTCCCGAAAAATACGGGGTGTTACATCCGAGATCTAAAACCTTGGTTGTATGAGTTGCTGAATAAATTATCTTACAGTGAATTAGTTAAATAAATGGTCAGTTGTGCTTGTAAATAGTCTATTGCAATCTATTTTTAATTGGAAGATCTCTTTTCTTAAAATGAATGAAGTGTAACTATTATATATCTTATGTGATTCCTTATCTGTTTATTTACCCTTTTTGTTTTTTTGTGAATGTTAAAATTGTGATTTCAACAAATTTGTGTAAGACTATTTTGCAACTGTCATTTGTTGTTGTAAAAGAATCAGTTGCAACTGGAAAGGTCTCTTGCAAAAAAGTATACCGTAACATCTTATTGCAACAGGAAGAAAATGTTGCGAACTTTTTACAACTCCGGCTATACCAACAGGCCCGGGCCTGTTGCAATTGGTCTACTGCAACAGATATTGCCTCTTGCGAAAAGTGTTTTTTGTTGTAGTGGTTGATTTTACTAATGTACTGAGAATGGTGGTGGAGATGGCAACTTCTTTTTGCTTAACACCCAGAGTATCTTTGTGCAAATCAATTAGTGATTGAAGGATCTGACAACGTGGCATTCAACGTTGAATGTGATGTCTCAAAAAGGTAATCATAACCTCAAGCCTCATCAATCGGGAAATGACTTAAATCGGAAGGCAGCAGAGCTCTATCGGTAATTCTCATTACGGTATATCATATCTTGATCTGGACAATTCAGTTAACCCTTTTGTATGCTTTAGAATGAGTACGGTTGATTGGCCTACAACCGTGGTGGTGATATATTTGGTACACTCAAGTTCAATGAGTGGACGGTTATGTGTGGTCGGGTTGCAAAATGTTCTTGTTGAACCTAGTGTTTTTATCTCTAGAGTAGTTCCTTACCTAGTCTTGCATGGAAATCCAAACTCCAATACGAGTTTTACGGTTTTAGATGTAGACCAGCTATATCGAAAAGTGAGATGCAATCTTTTCAGCTATATTCCTATTTTATTTGTGGATTTTAGACATTATTATAATATCAATATCATTCGATTTATAATAAAAAGTGATTTGTTTATCGTGAGGGAAAAGTACGTGTCATGTTTATGTGTAATCGTGTATTACGAGAGTTCCATTCTTTCAAAGGATTTTCTAAAATTAAGCAAGTTGCTTGTGATGTAAGTTTTCTCACTGAAAGTATTCCAGACTGATCTGGGTGATTTTGCTTTCCTCAAAATGTGTTTGGGTCAGGTCGAGTATATTTTCCAGGTTGCATTGGGTTTTTGCTTAGAGTTTCAGGAGAGGACCCGGAGTCGAGACGTATTCCCGTATTTTCTGGTATTAATTTATTTTCACTATGTATTGTATTTATCTGATTGCATAATGATGATCTAGTTGTGTACTCTTATTTTGTAATCATGTATATACAGTTTTCTCTTTGTGTAAATAGTATTGATATATTATATTTTTGTTCATTCCATTGTGAGATTATATTCTGCTCTGATATTGTAGTGTTGGCGTTCTTCTCTTATATTCTAATAATTTTGTATTTCTTCTTCTCATCCTCTAACTTCTTTCTTTCAACTTTCTGGGTGTTTAAAACTTGAGTTTTGGTAAGTGAATACAAATAGTGTATTAGTGTCAAAATTCGACGTTGAATTCCCTGGGTCGTTACAGTTATGCAAGTGGTTTGATTTTGACCAAAATGGTGGTCGAAGTTGCAACCATCAGAAGAAGAAATGCCTAAACATTTTCTTTGCCCTGTGTCGAAAAGGCTATACTTGTGCAACACATATGTCGACACAAGGTTAGCCTGTGTCGATATAGGAAGATGAAAGTGCAAAGGCACTTTCTCCTGCTATTTTGTGTCTTTGTTTTCAATTATGGATGCTTATCTTATTGGATTTTCTAAGTATTATGAAGCTCGTTTTGCTTCGTTCTTTGTATAATCCTTAATCCCACTAGGTAGTTGATATTGAGGCCATTTCAAGGCAATTTTAATCATTAAAAGCATGTAGTATCCACACGTCATTTTGGGTGAATTTCTCATGTGTATCTTGTGCTTATTGTTTAGATTTCCTGATGAGTTTCTACACACTACGCATCTTTTTAAATAAAAAAAATTTACGATGGGTTTCCTTACATAAATTTAAATAGTTGTGGACAAATTTTCGAGAATTTGTTTTCAAAATAAAACTGTCTCAATGCAATATTATAAACAGTATTTTCTGATGCGTAAAGATTATTAAAAAAATAAACAAAATGTTTTGAAATCCGTTTTGTAAAATCTTTTTCTCAAATCAAATATTTTCATTATATAAACTACGCATTTTTTTCACTTTCAAGAAAGCGAGAACGCAATTTAGATGATTAAATTAATCGCATATTATGAGACACGTGGATTAATTATATCGATTAATTCTGAATTCATCGATCGAAGTAATTTGCTGATTTCTAGTGTGAAGAGGGTTATCTGACAGTAAAATGATTAATGGAAACGTATAGTATGGAATGTATGATTTTCACAATTATTCGAGTTACTGTTGGGATCTGTGACACATTCTCAGGTGTCATTATTACCGATACTTGGACTAGGTATCCTATATTTGGACTGAGAGTCCTATGGGATACCGGTAGGCTCCAGGTTTTATATTATCGTTGCTTTCTGGAATTTTCATAATTTGAATGTTTTCACCTATTTGATGTGCTTTCATTGATATGTATTTAGCCGGTGGGAGATCGGTGATAAATTGTTTGGTGGTTTCATTCATATCATTTGGAACTCTTGAAAGAGTTCATGTAGTGTTGGTGGTGTTGATGGTGATGATTTCCTTTTGTGTGGAGTGACATGATAACATATATACCCTTATGCTTAGCTTAAGTGCTAGCTAATTATAGTGTTCGTAATCCCTTAACTTACGTTGTATGTCATTTGTTGATTATTAACCTCACGACATGGAGTATTTCATGTCGTGTATCTCTTTAAGGGGATGTATTACATAACGCTTATTATCTTATCGTCTCATACTAAAATTGTTTCAGCTGGACTGGCCTGTGTATTTATTGTTCGGGTCAGACTGAGATTTTGTATGTAGTACCTGATGTTGACATTTTCTGCTTAGCTTTCCTTATGGATGACCTACCTTGTTCATTTCGTTTTAGCTAGTTTTTTTTATTATACTTAGTAAGCTAGTTTTTTTTTATTACACTTAGTATTCATGTCAGACACTGTTTGTTGTGTATATTCTTTCATAAGGATGAACGGATTTATATTATTTTATAATGTACCTGACGTGTGTGTGTATATATATATATATATATATATATATGTGTGTGTGTGTGTGTGTGTATGTATCTGTGGTTGTGACGTTGTTCTACGAACTGTGAAATAGTATATTGATTATGTCTTGTTCTGAATCGATCCTGTAACCATTGTAGAATTGTATTATCTAAGTATTAGGTATGTTGAACCACATGAAAAAAGCACTCATCAACGTACTTAACTTGTTTAATACAAGATGAAGAATGGTCGCTCCTAACCAGCATTATTCTCTACATTAACATACTGTATTACCTGTTAATACTCTTTGTTAATATGGATCCTGGAGTGGGGCATTACAAGTACCATTTCAAAGAAGCAATGATCTCACTGGACTCCGACAACCCCCAAACTAGTGCGAGCAACAATTGCGGTAAGTTATAATCTTATATTTCTTCAATTCCATTGTTAGGTTAAAGTATTAGCAATAACATACAATTGAACTGAATTATTGGTTTGATCGTATCAGTGCATCACTGATTGAAAACTCAACGTGAGGTGAATGCTCCCAACATAGCTTTCTGCTCCACTTTATTACATTGTCTCGTAGGATTTCTCGCACTTCTCTGACATTCGAGTTGCTAGTTTCCTACAGTTGTTTATCGAGTAGAAGCAAGGTTAGACCATTATTGGAAAGATGATAGTTTCTTTGTATTGAATCGGAATCAAACGATATTTCATTCGATATTTCTACATCGTCAAGGACCGCGTTTAGGTACGCTTGATATCTCTTGCATCGATGATATCAAGTAGTTTTATGATGCAGAATGGGAAAATGAGTTTATTCAAAGTGTTATATCTCATTTGCTCGAGGTTTTGAATGCATTATCCACTGAGGCTCATTCTCGACGTTCGGAGCGTTTTCCAAGAGGTTGAAGTTTTAATCATAAATGACACTAATTTACAATAACAAACGTTAATTATGAGATTTCCTAACAAGAACTTAACTACAGAAGGCCAACCTATAATCCTTCAAATTTTATGAGTAGGCGATATATGTTTGGTTAGTTAGACAAGATTCATTTTATGCTATATACTAGTATGAACCGTACACACATGCCTCTAACTAAAATTATGATCCAAAACCAATCATCAAGGCTGATAGTAAGAACCAAATCAACAAACGACATGTCATACATAAGAGGAATTATGAATGATCGTGGAAGAAAAAGTTCCTTTCTTACACCAATAAATAAATTAGATAAAGTTACTCATGCAATAAATGAAATCATGCACATGAAAAGCCTATGTTAAGATACCTAAAAAGTGAGAAAAAAAAAGTGATTATTTACAAAATCTGCAAGCAGCAATCCACTCGTATGCTTATCTTAACAAACTAAATCTTAATCAATCAAATTTAACATTATTTTAGTGACAAAAGGCATTGGCTCATATTCTCTTCATAAAAAGCTGAGATGCATTTGTTCATTACATATTGCTCACAACAATTACAGCGGTTCTATTATTTTTCTTTCTCCTTCCCATTTTGAAATCACTCTGAAATTTCATTGCATCCTAATTCAAGAAGGTGGTTTTGAGTTAAATTCTTTGCAAGTTCTTCTATAATTGGAATATTTGTTTTCGCTATTTTAAACGATAATTTTAGAATTGCCAGCAATGATTTACAGGGTAAATATCTGCTTGTGTTATTGTATGGTCACATTGGTGGGAATAGCTGAATTGAATAGATTAAATGGAGCTTTATGGCTGTTTTGAGGAGAGCTTTCACGGTCTTAAGTGCAGGTGAGTTCAAATATATTCAAAATTTAAGTCTAAACGTACTTTATTATAACTTACTAAACTATACTTAAGCTTATTTAGTACTGTATTGTATTATGTTTCAAGGATCAGTATAAATTCAAATACTAGCTCTGGGCTATGGAACTAAAGGGTGATATTTTATCATATACATATTGAGATGCATTTTTTTCCAAATGTCCTTCAATGTTTGAAGAAAATATGCATCAAACTATATGGAAATAGGATCACTTTTCAGGAAAAAGATCACTTAACGAGATCAATTTTAGAGTTTGAAATGGTATAGACATACTACAAACACTTCTTGTTCTGAGGGTGCATTTCGGTCGGTGTCCGCCATCGAATTCAAGACTTTAATTTGGCACATTCCGGTCGAATTTACGTTGTGGAGCATAGTGCAAAATTTATGTTTGTTGGATGTTCGTCGAATTTCATGATTTTGGGATGTCTCCCTCATGGTCAAAGCTGCAGTGTACGTAACAGGACATCCTTGTTTAATCAAAAACAATGAAGGATTCTAATCTCTGGATCATCCACTGATGTGACTAAATCTGGTGAACTAACCTTCTCTTGCTTTTGGAGCAGAGATATGCTCATGGTACTGCTTTTAGAGACCGAGTTTGTACACACTTTTGCACAGTGTGTACAAAACATTCGGTTTCATTGGTTGAATTCAAGGAAGTCCGTATGGACCCCACTAATTTCTACAAATAAATTGAGTGTTTTGTACATACTGTGCAAAAACAGTGTGTACAAACTTATATTCCTGCTTTACGTATTGCGGGTTAGACGTCAATATAGCTACGCTTTCTTATACATTATAGTTATAAAACGTTAGAGTTTTACTTTATATTGCGCTATGGTGGACTTAGTTCGCGTAGGTACGAATTTTATTCTTTGCCTTTTTCCCCTGGAGGTGCGTTGTATTCAGTTCCAAGGGTGTGTTTGGTGGAAGACGAGCATTTGAGCGGAGTATTATGGCGGAGAATTGGAGTTAGGGGAGAATGTGTTTGGCACGTTAAACAGACTATTTAGGCGTAGTATGTTAACGGAGTGTTTAGTAGAATTAAAAATTTAAAATTACTCCAATTCAGTTTAAACCATCTCCATTACGTAGAGCACTCCGTCACGATCGCAACGCAAAAAAAGGCATGTCAAACGAATCTCATTGCATAAGTTATTAATTTTTAAAATTAAAACACTTAAATTTACTAATTAATCAAATGCAAGCATAATAGACCAAAGTTGGTCCGGTATGCAAACGGTGCATTTTGCCCCTTTTTACAAAGGACGCGTCCGTTAGTAAACGGAGCAAAATGATGCGCCGAACAGCCCCTAAAATTCTTAGGATCCTTCTTTAGGTTTGGCAACCCATATTTTCATTTGCATCTAAAATCATTTACAATTATTAAATATTTGTATGAAATAATTATATTCTTAGCTTCCGCTAATAATGAATAAATAAAGTAAAAAAATTGAAAATTTTGTGTTTAACATAATTATTTTTTAATCACAGTATGAAAAATAAATAAAAAATGTTAATAATAATAAATATTATTGAGCAGTGTAAAAAAAATGAAAATTTTGTGTTTAACATAATTATTTTTTAACCACAGTATGAAAAATAAATAAAAAATGTTAATAATAATAAATATTATTGAGCAGTGTAACATATCGAATGAACAAAATTTTAACTTCATAAAACAACAAACACATATCTTTCAATGTACTAAAACACATGTAAAACAACGACAAAATTTGGTCAAATAATTTTTAAATACGATCATCTGTGCCCTTTTTTTGGAATATTGAATATTTATCTACTTTTTGGATATGTGACTCCGATTTCTTGAGTATTCACTGAAAGTCCTTATCTTCATTTCAAAATGCATGATGGTCCCTGTTGACAGGGAAAATTGTCCGCACGCCAACACCCAATGAGTATGCAAGTGCGTTAGCAACACAGTAATTCAAATTAATAGTAAAATAAAGTAAATGTGGAGTGACACAGTTTTTTATAGTGTTTCGGCACTAACACCTACGTCCACTTTATAATGATCATTCATAATATGATATCCGATTACAATGTTGTACAAGTTTAGACAATATTTAAGTATAAAGTATCACAATAGAATAACAATGTCCATGTTAATTCCAAACTTTAACTAAAATGTCCTTCTTCTTCCTCCTCGAGATGAGTTGACATGGTCAACTATGTCCAATTGGTGCTTCAATGTCCAAGAAGTCCAAAACAGCCATAAAGTAGTGTTATTATCCTTGTAAATGTCCAAAGTATGGTGGAAAACGTGTATGTCACGTTTTAATTATTCATGCCGTATGCAACGACCATGGAGAAGAAGGTGGCTGCCATTAATGAGGCTTTTAGAGCTCTAAAAAGCCAAAAATTTCAAGGAAAAATATCCCAATGAAGGCCAAGGCTTAGTGTACTTATAGTTGAAGATTGGTAGTGGAGTAGGTGAGATTTGGGGGAACACATGGCAGAGAATCGCATCACACACCCGTTTAATTCGAAAAATCACATCACCCCCTACGTCTTAGGAAATTTTCGCATCCTGGGGGATGAGGATTTCACATTCGAGGGATGCGAGCCATGGAATGAAGGGAGAATCGTATCACACACCCGTTGAATTCGAAAAATCACATCACCCCCCGCGTCTTAGGAAATTTTCGCATCTTGGGGGATGCGGATTTCACATTCAAAGGATGCGAGCCGTGGAATGAAGGGAGGATGCGAGTTATGGAGGTGTTGCGGAGGGACGCGAGGCGAGGTGAGGAGATGCGAGAACCTTGTGAGGCGAAAGAGGCAATGCAAGGCGAGGTTAGGCCGATGCGAGGCGAGGGAGTGGCAATGCAAAACTGGTGAGGATGCGGGTTTTCTTTGGTTCAAATTGGAGGGATCCGAGCTTCCGGCTTAGAGGAATTTGAATGAATCGGGCGGTGCCCACTTGTTAGACCTAGCCCTAAGTGATCTCTACGGGGACTGTTGGGCCCCGGACCCCACCAGCGCTGCGCCCGGACCCACTGATGGTTCGGCTTCGGCTCGGCTGACAGCTCGCCTTCTGTAGGAGTTATAGTGCAGAACATCGTAACAGATATTCTCGGCCCAAAAGAGGTCATCTGATTGGAGTTTCAGACCTGTTTAAGTTTAAGACGTGACTTCGATCAAATTGCTTTGCGCTTTCTGACGATGTTCTTGACGCTTGAGCACGTTGCTAATCAGGAACTTAACGTGTGACAGCTTTAATAAAAAAGTGTGTCAACATTCCCCTTTCAAACCACATCCAACCAAATATCCCTCTAGTTATTTTCAATAAAAGTTCACATTTCAAACTTGTACTTTGGCGACAAAAATTTTGAGCAATTTTAGTAAAAATCCAATATTTAAAATACTACAAAAACATAAATGGCAAATCTCCAATATATACAGACTCCCTTTCTTCACTTTGTTTTGCGTGAAAATAATAGCAAAAAGGTGGAGAACAAAATTTTGAAAAATATTTTTTGGATACTTTTGGAGGAATTTGGTGAAACTAGGTTTTAGAGATGGGACACCGTCTAATAGGTTTAAAAAGAACCGTTGCTTGTTTCTCTTCAGAAATAAGGAGGTAGACTGGACCGCTTAGGCACCTCTATCCTGCTTAGCCTAAATGCATGATGGCCATGTTTCTTCACTCGACCCAGCTCAACAAGTAACGGTGAAAACCTATACATTGTCAGTGCATAGACCCATGGTTCAACGTTTCACCTACCAGCCCGATCGATCTCACTAATAGAAGCGCCCTGTCCATTTTAACAAAACTGACAGATTGGTCTCCCTTACGAAGGATAAATGCAATCAAGGTGGGTTACTTTGGGGGGATGAAGTCTGATGGAGTTTGATTTGGCTGACCGGCAAAATTGTCTAGTCTATGGGTGCGTTCTTTTTTAAACTGAAATGAGCGTATGAAAGGAGGCTAGGAAAGGGCAAGCTCGTAAAAGGGAAATGCTTTTTTTTTACGAAAGAGACAACGCAAAAGAGGCAAAGTTATTATTTTATTATTTGTTTATGCTATTATTTTGTTTATGTTAATTATTTTTAAATACATAACACGACATACGAAATAAAAATTTATAGTTTAGAATTCACAATACAAACGCATAAATGAAAGTACCAAATAACAAATGTATAAAATAAAATGCGGATAAAACAAACTACATGAGCTTTCTCAACTTGGTAACAACATAAATAATAGCCTTTCTAAGATGTCCGGGGTCGTCCATCAAGGTATGCAAAAGATTATAACATTTGTTGTCATTCTCAGTCAAGTAAATCGCAACCTCTCATTGCTCATAATCGTCGTCATCTTGTTTCCCTTCAATGCATATAGCAATAGTCAAATCATGCGAAGAACTGCCAACAACTCTAGAAGAATCACCAATTGACCGCTGTTTAGACGCTCTGCGGCTGATGATCCCCTTAGCATCACCCCAAAGATAATCGTCATAAATATGTCTTTGAACTATATCTGAACTGGGAGATTTTATGAAATAATGAACTGACATTTGTCAGTTTGCATGCAGCCATCAAAAACCACATTCAGCTACCTAAAACGAGCAGGGGAGATATATCTGTATTTGTAACACCCCACCTCCGCCAATGCCACTCTTGCAAGGACATTAGCTTTGGAGGGGCGTTAAACAAGGTAAACATGCATGCAGATATCACAAGACAGAACATATAAGTAAAACAGAGTAGTAAAGCAGCGGATAAAACTTAGCATTTCAAAACCATAGTCATGTTACAACAAAGTACTTGGTCATTATTTTCCAACAACAAAGTCTAGATAAAAGCATAAACTGAAATACATAAAGTACTATCCCCAAAATGAAGTGATAAACCATAGCTAGCTCAATGTCCAAAACCGTACATGAGCAAATCCAGTAAGCAAGCTGTAAAGATCCAAGCTAAGCTCCAATGTTCCCACCCTGAGAACCTGAGGGGGGGGGGGGAAACGGAAGAAAAGAGGCGAAAGAAAACAGGTCAGTCAAAAAGACTGGTAAGCTCTACTACTATCTGTCTATGAACTAGTAAAGTTAACTGGCATGAGAAGCTGAGATGAACATAAGGATAACAACATACTGGCATGATGATTGACTAACAAGATAGATAAAGGTGTCATCGCATAGTTAAGGTTAAGTTTTGCACCACGGGTGTACTAGCATTCTAACATGTCAAGTAAAAACAAGAATTGATCCCTTGGCCCAAGCTTGGCCCATCATCATGAGGTGACCTAAATTAAGGTCCAACTACACGGTCTAGTCGATCGGCTCCCTATAAGCCTAACTCGTCAAGTGTCGGTGTCATACGGCCCAAACATGCAATGTAGTTAAACTGCGCTAGGTACACCCTAGGGTGTATCAAGTCCTAGGGTGTCAACCTCAGACACGAATCAAGTATGCGCAGTCTAGATCTACTGGTACCCGTGCCTGATTCTCCAACTCCGGACTATGTGCACGACCATAGTCCGCCTGGACCTACACCGGCGTACCTACTCAGCCGTCGTTTTGGTCGCTTACATGTCAGCCCAGTAATCGTGCCCCACCCTAGCCTAGTCCTAGGGTCTTATGATACTATCAAGAGGGTTACTGCTGAAAAGGACCACGCAACTAGGATTTCCTTAACGGGTTAAATGTGGTTAACCCGATCCAAACGTGGATTAAATTGGTTAAGTATACCCAAGGTTCGTGACTTAACCCCGATTAACCCATCCAGCCCAAATTGATTAAGTATTAAGTGGACCATGACTTAACCCTAACCAGGAGGCATTAATTAACTTAATGTGCTTTAACCTCTCACATTAGACTTTGTTGTGGTTACTAGTTAAGCCGGGAGGGTCCGGGTAGCTTTACACCACAACTTGGTCTAACCTCGGGTTCGAGCACAACATGACCAACTTCTCACATTGGGTCCTATTGTTTGTAGCCACTAGTTAAGCCGGGCGGGTCCGGGTAGATTTATGCTACAAACTCAACCCAACCTCGAGTTGGCCACACTCATATTTTCTAAGTGTCATGTCCATTATGTTTCCAAAACATAATTACAAGTTAACATATCACGTTATGTTATAAAAATCATGTTCATGTCATAATTTTACCCAACCCCAACGTAATCCCATCGTTTACATAATCGCAACAACGCATAAAGGGTAAAATAGGGAACTTGGCATAATCATGACAAAAAGGTGTTGAAGCCACAAGTTTATCATGGTGGCATATGAGATGTACATATGTTCATATACTTGCATATTGCATTGTTAGGCTTCAAAAGCATGCATAAAACCAAACTTAGCATATGAGTGATACATGGTGATAAATGACATGTAGAAGTTGCTAGAAGTTCGCATTTAGCCTCACATGCAAGTTATCATAAGGGATATGATAACTTTCATGTTGCCAAAATGCAACCTTTGATACAAAGCTTGGAGCTTTATGCTCACAACATCAAGTTTAACTTGCATAACATAGCAATATGTGTCATACATAATGATTAAACCAACTTGCATAGCATAATGATTAACCAAACTTGCATATCATAATAATCAACCAAACTTGCATATCATAATGATCAACCAAACTTGCATATCATAATGATCAACCCCAAACTTGCATCATTCATTTAACTTTAGAGTTCAATAAAAAGAAAGTAGAAAAGGGCTTACTACGCTATGAAGACACAAATGAATATTTATTATAAAGATTGAGACGAAGCCCTTATGCAAGCACCAAAATATGAAAGCCCCAATTGAAAAACCCTTGCGCCAAATCAATAAAAATCCTTGCTTTGAAATAGAAATGTTGCAACTTGACTTGAATGCAAACTAAGAACACTCATACAAGTTTGAAAGCACTTGTATGAACTCACAATCTCTCATAGAAATAGGCTTAGGAATTTTAGCATGAGAGTGGAGGCCATGAGAGGAACAAATTTGACATAGTTTAGTTGTAGGATTGAATAATGGTGATTTAGGCTAGGTTTAGGGGTCTTTTTATAGAGGATTAGGATAGTATTAGCCATAGGATTAACCCTAGATTCAATCCAAGCCATCAAAGCATGTCTTGGGGAAGAAGTCAAGTGTAGGAACCATCTAGGGCCTTTAGATTAAAGCTGAACCATGAGAACCATTCAAATGCAAAATCTGCATTTCAGCGAATCGGCCCACGGGTTGACAGCCAAACACCCTGGATTAACCCCTAGTCGACCCAGCGAGCTCGGGTCGACCTCAAAAATCGGCCGGTTCGGTTATTCCCCTCTCCCAATTCGCTGTTTTGAACATTTTTGCATATTTATTTATTAAATTTTCAATTATATATATATATATATATCAATATATATATATATATATATATATTTCTCTGCGCAACCCATTTCACTTAATTAAGTATACTTTAATTTGTGAATTTTTATGTTCAAATTACGGGGTGTTACAGTATTTGTGGTACCTCTAGTCAGATGTATCCCACCACTCGTCGGATTGTGACGAGAAGGAATTTCGCTCGGTCCGAACCAGTCGCTAAACCGATCCAGGCCGTTCGAAACGCCCTATCGTTTGAGAACAGGACACAACAGAACGCATATAAAAGAACATTTCATTGTATATTACAACAATGCATCAGATTACAAGAATATACAGAGTATTAATGAATAAATATTACACAGAAATATCAGAGTTTTAAATTACATTTAAATACATAGCAGCGGAAAATAATACAATACACAACTAGAATGAGATACATGGATACAAAGCTTTCCGGATATCGTTCCAGCTGTAAACCAGGATCCTGTGAATATAAATCTGCAAAACCGAAACTACTAGCTGCCCGTGTCAAAAATAGGGGCACCCAGAGTTTAGGTTAAAACAATAAACTCCAGGTCAGTCATGTGACTGGTGTGAGAACTAAAACAGTTATAATTCTTTATTTTAAAGTTCGGTAAATCAAGGGACCACGCCGTATAACACGGAACGGGTTTCCTCCCAATAATACCAGTGCATAAAACAAACAGCGCAACGCTAAATAAAGAAAAATGAAGCTGTTATAAGACCCAGGTCCCATCACACAATGCAACGCAGCCGAGGATAGGGTTTTCCCTTATAACAGCCAAAGAATGCTTGATACGTTGAAAACAAATCGTTTGATACTATTATAAGTGCATAGTGTATAAAACAACTTCAAATCATAAGTATCAATCATAGGCGGCATGAGCGTCCCATGCCACTATGTCGCCATGTATAGGTTTACAAATAAAACCGCAAATTTACGTATTTGGAAATTGGATTTCCATCTATGAACCGAGGCAAAAGATAGTCCTCCACCGCTTCGAGACGCTCTAGCCCGTGTCTCAGGACCCAGACACAGGTGGGCCCTTGGATCCTCAGGGCCGGTCCACCGATGTGGATTAAAATGCCTGAACATGCGTTTCCCCGCCCTATGGGGCGTAGGTGAGCCAACTAAATGACTCCATCGGTTCGAGAACGACCGATCAATCCGAGGCGCCTCGCAACAGCAACAACCACATAAGTCAAACTCGTCAGGGCGTGTAAAACCACTGACGCCACTTCTAGCTAGAAAGAAACGCATGCCCTCCCTGACGTCCTCTCCCGTTTTTGGTTCATACCGGGTGTGAAACTCGCGAAGCAAACGTTACACAAAGCTACGCCACAAAGGCCTTGCTTTGATCATCACCACAAGACTTTGCTTTTCAACAGAAGCCTCGATCAATTGCCACTTAGGCATGCCACACAGGCAATTCACTCCATGCGTTTGATATCCATCAATATATAACCCCTGAGCTCGTACGTCTCAGAGAAGGGCGTTAAGCAAGAGAATAAATTCTCCGCCGCCAAACAGATATATATTTAATAGAGATCAATCACGCGGACTAAAATCCAATGTCAGACACACAGTCCATTTACAAGTTCGTTCTGGGTCTGAACGAAACCGGAGGCACCTAGTACCCCGCATATCCATCGATCTCCAAGTACGTCTGGACGATCACTAACTGTTTCCATCTTCTTGGGTGTACAGCCCAATCAAGATCATCAGTAATTACCCAAACGACGTGAAAACCTCCGGTCTTCGACCATCGTCTTCATCTTCGACTTATCGTCGTATCAGTTATTCAGAATGGGATAAACCCGGTCTTTCCGAATAACTCGCGTATATTTTAAATAAGTGTTACACAAACACAACATACGCCTCATTCCAATTCATCAGTCACTAACCGTAAATTAATCAAGAGAATAATTCCCCAAATATTAACCCCGAAGGCCGAAACCAACATCAGATCAATATCCAGGAAACCGTTCTGCTTGACTAACCGACAGTTAGTTTCTGATTTCACATTCATAGGGAAAGGTTCCCATTAATTTTATCCAAGATAAATTCCTGGAATTTATTCTCTAATCTTCTTTTGAATTTCGATTCAACTAGTCGGGATTAACGAAACTTACCGAAGTAATCATTTGTTTTAATTTCCCAATCCCAACCTATTAATCCCATGAAGTAAAACTGGTAATACTTCATATCTAACACCACAGTGTTATCGGTAAATTCAATTACCATTTCACGTTCAAATCTAATTAAAGATTTAACTATCGCCTGGAGCAAAACTGGTGATACTCCATTTCGATTATTTCAATCCAATTAAAGATTCATTAAAACTCCACTTAGTTTTAATCTGTGACTGGGTTAAAGAATCAGTGTCATTTAAAACACGGTTCACGATAAACCCAAAATCACATTCCATTAATTATCGGATTAAAGAACGAGTGTTATTTAAAACACTGTTCACGATAAACCCAAAAATCAATATCAATTCAATTCCAATTAAATATCATTTAATTGGTACACTTCATTAAATCTAAATAAAAAGATTTAATCTTTTCTCAACTGGGTTCAAGAACAGTGTTAGTGAAGACACCGTTCACGACAAACCCAAATCACATTCGATATTCAATACAAGGCTCTGAATAGAAAATATATCGGCTTATATTCAATATCAAATCCTACGACTAACAAATGTCGTATTGGAAATAACGATATAAATATATATCTTTCAAATTTCCATATCAACATCTGTATAATCTCGAATCCCAACATCGAAATATTCCGGAGACAATTTCGATTCAAATCCATTCCAATGCAATCATTGGAAATTTTGGTTATTTTTAAAACCCTTTACGAATTCAATTTATTTATTTAAAAATAAATAGAATTATAAATCTAGTTCAAAACTAGTTCAATTCGATAAAAATCTATTTTTATCTTTTCAAATATGGAGTTTTTCATCCCAATTCTTCTCAAATCATTTCTTATGATTTTACACAAATTATTACTATTTTTAATAATTTTATCAAGGCCCGTACAGTCGATTTCCAACAATGGCCATCGAACTGCACTTACAACGACCTTTTTCGAATTTGATTTGGACGTATCTCCAAATCCAACCGTTAGATTTCAAATTTCTAACTTTCGTTAGAAAGCTCTTTTCGATACGAACCCAACGGTTCCGGTTTTAGGAGAATCCGACGGTCGGATCTCCCGTAATGTCCATTTGAAATAAATGGTCGAAATTCACGAACTGCCGCAGCGCGGCGCGTTCTATTCAGGCCATTATATTATATATATAATATATATAATATATATTTCGTCGATTTCTATTTAAAACGAATTATATAAATAGTTTTAAAATTCGTTTCTAAATCTATTTCAACTTCCATTTCAATTCAAATCGAAATTGAATTCTTCTTTATAAATTCGTTTTAAAATTCATTTCTATTCAATTCAAATTTCAATTCAATTCAATTCATTTCAATTTGCTTTCAATTCAATTTGAAATCGTTTTCAATTCATTTCATTTCGAACTCGTTTTCAATTCAAATTCATTTCGAAATCGTTTTGATCGATATAAATATCGTTCACGTCAAAATGGCGTCAATCTAATCAACACGGCTTCATAAATTCCTATTTTCAAATATTCTATTTCAAAATAGTTGTTATTATCAAAATATTTCGTTCAACACATGACCAATCTCAAAGGATGAGTACTGTCAACACATGAACTTTTATTTTATAATGATAAAGATGTAAATTTTATTACTAAAATATTTCGTTCAACACATGACCAATCTCAATGAATGAGTACTGTCAACACATGAACTTTTATTTTATAATGATAAAGATGTAAATTTTATTACTAAAATATTTCGTTCAACACATGACCAATCTCAATGAATGAGTACTGTCAACACATGAACTTTTATTTTATAATATTCTTTATTTTTCAAATTGGAATGAGGCCCAATCAATTACCATATAAAGTTAATTATATGGATTTTCATACAACACATGTATATCATAGCATTGAAAAATAATCAACCATCAACCAAAGTGCACTACACTGTATAAGCATCAAATATAGATATTCAACGCTTATAACAGCCTGTCAATCGATCGATCGACATATTTAATCAATCAGGATGAGTGAACTTCAAATTTCATCCCAACACCCGTGTGGGGTTTCAAACAATCAAACACCTATTTTATTTGTGCTGTTGGGCGATGTGTAAAATTTATCGTCCCAATCAATGTCCTTCAAATAAGTGTACATAAACAAACCGTCCGGTTTGTAAATGAATATTTTATTTTATTCACTTTCACTATATTCATATTCACGTTAAAAATTATATTTTTAACGATAAAACATTTTATTCCAACATATGAATTTCTATTCAGTTCATTCTTTAATAAAATGATATTTTTAATTTTCTAACTTATTTTAGAAAATTTCGGCGGCATAACGGCACGATACTAGAAACGGGACGAGGCCTAGCCTTATCCCCGGTCTAGTGAAGGCCCACGCCATTCACACATCAATCAAATCAATTTCGTTATGCAAACCACAAAATTTGGAGTAAGAGTCTAACCTAGCCTTACCCCTTCGCCTTATAACGGCGCACGTCTAATCCTAACCAATTTATCGATTCGATTTTTCACACCACAAACCACATTCAAACCAATATCGCAATCAATAACCAAACAGCCAAACAAACAAGTCCATGGTCTGTGGACGATTGTGTCGGGTGCTACTAAGCACCGTTTGCATCCTAGTATATATATATATATAACTAGAAAATAAATTGAAAGGTGAGAAATTCTCACCTATAGCAATCCTAGCTCCACGGCTCTTCATTTGCAGAAGCCTTCGTCGTTTCGCCTTTTTGTCACCCTCGTTATCCGCTTTCACTACATATGCAAGAATCAAACTTTTACTTCGCTTTTCAATATATAAAAATCACATTTTTATTTCGATTTTCAATATATAAAAATCATATTTTTATTTCGATTTTCAATATATAAAAATCATATTTTTATTTCGATTTTCAATATATAAAAATCATATTTTTATTTCGATTTTCAATATATAAAAATCATTTTTTTACTTCAAAGTTCAATATATAAAAATCGAATTTTTACTTCAAAGTTCAATATATAAAAATCGAATTTTTACTTCAAAGTTCAATATATAAAAATCGAATTTTTACTTCAAAGTTCAATATATATAAAAATCGAATTTTTACTTCAAAGTTCAATATATAAAAATCGAATTTTTACTTCAAAGTTCAATATATATAAAAATCGAATTTTTACTTCAAAGTTCAATATATAAAAATCGAATTTTTACTTCAAAGTTCAATATATAAAAATCGAATTTTTAACTCAAAGTTCAATATATAAAAAAATTATATTTTTAAGCCGCTAAGATCTAATTTTTATCTCGTCAAAAATCTTATTTTTCCTACAACAAAATTCTAAACTTTTTCTACCTCCTACGAATTCAAAATTCCTTCGAATAAAAATCATATTTTCATGATTAAAAATCAAAGCTTTAAGAGAAAAAGAAAAATCTAATCTTTTTAACCAATAAAAATCAAACCTTTTTATTAATAAAAACTTAACTTTAAAATGATAAAAATCTATAATTTCTACTTATAAAAATCAGTTTTATATACTTAAAAAAAAAAAATCAGTTTAAATCCTTTTATAAAATCAGTTTTAATTTCTTTTTAAAAAAAACATTTTATATTTCTTTTAAAAATCAGTTTTCATTTCTTTTAAAAGAAATAACAGTTTTTTTTATGCTTTTTAAATTCTGAATTTCAGAATTGAAAAAATAAATAAATAAATAAAATAAAGTAAAAACTTACTGCATCGAAGAAGGGGGGGGCATCGATGGTCACCTCGGTGCTGGCTTCGAGGTATGGCGCGGTTGCTCAGGTAAGGGCGGTTGCTCTCGAGGGGGGGGGTCGTGGAATAGCATCGGGGTGCGTAAAAGGGGGGGGAAGAGGGGAAGGGGAGGCGAGCGGCGGTGATTGGGTGGAGGCGTCGATCGCCTGGAGCGATTCTTTTTTTTTTTTTTTTACTTTTGATTTCTGTTTGAACGTGGGGGGGGGGGGCCAGAGAGATAAAGGGAGGAGGGGATATTTTTTTTTATTATTATTTAATTAATTAATTTATCACTAAAAAGCAACTTTTATTTACGACCTCTAAACGAGGCCCACCGCCTGTCGTCCATAGCGTTTTACCCCCATTCCGAACACAATGGGATATGTATCGCAAGCTGATTTGACTGTTACAATCAGTTTCCGTTAAATTTACATTTAAATCACTTTATTGAATTTTAAACGTACATTTCAAATTACCGGGGCCACATACGAACACGAAAAATTCCAGAAAAATATTTTCTAGCTTCGTATTGACGATACGGTCCTAACAAAACTAGTTTCGTCGAATTCTGAGACCGTTAGAAAAATGGCCATTTTCCAGTCGATTAAAATCTACTGAAACTGGTCAAACGCGTTTTCTTTTGCCACGCTCACATATTGATTCGAAAAATTATGAAATTTGGAATCTAGCAATAACTTTACACCACGGACCCAACAAAACTGGTTTCGTCGAAATCCGAGGTCATTTGCAAAATGTCCATTTTTAAGGGCCTTATATATATAAAAATATATATAAATTCCACAGCGACTATTCAGAATTTTCAACTGGACATATCTTTTGATTCCCGCTACGAACTTTTGATTTTTCGGATTCGTTGGAAAGATATTCACTATTAGATTCCATTATTTTTGGTTTCACTAAAATCCGGATTGTTTTGCACCCGGTACGTTCAAATGAAGTTTGAAATCGAATTATCGAACTACCGCGCCATTTTCAATTCTATTTATAATTATATATAAATATTTTATATTCTAACGACGACGCGTATAAATATATACGTTCGAATTATATTCAAAATAAATTTTCGTCGATATTATTTAAAATAATTCATTTTAAATATTCAAAATTCGCTAAAATTGCCAAAATAAAAATTTTAAACTGGCCCAGATTTTCCGGGTTGTTACAATCTCCCCCACTTAAAACTTTTCGTCCCCGAAAAGGAACAAAGTCGAAAGTGGTTTGATTAATCAACTCTACGTTCGATCTGGCTTCCTTTCTCCAACTTTTTAGTTTCTGAGAATTTTCAAAAATTTCAAAAATTTGGCTAACACCCTAAATTTTTGAAAAATTTCGCCATAACCTCCCCTGCACCGGGAGCATCGGGGAATTTCAAATAGCTTCCCCGGTCCTTCAGATCTCAAAAAGAAAAAGAAAAAGCCAAGCGGCTAGCCAATAGGCTCACAAAATCATCATCACCCAAACAAAACAGTAAATTATGTAGTAAACATGTACCTATTTGTCGGGCAAACAAATTTTATTCTCTGGCTCTAGCCTCCTTGCTATGACCTGTTCAATATATATATATGCATATGCAAGCAATTGCGACCAATTTCCATACAATTCATTATTTGGTTCAATTAGGCATAATGGTTCAAAATTATCAAACAAATAAACAAACAACACAAACATCAATCCATTAGTGAATTAGAGTTTCAAATGCATAACTTTGATATATAGTCAAAAATCAGATTTTTGATGCCAAATCACAACAATAGGCCCTATCTAATTTTGGTTCTCACACCAGTCTAATGGAAATATATAGATATTACACGTTCGTCACTCGAATATAAATTCTGATGATGATATATCAATCATCAGAATCACTCCCGGGCGACTAGAGCGTAATTCTATATCCATCCAGTATATTAAAATCTCGAATACACGCGGATCAGACGTATACGCAAAATCTATATATACTGGATTGTCCACATCAATATAAATAAATAATCAAATACGAATAATTGATTTTTAATTTTCAAAACAAAAATTGTTTTCATTTGAAAAATATACTCTTCACACTCGTTCTAGGATACTACTGATCCTATCTCTAACGAGTCACTCCCATTGGATATTACTAACCCAATATCTGATGAATTCTTTCGTACAGTTCTAATGTGTCTTGTTCTCTGAGCTTTGTAAACCAAAGCTCTGATGCCAAATGTGACGAGAAGGAATTTCGCTCGGTCCGAACCAGTCGCTAAACCGATCCAGGCCGTTCGAAACGCCCTATCGTTTGAGAACAGGACACAACAGAACGCATATAAAAGAACATTTCATTGTATATTACAACAATGCATCAGATTACAAGAATATACAGAGTATTAATGAATAAATATTACACAGAAATATCAGAGTTTTAAATTACATTTAAATACATAGCAGCGGAAAATAATACAATACACAACTAGAATGAGATACACGGATACAAAGCTTTCCGGATATCGTTCCAGCTGTAAACCAGGATCCTGTGAATATAAATCTGCAAAACCGAAACTACTAGCTGCCCATGTCAAAAATAGGGGCACCCAGAGTTTAGGTTAAAACAATAAACTCCAGGTCAGTCATGTGACTGGTGTGAGAACTAAAACAGTTATAATTCTTTATTTTAAAGTTCGGTAAATCAAGGGACCACGCCGTATAACACGGAACGGGTTTCCTCCCAAGAATACCAGTGCATAAAACAAACAGCGCAATGCTAAATAAAGAAAAATGAAGCTGTTATAAGACCCAGGTCCCATCACACAATGCAACGCAGCCAAGGATAGGGTTTTCCCTTATAACAGCCAAAGAATGCTTGATACGTTGAAAACAAATCGTTTGATACTATTATAAGTGCATAGTGTATAAAACAACTTCAAATCATAAGTATCAATCATAGGCGGCATGAGCGTCCCATGCCACTATGTCGCCATGTATAGGTTTACAAATAAAACCGCAAAGTTACGTATTTGGAAATTGGATTTCCATCTATGAACCGAGGCAAAAGATAGTCCTCCACCGCTTCGAGACGCTCTAGCCCGTGTCTCAGGACCCAGACACAGGTGGGCCCTTGGATCCTCAGGGCCGGTCCACCGATGTGGATTAAAATGCCTGAACATGCGTTTCCCCGCCCTATGGGGCGTAGGTGAGCCAACTAAATGACTCCATCGGTTCGAGAACGACCGATCAATCCGAGGCGCCTCGCAACAGCAACAACCACATAAGTCAAACTCGTCAGGGCGTGTAAAACCACTGACGCCACTTCTAGCTAGAAAGAAACGCATGCCCTCCCTGACGTCCTCTCCCGTTTTTGGTTCATACCGGGTGTGAAACTCGCGAAGAAAACGTTACACAAAGCTACGCCACAAAGGCCTTGCTTTGATCATCACCACAAGACTTTGCTTTTCAACAGAAGCCTCGATCAATTGCCACTTAGGCATGCCACACAGGCAATTCACTCCATGCGTTTGATATCCATCAATATATAACCCCTGAGCTCGTACGTCTCAGAGAAGGGCGTTAAGCAAGAGAATAAATTCTCCGCCGCCAAACAGATATATATTTAATAGAGATCAATCACGCGGACTAAAATCCAATGTCAGACACACAGTCCATTTACAAGTTCGTTCTGGGTCTGAACGAAACCGGAGGCACCTAGTACCCCGCATATCCATCGATCTCCAAGTACGTCTGGACGATCACTAACTGTTTCCATCTTCTTGGGTGTACAGCCCAATCAAGATCATCAGTAATTACCCAAACGACGTGAAAACCTCCGGTCTTCGACCATCGTCTTCATCTTCGACTTATCGTCGTATCAGTTATTCAGAATGGGATAAACCCGGTCTTTCCGAATAACTCGCGTATATTTTAAATAAGTGTTACACAAACACAACATACGCCTCATTCCAATTCATCAGTCACTAACCGTAAATTAATCAAGAGAATAATTCCCCAAATATTAACCCCGAAGGCCGAAACCAACATCAGATCAATATCCAGGAAACCGTTCTGCTTGACTAACCGACAGTTAGTTTCTGATTTCACATTCATAGGGAAAGGTTCCCATTAATTTTATCCAAGATAAATTCCTGGAATTTATTCTCTAATCTTCTTTTGAATTTCGATTCAACTAGTCGGGATTAACGAAACTTACCGAAGTAATCATTTGTTTTAATTTCCCAATCCCAACCTATTAATCCCATGAAGTAAAACTGGTAATACTTCATATCTAACACCACAGTGTTATCGGTAAATTCAATTACCATTTCACGTTCAAATCTAATTAAAGATTTAACTATCGCCTGGAGCAAAACAGGTGATACACCATTTCGATTATTTCAATCCAATTAAAGATTCATTAAAACTAGGGGTGGCAATTAGACCCGACCCGATGGACCCGGACCCGACCCAACGGGTCTCGGTTCTAGGCGGGTCGGGTTTTGTCGGGTCTAAAGTATACATTTCCAAAATCTGGACCCGACCCGACCCGAGCTTCGGTTCGGGTCGGGTCGGGTTGAAGCTCGGGTCGGTTCGGGTCGGTTCGGGTCCGATTAAATAATAGCACTAAAAATACATATATTTCAATGTTTTTTGGTCGGGTCTATGCGGGTCGGGTCTATGCGGGTCGGGTTTGATCGGGTCTTGATGGTATTTTTCATCACCTAGACCCGACCCGAGACCCATCGGGTTCGGTTCGGGTTCGGGTTTTTTCGGGTCGGGTCGGTTCGGGTTTTCGGTTACCGGTTCTAATTGCCAGCCCTAATTAAAACTCCACTTAGTTTTAATCTGTGACTGGGTTAAAGAATCAGTGTCATTTAAAACACGGTTCACGATAAACCCAAAATCACATTCCATTAATTATCGGATTAAAGAACGAGTGTTATTTAAAACACTGTTCACGATAAACCCAAAAATCAATATCAATTCAATTCCAATTAAATATCATTTAATTGGTACACTTCATTAAATCTAAATAAAAAGATTTAATCTTTTCTCAACTGGGTTCAAGAACAGTGTTAGTGAAGACACCGTTCACGACAAACCCAAATCACATTCGATATTCAATACAAGGCTCTGAATAGAAAATATATCGGCTTATATTCAATATCAAATCCTACGACTAACAAATGTCGTATTGGAAATAACGATATAAATATATATCTTTCAAATTTCCATATCAACATCTGTATAATCTCGAATCCCAACATCGAAATATTCCGGAGACAATTTCGATTCAAATCCATTCCAATGCAATCATTGGAAATTTTGGTTATTTTTAAAACCTTTTTCGAATTCAATTTATTTATTTAAAAATAAATAGAATTATAAATCTAGTTCAAAACTAGTTCAATTCGATAAAAATCTATTTTTATCTTTTCAAATATGGAGTTTTTCATCCCAATTCTTCTCAAATCATTTCTTATGATTTTACACAAATTATTACTATTTTTAATAATTTTATCAAGGCCCGTACAGTCGATTTCCAACAATGGCCATCGAACTGCACTTACAACGACCTTTTTCGAATTTGATTTGGACGTATCTCCAAATCCAACCGTTAGATTTCAAATTTCTAACTTTCGTTAAAAACTCTTTTCGATACGAACCCAACGGTTCCGGTTTTAGGAGAATCCGACGGTCGGATCTCCCGTAATGTCCATTTGAAATAAATGGTCGAAATTCACGAACTGCCGCAGCGCGGCGTGTTCTATTCAGGCCATTATATTATATATATAATATATATAATATATATTTCGTCGATTTCTATTTAAAACGAATTATATAAATAGTTTTAAAATTCGTTTCTAAATCTATTTCAACTTCCATTTCAATTCAAATCGAAATTGAATTCTTCTTTATAAATTCGTTTTAAAATTCATTTCTATTCAATTCAAATTTCAATTCAATTCAATTCATTTCAATTTGCTTTCAATTCAATTTGAAATCGTTTTCAATTCATTTCATTTCGAACTCGTTTTCAATTCAAATTCATTTCGAAATCGTTTTGATCGATATAAATATCGTTCACGTCAAAATGGCGTCAATCTAATCAACACGGCTTCATAAATTCCTATTTTCAAATATTCTATTTCAAAATAGTTGTTATTATCAAAATATTTCGTTCAACACATGACCAATCTCAAAGGATGAGTACTGTCAACACATGAACTTTTATTTTATAATGATAAAGATGTAAATTTTATTACTAAAATATTTCGTTCAACACATGACCAATCTCAATGAATGAGTACTGTCAACACATGAACTTTTATTTTATAATGATAAAGATGTAAATTTTATTACTAAAATATTTCGTTCAACACATGACCAATCTCAATGAATGAGTACTGTCAACACATGAACTTTTATTTTATAATATTCTTTATTTTTCAAATTGGAATGAGGCCCAATCAATTACCATATAAAGTTAATTATATGGATTTTCATACAACACATGTATATCATAGCATTGAAAAATAATCAACCATCAACCAAAGTGCACTACACTGTATAAGCATCAAATATAGATATTCAACGCTTATAACAGCCTGTCAATCGATCGATCGACATATTTAATCAATCAGGATGAGTGAACTTCAAATTTCATCCCAACACCCGTGTGGGGTTTCAAACAATCAAACACCTATTTTATTTGTGCTGTTGGGCGATGTGTAAAATTTATCGTCCCAATCAATGTCCTTCAAATAAGTGTACATAAACAAACCGTCCGGTTTGTAAATGAATATTTTATTTTATTCACTTTCACTATATTCATATTCACGTTAAAAATTATATTTTTAACGATAAAACATTTTATTCCAACATATGAATTTCTATTCAGTTCATTCTTTAATAAAATGATATTTTTAATTTTCTAACTTATTTTAGAAAATTTCGGCGGCATAACGGCACGATACTAGAAACGGGACGAGGCCTAGCCTTATCCCCGGTCTAGTGAAGGCCCACGCCATTCACACATCAATCAAATCAATTTCGTTATGCAAACCACAAAATTTGGAGTAAGAGTCTAACCTAGCCTTACCCCTTCGCCTTACAACGGCGCACGTCTAATCCTAACCAATTTATCGATTCGATTTTTCACACCACAAACCACATTCAAACCAATATCGCAATCAATAACCAAACAGCCAAACAAACAAGTCCATGGTCTGTGGACGATTGTGTCGGGTGCTACTAAGCACCGTCTGCATCCTAGTATATATATATAACTAGAAAATAAATTGAAAGGTGAGAAATTCTCACCTATAGCAATCCTAGCTCCACGGCTCTTCATTTGCAGAAGCCTTCGTCGTTTCGCCTTTTTGTCACCCTCGTTATCCGCTTTCACTACATATGCAAGAATCGAACTTTTACTTCGCTTTTCAATATATAAAAATCACATTTTTATTTCGATTTTCAATATATAAAAATCATATTTTTATTTCGATTTTCAATATATAAAAATCATATTTTTATTTCGATTTTCAATATATAAAAATCATATTTTTATTTCGATTTTCAATATATAAAAATCATTTTTTTACTTCAAAGTTCAATATATAAAAATCGAATTTTTACTTCAAAGTTCAATATATAAAAATCGAATTTTTACTTCAAAGTTCAATATATAAAAATCGAATTTTTACTTCAAAGTTCAATATATATAAAAATCGAATTTTTACTTCAAAGTTCAATATATAAAAATCGAATTTTTACTTCAAAGTTCAATATATATAAAAATCGAATTTTTACTTCAAAGTTCAATATATAAAAATCGAATTTTTACTTCAAAGTTCAATATATAAAAATCGAATTTTTAACTCAAAGTTCAATATATAAAAAAATTATATTTTTAAGCCGCTAAGATCTAATTTTTATCTCGTCAAAAATCTTATTTTTCCTACAACAAAATTCTAAACTTTTTCTACCTCCTACGAATTCAAAATTCCTTCGAATAAAAATCATATTTTCATGATTAAAAATCAAAGCTTTAAGAGAAAAAGAAAAATCTAATCTTTTTAACCAATAAAAATCAAACCTTTTTATTAATAAAAACTTGACTTTAAAATGATAAAAATCTATAATTTCTACTTATAAAAATCAGTTTTATATACTTAAAAAAAAAAAAATCAGTTTAAATCCTTTTATAAAATCAGTTTTAATTTCTTTTAAAAAAAAACAGTTTATATTTCTTTTAAAAATCAGTTTTCATTTCTTTTAAAAGAAATAACAGTTTTTTTTATGCTTTTTAAATTCTGAATTTCAGAATTGAAAAAAAAAATAAAAAAAAAATAAAGTAAAAACTTACTGCATCGAAGAAGGGGGGGGCATCGATGGTCACCTCGGTGCTGGCTTCGAGGTATGGCGCGGTTGCTCAGGTAAGGGCGGTTGCTCTCGAGGGGGGGGGGGTCGTGGAATAGCATCGGGTGCGTAAAAGGGGGGGGAAGAGGGGAAGGGGAGGCGAGCGGCGGTGATTGGGTGGAGGCGTCGATCGCCTGGTGCGATTCTTTTTTTTTTTTTTACTTTTGATTTCTGTTTGAACGTGGGGGGGGGGGGGGGGGGGCAGAGAGATAAAGGGAGGAGGGGATATTTTTTTTTATTATTATTTAATTAATTAATTTATCACTAAAAAGCAACTTTTATTTACGACCTCTAAACGAGGCCCACCGCCTGTCGTCCATAGCGTTTTACCCCCATTCCGAACACAATGAGATATGTATCGCAAGCTGATTTGACTGTTACAATCAGTTTCCGTTAAATTTACATTTAAATCACTTTATTGAATTTTAAACGTACATTTCAAATTACCGGGGCCACATACGAACACGAAAAATTCCAGAAAAATATTTTCTAGCTTCGTATTGACGATACGGTCCTAACAAAACTAGTTTCGTCGAATTCTGAGACCGTTAGAAAAATGGCCATTTTCCAGTCGATTAAAATCTACTGAAACTGGTCAAACGCGTTTTCTTTTGCCACGCTCACATATTGATTCGAAAAATTATGAAATTTGGAATCTAGCAATAACTTTACACCACGGACCCAACAAAACTGGTTTCGTCGAAATCCGAGGTCATTTGCAAAATGTCCATTTTTAAGGGCCTTATATATATAAAAATATATATATATTCCACAGCGACTATTCAGAATTTTCAACTGGACATATCTTTTGATTCCCGCTACGAACTTTTGATTTTTCGGATTCGTTGGAAAGATATTCACTATTAGATTCCATTATTTTTGGTTTCACTAAAATCCGGATTGTTTTGCACCCGGTACGTTCAAATGAAGTTTGAAATCGAATTATCGAACTACCGCGCCATTTTCAATTCTATTTATAATTATATATAAATATTTTATATTCTAACGACGACGCGTATAAATATATACGTTCGAATTATATTCAAAATAAATTTTCGTCGATATTATTTAAAATAATTCATTTTAAATATTCAAAATTCGCTAAAATTGCCAAAATAAAAATTTTAAACTGGCCCAGATTTTCCGGGTTGTTACACGGATCCACCGCCCGTGTCTTGTTCTTCATTCTAGAAACCATCTGGAATTTGTAACAATTGTTCCATGGGTTCCACTCACATTTCAAATTGTCGAACTTATTTTTTGTTTGCCCAGCGTTGTAATCCAGGCCTGTTTGTTCATTGAACAAGGTAGTAATCTCTTGGTACCATTGTGCGACATGATGAGCACGCATGTCAATATTTTCGAAACAAAACATTGATGAAAGCATTGGTCATGTGGTTGTTTTAGTTGACGATAGTGTGGGGAGTGACTAGACATTTTGGAAAAATCAATTCAGAAAAGTTGAAAAAAATACATATGGAAGGTAAGAATACGAAAAACACAAACAGTGCATTTGCATTTATTTATATGTGGCTGTTGTTCCCATACTCTTAATTAAAATCCATAATCATTAATTATTTGCTTTTAAAACGAAATAACTTTTTTTTAGAAACATCAAATAAACAAACCGTCTTCAAAGTTAAATCACAAATTTTGTTATTGACATGCAATGTACATGTATAAAACATCAAAACCCATTTATTTTAAATTCGACAAAATTTTCATTATTATATTGTTACAAAATGTAGTTAAAAGTCGCATAATTATGTAATTCTACTATCAACTGCATTAGATAGCAGTAGTTTATAGCTGGATTTTTGTAATGTAATTAAAAACTACTGATATTTAACGTAGTTTTAGCTATATTTGTGATATGCAACTACGATTATATTTAATAACAACAGTTTTTACCTGTATTTTTGAAATACAGTTAAAATCTCTACTGTTAAATGCACTTAAAACCTCCATTGTCAAATGCGGTTTATAACCGTATTTGTGAAATACAGTTAAAAACTTCTATAAAAGTTTATTATTTTTATAATTTTGTTTTTAGATATTAATAATGAAGTTCATTGAAAGCTTACTAAATTTTTGATGCAATAGTTAAAACGATTATTAAACCCAGCTAAACTACTAAAAGTTATCACATTTTAAGTATTAAAAATAAATTAGTCATCTAATGCTAATAATTACCAGATGTGATGTTAAAGGGGTAGACACCACCGACTAAGAAACCATTTTACAATTCAATTATCGAGTATGTACCTAAGATTAATATTCTATATCAATGATGTAATAGCTGAGGGCCAAAATATATTGTCCTGATTAGCCATGAACAGCGGTTGAACGGTGGTGTCTTCAGCTGAATTTTTAAGTATTCTTCTATCATCATTGCTATTTATCCAATGTCAGTGGGGACTTGTGTCTTTACATCAAAGCGTACGGAAACTGTAGACTGTAGTTTTTTTAAAAAGTGAGATGCCTACTTAATACATATTCAACGTTAGTCCATACGCTCATTAACAGTCAAAAGTTAGTAATAATATTAATAAACTAAAGATTACTCGTATTAATCTCATAAAAGCTTAACAGCAATAGCGTTATTTATTTAGGGGATTGTTAAAGGGACTCCACTTTTGATTAAGGGGAGAACATTTTTAAGGAGATTCCACCTTTTTTTTATTAAGGGACGATTTGGTTTTTTTATTTTAAAATAAACATGGACCAAACTACCCTTTGTAACCTTAATTAATTAGACATGCAGTGATTAACTATATTTTAATTTGTTAATTAATTTTCATAATTTCAGACTGAGTTTTGGATATGTTTGATATTGACTTTTTTTTATACTTCCCTAGAATCATCTACGTTATTTATATCATCACCAAATAGAAGGTGCATGTAACTGTAATTATCATTTTTTTATTTTTTATCATTATTTTTTTATTTATATATATGAATGATAAATGCATGATTTACACTGGAGTACTGAGATTGTGTGAACTTTGTTTGAATTAGGGGAGTTGAAAGAGGTGGATCTTCGTCTGATTGTTATTTCCTTTTAAGTTGAATTATAGAAGGTCACTATATATTGTTTTTAAATTTATTTTGCAATTTGTAGAGTTAATTATTCATGTATCTTATTAGACTAAGAAGTGTTAATAAGTGATGGTCTGACTTATGCTTAAGTGTTTAAATTTGTATAGTTATGTGGCCGTGTGCATTAATTTTGCTCTTAGGGAGGGGTTGTGTGTTATGTATTTGTATATATATATATATATATGGGTTATGCTGGTGTGAGTTCCTGTGTGTGTATATATGGAGGTATAAGAAAAATATATGGATATTACTGGAATTTTTAATTATAAGATTAAAGGGGACTAACTTATTTTGTCTTTTTCTTAACAATTCATCAAAAATAAAAAAATTGTAGCTCCTTTAACAAAAAATGAGTCTCTTTTAACAATCCTCTGTATTTAATCATACATGTTCCAGTTCGACCGTAAAGCCTCAAAACATAAATTTTAGTGTGCCGCAGCTCATTTTTCCAATATAGTGTTACTAAACAGTGCATCCGTTCGCTATTTTCTGCCGCACATGCAAAATCTAGACATTATAACATCCAATATAGCAACATTAGTATATAAAGACGGATTTAACCAGTTTTCTTTCAAACGAAAATTTCGAAATTCATCTAAACACATATACAGAAAACGAAAAAAAATCATTATTCAAAATCCAGTTGATTTTTTGTCAAAACTAATTTTTTTTTTTTTGTATTTTAGTACAGTGTAAGATATGCATTTGTTATTTTATTAATCAACACAATAGGTTATATAATCTGCATTTTATTAATATTAATGATTTTATTCTACTTGTTATCGTAATAGTTGTTGATTTTATTTGCTTCAATAGCCAAAGTGATGGAAAAAATTTATATTAACTCATTCTTTTCATTTAAGACTGTTGGTTTGTTGATATTAGCAATCGTGAAATGTGAACATTATATAAAAGCTGATATGCGTTCAAAAATAATTTCGAATATAAATCCAGAGATACACAACGAAGGAATCGTAGTTGAGGATAAAATTGCAATTACAGTATTATGTTGTACCATTTGTGAAGCTACAATAAGATGACAACGAAAGGTTGACAAATAACAAACCATAAGCGTGAATGGGAAGGCCAACTTTTAAATTACACACGTTTGTGACGCAACTGCTAACTTAAGCATTGCATAATTGATGTATACCAACAGCATAGTATATTTGATTGATATCACACTTATGGCGAAATTTCCAAACGGAGAGGCCTTGTTTCACTTCATTGTGCGAGTGATTGGAGAATTATGACTTGGAGGCAACTAGACACATAACAGTAAGAAAAATATTAGATATTTTTTGTATACCATCGTTTTGGCTTTTTCTACATGGCAAGTTCCTGAAAGGTTTCAGCGATCAATTGGTATGGTCTGCCAACTATTTCATAGTATTGAAATTTTGTTCTGTTATTGGTCATGGATACTATTAAGTCGATAGAGACCCAGTTTAATAGAATTCCAAAACAAATTTGTTCATCACCATGATATAATCCATTTAAAAAAACTGTATTGGTGCTTCATAAGAAATTTTTTGCCATCTTACGTAACATGCCAACATATACATACAACGATCAAGTACATATTGTTACTGTTACAATGGTTATTCACAACTTCATAAGAATATACAATGCCGGTGATTTTGATTTTATGTCATTCGACGACAATCCTGATCTAGTGCCTGCCGAATGTTTGGAAGAGTATTACAGTATGCGAAACCGCGGAAACAACGACTGAGTACCAATCAAAGAACCGCAACAACAACCAGCGTGGCCCTAGTTCGTGACAGTATACGAAATGAACTAGTTGCTGCGTGAATGCATTAACGTGTACCTGCAATGTATTATATATTTTAAATTCTTCAATTTGTATTCTGCAATTTAAATATTGAAATTTGTATTCTATATTTTACTATCTAGTTAACAAATAAAACTCAAGCAAACAAATAATAAAATAATTACTCTACCCCTTCCAATTTTCTCTTTCGTAAAAAAAGCATTCCTCGTACGCGAAAATTCCCTTCCCCAGCCTCTTCCAAATGTCCTATTCGGTTCGTTTGCAAACACACCCTATGTCATTTCCAATTTACAGTTGGGTTGGAAGCGACCGACCCCAATAGAGGGTCGGTTGCTCATTACGGGTTGCTTTGGCAAGACTAAAGGTTGTTGAAACAACCAAGTTAGTCGGTTAAGATTAACCAGCAAAAAGAAACCCAACTAACAGTAAGAAAAAAATTGTGTCTCGATAGGCTAAAGATAGCCTGTTGAGGCAAAGAAAAATAATAATATATACACTTAGCTAATTAAATGAAAGTCGGCTAAGATGGTTCAATTTGTTTTACTTTATGGGGAGTTGAAGCTCAACCAAACCCGATTTCACCTCCAACAATCCTTGGGTTGGTAACGCTCTTAACATTATAAGTGTTAATAAATTGACAAGTTATCGACTAGCGTGCGATAAAATTTGCATAATATACTAGTGCAGTCAGACTTGTCCATTTTAGTTTTCGAAAACGATACTTATTTTTATGGTTTTCTCATTTCAACAACCATTTCTTGTTGAGTTTTAACATACATTTTCATTCTTTCTAAAGATTGCCGCCCTTTCTAACAAATAGACCCGCCAGTTACATCTGGAATTATTTTCAAAACCATTTAATAAATTTAAATTTCAAAACCTGCACACTTAGTTTTCAAAGTTCAAATGCTTGCAATTCGAAACATAAATATTTACAATTTAAAGTTCAAATGTTTCCATTTATTTTACTTAAAAAAAATCATATATGTACACACACATACAGAAATAATGATGATGATGATGATGATGATGATAATGATAATAATTACTCATTTTGACTTCCTATTAAAACAGATTTAATTTTCACGAAAAGAAATAAAATTGTTGAAATTTATTCTAGCGAGTAATTAAAACATGTTTAAAACAGACATGACTCTCATAATATATGGTCGATCAAAAAACAACAACTAGAGAACCAAGTTATTGCTTGCAAATGCTAGGCAAAATTGTATCGTATCCACAGTTTTAACCCGACCTCATAGTTTGGGCAAAATATCATGGATAATGTAGTTAGTGTGAATTGAACTCTGAACCTCATCAGGGAAATCTGACTTCCTCGATCAACTACATTATCCACGAGAGGCAACTAGTTGAATCTAATTTAACCATTGGTTTCTACTGTGAACTTTAACCAATTGCCTTTATAGGGTGAGTATTTGGTAACCATAGGATTTTTTTTTTAATGATATCTTTTATTTCCATTCATAGATGTACATTCGTATGTTTTTATTTTGTACTCTATTTGTTATAGAAACAAAAACATAATGAATATCACAAACAACACAAAATTTAAAAGTATTTGTTTCAACATAATTAAATGTCACTATTTTCCAGCGTCGATAGTGGAAGTTCTATCCTCAAAGAGTGATGTTGTGATAAACTTCGAATTAGAATTCATAATGACTAAGTTCTAATCCTTGACAATATAAGTACATTTCTGATACATCCAAATATAAACTTTTATGGTGTGCATTTTCTTTCATAAGTTTGTAGATGAAAAAGGCTCTATCTTTTTCTTTAATTCGCATTAATACTTCTTTATAGCCGAGTTATATAAACTCAAAATATAATTAATATACTACACATGACAAGTCAGTTCAAAAAATGTTTATTTTCAAGTTCTAAATTTATATTTCGATAAGTAGTTTTCCATAGCCTAAAGGCAATCCCATACCCTACATAAGGGCCCTTCACATCCTCTTCACTTTCATTTTGAATGATTTAACATATCGACCATGTTACGAATACGTAAGGGCGTTAATTGAGCATATCAGACCAGACATAGGGGTAATATCAAATTCATAACATAAAGCAAGACATATTATGATATTGTATATTCAATAAGGCACCCTCAAATTATCGTCAATCCTATAATAAGTTTCCAAAATCCCCAATATAAGTATTAAAATAACCCTAAAAATTGTATGGTGGATATAATTGAGGACTAATTAAAAACATAGTTTAAACTATTAATTATCAACATGAGTACACATGCTATAGCATTAAGTCACCACCAAAATATATACTCCTTGGTTATGGATAAACTTCCAACTGAGATTCATTCACCTTCAGTCACTTGATACATAATAGAGTGCTATTATATGAACCTTTTCTATAATTTCTCTCACTGAATGTTGATTAGTTTTCAATCCCAGATACCCGATCCAAACCTACTTAGCATATTACAACAAACTTTGTTAATATTTATTTATTTCAAAAACGTAAATGAAATAAACTGAGGCAAAAGTAATATATGTATATATAGAGAGGAGTTATTGTTAACCAAAAAATGGTCAACACCCAAAAAGAGAGAAACCCCTGGTTGGACTTCAAAGGTGATCCCCTAAAGAAAAATAAATCCCTTAGACTCGGAAGGTTTAATCACTTTCAGTGATTACAAATAGTTTTCAATAGAAATAATCACGATACTTGCATAACAAAGGTTCAAATATATATTGACATACAAAAGATACTACTAACCCAAGGGATACTATAGATTCCTTTTTTTATTGATCGCTCTAGCTAGTACAGATATCTTAGAATTAAAGTTAGGTAAATCCTCAAATTGATTTAGAAATTAGGGTTTACAACTTTAACTTATGAATACAAGAATGAGAATCAAAAAATTGGATCATGATTCTGGACCACTAAAGCCATATTTATAAGTGAAAATTGATCCTTGCTTTCGCTACTTGGGCTTCGTCCTAGTTTCTTGGCGGAAGTGAATATAGAGGCCTCATGAAATGCGTCTTACGTTATTCTTTGGAAGAGTAGTTGCTGAGCTACTGAAAAGACTTCTAGCGGAGCTCTCCCGAAGGCAGAGGCTTTGGCTGGCTGCTCGATGAGTTCGTTGGTGTCCTCAACTTCTGGTGCTGCTTATGGCTTTAACTTTCTTTATGTGTGAAGTTTGCTTGAGATGTTCAAGTGGCGTAATCTCAAGCTTCCCAGTATTACCGTTTTAGGTAACCCAAAAGGTATACCAAGCTTAGCGTCTTTATCCTTGAAGATGGTACGTTAGGTGATTATGCCCTTCGGGTTATGCTGACAGGGGGTTTTAATCGATAGTTCTCTTCATCTCAATCTTGGTGATGTAGTTCTTTGTGTTTGATGTCTATTGTTGAGCACCTTGATTCCGCCGAAAGGGTTTGTTGCAAAATCCAATCGTTTTGGGAGGATGCATAGTTCATGGTAGTAACCTTTCGAAGTAGCCTTCAGGTTTCTCTAGGATTTCGAAGCACCTTAATTTCGAGCTTTTAGGTTGTCGGCATCCCTTCTAGGGCAACCTGTAGATTTTCTAGGTTTTTCTAGGAGAGTTTCACTTGATAATTCCGAAAGCTAGGTTTCCGAAGTCTCATTCTGCTTTTTTTCTCTTTGTTCAGAGAAGATGTTGCATCTTGTATGGATGTGAGTATCCTCAATTTCATACCGGTCGAAAGGGACTTTCTCATTGCTTCTTGACTTTTTGTGGCCTTTGGTCCTATCTTCAGAATTGTTGTAGGGTCCTTTTTGTGGGCTTTGGTCCTACTATTATACTTCGGTTTCTTATCGATGTTGAGATGCTTGAAATATAAGTAAATCGAGAGAATAAAACTCACCTTAAATAGCCACGTTTCCCTAGGGTAGATCATTGACGGAGACGCGGGTTGCTGGTGGTGAATTTTCTGGCAGGGGTTGCTTGGAAGCTGGAGGCGATTGATCGGAAGGGAACAAGTGCGATTTGATGGAGGAAGAAACGATTTTGAGTGGCTGTCATTAGCTTCAATTTGGGGATTTTTTTTTTCTCGGGCGACTGAATGAAGAATTGAGGGGGGATGGAGAAAAAGGGCAGTGGAATTAAACAATGAGGAACGCGTGGCTAAAATTCAAAATAAAAAGGGACAAGTATTGATCTATATTAGCTAGCCTTGAACAAGTGGCACAACTTATTTTAAAATAATTGTTTTCAAAGTGTATATACCAGTTATTATACTATGTACATACATACAAGTGTATTTTATATATTTCCAAATACAAATTCAAAATTAATTTAAATCCAAGTTCAAATCTAAATAAAAATAAGTTAAATTTTCAAGAAAATAGTGTGAAGGACAAAAAAAAGGAAAAATTATGTCAAAACGACAAGAGACAAAGAAATTAGTCAAAGGACAAAGTGTAGTGTAAACTTTGAAATGATAGTGGGCCCCTGAATTCAAAGTTTAATGTAAATTTGTCCTTGAGGCTAAAGTTTTGGTTGACTTTGTCCTTATGGCTAAAAACCCCTTAAATTTTATAAATTATATTATTTACTAATATTTAAACAACTATACTTCAATTAGTTTGAAACATTTAAATTTTCCAAACCATTTAGATTCAAATATCAAATTTATAGCTACAAGATTTATTCAAACCCCAATTAAAATAGACTAGATTTAAAATTATAAACAAATTCCAAGTATAAATATCAATTTTAAATACTAAATCTAAATTAATTTCATATTTTAAAACGTCGAAAATCTTGGGTTGTTACAGTTACCATTTACAACGGTCATGGTAGCGGTTCAAAAATTAGCTTAGCAAGGTTAACCATACCAATCATAGGTGATTGTTTCATACAATATTTAACATTCAAATATAAAAATTTGTAATTTAAGTCAAAGAAATAGTTTTTATATTAATAATATGTTCTTTCATGAACTAATAATGTATGTGTGCATGCTCGTTATACATACAAATAAATACATTTATATAAAAAAAAAACAGTTACAGCTATATGAATTTATCATAAATAATACATATAATTATAAATATATGTGCATAATACTTTAAAATTTGAAATACGACAATTAATCATCATAGATTATTGCGGTGACAGTTACTAGAATTTACAACCATCAACAACGGTTAAAGTTATGGTTGATGGTAATAATGACGGTTATCATAACCGTAACACCCTAATAAGCAATAACGATGACTTTTCCTCTCACCATGCGTTTTGTAAATTGTATTAGGACAATGGAGTTTTTTATTTCTTCGAAAACCAAAAACGGGTAAAAGGGTAAATATATATTATTTTGATTCTTGAATGTGGCGTGTAAAGAAGAAGATGGAGGTTTAGTAGATTTAGCCTATTAATCTAACTTTGTTATTTTTGCCTATTTTGCACTTACTTCACAACGGTTGCTATTTTTAAGGCAAAAGCACCAACGGTGTAAATTTTGTTCATAAGAGCATTTTGTGTGGCTAACCACGTATAATAATACATACGCAGAGCTAGTGGAAAAAAATATCTCAAAAGACAGCGACTGCCGCGCGTAAATTTGCAGAAGGTCCAAATTCGGTTCTGCAATTTTCTTTTGTCCTGCTTCTCTTCTTCTTCTTCGCTTCCATTATGATTAGACAATGTAAAATATTGGTCTTAGATATTGATTTTCGAGGTTTAAGTACCTGAACACGATCCGATTCAAAGCTGTAAATGCTACAACGATTAATACCCAGGTTAGAATATCCCTACTTAATTTTTAATTTTATTTAGTAGAACAAGCGCGTCGAATTCGTGCAATCATTGCTGGATATGTTTGTTCAATTAATATAACGCATAATTGCAATGGATATCTATCTTTGGATTAAAAATACGTTTTACTTGATTTATCGTCATATCAGCTCATTTTTAACTAGATAATAATTTAACATGAACCGGACAGAAGTAACGGTGATCTATAAAAGAGCGAAATCATGCCAAAGAATTATTCCTAGCAGACCAAATCGATGACAAGTTGTAAGAAGATCCTTTACTTTACTATCGATGCAATAAAAGTTATGTTCTTTTGACCCCAAATTTATGGGAGTAATGAGTTCATGTAATTTGATGTTGACTCGAGTATCTTCTTTTCTCGCTTTACTGAAAACTTAATGGTTGCTATTTACTTATGGTTTCTGTTAGGAAAATATGGTGCCTTTGGAAGATGTTAAGATTTGTTGCTTAATAATTTGTTGCTTCTCAAAATTAAGTTGTTTCAATGAACTCCAAATTCCTGAATAGCTAAATATTTTATTGACTAGTGTAACTTCGTTTCTCAATACATCATTCATTAACACCAACAAGTATTGCTCGTGACCTTTAATATCACAGTTTGAACTACCGAGTAACTGTGCCAACCCCGTTGGCTGATTAATGCAATGTTTAAAACTAGTAAGAATGCTGGTTATACAATATTTAGTCCATTGCCTATTATCTCGTTCTTAAAACTGAATCTAGGTTTGTGGTGCAAACATTGTCGTAATAAGTATATTATGCAGCATTGAAGCTGACATGATCTAACAACTGAAAATTAAGATGATTACTACTTATTTTTGATCAAGTGAAGACCCTCAATAGTCGAGTGACAATTGTGTCTTAGAGCATCTCCAACTGGATAAAAAAATCGTAAGTCCCACTCCTCCAGCAGCAAGTGGGGATTTTTCTTAAACTTATACATAAAAAAAGAAGGGAGACCCTTGTAAACGGCAATCCAATAGCCATTTATAGAGTTCTTTATATATGTATACACACACACATACAACAAAACAGTTTGCTATTTATTCTATAAACGGGAATCAGTTTCCTCTTTGTAGATTGACGCTTGAAAAAAATTAGGGACAAAGCCCCGTTTCAACTGTCTCCTCATGCTCTAATCGACTCTGCTACATCGTGGGGAAGTGACGAAAAATAGGGCTTCTTCCATTACAAAGCATCTCCAAGTTGCTGGAGATGCTCTTATATTGGCCACCAAAAAAAACTACTATAGACATAATAGTTTTAGTTAAACCTAGAAGGATTACCTTTAAACTATGCATTCCTTGTTATACGAGCTGTCCCCTCATTTCTTATTATAAGGTCTCCCGTTAAAACTTTAATCTCATACAGTACAAATGGAATGAGCTCTACGCCTGCTCAGCTTGCTAATAGAAGTATGGGAATCTATGACTCGAACCCCCAAAATAGCATATGGGGCAATTCCTATAAAATAGACAGTAATCCAAATGCAGGCATATCTACTGTAGTTGAAGCTGAAGCAAAACTCGACAATGGGGTAAGAGTATGTTCAGTTGGGTTCCCACATGTCTGTTTTATTGTTTCTATGTATATATCACTGAAATACTGTTGCAATGTTTTTGTTCTTGACTTTAACTTGTAGAATGAAGATATTCATTCTGAAACTCGAGATTCGTCCAAGGGGTCTGAACGGGAAGAAAATAAACTTTCAGATAAGGTAAATAAACATATCATACAATGGCGTCATATATATTTTTCTAGGAAATATTCTGTCAGAATTGAAATTGAAATCCAAATATTGTTTTGATTAATGAATGATGCAACTTCAGGTACTGCGGCGTCTTGCACAAAATCGAGAAGCTGCACGAAAGAGCCGTTTAAGAAAGAAGGTACAACCAACAAAAACATCAATGAAAGGCATACGATATAAGAATTGAACGTCTCATAGACAGGTTATTTGTTTGCAGGCTTATGTTCAACAACTAGAATCTGGTCGTGTAAAACTGGCACAAATAGAGCAGGAGATTGAGCGAGCTAGACAGCAGGTATGGTATATTTCTCTAACGATGCATAAATAAAATTATCAATAACAATATTTTCTTTATAATTATTTAAATGGGTTGAAATGTAGGGGTTGCGCATAGGTGGACAGTCAGGAGATTCTAGTTTTAATGTATCGGGAGCTATTAATTCAGGTGAGTTATCCTGTTTATTTTATGATCAATCATTTAACATCTAGTTATTGCATTAATTCATCATATAGGTGTTGCTGTTTTTGAGATGGAATATGCTCACTGGATTGAAATCCATATCACTCAAATGAGCGAGTTAAGATCTGCATTGCAAGCTCATGTATCAGATATAGAGCTTCGAATGCTAGTGGAGAGTGGAATGAATCATTATGATGATTTATTTCGGATGAAAGGAATTGCTGCAAAAAATGATGTTTTCTATCTTATGTCTGGAATGTGGAAAACAGCTGCCGAGAGGTTTTTCCTTTGGATTGGTGGATTTCGACCCTCCGAGCTTCTGAAAGTTGGTTTCACCAATTTATATGTTTTTATGCATAAATTTTCTGTATTTTGTTGGTGTAGTACCACTGCCATTTAACATTTTCAATTTAGAAACATTGAGCTTCTAAAATAACTAAATTTTTTCAAGTATTGGCTTCATCTAGAATTTGTCTTATACTTCAACTCTATGTTTATCAGTTTAGTAATGCTATATTGATATTCAATATGAAGTCACATTAGGGCATGTGAAATTTTGTTCATATTGTTTATCGGTTTGGTAGGATTGAGAAAGATCAACTAGTGCAATAGGGGTGACATGAAATGACATTATATCTAAGCATGGTGCTTTTGGTTTCCAGATTTTGTCTCCTGAGTTAGAGCCTTTAACCGAGCAACAACGCATTTCAGTTCACAATCTCCAACAATTGTCACAGCAAGCCGAAGATGCACTTTCTCAAGGGATGGACAAACTACAGCGGATTCTTTCCCAGACTTTGGTAGCTAATGATACTTTAGGTGTATCAGGTGCTGTGAATTATATGGGTCAGATGTCTAATGCAATTGGCAAGTTGGAGGAACTAGTTACCTTTGTTACTCAGGTGCGGTTCTGTATCTGATAATACACTTCAATTCACCATACAGTAGTTTAAATGGGTTACTACTTCTTTTGTTAATTTTCTTTGTGTTGTCTCGTATTAGTTTTCTCTGCTTTACGAATTAAAATCGTTTTATCTTTGACAACTTTAACACATCTTTTCTCTAGATCTCTTCTCGCTTAATTTTCATTTTTTTCCTGTCTATCCACGTATTTGGGTGTTTTAAAAACCTGAAAATTGGAAACACCATACAAGCTCCCCACGCATTCAGTCACATGTATATCTTTCACCCCTACACGTTTCTCATCTAAACTCCCGTGGGTAAACACATAAGCTTCGCTCATCTTTGCCTGCTGTAGGAATTATATATACTAATTTTCATTTATTTCATATGTGGTGGTGTATATATGGTTTATATCATTTGATATGCCTGAACACAGATTTATCCTTGATAATCCTGTACGTCTGTGGAAGTTATCACTTGTTTGACATGTCTAAGTCTAAGGTAGTGGTAGCTAGCATGGTTCTTAGTTTATTTGTCAAATAATTAGTTCGTGGTTTGGTATCTTTTGTCTGTTTACGTGTCTGATCTTTTTTATTATAAAAGACAAAATAAGTTAATAGCAATGTAGTTGGTTTGTGCTTTACAGTTGAAACTCTTTTGTGCTCTTCTATATACCAAATCTTAACAACATCCACTTTATTTTCCCATGAAATTTCCTAAACTTGCTAAAACTACTAAGTTTTTTGAATACCAGGAACTATAGCCACTTTATAGGAAATCAATGATTAAGGATACAAAACTATGTCTCAAAATGCACAGGCAAGGGTTACATACTTACATTTTCTCTTGGGTTTGAGCAGTTAGCATGTAAGAAAAATGAATGCTCTAAAAAAATATAAACTCCGATGTATGTATGTCTTTCTTTAACATACATCCAGATGTTTGAGTAATGAACATGCACGCAGTTTTACGTGCTTGAATAGAAATTTCTGTTCACAAAAGAAAAACGAACAGCACTGCAGTGTCCTTGAAAAATTGCTCATTGCTAGCTATGCTTATGGGAAATAAGTCTACAAACATGCAGATTTAATATACTCGCCCGGGCGAATTCATGGATGTGTGAATGACTCAAAACAAACCAAATTAACTAATTATCACGTTGATTTTTCTCTCTCCTGTGCCCAGACAGACAATAATACATACTTGACAAATGATTTGCTCAAAATCAGTTGTAATATATGATTCTTTAATAGTTTAATATCAATCAGCTAAAATATTTATGTTTTATTACAATATGCATTGCATACTTGCAAAACAGGCAGATCACTTAAGGCAACAAACACTGCAGCAAACGTACAAAATCCTTACAACACGGCAAGCAGCAAGAGCTTTGCTATCTTTGGGGGATTATTGCCACCGTCTTCGTGCACTCAGCTCTCTTTGGGCCGCTCGCCCCCGTGAGCCAGCATAAATATGAAGAAAAATCTGTTACCTTTAACTTCATCAAATATGATTTTAGCTCTTGTACATTGTTATATATTCCCTTGATTGTGGTTCTCGAGATGTGATGAGGTGGGATTTGTAAATATTTTTGTGAGGTGGAAGGGATTATTTTGTAAAAATTGTGTGTTATGACAAATTTCACTTCATAATGCTATCTAAAAGATTTGTGATTTGTCCTAGCAGTTTCAAGAAAATACCAGGCAGTATTTAGCTTTGAAAAAGACTTTTTACGTTTTGAGTAGGGTTTTAAGACTAAATATAACATTTGGCCTTTTGTGTGTGTGTGTGTGTTTTGGGGGGATGTTGGGAGGGGGTGTAAATGGTGATTTTTGAATTACGTAAACTCTTTTAATGAAATTTTATAAGATTATGTTTATAATGATGCATACAACAATCGTACAAACAAAACGCAAATAAGTGATTTCTTAAAAGTAACGAAGTAGAGTAAAAGGAAAAAACACACCATAAGTTTATATTGATTTGGAGTTATTCAATATTTAGTCCCACATAATTTCCTGAGGTTAGTTTATTTAAAATAATGTTAATTTACAATTTCGATTTCAAGTCTACGAAAGACGTTCTTTGGAATTTTCGAACTTTGGTAGAGTTATTTAGATTTTTAGGATTACTAAGGGCATCCGATTGATTTTCAAGGCTCAGCCGCACCCACTATTGAGGGCTTAACCACATTTAGTTGATTTTAGGGTTCTACCGCACTCACAATTATAATAGTAAGATTTGATAGCGTCTAACAGATATAGATCTTTGATCTTTATTTACAATTGATCTTGTAACTCCTCACTAACACTTTGGTTTTGATTTGAGCCAGAGAGTGAAGAGATCAAAGAGTGATCGATAGAGACTCAAATCAATGGCCGTGGAATTTGATTCTGGTTGAATTTCGATATAATTTGAGTATATTAGATTTAGAAAAGCAGGTAGTATATATGCGGAGATGTATAGATCTCTTTTGCTCGTATTATAAGAGTTTGTATTAAGCAAAAGTTATTTGATTAGTTAAAATAAACAAATCTCAAACACTGCAAAACATTATATATATATATATATATATATATATATATATATATATATATATATATATATTATACAAGTTCTGTAACGTCCCACCTTGAGACCCACTCTAATAAAGTGCATTACAAAGTAATATTGTCTATTAGAGCTGAGAATATGGCTGGGTAGGAGCGACCATCCGCAATCTAGTGTTAGACGAGAATCGAATACGCCGATTAGGTATATAAATTTTTCGTTGTTACTTCAGGTGTATTGACATACTAGTTCATCTAATATAAAACTAAGATGACTAAGGATCGTATTCAGAACAAATTACAATACATCACAGATAACAAATCACAGAATATATCACATATAATTACAAATAACGAAAATTTAACAATACACGTGTACATACTCGAATAATTCAATTAACAATATATATACACATATACCTATATATATATATACACACACACACATATACATACATACATACATCTTGAAGATACACTTGATGTATACCAAATTTATTTGTACTCTTTTTCCCTGTAAGGCACCCACCTAGGTTAGAGGGATTACTGGGTTTTGACGAGGCATATAAAGGAGGTTTTAAATTGGTTTTCGTAATAAAGAGTACTAATTTTCACACACACACACACACACACACACACACATATATATATATATGTGTGTGTGTGTGTGTGTGCGTGTGTGCATACGTATATACTACAATGAGTGTTAATAAATATACATCAGAAGACTCATTTACAAATGCAAGACTCATGAAATAACTCCAGAGGGATATAGCCAGAGTGACAACAAAGCAAGCTCAAATCTACAGATTTACCTGAAATAATCCGGTCTGAGCCGAATATTAAATATATGGATCAGTCTAGCTTAAATATATCAATTACCATACAACAAGTGAATATGGAGTCATATAGACCAGAATTCCTCTTAACACTAAAGAATTCCTTTTAACACTAAAAGAATTACATAAGCCTAAGACAACAATTGTTTCATGAGATAATTAAGGCTAAAACAGCCTACGAGATTCCAATAACAACATATATAATAAAAAGAAAGAATCTTATCTCCACCGAAACAAAGCGTCAAACTAAGCACCAACGTATAACACCAAAATAATAACACCAAAACTCCATCAAAACAACATATAAATTCGTATAAGAGTTTATTCATCCATAAAGGTTATCGATATGTTTAAATAGGCACTAATTAGCTCTAAGGATGTAACTGGTCTCAACTTCGACAAATCAACATAAATAGGATCTGAAGCACCAAATGACAACAATATAATAAATCATCATAATAGGGGTCTGAAACCACAAAGTCAATAATATGAACGAAACATCAATTTGGATCCAAAACACCTATATTAGGTATGATCATAAGATCAAAATCATCAAAACACCAATATTTGTACCAAACACAACAAAATTCACTAACAGAAATAATTCGGATCCGGAACAACATAATATTGCACGTTCATATAAGCTACCCTGAGGTTAGTCAAGTACTATATATGTATTTAATGTGACCCCTCGCCGCGTGTAATTTTAAAATTATGACCCCCCACTGTGTGTAATTGGACAACTTCAATCTAATAAATATTTATATGACTCTCCCAAGTCTAACTGCCCCTCGAAGCGAGCACTGGCTCAAGAACAAACAACAATATGTGTCACACATTCATAGTCGGTGACCCAAGCAGTAATAACTGTATGTCTCACACCACACATTCTTACTACCAATTTATAATCCACTAGCCAGCTCCATAATGGAATCCTTAGAAATCACCGAATCAACAAAAACACCAAATCATCAGCTTCAATCAGACGCGTCTAGGAATAATCAAATCCATATATTGTTATGTCCCATACCACGGTGTTTATGACTCTGTTTAATCTCCATTACAACTTCTCGAAGGGTGCATAAATGTATGCTTTATAAATATATGGAAAACAACGATTTAGAAAACAATTTGATAATTTCTTAAAAAAGTATATTGGAAAATGTCATTTTTTTTAGCAAGGCTAAGCCGGTTTTTATAGTAGCCGCAACCACTTTCATTATAACAAATAATGAATGCATGACATAACAGGAGTAGATAATTTAGCTAACTGCTACAAACCTGGATTGAAGTGCTAGTACACAAAATAAAAACAGGAGTGAAGATGAACGCTTCAACTACTGCATAACTAGCTAGTCCCCGTCAAAGGAGGAACAACTAGTAGTTTGCTACCTACGTTGTTGATGTACTCCCTGATAAGCACAACAATATTAGGTACATAACACTGGTTAGGACTACGGAACTCACGAACACTAGCCCAAGAAAGATCTTGTATCAATGTCATGTTCATCTCACCTAGCTCACCACTCTTGGATGATGTAACAACCTATCTTTTTAACTGCATTAAATCGGTAATTAAATCAACTTGAAACGTTCTCAAAGACATATTATTAGGGGCAATAACACATCAAAACAGAAACAAAATGAACTTTTATTACTTCAAAATAATTTCCATCTTATGCGTTGATTTAGCAGAGTACAAAATGGAATAACTAAATCTACGAAGGGTCCAAAATGCTCTCAAATCCAGCTCCATCTCAAATCCAACGTTGCTCCAAAATAGCTCCAATCTATAATAACTCAACTACCAGGTTGCCCATGTGGAAAATAAGAGCACCTAGAGTTTTGTGGGAAAAACAATAAACTTCGAGTCAGTCATGAGACTGGTGTGAGAAACTTAAAAAACAGTTATAAGTGAGGTAACTCATAAGACCACGACGTACAAACACAGAACGGGTTTTTTTCTTATGAATGCCAGTGACGAAAATTCGTAATGCTTTTTAGAAAATTAAGTTATAATAAGGCTCATCCAACATTACACCCAAGGGCGAGCTTTGTCCTTATGATAACAAAAAATGCTTGATACGGAAAAACCATTTGATATTATTAGTGCATAACGTGGAAAATTATTTCGTAAATAAATGTATCAATCTTAGTCAGCATATTACCCCATCCTATTATGTTGACATAGGTATACAACTAAAACCGTATGAGCTTGTAGTGGTGAATTAGATACCAACTATGACCAAAGCAAATGATTTTTCTTATATGAAGGAAACACATTTAAAGGGATGTTCCCCGAGAAACAACCGATGAATCTCCTGTTAACACAAGGCCGGACCATCTCTATATGTTGACTAGCTAGATAGCACCAAATATGACATTCCCTGGTCTTAACCAACCTTTAACCAAGCACTCATTTCAATCATCCACGTAAAGCAGATTTTCACATAAGAAAATACTTGGGCTTCATACCATGGTATAACTTTTTATCTAGAAGGGAATGACCCGCTTAATCTTGATGCATTCATCCTATTTTAGGTCATTATCGGGTTCTGAGGCTTGACAAAATTTCATTACACAAAGCTACGCTTTACCCTAAAGCCGAGTTTTTATCATCTACAGCTCAATCACTAGGCATGCCACATTGTCCTTTCATAACATGTAATTGATAATTAATAACCATATCACCTTTGAGCTCACATGTCCCAAAAGAAGGGTGTTAAGCTAAGTGAACATATTCTCCGCCAACAAACAGAAATACGTTTAGTAAAGATCAATCGATATATCACAAAATACAATGTCAGATACATATCCATGCAAGTCCTTTATAGCTTTAAATGGAACCGAATGCGCTTTATTCCTCATTCAAAAAAGGAGAGAATCCCTTGCAATCCAAAATCCTCCAAGTACGTTCAGACCACTGCTACAATATAGATAATAAATCTCAAGACGGAAGCTATCTACTTTAGACCATCAGCTGGTAGTCCTCCTGATGTGAAGGTTTTCGGTCTTCAACCATCATCTTCATATACTCTTGTGTGATCCATTACATCGTATTATTATTCGGAATGGTTTTTAGACATAAGTTCTGATCTCGGACTTTCCAACTAATAAGCGTCATTTTAGAACGGTATGGGTATACAGGATCTTAGTCACGTATCAACTTATCTTACACTTTGAAATTCCATTTAATCATTAGAAACACTTTATTATACATTTGAAAAGGTTTAACAAATTTTGGAAAAAGATTATTAAATTTAAACCTTACAAAACTAATTATTAAGCAAATAGTGTTTCAAAGGCGTTGCTAAAAGCGTTTCAAACAAGCCTATTTAACTATTTTTGATAAAAATAACTTTAGAACTTTATAATTTCAGTCCAAATTACTTTGAAAACATTTATTATGATTTATCAAAATTTTCCATATTTTTAATAATTTTTATATAGCCGTTTCTATTGATTTCTAAATTTAGTCATAATACCACAATACCGCTATTTTTTTATTGAAAACTATTTTGGATATAACTTGCAAATTATATGTTGAAATTGGAGATTTCTTTTTTCATTTGAAAATCATTGTTATAAGAAAGCAAATGTTTTTCATTTCAGGGAAATTCGATTTAAAATGAATATGTTATAGCAGTTTAAAAATTACGGTTGAAATTCGCCAACTACCGCAAAGCGATAACCTCTATTCTAACAATATTTTATTTTTATATTAAAGATAATCCGTTTTACTTTAAAATAGTTTAGAAACCCATTTAAAACATATATGAGACTATTTCAAAACAATATGTTAAAATTTCAACTTCAAAATCAAATATTCATTTTTAATTAATATTATTTAATTATTAAAATATTATTATTTTTCAAAGATTATCTTTTGAAACTAAAACTTTCCAGAACTCAAATTAAATATTATATAAGCTATATGGAACAATCGTTTTTAGCTAAAACATCTTCTATATAGCTAAACCAAACTCCAGTTTCAAATCGAAATCAATTTTAACCGATTAAACTTGAACATGTCGTTTACTATCAAAATCTTGTTCAATAAAATTCCAACCTTTACGAAAGTGTTTTGAAATTACTTCAATTTCATTTCTGTCTAGTTTTGGAAGGAAAATTCCAACTTTTTTTCATTGTATTTAAATAAATAAAATATTCATTTATATTACCCAATAAGCATGAGACTTAACCAATATCCTAATATCTCCATACATGTTGGTGTAACATGTATGGTATGAACTAGTATTACTACTAACAACCATTACAACATTCATAGCATCCACTCAATCATCACATAGCATATGCATCACAATATATTCTACAAGTGTTTGGTCATTAATGATTACACTATGTTTAACCGCTAATTGGCTATCAATCCACATCCATCAACATAACATACATAATAGACAAACATAAGTGTAGAGTTTCTCACCGTGGGTTCCACTCCACCAATATTTACCGTAGGACTTCCTAGCTATACCGGGCTGCTACGAACCAACTTTCGACCTTCACCGACGACTTTAACAACAACAATAATAATAAATAAATATTTTTTTTGGAGGAGGGGAAGGCATGATCTAGGTGGGGATGTGGGCCAAGGTGGGGTTGGCCGTGGGTGGTGATAGGCCGAGCTTAGGTATAGGGTTGGAAGTGGATTTGGCGCATGGAGGAGAGGTGTTAGGTGGTGCAATTAGGGCCGAGGGTGCGGGTATTTAATGGTCGAGATAGGGTAGCTTTTGGCCAGAGTTAGTGGGGTGTAGTTAACGCAGAGATGGGGGAGGGAAGTTGGTGGCGGTTTAAGGAGGAGGATGGAGGAGGTGTTTTGATTGGAATTTTAGGAGAAGGGATGAAGTGCTAAAGGGGCGAACCTAGGTGGTAGGATGAGGGAGAGAAAGAGAGGGAGAAGGAGGAATTTACGCTATGGAAACCATGGATTTCAAGGTGAAGAAGAAGAAGAAAAAATGGAAGAGGAGAAGTGATGAAAAGAAAAAGTCGTAAGGGCCTTTTATAGGTGGAAATGTAGGGTGGAATGATAAATGTGCATCCTAAAACCATTGTATTGGAAAGTAAAACCATAGACTTGGGAACATGGTTTCTACCTAACCCTTTCTGACACTTTTGTCAAGCTTTTGAAATGTTTTAAGCCTGCGATGCTTATAAGTGTTGCCAAAAATCAATGTACACATTACCGTTTAAAATCAAAAGTTAATATATTTTGTCAGTCTATTTCCAACTATAATTTATAATTTTAAATTATTTATTTTTATTTATTTAAAGTAATTAAAAATTCAAGGTATTTGAATTACAAACTTAATTAAATTAATTATTTAACTAGTCAAAAATCTAGATCATTACATTCACCCCTCTAAAAGAGTTCCGTCCTCGAAACTTCATACAAAGGGAATAACTGAAAGGGAATAGATATAGAATTGAGTATACCAAGGGTTGATTTAGACTTAGATGTCAACTCGATAATCAGGGTAAAATTTCTGCACAGTCTCTTTGGTTTTCTAGGTACAATCTTTGGGATCACCGCTCCATTGCACTTTAACTTACTTAACAATCTTATTTCTTAGCCTCTTTTCGTCCTGAGCAATGATCGTGATGGGTTTCCTTTCTACTGCCAAGTTTGAATCAATTTCTAAATCCTATTGAGCAGCCTCTTCAATAATTTGATCAAGATCATGAACATCATTCGCAGATGTGATATATGGAAGACACTGTGGATACCAGATAACCATTCGGGCAATTACACTTTATAAGCTAATGGCCCAATTTTCTTAAGAATAGGAATGATCAAATATATCTAGGTGATAGGTTACTAGTTTTACCAGATATCAAGACTCCTCACATTGGAGATACTTTCAGGAATACCTCATCTCCAACTGAAATTCCAAATATCTCCTTTGATTATCTACATAGCCCTTTTGGCGACTTTGAGAAGCTTTCAACTTCTCTTTAATCGGCTCAACCTTTTCTGTTGCATCACGAATAATGGCTGAACCGAACAACTATTTATCACCAGATTCAATCCAACAAGTAGGCCACTTGCATGGGCGACCATACAAAGCTTCAAAAGGCACCATCTCAATGCTTGTTTGATAGCTATTGTTGTAAGAGAATTCAACCAAGTACAAATAATCTTCCCATGATCCGCCGAAGTCCATAATGCAAGCTCGCAACATATCTTTAATAATTCAATTAACTCTTTCAGTTTTCCCATCTGTCTGAGGATGGTATGCGGTCTAAGATTTAACTTGGTACCAAAAGCCATTTTAAATACTTCCTAGAAATGACTAATGAAGAATGGATCATGGTCACTTACTATACTACTCGAAATTTTATACAGACAAACAATTTCCTTCACATAAATCTCCACAAGACTTGCTGCCATCCTAGTGGATTTAACTGGAATAAAATGCACAATCTTGGTTAATCAATCAACTATAACCCAAATACCTTCGTTTTCTTTGCTGGTTCGAGGCAAGCTATCGATGAAGTCCATAAATTTCTGATCTCATTTCCAATTTGGAATTTCCAGTGGTTGAAGTATTCCTGCCACCTTCTGGTGATCATTTTCGACTTATTGACATGTTGCATATTTGCTGACGTATTCAGATTTATCCTTCTTAATAGATTTCCATCAAAATGTTCGCTTAACATCTGGATACATTTTGTAGATTCTTGGCTGAATACTGAGTTTGGATCTATGACACGCATCCAGAAATTCTCGTTTAAGCTCTTCTATATCTGTAAAACAAATTCTTCCATTTAATTGTAGAATTCCCTGATTATCAACTTTAAAACTGCAATCCTCACCCTGTTGAATCTTTTTACGGATCTCTTGGAGGAATTTATCATCTTTCTACTTACTAGCGATCTTGTCAATGAGGGTAGGAGTGATTACGAAGTAAGCAATCATAGCATGCTTCTTACTCAGTGCATCTGCGACAACATTGGCTTTTCCAGGAGTATATATAATATCTAGATCGTAAGATGTTGGATACTCTAACCAATGTAGCTGTCTTAATTTCTAATATTTCTGAGTAAACAAATAATTAAGAGTTTTATGATCCGTGTATAATTAAAACTTCTTACCTAGCAGATAATGTCGCCAAATCTTCAAAGCAAATACTACTGCCAGCAACTCAAAGTCATGAGTTGGATAGTTCTTTTCATGGAGTTTTAACTGTCTACCTACATAAGTAGCTACCTACACTTCTTATATCAAAACTGCACCAATTCCTTCCTTATAGGCATCAGTATAAACTGCTGGCCGTTTATTTCCATTTATGATCATCAAAAGTGGAGCAGTAGTTAACCTCTTCTTCAATTCTTGGAAAGCTTCTTCGCACTGGGAAGTCCATACAAAGTTGTTATTCTTCCTCGTTAGTCTAGTTAAAGGACATGTTATCTTAGAGAAATCTTTAACGAACTTCCTGTAATAGCTAGCCAAACCTAGATGAACTCCAGACTTCTTTAGGGGTTGTAGGTTTCTTCCAATCTTGAATAGCTGAAATCTTATTAGGATCCACTAATATTCCATCCACTAAGACAACATGGCCAAGAAATCTGACTTCCTTCTTCCAAAAATGGTATTTTGAAAATTTTACCTTCAACACATTACTTCTTAATATTTCCAAAACTGTTTTCAAATGCATAGCATGCTCCTCTTCAATTTTAGAATATACAAGGATATCGTCAATAAAAACCAACACAGATTTATTCAGGACTTCTCTAAATACTCTATTCATCTGATTTATGAAGTAGGCGGGAGCATTGATCAGCTCGAAAGGCATAGAAAACCATTCATAAAAAGTGCCGGGTCCCTTGAAAGAAGTTAAGTGGATGTAATCATCAACAATTCTTAGTTGATGGAAACATGTAGCTAAATCCATTTTAGAGAAGAATTTGGCTCCACTTAATTGATCGAATAAGTCATCAATTCTACACAAAGGATACTTATTCTTAATGGTTTGCTTGTTCAAATCACGATAATCCACACATAGCCTTAATGCTCCGTTACTTTGGAAGAAATACCACCTTAGAACCTTAGTTTGAGCGACTTGGTCGGATAATCCCCATCTTCAACAATTCTTTAGTTTGCTTTCTCGGCTCTTCCTTTTCTTTTGGAGCCATCCTTCTATTTAGGTGAACTACCGGTCTTGCCTTTAGAATAAGATCAATTCTAAATTCGATTTCTCTGTGCGGAGGAAGGCAACTAACTTCTTTGAATACGTCTGAAAAATCTTTAACCACAAGAATGGTTTCAAAATTTGATTCAGAAGAATCCAAGGCATATAAAAAACTATCCCTCCTTTTACTCGGACCTTAACAATGTATTTTTATAAAATTTCCTAATTTCATCTTTACTACTATCGTTCTTTTCTCATAATGCAGAATAGCTTTATACTCTGCTAACCAATTTATCCCAAAAAATTTATCAAATCCAATAAAATCTAGGACAAAAAGGAAAAAAAAGGAAATTTACGAAGAGAATAGGAAATAGGTACTTGCTCACAATATTGGAAAAGACTAATGGAACCTCCTATGGAATTTTCTTTGCACAGGGGCTGTTCTTTGAACTTTGCTTTGAGTTCCAATTCTAATACTAATTCTCTTGATATAAAGTCGTGCGAGGCTTCCATATTAAACAATATTGTAACTGGATTATTTTTAACGAAAATTCTTTCTTCTAGTGTTCCTCTGTGTTTCTCCAGAGTTGAAGGATCATCTTTGCTTGTACATACTTTTGCCACATCCATATTCCTTTGCTTCTTTGGTTTCCGATATTCATTCGCATGATGCCCTCTTTCTTGAGAATTGAAACAAGTGGATTTCTTTAGAAGTTTTCCCTGAATCTTTGACTTTATCTTACATTCATTCACATAGTGGCCATTCTTCTTGCAGTTGTAATGAGAAATCTCAGGAACTTTCTTTTCTTCGCTTTGCATTGGTCTTACTTCTGCCAACTTTCTTTTCTTCCTATTGCTGCTGTTGTTTTCATCCTTCTCCTACGGTGGATTGTGCTCATCCAATTCCACATAGCGATTCCATATGTCTACCAACCCCACAAAGGTTCTTTTTACATGGGCAATCATCCTTTCTTGATACTTCTCATCCATACCTCTAATGAATCTCTCGTTTTTCCTCAATGGCGAATCAATCAACTCTAGCCCAAAACGAGATAATTCATAAAACTTCCTTATATATTCTTCAAAAGGCTTTCCATTCTGCTTCAAATCCATAAATTATTGGCATAATCGAGACATTCCAGCTGAAGGAAAATACTGCTCCTCAAAAGCCTTCTTAAACTGCTCCCATAATATTTTTTCTTCTGGCCTCTCTTGAGTAATGATTTCCCACCATATTAAAGCTGCACCTTGAAGTTGCCATGATGCCAAAAGTCATTTTTGTTTATCTTCGAGATTTAGCCAATTAAATATCCTTTCCCACGGTCAGATCAAGGCTTGAGCTTCAATAATAGATTATGTGCCCTTGAACTGCTTTCCACCCAGACTGCTGAGGTTCTTGTTCAGAATCACCAAATCTGGTTGAGATTGAATTGGGATAGCTAGATCTACTGCTGCAGAGATTTTGATCATGGGGGTGATATTTTCCCATCCCTTATCTCGTCTCCTTCTTCCATTCATCTTCTACTATATCTACATATAGTGAGAAAATGGTTTAGGCATTTGGACAAGATATCTTAAGGATATGCAAAAAGTATATACATATAGGGAGGGATTTATTTTAATTTTAATTTTTATGGTTCATTAATGTTAACTTGGGCATTCCTAACCCTAATTCAATTGAATTATACCCCATAGCTGTGCATAAACCAAAACTCTTATACCACGTTGTAACGACCTGCCTTTTTGACCGCTTTAAGTCGGTAATAAAACCAACTTGAAACGTTCTCAAAGACAGATTATTAAGGCAATGGCACATCTGAACATAAACAAAATGAACTTTTATTACTTCACACTAATTTACATCATATATAATGATTTATTTGAGTACATATACAAAGCGGAATAACTAAATCAACAAACGGTCCAAAATGTTCCAGTCCAGCTCCAGCGCTGATCCAAAATAGCTCCTATCTATAATAACTCAAATACAAGGCTACCCATATGGAAAATAAGGGTACCCAGAGTTTAGTGGGAAAAATAATAAACTCTGAGTCAATCATGAGACTAGTGTGAGAAACTTACAATAATTATAAATGAGGGAACTCATAAGATCACGTCGTATAAATAGGAAACAGGTATTTTCCTTATGAATACTAGTGTATAAAATTCATAATGCTTTTAGTAAATGAACCTATCACAAGGCTTGTCCCACATCACACAATGCAAGCGCACATCCATAGGAAAGTTTTGTCCTTATGATAACTAAAAATGCTTGATACACAAAAACCATTTAATATTATTATTAGTGCATAGTATGGAAAATTATTTTGCAAACAAATGTATCAATCTTGTCAGCATAATACCCCATCCTATTATGTTGACATAGGTATACAACTAAAACCGTATGGGCTCGTAGTGGTGAACTAGATGCCAATTATGACCAAGGCAACGGATCTTCCTTATCCGAAGGAACACCTCTAAAGGGATGTTCTCGAAGAAACAACTGATGAATCTCCTACTAACATAAGGTCGTACCATCTCTATATGCTTACTGGCTAGATGAAATCGAATAGAACATTCCCTGGCCGTAACCAACCTTTAACAAGCGCACGTTTCCATCATCCACATAAAGTAGATTTCCATATAAGTAAATATTTGTGCTTCGTACCACGGTATAACTTTTTATCTATTAGGGTATGACCATACCCTAATGGGAATGACCCATATAACCTTGTTGCATTCATCCGGTTTTAGGCCATTATCAAGTTGCGAGGCTTGACGAAATCTCGTTACACAAAGCTACGCTTTACCCTAAACCCATGCTTTGATCATCTACAGCTCAGTCACTTGGCATGCCACATTGTCCTTTCATAACATATAATTGATAGTTACTAACTATGTCACCTTTGAGTTCGTAAGTCTCAAGAAGGGTGTTAAGCGAAGAGAACATATTCCCTGCCACCAAACAGAAATATGTTTAGTAAAGATCAAATGATATATTACAAAATACATTGTTAGACACACATCCATACAAGTTCGTTTTGGGTCTGAACGAAACCGAAGGCGCTTTATTCCTAGTCCAGTAAAGGAGAGAATTCCTTGCAATCCGAAAATCCTCCAAGTACGTTTGGACCACTGCTATAATATAGATAATAAATCTCAAGACGGAAGCTATCTAGTTGAGACCATCAGCGAGCAGTCCTCCCGATGTGAAGGTTTCCGATCTTCAAACATTGCCTTCTACTCTTGTTTTCTACGTTACGTCGTATTATTATTCGAAATGGATTTCAAACATAAGTTCGATCCCGGACATTCCAAATAATAAGCGTCATTTAAACGGTATGGGTATACAAGATCTTAGCCAAGTCTCAACTTATCTTACACACTAATATTCCCATTAATCATTATAAACACTTTATTATACATTTGAAAAGTTTTAACAAAGTTTGGATGAATATTATTAAGTTTAATCGTTAAAAAACCAATTATTAAGCAAATAGTGTTTCAAAGGCGTTACAAAAGGCATTACAAATAAGCTTATTTAACTAGTTTTGATAAAAATAACTTTAAAACTTTATAAATTAAATCCAAATCACTTTGAAAACATTTATTATTATTTATAAAAAATCCATATTTTTAATAACTTTCATATAGTTGTTTCTGTTGATTTCTAAATTTGGTCATAATGCTGCAGTAGAGCAATTTTTATTGAAAACTATTTCGAATATAACTTGCAAACTATACATTGAAAATAGAAAATTCCTTTTTCATTTGAAAACCATTGTTATGAGGAAGCAAACTTTTTTGTTTCAAGGAAATCTGATTTAAAATGAATCTGTTATTGCAGTTTAAATTTTACGGTCGAAATTCGCGAACTGTCGCAGCTCGACAAGCCCTATTATAATCGTATATTACTTTTTTGTTAATAATAATCCGAGTTACTTCAAAATAGTTTAGAAACCTATTTAAAACTCATATAAGAGTATTTCAAAACAATATTATAAAATTTCAACTTAAAATTCAAATATTCATTTTTAATTAATGTTATAATATTATTTAATTATTAAAATATTATTATTTTTCAAAATTATTCTTTTGGAACCCATACTTTTCAAAACTCAAATTAAATATTATATAAGCTATATGGAACAATCGATTTGAGCTAAATCATCTTCTATTTAACTAAACCAAACTTCAATTTCAAAATCGAAATCAATTTTAACCGGTTAAACTTGAACATGTCATTTACTGTCGAAACCTTATTCAATAGAATTCCAATCTTTACAAAAGTGTACTGAAATTTCTTCACTTTCATTTCTATCTAGTTTTGGACCGAAAATTCCAACTTTTATTTGTTTATAATATTTAAATGAACAAAATTTTCATTTATATTACCTGACAAGTATGAGACTTAACCAATATCCAAATATCTCCATACCAGTGGATGTAACATGTGTAGTATGAACAAGTATTACTACTAATACCTATTACAAGGTGCAATAATATTACTATTATTTTATCAAATAAATAACCTTTTTAGGAGGAGGAAGAGACACATACTAGGTAGGGATGTAGGCCGAGGTGGGCTTGGCTATAGGTGGTGATAGGCCAAGCTTAGGTGTGGGGTTGGAGGAGGGATTTGGAACAAGGATGATGGGTTCTAGGTGGTGCAAGTGGGGCCGAGGGTGTGGGGTTTGGTTGGCCGAAATGGGGTGGCTTTTGGCCGGAGTTGGTGGGGGTGTAGTCAGGGTGGGGATGGGGGAGGGTAGTTGGTGGTGGTTTAAGGAGGGAGAGGGAGGAGGTGTTCGGCTGGAATTTTAGGAGGAGGGAGGAAATGCTAAAGAGACGAATCTAGGCGGTAGAAGGAGGGAGAGAAAGAGAATGAGAAGGAGGAATCAAGGTTACGGAAACCATGAATTTCAAGGTGAAGAAGAAGAAAAAATGGAAGAGGAGAAGTGATGAAAAGGAAAGGGTGCAAGGGCCTTTTCATAGGCGGAAAAGGTTGGTGGAATGGTAAATGTGCATGTTTAAAACCATGGGCTTGGAATGTAAAACTATGGAATTCAGAGCATGGTTTCTACCTAACCCTTTGTGACACTTTTGTCACGCTTTTACATTGTTTCAGGCTTGCTATGCTTATAAGTGTTACCAAATATCAATGTACACATTACCGTTTAACATCAAAAGTTAATATATTTTGTCAATCTACTTTCCAACTATAATTTATAATTTTAAATAACCTATTTGTATTTATTTAAAGTAATTTAAAACTCAAACTATTTAAATTATAATCTCAATTAAATTAATTATTTAACTTGTCAAAAATTCCAGATTGTTACTGATGAGCTCAAAGTCTTCTCAATCTACCCTTTAATGCAACTTCCGGTCATCATCTTCAACACTAATGAATCTATAATACATGGCTCAAGTAGGGGAATATCTCATACCATAAAACTCCTGACCCTACGCACATTCACTACCAGAAAATACTGTCATAATCAGAATTCCCATCAGAGGACACCGCGTCAACAAATTCAACCAACGTATCAACAGGAGTGCAAACTGTGTGAGGTGGAGGGTCGACTAAAAAGAGGATCCTTGCAAACCCACTTTACAGTGGGAGGGTAAGGAAGTGGAATACTTTTAGCAAGAGGAATCAAAGCTAGAACGATAGCTGAGGGGACACAAGTACAAGAGTACACAAGGTGTCCGAAGGAGTGACATGTATGCAAATATCTGACTTCTACCATATATGACACAAACCTTAACAACATAATCTATATCTAATCTAACTTTGAGAGGTTCAGGGGGAGGTTTATCCGGAGAGATTTATATAAGGGCCTTGGCATAAAATAACTTCGCCAATAAAAAATATCATTTTTACTATTGCCTTGAGACGATTTTATTTATAAAATCAAAACACAGAAAATTTAGTTTTTGAAAAGCTAATAATATATTTATTGATTTATTTACTTACAATGAAAATTTCCTTTTTGAGATTGTTTTATAAACGTGCATAGTGCCACGAGAAATTCACGAAATTCCCAAGAAGTTAGCACTAGAATCAACACGAAATTCATAAGAAACTAACAGTAGAAGTCAACATAAAAATTCTTTATCCAAATTACAAATTTACATACTTATGGCTTGTCCTAAAATAGGATCAAGTCTCATTAAATCATCACCAAAATCACCACAAAAATCATCAAAATAGCCAAAGAGACGTCATAAAGATCGGTTCACAAACATAAGAAAGCAATAGAAATTATCTACACAATTTCTGCTACCTGTGTTAACGCACTCCAACGATAACCTGAAAACAAATTCACATTATTTCGGTGCAATGTCAACTATTTTGGTACACACAGAGAGACTTAGGCAAGTAGTTTACTATATCCTAATTTTGCACTAATTATCCACATAAATCCAGATTATTATTTAGGAATAAGAACTCAAACATATCGCTATGACTAAGCCAAAACGTGTGAGTTGAACAACTCACCTTGATCGAATTTTGTTAATTGTAAGCCTGAATTGATTGCACGAAAAGAGATTTTAGCGAAAATCCAATTTTAGTCACTTATAGAATGTCCGATCATGACATGTAGACTCAGTAAATACACGAAGACAACAAATATACATGAACAAAAACAAATATAGTATCAGTTTAGATCATTCAAAGCTATAGTAAATTGAATTGGTAAAAATTCAAATTTATCATAAATCTAAGTAGATATTTGATCCATTACTAATAGGAGGACTAATTGAATTGTCTAAAAATCAAAGATATATGCAATCTTTTGGTTTCAGCAAGTTAACTGAATCGAACAAACGCAGAAACCAGTGAAAATATAGGCTATTAAATCCTATTAATACACCAATACATTATTGGCAAAATCATAAAAGGGAGTTCGAGCAAGATATAAAATCAAGCAAAGAAATAATCATACTAAATTTCCTCAAGTTTTCACGATCATTAGAGTATCCAAAAATCCGCAAGCCTCACAACCAAGCGTTGCATCGATTAATAATGATGCAAAGGATTCTAATCTTCCATTCGATCGATTTAACAAGGGGAAGCAACGGGAGTAATTAAGAGCAAACCCTTGATTTTACTTTTTAGCAGAGAAGATATGAAACTTTAAAGAGGAAGCCAACACCATAAAATAAAGTGACCAAGCTTGTCTTTAAAGGGGCTGGGTCTTTGTTATTTTTAGTTTCTTTTTATTATTATGATTTTTCTAAGTTTTTATTACCATATTTTGTTTCTTTTATTTGTTAGCTCGACATTCACTAAAATAGACACATTTTCAACAAATAATCGACATCAATTTAGTTTAAGCCCCATAATTTTATTTTATATGCGTATAATTATAGCGTAGAAAACACGGTTGTTACAGACTTCCCCTCTTAACAAAATTGCGTCCTTGGAATTCCTTATATAGGAAGATTAACACAATTTATACCCTGATTTATTTGGATATAACCTATTAAATGCATTACCCGTCTTTGGGACATACACAATACTCTCGTTGTTATCGTATGCAAAGGAATTTAATATACTAACTTTAATATATATCTTTTTCCACACACTTTAATTTCAAGAAAATTATTTATTATTTATTATATTTTATTTTTTTAGCTCTTGAAATTTTGAAAAAATTCGGTAGACTCTCCTTTGTACAAGGATACTTTTACAAATTGATAGTTATAATATAGTAAATATACATCGACCACGCGGTCAAAAACACAATGTGTACATATATTATCACCGTATTTAATCAGAAAACGTAACTTTACTAGTGTTTATAAGCGATTTAGCTTATTAATAAGTGAGCAATGCTAGCTATTCTCGCAAAACCATCTATATAAGCTTCAAGATTACCAGTTCTACTTAGGTTCGAATATTAGTTACATACGGATAAAAGGTAAAAATGTTCGTTTATACATACATATGTATTCTCAAATTTGATAGGGTGACATATACAATAAAGATTTTAATCTTTATATCTACAATGCACAAATACACTACATGTATACACATGTGTATGTATATACATATATATAATTAACATGTTCAAGTGTATAGGTCGTACATAAAAATATGTGCAGCAACAACATACATAGGTCAGACAGCGAATAGGTCCAACAAACAAAGGAAAAGGATAAAAATACACAACCAGCAAAATAAGTGCAACATAGACATGTATATGAATAAGGCCAGTTCTAAACACATGCAGCAAGTACAATATGGTCAAGCAAATGGCCAACAACAGAAAGACATATGCCAAGAAACCCAAGAATACAAGTGAAAACAACAAAGCACAATAGATTAAGTACCAAACAGTTTAGGTTGTTGGCATATATAATACAAGCGTGTTATAGCTATCAGGCTTATAAAAGAAGCCATGAAGAGTTGAAACACATGGTAAAGGAAAAGTAAGTTAACCACATGTGCATTAGACGAGGTTTTAATTTATGCTGATTTTATAAACAACATACCCCAACTCAATGTAATTGTGTCCCTAGTTCAATTAGTGACTATTCCCCATTACACATTCAACTAACTCGTTAGTTACAATAAGTAAATGGTAAGTTATTCAGATATTCTAACAACTGATATTTAATTGATAGTTACATCATTGCAGCGGACATAAAGAATGTCACGCTTGCCAAAGGCAAATGTTAGTATTCTCTTGTGAAATTCATGTAAGAAATTAGAAATAGACTCAAACAATAAAACAAAACTAGACCCTATAATTGAATATGTAAATGCAAAATATTTCATCGCTAAATAACCACTCAAACGGACTATGCACTAGCATGCTATGAACATAAAAATAAAGCTAAGAAGAAGTGGCTAACCTAAGGTTATGAATGCACAACATTTGTCTACACTAAATTGTTGTTTAGGAAAAACTCCAACAAACAACTAAATGTTACAGCTAACAACGGGGAACCGGTCATTAATCTAGAACAATTGGAACATGAAGTTATACTTTACTATAAAAATTATACAATGGAGAAACAAATGCTATCATATCTCATATGAAATGCAAGTTCATAGTTAATGAAGAGGGGACTGCCTTGCTATAGACCATAGTGACAGTAAATATAAAAAGTCATGGCTAGAAGATGAAACATGGTGCATCAATGCACAAATGACAAGGACATGAGTGCCATGTACAAAACAGCAACAACATGGACATGATATAAAGGCTCAAGTGCAAACAGGTTCAGTTCAAGCAATACACAAGGTGAACAAAGGGAACACAAAACATGTGCATGACATGGTAGTCAAGATACAAAACATGGACAACAACTGCCAGCATACCAAGACAAAGTATGGCAGTCGGGACAATGGCAAGAAAGTGCATAAGATACAAGGATGTCTAGGTAGGCAGTGATATGCAAACATACACAACAACAAGAATATCGTGTATAACATCAGTTCAAATCGGTTATCAAGTACAAGGTGACTCAGAATACAAATCTTAACAAACTGATCATGCCCAAAGCAAATAACCCTATTTCAATGCATTGGCATGTCAACACTAGCTTATAACCCAACAATGTACAGAGATAAATAAGATGGAAAAACAGTGCAAAACAAAATCAAGTGTAGCAATGACAAAGAGAACATGAAGTGACAAGTATAAAGAAGAACATGAGGAGTAACTATTCAAACTTTCTATGGAATAATTACAAGTAGTCTATTCTTATATGTAACAAACAAAAGAAAGTGGAAGAGTGTTCTTTATATATGAATATACAGGAAACAACCAAAAAAAATGTTTGCAATATATTTGAATTTGTCAAACTTCATGCTAAGAATATTATCACTACAAAGCCAAAAGTCAAAATACATAGAGCTCGTGCTCAATGTCAAGATAAGAGTTCGAACTGTCAAAAATTCAATACTTGACGCTTTTAAAAACACTAATCAAGAAAATCAATAATTGCTAGCTATTCCGAGTTAAACTTTTATATTCGAAGCTTAATAAATGGAAAATCCCCTTCCATCATGAAACTATGTATGTGTATATACACACACACACAAAAAAAACCCAAAGGAATTTTATTTTACCAAATTTCGTCTTAGATAGATTTTTTTTCAGATGCTAATTTTATTTATAAAACAATACATGAAAAAACGCTTTATTAATTAAATCAAAATATTCTGCTTTTAACTACTTGTTACATTCAAACGAATTTATAGTTTTAATTTTTGAGTACATAATTCACAAAGCTTCGGTACTCATCCCAAATAATATATATAAAAGCTTTAAGATATTACATCGTATCTTTCGCACATCATATATTTTAAAAATACACACTCATATTTCTCAATCCCAGTTTACATAGGGATCCTACATCGCTAGCGGTTTGCATTAGTTATTCCAACAATAACTGCGATTTTGATTATAATATCAAAACGCCCTCACCGATTTCTCCGTTTATTATTGGCAACTTGATGGTTGCAACCATATTTTAAAACCAAGTACAAGAGTGTATTCCTAATATATTGTATAAGATCTAATAGCAATTCATTTAAAGTAACCATTCATACTCAACTATATTTTGTAATTTTATTTTATTATTTCAAATACTATGCATGATCGTCTCATATAAGAATTTTAAAAATTATTATCGATGGCATTGATTAGACGTATCGATAAGAACTTCTTAAAATACTTAGTGGACCACTCAGCACAAAGGTTTGGTCCCAACATAACTAATTTTATCGAATTTGGAGGCCGTTTGAAAAACGACCTTTTTCTAGTCTATTTAAATTTAAACTGAAATTACAAAACACGTTTAAATTTACTGCGCTCACATATTAATTCAAAAATTATGAAAATTGAAACCTGATAATAATTTGGCATTCCGGATCCAACAAAAGTAGTTTCTTCGAAAACGGAGGTCGTTTGCAAAATGGCTATTTTTAAGGTTATATATTATATTAATATATATATATATATATATATAATGGGTTAAAGTGGGTCAAAAACCCTAATTCGTTTTCAAGCCGCCGTTGGCTCCAACGTAGGGAGGAAATCGTTTGTTCCTTCCTCTCCATTTTTCTCTCAATCCACGCTATAATTTCAGAAATACATAAAAGGAAAATCGAAGAGCTCTCTATGCTCTTCGAATCCATATTGGTTTGGTGAATTTTAATTGTGTACTTCGTTTGATTTTTCCTGTCAAACCTTGGCCGTTCGAACTGAAATTGTGGGGCCCAAAGACAAATAAGTGGTCCGCTACTCACGACGCTTAAGGAGGAGAGGAAGGGCTTGGACATGATGGGCTTCGATCAACGTCACGGCGGTCAGAGGAGGGGCAGCGCCGAGTTTTTGAATTTGAACAATGGGTTTCTCATTTAAACGGGGGGAGGGGGAGATAATTAGAAAGGTAATTAAGGTTTTTAATTTAATCAATTTATATAATTATGTGATTAAATGTTTGTTATACGATATGTTTTTCATATGAGGTCAGAAATTGCAAACTGAAGTGCGTTGGAATCGTGTCGACGAGATCTACAACATGGAACTGACCAGAACGAAAATGGAGCAAATTGAACTTTCGGTGATAATTAAACGTGCGTCTGATTCAGTGAAAATAAAATCATCCCTTAAAGACTGACGGAGTGAAAACCAAAGTGAGTGCTCCTCACTAAATTATATTTTATCATGCTATTGTATTCATGTATAAAAATATATAGAATTGCCAATATAGTTTTTTATCAGTTTTAATCATTATAAATTGTATACGGTGCCTGTTAGCTCACCTCTCTCGTCCACAGACCATGTACAATTTAATAGACTGTATTGTGTTTTGGTTGTGATGCTGAAATATTTAAAATAATTTAATATTATTTTGTGGTAGTTGAAATTAAATTATAAATATCTATTTATAATTTAAACAGTGAAAATTGGCTAATTAGAAAAATAATCCAAATCGAATTATAACTAGTTAAATTTATTGACCAGTGATTATTTTGAATCAACTGTTGTTGTTTGGAAACCCCACCCGGGTCTGGGGACGACAATTTATTCACATCTCCCCTGAAATTAGTTATATGTCAACTGATTGATCGACAGACTGTGATAAGCGTTATTTAATTATTTAATCCTTATACAGTTGTAGAATGCACTCTAGATGATGTTTGAATGTGTAATGATTATTTATCATTATTGTTGAATATATGCGATGTATGAAATCCATATAACTGAAATTATGTGGTAATTGATTGAGTCGCATTCCGATTTAGAAATAAAGAATATTTTAAAATAAGGAATATTTTAAATTAACAAATATTTTAAAATAATATTCAGTGAAGAATCAAAACGTGATTTTGATGTCCGATTTTGGATGGACACGAAAATATTGAAATAATGAAGCCGAGTTAAGTGTATATGCCATTTTTAACTCGAACGGATTTGTTTATCGATTTTATTCATTTTATAACGAATATCGAAAAGATTTGATTTCAAAATCTAATATTTTGAAAATATTATCATTTTGATATTATAATGATATAAAATATTCAATTTTGATTTAAAATTGAAAAAGAAGTTGAAATCGTTTTAAAATGAATTTATAAACGATTTATAAAATATGTTTGAATGGAAATCAACGATATATATATATATATTATATATATTAAATGGTTTGAATAGAACGCGCCGCGTAGCGACCGTTCATGAATTTCAACCATTAACTTCAAATTGATGCAACGGGAGATACGATCGTTGGATTCTCGTAAAAACTGAACCGTTATGTTCATATCGAAATGATCTTTGCAATGAATATAAGAGATTTAAATTTGAATGGTTGGATTTCAAATTATGTCCAAATCAATTTTAGAAAAGGTCGCTATGGATGCAGTTCGGTGGCCGTTATTGGAAACTGATTGTAAGGGCATTAATAAAGTTATTCAAAATATGGAAAAATTGTGTAAAATCATAATAAATAATTTGGAAACATTTTGGGTGATAAATTCCAATTTTTGAAAAGATAAAAATATATTTTTATCTAAATGAACTTGTTATTAACTAAAATAATAATCCAGTGTTTTTAAATAAATATATTGGATCTGTAAATGGTTTTGAAATGACCAGGAATTCCCACGTACGAGTTGGAATGGATTTAAATGTAAATAATCTTTGGAATATTTTGATATTGGATTCCGTGATTATACGGATATTATTGAGGAATTTGAAAGATATAGATATCGTTATTCCCAATACGATATCCATTAGTTTCAGAATTTGATATTGAATATAAGCCGATATAATTTCTATTTAGATCCTTGTCTTTAATATCAAATTGGATTTTGGGTTTGTCGTGAATGGTGTCTTTATTAACACTGTTTTTAAACCCAGTTGAGAAAAGAATAAATCTTTTAATTAAGATTTAAAGAAGTTTACCAATAAATTAATATTTAATTGGAATTGAACTGAAATTGGATTTTTGGTTTTATCGTGAACGATGTTTTAAATAACATTTTTTCTTTAACCCAATTAACCGTGTAGTTATGATTTGGAGTTTATAAATGTTTTCATTAAGATTTAATGGAAATTTTCCAAAGTAAAGTTTTCCAATTTAACATATTAAATTGGAATAGAATGGAATTCGATTTGGTAATAATCGAGATGAGCTTCTGTGAAGGAAGACCGTTACTATGTATGGAATTCAAAAGGCCTTGCTGTTATTTCATTTATATTATTAGTCTGATATGGCAATTTATATTGATTATATATTGATCTGTTTTCCATGAAGATTCCATAGTTAATGGAAGATGATTTGGGTTTATCGTGAACTATGTTTTAAATGACATTGGTTCTTTAACCTTGTTAAAGGCAAGAAAAATTTCTTAAAGTTGAATAATCATAAAGTAATGATTTTTGAGATTAAAACTGAACTAGAGTTTTAATAAATCTTTAATTAGATTGGAATGAGATTGGTATAATTAAACTTATCGAATTCATGAAATGATCGAGAATGGAGTACCACCAATTTTACTCCAGGCGATAGTTAAATCTTTAATTAGATTTGAACGGGTAATGGTAATTCATTTTACCGATAACAAAGTGGGTGTTAGATATGGAGTACTACCAGTTTTGCTCCATGGGATGAATAGGTTGGGATTGGGATTATTAAATAAATGGATTACTTCGGTAAGACTCGATAAACCCGACTAATTTTATAAACCTTAATTTGGTTTAGAATTGTTAAAAGATAAAATAAAATATTTTGAAATTGATATCCAAAGGAAGATTAAAGAATAATTTTAAAAGAATTTATCTTTGATAAAATTAATGGGAAACTTTTCCCTAGAAGGTGAATGTTGGAATAAAAGAATATTCCAGATTGGAATGCGCCGTTTGATGTGTTTTTATGGCACTTGATTATTGATTATAAAATACGCAAGTTATTCGAAAAGATCAGGTTTAACCCATTCTGATTAATGAATACGACGACTAAAAGTCGACGATGCAGACGGTGGTTGAAGACCGGAGATCTTCACATCGTTTGGATGATTACTGATGTCTTGATTGGGCTGTACACCCAAGACAAGGTAATAAACGGTGATCGTCCAGACGTACTTTGAGATCGACCAATTATGCGAGGACCTCTCTCCTGTATTGGACATACGGGACGAGGAATAAGGTGCCTCCGGTTTCATCAGACCCAGAACGGTTTTGTAAATGGATGTGTGTCTGACATTGGATTTTATTTTGTGTTGATTGATCTTTATTAAATATATATATCTATTTGGTGGCGGAGAATTTATTCTTTTGCTTAACACCCTTCTTTGAGACATACGAGTTTAAAGGTTATATATTGATAGACATCAGTTGCATGACATGAATTGTCAGTGTGGCATGCTGAGATGCAAATGATCAAGGCTTTTGTTGAAAAGCAGAGTCTTGTGGCTGATGGTCAAAGCACGGCTTTAAATAGCATAGCTTTATGTATAGTGTTAATTCGCGAGCCTCACACCCCGGTATGAGTCAAAAAGGGGATGGGATAGCAGGGAGTGCGTGCGTTTCTTTCAAGCTGAGAGTGGTGTCATGGTATGTAGCCCAAACATTTTTACTTATGTGGATGATGGATTGCGAGGCGCCTTAGATATATGGCTATATGCTCGTAGGGTCGACGTACTGACCTGTTTAGAGGTCTGATAGGACCGTGAAACGTATTGTTCAGGAATAATTAATCCACTAAAGTATGTGTGGACCGGACCTGCAAGATCCAGGGTTGCCCAGAGTGTGTAATCCTGAGGCATTTGCTAGAGTGTCTCGAAATCGGTGAGGAACATCCTTTGCCTTGACTCATAGATGGAAATCCAATTTCCAATACGTGACTTTTCGGTTTTAGTTGTAAACCTAGTATGGCGACATAATATATGGTGCCTAGGCCGTCTATGATTGATACATTTATATTTGAAGTTGATTTTGACACTATGCACTTATAGTAATATCAAAATGATTTGTTTTAAACGCACCAAGCATGTTTGGATATTATAAGGGAAAACTCTATCCTCCGGCTTGCGTTGCATTGTGTGATGGGACCTGAGTCTTATAATAGCTTCATTTTTCCAAAAGGCGTTGCGTTGTTTTATTTTAAACCGATATTCATGTGGAGTAAACCCGTTCCGTGTTATACGGCGCGGTCCCATGATTTTCGAACTTTTAAAGTAAAGATTTAATAACTGTTTTAGTTCGGTCCCATGACTGACTCAGAGTTTATTATTTTAACCTAAACTCTGGGTGCCCATATTTTCCACATAGGCAGCTAGTAGTTTTGGTTTTCACAGATACTTCTTTTCACAGGATCCTGGATTACAGCTGGAGATATATTCAGAAAGCTTTGTATCCGCATATCTCTTTTAGTTGTGTCAATTGTTATTTTTCGCTACGCATTGTACTTACATATTATTTTCCGCTGCTATGTAATGTAAATCTTTGATATTTTTCGCTGTATATTATTTATTTAAACTCTGATATCTTGTACTCTGATGTAGATTTTTGTAATAACAATGAAATATTATGTTGTTTGTGTTCCGATGAGTCATGTTCTCAACTCAATCCGGGCTTCCCCTTAACGGGAAGTTTGGGTCGTTTCATTGTGGTATCAGAGCTTTGGTTTATAAAGCTCGAGAACAAGGCACATTAGAACTAAACAAAAGAATTCATCAGAGATAGGATTAGTAACGTCCTATAAGAATGACTCGTTAGAGTAAGGGTTAGTAATACCCTAGAATGAATTAGAAGAGTATTATTTATATATATGTATAAATGAATTTCGCTTTGAAAATCACATCTTATTATACGTATTTGAGTATTTTATTTTAAATTGATTTTGGACTATCGAGTATAAGGAGATTTTTAATATACGTCTAATCCATGTGTATTCGAAGTCTCAAATATACTGTTTAGATATAACATCACAGTCTAGTCACCCGAGGATAATTCTGATGATGACAGCTGCATCATCAGTATTTATGTTCGAGTTTCGAAGGTGGAATATCTATATATTTCCAATTAACTAGTGTGAGAACCAAAACTTAGATAGGTTTTATTGTTTGTGTTTTGACACTGAAAATATGATTTTGAGTATAAATAGAAGTTATATGTTTGAAAAAAAATTAACCAAATTGATTGCTGGTTGTGATGTGTGATTATTAGTTTAACTAATAAAAATATTGGAATGATAATTAATTTAACCAATAAGAGAATGAAAGGTAAATTTTAGCCAAGTTGAATCAAATATTGAACTGAATTGAAAATTGATTAGAATTGCATATATGTACATGTGTATATAATGAACATGTCATAGCATGGAAGCTAAGAAGAGGAATAAAATTGTATGCCCGACAAATAGGTACATATTTACTGTATTTATTGGGGTTTGATGATTTTATGAGCCGGTCGGCTAGCCGCTTGGCTTTTTTTCTTTTTCTTTTGGATTGATGAGGGCCCTGTGAGGCAAGTTGCGGTTTTACCGATCAACCCGTACAAAGGAAGTTATGGCGAAATTTTTCGAAAATTTAGCGAGTTAGCCAAATTTTTGAGAAATTAGAAAATTATTAGAAACTGAAAAGTTGAAGAATGAAAGCCAAAATGAAAGTTGAGTTGGTCAGTTAAACAACTTTCAGTTCCGTTCCTTTTAGAGGACGAAAATATTTTAAGTGGGGGAGATTTTAACAACCTGGAAATTCTGAACCAATTTTTTTTTTTTAGCTGTTTTAATGGGTTTTGAATATTTAAAATGATTTATTCTAAATAATAACGATTTAAAATTTATTTAAATCGAAGTTAGAACGTATAGATTTATTTTAATTATAAAACGAACCTGAAATAGCGCGGTAGTTTGAAAATTCGATTTTAAATTTCAATTGAATGTATTGGATTCAAAATAAATCTGATTTCAGTAAAACAGAAACATTTGAATCTGTTTAATAATATCTTTCTAACGAATGTAAGAAACTGAGATTTCATAATATAAATTGAAAGTTATGTCCAGTTTGAAATTTAAAATAGTCACTATGGAATTTATATGTATATTATTTATTTAAACTCTGATATTTTGTACTCTGGTGTAAATTGTTGTAATAGCAATGAAATGTTCTGTTGTTTGTATTCCGATGAGCCATGTTCTCAACTCAATCCAGGCTTTCCTTTAAGGGGAAGTTTGGGTCGTTTCATTGATCTCCCGTTACATCAATTTGGTTAATTATTATTTTTTCATACATATAACTTCTATTTATACTCAAAAATCATATTTTCAGTATCAAAACACAAACAATAAACCCTATCTAAGTTTTGGTTCTCACACCAGTCAATTGGAAATATATAGATATCCTACATTCGAAACTCGAACATAAATACTGATGATGCAGCTGTCATCATCAGAATTATCCCCGGGCGACTAGAGTGTGATTCTATATCTACCCAGTATATTTGAGACTTCGAATACACGTGGATCAGACGTATATTAAAAATCTCCTTATACCCGATAGTCTAAAATCAATTTAAAATAAAATACTCAAATACGTATAATAAGATGTGATTTTCAAAGCTAAATTCATTTTTTATATATATAAATAATACTATTCTAAATCATTCTAGGGTATTACTAACCCTATATATAACGAGTCATTCTTATAGGATGTTACTAATCCTATCTCTGATGAATTCTTTCATTTGGTTCTAATGTGCCTTGTTCTCGAGCTCTGTAAACCAAAGCTCTGATACCACAATGAAACGACCCAAACTTTCCCTTAAGGGAAAGCCCAGATTGAGTTGAAAACATGACTCATGGGAACACAAACAACAAAACATTTCATTGCTATTACAACAATTTAAATCAGAGTACAAGTTATCAGAGTTTAAATAAATAATTTTACATATAAAGTCCATAGCGACTATTTTAAATTTTAATCTGGACATAACTTTTAATTTGTATTATGAAATCTCAATTTTTTACATTCTTAGAAAGATATTATTAAACAGATTCTAAAGTTTGTGGTTTTACTGAAATCCGATTTATTCTGAATCCTACACATTCAGTTGAAATTTAAAATCGAATTTTCAAACTACCACGCCATTTCAGGCTCGTTTTATAATTAAAATAAATTTATATGTTCTAACTTCGATTTAAATAAATTTTAAATCGTTATTATCTAAAATTAATCATTTTAAATATTCAAAACCCATCAAAATAGCTAAAATAAAATTTTTTAAATTGGTTCAGAATTTCCAGGTTGTTACAGTTATTCACAAGTTTTTTTTTGGGTTTTCACATCGTTGTATTTATTTTTTAATTATTACCACAAATACTCTTGATTTACAACTAAATAAATACAAACCCTCATAATAACCCAGCAATTAATCGCTTATTTATTCTTATCTTTCAGTGAACTCTTAATAAGGGTTTATTCATTTATTCTCCATTCTTTTAACCCATCTTATAGATTTATAAATTTATTTAGATTTAGTGCAGACCTGTACAGTTAAAGTGGCAGTGCAAAAAAGGTGTAGCCGGGAAACAACGGGGTTGCAAAAAGGTGCATTAGATGTAAAAATAAGTATTTTAAAATTAATTAATCATCAGTCTCACATCATTTGCGTGGAAGAAACTGATATCTATTAATCTTATAATAAAGTCAAAGAATATCATGGTTACACACATTAGAATTGATGACTATAATAGATTTCTACCATATTTTAGACATATATGTGTTAAACCTATCTTTTTACACTAACTTTAATGACTTATTTTAAAAGAGAACTAGTCAAATTATGCTTCGTATATTAATATTGCTAAACCGGACCCTACAAAGCGTTGATTTAGCCAGTACAGCTGAAAATAACGGAGCTTAAAGCGAATCTACTATTCATTGGTCCTAAATATAAATATTATAGTGGTTAAAGGGTGCTACGGGATTTAATAGGGATTTTGCGGACATTTAGCTGGGCTTTAGCTGCACAGGTGCAGATAAAATAGTTCACGTATTTTCGCTGTGCAATTCTGTTAAATCTCAAACTACTACCCTTTGATCTCAATATGGGTTTATTTTTAATTACCTTTAATTGAATTTTTTTTATTAAACTGAAATCAACCACTTAAGAAAATACAATTTTAAATTTCATCAAAATTTAAACCCAATATTTTTGAACATCGAAGAGACTCAAAAGGGTGAAGGTGTCTATAAAGAAATCACAGATAATCGAATTTGACTTATGGAATACTTTGGAATGAAATACATTTCCTTACGTATTCTCAAACTAAGATTTACTGAAGACTCGATGATTAAAAGTGTAACAACCCGCATTTTACGTATCGGAAGATCGTAAAATATTTTTTATTTTATTTTCTAAAGGTTGGATCATTCACATATTTTGGTATGTTGTTTATGGAGACGTAATACATGTCCATAATTTTTACCAATTTTGTTTGTGACCATTTTTCCCTTGTCAGTCTTGTATAAGGCATAACTTTTGACTCAAGTCGAATCAGGTGTAGAGACTGTGCCATTGGAAAGGAAATCACGTTTCTCATTCCGTAGATTGGTCACATTAAAAATTTGGCTCAACAGTTTGGGAGGAAACATTGTTTTAAGGTTTAACAGTTGGCTGTTCAAGTTTGGTAAACCATAATGGGCTGATTTGGAGAGGCCCATTAGTGGACTGGTGGAGGCTATAAATAAGGGGTAAGAGGCATGGGGAATAGTTTACTTTCTCCATTCTCTCAATTGGAAGAGCTAGAAGTACTCCATTCCTCCATCTCCTTCACCTTTCCACCATTAAAGCTTAGAAAATCAAAGATCTACTACATTTGGAGCTAGATCTACACCATTCCAAGTGAGAGTTCAGCGAATTGAAGAGGTTGGATCAAATTCATCGCTGTTCGGACGTAGATATAAGTGTTTTTGGGTTGTTCTAGAGATTTGGTGAGTGATATGCATCTCTCACATGGATTCAAGCAAGTACATGAGTCTATGATCTTAATTTCATCATTTTAAGTCCACTACAAGAAAAACCGAGATTAGCGACAGATTTTTAGCAGCGGAAAATTCCGTTGCTAATTAGCGGCGGATTTCCGTGGGTTTTGTAAGAGAAAATATTTTGGATTTTATATGTCATCTTATTATAAATTATTACCGTCGAATACTAATTCTGTCGCTAAATCAATGGAAATTGCAGCTCTTTACCGTCATATAATATTTGACGCTAAATTCCGTTGCTAATAGAGTCGGATTACCGTCGACATAATTTTGAAGCTATTTTCCTGCAGTTTTCCAAGAGATTTGAAACGAACTTTTTTATTTATTAAATGTTTTAAATTTGTGTTATTACTTAGTAATTAATTAGTAAATTTAAATTTTAAATAATTAATGTTAATAATACATTAGTAATTAATAATAAATAATAACTATTAGAACTAAATAAAATTCAATAGTTAATGTATTAGAAGTAAATAAAATTCAATAGTTAATGCTAATTAAATTTTTTTTTGAAAATTAATGCTAATTAGAAGTAAATAAATAATAACTATTAGAAGTAAATAAAATTCAATAGTTAATGCTGATTAATTTTCATAATATGTTTTACTTTTATGTTTTTAATAATTATTTGATAAATAGAAATAAATTTTAGATAGTTAATCTTAATAATAATATACTAATGTGGAAAATAAAAAAATTACTATTAACATTTAATTTGTTATACCAATTAAAATTAATAATAAAATGTAATAATTAGTAAATAAGAAATATCATTGATCTAGCAATTATTATTATTAATAATTAATTAACAACTATTACCATACTCCAAAAAGTTAATAAATTTAATCAGTACCACTCACACCTCATCAATCCGCATCCTAATAGAAGAAAAATCACTACCGTCAATCCAAACTGATCAATCCGCGTCATCTGCCATCTTCCCCTAATTCCTGCTAACATTTTCATTAGGGCTTTTTTTTTTCATTTCATCCTCACTCCAAATCTTCTTGCTTCAAACAAAGAATGGCGAACTTTGATGGTAGAAATCTATCCTACGTGTTCACCGATTGCTGCGCTACTCTTCCGATTTTGGGTATAGATTTTGATATCGAAATCATTTTCGATTTTCAATTTCCGATTTCGATTTTGATAACGAAATGGTTTTCGTTTTCGATTGTGTGTGTTTATATAGATATGCGATTCCATATTTTGTTATATTGTATTTTAGGGTTTAGTGATTGACTTTGGTTTTTTGATTATAGATATATTGATTTTAGGCATATCGAAATTAAGCACTGGAAGATGAGTAACCTGATGTTAAACTAAGTTGAAAGCTTGAAATCCTGATATAACTGGATAGTCTATGTCTTTGGTTGATGGTAATAGGGTTTAAGTCATTTTATGATTCAGTTTATGATTCAAGAACTGTAAACATTCTGATATAGTTTATGATTCAGGAACTATAATAGCTTTGTGATTAATCTGCTAATTGTTCTGTTGATTCCTTGCAGACATGGATTTGATGAAGGAGAAGCTCAAGAGCTACTAGTATGGAACATTGAGACTCAGAAGCATCGAGCATGATATGCAGTGTGATTGGTACTCCATTAGGCCTAATTGTATAACTTGGTTTACGGAAAGAACCAACTATGCTTGAATTTTGGTAATTGTCTCTACCACTTCAAAATTTCCCTCTACCACTTCACCTGTGTATTTCTTATTTCGATCTTCAGCTCACGGCATGCCCGACCCTTGGGTAAAGCGGGTAAAGCTGCCGCTTGGGGCCCAAAAATTCTTAGGGCACCATTTTCGTTTTTCACAAATGCACAAAAACTTATTCGCACAATTCATGAATCATGAATCACACAAACTGAATCGCAATCTTAGTCTAGCAGCGACTCTCCTCCACTTCCACGTAGCAAGCTTTCGGTCTCGGCAGGCTGCAGCAGCTCTAGGGCACAAACATCACACAAATTCAATTGAAAATTCAAGGTACTTAATCTGCATTTTTGTAATTTGTACAATTTACTTATTCAACGATTTGTAAATTGTGAAATTAACATTGAACAGCAGTAAGCAAGGATATCAGGCTTACAAACAGTTACTCGGTATAGCTATGGCAACAGCTATCTAGAGTCTATAGTGTGAACAAAACGCTAATTTTTTTAACGAAATTCAGCTACCTAATTCATTTACAGTCAAAATTGTAATTTAGGAACGTGAAGACAACAAGTAACTATTAAGTAAGAAGATATATAATGGGAAATGAGTATATCTAATTTGCTGTTTCTGGTTTAACTCATTCTCCAAATCTATAACACCAAAGCCATATGTGTGCTTTTATATTCTCATGCAGACGCTTATAAGCAACGCAATAACAACATTAGGAGACACAAGATACAAGAACATGCAATATCAGGTGCACCACCAAATGAAAAAAACAGTTAGTCCTCTAGTAGTAAGCATCTACCTATGTTCTACAAGCAACAAATTTACACTGCAAGTCTGCAATTCAATTTTAATAATTTGATCCTATTTCCACTGTAAGGGCTGAAAAATTACATAACTGTCTATTTTCCTATATCTTAAATATGTTATAGGAAACTTAACAACTTCGACATTAATGTCATGAAATTTACAAAGGTTATGGCTAACATATTTTTTATTGTGATTCCTTGCTGAATTGTTTTGGGTTTGCCTAATCATTTTTTACTTAATATGTCATGAAATTTACAAAGGTTATGGCTAACATATTTTTTATTGTGATTCCTTGCTGAATTGTTTTGGGTTCGCCTAGTCATTTTTTACTTAATATGTCATGAAATTTACAAAGGTTATGGCTAACATATTTTTTATTGTGATTCCTTGCTGAATTGTTTTGGGCTTGCCTAATCATTTTTTACTTAATATCATTGGTAGTATTATTTATGTAACTTTTTTTAATGTACATCAGAGTTTTCCCAATAGCTTTCAATCGCTTCATTTCCACCCTCTTTATAAAAAATGATGTTATTTACCAATAGACAATGGTAATATAAATAAAACTAATCAGGGCTTCTTGCTGCCATGCTGGAAAGAAAAAAGAATCCATCAATAATAGCAATAGTCTTTATATAAGGGCCTTGTTCTTACTTTTCGCTTTAGGTACCAAAAATCTTGGGACCGGCCCTGGCTCACAGAAGGACTACATGCTGATATTAATGGAGATGGTGTTCTCGATCATGTCAGGTGTAACAATTTTTTTATCTGTATAACAATTTTTACCAAAATTTATGCCCAGTACGACATTCTTAATTCATGGTGCAATGATAAACAATTGAACTTTTATAGCTGACTTTTAGAAGTGCTTAAACTTTTTGAATCTACTCGTTCGGTCATTTTAGTATTTTAATATGATAGATATTATCACAAAATTTGTGCACAAAGAGAGAGTGAAAGCAATAGTCGGACCGGACAGGGCATTCATAATATTCGACAACAGTTTGTATGTGATATGTGCCGCAAGTGATGATGTTGCAAGTACATATTTTAATACTCGGGATCATGCTTAGGAGCTCGCAAGCTAGAGGAAGTAAAGATATTTATGTAGAAGAAGTCGGCTACAGGTGGCCAATGGTAGAGGAGATGCACAATGTGTCGAGAAGCTATAGAGTAGAAGCTTGTATCGCAGGTTGAACCATAATCTGGAAATGTATTGGAGTGCATCTCAGGCTAGCTTAAAGTAGCTTCTCTTACAGTTCATGATGCTGGTGAGGTAATGGTAGTTTAACTTGCTTTTGATTATATTTAAGGCAAGTCAAACATTAGAGCTCATGTCCATATATTATACAATACTATATGTTATGAAATAGGTGTATATATGCATGATATATGATAAATATATCTTGAGATGGTAAAAGTAAGAAAGTTGTTGAGTTATTTGAAAATTGAAAACGTAGATCAAATGTGAGACCTCACCCATCAGAAAGTTGAGATGGTAATCGTTTCATCTTGATTCTGGATCAAAAGCTTCACTCGCTCAGTTGGAGCAGCTGCATTTTTAGAAACTGCAGCAGAGACCTCACCCATCAGAAAATCAAATGTGAATAATTCACACCATAAGACTACAGTACTACTTAGAGAACTTCTCATGTCCATTTTGTAGTGATTTTTTTTTTGCAGGATTATCCTTTTCTTATACTTTAATATTGAGATGACTGATAAATGAGGCATTGTCCATGAACAAAATGAATATGTCATAAAATTTACGCAGTTGAGCAAGGATAATAATTTGTATCCAAGGAAGCGCCTAATGTAATTGAATGCACTATTTCAACTTTCAAGTATATGTTTGTTTCTAGCATCAAGATAGGGAAAATTTATATAGTAAATGAATTTGCCAGACTGGTATGGTTCGAGTCTATTTACGCCGTTTGAGCAATCTTGTTAGTTATACCTATTTTGATGTAAATATGACGTTATGTGGTTTTAGTATGGTTATGGATGATATGTGTTTGTATTTGGGATCATGTTAGCACCAACTGAATAGTTTTGTTGTTCATAATTTAGCTTGGTGTATAAATTGATGAAAGATTATAGATATTATGGTTTTTTTGTATGTGATTATGAATGTTCTTTTTTGTTCTAAATTAATATTATTGGCTAATTTATCTTTGTTTTTTTAATATATTATTTATTTCAGTGTTCACAGTTGAATGATGTTTGTTGTATATATATATGTATATATATATATATATATATTGGCATATCAGAAGGGGAATAACGACAGATTACCAACAAAAAAAGTGAGGTTAATTTAACTTCAATTTATTTTCCGTCGCTAATCCTTCGGAAATTAGTAAGGGTTTACCGACGCTTTTTGTAAATAATAATTTATTATAAATATTAATTTATTTTCCGTCGCTAATCCCTTGGTAATTAGTAAGGGTTTACCGACAGATTTTATTAATAATATTTTATACCAAATTAATAATCCGTCGGTAAATCGTCGGTATATAAATAAAAATTAAAATAAAAGTAAATTGATAAATAATATTTATTTTTGTTATAAAATTAGTAAAATGACGGTAAATTGTCGAAAATTTCATGCTAAATTCTGTCGTAAAATCTGACACAAATACCGTCAAGGGTTTTGCCGACCGAGCCTTTATGTTGGAAATCTGTCGCTAAAGCCTATTTAGCGACGGATTAGCAGCGTTTTCTACCGCTGCTATTTGCTGTTTTTCTTGTAGTGGTCACTTTCCTTATGTTTGTATCATAGTAATTTTAATTTCATATGAATCGCCATAGGATCTAATTTAGCAACTTAAAACCGGTTATTTCTATGTTATTCCATATGTTTATGCAAGTTAGATCCAAAATTTAGCTCATATGTTCATTTATCATGACTTTGGTGAAGTTTGCATAATTTTTATGATAACCATCATAATCATGTTGATTACTGATTTCATAACTTGCTTATGGTTGTATTTGATGAATTGGATGAGCAGATTTCGTTGATCTTGTCGATTGGCGAATTTTTGATCAAAAATGGACTTGAATTGGGCTGTACAGGCCATGGGTCGAGCGTGTAGTACAATTTTTAGTCGGTTGAGAATGAGTTTGGGTCGTGTAAGGAGGGGTCGAGTAGAAGAGGTCGGTCGAACTTGGTGTTGGGTCGAGCATCAATGGGGTCGTGCAAGGGGGGTCCGGGTCGAGTAGAACATGGTCAGCCAAGTTGAAGCGGTCGGTTGTGCATCCAAGCTAAAGGTGGTCGGTCATGAAGGGGTTCAGGTCGAGCATGGATGGGGTCGGTCAAAGACCAAGTCGGTCGGTCATTGTCTTGAAAGTGGGTCGGTCGGTTATGTTTTGGAGAATGGGGTTTGCTCGACTAGGGTGTGCTTGACCATTGGTGTGTGCGCTTGACCAGAAGTGTGTGTGCTTGACCAGAGTGTGTGCGCTCGACCAGGGTGTGCTTGACCAGGGTGATGTTCGAACCCTACAGTGTTCGACCAGAATGATGCTCGACCATGTTAGGTTATATCAGCGCCTTCAAACGCCATGATCAATGGTAGAAAAGCAGTGGCTTGTTTTCGTGGCAAATGGATAGAACACTCTGGTTTGTATTGAACCTTATATTGATGATATTCAGTTTAGCAATGATTTTGACTTCGAAGTGAATTCAAGTGAGAATGTCGAAGTGCTGTGGTGTGTTCGTTATATGCAACGAATGTGGAAGACGATTCAAATTGGACTTGAACTCGTAGAAAATGGTTACATGAGACTGGGTCTGAGTTTGTGGATAGTCGTCGACAATGCCAACTAGAGTTATGAAGGGATTATCGTTGTCGTAAGTTCTAACGGGCTCAAAGCAAGGGTATAATAGAGGCATCTAAAAGGCTAGTTGGACTAGTCGAATACCCTGGACCCACTGGATGGGCCTAGTTGTCTCTGGGAGATAAATATACGTTGGATGTGTAGTAGTCCGCTTAGAACTGGGGTTACCATTAGCCCTTGACGGATGGCATGGTGATATGGCCAGTCATACGGTTAACGATGGTTTCAACGCAAGATTGGCGGTGATAGCCAGAGTCAGTCGTGAATGATTGGATGCTTGATTTGCACCATCTCACATAAGTTGTCCAACGTTGAAGGAGATGTTCCTTGGGTGCTTGTCTGATATTGGTTTAGACCTCTGGGGCTTTTACTTAAGGGATGTTGAATTCGATTAGGGTGATTTACGTGAGATATATAATCTGGATGCTATGAGTAGTTTTGTTCACTTGTTTCTAATTGCTATGAGTGAATGGTTGTTCTGGTTTGCATGGATGTATGGTTGAAATGTTTGATGTAAAGGCTATCACTGTCCGATATGGGGAAGATAGGTGTCAAGTTCTTCTCTGGTATTGTGGGTAGATTAGTTCGTTTGTTTACCCATTCTCATATACTTTATTGATGATATTAGATAGTTGTTTTATCGCTCACTAAGACTTTTGTCTGACTCAAGGTTTTATGTTTTCCTCTTATTACCTCGTATTGTTCATCCAATTTTGGATGGGCAGACTAGGTGGAAGGTGATAGCTTAGTGAGGACAATGTAGCAGTTCATATGTGAGCAGGAGGTTTGTAACGGCCCAGATTTTTTGACCATTTAGTTTAATATTTAAAAATGTTTTTTTTATTGTTTTGGAAGTTTAAATGGTTTAATTTCAATAATTTTGAATATTTTATGTTATTCCGAAATGGTAGAAATTTAGTGGTTCTGCAATATAATGTGAACTGGCAGTATAAAAGGATAAATTTTTAATTTAAAATAATACGTTTACAAAAGAAGTAGTAGCTAACGAACTCGGATTTCGATGAAATCAGTTTCATTAAATCCGAAATGATGATATTAGGTAACCAACCAAGTTACGTCAAAAATGGCATCCGTATGTGGAAAAGAAAAAAATAAAAGGCCAAAATTTGAACTAAATTTTGACGGTAATTGGAATTTGCTAATGCTAACGGCAAAACTGGAACCTGAGACCTATCCAGGAAAATTCTAAACATAGGATATTAGCTATATATGAAATCTGGGAAAATCCTATAACGGGTATAGAAAGTTATTAAGGAAAGAAAATTTAAATAAATTATTTGAAAATCTAAACGAACTCCGATTTTTTATTTGAATACATAGGATTGAAGTACGTTAAAAATCGGACCAGATGGTGGAAGAATTTCTGAAAACCGTTATCGTTTGATACTCCAACATGAGACCGGAAGGTCTTGAAACTAAAACAAAACACTATTTTGAATTTGAATTTAAATTATTTGAAAGTTCAAACAAATTCAAAATTGATATTTTTTTTATTGTATTGAAGAGCAAGAAAAATTGAACAACATGGTTGAAAAAGATTTTGGATAAGGTATCAATTAGTATGTCAAATTAACGTCCGAATAGGGTTGAGAAAACACACTTTACTATTCATAAATTATTAAATTTATTTATAATTTAATTAATTTAAGGATTAATCCTAACCATTCATTTTCGACCATTAGATTCGCACCACCTCAGCAATCCATGTGACTCCTTCGGCTATAAATAGCCCCCCCTTCATTTTAAACTCACTCCTCCTCCTCTTTCAAGCTTTGGCAATGGCAGAAATAATAATAAAATATTAGAAAATAGGGAAAAGGGAAGAAAGGGAGAAAGGAGGGCAAGACGGGGAGCTAGGGACTCTTAGGCAGAGGCTTGGGCTTCACGGGGTAAGTTTTTAAATAATATTTATTTATTTATTTGTGTAATATATATATATATATATTATAACTAAAATAGAATTTGTAAAAATAAATATCAGAACATTCTAAGGGTGACAGAGAGGATAGTGTCTAAGGCTTGAGTTTGGAAAATATAGTTTCCTGCTCTCCCTGGCTATCCCTAACTGATCCGACGAATGAGATGATTAATTTAAATTTTAAATTTTAAATTTAATTTGAATTTAGAACAGACCAGGGGCATTTTCATAATTTTTAACCATAAACTTTAAAAGCTTATAACTTTTTCAAAACAAGTCGGATTTCCACGAAACAAGGACCGTTGGATTCTTATCGAAAAATACTTTAAAATGAGTGGAAGCAGATTTTTGATCCGGGTTAAAAATTTTAAGTTATAATTAAATGAATAATTTTAAATATTTTATTTGAAAATTAAATTAATATTAAAATGGTTTTTCAATTTTAAAAAAAATTGGATATGGCTAGAGATGAGAAAGTAGGATTTTTTAGAAGGGCAGGGAAGGTAATTTGGCTAATAACGCAATTAGAAATTAATTAAGATAAAAATAATTTAATTAATTTAATTAAATATATATTCATTTAAATTAGGTAAATATTGTAAATAGCATAACTTTTGCATACATTAACGAAATTTAACGAAACAGGATCCGTTGGGATCGTATGGATGAGCACTACGCAATGGAACTGACCACAAGTGGATTGGAGCTCGTTTGGATTTATTGTGAAATTTAACATCTGAACCAAATCAATGACCGACTATCGTTATTCAACGATAAACCGTCCAATGTGAGTAAATCTCACTAACTCTGAACACTTTATATTTTTATAAAGTATTTTTAGAACTGATAAATATTGGTTGAATTGCTGAGTGTTGATTGTTTGGTTGAACTGCTTGTCAGTTGGTTGAAAATACCGATATAGTTATATATATCGTTAACCGATGTTGATTCTGTTTATCAGAATACCTCATATTGAAATGAAATTGATGTGAATTATATTGTGTAACATCTGTGGATGCAGGGAAACAGGTCGGAGGGATCCAACTGGATTCCTCAACATTTATTTTACCGTTTTTCATATATTCTGATATATGATGTGTTATATCATTTATTGTTGACCCTGTGTGTTTGGATGATGATCGAACTTTTTGATTTGGTATTTTTATACCATAAGTGATACCAGGAAGTGAAAAGGAGATTTTCAAAGTATATTTTGAAAATAAATTATTTATATAAAATCTATGGATTTTATATATGGAAAGAAAAGAGTTTCATAAAGAAAATAATTATAGAAGTCCAAGAAATTTAGGAAAGGAAAATATTTGAGGAAACAAATATAAAAGAAAATATTTGCGGAAACAAGAATTGAAAAGGAGATATTTACTTATGAAATAAATAGAATTAAAAGGGATTATTTATATTGTTAAATAAACAAGAGATATTAAGAAATGGAATTAGTATAAAATCAAAGTAAAATGTGAAAAGGAGATATTTGCAAACTATTTGCAAATAGAATAAAAAGGAAATGTTTGTTTGGAAAACAAATAGATTACAAAGGAAATATTTGTTTAAAATCAAATAGATTATAAAGGGATCATTTATCTTTTGATAAATAAATATATATATAAGTCTGAACTTATATATATAAAGAAGTGAACAGGTGGATGGAGCATATTAATTTATAAATGATATTTATAAATTAAGTAAATATTTATCAGTGGATAAATAGGACATATATAAGTCAGGACTTATATAGCGCAATGAGAATCGATTTCAACATCGATATTTGAAACTGAATAAGGACGTAGAGTTGATCAAAAGGAGTTATCGAATATGGGTTACTCGAGTAAAGTAACCAAATAGAGTAATTCGAAAGAGAATTTATCGAACAAGAGTTATTCAAGGTAAAGTTATCGGATATCAGCTTATTCGAAAAAGGAGTTAATCCAATAGAATAAATTGATAGAGTTAATCTGTTAGAATTAAACAGTTATAGTTAACCAGTTGGAGTTAAACTATTAAGGTAAACAGTTAGAGTTAAACAGTTATAGTTAATCAGTTAGAAGGTTAGAGTAAATCAGTTAGAATAAACCAGTTAGAGTTAAACAGTTAGATTAAATCGATTAGAGTTAAACAGTTAAAGTTAATCGATTTGAGTCAAATCAAACTGGAGTTATTCAAATATAGTAATAAAATAAGAGTTATTCGAGAAAGAGTTTATCGAATATTAGTTATTTGAGTTAAGTTAATTGAATAGAGTAAATCGAATATAAGTTATTTGAATAAGTGTTAATCCAAAGGAATTGCCATTTAGCACGACTGCTAGCGAAATTCGCAGGGCTGCAGATAGCCTAAGGCGGTCGGATGTTTCCTGAGGGAATCAGGCGTAACCATTGTGATCGCTGCGATCTAGAGTCAAGCGAATGAAGTTAAATCAAATATTAGCTATTCAAAATGAAGTTAAAAACAGACATAGTTAGTCGAATATAAGTTAATCAAATATTAGTTATTCGATAATAGATAGTCCAATTAAGTTAAATAAATTGAGTTAAATAAGTCGAGTTAATTAAGTTAAGTTAGTCAAGTTGAGCTGATCAAGTAAGTTGGTCGAGTTGAGTTAATCAAGATGAGCTAATCAAACCGAGTTATCCAAATAAGAGTTAATCCAGTAAGAGTTAATAGAATAAGGGTTATAGATTATAGTTAACCGAATAGGAGTTGATAAATTAGTTGTTCGTGTATTTATTTGAGCTAAAAAGAAAAAGTCATATTAAAGTTATTATATTTCGGATGCAGGAATTATAACACCATTGTTATAATCAAATGACTTCCGTAAAGGAAGTGGATTCGTAAATAGAATCCGAGAGTTACGTAAGTAAGTGGTTTTAAGAGTTAAAGTTTGAACTTTGTTTATTTCGAAGTTAGAAATGTTGTTCAGTTAAGGTCTGAGAGGTAATTATACCCCAACTTGATTGACTTCAGTTTTAACTAAGAAGTGGATAAGTTCGATAGTGAAAAGTGGTTAAGTGAATTTAGTTAATGAGCATAATGGTCTGTGTTGACATAGCGATGTTTATTCAAACATCTATTTAAACCCAATGAAGGAATTTTGGAAATGTTTTCCAAATAAGATCAGGATATTTTCTAATATAGAAAACAAGAAGTGGAAATGTTTTCCATTGTTAATAACGTATATTTTCTAAATATAGTAAATAAGAAACATAGAGAAACATGAATAAGGAAAAGAATAAATTTATGATAATTTAATTTAAGAATTAATGATGATTGATGATTGATCGATAGAATTTCCATTTGGAAATAATATCGTTGTTTGCACACAGACATGTTTTCATTTGATAGTTAAATCACCGACTATCAAAGTTTTTGACCATTTTACGTTGTTAATATGGAGAGACCGGTTGGATTATTATCCAGAGAACCACTCCGTATTGGCACAAGCGTTGCGAATCAAGTATGCTGAATATATTGAAGACGGAGTGAAGTGCAAGGGCTATCCTGTTTACAGAATAGTGCCTTCGGTTTGTCCAGTCTCAGGACAAACGTGTATGGAAGAATGTCTGACAGAGTATATTCAATAGATCGCGTGAGTTGATCTCTTCAAACGTACTTACATTTGGTGGCGGAGGAATTCGTTTCTCTTAGCTTTATACCCGTGGTGTTTTTGGGGAAATCAATTTGTGATTTGGCGAGTATGACGATGTGGCAGTCAAAGTGAATGATCTGTCAGAGATAAGCGTGGCCTCTAGCCTCATCAACCGGGAAATGAAAAAAATCGGGCAGGCAGCATGGCTATGTGGGTCGCACCCATTAGGATGTATAATCACCTATCTAGAGAAATTCCAATTGTTTCTTAAATCTATCGATGCTGCCCCATTCGGGAGACGGTTGCTGATCCCAACCGTTGGTGATATACATTCGATACACTCAAGCGAAATGAGTGGTCGGTCATGTGAGGGTCGGGTTGCAAGATGTTCTTGTTGAACCCAGTGTATTCGCCTCTAGAGATACACTATCGGCAGGTGGTCCCATACCTTGTCAAAGTCGGAATCCAATTTCCAATAAGTGCCCGCGAGTTTGATTTGTATACTATATATGTAGAGCGTGAGATGCAAGCGTTCTACTATATTTTAATTACTTGTGATTAGACATTATTATAATATCAGATAATATATGATTTCCAAAGTGTTTTGGGTTATCGTAAGGTAAAAACCGTCCGTGTTTATGTGTGGATTGGTCTTACGATTATCTTTTCTTTCGAAAGGATTTTGAAAGTTAAACCAAATGATTTGAGTTTACTCACACCAGTCCCATGACTGACCCAGAGTTTATTTTGTTTTGTTTTCCCTAAACTCTTGGGTGCCCAAATTTGTACGGGCAGTCAAGTAGTCAGGATTTACGGGTATGCTTGAAGAGCTTGGAGCAGGAGGCTTCAAGATTTTTCTAGCTATTGATTATTCCGCTGTGATGAAAGTGTTGTACTCTGATAATGGTATGATATACATATACTACTTTGATTTCAAGATATGTTGTCTATTATATTTTATTCGTTCCGCTGTGAGATTCGTGTTACTCTGATGTTGTTGTGTTCTTCTTCTTCTTCTGTTCTAATTTTCTATCTTATCTATCCTCACCCTCTAATTTCTTTCTTGGACTATCCGGTAATTTCGACTTTTGATTGTTCGATAGGTGTTATATATCGGATAACCAAGGTCGCTTTTTTCCCGGGTCGTTACAGTTGGTATCAGAGCTGAAGGTTAGGTGGTTTACCTTGGCTCTGTGGCGTGACTCAGTAGAGATGGGGTTAGTAATGCCCTAGACTGAGTTTGAGTGTATATATAAGAGTGAACGTATTTGTTATTTTATATAAAATGATTTTATACCGTGGAGATTTATTGGTTGAGTCATTTATGAGTTCTAGTCGATCAGTTTGATCCACTGTATCGATAGGAGTTTATAAACACTTGAATACGATGGGTCGACACGATATGTTTTGAAAAAAGGGTAATTGAAATAATTTTACCCAAATTATATTTTGATATAAGCAAAGTATAGATATTTGAAATTATTACAGTATATTGAATGTATTGGTTGTGATTATAATCGAATAAGATTATAAAATGTGAAATGGTTATGTAAATAACAAATCAAAATTCATATAAGTGAAATATATGAAATCAGATGAATTAAATCTGAATTTAAGTTCAGAATTGGAATTAAAATTGCTAAAATTTGAATAAGCGTTGTAAATGGAATTAAATTGAATATATGTGAATTTTAAAATCCTGGGAGATTTTAAATTTGTTACAAGCATTGAAAAGGGATATTTTGAAATGAATTTCAAAATGAAAATGTTTAAAAATGGGTTTTGAAAGTGCTATAGTATTGAACTCACTTCGATAGCTGGAAAATAAGTTCCGATGTTGATCCGGACATCATCGGTGCTCATTTTCGAGTTTGTAAGTGACGGATTACTACCAAAGATTTTGTTTTTAATTGTTTTGAAAAACCGAGTTGTTTTGATATTCCAAAGGGATATTTGATTTTTGGAAAAGGCAAAGCTATTTGAAACTCCTAAGTACAGATTATTGAAATAAACACAAATTAAATAGAAATTTGTGAAAGAAAATTTGAAATTGAATTGAAGGCAGTTCAGTGGAAATTGAGTTGAATTGAAATAGAATGGTATCAAGTAGAATTGGACTAGATTAGAGATAATCTGGGATAGAAATGGATGGTCGAGCAAGAAATTTGAATTGAGATTGGAATTGCAGTTTGATTGAAATTTGGCTTGGTTATAAGCGGATGGTCATGTTGAAGATAAAATTGATTAGGAGTTTGATTGGGATGATAGTGGTATATGCTAAATTGATAGCAGAATTGAATGCCGACAAAAAGGTACACGTACATATTCATATGAGTTGGATGAGATTTATGAGCCTGTTTGGCAAGCCACTTGGCTGTTTGATTTTCTTTTGGGTTGAAGAAGGCCTAGAGAGGCGAGTTGGAGTTTGAGCTATTGACCAGTACAAAGGAGATGCTGGCGAAATTTTTCAAAAATTTCGAATGTTAGAAAATTTTCAGAATTTTTGAAATTTTCGTTTATAGAAATAAATTAATAAATTAATTAGAATTAATTGGTTTAGTGAAACCGGAGTAAATAAATAATTTTAACCTAGTTATAAAGTTCATTTTTCTACCTTAGCAATTTCGAGGACGAAATTATTTTAAGGGGGAAAGAATGTAACGACCCAGATTTTTTGACCATTTAGTTTAATATTTAAAAATGTTTTTTTATTGTTTTGGAAGTTTAAATGGTTTAATTTCAATAATTTTGAATATTTTATGTTATTCCGAAATGGTAGAAATTTAGTGGTTCTGCAATATAATGTGAACTGGCAGTATAAAAGGATAAATTTTTAATTTAAAATAATACGTTTACAAAAGAAGTAGTAGCTAACGAACTCGGATTTCGATGAAATCAGTTTCATTAAATCCGAAATGATGAAATTAGGTAACCAACCAAGTTACGTCAAAAATGGCATCCGTATGTGGAAAAGAAAAAAATAAAAGGCCAAAATTTGAACTAAATTTTAACGGTAATTGGAATTTGCTAATGCTAACGGCAAAACTGGAACCTCAGACCTATCCAGGAAAATTCTAAACATAGGATATTAGCTATATATGAAATCTGGGAAAATCCTATAACGGGTATAGAAAGTTATTAAGGAAACAAAATTTAAATAAATTATTTGAAAATCTAAACGAACTCCGATTTTTTATTTGAATACATAGGATTGAAGTACATTAAAAATCGGACCAGATGGTGGAAGAATTTCTGAAAACCGTTATCGTTTGATACTCCAAATGAGACCGGAAGGTCTTGAAACTAACACAAAACACTATTTTGAATTTGAATTTAAATTATTTGAAAGTTCAAACAAATTCAAAATTGATATATTTTTTTATTGTATTGAAGAGCAAGAAAAATTGAACAACATGGTTGAAAAAGATTTTGGATAAGGTATCAATTAGTATGTCAAATTAACGTCCGAATAGGGTTGAGAAAACACACTTTACTATTCATAAATTATTAAATTTATTTATAATTTAATTAATTTAAGGATTAATCATAGCCATTCATTTTCGACCGTTAGATTCGCACCACCTCAGCAATCCATGTGACTCCTTCGGCTATAAATAGCCCCCCCCCCCTTCATTTTAAACTCACTCCTCCTCCTCTTTCAAGCTTTGGCAATGGCAGAAATAATAATAAAATATTAGAAAATAGGGAAAAGGGAAGAAAGGGAGAAAGGAGGGCAAGACGTGGAGCTAGGGACTCTTAGGCAGAGGCTTGGGCTTCACGGGGTAAGTTTTTAAATAATATTTATTTATTTGTGTAATATATATATATATATATATATATATATATTATAACTAAAATAGAATTTGTAAAAATAAATATCAGAACATTCTAAGGGTGACAGAGAGGATAGTGTCTAAGGCTTGAGTTTGGAAAATATAGTTTCCTGCTCTCCCTGGCTATCCCTAACTGATCCGACGAATGGGATGATTAATTTAAATTTTAAATTTTAAATTTAATTTGAATTTAGAACAGACCAGGGGCATTTTCGTAATTTTTAACCATAAACTTTAAAAGCTTATAACTTTTTCAAAACAAGTCGGATTTCCACGAAACAAGGACCGTTGGATTCTTATCGAAAAATACTTTAAAATGAGTGGAAGCAGATTTTTGATCCGGGTTAAAAATTTTAAGTTATAATTAAATGAATAATTTTAAATATTTTATTTGAAAATTAAATTAAATTAATATTAAAATGGTTTTTCAATTTTAAAAAAAATTGGATATGGCTAGAGATGAGAAAGTAGGATTTTTTTAGAAGGGCAGGGAAGGTAATTTGGCTAATAACGCAATTAGAAATTAATTAAGATAAAAATAATTTAATTAATTTAATTAAATATATATTCATTTAAATTAGGTAAATATTGTAAATAGCATAACTTTTGCATACATTAACGAAATTTAACGAAACAGGATCCGTTGGGATCGTATGGACGAGAACTACGCAATGGAACTGACCACAAGTGGATTGGAGCTCGTTTGGATTTATTGTGAAATTTAACATCTGAACCAAATCAATGACCGACTATCGTTATTCAACGATAAACCGTCCAATGTGAGTAAATCTCACTAACTCTGAACACTTTATATTTTTATAAAGTATTTTTAGAACTGATAAATATTGGTTGAATTGCTGAGTGTTGATTGTTTGGTTGAACTGCTAGTCAGTTGGTTGAAAATACCGATATAGTTATATATATCGTTAACCGATGTTGATTCTGTTTATCAGAATACCTCATATTGAAATGAAATTGATGTGAATTATATTGTGTAACATCTGTGGATGCAGGGAAACAGGTCGGAGGGATCCAACTGGATTCCTCAACATTTATTTTACCGTTTTTCATATATTCTGATATATGATGTGTTATATCATCTATTGTTGACCCTGTGTGTTTGGATGATGATCGAACTTTTTGATTTGGTATTTTTATACCATAAGTGATACCAGGAAGTGAAAAGGAGATTTTCAAAGTATATTTTGAAAATAAATTATTTATATAAAATCTATGGATTTTATATATGGAAAGAAAAGAGTTTCATAAAGAAAATAATTATAGAAGTCCAAGAAATTTAGGAAAGGAAAATATTTGAGGAAACAAATATAAAAGAAAATATTTGCGGAAACAAGAATTGAAAAGGAAACATGTATAATTAGAATTGAAAAGGAGATATTTACTTATGAAATAAATAGAATTAAAAGGGATTATTTATATTGTTAAATAAACAAGAGATATTTAGAAATGGAATTAGTATAAAATCAAAGTAAAATGTGAAAAGGAGATATTTGCAAACTATTTGCAAATAGAATAAAAAGGAAATGTTTGTTTGGAAAACAAATAGATTACAAAGGAAATATTTGTTTAAAATCAAATAGATTATAAAGGGATCATTTATCTTTTGATAAATAAATATATATATAAGTCAGAACTTATATATATAAAGAAGTGAACAGGTGGATGGAGCATATTAATTTATAAATGATATTTATAAATTAAGTAAATATTTATCAGTGGATAAATAGGACATATATAAGTCAGGACTTATATAGCGCAATGAGAATCGATTTCAACATCGATATTTGAAACTGAATAAGGACGTAGAGTTGATCAAAAGGAGTTATCGAATATGGGTTACTCGAGTAAAGTTACCAAATAGAGTAATTCGAAAGAGAATTTATCGAACAAGAGTTATTCAAGGTAAAGTTATCGGATATCAGCTTATTCGAAAAAGGAGTTAATCCAATAGAATAAATTGATAGAGTTAATCTGTTAGAATTAAACAGTTATAGTTAACCAGTTGGAGTTAAACTATTAAGGTAAACAGTTAGAGTTAAACAGTTATAGTTAATCAGTTAGAAGGTTAGAGTAAATCAGTTAGAATAAACCAGTTAGAGTTAAACAGTTAGATTAAATCGATTAGAGTTAAACAGTTAAAGTTAATCGATTTGAGTCAAATCAAACTGGAGTTATTCAAATATAGTAATCAAATAAGAGTTATTCGAGAAAGAGTTTATCGAATATTAGTTATTTGAGTTAAGTTAATCGAATAGAGTAAATCGAATATAAGTTATTTGAATAAGTGTTAATCCAAAGGAATTGCCATTTAGCACGACTGCTAGCGAAATTCGCAGGGCTGCAGATAGCCTAAGGCGGTCGGATGTTTCCTGAGGGAATCAGGCGTAACCATTGTGATCGCTGCGATCTAGAGTCAAGCGAATGAAGTTAAATCAAATATTAGCTATTCAAAATGAAGTTAAAAACAGACATAGTTAGTCGAATATAAGTTAATCAAATATTAGTTATTCGATAATAGATAGTCCAATTAAGTTAAATAAATTGAGTTAAATAAGTCGAGTTAATTAAGTTAAGTTAAGTTAGTCAAGTTGAGCTGATCAATTAAGTTGGTCGAGTTGAGTTAATCAAGATGAGTTAATCAAACCGAGTTATCCAAATAAGAGTTAATCCAGTAAGAGTTAATAGAATAAGGGTTATAGATTATAGTTAACCGAATAGGAGTTGATAAATTAGTTGTTCGTGTATTTATTTGAGCTAAAAAGAAAAAGTCATATTAAAGTTATTATATTTCGGATGCAGGAATTATAACACCATTGTTATAATCAAATGACTTCCGTAAAGGAAGTGGATTCGTAAATAGAATCCGAGAGTTACGTAAGTAAGTGGTTTTAAGAGTTAAAGTTTGAACTTTATTTATTTCGAAGTTAGAAATGTTGTTCAGTTAAGGTCTGAGAGGTAATTATACCCCAACTTGATTGACTTCAGTTTTAACTAAGAAGTGGATAAGTTCGATAGTGAAAAGTGGTTAAGTGAATTTAGTTAATGAGCATAATGGTCTGTGTTGACATAGCGATGTTTATTCAAACATCTGTTTAAACCCAATGAAGGAATTTTGGAAATGTTTTCCAAATAAGATCAGGATATTTTCTAATATAGAAAACAAGAAGTGGAAATGTTTTCCATTGTTAATAACGTATATTTTCTAAATATAGTAAATAAGAAACATAGAGAAATATGAATAAGGAAAAGAATAAATTTATGATAATTTAATTTAAGAATTAATGATGATTGATGATTGATCGATAGAATTTCCATTTGGAAATAATATCGTTGTTTGCACACAGACATGTTTTCATTTGATAGTTAAATCACCGACTATCAAAGTTTTTGACCATTTTACGTTGTTAATATGGAGAGACCGGTTAGATTATTATCCAGAGAACCACTCCGTATTGGCACAAGCGTTGCGAATCAAGTATGCTGAATATATTGAAGACGGAGTGAAGTGCAAGGGCTATCCTGTTTACAGAATAGTGCCTTCGGTTTGTCCAGTCCCAGGACAAACGTGTATGGAAGAATGTCTGACAGAGTATATTCAATAGATCGCGTAAGTTGATCTCTTCAAACGTACTTACATTTGGTGGCGGAGGAATTCGTTTCTCTTAGCTTTATACCCGTGGTGTTTTTGGGGAAATCAATTTGTGATTTGGCAAGTATGACGATGTGGCATTCAAAGTGAATGATCTGTCAGAGATAAGCGTGGCCTCTAGCCTCATCAACCGGGAAATGACAAAAATCGGGCAGGCATCATGGCTATGTGGGTCGCATCCATTAGGATGTATAATCACCTATCTAGAGAAATTCCAATTGTTTCTTAAATCTATCGATGCTGCCCCATTCGGGAGACGGTTGCTGATCCCAACCGTTGGTGATATACATTCGATACACTCAAGCGAAATGAGTGGTCGGTCATGTGAGGGCCGGGTTGCAAGATGTTCTTGTTGAACCCAGTGTATTCGCCTCTAGAGATACACTATCGGCAGGTGGTCCCATACCTTGTCAAAGTCGGAATCCAATTTCCAATAAGTGCCCGCGAGTTTGATTTGTATACTATATATGTAGAGCGTGAGATGCAAGCGTTCTACTATATTTTAATTACTTGTGATTAGACATTATTATAATATCAGATAATATATGATTTCCAAAGTGTTTTGGGTTATCGTAAGGTAAAAACCGTCCGTGTTTATGTGTGGATTGGTCTTACGATTATCTTTTCTTTCGAAAGGATTTTGAAAGTTAAACCAAATGATTTGAGTTTACTCACACCAGTCCCATGACTGACCCAGAGTTTATTTTGTTTTGTTTTCCCTAAACTCTTGGGTGCCCAAATTTGTACGGGCAGTCAAGTAGTCAGGATTTACAGGTATGCTTGAAGAGCTTGGAGCAGGAGGCTTCAAGATTTTTCTAGCTATTGATTATTCCGCTGTGATGAAAGTGTTGTACTCTGATAATGGTATGATATACATATACTACTTTGATTTCAAGATATGTTGTCTATTATATTTTATTCGTTCCGCTGTGAGATTCGTGTTACTCTGATGTTGTTGTGTTCTTCTTCTTCTTCTGTTCTAATTTTCTATCTTATCTATCCTCACCCTCTAATTTCTTTCTTGGACTATCCGGTAATTTCGACTTTTGATTGTTCGATAGGTGTTATATATCGGATAACCAAGGTCGCTTTTTTCCCGGGTCGTTACAAGGTTAGCGTACTATCTTTCTTATTATATAGTATTTGGATTTCCGTTGTTTGTTATTCTTCTCTGAGTGCTGTAGTGAGGCAAATTTGTACAGACATATGTTGTAGTCCTGGTATATGGATATACTTTCTAGCTGTTTGGAAGTTCAAATTTTCTTCTTAAATATGCTTCACTAATATTACCTGTTGTATATGTTCTATTAAATATTATCCTTGTGCTGTGAGATTTACGACAAGCTCTGCTCGTGTTTACCTACTTTGATGATCGTCCATAGTTGCCGGGCACACCTTTCAACGCACTTTTTCCTCTTGTTTAGTGCAGGGGTTATGGGCGGTCGTCACAAAAAGGTAGATCAAGGATAACAATGTGAAGTTGTAGAAATAGACACGAGTGTTATCCTCCTCGTTGTAACACATGCACTATTTCAGTTCTGTTCTATGTTAATTGTACTTCAACTTAAAATTTTCTCTGATACCAAAATGAATCGTCCCACCCTGAGACATACTTTAATAAAGAACATTACAAAGTAATACTATCTATTGGAGCAGAGAATAGGGCTAGTTATAATTTCCCATCCGTAATCTAATATTCGATGAGCATCAAATACGTCGATTGAGTGTATAAATTTTTGTTCTTACTTCTGGTGGATCGACATACTTAATTCATTTAATATAAGACTACTATGGCTAAGAATTGTATTCAGAAAAAATTATAATACATCACATGTAACAGATCACATATAATTACAAATAGCGGAATTTTAACAATACACACATACATACTCGAATAGTTCAATTGACAATATATATACTACAAGGAATGTTTATAAATATGGACCAAAAGATTTACAAACACAAGACTGTTGAAATAGCTCTAGTGGGATATAACTAGAGTGACAACGAAGCAAGCTCGAATCTACAGATTTACTTAAAATATCTCGGTCTGAACCAAGTATTAAATACATGTGATCCATCTATCTTAAACATATCAATAATTATACAATAAGTGAATATGGAGTCATATAGAAAAGAATTCCTTTCAATACTAAAGGAATTATATAAGCCCAAGACAACAACTGATTCATGAGATAATTAAGGCTAAAACGACCTAAGAGATTCCAATAACAACACAAATAATAAAACGAAAGGATCTTATCTCCACTGAAAGGTGCGAAGTGTCAAACTAAACACCAAGGTATAATACCCAGAAAATGACACGAAGACTCCATTAAAGCAACATATAAACTCATATAGGAGTTTATTCATCCATAAAGGTGATTGGTATATTTAAATTGGCACCAATTATCTCTAAGGATGTAAATGGTTTCAACTTCGACCAGTCAACATAAATAGAACCTGAAGCACCAAATGACAACAATCCAGCAAATTATCATAATAGGGGCCCGAGACGACAAAGTCAATAATATCAATGAAAACATCAATTTGGATCGAAAACGCCTATATTAAGTATGATCATGAGGTCAAAATCATCAAACACTAATATTTGGATCCAAAACAACAAAATTCACTAATAGATATAATTCAGATCCAAAACAACATAACATTGCATGTGCATTTAAGCTTCTCCCGAGCTTAGCCAAGTACTATAGATGTATTTAACGCGACCCTCCATCGCATTTAATTTTAACATTATGACCCCCCTCCGTGTGTAACTTGACCACTTTGATCAAGTTAATACGTATATTGTAATGACCCGTATTTTTGGCAGTCAAATATTTAATTTAATTTATTATTTTAAATATTATATTTGGAATATTTATGGATTTTAAAATTTAATTCGTTATTAAAACGGAGTTTGAATGTTATGTATTTTAATATTTATATAATTATAAATCGAGCTCGAAATGGCGCGAGAGTTCGCAGTATGGAGTTTTGAACTTCAGTTGAATATACAGGATATGGTATTAGTCGGATTTCTGCGAAACAAGAAACGTTGGAACCGTATTGATGATAATTTTCATATGAAAGAGAAAAAACTAGATTTCGTGTTATAGATTGTTAGTTATGGCCAAAAATTTTAAATTAGTCGCTATGGAAATCGTTATTTAAATATAGGCCTTTAAAATGGCCATTTTGCAAACAGAGTTTGTTTTTGATGAACACAGTTTCATTGCAACCGTAACGTTAAATTACTGCATAGTATTAGATTGCGTGGCAAACCGATGTCATATGGGACCACGGTAGCTGTAAACGCCCGTTCAACTTCTATAACGCGTAGTTAATTTAATAGAGAGATATTTGACTGTAACTTGAGCGGAGGTCGAATTAGGCCACGAAACCAGTTCCGTTGAGTTCGTATCATCAATTATAGTCAGGATAGGTATATAGTTTGTTATTTTTGAAGACCGGGTGATTTGGTGTCCAAAATGGTATTTCGGTGCGTATAAAAATAGCGTATCGGGAAACAATCTTAGAATGCGATGAAATTGGTGCCGTTGGATTCGTATTAATTAATTATTGTAGAAATTTCAATTTTCGTGTCAATTGGACTTACCGTTTGATCGTGGCAACGATAAACGCCTTGATCAATTATATTATTTTGGTCAATTCAAACAGGGGTAACTTTAAACGAATAAACGACTGGCCAAATGAACTCCGATTTGGACGAAATAAATTTCATTGGATCCGTAGGGAAGAGGTCTTGTAAAATGTCAGGTTTTCAGTTTTTTTTCCTGTAATTTTAGGAATTTCAAACGCTCGATTTTTCATCGATAATTATAAAGGACTTTTCACAAACGATGTCGAAATTTGGCGAAACTTGTCCCATGGGGTCCGGAATATTTTTCTATGCTAGGATTAGCATTTTTATCGAAAACATGAGTCGATTGTGATTAGTTTTACGTGATACTTCACCTTTAAGTTTCATGAAAATAAAATAATATAAAATCCATTCCATACTATATATATCCCATCTGTCCAAACACTTGTTCTCGTCAACAAGCATTGCGTGGTCAACTCAATGAATACAATCCGCCTCCACTAAAATACTGAACGGCCATGAACCTCCCGTTCTCTTCCTCTCCGATCTCTCTAATTTCTAAACCATTCACAAAACTTTCTGCATGAAAAACGTCCAACTATGTGTGACCTTAAAAGTGGACGACTGTGATGAAATGCTGATGCTCGTAGCGGCGGAAATGGAAGCTGGAAGGTGGAGATTGTCTAGGAGAGCTGTTGTCGAATGGCAGCATCAAGCTGCGATCTGATTGGGGGTGATAGGGACGCAAAGCAAGGCGTTCGCATTGGTGGCTCGAGATCAGACTTCGGTGGACCAGAGCACGGTGCAGCAGGCGGTTTGTTTTTGAAGTGGGGGGTTTTCCCGATGGCAGCAGGGTATGGTGTGTGAATACGCAAAGAAGACGGTGACATAGAGGACTAACGAGGATGGGAAGAAACTGATTCGACCTGACCGTGGAATAAGAAAAAACTGGACGCAAGAATTTTAGTGCAAGGATCAACCTAGGTTATCACTAAATGAAAGTAATCAATTTAATTTTTATTGAAGAAAGTTAATTAAATAGATTTAAATCGTGCTAATGACGAATATTTTGGAACTACACAGGAGGCAGTAGAAATGTGATGCTTGGAATAGTGTAAATGGAAACCTGGAGCACTCGTTTTCAACTGGAGAAACTATCGATTGTTTAAAATAGTGTAATTATGAACTTGGTTAACATTAGTTAGTTAATAAACTTAATTAAGTAAGTTAGATTAATTATTAAACATGGTTGGTGCAGGATTCCTACATGAACAATGGGAACGAGATGGTGTAAGCAAGAAATTGTATCGGCCTTCATTTATTAATGTAATTAGTTGAAAATTTATACCCTAATTAAAACAATTAATTTGTTGTTAATCAAAGGATTAGTATTTTCAGTTAAACCCCTATAATGGAGATAAAAATTTGCTGCAGGCGGTCATTGAATTGGGGCTGGAGTGTGCAGAAGCTTCAATACAGGAACAAACAGAAGTAAATCATCTTGTTTTAATATTAGGATGTAATTATTTATTTATTTTTATAATTTAAAGTTAAGACGATTATAATTAGAACCGTGAATTGAAACACGAATAATTTCTCATTGGATTAACAGAATGGAACGGAACAAACAACACTGGGACCGTAACGACAAACTCTACATTCTGGAGCCATTATGGAACAGAAATGGACAGAATTGGAATCAACCAAAATTTTTAATTAAATTAAACGACTGTTTAATTTAATTAAAATGAGCCGTTGACAATGGAATCAAACAAAGGTGAGTTAAACTCACTCAGTTCTTCTTATTTATATTTTATATAAATTTGGTTTTTATTTGGTGTGTTCTGCTTACCAATGGTTGACAGTTTGCTAGTTATATATTTATTTGTTGATTTAACCGATGAAATTAAATCGTTGTTTAATTTCAGTAAAATACCAAATCGTTATTTTAACGATTGGATCCAATGGAGGTAACTTACCCAGTTGGTCACGTTTATACAATAAACGTGTTTAATTGTTTGAATTGTTTGAACTGATTGAATTATTTGATGTTAAATAGTCGTTATTTACTATTATTGAAATTATCAGTTAAATAGAATTGAATGATCTGATTTGCGATAACCATTTGAGTATAGGGAAGAACAGGTTGGAGGGATCCAACGGGATTCCTTAAATATATTATTTATTTTCATATTATCATGTATGAACTGTCATGATTGGGTGATTGATTTGATTAGTAATCATTGGTTGAAAATTCAACAATTGTTTTGCTTAAACCAATGGGTAGTATTGGTTAAGTATTGGGCAGCATATGGCCGATAAAATCAATTGTTTTGTTTATATTGATTTACCGTCTGGTGGATCGATAGAACTGAAGTTATAAAATTTATTTTATAACTAGAGATAGATTTTTTTAAAATATATATTATTTTGAATTAAAAGTTTTTAAAAGGAGATAAATATTTATTATTTAAATTTATAATCAATTATTAATTGATTTTATATAGAGTAATTTATGATGTTAATCAGATTAATAAACTGGTAAATAGAAATTAGCCTAACGGTTAAAATGGGATAATTGTTTGTCAAGAAACAATTAATGGAATTATTTAAATTTATTATGTTATTAATTAATTTAAAGTGAGAACGAATTGGAATCAGTTAATGAGAAATAGAGTTTTGTGTTGACTAAGTCAACCGTTTTAACTGGAGTTGATTATTAAATTAGCTTGTTTTGAATTAATCTAATAAAATAGTTTAATGAATATTGTTTTAAATTTTAATAAGATTTTAAAAAAGGATTTACTATTTATTTTAAAAATAAAGAAATTAACTACGGATGTAGTTAATAATCGAAGTACATTATTAATTCAATAAATACTAATTTAGAAAATTACTTTTTAATTGAAATTCATTTAAAAATTAATCAAAGTGAAATGAAATCTAATTGATTGGTGGAAGGAGTTTATGAACAGGTTTATTTTAAATCTGAGTTTTATAACAAAGTTATAGAAGGAATTTTAAGCGTATACGATAGCTTAAAATGAATATTTGTTGAATAATTGGAATTAACTAAAACTTAATTAAGATAAAAGGGGTTTATAATAACCAGGGTTATACAAATATGGTTGAAGATGTTAAAGCGTGAAATTGACAATTAACGTTAGTTAATGATGGGATTAAGTAAAAGTAGGGAATTGAAATGACAAGTTTAAGTGGGAAATATTGAATGGATTTGAAAGGGATTAGTAAAAGAGAAATTGGCAAAGGAAGTAAGTCACGGGATTTTGAAACATAATCCAAATTAAAATGAATTTGTTTTAGAGAGGTAGAGAGGCTAAAAAGGTGATATTTATAAGAAATCACTTAATTAGTGAATTAAGGAAAATGGTTATATCCGGAAAAGAGATTGTCAAAAAGTAAGAAGGTTTTCTGAAACCGTATTTTAAATAAAACAGAAATGGGATTTGTATAGGTATTAGAATGAAGTACTGGTTTTTGGATTACAACTTGTATCTATCTTAAGATATTAACGTTGTTGATCAAGGTCTGAGAGGTAATTAAAATACCCCAATTTGAACGACATCAAAATTATCTGAGGAGGATATGAGTTGGTAATGGTAAAAGGAGTTAGTAATAATTTATTATTTCCATTACTGAAATAATAATGCAATGTGTAATGAAGATTTGGAAAATATATATATTGAGGATTCCAAAATGGAAAGGGGAATAAAAAGGGGTTGCGTGTAATTATAACGGTATTTACGAGATAGAAAAGGAAACACAAAGTTGAATTCTATTCTACAAGAATAAGCATGGATTATTGTTCAAGCAATGAAATAAAAGATATCTCGTAACATTGTTTTACAAGAAATGGGTTGAATTAATTTCCCAATATTATATGATAATATGGCCAATGTTTTGAAAGTGAAAATAGAAAACTGGATATGATATAGGATTTTCCTAAGTAATAAAATGAATATGTTTAAAGAAAAATCTTATGTTAAATAAGTAGCGAAAAACTATATTCATAATATCAAAATATTTAAGAGTTTTAAGTTTACATTTATTTAAATTAAAAGGCCAATTGATGTTGAATACTGAACCAGTGAACTCATTGGATTGTCATGATTGAATCACTGTTTATTTTAATAGTTAAATCACCGACTATCAAATCTATCCAATACGATTGTTGGTACGGAAAGACCGGAACCGAATTTATATTCGAAAACCATTCCGACCAACAAATGCGTGAAGATATCAGAAGATGATCGAGATGGAGCTTTGAAGACCGTAGATCTTGATAAATGGAAAAACTACTAATAATCTTTGGTCAGCAGCCAAAGATGTACTGTGGTTCTGTCGTGGTTGGAATCTACGGATTGCAAGGACTTCTCGCTACTGATCCATGGGGTGATTCGTATATTAGATGCAGTAGGAGAGTACCTTCGGTTCATCCTGTTCTTGGATGACTTGTATGTACGGATGTCTGACAGAGTATTTCCAAAGGGATCGCGTACATTGATTTCTTCAAACATATCACAGTTGATGGCAGTGAAGTGCACATTCTCTTAGCTTAACAACTTGAGTATTTTTGTGGACGTCAATTAGTGATATCTGGCAGATCTGACAATGTGGCATCCAAAGTGAATGGTGGTGTGTTATCTGAAAAGAGAATTCAAACCTCAAGCCTCATCAACCGGGAAATGACAAAAATCGGGCAGGCAGCATGGCTATGTCGGTCGCTCCTATTAGGGTGTATAATCACCTATCTAGAGAATATTCATTTCGTTCTTTAATCTATTTCGATGTTGTCCCTTTCGGGAAATGGTGGTTTGAGTCCATCCGTTGGTGATATACATTCGATACACTCAAGCTAAATGAATGGTCGATCATGTGTGGGTCGGGTTGCAAAACGTTCTTGTTGAACCAGTGTATTCCCCTCTAGAGATACACTATCGGCAGGTGGTCCCATACCTTGTCATAGTCGGAATCCAATCTCCAATAAGCGCCCGTGGTTTTGATTGTATACTATATATGTGGAGAGTGAGATGCAAGCGTTTCACTAGATTGATATCTATTTGTATTTAGACATTATTGTAATATCAGAAAAGATATTGATTTCAAAAATGTTTTGGGTTATCGTAAGGTAAAATCCGTCCGTATTTATGTGTGGATTTGGTCTTACGATTATCCTTTTCTTTCAAAAAGATTTTGACTTTAAAATCAGGTTGTGTGATACCTTTAAAACTTAGTGTGATTTTCTCACTTTGGTTCACCAGACTAACCTGGTGTATGTAATGCTTGGGTTAGACCGAGTTGTACAGGTCGAGGTTATCGGATGCTGCGAAGTCCAGAGACGAGCTGAAGGAGTTTAGACGTATTATATGTATGGTGTGTATTCTGCTGTGTTATTGTTTATGAGGACAAGTTATTATAGCTGTCCAGATGTGTTGATGTACTCTGATCTTGTAAGTATTTTTAAAAGCTCTCAATAAAGATTTATTTCTGTATTATATTTTATCCGCTACGATGTGAGACTCTGTGTTCTGTTAGTTCTTCTTCTATTATTATATATCTTTCTTTCTTATCTCACCCTCTAATTTCTTTCTAATATTGTTCATGTGTTTTTCAGTGCTTGGAAGGTCGGCATGAGCTATGGAATTGTATTTATGTCAATTTTCGGGGCCGAAAATCCCTGGGTCGTTACATATATGGGACTCCCCTCGAATCTGGCTTACCCCCGAAGCGAGTATTGGCTCAACAACAAACAATAATATATGTTACAGTCTTAAAGTCTGTAACCCAAACAGTGGTAACTGTGTGTCATATACCGCACATTCTCACTGTCGGTTTATTACCCTCTAGTCAGCTCCACAATGGAAATCATCAGAAATCACTAAATCAACAAAAACACCAAATCATCAACTTCAATTAGACGAGTCTAGGATAAACCAATTTCGGATACCATCGTGTCCCATACCACGAGGTTTACGACTCCATTTAATCTCCATTACAGTTTCGGAGGGTGCAGAAATGTGTGCTTTATATACATATATGAAAAATAGTTAATTTGGAAAGCAGGTTTAACAAACCAATTTAGAAAACAATTTAATTATTTCTTAAAAATATCTACATGTAGAATATCATTTTTACTATTGCCTTGAGATGTTTTTTTTTTATAAAATCAAAACACATAAAATTTAGTTGTCTCGTAGCTAATAATATATATATATATTTATTTACAAAGGAATTTTCCTTTTTGAAACCATTCTATAAATGTGAATAGTGTCATAAGAGACTCACGAAATTCACAAGAAGTCAGCATTAGAATCAACAAAAAATTCATAAGAAATTAACACTAGAAGTCAACACAAAAATTCTTGATCCGAATTACAAATTTATATACTTTTGGCTTATCCTAGAATAGGATCAAGCCTCATCAAATCATCACCAAAATCACCTGAAAAATCGCCAAAACAGCCAAAGAGATCTAACAACGATTGTTTCACAATTATAAGGCAACAATAGAAATTATCTACGCAATTCCCGCTACCTATGTTGATGCGCTCCAACGATAATCCGAAAACAAATTCACATGATTTTTGTGCAATGTCAATTATTTTGATACACACGGAGATAGACTTAGGCAAGTGGTTTGCTATATCCTAGTTTTACACTGATTATCCATGCAAACTCAGATTATTATTTAGGGACAAGAACTCAAACATATCACTATGTCTAAGCCAGAAAGTGTGAGTTGAACAACTCATCTTGATCAGATTTTGATGATTATAAGCCCGAATTGATTGAATGAAGAGAGCTTTTGGCGAAAAATCCAATTTTAGTCACTCGTAAGATGCCAGACCGTGACATGCAGACTCAACAAATTCACGAACACAGCAAATACATATGAACAAAAAAAAATAGTATTAGTTTAGATCATTCAAAGCTATAGTGGACTAAATTGGTCAAGATTATACTTCACCACAAATCTAAGTAGACATTTGATACTTTACTTATTGGAGGACCAATTCAATTGTCCGAAAATCAAAGATACATGCAACTTTTATTTTCTGCAAGTTGACTGAATCGAACAAACTCAGATGCCACTGAAAATATAGGCTACTAAATCCTATAAATACACCAATACATCATCGGTAAAATCATAGAACGGAGATCGAGCAAGATACATAATCAAGCGAAGAAATAATCGTACCAAATTTCCTTAAGTTTTCCCGATCATTAGAGAACAACAGAAATCTGCAAGCCTCACAACCGGGCTTAGCGTCGATAAATAATGATGCAAAGGATTCTCATCTTCCATTTGATTGATTTAACTAGAGGAAGCATCAGGAGTAATTCGGAGCAAACCCCAGATTTTTTTAGCAGAGAAGACTGGAAACTTTAAAGAGGAAGCCAGTATCATAAAATAAAGTGACCGAGCTTGTCTAAAATGGGTATGAACCTTTGTTATTTTTAGTTTGTTTTTTTATTATTATTTTTCCAAGTTATTATTAACGAAGTTTGTTTCTTTTATTTGTTAGCTCAACATTCACTAAATATATACGTTTTCAAAAAATAATAGACAACAATCCAGTTTAAGCCCCTTAGTTGTATTTTATACGCCTATAATAATAGCATAGAAAACAGGGTTGTTACAAGTTTATATATACATGTATAAGTCTTTTTACGTAAACAAGGATGTAGAAAATAGTTCAACATAATGTATTTAATTTTAATAGAGTCATTAAATTATCTCATAAGTAATATTTAAACTTTCCGTAGTATATAAATACTTATGCTACCTTTTCTGTAAGTTTTAGAATTTAATCAATTTAACTTATCATAGGCTTCTATTTCAAAGGCCCGTGGGATTTCCACTTAAAAATTACTTCAAGCAAAACCGGTTAGACAAGCCTGCCTAACGCACCATATCTTGCCTATTTTGATCCTCCAGACAATGAGGTAAAACAATCCTTTATTAGTAATGCATTCTTTTAATAAAATAGGAATAAACATATAAGTATTGTCCATGCATATGGAGCTTTTATTGGATCATACTTGCGCAATCACTTATCTGTTTTCCTTGCTTTTTAACAATGCAAGACTTTGGCAAAACAACTATTATTTTCAGGGGTTTTAATACACGCAAAACTCATATAAAATGATATGTCAGCATTTTGAATATTTCATACTAAACTTACACATTTTTAGTATACTTTTACTCATTCTAGATTACTTAATAGAAATATGTGGTAATTCATGAAGTTGCATTTTGGTACTAGTTATCACCAGCTTACTTACAACAATCTTCACATATCCAATTCAATACTGTATATACATTCAAAACTTAATAAAAGCAAGCTCATATTTTAGAATTTTTGATTAATAAAACCACTAAATACTTGAATGCTCGTCTCTTTTGCAATTTCCGTACTAAAAGTCATTTTGCAACCTCATTACCTGCATGCATTCTCGAACTGCCCCGTATATAAGACACCCATTGGTGCAAGCAATCAAACAGGGTAGAATGAAAGGTCTAGTACGTGTATTCACTTAATATTGACATAAAGGTAAATGAACAAGCCAAAATATAACTTGTCTTAAAAAGATACAGGTAACTTAATGATATGTCATTCTACTTTGCAGTTATAATGATACATAAAGTTTATCAGTTATGCTTATGAACAAGTTGCAAGTGTCACATTATTTCTAACTTGCATAATTTCCCTGCACATTAGTTCCCATAAAGATTTGCATTTATCATTCAACCAAATAAAATACATAAGCATTCATGCTAACTATCTCAAACATCTCATCTGTTGTAAGGTTTATTCCCTTACATAATGGACCTATTCCCCCATAATGAGTTTAATAATTTTATTCGATCAATTCTACTCATTTGCACTCAATGTGCACTGCCTAAAAAAATCTCTCTGTTGAACCAGCACACTAGGTCCTTGGGCATAAACATGCCATGTACAAACTTACGGACATCATGATGCTAAGTTTATCAATGTAGCATCCCCTTGGCCTTAATCATCTTGCTTGATGAAAAGGTGACCTATGTCCTTAGTTTTGATTACTAACATTTTTAGTCTTTACACATACTATATTGTGCATCGGCGTCACTTAGTTGATTACTATCTCACATATATATCATTTCCTATGAAGAAATATACCAATACATTCATTGAAAAAATAACCAAGCATTGTAACGACCCAGAAAATCTGAACCAATTTAAAATTTTTAAATTGGCTAAAATAATGGATTTTTAATATTTAAAATAAATATTTTAAATAATGGCGATGAAAACCGAGTTTGAATCGACAATTGAAAACGAATATAATTAATTATAATTATAAACAAGGCCTAAAATGGCGTGGCAGTTTCAAAAATTGAATTCAAACTTTGTCGGACTGTACCGGGTGCAATACAATCCGGGTTTTAGCGAAACCAAAAATATTTAAATCTGTTAGTGAATACCTTTATAACGAATATGAAAAATCGAAATTTCATAGCGGGAATCAAAAGATATGTCCAGTTGAAAATTCTGAATAGTCGCTATGGAATTCAGGCCCTTAAAAATGGAAATTTTGCAAACGACCTCGGATTTCGACGAAACCACTTTTGTTGGGTCCGTGATGTCAAGTTATTGCTAGATTCCAAATTTCATAATTTTTCGAATCAATATGTGAGCGTGGCAAAGGAAAACGCGTTTGGCCAGTTTCAGTTGATTTTAATCGACTGGAAATTGGCCATTTTTCAAACGGTCTTAGAATTCGACGAAACTAGTTTTGTTAGGACCGTATCGTCAATATGAAGCTAGAAAATATTTTTCTGTAATTTATAGAGTTCGTATGTGACCTCGGTAATATGAAATGTACGTTTAAAGTTCAATATAGTGATTTAAATGTAAATTTAACGAAAACTAATCGTAATAGCCGAATTGGCTAACGAAACATATCCCATTGTGTTCGAAATGGGGGTATTTAGCTAGGGGCGACAGTTGTTGGGTTTGATTTCGAGTTCGTATCAACATAAGGGTATTTTCGAAATTAAATAAATTAAAATATTTTATATACAAGCCCATTCATTTCAAAACCCTAGTTCATTAATTGCGGCCACCGTCATCATCATTTCAAAGGCCAGAATCGCTCAGATTTTCACCCTTCAAATTCTTCAAATCCACACTATGAAGTTCGAAGCTATTAATTGAAAATTAAAGAGCTTTTCACGCTCTCCAAATCAATACCAAGAAGACCGATTTTAATTAGGAACTCTGTTCGAATTTCGTGGCCAAACTGCCAACAGTCGGGCTCGATTTCTGGTCAAGGACGACCACCGGATGGGGCGTGCTTCAGGGCGGAGGAAGGTGGGGGGGGGGGGTGGCGCCTCGACTGGTGACCTCGGATCGGCGGTCAACCTCTCCGGCGAGCGTGCGATGGGTGGAACCCTAATGGGTTCGGTTGTGCATTCGTAGACTGTAAGTAGTTTTTTTTTCTTTCTTTTAATAAATATAAATGCAATGTTTTTTCATTTATAAATATAAATGCAGTGATTTAAAAATCAGTTTTAAAAATATAAATATGGGTTTTAAAAATAAAATTAGCATATGGTTTTCAAAAATAAAATTAGCATATGGTTTTCAAAAATAAAAAGATACATTGTCATTAGAAATAAAATTAACATTGTTTTTATGGCTTAAAGATAAAATTAGCATAGAGATTTTTGAACTATAAAATTTGCTTTGTTTTGAACTATAAAATATACATTGTTTTTAAAAATAGAAGTCACAGAATAAAAATATGATTTTTTATTGAAATAAAGAAGTAAAAATATGATTTTTATATATTGAACATCGAAGTAAAAATATGATTTTTTATATTGAACATCGAAGTATAAATACGAATTTTATATATCGAATAGCGAAGTAAAAATGTGATTTTTACATATGTAGAGAATACAGGCAACGAAGTGACAAGAGGCAGAACGACGAAGATTTCTATAAAAGAAGTGTCGTGAAGTTGGATAGCTATTCTGTGAGAATTTCTCACTCTTCAATTTCTTTTTCTAGCTATATATATATGTGTGGAAATAAAAGTGAATTGCTATATATATATATATATATATATATATATATATATATATATATATACGCCCCTCGTCCACAAACCATGGACGATATTTATTGATTGAAATTGTTGTGAAAATTGATTGATAGCGAATGGTTGTTTGGGATTGTTTGTGGTTGATATTGGTTGATTGTGGTTGAAAAATACCCATTTGTGGTTGAGAAATATTTGGTTGAAACCACATAGGATTAGTTTGTGGAAATGAAATAAATATATACATGCCGCCTGCGTGCGAACTAGATGCATGATCCCCATTGTCAAAAACCGCGAGGTTTTAAGGTAGAGCGAGGAGCCGTACTAGGGACGGTCCCGGTTTTAACTACCCTGCCGTTATGCTGCCGAAATTTTGAATAATATTCGAGTGTTTGAATTATTTTCATTTGCTTAAACTATATTTATTCGTTGATTAGAAATTCATGTGTTGAATGATATTCGCGTTTTAAATATAAAAATCACATTTCTATCTATATATAGAAACTATAGAAAACCTTCATGTGTTGAATTGATATTCATTCGTTGATTAGAAATTCATGTGTTGAATGGTATTCGCGTTTTAAATATAAAAATCACATTTCTATCTATATATAGAAACTATAGAAAACCTTCATGTGTTGAATTGATATTCATTCGTTGATTAGAAATTCATGTGTTGAATGGTATCCGCGTTTTAAATATAAAAATCACATTTCTATCTATATATAGAAACTATAGAAAACCTTCATGTGTTGAATTGATATTCATTCGTTGATTAGAAATTCATGTGTTGAATGGTATTCGCGTTTTAAATATAAAAATCACATTTCTATCTATATATAGAAACTATAGAAAACCTTCATGTGTTGAATTGATATTCATTCGTTGATTAGAAATTCATGTGTTGAATGGTATTCGCGTTTTAAATATAAAAATCACATTTCTATCTATATATAGAAACTATAGAAAACCTTCATGTGTTGAATCGATATTCATTCGTTGAATTGAAATTCATGTGTTGAATGATATTCATATTTTGAAATAAATTGTTTGATAATAAAAAATCACCTTTTATCGACTATATGAACTGTGTAAAATAATCTCATTTTGAAAGAAATTGTTTTATAAGAAAAAAATCCTATTTTTATCACCAATATGAAATATATAAAATAATAGTGTTTTGAAATGAGTTGTTTTACAATAAAAATCACATTTTTATTATATGCATAAATCGTTGAAATGTGAAGTGTTAAAAATAGCCACTTGTTCAAATAAATATATATGAGTTGAAATATTCATTAATTAGCTAATGATATGATTTGTACCTATGTATGTAACATTCGAATGAATGGTGTTTTTAAACCAAATAGAAATCAGATATGAAGTTGAATAGAAAATGATAAATGATAAGAACTGTATATATATGTACATCCATATTCATTGAACATGTTATATCAAAGGGGCTAGAGAAGAGGAATAAAATTTTGTGCCCGACAAATAGGTACACATTTACTGTTTTGTTTGGGTGATGATTTTATGAGCCTGTTGGCTAGCCGCTTGGCTTTTTCTTTTTCTTTTTGAGATTAGAAGGACCGGGAAAGCTATTTGCGATTTCCCGATGCTCCCGGTGCAGGGGAGGTTATGGCGAAATTTTCCAAAATTTTAAGGCGTTAGTGAAATATTTGAAGTGAAAACGATATTGAAATCATTGAATGAACTATATTTATATAAATATATAAATATAAATAAAATTAAAACGAAACGTAGTCGTGCAGTTCGTGTTTTGAAACCGTGTTTTCAAACAACTAGTACGGGAAATCCGACCATTGGATTTTCCCGAAACCTCAACCGTCGGGTTCGCCTTGGAAATATCTTCCCAACGGCACCAACTTTGTAAAAATCCAACGGTTGGATTGTCTGGAATGTTTAATTCAAATCTGAAGAAAAATAGCGCCAGAAGCGATTATATTTATATATATATAAAAATAATTATATATTTAATGGAATAACGACGCTGCAGTTCGTATTTAGAAATCGAAACTTCAAACGATTGTACCGGGAGATCCGACCGTCGGATTTTCCCGAAACTGAAACCGTTGGATTCGTTTTGAAAAGACCTTTCTAATGATGTAAATTTTGTGAAGATCCAACGGTTAGATTTTTAGATATGTGTAAATCAAATCTGAAGAAAAACAGCGCCACGGCCGCGCTATGGCCCGAAGCGTCGTTTTGAATAAATAGGCTATTTTAAAATAAATAAAAACAGCGATAAATTGTTTTAAAATATCATAAACGATATGGAATGGAAATAAACTGAATTTGCTCGATTTATGTGGCTTTTGATGGTTGAATGTGTTTGGTGTGAAAATTACATTAAAGAACAAGATTGGTGTTGTCGAATAATTTAACCATTGAAATAAATTGATTTGAAATTCTAAATATACGTGAATTATTTGAAAAGACCGAGTTAATTCTCATTTCAAATAATTGACCGACGATTGAAAGTCGAAGATGAAGACGTCGGTCGAAGACCGGAGATCTTCACCTCGTTTGGATGGTAACCGAGGTCCTGATTGGGAGGCATCCCGAAATATGGATAATGAGTGGTGATCGTCCAGACGTACGTGAAAATCGAAGGGTTTGCGAGGTATTTAGTGCCTCCGGTTTCGTTCAGACCCAGAACGGACTTGTAAATGGACTGTGTGTCTGACATTGGATTTATTCTGTGTGGCATGCTAAGATGCAGTGATCAGGGCTTTTGTTGAAAAGCAAAGTCTTGTGGTGATGATCAAAGCACCGCCTGTGTGGCGTAGCTTTGTGTATAACGTAAATTCGCGAGCCTCACACCCCGGTATGAACCAGAAACGGGAGAAGGACCTCAGGGAGGGCATGCGTTTCTTTCTAGCTAGGGTGGTGTCAGTGACCTACCAGCCTTGACATTTATATACTTTTCACCTATGTGGTTGTTGCTGTTGCGAGGCGCCTCGGTTTGATCGGACGATCCGGGTCCGATGGAGTCATTCGTTGGCTCATTTACACCCCAAAGGGTAGGGAAACGCAGTGTTCAGGCATTTTAATCCACATCGGTGGACCGGCCCTGACGATCCAAAGGCTTGACTGAGTACTTGCCTGAGGGGCGGGCTAGAGCGTCTCGAATTCGGTAAGGACTATCTTTTGCCTTGGTTCATGACGGAAATCCAATTTCCAAATACGTGACTGTGCGGTTTTGATTGTATACCTATATATATGGCGACATAGTGGTATGGGGCATTAATGCCGCCTATGATTGGTAGTTATGATTTGAAATTATTTTCAAAACATATAAACACTAGCAATAATATCAAATGCCTTTGTTTTATTCGTATCAAGCATATTTTGGCCGTTATAAGGTAAAAACTCTATCCTCCGGTTTGCGTTGCATTGTGTGATGGGAACTGAGTCTTATAACGGTTTCATTTTTATAAAAAGCATAGCGATGTTTAAAAGAAAGATTTGTTTTAAAGCACTGGCAATCCAATGGAGTAAACCCGTTCCACGAAAGTGGCGTGGTCCTGTGATTAGCCATATTATATACATGTTGAGTAGATTTCTCATACCAGTCCCATGACTGACTTGTAGTTTGTTTCACTTTCAAACTCGGGTGCCCCTTTTTCTACACGGGCAGCCTTGTATTCAGGTTTAGCTGGTTCTTTCTCTGGAAAGCTGGAGCTGAAGATGGATTCTATCATTTATCTCTTTTTATGCTGTTCAGCTCCTATTGTACATATTTTTTTTATTTCCGCTGTAGACATTTATGTATAGCAGAACTGTATTTGTGCTAAGTAAGATCCTGTATACTGTGTAACTCTGATGATTACTTTTATCCAGTATATTCTATTGTTTATTATCTGGTGTATTTATTTAACTTTGTTCTGCTATTTTCTGTTTCTGTGTTATATTCCAAAGATAACCCTTGTTTCCGTCAGAACGGGATTTCGGGTCGTCTCAACGTGGTATCAGAGCGAGGTTAAGCTTAGTTCTGGAATATAACATTTGAACGAACTCGTCAGAAATAGAACCAGTAGTGTTCTAGGACGTGTAACTCTATACAGATAGGATCAGTGATATCCTAGTATGAGTAAAGCAGAATGAAATTACACCTCGATAGACACATTTACACTTGAAGTATATGTTTCTATGTTTGAAAATTTTCTTTTCTGTGACCTGATACTTGATCTGCCATTTGCAGAAGTACTAGAAAAATGAGTGCCAGAAACAGAAGGAATACAGAACCCGATCTAGAGGCTCTATTAAAGAGATATCGAAATCTGAACGGAGCACAATTCTCTGGCAATGAATCTATAATTCAAACTCAAGCTTGGATGAGTTCTGTCGAAAGAATATTTGAGCATATCCAGCTGAGAGATGACCAGAAACGGTTAGTAGCATCTTGGGCGCTTAAAGAAGAAGCCTTAATCTGGTGGGAAACAATCATCAAAGATAATCCAGAAGGTGATATCACCTGGGACAGATTTAAAGTGATTTTCGTAGAAAGATTTACTCCTCCCGAAGCGACGGAGCGATTATGTGATGAATTTTCTTATCTAATACAAGGTGATATGACCATCCCAGAATATCATAAGAAATTCAATGAACTTGCTCACTTTGCTCCTCATCTGATTAAAGACCCAAAAAGGAAAAATCTGAGATTTATTCATGGACTTCAAAGGAAATACCAGAATAAAGTATTGGGGCATGTGAAGCTTCCTTTTCCAGAAATGATTTACATGGCTTATCAGTATGAAGATCTCAATAAGAAAGGAATGTTGCGCGATGAAGAAGAAGTCTGTTCTAGTGACAAAACAGAGTCAGAAACTGATATTCCTGAAACCAGTACGAGGTCAGAGGTCAATAAGAGGCCTAGTGCCAAGAGAAAAAGGGCTGAATCTGGGAACGAACGAATAATGACCGCCACGTGCTCAAGCTGCAATAGAAAAGGGCATTTGGCGATAAGTTGCAAATCTTGGAACAAACGAAGAAAAAGTGGATCTAAGCCCACTAAGAAACAAAAGAACCCACATGGGGAAAGGAGATGCCATAAGTGCCGCCAGGCAGGTCATATTGCACGGGAGTGCCAACTCTCAAAGAAATATGAAACCGTATGTATAAATGAAGTAGCAGAAACTTCCGAGCCCTCAGCTAGTCAAGAAAGGCCCGATGTTTTAGAGGGCACGCTAACTGTCAAAAACATTCCTGTCAAAGTACTGTTTGACACTGGCGCGTCACGAAGCTTCATTTCCAAAGAGGCAGCTAAGAAACTGGATTTGAATTTGAAGAAGCTCAAGGAACCAATGACTGTCCAGAATCCGATTGGGGGTTCCATAGATCTCAGTTGGATTTGTGGGGTGCCGGTTTCCTTCTCTCGTTATCGGTTTCCGACCATCGCGGTCGTCATGAATTTTAAAGAGTTTGATCTTATCTTGGGGTTAGACTGGTTGACCAAATATGAAGCTGAAGTTAAATGCGCCGACAGAGTCGTAAAGGCAAAGATTAAATCAGGTGATTATATAACCATTCCCTGTGAAGGTCAGAATACTAATAGAAAAGACTTCTGGGCAGCTTTGAATAATTCTCCAGCCCAAATAGAAAATGTCCCTGAAATCGCAGAGAATATTCCCGACCTCATCAAAGACATTCCTGTCGTCAAGAACTATGCGGATGTGTTCGAGGAAGTTGTTCGCTTACCTCCGCAGAGAGAGATAGATTTCAAAATTGCTTTAATTCCGAATGCAAGGCCGGTAGTTCACGCTATTCGAAGAATGTCCTTGAAAGAGAGGGAGGAATTAGACAATCAAACACGACAGCTGGTATGGAAAGGTCTGATCAGGCCTAGTTTCTCTGATTGGGGTGCAGCAGTGGTGTTTGTCCCGAAATCTGACGGTACTCTACGTCTATGTGTGGATTATCGTGATCTGAACAAACAGACAATAAAGAACAAATATCCATTGCCGTGGATTGATGATTTGTTGGATCGATTAAATGGCGCACAAGTATTCTCAAGGATGGACCTAGCTACAGGCTTCCATCAACTTCGAATTGCCGAAGAATGTGTTCCAATGACAGCGTTCAGAGGCCCCGACTTATTCTACGAGTGGTTAGTAATGCCATTCGGCTTATGTAACGCTCCAGCTTACTTCGTCGATCTGATGAATAGAGTGTTCAGAGGAGTATTGAATAAATTTGTTTTGGTTTTTATTGACGATATTCTAATCTTCTCTAAATCAAAGGCCGAACATGAAAAGCATCTGGAACAGGTTCTGGAAATTCTGAGACGGAATGTATTAAAAGCCAAATTTTCCAAATGTATCTTCTGGCAAGATGAAGTAAAATTTCTGGGCCACGTCGTATCGAAAGAAGGAATCGCTGTGGACCCAAGCAAAATCACAGCTATTCAGAATTGGAAACAGCCCAGTACTCCCACTGAAGTCCGCAGTTTTCTCGGATTGGCTAGCTATTACCGGAAGTTCGTTAAAGACTTTTCGAAGATATCTGGTCACTTAACGAAGCTTACAAAGAAGCATTCTAAGTTCAAATGGACTCCAGAGAGTGAGGAGGCTTTCGAAGAGCTAAAGTTAAGATTGACAACAGCTCCAGTGTTAACCATCATCGATGGCAACCAGGATTTGAAAGTCTGGACTGATGCTTCTAGAGAAGGCCTTGGGGCAGTGTTAATGCAAAGGGGTCAAGTGATTGCTTATGCTAGCCGTCAACTGAAGCCACACGAGAAGAACTACTTAACTCATGATCTTGAGTTATTGGCTATCATATTCTCTTTGAAAATCTGGAGACACTATCTTCTGGGCGAGAGATTTGAACTGTTTACAGATCACCAGTCGTTAAAGTATCTGTTCACTCAGAAGGACTTGAATTTGAGGCAGCAGCGTTGGCTGGAGTTTCTTGCCGCATATGACTTTGAAATTATATATACTCCAGGAAAAGCCAATGTCGTGGCTGATGCGTTAAGCAGAAAGAATGTAATGATCGCCAGCTTTATTATCACGACATCCTTGATTGACAAAATATCTATTCTTCAGAAGGAGGATAACTTTATTAAAGATATGATCAAAAGGATTCAGAAAGGCGAACCCTCGTGTTTTCAAATAGATAACGACGAGACCTTGAGGTTGAAAGGAAGGATTTGTGTTCCTGACATCCCAGAGTTAAAAAGGGAAGTGCTAGACGAGTGTCACAAGTCCAAGCTGAGTATCCATCCTGGCGTGGCCAAAATGTATAACGATCTCAAAAGAACATTCTGGTGGAAGTCTATGAAAAGAGATGTTTCAATATACGTTAGCCGATGCCCTACTTGCCAGCTAGTCAAGAGTGACCAACAGAAATTGGCTGGATTATTACAACCGCTAGAAGTTCCGGGTTGGAAGTGGGAACATATTTCTATGGATTTCATTGATGGTCTGCCCAGGACCAGAAAAGGAAATGACAGTATTTGGGTGATCGTAGATCGCTTCACGAAGACCGCCCATTTCATACCTGTCAGATCAAACAGAACTGCTCAGAGTCTGGCGCAGATATACTTCAGGGAAATAGTTAGACTACATGGAGTGCCACTCAGCATAGTCAGTGATAGAGATACAATATTCACTAGCAAATTCTGGGAAGCATTTCAAGTCGAGCTGGGAACGAAGTTAAACTTGAGCACCGCTTATCATCCTCAGACAGACGGCCAGACTGAGAGGGTAAATCGTATTTTAGAAGATCTATTGCGGGCTTGTGTTATAGATTTCGGCGGATCCTGGGAAGACAATCTGCATTTGGATGAATTCTCTTATAACAACAGCTACCAGGTGAGTCTGACAATGTCGCCATTCGAAGCATTGTATGGTAGACCGTGCCGATCTCCTGCTTGTTGGGTCGAACCAGGTAATAGACTTGTGTTGGGTCCAGATATGATTCGAGAAGCTGCCGACAAAGTCGATTTCATTAAGAAGCGATTACTTGCCGCTCAAAGCCGACAAAAGAGCTATGCCGATAGAAGAAGAGATATATCCTTTGAAGTTGGCGACTATGTATATTTAAAGGTATCGCCGATGAGAGGAGTTATCCGGTTCGGTAAAACTGGAAAGTTGGCGCCCAAATTCATTGGTCCGTTTCCTATTCTGGGACGGATCGGCACTCTCGCTTATAAGGTCAAACTGCCTGATTGGTTGCCTGGGGTTCATGATGTATTTCATATATCTCAACTTCGAAAGCACGTTCATGATCCAGACTTGATCGTGGAAGAAGCAGCTCAACAGGACATTGAAATTACTCCAAAATTAGCTGTGAGAAGAGAGCCGCTAAAGATTATCGGCAAAGAAACCAAAGAACTGAGGAACAAGAAGGTTCACTTAGTCAAAGTGCAATGGAGTGGAGATCCACGAGATTGTACTTGGGAAACTGAGGAGAGCATTCAGAAAGCTTATCCTAGATGTCGAATAGATATCTCTGATTGACTCCGGTGCGAGGTACATTTAACCTACTTTGCATTACCATTTAATTCTCTATTCTGTTGCTATATTTCTTCCCATGGATGTGCACTATTTATTCTATACTCTGAATGATTTTTTAAAGGAATATAGAATTTGATTAGTATATTTTTGGAAGGTTAAAAACAAATTGGTTGTTGTGTTGTGTGATTGTAGATTTATCAAACCACTTTCGACTTTGTTCCTTTTCGGGGACGAAAAGTTTTAAGTGGGGGAGATTGTAACGACCCAGAAAATCTGAACCAATTTAAAATTTTTAAATTGGCTAAAATAATGGATTTTTAATATTTAAAATAAATATTTTAAATAATGGCGATGAAAACTGAGTTTGCTTAATCTGCTAGTTTGCTATAATCTGCTATAATCTGTTCATATACCAAATCTGCTATAATCTGCTATATCTGTTCATATACCACATCTGTCATCTGCTAAGTCTGCTGAAGATGCCTAAACTGTTATATGCTTGATCTGCTAGTTTGCTTAATCTGCTAAATCCGTTAAGTCGCCTAATCTGAAAAATCTGTTATCTGCAATATCTGTTGAGTTGATATAATTAGTCCGCTATTGACATAATCTGAATTGGCTATTGTTATGAATAATTGACATGTATATTAGGCGTGGGTATAAATGGTGAATCATTAATTAATTGGCCGCAAAGATAAACATGGCTAACTCGAGGTTAGAATGAAACCCGAGGTTAGACTCAGTTTGCGACAGAAACCTGCCCGGAACCAACCGGCCTAACCAGTAGCCGCAAACTGTCAGTCTAATGTGAGAGGTTTGGGCATTAATATTTAATTAATGAAAATCTGAGATAATTATGATGTCTAAAACGTGTTGGGTAAGGCTAAACCAATTGGACCAATGAATCTGATAAACCCGTTTCGTGAATCCGTAGGCCCAATACAAAGTTAGATAATCTGTAACCAGTTAATCTGTAAGTCTGTTAATCTGTAACCAGTTAATCTGTAAGCCTGTTAATCCGAACATCTGATCCGTTAGTCTGAAAACCTGTTAACTTGATTGTCTGATCTGTGAACTAGTTAATCTAAATTTTGTATGTTTGAAACTTGTAGACAAGTTAAGCTGAAATCTGTTAGTCTGGGGACACAAGGTTAGGAGGGGAATTACTTGTGTCATATGTTGTTTGGGACCTATATTAGTCAGTAACCCTTTCTGGTATCAAAACTTTGACCCAACAGTAAGTAGGGTCCGGGCACGCTTACTGAACTAATTATAAGCGGTTCATTCTGATAATGGCGAGGGGTGTTGATGGTGCGTTCCAACCGGGTCATGTGCGTGCATGGATCCCGGTCTGCCTCTGAGGATGTAAGACGCCGTGACATCTGTAAATAGGTCTGTGCCAATTGGTTGTCACTTTAGGGAGTGATACACCCTACTGTGGGGCCGACACAGGATATTTATGTATTAGGGAGCCGATCGCTTGGGGTAGGGTTTTAGGGTACACTTAGTTCTGTCTGTTTCTGTTGGTACCGTCCGTTTCTGTTGGGTGGTAACACATGTCTGTTTCTGCGTGGTACCGTCTGTTCGGGTGGTAAAGGCCCATTACTAGTGTACACCTAATTCTACATTCTGTTTCCGTAGGGATTAATCTGTTTCTGCTTCTGTCTGTTTCTGGTCGGGTAGTAAAGGCCCATTATTAGCATTCTGTTTCGATTAAATTATTCTGTACCCGTTTCTGTTTCAGTTTAGACATTAGGGTGACACCTAATTCTGTTATACTAGTATTAGTACAGAGAAGTGTAAAGCAATAGCTTATATCATTCTGTTCTTCTGTTATATCTGCTACATCTGTTACAGTTATCTCTCATCCAGTTTTATTTTCATGTCATGTTATTATTATCTGTTCATAACTGAAAATCACTGGACTTGCCAGACTTTTGTCTGACCCTTGTTGTTTCGCCTCCTTTCTTCCGTTTCCCCCCAGGTTTTGTAGAAGGGAATACTCTAGCTTGATTCAGATTTCTTCTGCTTGCAGTGCTTAAAGTATGGCTTGTCTTCTCCTGTGGGGATTATGATTTTAAACTATGCATTCTGAAGGCTTTTGTACAAGACTGATATTTTGTACTTGAATTCTGATATTGTGATTTAAAAGGATGTAACCAAGCTTCTGTTTGAGATAAAGTTATAATTTTTCAAGTACTGTTTATCTGTCTTGTAGTATTCTGTTTCTGTTTACTAAAATGCTCCACCAAAGTTAAGGCATTCCCTTTGTGAGTGACCTTAACGGAGGTGGGGTGTTACACCATAGGACAGAGACTCATGTAGTTTATATTTATATGGTTGCTTCAGTCAGTGGTCATCTAAATTGTACGCTTATGTTTCAATTACAGCAGAACAAGTAAAGAATAGAGAATTTCTTAATTAAATAGCACCATCTTTTATAAGTTTATCCCAACTCCGAGAAGACAACGTGTTCCAAAGAGAATGTACACACAACGAAACCTGTGACAATTATAACGTTTCTGTACATGTATATTTAATAAGTTTAATTTCTCAGTCGTTCTTACTTGAAGAAACTGTAGTTAACTTATGTTATCAGCACAAATCAACCACTACGAAACCTGAATACCCGGGAAACAAGCAGTAACCTAATCAACAACAAATCCACTACTAGAACTCAAAATTTTGCAACTAAACTACGGTAAACCAATTACCCTTCATATTAACGAATTAGGTTTCCAATAGAAAAACAAAACTCACCAATCGTAGATGATTCTGAACAATAGACGTAAGGACCTTTGGTGACATCTACTATGCCAGGCTTCTCAGCTGGAAACGACGGTAGATCCAGATGCGTATTATGAGGCTTAGTTGTTACGAGACAAGAGCAAAGAGGAGGGGAAGGGGAATCGTTAGCGACGTTAGGGGCTGGGGATGGAAACGAAGACGGCGGAGGTTGAAAAATGAATCGCAGGGAAGGCAGCTGCCATTAAAACTTAATCATACGAGAGTTGTTTTTTTTCCTTCTGGAATTTGAGGCGGCTGAAAGGATTATTAGGGTTTTGTGAAAGAGCAAAGGGACTGGGAGGGAAACAAAATGTTAGGTGCGCATCGAAATGTCTAAGCATCAAAACAAAATTTATTTGCGCCATTGGCTGTGACACAAAGGAAATTTGAAACTAAAGTTGTACTAAAGAAAAGTTAACTGATGATTATTAAATATTAAGTATATATTATTATTTATATATGTTTTTTTTGTACATTATTGTTCAAAATTATGGACTATGATTTAGTTGTCAATAACTAATTACAATAAAAAAATTGTTACTAACTATATTTTGATTTATTTTGTAAAATTTCAAAATTTTCATTTAAAAATAAAAATAAATAATAAATATACCTTTTTATTATGATTATAAAAATTGTTACTAACTATATTTTGATTTCAAAATTATCGACCGCCGTCCGGGACATCCAGCCGCTTAAGTCGACTGCCGTTCAAGTCGACTGTTGTATTAAATAAACTGTTGAAATACTTACTACCAAATCAAATATTACTTATTAATAATAGTTATTATTTAACTTTTACTTATTTCTACTTAGTTATAATCAAGTAATAATTATTAAAAGCTTATAATGTATATGTTACTAATTATTAATTAATAAGCAGTTACTACTTATTAATTATTAATTATGTAATAATTATTAATAAATATTATTGATTCCCAAGTTTATTATTAATTATTATTAAATATTAATATAATTAGTTATTAAATACAGATATTATAAACATGAAGTTTGTAATAGGCATCTATTACAAGTAACAAAATGAAAAGTTGTTAAAAATATGTTTATAACAACTTTAGGGAATTGACAGTTGTAAAAAACATTTATTACAACTGTGGGTTTAAACAACTTTCTAATTTAACTATTAATTATCAAAAATTAATTAGTATATATTAGTTATTACAACAGACAAAAAAGAAAAGTTATGACATATATGTTTATTAGAACAGTGTGTTTTGCACAGTTGTAAAAAACATTTATTACAACAGTGCGTTTTGCACAGTTGTAAAAAACATTTATTACAACAGTGCGTTTTGCACAGTTGTAAAAAAGCATTTATTACAACTGTGCTTTTTGCACAGTTGTAAAATTAAAGTTGTAATATGGTGTTTTTGTTGTAGTGAATCAGTACATTTCTTCCTAACGTAAATTTATAAAATAACAACTTTATTGACGGTCATTAACTCGACAATTATCCATAAACCTTGTTAAATAAAAGGTAATTTTTTTTGAAATCTTATTAAATTAAAACAACTATTTGTTAAACTATTTTCATTAGATTAATTAACGACGAATTAATCTAATAACCAAAATAGTTGACTTAGTCAACTTAAAACCATCAATTAACTTGTTAACTAATTCAATTAATTCTCCCTCTTAAATTAATTAATAATATCGCTTAATTGTTTTATAAAAGCAATTATTCCAAATTATTAACCTTTCGGTTAATATCTGATTTACTTGCTTATAAAACTTATTAAAATGCCAAAATTGCTATACATAGTATTTTATAACTACTTTCACAAAAACCATTTATATTTTATTTATAAATCTCTATTTTTGTATAATATATAATTCAAAACTTTGCTTCGTTATAAAAATAAATTTTATTGCTTCAAATACGTCGATTCGCTTAACGGCGAATTAACTTCTTAAAATGTGGTTTTTAGACCATTTGCTGTTAATCACTTAATCAATACTGTCTATTTATTAAAATCACAACAACGTTGAATTTCAATTCAACGATTAGCATCCAAACAGGTTTTAACATTTATTGGGGTCCATATATGAGTAAATATGAATTAAATAACATAAGAAATAATTGAGAAATCCAGTTGGATGCCTCCAACTTGTTTCCCCTGTAACATAACTCATAATAATATTTAAATAATGCATGTGAAATAGGAATTTTAATTTAATGCATTAAACAACGTAAATATAAACAATGTCAGTCAATAACAAACAAATAACATCCAAGGAATTCGAACAACCAATTTATATTTATGATGATAAATTATAATTATATGAATTGATCACATCATATGATTCTAGAAGTTGTGGGAGTTAACTCAAAATTTTGTTTTTGATTGATGGTTCCGATCGATTTATATAATTTCAAACATACATTTGAAATTATGTAGAATTTGAATGTGCTCCAAATCGTTCCAAAACCAATTCAATAGCATATGGCTCGTTCGTACGGTTCCAATGGATCTTATTTTGTTAAATTTTGATAACATATGAATAAGTTATAGCTATTTAAATATTTATTTGAATTTTAAATTATATAAATTAACAGATCCTTATGGTAATATTAATTACCATTATTTGCTTTCCTTAATCACAATTAGCAAGAGCTAATCTTTCTCCTTCCAAAATAAAACCCGACGTCCATATTGCTCCAACTCATCATTGCTAGACTTCCCTCTCCCCTCATGTGATCAATCATATGCCAGAGCTATTCTCATTGCCTCACCAGATCCGATACTGGCTAGCCTCCTCCGTCTCATTGCCGTTAATCAGAAACCTCATCTCGAACCGCCTTCTTTGAATTATTCGGCGAAACAAACCCCACTTGAAAATCGTATTTGCCTCCGCCCTCTTCTAACGATCGGACTCTGATCATAACTCACGCCTTTCCATGCCCTCCAGAAGCCCCAAGTATGAAGCCGTAATCTTCACTATGGCTCCGCCAAACTCCCCCAAAACCGAATGCCCGTTCGAGCTCAATCCCAGCTACCATGACCAACTGAAACTGCTGCGACTTCAGCCACACGTAGCCCTCTTCAAGATGGATAGAAACTCTTCAGACTTCACTGCTGTTCATGGCCCTAGGAAGAAGATCAGAACTGATTCGTGCGGATGAACGAGAACCGTTCATTGCTTAGGAAGAGAGGCCTATTGCGTTTTTAATAATTATGGGTTTTAAAAATGAGAAGGTGGAGGCTCTTGTTTTAGAATCTACAACTTACGTTGTTTTTATTTTTTTTGTGAAGAGAGATGGAGGCTTTTGTTTGAGAGGAAGAAGAATACATTGCTTATTTATAGAAGAAGGAAAAGAAGGTTGTTTTCTTTTTGCAGGGATAGGCATGTGCGTGTTTAGGGTAGGTACGATAGGTCAGTTGTATTAATTTGGATGAGACCAAGGATTTTTATTTGAGGTGACTAAGGATTTTTATTTGATTTGATTAAAGATTTTCCTGATGTATAACATTCGACGTTTATAGTTCGTATGATCCCACACAAACTCCAATCGCGATGAAATTATAAATCATACAAAAAATTTATATATTTAGGACATAGTGTAACTTATTTTGTTAATTTTTGAGATCATTTGTGAAATCGCTATTTTAATTTCAAACGGTTAATTTATACTCATTTATACCGTGCACGATCCCAAAATAAATCCAATTGACTTGAAACCAAAAATCTTACAATAATTAACTATTACAAATTTTATAAAATTGGTTTCATTGAAATCCGAGGTCATTTGAAAATCGACTATTCTTAAGTTACATATTAAACTGATAAAATATATCAATTTCAAAATGACCAATGTAACACCCCGAATTTTCTATTAACACTAAAGTTGCTAAAATAATAATAAGTGTGTAGAAGAAGGGATGTATCTAATATGAATATAAAAATATTAATAAGTATGTAAGAGAGGGGATGTATCTATTATGAATATAAAAATATTAATAAGTATGTAAGAGAGGGGATGTATCTATTATGAATATAAAAATTAATAAGTATGTAAGAGAGGGGATGTATCTATTATGAATATAAAAATATTAATAAGTATGTAAGAGAGGGGATGTATCTATTATGAATATAAAAATATTAATAAGTATGTAAGAGAGGGGATGTATCTATTATGAATATAAAAATATTAATAAGTATGTAAGAGAGGGGATGTATCTAATATGAATATAAAAATATTAATAAGTGTGTAAGAGAGGGGATGTATCTAATATGTATATAAAAACAATAATAAGTGTGTAAAAGGGGGGGGGGATGTATCTAATGTGTACATTGTAGAATATATATATATATATATATTGCTGAGTGTTTGCTGAGTCACTTCTGACTCATTGCTGAGTCAACAAGATAAACCCCATCTTGTCTGAACGGCTGCGGTTATTTCTAGGTTAAATCTAATGGCCTAAATGCATTCTAAAATCTATAAATAAGTGGGTAGACCCTAAACCTAAATCACTTGTAAAATTAGAGAAGCTACCGTCATGCTGCTGCCATGGAGTTCAGCGTAGCCGTCACAAACTAAGAAGAGGAAGCCTAATCTACTACAACTAAATTCTACTCAACAAAACAAATCAAACCAAAGAACTCTCTCTAATTCTCTTCTTTTGTTGGTGAGTATGATGATTCTCACAAGACTATTACAAACTAATTTGACTCAGTTATGAATGGATCACAAGAAAGTGATGTGATTTGTAATTGTAAATTCTATATATTGTTGATCTCTTATTATGTTATTATGTTGTCGTATGATGTAAATTATATATGCTATGTCATGCTATGTTGTAAATTCTCTTATGCTATGTCGTGCTATGTTGAGAATCATGTCAAGCTATGTTATACTATCATACTATGCCATGTTATAAATCATGCTATATTATGTTGTAAAATCATGATGTTGTTGGAACATGCTTAAAGTTATGTTTTTTTTAATTTAAATGGATCTTGTTTATGGGAATTTGCCTATTAGGTTAGGTGTACCCATAAACTTGAAACTATAATTAAATAAAACTTGATTATGGGAATTTGCCTATTGAGTTAGGTGTACCCATATAAAACCATGTTGTTAAAAAATTAGATGATGTTGATTCACACATGTTCATATGTAAGTTTATGAAAATTGATTGAGATTATATTAGGTGAATTTTGAACAAGTTGACACCTTTAGGCCCATGACATGTATAATCTATGCAAGTTGGACATATGCAAGTTTCACCCCTTATTATGATTCATTTGGTCACATATACATGTTGTTATTATGATAATCTCTTTTATGCTATGAGTTAGGCTATTCGAGTCTAACATATATTTTGCGAATAAACGTTCAAACGTGGGGTAGGGGTAATATTAGGAATTAATAAATTGGGTGCAATTTTGTAAGATGTTGCATACCATGAATGGATGTCCATAATTGAGTCAATTATGGACATTGTTAAAAATTGGAAGTAATTAATAATTCAAGTAGGGAATTATTAAAATTGGGGGAAAGTGGATTATTATTAATAATCAATGCTTAGGACACGAGGTTGGACCCGTTTGTGATGTAAACCTGCCCGGACCCGCCCGGCAAATCCAGTAGTCACAAATGTCGGCCCAATGTGAGAGGTCCTAGGCCCAAACTAAAGCATAACAGTTGTAAAGACACGAGGTTAGACTCTTTTATGGTGTAAGACTGCCCGGACCTGCCCGGCAAATCCAGCTGCCATAAATGCCAGTCTAATGTGAGAGGTATTTATGAGGTTATGGCCTTAATGAACTAAGAAATACTTAACCAGATAATCATGTAAGGTGGGACATGGGGGTTAAGTAGGTGCCTTGGGTGGCATGAGGAATCTGGTGGTTGCCTTTAGAGGCATTTGAAATACGATTAGACTTAACCAAACACACATGTAAATGAACATGACTAAGTGGGTTAAGTGGGATGGACTAATGGGGACAAGCTTAGGTGGAATGCTTGTGGTAAATAGTGGGGGGCCATTTCAACCAGTATCCCAAAACGTATCTTTGTGGGCTCGACCCAAGTCGAGGACGGGACACGCATACTGGGTTTGACTATAAGAGGCCAAAACAGGGAGCGGTGGCAACGCAAGTCCAACGGGTTTCATATGCGTGTGTGGACCCGGGCTGGTAGGTAAGACGTTGTTGCATCGTGTAGGTATAAGCCGTGCATGTCCGTTGTATCAGGTTGCCACTTTAGGGGAGTGATACACCCCACTGTGGGGCCAGCACGGGTATCTACGAGTTAGGGAGCCGATCGAATAATGGGAAGTAGGGTACACCTAGTGGAGATAGGGGCAGGCGGCACCTATGTAGTCAGCTAGGGGTACGTAAAGCCATTGGGAAAGTTTCTAAGTGAAGCTAAGTGGGATGAATCTTTAGGGTGACTGGTGTGGTGCAGTATAGTGTTTATCCTTTAGTATTTAGGAGCGCCTATAACGTTGCCTTTAGCGATTGTCTATGTCCTTAATCTGCTCTTCATAGACATTTTCTTGTTTTCCAGCTTATGCCTTAGTCCAGTTATTTTGGTAATAGTATTGTAGAATTATCATATTCACCAGACTTTATGTCTGACCCCCTCTTTTCCATCCTTTTTCTCCCTTCAAGTCCGCAGGTTGGGCCAAGTTCTAGTGGAGTCTAGTTGGATCGCTTATCTTCTGGAAAGCTTGGACTGCTGAAGTAAAGTCCAGCTTGTTATCTTTCTTTTTAATGGCTATTCATGTAATGGGATTATGTACTTGTTTTATCAAGATAGATATTGTACTTGACATTGAATATGGTGTTATGATGTAATCAAACATGTTTTGACTTCTGCTACAATGAAATAAAGTTTTTGAATTTCCAAGTACTATTTTATATCTGTCTTGTTGTAATTTTACTATTCTATATTCACTTAAAACCTCCATGGAAGTTAATGCATTCCCTTTGTGAGTGACATTAATGGACGTGGGGTGTTACACGTGGTATCAGAGCATAAGGTTACCAGAACAGATAAATTTTTTTTTTTAGAATTTTTTTTTTCTAAAGTATTTTTGGAAGAAGTGCTTTCAAAAAAAAACATGTTATTTAAAGAGAGTTTTTATGAAAAACATAATCCCAAATAGCCATATCCTTATCTTTATCTTTCGAATTCTCCATTTTGAATCTTTCCTTTTTCGTTTCATCATGGCTGAAGATCTTAATCTCCCAGAAGGTGTGACGATTCCAGGGTGGTTTAGGAGATACTTGGAGGCTAGGGCCACCACTGCAGGCCCAGCGGATACTCCTCGACCCCTAGTTGCACCCATTCCTCCTCCTCCTCCTCCTCGTGTTGACACTTTTGCAAAGACGTGCAAGGAATTCAAGGCTATGGGAGGAAAAACTTTTCAAGGGACTGAGACGTTTGTGGAGGCCAGAGATTGGCTTAAGGAGACTGAGGAATTGTTGGATATCTTTGAAGTGGAAGATGGGAGGAAAGTCCGTTTAGCTGCTTGGTTAATGAAGGGAGAGGCCTCGTTTTGGTGGGAGGTCACTAACGGGGAACGTCCAGTCGATTCATGGGCGGATTTCAGACGAAGGTTTGAGGCAAAGTTTCTTTCAAGGGCAGAGGAGAACTTAAATATGGAAAAATTCCTGGCACTAAAGCAAGGGAGCTCATCAGTAAAGGAATATGTCAATAAATTTAATCAGTTAGCAAGGTTTGGCTTGGAGTTGGTGAACACGCCAGAGAAGAAAGCTTTGAGGTTCGTTAGAGGCTTGAATGAACCGTTGCAAGGGTTGGCTATGACCCACATCCCTATGGGAGCCACCTTTGAAAAGCTAGTAGAAATGGCACTTATGCATGAGGATAAGGCAGTTGAAAAGAAAGGGGATCAGAAGAAACCCCAACAGCAAAATAAGAAGGGTGGTAAAAACAATAATGGCAAAGGGAAGAAGAAATGCTTCAATTGTGGGACGCCTGGCCATCTCAACAAAGATTGCAGAAAGAAAAAGAAGACTGGTTGTTTTCATTGTGGAGATGCGGGACATTTAGTGAAGGACTGTCCAAAGAAGGGGCAGAGGGCAGGGTCTACCTCGGGAGGACAGGTGCAGGCTCTTATGGCACCAGGGCAGGCAAGGGGGCAAGTTCAGGCTATTGCGGCCCCACCGCTGCAAGAAAGAGGTAGAACAATTTCTGTTGAAAGCTTAGTTTTTCTGTTTGATCATCCTGTCCGTACCTTATTCGATTCTGGCGCATCTCATTCGTTTATCTCTGCATCATTAGTTGAATCACTGCACTTGAACACCAGTTTAGTAGAGGATCCCTTGGTTGTTTCAAATCCAATTGGGGGTTCGGCTCATTTGACCATGATATGTTTGGATTTGAAAATCTCTATACTTAGCGTTGAATTTAGATGTGATGCTTATGTATTGGGCTTCACGGGCTATGGGCTAATTTTAGGAATGGATTGGTTGTCTAGAAATAGGGCCATTCTTGATTGTGAAAGGAGAGTAGTTAGGCTTGTGACTCGCCTTGGTAATGCTCTCGACATCTTTTGTAATCCCATAAATTCCGTTATGCTAAGTTATCTTGAATCTCTTGACGCGTCTGTAGAGAACCTGCGATCGGTAGAAGTGGTCCGGGAATATCCGGATGTGTTTGAGGAGGTGAAGGGCTTACCTCCAAAGCGGGAGATAGACTTTCGAATTTATCTTGTGGATAATGCTAAACCCGTATCTTTGCTAGTGCGCCACATGGCTCCTCGTGAAAGGAGGGAACTCAATAAGCAAGTAAAGAAGTTGCTTGAGAAGGGGTTCATAAGACGTAGTATATCGGAGTGGGGTGCTCCAGTAGTTTTTGCCACAAAGGCGGATGGGTCTCTTAGACTTTGTATGGACTATAGAGAACTAAACAAGCTTACTAAAAAGAACCGACACCCACTGCCGAGGATTGACGATCTCTTTGATCAGTTAGTTGGCGCCTCAGTGTTTTCGCAGTTGGACTTAGCCACTGGCTTTCATCAACTGAGAGTGGCTGAGGATAGTATAGATAAGACTGCTTTTAGGACTCCTGACGGATTCTATGAATGGCTAGTGATGCCCTTTTGGTTTGACAAACGCCCCTGCATATTTTGTTGATTTGATGAGTAGGGTGTTTAGGGAATACCTTAACAAATTCGTGGTAGTCTTTGTGGATGACATCTTAGTCTTTTCTAAGAATAAAGAAGAGCACTCCCTACATCTTAGGGAAGTGTTGGAAACCCTTCGAGCACATAACCTTAAGGCAAAATTTTCTAAGTGTCACTTCTGGAGGAAGGAAGTACGGTTCTTAGGGCACGTGGTTTCCAAAGAAGGGATAGCAGTGGATCCCGCAAAGGTAGTGGCCATCCAAGATTGGAAGGTCCCTAAAAATGCAACTGAAGTAAGAAGTTTCTTGGGGTTGGCTGGCTATTATAGGAAGTTTATTAAAGACTTCGCAAAAATATCAGCTCCATTAACACGGTTAACGAAGAAGAACCTGGTTTTTACGTGGGACAAAGATTGCGATGATGCGTTCCAACGTTTAAAGAGAGCCTTAACTTCAGCCCCAGTCTTAGTGCTGCCAGACGGGAATAAACCGTTTACCATCTATACTGATGCTTGTGGGACGGGACTTGGCGCGGTCCTCATGCAAGAGGGAAGAGTAATAGCCTATGGTGGAAGGCAGTTGAGGGTTCATGAAAAGAATTACCCCACGCATGACTTAGAGCTAGCCGCAATTGTTTTCGCGCTTAAGTCTTGGCGTCACTATCTTCTTGGTGAGAAATTCGAACTGTTCACTGACCACAAATCATTAAAATACTTATTCTCTCAGAAGGATTTGAATTTAAGGCAGCAACGGTGGATGGAATTCTTAGCCTCCTACGATTTTGAAATAGCATATACCCCGGGCAAGGGTAACGTGGTGGCAGACGCCTTAAGTAGAAAAAGGTTGTCCATGAGTCCGTTGTTTGTTGAACGACAAAGCTTAGAATTCATCTCTATGTTTGACTTTAGACCCTCCGTTGACTTAGTACCCGGTCTGTTAGCATCCTTGGAGGTTAGACCTACACTTCTAGGACGGGTTGGTGAGGCACAGCGAGACGACCCACGGTTGGTTGAGATAGTAGAAAAGCTCAAAGGGGGGGGGGAGTCGTCAAGCCATCTTCGTAGGTATACCCTAGACGATAAGGGTTGGTTACGAAGGGATAATAGACTTTGTGTACCGCAAGACGAAGACTTAAGGAAGGCCATTCTTGATGATGCTCATCGCTCAAAAATGACCATTCATCCCGGCGGGGATAAGATGTACAAAGATATGAAGCGGGTTTTCTTTTGGGCCGGTATGAAAAAGGATGTGGCCGAGTACGTCGCTAGATGCTTGGTGTGCCAACGAGTTAAAGCAGAACAAAAGAAACCCGGTGGGTTGCTTCACCCATTAGAAGTTCCACTATGGAAATGGGAAAGCATCTCAATGGATTTTGTGGATGGATTACCAAGATCAAGGAAGGGTAACACGGGGATTTGGGTTATAGTAGATAGACTTACTAAAAGCGCCCATTTTATTCCCGTGAAAAGTAAGAGGACTGCTCCGTGGTTGGCTTCTGTATACATTAAGGAGATAGTTCGTTTGCACGGTATTCCTTCTAGTATAGTAAGCGACCGTGACCCCATCTTTACTAGCGAATTTTGGAAGAGTTTACAAGAGGCGGTAGGGACTCAGCTATGTTTGAGCACCGCATATCATCCTCAGACAGATGGCCAGACCGAGAGGGTGAATCGCATTCTAGAGGATCTTTTAAGGCTTTGTATCCTAGACTTTGGGGGTACATGGGAAGAGCACCTTCCGTTAGTAGAATTCGCATATAATAATAGCTTTCAGTCTAGTATTGGCATGGCACCTTTCGAAGCTCTTTATGGAAGGCCTTGCCGTTCGCCTACATGTTGGTGGGAATCTACCGATAAAATCCTACTTGGGCCCGATATGGTTAGGGAAACCTCGGAGAAGATTGAGTTGATTCGAAGGAGGATGAAAGCAGCACAAGATAGGCAAAAATCGTATGCTGATAAGAGGAGGACAGATCTTGAGTTTGACATTGGGGACATGGTTTTTATCAAAGTATCTCCGTTACAGAATGTTGTTCACTTTGGGTCCGTGGGGAAATTAGCACCAAGGTTTGTAGGGCCGTTTCCTGTAAAAGACAGGATTGGGAAGATGGCATATAGGGTGGAGTTGCCTGAGAAACTTAGTGGAGTACACGACGTATTCCATGTATCACATTTGAGGAAGTGTTTGCACAAGACCGCGGAGGTGGTAGAGCCGAGCTTGCTTAAAGAGGTGGAAATAGAGCGTGATGCAACAATTAGACGAGCTCCTACATGCATTCTTGGGTCGGAGATCAAAAAGTTGAGGAATCGAGAGGTCAGACTGGTTAAAGTGCAATGGGGAGATGATGAGAGCAACGCAACTTGGGAGACAGAAGAGAAGATGCGTTCGTTGTACCCTTTTCTTTTTGAGGGTATGTCTTTTAATTTCTCCTTTATCGCTTAGCTTATCTTATCTTGTCTTTAGTATGTCCTCTCATTAGTATCTTTGACCTTTAGTTAGGATAATCCTATGGTTGAAACATGTGTTTGAGACATGTTATGTATGATGGATGCAAAATGGATGCAAGTGTTTGCTAATGGTTGCTCGTGGATGCATATATACACACACTTTAGGCACTAGATCGGCTCAGTCACTACATATTGCATATTGCATATATATGGATGTATTTAGTAAAATGGATGAACGATGGTTGTATTATCATGTGGATGCTGCATTCAGATGATGGTTGTGCACGCATATAGAAGTATTATGTAGCATTAAGAATCTTTTGCATACATAATGGATGCATGGCACGATCATAGTTGCATTAAGGAGGTCAACTGAATCAGTGGACCGCCTGATTTTGCATTAGATACGGACATATACACACACTGTGCATTTAAACATGAAAGCATTAGAAGTCTGTAAGGACAATGGATGCCTGTGTATGATGGATGAGTAGATGGACGTTTGGATGGTAGGATATACATTCTTCCAGACTTGAAGATTTCGGGGACGAAATCCTAAAAGGAGGGGAGAATGTAACACCCCGAATTTTCTATTAAAACTAAAGTTGCTAAAATAATAATAAGTGTGTAGAAGAAGGGATGTATCTAATATGAATATAAAAATATTAATAAGTATGTAAGAGAGGGGATGTATCTATTATGAATATAAAAATATTAATAAGTATGTAAGAGAGGGGATGTATCTATTATGAATATAAAAATTAATAAGTATGTAAGAGAGGGGATGTATCTATTATGAATATAAAAATATTAATAAGTATGTAAGAGAGGGGATGTATCTATTATGAATATAAAAATATTAATAAGTTTGTAAGAGAGGGGATGTATCTATTATGAATATAAAAATATTAATAAGTATGTAAGAGAGGGGATGTATCTAATATGAATATAAAAATATTAATAAGTGTGTAAGAGAGGGGATGTATCTAATATGTATATAAAAACAATAATAAGTGTGTAAAAGGGGGGGGGATGTATCTAATGTGTACATTGTAGAATATATATATATATATATATATATATATATATTGCTGAGTGTTTGCTGAGTCACTTCTGACTCATTGCTGAGTCAACAAGATAAACCCCATCTTGTCTGAACGACTGCGGTTATTTCTAGGTTAAATCTAATGGCCTAAATGCATTCTAAAATCTATAAATAAGTGGGTAGACCCTAAACCTAAATCACTTGTAAAATTAGAGAAGCTACCGTCATGCTGCTGCCATGGAGTTCAGCGTAGCCGTCACAAACTAAGAAGAGGAAGCCTAATCTACTACAACTAAATTCTACTCAACAAAACAAATCAAACCAAAGAACTCTCTCTAATTCTCTTCTTTTGTTGGTGAGTATGATGATTCTCACAAGACTATTACAAACTAATTTGACTCAGTTATGAATGGATCACAAGAAAGTGATGTGATTTGTAATTGTAAATTCTATATATTGTGGATCTCTTATTATGTTATTATGTTGTCGTATGATGTAAATTATATATGCTATGTCATGCTATGTTGTAAATTCTCTTATGCTATGTCGTGCTATGTTGAGAATCATGTCAAGCTATGTTATACTATCATACTATGCCATGTTATAAATCATGCTATATTATGTTGTAAAATCATGATGTTGTTGGAACATGCTTAAAGTTATGTTTTTTTAATTTAAATGGATCTTGTTTATGGGAATTTGCCTATTAGGTTAGGTGTACCCATAAACTTGAAACTATAATTAAATAAAACTTGATTATGGGAATTTGCCTATTGAGTTAGGTGTACCCATATAAAACCATGTTGTTAAAAAATTAGATGATGTTGATTCACACATGTTCATATGTAAGTTTATGAAAATTGATTGAGATTATATTAGGTGAATTTTGAACAAGTTGACACCTTTAGGTCCATGACATGTATAATCTATGCAAGTTGGACATATGCAAGTTTCACCCCTTATTATGATTCATTTGGTCACATATACATGTTGTTATTATGATAATCTCTTTTATGCTATGAGTTAGGCTATTCGAGTCTAACATATATTTTGCGAATAAACGTTCAAACGTGGGGTAGGGGTAATATTAGGAATTAATAAATTGGGTGCAATTTTGTAAGATGTTGCATACCATGAATGGATGTCCATAATTGAGTCAATTATGGACATTGTTAAAAATTGGAAGTAATTAATAATTCAAGTAGGGAATTATTAAAATTGGGGGAAAGTGGATTATTATTAATAATCAATGCTTAGGACACGAGGTTGGACCCGTTTGTGATGTAAACCTGCCCGGACCCGCCCGGCAAATCCAGTAGTCACAAATGTTGGCCCAATGTGAGAGGTCCTAGGCCCAAACTAAAGCATAACAGTTGTAAAGACACGAGGTTAGACTCTTTTATGGTGTAAGACTGCCCGGACCTGCCCGGCAAATCCAGCTGCCATAAATGCCAGTCTAATGTGAGAGGTCTTTATGAGGTTATGGCCTTAATGAACTAAGAAATACTTAACCAGATAATCATGTAAGGTGGGACATGGGGGTTAAGTAGGTGCCTTGGGTGGCATGAGGAATCTGGTGGTTGCCTTTAGAGGCATTTGAAATACGATTAGACTTAACCAAACACACATGTAAATGAACATGACTAAGTGGGTTAAGTGGGATGGACTAATGGGGACAAGCTTAGGTGGAATGCTTGTGGTAAATAGTGGGGGCCCATTTCAACCAGTATCCCAAAACGTATCTTTGTGGGCTCGACCCAAGTCGAGGACGGGACACGCATACTGGGTTTGACTATAAGAGGCCAAAACAGGGAGCGGTGGCAACGCAAGTCCAACGGGTTTCATATGCGTGTGTGGACCCGGGCTGGTAGGTAAGACGTTGTTGCATCGTGTAGGTATAAGCCGTGCATGTCCGTTGTATCAGGTTGCCACTTTAGGGGAGTGATACACCCCACTGTGGGGCCAGCACGGGTATCTACGAGTTAGGGAGCCGATCGAATAATGGGAAGTAGGGTACACCTAGTGGAGATAGGGGCAGGCGGCACCTATGTAGTCAGCTAGGGGTACGTAAAGCCATTGGGAAAGTTTCTAAGTGAAGCTAAGTGGGATGAATCTTTAGGGTGACTGGTGTGGTGCAGTATAGTGTTTATCCTTTAGTATTTAGGAGCGCCTATAACGTTGCCTTTAGCGATTGTCTATGTCCTTAATCTGCTCTTCATAGACATTTTCTTGTTTTCCAGCTTATGCCTTAGTCCAGTTATTTTGGTAATAGTATTGTAGAATTATCATATTCACCAGACTTTATGTCTGACCCCCTCTTTTCCATCCTTTTTCTCCCTTCAAGTCCGCAGGTTGGGCCAAGTTCTAGTGGAGTCTAGTTGGATCGCTTATCTTCTGGAAAGCTTGGACTGCTGAAGTAAAGTCCAGCTTGTTATCTTTCTTTTTAATGGCTATTCATGTAATGGGATTATGTACTTGTTTTATCAAGATAGATATTGTACTTGACATTGAATATGGTGTTATGATGTAATCAAACATGTTTTGACTTCTGCTACAATGAAATAAAGTTTTTGAATTTCCAAGTACTATTTTATATCTGTCTTGTTGTAATTTTACTATTCTATATTCACTTAAAACCTCCATGGAAGTTAATGCATTCCCTTTGTGAGTGACATTAATGGACGTGGGGTGTTACAACCAATCCTATTGATAATAAAATATTATCATCATATATATACAAATAAAATTTATAAAGCTTTAATTATTTTAACTCGATTTTAATTCCAAGTTACAACAATATTAAATTTAATACAAACCTTTTATACTATATAATAAATCGTTATGGTTTATAAACGATTCCATAATGACTTTTTGAAAATTTGATTTGGGCATTACTAAAAATATACAAGTGAAAATTTTGATTTTCCTCTTTTATTAGAAGATTATAATCAAATAGATTCGAACAATTCTTGTTTCAAAGAATTCCGACTTATATTGGATCTTATACATTCAATTAAAGTTCAAAACGTAATATTATGAACTACGATGCCGCCGCAGCTCGTTTTATAAGTAAATAATATGTTCAAACATCGTTTAATAAAAGATTTCGTTATTATAATTCAAATCTAATTTAATTAAATACTTTTATATTGTCCAATTTATATTGTATCTCAAATTCAGTTTATTTTGACTATTTCAGAATTAAATTTATTATTTTTTTATTAAAATTAAATTAATATTCAAAATCATTGAATTTAGGTTATTCAAATTCCAAATCACCATTTAAAATTTTTAACTTAACAATTAAAAATCTAGGTCATTACATTCCTCCCCCTTAAAATAATTTCATCCCTGAAATTACTAAGGCAGGAAAAGTGCTACAAACCTACTAACTTTTCAAAGTTCGCTTTCTGAATTTTTTTATACCAACTGATCGAATTAGTTTTAACCGAAAAACCTATCCATTTCCATTAACAAAAATTTCAAAAATCTTGAAAATTTTCTAACATCTTAAATTTTCAAAAGAAATCGGCAGAGTCGACCTTGTACAGAGGGACTATTGCAATATTGCAGGAACAAAAAATATATATGCATTGACCCACACGGTCGGAAAATCCAAATCATAATCCAAATCTTATATTTCGCGTAGGCATACCTCATATGAGCATCATTAAGTGATAAGCAATAAGTTGCATGTGAGCTTGCTTAATTAGTATGCAGCTATAACCAAACTAGATCCAATAAACTCTAGAACTCAATCAATATAGGGTTAAAGATGAATTAGGCCCTGCACCTGTTCTTAACTAAGACGAACTTTCATTAGTTGATGTAACAACCCACGTTCCGACGGACCGATTTTTTTTTTCAAAAATCCCAATCCATCGAAACCCGAGTTGGTTTGCTCTGGTATCCTGCAGAAAAGACAGAGACATGAAACGTGTCAAAGTTTGGAAAACATCTCACAGCGGAAGGAATAAAATATAATGTAATTAAAACATAGCTTTACCTTAATAATAATACTGCTAAACCAGTATCCAAAGCTATACAGTCTCTGTCATGAACCTAACCTGCGAATGTTATGAGGAGGGGGTCAGAACATAAGTTCTGTGTGAATGAATTTAAACTACACTTCTTGAATAATCCTACATATACCGTTCAATTACATTTTCTCATTTATTAGGTTATCTGTGTTATTAGCACTCAAGTCTTACACACAAACGTCGTACCCATCTACTCTCTAGTAGATTGACCTAATATAATGTATATGTAGCTGCCCCAACCTGAGGTACATCTCGAGGTACCCCACTCGCATGGTCTCCTCCGTAATATCACATTAATATACGTAATCCCTCAACCTATGCCATAGTAACGTACATATCTCTATAAATATAACGACGCTACGCCCGCATAGAACCACTATCGCTGTACTACGTAAGTGTACTGACTTCCATCTTCGAACTATTCGATTGAATTAGGTTCTATCATCGAATAATGCCCTCTAGTCTTATGATACACCACCCAGAGCGACAAGAGTGTACCTAGACTTTTCCATATACGTATCGTCAAACGTTCTCGATGTCTATTGCACATGTTCTCTATATGTGCGCCCGAGTCCCGTGGCAGGGCTAATCAAGAAACACGAAACTTGGTCGGGAGCTTTCAGATATCTGCCGATTGCAGATGCTAAGGTATGCTTTTATAGTGGCTATGGTCCCACTAGACCCCTCCCTCAACTAATGAAAGGCACTCAAGCATATCAAGAATGAGAACTTAACCCCGACCCCCTATGCCCTTCAAACCTATAGGCCAACCTCACCCATAACTAGATAGCAAAGTATACGGTCTTTTGGAGTTCTCCGCCTTTCCGCATTACGTACTGACTGAAGATGGTAGGTAGACGATGAGTTGCTATCATAGGGCACTAACTGGTCTCACCGAATCACGCTGGTCCATCTTAGTCTTTTGATTGCCCCTTATTATTGCAATCAAGGCATACTCATTGGTTCACCCACGCAGACCTAACCTCTGTGAGCACAGGTGGATCATCTGCCACTCACAGAGGAATACCAAGAGTAACCTACGTCCCCGGAAGCCGCGTGCTTCTTAACCCAATCCATTGGAGCCTATAGGAATATCTAGATGGACATGCGCTCCTCTATGTGTCTTTTGACATCCCGATGATCTACCCCTTATGGTTATTCATCCTCTAACGTATGGACTGGTCTAAGCGTCTCATTCTTACGTGTTATTAGAACTATGTGTAATTATTCAATTATGCGCTTGTTCTGCTTCATAAGGTTTCTTTATAACTTGGTTATCCTATGTTGATTTTTTATTTCCAATTACTAAGTTTCCTCTGCTTATTAATCTTTCTTTATATCTTAGCTCATTAATAAGCCTACAACATGTTATTCTCATAATCTATTGATTATCCCCTCTTATGGTTATAATAACATGTTCCGCTTAATTTATAATTAAGTATACCTTAATTCACAGATACATTGGTAAGAGAATAACGCCCTAAGTACCAACCATGAAGACCGAAATCAACATCAGATTGACACTTAGAGAATTACTCAACTCAACCAATCTCTTGTTATGTTATTCATATAACTTACGTTATCTTCATTTGTAGATTTATTCTTGCCTTTACAGATTACTTAATCTTCAATTAAGTACAACTTTCCTTGTTACATAAGTTATTTCATCTTCCCTTATCGTTCCTTATAACTTACCTTATTCCATAAGTTATTCTGTTTTCTCCATCGTTCATTATAACTTACCTTATTCCATAAGTTATAATCCCCACTTGTCCCTAGGACAAGCCTACTTATTATCGTTTCCTTTTCTTAAGTTCATTCATAATAGGTTATTATTATCATTCCCCATTTGGCATTAATTAAGATTAACTTAACCCTTTCTCTGTTCCCACATGTTATCAATGTCTAATCTTGGTTTAGTGTTCATTAATTCATTATGTCCGTAATCATGCAAGACCTCCCACATTAGATTACTGTTTGCGGTTGCTGGATATGCCGGGTGGTTCTAGGCAGACTTCTACCGCAATCCAAATCTAACCTCGTGTCCTAGCACTATTACGCATCTAATTTCTGCCTTCGACCTCTCACATTAGATTACTGTTTACTGGATATGCCGGGCGGTTCCGGGCAGACTTCTACCGCAAACCAATCTAACCTCGTGTCTTAGGCGTTAATTATTTCTTCTTTTATTCAAACCCAATTTCAAGTTCTGAATTATAACATATTTTACAATTGCTGTAACGAACCAGTAATTTTGACATTTTAAATATAAATTAAAATTAAGATTTAACGTTAAAATAAATATTTATAATTGAGTTCCGACATAAAATTTGGAATTTATTTTTGATATGAACAGTTTTGTTAAAACGAACATTTTATAATAAAGTTGGATTTATGTAAATGTTTGAATTCGATGGGATCGTCCAGGATCGAAAAACTGATTTATTTTGACATCAAATCGGTAAACATAAAGATGAATTTGAATATATGAGCGGCTGGACAAAATGAAGAAAATTACAAGTAACAACGTTGTCCAATACAGTTGTGGTCCGTCCATTAGTAATGGCTTTGCAATTTTATTCTTAATAAAATTTTACTTCCGGTAAGATATTCTATGTTCTGTGATTCTGTGATGATTTGTATTTCAACTTCATAAGCAATAACAAACTATCATTTTGAACGGTTCGAGTTGGTTTAATTACCGACTTGAGGCGGTCAAAAAGCCAGTTCGTTACAATTGCCCATAATTTCCAATTCAAGTCATGTCTATAATTCTAATCCAAGTTATGCCTATAATTCCATGTATACAGTTTGTACCAAATTATGCCCAAATCAATTACACGATTATAAACCTATAATTTCATGTATACAAATTGTACTAATCTATATCCAAATCATAATTCAATATTTTCCCAAACCTTTCCAATTGTTCATATTTCATTGTAATAATGCCTCAAATCCCAATCATCAACTTTTACCCCAAATTACAGTCGTATATTCTCAATTAAATGATATCCCCGTATTTCCCTTTTTTTCATTGTCATACCCAAATCAACCTTTTTCCCTTTTATTCTCAATATCGTTCAATCACATAAATCCACAATAGACATAGGCTCGAAGATAGCCTAGCTATAAAAATAAAAAGGGAAGAATAAATGGAGGAAACCCAATGTAGACATAAAATAACTGATCATAATTAAGCATATGATAACAATATTAGGCATAGGTGAACTTTATCAGATTATATAGATTTATTATATGTATAAATTGGGAATGGCGAACGATAGATCCATTATTATACAAAAAATGTACTTTAAATCCACTCACCGTGTATGCTTTCTCAATTCTAATTTTTGCATCCATGGTCTTTCTCTTTTTTTCGTGCCGCGTAGTTCTAGGCATCTTTTCTTTTATTTTGAGAGGAATTATAGATTTATCTTTTTATTTTAAGAAGAGATATGAAAAGAGAGAAAGAGAGAGGAGAAGAAGAAGAAGCCATGACAAACTTTCAGCGTAGCCGCCAAGTTGTGAGTTTTAGGGTTGGGTATAAGGGTTTATTTATAGGGAGGTTAGAGCAACTAGGGCCTTAGGATGTAACTAAAATCTCATCTGAATAGCCATATTTTTCAACCAATAGAAAATGGCTACGTTGCAGCGTCCACCAATCAAAACACGCCACCTCACTCTAAAAAGAACTCTCTGGAATCAAGCCTAGGGTGCACTGCACCCATATGCATGTGCATAGCAGAGGGTGTGTGTCGAACCCCATATGCATTTAGTGATTAAAATAAAAATTTTATTCTTTTTTCTCTTTTTATTTTTTATTTAATTTGAAATTTTATTTATTGCACATAAATAAAATTTCAAGACAATCTTTTCTTTCTTTGTTAGGTTGCTCCTTTGTTCGCGTGCAATGTTTGTTCTAAATTATATTCATTTATATTCCACCTTTATGCGTAAATTAAGTATTTATATGTGAATAATTATTTGTTTTATTCTTCCTTCAATAAATTAAATGATTTTCTTCCCTTTCTAACCATTAAATGCTCTTTAATTAAAAGAAACTGCTTTAACTCTTTTCACACTGCTTTCTTTTGTACAATCAAATTTATTGCTTATCTTCCTATATATATATATATATATATATATATATATATATGCGGTCTACTTCCTTCCTTAATTTATTATTTCATTGCAATTAATGCATTCTTCTTTTATACACTAAATTCTTTCTTCTTCAATGCATTATATACGTTTTAATTATTCTATGCATATGTATGTATGTTACAAATTAATGCATTCTTATCTCAAAAGGTGCACATTCTCTTTAATGCACTCTACTTTTCTCTTTTACATATATTAATGCGTGCATTGCATTGCTAATGCATATTCTACATACAATTTTTAAACTATTAATTTTATTAACTGCTCTGCTATAAATGTCATTATTTTACTATTGCAATTATTTAATTGTTCTCTCTATCTTGGTTGCATACCTTTATTTCAAACAATCTCCTTCTTAATGCATTAACCTATGCATTATTCCAATGCAATATTATATTTCCATTTAATACATCATTCTTATTTTTATTTTTACGTATTTGTTATTCACATATGATGTTTCTTTTCCTTGCTTGCACTTATTATGTTACTCCATTTAACATATTACATTAAACTAGTTGTATGCATTTATTTCTTTTATTATAAATGCTCAATCAGTATATATATTTATTAATTTATCCTTAATTAGGTTTATGCATATATCTATATGCACATTTTTAACTGTATTAAAAATGCGGGGTGTTATAGTTGATAACCGTGACATTGGTTCAAACATTCACAGTATCCATTCCAAACAATTTTACACACTATTCAATTCACATGAAATTTATTTATAACCAATTCTTTAGCAATCTATTATTAATGATATTTTCTGTCAACACCCGGATTAATTTATTTAGGACATGTGTTCATGGGATTTGACACCGTCGTGACTTAGAGTTATCGAAGGTCATTCTGAAGCTTGTGAATCTAAGCTAATCTACCTTCCCTTAGGCATCGGAATTTCGATTCTAACGATTAATTATCTTGCCCCCGAAGGATGAACATCACATATGCTGTGCGGTGGTGTTTCGAAATTGTAACAACCCAAATTTTCAGAACCAATCTAAATTTTTTATTTTAGCTGTTTTAATGAATTTTGAATATTTTAAATGATTTATTTTAAATAATAACCACTAAAAATTTATTTAAATCGAAGTTAGAACATTTAAATTTATTTTAATTATACAACGAGCCTGAAATGGCGTGGTAGTTTGAAAATTCGATTTTAATTTTCAAATGAATGTACAGAATTCAAAATAAATTGGGTTTTAGTAAAACCAGAAATATTTGAATCTATTTAATTATATCTTTCTAACGAATGTGAAAAATTCAGATTTCATCATATAAATTGAAAGTTACGTCCAGTTTAAAATTTAAAATAGACATTATGGAATTTATACATATTTTAATATAATATATAGCCCTTATAAATAACCACTTTGAAAACGACCTCCGTTTTCAATGAAACCACTTTTGTTGGATCCGGAATGTCAAATTATTATTAAGTTTCAAATTTCATAATTTTTGGAATTAATATGTGAGCGTTGTGAATTTAAACGCGTTTGGTAATTTCAATTTGAATTTAATCGACTTTAAAACGACCAATTTCCAAATGGCCTCCAAATTCGATGAAATTATTTTTGTTAGGACCGTATCATCAAAACATATTTAGATTTATTTTTCTGGAATTTTTGGAGTCAGTCACTACACCATACAGGCCATTTCGCAACACCCAAAAGCGGACAATTTGCAACGGCCTTAGCCCGTTGCTATTTAGCAACGGCTTTGACCCGTTGTGAACATTTGTACGACGGTCAATGACCGTTCTACATTTTAGCATGGGTGCAGCCCGTTCTTTAATTCTGAACGCCTTACAAACCCATCCGTTCCCAATACGTACGCCTTCATTTCTCAAACGTACGTTCTTCCATCAAAAAAGAAACTTTCCCATCTCAGAAAACAGATCTCGATTAGATCTCGTTCAAATCGAAGAAATCTCAATCAAATCTCGATCGACAACAATCAAAGAGTTTCTGCTAAGATCTCGGTCGGTTCTCAGGTGCCCTTTTCCAGAACGTATAACTCAGAGTTCTCTATTCGAAGTCAATCTATTTTCGGTATGTAAAAACTGATTTTAGTTGTTTTATTGTTGATTTAACATGATAAAAATATAAATCGCTGATTAGATTTTTACGTTGAATGATTGTTTGTTCAATCTTGTATGAATCCAAAATACAATAGTCGATGATGCCTCATATTGGAAATACAATAGTTGATGATGGATTTAAATGTTTAATTATAGAATCTGTTGTGATTTAATGAGTTTGGAGGCTGCAAGGATATTTATTTAGGTATCCTATCTTCTGTGTTTCTTTAGGGTCAACCATCTCTTTGCGTTGATCTTATTTCTCCTTACATATTGGTTATGGTACATCAACTTTGGCTTGGTTTGTTGTTTCTGTTAGAGGTTCAGGTAGGCGAAGTATTTTCTTATAATCCACTCCCTTTGTATGACTACATAACATAGCTAAATGTTTAAAATAAGCAACTTCATTGAAAACAAATCATAATTTAACTGTATTACATTTGGTAGCTACAATAATGTAATGCTTATATATTCGATTTTGAAAATTTTGGTACCAAACTAAACGGCCTAGTTTAGATTTAAGAGTTCTCATTTTCTATTTTTTTCGTTATAATTTCATTCTACATAATTTACATATCATGACATGTTAGTCTTGTATGACCTATTTTTATCTCTCGCCCTTTCCTGTAATTAACAATTTGTTTATTAAAGTGCATTAATGTTAATTCTACGTTGTCGTACTAAGCTATTCGATTCATTGGTGAAATTCAGCTAATAGGATTTGTATTCCCTGTCTTTAAAAGCATTTACCAATTTACTATCGTGGATATAAAACATAGGAACATTAGTCTATTTTTGCATATCCATCTTCTGCAACATGGTAACATTTTATTTATTTGCATAAAAACTCCTAGCAATTCCATCACACTCAAACCGCTTTGGCATGGAGATTATGTAGTACACGTTCTTCGTTTCAAGCAATTTGCAGTTTTAGGAAGTTAAGGTGTTACAGGTTCCTGGTCAAAATGAAATAGCTATTATTCTTAGAAAATATATCCTGCTAAATTATCAAATCATTGATGAAACCTCCTCAAGTATATGCTGATTAGTTGGGAACTAGTTACAACAATTTTGATCTAGGATGTAATATGTTTTTACATGTACCTATATGACCCTGTCCCACAAAAAAATGTATACATTATTTTGTTGTCTTCTTTTTATAGTGGAGTATCTATTTTGGAACACTACCTTAACCAGTTAGCTGTGCTTCCTGAAATAGTTTGAAGGAAGCGACGAAATTAGTTCAGATTTGTATATTAGTTCAGGTTTCATGTATACTAAATGGTATTCATATTTTCTTTTGTGTTTTTTATATTGACAATCTTTTTTTTTGTATAATTAGGTTTATTCTGTAATTTTGTCAATTTTATGACTGTTCTACGCTGTTGAGACAAATTATGGTGTTCTTTTAATTTTTGTCAACCATTAGGACCGAGAAAATATTTCATTCACTTTAGTTTTTTCTATTTGTATGGTTGGATAAATCTGAATTTATTGGGATATTCTGGGATTGAATTTAGTCACATGGTTTAATAAGGTATGATTTATGGTAGTTTTTACCAATGGTCGGAGCTTTATAAGAAATTTCTAAAAACTATTTGTTGTAAGTTCTTAATAGCAGTGAAAATTTTATTTTCATATTTTCGTTTAATTCAAGCACCATGTTTTGAATTATTCATATAATTGTTTAGTGATCTATTATGAACATGCATTATCTGATATTTCATGTGTAGCAAAAATAATAACATGAACACATGATGTCACTTATTTTCTTTAATTCCAATTGATATGCATGAAGCTTTATTATGTAGTAAGCTATTGTGTGGTAAGCTTATTGATAAACTTGATGTATTCCTGTACGATTTTATACATCTCTATCTTCTAACTGTCCGAAAACCTGTGGCTCGTCTAAATATATAAGTAGTATGAATGCATTTGGTCATTATAGATTATGATCATAATAATCAATTGGATGTTAGCCAAAAGAAAGTGGGCCGGCATTACCATGGTAGTTAATCACAAAGAAAAAAAAATCATGAAAAGCACGCCTATGTATACAAGCATCATTTTCTCTTTGCAAAAATTTGTTGGCAGTATTAGCTGCCTTATCTATATACTGTCTTCTTACACTTTATTCCATCTTGGATGTTTTGAATACTATGATCATTTCTGAAGATCTAAGAAGACTACCTAAATCACACATAAACTTGCACATTATAATGAAGATGCTGGCCCAAGGGGTATAGCAAAACAAGTAGAAGTGGCGTAAATGACAGGATTTGCATATAAAAAGGTAATTTGAAATGATACGATTTGCATATAAAAAGGTAATTCGAAATGACATGGATGATTTTAGGCATGTTAGTCCATGTTTAAGATATAGAAGTATATTTTTCTAGTAACGTCAAAGCCCAATTTATTTCTTTTGTTGGTTTTGAATTTAAAGCGCATGCGTGTGTGTAAAACTCCCACTACATCACCCTGGAAAATGTAAAAATAACAATAAATACAAAAACTACCAGGAACAGGAAAAATGATCATTAAATGTGGCCGAGACAGATATGTAACCTAGTCATACTCTATAAATATGTACAAAATTCTTCGGTTAAAAGGCAAACCGTTATCACTTTACTGTTTATATAAGCTTTTCCACATAATCGCTTTTGGAACATTGTTTTTACTTATTAGCATATTGTTCGAATTTGTATTATGTTTTTATACTTTATGCTTGTATTCAGTTATATGTTTCATTCCAGTTATTAAAATAAAAAGGTGTCAACAAGTATTGCATAGACATAATCATTGAAAATGTGAAGTGTTAAGCTTTTCAAATCCTTACGTGCACTGATGCCATCTTTGTCCAGTTTAAAACACAAGCATTTCAGGATCTTCCATCATCCACAAATAAAGTAATCATACCACTTGTCCAGTTTAATCCAAGCTTTTGGAAAATCAAAAATGTGAAGTGTTAAGCTTTAATCTAGAGGTTGTTGCAACTGATTTAGTGTGCAGAGATTCGACGGCATCCATCATACATGGGAAACCCGTTCCTCCGACACATGAGAAGGTGATTCTAGACAACATACTATTACCGGATGAGATCACAGCCAAACAAAACCATCCTCTTGCTACGACCTTTGGTGATATTGGAGTCGGTGGTTATGTGTGTCATCCAAAGAGTTCAATTCGATATGTTTAGATGAAGGAGCAGGTATGAACTATTACAGTCTTTTCGATTTATTTTCAAATTTTTAGAGTTATGCAGTTATGATAATGATGATGTGTTTCATTTGAATTTTTGCTTATTAAAAATAAATTTGAGTTTAGGTTACATCTACAATGGTAATAATAATACAGTTGTGAATCTAATTTAACAAGATTGGGTGGAATATAAAATGAATAAGTAGGTAATGAATATTGATATACAAAGGGAAATAATAAGAATGAATTGAATTAAATTTATTAGGATTGAACTAAAAACATACATAATGTATATTATGTTGTTAATAAGATTTGAAGACTCATTAAAATAAATAAGAGTTTAATTTTACCTCAAGATATGGATTGAAAACTTAAGAAAATGTAATATACAAATAGATATATTTTTTTTCTATAAAATGGTGACCATGGAGGCTTTTGTAGATAACTGTCGACGAGTATATGTTTTTAACCTGAAATCACGTCTAAAATTGTATGTTTGCAGGTTTCAAATCCTTTGAATGATCATAAGAAAAAAGAGAATGATAAAATAAAATAAATGATTGAGTAGAGCGGTAGTGAAAGGTAAATATTAGATTGCAATATTAATTTATCAATCGATCTTACTTGCATAACCTACAATCTCAAAATAGATTGATACCTAACATATTTGAATTCCGGAATAAGCTTTGTTTACCACAAAATGAAAAGAAAACATATGTGAACCATGTACATATGTTTGGCCATCGGACAATTCAGATTTATTTTTCATTGGAGGAGACCAAACTTTTGGTATAATTCTATTTAAACACTTGAATGTTAAATATGCTAAGCAATCCGGTGAGATTTATAGAAAAAAAAAACGAGGATAAAATAGTATTCATATTATTTATCTGTTGTTTTTTTATTTCATCATCATTTTAATCTATGCTTGGCTAATGGATCACAGAAACTGTCAAATTCAAATCTAACAGAACTGAAAGAGATAAAATTTGAATTTCAAGTTTTGACTTTTTTTTGTTTGGTTATTTGAAAGAGATGAAACAGAACTGAGCAGTTGAATAAGAATCAGCCACTTTAAACATCTCGTGGGCTATTTAGCATTTTTGTATTTTCCTCAGTTTGCTGATTCATATGAGCTCAATTCTGCATTTTTGTAGATACAGTACATGAGATAAAGATATGAAAGCTAATTACTGTGAAAAGGTAGACAATACAAATTGTCAGTCGCTACCTTCTGAGTCATGAAAATGCTTCTATATAAACAATATAAAACAATAAGCAGATGCCGATCGATACCTTCTCGAATCCCATAGAAACTAGTTTTCTTAACTCTTCTTCGAATTTGTCTGGACCCTAATGCATATGAACCTAACATTATTCGGTAGGAAATAATTTTCAAAATAAGATGGTCAATAATCAGGTAAACATTTGTAAACCTAAGGTTGTAAAGGTAATTCTCCAACTCCAGTGCTTGGAGCTAAATGCCTGCATGTACATAAATACACAGGTAAAGGTTTCTGTTTACATGCCTTAGGTAATATAATCATATCAATTGTCCAATACAGAGGAAGGTTTGGCACAACATATGTAAGCAGTTATTTTGACAAGAACGTCCCTACAGCTGGTAATCAGGTAATAATTCAAATGTTCTATAACCGAATCATCATCTAATAAAAGGATTAAGATTAGCGTTTAAGATTTAATAGCATACATACAAGATAATTAAATTGGACGCAAATGTATGACCCCAGCTATCATATTTTGCGGTATGATTATCTATCGATATGTGCACGAATATGCACTGTAATACAAATAATGAGAAGTCAGCTTCTTCTGCATCATCATCCCAGTCAACGTCAAATGTATTAGCTGCATTCATTAGTTCTGTTAATCCTGTGAGATCCTCGAGATATGTAGGGTGATTAATAGCTTGTAGAACAAATTCCATGCCTCTCTTTTTATATTCTGAAACCACCTAAAAAAATACACCAAGAAAACACCATTTAAAATAATATGATTAAGCATGTGGAAAATAGTGAGAAGGCCAAACTTTGCAAAAAGTTTGGCCAAAAGTTTGCAAAGTTTGCAAATTGGCCAAAAGGCCAACTTTTAGTGCAAAGTGGGAAATATGGTGAGGCCCCCTGAAATCCACATTTGCACTAAAAGCTGGACTTTTGGCCAAAAACCAAACTTTGCAAACTTTTGGCCAAAAACTATGCAAAGTTTGGCCTTCTCCCTAAAATCCTCATTAAGCATTTTATACTGAAAACTGTTAATATATTGCTTAATAACAATAATAACATGCGAATGACAACTTGGTGTTGATCAAGTTTTTATTACCTTAGATAAAATCCAACTTACCTTCAACTTTGTTATTCTACAAGAAAACCAACTCAACAATACAAATTTCCATCCCAAACTCATAATTAATATCTAAAAATGATGGAAAGAACAACATAGAACTGAAGAGGCGAAAAGTATCTTAAAAAGTGCAAATACTATAACTATGACACATCATTGCACCCAAAAGAAATTAGAAATATATGAATTGTCGAAAGAAATAAAAGAACGAGTTTTTAAAATCTTTGGTAAATGTTAAAAAGGAATTTTGAAATCGTTTACGCATCACAGTATCGCTTCACTGATTCAGGATGAGAGTTTGATGATTAAAAATTCACTCAGTCGTGCTCTGTTGGGATTCAGAACTGCTAGTGAGCAAGTTATTTCTCACTCATTTGACATCCCTTTTGGCAAATGTTCTTAGCGATGTAAGCAAAGTAGAATATGGGCAAATAAAAACATATGTTTAATTATAATACATTAAGGTTTGTTCAGTATATCTCCTTGTCATGTTGAAATGTCCACCGTTTAAAACATAAGCATTTCAGGTTTCTCCTTGAGTTTTTTATACCAAAAGGTTCCCATCGTATATCCTGTTTTAGTCAAATAATTCTTTTTTGTTCCTCCCTCCCCCAACCCCTCCCCTCAAGTTTGGATTTTTAATTCAAGGATAGTATTTGGTAAAAATAGCTGTTTATGGTTATATTTTTCTCAATTCTCTTTTCAGTTCGCTTAACAGTTTCATTATCAGGACAAGGGAAAATAAAACCGATCTTATAAATTACAGTTATCATTAATTAATACTTTTAAATGAGCCATCATACTTGAATCAATGGAGGTTGACAAAGATGCTAACGACTACTGAGACTGTACTCGTTAAATTAATATTCGAGTTTTAACTCGATTTATTTTTGAGACAGTCAAAACAAAAATTTACATTTAATATATACAAAAATTAATATGCAAAAGATTACCTGCATTTTTAGACATATCCTTACGAGAGGATACTATTAATATATACAAGTTTTACATTTAAAAAGTATCAGACGACTTAAATCGGAACATGAATAGATGCAAGACGGGTTATCTCCAATTTCAGGCTTAATTTTGAGAGTGAACGCCACTGGTACCTCCAATTCCGTGATAAAATGCTCGTACGTATATTATTTGGCAGAACAGTAACATTATTTGGCAGAACAGTTATTCCGTCGACCTTAATTATGGGTTCATCTTGTAATTTTCTGAAATTAAAATTTAATCAACAAATATTCTAAGTAGGCATCACCAACTTATAAGCAATTATTATGATACACTTGAAAATGATAAATAGACAATAATCAGTTATTCATAACAATATAAAATGACAATAACATAGCTAGAGCATACTCGTCACTGTTTTTGAACCGTTGTACAAAATGTACATGAAAATAGGAACTGCACATGAGTATGGTTTGGTGATATGAACATATGAGAAGCCAAAATTCCGTTTGTTTAAGTTTATGAAGACATGTTTACAATTACAAAAAATAATAAAATTAGAAGAAAAAGAGAAGGAACAAATCTTTAGCTCTTAAATCCCATTATCTCAAATTAGAAATAGTGAACTTAGTAGAGCCTGCAAACAAATGTTTTGACACAACTTCTACGTACTTTCTTTTAAGTTACACATTTAGCTATTTTAAGATGCAAAATTTTATTATAGTTTTACACTGTGTAATGCATTGCTTCTCATGGATATATAAATTAATGCAATCAAGCTACTCATCCAGCTTTTGAATCTAATTTCAAAAAATAAGTTCATAATCCACTTACAATTTTATCTTTGCTTCAACCACATCAGATACACCATGAGAGATACATAAATGTTCAACTTAGAATATATATGACTGTAATCTCGTCTAATTATTTTGCTTAGGTTATAAAATAAGTTATCCTAACATATTTCGCTGATCGCTCCCTGAGAGCGTTTCAACAAATATAAACATGTAATCTCGTCTAATTATTTCTTTGTGTTACGTAAAGTATTATATTGCACATAATAAATACATTGCTGTTGCGCACTCTACTTCAGTGCAAAGTTTTCAATGCATGAAAAATGTATATTAATCGAGCATTGCTCCAATACCACCAGTCTCATTTTTTGTAATATATGATAGGTGTAGTTCTTGTATAATATTCATTTCCCCATAATTTAATGCTACGTTTTATTACTAACTTAGAAATATAGGATCTTGAGTTAGATGGGTGTAGTTTATAACTAACTTAGAAACAGTACAGTACTTGAAGTTGAAATATATGAAAATCACTTCACGTCGAGTTTGATTTTTACAAGAGAAACGGTCGTGTTTCGATCGATAATTAGTCATTATTAATGTACCAATGAACTGTGTATTATTGAAAGCTACCTTCTCTTAATTAACATCTCATATGGTTTAGATTTTATGCAGGTAGGTGATGATAACGCCATAGACAGGCTAGCTCAAGAAGAAAAGCAACATTAATGTATGATATATGAACAATTAATATAGTATTATTGTGGTGAAGTTGAAATATGTAATATCATGTGGTTACTGCTATTGAACTCTAGAATGCACTGTAATATTAATTTTGTTACTGCAAACTATTAGATGTTTTAAGTATGTAATGTATTGTTGAACTTTAAAATTATGTTACATTTGGTCTTCATGTGTTGAATTTATTGGAAATTGTCAGTTTATTGATATTTCTTTGTGGTATTATGTTAAATATGTAAACATTTGTACTGAGTAGTATGAAAATTTCAATTTATTGGAAGTAACGAGGAGGACAGAAGTTAATTTTTTTTTATATTGTAGGATTTAGCAACGGCTAAAAGCCGTGGCTAAATACAAAACAGCAACGGCTTTTAGCCGTGGCTAAATACCAAACAGCAACGGACTATGGCCGTTGCTAAATACAAATTCTGCAACAGACATCAGCCGTTGCAAAATAATAGCAACCCCTTAAACAGCAATTTGCAACGGCTGAAAGCCGTTGCGAAACAGCGTTTTTGGTGTAGTAAGTAAGTGGCCTTGGTAAATTAAAATGTACGTTGAAATCAATTTTGAACGTTATATTAAATTATATTTTAATTTTGATGAATACCGATCGAAACAGTCGATTTGGCTTATCGGACATATCTCATTGTGTCCGGAATGGGGGTATTACGCTAAGGATGAAAGTCTTTGGATCCGATTTGGAGTTCGAAAGAAAAATCAACTTTTTGGAATTTAAAATAATTATATATATATATATATATTATAACCCCCTAGTTTCTCTCTCCTCGTTCATTAAAAAGGAAAAAAATCAAACACCGCTTCAGCCATAGCCGCTGCTCCCCCTTCCCATCGTCTCTCCCCCTAGAAGCGCTGCCACCCACCGCGCCTCCGCCCGGCTGCCCAGCCGCCGCGTTGCACCCCCTTCCTCCTCTCTCCAATTAAACCCTAACCCCCCTTACAGCCCCAAATCAGCCTAGCGCCGCCACAGTGGGACCCATCGCCACCATTGCACCATCTCTGCCTCCCCTAGTCGACTGCTACAACCCCTCAGCACCCTCCTCCGGCGATGGACCCTCCTCCAACAAAGATTGAATTTTTACAAGAAAAAAGGTGAGTTTTTTAGTTTAATTAATTTAATTTGAATACATAGGTTAAAATCAGTTTTTAAGAATATAAAACATTGAATTTTATTTTCATATTTTAATATTAATAATATTGTTAAAAATATGAACTTTAAAATGGAAAAAGCATTGATTTTAAAATAGAAATAGAAAAATAAAATGTGATATATATATATATATATATATATAAAATGTCGTTATAAAAATGTGATTTTTATATATGTAATAGCGTTATTGTAACAACCGGGGAAATTTGAACCAATTTGGCAATTTTAATGAATTTTGAATATTTAAAATGAATTACTTTAAATAATAACGACGAGAAATTGATTTTTGAATAGAATTATAATGTGTATATTTATATAGATCGACGTTAGAATATAAACTATTTATTTTAATTATAAAAGGAATTGGAAATGGCGCGGTAGTTTGAAAAATTCAATTACAAATTTCAAATGAATCTATAGGATTCCAAATAAACCAGATTTTAGCGAAACAAAAAATATTAGCATCTATTTGAAAATATCTTTCCAACGAATCCGAAAAATTGAAATTTCATAGCGGGGATAAAAAGTTATATCCAATTGAAAATTCAGAATAGTCGCTATGAAAATATAGCCCTTAAAAATGGAAATTTTGCAAATGACATCCGTTTTCGACGAAACCACTTTTGTTGGATCCGGGATGTCAAGTTATTGCTAGATTCCAATTTTCATAAACTTCTGTATCAATATGTGAGTGTGGCGAAGGAAAAGCGTGTTTTGACAGGATTAGTCAATTTGGCTCGACCAGAAATTACCAATTTTCAAACGGTCTTCAAATTTGATGAAATTAGTTTTGTTGGGACCGTATCATCAATACGAAGCTAGAAATAATTTTTCTTGAATTTTCAGGGAACGTATGTGGCCCCGGTAAATTAAAATGTGCGTTCGAATTGAATATATATTTATTTAAATGTTAATTTAAATGAAAACCGATCGAAACAGTCTAATCGGCTTACGAAACATATCCCATTGTGTTCGAAATGGGGTAATTAGCTAGGGACGACAGTCGTTGGACTCGATTTGAGATTCAAATTAAAAGTCAACTATATGGAATTTAAAAATAATTATACATATATATATATATTATATAACCTCCCTTATCTCTCCTTTTACTCAGTCGAACGAAAGAAAAAAAACCGATCTTGATCTCGCCCTCCCCAGGCTGCACCGCCGCCGCCGCTGGTGGCCGGCGTCCCACCGCCAAACCCCCCTAGCGCCACCACCTCGCCGGAGGACCCCCTAAACCCCGCGCCACCTCGAGAAAACCGAACCCCAAACACCCCAACCTGCCTTAAACCGCCGCCGCCTCCCTCATTGGGCCCACCGCCGGCGATCTGCCCCTCCCGAGCCTCCTCCGCCATCCAGTTCCAACATGAATCCCCTCCTCCAATTTACAGTGAGTGTTTTTGTTTATTTGTTTTATTTATTTTAATTTAGCTAGTTCGAATGTGAAAACATGGTTTAAGTTCAGTTTTAAAAATATGATAAAGATAAGATTAGATTTTTATATAATAGAAAATATAAAAATACGATTTTTATATAGGTAGCGAAATAAAAATATGATTTTTATTATATGGAAAGAATAAAAATATGATTTTTATATTATAGAGATAATAAAAATAGGATTTTTATTGTATGAACACCGAAATAAAAATATTATCTTTATAATTAAACATTGTGTTAAAGATGCGATTTTTACACGTATGGTTTCGAAGTAAAAATATAATTTTTAGTGAAGTAAAAATATAATTTTTAGTGAAGTAAAAATATAATATTTAGAGAAGTAAAAAATATAATTTTTAGCGAAGTAAAAATATAATTTTCAGTGAAGTAAAGATATAATTATTAGCATTGGAACAAAAATGTGATTTTCACTATGAATAGCGGGAAAAGGTCGCATTGGAATTCTAGTTAAATATGAACCGTTCAGAAATAGAGAATGGAGGAACGGAACCCACGGTGAGAACTCCTCACTTTTATTTTATTTTCTAGTTAAGATATATACAAGGATGCAGACGATGCTTAGCAGCACCCGACACCCGTCGTCCACAGACCATGGACGACTTATTTGTTTGTTTGACTGTGTTGTGAAAATTGATTGTGTGATGTGGAATGGAATAAAATATTTTATAGTTAAAAATATAAGTTTTAACGTGTATATGAATAAAATAAATATTCATAAACAAATTGGACGATTTGTTTATGTACACACATTTAACTGATATTGACTGGGATGATAAATTTTACACATCGCCCAACTGCACAAATAAAATCTGTGTTTGATTGATTGAAACCCCACATGGGTATTGGGATGATATATGACATAAACTAGTCCCAGTAACTAGCTGTATGTCAATCGATTGGTTGAAAGACTGTTATAAGCGTTGAATATTTATATTTGATGCTTATGCAGTGTAGAATGGACCCTGGATGATGGTTGATTGTTTATCATTGTTGTTGATACATGTATTGCATGAAGTCCGTATAATTAAATTATATGGTTATTGACTGTATCTGATTACAGTTCAGAAAGAATGAATATTTTAAAATAACGATTATTTTCGAATAATATTCAAAAAAGAATCAAAATATGATTTTGATGCCCGATTTGGGATGGACATGAATATTTTTAAATATATAAAGCTGTGTTGATTAGATTAACGCCATTTTGACGTGAACGATATTTATATCGATTTTATTCATTTTTATATAATGAATATCGAAAAGGAATTGATTTCAAAATGTAATGTTTTGAAAATATTATCATTTATATATCGATGATATGGAATATTCAATTTTGATTTGAAATTGAATATGAAGTTGAAATCGTTTTGAAAACGAATTTAAAACGATTTGTAAAATACGTTTTGAAAGGAAATCGATGAAATATATAATATATATATAATGGCCTGAATAGAACGCGCTGCGCTGCAACTGTAACAACCCGAATTTTTAATAACATGTTAAAACAAGAAATCAGGGCAGAATTAAATCATAAGTTAAGAATCAATGCGAACGGGTTACTCCATTGTGTTCGTCTCGAAATTCTGCTTGAAAACGAGTCCGAAATTTCATAAATCGGAGTCCGTATGACCAAGATATGGCCCATAGAAGATTTCAGAAAATTCAAAATTCAGCCCGAAATTCAAAATCAGCTCCAAACAGATTGGGCGGGAAAATTTCCCGCCCAACCCCAGGTCGACTGGGGAGTCGACCTGCCCCAGCCCAGGTCGACTGCCCAGTCGACTTGGGTGTCGACCTGGGGGTCGACCTCCCTGGTCGGCCGTGTTTCCCTGGTGCACCTGTTTGCTCCTTTGGTCTGGTCAGTTGGCCTGTGACGGGATTTGATGGTTCAGATCTAAACTAGGGTTAATCCTATGGCCTAAACTAGTCTCTACACCTATAAAAACACCCTAAGACCTAGCCTAAACCACCACAAATCATCCTAACAACTAAATTCTGCCAAAATGCTCCCTAATCATGGCTTCATCTTCATCTTGAGAGCTTGTAAAGCAAAAAGGAGCAATCTTTCTTCATCAAATCAAAGGAGCTACTTATTTCTCAAGGCTTTGTGTGGAGCTTATCATTGTTTGGAGATTTGCTAGTGTTGCTACATCATTCCTAGAGCTTCTACAACATCTCTATCTTGTTCTACTTTGTTCTAGTTCTCATAGCCACGATTTGTAAGCCCCACTCTACTCTTAGATTTAAACTATGAAGTTAATATGAACATGTAGCAAGTTGAAATGGGATTTTTGGTGTAATACTTGTCTTGGGGATATATTTGTATGCATAGATCCATTTATGACTCTTTTGATCTATGATTGTGGAACTATCATGAACCTAGTACCATTCACCTTGATTTTTGGGTAGAAAGCTATGAGCTTTATTTGGGGATTATGCATAATGCAACATAGAACCCCTCATAACCTTGATGTTAACTTGCCTATGATGTTGAACTACATGCTACCCACAAGTTTATCACCCTATGTCAACTATTATCATGTTATCACCTTTGCCTATGATGTTGAACTACATGCTACCCACAAGTTTATTTGCTAAGTTTGATGTCATACATGTTTTGAGGCCAATAATCCTATATGCTAGTTGTGATGAACACCTTTGCCTCAAATATCATCATGTTTAACTTATGACCAACTTTATCACCTTATGCCCATCTTGGTCATATTTTTATGTTCCTTGATTCACTTGTGTTGATGCGAATTTACGTGCTAATGGGAATACGTTATGGGTAGTTAGGCAAACTTGAAATGACATGAAAAACATGACTTGAAATGTGACATGAAACTTGATTATGCTTGAAAACGTGAATGTGGTCATGACATGTAGAAAACCATAAAGTGGCCAACTCAAGGTTGGGTTGAGTTTGTAGCGCAAATCTGCCCGGAACCGCCCGACAAATCCAGTGGCTACAAACAATAGGACCCAATGTGAGAAGTTGGTCATATCGCGCTTGAAACCCGAGGTTAGACTAGGTTGTGGTGTAAAGCTGCCCGGACCCGCCCGACATATCCAGTAACCACAACAAAGTCTAATGTGAGAGGTTGGGTGCATTAAATTAATTAATGCCACATGTTAGGGTTAAGTCATGAACCACTTGGATACACTTAACCAACTTGATACATGATTGGATAGGGTTAACCACACTTAACCCGTTGGAAACCCTAGTTACGTGGTCCTTTTCAGCAGTAACCCTCTTGGATGTATCACGATACCCTAGGGACTAGGCTAGGGTGGGGCACGATTACTGGGCTGATTGTAAGCGACCAGAAAGACGGCAGAGTAGGTGCGCTAGTGTAGGTTCAGGCGGACTATGGTCGTGCACATAGTCCGGAGTTGAATAAAACAGACATGGGCACCAGTAGGTTTAGACTGTGCGTGCTTGATTCGTGTCAGTGGTTGGCACCCTAGGGCTTGATACACCCTAGTGTGGACCTAACACAGTTTGACTACATTCCGTGATTGGGCCGTATGACACCGACACTCGACGAGTTAGGCTTATAGGGAGCCGATCAACTAGATTGTATAGTTGGACCTTGACTTGGGTCAACTCATGATATTGGGCCAAGGGATCATTTCTTGTTTATACTTGACATGGGTTGGAATACTAGTACTATTGGTGCAAAACTAAACCTTGTATATGCGATGCCACACTTGATCTACCTTGTTATCTATTTATCATGCCAGTTAGTTACCATCTTTATGTTTCATCTCAGTTTCTCATGTTTAGTTAACTTCATTAGTTTTTATACTAATAGTAGGTAGGACTTACCAGTCTTTATGACTGACTCTTTTTCTTTCGCCTCTTTTCTTCCGTTCCCCCCCAGGTTCTCAGGGAGGAAACACTGGTGCTTAGCTTGGACATTTGGCTTGCTTTCTTGACAGCTCATGTACGGTTTGGACTTGAGCTTGCTATGGCTTCACCACATCTATCTTGGGGATAGTTTACTTTATGTTATTTTTCAGTTTATGTTTTTTAGACTTGTGGTAGTTGGAAAATAATGACTAAGTGTTTTGATGTAAGCTGACTATTTGGTTTTGAAATGGTTAACTATGGTTTTTTAAATTTCTACCGCTGCTTTACTTATTTATTTGTCTATGTTCTGTCTTGTGATATCTCTGTGCATGTTTACCTAGACAACACCCCTCCAAAGCTAGTGCATTCTCTTGTGAGTGACCCTGGCGGAGGTGGGGTGTTACATTTGGTATCAGAGCTTGAGGTTTTACTAGACCGGACAAAAGTTTTAAAAACCCTTTTTGAAAAACTATTTTCAAAACCAATTAAGTATTTTTCCAAGGAAAGTCTAGTTTATTTTAAAAGGCTATTCCCCAAAAAGCCATTAGCACTATCCTTCGTTTCCTCGTTCTAAATCTATCTTTTCCTTTTTCAACATGGCCGATCTTAACCTTCCCGAGGGAGTACCCATACCCGGATGGTTCCGAAGGTACTTGGAAGCTAGGGCCAACGATGCGGGCCCAGCAAACACTCCCACTCCTCCTCCCGTACCTGAGGTTCCTCCTCCTCCTCCTCAGCGCCCACAAGCGGATTTCGCGAAGATTTGCAAGGACTTTAAGGCGATGGGTGGCAAGAATTTTGTTGGGACAGAGACTTATGTTGAGGAAAGAAACTGGTTAAGGGAAACTGAAGACCTTTTTGCTATCTTTGATGTAGAAGATCGTAGGAAAGTTCTATTGGCAGTATGGCTATTGAAAGAGGAAGCTGCTTATTGGTGGGAAGTCACCAACGCTATTAGGCCTATAGAGACTTGGGCCGACTTTAGGATGAGGTTTGGGCTTAAGTTTCTATCATCTGCTGAAGAGAATCGACAATTGGAGAGGTTTATATCTTTGAAGCAAGGGGACATGACCGTGAGGGAGTATGTGAATAAGTTTAACCAGCTTGCTCGATTCGGTTTAGACATGGTTAACACACCTCAGAAGAAGGCTTGGCCATGTCTCATATGCTCGAGGATTGAATGAGCCAATGCAAGGTTTGGCCATGTCTCATATACCCATGGGGGCCACTTTTGAGAGCTTAGTGGATATGGCCTTGCTCCAAGGAGATGATAAGAATGGCAAGAAAGAAGTTAAGCTTAATGAGACTCAAACCAAGAAGGTGGACTCCAAGTGGGGAGGCAATCAGAGCAACCAGAACAACAAGAACAACAAGAACAACAAGGGTAACAAGGCCAACAACAACAAGGCAAGGGAGACAAGGAAGTGCAACTTCTGTGGGATCACTGGACACATAATCAAAGATTGTAGGAAGAAGAAGAGGAAGTTGGGAGAATGCTTTCATTGCGGAGAGTCTGGACACTACAGTAAGGATTGCCCAAAGAAGCCAGGACAGGGGCAAGGACAGACTCAGCGGGCAGGACCTTCTGGAGGGCAGATGCATGCTCTCAACACTACTCCAACTCCGGACCGAGGTAGTATTTCTCTAGAAAGCCTTGTTTACATTTCTGGTTTTCCTGTTCAAACTTTATTTGATTCTGGCGCATCGCATACCTTTATTTCTTCTGACATTGTTGAAAGTTTGCACCTAAGTACTAGTCTAGTTGAGGATTCCGTTAGTGTTTCAAATCCAATTGGGGGTTCCGCCCATCTATCTATGATTTGTATGGATTTGAGGATTTCTATCTTGACCGTAGAATTCACATGTAATGCTTATGTTCTCGGGTTCATGGGATACGGGTTGATTTTGGGCATGGATTGGTTGTCCAGTTATGGAGCCATTCTCGATTGTGAGCATAGGGTAGTGAGGCTTATGACTCGCCTTGGCAATACCCAAGAGATTTCTTGTAACCCTCTGGATCCCATCATGTTATGTTATCTTGAATCCCTTGACTCGTCTATTGACAATCTTCAATCTGTGAGGGTGGTCCGAGAATATCCTGATGTTTTTGATGAGGTGAAGGGGTTACCCCCTAAACGCAAGATAGACTTCCGTATTTATCTTGTTGATAATGCCAAGCCAGTTTCATTGCCTGTTAGGCACATGGCCCCGCGAGAAAGAAGAGAGCTTAGCAAGCAAATCAAGGAGTTGCTTGAGAAAAATTTCATTAGGCGAAGCATTTCTGAATGGGGTGCTCCTGTGGTATTCGCTACTAAGGCGGATGGTTCGCTTCGTCTATGTGTTGATTATCGTGAGTTAAACAAGCTGACAAAGAAAAATAGGCACCCGTTACCGAGGATCGATGATCTCTTTGACCAGCTTGTAGGTGCTTCTGTTTTCTCTCAACTCGATCTAGCCACCGGATTCCATCAGCTTAGAGTGGTTGAGGATAGTATTGACAAGACATCGTTTAGGACTCCAGATGGATTCTTTGAATGGCTCGTCATGCCATTCGGTTTGACTAATGCACCCGCATACTTCGTTGATTTGATGAGTAGGGTGTTTAGGGAGTTCCTTAACAAGTTTGTGGTTGTCTTCGTGGATGATATTCTGATCTTCTCTGAGGACGAGGAAGAGCACGCTACACATCTCAAGGAGGTTATGGATACGCTTAGAGCTCATCAGTTAAAAGCCAAGTTCTCCAAATGCCATTTTTGGAGAAGGGAAGTTCGGTTCCTTGGGCATATAGTTTCTAAGCAAGGCATAGCTGTGGATCCCGCTAAAGTAGTGTCGGTACAAGACTGGAAAGTTCCGAAGAATGCAACTGAAGTGAGAAGCTTTCTCGGTCTGGCAGGATTTTATAGGAAGTTCATTAAGGATTTCGCTAAGATTTCAGCCCCTCTTACTAAGTTAACGAAGAATAACTTAGTCTTTGCATGGGACTTAGAGTGTGAGCTTGCTTTTCAAAGGCTCAAGAAAGCCCTCACCATAGCTCCAGTTCTAGCATTACCCGATGGAGGGAAGTTGTTTACCGTGTATACCGATGCATGCGGCACGGGATTAGGCGCTGTCCTGATGCAAGAAGGGAGAGTGATATGTTTTGGGGGTAGGCAACTCAAAGTTCATGAGAAGAACTATCCCACTCATGATTTGGAGTTGGCGGCGATCGTCTTTGCACTCAAATCTTGGCGCCATTATCTTGTAGGTGAAAGGTTTGAGTTATATACTGATCACAAGTCGCTCAAGTACCTCTTCTCGCAGAAAGATTTGAATCTAAGGCATCAGAGGTGGATGGAATTCTTGGCATCATATGACTTCGATATAGCTTATACCCCTGGCAAGGGTAATATTGTGGCGAATGCGCTGAGTAGAAGAAGGTTGACTTTGAGTCCCTTGTTTGTTGAGATGAGGAGCCTAGAGTTCTTGGCAACCTTTGATTTTACACCTGCTGTTGAGTCGATGACTGGTTCATTAGCATCCCTTGAGCTTAGACCTACACTTCTGGATCAAGTTGGGGCTTCACAGAGGGAAGACCCGCAGATAGTCGAGATCATGGACAAGTTGATTCGTGGTGAGACGTCAAGTCACCTCGCTAGATATACTATTGATGACAAGGGATGGTTAAGGCGTGATGGAAGACTATGTGTCCCACAAGTGGGAGACTTAGTAAATAAAGTTCTTGAGGAGGCGCATCACTCGAGGATGACCATACATCCCGGAGGGGATAAGATGTACCAGGATATGAAGCGCATTTTCTTTTGGGATGGGATGAAAAAGGATGTTGCAGAGTTTGCTTCTAGATGCATTGTTTGCCAACAAGTAAAGGCCGAGTCGAAGAAGCCCGGTGGGTTACTGCATCCATTGGAGGTCCCGCAATGGAAGTGGGAAAGTATCTCTATGGATTTTGTGGATGGATTGCCGAGATCAAGGAAGGGGAATACTAGCATATGGGTCATAGTGGATAGACTCACGAAGAGCGCCCATTTCATTCCAGTGAAGAGCAAGAGGACCGCATCATGGCTAGCATCTGTTTATCTTCGGGAGATAGTGCGATTGCATGGAGTTCCTTCTAGCATAGTGAGCGATCGTGACCCAATCTTCACTAGCCAATTTTGGAGTAGTTTGCAAGAAGCGATGGGTACGCGATTGAATCTAAGTACAGCCTATCACCCACAGATGGATGGTCAGACCGAAAGGGTGAATAGGGTACTAGAAGATCTGTTGAGGCTATGCATTCTTGACTTTGGTGGCACTTGGGAAGACCACCTTCCTCTAGTAGAGTTTGCTTATAATAACAGCTACCAAGTAAGCATAGGGATGGCACCATTCGAAGCTTTGTATGGGAGGCCGTGCAAGTCACCAACATGTTGGTGGGAGACGACGGATAAGCTTATACTTGGGCCCAATATGATAAGGGACACATCCGAGAAGGTTGAGTTGATTCGAAGGCGGATGAAAACGGCCCAAGGCAGACAGAAATCCTATGCAGACAAGCGAAGGATAGACTTAGAGTTTGAAGTTGGAGATATGGTCTTTGTGAAGGTTTCTCCCTTGCGAAATGTGGTTCGTTTTGGAGCAGTTGGAAAGCTAGAACCAAGGTTCGTAGGACCCTTCCCTATTATCAAGAAGATTGGGCAAATGGCTTATAGGGTGGAATTGCCCGAGAAGCTGGCTGGAGTGCACAATGTTTTTCATGTCTCGCATCTCCGAAAATGCCTACATGAATCAGCCGAAGTAGTTGAGCCTAGCATTCTTGAAGACGTGGAGGTAGAGAAAGAGGCAACCCTGAGGCGAGCTTCGATTCGTATCTTGGGAACGGAGATCAAGAAGCTGAGGAATCGAGAAGTCAAGTTAGTAAAGGTTCAGTGGAGTGAAGCCGATGAAGATGCAACTTGGGAAACCGAGGAGAAGATGCGTGGGCTTTATCCATTTCTTTTTGAGGGTACATTCTCAATCTCCTTTCCTAGTTAGCATATCTTTCTTTTGCTATCCATATTTATCTTGTTGTCTCGTTAATCTTGTCATGAGAACCTTAGGTAGAAACCCTTTGGATGAAACATGTATTTGAAACATGTTATGCTTGATGGTTGCAAATGGTTGCAAGTGTTTGCAAGTGGTTACTCGTGGATGCATGATACACGTTAGGCACTAAGATCGGCTCACACACTTTCATATTGCATATGCATGAGTGTTTATGCTTATTCATGGATGAAACTTGTTATGCTATCACGTGGATGTTGCATATGGATGAATGTTATGTGCACTCATGTAGAGATTATAAATTATGTTAGGAATTTGCATACATTTGGACTCATTTCACTAACATATTCTGCATTAAGGAGGTTTACTAAGTCAGTAACCGCCTGATTTTCGCATTAGATAGGTGCATATACACACACTTTTGCATATGTTCATACAGCATTAGACATCTTTTAAGGACAATGATTACTTGTGGATGATGTTTTGAGTAGATGGATGATGGATGGTAGGATACGTTCTTCCTAACTTGGAGATTTCGGGGACGAAATCCTTTAAGGTGGGGAGAATGTAACAACCCGAATTTTTAATAACATGTTAAAACAAGAAATCAAGGCAGAATTAAATCATAAGTTAAGAATCAATGGGAACGGGTTACGCCATAGCGTTCGTCTTGAAATTCTGCTTGAAAACGAGTCCGAAATTTCGTAAATCGGAGTCCGTATGACCAAGATATGGCCCATAGAAGATTTCAGAAAATTCAAAATCAGCTCCAAACAGATTGGGCGGGAAAATTTCCCGCCCAACCCCAGGTCGACTGGGGAGTCGACCTGCCCCAGCCCAGGTCGACTGCCCAGTCGACTTGGGTGTCGACCTGGGGGTCGACCTCCCTGGTCGGCCATGTTTCCCTGGTGCACTTGTTTGGCCTGTGACGGGATTTGATGGTTCAGATCTAAACTAGGGTTAATCCTATGGCCTAAACTAGTCTCTACACCTATAAAAACACCCTAAGACCTAGCCTAAACCACCACAAATCATCCAAACAACTAAATTCTGCCAAAATGCTCCCTAATCATGGCCTCCATCTTCATCTTGAGAGCTTCTAAGGAAAAAAGGAGCAATCTTTCTTCATCAAATCAAAGGAGCTACTTATTTCTCAAGGCTTTGTGTGGAGCTTATCATTGTTTGGAGATTTGCTAGTGTTGCTACATCATTCCTAGAGCTTCTACAACGTCTCTATCTTGTTCTACTTTGTTCTAGTTCTCATAGCCACGATTTGTAAGCCCCACTCTACTCTTAGATTTAAACTATGAAGTTAATATGAACATGTAGCAAGTTGAAATGGGATTTTTGGTGTAATACTTGTCTTGGGGCTATATTTGTATGCATAGATCCATTTATGACTCTTTTGATCTATGATTGTGGAACTATCATGAACCTAGTACCATTCACCTTGATTTTTGGGTAGAAAGCTATGAGATTTATTTGGGGATTATGCATAATGCAACATAGAACCCCTCATAACCTTGATGTTAACTTGCCTATGATGTTGAACTACATGCTACCCACAAGTTTATCACCCTATGTCAACTATTATCATGTTATCACCTTTGCCTATGATGTTGAACTACATGCTACCCACAAGTTTATTTGCTAAGTTTGATGTCATACATGTTTTGAGGCCAATAATCCTATATGCTAGTTGTGATGAACACCTTTGCCTCAAATATCATCATGTTTAACTTATGACCAACTTTACCACCTTATGCCCATCTTGGTCATATTTTTATGTTCCTTGGTTCACTTGTGTTGATGCGAATTTATGTGCGAATGGGAATACGTTATGGGTAGTTAGGCAAATTTGAAATGACATGAAAAACATGACTTGAAATGTGACATGAAACTTGATTATGCTTGAAAATGTGAATGTGGTCATGACATGTAGAAAACCATAAAGTGGCCAACTCGAGGTTGGGTTGAGTTTGTAGCGTGAATCTGCCCGGAACCGCCCGGCAAATCCAGTGGCTATAAACCATAGGACCCAATGTGAGAAGTTGGCCATATCGCGCTTGAAACCCGAGGTTAGACTAGGTTGTGGTGTAAAGCTGCCCGGACCCGCCCGGCATATCCAGTAACCACAACAAAGTCCAATGTGAGAGGTTGGGTGCATTAAATTAATTAATGCCACATGTTAGGGTTAAGTCATGAACCACTTGGATACACTTAACCAACTTGATACATGATTGGATAGGGTTAACCATACTTAACCCGTTGGAAACCCTAGTTACGTGGTCCTTTTCAGCAGTAACCCTCTTGGATGTATCACGATACCCTAGGGACTAGGCTAGGGTGGGGCATGATTACTGGGCTGATTGTAAGCGACCAGAAAGACGGCAGAGTAGGTGCGCCAGTGTAGGTTCAGGCGGACTATGGTCGTGCACATAGTCCGGAGTTGAATAAAACAGACATGGGCACCAGTAGGTTTAGACTGTGCGTGCTTGATTCGTGTCAGTGGTTGGCACCCTATTGCTTGATACACCCTAGGGTGGACCTAGCACAGTTCGACTACATTCCGTGATTGGGCCGTATGACACCGACACTCGACGAGTTAGGCTTATAGGGAGCCGATCAACTAGATTGTATAGTTGGACCTTGACTTGGGTCAACTCATGATATTGGGCCAAGGGATCATTTCTTGTTTATACTTGACATGGGTTGGAATACTAGTACTATTGGTGCAAAATTAAACCTTGTATATGCGATGCCACACTTGATCTACCTTGTTATCTATTTATCATGCCAGTTAGTTACCATCTTTATGTTTCATCTCGGTTTCTCATGTTTAGTTAACTTCATTAGTTTTTATACTAATAGTAAGTAGGACTTACCAGTCTTTATGACTGACCCTTTTTCTTTTGCCTCTTTTCTTCCGTCCTCCCCCCCAGGTTCTCAGGGAGGGAACACTAGTGCTTAGCTTGGACATTTGGCTTGCTTTCTTGACAGCTCATGTACGGTTTGGACTTGAGCTTGCTATGGCTTCACCACATCTACCTTGGGGATAGTTTACTTTATGTTATTTTTCAGTTTATGTTTTCTAGACTTGTGGTAGTTGAAAAATGATGACTAAGTGTTTTGATGTAAGCTGACTATTTGGTTTTGAAATGGTTAACTATGGTTTTTTAAATTTCTACCGCTGCTTTACTTATTTATTTGTCTATGTTCTGTCTTGTGATATCTCTGTGCATGTTTACCTAGACAACACCCCTCCAAAACTAGTGCATTCTCTTGTGAGTGACCCTGGCGGAGGTGGGGTGTTACAGCAGCAGTTTGCAAATTTCGACCATTGACTTTGAATGGACATTACGGGAGATCTGACCGTCGGATTCTCCTCAAACCAGAACCGTTGGGTTTGTGTCGAAAAGAGATTTCTAACAAAACTAGAGATTTGAAATCTAACAGTTGGATTTGGAATTATATCCAAATAAAATTTGGAAATGGTCGGTGTAAGTGCAGTTCGACGACCGTTTATGGAAATTGACAATATGGGCCTTGATGAAAATATTAAAAATATCAATAATTTGTGTAAAATCACAACAAATGATTTGGAAAGAATTGGGATGAAAAATTCCATATTTGAAAAGATAAAAATATATTTTTATCGAAATGAACTAGTTATGAACTAGAATTATGAAATCGAATATTTTTTACATAAATAAATTGGATTGGAAATGGTTTTAAAAATAACCAGAATTTCCAATATATGAATTGGAATGGATTTGAATCAAAATTATCTTCGGAATATTTCGATATTGGATTCCGTGATTATACGGATATTGTGGAGAAATTTGGAAGATATATATATATATATATATATATTGTTATTCCAATACGGTATTTGTTGATTCCAGAATTTGATATTGAATGTAAGCCGATATATTTTCTATTCAAAGCCTTGTATTTAATATCAAATGTGATTTTGGGTTTGTTATGAATGGTGTCTTCATTAACACTATTCTTAAACCCAGTTGAGAAAAGATTAAATCTTTTTATTTAGATTTAATGAAGTATACCAATTAATTAATATTTAATTGGAATTGAATTGAAATTGGTCTTTGGGTTTATTGTGAACGGTGTTTTAAATAACACTTGTTCTTTAACCCGATTAACAATGGAATAAGATTTTGGGTTGTCGTGAATGGTATCTTTAATAATACTGTTCTTAGACCCAATGGAGTTAAGAAAATCAAAAACTAACTGGAGATTTGTTAAGTTGAATGGTTTCCTGGGTATTGATCTGACGTTGGTTTCGGCCTTCGTGGTTAATACTTAGGAATTATTCACTTGCTAATTTACGGTTAAAGGCTAATGGAATGGAATGTGATTTTGGTTTATCGTGAACCGTGTTTTAAAGGACATCGGTTCTTTAACCCAGTTAAAGATAGGAATAAGAATTTGGGTTGTCGTGAATGGTATCTTTAATAATCCTGTTCTTAGACCCAACAGAGTTAAGAAAATCAGAAACTAACTGGAGAATAGTTAAGTTGAATGGTTTCCTGGGTATTGATCTGATGTTGGTTTCGGCCTTCGGGGTTAATACTTAAGGAATTGTTCACTTGCTAATTTACGGTTATAGGCTGATGGAATGGAATGTGATTTTGGGTTTATCGTGAACCGTGTTTTAAATGACATTGATTCTTTAACCCAGTTAAAGATAGGATCTGATTTACCAAGTTAAACAATCGTTAATATTTATTTTTGGGAAGATTAAAACCAAGTGGAGTTTTACTGCATCTTTAATTAGATTGAAATGATATCCAAAAGAAGATTAAAGAATAAATTTAAAGAATTTATCTTTGATAAAATTAATGGCAACCTTTCCCAAAGTACAAGAATATTTAAATAAAGGAATATTCTGGATTGGAATGAGGCGTATGTTGTGTTTTTATAGCACTTGTTTATTATATACGCGAGTTATTCAAAAAGACTGGGTTTATCCCATTCTGAATAACTGATTCAACGATGTGTCGAGGATGAAGACGGTGGTTGAAGACCGGAGGTCTTCACATTGTTTGGATGATTACTGATGTCTTGACTGGGCTATACACCCAAGACGAGGTAATAAGTGGTGATCGTCCAGACGTACTTGGAGATCAACGGATACGCGAGGACCTCTCCCCTATATTGGACATGTAGGGAGGAATAAGGTGCCTCCGGTTTCGTTCCGACCCAGAACGAACTTGTAAATGGATGTGTGTCTGACATCGGATTTCACTCTGTGTGATTGGTAGACATCAGTTGCATAGCGTGGATTGCCTGTGTGGCATGCTGAGATGCAAATGATCAAGGCTTCTATTGAAAAGAAGAGTCTTGTGGTTGATGATCAAAGCACGACTTTAATATAGCGTAGCTTTGTGTAGCATTAATTCGCGAGCCTCACACCCCAGTGTGAACTAGAAACGGGAGAGGACTTCAGGGAGGACATGCGTTTCTTTCTAGCTAGGAGTGGTGTTTTGGGTTTTACATGCCCGTACATTTTACTTATGTGGATGATGGATAGCGAGGCGCCTCGGTTATATCGGTCGATCCGGGACCAATGGTCTGGTCAGGGTATGACCAGTTTACACCCCATAGGGCGGGGAAACGCATGCTCAGGCATTTTAATCCACTCCGTGTGGGCCGACCCTGATGATCCAAGGGCCCACCTGAGTCTGGGTCCTGAGACATGGTAGGCTAGATTGTCTCGAAGCGGTGAGGACGATCCCTTACCTCGGTTTACAGATGGAAATCCAACTTCCAATATGAAGTTTTGCATTTTGATTGTAGAGCCTAGTATGGCGACATAGTGGGATGGGGAACTCATGCCGTCTATGATTGATACGTTTATATTTGAAATTGTTTTGACACTATACACTTATAGTAATAATAAAAGATGAAATTTCACGTACTAATCATTTTTGGGTATTATAAGGTAAAAATTCTATCCTCCGGCTTGCGTTGCATTGTGTGATGGGACCTGAGTCTTATAATAGCTTCATTGTTCTTTATTTAGCATTGCGCTGTTTGTTTTATGCACTGGTATTCTTGGGAGGAAACCCGTTCCGTGTTATACGACGTTGGTCCCTTGATTTACCGAACTTTAAAATAAAGAATAATAACTGTTTTAGTTCTCATACCAGTCACATGACTGACCTGGAGTTTATTGTTTTAACCTAAACTCTGGGTGCCCCTATTTTCCGCACGGGCAGCTTTTAGTTTTGGGTTTTGCAGATTTATATTCACAGGATCCTGGTTTACAGCTGGAATGATGTTCGGAAAGCTCTGTATCCTTATATTCTTTTCAGTTGTGTTTTATATTATTTTCCGCTGTATTGTAACTTGTAAACCGTTGATATTTAGAAAATGTATATTATTTATTCGTACTCTGTCATATTCTTGTATTCTGATGAAATTGTTGTAATAAGCAATGAAATGTTCTTCTGTATGTGTTCTGATTCGTCTTGTCCTCAAATCAATCTGGGTTTTCCTTTGCAGGGAAGTTCGGGTCGTTTCAGTTTGGTATCAAAGCTTTGGATTACAGAGCTCGGAGAACAAGACACGCTAGAACCAAACAAAAGAATTCATCAAAGATTGGATTAGTAATATCCAATAAGAATGATTTGTTAGATATGGGGTCAGTATTATCCGAGAACGAGTGTAAAGAGTGTATTTTTAGAAATAAAAACAATTTTTTTTTTAAATTTAAACTTTATTATTCGTATTTGAATATTTATTTTAGATTGAATTTGGACAATCCAGTATATACAGATTTTAATATACATCTAATCCATGTGTATTGAAGCCTCAAAAATACTGGATGGATATAGAATTACACTCTAATCGCCCTGGTCTGATTCTGATGATGGCGCGCCATCATCAGTGTTTATATTCGGGTGCCGAAAGTGGGATATTTATATATTTCCAATTGACTAGTGTGAGAACCAAAACTAGATAGGGCTTATTGTTGTGATTTGGCATCAAAAATCTGAATTTTGGACTTTGTATCAAAGTTATGAATTTGAAAAGCTAATCAACTAATTGATTGATGATTGTGTTGTGTGATTATTTTTTTAAATCAACATGTGAAAGAAAGGTAAATTTAGGCCAAATTTAACCAAATATTGAACTGTATTAAAAATTGTTTGGAAATGCGTGCATGTACATATATATGTATGAACAACTCATTGCAAGCATGCTAGAGAAGAGGAATAAAATTGTTTGCCTGACAAATTGGTACATGTTTATTGTATTTCTTGGGGTTTTTGATGATTTTATGAGCCGATTGGCTAGTCGCATGGCTGTTTCTTTTTCTTTTTTGGATTGGAGAGGCATGCATGGCGATTTCGGGATTTTCCCGGTGCTCCCGTACAAAGGAGGTTATGGCGAGATTTTTCGAAAATTTAGGGTGTTAGCCAAATTTTTGAAAAATTTGAAAATTTTTAGAAACGGAAAAGTTGAATAACTTAAGCCATAATTAAAATAATGAAAGTTGAGTTGGTTATAAAACAACTTTCAACTCCATTCCTTTTTTAGGACGAAAGATTTTAAGTGGGGGAGATTGTAACAACCCGAGAAATCTGAACCAATTTAAAATTTTTATTTTGGCAATTTTAATGAATTTTGAATATTTAAAATGAATTATTTTAAATAATAGCGACGAGATTTTGATTTTTGAATAGAATTAGAACGTAATTTCAAATGAATGTACAGGATTCAAAATAAACCGGATTTTAGCGAAACCAAAAATATTAGCATCTATTTGAAAATATCTTTCCAAAGAATCCGAAAAATTGAAATTTCATAGCGGGGATAAAAAGATATGTCCAATTGAAAATTCAGAATAGTCGCTATGGAAAATATTGCCCTTAAAATGGAAAATTTTCAAATGAACTCCGTTTTCGATGAAACCACTTTTGTTGGATCCGGGATGTCAAGTTATTGCTAGATTCCAATTTTCATAAACTTCTGAATCAATATGTGAGCGCGGCAAAGGAAAACGTGTTTTGACAGCTTTAGTCAATTTGGCTCGACCAGAAATTGCCATTTTTCTAACGGTCTTCAAATTTGATGAAATTAGTTTTGTAGGACCGTATCATCAACACGAAGCTAGAATAATTTTTCTGGAATTTTCACGGTCCGTATGTGTCCCTGGTAAATTAAAATGTGCATTCGAATTGAATATATATCGATTTAAATTTTAATTTAAATGAAAACCGATCAAAACAGTCGAATTGGCTTACAAAACATGTCCCGTTGTGTTCGGAATGGGGGTAATTAGCTAGGGACGACAGTCGTTGGACTCGATTTGAGATTCGAATTAGAAGTCAACTATATGGAATTTAAAAATAATTATATATATATATATTATATAACCTCCCTCATCTCTCCTTTTACTCAGTCAAATGAAAGAAAATAAAAAAAACCTGATCTCGATCTCGCCCCCCCAGGCTGCACCACCACCGCTGCTGGTGACCGTCGCCCTACCGCCAAACCCCCTAGTACCACCACCTCGCCGGAGGACCCCCCAAACCCCGCGCTACCTCGAAAAAACCGAACCCCAAACACCCCAACCCGCCTGAAACCGCCGTCGCCTCCCTCACTGGGCCCACCGCCGGCGATCCGCCCCTCCTGAGCCTTCTCCGCCACCCAGTGCCAACGTGAATCCCCTCGTCCAATTTACAGTGAGTGTTTTTGTTTATTTGTTTTATTTATTTTAATTTAGCTAGTTTGAATATAAAAACATGGTTTAAATTCAGTTTTAAAAATATGAAAAAGATAAGATTAGATTTTTATATAATAGAGGATATAAAAATACGATTTTTATATCGGTAGCGAAATAAAAATATGATTTTTATTATATGGGAAGAATAAAAATATGATTTTTATATTACAAAGATAATAAAAATAGGATTTTTATTATATGAACATCGAAATAAAATTATTATCTTTATAATGTAAACATCGTGTTAAAGATGCGATTTTTACACGTATGGTTACGAAGTAAAAATATAATTTTTAGCGAAGTAAAAATATAATTTTTAGAGAAGTAAAAATATAATTTTTAGCACTGGAATAAAAATGTGATTTTTACTATGAAGAGCGGAAAAAGGTCGCATTGGAATTTTGGATAAATCTGAACCGTTCAGAAATAGAGAATGGAGGAGTGGAACCCACGGTGAGAACTCCTCACTTTTATTTTATTTTCTAGTTAAGATATATACTAGGATGCAAACGGTGCTTAGCAGCACCCGATACCCGTCGTCCACAGACCATGGACGACTTGTTTGTTTGTTTGACTGTGTTGTGAAAATTGATTGTGAGATGTGGAATGGAATAAAATATTTTATAGTTAAAAATATAATTTTTAACGTGTATATGAATAAAATAAATATTCATAAACAAACCCGACGATTTGTTTATGTACACACATTTGATTGATATTGATTGGGACGATACATTTTACACATCGCCCAACTGCACAAATAAAATCTGTGTTTGATTGATTGAAACCCCACATGGGTATTGGGATGATATATGACATACACTAGTCCCGGTAATTAGCTGTATGTCAATCAATTGGCTGACAGACTGTTATAAGCGTTGAATATTTATATTTGATGGTTATGCAGTGTAGAATGCACCCTGGATGATGGTTGATTGTTTATCATTGTTGTTCGATACATGTATTGTATGAAATCCGTATAATTTAAATTATATGGTAATTGACTGTGCCTGATTCCAGTTCAAAAAGAATTAATATTTTAAAATAACGATTATTTTAAAATAACGAATATTTTCGAATAATATTCAGAAAAGAAATAAAATATGATTTTGATGCCCGATTTGGGATGGACACGAATATTTTTAAATATATAAAGTTGTGTTGATTAGATTAACGCCATTTTGACATGAACAATATTTATATCGATTTTATTCATTTTTATAATGAATATCGAAAAGGAATTGATTTCAAAATGTAATGTTTTGAAAATATTATCATTTATATATCGATGATATGGAATATTCAATTTTGATTTGAAACTGAATATGAAGTTGAAATCGTTTTGAAAATGAATTTAAAACGATTTATAAAATACGTTTTGAAAGGAAATCGACGAAATATATATATTATACATATAAAATGGCATGAATAGAACCCGCCGCGCTGCGGCAGTTCGCGAATTTCGACCTTTGACTTCGAAAGGACATTACGGAAGATCCGACCATCGGATTCTCCTAAAACCAGAACCATTGAGTTCATATCGAAAAGAGCTTTCTAATGAACACTAGAGATTTGAAATCTAATGGTTGGATTTGGAATTATGTCCAAATCAAATTTGGAAAAGATCGTTGTAAGTGCAGTTCGACGACCGTTTATGAAAATCGACTGTACGGACCATGATGAAAATATTAAAAATATCAAAAATTTGTGTAAAATCATAACAAATGATTTGGAAAGAATTAGGATGAAAATTTTCATATTTGAAAAGACAAAAATATATTTTTATTGAAATGAACTAGTTATGAACTAGAATTATGAAATCCAATATTTTTAAATAAATAAATTGGATTGGAAATGGTTTTAAAAATAACCAGAATTTCCAATATATGAATTGGAATGGATTTGAATCGAAATTATCTTTGGAATATTTCGATATTGTATTCCATCATTATACGGATATTGTGGAGGAATTTGGAAGATATATATATATATATATATATATCATTATTCCAATACAGTATTTGTTGATTCCAAAATTTGATATTGAATATAAGCCGATATATTTTCTATTCAGAGCCTTATATTTAATAACAAATGTGATTTGGGTTTGTCGTGAATGGTGTCTTCATTAACACTGTTCTTGAACCCAGTTGAGAAAAGATTAAATCTTTTTATTTAGATTTAATGAAGTATACCAATTAATTAATATTTAATTGGAATTGAATTGAAATTGGTCTTTGGGTTTATCGTGAACGGTGTTTTAAATAACACTTGTTCTTTAATCCGATTAACAATGGAATAAGATTTTGGGTTGTTGTGAGTGGTATCTTTAATAATACTGTTTTTAGACCCAATAGAGTTAAGAAAATCAGAAACTAACTAGAGATTAGTTAAGTTGAATGGTTTCCTGGGTATTGATCTGATGTTGGTTTTGGCCTTCGGGGTTAATACTTAGGGAATTGTTCACTTGTTAATTTACAGTTAAAGGCTGATGGAATGGAATGTGATTTTGGGTTTATCGTGAACGGTGTTTTAAAGGACATTGGTTCTTTAATCCGGTTAAAGACATGAATAAGATTTGGGTTGTCGTGAATGGTATCTTTAATAATCCTGTTCTTAGACCCAATGGAGTTAATAAAATCAGAAACTAACCGGAGATTTGTTAAATTGAATGGTTTCCTAGGTATTGATCTGATGTTGGTTTCGGCCTTCGGGGTTAATACTTAGGGAATTGTTCACTTACTAATTTACTGTTAAAGGCTGATGAAATGGAATGTGATTTTGGGTTTATCGTGAACCGTGTTTTAAATGACATTGATTAGTTAGCCTAGTTAAAGGTAAGATATGATTTACCAAGTTAAACAATCGTTAATATTGATTTTTGGGAAGATTTAAACCAAGTGGAGTTTTAATGCATCTTTAATTAGATTGAAATGATATCCAAAAGAAGATTAAAGAATAAATTTAAAGAATTTATCTTTGATAAAATTAATGGGAACCTTTCCCAAAGTATAAGAATGTTTGAATAAAGGAATATTCTAGATTGGAATGAGGCGTATGTTGTGTTTTTATAGCACTTGTTTATTATATACGCGAGTTATTCAGAAAGACCGGGTTTATCCCATTATGAATAACCGATTCGACGATGTGTCGAGGATGAAGACGGTGGTTGAAGACCAGAGGTCTTCACATCGTTTCAATGATAACTGATGTCTTGATTGGGCTGTACACCCAAGACGAGGTAATAAATGGTGATCGTCCAGACGTACTTGGAGATCAACAGATATGTGAGGACCTCTCCCCTATATTGGACATATGGGGAGGAATAAGACGCCTCCAGCTTCGTTTAGACCCAAAACGAACTTGTAAATGGATGTGTGTCTGACATCGGATTTCACTCTGTGTGATTGGTAGACATCAGTTGCATAGCGTGGATTGTCTGTGTGGCATGCTGAGATGAAAATGATCAAGGCTTCTGTTGAAAAGAAGAGTCTTGTGGTTGATGATCAAAGCATGACTTTAATATAGCGTAGCTTCGTGTAGCGTTAATTCGCGAGCCTCACACCCCGGTGTGAACTAGAAACGGGAGAGGACTTCAGGGAGGACATGCGTTTCTTTCTAGCTAGGAGTGGTGTTTTGGGTTTTACACGCCTGGACATTTTACTTGTGTGGATGATGGACAGCGAGACGCCTCGATTGTATTGGTCGATCCGGGACTGATGATCTGGTCGGTGTATGACCAGTTTACGCCCCATAGGGCGGGGAAACGCATGTTCAGGCATTTTAATCCACTTCGTGTGGACCGGCCCTGACGATCCAAGGGTCCACCTGAGTCTGGGTCCTGAGACATGGTTGGCTAGATTGTCTCGAAGCGGTGAGGACGATCCCTTGCCTTGGTTCACAGATGGAAATCCAACTTCCAATATGCGGTTTTGATTGTAGAGCCTAGTATGGCGACATAGTGGGATGGGGCACTCATGCCGTCTATGATTGATACGTTTATATTTGAAATTGTTTTGACACTAAACACTTATAGTAATAATAAAAGATGAAATTTCACGTACTAATCATTTTTGGCTATTATAAGGTAAAAATTCTATCCTCCGGCTTGCGTTGCATTGTGTGATGGGACCTGGGTCTTATAATAGCTTCATTGTTCTTTATTTAGCATTGCGCTGTTTGTTTTATGCACTGGTATTCTTGGGAGGAAACCCGTTCCGTGTTATACGGCGTTGGTCCCTTGATTTACCGAACTTTAAAATAAAGAATAATAATTGTTTTAGTTCTCACACCAGTCACATGACTGACCTGGAGTTTATTGTTTTAACCTAAACTCTGGGTGCCCCTATTTTCCGCACGGGCAGCTTTTAGTTTTGGGTTTTGCAGATTTATATTCATAGGATCATGGTTTACAACTGGAATGATGTTCGGAAAGCTCTGTATCCTTATATTCTTTTCAGTTGTGTTTTGTATTATTTTCCGCTGTATTATAATTTGTAAACCGCTAATATTTAGAAAATGTATATTATTTATTCATACTCTGTTATATTCTTGTATTCTGATGAAATTGTTGAAATAAGCAATGAAATGTTCTTCTGTTTGTGTTCTGATTCGTCTTGTCCTCAATTCAATCTGTGTTTTCCTTTACGGGGAAGTTCGGGTCTTTTCAGTTATAAAAATTTGATATATATATAGCGTTGTTAAAAATATGATTTTTAATATAAATCGCGTTAAACAGATTGCAATGGAATCAAGGTGAAGAACACTATGCACTGGAACAAATCCAAATCTAAACCGTTAAAGTAGAGACAACGGAGTGGAAACCAAAGGTGAGAACTCCTTCTCACTCTAATTAGTTTACAGTTAAATATATTTTAGGATGCAGACGGGGCTTAGTTTCCTCGGACACTATTTATTGTACAAACCATAGTTGTTTGTTTAGATTGAATTGTGGTATAATTGTCTGTATTGTGTTGAATGAATTGTATTGTGGTTTGTTGATTGAATTGATTATTGTGTATGGCGCGAGCCAGTATCAGAAGAGGGATAATGCTAGACATTACTCCGGTTTTAATATCGTGCCATTATAATGCCGAAATTTTCTGAAATAAATATTGTTGATTAAAAATATAATTTTTAATGTGTATATGAAATATATAAAATATTCATGTATTGAATAAAATGTTTTAACAATAAAAATATTATTTTTATTGAATGTGTGGGCTATTAAAATTAGTCAAGTGTCGAAATAAATATTTTATCGTTAAAAATATAATTTTTATTATATATATGAACGACTTAAAATTCTCCTGAAATGAAAATAAATATTCATTTACAAATCGAACGATTTGTCTATATGTACACCGATTTAGCTGACATGGATTAGGACGTTAAATTTTACACATCGCCCAACTGCACAAATAATATTCAGTATTTGTTGGTTGAAACCCCATACGGGTATTGGGATGATATTTGACATACATTAGTACCGATAATTAGTTGTATGTTAATCAATTGGTTGACAGACTGTTGTAAGCGTTAATTATTTATATTTAATACTTATGCAGTTGTGTAATGCACTATGGATCATGGTTGACGGTGTATAATTATTGTTGTGTACATGTGTGTTTAAAATCCATATAAATAACATTATATGGTGATTGACAGTGTCTGATCCAATTCAAAAAGAACGAACATTTTAAATTAATGAATATTTTAAAATAACGAGTAACGAGTATTTTGAAATAACGAATATTTTTAAATAATATTCAGTAAAGGATTAAAATGTGAATTTGATGTCCGATTTTGGATGGACACGAAAATATTGAAATGTGTGAAGCCGTGTTAATTAGATTTGCGCCATTTTAACACGAACGATATTTATATCAATTTGATTCATTTTTATAATGAATATCAAAAAGGAAATGATTTCCAAATCAGATATTTTGAAAATATTATCATTTAAATATTAGAATGATATGGAGTATTTAATTTAGATTTAAAATTGAAACGAAAGTGGGAATCGTTTTAAAATGAATTTATAAACGATTTATAAAATATGTTCGAAATGGAAATCGATGAAATATATGTAATATATATTGTATATATTATATATGTTATATATATTTAATAGCCTGAATAGAACGGGCCGCGCCGCGACCGTTCGCGAATTTCGACCACTGACTTCGAATTGACATTACCGGAGATTCGTCTGTCGGATTCTTCTAAAACCAGAACCATTGTGTTCGTATCGAAAAGAGCCTTCCAACGAATATAAGATATTTTAAATCTAACAGTTGGATTTGGAATTATATCCAAATATAATTTGGAAAAGGTCGCTTTGGATGCAGTTCGGTGGCCGTTATTGAAAACCGACTGTACGGGTCTTGATAAAGTTATTAATAATATTAATAATTTTTATAAAATCATAATAAATGATTTGGAAAGAATTAGGATGAAAAATTACATATTTGAAAAGATAAAAATATATTTTTATCAAAATGAACTAGTTATTAGCTAGATTTGAAATCCAATAATTTGTAAATAAATAAATTGGATTTGTAAAGGGTTTTTAATATAAAAAGAAATTTCCAATCTATAAATTGGAACGGATTTGAATAGAAATCATCCTTAGGAGATTTCGCTATTGGATTCCGTGACTATACGGATATTGTGGAGGAATTTGGAAGATATATACACATCGTTATTCCCCATACGATATGTGTTGGTTTCAAAATTTGATGTTGAATATAAGCCGATATAATTTCTATTCAGTGCCTTATATTTAGTATTAAATTGGATTTTGGTTTTGTTGTGAATGCTGTCTACAGTAACGTTGTTCTTAAACCCCATGTGAAAAGAATAAATCTTTTAATTAAGATTATTAGGGTTTCCAGTTATATTTAATAATTGGAATAAAATGGAATGTGAATTGGGTTTATTGTGAAATGTGTTTTTAAAGCCATTCGTTCTTTAACCCGATTGACAATGAAATGTGATTTGGAATATATAAATCTTTTATTAAGATTTAATGGAAAATTTCCAAAGTAAAGTTTTCCAATTTAATACATTAAATTGGAATTGAATGGAATTCGATTTGGTAATAATCGAAGTGAACTTCTGTGGAGGAAGACTGTTAATACATATGAAATTTAAAAGGCTTTGTCGTTGTTCCATTTATATTATTCGTTGGATACGAAAATTGATATCGATTATATATTGATCTGTTCTCCGTGAAGATTCCACAATTAATGGAATGTGATTTTAGGTTTATCGTGAACTGTGTTTTAAATGACATTGGTTCTTTAACCTAGTTAAAGATAGGATTTCATGTCTAACATTGTATTTCGAACTGTATTGTTGATCTCTACTAAATATATATATATATATATATATGTATATCTATTTGGTGGCGGAGAATTTATTCTCTTGCTTGACACCCTTCTCTGAGACGTATGAGCTTAAAGGTTATATATTGGCAGAAATAAGTGGTATGGTGTAGATTGTCAATGTGGCATGTTTGTGTTTCCAAAGTTAAATAATCATTAAATAATGATTGTTAGAAGATTAAAACTAAGTGAAGTTTTAATGAATCTTTAATTATGAAAACGGAACGTGATGATTTAATAATCAAATTGGTGAAATGATCGAGAATGGAGTACCACCAGTTTTACTCCAGGCGATAGTTAAATCTTTAATTTGATTTGAACGTGAAATGGTAATTAATTTTACCAATAACACCGTAGTGTTAGATGTGGAGTGCTACCAGTTTTGCTCCATGGGATGAGTAGGTTGGGATTGGAAAATTAAATAAATGATTACTTCGGTAAGGTGCGCTAATCCCGACTAGTTTGGATAAAACCTTAATTTGGCTTGAATTGATATCCAAAGGAAGATTGAAGAATAAATTTAAATAATTTATCTTTGATAAAATTAGTGGGAACCTTTCCCAAAGGATTTGAATATTTGAATGAAAAAATATTCAGAATTGGAATGAGGCATATGTTTTGTTTTCATAGTACTTGATTATAAGATACGTGAATTATTCGGAAAACTCGGGTTTATATGCATTCAGAATAATTGATTCGACAATAAGTCGATGATGAAGATGGTGGTTGAAGACCGGAGGTCTTCACATCGTTTGGATGATTACTGATGTCTTGATTGGGCTGTACACCCAAGACAAAGTAATAAGTGGTGATCGTCCAAACTCACTTGGAAATCGACCGGATATGCGAGGACCACTCCCCTGTATTGGACATATGTGATGAGGAATAAGGCGCCTCCGGTTTCTTTCAAACCAAGAACAAACTAGTAAATGGATGTGTGTCTGACAATGGATTTTATTCTGTGTTGATTGATCTTTATTAAATATATATCTGTTTGGTGGCAGAGAATTTATTCTCTTGCTTAACACCCTTCTTTGAGACGTACTAGCTTAGGGGTTATATATTGATAGACATCAGTCGCATGGCGTGAATTGTCAGTGTGTCATGCTGAGATGCAAATGATCAAGGCTTCTTTTGAAAAGTAAAGTCTTGTGGTTGATGATCAAAGCATGTGTTTAAATAGCATAGCTTTGTGTATAGCGTTAATTCGTGAGCCTCACACCTCAGTATGAGTCAAAAACGGGATCAGGGACGCAGGGACGACACGACGTTTCCTTCTAGCTATGGGTGGTGTCATGGTATGGAGACCAGACATTTATATATTTTTACCTATATGGATGATGGATAGCGAGGCGCCTCAGTTATATCGGTCACTACGGGGTCGATGGATAGGTCTGATAGGACCGGGAAACGTGTGTTCAGGAATAATTAATCCACTAATGCAGGTGTGGACTGGCCCTGCAGGAACCAAGGGTCCACTGCGGGGGATCCTAAGGCATTTGCTAGTGTCTCGTATCGGGGAGGAGCCATCCCTTGCCTCGACTCATGACGGAAATCCAATTTCCAATACGTGACATTTCGGTTTTGATTGTAGAGCCTAGTATAGCGACATAGTAGCATGGGATACTATGCCGTCTATGATTGATACATTTATATTTGAAGCGATTTTGACACTATATACTTATAGTAATATCAAAATGATTTATTTTGAAATGTACCAAGCATGTTTGGCTATTATAAGGTAAAACTCTATCTTCCTTGCGTTGCATTGTGTGATGGGACCTGAGTCTTATAATAGCTTCATTTTTCGAAATTCATTGCGCTGTTTATAAACTGTTTTATGCACTGGTATTCTTGGGAGAAAACCCGTTCCGTGTTATATGACGTGGTCCCTTGATTTACTTTATTTCTAAAGTAAAGTTTTAAATAACTGTTTTAGCTTTCACACTAGTCACATGACTAACCTGAAGTTTATTATTTTAACCTAAACTCTAGGTGCCCCTATTTTCCACACGGGCAGCTAATAGTTTTTGTTTTGCAGATTTCTACTTTACAGGATCCTGGTTTACAGCTGGAACTATATTCAGAATGCTCTGTATCCGTGTATCTCTTTCAATTGTGTTATGTATTATCTTTCCACTGCTTTGTAAAGTACTTTATTCTCTGATATTTTTCTGCTATACATTATTTATTTATACTCTGTTATATTCTTGTACTCTGATGCAATTGTTGTAATAGCAATGAAATGTTCTTTTGTTTGAATTCTGATTTTTCGTGTTCTCAACTCAATGCGGGCTTTCCCTTACAGCCGAGTTTGGGTCGTAACATTCGTGGTATCAGAGCTTTGGTTTACAGAGCTCGAGAACAAGACACACTATAACCAAACGAAAGAATTCATCAGAGATTGGATTAGTAATATCCAATAAGAATGACTCGTTAGAGATAAGATCAGTAGTATCCTAGAACGAGTGTAAAAAGTGTTATTTTTAAAATAGAAATGAAAACAAATTTAGTTTTGAAAATTTAATCTAATTATACGTATTTGGGTATATTATTTTAGTTTATTTTAGACAATCGAGTATATGAAGATTTTGTATATACGCGTCATGAACGTATATACGAAGTCTCAAATATACTGGATAGATATAGAATCACACTCTAGTCGCCCAGGGATAATTCGGATGATTGATATATCATCATTAGATTCTATGTTCGAGTTTCGAAAGTGGGATATCTATATATTTTCAATTGACTGGTGGGATAACCAAAATTAGATAGGTTTATTGTCGTGATTTGACACTAAAAATATGATTTTTTACTATTTATAAAAGTTATGTGTTTGAAAAAGCTATTCAACTAATTGATTGTTGGTTGTGATGTTTGATTATTAGTTTGACTAAATAAAAATATTGGAATAATAAAACCAATAAGAGATTGAATGGTAAATTAAGCCAAATCAATCAAATATTGTACTGAATTGAAAATTTGGTTTGAAATTGCATACATGTACATATATATGCGTGAACAGGTCATAGCATGGAAGCTAAGAAGAGTAATAAAATTGTACGCCCGACAAATAGGTACATGTTTATTGTATTTCTTGGGTTTTGATGATTTTATGAGTCAATTGGCTGTTTATTTTTCTTTTGGATTGGTGAGGGCCCTGTGAGGCAAGTTGCAGTTTTAAAGGTCTCCCCGTACAAAGGAGGTTATGGAGAAATAATTTGAAAATTTAGGGTGTTAGCCTAATTTTTGAGAAAGTAGAAAATTCTTAGAAACTGAAAAGTTGAAGATTGAAAGCCAGAATAAAAGTTGAGTTGGTTGGTTAAACAACTTTCAGCTCCGTTCCTTTTCGAGGACGAAAAGATTTTATGTGGGGGAGATTGTAACAACCGGATTTTTAGAACCAATTTAAAAATTTTATTTTAGCTATTTTAATGAATTTTGAATTTAAAATGATTTATTTTAAATAATAATGACTAAAAATTTATTTAAATTGAAATTAGTACATATAAATTTATTTTAATTATATAACGAGCTTGAAATGGCGTGGCAGTTTGAAAATTCGATTTTAAATTTCAAATGAATGTACAGGATTCAAAATAAATCGAATTTCAATAAAACCAGAAATATTTGAATCTGTTTAATTATATCTTTCTAACAAATGTGAAAAATTCAGATTTCATAATATAAATTGAAAGTTTTGTCCAGTTTAAAATTTAAAATAGTTTCCATAGAATATATATATTTTAATATAATATATAACCCTTAAAAATAGCCATTTTGCAAACGACCTCCGTTTTCGATGAAACCACTTTTGTTGGATCTGGAATGTCAAATTATTGTTAAGTTTCAAATTTCATAATTTTTTGGAAATAATATGTGAGCATGGTGAATTTAAACGTGTTTGGTAATTTCAGTTTGAATTTAATTGACTGGAAAATGGCCATTTTACAAACGGCCTCCAAATTTGATAATTTTAGTTTTGTTAGGACCATATCGTGAAAACATAACTAGATTTATTTTTCTGGAATTTTTGGAGTCAGTATGTGGCCCTGGTAAATTAAAATGTACGTTGAAATCAATTTTGAACCTTATATTAAATTATATTTTAATTTTGAAGAAAAATGATCGAAACAGTCGAATTGGCTTACCGAACATATCCCATTGTGTCCGGAATGGGGGTATTACGCTAGGGATGACGGTCATTGGATCCGATTTGGAGTTCGAAAGAAAAATTAACTTTTTGGAATTTAAAATAGTTAAACACACACACACACACACACACACACACATATATATATATATATTATAACCCCCTAGTTTCTCTCTCCCTGTTCATTGAAAAGGAAAAAAACGAAAGCCGCCTTAGCCCTAACCGTCGCTCCCCTTCCCACCATTGCTCCCCCCCAGCAGCGCCGCCACCCACCGCGCCTCCGCCGCACTGCCCAACCGCCGCGTCGCACCACCCTCCTTCCTCCTCTTTCCAATTAAAACCCTAACCCCCCTTTACAACCCAAAATCAACCCAACGCCGCCATAGTGGGACCCGCCACCACCACTGCACCATCTCCGCCTCCCCAGTCGAATGTCGCCGCCCTTCGGCATTCTCCTCCGACGATGGACCCTCCTCCAACAAAGATTGAATTTTTACAAGAAAAAAGGTGAGTTTTTTAGTTTAATTAATTTAATTTGAATAGATAGTTTAAAATCAGTTTTTAAGAATATTAAACATTGAATTTTATTTTCATATTATAATATTAATAGTATTGTTAAAAATATGAAATTTAAAATGGAAAAAGCATTGATTTTAAAATAGAAATAGCAATATAAAAATGTGATTTTTATATATATAATAGCGTTATAAAAATGTTATTTTTTATATATGTAATAGCGTTACAAAAATATGACTTATGTATATATATATATATATATGTGTGTATATAGCGTTGTTAAAAATATAATTTTTAATATAAATCACGTGAAACAGATTGCGATGGAATCAAGGTGAAGAACACTACACACTGGAACAAATCCAAATCTAAACTGTTAAAGTAAAAGACTGACTGAGTGGAAACCAAAGGTGAGAACTCCTTCTCACTCTAATTAATTTACAGTTAAATATATTTTAGGATGCAGACGGGGCTTAGTAACCCCCGACACTATTTATTATACAAACATAGTTGTTTGTTTGGATTGAATTGTGGTGTAATTGGCTGTTTTGTGTTGAATGAATTGTATTGTGGTTTGTGGATTGAATTGATTATTGTGTATGGCGCGAGCCAGTATTAAGAGAGGGGTAATGGTAGACATTACTCCGATTTTAATATCGCACCGTTATAATGCCGAAATTTTCAGAAATAAATATTGTTCGTTAAAAATATAATTTTTAATGTGTATATGAACAATAAAAATATTATTTTTATTGAATGTATGGACTATTAAAAATAGTCAAGTTTTGAAATAATTATTTTATCATTAAAAATATAATTTTTAATGTATAAATGAATGGCATAAAATTCTTCTCAAATGAAAATAAATATTCATCTACAAATCGAACGATTTGTTAGTGTACACCCATTTAGCTGACATGGATTGGGACGATAAATTTTACACATCGCCCAACTGCACAAATAATATTCAGTATTTGTTGATTGAAACTCCACATGGGTATTGGATGATATTTGACATACATTAGTCTCGATAATTAGCTGTATGTCAACAGATTGGTTAACAGACTGTTGTAAGCGTTAATTATTTATATTTAATGCTTATACAGTTGTGCAATGCACTCTGGATGATGGTTGACTGTGTATAATTATTGTTGTGTACATGTGTGTATGAAATCCATATAAATAACATTATATGGTAATTGACTGTTATTGATTCCAATTCAGAAAGAACGAATATTTTAAAATAACGAATAATAATTATTTTGAAATAACGAATATTTTAAAATAATGTTTAGTAAAGGATTAAAATGTGAATTTGATGTCCGATTTTGGATGGGCACGAAAATATTGAAATGTGTGAAGCCATGTTGATTAGATTTGCGTCATTTTAACGCGAACGATATTTATTTTGATTTTATTCATTTTTATAATGAATATCAAAATAGAAATGATTTCCAAATCAGATATTTTGAAAATATTATCATTTAAATATTAGAATGATAAGGAGTATTCAATTTTGATTTAAAATTGAAACGAAAGTGGGAATCGTTTTAAAACGAATTTATAAATGATTTATAAAATACGTTTTAAATGGAAATCGATGATATATATATATATGTATTATATATATATTTAATGGCTTGAATAAAACGCGTTGTGCTGCGACCGTTCGCGAATATTGACCATTGACTTTCAATTGACATTATGGGAGATCCGACCGTCGGATTCTCCTAAAACCAAAATCTTGGGTTTGTATCGAAAAGAGCTTTCCAAAGAATATAAGAGATTTGAAATCTAATGGTTGATGAATTTATCAAAATCATAATAAATGATTTGGAAAGAATTGTGATGAAAAATTCCATATTTGAAAAAATAAAAATATATTTTTTATCAAAATGAACTCGTTATTAGCTAGATTTGAAATCCAATAATTTTTAAATCAATAAATTGTATTTGTAAAGGGTTTTTAATATAAATAGAAATTTTCAATCTATAAACTGGAGTGGATTTAAATAGAAATCACCTTCAGGAGATTTCGATATTGGATTCCATGACTATATAAATATTGTGGAGGAATTTGGAAGATAGATACATATCATTATTCCCCATACGATATGTGTTGTTTCAGAATTTGATGTTGAATATAAGCCGATATTTTTCTATTCAGAGCCTTATATTTAATATTAAATTGGATTTTGGGTTTGTTGTGAATGGTGTCTTCAGTAACACTGTTTTTAACCCCGTTGAAAAGAATAAATCTTTTAATTAAGATTATTAGAGTTTCCATTTATAGTTAGTAATTGGAATAAAATGGAATGTGAGTTGGGCTTATTGTGAACTATGTTTTTAACGACGTTCGTTATTTAACCTGATTGAAAATGAAATGTGATTTGGAATATATAAATCTTTTATTAAGATTTAACGGAAATTTTCCGAAGTAAAGTTTTCCAATTTAATATATTAAATTGGAATATAATGGAATTCGATTTGGTAATAATCGAAGTGAACTTCTATGGAGGAAGACTGTTAATATATATGGAATTTAAAGGCTTTGTCGTTATTCCATTTATATTATTAGTCGGATACAGAAATTGATATCGATTATATGTTGATCTATTCTCCGTGAAGATTCCGTAATTAATGGAATGTGATTTTGGGTTTATCGTGAACTGTGTTTTAAATGACATTGGTTCTTTAACCCAATTAAAGACAGTATTTCATGTCTAACATTGTATTTCAAACTGTATTGGTGATCTCTGCTAAATATATATCTGTTTGGTGGCGGAGAATTTATTCTCTTGCTTAACACCCTTCTCTGAGATGTACGAGCTTAGAGGTTATATATTGGCAGAAATCAGTTGTACGGTGTAGATTGTCGATGTGGCATGTTTGCGTTTCCAAAGTTAAATAATCATTAAATAATGATTGTTGGAAGATTAAAACTAAGTGAAGTTTTAATGAATCTTTAATTAGATTGAAAAGGGGACGTGATGATTTATCAAATTGGTGAAATGATCGAGAATGGAGTACCACCAGTTTTACTCTAGGCGATAGTTAAATCTTTAATTAGATTTGAACGTGAAATGGTAATTAATTTTACCGATAACACCGTGGTGTTAGATGTGGACTGCTACCAGTTTTTTTCCATGGGATGAATAGGTTGGGATTAGGAAATTAAAAAAATGATTACTTCGGTAAGGTGCGCTAATTCCGGCTAGTTTGGATAAACCTTAATTTGGTTTGAATTAATATCCAAAGGAAGATTGAAGAATAAATTTAAAGAATTTATCTTTGATAAAATTAATGGGAACCTTTCCCAAAGGATATGAATATTTGAATAAAAGAATATTCAGAATTGGAATGAGGCATATGATGTGTTTTTATAACACTTGATTATAAGATATGTGAATTATTCGGGAAGGTCGGGTTTATACCCATTATGAATAATTGATTCGACGATAAGTCGACGATGAAGACGGTGGTTGAAGACCAAAGGTCTTCACATCGTCTGGATGATTACTGATGTCTTAATTGGGCTGTACACCCAAGACAAGGTAATAAGTGGTGATCGTCCAGACGTACTTGGAGATCGACCGGATATGCGAGGACCTCTCTCCTGTATTGGACATATGGGACGAGGAATAAGGTGCCTCTGGTTTCGTTCAGACCTAGAACGAACTTTTTAATGGATGTGTGTCTGACATTGGATATTATTCTGTGTTGATTGATCTCTATTAAATATATATCTGTTTGGTGGCGGAGAATTTATTCTCTAGCTTGACACCCTTCTCTGAGACGTACGAGCTTAAAGGCTATATGTAACAACCCAGAAAATCAGAACCAATTTAAAATTTTTAATTTTGTTATTTTAAGGAATTTTTAACATTTAAAATAAATTATTTTAAATAATAACAACCAAAAATTTGTTTAGACCGAAGTTATAGCGAATATAATTTATTTTAATTAAATAATGAGTTAAAAATAGTGTGGCAGTTTGAAAATTTGAATTCGAACTTTGACTGAAAGTACAGGATGCAAAATAAAGCGAATTTTAGTGAAACCAAAAATATTTAAATCTATTTATGAATATCTTTCTAATGAATCTGAAAATTCGAAGTTTCATACCGGGAGTCAAAAGCTATGGCTAAATGAATTTTTAGAAAGGTCACTATGGAATTAATATAGGCCATGAAAATAGTCATTTTGCAAACGACCTCCGTTTTCGATGAAACCATTTTTGTTGGATCCAGAATGTCAAATTATTGCTAGGTTTCAAATTCCATAATTTTTGGAGTTAATATGTGTGCGTGGCAAAAGAAAATGTGTTTGGTTGATTTCAGTCAAATTGGATCGACTAGAAAATGACTATTTTTCAAACGGTCTCCAAATTCGACGAAACTAGTTTTGTTGGGACCGTATCGTCCAAACATAGATAGATTTATTTTTCTGGAATTTTTGAAATCAGTATGTGGCCCCTGCAAATTGAAATGTACGTTCTAATCCATATTTGAATGTTTTATATTTTAATTAGAAGAAAAACTGAATGAAATAGTCAAATGGGCTTACGAAACATATTCCATTGTGTTCGGAATAAGGGTAATTAGCTAGGAGCGACAGTCGTTGGGTTTGAATTGGAGTTCGTATGAAAGGATGGGTAATTTTGAAAATTAAAGAATTAAATATATAAATAAAATTCCTGGACCAATGAAAATTCATTTCCCTTTCTTCTCGGATCTGACAAAACCCTTAACCTCTCTCTCAATGAACGGTGGCTCTCGTTCCTTGCTTCTCTCCTTTTTTTTTCAAAGCGCTCAATAAAATCATAATCTCCAGTAGGGTTTTTTGAAGAGCACCTTGAAAGCTTCTAATCCATACCCACCAGGCCTCGTATTGTTGCGCCATCGAGAAGATCCACGCCCTCGAAGTCGAGCATTTCAGGTCGTCGCCTCACCTCGAGACCGCCGTCGAACTGAAGGTGGTGCACAGCCCAGGGAAGCTCTTTCCAAGCCCTTCGACGCTATACCACCCGATCTTGACCTCGTGCAGCGGATTGGGAGAAAGATTCAAACCTAGTATTGAATCATTTAAAAAAGTATACGGTTAATTTATTTTGAACTGATTTCAACAATTTAAATCCGTCGCAAAGTGTGATTAACTTCTAAAAATCATATCTTTTTCATTCATGGTCGAAATCTTGTGAAACAAGAGACACTGAGACCGTGAGGTGTCTTCTACATTTTAGAAGAGACCAGAGAATTTTTGGAGCTTCCAACAATTTTCGGAGGAGTGGAACCCAATGTGAGATTTCTAAATTCAAAACGATATGGAATGGCGATGTATAAATTATATAATCGATGTATAAGTTATATAAGCGTTGTACACCTCATGTATAAGCATTGTATAAATTATATGTGCGATGTATAAGTTATATATGCATGTGCGAACATATGGGATGAGGAATAAGGTGCCTCCGGTTTCGTTCAGACCCAGAACAGACTTATAAATGGACTGTGTGTCCGACATTGGATTTCATTCTGTGTGATTGATATACGTCAGTTGCATGGCGTGAATTGCCTATGTGGCATGCTGAGATGCAGTGATCAAGGCTTTTGTTGAAAAGTATATCCTTGTAGTTGATGATCAAAGCAGGGCTTTAAATAGCTAGCTTTGTGTTTGGCGTTGATTTGCGGGCCTCACACCCCGGTATGAGCCAGAAACGGAAGAGGACATCAGGGAGGACATGTGTTTCTTTCTAGCTAGGAGTGGTGTCATCGTTTTGCAACCCTGATGTTTTACTTATGTGGATGATAGATAGCGAGGCGCCTCGGTTATATCGGTCGTTCCGGGGCCGATAGTTTGGTCAGGATATGACCATTTTATGCTCCACAGGGTGGGGAAACGTAGTGTTCAGGCATTTTAACCTACTCCTTGTGGACCGGCCCTGACGATCCAAGGCTTGATTGAGTACTTTCCTGAGGCTCGGGCTAGAGAGTCTTGAAGCGGTAAGGTCGATCCCTTGCCTTGGTTCATGTTGGAAATCCAATTTCCAAATACGACATCATGCGGTTTTGATTGTAAACCAATATATGGCGATATAGTGGTATGGGGCATTTATGCCGTCTATGATTGATACTTATGATTGAAATTGTTTTTGAAACATATAAACACTAGTAATAATATCAAATGCTTTTGTTTTATACGTATCAAGCATATTTTGTCCATTATAAGGTAAAAACTCTATCCTCCGGCTTGCGTTGCATTGTGTGATGGGAATTGAGTCTTATAATGGTTTCATTTTTATAAAAAGAATTGCGATGTTTAAATGATTTACTTGTTTTGAGCACTGGCAATCCAATGGAGTAAACCTGTTCCGCGTTAGTGGCGTGGTCCTGTGATTGGCCTTATTATAAAGTAAGTTTAGTAGATTTCTCATACCAGTCCCATGACTGACTCATAGTTTGTTTCACTTGCAAACTCGGGTGCCCTATTTTCTACACGGGCAACCTTGTATTCAGGTTTTAGCAGGCTCCTCTGGATAGCTATGGAGCTGAAGATGGATTCTATCACTTCTTTCTTTTTATGTTGTTTAGATCCTATTATGTATATTATGTTTGATTCCGCTGTAGACATTTTATATAAAGCTGAAACTGTATTTTGTACTAAGTATGATCCTGTTATACTGTGTAACTCTGATGATTATTGTTTATCCAGTGTATTCTGTTGTACATTATCTAGTGTATTTATATATTTCTGCTCTGCTGTTACTGCTTATGTGTTATATTCCAAAGATTACCCTTGCCACCGTGGAACCGGGGTTTGGGGTCGTCACACTATATATCGATAAATATCAGTCGCATGGCGTGATTTGTCAGTGTGGCATGCTGAGATGCAAATCATCAAGGCTTCTGTTGAAAAGAAAAGTCTTATGGTTGATTATCAAAGCACGGCTTTAAATAGCATAGCTTTGTGTACAACATACATTCGGGAGCCTCACACCTCGGTATGAGTCAAAAATGAGATCAGGGACGCAGGGAGGACATGGCGTTTCCTTCTAGCTATGGGTGGTGTCATGGTATGGAGCCTAGACATTTATATATTTTTGCCTATGTGGATGATGGATAGCGAGGCGCCTCGGTTATATCGGTCACTACGGGGCTGATGAATAAGTCCGATAGGACCGGGAAACATGTGTTCAGGAATAATTAATCCACTAACATAAGTGTGGACCGGCCCTGCAGGAACCAAGGGTCAACTACGGGGGATCCTAAGGCATTTGCTAGAGTGTCTCTAATTGGGGAGGATCCATCCCTTGCCTTGACTCATGACAGAAATCCAATTTCCAATATGTGACATTTTGGTTTTGATTGTAGAGCCTAGTATGGCGACATAGTAGCATGGGATACTATGCCGTTTATGATTGATACATTTATATTTGAAGCGATTTTGACACTATATACTTATAGTAATATCAAAATTATTTGTTTTAAAATGTACCTAGCATGTTTGGCTATTATAAGGTAAAACTCTATCCTCCGGCTTGCGTTGCACTGTGTGATGGGACCTAAGTCTTATAATAGCTTCATTTTTTGAAAGCATTGCACTGTTTATAAACTGTTTTATGCACTTGTATTCTTGGGAGAAAACCCATTCCAATTATACGGTGTGGTCCTTTTATTTACTTTATTTTTAAAGTAAAGTTTTAAATAACTGTTTTAGTTCTCACACCAGTCACTTGACTGACCTGGAGTTTATTGTTTTAACCTAAACTCTGGGTGCCCCTATTTTCCACACAGGCAGCTAGTAGTTTTGGTTTTGCAGATTACTACTTTACAGGATCCTGGTTTACAGCTGGAACTATATTTGGAAAGCTCTGTATCCGTGTATCTCTTTCAGTTGTGTTATGTATTATTTTTCCGCTGCTATGTAATCTGTTTTAGTCTCTGATATTTTTTTGTTGTAGATTATTTATTAATACTCTGTTATTTTCTTATACTCTGATGTAATTGTTGTAATATCAATGAAATGTTCTTTTGTTTGAATTCTGATTTGTCGTGTTCTCTACCCAATCCGGGCTTTCCCTTAAGGGTGAGTTTGGGTCGTAACAGAAATGACCTTAAGAAGGTTATTTAGCTTGACATTGCCAGGTGTTATGAAATCAGTTGCTCCCTAAATCTTGAAAGTGATGTTATGTACTGTGATAAGAAGAAAACAGGCTAATGCATCCCCCTATCCGGGAAAGAAGGTATTGCAATGTTCATTAACTCAAACAATCATTCCGCGCCAGACCAGCACGAAAAGGGGTCCGGATCGCGTCAGAGATCGAGTTACAAACTCACAGATGACCCCTTTTCTATGAGGTCTAGAAGCGTTAGGCTCATCATGAGAGTGTGATCAACGTGGCAAACCCTCGAGGCAAGGGGAAGGAGGCTTCACATTTCTACGATGCTCCTCCTCCATTGCTAAGGTGCCATGATTGATCTTCTCATAAGAAAGGTTAGTGTTAACTCCCTGTTTCATTATTATGACACAACAATATTATCAAATCGCAAGATGTTTAAGACCCGGAATTCTCCATTCATATATTGTAGATGTATTACAAGAGTTAAGGATTTGCTTCTTTTTTAGAAGAAAAGAACTAGATTGAGAAATAAAAAGTTCATCCCCCTTTATGTGGCTCATGGGGTCTTATTTATAGAGAATTCAGGGCCCTTTCTGCTGCTAGGCTATTGGGCTTGCGTAGGCCTCGGCCGACCGCTTTTTTTGGGTCTTGGGCCTTTGCCTCTCGGCCGTCCTTGTGGTGCTAATTATAGTCTTCAAAGTGAGGGTCCTGGTAAACTGGGGCTTTTCCAAGACTAATATAGGCTTGTTGTCGTGGTGGTTTTCGGATGGCATTTGAACTCCCGGTAGCAGCTCCCAGGTGAAGGCTCTCGAATGCAAGCTTCTGGATGTAGGCTTTCGGCTTTCCCCTGAATACTTAGAGGAGCTTTCCCTCGTGACGTATGTAGATAGCTGCCAGTTTGAAATCGCTATTCGTTCCTATACTAGGTAAATTAGCACCGATAGCCTCTGCTAGGGTCCCGGTTAGCCTTGGTTTTCTAGAAGATAGCCTTCGATGATGTCTCTGTTGTCTATCGATGTGACCTTTCATCGTTCATGAAGTACCTATTTCGGAAGCTGGTTCCGGATAATCTTTATGTACTTCAAGCTTGATACCTTTCGCTTTAGGAATCTCTTGTCGGGTAGACCCTATTGGATAGACTCGCTCGGATAAACTTCGCAATCATTTTGTAGGCTCTGAACTCCTTTCTTCCAATGGGGTGCCAGTTTGTGTTGCTCTCAAATCATTTTTTCCTGTTTTCGGTTTTCTCCATTTGTTCTTTCGGAAGGTTCTTCTGTGTTTGTGTTCCTACAATTCCCCTTCAATGTCAGCCTATGTTAGCGGTTTATTTTGGTAGTAATATTTTCCCCCTCTAGTGAAGGGGTGTTTTCGACTTTCCAAGTAAAACTTTTCTTTCTATATTCTATTTCTATTGGATCGTTCCTTAATGCCAGGTTTCATTATGAAACCTTGACATTTGTTTTAAATCAACCCTCGCTTGGGTAACCTGAAGATTGAAGATCAGAGATCTCCTTTAGGCATATGTGGAGAACGAAATTGACCCAGACTAGGGTATTGATAGGAGATCAGAAATCCCTTTCGGCATTATGAAGAGCTGGATTAATCCAGACCCGGGTATTAACATATAGGAGACCAGAACCCCTTCCGGTATTTGCAGGGAGTCGAATGTAGTAACCCATAACTTCCCCGGTAAGGAAAGAACAGATACTTTGGGAAAGGTTCCCATTACTTTTATTAAAGAATAAATTTTACGATTTGTTTATGTACACACATTTGACTGATATGGATTGGGACGATAAATTTTACATATCACCCAACTGCACAAATAAAACCTGTGTTTGATTGTTTGAAAACCACATACGGATGTTGGGATGAAATTGGCTATACACTAGTCCCAATAATTAGCTGTATGTCGATCGATGGATTGACAGGCTGTTATAAGCATTAAACATTTATATTTGATGGTTATGCAGTGTAGAATGCACTTTGGGTGATGGTTGACTGTGTTTGATTGTTGTAGTGTACGTGTGTTTATAAAATATATATAATTAACATTATATGGTAATTGATTGGGTCTCATTCCAATTTAGAAAATATATATTCATGTGCTGAATAGAAGAAAATTCATGTGTTGAATAGGATATATATTCATGTGTTGAATAAAATAAGTATTCATGTGTTGAATAGAATAAATATTCATATGTTGAATAAAATAAATATTCATGTGTTGAATAAAATAAATAAATATTCATGTGTTGAATAGAATAAACATTCATGTGTTGAATAAAAGCCGTGCTGATTAGATTTACGCCATTTTGACGTAAACAATATTTATATCGATTTTATTCATTTTTATAATGAATATAGAAAAGGAAGTGATTTCAAAATATAACGTTTTGAAAATATTATCATTTGTATATCGATGATATGGAATATTCAATTTTTATTTGAAATTGAATATGAAGTTGAAATTGTTTTGAAAACGAATTTAAAACGATTTATAAAATACGTTTTAAAAGGAAATCGACGAAATATATATAATTTATATATTATATATAATGGCCTGAATAGAACGCGCCGCGCCGTGGCAGTTCGCGAATTTCGACCATTGACTTCGACTGGATATTACGGGATATCCGACCGTCGGATTCTCCTAAAACCGGAACCATTGGGTTCGTATCGAAAAGAGCTTTGTGACGAATATTAGAGATTTTAAATCTAACGGTTGGATTTGGAATTATGTCCAAATCAAATTGGGAAAAGGTCGTTGTAAGTGCAGTTCGATGGCCGTTGATGGAAATCGACTGTACGGGCCTTGATAAAATTATTAAAAATATCAATAATTTGTGAAAAATCATAAGAAATGATTTGGAAAGAATTGGGATGAAAAAATTCCATATTTGAAAAGATAAAAATATATTTATATCGAAATGAACTAGTTTTGAACTAGATTTATAATCCATTTATTTTTAAAATAAATAAATTGGATTTGAAATGGTTTAAAAATAACTAGAATTTCCAATAAATAAAGTGGAAATGGATTTGAATCGAAATTGTCTTTGGAATATTTCGATGTTGGATTTCGTGATTATACAGATATTGTTATGGAAATTTAAAAGATATATTTATATCGTTATTTCCAATACGATATTTGTTGGTCGTAGAATTTGATATTGAATATAAGCCGATATATTTTCTATTCAGGGCCTTGTATCAAATGGGATTTGGGTTTGTCGTGGATGGTGTCTTCATTAACACTGTTCTTAAACCCAGTAGAGAAAAAGATTAAATCTTTTTATTTAGATTAAATGAAGTATACCAATTAAATGGTATTTAATTGGAATTGAATAGAATGTGATTTTGGGTTTATCGTGAACCGTGTTTTAAACGACATTGGTTCTTTAATCCATTTAAAGACAGGATGTGATTTCCCAAGTTTAATAATCATTAATATTGATTTTTGGGAAGATTAAAACCAAGTGGAGTTTTAATGAATCTTTAATTAGATTGAAATAATCGAGAATGGAGTATCACCAGTTTTGCTCCAGCAATAGTTAAATCTTTAATTAGATTTGAACGTGAAATGGTAATTGAATTTACCGATAACACCATGGTATTAGATATGAAGTATTACCAGTTTTGCCTCATGGGATGAATAGGTTGGGATTGGGAAATAAAATAAATGATTACTTCGGTGTGGTTCGCTAATCCCGACTAATTTGAATTGATATTCATAGGAAGAATATTCTAAATTGGAATGAGGCGTATGTTTTGTTTGTGTAATAATTGTTTATTATATACGCGAGTTATTCAGAAAGACCAGGTTTATCCCATTCTAGATAAATGATTCGACGATGTGTCGAGGATGAAGACGGTGGTCAAAGACCGGAGGTCTTCACATCGTTTGGGTGATAACTGATGATCTTGATTGGGTTGTACACCCAAGAGGAGGGAATCAGTTGGTGATCGTCCAGACGTACTTGGAGATCGATGGATATGCGAGGTTCAAGCTGCCTCCGGTTTCGTTCAGACCCAGAACGAACTTGTAATTGGACTGTGTGTCTGACATTGGATTTTATTCTGTGTGATTGATTTCTATTAAATATATATCTGTTTGGCGGCGGAGAATTTGTTCTCTTGCTTAACGCCCTTCTCTGAGACGTACGAGCCCAAGGGTTATATATTGATGGATATCAATCGCATGGAGTGAATTACCTGTGTGGCATGCCTAAGTGGCAAATGATCAAGGCATCTGTTGAAAAGCAAAGTCTTGTGGTTGATGATCAAAGCACGACCTGTGTGGCATAGCTTTGTGTAGCATTGATTCGCGAGCCTCACACCCTGGTTGTGAACCAGAAACGGGAGAAGGACCTCAGGTAGGACATGCGTTTCTTTCTAGCTAGAAGTGGCGTCGGTGGTTTTACACGCCGTGACGAGTTTGACTTATGTGGTTGTTGGATTGCGAGGCGCCTCGGATATATCGGTGGCTGTGCGGAGCCGATGGAGTCATTGTACTCATTGACACCCCCATAGGGTGGGGAAACGCAGGGTTCAGGCATTATAATCCACATCGGTGGACCAGCCCTGATGATCCAAGGCTTGTCTACGCACTTGCCTGAGGGGCGGGCTAGAGCGTCTCGAATTCGGTGGAGGACGATCCCTTGCCTCGGTTTACAGATGGAAATCCAACTTCCAATATGTGACTTTGCGGTTTTGATTGTAGAGCCTAGTATGGAGACAAAGTGGTATGGGGCACTTATGCCGTCTATGATTGATACTTATGATCGAAATTGTTTAGACACTATACACTTATAGTAATAAAAGATGAAACTTAGCGTATCGAGCATTCTTTGGCTATTATAAGGTAAAGCCATATCCTCCGGCTTGTGTTGCATTGTGTGATGGGACCTGGGTCTTATAATAGCTTCACTGTTCTTCATTTAGCATTGCGCTGTTGTTTTATGCACTGATATTCTTGGGAGGAAACCCGTTCCGTGTTATACGGCGTGGTCCCTTGATTTACCTAACTTTAAAATAAAGATTAATAACTGCTTCAGTTCTCACACCAGTCACATGACTGAATTGGAGTTTATTGTTTTAACCTAAACTCTGGGTGACCTTATTTTCGACACGGGCAGCCAATATTTTTGGTTTTGCAGATTTATATTCACAGGATCCTGGTTTACAGCTGGAACGATACTCGGAAAGCTCTGTATCTGTGTATTACTTTCAGTTGTGTTTTGTATTATTTTCCGCTGCTATGTAATGTAATTTAACTCTCTGATATTTTCTGATGTGTAATATTTATTCATACTCTATATATTCTTGTATTCTGATGGTATTGTTGTAATAAACAATGAAATGTTCTTCTGTTTGCGTTCTGATTTGTCGTGTTCTCAAAACAATCAGGGGTTTCGAACGGTCTTGGTCGGTTTAGCGATCGATTCGGATCGAGCGAAATTCCTTATTGTTACATCGAATCAACCCAGATTTGGGTATTAGTATAGATAGAAGAATGGAAACTTCTTCCGACATTTGTGAAGAGTCAAATCAACCCAAATTCGGGTATTAATATATAGAAGACCGGAACCCCCTCCAGTATTTGTGAAGAGCCGAATCGACCCAGATTCGTGTATTATCATAGATAGAAGACCGAAAACCTCTTCCGGCATTTGTGAAGAGTAGAATCAACCCAGATTCGGGTATTAATAATAGAAGACCGGAACCCCCTGCAGTATTTGTGAATAGCCGAATCGACCCAGATTCGGGTATTAACAAAGATACAAGGCCGAAACCCCTTCCGATATTTATTATTTTGGCATCACTTTTGGATTTGGTTTGTGAAGCAGAGGTTGTACGTGCTTCTTGATCCACTCCTTGTGCTTTTGATGTCAAAGCAGAGGATTTATGTGCTTTTTGAGCCACCCTTTGGGCTTTTGATGTCAAAGCAGAGGATGTACGTGCTTTGTTGGCCACTCTCTGGGCCTGTGCGTCCGGTGTGCTTGGCTAGCTTATCCACAAGTAGGGCCCAAGGACTTACCCGACATCCCTTCAGGAGGCGCCTTATCCTGACCGTCGTAGATGTTGATAAGGTCTTAGAAACTTAGACGATGCCATTGTAGGCACAAAATTAAGGTTTACTCTTTTGATACATTAACTAAGGCCATTGTAACGGATCAGAAAATTCGACGCTTGGATTTTGACAATGATACATAACTTTTATTACTTGCCAAGACCCAAGTATCAAAAACCCAGATTATTAATAGAAAGAATTTAGATGGTGAGAAGTAGAAAGAAAGAAATATTAGAATAGAAGAATAAGAAGATCAGAGTCTCACAGCGAAACGAATGAAATATAATATATCCAATCTCTTTACACAAAAAGAAACTATCTATATATGAGTTATAATCAGAGTACACATTCATTTCAATACAACACACACAGCGGAATAATTTATTATCAGAAAATATGGATATACGTCTTGACTCATGTTACCCTTCTGAAGCTCCATGCGAAACCTAACCTGATAATATACTCGGTCTGACCCAAGTACATTTGAAGCAAAGCAAAATTCACTCAGATCAGTCTGGAATATTTTCGTTGATAAATTCATAACACAACCAAATTTCTTAACTTTAGAAAATCTTTTTGAAAGAATAGAACTCTTGTAAGGCACGATCACACATAAGTATAACACGTGTTTTTACCTTACGATACCCAAAATCACTTTTTATATCAAAATCCAATGATATGATAATAATGTCTATGTAACACCTCAAAATATAACACACTATTACCATGCTTAATGATAATAAATTGGGAAAACTTAATTAAATATTAAGAATTAAGTGAAACCGGCATTACCGTTACGTTTATCTTGGAATTCTATTTTAGATAGGCCCCAAGTTTGCATAAAACGGACAATGTATGAAGATGTTTAGTCTCTAGAAGTTTGTATACACATAATGAGCATATGTATGAATATAAATTTAAAATAAAATTCCAAAAAAAATCAAAAATGAGGCGAGCGGGAACAGGTGGGAAAAAGACCTGTTGTGGGATGACCCAGACTGGCCTGGGTCGACCCAAGGGAATGGGTCGACCCTAAGGTCGACCCAAGGAGTAGGTGGGTCGACCCACCCCTGATCCGAGCGAATTTAGAGAGCGTACCTGGACTGTTTGGTGCACTATATTCATTGTTGACTCGGCATGACTTGTACGGTCTGAATTGAAGTCCTGAAATCTAAAGGCTGAGGTTGACTCTGTAACTCTATAAATAGATGGCTTCTCCCATTCATAATTCACACAAATTCTTCATATTTTGTTCTACCTCTATAAAATTATTTTGAAAAATATAAACATATATTGGGGAATGCTAGTGAGGATAGGATCGAACAGATACAACATCATAACTTGCATGCATACAACTTGGACTGGAGTTGCAATTTTTTACGGCATTGTGTTATATATATTTATCTTCACCAAGACTCATTGTGAGTTACCTGTCATTTCCATATCTGATTTCTTAGACTTTGAACATGACAGTTAAATAAAACTGGCTAGGATCTACATTTTTAGAAAAATAAATGTTATACATGTTTTCACTGTTAATCACCTATACCGTTAAAATCAGTTATACCTATTCCTGTGATATTGGAAAATTAACAAGTTATACATATGCCTATGGTGTTGGAAAATTAACAAGTTATACATATGCCTGTGATGTTGGAAAATTAACAGGTTATATGTATCTATCTTCCTTTTTCCGTTTCCTATGTTTTATGTTTATTTCCAGTCTTGCTTATACGCCTATGTGATTTGGTTCTATTCTTCTTCCTCTGTTTTCCCTTTTTATTTTACGCTAGCCTAGGCCTTTTGGAATCCTAGGCTATACCTGATTGGAGTATGCATATAATTGGGGCAATAATGAATGATATTAAAAGAGGAATTTTGGCATATTATTAAATTGGGACTGATTGACTATACTTTGGGAAAAGGGATAAATATGCACGTGTTTAGACGTGTTGTAAACTAATAAAAAGGGGTATTGTGTATATGTTACTATAACTTGGTAGAAAAATGCATAAACCTATATATGTTGTAATTTGGGAACATAGTTGATATGCGTATGAAATGGACATGTTAGATTTGGATTAAAACAGACATTAAGTAAATGACAAGTTTAGGGTAGGAATCAGATGTACTTTAATAAACTAAAATGCTATGGGGAATTGTATACATCTGGGCAGGTGTTTTGGGAAAGGGTTGTACATACATAATGACATGTAATATAACAACCACGCTTATTAGTAAACCTAAACCTGCTAGGTTAAACATGAGTATTAATAAGCTAAGAGGTCCCTTGTTCTGCTATTGTATCGATTTCTGGGGACTCTTAAATCCTATTTTTTGGGGCATAAGCTTAGGGGGTTTGGCTTATGTCAGTCTATTGTTTGGAACCTATATCAGCCAATATCCATGTTGGTATCCTGTTAGAGGGGGCCTCGCACTAGGTATGGGACAGGGCATGCTTTACTGAATTGGATAGTAAGAGGTTCATATGGGTGTGGGTGCAGGCGCATTCCGACGGAGTCATGGGCGTGCATGGGTCTGACTAAGGAAGATAAGACGTTGTAAGACCAGTAAATAGGTCTGTGTTATATAGTTGTTGGGTTAGGGGGTGATATACCCTATTGTCGGGGCTGACACAGGGTTTTTACGTAGTAGGGAGCCGATCGCTTGGGTATTAATTAGGGTGCGTCTAATCCTGCTATTGTATAATTAGGTTAACACCTAATATGGTTATGTAATTAGGGTACGCCTAAACCTGCTGTTTAAACATGTTGTTTATTTCTACTGTTAATCCTGCTGATGTGTAATCATGTTGAACTTGTTACACTAGTATTGGTGCAGACATTGCCTATTTTAGGATATAAATGAGAAGCTTTACTCGATCATAAGTTTATTCCTGTTATTATGTTTAGTTTACCTTTTATGAGATTGTAACTTTCTCATCCAGTCTTACTTACTTGTCTTTGCATTTCTATTTTATGCACATTTGTAAATCATTGGAACTCGCTAGAATTTATGTCTGGCCCTTTTTCTTTCATCTCTTTTTTCTTTTCCCCTTCAGGTCCTCAGAGTGGAAGCACTCAACAGTGACTAGGATTTCTCTTACAGCTTAGACTTGGATTTCTTGAGATGTATCGTTTTGACTTTCTCTCTACTCTAGTATGGCTTATGGCGAGGGATATGATTTTATGTACTCTGATATCTTATTTCATGAGATGTTTCGTGAGACATATTTGGGACATTTAAGTAGTTTTAACTAGTTTTTATGTACTTGTAAAACTATACTTTATTTCTTTTATAATCAAGTTTAAAAAATTTCCGCTGCTTATTTTATCTGTCTTGGAAATGTTCTGTAGTGATTACCTATTGCACTTCATGGAACTGAATGCATTCTCTTATGAGTGACATTAACGGACATGGGGTGTCACATTTGGTACCAGAGCTGAAGGTTACAAGATCAGAGAAAAAGTTTTTAAATTGGTTTTAAAAGTAAATTATTTTCAAGCAAAAATATGTTTTTGGAAAACTTATCCCCTCAAGCCATAGTTAATATTCTCTCGATCGTTTATTGAATACTTTTCCTTATCCTTTCATCATGTCTGGGGAACCCAATCTTCTCGTGGGAATTCCGTTACCGACATGGTTCCGTAGGTATATTAAGGCTACGGCACCTACCAGAGGTCAAGGGGATGTTCCTCCCCCAGCTGCAGCCGTTGTTCCTTCACATATACGAGTAGATAACTTTTCTAAGTTGTGCAAAAACTTCTGCTCTTTGGGAGGAAAACCATTCCGTGGTACCGAAATCTTTGTTGAAGCACGGAATTAGCTACGAGTGACGAAGAAATTGTTTGGACTTTTTGAGATCGACGACCGAAGAAAGATACAATTGGCTACAGGGCAATTAAAGGATGAGGCTTTCTATTGGTGGGAAGTAATGCAAGATAGACAACCAGTAGTACTTGGGACGACTTCAGGCAGAGATTCGAGATGAAATTATTATCTCAGGCAGAAGAGGATTGCAAATGGAGAGATTCTTGGCTCTAAAACAAGGAGATATGACTGTTAAGGACTATGTGAACAAGTTTAATCAACTGGCAAGGATAGACTGGGTGAACACGCCCAATAAAAAGGCTCTTAGATTTGCGAGAGTGTTGAATCAACCTCTTCAAAAATTTTCTTTGTCTCACGTACCTATGGAAGCAACTTTTGAAAGGTTGGTTGATATGTCGCTTATGCACGAGGATGGCCAGGAAGAGAAGAAAGAACCTAAGGATGAGGAGACTCAAGCTAAGGGCGAGAAACAGAAATGGTTGCGCAAGAAAGGAAAGCAACAAAAGAAAGGTGGAAATCCTGACAAGCCTCAAACAAAAAAGGATGTAAAGTGTCATGGTTGTGGTGTTGTGGGTCATTTGGTGAAGTATTGCCGAAAAACGAAGAAAGCCTTCTTTAATTATGGGCAGATGGGACATTTTAGCAAACAATGCCCTAGCAAGCAAGGACAAGGTGCATGAACTTCTGGACAAGTGCATGCTTTGAAAGCCAGTGGACCTGATCGAGGTAGGAAAGTCACGGTTGAAGGTTTGATTTCCCTTTTTGACTATCCTGTTTGAACCTTATTTGATTTTGGCACTTCAGACTCATTTATATCCAGTTCTTTTGTAGATAGTCTGCACCTTGATCCTAGTATAGTCTCAGAACCTGTTGGGGTCTCAGACCCCATAGGAGGATCGGCTCATTTATCCATGATGTGTAGGGGTTTGAGAATTATTATCTTGCATGTCGAATTTCAAGGCGATGCATACGTGCTAGTCTTTATGGGCTATGGTTTGATTCTAGGCATGGATTGGCTAGCCATGTATGGTGCCATCCTTGATTGCGGGAAGAGAGTGGTTAGACTTCTTTCTTGTCATGATAGGACTCTTGAGATTTCCTACGACCCACGGGGTCGGTGATGCTCAGTTTTCTAGAATCATTGATACTTTTTTTGATGACTTGCGATATGTGCCCATAGTTAGAGACTACCCGGATGTGCTTGAGGAGGTTAAGGGACTACCTCCAAAGAGTGAGATAGAATTCCGCATTTATTTGGTAGAGAATGCAAAGCCAGTTGCTCTACCGGTGCACCACATGGCTCCTAGGGAAAGGAGGGAGCTCAGCAAACAAGTATGGGAGCTATTCGAGAAGGTTTTATTAGGCAAAGCATTTTAGAGTGGGGAGCACCAGTCATCTTCGCAACTAAGGCAGATGACTCACTTCGTCTATGTGTGGATTATAGGGAGCTAAATAAGCTCATTAAGAAGAATAGGCATCCGCTACCGAGAATTGACGATTTGTTTGATTAGCTAGTAGGCGCATCAGTTTTCTCATAGATGGATCTAGCCACATGGTTTCGTCAATTGAGAGTGGCAGAGGACAACATAGATAAGACTACATTCAGAACTCCAGATGGCTTCTTCGAATGGTTGGTTATGCCTTTTAGGTTAACCAATGCACCCGCCTATTTTGTGGATTTGATGAGTAGGATGTTTAGGGAGTTTCTGAATAAGTTTGTGGTTGTCTTTGTAGATGACATTCTAATCTTCTCAAAGGACGAGGAGGACTATGCCCAACACATAGGAGAGATTCTACGTACCCTCAGGTCACATCAACTCAAGGCGAAGTTTTCTAAGTATCACTTTTGGAGAAAGGAAGTAAGGTTACTAAGGCAAGTGGTCTCTAAGGACGGGATAGTAGTGGATCCCGCAAAAGTCATTGCAATTCAATATTGGAGTGCTCCAAAGAATGCAATGGAGGTGAGAAGTTTCATAGGGTTGGCGGCCTACTATAGAAAGTTTATCAAGGATTTTGCAAGGGTATCGGCCCTGCTTACTCGATTGACGAAAAAGAACTTGGCTTTTTCATGGAGCGTTGATTATGAGGATTCTTTTCAGAGGTTGAAAAGGGCTCTGACAATAACTCCAGTTCTGACCCTCCCAAATGGAAGGAAGATATTTACGGTTTACACTGATGCTTGTGGTACAGGATCTAGTGTCGTTTTGATGCAAGAGGGAAGGTAGTGTTGAATGGAAGTAGACAGTTGAGGGTTCACGAGAAGAACTATCCAACCCATGATCTAGAGTTGGTTGCTACAGTGTTCGCATTGAAGTCTTGGCGACACTATCTACTTGGAGAAAGATTTGAGCTATATACAGATCATAATTAGCTCAAATACTTGTTCTCACAGAAGGATCTTAACCTTAGACAGCAGCGGTGGATGAAGTTCCAAGTGTCCTACGACTTCGAGGTAGCTTATACCCCTGGCAAAGGTTATGTAGTAGTGCATGCACTGAATAGGAAGAGGATGACTTTGAGTCATCTATTCATAGAAAGGCAAAGCTTTGAGTACATCTCGACCTTTAATTTCAAGTCGTCTATGGATTTGAATTTGGGATTGATAGCATCGTTGGAGGTGTGACCTACTCTATTGAAGCAAGTTGGATCTATGTAATGGGAGGCCCATATATTTCAGACATCTTGGACAAGCTTAGTAGAGGAGAGACTTCTAGTCACCTTGCTGGATATACTATGGATGATAAAGAGTGTCTAAGACGAGATGGAAGGCTATGTGTCCCTAAAATTAGGGAATTGCTAGAGGAAGCTCATCATTCTCGGATGACTATCCATCTAGGTGGCGACAAAATGTATTGAGATATGAAAAGGGTTTTCTTTTAGACCGGCACAAAAGAAAGATGTAGCAGAATTTGTAGCTCGACTCATGTCTTGCCAAAGGGTAAAGGCTGAACAAAAGAAACTAGGCGGATTGCTTCAGTCCTTGGATGTCCCACAGTGGAAGTGTGAGAGCGTCTCTATCAATTTCAACGATGGATTGTCGCGATCAAGGAAGGGAAATACGAGCATTTGGGTGATAGTCAATAGACTTACGAAGAGTTCTCATTTTATTCCTGTGAAGAGCAAGAGGACAACGTCTTGGCTGGCATCAGTTTATCTCCGAGAGATGGTTCGTTTGCAAGGGGTATCTTCCAGTGTAGTAAGCTACCGTGACCCCATCTTTACTAGCGAATTTTGGGAAGAGCTTGCAAGATGCATTAGGCACACGGCTAAGGAATGATCTTATCTGAGATTCTTCCGAAAGGATTGATCTTATCCGCCAAAGAATGAAAGTCGCTCAAGAGAGACAGAAATCTTATGCCGATAATAGGAGGACCGATTTGAATTTGAAGAAGGAGATATGGTCTTCATTAAAGTTTCACCGCTATGGAATGTTGCTTAGTAGGGAACTTGGCACCGAGGAAAGGTCAGATGGCATATAGGGTCAAGCTACCTGATAGACTAGCGGGCGTACATGACGTATTTCACGTTTCCCATTTGAGGAAATGTCTCCATGATATGGCAGAGATAGTGGAGCCGAGCACACTTTAGGATGTGGAAGTTGAGAAGGAAGCATCAGTGAGACGAGTTCCTACTCATATCCGTGGACCAGAAATCAAGAAGCTGTGGAACAAGGAGATCAAATTTGTTAAAGTGCAACGGGGAGAAGACCGCGTAGATGCAACATGGGAACCCAAAGATAGGATTCACGATTCTTATCCTTTTCTTTTTAAGAGTACGTTCTTGACTTTTTTTAAGCTTTTACATTGCATTTGCTTCTATCATTCGAGTTTATTTATCCTATCGTTCGAACTTTTCGGTCCTTTAGGTAGAATCCAATGGTTGAAAACATGTGTTTGAAACATGTTATGATTGATGGTTGCAAGTGTTTGCTAGTGGTTACTTGTGGATGCATATACATACACTAAGCACTAGATTGGCTCAATCACTTACATATTGCATATGGGCGTATGTGCATTTTAGTTTTTCTATGGATGGAAATGGATGTATCATCATATGTATATTGCATTTTGATGAATGGTTGTGCGAACATATAGAGTTTACATGTTATATTAGGATCATTTGCAAACATTTTGACTCATAGCGCAAACATATATTGCATTAAGGAGATCAACTGAATTAGTCGACCACCTGATTTTTCACATTAGTGTGAGGACATATATACACACAACACTTTGCACATGTTCATACAAGCATTAGAAATTTCCAAGGACAATGGATGCCTGTGGATGATGGACGAGTCGATGGTTGTAGATGGATGTTAGGATAGTAATATTCTTCTTAACTTGGAGATTTCGGGGATGAAATCCTTTAAGTATGGGGGAATGTAACATCCCAAAATATAGTACACTATAACCATGCTTAATGATAATAAATTAGGAATATCTTAAGGAAATATTCATAATTAAGTGAAATCGGCATTACGTTTGCGTTCGTCTCGGAATTCTGGTTCAGATAGGCCCTAGGTTTACATAAAACGAACAACATATGAAGAAGTTATAGTCTCTAGAAATTCGAATACAAATAAGGAGCTTATGTATGAATATAAATTGAAAATAAAATTCCATAAAAATAAAAAAACGTGGCGAGCGGGAACAGGCGGGAAAAAGAACCATTGTGGGACGACCCACACTGGCCTGTGTCGATCCATAGGTGGACCCGAGGGGGCTAGGTCGACCCGGGGGTAGGTGGGTCGACCCACCCCAGATCCGGGTGAATTCGGAGAGGTACCTGGACTGTTTTGTGCACTGTATTCGTTGCTGACTCAGCATGACTTGTACGGTCTGGATTTAAAACCTAAAATCTAAAGGCTGAGGTTGACTTTGTAACTCTATAAATTAATGGCTTCTCCCATTCCCAATTTACAAAACTCTTCATATCTTCTTCTACCTCAATAAAATTATCTGAAAAGTATAAACATACAATGGGGGAATGCTACTGGGGATTGGATCAAATAGAGAGAACATTAGAACTTGCATACATACAATTGGATTGTAGTTGGACTTTTCTACTGCATAGTGTTATATATATTTCTTCACCAAGGCTTACTGAGAGTTACCCGTCATTTATAGATTTGATTTCTTAGACTTTGAACATGACAGTTAAATAAAACTGGTTAGGATCTACAGTGTTAGAAAAATAAATGTTATACATGTTTTCACTGTTAATCATCTGTACCGTTATGATCGAGCTATACCTATGCCTGTGATGTTGGAAAATTAACAAGTTATACATATGCTTGTGATGTTGGAAAATTAACAAGTTATATGTATATATTTTCCTTTTTCCATTTTCTATGTTTTATGTTTATTTCCAGTCTTGCTTATATGCCTATGTGATTTGGTTCTATTCTTCTTTCTCTGTTTTACCTTTTTATTTTACGTTAAGCCTAGGCTCTAATGCGTATAATTGGGTCAGTAATGAATGATATAAAAAGAGGAATTTATGCATATTATTAAATTAGGACCGATTGACTATACTTTGGGAAAAAGGATAAATATACACATATTTAGACTTGCTGTAAACTAATAAAAAAGGGAAATTTGTACATGCTACTATAACTTGGTAGAAAAATGAATTAACCTATATATGTTATAATTTGGGAACATAGTTGATATGCATATGAAATGGACATGTTAGATTTGACTTAAAATGGACATTAAGTAAATGACATGTTTAGGATAAGAATCAGTTGTAGTTTAATAAACTAAAATGCAATGGGGAATTGTATTCATCTGGGCAGGTGTTTTGGGAAAGGGCTGTACACACATAATGAAATGTAATATTACAACCATGCTTATTAGTAAACCTAAACCTGTTAGGTTAAACGTGAGTATTAATAAGCTAAGAGGTCCCTCGTTCTGCTGTTGTATCAGTTTTTGGGGACTCTTAAATCCTAATTTTGAGGGCACAAGCTTAGGGGGTTTAGCTTGTGTCAGTCTACTGTTTGGAACCAATATTAGTCAGTATCCACGTTTGTATCTTATTAGAGGGGGACTCTTACTAGGTATGGGAGAGGGCACGCTTTATTAAACTAGATAGTAAGAGATTCACATGGGGGTGGGTACGGGCGCATTCCGATGGAGTCATGAGCGTGCATGGGTCCGACTAAGGAGGATAAGACGTTCTAACACCAGTAAATAGGTATGTGTTATATAGTTGCTGGGTTAGAAATGATATACCCTATTGTCGGGGTTGATACAAGGTATTTACATAATAGGGAGCCGATCACTTGGGTACTAATTAGGGTGCATCTAATCCTGCTGTAGTATAATTAGGTTAACACCTAATATGGTTATGTAATTAGGGTACGCCTAAGCCTACTGTTTAAACCTACCGTTTATTTCTGCTGTTAATCCTGCTGATGTGTAATCATGTTGAACTTGTTACACTGGTACTGGTGTAGACATTACCTATTTTAGGATATCAATATGAAGCATTACTCGATCATAAGTTTATTCCTATTATTCTAATCCATCATGCTATTCTGTTTAGTTTAGTTTACCTACTATGGCACTGTACCTTTCTCGTCCGGTCTTATTTACCTGTCTTGACATTTCTATTTTATGCACATTTGTAAATCACTGGAACTCACAAGACTTTATGTCTAACCCAGACTTGGATTCCTTGAGATGCATCGTTTTGACTTTCTCTCTACTTTAGTATGACTTATGGCGAGTGATACGATTTTATGTACTCAGATATTTTATTTCATGAGATGTTTTGTGAGACATGGTATTGATGTACTTGTGAAGCTATACTTTATTTCTTTTATAATAATGTTTAAAATTTTATGTTGCTTATTTATCTATCTTGGAAATGTTCTGTAATGATTACCTGTTGCGCTTCACAGAACTAAGGCATTCTCTTATGAGTGACATTAACAGAGTGGGGTGTCAAAGGCTATCAATCCACAAATAAATAAGAATATAGCCGGAAAGCTTGAATCTCACTTTCCAACATAGTTGGTTTACAATCAACAATGTACGGCTCATATTGAAGTTTGGATTTCCAACATGACAAGGCATGGGACCACCTTCTAATAGTTTACCTCTAGAGACAATATACTAGGGTTCAATAAGAACATCTTGCAACTCGGCCACACATGACCCACCATTCATTCAACTTGAGTGTATCGAACAATTGTCGCTCATATTTGGTAGCAACCCAAATTGTATTCCGTAAGATATGGAAACGACAGAATAAGAACAAATGAAATTTCTCTAGATGGTGACAATACACCCTAATGGAAATGACCCACATAGCCATACTTCCTGCCCAATTTTTGTCATTTCCCGATTGATGAGGCTTGAGGTCACGATTACCTTTTACAGAACATCACATCAATTCTTTGAATGCCACATCGTCAGATCCGTCAAATCACTATTGACGTCCACAAATATACACAGGGTGTTAAGCTAAAAAAAAATTCCTTCTCCGCCTCCAAACTTGGTATATTTGTAAAAATCAACATATGTGACCTTTAGGAAATACTCTGTCAGATATTCGTCCATACAAGTCATGCAGGAATAGGATGAAATGAAGGCACCCTCCTACCTCATCCTGTATAGGAATCACCACAAGGATAGGTAGCGAATAGTCGTTGCAATCCAAAGATTTCAATCACAATATAATCACTATCGAAATAACTCTGGTTGCAAAGCAGAGAAATTCTACAAGTATTTCTTCTACTTATGAAGATCCATGGTCTTCAGTGCTCTATCTTTATAACATCCCTACAAGTTAGATTTGTACGCCTAGTTGTTTCGAAGTGGTTTCAGGTCTTGTTCCCATCCTGGTCTCTTCGAACTAACTCTTCAAAGGTCCAAACAATATTCATTGATAGTCGGGGTTTAACTATCAACTCAAACAGTATAGATTAGTACCTCGACAGCTTAGGCCCTTTTAATTATAATCATTCATTATAATCAATTTATCGATTCTTGCAAATCGATTCTATATATTTATCCTAACTTCTCTCTCCTGTTTCCGTTACTTTGAAAACAATAATTAATACTTATATTTTAAAACAAACATATTTACCAAACTCATTCCTTTATTTATTTTATCTTTAAATACCACTATATCTCACATAAAAACTCCTTTATTTCCTTTATCTCGGAAAATGTCATTATGTATGTTAGACCAAAAAGTGGTTCTAACACCCAAATTGACTAAAATCGAAATAAAATAAGATCAAAAGTAAAATGGAGACACAGAATTTACAGTGGTTCGGCGTCGAAGGGCCTATCCTATGTTCACTTTATAATCACTTTCCTCGATGATATAGATGTAAATACAATGAGATATTCACTCAATTTGACTCACTTTTCACGTACATTCATTCAATTATCTCAAAATATATGTTGAATGACGATTTGGATTATCTGGGAATGCTGAAATTCGGTTCTTGAAAGTGTTTGAACTCTCAAAGTGCCAAAAAAGATCGTTTTAATTGTCTCTTGACGGGGTATTTATAGGTGGAAATTCACTCAGATTCGGTTCGGGTCGGAGCTACGTGTCTTTCATCCCATCGTTCTCGGGCTCGGATGGATTCCAGTGTTGACAGCGCATCAGATTAGTGGTCATCGTGGGTAGGAAATGTTCATAACCACTCCGAACATTCAGGAGATCGTGGGGTGAAGGGATATGGTATGTTGGGTTCGGTTCGGAGGAGCGATCATAATCATGGGTAGGAAATGGTCATAACTACTCCGAACATTCAGGAGATCGTGGGGTGAAGGGATATGGTATGTTGGGTTCGGTTCGGAGGAGCGAGCAGAAGGGGTTCGGATCGGGGCATCCGATCCAACCCGACCTGAGCTGAAACTGAGTCCTTGTCCATTTTGCTCTGTTCCGTCCGAAACTGGTAGTAGCCCTCCGATCCGACTTGATAGTAGCCCTCCGATCCGACCCGATATTTTCTAAGAAGAAATGTTCTTCAACGCTTGACATCTCGACTTTGTGTTGCCTAGTTCAGCAAGTAGGCTAACAATGTATATATATATATATATATACACACACACACACGCGCTTTTAATCAATCGGTATAATTCAAATTGCCAAATTTCATCTGAGCCAAAATAATGTCAAGCGACGTATTCTTTATAATATAACCTTAACGGTTTTATTAACTTTAAAACTTATAGTTTACAACCTCGCTTATGGAAATTTTTAATTTTATTTCCAATATCCAATTCTAAATATAACATTTTATTCTCATTTTCTCGAAAACCAAATCCATTGAAACAAAACTATATCTTATACCTTTTATAATATGCGTATTCCAAAATCCCTTTTTATATTTCTATACTACGAAATTATCACTATATTTCACAAACCTATTTGTATTTCCTTACTTAGGAAATATCGTTTATATTTATCAAACCCTTTCTGTATTTCCTTTGCTTTGGAAATATCATTACATATATATTCTCAAAATTTCCTTTACTTCGGAAGTAACGTTCTATTTATAACAATATAAACCAATTACCACTTATATGTGGACCACAATAGTGCCAATTGACACTTTGTTTAAAATATAACTCCAAATAGTTTATTTAACTTCCAAACTCCCATATTAATGTCAACAATATGGAAATATTATTTTAACTTTCCAATATTCATTTTCGTCTCAATGCTATGTAACTTCTTATTCCATTCTTTCTGAGATCTTAACCGTTTACTTACTTCATTAAGTAAGTGTAATATAAAACATACTATTTCTTATTATTTAGACAATAATGCCATTTACTTAACAGAATGGTCCAAGTATGGTCACACTATATCAAATCCAAACAATGTAATATAACACATCATTTATTATAAACCCGATAGTTCTATTTTTGTAATAGCTCGTATTTTTGGAAACAATTTAAAATTTATTTTTAATTGATTTTAATAGAAATTAAATATATTAAGCGATTTATTTTGAGAATTAACAAATTACAATTTATTTAAATCGAACTTTGAACGTATATATTAATATTAATTATAAATCGAGCTTGAAATGGCGTGGTAGTTTGAAAATTCAATTTGAAACTTTGAATGAATATACAAAATTTGATATAAGTCGGATTATGATAAAACAAGAAACATTAGAATCTATTTAATAATATCTTTCTAACGATTGTGAAAAATTTAGATTTCATTTTATAAATTGTAAGTTATGTCCATTTTAAAATTTAGAATGGAATTTATATATATTTTAATATTATATATAGCCCTTAAAAATAGCCATTTTGCAAACGACCTCCATTTTGGATGAAATTAATTTTGTTGGATCCAAAATATCGAAATATTGTCAGGTTTAAATTTTGAAGTCAATTGGAATTAATATGTAAGCATGGTAAATTTATAAGCGTTTTCAGTTTTAGTTTAAAATTTAATAAGCTAGAATTAAGGCCATTTTTCAAATGCCAAATTTGACGAAATTAATTTTATTAGAACCGTATTTGAAAAACAAAACGAGATTACAAATTTCGTAATTTTTGGAGTTAGTGCGTAGCCGTGGCAAATTAAAATGTATGTTCAAATTCAATAAATTGATTTATATTTTAATTTTTGGAAAAACTGATCGAAATGACTGAATTGGCTAACGAAACATATTCCATTGTGTCCGGAATGAGGGTATTTAGCTAGGGGCAACAATCTTTGGTGTTCATTTGGAGTCCGAAGCATTTAAATTCATAGTTAGGCAATTAATTGAATTAAATATTAATATTTAAGGGATATAAATGCCCTAGTTCAAGGTCAAACCCTAGATTCACTCATGCATGGTCAAACCTTAGGAAGTCGCCTTTAAACATATCAATGGCCAGTATTTTCGAAATTTTCTCTTCCAAATTCGATCAATCCTATCATCGAATTGATAAATCTCCAAAGCAAAAATTGTTAATACTCAACAAGCTCTCTAACTTGAATGGTGTGATAAAAAATGATTTGGATTTTGCACAAAACCGGGGTTCGAACAGCCCGTGTTCGAAGCAGTTTTCGAGGTGAGTGGGACCATCGAGTTCGATGACTTTGGTGGAGCGGGGAGCTCGTGCGAAGGGCAACGCCATGAGCATCTCTGATCTATGTCCGACGTGACGATGGAGCAGCAGTGGCGCCTAGCGATTGAAAGATTGGGTTCGATGCTTGCGTGGCACCTGGAAACGTGATACACGGTGAAGAGAAAGGGAACCGGTAGTGTATTTTAGTAAATGTAATTAACTTTGTTAATTTTGTGATTAAGAAGATAATTAATTTATTAATAAATCGTATTTCTTAAATTAGTAATAAATTTTTACTTGGTAATCGGAACTCAGCAAAACAAAGTCCGTTGGAACCACGAAACGAGATCCACATTTCAGAACTGACCAGAACAGAAATGGAGCAAGTTAGAATTTGAGGCAAATTTAAACACAAACAGTACTAAAATCGTCAATTAAAGACTGAATGAGTGGATACCGGAAGTGAGAACTCTCTCACTCAATATTTTGTAGAGTTATTTATTTTTATAACCGAATATATGTTTGTTTCCTATAATTGAAATATTTATTTGTTGGTTGATGGTTGTTTACAGTTTTAATGTTATCATTATTAAACTGTGATAATAAATATTTATAAATAAAACGTTTATATTATAAATCATTTTGGGACGACAATTACCCATCCATCTCCCAAATAACAATAAATTCACATGGACTGTGATGTAAACCCCACATGAGTATTGGGGCGATAATTTTACACATGGCCCAAGTGTACAAATAATAATTATTGTTGATGGTTGTAATCCCTAAATGGGTCTCGGGATGATAATTAATTTACACATCTCCCTTGTGTTAGTTGTATGTCAACCGATTGATTGACAGATGGTTATAAGAATTATTTAATGCTTATACAGTTGTAAATTGCACTTTGAATGTGAACTGGATGTTTAATAGTTGTTTATCACTATTTTTGAGTACATGCTATATATGGAATCCATATAAATAAAATTATATGGTGATTGATTGAGTCTGATTCCAATTCAGATATAAACAAATATTTTAAAATTAATATTCAGTGAAAAATCAAAATATGATTTTGATGTCCGATTTTGGGCGGACACGAAAATATTGAAAATTCAAAGCGGAAATGAATATGAAGCAGAGAGAAGTAGATATATGCCATTTTAACTCGAACAAAATTTTCTGTCAATATTATTCATTTTATAATGAATATCGAAAAGGTTTGAATTTCAAATCTAATACTTTGAAAATGTTATCATTTTGATATTATAATGATATAGGAAGTTCAATTTTGATTTAAAGTTGAAATGGAAGTTGGAATCGTTTTTACAACGAATTTATAAACATTTTATAAAATATGTTTTAAATGGAAATAGACGAAATATGTTATATATATTTAAAAGGCCTGAATAGAATGTTTCGCGCAGCAACCATTCGCGAATTTTGACCATTGACTTTGAGTGGACGTAATGGGAGATCCAACTGTTGGATTCTCCTAAAACCGGAATCTTGGGCAAAAAGATCTTTCAAGTGAATATATAAGATTTAAATTTGAAGAGTTAGATTGTAAAATATGCCCAAATCAATTTTAGAAAAGGTCGCTATGGATGCAGTTCGATGACCAATATTGGAAACTGACTGTAAGGGCCTTAATAAAATTATTAAAAATATGGAAAATTTATGTAAAATCATAGTTAATGATTTGGAAAGATTCTGGATGAAATATTCCAAATTTTGAGAAGATAAAGGATATTTTTATCTGAGTGAACTAATTAACAATTAGAATAATAATCCAATAAGTTTAAATTAATAAATTGGATTGAGAATGGTTTTAAAAAATAACTAGAGTTTTCCAATGAATAAATTATAATGGATTTGAATGGAAATTATCTTCGGATATTTCGATATTGGATTCCATAATTATACAAATATTGTTATAGGAATTTGAAAGATATAAATATCATTTTTTCCAATACGATATTTGTTGGTTTCAGAATTTGATATTGAATATAAGCCGATATAATTTCTATTCGGAGCCTTGTATTTAATATCAAATTGGATTTTGGGTTTGTCGTGAACGGTGTCTTAAATAACATTGTTCTTAAACCCAGTGGAGAAAAGGATAAATCTTTTAACTAAGATCTAATGAAGTTTTCAAATTAATAAATATAATTGGAATTAAATGGTAGTTGATTTTGGATTCATTGTGAACGATGTTTTAAATGGCATTAGTTCTTAAACCCAATTAGCAGTGAAGTTATGATTTGGAATTTATAAATCTTTAATTAAGATTAAATGGAATTCCCAAAGTGAAGTTTCCTATTTTAATAAGTTAAATTGGAATTGAATGGAGTTCGATTTAGTGATAATTGAGATCAGCTTCTGTGAAGGATGACCATTACTATTTATGGAATTTAAAAGGATTTTCCGTTATTCCTTGTATAGTATTAGTCCATTGCAGAAATTTATATTGGTTATATGCTAATCAGATTTCTGTGAATGTTCCATATTAATTGGAAGATGATTTATGGTTTATCGTGAACAATGTTTGAAATACATTCTTTTTTTAACCTAGTTAAAGACAGGATTAATTTCCCAAAAAGTTGAATAATCATTAAGTAATTATTTTTGTGATTAAAACTAAGTTGGAGTTTTAATGAACCTTTAATTATATTAAAATGTGAATAAGGTAATTAAATTTACCGGATTCAAGAAAGGGTCGAGATGGGGTACCACTAGTTTTACTCCATGCGATAGTTAAATCTTTATTTAGATTTGAGACGGGAAATGGTAATTAATTTTATCGATAACACAGAGGGAGTTAGATATGGAGTACTATCAGTTTTGCTCCATGGGATGAATAAGTTGAGATTGGGATAGTAAAATGAATGATTACTTCGATAAGGCTCGATAATCCCGACTAGTTCGATAAACCTTAATTTGGTTTAAGATTGTTAAAGGATAACACAAAATCTTTTACAATGGTTTTACAGGAAAGATTTGAACAAGAGGTTTAGATGAAATAAATCTTTGATAAGATTATTGGGAATAATTCACAATGTAATGAATATTCTGAATTGAAATCAGGTGTATGATGTGTTTGTGTAGCACTTGATTGTAAAATACGCGAGTTATTCGAAAAGACCAGGTTTAACCTATTCTGAATAACTGATACGACGAATAAAAGCCGAAGATTTGAAGATGGTGCTTGAAGACCAGAGATCTTCACATCGTTTGGACGATTACTAATGTCTTGATTGAGCTGTCAACCAAGATGAGGTAATAAGTGGTGATCGTCCAGACGTACTTGGAGATCGACCGGATATGCGAGGGTCTCTCTCCTGTATTGGACATATGGGACGAGGAATAAGGTGCCTTCGGTTTCGTTTAGACCCAGAACGAACTTGTAAATGTATTAAATATGACATTGTATTGTGTGCTATATTCATTGATTTCTGCTAAATATATATCTGTTTGGTGGCAGAGAATTTATCTGTTGCTTAACACCCTTCTTTGACACGTACGAGCTTAGAGGTTATGTATTGGCAGAAATCAATTGTATGGTATAGATTGATAGTGTGGCATGCTAAGATGCTAATGATCAAAGCTTTTGTTTAAAATCATGGCCTTGTGGACGATGATCAAAGCACGACTTTAAGTAGCATAGCTTTGTGTATAGCGTTAATTTGTGAGCCTTACACCCCGGTATGAGTCAAAAATGGGATAGTGACTGTAGGGAGTGCATTCATTTCTTTCTAGCAAGAAGTGGTGTCATGGTATGGAGCCCATACATTTTTACTTATGTGGATGATGGATTGCGAGGTGCCTCGGATATCGAGCCGACTAAAAGGCTCTGAGATAGGTCCAACAGGACTGGGAAACGTATTGTTCAGGAATAACTAATCCTCAAACGTAAGACAGGACCGACCCTGAAGATCCAAGGGTTGACCAAGTCTGTAATCCTGAGGTATTTTCTAGAGTATCTCGAAACCAGTAAGGAGACATCCCTTGTCTTGACTCATGATGGAAACCCAATTTCCAATACGCGACTTTTCGATTTTAGTTGTAAACCTATATGAAGACATAGTAGGATGGGGTACTATGTCGTCTATGATTGATACATTTATATTCAAAGTTGTTTTGACACTCTACACTTATAGTAACATCAAAATGATTTGTTTTAAAATGTATCAAGCATGTTTGGCTATTATAAGGTAAAACTCTATCCTCTAGTTTGTGTATGCATTGTGTGATGGGACCTGAGTCTTATAATAGCTTCATTTTTTCTTTTAGAATTGCGTTGTTTGTTTTATGGTATTCTTGGGAGAAAACCCGTTCCGTGTCATACGTCGTGGTCCCTTGATTTACCTAACATTAAAATAAAGTTAATAACTGTTTTAGTTCTCACACCAGTCCCATGACTAACTTAGAGTTTATTGTTTCTACCTAAACTCTAGGTGCCCATATTTTACATACAGGCAGCTAGTAGTTTGTATTTGCAGATATTTATTTTCACAGGATCCTAGATTATGGCTGGAGCTATATTTGGAATGCTTTGTATCCGTGTATCTCTTTCGGTTATGGTAGTTGATGATTTCTGCTGCACATTATGTTTATTTATTTATATGTAATCTAAATCTCTGATATTTTTCGGCTATAAATTATTTATTTGTCCTCTGATATCATGTACTTTGATGTAAATTGTTGTAATATCAATGAAATGTTCTCATGTTTGTATTCTGATGCATCGTGTTCTCAAAGCAGTCCGCCTTCTTGTTCGGTTTAGGCCGATCGGGAAGTGTGGGTCGCTACAGGTGGTATTAGAGCTTTGGTAGCAAAGCTCGAGAACAAGACACATTAGAACCGAACAGAAGAATTCATCAAAGATAGGATTAGTAACAGCCTATAAGAGTAACTCGTTAGAGATAGGGTTAGTAATACCGTAGAATGAGTTTGAAGAGTGTTATTTATTAAAAACGAATTTAGTTTTGAAAATCAAATCTTATTTTATGTGTTTGAGTATTTTATTTGATATAGATTTTGGACTATCAAGTATAAGAAGATTTTGCATATACGCGTCATGAATGTATATTCGAAGTCTCAATTATGCTGGGTAGATATAGAATTACACTCTAATCGCCCAGGGATGATTTTGGTGATTGATCGATCATCATCAGTGCTTGTATTCGAGTTTCGAAAGTGGGATACCTATATATTTCCAATTGACTGGTGTGAGAGCCAAAACTTAGTTAGAATTTATTGTTTGTTATTTGGCATTGAAAATATAATTTTTAAGCATATCAAAGTAACATATTTGAAAAGCTAATCAATTAATTGATTGCTGGTTGTGATGTATGATTATTAGTTTAACTAATGAAAATATTGGAATAATAAATCCAACATGAAAATGAAGGGTAAATTAAATATAATTGTATTTAATATTGAGTTGAATTGAAAATTAGTCTGAATTAGATTTATATACATGGATATACACACACATACACACACACACACACACATATATATATATATATATGTTGAGCAGGTTATGGATTTACTGTTGAGTAAAGGTTGAGTAGAGAAATAAATTGCGTGCCCGACAAACAGGTGCACCTTAATGAGTTGGTTGCGCAATTTTATTATTATATTAAACTAATGTGAATGATTTGAATGCGGTGTGATGGTTGTTCTATGTGAAATTAAAACATAAGCCATAAGATAGTAACAAAAAATTATGGACTACACCACATAACATACTACTGAAGACAGCATATCATATCATATTCCGTATAATCATTTAGCGCCTATATGACGAGGTTTGGATTACCATACGAGCGAGATGCTTGTATGGCGAGGACTGAATTACAGGTTGAACTAAAGACTGATTATGGACTTAATAACATATAAAGGAAAATTGCAGGATTTAATAACAAACCCTACCCAGGTCTTGAGATGACAAAAATGTACATGTCTCTCTTGTTTTAGATACGACACATGGATTATGACTAATTCCCATCACAAGGTCAAGGAATGATTTTTTTTAACACATCTCCCTTGAGCATATATAACTCACATTTGATTTGTATACGATATATACATTTATTGGGTTCCTAATACGGCCCAACAAATTTGTTCAAATCAACCCGTACAAAGGAGGTTATGGCAAAAAAATTCAGAAATTTAAGGTGTTAGACAAATTTAAGAGAAATTCAGAAGTTCTTAAAAACTGAAAAGTTGAAGAACTGAACCCAGAAAGAAAGTTGAGTTGGTTAGTTAAACAACGTTTAACTCCGTTCTTTTTCGAGGACGAAAAAGTTTTAAGTGGGGGAGATTGTAACAACTCGTATTTTTGGAACTAATTTAAAATTTATTTTAATTTATTTTAATTGAAATTAAATATATTAAATGATATATTTTGAGAAGTAATGATTTGAAATTTCTTTAAATTAAAGTTTGAGCGTATATATTAATATTAATTATAAAACGAGTTTGAAATGGCGTGGTAGTTTGAAAATTCGATTTGAAACTTTGAATGAATGTACAAAATTCGATATAAGTCGGATTTTGATAAAAAAAAAGAAACGCTAGAATATATTTAATAAAATCTTTCTAACGAATGTGAAAAATTTAGATTTCGTTTTATAAATTTTAATTTATGTCCAGTTTAAAATTTAGAATAGTCGCTATGGATTTTTTTTTAATATTATATATAGCCCATAAAAATAGCCATTTTGCAAATGACCTACATTTTCGACGAAATTAATTTTATTGGATCCGGAATATCAAATTATTGTCAAGTTTAATTTTTCAAGTCAACTGGAATTAATATGTAAGCGTGGTAAATTTATACGCGTTTTCAATTTCAGTTTAAAATTTAATAAGCTAGAATCAAGACCATTTTCAAATGGTCTCCGAATTAGACGAAATTGATTTTATTAGAACCGTATTTGAAAAACATAGCGAGATTTTAAATTTCATAATTTTTGGAGTCAATGTGTAGCCATAACAAATTAAAATGCGTGTTCAAATTAAATAAATTGATTTGTATTTTAATTTTGAGAAAAAACTGATTGGAATTACCGAATCGGTTAACGAAACATATTCCATTGTGTCCGAAATGAGGGCATTTTGCTAGGAGCGACAGTCGTTAGGGTTTGTTTGGAGTCCGTAGCGTTTAAATTCATAGTTTGGCAATTAATTGAATCAAACATTAATATTTTAGGGATATAAATACCCTAGTTCAAGGTCAAACCCTAAATTCACTCACACATAGTCAAAGCTCAGGAAGTGCCTTTAAACTTATCATTGGCCGGTATTTTCGAAATTTTCTCTTCCAAATCCGATCAATCCTATCATCGAATTGATAAATATCCAATGTTAAAATTGTTATACTCAACAAGCTCTCTAACTTATCATAAGCCGTGTTCGAAGTAGTTTTCGAGGTGAGGGGAGCTCGTGCGAAGGGCGACGTCGTGAGCATCTCTAATCTAAGTCTGGCATGGCGATGGAGTAGGAATGGTGAACACTAGCGGTTGAAGGATTGGGATCGATGCTTGCGTGTTACCTGGAAACGTGATACACGGTGAAGAGAAAGGGAACCGACAGGGTATTTTAGTAAATGTAATTAACTTTGTTGATTTTGTAATTAAGAAGATAATTAATTTATTAATAAATTGTATTGCTTAAATCAGTCATAACTTTTTTTTTCTGTTAATCGGAATTTAGCAAAACAAAGTTCGTTAGAACCGCAACAACGAGATCTACATTTCAGAACTGACCTGATTAGAAACAGGCAAGTTAGAACTTGAGGCAAATTTAAACCTAAACAATACTAAAATTGTCAATTAAAGACCGATGGAATGGAAACCAGATGTGAGAAATCTCTCACTCAATATTTTGTACAGTTATTTATTTTTATAACTAAATATATGTTTATTGCCTGTAATTGCAATATTTGTTTGGTGGTTGATGGTTATTTACAGTTTTAATGTTATCATTATTAAACTGTGATTATAAATGTTTATAAATAAAACATTTATATTAGAAATCATTTTGGGATGAAAATTTACCCACCCGTCTCCTAAATAATAAATAAATTTACATGGACTGTGATGTAAACCTCACAAGGATAATGGGACGATAATTTTACACATCGTCCAAATGTACAAATAATAATAATTATTGTTGATGGTTATAAACACCAAACCGGTCTGAGGATGATAATTAATTTACACATCTCCCTTGTGTTAGTTGTATGTCAACCGATTGATTGATATACTGTTATCAACGTTATTTAATTATTTAATGCTTATACAGTTGTAAATTGCATTATGAATGTGAATTGAATGTTTAATAGTTGTTTATCACTATTGTTGATTACATGTGATGTATGAAATCCATGCAAATAAAATTATATGGTGATTAATTGAGTCTGATTCCAATTCAGATGTAAACGAATATTTTAGTGAAAAATCAAAATATGATTTTGATGTCCGATTTTGGATGGACACGAAAATATTGAAAATTCATAATGGAAATGAATATGAAGTAGAGAGAAGTAGGTATACGCCATTTTAACTCGAACGGAATATTCTATCAATTTTATTCATTTTATAATGAATATCGAAAAGGTTTGAATTCAAAATCTAATATTTTAAAAATATTATTATTTTGATATTATTATGATATAGGAAGTTCAATTTTGATCTAAAATTTAAATGGAAGTTGGAATCATTTCTAAAACGAATTTATAAACGTTTTATAAAATACGTTTTAAATGGAAATCAATGAAATATATTATATATATTTAAATGGCCTGAATATAATGTCTCGCACAACGACCATTCGCAAATTTCGACCATTGACTTTGAATGGACATAACGGGAGATCCGACTGTTTGACTCTCCTAAAACTGGAACCATTGGGTTTGTATCGAAAAGATCTTTAGAATGAATATATGAGGTTTAAATTTGAACAGTTAGATTTCAAAATAAGTCCAAATCAATTTCAGAAAAGGTCGCTATGAGTGCAGTTCGGTGACCGATATTGGAAACCGACTGTAAGGGCCTTAATAAAATTATTAAAAATATGGAAAAATTATGTAAAATCATAATTAATGATTTGGACAGATTCTAGGTGAAATATTCCAAGTTTTGAAAAGATAAAAGATATTTTTGTCTGAGCGAACTAGTTAATAACTAGAATAATAATCCAATAAGTAAAATTAATAAATTGGATTGAGAATGGTTTTAAAAAATAACCAAAGTTTTCCAACGAATAAATTGGAATGGATATGAATGGAAATTATCTTCGGATATTTCGATATTGGACTCCGTAATTTTATGGATATTGTTATGGGAATTTGAAAAGTATAGATATCGTATTCCCAATATGATATATTTTGTTTTAGAATTTGATATTGAATATAAGCCGATATGATTTCTATTCAGAGCCTTGTATTTAATCAAATTGGATTTTGGATTTATCGTGAACGGTATCCTAAATAACATTGTTCTTAAACCCAGTGGAGAAAAGGATAATTTTTTAACTAAGATCTAATGAATTTTTCCAATTAATAAATATAATTGGAATTAAATGGTAGTTGATTTTGGGTTCATTGTGAACGATGTTTTAAATGACACTAGTTCTTAAACCCAATTAACAGTGAAGTTATGATTTCGAACTTATAAATCTATTAATAAAGAATAAATGGAATTTCCAAGGTGAAGTTTCCAATTTAATAAGTTAAATTGGAATTAAATAGAGTTCGATTTAGTGATAATCGAGATGAGCTTCTGTGAAGGAAGACCCTTACTATTTATGGAATTTAAAAGGCTTTGATGTTATTCTGTGTATAGTATTAGCCAGATGCGGAAATTTACTGATCATATTTCTATGAATGTTCCTTATTAAATGGAAGATGATTTTGGGTTTATCATGAATAATGTTTGAAAGACATTCGTTCTTTAACCTAGTTAAAGACATAATTAATTTCCCAAAAAGTTGAATAATCATTAAGTAATGATTTTTATGATTAAAACTAAGTTGGAATTTTAATGAATCTTTAATTAGATTGAAATGTGAATAAGGTAATTAAATTTACCGGATTTAAGAAAGGTTCGAGATGGGGTACCACCAGTTTTACTCCATGCGATAGTTAAATCTTTAATTAGATTTGAGATGGGAAATGGTAATTAATTTTATCGATAACACAGAGGGAGTTAGATATGGAGTACTACCGGTTTTGTTCCACGGGACGAATAGGTTGGGATTGGGATAACAAAATGAATGAATACTTTGGTAAGGCTCGTGATTCCCGACTAGTTTGATAAACCTTAATTTGGTTTAAGATTGTTAAAGGATAACAAAAAATCTTTCACAATGGTTTTACAGGAAAGATTTAAACAAGAGGTTTAAATGAATTAAATCTTTGATAAATGATACGACCCGAACTTCACTGTGAAGGAAAGCCCGAATTGCTTTGAGAACAAGACGAACCAGAACACAAACAAAAGAACATTTCATTGCTTATTACAACAATTTACATCAGAATACAAGAATATACAGAGTATGAATAAATATTACACATTTACTAAATATCAGAGATTTACAAGTTACAATGCAGCGGAAAATAATACAAAACATAACTGAAAGGAATATACGAATACAGAGCTTTCCGAATATTATTCCAGCTGTAAACCAGGATCCTGTGAATATAAATCTGCAAAACCAAAACTACTAGCTGCCCGTGTGGAAAATAGGGGCACCCAGAGTTTAGGTTAAAACAATAAACTCCAGGTCAGTCATGTGACCGGTGTGAGAACTAAAACAGTTATTTAAAACTTTACTTTAAGTCAGATATATCAAGGGACCACGCCGTATAACACGGAACGTGATTCCTCCCAAGAATACCAGTGCATATAACAAAACAGCGCAATGATTTTTGGAAAAATGAAGCTATTATAAGACCCAGGTCCCATCACACAATGCAACGCAAGCCAGAGGATAGGGTTTTCCCTTATAATAGCCAAACATGCTTGGTACGTTAAAACAAATCATTTGATACTATTATAAGTGCACAGTGTATAAAACAACTTCAAATATAAATGTATTAATCCTAGGCGGCATGGGTACCATATATTATGTCGCCAATACTAGGCTCTACAATCAAAACCGCAATTGTCACGTATTGGAAGTTGGATTTCCATCTGTGAACCAAGGCAAGGGATCGTCCTTACCGCTTCGAGACAATCTAGCCCATTTCTCAGGAACATCCGCATCTGCACCTTGGACCATCAGGGCCAGTCCACTCGATGTGGATTAAAATGCATGAACACTACATTTCCCCGCCCTATGGGGCGTAAATGAGCCAAATGACTCCATCGGCCCCGGATCGACCGATATAACTGAGGCGCCTCCTATCCAACATCCACATAAGTAAAATGCCAGGGCATGCAAAACGCTGTCACCACTCCTAGCTAGAAGGAAACGCATGCCCTCCCTGGAGCCCTCTCCCGTTTCTGGTCCACACCGGGGTGTGAGGCTCGCGAATTAATGCCACACAAAGCTACGCCACAAAGGCCGTGCTTTGATCATCAGCCACAAGACTCTGCTTTTCAACAGAAGCCTTGATCATTTGCATCTCAGCATGCCACACAGGCAATTCACGCTATGCAACCGATATCAATCACACAGAATGAAATCCGATGTCAGACACACATCCATTTACAAGTTCGTTCTAGGTCTGAACGAAACCGGAGGCACCTTATTCCTCCCCTGTATGCCCAATATAGAGGAGAGGCCCTCGCATATCCGTCGATCGCCAAGTACGTCTGGACGATCACCACTTATTACCTCGCCTTGGGTGTACAGCCCAATCAAGACATCAGTAATCATCCAAATGATGTGAAGACCTCCGGTCTTCAACCACCATCTTCATCCTCGACACATCGTCGAATCAGTTATTAAAAATGGGATAAACCGGGTCTTTATGAATAACTCGAGTATATTATAAACAAGTGCTATAAAAACACAACATACACCTCATTCCAATCCAGAATATTTCTTTATCCAAATATTCATATACTTTGGGAAAGGTTCCCATTAATTTTATCAAAGTTAAATTCTTTAAATTTATTCTTTAATCTTCCTTTGGATATCAATCTAATTAAAGATTCATTAAAACTCCATTTGGTTTTAATCTTCCCAAAAATCATTATTAACGATTGTTTAACTTGGGAAACCATATCCTGTCTTTAACTGGGTTAAAGAACCAATGTCATTTAAAACACGGTTCACGATAAACCCAAAATCACATTCCATTCCATCAGCCATTAACCATAAATTAGCAAGTGAACAATTCCCTAAGTATTAACCCCAAAGGCCGAAACCAACATCAGATCAATACCCAGGAAACCATTCTACTTAACTAATCTCCAGTTAGTTTCTGATTTTCTTAACTCCATTGGGTCTAAAAATAGTATTATTAAAGATACCATTCACGACAACCCAAATCACATTCCATTAATTACGGAATCTTCACGGAAAAACAAATCAATATATAATTGATATCAATTTCCATATCCAACCAACAATATAAATGGAATAACGACAACGCCTCTTAAATTCCATATGTATTAACAGTCTTTCTCCACAGGAGTTCACTTCGATTATTATCAATCGATTTCCATTCAATTCCAATTTAATATATTAAATTGGAAAACTTTACTTTGGAAAATCTCCTTTAAATCTTAACAAAAGATTTATAAATTCCAAATCACATTTCACTGTAAATCGGGTTAAAGAACGAATGTCGTTAAAAACACAGTTCACAATAAATCCAATTCACATTAGCCTTTAACCGTAAATTAGTAAGAGAACAATCCACTAAGTATTAACCCCGAAGGCCGAAACCAACATCAAATCAATACCCAGGAAACCATTCAACTTAACTAATCTCCAGTCAGTTTCTAATTTTCTTAACTCCATTCGGTTCAAGAACAGTATTATTAAAGATACCATTCATGACGAACCCAAAATCCAATTTGATTTTAAATACAAGGCTCTAAATAGAAGATATATCGACTTATATTCCATATCAAATTCTGAAATCAACCAATATCGTATTGGAAATAAAGATATATATATCTTTCAAATTTCCATAACAATATCTGTATAATCACGAATCCAACATCGAAATATTCCGAAGACAATTTTGATTCAAATCCATTTCAAATTTATATATAGGAAATTCTGGTTATTTTTAAAAACATTTCGAATCCAATTTATTTATTTTAAAAAATGTATGGATTATAATTTTAGTTCATAACTAGTTCATTTCGATAAAAATATATTTTTATCCTTTCAAATATGGAATTTTTCATCCCAATTCTTTCCAAATCATTTTTTCTGATTTTACACTAATTATTGATGTTTTTAATAATTTTATCAAGGCCCGTACAGTCGATTTCCACAAACAAGCATCGAACTGCACTTACAACGACCTTTTCCAAATTTGATTTAGACATAATTCCAAATCCAACCGTTAGATTTCCAATTTCAATTATTCGTTAGAAATCTCTTTTCGATACGAACCCAACGATTCTGGTTTTAGGAGAATCCGATGGTCATATCTTCTGAAATGTCCATTTGAAGTCAATGGTAGAAATTCGCGAACTGCTGCAGCGCGGCGCGTTCTATTCAGGCCATTATATTATATATAATATATATAATATATATTTCGTCGATTTCCATTTAAAGCATATTTTATAAATCATTTTAAATTTGTTTTCAAAACGGTTTCAACTTCATATTCAATTTCAAATCAAAATTGAATATTCCATATTATCGATATATAAATGATAGTATTTTCAAACCATTATATTTTGAAATCAATTCTTTTTCGATATTCATTATAAAAATGAATATAAATATCGTTCACGTCAAATGGCGTCAATCTAATCAACACGGCTTTATATATTTAAATATATTCGTGTCCATCCCATATCGGACATCAAAATCATCTTTTGATTCTTTTCTGAATATTATTTGAAAATATTCGTTATTCTAAAATAATTGTTATTTTAAAAGTGAAAATTAGGCACACATCCTTAAAAGTGAACTTAATTAGTCTCACATCCGGTGGTAAACTTATTATAAATTTAGTCCCTATTTTTAGAAAATTCAGTAAAAAAAAAATTGAAAAAATCGCGTAAATTCTTGTTTAAATAAAAAACATAAACGCTAAAAAATCAAATCCAAAAAACATCAAACAAGGCCTCAAAAACCAAAAAAACATTAAAAACAACGAAATTGCAGTTTAATGCGTAATAGTATGAATGTATTGTATTTTCCTGCATACATTTGTGCATGTTTTCAAAGCATGCATTTGCGCTTGAATTTTTTGCATATATCTATGTAAGTACTACGTAATATGGGCAGACAAGTGTGCATAAATTCACCTGCGTAAATATTAGTTTAAATTTCTGCAGTAAATACTTGCATATATGTGTGAAAGTATTTCAGTTAATTGCACACATGTATGCAAGTTTCGGTCCAAATTTTCTAAAGGAAGCATCATATGCAATTGTTGCATACATGTATGCAACTATTGGCTAAAGTTGCATACATGTATGTAACTTTTTTTTTGTTTGCGTGGACTTCCAAGAATATTTGCAGATTTTAGAATTTTTTTTTATGCTGTAGCGCCTAAAATTTTGGATGAAAATCAAAAAAGGCGGAAGTATTCAGCATGGCAGGCGCGGAAGGGAGAAAAAGAAGGAGCGGCACTAAAAACAGGGACCAGGATCATATTTAAAACATGACAGGGACGTGAGATGTATTTTAAACTGTAACAGGAACCTGTAAAAAATGCACCCATTTTAAAATATTCATTCTTTCTGTACTGGAATCAGACACAGTCAATTACCATATAATTTGATTATATGGATTCCATACAATACATGTATACAACAACGGTGATAAATCATCATCCATCATCCAAAGTGCATTCTACACTGTATAAGAATTAAATATAAATATTTAATGCTTATAACAGTCTGCCAACCAATCGATGGACATACAACTAATTATTGGGACTAGTGTATATCAAATATCATCCCAATACCTGTGTGGGGTTTCAAACAATCAAACACAGGTTTTATTTGTGCAGTTGGGCGATGTATAAAATTTATCGTCCCAATCAATATTAGTCAAACGTATGTACATAAACAAATCGTCCAATTTGTTTATGGATATTTATTTTATTCATATACACGTTAAAAATTATATTTTTAACTATAAAATATTTATTTCCATTCCATATCACACAATCAATTTTTCACAACACATCAATCAAACAAACAAGTCATCCATGGTATGTGGACGACAGGTGTCGGGTGCTGCTAAGCACCGTCTGCATCCTAGTATATATTTTAACTAGAAAATAAAATTAAAGTGAGAAGTTCTCACCTAGAAGCTAAACCAAACTCCGCGACTCTTCATATGTAGAAAATCTTCGTCGTGTTTCCAACGAGATTTGTTTCACACGGTATATGTTAAAAATCATATTTTTAACAACGCTACATGTGTAGAAAAGATTAGATTTTTACAATGCTATATATATAGAAAAGATTATATTTTTACTACGCTACTTTCTATATAAAAATTATATTTTTATATCGTTAACTTCATAAAAAAAATTGTATCTTTAAAACGATGTTCACATTCTTATTTAGCTTTCATATCTATAAAAATTGAATTTTTATCTAGCTTTCATGTCTATAAAAATCAAATTTTTATCTAGCTTTCATGTCTAAAAAAAATCGAATTTTTATTTCAAATTTATAAATATAAAAATAAACTTTTTATCTAACTAAAAATCAATCCTTTTTATATTTAAAATTCCAATCCTTATACATTTCAAAATCAAATCTTTATTTATAAAAATCTAGTCTTTCTAACTATAAAAATCTCGTCTTTCTTTATATAAAAATCACGTCTTTTTAATTTCAAAAATCAAAGCTTTTTGCATTCCAAAAATCTCAACTTTTCTATGCTAGAAATTCTACCTTTACATTGTTCAAAATCCTTTCTTTTCATTGGTTAAAATGTTATCTTTTCTATGACAAAAACATTACCTTTTCAATGTTAAAAATGTTATCTTTTCTATGACAAAAACATTATTTTTGAATGTTAAAAATGTTATCTTTTCTATGACAAAAACATTATATATTTTTCCTAAGGAAAAAATCATATTTTTAATTTATTTAAACCAATTTAAACACTTACAATGCTAAGGGGAGGGCGTAGGGGAGTTTTCCGGTCGAGGAGGCTCTGGTGGCCGCCCCTGAGCGTCGGCAGCGGGGCCAAGTGGTTTGGGCGCGGTTTCTTTGAGGAAGAGGAGAGAGAGGCTCGAGGGAAGGGGAATGGCCGGAGGGTGGCACATCGGGGTGGGGAAGCGGCGGCGTAGGTGGCAGGGCCCCCTAGGCGACGGCGGCGAGAAAAGAGGGGGGCGACGACGGTTCATCGATTTGTTTTTTTTTGTTTTTTCGATCGTGTTTTGAACGTGAGAGGGGGGGGGGGAAGGGGGGGCTGAGGGAGTAGTTGACCACGGTGCCCAATTTGACTAGGGTTTGACAAATCCAAGGGTTCATGTATTTATAATTTATTATATTATTTAATCCCAAAAAGTTACATAAAAATTCGAACTCCAAATCGAGCCCACCGACTGTTGCCCCTAACTAATTACCCCCATTCCGAACACAATAGGATATGTATCGTAAGCCAGTTCGGCTGTTACGACCAGTTTCCATCAAAATCTGTATATTGAATTTAAACGCACATTTCAATTTACCGGAGTCACATACTAACTTCAAAAATTCCCGAAAAATAAATCTGGCTATGTTTTGACGATACGGTCCTAACAAAACTAATTTCGTTGAATTTGGATACCGTTTGATAAATGGCCATTTTTTGGTCGATATAGATTGACTAAAACTGTCAAAACACGTTTTCTTTTGCCACGCTCACATATTGATTCAGAAAATTACGGTTTTTGGAATCTAGAAATAATTTGACATCCCAAATCCAACAAAAGTGGTTTCGTCGAAAACGGAGATCGTTTGCAAAATTTCCATTTTTAAGGGTCAAAATTCCATAGCGACTATTCTAAATTTTCAATTGGGCATAACTTTTTATTCCCGCTATGAAATTTCAATTTCTCGGATTAATTGGAAAGGCAATAGATTCTAATATTTTTGGTTTTGCCAAAATCCAGTTTATTTTGAATCCTGTACATTCATTTGAAATTTGAAATCGAATTTTCGAACTACCGCACCACTTTCAATTCCTTTTATAATTTAAAACAAATATTTATATTCTAACGTCGCTTCCAATAAATATATACATTCCAGTTCTATTCAAAATAAATTTCTCATCATTATTATTTAAAAATAATTCATTTTAAATATTCAAAATTCATTAAAATTGCCAAAATAAAATTTTCAAATTGGTTCGGATTTTCTGGGTTGTTACAATCTCCCCCACTTAGAATCTTTTCGTCCTTGAAAAGGAATGGAGCTGAAAGCTGTTTTACTAATCAACTCAACTTTCATTCTTTTCATTATGTCTTGTTCTTCAACTTTTTAGTTTCTAAGAACTTTTCAAATTTTCAAAAATTTGGCTAACACCCTAAATTTTCGAAAAATTTCGCCATAACCTCCCTGCATGGGAGCACCGGGAAAATCCCGAAATTGCCATACAGGCCTCTCTGATCCAAAAAGGAAAAGAAACAGCCAAGCGGCTAGCCAATCGGCTCATAAAATCATCAAAAACCCCAAGAAATTAGTAAACGTGTACCTATTTGTCGGGCATACAATTTTATTCCTCTTCTCTAGCACCCTTGCTATGACCTGTTCAATGTAAGTACATGTATATGCATGCAAATACGATAAATTTTCAATACAATTCACTAATTGGTTCAATTTGGCTAAAGGTTCAACATTTAATTAATCAAACAATAATCAAACAACACAACCAGCAATCAATTAGTTGATTATCTTTTCAAATTCATAACTTGGATACATAGTCAAAAAATCACATTTTTGGTGCCAAATCACAACAATAGACCCTATCTAGCTTTGGTTCTCACACCAGTCAGTTGGAAATATATAAATATCACACCTTCGAAATTCGGACACAAACTGCTGATCCTACGTAGTCATCAACAGAATCATCTCCGAGCGACTAGAGTGTAATTCTATATCTGTTCAGTATATTAAAACTTCAAATAAACGTGGATCAGACGTATATGCAAAATCTTTATATATTGGATTGTCCAAATCAATATAAAAATAATATTCAAATATGAATAATTGATTTAAATTTTCAAAACAAAAATCGTTTTCATTTTTATTTGAAAACAACACTCTTCACACTCGTTCTAGGATACTACTGATCCTATCTCTAATGAGTCATTCTCATTGGATATTACTAATCCAATCTCTGATGAATTCTTTCGTCTGGTTCTAATGTGTCTTGTTCTCGAGCTCTGTAAACCAGAGCTCTGATACCAAATTGAGACGACCCGAACTTCCCCGTGAAGGAAAGCCCGGATTGCTTTGAGAACAAAACGAATCAGAACACAAACAGAAGAACATTTCATTGCTTATTACAACAATTTACATCAGAATACAAAAATATACAGAGTATGAATAAATATTACACATTTACTAAATATCAGAGATTTACAAGTTACAATGCAGCGGAAAATAATACAAAACATAACTGAAAGGAATATACGGATACAGAGCTTTCCGAATATCATTCCAGTTGTAAACCAGGATCCTATGAATATAAATCTGCAAAACCAAAACTACTAGCTACCCGTGTGGAAAATAGGGGCACCTAGAGTTTAGGTTAAAACAATAAACTCCAGGTCACTCATGTGACTGGTGTGAGAACTAAAACAGTTATTTAAAACTTTACTTTAAATCAGATATATTATGGGACCACGCTGTATAACACGGAACGGGTTTCCTCCCAAGAATACCAGTTCATATAACAAAACAACGCAATGCTTTTTTTGGAAAATGAAGCTATTATAAAACCCAGGTCCCATCACACAATGCAACGCAAGCCGGAGGATAGGGTTTTCCCTTATAATAGCCAATTATTCTTAGTACGTTAAAACAAATCATTTGATACTATTATAATTGCATAGTGTATAAAACAACTTCAAATATAAATGTATCAATCCTAGGCGACATGGGTACCATATATCATGTCGCCAATACTAGGCTCTACAATCAAAACCGCAATTGTCACGTATTGGAAGTTGGATTTCCATATGTGAACCAAGGCAAGGGATCATCCTTACCCCTTCGAGACAATCTAGCCCATGTCTCAGGAACAGCCGCAACTGCACCTTGGATCGTCAGGGCTGGTCCACTCGATGTGGATTAAAATGCCTGAACACTACGTTTCCCCGCCCTATGGGGCGTAAATGAGCCAAATGACTCTATCGGCCCCGGATCGATCGATATAACCGAGGCGCCTCCAATCCATCATCCACATAAGTAAAATGCCAGGGCGTGCAAAACACTGACACCACTCCTAGCTAGAAGGAAACGCATGCCCTCCCTGAAGCCCTCTCCCTTTTTTGTCCACTGCGGTGTGCGAGGCTCGCGAATTAACGCCACACAAACCTACGCTACAAAGGCCGTGCTTTGATCATCAACCACAAGACTCTTCTTTTCAACAGAAGCCTTGATCATTTGCATATCAGCATGCCACACGGGCAATTCACGCTACGCAAACGATATCGCCAATTAAAGACTGACGGAGTGGAAACCAAAGTGAGAACTCCTTCTCATTCAATATTTTATCATGTAGTTGTTTTTGGAGTTCAACACACAAACTCCCACAAATCATTTAAATTTGAAAGCAATGTATGGATATTAACGACACTCGCATTTCATACTCCGCGGAACGCCACTTATGGTGCCGTAAATGGCATTGGGTAGTTGAGTATTTATTTATATGAATGATTTGGTGATTTATTGTTAGACCAAAAATTGGTTCTAACACCCAAATTAGCTGTGATTTTAATGAAATAGAACTAAAAAGCAACGAAGAACACACGATTTATAGTGGTTCGGCGCTAAAGAGCCTACGTTCACTTTCTATTTTTTTAATTGATGATTCGAATGCAAATACAACAATGATTCTCACTCAACTTCACAATTACAATGCATAAGCTCACTCAAATCTCTCAAAAATAGACTTTAAGAGATGATTTTGATCTGAATATGGTTATGAAATTCGGCTATGAAGGAAGTTAGAACTGAGAATTTTTCAATAGATCCTATCAAATGCCTCTTGATGGTGTATTTATAGGTGAAAAATCTCCTCGAAGTGGCTCCGGTTCGGAACTGCGTGGCACCCATCCCATAAGAGTCGGGTTCGTAGGCCTCCAGATGATGACAGCGCATCGATTTAGTGGGAGATCGTGGGAGGAAATGGTTGTGCTTGGTCCGAGTCTTGAGGAAATGTGTCTTGCAACGGTCACAGGCTCAGAAAAAAGAGGTTCGGATCGGCCGCCTCCGATTTGATCCGATGAGGCTATTTGCTTTCTTTTGGTGTCGCTGAAATACTCCTCCGGACCAAACCGATGTGATGTCTACATCTTTGATTTCTGCTTCTTTCCTGCGCTGGTTCCCTCCGATCCGAACCGGTTGATGGCTTTCCCACGATTAGCTCTTTGTGTAGCCTAGTTCACAAAGTAGGCTAACATTTTGCCCCCTTGAAGTACGCTCTTATTTAAGATAAAGTGTGCTTCGAAGTGGCTTACAAAACAGTCTTTGAATTAAAGCCATTGAATGATCGCTTCCATTTACTTGTTGAGACGTGCCACTTCATAAAGTCGTGCCTTTTGTTGCTTATATATATATCCATTAACCATATGAATTACTTTCTTCATTTTTAAACAACTTTGAGAGATCTTTTTAATGTCCAGTGATTCCTCCAGGTAAGCTTTTTCTTTATTTTTCCTTGAATTCAACCTGCATGCCAAGTCAATGTGTATAACCCTCTCGGTTCAGATTCCGACCCGAACGGATTTCTCTCTTGTATTGCTCAACACTAGATTAACAGTCCATAATGCATTTGTGGGCTTGCAACTCCGGTCCGAAAGGGGGTAAAAAGGATAGGAATACGATGGGTCAATATAAACACATATATAAACTCGCTGCCTATCTCCTTCCTCTTTCTTTTATTTTATTGCTCCCGTTTATCATATTTTATACCGAAACCCTATCTTTCAAAAACTCCAAAATTCTTCTCGTTAGTCCTCAAATCAAACCCATTGGTAGGTTTATAATCTCAATTATCTTAAAATAATCGATTTCCGTTTTGATTTGGGATCAATTTTGAGCGATTTGGTCGTGGCCTCTGCTCGGCTTCGACGCCGCGGCTCCCTTTCTCGTCGTCGTCGTCGTTGGTGGTTCTGCCACCTCCTCGAGGCGTTGGGGAAGGGATTTGGCATGGTAGGAAATATATAGGTCCATGAGGGTTTCGTTGCGACTAATTTCTTAAAAATAAACGGTTTTCCTTAGGGGAATGGGTTCGGTGTTAGTTAAGTGGAGTAGAGGATGGAGAGGGAGAAGAGGAAAGGAACTAGGATCGGTTCGGGTGGAGAAACGTTGGAGTGAAGGGAAGGGAAAGATGTTTACAAGACCGGATCGGGTCGGAGCAAAAAAAGCAAAAAGGGGAAACAAAGACTACCTGACCGGGTCGGATCGGAATAAGAGACAAGGAGCAGAAGAGGCATGATTATTCAAGTCAATCCGAACCGCTCTGAAAGCCTATGTTCGAACCGATCCGGTTTTACTTACTGGGTGAGAATGTATGCTTTAGACCGAAACATGACTTTGCCCCCCGATCTGATCCCAATACACATATCCGAACCGAACCGAAACAGTCCAACTCAATGTGCAAGAATTTATTTAACTGGATTAATCAATGCTTGGCGTAACCTTCAACTTGATGAACAGTTAGGATAGCACCTTACGAACATAACAAACATCAAGAACTATTCTGAAACATTATTACTCCTTTGAATCTTTACATCACGCTCTCATGTGTTTACTTTGCATCTTTGGTACACGTAGCACACACTTTAGTTCACATACACACGGGGGGTGCGGGCTATCTTACTCTAACTTATGTTATTACTTCTTCAGTAGTCTAGTGATCATGGTCGAGAGACGTTCATCTAGGTTAGCAAAGAAGATAGAAGTTGCAGAAACTTCTGAGAAATTTGCTCTTGATGACATGTCTTCTTCCTTAGACCCCGAATGGGACGATGAGGGCCCAGATTATGAAGTAGGAGCGCATAACAGTGAAACACCTTCTGATAGAAAAGTTTCCCTGGGCGATGAAGAGGAAGGAGGAATAGTAGATAATCGAGCTCCTGATGAGTTTGAGTCTGCCATTATACTGGAGTTACCCAAAGATTCTATTGAATCGACGATTGATGACGACAGACTTGTTCGAATATGTTTAAAGCACCGGATACTGAAAAGAGATACCCTGGTGCCATCGAAAGCTGATCATCCCCACAATCCTCTGGAAGGATTTATGGCAATTACCCGATTGATGTGTATGGTTGGGGCTATTCCACCATTTCCGCCTTTTGTCATTGACTTTCTGAGACAGATGCGGATTGCCCCCATGCAGTTACACCCAAACTCTTATGCTTATTTATATACCTTATACATAGCATACAGAGAGATTTTAGGGATAGAGCCTACCTTCGATGACGTCCACTTTTTTTATAATTTCAAGCATCGGACTCAAGAGACTCCTTCCTTCTCCTATTTTGAATCAGTTCCAAAGAGGAAAATTATTTCAGCTCCATTTAGCAGCAAGGCCGACGATTGTAAGCTCGAATGGTTTTATATCAGGCAACAGCCGGGGTGCGCCAGGAGATGGACCAAATCAAGTAAAGCATCGATTTTCTAGATCTAAATTTTGAATGCTTATGCTAACACATTAACCTGCTTTCTCTTTTGTTCGCAGTTGATAACCTAAAACAAATATCGGATCAATTGTACTTTGATCGGTTACATCGACTTCTCAATGGCGATCAAAAATTTCTAACCATCGACGAAGTTCTTAAGGATGAGTATCTCCATCATCACGGGTTACTATCCATTACCCGTAGCATAGGTCATGGGTCGGGTCCATATGTATACATCCCCCAGTGGACATTATTCCTGAAACGGGCGAGGCCTCGAAAAGTCCAACAATACCTCTTCGGACTTCACCTTCTCCATCTTCAACTCAAGACGACGAGTTAGTCAACATAGCTGAAAAGCACAGAGAAGGGTATACCGTCCCTGATGATGCTATTTCTCCTGAGAAGTCAACGTCCCCTAAAGAGCTGCCAACAGACGCTTCTCAAGAAGATGTCCCTACTACCGACGATCCCACATTTCAGGGTTTGGGAGATCTCCCCCTACCTGAAACCATCTATACTTCAGAGGACTTTGGCACAAATCCTTTAATTTTCACTTCTTCAGAGGAGGCTACTCCCGTGAAGGCCAAAGAGCCCACTCGCGCTGGCCTGGCTTCGGACTCGGGTTTGTCGGGGGGAATACCACTTAGGATGCACCCAACACAATAGCACCACACTTCAAAGCACTCACTTCTCATGTGAACACTGATTCTGAATTCCTTTACATTGTTGCGCAGGTACAATGTCTTGCCCCTACTATGATGTCAGGAAAATACGTCGTAGCATGTTTAGACCCCCTTCTGATGTCGAGCATGATCGCCGTGAAAGTCGGGGTAGAGAGGACAGAAGGCCTCATGATTCTTATCGGCCACACACCTCGCGCTCTCGCTCCCCCGTCCGGTCAGATCCAGATCGATATAAAAGCTATCAGAGTCATCGAGGAGAAGACACATCGCAACCCAATGACCAAACTTCTCCTCAAGACAAACACTGTCGGGAAAAAAGTCCACCGAAACATACTGATTCACGAGACAAACATAAGGTTTCTGAGAAGCGACCTGGAAAGGGTGATACAGCCATCGTGCCTACTATGCGTAGAGACACTGAGCTAACATACCGCAAACCTCCACCACTGGATGCTAAGTACAAAGTTAAGCAGGCATATCTGGAGAGGCAGTTCCCAGGCCATTATTTTGAAAATCTGGCTTTCTTACCTGCTCTCGAGCCTATTTCCTCAAAGCGGGCAAATGAGGCTAAAGCGAAGATTGACGCAGTCGAGAAGCAATACTCGGAGATGTTCAAGTATTCGCGTAATCTCTCCAGAATCATTCGGACTTTAATTACAGATGTTAATTTGATGAAAAAGACTGCAGACGCCGATGAAAAGGCCTTAAAATTTTTGGAGAAGGACCTTGAGGACACACAGGATCAACTTGTCATCACTCAACGAGATGCTAACAACTTCAAACAACAATTTGAGGAGTTACAGAAGCGTTATCATGACTTGCTGGAATCTCATAGTCAAGAGCGTTTGGAGTTGAAGAAACAAGCGAAGAAGCTAAGTCGGACAACATCAAAATGCAACTGGCTTACAATACTCTTGAGCAAGAAAAAACCGAGTTAGCGAGAAAAAATTCTGAATTGGAGAAACGAAACGCTGACTTGGAGTCCAAGTTAATGGAAGCCGAGAATAGGGCTGCCCTGGCTGAGGGGAATGTGGAAAATGTCATTAAGTCTGCTGAAGAGACCCGTAAACAGCTATCAGAGGCTCAGGAAGAAGTGCACGGTTTTGGCGAATTACTGATTGAATTCTTTGCGCACATAATTCGTCGCCGAAACATCTCTTGGATTAAAGACTATCCAACTACCTTAGTTCACCTATGGAGTCAAATCATTGAATGGGAGAAAGAGGAACTTAAGGTAGACTTCATCGACGAAGATAAACTTATGGAAAAGTATCTGAGAGATGACGAGCCGGCACGCCTAACCGAGGGGCGTCGCCTCATTGCCGCTGAGAATCAGATGGCCAAACAAAAGAATATCCTTGAGGCTGGTTCTTCTTCCACTACCGCTGAAACTTTGAAGTCGAGGGATATGATCTCGAGAACCCGGGGATCCCTCAGGCGTCTCTTTTATCTCCTATACCCGAATCAGCGTCAGAGACGGTAGTCACTCCAATTGAGGAACCATCGGATGGTATTTCGACCTTTTCACCTCAGTTCGTCAAGGCCGTCTCCACTTTTCACCATATGATTGGGCAATCGATGGAGGATCCTTTATTTTCTCCTGAGTTGATAATTGTTGCTTCTCATTCTGTAGGTGTTGAACCGATCAAGAAGACTGACATGCATCAGGGAACCACCACTAGGGTAAAATCCGTGGAAAAAACTCAAGGAGAATAGGATAAGGCTACCATCGTAGAGTCAGGATAGGGAGCCAAACTGTCTAAGGCCGACACTTCTCATGATGATGAGATGATAGATGCCTTGAAAGACGATGGTGGTAGCGAGGGGCTTGAAGAAGACCCTGATGTGACTATGATTGGGGACACAAAAAGTGCAGATGACGTCACTTTGGCTGAAATGAAGGCCGAACAAGACAAACGTATGCAGCTAAAAGTTGAAGACTTGAACCCCGAAATCCTTAAACCCCTTGCAATGGTGGATCCTGGATCAAGGTTAGTCGTTAAGCTTTCAACTAGGTCTATTACAGAGGAGCTTGCTAAAAAATCTTCTCTTGATTCCAGTGTTCCGACTCCTGGTAAAAAATCAACCGATTCTAGCACTTCGACTGCAGAGAAGAAAAGGCCGAAGCGCATTATGACTGATGCTGAAAATGAGGCTAAGGCTACTCATAAAGCTGCCAAAAAATCCTAGTTCGCTCCAAAGCCCAAATGACGGAGAGCTTTGTTTTATTTTGGCATTTAATTGGTCTGCAATTGTTGCAGCGAGTGCAACCCTCGCATTCTTTGCTTGATTTTCCTGTACAAACTCACGTGTTCGTAAATAATAATAATTTATTACCTACGATGTCTGATAGTTGTTAGTTTTGTACTTAAGTAAAAATGCAAGAGCATGTCATATTACAATTATATAATGAAGTCATTATTGAGGGGAATATGCGCACACATTTATGCCCCCAGTCAATCTTGGATAACTGAGCAAGAATTAATCAATATTGATTAAATTCAAAATTCAATTGCCCCCAATTCTCCGACGGGGCCATATTCCTTTCATCATTGATGCCTATTCTTTCTAGCATCTTTATACTCTCCTGTCTCATAACTAGGGTAGAGTATCGTTGAGGCGGTCTCTCATCTGGGTGCACCTTCACGCCTAAAGGGACGTCGTCTTCCCGTCCTTTATACTCTCTCTCGATTCTTGAGAGTAGAGTTAAGAATATTGTCTTCCCATTCTTTTATTTTGCAAACGATCATTTTATTTGTTCCTGCACATAGGTCATCTTCAACTTTCCAAATCTAACTTAGTATTTCGGGTTTCATAGTCACGATAGAATAATTGTTGAAGATAAAATAATGCATAAAAGTAAATGACACACGATATTTTTATAGTCGTTCAGCTAAGTCGTAGCCTACATCCACTTCATAATCCTTTGTTCACATAAACAGACTTTTTAAGGCAAGTCGTTCCTTTTTACATAGCTTATAAAAACAAAAGGGATGACATTTCATATCTAGCTCAGATATCGTCGTAAGTGCTGAGCATTCCAGGCTCTGGGAATCTCCTCACCGTCCACGGTCGTTAGCTTGAATGCTCCTGTATCAAGCTTCCGTTGGATGGTGTATGGCCCTTCCCATTTTGGACCCAATTGGGTCGAAGGGGGGAAGACTCATTTCAGTACTAGGTCTCCTGGTTCAAAGGTTTTGAAGCGAACTTTCCGATCATAATAACGCGCTACTTGATGTCGATGTCTCGAGGCACGCAAATTAGCTTCATCTCTTTTTTCTTCAATCATATCAAGAGATTCTAGGAGGAGTACTTTATTTGTCGTCAGATCATAATACGCAACTCGATAAGAAGGGAATTCCAATTCTACCAGGATCACTGCTTCTGACCCAAAGGAAAGTGAATAGGGAGTATGGCAGGTAGACGTCTTTAAGGTTGTCCTGTAGGCCCATAAAGCTAATGGCAACTCGTCTACCCATCTAGCTTTGGCCCGCTCCAACCGCTTCTTTAGAATTGATTTAATGACCTTGTTTATGGCTTTGACCTAGCCATTTGACTGTGGGTGAGCTACTGCAGTGTATCGTTTATCAATCTTATATTTCTGGCAGAAGTTTATGAACTCGATGTTGTCAAACTGCGTCCCATTATCGGTTATGATGGTCTTTGGTATCCCAAATCGACAAATAATGTTTCTGACCACAAAAGTGATCACCTTCCTTGCCGTGATGGTTGTTAAAGGTTCAGCTTCCACCCATTTTGTGAAGTAGTCCACGACAACGATCGCGTACTTAGCTCCTCCTCTGGTAATAGGTAACACTCCAATAATGTCAATTCCCCACATGGCGAACGGCCATGGACTTGCCATCGACTTGAGCTGGGTCGGAGGCGCTCTAGGAACTTTGGCGAATCTTTGACATCTATCGTAGCATCGTGAATAATCAGCCGCGTCTTTATTTACGGTAGGCCAGAAATATCCGTACCATAATACCTTCTTTGCTAAGGTTTGGCCCCCAGTGTGATCTCCACACTCACCTTCATGTACTTCATGGAATACACGTTTAATGTCATCGTGTGCGATACAACGTAATAGGGGCATTGAAAACCCTTGGTGATAAAGGACGTCGTCCTGTAAAACGTATCTTGCAGCCTTGCATCTTACAGCTCGTCTTTCGCTTTTTTCAATGGGAGGGTCTTGAGAAAATTCTTAATCGATGTCATCCAGAATTCTCTCTCTGGTTCAACTTCCAAGGCTAGCTCTGCTTCCATTAGGTCGAAACTCGGTGATTCCAACACCTCTATCAGAACCATTTCAGTTTCTTTAGGATTATCAGAACTTGCTAGCTTCGCCAGTCGATCTGCTTTCTGATTTTCCGCTCTTGGAATGTGTGTTATGCTATAATGCTCCAAACCTCCCAACAACTCCTTTACCTTTTTAAGATAAGTAATGAGTCGAGGTCCTTTAGCAGCAAATTCTTCCCGAACTTGGCATACAAGTATCTTGGAATCGCAATATATATCTAGTGTCTTCACTCCCAATTCTTTGGCGAGTTTCAGCCCGGCAATCAGGGCTTCATACTCGGAATCGTTGTTAGTAGCAGCAAACTCTAACCGTAATGCATATAAATAGATCGTCCTTCAGGAGTTATTAAAACAACCCTAGCACCGGACTTTCGATCATTCTTGGCTCCGTCCGTATATAGTTTCCACAGACTAAGCTCTAACTCTCGATCCAAAGTAACTACCTTGTCACCCACGGTTTCCTCTTTAGGAATTGTAAATTCAGCTATAAAGTCAGCCAATGCCTGCCCCCTTATTGATCTTTGTGGCTGAAAGTTCAAATAAAATTGACTCAGCTCAATATTCCATTTAAGTAACCGCCCCGATGCTTCGGGTTTCTGCAACACTTGTCTTAAAGGTCGAGCGGTATATACAACTATCGGGTGTGCCTGAAAATAAGGGTGAAGTTTGCGGGAAGCAATCAAGAGGCTATAAGCAAGCTTCTTTATCTTCGGATAATTACGTTCTGCAGCGACTAGTTTTTTGCTTACGTAATATACAGGTTTCTGGACTTTATCCTCTTCACGTACTAATGCTGTGCTGACGGCATGAGATGATACCGCCAAGTAGACGAACAAATCCTCATGTTCCATAGGATTTGATAATATTGGAGGCTTTTCTAAGAAGTCTAATAGATTTTGGAACGCCTCCACATAGTCGGGAGTCCACTCAAAATTTCGCATTCCCCGTTTTATGAGATCGAAGAAAGGTACACATCTATCTGTAGCTTTGGAAATAAACCTACTCAATGCAGCAACTTTTCCAGCCAAGCTTTGAACGTCTTTGATCTTGCGTGGTTCTTCAATGTCCCTTATTGCTGCTATTTGGTTAGGATTTATCTCAAATCCTCGAGAACTCACAATAAACCCCAGGAATTTTCCAGATGCGACCCCAAATGAACGTTTTAGGGGGTTTAACTTCATCCCGTACCTTCGAAGAATATTAAACATTTCAGCTAAGTCCCTTGTATGATCGGAAGACTGTTTGGACTTCACAAGCATGTCATCCACATAAACCTCCATGGTTTTCCCGATTTGATTGTAAAACATGCGGTTGAGTAGGCGCTGATACGTGGCTCCTGCATTCTTTAACCCAAATGGCATCACCACGTAACAATATAACCCCAAGTCTGTGATAAAGCTTATATGCTCTTGATCTGGTATGTGCATGGGAATTTGATTGTACCTGGAATAGGCGTCCATAAAGGATAAAAGCTCATGTCCAGCCGTCGAATCTACTAGTTGATCAATTCTGGGGAGAGGAAAGCTATCCTTCGAGCAAGCCTTGTTCAAATCAGAAAAGTCGATACACATTCACCACTTCCCGTTTGACTTTTTGACCAGGACAGGATTCGATATCCAGTCGGGATATTTCAAATCCTTAATGAATCCATTATCTTTTAATTTCTCTACTTCTTCTTTTAAAGTTGCTGACCGCTCTGGGCCTAACATCTGTCTCTTCTGCTTGACTGGTGGGTGCTTTGGATTAATACACAAAGAGGGGCTCATGATGGTAGGCGAAATCCCACGCATGTCAGCGTGAGTCCAGGCAAACACACCCAGATTTGCCTTTAAGAAATCATCCAATTCCCTCGCTCTAACTGGATCCAGTTGCGAGCCGATCTTTAGTCCTTTTGTTGGATCTGTTTCATCAATAGGTATATCTATTGTTATTTCGTTGGGAGTTGCTTTCCTGTCCCCGGGTTCTCTATCTCTCTGGGATCTATATCCTCGAGCACGTCTGAGGGTGACTCTCTTGGGGCATGACCACTTAATTGCTATGTTGAGGCCTCCTTTGGAGGGGTGGAATCGTCCTTAGCTTCTATATTCAACCACTTCATTAACATCTTTAACTCCGTCATGTAACAAGCTTGTCCCGTAGCTTGGTCGCCCCTCATCACCCCAACTCCTGAGTCAATCGGGGATTTAAGGAGCAAGCGCCAAGGTGCAATACATGCCCTAAATTCAGCAAGGGCCGGTCAGCCTAGGAAGTCATTGTAAGGCGACTCCACATCCAAAACTACAAATGGTAGGATCCTTACTCTCTGGCGATCTCCCTGCCCTAGTGTGACTGGCAGTTCCACAAAACCCATCGGAGTTGTAGATGCTCCGTTAAAGCCACGTATCCATCCTTCACATGGGTTTAAATCTTTTTCTTCAGGTCTCATTTGTTCGAAAGCTTTCTTGAAGAGGATATTGACCGAGCTCCCTTTGTCCACTAACACTTTATGAACTAAAGCAGGGCCAATTGTTGTGGTAATCACTAGTGGATCGTCGGTTGGAGATTGAACTCCGGAATCATCTCTATTGCGGAATACGACGTCGTCTGACATCGTCTTTTGTTGTTTTACTGGAGTAACGCCTTCGAGGCTACTGCATTCTCCTACCTCAAAATGCTTGGCGACGTTGACATACTGGTCCATTGCTTTTGAAACTACGACCAACTAAGTGAGGTCCGCCTATAATAGTATTAATGATGACCCCCTTACCTTTTTGCTGAGCTGTGGGTTTTGAAGCAGGCTGGTTGTGGTCCGGGGCTTGTCCCCCTTGCCCCCTGTCCCTTGGGGCGACCTTGTACTCGTATAACTTCCCTTCTCGCAACAACCTTTCGACGATATCTCTCAAATGATGGCATTCATTGGTGGAATGACCGTGGGTACCATGAAACAAGCAAAACTTTCCTGTTGCAATCTATTTCTCAGTGGAGTCTCTGGGTGGTGGTTTTTTGTACTGCAATATGCTATATGTATCTAAATAAATATTCTCCAACGTACCATTTAATGGCGTATAATTTTCAAAAGTCTGGAATCTGGGTCTTTTTTTAGAGCTATTCCCTCGGTTTCTGTTCCTTCTATTGTCGTTCCCATTTCTGTTGCTATTACCCCCACTCTGGTTGCCAACATTTACTTCCACCTTCCCTGAACTGTCACCAGATTGTTTCACAGCAACGTTACTCTGGACACCTTCCTTCGAGGCCCCTTCGAACTTTCTCTTCCGATTTTCCTTAGCTTCTTCTCGCCTTAAGCGGATATTAGCTTTTTCATAGAACAATTCTCTAGTAGGAGGTGGTTTTCCAGACAAGTAATCCCCGAACTCTGTGTCAGGATCTACCCCTTCTATCAAGGCCATCAGGATAGTGAGCTCATGGGGATCACTAACTTCGGTAACGGCCAGGTTGAAACGATCCAAATATGACTTCAAAGATTCTCCTGGGGCCTGTTTAATCCGTGACAATTCTATGATGCTCTTGGACTTTCGGGAATGGAGTCGAAACTGATTCATGAAGCGCTCACTCAATTCTGTGAAATTTGATATCGACCGAGGGGGGAGTCGGGTGAACCACACTAATGCTACGTCTTCAAGATAGATTGGAAAAACTTTGCATTTTACAGCATCTGGGGCTGCTGCCGCGTTCATGAACCATGCATACCTCATCAGATGCTGCCATGGGTCTGTTCTTCCTGAATATCGATCCATTTGAGGCAAGTTGAATCGCTGAGGTAACTGGAAATCCAGTATGTCATCTGTGAAGGGGGTATGACTTCGCTCAATGCCCCAATCTTCATTAGTATACCGCCGGCTTTCGGACATAATCTGGCGCACCATTGCCCATACATCGGCATTTGTTAATGTCTGCACAGGCTCTCTAGGTCTAATGTTCGAATTACCCCTGGGTTCCTGATCAGGGGATAACCTCCTGTTTCTGGCGGCAGCTACTCTACGTTGCTCTCTGTGCTCCCGGTCAATCTCAGGAGGTAGAGGTTGGAGAAGCTATTGCTGCGTGGGTTTGGTAATATTAGGATCCCTGAGTAGGACGTGGGATCCGCACATGGGTAGCAACATAGGTTGTTGCAGGCTCGGGTCATCAGGGCCCAATACACGAGCGACGTCTTCTTGGGATCCTAAAGATCCAAAAGTCAATTCATCGAGGTTCTGAGGTCGTTCAAGCGGCCTTCTCTCGCGAGGGCGTTCCTCGTCCGAAGAAGATGAATCATCTATAGCAAGGCGGCGTGTTGGGGAAGGAGCCTTCTGCCTCCGGAGCTCCTGTAGTTCTCTACCCATAGTGATCATGTTTTCCTGCATGCGAAGGCTGTCACGCCTTTGGGCTTCCAATGCTTCTTTAGTGCTCTGGAGCATGCCAAGAAAACGTGAAAAGTCTCCCTGGGTAATGGGTGCAGATGGATCAGGCTGAACATTAGTCATCGTGGCTGGAATTAGAGCGTTGGAGGGAGCTCGAGTAGAAGTTCCAGCTTCATTCTGGTTCGGATTGGATCGGTTCACAGTGGCCTGGTCGGGGTGGTTCGGATGGAGAGAGTGAGTGCCCTCGACTTCATTAGACCGGATCGTATCGGTGCCTTCCATCCGGTTTGGATCGACGCCTTCCATCCGGTTCGGATCCTCCTGATCAGAGCGGTCTGCTCCAGAGCTTTGAGCGTGTGACCTCGTTAACACGATGGCTTGCTGATCTTCTCTAGCATCGTTTCCCCTAGCGCCTTGCACTTCTTTTCCTTTGGTCTTAGCCATGATACTCGATTCTTCAACAGTTAGTCAATAAGTACTGAAAGATGTCAGAGACAAAGGATTAACTTCTTTGAACTTGAAAGTCCAAATAATAGAATGATAATCCCAAAAAGGCTGAGAATTCGAAGGTCTCTCAATGAAAGCACCAAAATATTAGACCAAAAATTGGTTCTAACACCCAAATTAGCTATGATTTTAATGAAACAGAACTAAAAAGCAACGAAGAACACACGATTTATAGTGGTTCGGCGCTAAAGAGCCTACGTCCACTTTCTATTTTTTTAATTGATGATTCGAATGTAAATAAAACAATGATTCTCACTCAACGTCACAATTACAATGGATAAGCTCACTCAAATCTATCAAAAATAGACTTTAAGAGATGATTTTGATCTGAATATGGTTATGAAATTCGGCTATGAAGGAAGTTAGAACTGAGAATTTTTCAATAGATCCTCTCAAATGCCTCTTGATGGTGTATTTATAGGTGAAAAATCTCCTTGAATTGGCTCCGATTCAGAACTGCGTGGCACCCATCCCATAAGAGTCGGGTTCGGAGGCCTCCAGATGATGACAGCACATCGATTTAGTGGGAGATCATGGGAGGAAATGGTTGTGCTTGGTCCGAGTCTTCAGGAAACGTGTGTAGCAATGGTCACAGGCTCAGAAAAAGGGGTTCGGATCGGCCGCCTCCGATCTGATCCGATGAGGCTATTTGCTTTCTTTTGGTGTCGCTGAAATACTCCTCCACACCGAACCGATGTGATGTCTGCGTCTTTGATTTCTGCTTCTTTCCTGCGCTGGTTCCCTCAGATCCGAACCGGTTGATGGCTTTCCCACGATTTGCTCTTTGTGTAGCCTAGTTCTCAAAGTAGGCTAACATTTGTGTATTGTGATTGTGATGATTAACGTATTAAAATAATGTTAATATTATTGTGGTAGTTGAAATTAAAATTATAAATATCCATTTATAATTTAAAAAGTTAAATTGGAATAAATATTCATTTACAAGTCGGACGACTTGTTTATATACACCTATTTATGTGATATCGATTGGGGCGATAAATTTTACACATTGCCCAACTTCACAAATAATAATCAGTGTTTGTTGGATGAAAACCCCGCACAGGTATTGGGATGGTATTTGACATACACTAATCCCAATTGTTTACTTGTTTGGCAATCCATGGATTGACAAACTGTTGTAAGCGTTATTTATTTAATGCTTATACAATTGTAGAATAAACTTTGGATGTTGCTCGAATGTTTAATGATTGCTTATCATTATTGTTGAATACATGCAATTATGAAATCCATATAATTAAATTATATGGAAAATCGTTGAGTCACATTCCAATTCGGAAATAACGAATATTTTAAAATAATATTCAGTGAAGAATAAAATTATGATTTTGATGTCCGATTTTGGATGCACACAAAAGTATATAAAAATATGAAGCCATGTTAAGTATAGAAACGCTATTTTTAACCCGAATGGGTTTATCGGTCGATTTTATTTATTATAAAATAATATTGAAAATAATTGATTTCAAAATCTGATATTTCGAAAATATTATCATTTTAATATTATAATGATATGTAATATTCAATTTTGATTTAAATTGAAAAATGAATTTGAAATCATTTTAAAATGAATTTATAAACGATTTATAAAATACATTTTGAATTGAGATTGACGAAATATATATAATATATATCAAATGGATAGAATAGAATGCGCCACACAGCGACCGTTCACGAATTTCAACTATTAACTTCGAATTGATGTAACGGGAGATCCGACCGTTGGATTCTCCTAAAACCGGAACCGTTGGGTTCGTACCGAAAAGAACTTTCAAATGAATATAAGAGATTTAAATTTGAATGGTTGGATTTCAAATTATGTCCAAAACAATTTCAGAAAAGGTCGTTATAGATGCAGTTCGGTGGCCGTTATTGGAAACCACTGTAACGGCCTTTATAAAATTATTAAAAATATGGAAAAATTGGGTAATATCATAATAAATGATTTGGAAATATTTTGGATGAAAAATTCCATATTTGAAAAGATAAAGTATATTTTTATCTAAATGAACTATTTAATAACTAGAGTAATAATCCAATGTTTTAAAATAATAAATTGGATTGAAAAGGGGTTTTAAAATAACCAGAATTTTCCAACGAATAAATTGGAATGGATTTCGAATGGAAATTATCTTCGAATATTTCGATATTGGATTCTGTGATTATACGGATATTGTTGAAGAATTTGGAAGATATATATATCATTATTCCCAATACGATATTTGTTGGTTTCAGAATTTGATATTGAATATAGGCCGATATAATTTCTATTCAGAGCCTTGTATTTAATATCAAATTGGATTTTGGGTTTGTTGTGAATGGTGTCTTTATTAACACTGTTCTTAAACCCCGATGAGAAAAGAATAAATCTTTTAAATAAGATTTAGAGAAGTTTACCAATTAATTAATAGTTAATTGTAATTGAAATGACAGTTGATTTTGGGGTTTATTGTGAACGATGTTTTAAATAACATTTGTTCTTTTACCCAATTTACAGCGAGGAGATGATTTGGAATTTATAAATATTTTTATTAAGATTTAATGGAAATTCTCCGAATATAAGATTTTCCAATTTAATATATTAAATTGGATTTGAATGTAATTCAATTTGGTAATAATCGAGATGAGTTTCTGTAAAGGAAGACCGTTAATATATTTGGAATTTAAAAGGCTTCGCCGTTATTCCATTTATATTATTACTCTAATACGGAAATTTATATCAATTATATATATTGATCTGTTTTCCATGAAGATTCCATTTTGATGGAATATGATTTTAGGGTTTATCGTGAACTGTATTTTAAATGAAATTGGTTCTTTAACCCAGCTAAAGACAGGATTAATTTTCCTAATGTTGAATAATCATTAAGTAATGATTGTTGAGATTAAAATCAAAATGAGGCTTTAAGGAATCTGTAATTAGATTGGGATGTGAATGAGGTAATTAAATTTATCGAATTCATGAAATGATCGAGAATGGAGTACCACCAGTTTTGTTTCAGGCGATAGTTAAATCTTTAATTAGATTTGAACGTGAAATGATAATTAAATTTACTGATAACACCGTGGGTGTTAGATATGGGGTATTACCTGTTTTTCTCCATGGGATGATTGGGTTAGGATTGGAAAAATAAAATAAATGATTACTTCGATAATGCTCGATAATCCCGACTAGTTGTATAAACCTTAATTTGGTTTGAATTGTTAATGGATAAGATAAAACCTTTTGAAAATGATATCTAAAGGAACAATAAAGAATAAATTTAAAAGAATTTATCTTCGATAAAACTAATGGGAACTTTTCCCTAAAAATAGGAATTTTTGAATAAAAGAATATTCTGAGTTGGAATGAGGCGTATGATGTGTTTTTATAGCACTTGATTATTGGTTATAAAATACAAGAGTTATTCGGAAAGACTAGGTTTATCCCATTCTAAATAACTGACACGGCGACTAAAAGTTGACGATGAAGACGGTGGTTGAAGACCGGAGGTCTTCACAGCGTATGGATGATTATTGATGTCTTGATTGGGATGTACACCAAGACCAGGTAATAAGTGGTGATCATCCAGACGTACTTGGAGATCGACCGAATATGCGAGGACCTCTCCTCTGTATTGGACATATGAGACGAGGAATAAGGTGCCTCCGGTTTCGTTCAGACCTAGAACGGACTTGTAAATGGATGTGTGTCTGACATTGGATTTCATTATGTGTTGATTGATTTCTATTAAATATATATCTGTTTGGCCGCGGAGAATTTATTCTCTTGCTTAACACCCTTCTCTAAGACATATGAGGTTAGAGGTTATAGATTGATAAACATCAATTACATGGCGTGAATTGCCAATGTGGCATTCTAAGATGCAAATGATCAAGGGTTTTATTGAAAAGCATAGTCTTGTGCTTGATGATCAAAGCACAACTTTAATTAGCATAGCTTTGTGTATAGCGTTAATCCGCGAGCCTCACACCCCGGTATGAGTCAAAAACGGGATAAGGACGGCAGAGAGTGCATTGCGTTTCTTTCTAGCTGAGAGTGGTGTCATGGTATGGAGCCTAGACATTTTTACTTATGTCTATGATGGATTGCGAAGCGCCTCGGATATGATTGGTCATCGTACTGACCATTTTGGAGGTCTGATAGGACCGAGAAACGTATTATTCAGGAATAACCAATCCATTAAAATATGTGTGGACCGGCCCTGCTGCTAACCAAGGGTTTCCCGTAGGTGTGATCCTGAGGCATTTGCTAGAGTGTCTCAAAACTGGTGAGGATGATCCCTTGCCTCGACTCATGATGGAATTCCAATTTCCAATACGACAGCATTCGGTTTTGATTATAAACCTATATGGAGACATAGTAAATGGTAGTTATGCTATTTAGGATTGATACATTTAGATTGAAAAGTGTTTTAAACCAACTAGACACTAATTGTAATATCAAAATGATTTGTTTTAAACGTACCAAGCATGTTTGGCTATTATAAGGGAAAACTATATCCTCCGGCTTGCGTTGCATTGTGTGATGGGACCTGAGTCTTGTAATAGCTTCATTTTTCGAAAAGCATTGCGTTGTTTATTTCAAACTGAGATTCATGTGGGGGTAAACCCGTTCTGTGTTATACGGCGTGGTCCCGTGATTTCCCAACTTTTAAAGTAAAGATTTAATAACTGTTTTAGCTCTCACACTAGTCCCATGACTGACTCGGAGTTTATTGTTTTCACCTAAACTTTGGGTGCCCATATTTTCCACACGGGCAGCTTGTAGTTTTGTTTTTCGTAGATATTTCTTTTCCCAGGATCCTGGATTACTGCTGGAGCTATATTCGGAATGCTTTGTATTTCATTCAGTTGTGGTTGTAGATGATTTCTGCTGTACATTATACTCGTGTACTACTTTCCGTTGCTTTGTAATTTTAATATCAGATATTTTCTGCTGTATATTATTTGAACTCTTATATATCCTTGTACCCTGATGTAAATTGTTCTAATAGCAATGAAATGTTCTGCTGTTTATGTTCCGATGCATCATGTTCTCAAAGCAATCCGCTGTTTTCTGTCTCTTCGGAGATCGGGGGATTTCAGATCATTCCAAAAATGTAAGACAATGGCTGATGATTTGGGAATTTAGGGTTATGGTTAAAGTGTTTATATAGAGAAGATTTTTAATTTTTTATTTTAAAGTGACTAACGATATTTTATTGAAAACGACTAACGATATTTTTATTTATTATATTTTAATTCATTCATGCCTATCGCCATTTTTAATCGACATTAATTCATTTACATGATCACTTACGAACTCCATTCACGAAGAAAATGGACACCATGCTATTATTTGACATTCTGGACCTAACTGAAACTTGTTTCATCGAAATTCAAGTCCGTTTGCAAAAATGGCACTGGTTTGAGTCTTAATTATCGATTTATTTACATTTTGATTTTCGTACGCTCACAAAGTAACATTGATTGGCGCGAAACTTAAAATCTAGAAATAATTAGCTATTGCGGATTTAATAAAATTAGTTTACTGAAATCTGAGGTCATTTAAATAATGTCACTTTTTAAAGGTCTTAATTAACTTGAAATACATCGATTTTGAAATACCTTAATAAAATAATAACAAATTGTTATGATCATATATATATATATATATTCGAGTAGAATTTCATATAGTTTTGTTGCTACCAAATTCAACACTAAAACCTGCTGTCGGTGAAGGGGTATCGGCCCGCAACCAACTCAAGAGAATGATCCGAAAGCATGGAGCCGACATCAGGTTGAAGCCGAAAGCATAAAAGAGATGGTTTGGTCAATAGGCTATCAACACCAACACAAAGGAGGAAAGGTTGGTATCGATATGAAAGGTGACAGCAACAAAGCATTGTCGACATATCGAATGGAAATCTAGCAAGAAAAGAAGAGTAGAACCGGAAGCCAATGACCCGAGACTCAAAACCAGGAGTGAATTCTATGTTGTCCAAAACATGATAGGAACTACCAAGACAGTTAAAATGAGACAAAAGGGCTATCGGCACTAATCAACTTAGTGTCGATACAGAAGAAGGTAAAGACGTTAGAGCCGTAATAAACAGAACAATGGGAAAACATTTTGAAAATTAACTACTGGAGTCAAAGCTTGTTGGCCCCCGAAAGATAGCTTCGAAAGCCATTAGGGGAGATACCGAGAACATGCTTCCGCAAGTCTATGACCAATTCCAAAGGTCCACCAAAAGTGAACCGAAACTTAGCTATCCACACTAACGTGCTTAGTGTCGATACCGAAAGGGATAATGGTTTTGAAGTCCTAAGAAACGAAAGCACAAGAGTAATGATACAATAGTTCGAAGCTGAAACAAGAGCTTGTTATCGAAAACTGAGAGTTGCTCCGGAAGCTATCCATACCAATGGATTTGGTATCGATACATATGAGAAGCAGCATCAAATTTAAGCTCCTAAAGCCGAAATCGATACACTGAAAGAAAGGTCAGAGTCAATAGCAATGTTGAGAAGAAAAAAGGCAGCCGAAGCTGAGACAACTGGAACCAAAAGGTGTAGAGCGATCGACACCTTGATGCCGCATCCGAAAGGATCTTCTGCTGGGCCGATGGCACAAGGTGACTCGATTTGTCTATAAATAAAACCCCAAAGGTCACATTTTGGGGGACTTCTTGATTGCCCAATCTTGTACTCATTTCTTATAGAGTAACTCTAATTTCTAAATAAATTTGGGGATTTCCTTTGTAAACACTTATGTAGTTAAATCAATGAGAAGTAAAGAGCGAATTGGCACTTATCACAATTTCAATTATTTACCTTTCTACTTCTTTCGTCCACTTAACTATGCTTTCTCCATGGCAAAGGCTTCATTCCATAGCCTTATCGTTAAGCCCATATTGCCGAAATACCCCTCTACAAGCTGTTAACCTCCTAATTTCTGTTGCACTTAGGGAACCCTAATCCCAAGTTAAATATTGGTTGTTGAGTTTTACAAGCATGATACTCACCCCTTGAGGGAAACTAACTAATCTTCGGGATCAAGACCTTGACATTAAGGAAACAACGAACTAACTCAAGCATGTAGGAACCAAATAGTCTCCGACCTCCAATTAGGTCCACATCCTCAGACCTATTTCCGGTGTTTACGAAAAATATCATTAACGTTTTGGTACTAGAAGGAGGGCTTGAACCTCCAACCTTGTGGTTAACAGCCATATTACTAACTATGTTGTTCCGTCCTGGATTGGACTAAGCTTTAAAGATGAAAGATTATGGGCAAAGGGTCCCAATAAGAATCTTCCGGATCTCAAATGGCTATGTCAGATATTACTGACCCGAGAGTAATGGAAGAACAAAGATTAAGAATGGAAGCCTTGCGAATAATCAATTATAAAAATGAAGTTGAACAATACGATTTTGATTATCGGAGTTACAACCCTTTCCACATTGGACAAATCCCAACCTTGGCCCTAATTGGTTATACATTAAAGGTGTATAACCGATTCTCTTACATAAAAAAGGTAATCCAGGAGCAAACTGAGGGAACGACATTCGAACAAGGAATAATGAGAGACTTCAACTGTTTTACTTCCAAATGGACTAAATGAATAGCCCTTCAGTGTCGAGACACTATGAAAAGAAGGATCGAAGATATGGATGAAGTATTACAGCTAGGTAACTAATCCCAACGACAAAGGGAACAATCTGTGCCAAGCTTACCGAAAGGTTGTTACCTTACCGCTTCAATGGAAAATATCTACTTCCTAACTAAACATGAGCTTAATTGCAGGCCATCGTCAAAGAAGAAGCCCAATACGAAAGGAAACTGGGAGGGCCTTACGATCACTATCATATGATGAATGGATATGGAACCAATCACTGTACAGTTCTCGAAGGAATGATTAACAAATTCTTTAATCAGGGCCAATTGCAAGACTTTGTAAAAGAATCGAACTAAGTCCAACAAAAACCTAACCAAAAAGGAGTACCTACATAACTAAGGGTATGTAAACACTCTCAAAAACTGGGACAACCCAAAATGGGTCAAATGAATAAATGGATAGAAACCCATTGTTGGAGAATGGAGTTTTGATGATAACAACCATATTTCAATTAATATTGATTATAAAATATATACTAACATTTTTTTCAAGAATATATATATATATGTATATGCAGGATTAATATACGGGAATTAATATTGAAGATTGTACAGTTTTAAAGTATTAAGAAATTCAGAATTGAGAGGAGATTCAAGACTCATGAGTAATCAAGTTATCAAGAGTTCAAGACAAATATAGTAATAGAGTCGAGTTAATATGTAAGACTCTTAAAGCACTCCAGGTTCAAATTCAAATTTTGTTTTTCAAAATTCTAATTCTAATTTTAGATTGTTTTTCTATCTTACTTATGATTTCAAATATAACTTTTAAAGTTTATATAAGTTTTTATATATTTATATAGTTATATACTTTTATAGTTTTTTATATATATACTTTTAAACGTTATAATTTTATAAATATGTTTATATAATTCATATTTATGTTTTCATATGATTTTATACTTTATAATACTCATTTATATCACTATGTTTTAATTCAAGAATTTCCAGAATAACATATATAATTAAACACTTGAAAATGTTCAAAATTCAAATAGTTTAAGTATATATGTCGACATATATATATATATATAGGTCGACATACAACTGTCATTTTTTCAATTTTCAAAGGAAGTGTCTTTTCAATATTTGTAATGTTCCAGAAGTGTTGCAACCTTTCAAATCTTATAAATAGGGGTTGAATTCGAAATTTTTAACCATTCTTCTTCTCCATCTTCACCCCTCTTCATCCCACCATTAATATTTCAAAATTTCTTGATTTCTACACTTATACTTTGTCGATTTCTACTCTAATTATATAAAACTTCTTCTCTTCTCACTCTCTACTCATTACTCTCTAAATTGAAGTGCTATTGAAGAGTTATAAGGCTATTGAAATCATTTGGGAAGTGTTTGGGAAAGGGTGTGTTCTTTGTAGCCTTGAAACCAAGGAAATGGAGTGGTGGTAATCTTATAGCTTTGGAATCAAGAGTGGTTGGAGCGATGTTAAGCTTGTAGCCATGAAATCAAGGGGACTGTACTTGGATATTGACACAGTAATAAAACTTTGTGTGATCCAGCATTGCAATGGATTGGACGTAGGAGTAATCCGAATTAGTATAAAATCCGGTGTGTTCTTTCCTTTTTCTGCATTTTTATTTTTGTTTATTTATGTGTTTGTGTTTGATTCTGTGTCTATGATCATCTCTATTGTTTGTGATTCATATAGTAGATCATATAAGTTTTAGATTTTCATAAATTCCTTATAAACACTAATTATCCCCCTCTAGTATTAGTCTTACCTTAAGATCTGCGTTCCGCATTCCCTAACAATTGGTATCAGTACAAGGTTTTTCAAAAAGTTCATAATCTGATTTTTGAAAATATTAAATGGTAAATTTTGAAATGATTGTTAACACTAGTGTCAATTCATGCATTGCATCAATTTTGAAAGAGTCTACATACAATTGTGTTGAAAATTCAAGTGATCTACTGAAATGTTGTCCAAAACAGGAAAAGATGTGTTATATAACTATTGAAAATTCAAAATTTGGAAAGATGGGTGAAGTGGTTGTTGAAAATTCAAATTCCGAAATGGTGTGTTATATGGCTGTTGAGAATTCAAATTCTGGTAAACAAATGGTGGAAATCAAAAAGGACAAATGGATATTGGATAGTGGTTGTTCGAGACATATGACAAGAAATATAGATTTGCTGAATAATCTAATATATGAAGATGGTGGAATAGTCAACTTTGGTGATAACTCTAAAGGATATATTGTTGGCATCTGCAATGTCGGTAATTCTGTAACTCCTACTATTTCTGATGTTTTATTAGTTAGGAATCTAAAACACAACCTACTAAGTATAAGTCAACTTTGCGATAAAGGCTATAAAATAAACTTTGAAAAGGATAAATGCTTTATAGAAGATAGGAATTCAAAACTAATATTCGAAGGAGGTAGAAAGAAAAATATTTATATATTGAGTATGAAAATCTCCAACAATAATCTATGTCTTATGGCCAATAAAAGTGACCCTTGGATCTGGCATAAGAGATTCGGTCATATAAATTTCAAACGCATTTCTAGGATTTCTAAATTAGATTCAATTAGGGGATTACCCAAAATGATATTTAAAGTTAATAACTTATGTGATGCTTGCCAGTTCGGAAAATTAAAAGAAGTTCATTTCAATCAAAAGAGGAAATTACAGCCTCAAAACCGTTAGACTTAATTCATATGGATTTATTTGGTCCATCCCAAACTCAACCAATAAATCACAATAGATATGTTTACATAATAGTCGACGATTTTTCTAGATTTACCTGGACTTTATTTCTTAAAATTAAAAGTGATGCTTTTAAACAATTAAAAACCTTTGCTAAAAGAATTCAAATCCTTAAAAATTAAAACATTGCGTTGTGACCATGGTGGAGAATTCGAAAATGAAAATTTTGAAAAAAATTGTAATAAAAAGGGGATAACCCATAATTTTTCCTTCCCAAGAACCCCTCAACAAAACGGAGTAGTTGAACATAAAAATAGATCGATACAAGAGTGTGCCAGAACTATGTTATCTGATAGTAATTTACCAAAGAATTTTTTGGTTGGGGCAGTTGCAACAGTTTGTTATATTTTAAATAGAATTTCAATCATACTCTTAACTCATAAAACACCATATGAACTTCTGTACAAAAAGAAACCAAAAGTATCATACTTTAAAATATTTGCGAGTAAATGTTTTATTCTTAATACTAAAGAAAATTTAGATAAATTCGATTCGCAATCCGATAAAGGAATATTTATTGGATATTAAGAAAGAAGTAAAGCGTGTAGAATTTTTAATTATAGAAACAATACTATAGAAGAAACCTTAAGTGTATCCTTAGATGAAAACTATAAAAATATAACACAACACAACGATGATGAATGTGAAAATGATATTAATGAAACAAATAATGAAGATAGTCAACCAAATAAAAGAATTAGATTACTAAGAGACCACCCTGTAGAAAATATCTTAGGAGATATTGAATCCGTTGTTAGAACTCGAAATCAACTAAATAATATGAGTAACTCAGCATTTATTTCAACTATAGAACCTAAGAATCCAAAGGAAGTATCATAAAATGATTCATGGATCCTTGCTATGCAAAAGGAATTGAATCAGTTTACTTGGAATGGTGTATAGGAACTTGTTCCCAGACCAGAAGATAAAATTATAATAGGAATTAAATGGGTTTATAAAAATAAAATGAATGAACACGCCGAGGTCGTAAGAAATAAGGCACGATTAGTAGCACAAGGTAATACTCAAGAAGAAGGAATAGATTACAATGAAATGTTTGCCCCATAGCTAGATTAGAAGCAATTAGGATATTACTGGCCTTTGCGAACAATAATAATATCAAATTATGTCAAATGGATGTTAAAAGTGGTTTTCTAAATGGATATGTTAAAAAAAACGTATATATAGAGCAACCACCTCTTTTTGAAGACGAAAAATTACCAAATCATGTATATAAACTAAAGAAAGTGTTATATGGATTAAAACTCGCTCCTAAAGCTTGGTATAATCGATTAAGAATGTATTTATTACAATCTATCTTCGAAATAGGTAAAATAGGTAATACACTTTTTATTAAAAGAAATAATAAAGATATACAATTAGTAGAAATATATATCGATGATATAATCTTCGAATCGACGAATAATAAAATGAATAAAGAATATTCAGATATTATGACCCAAGAATTTGAAATGAGTCATATGGGAGAACTAACATTCTTCTTAGGCTTGCAAATTCGTCAATTAAAGAATGGAATATTTATTAATCAAGAAAAACATGCAAGAGATTTAATTAATAAATATAATTTAACAACAACTAATGGGAGACCAACACCTGTGGAAACTAATATAACCTTAAGTAAAGATGATAGGTCAAAAGACGTTGATCAAAAATTATGTAGAGTTATGATAGGATCATTATTATATTTAACCGCTAGTAGACCAGATATAATGCATAGTGTATGTCTTTGTGCAAGATATCAATTGCAACCTAAGGAGACACATTTAAAAGCCGTAAAACATATTCTAAGATTGTAAAACATACATCAGACTTTGGATTAATTTATCCTAAGGATGATTCGTTCGATTTAATTTCTTATTATGACGCTGATTATGCAGGAAGTAAATTCGATCGTAAGAGTACTTGTGGAACATGTCACTTCTTAGGACATTCACTAGTTTCCCGTTTTAGTAAAAAGCAAAATACCGTACCTTTGTCAACAACCGAAGCAGAATATATCTGCTGCTTTGGCTTGTTTACAAGTTATATATATATATATATATATATGCAACAAACTTTAAATGATTTTGGATTAAATATAAATAAATCACCAATATACTGCAATAATACGAGCGCTATAAACATATCTAAAAATCCAACTCATCACTCAAGAACTAAACATATTGATATACGACGTCATTTTTTGAGAGATAACGTAAGTAAAGAGAAAATTTCCCTCGAATATATAGAAATAGATAAACAAATAGAAGATATATTAACGAAACCATTAAACGAAGCAACATTTACTAAATTTAGAAGAGAATTAGGTATTTGTTCATTAAGTGAATTAGATCAATTAAATAAATATATATATATAAGAATAACAATAAAAATTAGAAGTGTATGTATGTCGACATACATATATCACTATGTTGACATACAACTGCCAGATTTTGAAAATTAATTCCCATAAAAAGTTAGTTATAATAACCATTTAAACCCTCCACTTCGAATTTTATTCTTCACTCTCCTATTTTACTTCTGTAAAAACTCAAAACCAAAATAAATGATGGTTTCCACTAATTACAATAAACAAATTAACCCTGAATTGTCCACTGGACCATCCGAAGGTCCATTTCAATGTTCTACCCTCCCTCGTGTAATCAAACTGGAAGAGAAAATAGAGTATGCCCTCCATATACCCGCTGAGATTCAAGTACTTCAAATACGAATGAATCAAGAGAAAATTAAATAAGGAAAGATGATGCGGAATTTCTATAAGTTCGTAATGGATAATCAAGCAAATCCAATCATCATCGAAGATAATAATCCAACGAAGAAAAAAGAAGAAGAGGAGGAGGAAGAGATGATGGAAGAAGAGGAACCAGAAGAGACACAACAAGAAGGCACGGACGAGGACAATTAAGTCGTATGCGTTGGGGAAGTTTGTTTCGATCAAGAAGGAAACATAATTGAACAAAATGGGAAATTTTGTCTCCATTACCCCAATTGTCCAATCCATAAGTCCACTATCGTAAAGAACAATTAGAAGTTAGGTTTCTTTTTGTTTATTCGTTTAATCGGTGTAATAGATGTGTAATTTGCTTTGGTGTGTATCTTTCGTATTAAAAACAATGTTTAATTTAATGTTTTCTTTATCTTTCATAAGCATTTCATTAGTTTGTTATATAGGCATGAATTTAGGGGGAGTCATATACATTAAGTATTTTGGTATATAATTACAAATTATAATATATAATTACTATAGGATTTAAGGGGAGTATTTTTAGAATTTCTTCTTGATAATGACAAAGGGGGAAAAATTATAAAATATAGACTTAGTTTAAGGAAGAGAAAATATAGACTTAGTTCAAGGGAGAGTATATAAGACTCATATTGATAGAGGAGTATTAGAAGGATCAAAATCAATAGGTATAAACAAGTATGATTATTTTATAAACTAAGATTATCATCATTAAAAAGGGGGAGATTGTTAGAGAATGGAGTTTTGATAACAACAACCTTATTTCAATTATCGTTGATTATAAAATATATACTAACATTTCTGTCTAGAATATATATAAATATATGTATATGATGATTCATATACAGGAATTAATACTGAAGACTGTATAGTTTTACAGTTTCAAGAGATTCGGAATTCAGAGGAGATTCAAGACTCATGAGTAATCAAGTTTTCAAGAGTTCAAGATCTCAAGACAAATATAGTAATAAAGCCGAGTTAATATATAAGACTCTGAATAGCACTCCAGGTTCAAATTCAAATTCTGTTTATCAAAATTCTGATTTTCAAAATTCAAATTCCAATTTCAAATAATTTTTCTATCTTACTTATGACTTCAAACATAAGTTTTAAATTTATATAAGTTTATATATATTTATATAGTTATATGCTTTTATAGTCTTATATTTATATAGTTTTAAACCTTATAATTTTATAAATATGTTTATATAATTCATATTTATGTTTTCATATGATTTTATACTTTATAATACCCATTTATATCACTATGTTTTAATTCAAGAATTTCCATAATAATATACATAATTAAAGAAAATGTTCAAAATTCAAATATTTTAAGTATATATGCTGACATACATATATGTATATCTCGACATAGAACAGTCATTTCTTCAATTTTCAAAGGAAGCGTCTTTTCACTATTTGTAACATTTCAGAAGCGTTGCAACCTTTTAAATCCTATAAATATGGGTTGAATTCGAATTTTTTAACCATTCTTTTTCTCCATCTTCACCCCCTCTTCATCCCACCATTAATATGTCATAATATATTGACTTCTACCCTTATACTCTGCCAATTTCTACTCTAATTATATAAAACTTCTTCTCTTCTCACTCTCTACTCATTACTTTTTGAATTGAAGTGCTATTGAAGAGTTATAGGGCTGTTGTAATCATCTGGGAAGTGTTTGGGAAAGAGTGTGTTTCTTATAGCCCTAAAATCAAGGAAAGGGAGTGGTGGTAATCTTGTAGCCATGAAATCAAGAGTGGTTGGAGCGGTGTTAACCTTGTAGCCGGGAAATCAAGGGGATTGTACTTGGATATTGATATAGTAATTAAACTCTGTGCAACCCAGCGTTGCGTGGGACTGTACGTAGGAGTAATTCGAATCAGTATAAAATCGAGTGTGTTCTTTCCTTTTTCTGCGTTTTATTTTTGTGTTTGTATTTGATTCTATGCCTGTGATCATCTTTATTGTGTGTGATTCATATAGTAGTTCATATAAATTTTAAATTTTCATAAACTCCTTATAAAAACTATTTACCCCCTCTAGTGTTAGTCTTCCCTTAAGATCTGCATTTCCTAACACCCTTGTCACCGCCAGGATAGCCAGGGTAAGGCCCCCCTCGGAATGGGGTTGTGTAAAAGCCTTTATCTGCGCCCAAGTCAGAAAGGGCCACGTTAAAGCATCAAAAGCGTAAGTCTCCAATCCATGCCAGAAATGGTCAGGATGGAGTATCTAATTAGCACGCCCTTCCTCTGCTTGCAGAAGAGTATGTCATGCCTCTGCTATGAACTAAGTACGTCCTACCTTTGCTCGCAGAAGAGCTTATCCTACATTTGCTTATGTTCCTCGTATCCTGCAAAAGGTAACGAAAAACCCTTATCACCACCTATGATGGCCAGGGTAAGGCATCCCTTGGAGGGGGTGAAGTGTAAGCCTCTATCACCACTTACGATGGCCAGGGTAGAGCATCAAAAGAGTAATCCTTAAAAACGCATCTACGATGGCCTGTTTCATGCATCTAATCCCTTATCACCGCCTACAAAAGACAGGGTATGGCGCCTCCTAGAGAGAGGTCGGGTAAGTCCCTGGGTCTTGCTTGAGAATAAGCTAATCAAGTGCACCGGACGCACAGACCCAGAGAGTGGCTAACAAAGCACGTACATCCTTTGCTTTGACAATAATAAGCCCAGAGAGTGGCAAATAAAGCACGTACATCCTCTGTTTTGCAAAATAAAACCGAAAGAGGGTGACACTTCTATTATTACATGAATTTCTGATCTTCTATCAAATGCCTGAATCTGGGTTCGTTCGGGATTTCTATTATTACCAGATGTGGATATCTGGATTTCTATTGAATACTGGAATCTGGGTTAGATTGGGATTTCTAGTTGATTACTAGAAGGAGAATTCTAGACTTCTCTTACTAATACCCTAATCTGGGTCACAAGATTCTAATTTTTATCCTAAAAAAGGATCTGCCGTCAATACTCGGAGAAATAACTCGAGTCTATTATCTGGAAGCCTTCAAATGAAGGACATGATCTTCAACATCTCATTGGGAGATTTCCTAAACTCATTACCCTATTTATTGCCAATTATATATAGTACTTATGATCACACTATCCTAACACAAACTCATTTATTAATGGGTTACTGCCTAGGCATTATCCCATGTAGAACGGACATACCGTCACATACATCTTACTAGGTAATACCATTACACTGTATGTTAAACATGTGTGAGAACGACATAGTAGAATTCTTAAAAGGGAGGAATAATCTCCATGAGAATAAGGGTCACGCATTCGGAAGTACATACACTATTTACAAGGTTAATTACAAAGTTACTTCATTAACTACTCAAGGTAACGATGGAACATTAATATTACTAATATCATAGTCTATGCCTCCTGATCATCGGGTAAGGAAGGAACGATGACATGTCGAAGCACGATGCACAGAAGCACGTTAATATTTTGTCTCTTTTCCCTGATTTTATCAGAACTATCCAAGGGCTTAATTTGAAGCTTAAAGCTCGGTTATAAGTCCTACACATGGCTTGAAGAGTCTTATTTTCTTTCTCCAAATCAAAATTGCTTTTTCATAAAGCATGTCTTTCTTTTCATAGTTTCTTAACGTTGGAAACATAATAGTCAAAACACCGGAACGTGTTCTCGTTATACTTTCTATTACAAAATCCTTTTACATCAGCTTTAACTTTCCGACACCACCTACTGACAATGGAATCATATAACCTGGGAGGAAGGTTTCTCGTATAATAACATATCTCAAATTCAAAAGCATCAAACTTAGCCATGACTTGTGGAGACTTAGATATAGAAATGTCGGTAGTACACGGAAAAACAAATTCTCAAGTTTTGCAGTTTGTCAACACATTGTCATGCTCAACCTCCAAATCAACAATTTGCCGATGTAATTCAACTATTACTCATCAAAGTAAATGGAGGGATTGGTTTTTATTTCTCTCTTCATCTCAAGGATAGTTTTCTCCCTTTTCATTAGTTAGCCTTCCAGAATATTTACTTGTTCGCTCAAATGCTTCATAGTCAACTTCGGAAATAAAATGGGCTCGTTTCTAGTGTTAACAGAGGTGTCGTCTGAAATGCCTATCTGGTCTATAACTTGTAATACACCCTATCCAGTGGGGGAAGGGGAAGTTCTTTGGTTTGGAGTCCCTTCTTTATAAACATTTGAGCCATTATTTACAGTTCCTACTTTAATAATAATAAACCATAGTTTTCATTATTCGAGAGGAGAAAACACATGGGTCCTCCCAAATTCATTTAAACAAGTTTAATTACAAAAATTACATATTTTAGTCATTTCCTCCAATACATTTGTTATTCTTATTACATATCAGCTTTTCATGATGAGCCCTAAGTTTTCTTAATGTCACCTCTCCATCGTCACCCAGGAAGTTTGTAAAAACCCTGATTTTTAGAACTAATTTAAAATTTTTATTTTTAATTGATTTAATGGATTTTAAGAGTTTAAATGATTTATTTTAATAATTAACGATTTAAAATTTATTTAAATTGAAATAAGAACGTATAAATTTAAAATTTAATTAAAACGAACTCGAAATGATGCAATAGTTTGAAAATTCGATTTTTAATTTCAAATGAATGTACAAAATTCAAAATAATTCAAATTTCAGTAAAACAAGAAATGTTAGAATCTATTTAATTATATCTTTGTAACGAATATGAAAAATTTAGATTTCATTTTATAAATCATAAGTTATGTCCAGTTTAAAAATTTAAAATAGTCGCTATGGAATTTTTATATATTTTAATAATATATATAAGCCCTTAAAAATAACCATTTTGCAAACGACCTCCATTTTCGACAAAACCACTTTTGTTGGATCCGGAATATTAAACTATAGTCAGGTTTAAAATTTCATAATTTTTGGAATTAATATGTAAGCATAGTAAATTTAAATGCGTTTTCAATTTCAGATTGAATTTAATAAGCTAATGAAAGGCCATTTTTTGAACGGTCTCCAAATTCAATGAAATTAATTTTGTTAGGACCGTATCGTCAAAACATAGAGATATTTCAATATTCGTAATTTTTGGCGTTAATATGTGGCCCTGGTAAATTAAAATGTACGTTAAAATTCAATATTGAATATTATATTAATTTATATTTTAATTTTGTTAAAAACTGATCGAAATAGTCGAATTGGCTTACGAAACATATCCCATTGTGTCCGGAATGAGGGCATTTGGTTTGGGACGATAGTCGTTGGGTGTGATTTGGAGTTCGTAACGATAAACAAGCATTTTTAGAATTAATTATTAAATAATATATATATATATATATATATTCATTAATCTCCCAAAACCCTACCCATTATCAGATGCCGCTCAAAAAAATCGAAGGCCACCAAGCTGCGATTTTAATTCCCCAATATCTTCAAATCGAATTCGAATTTCATCGTCGTTTCAAAACTAATTCTGAAGAGATTTTTACTGGCTTTAAATACATACGAGTTTGACTGATTTTAGTAGAGTGGTTCGAGGGTTTTTTCTCACCAAAATCGCCGAGTTCGAGCTGAATTTCCTGGTGATTATGGTGTGTGAGTGGGCCCTTATGGCTTGCGAATGTGGAGGGAGGAACGACCGATGAGGTTGCATCGTCTGATTAGAGGACGGTGGCTCGAGGTGATGGCAAATTGTTAACCTAGGGGACAAGCTTTTTGGGTTTGAGCTGGTTACAGGAGGCATCGGGGAAGAAGGAGAAGACAATGGCCGTGATTTTTTTTAAATGTAATTAAGGTTTTAACTAATTATTTAATTATTTTAATTTATGTAATCAATGTTTAAAATATCGTATCTTTCTCGTACAATATCAGAATTCAATGATTTCAGTGGCGTTGTGATCGTGACAACAAACTCAACATTTCAGAACTAACTAGGAGGAATTAGGAAGCAGCTAGAATTTTTGACTAAATTAAACGTTCGGTTAAATTTAGTTAAAACCATCTCCAATTAAAGACTGACGAAGTGGAAAACAAAGTGAGAACTCTCTCACTAAAATATTTGTTTAGTTATTTATTCTATAACTGAATGTAGTGATTGCCAGTATTGATTTTTATCAGTTTAGTTATAACAAATGTTGTACGTTGCCTGTTAGCTCACATTCACTATTGTTTGAAAACCATGGATGATTTAATTGACTGTATTATGGTGTGATTGTGATGATTAACATATAAAAAAACAATGTTAATATTTTTGTGGTAGTTGAAATTAAATTATAAATATCCATTTATAATTTAAACAGTGAAAATTGGTTAGATAGAAAAATAATTCGAATCAAATCAGAATGGGTTAAATTTATTAACCAGTGATTAATTTGAATTCACTGTTGTTTGTTGAAACCCCACACGGGTTTGGGGATGATAATTAATTTGAAGTGCGCCATTTTTACTCGAAAGGAATTTTCTATCTATTTTATTCATTTTATAATGAATATCGAAAATATTTGATTTTAAAATCTGTTATTATGAAAATATTATCATTTAATATTATAATGATATGGAATATTCAATTTTGATTCAGAGTTGAAATGGAAATTGAAATCTTTTTTAAAATGAATTTATAAACGATTTATAAAACACGTTTTGAATAGAAATCGATGAAATATGTTATATAAATTTAAATGGCTTGAATAGAACGCGCAGCGCGGCGACCGTTCGCGAATTTCAACCATTAACTTCAGATTGGCATAACGGGAGATCCGACTGTCGGATTCTCCTAAAACCAAACCATTGGGTTCATATCGAAAAGATCTTTCTAATGAATATAGGAGATTTAAATTTGAATGGTTGGATTTCAAATTATGTCCAAATCAATTTCAGAAAAGGTAGCTGTGGATGCAGTTCGGTGGCCGTTATTGGAAACCGACCGTAAGGGCCATAATAAAATTATTAAAAAAATAATGAAAAATTATGTAAAATTATAACTAATGATTTAGAAAGATTTTGGATGAAAAATTCCGAATTTGAGAGGATAAAATATATTTTTATCTAAATGAACTGGTTAATAACTGGAATAAAAATCCAACGATTTTAGAAATAATAATTTGGATTAGCGAATGGGTTTTTACATAACCAGGGATTCCATCTAAATTGGAATGGATTTTAATGGAAATAATCTTTGGAATATTTCGATATTGGATTCTGCAATTATACGGATATTGTGAGGAATTTGAAAGATACAGATATCGTTATTCCCAATACGATATCCATTGGTTTCAGAATTTGATATTGAATATAAGCCGATATTAATTTCTATTCAGAGCCTTGTATTTAGTTTCAAATAGGATTTTGGGTTTGTCATGAATGGTGTCTTTAATAACACTGTTCTTAAACCCAGTTGGGAAAAGAATAAATCTTTTAACCAAGATTCGATGAAGTTTTCCAATCAATCAAAATAATTGGAATTAAATGGAAGTTGATTTCGGGTTCGTTATGAATGTTGTTTTAAATAACATTTGTTCTTTAGCCCAATTAACAGTGAAGATATGATTTGAAATTTATAAATCTTTTTAATTAAGATTTAATGGATATTGTCCAAAGTAAAGTTTTCCAATTTAATACATTAAATTGGAATTGAATGGAATTCGATTTAATAATAATCGAGATGATCTTTTGTAAAGGAAGACCATTACTATATATGGAATTTAAAAGGGTTTGGTGTTATTCCATTTATATTATTAGTCTGATACGGAAATTTATACTGATTATATATATTGATCTGTTTTCCATGAAGATTACATAGTTAATGGAAGATGATTTGGGTTTATCGCGAATTGTGTTTTAAATGACATTGGTTCTTTAACCCAGGTAAAGATAGGATTAATTTTCCTAAAGTTGAATAATCATTAATTAATGATTTTTGAGATTAAAACTGAACTAGAGTTTTAATGAATCTTTACTTAGATTAAAATGAGAATGGGATAATTACATTTATCGAATTCATGAAATGATCGAGAATGGAGTACTACCAGTTTTACTCCAGGCGATAGTTAAATCTTTAATAAGATTGAACGTTTAATGGTAATTAAATTTACCGATAAAACAGTGGGTGTTAGATATGGTGTACTACCAGTTTTGCTCCATCGGATGAATAGGTTGGGACTGGGATAATAATATAATAAATTATTACTTCGGTAAGGCTCGATAATCCCAACTAGTTTTATAAACCTTAACTAGAATGAGGCTCGTGCTTCGCACATGGGCATATAGTCATATTTAATGGTTTCGAAACGTTGGTAGGTATATGTATACATATGAAGATATTATTTTGTTAGAAAAGAAGAATGGTGTGAAAGAGAATGAAAGTGGTAACACAAGTAGTCTCTAGTAAGTGAAGTACCATTATAGATTAAAGGAACATCATGTAAGTTAAATTGGAAAGGAAGACAACTCATACATGGATATGCTTAGCAATAGTCAATTGATAATACGAGGAACAAAAAAATTATTAAATGAAATATATCTATGTAAATGTAACAAAGTGATAAATCGGCATTGAATATAGTACATTTTCAGATACAACTACATGAGAAGAATATAACTACTCTTTTTTTGGCATTAATACAAAAAAGGTACCTATAGTGGGCGTGTACAAATAATATCAAATTGATGTAACAAAAGAAAAAAGTGGAGAACAAACCATCTGCCACTGACATATGCAGGCAAACAACGCTCTTACGTAGATAAATGCGAATTGATAAAACGGAGATTGTCCCGCTTCTTTTCTTTTTCGTTTCAATTACACTTGGAGCAGACTTCCGTCAGCGGCATTGTTGTTTAGTAGGAAATTCAACCCACTGTAACACTCAAAATTGCACATGCAAATGCATTGAAAAGGCTAATAAGTTGGCATACCCAAAACAAACATGGTACATACCGAAACCATCAGTTGTAATTGTGAAAGGGAAAATGGTAGAGAGCTAGTTTGTTGACCCCATTTTAACTGGGGTCATCATGACAGCACTAATGGTCTTAGTGGTGTAAGGCTAGCATTTAATAGAAATTAAGGGGCTAATCACAACCCTACACCACTAACACCGTTAGTGGTGTCCCCTCATCACTAACACCGTTAGAGGTGTCATTATGACCCTTGTTAAAATGGGGTCAACAAACTTGTATTGAAAATGGTAGTGATAAATGCAGTCGAACTTTTTCTTGTTTTGCCAGTGTTGAGAGATGCATTTGTTTTGCATTCATTATTTGCATACAGAGGCAATGTGGAGTAAAATTTTTGTCCATTAAATTACTTGTTGATAGCTAAATCTAATGTTTCTGGGAAACTTTTTACTGTTTGAGTCTAGTATTGTAGGTATTAAACAAAAATCGCTCGCTAATAGTGGATTATTTTTCTCTTTTGAGTGATAGGTTGTAAAAGTAAAAAAGGCACTCTTATTCATGGTAGATATTACATGTTTATTACGTATTTAAAAAAAGGTGAAAAAAAGGAAAACCAGACGAACAGTATTTCACTATTTTACACTGCTTTTCTAATCAGAGACATGTTCTAATGGTACGCTGAATTTTGAAATATGCTAGGAACCCAAAAACGTTGGCTGGTATATAATGTTTCATGCACAATCTACGTAGAAAGACTTAAATTGCTACATAGAGCCGCAAAATGACAAAATCCTAGAAATTGTTGGAAGAAATACAAAAATAAATGAAAATAACATACCTTAATTATAAGAGGCCACATATGATCCATTCAAAGCATAAATTATCCTACAGTTGAAACTGAAAAAGCATGTACTGAAAACATAAACAGTTACAAAAAATAATTGAATAAAGAAAAATAATTCCAAAAACTGGAAAATAAAATTAATTACTAGCCTTAAAAATCCAAAAGTTATGTTTGTTGTGTAGGTTGCCTTTGGTTTTCTTATTTTGATTCAACAAAGTACCGTGTACAAACTGAAATGGAGATTATTATAGGGACAGTTTGGCTTAGGCCGCATTTAAGTTGCAGCATAAAAAAACTGTCTTAAAATTTTATAAATTAGGTCTCTGTTTTTCGAAAATCATCGAAAAACAATGTAAAAATTTACTAAACTTCGAAATTTAATTTGATGAGTAATCATCTTTGTATTCATGTAAGAAAAGTACAAAAAAAAGATTAAAAAAAATCATGTAAAAGCGAGCTCCTGCAATATTTTGAAAATTGCAGAAATTGCAACAATTATATCAATATATTGCATTCTTAATGCAATTTTTGTTGTTTTGCTTCAAATTTTCAAACTCAAAACCTATAGTTATTCAAATATCAAAAGTATTGGAGAAAAATCATCAAAAAATGATTAAATTTGCATACAAATGAAAATTATTTCATTTTTAGTAAAGTTGCATAAAAAAGCCATTATTTGCCAAAAAAATGCAAACATGACAGGAATTTGTTCACATACTAACACATACATGTGTTACACTATAACATAGTCGCAGATATTTCTGCAACTGTTTAGAATAAGTGCAGATTATGCTGACAAATAAGAAAAAGGGCATCAAAATTTCAACGAGCAATCACAACAACATAATTTCTTTGTATAACATTTGTTTCAAAACTGAAAAACTCATTTAGAAATATGAACGTTGTGTATGATCCTCTTGTACATGGAAATATAACCCAGACATATCCTGGTATATGTTAAAAAAACAACTGGTATAATATGTCATTATTGTCATTTATGCTTGCCTAGTTGAAGGTTATTACTTTTTTTTTGAGAACAAAAATGTGTGATCTTCTAAAAAGAAGAGAGCACACATATATATAACAAAACAAAAAAGATACAAAGTCCAAATACATACTCGAAAGGAGACAAAAGCTGAACAAAAATATGAATGTAGAGGAAAGTAGATAGATTAGCTCCGGCTCCGGATAAACCACCGCCCATCAACTTCAACATCGAATTCCGGCAAAGCCACCTCCCGATATTGAAGTATATCTAATCCTATACAATATCATGACACCATGCATAATACAACAAAAAGGGTAACAAAACACCCCAAAAACACTCTAACTCCACACACTCAAAAAGATCCAACGTAAATGCAGATGCCACTCCTGACAGCTATCCACTGAGCTCCACATCTGAATCAACCACCTGTAACTGAAAGAAACTGGGCAAATTATTAGTAACCAACACATATATGTATGAGTATATGTGTGTGTATATATATATATATATATATATAGGTATATATCCATACATATTTGTGTAAAATTAACAACAAAGACGATATCTATTACCTCTAAAATAACTATTAATTCTAATATATAAAATCAAATTAAATCTAACTTTATACAAAAAACACTCAAATCCCGATTCACCAAAAAACTTATAGCGAGAATTAGACATCCAATCCAGGCTGAATTTAACTATTCTAATAATTAAATTATCAACAGAAACTGAAATAAAGTGAAAAAATCTCTGATTTCTCTCCAACCAAATGAACCAACTAATGATAGTAACTAAATAATCCAAGATATATCTCTATCTAAAATTATAAACAAATCTCCTACAAACCCAATAATCGACACAGCTACTAAAAGAATTAAAGCAATCAAAAGCAAAAATCCTTAAAATCATATTAAAAATAAAAAAGGTAAAACAACAAGAGAAAAATAAATGGTCAACATCTTCATCCATAATACTACAAAAACAACACTTAACATCAAAAATAATATTCTTCCTCTTTAAAAGCTCAACTGTATTAAGCTTCTTATGAATAATCAACCACATAAGAAACGTAGCTTTAGGAGGAGAATTAGATTTCCACGGAAACTTAAAAGGGTGCAAAGAGACACCAGAAAAATTAATAAAATTATACATATAATTAACAGAGTAAAATGAACTCTTATCCAAACCCCAGTTAATAGAATCACTATTCTCATCCAAATTAAACAAAGCTAACTTAGCTTTAAGTAAGGCTAATTGCCTTAACAAATCCCCTTCTATAATATTATCAAATGAAAACTCCCACGGAGGATCTAAATCCCTACCATAGACATCCATAATCAAAGCATTCTTAAACCTGCTAATATTAAAAAGCTCATTAAATTCAATTTTAAGCGGCACCCGAGAAATCCAAGCATTATGCCAAAAGAAAGTATGGTTTCCTGAATGAACAATCATCTTACAACCTAATTTAAAAAAGTCAAAACAATCCAAAACAGCCTTCCAAAAATGAGAAAGCCTATTATGCCAACTAACACTAGAACCAACAATAAATTCATCTCCAAAATAATAAAATTTGGCGATAATAATCTTCCATGTAGCCGACACATCAGGACACCTAAATCTCCATAACCATTTGGCTAGCAGGGAAGAATTAAAATTATATAAATTTATGATCCCCAAAACTCCATCTTTCTTGGGTTTACAACACACCTCCCAATTAACAAGACATTTAAAGCCTCTACAAATAGGGACACCACTCCAAAGATAATTACGTCTTATTCTATCAATTTTCTCAATAACCCATTGAGGAAATTGATGAATGGCCATCTGTAACACCCCAACTCCGCCAGGGTCACTCACAAGAGAATGCACTAGCTTTGGAGGGGCGTTGTCTAGGTAAACATGCACAGAAATATTACAAGACAGAACATATAGAACATCGGAAGAAAAACCAAATTTCATTACCTCATAAAATTATAAGGTCTAAAGCCTTTTACATCAAAATGCCTTTAAAAGCCATTACATTGGAAACCTGTCTTGCAATAGTTAATGAAGCATAAAACCACAGTCATAAAATATTCCCCAAGTAAAACGATAAAGCAGCCATAACCAAGAAAAATCCAAGCCATACATGATGACCTTGAAGCAGAAGAAGTCCGAGCTAAATAACAGTATTTCCTCCCTGAAAACCTGGGGGGGAACGGAAGACAAAGAGGCGAAAGAAAACGGGGTCAGTCATAAAGACTGGTAAGTCCTATCTACTTCCAGCATAAAAACAGATAAAGGTAACATGACATGCATAAACTGAAAGTAAACATAAGGATGATGATAAGATAGACAAGCTAAACCAAGGTAACAGGATGAACTACTGTATCAAGATAAACTACGGTCACTATGAATCAAGTATAACATCCCAAGGTTCTATCGAGTATAACATCCCCAAAGTTCTATCAAGTATATTTTCCCTGCACCTTCCATACTAGTATCCCAACCCGTGTCATGTGTTAGCTACAAAATGTCCCTTGCCCAATGAAATGGTCCATGTCAACCTAATGTAGGTTTTCCCAACTCGTTTGTTTCTTTCATGTATATGTTTAGTCCTTTGCCGTAAATCCTACGGGCTTCCTCACGTAGTTCTATACTACTTCAACGTAGTTCCATTATCCTTGAAATCGTTTGGACTGTCACCCTTGATCTAGCTGTATTTTCTTACCATGAATTCTCGAATGTTCGGCTAGGATTTATGCCACCTAGGACCACTAGGGATTACGCTACCTACTAAACGTTTTCGTAACTCGGTTTTGGTTTAAGCCACCTAGGACCACTAGTGATTACGCTACCTGTCAACCACGCCCTTTTTCCCCCGTATGTATCGTGAATCGTTTTCCATGTCTAGATGCACATGTATCTCAATGTGCCATCCGAGTCCCGTGACAGGGCTAATCAAGAAATAAAGGACTCGGTCGGGAGCTTTAGGTTATCTGCCGATGCAGATATCAAGGTCTGTTTTTCTACCGGTGGTTATGGTCCCACGTGACCCCTCCCTCAACTACTGAAAGGCAATCCAAGAAAAATCATGCACGAGAACTATACTCCGGCCATCCATGCCCCACTTTCCTATTGGCCAACCTCACCCATAACTAGATAGCAAGTATATGGTCTGTTGGGAGTTCTCTGCCTTTCCGCATACGTACACGATTGACTAAAGATGGTAGGTAGTCGACGACGTGCTATCACAGGGCTAAACTAAGTATCGCCGACTCCACACTAATCCACCCCAGTCTTTAGGTTGCTCGCACAGCAACCAAGGCATACCCTTGGTTCTTCTACCGCAGACCTTAACCTCTGTGAGCCCAGGCGGATCATCTGCAACCTCACAGAGGGATACCAAGAGTACCCTCACGTCCCCTGAAGCTACCGCTTCGTCACCCAATTCGCTGGAGCCTTTATCTAAGTCAGATAAACATTCGCTCCTCCTCATGTGTTTGTTTAAACGATGACCTACCGTATCAGGTTACTCATATATTTGTGAACTGGTCCAATTCTCTTGACCAAGAATTATTACTTAGTTATCCTTAACTAAGGTTTATCACTTAGTTTCCCTTCCCGTTATCCGTATTAACTACGATTTTTCACTTAGTCCCCTGAACTAGGGTTTTGTCTAATGGGTTAAGTGTTGTCATTCGAGTTCATGACTTACCCCGCCTACGAATCAAGTCAAAATTGGCTAAGTATTCAAGTTCAAGACTTAGCCCTACAAACCATGTATCAAGTTGGTTAAGTATATCAAGAAGTTCATGACTTAACCCTAGATTATCGTGTCAGATTGGTTAAGTATAGGTTAACTTAACCCTATCAAATTACCGTTTCAGATTGGTTAAGTATAGGTTATCTTAACCTCATCAAGCTACCGCGTCAGATTTGTTTAAGTATAGGTTGTCTTAACCTCATCAAATTACCGCGTCAGATTGGTTAAGTATAGGTTGTCTTAACCTCATCAAATCATCGAGTAAAATTGGTTAAGTGTAGGTTAACTTAACCCCATTAAATTATCGAGTCGGATTGGTTAAGAATATTTAAGAGGTTCGTGACTTAACCCTATCAAATCATCAAGTCAGATTGGTTAAGTGTAAGTTAACTTAACCCCATCAAATTACCGAGTTGGATTGGTTAAGCATATTTAAGAGGTTCGTGACTTAACCCTATCAAATCATCAAGTCAGATTGGTTAAGTGTAAGTTAACTTAACCCCATCAAATTACCGAGTTGGGTTGGTTAAGTGTAGGTTAACTTAACCCCATCCACTAGTCATATTTTTAATGGTTAAGTATCATTCTTGTGGGTTTCCTTAACCCTACCACGCATCGCGTTATCCCAGTCGGGTGTTATCAACCCATTTAGGTTAAACTAACCCATCCGCTAATCGTGTTATATGGTTAAGTGTCTTTAAGTAATCAAGTCCGGTCTTACTTAACCTACCCCTTCATGTCATATAGGTTAAGTGCCATTAGTCAAACTAACTTAACCTTATCATGTGACATTAAGTAAATTAATGCACCCCAACCTCTCACATTAGACTTTGTTGTGGTTACTGGTTACGCCGGGCGGGTCCGGGCAGCTTTACACCACAACCTAGTCTAACCTCGGGTTTTGAGCGCGATATGACCAACTACTCACATTGGGTCTTATTATCTGTAGCTACTGGATTTGTCGGGCGGTTCCGGGCAGATTTATGCTACAAACTCAACCCAACCTCGAGTTGGCCACTTTCATATTTTTCTACTTGTCATGTTCATGTCAAATTTAGGCTACGACAAAGTCCACGTTTTCCACTTATTCCCATTGTCCCATTACTTAATTCATGTTAAGTTTCATAGCCCATCTCAAGTTTGCCTAAACTACCCAAGGCGTATTCCCAACGCAAGTGAAAGCGAGTCAACATAGTAGGAATAATATAACAACATATTGGCCTCAAACATGTATGATAGCATAAAGCGATTGGCCTCAAACATGTATGATAGCATAAAGGGATTGGCCTCAAACATGTATGATAGCATAACACTAGGTTCATCATCATAGGCATGTAAATGGTCATGAGGGGTTTAGGTTCTTTTACATGCATAAGCCCCAAGTCAAGTTCATATGAATGTTCCACAAGTCAAATTGTTCTAAGGGTTCATGCCAACATTCCACAAGTCAAGATTCAATCTTGCATGATAAACTAGGTTAAACACAACATGAGTGGCATGATTTAATCACTAAGAAATAACCCAAAGTCATAGGTTCAAGAGAGGGGCAAGACTAGATTCACATAGACTAACATACTTAGGTTTCATCTCATTTTATTTCATGTCAACATTAGAACTACTGTTTAGATCTAAAAGTAGCTAGAACTTACAAAGCGTGGCTAGAGATTTATGAGCAAGCATTTGTCGTAGAACGGTGTTGAGATGATGCTCTAGTTCCTTGATTTGATGTAGAAAGCTTTCTCCTTTGACTTGAATCTAGTTTGCATGCTTAATACTTTGAAGTTGAAGATGGAGGTCATGATTAGGGAGCATTTTGGCAGCACTTAGTTGTTAGGATGATTTGTGGTGAATTAGGCTAGGTCTTAGGGTGTTTTTATAGAAGTTAGGACTAGTTTAGGCCCTTAGATTAACCCTAGTTTAGATCTGAACCATCCAATCTCGTCACAAGCCAACATAACTGACCCAAAGGAGCAAGCAGGTGCACCAGGCCAACCTGGTCCGACCAGAGAAGTCGACACCCAGGTCGACTGGGCAGTCGACCTGGTCTCTAGGGGGTCGACTCCCCAATCGACCTGGGGCTGGGCGGGAAATTTTCCCGCCCAGTCTGTTTGGGGCTAAATTCGAAATTTGAAAATCTGTTTTCGTTTTCTGATTTTTCGTGAAACTTCTAGAGACCATATCTCGGTCATACGGGCTCCAATTTATGAAATTTCGGACTCGTTTCCAACTAGAATTCCGAGACGAACACAACGGCGCAACCCATTTCTCTTGATTCTTATTTTAAAATTTAATCTGCCCTGATTTCTTGTTTTAACATGTTATAAAAATTCGGGTTGTTACACCATCCAATAAGAGGGAATAGCAGATAGCACCGAATTAACAAGAAATAATCTACCTGCTCTAGACAGAAATCTATTATTCCAACTCGATAATCTAATATTGATCTTATAGATAATAACTAACCAGTCATCCTTCTTAAGCTTCGAAGGCCTAATCTTAAAGCCTAAGTAATCAAAAGGAAATTTCAAAATAGAAAAATTCAAGGTACTAGCAACCAAAGACTCAACGCTGTCAAAATCATTAAGGACCATAACTGCACTCTTATCAAAATTGATTCTAAGGCCAGATAACATCTCAAAACAGTAAAGAATAAACCTAAGAGCAATAATATGCTTAGGCAAGTGGGAAGAAAATAATAGTGTATCATCTGCAAATTGGAGAATAGATAATTCGTTATTAAATTCCTCATTTCCAACACTTCCTAAGACACCTAATCTCCCAGCTCTCTTAATAATTCTAGAGAAAGCATCAGCCGCTAAATTAAATAGGAAAGGTGATAGGGGGTCCCCTTGTCTAAGACCTCTCTTAGATTGAATATTCTTACCCACTACCCCATTAACAACAATGTTGGAGCAACCAGACCTAAGCAATAGCATGATCCAGTTGATCCATCTGACACTAAAACCTCTAGCAAGACATAATTCACAAATAAAATCCCAATCGATAGAATCAAATGCCTTCTCAAAATCTAACTTCAAAATGGCACAAGAAAAATTATTCTTACAACGGACATTTATATACTCCTGCACCGCTGCCACTCCATCCACAATGTTTCTACCTTTAATGAAAGCAGTTTGAGAACAATCAATTAGATCATTCATCTTGCTACTAAGCCTATTCGCTAGGACTTTAGAAATAATCTTGACAGAAACATTGATTAAGGAAATAGGCCTAAAATCCATAAGAGAATTGGCTCCCTCTCTCTTGTGAATAAGAATGACATTGGCAAAATTAAAACTACCTAATCTCAAATCACCACTATAAAATTCATTAAATAAATTTATTAAATCAAATTTCAAAACCTCCCAAAACTGCTTATAAAAAAGAACAGAAAAACCATCAGGTCCAGGAGCTTTGTCACTATGCATATCACAAACAACCTTCCAAATCTCCTGCTCCGAGAAAGGTATATCTAAATCTGCTAACTCAACCTTAGTATCAGAAGGATACAAGACATTCCATCTAACATTTGTCCTTCTCTTAATCCTAGAACCAAAAATCTGCTGATAGTAACTAGTGAAAGCTTCATTTAAGGCTCTCTGAGATGTCAATTCCACATCATTAATAAAAATTGAATGAATCAAATTATCACGTCTCCTCTTATTAGCCACACTATGAAAAAACTTAGTGTTATTATCTCCATCTTTAATCCATTGAACACGAGATCTTTGCCTCTACATGATCTCTTCTTTAGCTAAATCTGCATGAGTTCATTTCTAAGATTACAATGCCTATCCCTCTCAATGGAATTAAGAATCCTGGACTCGTAGATCCTATCTAAATCTAACAGCTCACACATAATCTTGTCTTTCCTAATTCTAACACTACCAAAAATATACTTATTCCAATGCTTGAGAAAAAAATCTTAACTTATCTAACTTTGCAACAAAAATCTTAGCAGAATTACCCCTATACAAATTATTAAAATAAAATAAGGAGTTCCACTTAACAGAAATAAGGTTGATGAAACTAGGATCAAGTAACCACATCTTCTCAAATTTGAAACTACTACTAATAGAAATATTCGAATCACATGAAAGAATAATAGGACAATGATCGGAATACAAAAAAGGCAACCCCTTAACTCTACAAACCGAAAATCTATCATCCACCTCAAAATTAATAAAAAATCTATCTAATAAAGAAAAAGGACTATCTTTTACATTCAACCAAGTGAACGATCTATTATCAAGAGGAATCTCGATCAAATTATTGTCCAAAATGAAGTCGTTGAATTCCTTCATATCAAAGAAATCACCATCCCGAGGTGATCTCTCTCCTATAAACCTAGTAACGTTGAAATCCCCCCCCCCACTATCCATTGATTGGGGACGAGATTCCTAAAATCCGCACATTCAACCCACAAAAGTCTCCTCTCAATTTTTGTGTGAGGACCATATACGTTGGAAATGCCCGGAGTAGAATTATCTATAAGAGAAGCTAAAATTATATTCAAAGAATATAACATAGGAAACTCCCGAACAAGCCTAAATTGATTATCTTTCCAACCAATCATAAACCCCCTGGCACTACCGACTGCTGGAAGACAAGCCCAATTACGAAAAAGGGATCCACCTAACCTCGCATAAAAACTAAAATCAGGGCTCTCAACTTTAGTCTCCTGAAGCAAAACAATATCAATATGATAGTCATTAAAGAAGGTTCTAACCTTAGCACATTTTTATGATCATTTATACCCCTAATGTTCCAACTAACAATCCTCATCCTCTCAATGAATTAACTCTCTTTAATTCCCTACTTCTAATGTAATCTGCATCTAACTCAATATCAGAAAAAATAAAAGCAGTATCGCTAGCAAGCTGAAATAACTGACTAGTCGAAAGACTACCTAACGCAAAAGGAGTATAATCACTACCATAAGCAGGAACCATACCTGAGCCCAAACCCGAATTACTACTACTAGCATTTGAATTCAGGAGCACCACTACTCAATGAAAGGCCTCCACTGTCCTCACGCAGCCCAATTCTACCCGACGGACTAAATCGATCAACTGAAAATGGCTCCAAGAAAGGTAAAGCGCACTCCGCATGAAACACAATGAAGCACGGTCTCAAAAACAAGGATAGCAGACTCATACCCGTCTCCCTCAACAGTACTGTACACCCATTCTTATACAACAACAATATAAAATCACTCAAAATAGCACTGCCAACATCAAATGAACTGCAGATTCATCATGAACGACCTCCAGATTACCACTAAAATCAAAACTGACAACAGATCCATCCACACAACCCATATGCTCCATCGCAACACTCCCAACCCCAACAACCTCCTCATGATCACAATCAGAAATTCTAATCCCCTGATCAAAACCAGCTCTAGCATTAGCATCATGAAATTTAAACCCCATGGCCTTCTCAACACGCTCATGTCTGGAATTCCTCAAAAGTTTCAAATAATCCTTCCCACCAAATTTAAATCTACTCACTTTGAATCCTCTCCACTTCGAAGAGAAAGACTTCAGATCAACCATCTTCTGATTCGCTGAGACTATCTTTCCCTCCCTCGAATCCTTCTCTTCATCTATTTCCTCCAAGAGGCCAAAGCTATTTAATAGATCCACGTCCTCCGCCATATACCAATCAGGCATCTCTTCTGCGCCTTGAAATCTAGCATGAGTACCCTCCAGCAAACAGTCAGTTTCATAACTACACATGTCCACAAAGTCTGCCCCTGTCATCTCTTCCACCACCCTCCCATTGTTAATGAACTTATCACGCAATGTTTCTTCATAGAGCCCGATACATTTCTGGACAAAAGGATCAATAAGAATCGAATCAACCTTCTGCACATCCAAGAATTTTTTAGCAAAAAGAAGCATCTCCTCTTCAAAACTATTCAGACCAACAACAGCCTCTCCGCACAAAACTTTCTCTGAGTGACAATCCACATTTGGCCGCATATTAACCTTCATCAGACAAGAAAGCCCCACAGCGCTCAAACTAATGATATCAACATCATTTGAATTAAACTGAAAATCTGCAACACTCTGATTGCAATTTATAGTCGTATTAATGGGATCAAAATGCAAAAGAATCTCGTTCAACAACTGAAAACCCCTCCTCTTACTCTTTGAAACTGAGTCAGCATATATTCTCCTCAACATCAAGAAACTCTTACAAAACGCTAAAGCATGATTCTTTCTATCAAATGGCTATGGTAAGTGAGGGTAAACATCTGATCTCGTTCCACTGAGATCTCTTTTACACCACAGAAAACCAGCCACTAAACCCTCTAGATGCCAACCCACTAATAACAGTAGGTACTCACCTTCGTTTTCCTGATTAGAAAATTCCTTTTCGAATATATATATATATAAAAGAAATAAGTTTCTGGCATAATCTCGTGCAATTGAAGTGCAAAAACTCAAAATCGGATTTTCCTCTGTAAATCTCAGAACAATTGGACTTTCGATGTCCTAAGCCACCACAAAAGAAACATCGAATCAAATCCCTGCAGTTCTTCGCCATATGACCTGAGTCTCCACATTTGAAACAAAAAAGAGCCTTTGGACTTCTCCAATTAATCTATCTCTCTTGACAAGAGGGGCTCCAATTTGAGACAAACCCAGAATTAGGGTTAGGCAGGCGTATCACATCAGCGAACGATTTCTTTGGATACGAGTGAACAAAGCTTGAATCTTGAATTGAAAAAGAAGCCGTTGCCATTAGCATTATCTTGTTATCATATATCGTAAGTGCTAATTACTTAGTATACTCTTGTATGATTATATCTTCTAATATTGTAAATGTAATTTTTGCATATCGTTGAAGGTTACTACTTATGTTTATGGATATTAATATATTATGGTTTAATATTTTAACATGGATGATGCATAGAAGTAATTATATTACTGTCATGTAAGCACAGATACAATTATTAAAATTTGAAATATAAGATATAATAGTGAAATAAAATTAACTGTAGGTAATTTGGAACTAAAATAATTAAAAAGTTCAAACTGAATAAAAATTTAAATCATTGAAAAAAACTAAATATTTGGATGCTTACTCAAGTAGTAGTTCAATAACTTAGTTATCAAACCTTGTTCATTAAAGGGATAGTGGTAGTAAAAACCGTTGACGTTCTCTTTTTCCATTTCGGTAAATAGAAAAGCATAACAATTAGAGCACTTCTTGAGTACAAAGTGAGTAAATAAAAATCTGGAATTCAACTTGTTATGTATTTTCTTATTGCCAAATCAGGTGTTGATGTTTGATGCATGACGGAAATTCAACTTTGGAGCACACAAGCTTGGACTTTGAATGGTTTATATTTTTCTTTTTTGTCAATAAGCATCTTTTTTTAAAACAATTTAAACGCGAACATCAATTACAAAATGTTATGTCCAACTATTGTATATTTGGCATATGGAATTATTATAACTTATGTGATATAGTTTTATAATTATAATTCTTTTGTGTTGTTTGAATTTCGTGATGATTTTGAACTGCATTGTGTAAAAATGATAAATGCTGATAGATGTGCCTCAACAACACTGCAGAAATGTTGTGATATATTTTGAAAAAACGTTGTGCCATGCGGGAAAGAAAAACATTTGCAGATGATAAAAATCACTGTGATATATATGGTAAAACGCTGTGATATGTAGAGAGTAACAACTTTTCTAACTAGAAATAAACGCTGTAATATATGTTGGAAAACGCTGTGCTATATGGATGGTCATAACATTTCTGGACTTTATAAAACACTTTTATATATATTGAAAACGTTATAATATATGGATGATGACAATGGTTATAGCCGTTTTAAAACACTGTTATATATTCATAAAAATGCTGCGGTATGAAGACGATAACAAAGTTTCTAACCCATAACATTTAGTACTTCATTAAATCGCATTTTGATACTAGCTATGTAACACCCCCACGTCCATTAATGTCACTCACAAAGGGAATTCATTAACTTCCATGGAGGTTTTAAGTTAATATAGAACAGAAAAATTACAACAAGACAGATAATACGTAGTACTTGGAAATCTAAAACTTCATTTTATTGCAGCAGAGATTAAACATGTTTGTTACATCATAAAACCATAAATCAGAGTCAAGTACAATATCCATCTTCATAAAACAAAATACATAATCCCATTACACAAATAGCCATTAAAGAAGATAACAAGCTGGACTTTACTTCAACGGTCCAAGCTTTCCAAGAGAGAACAGCAATCCAATCAAACTCCACTAGAGCTGGGCCCAACCTGAGGACCTGGAGGGGGAAAAAGGATAGAAATGGAGGGGGTCAGACATAAAGTCTGGCGAGTATGATAATTCTAACAATACTATTATCAAAATAATTAGACTAAGACATAAGCTGGAAAACAAGGAAATGTCTATGAACTATTGGGTATGGAAAAGCAGATAAAGATGACGTTAAAGATAACATTAAAGGCACACCTAATTACTAAAGAATAATTACTACACTGCACCGCACCAGTCACCCTTAAAGTTGATCCCACTTGCTTCACACAGAAACTATATAAATAGCCTTGCGTACTCTTAGCTGACTACTTAGGTGTCGTCTGCCCCTATCTCCGCTAGGTGTACCCCACTTCCCACTTTCGATCGGCTCCCTACTCGTAGATACCCGTGCTGGCCCCACAGTGGGGTGTATCACTCCCCTAAAGTGGCAACCCGATACAACTTGAGAATGCACGGCTTATACCTACACGATGCAACAACGTCTTACCTACCAGCCCGGGTCCACACACGCATATGAAACCCGTTGGACTTGCGTTGCCACCGCTACCCCGTTTTGGCCTCTTATAGTCAATCCCAGTATGCGTGTCCCGTCCTCGACTTGGGTCGAGCCCACAAAGATACGTTTGGGTTACTGGTTGAAATGGGCCCCCACAAGCTACCCACCTAAGCTTGTCACCACTAGTATATCCCACTTAACCCTCTTAGTCATGTTCAATTACATGTGTGTTTGGTTAAGTCTTACTAATCGTATTTCACATGCCACTAAGGGCACCCACTAGATTCCTCATGCCACCCAAGGCACCTACTTAACCCCCATGTCCCACCTTACATGTTTATCTGGTTAAGTATTTCTTAATTCATTCAGGCCAAAACCTCATAAAGACCTCTCACATTAGACTGGCATTTATGGCAGCTGGATTTGCCGGGCGGGTCCGGGCAGTCTTACACCATAAAAGAGTCTAACCTCGTGTCTTTACAACTGTTATGCTTTAGTTTAGGCCTAGGACTTCTCACATTGGGCTGACATTTGTGACCACTGGATTTGCCGGGAGGGTCCGGGCAGGTTTACGTCACAAACGAGTCCAACCTCGTGTCCTAAGCATTGATTATCACTTATAATCTTTTACCCCAGTTTTGAATATATCCCTATTCAAATCATTAATTACATCCAATTTTAATGATGTCCATAATTGACTCAATTATGGCCATCCATTCATGGCATGCAAAATCATATCAATTGCACCCCAACTTCTTAATATTAAATCCTTAATATTACCCCTACCCCACGTTTATACGTTCGCTTATTCAGCGCAGAATATACGTTAAACTCGAATAGTCTAACTTATAGCACAAAAATAAATTATCACAACATATAGACAATTAAAATGAATCTAATCATAATAGGGGTGAAACTTGCATAAAACTACACATGTTAAGGATCTAAAGGTGTCAACTTGTTAAATGTCACAATCTACATGATATGATCATAGCCCAAAATTGTGTATAAACTTGCATATGGGGTTTTATGCAACATAATGATGGTGTGAACTAGCATCTAATACATAAATTTCACATATGTCATAGCATAATTCTAGATGTCATAATTCTAGGTCTAAATAGATGTCATGGCATATGTTCATAATTTTTACTAATCAATCTAACTTGCATACATGGTTTGTCATATAGATCAACATAGCCCAAACATTATGATTTGATTAACATGAACTAATTAGCATAGATAACATCATGACTTTATAACATGTATGATCTATCACAATTTAGCATAGAAACTTTCAACATATATAATATCATCATAGCATGATTTACAACATATAGGATATCATCATCACATAACATAGGATTTACAACATACATGATAGCATAAGGTTTGCAACAACATATATGATAATCCACATCATTCACTTATAATCCATTCATAACTTAATCTAATTAGTTTAACAATAATCTTGTTAAGATCATCATACTCACAATTAGAGAAGAAAGAGAGTCGAATTAGCGCTCCTTTGATGAAGAATCGCTGTTAGGGTTGGGTAGTTCTGATTTGGTTGCTGTTCTTTATCTTTAATTTGATGGCGGCTGCACTAGGTCTCAAAATAACAGCATGACGACTATGGTCTTTTTTTATTTTCTGATTTAGGGTTTGTGTATAGGGGTCTTTTTATAGAGTTATAAATTAATTTAAGCCGTCGGATGTTCTTAGGGTTAATCAAAACCATTCAATTATGATAGGGTGATGAGTCAGCCCTAATGACTCAGCAAGGAGTCAGAATGGACTCAACAACACGGGTCATCCTGAACCAGAAAGCTGTGCAGGCTCCAGCCTCGGCCTGGGCGCACTTGGCAGGTGCGCCGGTGTAAATATGTACTGGCGCACTTCCCAAGTGCGCTAGTGCATTTATATTTTTTTCTTCTTCTTTACTTTTCCACCAAACTTCGTTCGTCCATAACTCTTTCATCCGGTACTCATTTCCCGCAAACTCGGATTCTATCTCCACTAGAATTCCAAGACGAACACAATGGCGCAACCCGTTTCCCACAATTCTCACGTCTGAGATTAGTTATTCTTTAATTTGTAAATATTAATATTAACAGAATTACGGGGTGTTACATTCTCCCCTCCTTAAAGGATTTCGTCCCCGAAATCTTCAAGTCAAGAAGAATGTATATCCTAACATCCAATCATCCATCTACTAAACCATCAAACACAGGCATCCATTGTCCTTATAGACTTCTAATGCTTTCATGTTTAAATGCACAGTGTGTGTATATGTCCATATCTAATGCAAAATCAGGCGGTCCACTGATTCAGTTGACCTCCTTAATGAAAATCATGATAGTGCCATGCGTCCATTATGTATGCAAAAGTTCCTTAATGCTACATATTATCTCTATATGCGTGCACAATCATCATCTGAATGTAGCATCCATATGATAAAAACAATCATCATACATCCATTTTACTAAATACAGCCATTTATATGCAATATGCAGTATGCAGTGACTGAGCCGATCTAGTGCCTAATAGTGTGTGTATATGCGTCCACGAGCAACCATTAGCAAACACTTGCATCCACTTTGCATCCATCATACATAACATGTCTCAAACACATGTTTCAACCATAGGATTATCCTAACTAAAGGTCAAAGATACTAGCGAGAGGATACTCTAAAGGTAAGATAAGTACAAGATAAGCGATAAAGGAGAAATTAAAGGACATACCCTCAAAAAGAAAAGGGTACAACGAACGCATCTTCTCTTCCGTCTCCCAAGTAGCGTTGCTCTCATCATCTCCCCATTGTACTTTGACCAGTCTGACCTCTCGATTCCTCAACTTCTTAATCTCTGACCCAAGAATGCGCGTAGGAGCTCGTCGAATCGTCGCATCATGCTCGATCTCCACCTCTCTAAGCAAGTTCGGCTCTACCACCTCCGCGGTCTTGTGTAAGCACTTCCTCAAATGTGATACATGGAAAACGTCGTGTACACCACTAAATCTCTCAGGCAACTCCACTCTATACGCCATCTGTCCAATCTTCTCCTTAATAGGAAACGACCCTACGAACCTTGGTGCTAATTTCCCAACGGACCCAAAGCGAACAACGTTCCGTAATGGAGACACTTTGATAAAGACCATGTCCCCAACCTCAAACTAAAGATCTGTTCTCCTCTTGTCTGCATAAGATTTCTGCCTATCTTGCGCTGCTTTCATCCTCCTTCGAATCAAGTCGATCTTCTCCGAAGTCTCCCTAATCATATCGGGCCCAAGTAAGATCTTATCCGTAGATTCCCACCAACATGTAGGTGAACGACAAGGTCGTCCATAAAGAGCTTCGAAAGGTGCCATGCCAATGCTGGACTGAAAGCTATTATTATATGCGAATTCTACCAATGGAAGATGCTCTTCCCATGTACCCCCAAAGTCTAGGATACATAGCCTCAAAAGATCCTATAGAATGCGATTCACCCTCTCGGTCTGGCCATCCGTCTGAGGATGATATGTGGTGCTCAAACATAACTGAGTCCCTACCGCCTCTTGTAAGCTTCTCCAAAATTCGCTAGTGAAAATAGGATCGCGGTCGCTCACTATGCTAGAAGGAACACCGTGCAAACGAACTATTTCTCGGACGTATACAGAAGCTAACCATGGAGCAGTCCTCTTACTCTTTACGGGAATAAAATGGGCTCTCTTAGTAAGTCTATCTACTATAACCCAAATTCCCGTATTACCCTTCCTTGATCTTGGTAATCCATCCACAAAGTCCATCGAGACACTTTCCCACTTCCATAGTGGAACATCCAATGGGTGAAGCAACCCACCGGGTTTCTTCTGCTCCGCTTTTACTTGTTGGCACACCAAGCATCTAGCGACATACTCGGCCACGTCTTTCTTCATGCCAGCCCAAAAGTAAACTCGTCTCATATCCATGTACATCTTGTCCCCGCCGGGATGGATGGTCATCTTCGAACGATGTGCATCATCAAGAATGGTCTTCCTTAGGTCATCGTCTTTTGGTACACAAAGTCTACCGTCCCTACGTAACCAACCCTTATCATCTAGGGTATACCTACGGAGATGGCTTGATGACTCCCCTCTTTTGAGCTTTTCTACTAGCTCAACCAACTGTGGGTCGTCTCGCTATGCCTCGCCAATCCGTCCCAAAAGCGTAGGTCTGACCTCCAAGGATGCTAGCAAACCAGGTACAAAGTCAATGGAAGGTGTAAAGTCAAACATAGAGATGAATTCTAAGTTTCGCCGCTCAACAAACAACGGACTCAAGGACAGCCTTTTCATACTTAAGGCGTCTGCCACCACGTTACCCTTGCCAGGGGTATATGCTATTTCGAAATCGTAGAACGCTAAGAACTCCATCCACCTTTGCTGCCTTAAGTTCAAGTCCTTCTGAGAGAATAAGTATTTTAAAGATTTGTGGTCAGTGAATAATTCAAATTTCTCGCCAAGAAGGTAATGACGCCAAGACTTAAGCATGAAAACAATAGCGGCCAACTCTAGGTCATGTGTAGGGTAATTTTTCTCATGCGCCCTTAACTGCCTTCCACCATAGGCTATTACCCTTCCCTCTTGCATTAAGACTGCGCCTAGTCCTGTCCCACAAGCATCGGTATAAACAGTAAATGGCTTACTCCCTCTGGCAGCACTAAGACTGGAGCTGAGGTCAAAGCTCTCTTCAAACGTTGGAACGCATCATCACAATCTACGTCCCATGTGAAAACTAGGTTCTTCTTCGTCAAGCGTGTTAATAGAGCTGATATCTTTGCGAAGTCTTTGATAAACTTCCTATAGTAGCCAGCCAACCCCAAGAAACTTCTCACTTCGGTAGCATTTTTAGGGACCTTCCAATCTTGGATGGCCACCACCTTCGCGGGATCCACAGCTATCCCTTCCTTGGAAACCACGTGCCCTAAGAATCGTACTTCCTTCCTCCAGAAGTGACACTTAGAAAATTTAGCTTTAAGATTATGTGCTCGTAGGGTCTCCAACACTTCCCTAAGATGTAGGGCATGCTCTTCTTCATCCTTAGAAAAGACCAAGATGTCGTCTACAAAGACCACCACGAATTTATTAAGGTACTCCGTAAACACCCTACTCATCAAATCAACAAAGTATGCGGGGGCGTTTGTCAAACCGAAGGGCATCACTAGCCATTCATAGAAACCGTCCGTAGTCCTAAAGGCAATCTTGTCAATGCTATCTTCAACCACTCTCAACTGATGGAATCCAGTGGCTAAGTCCAACTGCGAAAACACTGAGGCGCCAACTAACTGATCGAAGAGATCGTCAATCCTCGGCAGTGGGTGTCTGTTTTTCTTAGTAAGCTTATTAAGTTCTCTATAGTCCACACAAAGTCTAAGGGACCCATCCGCCTTCGTGGAAAATACTATTGGAGCACCCCACTCTGATATACTTCGTCTTATGAACCCCTTCTCAAGCAACTCCTTTACTTGCTTATTGAGTTCCCTCCTTTCACGTGGAGCCATGTGGCGTACTGGCAAAGATACTGGTTTTACATTATCCACCAGATATATTCGAAAATCTATCTCCCGCTTCGGAGGTAAGCCCTTCACCTCCTCAAACACATCCGAATATTCTCGGACCACTCTAACAGACCATAGATTTTCCACCGACGCATCAAGCGAGTCTAAATAACTTAGCATAACGGAATCTATGGGATTACAAAAGATTTTGAGAGTGTTACCAAGGCGAGTCATGAGCCTAACTACTCTCCTTTCACAATCAAGTACGACCCCATTTCTGGATAACCAATCCATTCCTAAAATTAGCCCATAGCCCGTGAAGCCCAAAACATAAGCATCACATCTAAACTCAACGCTAAGTATAGAAATTTTCAAATCCAAACACATCATGGACAAATAAGCTGAGCCCCCAATTGGATTCGAAACAACCAAGGGATCCTCTACTAAACTGGTGTTTAAGTGCAGTGACTCAACTAATGATGTAGAGATAAACGAATGCGATACGCCCGAATCAAATAAGGTACGGACAGGATGATCAAACAGAAAAACTAAGTTTTCAACAGAAATGGTTCTACCTTGTTCTTGTAGCGGTGGGACCGCGAGAGCCTGAACTTGTCCCCTTGCCTGCCCTGGTGCCATAAGAGCCTGCACCTGTCCTCCCGAGGTAGACCCTGCCCTCTGCCCCTTCTTTGGACAGTCCTTCACTAGATGTCCCGCTTCGCCACAGTGAAAACAGCCAGTCTTCTTTTTCTTTTGGCAATCCTTGCTGAGATGGCCTGGTGTCCCACAGTTAAAGCATTTCTTCTTTCCCTTGCCATTATTGTCTTTACCACCCTTCTTGTTTTGCTGTTGTGGTTTCCTCTGATCCCCTTTCTTCTCGGATGCCTTATCAGCTATAGCGCCTTTCTCCTCGTGCATGAGTGCCATGTCTACCAGCTTCTCAAAGGTGCCCCCCATAGGGATGTGGGTCATAGCCAACCCTTGCAACGGTTCATTCAATCCATTAACGAACCTCAGAGCCTTCTTCTCCGACGTGTTCACTAAGTCCAAGCCAAACCTTGCTAACTGATTAAATTTGTTGACATATTCTTTCACTGATGAGCTTCCTTGCTTTAATGTCAAGAACCTTTCCATATATAGATTCTCTTCTGCCCTTGAGAGAAACTTCTCCTCAAACCTACGCCTGAAATCATCCCAAGAATCAACAGGACGCTCCCCATTAGTGACCTCCCACCAAAACGAGGCCTCTCCCTTCATTAACCAAGCTGCTAATTTGACCTTCCTCCCTTCTTCTACTTCAAAGATTTCCAGCAATTCTTCCACCTCCTTAAGCCAATCTCTAGCTTCCACAAACGTTTCTGACCCTTGAAAGGGTTTTCCACCCATAGCCTTAAATTCCTTGCACGTCTTTGCAAAAGTATCTACGCGAGGAGGAGGAGGAGGAGCAGGTGCAACTGGTGGTGGAGGAACATTGGCTGGACCTGCAGCGGCCCTAGCCTCTAATAGCCTCCTATACCATCTTAGTATCGTTACACCGTCCGGAAGGTTAAGATCTTCAGCCATGCTGAAACGAAAAAGGAAAGATTCAAAATGGAGAATTCGAAAGATAAAGATATGGCTATTGGGGATTATGTTTTTCATAAAAGCTTTCCTCTTTAAATGACTCATTAAGACATGTTTTTGAAATCACTTCTTCCAAAAATACTTTAGAAAAATAGTTTTTCTAAAAATGTTATCTGTTCTGGTAACCTTAAGCTCTGATACCACGTGTAATACCCCCACGTCCATTAATGTCACTCACAAAGGGAATGCATTAACTTCCATGGAGGTTTTAAGTGAATATAGAACAGAAAAATTACAACACGACAGATAATACGTAGTACTTGGAAATCTAAAACTTCATTTTATTGCAGCGGAGATTAAACATGTTTGTTACATCATAAAACCATAAATCAGAGTCAAGTACAATATCCATCTTCATAAAACAAAATACATAATCTGTAACAACCCGAATTTTTACAACACGTTAAATCAAGAATCAAGACAGAATTAAATTATAAATTCTGAATCAAGTGAAACGGTCTGTGCCATTGCGTTCGTCTCGGAAAAATACGCGAAATAGAGTCCGAGTTTTCGAGAATCGGAGTCCGTATGACCCGTAAAAGGCCCAAAGAAGGTTTCTGGGAATTTGAATTTCGGAAACAGTTTTGGAAATCAGATCTGGGGCCAGGCGGGAAGTTTCCCGCCTAGGCCATGTCGACAGGGCTGTCGACTTGGGCCCAGACCAAGTCGACAGCCCTGTCGACTTGCCTGTCGACAGGGGGTGGCCGGGGCAAGCTGCCTGGCGCACCTGTTTGTCTCACCTGGTCTTGTTCTTGGGCTGGTTCTGGAAGCTTCCGAGATCTGATGGTCCTAATCTATCCTAGATCTAATCCTATGGCCTAAAACACTCCTAATCTCTATAAAAACACCCCTAAGCCCCCTCCTAAACCCTCATAAATCACTCTCTCCACGAAGTGCTGCCCAAATGCCAAGTGACCATGGCCTCCATCTCCAATCCCTAGAGCCTATGCATTCAAATCGGGTTCAAATCAAAAGATGCAAGCTTGCTACACCAAATAGAGGCCAAATCAACATTGCTATGCGAGTTTCATGATGGTTCTTCTTCAAAGGAGCCACCTTTCTTCGTCAAGATGATGCATGATCCCTTTCCTAAGCCTTGCCTAAGTAAGTTCTAGCTACTTGTAGATTTAAACGATGATTTTGATGTGACATGGAATAAAATGCAAAGTAACATGAGTATGTTAGCCTATGGGAACCTAGTTTGCCTCTTTAACATGAACATATGACTTTGGGTGATGTTGTAGCGACTAAACCATGCTATTCATGTTGCATTGGACTTAGTTTGCCATGCAAGATTGGACCTTTACTTGTAGTATGATAGCATGAACACTTAGAGCCACTTTGACTTGTGAAATAGTTGCATAAGTTGAACTTTGGAGCTTATGCATGTACATAAAACCAACCCCTTCTTATGACATAAGTGACATGTGCATGTTTATCCCTTCATGATAGGTTTATGACATGAACACTTATGCAAGTTATCCCCTTTTATGCTATGCATGTTTGTGGCCAAATTACCTTATGACACTATGCATGTTTATGGCCAATCCCTTTATGATGTTATGCATGTGGAAGCCAAGCCCTTTTTGGCATCATGCATGTTTTGAGACCAATATGTGACATAGTATCCTTACTATGTTGACTCGCTTTGCTTGCGTTGGGAAAACACGATTTTGGGTAGTTAGATAAACATGAACATGTCGCGAAATCTTAACTTGAATATGACATGTGTTTATACTTGAAAATATGACTTAAAATATAAGCATGGAAGTTAACATGTAAATATGCATAAAAACATGGGCTTGGGAATTTACCTATTAAGTTAGGTCTACCCATTGGGAATTTACCTATTAAGTTAGGTCTACCCAATTGCTTGAAAACTTGACCATGAACATGACACTAGGCTAAACATGAAATTGGCCAACTCGAGGTTGGGTTGAGTTTGTAGCATAAATCTACCCGGACCCGCCCGGCTTAACTAGTAGCTACAAACAATAGGATCCAATGTGAGAAGTTGGTCATGTCGCGCTTAAGACCCGAGGTTAGACTAGGTTGTGGTGTAAATCTACCCGGACCCGCCCGGCTTAACTAGTAACCACAACAAGGTCTAATGTGAGAGGTTAAGAGTGCATTAATTAAATTAATGCCACATGATAAGGTTAAGTAAATTTGACTCGGTAATTAGATGGGGTTAAGTAATCCACACTTAACTAATCTAAACACGGTAATTCGATGGGGTTAAGTTAAACACTTAACCAATTTAAACTTGGTAATTCAATGAGGTTAAGTAACCAATACTTAACCAACTTAATGTGATAATTTAATGGGGTTAAGCAACTTATACTTAACCAATTATACATGATGATTTGATGTGGTTAAGTGACCTAAACTTAACCAATCTAACTCGTTAATTGGATGTGGTTAAGTGACCTATACTTAGCCAATCTAACTCGTGAATTTATGGAGGTTAAGTTAACCCATACTTAACCAATATAACGTGAAAACATGATAAGGCTAAGTCACGAATCACTTGAATACGCTTGACCGATTTGACTCGGTAATTTGACAAGGTCAAGTTAATTTATATAATTAACCAATCTAAAATGATAATTAGACGAGGTTAAGTTATGGATTGCTTAATATACTTAGCCAACTTGACACATGGTTTGTAGGGTTAAGTCTTGGACTTGGATACTTAGCCAATTTTGACGTGGTTTGTATACGGGTTAAGTTGTGAACTTAAGTGACACTTAACCCATTAGATAAACCCTAATTCGGAGGATTAGGTAAATAACCATAGTTAACAAGGATTATGGAAATAAGGCTAAGTGGTAAACCTTAGTTAAAAGAAACCAAGTAATAATTCTTAGCCAAGGAAATTTGGACCACCTCTTAGATAAATGAGTAACCCGATACGGTAGGTCATCGTTTAAGTATACGTGTAGGAGCAGGCTATCTGATTTAGATAAAGGCTCCAACGAACTGGGTAACGAAGCAGCGGCTTCGGGGAACGTGAGGATATTCTTGGGATCCCTCTGTGAGCTGCCAGGTCATTATACTAGGCTCACGAGAGGTTGAGGTCTGCGGTAGAAGAACCAAGAATATGCCTTGGTTGCTATGCGAGCGACCTAAAGACTGGGGTGGATAGCAGTGAGTCGACGAATACATAAGGTGCCCGAGATAGCAAGTTCGTCGATCATCTACCATCTTGAGTCAAGCGTGTACATACGGAAAGGCAGGGAACACCCAACAGACCATAATTTGCTATCTAATTATGGGTGAGGTAGGCCGTAGGATGTGGGCTGGCCGGAGTGTAGTTCTCATGCAAGATTTTCTCTTGTGTTGCCTTTCACTAGTTGAGGGAGGGGTCTCGTGGGACCATAGCCATGTGTAGAAAAGCAGACCTTAGTATCTGCATCGGCAGATAAATCTAAAGCTCCCGACCGAGTCCTGTATTTCTGGTTTTGCCCTGTGACAGGACTCGGATGGCACGATGTGATACATGTGCATACAGTTATAGAAAAACGATTGACGATGAATGCGTGGGAAAAAGGGCGCGGTTGACGGTTAGCGTAATCCCTAGTGGCCTAGGTGGTTTAACCTAAACCAAAATACGAAAGCGTGCAATAGGTAAGCATAATCCCTAGTGGTGCTAGGTGGCGTAAGTCCTAGTAGTTCAAACGATGATTCATATGGAAGAGCCTAGCTAGAACAAGGGTGACAGTCCAAACGATTTCAAGGATAATACGACATGAGGGAGCCCGTACGAGGTACGGCAAAGGACTGAACTTATATACATGGAAAGAAACATATGTTTTGAGTAACCTATATATGCGATATATTAGGTTGACATGGACCATTACACGACTTTGAGTAAGGGACATTCATGGTTAACACATAACAAGGCTGGGATACTAGTACGGAGGGTGCAGAGCAAATATACATGTTAGAACTAGGAAGAATATACATAATAGATACCGTGGGATGTTAGACGGGGCAGATACCTTGGGATAATGTACTCGATAGAAATCTGACGATGTGATACCTTGACTTATCATAACACCGTAGTTTATCATGATACCTTAGTTTACCTTGCCACAGTAGTTCAACCGGCTACCCTGGTTTAGTTTATCTATCTTGTAGTTATCCTTATGTTTACTTTCAGTTTATGCATGTCATGTTACCTTTACCTGTTTTTACACTGGAAGTAGATAGGACTTACTCAGTCTTTTTGACTGACCCGTTTTGTTTCGCCTCTTTTCTTCCGTTCCCCCCCCCCCAGGTTACAGGGAGGAAACAATGTTGTTTAGTTCGGACTTCTTCTGCTTGAAGGTCATCATGGATGGCTTGGACTTTTCTTGGCTATGGCTACTTTACTGTTTTATTTGGGGAATAATTTATGAAAATGTCTTTATGCTTCTTTACTATTGCAAGACAGGTTTTGTTGTACTCTGATGTAAAAGGCTTTAGACCTCATTTATTCATGTTATGAAAGTTTGATTTTACTTCCGCTATTTTATATGTTCTGTCTTGTGATATTTCTGTGCATGTTTACCAATAATGCCCCTCTAAAGCTAGTGCATTCCTTTGCGAGTGACCCTAGCGGAGGCGGGGTGTTACATTTAGTATCAGAGCAGAAGGTTACCAGACTGGGCAAAAGTTTTTAAAGACCTTCTGAAAACTATTTGAAAAAAAAAACCGTTTACAAAGAAGCATTTTTCAAGAAAATTTTCTTTTAAAAGAAAAAGGCTATTCCCCAAAGGCCATTAGCACTATCCTTGTTTCCTTAATTGAGTCTCTTTTCCTTTCTTTCCTCCATCTGTAGTCACAGTAGTTTTAACTGCGACTAGTCTTTTCTACCTACGAAAGTGCTTTCCATACGATGGAGGTGGTTCTCGAGAGACCAGTGGCCGCGTTATAAGAAAGGATCGTGAGAAAGAAGGATAAAGGATACGAGCTTAAGGATGAGCAACTTGTTGGTATGGCTTAGTCCTCAAAGGAGGGAGAAAGATGAACAATGAAACCCATGACGAGAGAGTACCTTTGGCATGGTAAAACGGGGCGGATAGTTAAGTATTATGGGACAAGGACAAGATCATCGGGAGGGCAGTAGTATGCTCTCATTTCTAGAGTACCTCAGAAGGAGGGTAACGATCTTGTTAAAGGTTTAGCTTTTCTTCTCTATCATCCTGTCGGGACTTTGTTTTGATCACCGCATCTTTTAAGTCCGCTTCGATAGTTGAGTCTCTGCACCTTAAGTACTAGCGTAATAGAGAATCCCATTTTTGTCTCAAAGTCCTATTGGAGAATCAGTCCATTTATACATGACTTGTTTGGATTTGGGAATGTCTATGCCAAGTGTTGAGTTTGGAAATAATGCTTATGTTTATAAGCTATGGATGGATTCTAGGGATGAAGTGGTTATCCAGTAAGGGGTGCCACTCTCGGTTTTGATAGGAGGGTAGTTAGACTCTTGACTAGCCTTGGTAATACCCTCGAAGTCTCGTGTAACCTTTTGGGTTCGGTCATGGTTAGTTACTTAGAATCCCTTGATGCCTTTATGGGAAATTGGAAGCCCAATCGAGTGGTGTTCGCCGATAAGACGGATGGTTTATTTCACTTATGCATGGGTTATAGAAATCACCTTAGTAAGTGCGCTTGATAACCTGGTTGGCATCTGTTTACTTTCAAGAGAAAGTTCTTCTATGTGGAATACCTTGTGGTACGAGGTCCGAGATTCACTAGTGAATTTTGAGGGCTCGCATGGAATAATGTGTACGCAGTCCTGTTTGCGCCAAGTATTCTAGAAGGATAATAAGTGCAAGTGGAACGAGAGGCGACGAGGAAATGAGTTCCAACTCATGTTATGAAAACAGGAAATAAGAAGCTGCGAAATCGTGAAGTAAAAGGGGCGGTCAAGGCACGATGGAACTAAGCTCAAGGTAATGCGACTCAGGAGACTGAAGACTAAATACGTGCATGATATCTCTTTTGGGAATATATCCTCGGTCCCTGTTTTTCTGTTGAGCTTGCTTGTAGGCTATCTTTTATGGATATCCTCTCGGTCCTGTCTCTGTTACAAACCCCGTACGGAGTTTGTTTTGTTTATCTTCTCGACCCTGTTTCAGGGAATCTTAGGTAGAACCCTGTGGATGTAAACATGTATTTGAAACATGTTATGGTTGATATGGTTGCAAATGGTTGCAAGTGGTTGCTCGTGGATGCGCGAATTTACATTAGATATTAGCTCGACTCGGTCACATTTCATATTGCATATGCACGAGTATTTATACTTGTTTATGGATGAAATTGAATGTGTTATCATGCGGATGTTGCATATGGTTGAATGTTTGTGCACGCATATAGTGTATATGACTAGGACTATTTGCATACATGATGGATTCATAGCACTAGACATATTTTTGCATTCAAAAGATTTTTCAGGCCTGATCATTAGCATTAGCTAAGGAACATGTACACACACGTTTTGCATACATTCATAAAGCATTAGGAGTCGTCTAAGGACAATGGTTGCTTGTGGATGATGGTTTGAGTAGATGGATGATGGATGGTAGGATATGTTCTTCCTAACTTTGAGATTTCGGGGACGAAATCCTTTAAGAAGGGGAGAATGTAACAACCCGAATTTTTACAACACGTTAAATCAAGAATCAAGACAGAATTAAATTATAAATTCTGAATCAAGTGAAACGGTCTGTGCCATTGCGTTCGTCTCGGAAAAATACGCGAAATAGAGTCCGAGTTTTCGAGAATCGGAGTCCGTATGACCCGTAAAAGGCCCAAAGAAGGTTTCTGGGAATTTGAATTTCGGAAACAGTTTTGGAAATCAGATCTGGGGCCAGGCGGGAAGTTTCCCGCCTAAGCCATGTCGACAGGGCTGTCGACAGGCCTGTCGACTTGGGCCCAGTGCAAGTCGACAGCCCTGTCGACTTGCCTGTCGACAGGGGGTGGCCGGGGCAAGCTGCCTGGCGCACCTGTTTGTCTCACCTGGTCTTGTTCTTGGGCTCGTTCTGGAAGCTTCCGAGATCTGATGGTCCTAATCTATCCTAGATCTAATCCTATGGCCTAAAACACTCCTAATCTCTATAAAAACACCCCTAAGCCCCCTCCTAAACCCTCATAAATCACTCTCTCCACGAAGTGCTGCCCAAATGCCAAGTGACCATGGCCTCCATCTCCAATCCCTAGAGCCTATGCATTCAAATCGGGTTCAAATCAAAAGATGCAAGCTTGCTACACCAAATAGAGGCCAAATCAACATTGCTATGCGAGTTTCATGATGGTTCTTCTTCAAAGGAGCCACCTTTCTTCGTCAAGATGATGCATGATCCCTTTCCTAAGCCTTGCCTAAGTAAGTTCTAGCTACTTGTAGATTTAAACGATGATTTTGATGTGACATGGAATAAAATGCAAAGTAACATGAGTATGTTAGCCTATGGGAACCTAGTTTGCCTCTTTAACATGAACATATGACTTTGGGTGATGTTGTAGCGACTAAACCATGCTATTCATGTTGCATTGGACCTAGTTTGCCATGCAAGATTGGACCTTTACTTGTAGTATGATAGCATGAACACTTAGAGCCACTTTGACTTGTGAAATAGTTGCATAAGTTGAACTTTGGAGCTTATGCATGTACATAAAACCAACCCCTTCTTATGACATAAGTGACATGTGCATGTTTATCCCTTCATGATAGGTTTATGACATGAACACTTATGCAAGTTATCCCCTTTTATGCTATGCATGTTTGTGGCCAAATTACCTTATGACACTATGCATGTTTATGGCCAATCCCTTTATGATGTTATGCATGTGGAAGCCAAGCCCTTTTTGGCATCATGCATGTTTTGAGACCAATATGTGACATAGTATCCTTACTATGTTGACTCGCTTTGCTTGCGTTGGGAAAACACGATTTTGGGTAGTTAGATAAACATGAACATGTCGCGAAATCTTAACTTGAATATGACATGTGTTTATACTTGAAAATATGACTTAAAATATAAGCATGGAAGTTAACATGTAAATATGCATAAAAACATGGGCTTGGGAATTTACCTATTAAGTTAGGTCTACCCATTGGGAATTTACCTATTAAGTTAGGTCTACCCAATTGCTTGAAAACTTGACCATGAACATGACACTAGGCTAAACATGAAATTGGCCAACTCGAGGTTGGGTTGAGTTTGTAGCATAAATCTACCCGGACCCGCCCGGCTTAACTAGTAGCTACAAACAATAGGATCCAATGTGAGAAGTTGGTCATGTCGCGCTTAAGACCCGAGGTTAAACTAGGTTGTGGTGTAAATCTACCCGGACCCGCCCGGCTTAACTAGTAACCACAACAAGGTCTAATGTGAGAGGTTAAGAGTGCATTAATTAAATTAATGCCACATGATAAGGTTAAGTAAATTTGACTCGGTAATTAGATGGGGTTAAGTAATCCACACTTAACTAATCTAAACACGATAATTCGATGGGGTTAAGTTAAACACTTAACCAATTTAAACTTGGTAATTCAATGAGGTTAAGTAACCAATACTTAACCAACTTAATGTGATAATTTAATGGGGTTAAGCAACTTATACTTAACCAATTATACATGATGATTTGATGTGGTTAAGTGACCTAAACTTAACCAATCTAACTCGTTAATTGGATGTGGTTAAGTGACCTATACTTAGCCAATCTAACTCGTGAATTTATGGAGGTTAAGTTAACCCATACTTAACCAATATAACGTGAAAACATGATAAGGCTAAGTCACGAATCACTTGAATACGCTTGACCGATTTGACTCGGTAATTTGACAAGGTCAAGTTAATTTATATAATTAACCAATCTAAAATGATAATTAGACGAGGTTAAGTTATGGATTGCTTAATATACTTAGCCAACTTGACACATGGTTTGTAGGGTTAAGTCTTGGACTTGGATACTTAGCCAATTTTGACGTGGTTTGTATACGGGTTAAGTTGTGAACTTAAGTGACACTTAACCCATTAGATAAACCCTAATTCGGAGGATTAGGTAAATAACCATAGTTAACAAGGATTATGGAAATAAGGCTAAGTGGTAAACCTTAGTTAAAAGAAACCAAGTAATAATTCTTAGCCAAGGAAATTTGGACCACCTCTTAGATAAATGAGTAACCCGATACGGTAGGTCATCGTTTAAGTATACGTGTAGGAGCAGGCTATCTGATTTAGATAAAGGCTCCAACGAACTGGGTAACGAAGCAGCGGCTTCGGGGAACGTGAGGATATTCTTGGGATCCCTCTGTGAGATGCCAGGTCATTATACTAGGCTCACGAGAGGTTGAGGTCTGCGGTAGAAGAACCAAGAATATGCCTTGGTTGCTATGCGAGCAACCTAAAGACTGGGGTGGATAGCAGTGAGTCGACGAATACATAAGGTGCCCGAGATAGCAAGTTCGTCGATCATCTACCATCTTGAGTCAAGCGTGTACGTACGGAAAGGCAGGGAACACCCAACAGACCATAATTTGCTATCTAATTATGGGTGAGGTAGGCCGTAGGATGTGGGCTGGCCGGAGTGTAGTTCTCATGCAAGATTTTCTCTTGTGTTGCCTTTCACTAGTTGAGGGAGGGGTCTCGTGGGACCATAGCCATGTGTAGAAAAGCAGACCTTAGTATCTGCATCGGCAGATAAATCTAAAGCTCCCGACCGAGTCCTGTATTTCTGGTTTTGCCCTGTGACAGGACTCGGATGGCACGATGTGATACATGTGCATACAGTTATAGAAAAACGATTGACGATGAATGCGTGGGAAAAAGGGCGCGGTTGACGGTTAGCGTAATCCCTAGTGGCCTAGGTGGTTTAACCTAAACCAAAATACGAAAGCGTGCAATAGGTAAGCGTAATCCCTAGTGGTGCTAGGTGGCGTAAGTCCTAGTAGTTCAAACGATGATTCATATGGAAGAGCCTAGCTAGAACAAGGGTGACAGTCCAAACGATTTCAAGGATAATACGACATGAGGGAGCCCGTACGAGGTACGGCAAAGGACTGAACTTATATACATGGAAAGAAACATATGTTTTGAGTAACCTATATATGCGATATATTAGGTTGACATGGACCATTACACGACTTTGAGTAAGGGACATTCATGGCTAACACATAACAAGGCTGGGATACTAGTACGGAGGGTGCAGAGCAAATATACATGTTAGAACTAGGAAGAATATACATAATAGATACCGTGGGATGTTAGACGGGGCAGATACCTTGGGATAATGTACTCGATAGAAATCTGACGATGTGATACCTTGACTTATCATAACACCATAGTTTATCATGATACCTTAGTTTACCTTGCCACAGTAGTTCAACCGGCTACCCTGGTTTAGTTTATCTATCTTGTAGTTATCCTTATGTTTACTTTCAGTTTATGCATGTCATGTTACCTTTACCTGTTTTTATACTGGAAGTAGATAGGACTTACTCAGTCTTTTTGACTGACCCGTTTTGTTTCGCCTCTTTTCTTCCGTTTCCCCCCCCCCCCAGGTTACAGGGAGGAAACAATGATGTTTAGTTCGGACTTCTTCTGCTTGAAGGTCATCATGGATGGCTTGGACTTTTCTTGGCTATGGCTACTTTACTGTTTTATTTGGGGAATAATTTATGAAAATGTCTTTATGCTTCTTTACTATTGCAAGACAGGTTTTGTTGTACTCTGATGTAAAAGGCTTTAGACCTCATTTATTCATGTTATGAAAGTTTGATTTTACTTCCGCTATTTTATATGTTCTGTCTTGTGATATTTCTGTGCATGTTTACCAATAATGCCCCTCTAAAGCTAGTGCATTCCTTTGCGAGTGACCCTAGCGGAGGCGGGGTGTTACATAATCCCATTACACAAATAGCCATTAAAGAAGATAACAAGCTGGACTTTACTTCAACGGTCCAAGCTTTCCAAGAGAGATACAGCAATCCAATCAAACTCCACTAGAGCTGAGCCCAACCTGAGGACCTGGAGGGGGAAAAAGGATAGAAATGGAGGGGGTCAGACATAATTCTGGCGAGTATGATAATTCTAACAATACTATTATCAAAATAACTAGACTAAGGCATAAGCTGGAAAACAAGGAAATGTCTATGAACTATTGGGTATGGAAAAGCAGATAAAGATGACGTCAAAGATAACGTTAAAGGCACACCTAATTACTAACGAATAATTACTACACTGCACCGCACCAGTCACCCTCAAAGTTGATCCCACTTGCTTCACACAAAAACTATATAAATAGCCTTGCGTACCCCTAGCTGACTACATAGGTGCCGTCTGCCCCTATCTCCGCTAGGTGTACCCCACTTCCCACTTTCGATCGGCTCCCTACTCGTAGATACCTGTGCTGGCCCCACAGTGGGGTGTATCACTCCCCTAACGTGGCAACCCGATACAACTTGAGAATGCACGGCTTATACCTACACGATGCAACAACGTCTTACCTACCAGCCCGGGTCCACACACGCATATGAAACCCGTTGGACTTGTGTTGCCACCGCTACCCCGTTTTGGCCTCTTATAGTCAATCCCAGTATGCGTGTCCCGTCCTCGACTTGGGTCGAGCCCACAAAGATACGTTTGGGTTACTGGTTGAAATGGGCCCCCACAAGCTACCCACCTAAGCTTGTCACCACTAGTACATCCCACTTAACCCTCTTAGTCATGTTCAATTACATGTGTGTTTGGTTAAGTCTTACTAATCGTATTTCACATGCCACTAAGGGCACCCACTAGATTCCTCATGCCACCCAAGGCACCTACTTAACCCCCATGTCCCACCTTACATGTTTATCTGGTTAAGTATTTCTTAATTCATTCAGGCCATAACCTCATAAAGACCTCTCACATTAGACTGGCATTTATGGCAGCTGGATTTGCCGGGCGGGTCCGGGCAGTCTTACACCATAAACGAGTCTAACCTCGTGTCTTTACAACTGTTATGCTTTAGTTTAGGCCTAGGACCTCTCACATTGGGCTGACATTTGTGACCACTGGATTTGTCGGGCGGGTCCGGGAAGGTTTACGTCACAAACGAGTCCAACCTCGTGTCCTAAGCATTGATTATCACTTATAATCTTTTACCCCAGTTTTGAATATATCCCTATTCAAATCATTAATTACTTCCAATTTTAATGATGTCCATAATTGACTCAATTATGGCCATCCATTCATGGCATGCAAAATCATATCAATTGCACCCCAACTTCTTAATATTAAATCCTTAATATTACCCCTACCCCACGTTTATACGTTCGCTTATTCAATGCAGAATATACGTTAGACTCGAATAGTCTAACTTATAGCACAAAAATAAATTATCACAACATATAGACAATTAAAATGAATCTAATCATAATAGGGGTGAAACTTGCATAAAAGTACACATGTTAAGGATCTAAAGGTGTCAACTTGTTAAATGTCACTATCTACATGATATGATCATAGCCCAAATTTGTGTATAAACTTGCATATGGGGTTTTATGCAACATAATGATGGTGTGAACTAGCATCTAATACATAAATTTCACATATGTCATAGCATAATTCTAGATGTCATAATTCTAGATCTAAATAGATGTCATGGCACATGTTCATAATTTTTACTAATCAATCTAACTTGCATACATGGTTTTATAGATCAACATAGCCCAAACATTATGATTTGATTAACATGAACTAATTAGCATAGATAACATCATGACTTTATAACATGTATGATCTATCACAATTTAGCATAGAAACTTTCAACATATATAATATCATCATAGCATGATTTACAACATATAGGATATCATCATCACATAACATAGGATTTACAACATACATGATAGCATAAGGTTTGCAACAACATATATGATAATCCACATCATTCACTTATAATCCATTCATAACATAATCTAATTAGTTTAACAATAATCTTGTTAAGATCATCATACTCACAATTAGAGAAGAAAGAGAGTCGAATTAGCGCTCCTTTGATGAAGAATCGCTGTTAGGGTTGGGTAGTTTTGATTTGGTTGTTGTTCTTTATCTTTAATTTGATGGCGGCTGCACTAGGTCTCAAAATAACAGCATGACGGCCATGGTCTTTGTAACACCCCGAATTTTAGTTAATACTAAAATTCACTAATTACAGGATAAATAATCTCAGACGTGGGAATTAGGGGTAACGGGCTGCGTAATTGCGTTCGTATCGGAAAAATACGCGAAATAGAGTCCGAGTTTTCGAAAATCGGAGTCCGTATGGCCCGGTTATGGCCCAATGAAGTTAGCAGAAAAATTTAAAACTAAAACAGATTTGAAAATTCAAATATTCAGATTTGGGATGGGCCAGGCGGGGTCAGGCGGGAAGCTTCCCGCCCAACCCATGTCGACAGGGCTGTCGACAGGCCTGTCGACAGGGGTGTCGACATGCCTGTCGACTTGCCTGTCGACAGGGTGGCACCGTTCAGTGAACCTGGGTGCACCAGGTTGCACCGGGTTGGGTTTCAGGCTGGCTAGGAGGGCTGGTTCTAGAGATTTCCTAAATCTAAGGGTCCTAATCTAATCTAGGGTTAATCTAAGGGCCTAAAACACTCACCTAATCCTATAAATAAGACCCTAACCCTACCCTAATTCATTCATAATTAAATCTAGTAACTAAACTATGGCAAATTGAAACTTGAGAGAGCCTCCACCAAAATTAGAGAAGGGATAGCATTCCAAATCAACTTTTAGCCTCTTAATCTTCTTCATTAGTTTGCTAATTTTGTTTTGGTGAGCTTCTATCCCCTTAATAATCAATTGTTAAATTGATTAAGATAGGATATGATGATGTATGGTTATGTTTGTGGATCAATGTGTTTATGCAAGCTTAATATTGTATATGTCATGTGTTTTGCAAGTTATATGCTCAAATGCAAGATTGATATGTTATGCATGCATATGAAGTTATGTGAATGATTATGCAAGTTATGTGTATGTTCAAATGCAAGGTTAATATGTTATGCATGCATATGAAGTTATGAGAATAATGAGGCAAGTTATGTGTATGTTTAAATGCAAGATTAACATGTTATGCATGCATATGAAGTTATGTGAATGATTATGCAAGTTAGGTGTATGCTCAAATGCAAGATTACCATGTTATGCATGCTTATGAGGTCATATGAATAATTATGCAAGTTATGTAGATGCTTAAGAGCAAGTTGGGTTAATATGTGTTCATATATGCAAGTTGACATCCTCTTAACCCATGACAAAGTTATATGCTAAACCCATGATATGTGTGATGGATCTTCCCCTTTTATTATGTCATGAAATGAGAACGATTTACGTGGGGAACGATGGGGTGGGTAAATATGTTAATAAATGGATGATTGGGTATGATTAAGCATACCATAAAATAAAAAAAAAAAAAAATTACCATAAGTGGGAATTTACCTATTGAGTTAGGTCTACCCCATGGGAATTTACCTATTGAGTTAGGTCTACCCATGTTATGGTAAACTTGATATTAATTAGGGATAATTAATATGGGGGTGATTAATTAGGTGTAATTAATCGACTAAGACACGAGGTTGGACTCATTTGTAGTGTAAAACTGCCCGGACCCGACCGGCTTAACCAGTTGCTACAAATGTCAGCCCAATGTGAGAGGTCTTAGCCATAAATTAAATACGTGATTAAGGTAAAGACACGAGGTTAGACTCTGTTATGACGTAAGACTGCCCGGATTCTACCGGCTTAACCAGGCGGTCATAACAGCCAGTCTAATGTGGGAGGTCTTTACGGGAGATCACGGTCTTAATTAATTAAGAAACACTTAACCATAATAGTATGTAGTGGGACATGAGGGGTTAAGTGGGTGCCTTGGGTGGCATGAGGAAATTTTGTGGTTGCCTTGGGTGGCATGTGGAATCTAGTGGGTTGCCTTGGGTGGCAATAGAAAATACGATTAGAATACTTAACCAAGTGGAAACATGTAACTAAACATGATTAAAGGGTTAAGTGGGATACACTAGATATATGACAAGCTTAAGTGGGTAGCTTGTGGGGGCCCATTTCAACCAATATCCCAAACGTATCTTTGTGGGCTCGACCCATGTCGAGTGACGGGACACGCATATTGGGCTTGATTATAAGAGGCCAAAACGGGTTAGCGGTGGCAACGCAAGTCCAACGGGCTTCATATGCGTGTGTGGGCCCGGGCTGGTAGATAAGCCGTTGTTGCATCGAGTAGATATAAAGCCGTGCACCGTTAGTATTGGGTAGCCACTTTAGGGGAGTGATACACCCCACTGTGGGACCAGCACGGGTATCTACGGTAGGGAGCCGATCGATGGGGAGTAGTGGGTACACCTAGTGAAGATAGGGGCAGACGGCACCTATGTAGGGGTACACGAAACTACTGGGTAAGAATTACTGAGTACACCTAGTGGAGATAGGGGCAGACGGCACCTATGTAGTGAGCTAGGAGTACATGAAATTATTGGGGAAATTTTCTAAGTCCTTGGAAGGGATCAACCTTTAAGTAGGAATGACTGGTGTGGTGCAGTTAGTAATTATCCTTGGGTGGGTAGATGCGTCCTGACGGTTATCTTAGTTCGTCCTATGTTGTTGGCTACTTAGTGTAGTTATTATCCCCAAAGGTACCGTACCGAGTTCATGTCATACCCTAATTACTTTAATAATTGTATTGTTAAGGTTATAGGGCTCACTCAGACTTATGTCTGACCCCGTTGTTTTTATCTTTTTTCCCAACCCTCAGGTCCTACGGTGGATCCTAGCGGTAGTAGAGCTTGATCGGATTGTTGTTCCAGCCTTTGGGAGCTTGGGTAGATGTAAAGCTCCAGTTATCCAGTTATCTTTTCTTTTGTTATGGCTATTGTATCGTGAGAGTGGGATTATGTACTTCTTTATTTTGACGGATATTGTACTTGGCTTTTATCATGGCTTTATGATGTAACCAGACATGTTTATTTCCGCTGTTATGAGATGATGTTTTAAAATTTCAAGTACTATTTATATCTGTCTTGGTGTAATTTTTCTGTTCTATATTCACTAAAATACTCCACCGATGCTATGGCATTCCCTTTGTGAGTGACCATAGCGGGTGTGGGGTGTTACACGTGGTATCAGAGCAAAGGTTACCGGAACAGATAAAATTTTTAGAAAACTATTTTTCTAAAACATTTTTGGAAAAGATATTTTCAAAAACATGTCTTTTAAGAGAAAAGTTTTTGAAAGAAAAGCATAATCCCCAATAGCCATATCTATATCCTTCGAATTCTCCGTTTTGAATCTTTCCTTTTTCGTTTCAGCATGGCTGAGGATCTTAACTTTCCGGAGGGTGTGACGGTACCAGTATGGTATAGGAGATTGATGGAGGCTAGGGCCACCACTGCGGGTCCAGCGAATATTCCTCCACCAACCGTAGCACCCGATCTTCCTCCTCCCCCTCCTCCTCGCACGGATACTTTTGCTAAGACTTGCAAGGAATTTAAAGCTATGGGAGGGAAACCTTTTCAAGGATCTGAAACCTTTGTGGAGGCTAGAGATTGGCTTAAGGAGGTGGAAGAGTTGATAGATATCTTTGAGATGGAAGAAGGGAAGAAAGTCAAGTTGGCTGCTTGGTTAATGAAGGGAGAGGCCTCATTCTGGTGGGAGGTTACTAATGGAGAACGCCCCGTTGACTCTTGGGCGGATTTTAAGCAAAGATTTGTGGCAAAGTTTCTCTCAAGGGCGGAGGAAAACTTGTATATGGAAAGATTCTTGACTCTAAAGCAAGGAAATCTTTCGGTGAAGGAATATGTTAACAAGTTTAATCAATTGGCAAGGTTTGGCCTAGACATGGTGAATACACCGGAGAAGAAGGCTTTGAGGTTCGTGAAAGGCTTAAATGAACCGATGCATGGGTTGGCTATGACTCACATCCCTATGGGGGCCACCTTTGAGAAGCTAGTTGACATGGCACTCATGTTTGAGGAAGAGAAGGGTCCTAATGCTAATAAGGCACCCGAGAAGAAGGGAGATCAAAAGAGACCTCAACAACAGCAAAGCAAAGGTGGGAAAGGCAACGGTGGCAAGGGCAAGAAGAAGAAGTGTTTCAATTGTGGGACACCTGGCCACCTAAGCAAGGATTGTCGCAAGAAGAAGAAGACCGGTTGCTTCCACTGTGGCGAAGCAGGGCACTTAGTGAAGGATTGCCCTAAGAAAGGGCAAAGGACGGGATCTACCTCAGGAGGACAGGTGCAAGCTCTTATGGCACCGGGTCAGGCTAGGGGGCAAGTACAGGCTCTCGCGGTTCCACCAATTCAGGAGAGAGGTAGAACTATTTCCGTTGAAAGTCTGGTTTTTCTATTTGACCATCCTGTCCGTACATTGTTTGATTCAGGCGCATCGCATTCGTTTATTTCATCATCATTAGTTGAGTCACTGCACCTAGACACCAGTCTGGTAGATGATCCCTTGGTTGTTTCAAACCCAATTGGGGGCTCCACTTATTTGTCCATGATATGTTTGGGTTTGAAGATTTCTATACTTAGCATTGAGTTTAGATGTGATGCTTTTGTGTTGGGCTTCACGGGCTATGGGTTGATTTTGGGCATGGACTGGTTATCCAGTAATGGTGCCGTTCTTGATTGCGAAAGGAGAGTTGTTAGGCTCATGACCCGCTTGGGTAACACTCTCGATATTTCTTGTAACCCCAGGGACTCTGTTATGCTAAGTTATCTTGAATCGCTTGACACTTCGGTCGAGAACTTGCAATCTGTTAGAGTGGTCCGGGAATATCCGGATGTGTTTGAGGAGGTGAAGGGCTTACCTCCGAAGCGGGAGATTGACTTCCGAATATATTTGGTGGATAATGCTAAACCGGTATCTTTACCAGTGCGCCACATGGCTCCTCGTGAGAGGAGGGAACTCCATAAGCAAGTAGGGGAGTTGCTTGAGAAGGGGTTCATAAGACGGAGCATATCGGAGTGGGGTGCTCCAGTAGTATTTGCTACGAAGGCGGATGGGTCCCTCAGACTTTGTGTAGACTATAGAGAACTCAACAAGCTCACAAAGAAGAATAGACACCCATTGCCGAGGATTGATGATCTTTTCGATCAGTTGGTTGGCGCTTCAGTATTTTCTCAGTTGGACTTAGCCACGGGGTTTCATCAGTTGAGGGTGGCTGAGGATAGCATAGACAAGACTGCCTTTAGGACTCCGGATGGTTTCTATGAGTGGCTGGTGATGCCATTTGGGTTGACGAACGTCCCCACCTACTTTGTTGATTTGATGAGTAGGGTGTTCAGGGAGTTCCTTAATAAATTTGTGGTGGTCTTTGTGGATGATATCTTAGTATTCTCTAAGAGTGAAGAAGAGCATGCCCTACATCTTGGGGAAGTGTTGAAGACTCTTCGAGCGCATAGCCTTAAGGCTAAATTCTCTAAATGTCACTTCTGGAGGAAGGAAGTACGGTTCTTGGGGCACGTGGTCTCCAAGGAAGGGATAGCTGTGGATCCCGCAAAGGTAGTATCAATTCAGGATTGGAAGGTTCCGAAAAATGCTACCGAAGTAAGAAGTTTCTTGGGGTTGGCGGGTTATTATAGGAAGTTTATTAAAGACTTCGCGAAGATATCAGCCCCATTAACCCGCTTAACGAAGAAGAATCTTGTTTTTGCATGGGACGTAGATTGCGATGATGCGTTCCGACGGTTAAAGAGAGCTTTAACCACTGCTCCAGTTTTAGTGTTGCCGGATGGGAGCAAGCCATTTGTTGTCTATACCGATGCCTGTGGGACAGGACTTGGCGCAGTCTTAATGCAAGAGGGAAGGGTAATAGCCTATGGTGGAAGGCAGTTGAGGGCACATGAGAAAAATTACCCTACCCATGATCTAGAGCTGGCCGCTATTGTTTTTGCGCTTAAGATTTGGCGCCATTATCTTCTTGGTGAGAGATTCGAGCTGTTCACTGACCATAAATCTTTGAAGTACTTGTTCTCTCAGAAGGATCTAAACTTAAGACAGCAAAGGTGGATGGAGTTCCTAGCATCTTATGATTTCGAGATAGCGTATACCCCTGGCAAGGGTAACGTGGTGGCGGACGCCTTGAGCAGGAAGAGGTTGTCTTTGAGTCCATTGTTCATGGAACGACGAAGCTTGGAATTTATCTCGATGTTTGATTTCAGACCTTCCGTTGATATTGTACCCGGTTTGCTAGCTTCTTTGGAAGTTAGACCTACTCTTCTGGGGCGGATTGGGGAAGCCCAGAGGGACGACCCACAGTTGGTTGAGTTGATAGAGAAGCTCATAAGGGGGGAGTCGTCCAGCCATTTGAGTAGGTACACCCTAGACGGTAGGGGGTGCTTGCGTAGAGACGGTAGACTTTGTGTACCGCTAGATGAAGGGTTGAGGAAGGCTATTCTTGATGACGCACACCGTTCTAGGATGACCATTCATCCCGGTGGGGATAAGATGTACCAAGATATGAAGAGGGTTTTCTTCTGGGCCGGTACGAAGAAAGATGTGGCCGAGTATGTCGCTCAATGTTTGGTGTGCCAGCAAGTGAAGGCGGAGCAAAGGAAACCAGGTGGGTTGCTTCACCCATTGGAGGTTCCGCAGTGGAAGTGGGATAGCGTCTCGATGGATTTTATTGACGGGTTACCCAGGTCGAGGAAGGGTAATACATGAATTTGGGTGGTGGTAGATAGACTTACTAAGAGCACCCATTTCATACCTGTGAAGAGCAAGAGGACTGCTCCATGGCTAGCTTCAGTATATCTTCGAGAGATAGTTCGATTACATGGGGTACCTTCTAGCATAGTGAGTGATCGAGATCCTATCTTCACTAGCGAGTTCTGGAGAAGTTTGCAAGAAGCGGTGGGGACTCAATTGTGTCTAAGCACCGCATATCATCCTCAGACAGACGGCCAGACTGAGAGGGTGAATCGTGTTCTAGAAGACCTTTTGAGACTTTGTATCTTAGATTTTGGAGGTACATGGGAAGAGCATCTTCCATTGGTAGAGTTCGCATATAATAACAGCTTTCAGTCCAGTATTGGTATGGCTCCTTTTGAAGCTCTCTATGGAAGGCCTTGTCGATCACCTACATGTTGGTGGGAATCTACGGATAAGATCTTGCTTGGGCCTGATATGGTTAGGGAGACTTCTGAGAAGATTGACTTGATTCGGAGAAGGATGAAAGCAGCGCAGGATAGGCAAAAATCTTATGCGGACAAGAGAAGGACGGATCTTGAGTTTGAGGTTGGGGATATGGTTTTTGTTAAGGTATCTCCGTTGAGAAATGTTGTTCGCTTCGGATCCGTTGGGAAGTTAGCACCAAGGTTTGTTGGGCCGTTTCCTATCAAGGAAAGGATTGGACGGATGGCATATAGGGTGGAGTTGCCCGACAGACTTAGCGGTGTTCATGATGTATTCCATGTATCACATCTGAGGAAATGCTTACATGAGACCGCAGAGGTGGTAGAGCCGAGCTTGCTTAGAGATATGGAGATAGAGCGTGATGCGACTATTAGACGAGCTCCTACTCGCATCCTTGGGTCAGAGACTAGGAAGTTAAGAAACAGAGAGGTTCAACTAGTCAAGGTGCAATGGGGAGAAGATGAGAGCAACGCAACTTGGGAGACGGAAGCGAAGATGCGTTCATTGTACCCATTTCTTTTTGAGGGTATGTCTTTACTTTCTCCTTTATCGTTTGTCTAGTACTTATCTTATCTTTGGTATGTCCTCTCGTTAGTACCTTTGACCTTTAGATAGGGTAAACCTATGGTTGAAACATGTGTTTGAGACATGTTATGGTTGATGGATGCAAGTGGATGCAAGTGTTTGCTAGTGGTTGCTCGTGGATGCATATACACACACTCTAGGCACTAGATCGGCTCAGTCACTTCATATTGCATATTGCATAAAATTGTGTGTAGGAAAATATATTTATGGATGTATAATGGTTGTGTTATCACATGGATGATGCATTTTGGTGAATGATTGTGCACTCATGTAGATATTGTATGTGTCGATAGGGTTTTCTCGCATACATAATGGATGCATGGCACTATCATGGTTTGCATATGTTCATACATTAGATAGGGAACATATACACACACTGTTTGCATATGCTCATACATCATTAGAAACTGTTTAAGGACAATGGATGCCCGTGGTTGATGATTTGAGTAGATGGTTGTTTGGATGGTAGGATATGCATTCTCCTTAGCTTAGAGATTTCGGGGACGAAATCCTTTAAGGAGGGGAGAATGTAACACCCCGAATTTTAGTTAATACTAAAATTCACTAATTACAGGATAAATAATCTCAGACGTGGGAATTAGGGGTAACGGGCTGCGTAATTGCGTTCGTATCGGAAAAATACGCGAAATAGAGTCCGAGTTTTCGAAAATCGGAGTCCGTATGGCCCGGTTATGGCCCAATGAAGTTAGCAGAAAAATTTAAAACTAAAACAGATTTGAAAATTCAAATATTCAGATTTGGGATGGGCCAGGCGGGGTCAGGCGGGAAGCTTCCCGCCCAACCCATGTCGACAGGGCTGTCGACAGGCCTGTCGACAGGGGTGTCGACATGCCTGTCGACTTGCCTGTCGACAGGGTGGCACCGTTCAGTGAACCTGGGTGCACCAGGTTGCACCGGGTTGGGTTTCAGGCTGGCTAGGAGGGCTGGTTCTAGAGATTTCCTAAATCTAAGGGTCCTAATCTAATCTAGGGTTAATCTAAGGGCCTAAAACACTCACCTAATCCTATAAATAAGACCCTAACCCTACCCTAATTCATTCATAATTAAATCTAGTAACTAAACTATGGCAAATTGAAACTTGAGAGAGCCTCCACCAAAATTAGAGAAGGGATAGCATTCCAAATCAACTTTTAGCCTCTTAATCTTCTTCATTAGTTTGCTAATTTTGTTTTGGTGAGCTTCTATCCCCTTAATAATCAATTGTTAAATTGATTAAGATAGGATATGATGATGTATGGTTATGTTTGTGGATCAATGTGTTTATGCAAGCTTAATATTGTATATGTCATGTGTTTTGCAAGTTATATGCTCAAATGCAAGATTGATATGTTATGCATGCATATGAAGTTATGTGAATGATTATGCAAGTTATGTGTATGTTCAAATGCAAGGTTAATATGTTATGCATGCATATGAAGTTATGAGAATAATGAGGCAAGTTATGTGTATGTTTAAATGCAAGATTAACATGTTATGCATGCATATGAAGTTATGTGAATGATTATGCAAGTTAGGTGTATGCTCAAATGCAAGATTACCATGTTATGCATGCTTATGAGGTCATATGAATAATTATGCAAGTTATGTAGATGCTTAAGAGCAAGTTGGGTTAATATGTGTTCATATATGCAAGTTGACATCCTCTTAACCCATGACAAAGTTATATGCTAAACCCATGATATGTGTGATGGATCTTCCCCTTTTATTATGTCATGAAATGAGAACGATTTACGTGGGGAACGATGGGGTGGGTAAATATGTTAATAAATGGATGATTGGGTATGATTAAGCATACCATAAAAAAAAAAAAAAAAAAATTACCATAAGTGGGAATTTACCTATTGAGTTAGGTCTACCCCATGGGAATTTACCTATTGAGTTAGGTCTACCCATGTTATGGTAAACTTGATATTAATTAGGGATAATTAATATGGGGGTGATTAATTAGGTGTAATTAATCGACTAAGACACGAGGTTGGACTCATTTGTAGTGTAAAACTGCCCGGACCCGACCGGCTTAACCAGTTGCTACAAATGTCAGCCCAATGTGAGAGGTCTTAGCCATAAATTAAATACGTGATTAAGGTAAAGACACGAGGTTAGACTCTGTTATGACGTAAGACTGCCCGGATTCTACCGGCTTAACCAGGCGGTCATAACAGCCAGTCTAATGTGGGAGGTCTTTACGGGAGATCACGGTCTTAATTAATTAAGAAACACTTAACCATAATAGTATGTAGTGGGACATGAGGGGTTAAGTGGGTGCCTTGGGTGGCATGAGGAAATTTTGTGGTTGCCTTGGGTGGCATGTGGAATCTAGTGGGTTGCCTTGGGTGGCAATAGAAAATACGATTAGAATACTTAACCAAGTGGAAACATGTAACTAAACATGATTAAAGGGTTAAGTGGGATACACTAGATATATGACAAGCTTAAGTGGGTAGCTTGTGGGGGCCCATTTCAACCAATATCCCAAACGTATCTTTGTGGGCTCGACCCATGTCGAGTGACGGGACACGCATATTGGGCTTGATTATAAGAGGCCAAAACGGGTTAGCGGTGGCAACGCAAGTCCAACGGGCTTCATATGCGTGTGTGGGCCCGGGCTGGTAGATAAGCCGTTGTTGCATCGAGTAGATATAAAGCCGTGCACCGTTAGTATTGGGTAGCCACTTTAGGGGAGTGATACACCCCACTGTGGGACCAGCACGGGTATCTACGGTAGGGAGCCGATCGATGGGGAGTAGTGGGTACACCTAGTGAAGATAGGGGCAGACGGCACCTATGTAGGGGTACACGAAACTACTGGGTAAGAATTACTGAGTACACCTAGTGGAGATAGGGGCAGACGGCACCTATGTAGTGAGCTAGGAGTACATGAAATTATTGGGGAAATTTTCTAAGTCCTTGGAAGGGATCAACCTTTAAGTAGGAATGACTGGTGTGGTGCAGTTAGTAATTATCCTTGGGTGGGTAGATGCGTCCTGACGGTTATCTTAGTTCGTCCTATGTTGTTGGCTACTTAGTGTAGTTATTATCCCCAAAGGTACCGTACCGAGTTCATGTCATACCCTAATTACTTTAATAATTGTATTGTTAAGGTTATAGGGCTCACTCAGACTTATGTCTGACCCCGTTGTTTTTATCTTTTTTCCCAACCCTCAGGTCCTACGGTGGATCCTAGCGGTAGTAGAGCTTGATCGGATTGTTGTTCCAGCCTTTGGGAGCTTGGGTAGATGTAAAGCTCCAGTTATCCAGTTATCTTTTCTTTTGTTATGGCTATTGTATCGTGAGAGTGGGATTATGTACTTCTTTATTTTGACGGATATTGTACTTGGCTTTTATCATGGCTTTATGATGTAACCAGACATGTTTATTTCCGCTGTTATGAGATGATGTTTTAAAATTTCAAGTACTATTTATATCTGTCTTGGTGTAATTTTTCTGTTCTATATTCACTAAAATACTCCACCGATGCTATGGCATTCCCTTTGTGAGTGACCATAGCGGGTGTGGGGTGTTACACGTGGTATCAGAGCAAAGGTTACCGGAACAGATAAAATTTTTAGAAAACTATTTTTCTAAAACATTTTTGGAAAAGATATTTTCAAAAACATGTCTTTTAAGAGAAAAGTTTTTGAAAGAAAAGCATAATCCCCAATAGCCATATCTATATCCTTCGAATTCTCCGTTTTGAATCTTTCCTTTTTCGTTTCAGCATGGCTGAGGATCTTAACTTTCCGGAGGGTGTGACGGTACCAGTATGGTATAGGAGATTGATGGAGGCTAGGGCCACCACTGCGGGTCCAGCGAATATTCCTCCACCAACCGTAGCACCCGATCTTCCTCCTCCCCCTCCTCCTCGCACGGATACTTTTGCTAAGACTTGCAAGGAATTTAAAGCTATGGGAGGGAAACCTTTTCAAGGATCTGAAACCTTTGTGGAGGCTAGAGATTGGCTTAAGGAGGTGGAAGAGTTGATAGATATCTTTGAGATGGAAGAAGGGAAGAAAGTCAAGTTGGCTGCTTGGTTAATGAAGGGAGAGGCCTCATTCTGGTGGGAGGTTACTAATGGAGAACGCCCCGTTGACTCTTGGGCGGATTTTAAGCAAAGATTTGTGGCAAAGTTTCTCTCAAGGGCGGAGGAAAACTTGTATATGGAAAGATTCTTGACTCTAAAGCAAGGAAATCTTTCGGTGAAGGAATATGTTAACAAGTTTAATCAATTGGCAAGGTTTGGCCTAGACATGGTGAATACACCGGAGAAGAAGGCTTTGAGGTTCGTGAAAGGCTTAAATGAACCGATGCATGGGTTGGCTATGACTCACATCCCTATGGGGGCCACCTTTGAGAAGCTAGTTGACATGGCACTCATGTTTGAGGAAGAGAAGGGTCCTAATGCTAATAAGGCACCCGAGAAGAAGGGAGATCAAAAGAGACCTCAACAACAGCAAAGCAAAGGTGGGAAAGGCAACGGTGGCAAGGGCAAGAAGAAGAAGTGTTTCAATTGTGGGACACCTGGCCACCTAAGCAAGGATTGTCGCAAGAAGAAGAAGACCGGTTGCTTCCACTGTGGCGAAGCAGGGCACTTAGTGAAGGATTGCCCTAAGAAAGGGCAAAGGACGGGATCTACCTCAGGAGGACAGGTGCAAGCTCTTATGGCACCGGGTCAGGCTAGGGGGCAAGTACAGGCTCTCGCGGTTCCACCAATTCAGGAGAGAGGTAGAACTATTTCCGTTGAAAGTCTGGTTTTTCTATTTGACCATCCTGTCCGTACATTGTTTGATTCAGGCGCATCGCATTCGTTTATTTCATCATCATTAGTTGAGTCACTGCACCTAGACACCAGTCTGGTAGATGATCCCTTGGTTGTTTCAAACCCAATTGGGGGCTCCACTTATTTGTCCATGATATGTTTGGGTTTGAAGATTTCTATACTTAGCATTGAGTTTAGATGTGATGCTTTTGTGTTGGGCTTCACGGGCTATGGGTTGATTTTGGGCATGGACTGGTTATCCAGTAATGGTGCCGTTCTTGATTGCGAAAGGAGAGTTGTTAGGCTCATGACCCGCTTGGGTAACACTCTCGATATTTCTTGTAACCCCAGGGACTCTGTTATGCTAAGTTATCTTGAATCGCTTGACACTTCGGTCGAGAACTTGCAATCTGTTAGAGTGGTCCGGGAATATCCGGATGTGTTTGAGGAGGTGAAGGGCTTACCTCCGAAGCGGGAGATTGACTTCCGAATATATTTGGTGGATAATGCTAAACCGGTATCTTTACCAGTGCGCCACATGGCTCCTCGTGAGAGGAGGGAACTCCATAAGCAAGTAGGGGAGTTGCTTGAGAAGGGGTTCATAAGACGGAGCATATCGGAGTGGGGTGCTCCAGTAGTATTTGCTACGAAGGCGGATGGGTCCCTCAGACTTTGTGTAGACTATAGAGAACTCAACAAGCTCACAAAGAAGAATAGACACCCATTGCCGAGGATTGATGATCTTTTCGATCAGTTGGTTGGCGCTTCAGTATTTTCTCAGTTGGACTTAGCCACGGGGTTTCATCAGTTGAGGGTGGCTGAGGATAGCATAGACAAGACTGCCTTTAGGACTCCGGATGGTTTCTATGAGTGGCTGGTGATGCCATTTGGGTTGACGAACGTCCCCACCTACTTTGTTGATTTGATGAGTAGGGTGTTCAGGGAGTTCCTTAATAAATTTGTGGTGGTCTTTGTGGATGATATCTTAGTATTCTCTAAGAGTGAAGAAGAGCATGCCCTACATCTTGGGGAAGTGTTGAAGACTCTTCGAGCGCATAGCCTTAAGGCTAAATTCTCTAAATGTCACTTCTGGAGGAAGGAAGTACGGTTCTTGGGGCACGTGGTCTCCAAGGAAGGGATAGCTGTGGATCCCGCAAAGGTAGTATCAATTCAGGATTGGAAGGTTCCGAAAAATGCTACCGAAGTAAGAAGTTTCTTGGGGTTGGCGGGTTATTATAGGAAGTTTATTAAAGACTTCGCGAAGATATCAGCCCCATTAACCCGCTTAACGAAGAAGAATCTTGTTTTTGCATGGGACGTAGATTGCGATGATGCGTTCCGACGGTTAAAGAGAGCTTTAACCACTGCTCCAGTTTTAGTGTTGCCGGATGGGAGCAAGCCATTTGTTGTCTATACCGATGCCTGTGGGACAGGACTTGGCGCAGTCTTAATGCAAGAGGGAAGGGTAATAGCCTATGGTGGAAGGCAGTTGAGGGCACATGAGAAAAATTACCCTACCCATGATCTAGAGCTGGCCGCTATTGTTTTTGCGCTTAAGATTTGGCGCCATTATCTTCTTGGTGAGAGATTCGAGCTGTTCACTGACCATAAATCTTTGAAGTACTTGTTCTCTCAGAAGGATCTAAACTTAAGACAGCAAAGGTGGATGGAGTTCCTAGCATCTTATGATTTCGAGATAGCGTATACCCCTGGCAAGGGTAACGTGGTGGCGGACGCCTTGAGCAGGAAGAGGTTGTCTTTGAGTCCATTGTTCATGGAACGACGAAGCTTGGAATTTATCTCGATGTTTGATTTCAGACCTTCCGTTGATATTGTACCCGGTTTGCTAGCTTCTTTGGAAGTTAGACCTACTCTTCTGGGGCGGATTGGGGAAGCCCAGAGGGACGACCCACAGTTGGTTGAGTTGATAGAGAAGCTCATAAGGGGGGAGTCGTCCAGCCATTTGAGTAGGTACACCCTAGACGGTAGGGGGTGCTTGCGTAGAGACGGTAGACTTTGTGTACCGCTAGATGAAGGGTTGAGGAAGGCTATTCTTGATGACGCACACCGTTCTAGGATGACCATTCATCCCGGTGGGGATAAGATGTACCAAGATATGAAGAGGGTTTTCTTCTGGGCCGGTACGAAGAAAGATGTGGCCGAGTATGTCGCTCAATGTTTGGTGTGCCAGCAAGTGAAGGCGGAGCAAAGGAAACCAGGTGGGTTGCTTCACCCATTGGAGGTTCCGCAGTGGAAGTGGGATAGCGTCTCGATGGATTTTATTGACGGGTTACCCAGGTCGAGGAAGGGTAATACATGAATTTGGGTGGTGGTAGATAGACTTACTAAGAGCACCCATTTCATACCTGTGAAGAGCAAGAGGACTGCTCCATGGCTAGCTTCAGTATATCTTCGAGAGATAGTTCGATTACATGGGGTACCTTCTAGCATAGTGAGTGATCGAGATCCTATCTTCACTAGCGAGTTCTGGAGAAGTTTGCAAGAAGCGGTGGGGACTCAATTGTGTCTAAGCACCGCATATCATCCTCAGACAGACGGCCAGACTGAGAGGGTGAATCGTGTTCTAGAAGACCTTTTGAGACTTTGTATCTTAGATTTTGGAGGTACATGGGAAGAGCATCTTCCATTGGTAGAGTTCGCATATAATAACAGCTTTCAGTCCAGTATTGGTATGGCTCCTTTTGAAGCTCTCTATGGAAGGCCTTGTCGATCACCTACATGTTGGTGGGAATCTACGGATAAGATCTTGCTTGGGCCTGATATGGTTAGGGAGACTTCTGAGAAGATTGACTTGATTCGGAGAAGGATGAAAGCAGCGCAGGATAGGCAAAAATCTTATGCGGACAAGAGAAGGACGGATCTTGAGTTTGAGGTTGGGGATATGGTTTTTGTTAAGGTATCTCCGTTGAGAAATGTTGTTCGCTTCGGATCCGTTGGGAAGTTAGCACCAAGGTTTGTTGGGCCGTTTCCTATCAAGGAAAGGATTGGACGGATGGCATATAGGGTGGAGTTGCCCGACAGACTTAGCGGTGTTCATGATGTATTCCATGTATCACATCTGAGGAAATGCTTACATGAGACCGCAGAGGTGGTAGAGCCGAGCTTGCTTAGAGATATGGAGATAGAGCGTGATGCGACTATTAGACGAGCTCCTACTCGCATCCTTGGGTCAGAGACTAGGAAGTTAAGAAACAGAGAGGTTCAACTAGTCAAGGTGCAATGGGGAGAAGATGAGAGCAACGCAACTTGGGAGACGGAAGCGAAGATGCGTTCATTGTACCCATTTCTTTTTGAGGGTATGTCTTTACTTTCTCCTTTATCGTTTGTCTAGTACTTATCTTATCTTTGGTATGTCCTCTCGTTAGTACCTTTGACCTTTAGATAGGGTAAACCTATGGTTGAAACATGTGTTTGAGACATGTTATGGTTGATGGATGCAAGTGGATGCAAGTGTTTGCTAGTGGTTGCTCGTGGATGCATATACACACACTCTAGGCACTAGATCGGCTCAGTCACTTCATATTGCATATTGCATAAAATTGTGTGTAGGAAAATATATTTATGGATGTATAATGGTTGTGTTATCACATGGATGATGCATTTTGGTGAATGATTGTGCACTCATGTAGATATTGTATGTGTCGATAGGGTTTTCTCGCATACATAATGGATGCATGGCACTATCATGGTTTGCATATGTTCATACATTAGATAGGGAACATATACACACACTGTTTGCATATGCTCATACATCATTAGAAACTGTTTAAGGACAATGGATGCCCGTGGTTGATGATTTGAGTAGATGGTTGTTTGGATGGTAGGATATGCATTCTCCTTAGCTTAGAGATTTCGGGGACGAAATCCTTTAAGGAGGGGAGAATGTAACACCCCGAATTTTAGTTAATACTAAAATTCACTAATTACAGGATAAATAATCTCAGACGTGGGAATTAGGGGTAACGGGCTGCGTAATTGCGTTCGTATCGGAAAAATACGCGAAATAGAGTCCGAGTTTTCGAAAATCGGAGTCCGTATGGCCCGGTTATGGCCCAATGAAGTTAGCAGAAAAATTTAAAACTAAAACAGATTTGAAAATTCAAATATTCAGATTTGGGATGGGCCAGGCGGGGTCAGGCGGGAAGCTTCCCGCCCAACCCATGTCGACAGGGCTGTCGACAGGCCTGTCGACAGGGGTGTCGACATGCCTGTCGACTTGCCTGTCGACAGGGTGGCACCGTTCAGTGAACCTGGGTGCACCAGGTTGCACCGGGTTGGGTTTCAGGCTGGCTAGGAGGGCTGGTTCTAGAGATTTCCTAAATCTAAGGGTCCTAATCTAATCTAGGGTTAATCTAAGGGCCTAAAACACTCACCTAATCCTATAAATAAGACCCTAACCCTACCCTAATTCATTCATAATTAAATCTAGTAACTAAACTATGGCAAATTGAAACTTGAGAGAGCCTCCACCAAAATTAGAGAAGGGATAGCATTCCAAATCAACTTTTAGCCTCTTAATCTTCTTCATTAGTTTGCTAATTTTGTTTTGGTGAGCTTCTATCCCCTTAATAATCAATTGTTAAATTGATTAAGATAGGATATGATGATGTATGGTTATGTTTGTGGATCAATGTGTTTATGCAAGCTTAATATTGTATATGTCATGTGTTTTGCAAGTTATATGCTCAAATGCAAGATTGATATGTTATGCATGCATATGAAGTTATGTGAATGATTATGCAAGTTATGTGTATGTTCAAATGCAAGGTTAATATGTTATGCATGCATATGAAGTTATGAGAATAATGAGGCAAGTTATGTGTATGTTTAAATGCAAGATTAACATGTTATGCATGCATATGAAGTTATGTGAATGATTATGCAAGTTAGGTGTATGCTCAAATGCAAGATTACCATGTTATGCATGCTTATGAGGTCATATGAATAATTATGCAAGTTATGTAGATGCTTAAGAGCAAGTTGGGTTAATATGTGTTCATATATGCAAGTTGACATCCTCTTAACCCATGACAAAGTTATATGCTAAACCCATGATATGTGTGATGGATCTTCCCCTTTTATTATGTCATGAAATGAGAACGATTTACGTGGGGAACGATGGGGTGGGTAAATATGTTAATAAATGGATGATTGGGTATGATTAAGCATACCATAAAAAAAAAAAAAAAAAAAAAATTACCATAAGTGGGAATTTACCTATTGAGTTAGGTCTACCCCATGGGAATTTACCTATTGAGTTAGGTCTACCCATGTTATGGTAAACTTGATATTAATTAGGGATAATTAATATGGGGGTGATTAATTAGGTGTAATTAATCGACTAAGACACGAGGTTGGACTCATTTGTAGTGTAAAACTGCCCGGACCCGACCGGCTTAACCAGTTGCTACAAATGTCAGCCCAATGTGAGAGGTCTTAGCCATAAATTAAATACGTGATTAAGGTAAAGACACGAGGTTAGACTCTGTTATGACGTAAGACTGCCCGGATTCTACCGGCTTAACCAGGCGGTCATAACAGCCAGTCTAATGTGGGAGGTCTTTACGGGAGATCACGGTCTTAATTAATTAAGAAACACTTAACCATAATAGTATGTAGTGGGACATGAGGGGTTAAGTGGGTGCCTTGGGTGGCATGAGGAAATTTTGTGGTTGCCTTGGGTGGCATGTGGAATCTAGTGGGTTGCCTTGGGTGGCAATAGAAAATACGATTAGAATACTTAACCAAGTGGAAACATGTAACTAAACATGATTAAAGGGTTAAGTGGGATACACTAGATATATGACAAGCTTAAGTGGGTAGCTTGTGGGGGCCCATTTCAACCAATATCCCAAACGTATCTTTGTGGGCTCGACCCATGTCGAGTGACGGGACACGCATATTGGGCTTGATTATAAGAGGCCAAAACGGGTTAGCGGTGGCAACGCAAGTCCAACGGGCTTCATATGCGTGTGTGGGCCCGGGCTGGTAGATAAGCCGTTGTTGCATCGAGTAGATATAAAGCCGTGCACCGTTAGTATTGGGTAGCCACTTTAGGGGAGTGATACACCCCACTGTGGGACCAGCACGGGTATCTACGGTAGGGAGCCGATCGATGGGGAGTAGTGGGTACACCTAGTGAAGATAGGGGCAGACGGCACCTATGTAGGGGTACACGAAACTACTGGGTAAGAATTACTGAGTACACCTAGTGGAGATAGGGGCAGACGGCACCTATGTAGTGAGCTAGGAGTACATGAAATTATTGGGGAAATTTTCTAAGTCCTTGGAAGGGATCAACCTTTAAGTAGGAATGACTGGTGTGGTGCAGTTAGTAATTATCCTTGGGTGGGTAGATGCGTCCTGACGGTTATCTTAGTTCGTCCTATGTTGTTGGCTACTTAGTGTAGTTATTATCCCCAAAGGTACCGTACCGAGTTCATGTCATACCCTAATTACTTTAATAATTGTATTGTTAAGGTTATAGGGCTCACTCAGACTTATGTCTGACCCCGTTGTTTTTATCTTTTTTCCCAACCCTCAGGTCCTACGGTGGATCCTAGCGGTAGTAGAGCTTGATCGGATTGCTGTTCCAGCCTTTGGGAGCTTGGGTAGATGTAAAGCTCCAGTTATCCAGTTATCTTTTCTTTTGTTATGGCTATTGTATCGTGAGAGTGGGATTATGTACTTCTTTATTTTGACGGATATTGTACTTGGCTTTTATCATGGCTTTATGATGTAACCAGACATGTTTATTTCCGCTGTTATGAGATGATGTTTTAAAATTTCAAGTACTATTTATATCTGTCTTGGTGTAATTTTTCTGTTCTATATTCACTAAAATACTCCACCGATGCTATGGCATTCCCTTTGTGAGTGACCATAGCGGGTGTGGGGTGTTACAGTCTTTGTTTATTTTCTGATTTAGGGATTGTGTATAGGGGTCTTTTTATAGAGTTATAAATTAATTTAAGCCGTCGGATGTTCTTAGGGTTAATCAAAACCATTCAATTATGATAGGGTGATGAGTCAGCCCTAATGACTCAGCAAGGAGTCAGAATGGACTCAACAACACGGGTCAGCCTGAACCAGAAAGCTGTGCAGGCTCCAGCCTCAGCCTGGGCGCACTTGGCAGGTGCACTAGTGTAAATATGTACTGGCGCACTTCCCAAGTGCGCCAGTGCATTTATATATATATATATATATATTCTTCTTTACTTTGCCACCAAACTTCGTTCGTCCATAACTCTTTCATCTGGTACTCTTTTCCCGCAAACTCGGATTCTATCTCCACTAGAATTCCAAGATGAACACAATGGCGCAACCCGTTTCCCACAATTCTCACGTCTGAGATTAGTTATTCTTTAATTTGTAAATATTAATATTAACAGAATTACGGGGTGTTACAAGCTATCAACTGCCTACTTACAACATTCTTCACATATCCAATTCAACACTATGAATACATTCAGAACTTAATGAAAGCAAGCTTATATTTCAAAGTTTTTGATTTATAATACCAGTAAATACTTGACTGCTTCTCTCTTTTGCAATTTCCTCGTTGATAATCATTTTACACCTTTATTCTCTACAAGCATACCTGGAACTGCCCCATGTATATAAGACACCCATTTGTGCAAGCAATCAAACAGGTCAGACTGAAAAGTTTGGTATGAGTATTTACTTAATATATGACATAAAGGTGAATGAACAAGCCGAAATATAACTTATCTATAATATATACATGTAACTTAATGAAATGTTGGCGTCATTCTGTTTTGCAGTCACAATGATACATCAGATTTATCAGTTATGCATAAAGTTACCAATGTCACATTATTTCTAACTTGCATAATTTCACTGCACATTAGTTCTTATAAAGATTTGCATTTATCATTCAGCCAAAATAAAATGCAAAACCATTCATGCTAAATATATGTTCAAGCATAAATCTTATCAGTCAAACTAACACTACATTTTTATTGTGTTAGCTATCTCAAACATCACATCCATGAGTAATTTTATCCCTTGCCTATTCGAACTTCCGCCCCTTATGAATTTAATAATTTTATTAGGTCAATGCTCCTCACTTGAACTCAACGTGCACACTGCCAAGGACTTTCTCTGTTAACCCAGCACACTAGGATCATTGGGAATAAACATGTCATATACAAATTTACATCCCACATGATGATGCTAAGTTGATCATTGCAGCATCCCTCTGGCTTTAATCATCTTGCTTGATGAAAAGGAGACCCATGTCATTAGTTTTTATTACTAAGATTTCAGGACTTTACACGTACTATCTTGTGCACTGACATCTCTCAACCAAATACTTTCTCACATATATAACATTTCCTATGATAATAAACCAATACATTCATTACAAAAATAACCAATCATCCGTTCCTCTAATTTTGCTTAAATATGTAAATCAATTTATTATTTACAAACCATCCATTCATAAAAATGACAGAAGGCATACACATATAATTCATGATATTCATGATATTGATACCTTTATAATCAGATATTTATAATGTATTTTCTTTGCAATTTTATTTCTATAAGCTTATAGCCATGAGTGTTTATGAGATACATCCTAAACCATAATTCCCTTTGCTAAAATCTTTAAGTAGATCTCATTTTCATTTGAGTCTCATTGAGTCATAACATTAATTTTTGAAATTTCAGTGTATAAAAGCTCAGCCCTTGATCAGATCAGTGCACCATTATCAACTTATTTAAATAAAAGATATAAGATGAATTCTTCCTATTTCAGCTACCTTTTATTATTTGAATATTTAAACCACACTTTGTAGCAATATTTTTATAATTAAAGCATAACATGATTTCTATTTATGGAATTAACTTCAGTATATTATCTGACTAATTTTAAGGAGTCTAGCATGCTTCAGTTGCAAGCATGATAAGGATTTTGATCATTTATCTTTGCAATATGTGCCTCTGAAGGTAATCATAAAGATATATTCATATTATAAACTATAAAACTTGCATATGAAAACATTTAATCATAAAATCAATTCTTCACAATTATGCACACATTTATTTCTAAATATATAAATTTTCCTTTCGTTAGATCAATCATCGGAGGCTGCCCTCATTAGGACTTAATGCCATATTTTAAGTGAAATGATACTCACCAATATTCTTCCTTCACTTAATCTTTTACTTCTCTGTTCTTATTGCTCTTTTTGAAACCTTAATCTCTATTTTAATTTTAATTTATATTCTAAGGAGAATGTAATCACCTTCCTCCAATGATTTTATATAGGTGCGTATTTGGTTTTAGGCATAGAAATGTCAATTCTACCCTAATGTAATTATCCTTATACATCTTTATTTCACCCACATTCTTCACCTCTATATTCTGGTGACTTGTTCTATCAATCTCCTTTTGACTCATTTTTATTTTATATTGATGGTTGCAGTCTTCCTTATACACAAAGAAAGTTCTTTTCATTGTTACGATTTTGTCATATAGCAAGTCATGCAATTTAGACCTCCTATTAATTGTTTATGTGCCATATGTATTTATATGTACATAAAAATAGTGTACAATCTTATTATGTGAAGCCTATACCTATTGTATAATTCCCAAACACTATGTATTGTTTCCTTATAAACAAATATTTCAATTAGAATTTTTTTTTCATGCACACTTATTTATTTAAAATGTAACTCATTTTTAAGAAAAGAAACTTATCATCAATATTTTAGGTTATCACAAATACATTTGCCTAATACAACAGCGAATTGAAGATATTTGAGATCTGTAAGCTCATCTCCACCTCGGAGAAAATCTAATGGAGCATTACTGGGAACTTGTAGGAAGTCAATCGTAAAGTAGACATTTTAGTTAATTTCTTATTTTATTTTTAACATTTATATCATTTTTCTATTGCACTAAGTTGATTGCGCATCTGTTGTATGTGTTCTTTGTTTGTTCATCGAATATTATTTGAATTAAATAGATGTTTTCATGTTTGTACTTAATTATAACAACACCTAGACGTATAAATTTCCTTATAAATACAAGCAGTAATAAGCAGTAGATACATGCAGTGATAATAAGATACATAGTAGTGATATAGTTCCCTATAAATACAAGCAGTAATAAGCAACGGATTCAAGAAATGATAATAAGATACTTAGTGTGGACATAGTTACCTATAAATTTCCATTACGTATATTAAACTCTTCAATTCATTTTTTCATGTGCCTCCTTTACACTGAATTGAGGGAATTCAAGTTGCAATCAACAGAAGCAAATCATCTCCATTTTGCTAGTGAGCCAATTCATGTCTTTTTAACTATAACTCTTCATCTCGTTACGGCATTAGTTCAGTACAACTTTGTTGTCTTTCCATATCTATATCAAGTCTCTTTTCTTCAATGTACTTTTGATTTTTTGTTTGGCAGTAGCAAGACTTTCACTTATTTGCTCATAATGTTTACTATAATCAATGGATGCTTTTTTCTTCCCCTTGCACTTCCCGCGTGGCATGTTATTGATACTGTGGTGAATGCGTTATCTTCACATGCATCTGAACTACTGAGGTTTGATTCATGACCCACCTTCCAAGGTAGGAACCACAAAATTGAGTGTTCTTATTGCACTCTTCCTCGTTTGTCCTCCTTAGACAATATATCATAGCAATGTTGCATACTGAAAGATTGATTTTGTGCTCATCCAAGTATAATGCATGTGCTTGATTAAGTTGTATTTGATGCAATACATTATAACTAAATCATTAAACCAAGACATATAAATAAGCTTATGTATAACACCCTGCATTTTAAGTAATAAAATTATCAAAATAATTACGTGAGTAATGTAAGTTTGAAATTCGAAAACAAATGCATGTTATAAAATAAGCAATAAATAAAAATTTGTCATTATGCGAATATAACATTGCAATGGTATATATAGAATTAAATAAAAAGAATGAAAGCTAATAAATGGAACAGTATAAAATAATCAGAAAATTTATGCACACGTTGATTTTATAAACAATATGTGTTTGAATTTAAAAATAATGGAAGATTATTAACATTAACATATTAATAAACTTAACCATTTAATAAAATAGGAAAATAAATATGTGTGGTAGAAATGATTAAATCAAGGAAGAGAAAGAAATAAATATTAAAATGGCAATATTTCCCTTAAATTGATAATGCATGTCATAAAGGACATTAAAAGAGGAATAGTGGAAATAACGTCAAAATTTGAAAGCATATAATTAATTCTGTAATGTGAACACATATATAGTATAAATAATACAAATATATTTAGATGTAAATTTCAATAGTAATGTGCAACATAAACACGCGTCATAAATGATAAAAACCATGTAAAAAAAGGAAATTTAAATGATGTTAATCAAGTAACGTTTTAATGGATATGCATCTAATAATACTACGCATTTGAAAGTGAAAATAAAATGGGCATTAAGATGGTAGAAATAAATGTTAAAAATAACATTTGTGGAATTAAAAGAATTAAACATGCAAGAATTTAAAAAGAAAGAATTATTAATACATGCATTGATTACACGTTTAAATTTGAAATAAGAACACGCATTGAAACATGAAATAAAATTCAGAAATCAATGAAAACGGTTAAGAATTAGTAATTGTTAAGAATATGTTTAGACACCACAACAATCACGCAGAATAGGATCCGATATACGATTTAAGAAAAAATTCGTACATGGGTCAACCTAGACCAGAAGCGGGTCAACACACTTAATTAAGGACTGTGTCAACTGAGGGGTCGACTCAAATAAGGTATGGGTCGACCAATTTGGGCCATATCTAACGTAGTTTTATTTTTTTTATGCGGTTTGGATTTAATCTTTGTGAATCATATGGATATGGTTCTTCTGAGCAACTATAAATAAACCTACGGGACCAAACTTCCAACTCATATTCTCTGAGAGGACTTCAGAGCTCTTCCATATCATTTCTCCTCCAAACTCTTTAGAATATATACATATTTATTTTAGGATTTTTAATTCAAGATTTGCAGATGAAGGTTGTACATTTAGATTATAGATGCTCAGATTTCCCATCCGCATGAGGTAACTTTCATGAATCTGAATATAATATTATTCTTTCAGAATCAGATTTGTACATCCACGATAATTATAGTGGTAGATTCAATTAGGGAGACTACGGATGATAAATCTGAATCAGATTCAAGAATTGGAGAGCAATCAAGTGAGTGAATTTAATTTATATTTTCTTATAATAGTATATGATATCTTTTGATCCCTATAAAATTTATAATATATTTTCTTCTTCCTCTTTTCCCCTTTCTACGTCAGGATATATATAGTTTTGTATTGAATTTCGGTTATGCAAAAAATATACATAAGCTTGAAATGTTGATATAAATATATACGACCGAATTACGTGCCTAATTTATATGATTGATTATAATCCTTTTGATTTGCGTGCATTGGAAAAACATAATTTAATGGGAAGTGTAAACAAAAGAGGATTTGATAATTGTGGATGTGGCATAATTAACATTATGGACAGTAAGTTTGCAGTTAAGTGGTAAGTCTGAGAATTTCAATGTTAGTTGAAAGAAATTGCCTTTCAAACGTAGAATGGTGTGAATAAAGAAGTTGTTGGGATTGAAATGTTAGGGAATGCAGAACGGATCTCAAGGCAAACTAACACCAGAGGCGGGGTGAATGGTGTTTTCAATGAATTTAAGAAAATCTAAAACTAATATGATCTACTTTATACATAACACACCACAGAGATAATCACAGAAACATAATCAAACACAAACACAAAATAAACAAATATAAAATGCAGAAAAGGAAAGAACGTACCGGATGTTATACTGGTTCGGATTGCTCCTACGTCTAGTGTAACGATCCGCATTCTACGCATCGAAGGATCGTAGAATATTTATTTCTTTCACATACAAAGTCGTATGGTCATGTAACTTTGGGAGATGACTATTGGGGTCATTTCCCATGTTCATGATTTTTGCCGATTTTTAAATGACCGTTTTGTCCATAGCCGATACTGTTTTGGCCATAGCTTTTGATTGGAAAGGAATTTTGACCTGAAACCACTTCCATTGACTCCGGATGATGGTTTACAATTCCGTAGAGTGGTCACATTAGCCAAACGGATTTACCGTCTGGGAGATATGGTTGAAACAAGTTTCAGATAGTGAAAACAGCTTAATTGGGCTTAACAGGGTGATTAACAGCTAGTCCCCATGGGTGATTTCGGGATTAGAGGTATTTGAGGACTGCTAGGGTTAGGATTTCAGTTTTTCACTCATTTTCCAGCCGCCACGAACCCTCTCTTCAACCTAACAATGGCCTCCAACCTCTAAAACACCTCCAAATCACTTTCTAATCAAGGATTAAGCTTAGCAACATCAAATCAAGGCGGATTAGCACAAGAATCGAGGTAGAGCTGTAGTGTTGCATTGGTATTCGTGCCCAAACAGTAGAGTTTTAGTTCTAAAGGTTTTATTTGTGGCTAAGGTGAGTGATTTGCATAGCTCCTCACTAATTACGGTTAATTAAGGGTAATTAGTGTTGATTAGCGAATTTATACACTAATAAATTCTGGAAAAATATTTATAAATTCCGAAATATTATTCTAGATCTTTGTTAGAAATTTGGGTTAATTTGGTTAAGTTTTGTTAATCCTATCATTAGTTTTGTTTAAAGCATGCTTAAGGGAAAATATGGGATTTTGGCTATGTTTGATCTATTTTAACCTATCAAGTTATTGTTTTGATGTTTGTGGTTGATGTTATATGTTCCCATGACTGTTTGGTATGAATTGTGATTGTTTAGAATAGTTAGATTGGTCGAAAATGCCGTCGAATGGCGTAAACAGTCGCTGGAAAGAAGTGCAGGAATTTGGCCGATCCGGATCGGATCGGAGGAAGGAGCCCGAACCGAACCGCCCCTCCAAACTATTGCATCCACGATCTGATGTTCCATGAACCGCTCGAGATAAGGAGCCCGACCCAAGCCGGTTCAGCCTGAGCTCCACGATCCGACCTGAGCATGGTGGCACGACCTGAGGGCACCCGATCCGAACCAATGCACCATGAATGGACTAGAGAGACTCGACCTGATCCGGAGTGTTTGGGAAGGAGGACCGATCCGCCAGTGGTGACCAAGACCGATCCGCTCGCATCTGAGGATCCCCGATCCGAATTGGTAATGAAGGCCCGACCTCCGACCAGGGAGCCTTTCACCTGACATGACGAGCACGAGCCTGAAGCACTGTTACGAACCGACCCAGGTGAGGGAGCACGACCGGATGGAACTTGGGCACCGAACCGAACCGAGGGAGGCTGACTCACAATCCGAACCGAGGAGCTGATGACCACGACTTGAAGCAAAGTGAAGCAAAGAAATGGAGACCGATCCGTAGAAGAAGGTGACGACCAAAACTCGAGATGCAAAGGTAGTCCAATGGGAAGTTTGTGCTCAGGATCCAGTTGGGAACCAACGAGTCGACTTCATGAGTTGGCCTTTGCTGCGGGACGTGTGCTAAGGGGTTGTCGATGTCTATAACTTTGGATCACTATGTGTAGGGAGCACGTGAACGGATTCAGGGCCACAGTGGCCTAGGTACGACTAAAAGGGCTATAGACCAATGAAGTGGGGTCATTTGTAAAGGTTTGGTCATGACTCCATGTGGTAAGCTTGGTAGTAGCAGTAGTCGTACAGGTTGAACTCTGTCACTACTTCGATGGGTCTAGTGATCGAAGCGGTAGATATCGTATGCTTCACGCACTGAGTGAGAGATGTGAGGATGATTGTTATGCTTGATTTCTTTGCCATCATTATGACATGCACACCTCCACCCCCGTTATCTTTACACCATCTGTTCAGTGGCACCTTAGGGTATTGTACGGTATGTAGTACTAACTCTTTGGTTGCAGGTCCAGGTTCAGGTATGGTTTAGTATACCTGTTATTGTTTTGTTTAGCTACTTATCGCTCATACCAGACTTTTTGTCTGACCCAGAGTTTTATGTCTCTTCTTATTACTCTAGGTGCTCTCACGAGCAGACTAGAGATAGGTTAGCTGGTGATGCACGAGTAGATGTACCGGAGACGAGCATGAGGCTTCCACGTATGATACATATATAGATATTCTCCCTGTGTCGCTGCTGGTCACTACTTTGGGCATTAGTAGTGCACCCTCCCTTTCTTTTATTTAGAGACAGAAATTTGAAAAGTTGTAATAAGCTGTATTTAGACTTCCGCTACTCTGATGTTGATGTTGGTTTTAGTTATCAGCTTATACACTGCCTCGCCTGTTTTATGTCAAGTACATTATTATTATATTTTGTTCCATGTGCTGTGAGACATTCTACAGGTTTCGATTAGTTCATTCTCTTCTTTCCTTTCCTTGGCGACCGTTCTGTGCTAGTTGGGCATGTGTACAGCGCACTTTTGGAGGAAATGCCGGCTGGTGCGGGGCATGCCGTCACACTTGGTATCAGAGCTCTAGGTTGCGTAGTTAACCTAGGGAAGTCATCAGGGAGAGATAGTATACGTATATGAGAGCACGTATTTGTGATTATTTTGGTTTTCAAAAGCTATATATCTATATATACTATTAGTTTAGCTAAGGATGAAGTCGCACTGCACTAGCACCACTATGGAGATGGTTAATCATTTTCTCTTTACAGATTGAACGATGAGCCGATATGCAAGAGGTGCCGGTAGGGGAGCCAATAATGGGAATGCTGCTGACATGAGGACGATGATTACTGACCTCTAGATGCTTAGGGATGTGTAGAGGGCAGCTCCCAATGGTAGTAATGGTGGTGGTCCAACAGTGCAGGCGCCTAGGGCCGATTTCGCCAAGCTGAATAAGGATTATACTAGTCTTGGTGGGAAGCCGTTCCACGGAACAGAATCGGCTACGGATGTTCAGGATTTGTTGAATAGCTGCGAACGTATCTTCGAAGACTTGGGTATCGAGGATGCGATGAAGAGAAGGTTATCATCTCGTCAGCTGCAAGGACGGGCAATGAATTGGTGGAATGCTATAAAGGCAGCTACTCCCGAAGATCAGATTACTTGGGAACAGTTTAAGGTTCGCTTTAGCAATAAGTTCATTCAAGCTTCTCAGAAGTCAGTGTTGTTTAAGAAATTTTTGGAGCTCTAGCAGAATGGCAGAGCTGTCTCGGAGTATATTGCTGAATTCGACACTTTGTCGAAGTATGGGTTATCTCTTATTGATACTACCGAGAAGAAGAACGAGAAGTTCATAACTGGCTTGGATCAGTACTTGGGGGAAAGGCTTATTAACCACATCGATGAGACGTTTGAGTCGATTGTGGGGAAAGCATTGAGATCAGAGAGTCTTTACCCTAAGTCAAAGACTGAGGTTGCATCTGTAGAGGATCCAAAGCCGCAAGCAAGCGGTGGAGGCAAGAGTGGTTCTCAGTATTAGAGAAAGCAGAATCAGACCAAGGATGGCCAGAAGAAAAAGAAAAAGCAAGATGTTGAGTGCTTCAGCTGTGGTAAGAAAGGCCATTATGCCAAAGAATGTAGGGCCAAGCCAGCGGATAGGAAGTGCTTCAACTGTGGCCAAGTGGGACGTCACAAGGACAAGTGTCCGCAACCCCCTAAAGAAAAGCAGATGGTGAAAGCATATGCCCTTAATGCTATTCCTTCTTCGTCGAATGCCCCAACTGCGGCGGAGAAAGGAAAGAATGTTGTTATTCAAGGTATGCTTTCTGTTTATGATGTTCCTGTTAGAGTTTTGTTTGATACCAGGGCTTCCAGTTCTTTCATATCTAGTGACCTGGTAGATAGGTTGGGATTGGAGCCCGAGATTGTCGATAGACCTTTAGTAGTGACGAACCCGATTGGTGGTTCAACTAACCTTAGCATGATTTGTCGTAATGTGGTCTTATCGAGTCATGGATGCATGTTTGTTTGTGATTGCTTTGTTTTGGGCTTTACTGGGTTTGGCATTATTTTGGGAGTCGATTGGCTCCAAAGATACGGGGTGGTAGTAGACTGTGAGGGCTTTTTGGTGACAGCTAGAGCGGATGATGGGCGGAGGGCAGTGTTTGGTGGTTTACCTGGTGATGGGGTAATGGCTAGTTTTCTAAATTCCCTCGACATCCCGCATAGTGAGTTGTCAGGGTTGCCCGTGGTTGGCCAGTATCTGGACATTTTCGAGGAAGTGACCGGGCTTCCGCCACACCGAAATATTGAGTTCCATATTGATTTAGTGAAAGATGCCAGACCTATAGTGATGCCACTTCGTCGTATGGCACCAAGGGAGCAGCGAGAGCTCATGGTGCAAGTCAGCGATCTTTTGAAGAAGGGATTTATCAGAAGGAGTGTTTCTGAATGGGGAGCACCAGTTGTGTTTGCTACCAAGGCGGATGGTTCCATTCGTTTGTGTGTAGACTACCGCGAGTTGAATAAAGTGACGAGGAAGAACAAGTATCCTCTACCGTGGATAGATGATTTGTTTGATCATTTGAGTGGCGCGAGAGTATTCTCTCAGTTGGATCTCGCGACAGGTTTTCATCAGCTTAGAGTGGAAGCTGAGAGTATAGCTAAAACGGCATTTCGGACGCCGTCTGGACTTTATGAGTGGTTGGTCATGCCATTCGGGCTGACCAATGCCCCAGCATATCTTGTGGATCTTATGAATAGGTGATTGACATAGAAATGTGTTTATTCTATGCTCTTATATCTTATCTTTTGTATATAAATAAATATTACTTGGGTATTTTTTTGTCACTTTTACAGATATTCCAACCCAGCCCGCATGCAACCAGAAATGTAGAGAAATTGAGATCAATTTGCTGTGTATTTGCATTTTGAAGAATTGTAGATGAAGATCTCACATCTGGCTGCTGTTGGACAAGAAAATAACTGATTTAGAGGCCATGCACATCTCAAATTAAAGGAGGCTTGTCAAAGAACCAAGAGGAAAAGAAGAAAGGCCAAAAATTTAATAGATTTAACTAAGGCCCATTGAGACTCTCATTATAAACTCTTTTGGTGAATTCCCTAAGGTCCATCTATCATTGTATTAGGGTTAGGGTTAGGGTTTGGCTATCTATCCTATAAATACCCTTGTAATGTCATTGTAGCCACCATCCCATTTTCTATCTTCTCTTACATTAATAAAAGTTCTGTTCTTTTATTTTCTAGCATTTTTCTATTTTCTTAGCGATTAGTGTTGTCTACACGATTAGATTCGGTAGAGCACCAATTGTATTTTACATTTGTTTCATTAGTGATTAGTCGTTTGATTAGTTTCAACGACAATCCTAATTTTATGTTTTTTGTTGTTCTTCTTATTCTGCAATTTTAATTTCTGCATTTTATTTCTGTTTTGCATTTTAATTTCCAATTGATAATTGTGATTTGATCGTCGGTTCAATTAGATTTGTTCTGAATCAGATCGTAGTTTCAATTTTTATTGTTTTCAAAACCAACCTTCAAACTTCGTCTAACTCGCCCAAGAGATTAGATAAATAATTTGATTTTAATTTACCTCCCTGTGTTCGACCTGTATGCTACACACCTGTGCGCTTGCAGAATTTTATTACAAATATCGCGCTTTTCTAATTCACAGATTAGCGACGAACAAGTTTTTGGCGCCGTTGCCGGGGAGGTAACGATTAAATTTTGTTATTTATTTAATTTTTGATTCGTGTTAGTTTTTATTTTATTTTATTTTCCTTTTGTTCATTCGTATATACAGAAAAAAATCTTGATTAGTAATATGGTGTATCAATTACATTGATATGGTCTTGAACTAAGCAAGAGAAAAAAATTAACTTGCCAAATTTTCTTTGATTCCTTACCTGCTTTCAGTACATGGCATTTCTTTCTCTTCAAGTCTAAAAAAAAACTTTCAAAGTTTGCTTTTATTTCTTTCCTCTTTTACAACTTCTTTCCTTTCACCAAAAAAAAAAAACCCAAAATTTATTTGCTTTCCCTCTCTTGTTTTGTTTCCTCTTTTTGTTTCTTCTACCTAATCTTTCTTTCCTACTGTATACAATTTCTTTCCAACAAAAAAAAATTGCGTTATTTTCCTTTTTTTCTCATGCTTTGATTCCTTTCCTATTTCTTTTTTTTTTCTCCTGCACGCACCCTTCACCCCATACAAACCAGACGCAACACAATTCAAACCCACCTTCAACATCCAAACCGAGCATCCATTACCATCCTCCACCGTTCAACACAAACCTTGCCTCAAATCCCTTCACAGCAACATCCACCACACAGTCAACCCACCATCAACTGATTAACCCTCACCTTCACTGCCGACATCTGCAACCACATACCTAACGTAAACCAGAATTCTCCCATCGTCATTACACCATCAGTTTCGCCCCCAAGTCCTATTTCTTCCACCCGAAAATTTTTAGCCAACCACTTCAACAAACTGTCCAACTTCCTTCCATTGCCTTGCGCCTATCACCCACGCATCCGTTCATACACAGGTTCCCATCAGCCAATTCACAACCGCACAACGCAAATCATTCACCAATTTAACCTACCACTAGCAAATTCCCTTCCCGACCATCCGCACAACATTACACCATTACTACACTGTCCAGTCCAACCCTCCACCCTTTGTCAACAATAAACCCAAGTCTTCACCCCCCATCATATATTCAAATACCATACACCTCCCCTTTACCATCATATTCACGCCAGTGACCAAATCACAAATTCCACCATCTCCTTGACCCCCTCACCATTGACGGAAACTACTTGCATCTCCTACTAGTACTTCAAACCCCACTGCAAACTGTTCATCAACAACTTCCTGAACTTCCCGATCAAATCTCCCACCATCAACAGATCAGATCTCACCTGTCACAACTGATTTTCACCGCTAAACACCTACGCATTCGACCCCTCTTTCACTCCTCGAACACGTGAACACGCTACAGTTCCAATCAAAACCGAATCAGTTGCAAAAATCCAGCAATTACTTCAGATCAGATCTGAAGCAACTCACGCATCCACCATCGCACTACAACTGCAGACTCCCCCCCCCACACTTCGCCTGCGTCTTCTTGAGTTCACCGCAAAATAACAATTGCAACCCTCATAAGTAGATCGCCTGCGTCTTTTTTTTTCTACTCTTCTGTTCGATCCATTTTTTCGTTCAATTTGGGAAAAGTAATTTTGAGTGACTGCGTTCTTTTTAGAATGAGGGGGAAGTATCTAAATTCTTGCGGTGAAGGGGTTTTCTTGGTTATTTATTGACGTGGCCAGTAGGTTAACTTATACAACTCCTACCACCGACCCCCTTGTTTTCAATTTTCTTTTCTTTTGAGCAGTTCAGATTCTTTTCCTCACTCAGCTCTGCAAAAAAAAAAAATATATCTGGCTTTGGGTCCTTTGTAGTGCTGTGAGTAAGGGGCGTGGTTTAGCATTTTTAGTGCAAGCTTTTGGTTTCATTGCTTATGTGTTTAGTTTTCTTGTTTTTTCTTTTCCTTGTTTTTTTTTGGTTTCATATTTTAGCATTTTTTGTTTTTTTTGTCGAACTAGTTTAGTAGTCTTAGTCAGTTTCTTTAGTTTTTTTTTAATTTGTCTTAATCGGTTCCAATTGTTCTTCTCTTAAAAAAAAACCAAAAAAAATTATAAAAAAAAAAACAAGATAAAAACTCCAGCAATCGAAAAAGGAGATTCAATCATTCAACCAAGGTCGAAGAAAAAAGTGCAATCGAACAAGGATTCAGAGGTCGAAGAAGAGCAACCCGTGGAAATTTAATCATTTCAGCTACTGAACTGCTCTGGACGGACTGCCATACCCCACTCTGTAAAATTTTCTAAACTCTACAGGTTCTGAAATTGCTTAAAAATATAGAAATTGCTTGTAAAAATCTTCTGCAGGGGCAGCGGCTTGCTTGTACAATATTTAAATTTCTGTTATTATTCTGTGACTGTTCTGTGACTGATATTTCTGAATCTGTTTGTGAGAAACGGATTTACATACCTGAAGCCATCACTCTCGTCGATTTTCAAAACTTAATTTGATTTTCAAAATAATATAATTGAAAAGTGGTGCTTTGTGAAGTGACTGTCTTGTATAATTGGATCGCGGATATATAGTAGTTCAATTTATTGAACTATTAGCAAAAGAGGTTGCATACTACCCGTAAAACATTGGTCGTATCCCTTAGTATTTATACTATACGTGAACGGCCATAAGACCCTCTTCCCCCTTCCAATTGAGTCGGTTAATTAATAGAGCACAACTCATTCTTTTATATTGTTTTGAACTAAGAATAATTTCTGTCTTCTGCTGACTTCATTCAAATGTCTGATTCAAAAAAATCTTTGAGGGAATTGTGGGATAATAATCGGAGTAGACGTCCTATTGAAGAGTATGATTTTGAATTACAACTCAGGAAGCAAGATTTTCCAAATTTTCGCGACCCTAATGTCGACAATTTTCAAAATTTTCAAAATAACCAGCATTTTCAAAACCATGGTTATGATCGAAATGGCGACTTCAATTCAAATTTAAATAATTTCGATTATGGGCCACATCCACATCAAAATAGCTTTGAATCCCAATACAGCCTTGATCCACATCAATATGGGGTTGTAAACCAAAATTTTCAAAATTATAGCCCATATCAACATCTTGAAACTAACCAAAATTGCAATTTTCCCTCGAATTTTAACAATTTTGGTTATGAACATAATTTTTATAATCAAAATGATTTCCAATATCCTTGTCCTTTTTCTGAAAATTCAAACAACTATAACTTTGGAAATAATATTGATTGTGAAGTTGATGTGGACTATAATTTTGATAATCAAGAAAACGAGAGCTCTCAAATCAACAACTCTGAAGAATGTTATTTTGATGAGAGGGCGGAAAAGCTAAATAAAAAGATGGATGAACTTCTTTGTTTAATGGCGTCTTATAAAGAACAACAAGAGCAACAAAATCAAATTCAAATAAGCGATGAATCAGAAAATAATTCAACTCTTACTGACATTGAAAATTTTCAAATAACGACTTTGGAAATTGAGAATAATCATCTTGATGAAGTTTTTCACAATTCAACAAACGATTTGGACTTCAACTCTTTTCAGAAAAAAGATTTAAGCCTGGATTTTGATCTTTCTCTTTCAAACTACGAAAAACCTGAAATTTTTGAAATTGAGGAAAATAAAAATGTTGAATTTTTCAATTCAAATTTGGAAAAGGATTTTAACGAACATGAATTCTTTGGATTGTACGAGGATGAGTTGCCAAATGAGGAAGAAGTATATTCAAGTCACAAGTTCGAAAATTTTAACTTTGAGGAAATTTCAAACGAACTTGAAATTGTCAGTGTCGAAAAAACATTGTCAATTGAGAAATGTGATCACATTGTCTTGAACAACACTCAGATTTCACTGAATTTATATACGATCACAATTTTTTGAAAAATTACACTGATAAATTTGTTGAACACATGAACTATTTTTGGAATGTTAGCTTTGTTGAAAAACTTCATGTTAGGACGACCCTGAACATTCATTTACTGGACTATAAATCGAGATATAAAGATGAGATGGTTTTCAAAAACTCTTGCTTGTTAGAAAACATGCCTAGACATAGTGGGAATGAGACTCATAGGGCAAGAACCAAGTGTGGGGGAAAAAGTTGGTGGAATTCTTTGCATCGCATGCATCGCAAACACATATATCATTGTACATATGATCCATTCTTACATATAGTAAGACTGCATTTCATTCTGCAGATCATTTTGCATCTAATCCATCTATGGGTTTTATCTTTCAAATTTAGGAAACGTTCACAGTGTGGACACTGTTTTGTCCAAGTGTGGGGGGGGGGAGTCTGCATTTCACTCATTTTCGTTTTTTCTTTATTTTTCTTTCTTTTTCAATTTCAGCCATTTAAATAGGACCATCATGCATTTTAGACTGCACTAACATGCCAATTTTTTTTTTTTTTTTTGGAAAATACGACTCATTTTAGATTTGATACAACAAAATAAGTTAAGGATTATTAATCAGTTGATAGTATTTTTTTCTCTCAACTTAGATCGAATAAGAGATATAATGAAAAGTTTAATTTTGAGGGATAATAGTGTAACCGGTACATAGGGAGATTCTTAGGTGATGGCCATGAAATCTATTCTATATTGTAGACTTTGTTTAAATAAGTGGAGGACTTAAAATACTTATATTGGCTTTTCGAACCTTTAAAACTAAGTTGTGCTAAGTTGAATTCGCGTAACTCTCTTTTTGTGCTTATAAATTCAATAATAATAATAGTAATCCAAGGGTATCCAACATTGCTTGTATATCAAGCGTTGGTGTGCAAACCCGCCAAGCTCTATCCGACACGGTGTTGACAAAGTCAGCGTTAGAATATCTTGGTCTCATTTTATGAGATTGGACACCTAAGGATTACCGACATGTTGTTGACAAAGTCAAAGTCGGCCTGCACAATCCGCCAAGCTCTTTACCCACTCTCCGTTAGTCCACGAGGTAGTGCATGGGTGGTAAACCTTGGTCTTCTAAGTTAGGTGTATGTACTTAATCATAAATTTTAAAATTTTATAGAATAAAGAATAAGCGATGATGCCCAAACACTTCTTGACCTTATTGATTTGACTAGCCATACATGAGAAAATTAGAATACCACTTTGCAAACTGTGCCAAGCAAACTAAGAATTTATTTCATGGCTGCACTATGTTATCGACCGAACCAACTGGCCAAACTGGGATTTAACATTTGAAAACTTGATTTATATTGAAAATTTGTGACAAGTTGAGGTATTTAAAATAAAATCAACTGATTAGAAATTGTTAACTTAATTTGTTGTACCACTTTCCTGAAATAGGTCGTGTTTTCATTTTTTGTTTTCAATTGCATAAGTCCTTTGCATTCATGTAGTTACATTAGAACCATATCATACTGCATTTGGATTTTGTGGGTAGTATCCGCTAAAAACCCTCACGAGACACCACTCGTCCTACTAGGGACACCTAGAGGTTTAACGGCTTGTTGCATACGCTCAATGCAATCGTGTTTCCTATGAAAGTGTGACCTATCTAATTTAGTCTTTCATTTCTTGTTTTACTCGAGGACGAGTAAAAGATAAGTGTGGGGGTATTTGATTGACATAGAAATGTGTTTATTCTATGCTCTTATATCTTATCTTTTGTATATAAATAAATATTATTTGGGTATTGTTTTGTCACTTTTACAGATATTCCAACCCAGCCCGCATGCAACCAGAAATGTAGAGAAATAGAGATCAATTTGCTGTGTATTTGCATTTTGAAGAATTGTAGATGAAGATCTCACATCTGGCTGCTGTTGGACAAGAAAATAACTGATTTAGAGGCCATGCACATCTCAAATTAAAGGAGGCTTGTCAAAGAACCAAGAGGAAAAGAAGAAAGGCCAAAAATTTAATAGATTTAACTAAGGCCCATTGAGACTCTCATTATAAACTCTTTTGGTGAATTCCCTAAGGTCCATCTATCATTGTATTAGGGTTAGGGTTAGGGTTTGGCTATCTATCCTATAAATACCCTTGTAATGTCATTGTAGCCACCATCCCATTTTCTATCTTCTCTTACATTAATAAAAGTTCTGTTCTTTTATTTTCTAGCATTTTTCTATTTTCTTAGCGATTAGTGTTGTCTACACGATTAGATTCGGTAGAGCACCAATTGTATTTTACATTTGTTTCATTAGTGATTAGTCGTTTGATTAGTTTCAACGACAATCCTAATTTTATGTTTTTTGTTGTTCTTCTTATTCTGCAATTTTAATTTCTGCATTTTATTTCTGTTTTGCATTTTAATTTCCAATTGATAATTGTGATTTGATCGTCGGTTCAATTAGATTTGTTCTGAATCAGATCGTAGTTTCAATTTTTATTGTTTTCAAAACCAACCTTCAAACTTCGTCTAACTCGCCCAAGAGATTAGATAAATAATTTGATTTTAATTTACCTCCCTGTGTTCGACCTATATGCTACACACCTGTGCGCTTGCAGAATTTTATTACAAATATCGCGCTTTTCTAGTTCATAGATTAGCAACGAACAATAGGGTATTCAGAGATCAGTTGAATAAGTTTGTCCTTGTGTTCGTGGATGATATTATGGTCTATTCGAGGACATAGGAAGAACACAAGGAACATTTGAGGATAGCGATGGAGGTGTTGAGAAAACACCAATTGAAAGCAAAGTTTTCTAAGTGTCACTTCTAGAGGAGGGAAGTGAGATTCTTGGGCCATGTTGTTTCAGAGAATGGTATTGCCGTGGACCCTGCGAAGGTGGCTATGGTATAAGATTGGTCTACGCCCAAGAATGCAACGGACATAAGAAGTTTCTTGGGATTAGCTGGATATTATCGTAAGTTTATCCAAGACTTCTCCAAGATAGCAGCACCGTTGACTCAGTTGACCAAGAAGAATCAAGCCTTCGTCTGGAACAAAAGGTGCGAGAATGCATTCAAGAGTCTAAAGGACAAGTTGACATGTGCACCAGTGTTAGTCATTCCTAAGGGGGATGAAGAGATGACGGTATACACAGATGCATGTGGTACCGGACTAGGTGCTGTATTGATGCAAGGAGGTACGGTTGTAGCTTATGCAAGCCGACAAATGAAACCGCATGAGAAAAGATATCCTACCCATGATTTGGAATTGGCAGCGATCGTGTTTGCACTGAAGATGTGGAGACATTATCTCTTGGGAGAAAGGTTCGAGTTGTTTACCGATCATAAATCGTTAAAGTATCTCTTCTCCCAAAAGGATCTAAATCTCCAACAATAAAGATGGTTAGAATTCTTAGCTTCCTATGATTTCGACATCGCATATACACCAGGAAAGGGCAATGCGGTGGTTGATGCATTGAGTAGAAGACATGCCAGTTTAGGGGCTATGTTTATAGAATGGAAGCAATTGGAGTACATCGCCGGGTATGATTTCAGACCAAAGTGTGAATTAGATCCAGAAATGTTAGCAAGTTTGACGATCAGACCCACTTTAATTGAGCGGATTGGTTCCAGTCAAAGGAACGATCCTAACCTATTGGAAATCATCTCAAAGTTAGAGATGGGAATCGACGGAGAGATGAACAAGTATGGGCTTGATCGAGATGGATGGCTTAGAAAGGATGGAAGACTAGTTGTACCCAATGTCAATGGATTGATAGATGAAGTGCTTAGAGAATGTCATCACTTAAAACTGACTATACACCCCGGTGGTAACAAGATGTATCGAGACATGAAGCAGACCTATTACTGGGAAGGGATGAAAAGAGACGTTGGGAAATTTATATCCAAATGCATGAACTGCCAGCTAGTTAAAGCTGAGCAAAAGAATCCTAGTGGTTTGCTACAACCATTAGAAATTCCAGAATGGAAATGGGAACAAGTCTCAATGGATTTCATTGATGGGTTACCAAGGACTAGATCGGGCCATGATAGCATTTAGGTGATTGGGGACCGATTGACTAAGAGTGCAAGGTTTATACCCGTCAAGTCAAACAGGACGGCAGCTAAGTTAGCGGAACTGTATATAAAGTGGGTAGTGAGATTTCATGGAATACCCAAAGGCATTGTGAGTGACCGAGATCCGTTGTTCACTAGTGGATTTTGGAAGAGCTTACAAGAGGCGTTAGGATCAGAACTACATCTCAATACCGCGTATCATCCTCAAACTGACGGACAGACAGAGAGGGTGAATCGAGTGTTAGAAGACCTCTTGAGAGCTTGCTTATTGGATTTTGGTGGATCATGGGATGACCATTTGCATCTAGTAGAGTTTGCATATAATAATAGTTATCAATCCAGTATTGGTATGGCTCCGTTTGAAGCTTTGTACGAAAGACCGTGCAACTCACCGTCATGTTGGGTAAAAACTGGTGAGAAGTTTGTGCTTGGACCCGATGTGATAAGAGAAACTTCAGCTAAGATTAAAGTTATCCAACAGCGAATGAAGGCTGCCCAAGATAGGCAGAAGAGTTATGCTGATAAGAGGAGAAGAGAATTAAAGTTCTCCATTGGCGACTTGTGTTTGTCAAGATTTCTCCGTTGAAGAGCGTGATACGATTTGGCAGGAGAGGCAAGTTAGCACCCAGATTTGTTGGTCCATTCCCAGTTCTTGAGCAAATTGGGAATTTGGCATACAAAGTTGAATTACCAGAGAAGATGGCAGGGGTTCACAACGTATTTCATGTTTCCCAGTTAAGGAAGTTCGTGTACGACCCAGATGTGACTATTTCTGTAACAACCCGGAAAATCTGGGCCAGTTTAAAATTTTTATTTTGGCCATTTTAGCGAATTTTGATTATTTAAAACGAATTATTTTAAATAATAATCGACGAGAAATTTATTTTGAATATAATTCGAACGTATATATTATACGCGTCGTCGTTAGAATATAAATAATTATTTATAATTATAAATAGAATTGAAAATGGCGCGGTAGTTCGATAATTCGATTTCAAACTTCAATTGAATGTACCGGGTGCAAAACAATCCGGATTTTAGTGAAACCAAAAATAATGGGATCTAATTGATAATATCTTTCCAACGAATCCGAATAATCAAAATTTCATGGCGGGAATCAAAAGATATGTCCAGTTGAAAATTCTGAATAGTCGCTATGGAATTCAGGCCCTTAAAAATGGACATTTTGCAAATGACCTCGGATCTCGACGAAACCAGTTTTGTTGGGTCCGTGATGTTAAATTATTGCTAGGTTTCAAATTTCATAATTTTTCGAATCAATATGTGAGCGTGGCAAAGGAAAACGCGTTTGACCAGTTTCAGTTGATTTTAATCGACTGGAAAATGGCCATTTTCCAAACGGTCTCGAATTTCGACGAAACTAGTTTTATTAGAACTGTATCGTCAATACGAAGCTAGAAAATATTTTTCGGGAATTTTTAGAGTCCGTATGTGGCCCCGGTAAATTGAAATGTGCATTCAAATTCAATATATAGATTTATATTTTGATTTTGACGAAAACTGATCGAAACAGTCGAATCAGCCTACGATACATATCCCATTGTGTTCGGAATGGGGGTAATGTGTTAGGGACGACAGTCGGTGGGTCTCATTTAGAGGCCGAATAAAAAGGTTAACTTTCCGGAGATTAAAATATAACTAAATAAAATTATATATATATATATAATAATCCTTTTCCTCCCTACCCCCTTTTTCCCTCCTGGAACGACCTAAATCACGATTTACAGAAAAAAATGGAGACATCGTTCTCGCTGCCGCCTCCATCGTACCCGCCGCCACCTCCTTCCAGCTCGCCGACTCCTCCTCCCTCCCCCGTTCTCCTTGTTCTCGTTGCCCCTCGAACCAGCAAATCCGCGAGCCCCTCTACCTCGCATCGATTCCCGCAACCGTGCCACAGTTCGATCCTCCGCCTGAACCGCCTCCACCTCTGAACCTCCAACAACGAACTCCCTGCCCCGTTCATCTCTAGCAGCGCCTCCAGTCAACCGTCGCTCCACCTCGTCACTCGAGTTCAAGCCCGTGCCGTGGAAATCTCCGCGATGAATAAGAAGATTAAGGCGGCTAATCCACGTGATTAGCAGAAAAATTAGGTAATCAATTAGTTTGATTATTTTTAAACAATTTAGTTATGTAATTTAAATGTTTGAAAAGACAATATTTGATTTTAGAAAATTGAAAACTTGCCACAAAGATTTAATCGATATTTTTTGGAAATTCATCTTCCTCTTTGAATGGTTGATTTCAAGATATGATTTTTGTCGCTTGAAAGAAATGATTTTTCACTATAAAAAAGAAATGATTTTTCACTATAAAAAGAAAGGATTGTTATGTTATGGAAACGGAATTTTTTTGTTATTAAAAATATAGATTTTCTTGAATTGGGAAATATATTTTTCTTAGATGGAAGAATATGATTTTTCATTGTAGTTAAAATAGAAAGACTAGACTTTTGATAAAATAAACATATGATTTTTAGTCGAGTAAAAATATGATGTTTATATATTGAATAGCGAAGTAAAAATTCGATTTTTACATATGTAGTGAAAGCGGATAACGAAGGCGAGAACGAAGAAGCTTTATATCAAAGAAGAGTCAAGATGATTGGATAGCTATCGGTGAGAATTTCTCACTCTTAAATTTCTTTTCTAGTTATATATATATACTAGGATGTAGACGGTGCTTAGTAGCACCCGACACAATCGTCCACAGACCATGGACTTGTTTGTTTGATTGCAAAAATTGGTTAGATTATTTGATTGAAATTGAATTATGTGGTGAAATGAATTGATTTGATTGTTGTGTGAATGGCGTGGGCCTTCACTAGACCGGGGATAAGGCTGGGCCTCGTCCCGTTTCTAGTATCGTGCCGTTATGCCGCCGAAATTTTCTAAAATATGTTAGAAAAATAAAAATATCAATTTTATTGGATAAATGAATTGAATAGAAATTCATATGTTAAAATAAAATGTTTTATCGTTAAAAATATAATTTTTAACGTGAATATGAATAAATAAATATTCATTTACAAACCAGACGGTTTGTTTATGTACACCTATTTGAAGGACATTGATTGGGTCGATAAATTTTACACATCGCCCAACTGCACAAATAAAATCTATGTTTGATTGTTTGAAACCCCACACGGGTGTTGGGATGAAATTTGAAGTTCACTCATCCTGATTGATTAAATATGTCGATCGATTGATTGACAGGCTGTTATAAGCGTTGAATATCTATATTTGATGCTTATACAGTGTAGTGCACTTTGGTTGATGGTTGATTATTTTCAATGCTATTATATACATGTGTTGTATGAAAATCCATATAATTAATTTTATATGGTGATTGATTGGGCCTCATTCCAATTTAGAAAATAAAGAATTATATAAAATAAAAGTTCATGTGTTGACAGTACTCATTCATTGAGATTGGTCATGTGTTGAACGAAATATTTTAGTAATAAAATTTGCACCTTTATAATATAAAATAAAAGTTCATGTGTTGACAGTACTCATTCATTGAGATTGGTCATGTGTTGAACGAAATATTTTAGTAATAAAATTTGCACCTTTATCGATATAAAATAAAAGTTCATGTGTTGACAGTACTCATTCATTGAGATTGGTCATGTGTTGAACGAAATATTTTAGTAATAAAATTTGCACCTTTATAATATAAAATAAAAGTTCATGTGTTGATAGTACTCATTCATTGAGATTGGTCATGTGTTGAACGAAATATTTTAGTAATAAAATTTGCACCTTTATAATATAAAATAAAAGTTCATGTGTTGACAGTACTCATTCATTGAGATTGGTCATGTGTTGAACGAAATATTTTAGTAATAAAATTTGCACCTTTATCGATATAAAATAAAAGTTCATGTGTTGACAGTACTCATTCATTGAGATTGGTCATGTGTTGAACGAAATATTTTGATAATAACAACTATTTTGGGAAAAGAAATATTTGAAATAGAATATTTGAAAATAGGAATTTATGAAGCCGTGTTGATTAGATTGACGCTATTTTGACGTGAACGATATTTATATCGATTTTATTCATTTCGAAATGAATTGAATTGAAAACGATTTCGAATTGAATTGAAAACGATTTCGAAATGAATTGAATTGAAAACGACTTCGAAATGAATTGAATTGAAAACGACTTCGAAATGAATTGAATTGAAAACGACTTCGAAATGAATTGAATTGAAAACGATTTCGAAATGAATTGAATTGAAAATGAATTCAAATTGAATCGAAAGTGAATTGAAATGAATTCAAATTGAATTGAAATTTGAATCGAATAGAAATAAATTTTAAAACGAATTTATAAAGAAGAATTCAATTTTGATTTGAATTGAAAAGAAAGTTGAAATAGCTTTTGAAACGATTTTAAAACTATTTATATGATTCGTTTTAAATGGAAATCGACGAAATATATATTATATATAATATATATATAATATAATGGCCTGAATAGAACGCGCCGCGCCGCGGCAGTTCGTGAATTTCGACCATTTGTTTCAAACGGACATTACGGGAGATCCGACCGTCGGATTCTCCTAAAACCGGAACCGTTGGGTTCGCATCGAAAAGAGCTTTCTAACGAATGTTAGAAATTTGAAATCTAACGGTTGGATTTGGAGATACGTCCAAATCAAATTCGAAAAAGGTCGCTGTAAGTGCAGTTCGATGGCCATTGATGGAAATCGACTGTACGGGCCTTGATAAAATTATTAAAAATAGTAATAATTTGTGTAAAATCATAAGAAATGATTTGTGAAGATTTGGGATGAAAAACTCCATATTTGAAAAGATAAAAATAGATTTTTATCGAAATGAACTAGTTTTGAACTAGAAATATAATTCTATTTATTTTTAAATAAATAAATTGAATTTGAAAAGGGTTTTAAAAATAACCAGAATTTCCAATGATTGCATTGGAGTGGATTTGAATCGAAATTGTCTTCGGAATATTTCGATGTTGGAATTCGTGATTATACGGATGTTGTTACGGAAATTTGAAAGATATATATTTATATCGTTATTTCCAATACGACATTTGTTAATCGTAGAATTTGATATTGAATATAAGCCGATATATTTTCTATTCAGAGCCTTGTATTGAATATCAAATGTGATTTGGGTTTGTCGTGAATGGTGTCTTCGCTAACACTGTTCTTGAACCCAGTTGAGAAAAGATTAAATCTTTTTATTTAGATTTAATGAAGTATACCAATTAAATGATATTTAATTGGAATTGAATTGGTATTGATTTTTGGGTTTATCGTGAACAGTGTTTTAAATAACACTTGTTCTTTAACCCGATAATTAATGGAATGATTTTTGGGTTTATCGTGAACAGTGTTTTAAATAACACTCGTTCTTTAACCCGATAATTAATGGAATGTGACTTTGGGTTTATCGGGAACCGTGTTTTAAATGACACGGATTCTTTAACCCAGTTAAAGATTAAAACTAAGTGGGGTTTTAATGAATCTTTAATTAGATTGAAAAGATCGAAAATGGAGTACCACCAGTTTTGCTCCAGGCGATAGTTGAATCTTTAATTAGATTTGAACGTGAAATGGTAATTGAATTTACCGATAACACTGTGGTGTTAGATATGAAGTATTACCAGTTTTACTTCATGGGATAAATAGGTTGGGATTGGGAAATCAAAACAAATGATTATTTCGGTAAGGTTCGCTAATCCCGACTAGTTTGAATTGAGATTCAAAAATAGAATAAAGAATAAATTCAAGGAATTTATCTTGGATAAAATTAATGGGAACATTTCCCTATGAATGTGAAATTTAGAAACTAACTGTCGGTTGGCCAAGCAGAATGGTTTTCTGGATATTGATCTGATGTTGGTTTCGGCCTTCGGGGTTAATATTTGGAGAATTATTCTCTTGATTAATTTACGGTTAGTGACTGATGAATTGGAATGAGGCGTATGTTGTGTTTGTGTAACACTTATTTAAAATATACGCGAGTTATTCGGAAAGACCGGGTTTATCCCATTCTGAATAACTGATACGACGATAAGTCGAAGATGAAGACGATGGTCGAAGACCGGAGGTCTTCACGTCGTTTGGGTGATAACTGATGATCTTGATTGGGCTGTACACCCAAGAAGATGGAAACAGTTAGTGATCGTCCAGACGTACTTGGAGATCGATGGATATGCGGGGTACTAGGTGCCTCCGGTTTCGTTCAGACCCAGAACGGACTTGTAAATGGACTGTGTGTCTGACATTGGATTTTAGTCCGTGCGATTGATCTCTATTAAATATATATCTGTTTGGCGGCGGAGAATTTATTCTCTTGCTTAACGCCCTTCTCTGAGACGTACGAGCTCAGGGGTTATATATTGATGGATATCAAACGCATGGAGTGAATTGCCTGTGTGGCATGCCTAAGTGGCAATTGATCGAGGCTTCTGTTGAAAAGCAAAGTCTTGTGGTGATGATCAAAGCAAGGCCTTTGTGGCGTAGCTTTGTGTAACGTTTACTTCGCGAGTTTCACACCCGGTATAAACCAAAAACGGGAGACGGACCTCAGGGAGGACTTGCGTTTCTTTCTAGCTAAAAAGTGGCGTCAGTGGTTTTACACGCCCTGACGAGTTTGACTTATGTGGTTGTTGCTGTTGCGAGGCGCCTCGGATTGATCGGTCGTTCTCGAACCGATGGAGTCATTTAGTTGGCTCATTTACACCCCATAGGGTGGGGAAACGTAGTGTTCAGGCATTTTAATCCACATCGGTGGACCGGCCCTGTCGCTCCAAGGGCCCACCTGAGTCTGGGTCCTGTGGCTCGGGCTAGAGAGTCACGAATCGGTAGAGGACTATCTTTTGCCTCGGTTCATAGACGGAAATCCAATTTCCAAATACGTGACATTTGAGGTTTTATTTGTAGAGCCTAGTATGGCGACATAGTGGGATGGGGCGCTCATGCCGCCTATGATTGATACTTATGATTTGAAGTTGTTTTATACACTATGCACTTATAATAGTATCAAATGATTTGTTTTAAACGTATCAAGCATTCTTTGGCTGTTATAAGGGAAAACCCTATCCTCGGCTGCGTTGCATTGTGTGATGGGACCTGGGTCTTATAACAGCTTCATTTTTCTTTATTTAGCATTGCGCTGTTTGTTTTATGCACTGGTATTCTTGGGAGGAAACCCGTTCCGTGTTATACGGCGTGGTCCCTTGATTTACCTAACTTTGAAAATAAAGATTAATAACTGTTTTAGTTCTCACACCAGTCCCATGACTGACCTGGAGTTTATTGTTTTAACCTAAACTCTGGGTGCCCTTATTTTGACACGGGCAGCTAGTAGTTTTGGTTTTGCAGATTTATATTCACAGGATCCTGGTTTACAGCTGGAACGATATCCGGAAAGCTTTGTATCCGTATATCTCATTCTAGTTGTGTATTGTATTATTTTCCGCTGCTTTGTGTTTAAATGTAATTTAGATCTCTGATATTTCTGTGTAATATTCATTTATACTCTGTATATTCTTGTAATCTGATGCATTGTTGTAATATACAATGAGATGTTCTTCTGTATGAGTTCTGTTGTGGTTTGTTCTCGAACTATCCGACGCTTTCCTTTACGGGGAAGTTACGGGTTTTCACAGTTGGTATCAGAGCTTTGGTTTACAAAGCAGAGAACAAGGCACATTAGAACCGTACGAAAGAATTCATAAGATATTGGATTAGTAATATCCAATTAGAATGACTCGTTAGAGATAGGATCAGTAGTATCCTAGAACGAGTGTGAAGAGTATATTTTTAAAGTGAAAACAAATTTTGTTTTGAAAATCTAAATCGTTTTAAACGTATTTGGTTATTTATTTATATTGATGTGGACAATCCAGTATATATAGATTTTGCGTATACGTCTGATCCGCGTGTATTCAAAGTTTTAATATATTGGATAGATATAGCATTACACTCTAGTCGCCCGAAGATGATATTGATGATAGCGATCGCATCATCAACATTTATGTTCGAGTTTCGAAGGTGTGATTTTCTATATATTTCCTATTGACTGGTGTGAGAACCAAAATTAGATAGGGCCTATGGTTGTGATTTGGCATCAAGAATCTGATTTTTGTATATGTATCAAAGTTATGAATTTGAAACGTTAATCCACTAATTGATTGATGTTTGAGTTGTTTGTTCATTTGTTTGCTAATTTTGAACCATTTAGCCTAATTGAATCGAATAATGAATTGTATTGAAATTGGTCGCATTTGCTTGCATATACATATACTTATATTGAACAGGTCATAGCAAGGAGGCTAGAGCAGAGAATAAAATTTGTTTGCCCGACAAATAGGTACATGTTTACTACATAATTTACTGTTTTGTTTGGGTGATGATGATTTTATGAGCCTATTGGCTAGCCGCTTGGCTTTTTATTTTTCTTTTTGAGATCTGAAGGACCGGGGAAGCTATTTGAAATTCCCCGATGCTCCCGGTGCAGGGGAGGTTATGGCGAAATTTTTCAAAAATTTAGGGTGTTAGCCAAATTTTTGAAATTTTGAAAATTCTCAGAAACTAAAGAGTTAGAGAATGGAAGCCAGACCGAGCGTAGAGTTGATTAATCAAACCACTTTCGACTTTGTTCCTTTTCGGGGACGAAAAGTTTTAAGTGGGGGAGATTGTAACAACCCGGAAAATCTGGGCCAGTTTAAAATTTTTATTTTGGCCATTTTAGCGAATTTTGATTATTTAAAATGAATTATTTTAAATAATAATCGACGAGTAATTTATTTTGAATATAATTCGAACGTATATATTATACGCGTCGTCGTTAGAATATAAATAATTATTTATAAATAGAATTGAAAATGGCGCGGTAGTTCGATAATTCGATTTCAAACTTCAATTGAATGTACCGGGTGCAAAAAAATCCGGATTTTAGTGAAACCAAAAATAATGGGATCTAATTGTTAATATCTTTCCAACGAATCCGAATAATCAAAATTTCATGGTGGGAATCAAAAGATATGTCCAGTTGAAAATTCTGAATAGTCGCTATGGAATTCAGGCCCTTAAAAATGGACATTTTGCAAATGACCTCGGATCTCGACGAAACCAGTTTTGTTGGGTCCGTGATGTTAAATTATTGCTAGGTTTCAAATTTCATAATTTTTCGAATCAATATGTGAGCGTGGCAAAGGAAAACGCGTTTGACCAGTTTCAGTTGATTTTAATCGACTGGAAAATGGCCATTTTCCAAACGGTCTCGAATTTCGACGAAACTAGTTTTATTAGAACTGTATCGTCAATACGAAGCTAGAAAATATTTTTCGGGAATTTTTAGAGTCCGTATGTGGCCCCGGTAAATTGAAATGTGCATTCAAATTCAATATATAGATTTATATTTTGATTTTGACGAAAACTGATCGAAACAGTCGAATCAGCCTACGATACATATCCCATTGTGTTCGGAATGGGGGTAATGTGTTAGGGACGACAGTCGGTGGGTCTCATTTAGAGGCCGAATAAAAAGGTTAACTTTCCGGAGATTAAAATATAACTAAATAAAATTATATATATATATATATAATAATCCTTTTCCTCCCTACCCCCTTTTTCCCTCCTGGAACGACCTAAATCACGATTTACAGAAAAAAAAATGGAGACATCGTTCTCGTTGCCGCCTCCATCGTACCCGCCGCCACCTCCTTCCAGCTCGCCGACTCCTCCTCCCTCCCCCGTTCTCCTCGTTCTCGTTGCCCCTCGAACCAGCAAATCCGCGAGCCCCTCTACCTCGCATCGATTCCCGCAACCGTGCCACAGTTCGATCCTCCGCCTGAACCGCCTCCACCTCTGAACCTCCAACAACGAACTCCCTGCCCCGTTCATCTCTAGCAGCGCCTCCAGTCAACCGTCGCTCCACCTCGTCACTCGAGTTCAAGCCCGTGCCGTGGAAATCTCCGCGATGAATAAGAAGATTAAGGCGGCTAATCCACGTGATTAGCAGAAAAATTAGGTAATCAATTAGTTTGATTATTTTTAAACAATTTAGTTATGTAATTTAAATGTTTGAAAAGACAATATTTGATTTTAGAAAATTGAAAACTTGCCACAAAGATTTAATCGATATTTTTTGGAAATTCATCTTCCTCTTTGAATGGTTGATTTCAAGATATGATTTTTGTCGCTTGAAAGAAATGATTTTTCACTATAAAAAAGAAATGATTTTTCACTATAAAAAGAAAGGATTGTTATGTTATGGAAACGGAATTTTTTTGTTATTAAAAATATAGATTTTCTTGAATTGGGAAATATATTTTTCTTAGATGGAAGAATATGATTTTTCATTGTAGTTAAAATAGAAAGACTAGACTTTTGATAAAATAAAGATATGATTTTTAGTCGAGTAAAAATATGATGTTTATATATTGAATAGCGAAGTAAAAATTCGATTTTTACATATGTAGTGAAAGCGGATAACGAAGGCGAGAACGAAGAAGCTTTATATCAAAGAAGAGTCAAGATGATCGGATAGCTATCGGTGAGAATTTCTCACTCTTAAATTTCTTTTCTAGTTATATATATATACTAGGATGCAGACGGTGCTTAGTAGCACCCGACACAATCGTCCACAGACCATGGACTTGTTTGTTTGATTGCAAAAATTGGTTAGATTATTTGATTGAAATTGAATTGTGTGGTGAAATGAATTGATTTGATTGTTGTGTGAATGGCGTGGGCCTTCACTAGACCGGGGATAAGGCTGGGCCTCGTCCCGTTTCTAGTATCGTGCCGTTATGCCGCCGAAATTTTCTAAAATATGTTAGAAAAATAAAAATATCAATTTTATTGGATAAATGAATTGAATAGAAATTCATATGTTAAAATAAAATGTTTTATCGTTAAAAATATAATTTTTACGTGAATATGAATAAATAAATATTCATTTACAAACCAGACGGTTTGTTTATGTACACCTATTTGAAGGACATTGATTGGGTCGATAAATTTTACACATCGCCCAACTGCACAAATAAAATCTGTGTTTGATTGTTTGAAACCCCACACGGGTGTTGGGATGAAATTTGAAGTTCACTCATCCTGATTGATTAAATATGTCGATCGATTGATTGACAGGCTGTTATAAGCGTTGAATATCTATATTTGATGCTTATACAGTGTAGTGCACTTTGGTTGATGGTTGATTATTTTCAATGCTATTATATACATGTGTTGTATGAAAATCCATATAATTAATTTTATATGGTGATTGATTGGGCCTCATTCCAATTTAGAAAATAAAGAATTATATAAAATAAAAGTTCATGTGTTGACAGTACTCATTCATTGAGATTGGTCATGTGTTGAACGAAATATTTTAGTAATAAAATTTGCACCTTTATAATATAAAATAAAAGTTCATGTGTTGACAGTACTCATTCATTGAGATTGGTCATGTGTTGAACGAAATATTTTAGTAATAAAATTTGCACCTTTATCGATATAAAATAAAAGTTCATGTGTTGACAGTACTCATTCATTGAGATTGGTCATGTGTTGAACGAAATATTTTAGTAATAAAATTTGCACCTTTATAATATAAAATAAAAGTTCATGTGTTGACAGTACTCATTCATTGAGATTGGTCATGTGTTGAACGAAATATTTTAGTAATAAAATTTGCACCTTTATAATATAAAATAAAAGTTCATGTGTTGACAGTACTCATTCATTGAGATTGGTCATGTGTTGAACGAAATATTTTAGTAATAAAATTTGCACCTTTATCGATATAAAATAAAAGTTCATGTGTTGACAGTACTCATTCATTGAGATTGGTCATGTGTTGAACGAAATATTTTGATAATAACAACTATTTTGGGAAAAGAAATATTTGAAATAGAATATTTGAAAATAGGAATTTATGAAGCCGTGTTGATTAGATTGACGCTATTTTGACGTGAACGATATTTATATCGATTTTATTCATTTCGAAATGAATTGAATTGAAAACGATTTCGAATTGAATTGAAAACGATTTCGAAATGAATTGAATTGAAAACGACTTCGAAATGAATTGAATTGAAAACGACTTCGAAATGAATTGAATTGAAAACGACTTCGAAATGAATTGAATTGAAAACGATTTCGAAATGAATTGAATTGAAAACGAATTCAAATTGAATCGAAAGTGAATTGAAATGAATTCAAATTGAATTGAAATTTGAATCGAATAGAAATAAATTTTAAAACGAATTTATAAAGAAGAATTCAATTTTGATTTGAATTGAAAAGAAAGTTGAAATAGCTTTTGAAACGATTTTAAAACTATTTATATGATTCGTTTTAAATGGAAATCGACGAAATATATATTATATATAATATATATATAATATAATGGCCTGAATAGAACGCGCCGCGCCGCGGCAGTTCGTGAATTTCGACCATTTGTTTCAAACGGACATTACGGGAGATCCGACCGTCGGATTCTCCTAAAGCCGGAACCGTTGGGTTCGCATCGAAAAGAGCTTTCTAACGAATGTTAGAAATTTGAAATCTAACGGTTGGATTTGGAGATACGTCCAAATCAAATTCGAAAAAGGTCGCTGTAAGTGCAGTTCGATGGCCATTGATGGAAATCGACTGTACGGGCCTTGATAAAATTATTAAAAATAGTAATAATTTGTGTAAAATCATAAGAAATGATTTGTGAAGATTTGGGATGAAAAACTCCATATTTGAAAAGATAAAAATAGATTTTTATCGAAATGAACTAGTTTTGAACTAGAAATATAATTCTATTTATTTTTAAATAAATAAATTGAATTTGAAAAGGGTTTTAAAAATAACCAAAATTTCCAATGATTGCATTGGAGTGGATTTGAATCGAAATTGTCTTCGGAATATTTCGATGTTGGAATTCGTGATTATACGGATGTTGTTACGGAAATTTGAAAGATATATATTTATATCGTTATTTCCAATACGACATTTGTTAATCGTAGAATTTGATATTGAATATAAGCCGATATATTTTCTATTCAGAGCCTTGTATTGAATATCAAATGTGATTTGGGTTTGTCGTGAATGGTGTCTTCGCTAACACTGTTCTTGAACCCAGTTGAGAAAAGATTAAATCTTTTTATTTAGATTTAATGAAGTATACCAATTAAATGATATTTAATTGGAATTGAATTGGTATTGATTTTTGGGTTTATCGTGAACAGTGTTTTAAATAACACTTGTTCTTTAACCCGATAATTAATGGAATGATTTTTGGGTTTATCGTGAACAGTGTTTTAAATAACACTCGTTCTTTAACCCGATAATTAATGGAATGTGACTTTGGGTTTATCGGGAACCGTGTTTTAAATGACACGGATTCTTTAACCCAGTTAAAGATTAAAACTAAGTGGGGTTTTAATGAATCTTTAATTAGATTGAAAAGATCGAAAATGGAGTACCACCAGTTTTGCTCCAGGCGATAGTTGAATCTTTAATTAGATTTGAACGTGAAATGGTAATTGAATTTACCGATAACACTGTGGTGTTAGATATGAAGTATTACCAGTTTTACTTCATGGGATAAATAGGTTGGGATTGGGAAATCAAAACAAATGATTATTTCGGTAAGGTTCGCTAATCCCGACTAGTTTGAATTGAGATTCAAAAATAGAATAAAGAATAAATTCAAGGAATTTATCTTGGATAAAATTAATGGGAACATTTCCCTATGAATGTGAAATTTAGAAACTAACTGTCGGTTGGCCAAGCAGAATGGTTTTCTGGATATTGATCTGATGTTGGTTTCGGCCTTCGGGGTTAATATTTGGAGAATTATTCTCTTGATTAATTTACGGTTAGTGACTGATGAATTGGAATGAGGTGTATGTTGTGTTTGTGTAACACTTATTTAAAATATACGCGAGTTATTCGGAAAGACCGGGTTTATCCCATTCTGAATAACTGATACGACGATAAGTCGAAGATGAAGACGATGGTCGAAGACCGGAGGTCTTCACGTCGTTTGGGTGATAACTGATGATCTTGATTGGGCTGTACACCCAAGAAGATGGAAACAGTTAGTGATCGTCCAGACGTACTTGGAGATCGATGGATATGCGGGGTACTAGGTGCCTCCAGTTTCGTTCAGACCCAGAACGGACTTGTAAATGGACTGTGTGTCTGACATTGGATTTTAGTCCGTGCGATTGATCTCTATTAAATATATATCTGTTTGGCGGCGGAGAATTTATTCTCTTGCTTAACGCCCTTCTCTGAGACGTACGAGCTCAGGGGTTATATATTGATGGATATCAAACGCATGGAGTGAATTGCCTGTGTGGCATGCCTAAGTGGCAATTGATCGAGGCTTCTGTTGAAAAGCAAAGTCTTGTGGTGATGATCAAAGCAAGGCCTTTGTGGCGTAGCTTTGTGTAACGTTTACTTCGCGAGTTTCACACCCGGTATAAACCAAAAACGGGAGACGGACCTCAGGGAGGACTTGCGTTTCTTTCTAGCTAAAAAGTGGCGTCAGTGGTTTTACACGCCCTGACGAGTTTGACTTATGTGGTTGTTGCTGTTGCGAGGCGCCTCGGATTGATCGGTCGTTCTCGAACCGATGGAGTCATTTAGTTGGCTCATTTACACCCCATAGGGTGGGGAAACGTAGTGTTCAGGCATTTTAATCCACATCGGTGGACCGGCCCTGTCGCTCCAAGGGCCCACCTGAGTCTGGGTCCTGTGGCTCGGGCTAGAGAGTCACGAATCGGTAGAGGACTATCTTTTGCCTCGGTTCATAGACGGAAATCCAATTTCCAAATACGTGACATTTGCGGTTTTATTTGTAGAGCCTAGTATGGCGACATAGTGGGATGGGGCGCTCATGCCGCCTATGATTGATACTTATGATTTGAAGTTGTTTTATACACTATGCACTTATAATAGTATCAAATGATTTGTTTTAAACGTATCAAGCATTCTTTGGCTGTTATAAGGGAAAACCCTATCCTCGGCTGCGTTGCATTGTGTGATGGGACCTGGGTCTTATAACAGCTTCATTTTTCTTTATTTAGCATTGCGCTGTTTGTTTTATGCACTGGTATTCTTGGGAGGAAACCCGTTCCGTGTTATACGGCGTGGTCCCTTGATTTACCTAACTTTGAAAATAAAGATTAATAACTGTTTTAGTTCTCACACCAGTCCCATGACTGACCTGGAGTTTATTGTTTTAACCTAAACTCTGGGTGCCCTTATTTTGACACGGGCAGCTAGTAGTTTTGGTTTTGCAGATTTATATTCACAGGATCCTGGTTTACAGCTGGAACGATATCCGGAAAGCTTTGTATCCGTATATCTCATTCTAGTTGTGTATTGTATTATTTTCCGCTGCTTTGTGTTTAAATGTAATTTAGATCTCTGATATTTCTGTGTAATATTCATTTATACTCTGTATATTCTTGTAATCTGATGCATTGTTGTAATATACAATGAGATGTTCTTCTGTATGAGTTCTGTTGTGGTTTGTTCTCGAACTATCCGACGCTTTCCTTTACGGGGAAGTTACGGGTTTTCACAATTTCACCTGATCAGTTGGGTGATATCGAAGTTGAACCCGAGGCGATTGGGAACCGCAAACCTATGCGTATTGTTGGGAACGATACGAAGCAACTTCGAAGGAAAGCGGTGAATCTAGTCAATGTTCAGTGGGGCGAGAATGACTGTACTTGGGAGACAGAGGAGAGCATTAGGAAGACGTATCCAGAACTCTTCGCCTGGTAAGATTTTAACTTCGATTTAGTCTTTCCGCATACCATGATTGGCTTGTTTGTTTGTTTTGCATGTTTGACTGTTGTATGTGGCTGGTAGGCATGCGGGATCCTTTGTATGTTTTGGGTTAAGGAATTTCGGGGACGAAATTTCTTAAAGGGGGAAGAGTGTAACGACCCGCCTTCTACACATCGAAGGATCGTAGAATATTTATTTCTTTTACATACAAAGTCGTATGGTCATGTAACTTTGGGAGACAACTATTGGGGTCATTTCCCATGTTCATGATTTTTGCCGATTTTTAAATGACCGTTTTGCCCCTATCTAATACTATTTTGGCCACAACTTTTGATTGGAAAGGAGTTTTGACCTGAAACCACTTCCATTGGCTTCAGATGATGATTTACAATTCGGTAGAGTGGTCACAATAGCCAAACGGACTTACCGTTTGGGATATATGGCTGAAACAAGTTTCAGATAGTGAAAAACAGCTTAATTGGGCTTAACCGGGTGATTAACAGCTAGGCCCAATGGGTGATTTCGGGATTAGAGGTATTTGAGGGCTGCTAGGGTTAGGATTTCAGTTTTTCACTCATTTTCCAGCCGCCACGAACCCTCTCTTCAACCTAACAATGCCCTCCAACCTCTAAAAAACCTCCAAATCACTTTCTAATCAAGGATTAAGCTTAGCAACATCAAATCAAGGCGGATTAGCACAAGAATCAAGGTAGAGCTGCTGTGTTGCATTGGTATTCACGCCCAAACAGTAGAATTTCAGCTCTAAAGGTTTTATTTGTGGCTAAGGTGAGTGATTTGCATAGTTCCTCACTAATTACGGTTAATTAAGGGTAATTAGTGTTGATTAGCGAATTTATACACTAATAAATTCTGGAAAAATATTTATAAATTCGGAAATATTGTTCTAGACCTCTGTTAGAAATTTGGGTTAATTTGGTTAAGTTTTGTTAATCCTATCATTAGTTTTGTTTAAAGCATGCTTAAGGGAAAATATGGGATTTTGGCTATGTTTGATCTATTTTAACCTACCAAGTTATTGTTTTGATGTTTGTGGTTGATGCTATATGTTCCCATGACTGTTTGGTATGGATTATGATTGTTAAGAATTGTTAGATTGGTCGAAAACGTCGTCGAATGGCGTAAACGGTCGCTGGAAAGAAGTGCAGGAATTTGGCCGATCCAGATCGGGTCGGAGGAAGGAGCCCGAACCGAACTGCCCCTCCAAACTATTGCATCCACGATCTGATGTTCCACGAACTGCTCGAGAGAAGGAGCCCGACCCGAGCCGCTTCTGCCTGAGCTCCACGATCCGACGTAAGCATGGTGGCAGGTCTCGAAGGCACCCGATCCGAACCGATGCACCATGAATGGACTTGAGAGACTCGACCCGGTCTGGAGTGTTTGGGAAGGAGGACCGATCCGCCAGGGATGACCAAGACCGATCCGCTCGCATCTGAGGATACCCGATCCGAATTGGTAATGAAGGCGCGACCTCCGACCAGGGAGCCTTCCACCTGACATGACGAGCACGAGCCTGGAGCATTGTTACGAACCAACCCAGGTGAGGGAGCACGACCCGATGGAACTTGGGCACCGAACCGAACCGAGGGAGGCTGACTCACGATCCGAACCGAGGAGCTGATGACCACGGCTTGAAGCAAAGTGAAGCAAAGAAATGGAGACTGATCTGGAGAAGAAGGTGACAACCAAAACCCGAGATGCAAAGGTAGTCCAATGGGAAGTTTGTGCTCAGGATCCAGTTGGGAACCATTGAGTCGACTTCATGAGTTGGGCTTCCCTGCGGGACGTGTGCTAAGGTGTTGTCGATGTCTATAACTTTGGATCACTATGTGTAGGGAGTACATGAACGAATTCAGGGCCATAGTGGCCTAGGTACGACTAAAAGGGATATAGACCAATGAAGTCGGGTCATTTGTAAAGGTTTGGTCATGACTCCATGTGGTAAGCTTGGTAGTAGCAGTAGTTGTACATGTTGAACTCCATCACTACTTCGATGGGTCTAGTGATCGAAGCGGTAGATATCGTATGCTTCATGCACTGAGTGAGAGATGTGAGGATGGTTGCTATGCTTGATTTGTTTTCCATCATTATGACATGCATACACCCACCCCCGTTATCTTTACACCATCTATTCAGTGGCACCTTAGGGTATTGTACGGTATGTAGTGCCAACTCTTTGGTTGCAGGTTCAGGTTTTGTTTTGTATACCTGTTATTGTTCTGTTTAGCTGCTTATCGCTCATACCAGACTTTTTGTCTGACCCAGAGTTTTATGTCTCTTCTTATTACTCTGGGCGCTCTCACGAGCAGACTAGAGACAGGTTAGCTGGTGATGCACGAGTAGACGTACCGGAGACGAGCAGGAGGCTTCCACGTATGATACATATATAGATATTCTCCCTGTGTCGCTGCTGGTCACTACTTTGGGCATTAGTAGTGCACCCTCCCTTTCTTTTGTTTAGAGACAGAAATTTGTAAAGTTGTAATAAGTTGTATTTAGACTTCCGCTAATCTGATGTTGGTTTTAGTTATCAGCTTATACACTGTCTCGACTGTTTTATGTCAAGTACATTATTATTATATTTTGTTCCATGCGCTGTGAGACATTCTACAGGTTTCGATTAGTTCATTCTCTTCTTTCCTTTCCTTGGCGACCGTTCTGTGCTAGTTGGGCATGTGTACAGCGCACTTTCGGAGGAAATACCAGCTGGTGCGGGGCGGGCCGTCACATCTAGTCCCACGCAACGCTGTATTGTGCAGAGTTTTATTACTAAATCAAAATCTCAGTACAATCCCCTTGATTTCACAGCCATAAGGTTAACACCGTTTCCACCACCCTTAATTTCCCTGCTACAAGGTTAACACTATTTCCTTTCCTTGATATTTCACGGCTACAAGGAACACATCTGTTTCCAGACTATCCCAAATGATTACAACAGCCCTATAACTCTTCAATAGCACTTCAATTCAGAGAGTAATGAGTAGAGAGTGAGAAGAGAAGAAGTTTTATGTATTTAGAATAGAAATTGGCAGAGTATAAGTGTAGAAATCATAAAATTATGAAATCAAAATGGAGGAATGAAAAAGGATGAAGACAGAGAAGAAGAATGGTTAGAAAATTCGAAATCAACCCGTATCTATAAGATTAAAAAGGTTGCAACGCTTCTTGAACGTTACAAAGGGTGAAAAGACATTGTAACGAACCAGTAATTTCAACACATTTTAAATTAAGATTTAACTTAGAATAAACATTTATATTTGTAACTTTGTCTATTTTGAACAATATACATAAACCATTTCCGTGATTTATGTAATGACCCGCATTTTTACTGTTGAATAATTAATTAATTTAATTATTAAATATCGATTTAACGATATCGATAACTCGAATTAAATAATATTTATATTCAATTAATATAAATAATAAAATAATATATTTCCGAAATAATCGGAAATAACAGAACCCATGATATGGGGTGAATTGGACAATTTAAAATATATAATTCAGTTTATATTGAATTACATTGACGAATATATTTATAATCGTCCGTTGAAGGTAGAAATTTTATTATAATTATAATCGAGCTCGAAATGGCGCTCCAGTTCGTAAATTGGCGATTCGAACTTCAACTGAATATACAGGGTCCGTTTTAAATCGGATTTCTGTGAAACAAAAAACGTTCAGAGATGGTGAAGTATATTTTTCTAGTGGAAGAGAAAAATCGGGATTTTGTCATGCAGATTTTGATTTATGTCCAAATAAAATTTTAGAAAAGTCACTGTGGAATTCCTTTATAATTTATAACGATTTTATTTATATTTTAAAAAGGAATTTCATTATAAATCGAATATTGATTTAATCGGGATTTGAAATATCAAGCTAGGAATTCGACGAAACCAATTTTGTTGGATCCGCAATGTTAAATTATTGCTAGATTTCAGTTTCCGCGATTTTTGAAGTCAGTATGTGGCCGTGCGGATTTTTAATGTGAAAAACAGTCAGTATTCTGATGGTTAAAAATACGCTATGTGAGAAAATGAAGTCGGAATTCGACGAAACCAGTTTCGTTGGGTCCGTAATGTCAAACTCTAGCAGTATGTCCAGTTTGGTGATTTTTGGGTATCGTATGTGATCACAGGAATTTTAGAGGATAAAGAAAGATAGCGTCTGCTTAAAATTTATATAAATATTGAATATAAAAATAATAAAAACTAACCTATATAATACCCTAAACTCTCAAAACCCTAAATTACATTTTTCTCTGGTCAAACAAGTAGCGCCTCCATTTATTTTTCCAGCAAACAAATTCGCAAGTTTTGAAATTTGTATAAATTCAAAGAAAATGTTGTAAATCCCAGAACTAATATCATTGAGATCCCCATTCCTTTCTCTTCATTTCTATAGTGGTTTTAACGTGTTAGACACTCATATTTGTGGGTGGATTTTTCGACAGCAAGGTAAGGGTTGGCTCTATAATTGATATGGGGAATCAGGTGAAGAAATCAAGTTCGAAATTGGGTTTAGGAGGTGATTTAACACCTTGTGTGTAAGTTTGAACGGATATGGTGGCAAAAGGCATCGATGTTAGTACGGTAGCGAGCATGAAGGACTTTGAACGCGATACCCAGAGATGATTCGAAGTGGAGTTCGGTGATAGGAGTAGGAAAAGGGATTGAAGAGGGAAATTTTGGAGATTTTAGTTTCAATTTTTAGTGGAAGGAGGAGGATCGGTGGTAGCCTGAAAATAGTGGAAATGGCGGTGGGATACTGGAGACGTGTGTTGCATTTGTGGAGGAGAGGAAGAACACGCGGGTCTTGTAACAATCCGTATTTTTATAACGTGTAATAACCATAAATCAAGGCAGAATTAATTTTTAAAATAAGAATCAAGGGAAACGGGTTACGCCATTGCGTTCGTCTCGAAATTCTACTTGGAAACGAGTCCGAGTTTTCGAAAATCGGAGTCCGTATGACCAAGTTATAACCTTTCGAAGTTTTCAGAAGTTTTCAAGTTCAAAACAGCTCAGAATTCGAATTCAAATTTCGAAATTCAACCCTCAAAATGGACTGGGTGGGAAATTTCCCGCCCAGGACCAGGTCGACCTAGGGGTCGACTATGTAGTCGACGTGCCCAGGATCAGGTCGACCATAGTGTTGTGAAAACCCGTAACTTCCCCGGTGAGGAAAGCGCGGATAGTTCGAGAACAAGCCACAACAGAACGCAGACAGAAGAACATTTCATTGTTTGTTACAACAATACCATCAGAATACAAAAATATACAGAGTATAAATGAATATTACACAGAAATATCAGAGATTTAATTTACATTTAAATACATAGCAGCGGAAAATAATACAAAATACAACTGAAGAAGATATACGGATACAAAGCTTTCCGGATATCGTTCCAGCTGTACATCAGGATCCTGTGAATATAAATCTGCAAAACCAAAACTACTAGCTGCCCATGTCAAAATAAGGGCACCCAGAGTTTAGGTTAAAACAATAAACTCCAGGTCAGTCATGGGACTGGTGTGAGAACTAAAACAGTTATTAATCTTTATTTTAAAGTTAGGTAATTCAAGGGACCACGCCGTATAACACGGAACGGGTTTCCTCCCAAGAATACCAGTGCATAAAACAAACAGTGCAATGCTAAATAAAGAAAAATGAAGTTATTATAAGACCCAGGTCCCATCACACAATGCAACGCAAGCCGGAGGATAGGGTGTTTACCTTATTATAACCAATAATGCTTGATACGTTTAAAACAAATCATTTGATACTATTATAAGTGCATAGTGTATAAAACAACTTCAAATCATAAGTATCAATCATAGACGGCATAAGCGCCCCATCCCACTATGTCGCCATACTAGGCTCTACAATCAAAACCGCAAAGTCACATGTTTGGAAATTGGATTTCCGTCTGTGAACCGAGGCAAAAGATAGTCCTCTACCGATTCGAGACGCTCTAGTCCGTGTCTCAGGTCAGAGCTCGAGTGACCTTTGGATCGTCAGGGCCGGTCCACCGATGTGGATTAAAATGTCTGAACACTGCGTTTCCCCACCCTTTGGGGTGTCAATGAGCCAACAAATGACTCCATCGTACCCAGATCGTCCAATCAAACCGAGGCGCCTCGCAACAGCAACAACCACATAAATCAAACTCGTCAGGGCGTGTAAAACCATTGACGCCACTTCAAACTAGAAGGAAACGCATGCCCTCCCTGAGGTCCTCTCCCGTTTCTGGTTCACAACCGGGGTGTGAGGCTCGCGAAGTAAACGTTACACAAAGCTACGCCACAAAGGTCGTGCTTCAATCATCAACCACAAGACTTTGCTTTTCAACAAAAGCCTTGATCATTTGCCACTTAGGCATGCCACACAGGCAATTCACTCTATGCGTTTGATATCCATCAGTATATAACCCCTGAGCTCGTACGTCTCAGAGAAGGGCGTTAAGCAAGAGAATAAATTCTCTGCCGCCAAACAGATATATATTTAATAGAAATCAATCACACAGACTAAAATCCAATGTCAGACACACAGTCCATTTACAAGTTCGTTCTGGGTCTGAACGAAACCGGAGGCACCTAGTACCCCGCATATACATCGATCTCCAAGTACGTCTGGAAGATCACCAACTGTTTCCCTCCTCTTGGGTGTACAGCCCAATCAAGATCATCAGTAATTATCCAAATGACGTGAAGACCTCCGGTCTTCGACCACCGTCTTCGTCTTCGACTTATCGTCGTATCAATTATTCAGAATTGGGTAAACCCGGTCTTTCCGAATAACTCGCGTATATAATAAACAAGTGTTACACAAACACAACATACGCCTCATTCCAATTCATCAGTCACTAACCGTAAATTAATCAAGAGAATAATTCCCCAAATATTAACACCGAAGGCCGAAACCAACATCAGATCAATATCCAGAAAACCATTCTGCTTAGCTAACCGACAGTTAGTTTCTAAATTTCACATCCTTAGGGAAAGGTTCCCATTAATTTTATCAAATATAAATCCTTTAAATTTATTCTTTAATCTACTTTTGAATATCAATTCAAACTAGTCCAGATTAGCGAACCTTACCGAAGTAATCATTTATTTTATTTCCCAATCCCAACCTATTCATCCCATGAAGTAAAACTGGTAATACTTCATATCTAACACCATAGTGTTATCGGTAAATTCAATTACCATTTCACGTTCAAATCTTAATTAAAGATTTAACTATCGCCTGGAGCAAAACTGGTGATACTCCATTCTCGACCATTTCAATCTAATTAAAGATTCATTAAAACTCCACTTAGTTTTAATCTGTGACTGGGTTAAAGAATCAGTGTCATTTGAAACACGGTTCACGATAAACCCAAAATCACATCATATTTCAATCAGTCCCTAACCGTAAATTAGCAAGTGAGCAATTCCCTAAGTATTAACCCCGAAGGCCGAAACCAACATCAGATCAATACCTCTGAAACCATTCAACTTAACTAATTTCCCGTTAGTTTCTGATTTTTTTAACTCCTTTGGGTCTAAGAACAGTATTATTGAAGATACCGTTCACGACAACCCAAAATCAAGTTCCATTAATTATCGGGTTAAAGAACAAGTGTTATTTAAAACACTGCTCACGATAAACCCAAAAATCAATACCAATTCAATTCCAATTAAATATCATTTAATTGGTACACATCATTAAATCTAAATAAAAAGATTTAATCTTTTCCCAACTGGGCTTAAGAACAGTGTTAATGAAGACACCATTCACGACAAACCCAAATCACATTTTATATTAAATACAAGGCTCTGAATAGAAAATATATCGGCTTATATTCAATATCAAATTCTACGACCAACAAATATCATATTGGAAATAACGATACAAATATATCTTTCAAATTTCCATAACAATATCTGTGTAATCACGAAATCCAACATCGAAATAATCCAAAGACAATTTCGATTCAAATCTATTCCAATTCAATTATTGGAAATTCTGGTTACTTTTAAAACCCTTTTCAAATTCAATTTATTTATTTAAAAATAAATAGAATTTTAATTCTAGTTCAAAACTAATTCATTTCGATAAAAATCTATTTTTATCTTTTCAAATATGGAGTTTTTCATCCCAATTCTTCCCAAATCATTTCTAATGATTTTACATAAATTATTGATATTTTTAATAATTTTATCAAGGCCCGTACAGTCGATTTCCATCAACGGCCATCGAACTGCACCTACAGCGACCTTTTCCAAATTTGATTTGGACATAATTCCAAATCCAACCGTTAGATTTCAAATTTCTAATATTCGTTAGAAAGCTCTTTTCGATACGAACCCAATGGTTCCAGTTTTAGGAGAATCCGACGGTCGGATCTCCCGTAATATCCGTTCGAAGTCAATGGTCGAAATTCGCGAACTACCGCGGCGCGGCGCGTTCTATTCAGGCCATTATATTATTATGTATAATATTTATAATATATATTTCATCGATTTCCTTTCGAAACGAATTTTATAAATCGTTTTAAATTCGTTTTCAAAACGATTTCAACTTCTTTTTCAAATTCAAATCAAAATTGAATTTTCCCTTACAAATTCGTTTTAAATTCATTTCAAATTGATTTCAATTCAAATCGATTTTCAGTTCAATTTCAATACGTTTTAAATTCAATTCAAAACGATTTCAATTCTGTTTCAATCTAATTCGAATTTCAATTCTATTCAGTTTAATTCGAATTCATTTTCAATTCAATTCAATTTCAATTTAAGTCGAATTTCTATTCTTTTCAATATAATTCGAATTTCATTTCAAAATATTCGACTTTGAAAGCACTTTTCAATATTCATTATAAAAACGAATATAATCGATATAAATATCGTTCACGTCAAAATGGCGTAAATCTAATCAACACGGCTTCATATGTTTCTATTTTCAAATATTCTATTTCAAATATTTCTTTTTCAAAACTAGAATGAGGCCCAATCAATTACCATATAATGTTAATTATCTGGATTTTCTACAACACATGTATACAATAACAACGATGAATAATCAACCATCATCCAAAGTGCATTCTACACTGTATAAGCATCAAATATAAATATTCAACGCTTATAACAGTCTGTCAATCAATCGATCGACATACAACTAACTATTGGGGTTGGTGTATGTCATATATCACCCCAATACCCGTGTGGGGTTTTCAAACAATCAAACACAGATTTTATTTGTGCAGTTGGGCGATGTGTAAAATTTATCGTCCCAATCAATATCAATCAAATCAGTGTATATAAACAAATCTCCGATTTGTTTATAAATATTTATTTTAAATACACGTTAAAAATTCTATTTTTAAGTATAAAATATTTTCCACTATAAAATATTTTATTTCATTTCACATCACATCACACAATCAACTACACATCAAAATCAAACAAACAAGCATACAAGCCGTCCATGGTCTGTGGACGACGGGTGTCGGGTGCTACTAAACACCGTCTGCATCCTAGTATATAATTTTAACTAGAAATAATTTAAAGGTGAGGAGTTCTCACCGATTAGCTAAACCAACGCCTCGACTCTTCATATGTAGAAAATCTCCGCCGTTTCTTCTTTCATTACTTTCGTCATCCGTATTCACTACATATATAAAAATCGAATTTTTACTTCGCTATTCAATATATAAAAATCGAATTTTTACTTCCCTATTTAATATATAAAAATCGAATTTTTACTTCGCTATTCAATATATAAAAATCGAATTTTTACTTCGCTATTCAATATATAAAAATCGAATTTTTTACTTCGCTATTCAATATATAAAAATTTAATTTTTACTTCGCTATTCAATATATAAAAATCAAATTTTTTACTTCGCTATTCCATATATAAAAATCCCACCTTTTCACGATTACAAAATCGAATCTTTTTAATGATAAAAATCTAATCTTTCCTATGTTAAAAATCATAGCTTTCATCAATAAAAATCCCATCTTTTTCTATAATAAAAATCTAACCTTTTTGTTATGAAAAATACAATCTTTATCTTACCATTTAACTATAAAAAATAATATTCTTTACTTCGTTATTTTCATATAAAAAAACAAATGTTTATAAATCGTATTTCATATAAAATCTGATTTTTATACTTCCCTATAACCAAATACTTTAAATAAACGAAATAAAGTAAAAGAAATAAAATAAAATAAAGGCTTACAGCGGCTTAGAGGGAGGGGTGTCACGGTCGCTGCAGGTCGGAGAGAAGGGGGTGGTGACCAGTGCGCGAGGGAACCTGCAGGCGGCGGCGGAGATGGCTGGGTGCGGCGTCAATCTCGGTAGTGGAGGGCGGAGGCTATGGTTCACGAAAGGGGGGGTTCGGTTCGATCGAGCGAGGGGGGAGGGGGAGAAGCAGTTGAGGCGGAGGAAGTAGAAGAAGTGGCGACGGCAGATTGGGGGGGACGCGATCGATTAGGTTTTCTTTTTTTTTTTCTCTGTTTTCTGAAATGAGATAGAACGGGGGGGCTGATTTGAAGAGGAAAGGAAATAAAAAGATGGGGAGAATATAATAATATATATTTATTTTAATTAATTTAATTTTCAAAAAGCAACTTTCTATTTTGAACTCGAAACGAAACCCACCGCCTGTCTCGCATAGCTAATTACCCCCATTCCGAACACAATGGGATATGTATCGTAGGCTGATTCGATCAGTTTTCGTTAAAATCAACATATAACTCTACATATTGAATTTGAACGCGCATTTTAATTTACCGGGATCAATACTAACTCGAAAAATTCCAGAAAAATATTTTCTAGCTTCGTATTGATGATACGGTCCTAACAAAACTAATTTTATCGAATTCTGAGACCGTTTGAAAAATGGTCATTTTCCAGTCGATTAAAATCAATTGAAACTGGTCAAACGCGTTTTCCTTTGCCACACTTACATATTGATTCGAAAAATTATGAAATTTGAAACCTATCTATAATTTGACATCACGGATCCAACAAAAGTGGTTTCGTCGAAATCCGAGGTCGTTTGCAAAATGGCTATTTTTAAGGGTCTGAATTCCATAGCGACTATTCAGAATTTTCTATTGGACATATCTTTTTATCCCCGCTATGAAATTTCAATTTTTCGGATTCGTTGGAAAGATATTCTCTATTAGATTCAAATATTTTTGGTTTCACTAAAATCCGGTTTATTTTGAATCCTGTACGTTCAATTGAAATTTGAAATTGAATTATCGAACTACCGCGCCATTTTCAATTCCTTTTATAATTATAAATAAATATTTATATTCTAACGACGACGCATATAAATATATACGTTCGAATTCTATTCAAAATGAATTTCTCGTCGTTATTATTTAAAATAATTCATTTTAAAAATCCAAAATTCATTAAAATTGCCAAAATAAAAATTTTAAATTGCCTCGGATTTTCCGGGTTGTTACAATCTCCCCCACTTAAAACTTTTCGTCCCCAAAAAGGAACGAAGCCGAAAGTTGTTTAACTAATCAACTCAACTTTCCATATTTTCACTACGGCTTAAGTTCTTAAACTTTTCAGTTTCTAAAAACTTTTCAAAAATTTTAAAAATTTGGCTAACACCCTAAATTTTCGAAAAATTTCGCCATAACCTCCCCTGCACCGGGAAAATCCCGAAATTGCCATACAGGCCCTCTGATCTCAAAAAGAAAAAGAAAAAGCCAAGCGGCTAGCCAATCGGCTCATAAAATCATCATCACCCAAACAAAACAGTAAATTATGGTAAACATGTACCTATTTGTCGGGCAAACAATTTTATTCTTCTGCTCTAGCCTCTTTGCTATGACCTGTTCAATGTAAGTACATGTATATGCAAGCAAATGCGACCAAATTTCAATACAATTCACCTTTTGGTTCAAATTGGCTATATGGTTCAAATTTAATCAATCCAACAATAATCAAGCAACACAACCATCAATCAATTAGTTGATTATCATCTCAAATTCATAACTTTGATATATAGTCAAAAATCACATTTGTGGTGCCAAATCACAACAATAAGCCCTATCTAATTTTGGTTCTCACACCAGTCAATAGGAAATATATAAATATCACACCTTTGAAACTCGAATACCAATTCTGATGATGTTCGAACTATCATCAGAATCATCTCCTGGCGCCTAGAGTGTGATTCTATATCTATCCAGTATATTAAAACTTCGAATACACGCGGATCAGACGTATACACAAAATCTTTATATACCGGATTGTCCAAATTCAATATATAATAAATAATCAGATATGCATAATTGATTTAAATTTTTAAAACAAAAATTCGTTTTTATTTCAAAAATATACCCTTCACACTCGTTCTAGGATACTACTGATCCCATCTCTAACGAGTCATTCTCGTTGGATATTACTAATCCAATTCTGATGAATTCTTTCGTTTGGTTCTAATGTGTCTTATTCTCTAGCTTTGTAAACCAAAGCTCTGATACCAAATGTGAAAACACGTAACTTCCCCGGTGAGGATAGCGCGGATAGTTCGAGAACAAGCCACAACAGAACGCAGACAGAAGAACATTTCATTGTTTATTACAACAATACCCTCAGAATACAAGAATATACAGAGTATAAATGAATATTACACAGAAATATCAGAGATTTAATTTACATTTAAATACATAGCAGCGGAAAATAATACAAAATACAACTGAATAAGATATACGGATACAAAGCTTTCCGGATATCGTTCCAGCTGTACATCAGGATCCCGTGAATATAAATCTGCAAAACCAAAACTACTAGCTGCCCATGTCAAAATAAGGGCACCCAGAGTTTAGGTTAAAGCAATAAACTCCAGGTCAGTCATGGGACTGGTGTGAGAACTAAAACAGTTATTAATCTTTATTTTAAAGTTAGGTAATTCAAGGGACCACGCCGTATAACACGGAACGGGTTTCCTCCCAAGAATACCAGTGCATAAAACAAACAGTGCAATGCTAAATAAAGAAAAATGAAGTTATTATAAGACCCAGGTCCCATCACACAATGCAATGCAAGCCGGAGGATAGGGTTTTTACCTTATAATAACCAAGAATGCTTGATACGTTTAAAACAAATCATTTGATACTATTATAAGTGCATAGTGTATAAAACAACTTCAAATCATAAGTATCAATCATAGACGGCATAAGCGCCCCATCCCACTATGTCACCATACAAGGCTCTACAATCAAAACCGCAAAGTCACGTATTTGGAAATTGGATTTCCGTCTGTGAACCGAGGCAAAAGATAGTCCTCTACCGATTCGAGACGCTCTAGTCCGTGTCTCAGGTCAGAGCTCGAGTGACCTTTGGATCGTCAGGGCCGGTCCACCGATGTGGATTAAAATGCCTGAACACTGCGTTTCCCCACCCTTTGGGGTGTCAATGAGCCAACAAATGAATCCATCGAACCCGGATCGTCCGATCAAACCGAGGCGCCTCGCAACAGCAACAACCACATAAGTCAAACTCGTCAGGGCGTGTAAAACCACTGACGCCACTTCTAACTAGAAGGAAACGCATGCCCTCCCTGAGGTCCTCTCCTGTTTCTGGTTCACAACCGGGGTGTGAGGCTCGCGAAGTAAACATTACACAAAGCTACCCCACAAAGGTCGTGCTTCGATCATCAACCACAAGACTTTGCTATTCAACAGAAGCCTTGATCATTTGCCACTTAAGCATGCCACACAGGCAATTCACTCTATGTGTTTGATATCCATCACTATATAACCCCTGAGCTCGTACGTCTCAGAGAAGGGCGTCAAGCAAGAGAATAAATTCTCCGCCGCCAAACCGATATATATTTAATAGAAATCAATCACACAGACTAAAATCCAATGTCAGACACACAGTCCATTTATAAGTTCGTTCTGGGTCTGAACGAAACCGGAGGCACCTAGTACCCCGCATATCCATCGATCTCCAAGTACGTCTGGACGATCACCAACTGTTTCCCTCCTCTTGGGTGTACAGCCCAATCAAGATCATCAGTAATTATCCAAACGATGTGAAGACCTCCGGTCTTCGACCACCGTCTTTGTCTTCGACTTATCAGTTATTCAGAATGGGGTAAACCCGGTCTTTCCGAATAACTCGCGTATATAATAAACTAGTGTTACACAAACACAACATACGCCTCATTCCAATTCATCAGTCACTAACCGTAAATTAATCAAGAGAATAATTCCCCAAATATTAACCCCGAAGGCCGAAACCAACATCAGATCAATATCCAGAAAACCATTCTGCTTAGCTAACCGACAGTTAGTTTCTAAATTTAACATTCATAGGGAAAGGTTCCCATTAATTTTATCCAAGATAAATTCCTGAATTTATTCTTTAATATATCTTTTGAATATCAATTCAAAACTAGTCGGAATTAGCGAACCTTACCGAAGTAATCATTGGTTTTAATTTCCCAATCCCAACCTATTCATCCCATGAAGTAAAACTGGTAATACTTCATATCTAACACCACGGTGTTATCGGTAAATTCAATTACCATTTCACGTTCAAATCTTAATTAAAGATTTAACTATCGCCTGGAGCAAAATTGGTGATACTCCATTCTCGACCATTTCAATCTAATTAAAGATTCATTAAAACTCCACTTAGTTTTAATCTGTGACTGGGTTAAAGAATCAGTGTCATTTGAAACACGGTTCACGATAAACCCAAAATCACATCACATTTCAATCAGTCCCTAACCGTAAATTAGCAAGTGAGCAATTCCCTAAGTATTAACCCCGAAGGCCGAAACCAACATCAGATCAATACCTCTGAAACCATTCAACTTAACTAATCTCCCGTTAGTTTCTGATTTTCTTAACTCCTTTAGGTCTAAGAATAGTATTATTGAAGATACCGTTCACGACAACCCAAAATCAAGTTCAATTAATTATCGGGTTAAAGAACAAGTGTTATTCAAAACACTGCTCACGATAAACCCAAAAATCAATACCAATTCAATTCCAATTAAATATCATTTAATTGGTACACTTCATTAAATCTAAATAAAAAGATTTAATCTTTTCTCAACTGGGCTTAAGAACAGTGTTAATGAAGACACCATTCACGACAAACCCAAATCACATTTTATATTAAATACAAGGCTCTGAATAGAAAATATATCGGCTTATATTCAATATCAAATTCTACGACCAACAAATATCGTATTGGAAATAACGATACAAATATATCTTTCAAATTTCCATAGCAATATCTGTGTAATCACGAAATCCAACATCGAAATAATCCAAAGACAATTTCGATTCAAATCCATTCCAATTCAATTATTGGAAATTCTGGTTACTTTTAAAACCCTTTTCAAATTCAATTTATTTATTTAAAAATAAATAGAATTTTAATTCTAGTTCAAAACTAGTTCATTTCGATAAAAATCTATTTTTATCTTTTCAAATATGGAGTTTTTCATCCCAATTCTTCCCAAATCATTTCTTATGATTTTACATAAATTATTTGTAACACCCCGTAATTCTGTTAATATTAATATTCACAAATTAAAGAATAACTAATCTCAGACGTGAGAATTATGGGAAATGGGTTGCGCCATTGTGTTCGTCTCGGAATTCTGGTTGAAATAGAGTCCGAGTTTGCGTGATTTGGACTTCATATGAAGGAGATATGGCCATCGGAAGTTTCAGAAAATTCAAAATTCGAAGTCAAACAGGCCAGGCGGTAAATTTCCCGCCCAGCACCCAGGTCGACTGGGGAGTCGACTGGGCAGTCGACACCCCCAGGACCAGGTCGACTGCGCAGTCGACTTGGGTGTCGACCTGGTCCAGTCGGCCAGGTTTTGGCAGAGCCCAATCTTGAGCTGCTGATGTGTCTTTAGGGCTGAGTTGGCAAATTTAACGGTTCAGGTTAGTTCTGAGTTGATCTGACGGTCTAAATAAATCCTAAACTCTATATATACCTAGGTAGTCTCACTCTAAATTCACATGAAAAATAGAATAGCCGCCGTCATGCCATCGCCATGGAACTCAGTGTAGCCGCCGCCAACTAAGAAGGAAGAAAGCTAATCAAAACTCTAATTCTACTCAACTCTAAAGCAAATCAAGACTCTCTTTCTTTTCTAATTGTGAGTATGATGATTTTAATAAGATTATTAGCAAACTAATTAGATTAAGTTATGATATGGATTATAAGAGGATGATGTGAATTATTGATTATATATGTTGTAAATCTTATGCTATCATGTATGTTGTAAACCCTATGTTATGTGATGATGATGTTATATATATTGAAAGTTTCTATGCTAAGTTGCAATGTTACAAAGTCATGATGTTATTATTTATGTTATAGTTAGCTTATGCTTGATCAAATCATGATGTTGATTATATATACGTTTGGGGCTATGATGATTCACATGATAAATCACATGTACCTATGCAAGTTTAGATTGATTAGTATGTATAATCTCACATATCCTATGACATCTATTTAGATCTAAAATTAGGTTATAACATGTGTGAGTTCTATGGGTTAGATGCTAGTTTACACCATCATTATGTTGCATAAACCACATATGCAAGTTTATACATGAATTTGGATTATGATCATATTATGTAAATTGTGACATTTTACCAAACAAGTTGACACCTTTAGATCCATGACATGTATAGCTTTATGCAAGTTGTATTTTTTGCCCATGCAAGTTTAGGTGTTGGACATCTATCACACATGCAAGTTTCACCCCGTTTATGATTAGATCTATTTTATTTGTCTATATGTTGTGATAATTTATCTTTGTGCTATGAGTTAGACTATTCGAGTCTAAGCGTTGAATAAGCGAACGTATAACGTGGGGTAGGGGTAATATTAAGGATTTAATATTAAGAAATTGGGGTGCAATTAATATGATTTTGCATACCGTAAGTGGATGGCCATAATTGAGTCAATTATGGACATCATTAAAATTGGAATTAATTAATGATTTGAATAGGGATATATTTAAAACTGGGGTAAAAGATTATAAGTGTTAATCAATGCTTAGGACACGAGGTTGGACTCGTTTGTGACGTAAAACTGCCCGGACCCTCCCGGCGAATCCAGTAGTCCCAAATGTCAGCCCAATGTGAGAGGTCCTAGGCCCAAATTAAAGCATAACAGTTGTAAAGACACGAGGTTAGACTCTTTTATGGTGTAAGACTGCCCGGACCCGCCCGGCGAATCCAGCTGCCATAAATGCCAGTCTAATGTGAGAGGTCTTTATGAGGTTATGGCCTGAATGAATTAAGAAATACTTAACCAGATAAACATGTGAAGTGGGACTTGGGGGTTAAGTAGGTGCCTTGGGTGGCATGAGGAATCTAGTGGGTGCCTTTAGTGGCATTTGAAATACGATTAGTAAGACTTAACCAAACACACATGTAAATGAACATGACTAAGAAGAGGGTTAAGTGGGATATACTAGTGGGGACAAGCTTAGGTGGATAGCTTGTGGTAAGTAATTGGGGGCCCATTTCAACCAGTAACCCAAACGTATCTTTGTGGGCTCGACCCAAGTCGAGGACGGGACACGCATACTAGGCTTGACTATAAGAGGCCAAACGGATTAGCGGTGGCAACGCAAGTCCAACGGGTTTCATATGCGTGTGTGGACCCAGGCTGGTAGGTAAGACGTTGTTGCATCGTGTAGGTATAAGCCGTGCATCCTCAAGTTGTATCGGGTTGCCACTTTAGGGGAGTGATACACCCCAATGTGGGGCCAGCACGGGTATCTACGAGTAGGGAGCCGATCGAAAGTGGGTAGTGGGGTACACCTAGCGGAGATAGGGGCAGGCGGCACCTATGTAGTCAGCTAGGGGTACACGAAGCTATTTATATGATTTCTAAGTGAAGCAAGTGGGATCAATTTTTAGGGTGACTGGTGTGGTGCAGTGTAGTAATTATTCGTTAGTATTAGGTGTGCCTTTAACGTTATCTTCATCTGCTCTTCCATACCCAATAGATCATAGACATTTCCTTGTTTTCCAGCTTATGCCTTAGTCGAGTTATTTTGATAATAGTATTGTTAGAATTATCATACTCGCCAAACTTTATGTCTGACCCCCTCTATTTCTATCCTTTTTCCCCCTCCAGGTCCTCAGGGTGGACCAAGCTCTAGTGGAGTCTGATTGAATTGCTTATTCTCTCTTTTGGAAAGCTTGGACCGTTGAAGTAATTCCAGCTTGTTATCTTCTTTAATGGCTATTTATGTAATGGGATTATGTATTTTGTTTTATCAAGATGGATATTGTACTTGACTCTGATTTATGGTTTTATGATGTAACAAATATGTTTAATTTCCGGTGCAATGAAATAAAGTTTTAGATTTCCAAGTACTACTTATTATCTGTCTTGTTGTAATTTTTCTGTTCTATATTCACTTAAAACCTCCATGGAAGTTAATGCATTCCCTTTGTGAGTGACATTAATGGACGTGGGGTGTTACACGTGGTATCAGAGCTTAAGGTTACCAGAACAGATAAATTTTTTAGAAAAACTATTTTTCTAAAGTATTTTTGGAATAAGTGTTATCAAAAACATGTCTTGATGAGTAATTTAAAGAGGAAAGTTTTTATGAAAAACATAATCCCCAATAGCCATGTATCTTTATCTTTCGAATTCTCCATTTTGAATCTTTCCTTTTTCGTTCAGCATGGCTGAAGATCTTAACCTTACGGAGGGTGTAACGATACCAGGATGGTATAGGAGGTTATTAGAGGCTAGGGCCGCTGCAGGTCCAGCCAATTTTCCTCCAACACCAGTTGCACTCGCTCCTCCTCCTCATCCCCTCCTCGCGCTGATACTTTTGCAAAGACATGCAAGGAATTTAAGGCTATGGGTGGAAAACCTTTTCAAGGGTCGGAAACGTTTGTGGAAGCTAGAGATTGGCTTAAGGAGGTGGAAGAATTGCTAGAAATCGTTGAAGTAGAAGAAGGGAGGAAAGTCAAATTAGCTGCTTGGTTAATGAAGGGAGAGGCCTCGTTTTGGTGGGAGGTCACTAATGGGGAGCGTCCTGTTGATTCTTGGGCGGATTTCAGACGTAGGTTTGAGGCAAAGTTTCTCTCAAGGGTAGAAGAGAATCTATATATGGAAAGGTTCTTGACATTAAAGCAAGGAAGCTCATCAGTGAAAGAATATGTCAACAAATTTAATCAGTTAGCAAGGTTTGGCTTGGACTTAGTGAACACGCCGGAGAAGAAGGCTCTGAGGTTCGTTAAAGGCTTGAATGAGCCGTTGCAGGGGTTGGCTATGACCCACATCCCTATGGGGGCCACCTTTGAGAAGCTAGTAGACATGGCACTCATGCACGAGGAGAAAGGCACTAATGCTAATAAGGCACCCGAGAAGAAAGGGGATCAGAAGAAACCACAACAGCAAAACAAGAAGGGTGGTAAAGACAATAATGGCAAAGGAAAGAAAAGATGCTTTAACTGTGGGACACCAGGCCATCTCAGCAAGGATTGCAGAAAGAAAAAGAAGACTGGCTGTTTTCACTGTGGTGAAGCGGGACATCTAGTGAAGGACTGCCCAAAGAAGGGGCAGAGGTCAGGGTCTACCTCGGGAGGACAGGTGCAGGCTCTTATGGCACCAGGGCAGGCAAGGGGACAAGTTCAGGCTCTCGTGGTCCCACCGCTACAAGAACGAGGTAGAACCATTTCTGTTGAAAGCTTAGTTTTTCTGTTTGATCATCTTGTCCGTACCTTATTCGATTCGGGCGCATCGCATTCGTTTATCTCTACATCATTAGTTGAATCACTGCACCTAAACACCAGTTTAATAGAGGATCCCTTAGTTGTTTCGAATCCAATTGGGGGCTCAGCTTATTTGTCCATGATATGTTTGGATTTGAAAATTTATATACTTAGCGTTGAGTTTAGATGTGATGTTTATGTTTTGGGCTTCACGGGCTATGGGCTAATTTTAGGAATGGATTGGTTATCCAGAAATGGGGTCGTTCTTGATTGTGAAAGGAGAGTAGTTAGGCTCATGACTCGCCTTGGCAACACTCTCGAAATCTTTTGTAATCCCATAAATTCCGTTATGCTAAGTTATCTAGAATCGCTTGACGCGTCTGTGGAGAATCTACGATCTGTTAGAGTGGTCAGAGAATACTCGGATGTGTTTGAGGGGGTGAAGGGCTTGCCTCCGAAGCGGGAGATAGATTTTCGAATATATCTTGTGGATAATGCAAAACCAGTATCTTTGCCAGTACGCCACATGGCTCCTCGTGAAAGGAGGGAACTCAATAAGCAAGTGAAGGAGTTGCTTGAGAAGGGGTTCATAAGACGAAGTACATCGGAGTGGGGTGCTCCAGTAGTATTTGCCACGAAGGCGGATGGGTCCCTTAGACTTTGTGTGGACTATAGAGAACTTAATAAGCTTACTAAGAAGAACAGACACCCACTGCCGAGGATTGACGATCTCTTCGATCAGTTAGTTGGCGCCTCAGTGTTTTCGCAGTTAGACTTAGCCACTGGATTCCATCAGTTGAGAGTGGCTGAGGATAGCATTGACAAGACTGCCTTTAGGACTACGGACGGTTTCTATGAATGGCTAGTGATGCCCTTCGGTTTGACAAACGCCCCCGCATACTTTGTTGATTTGATGAGTAGGGTGTTTACGGAGTACCTTAATAAATTCGTGGTGGTCTTTGTAGATGACATCTTGATCTTTTCTAAGAATGAAGAAGAGCATGCCCTACATCTTAGCGAAGTGTTGGAGACTCTACGAGCGCATAACCTTAAAGCTAAATTTACTAAGTGTCACTTATGGAGAGAGGAAGTGCGATTCTTAGGGCACGTAGTTTCCAAAGAAGGGATAGCTGCGGATCCCGCGAAGGTGGTGGCCATCCAAGATTGGAAGGTCCCTCAAAATGCTACCGAAGTAAGGAGTTTCTTGGGGTTGGCTGGCTACTTTAGGAAGTTTATCAAAGACTTCGCAAAAATATCAGCTCCATTGACACGCCTGACGAAGAAGAACCTAGTCTTCGCGTGGGACGTAGATTGTGATGATGCGTTCCAACGTTTAAAGAGAGCTTTGACCTCAGCTCCAGTCTTAGTGCTGCCAGACGGGAGTAAGCCATTTACTGTTTATACCGATGCTTGTGGGATAGGACTAGGCGCAGTCTTAATGCAGGAGGGAAGGGTAATAGCCTATGGGGGAAGATAGTTGAGAGCGCATGAGAAAAATTACCCTACACATAACCTGGAGTTAGCCGCTATTGTTTTCGCGCTTAAGTCTTGGCGTCATTACCTTCTTGGCGAGAAATTCGAATTGTTCACTGACCACAAATCGCTAAATTACTTGTTCTCTCAGAAGGACTTGAACTTAAGGCAGCAAAGGTGGATGGAATTCTTAGCGTCCTACGATTTCGAAATAGCATATACCCCTGGCAAGGGTAACATGGTGGCAGACGCCTTAAGTAGGAAAAGGCTGTCCTTGAGTCCGTTGTTTGTTGAACGACGAAACTTAGAATTCATCTCTATGTTTGATTTTGGACCTTCCGTTGACTTTGTACCCGGTTTTCTAGCATCCTTGGAGGTCAGACCTACGCTTTTGGGACGGATTGGTGAGGCACAGCGAGACGACCCACAGTTGGTTGAGTTAGTAGAAAAGCTCAAAAGAGGGGAGTCATCAAGCCATCTCCGCAGGTATACCCTGGATGATAAGGGATGGTTACGTAGGGATAGTAGACTTTGTGTACCTCGAGACGAAGGTTTGAGGAAGGCTATTCTTGACGAAGCACATCATTCGAAGATTACCATTCATCCCGGCGGGGACAAGATGTACAAAGACATGAAGCGAGTTTTCTTTTGGGCCGGTATGAAGAGGAATGTGGCCGAGCATGTCGCTAGATGCTTGGTGTGCCAACAAGTAAAAGCGGAGCAAAAGAAACCCGGTGGGTTGCTTCACCCATTGGAGGTTCCACTATGGAAATGGGAAAGTGTCTCGATGGACTTTGTGGATGGATTACCAAGATCAAGGAAGGGTAATACGGGGATTTGAGTTATAGTAGATAGACTTACTAAAAGCGCCCATTTTATTCCCGTGAAGAGTAAGAGGACTGCTCCATGGTTAGCTTTTGTATACGTTCGAGAGATAGTTCGTTTGCATGGTGTTCCTTCTAACATAGTAAGCGACCGTGATCCTATCTTCACTAGCGAATTTTGGAAGAGCTTGCAAGAGGCGGTAGGGACTCAGTTATGTTTGAGCACCGCGTATCATCCTCAGACGGACGGCTAGACTGAGAGGGTGAATCGCATTCTAGAGGGTCTTTTGAGGCTATGTATCCTAGACTTTGGGGGTACATGGGAAGAGCATCTTCCGTTGGTAGAGTTCGCATATAATAACAGCTTTCAATCTAGCATTGGCATGGCACCTTTCGAAGCTCTTTATGGACGACCTTGTCGTTCACCTACATGTTGGTGGGAATCTACGGATAAGATCTTACTTGGGCCCGATATGATTAGAGAGACTTCGAAGAAGATTGATTTGATTCGAAGAAGGATGAAAGCAGCGCAAGATAGGCAGAAATATTATGTTGATAAGAGGAGGACAGATCTTGAGTTTGATGTTGGGGACATGGTCTTTATCAAAGTGTCTCCATTACGGAACGTTGTTCGCTTTGGGTCCGTTGGGAAATTAGCACCAAGGTTCGTAGGGCCGTTTCCTATTAAGGAGAAGATTGGACAGATGGTGTATAGAGTGGAGTTGCCTGAGAGACTTAGTGGTGTACACGACGTATTCCATGTATCACATTTGAGGAAGTGCCTACACGAGACCGCGGAGGTGGTAGAGCCGAACTTGCTTAGAGAGGTGGAGATAGAGCGTGATGCGACGATTCAACGAGCTCCTACGCGCATTCTTGGGTCGGAGATTAAGAAGCTGAGAACATCGAGAGGTCAGACTAGTTAAAGTACAACGGGGAGATGATGAGAGCAACGCTACTTGGGAGACAGAAGAGAAGATGCGTTCATTTTACCCTTTTCTTTCTGAGGGTATGTCTTTTAATTTCTCCTTTATCGCTTAGCTTGTACTTATCTTACCTTTAGAGTATCCTCTCGCTAGTATCTTTGACCTTTAGTTAGGATAATCCTATGGTTGAAACATGTGTTTGAGACATGTTATGTATGATGGATGCAAAGTGGATGCAAGTGTTTGCTAGTGGTTGCTCGTGGACGCATATACACACACTATTAGGCACTAGATCGGCTCAGTCACTTCATATTGCATATTGCATATATATGGATGTATTTAGTAAAATGGATGTATGAGGATTTTTTTTATCATATGGATGTTGCATTCAGATGATGATTGTGCACGCATATAGAGATAATATGTAGCATTAAGGAACTTTTGCATACATAATGGACGCTTGGCACTATCACGATTTGCATTAAGGAGGTCAACTGAATCAGTGGACCGCCTGATTTTGCATTACATATGGACATATACACACACTGTGCATTTAAACATGAAAGCATTAGAAGTCTATAAGGACAATGGATTCCTATGTTTGATGGTTGAGTAGATGGACGATTGAATGTTAGGATATACATTCTTCTTGACTTGAAGATTTCGGGGTCGAAATCCTTTAAGGAGGGGAGAATGTAACACCCCGTAATTCTGTTAATATTAATATTCACAAATTAAAGAATAACTAATCTCAGACGTGAGAATTGTGGGAAACGGGTTGCGCCATTGTGTTCGTCTCGGAATTCTGGTTGAAATAGAGTACGAGTTTGCGTGATTTGGACTTCGTATGAAGGAGATATGGCCATCGGAAGTTTCAGAAAATTCAAAATTCAAAATTCGAAGTCAAACAGGCCAGGCGGTAAATTTCCCGCCCAGCACCCAGGTCGACTGGGGAGTCGACACCCCCAGGACCAGGTCGACTGCGCAGTCGACTTGGGTGTCGACCTGGTCCAGTCGGCCAGGTTTTGGCAGAGCCCAATCTTGAGCTGCTGATGTGTCTTTAGGGCTGAGTTGGCAAATTTAACGGTTCAGGTTAGTTCTGAGTTGATCTGACGGTCTAAATAAATCCTAAACTCTATATATACCTAGGTAGTCTCACTCTAAATTCACATGAAAAATAGAATAGCCGCCGTCATGCCATCGCCATGGAACTCAGTGTAGCCGCCGCCAACTAAGAAGGAAGAAAGCTAATCAAAACTCTAATTCTACTCAACTCTAAAGCAAATCAAGAATCTCTTTCTTTTCTAATTGTGAGTATGATGATTTTAATAAGATTATTAGCAAACTAATTAGATTAAGTTGTGATATGGATTATAAGAGGATGATGTGAATTATTGATTATATATGTTGTAAATCTTATGCTATCATGTATGTTGTAAACCCTATGTTATGTGATGATGATGTTATATATATTGAAAGTTTCTATGCTAAGTTGCGATGTTACAAAGTCATGATGTTATTATTTATGTTATAGTTAGATTATGCTTGATCAAATCATGATGTTGATTATATATATGTTTGGGGCTATGATGATTCACATGATAAATCACATGTACCTATGCAAGTTTAGATTGATTAGTATGTATAATCTCACATATCCTATGACATCTATTTAGATCTAAAATTAGGTTATAACATGTGTGAGTTCTATGGGTTAGATGCTAGTTTACACCATCATTATGTTGCATAAACCACATATGCAAGTTTATACATGAATTTGGATTATGATCATATTATGTAAATTGTGACATTTTACCAAACAAGTTGACACCTTTAGATCCATGACATGTGTAGCTTTATGCAAGTTGTAGTTTTTGTCCATGCAAGTTTAGGTGTTGGACATCTATCACACATGCAAGTTTCACCCCGTTTATGATTAGATCTATTTTATTTGTCTATATGTTGTGATAATTTATCTTTGCGCTATGAGTTAGACTATTCGAGTCTAACGTAGATTTTGCGTTGAATAAGCGAACGTATAACGTGGGGTAGGGGTAATATTAAGGATTTAATATTAAGAAATTGGGGTGCAATTGATATGATTTTGCATACCGTAAGTGGATAGCCATAATTGAGTCAATTATGGACATCATTAAAATTGGAATTAATTAATGATTTGAATAGGGATATATTTAAAACTGGGGTAAAAGATTATAAGTGTTAATCAATGCTTAGGACACGAGGTTGGACTCGTTTGTGACGTAAAACTGCCCGGACCCGCCCGGCGAATCCAGTAGTCACAAATGTCAGCCCAATGTGAGAGGTCCTAGGCCCAAATTAAAGCATAAAAGTTGTAAAGACACGAGGTTAGACTCTTTTATGGTGTAAGACTGCCCGGACACGACCGGCGAATCCAGCTGCCATAAATGTCAGTCTAATGTGAGAGGTCTTTATGAGGTTATGGCCTGAATGAATTAAGAAATACTTAACCAGATAAACATGTGAAGTGGGACTTGGGGGTTAAGTAGGTGCCTTGGGTGGCATGAGGAATCTAGTGGGTTCCTTTAGTGGCATTTGAAATACGATTAGTAAGACTTAACCAAACACACATGTAAATGAACATGACTAAGAAGAGGGTTAAGTGGGATATACTAGTGGGGACAAGCTTAGGTGGATAGCTTGTGGTAAGTAATTGGGGGCCCATTTCAACCAGTAATCCAATCGTATCTTTGTGGGCTCGAACCAAGTCGAGGACGGGACATGCATACTAGGCTTGACTATAAGAGGCCAAACGGGTTAGCGGTGGCAACGCAAGTCCAACGGGTTTCATATGCGTGTGTGGACCCGGGCTGGTAGGTAAGACGTTGTTGCATCGTGTAGGTATAAGCCGTGCATCCTCAAGTTGTATCGGGTTGCCACTTTAAGGGAGTGATACACCCCACTGTGGGGCCAGCACGGGTATCTACGAGTAGGGAGCCGATCGAAAGTAGGTAGTGGGGTACACCTAGCGGAGATAGGGGCAGGCGGCACCTATGTAGTCAGCTAGGGGTACACGAATCTATTTATATGATTTCTAAGTGAAGCAAGTGGGATCAACTTTTAGGGTGACTGGTGTGGTGCAGTGTAGTAATTATTCGTTAGTATTAGGTGTGCCTTTAACGTTATCTTCATTTGCTCTTCCATACCCAATAGTTCATAGACATTTCCTTGTTTTCCAGCTTATGCCTTAGTCTAGTTATTTTGATAATAGTATTGTTAGAATTATCATACTCGCCAGACTTTATGTCTGACCCCCTCTGTTTCTATCCTTTTTCCCCCTCCAGGTCCTCAGGGTGGACCCAGCTCTAGTTGAGTCTGATTGAATTGCTTATTCTCTCTTTTGGAAAGCTTGGACCGCTGAAGTAAAGTCCAACTTGTTATCTTCTTTAATGGCTATTTATGTAATGGGATTATGTATTTTGTTTTATCAAGATGGATATTGTACTTGACTTTGATTTATGGTTTTATGATGTAACAAACATGTTTAATTTCCGCTGCAATGAAATAAAGTTTTAGATTTCCATGTACTACTTATTATCTGTCTTGTTGTAATTTTTCTGTTCTATATTCACTTAAAACCACCATGGAAGTTAATGCATTCCCTTTGTGAGTGACATTAATGGACGTGGGGTGTTACATTATTGATATTTTTAATAATTTTATCAAGGCCCGTACAGTCGATTTCCATCAACGGCCATCGAACTGCACTTACAACGAACTTTTCCAAATTTGATTTGGACATAATTCCAAATCCAACCGTTAGATTTCAAATTTCTAATATTCGTTAGAAAGCTCTTTTCGATACGAACCCAATGGTTCCGGTTTTAGGAGAATCCGATGGTCGGATCTCCCGTAATATCCGTTCGAAGTCAATGGTCGAAATTCGCGAACTACCGCGGCGCGGCGCGTTCTATTCAGGCCATTATATTATTATGTATAATATATATAATATATATTTCGTCGATTTCCTTTCAAAATGAATTTTATAAATCGTTTTAAATTCGTTTTCAAAACGATTTCAACTTCTTTTTCAAATTCAAATCAAAATTGAATTTTCCCTTAAAAATTCGTTTTAAATTCATTTCAAATTGATTTCAATTCAAATCGATTTTCAGTTCAATTTCAATACGTTTTAAATTCAATTCAAAACGATTTCAATTCTATTTCAATCTAATTCGAATTTCAATTCTATTCAGTTTAATTCGAATTCATTTTCTATTCAATTCAATTTCAATTTAAGTCGAATTTCTATTCTTTTCAATATAATTCGAATTTCATTTCAAAATATTCGATTTTAAAAGCACTTTTCAATATTCATTATAAAAACGAATATAATCGATATAAATATCGTTCACGTCAAAATGGCGTAAACCTAATCAACACGGCTTCATATGTTTCTATTTTCAAATATTCTATTTCAAATAGTCTATTTCAACTATTCTATTTCAAATATTTCTATTTCAAATATTTCTTTTTCAAAACTGGAATGAGGCCCAATCAATTACCATATAATGTTAATTATATGGATTTTCTACAACACATGTATACAATAACAACGATGAATAATCAACTATCATCCAAAGTGCATTCTACACTGTATAAGCATCAAATATAAATATTCAACGCTTATAACAGTCTGTCAATCAATCGATCGACATACAACTAACTATTGGGGTTAGTGTATGTCATATATCACCCCAATACCCGTGTGGGGTTTTCAAACAATCAAACACAGATTTTATTTGTGCAGTTGGGCGATGTGTAAAATTTATCGTCCCAATCAATATCAATCAAATCAGTGTATATAAACAAATCTCCGATTTGTTTATAAATATTTATTTTAAATACACGTTAAAAATTTTATTTTTAACTATAAAATATTTTATTTCATTTCACATCACATCACACAATCAACTACACATCAAAATCAAACAAACAAGCATACAAGCCGTCCATGGTCTGTGGACGATGGGTGTCGGGTGCTACTAAACACCGTCTGCATCCTAGTATATAATTTTAACTAGAAATAATTTAAAGGTGAGGAGTTCTCACTGATTAGCTAAACCAACGCCTCGACTCTTCATATTTAGAAAATCTCCGTCGTTTCTTCTTTCATTACTTTCATCATCCGTATTCACTACATATATAAAAATCGAATTTTTACTTCGCTATTCAATATATAAAAATCGAATTTTTACTTCCCTATTCAATATATAAAAATCGAATTTTTACTTCGCTATTCAATATATAAAAATCGAATTTTTACTTCGCTATTCAATATATAAAAATCGAATTTTTACTTCGCTATTCAATATATAAAAATCGAATTTTTACTTCGCTATTCAATATATAAAAATCGAATTTTTACTTCGCTATTCAATATACAAAAATCGAATTTTTACTTCGCTATTCCATATATAAAAATCACACCTTTTCACGATTAAAAATCGAATCTTTTTAATGATAAAAATCTAATCTTTCCTATGTTAAAAATCATAGATTTCATCAATAAAAATCCCATCTTTTTCTATAATAAAAATCTAACCTTTTTGTTGTGAAAAATACAATCTTTATATTACCATTTAACTATAAAAAATAATATTCTTTACTTCATTATTTTCATATAAAAAAACAAATTTTTATAAATCGTATTTCATATAAAATCTGATTTTTATACTTCCCCATAACCAAATACTTTAAATAAACGAAATAAAGTAAAAGAAATAAAATAAAATAAAGGCTTACAGCGGCTTAGAGGGAGGGGTGTCACGGTCGCTGCAGGTCGGAGAGAAGGGGGTGGTGACCAGTGCGCGAGGGAACCTACAGGCGGCGGCGGAGATGGCTGGGTGCGGCGTCGATCTCGGTAGTGGAGGGCGGAGGCTATGGTTCACGAAAGGGGGGGGTTCGGTTCGATCGAGCGAGGGGGGAGGGGGAGAAGCGGTTGAGGCGGAGGAAGAAAAAGAAGTGGCGGCGGCAGATTGGGGGGGACGCGATCGATTAGGTTTGCTTTTTTTTTTCTCTGTTTTCTTAAATGAGATAGAACGGGGGGGGCCTGATTTGAAGAGGAAAGGAAATAAAAAGGGGGGGAGAATATAATAATATATATTTATTTTAATTAATTTAATTTTCAAAAAGCAACTTTCTATTTTGAACTCGAAACGAAACCCACCGCCTGTCGCCCATAGCTAATTACCCTCATTCCGAACACAATGGGATATGTATCGTAGGCTGATTCGATCGTTTCGATCAGTTTTCGTCAAAATCAACATATAACTCTACATATTGAATTTGAACGTGCATTTTAATTTACCGGGGTCACATACTAACTCGAAAAATTCAAGAAAAATATTTTCTAGCTTCGTATTGACGATACGGTCCTAACAAAACTAATTTTATCGAATTCTGAGACCGTTTGAAAAATGGCCATTTTCCAGTCGATTAAAATCAACTGAAACTGGTCAAACGCGTTTTCCTTTTCCACGCTCACATATTGATTCGAAAAATTATGAAATTTGAAACCTAGCTATAATTTGACATCACGGATCCAACAAAAGTTGTTTCGTCGAAATCCGAGGTCGTTTGCAAAATGGCTATTTTTAAGGGCCTGAATTCCATAGCGACTATTCAGAATTTTCTACTGGACATATCTTTTTATCCCCGCTATGAAATTTCAAATTTTCGGATTCATTGGAAATATATTCTCTATTAGATTCAAATATTTTTGGTTTCACTAAAATCCGGTTTATTTTGAATCTTGTACATTCAATTGAAATTTGAAATTGAATTATCGAACTACCGCGCCATTTTCAATTTCTTTTATAATTATAAATAAATATTTATATTCTAACGACGACGCATATAAATATGTACATTCGAATTCTATTCAATATGAATTTCTCGTCGTTATTATTTAAAATAATTCATTTTAAATATCCAAAATTCATTAAAATTGCCAAAATAAAAATTTTAAATTGGCTCGGATTTTCCGGGTTGTTACAAGTGTCGACCTGGGGGTCGACCTGGTGGCCGAGCCCACTTTTGAAGCTGGATTCACTCTGATGTTTCTGGCCTCGTTTCTGTCTACTTTCGTTGACCTGACCCTATATATACAGCCCCTAAAACTAGTCTCTCTGCACAAAATTCTCTCTGACCTTATGCTGCTCTGATTCTGGTTGAAAAGTTTGAGAAAGGGACTACTTCTTCTACGTTGAAACTACATTAAGAGAATTGCTGATTTGGGGATTTCTGTTAGGACTTGACTAAGCATATAAAGATTCAACATCGACTCTCTTTTTCTAATTCTCGAACCACGATCTGTAAGCCCCAGTTACTTTTAGATCTAAAATGTAAATGTAATATGAATATGTTGTAAATTGAAATTGGACCTATGTATGATGACTGTTTTACATCCATTCTTGTTCATCTTGGATCTTGAATGTTGGGTATATTACTATGACATTGATTTGGGGCCTATTCATGTTGTAAATCTAAAAGAAAAACCCCTCATATTATCATGTTGAATCTGCTATTGGTCACAAGTTTATGACTATCACCTTATGTCAATCGTTACCATGACTATACTATCCCCTTATGACAACTGTTATCTTGACTAGTACCTTATTTTGCTAGATTTGAAATCTTTATGTTTGAGGCCAATATTCCATATGCCAATAATGTTATAATCATTTATCTCAAGTCATACCATGCTATGCTAGTAATCACTTTTGCCACCTTATACCCGTCCCTTTTTATGTTATTCCCTAATCATATTTATTTGTATCAATTCGAGTGTATGTGCGATGGGAATACGATTTGGGTAGATTTGGTAAAACATGAATTGACTTTGAACATGAACGTTATTATAACTTGAACCTGGATATGGACATGAACTTGACACGATTTGACATGAAACATGACCTGAAAACTTGACATGAATTTAGACTCGAAAACTTGAATCTGGACATGACACTTAGATAAACTTGAAAATGGCCAACTCGAGGTTGGGTTGAGTTTGTAGTGTAAATCTGCCCGGAACCGCCCGGCAAATCCAGTGACTGCAAACAATAGGATCCAATGTGAGTAGTTGGTCATATCACATGTAAAACCCGAGGTTAGACTATGTTGTGGTGTAAATCTGCCCGGAACCGCCCGGCAAATCCAGTAACCACAATAATTAGTCTAATGTGAGAGGTTGAGGTGCATTAATGAATTAACGCCACATGATAGGGTTAAGTCATGGACCGCTTGAATATACTTAACCAACTTGACACGATGATTTGATAGAGTTAAGTCAGGAACCGCTCGAACACACTTAACCAACTTGATATAGGATCTGGATAGGGTTAAGTCACGAATTTGAATGACAACACTTAACCCATTAGAAACCCTAGTTACGCGGTCCTTTTCAGCAGTAACCCACTTAGATGTATCACGATACCCTGGGACTAGGCGGGTGAGGCACGATTACTGGGCTGATTGTAAGCGACCAGAACGACGGCTGAGTAGGTGCGCCATTGTAGGTTCAGGCGGACTATGGTCGTGCACGTAGTCCGGAGTTGAAAAAGCAGGCATTGGGCACTCGTATATTTACACTGTGCGTGCTTGATTCGTGTCGGTGGTTGGCACCATAGGGCTTGATACACCCTATGGTGGACCTAGCACAGGTAACTACATTTCAGGATAGGGCCGTATGACACAGACACATGACGAGCTAGAACTTGTAGGGAGCCGATCGATTAGTAGATCGTACCGTAGGACCCCGTAATGGGTCACTTCATGATACTGGGCCAAGGGATCATTTCATGATTAATACTTGACATGGATTAGAATACTAGTATAGTTGGTGCAGCGAACCTTGAATATGCGATACTAGACTTGACTTATCCTGTTATCTTAATTATCCTACCAGTTCTGTTATCATCCTTATGTTTAATTCCAGTTTTCACATGTCATGATTACCTTTACTAGTTTTTATACTGAAAGTCACTAGGGCTTACCAGTCTTATGACTGACCCTTTTCCTTTCGCCTCTTTTTCTTTCGTCCCCCCCCCACAGGTTCTCGGGGAGGAAACACTAGCTCTTAGCTTGGATTTAGCTTGCTTTCTGACAGCTCATGTACGGTTTGGTCTTGAGCTATGCTATGGCTGCTTCTGCTATTTATGGGGAATAATTTACTTTTGTTATCTTAAGTTTATGATTCTTTATTTGGAACTTGATGTAATGGAATAATTTGTACCTTGGATATATAGGGTTTTGACTCTTTTCTTGGAAGTAATAAAAATTTGGTTTTTAATTTCTACCGCTGCTTTATTTATGTTCTGCCTTGTGATATCTCTGTGTATGTTTACCTAGATAATACTCCACCAAAACTAGTGCATTCCCTTTGTGAGTGACCCTAGCGGAGGTGGGGTGTTACGGGTCTGGATATATGGGTAGTGGAGTTTGGGCTTGGGCAAAGGTTGTGAGGGTGAGGCCCAAAAGGGAATTTAAAATTCTAAGTTTTATTTTAAATAAATGTATTAACTTCTAAATACCATAACTTGTACATACTGAATCAGAATTTCGAACGGTTAGATCCGTTAGGATCGTATGGACGGACACTACATGATGGAACTGACTGTGAGTCAATTGGAGCACAATACAATTTATAGCAAAATAAATTGTCCATCTGAATCAATTGATGGTTATCGTTATTAACGATGATCGTCCAATGTGAGTAAAACTCACCAACTCTGAACAGTTATATTTTTATAGCGTATTCTTAGAGCTGATAATTATCTGTTGATTGTTGTGTGTTAACTGTTTGGTTGAATTGCTTATGTTTTGGTTGAAATCATAGATAACGATATATATATAAATCGTTAATCAAATATTGATTCTGTTTAATAGAATATTTCATATTGAAATGAAATCGGTGTTAATGATATTGTTTAACATCTATGATGCAGGGAAACAGGTTGGAGGAATCCAACTGGATTCCTCAACATTTATTTTACTGTTTTTCCTATATCGTGATATATGATGTGATATATAATCTGTTGTTGATTATGTGTGTTTGAATGATATCGAAATGTTATTTGGTATTTTAAATACCGTAAGAAATATTGGGATGTAAAAAGGGGATTTTCAAAGTATATTTTGAAAATAAATTATTTATATAAAATCAATGGATTTTATATATAAAAGGAAAAAGGATTTTATATAAGGAAATAATTATAAAATCAAAAGAGTTAAAAAGGAATATATTTGTAAAACAAATATAAAGTAAATTATCTGTAAAACAAATACAAGGAAATATATTTGTAAAACATATACAAAGTAAGATATTTGCAAAAACAAATATAAAGAGAAATATTTGTAAAACATTTACAAATAAAATAGAAAAAAGGAATATTTGTAAAACATTTACAAATAGAATTCAAAAGGAAATATTTGTAAAACATTTACAAATAGATTAAATGGAAATATTTATTTATAGGAAATAAATAGAATGTTATAAAAGAAATATTTATTTGTTAAACAAATAGAAAAGATAAAAGAAATATTTATTTGTTAAATAAATAGAATTGAAAAGGGAATAATTATTTGTTAAGTAAACAAATAGAAAAGGAGATAATCCAAAGGAGATAATCCAAAGGAGATAATTCAAAGGAACTAATCCAAAGGAGATGATTCAAAAGGAAATGATTCAAAGGAGATAATCCAAAGGAGATAATTCAAAGGAATTAATCCAAAGTAGATGATTCAAAAGGAAATGATTCAAAGGAGATAATTCAAAGGAATAAATCAAAGGAGTTAATCCGAAAGAGTTAATCGAAATGACTTAATCGAATATTACTTATTCGATTAGAGTTAGTCGATTAGAGTTAGAGTTAAGCAGTTAGAGTTAACCAGTTAGAGTTAACCAGTTAGAGTTAATCAGTTAGAGTTAACCAGTTAGAGTTAGAGTTAACCAGTTAGAGTTAATCAGTTAGAGTTAACCAGTTAGGGTTAACCAGTTAACCAGTTAGAGTTAGGGTTAACCAGTTAGAGTTAATCAGTAAGAGTTAACCAGTCAGGGTTAGAGTTAACCAGTTAGAGTTATTCAAATGGAGTAAATCGAGTAGAGTTATCGAATATCGCTCATTCAAGAAGAGTTATCGAATATAATTTATTCGAAGAGAAGAGTTATCGAATAGCATTGCTCCGGCCCAGAATACGATTAATCCGGCATGGGCTACATGATCCCCAAGTAGTTTACCAGATAAATTGATAAGTTTGGCATTCCCGGCCACCAAGTGAAACCGTTGGTTTCTTGGTCATGACCAGCTAAAGCTAAAGTTCCATTAAAGAGCGTTTCCATGGGGTAGAACCTCTAGTTTATTCGAGAAGAGTAATCGAATATAGTTTATTCGAGAAGAGTAATCGAATATGGTTCATTCGAGAAGAGTAATCGAATATAGTTCATTCGAGAAGAGTAATCGAATATGATTTATTTGAAGAGGAGTTATCGAATATTGGTTATTCGAAGTGAGTTAATCGAATATTGGTTATTCGAAAGGAGTTATCAAATCCAGTTATTCGAAAGGAGTAAATCGAATATAGTTTATTTGAATAGAATTAAAGAAGTAAATCGAATATAGTTTATTCGAATAGAATTAGAGGAGTAAATCGAATATAGTTTATTCGAATAGAATTAGAGGAGTAAATCGAATATAGTTTATTCGAGTAGAATTAGAGGAGTAAATCGAATATAGTTTATTCGAATAGAATTAGAGGAGTAAATCGAATATAGTTTATTCGAGTAGAATTAGAGGAGTAAATCGAATATAGTTTATTCGAATAGAATTAGAGGAGTAAATCGAATATAGTTTATTCGAATAGAATTAGAGGAGTAAATCGAGTATAGTTTATTCGAATAGAATTAGAGGAGTAAATCGAATATAGTTTATTCGAATAGAATTAAAGGAGTTAATCGAATATAGTTTATTCAAATAGAATTAAAGGAGTTAATCGAATATAGTTTATTCGAATAAAATTAAAGGAGTTACCGAATGTAGTTTATTCGAAAGGAGTTAAGTGAAAAGAGTTAATCCAATAGAGTTAATCAAATAGAGTTAATCGATTAGAGTTAAATCAAAAGAGTTAATCCAATAAGAGTTAATTGATAAGAGTTAATTGAATAGAGTTAATCGAATATAGTTTATTCGAAGAAAGGTTTTCGAATCTAGTTATTCATAAGAGAGATTATCGAATATAGTTATTCGAAGGGAGGAGTTATCGAATAGAGATTATTCGAAAGAGAGTTACATAAGGAAGTTTGTTAAAGGTTTAAAAGATAAACTTTGTCTATTCTGAAGTTAAAACGTTGTTCAGTTAAGGTCTGAGAGATAATTATACCCCAACTTGATTGACTTCCTTCTTAACTAAGGAATGGTAAGGTTTGATAGTGAATGATGGTTAAGTGAATTTAGTAAATGGTTTGAGTTGGCATGGCGATGTTTGATTTAAACATCAGTTTAAATCCATTGAAGGAGTTTGGAAATGTTTTCCAAATAAGAATCAAAAATGTTTTCTGATAATAGAAAACAAGAATTTATAATATATGGAAACAAGAGATAAATAAATTAATGAACTAAAGAGATAAATGTTCAATGATGATTGATCGATATAATTTCCATTTGGAAATAATATCGTTGTTTGCACACGTGTTTTCTTTGATAGTTAACTCAACGACTATCGAAGTTTTCAACCATTTTAACGTTGTTAATATGGAGAGACCGGTTGGATTATTATCCGAAGAATCACTCCGTATTTGCATAAGCGTTGCGAATCATATATGCCAAAGATAATTGAAGACGGAGTAAAGTGCAAGGGCTGTTGTATAAATCTTAGGTAAAGATTGCCTAAGATGGTTGTACTGAATAGTGCCTTCGGTTTGTCCAGTCCCAAGATGACCTGTATGGAAGAATGTCTGATAGAGTATATTTAATAGATCGCGTAAGTTGATCTCTTCAAACGTATTTACGTTTGGTGGCGGAGGAATTCGTTTCTCTTAGCTGTATACCTGTGGTATTTTTGGGGAAATCAATTAACGATTTGGCGGATATGACGATGTGACATTCAAAGTGAATAAATGTGTGATCTGTCAGAGATAAGCGTAGCCTCTAGCCTCACATCCGGAAATGACAAAAATTGGGCAGACAGCATGGCTATGTAGTTTGCACCTATTAGGGTGTATAATCACCTAATCTAGAGTTTCATTTACTTCCCAAAATCTATTGTCGATGTTGTTCCATTCGGGAAACGGTTGTTGATCCCAACCGTTGGTGATATACATTCGATACACTCAAGAGAAATGAGTGGTCGGTCATGTGTGGCCGGGTTGCAAGATGTTCTTGTTGAACCCAATGTATTCCTCTCTAGAGTTACACTAGCGAAAGGTGGTTTCATACCTTGTCATAGTTGGAAATCCATTACCCAATACGTGCTTGCGGTTTTGATTGTACTATATATGTAGAATGTGAGATGAAAGCGTTTCTGCTAGATGATTATTATATTGTGATTGATAGACATTATTATAATATCAAAAGGTTTATGATATAAAGATATTTTGGATTCTCATAAGGGAAAAACCCGTTTTGTTATACGGCGTGGTCTTATGAGATATCGTTTACTTGTTCAAACTTTTTTACTCATACCCGTCCCATGACTAACCCGGAGATTATTTTGTTTTGTTTTCCCTAAACTCTTGGGTGCCCAATTTTATATGGGCAGTCAAGTAGTCAGGATTTTACAGATATACTTGAAGAGCTGGGAGCAGGAGGCTTTAGGATTATATAGCTATAGCTATTTCCGTTGTGTTTTAAGTGTTGTACTCTGATAATGTTACTGTATACATATACTGATTTTATTTCAAGGATATTTTATCTATTATATGTTGTTCGTTCCGCTGTGAGATTCGTGTTACTCTGATGTTGTATCTTCTTCTTTTTCTATTCTAAGTTTCTACCTTATCTATTCTCACCCTCTAACTTCTTTCTGTTAACTTTCCGGTATTTTTCGATGTTTGGTTAGTCATCATTGAGTTTATGGCGATAACCAAAGTCGCTAAAAACCGGGCTGTTACAGTTGGTATCAAAGCTGAAGGTTAATTGATTAACTTGGCTCTGTGGCGTGACTCGGTGGAGATAGTGTTTGTAATACCCTAGATTGAGTTTGAGTGTGTATATACGAGTGAACGTATTTGTTATTCAATATAAAATTGTTTTATATTGTGGAGATCTATTAGTTGAGTGGCTTATGAATTCTGGTCGATCAGTTTGATCCACTGTATCGGTAGGAGTTTCTAAACACTCGAATACGGTGGGTCGATACGATATGTTTTGAAAAGTGGGTAAATTAAAATAAGTTTACCCAAAGTATATCTTGGTATAAAGAAGATATATATATTGGAATTATAATATATTGGATATATTGGTTGTTGTTATAATCAAGTAAGATTATAAATTAAATGGTTATGTAATTAACCAACAAGAATTCATATAAGTGAAATACGTGAAATCAGATGAGTTAAATCTGAAATTTAAACCATAATTGGAATTAAAATTCTGGAAATTGGAAAAGTGTTGGTAAACGGATTTGAATTGAATATAAGAGAAATTTAAAATCCTAGGAGATTTTAAATTGTTTTACAAGCATGGTGAATGATATTTTGAAAAGATTTCAAAATAGAAATGATTCAGAAATGGTTTTGAAAAGTGATATAATATTGAACTCACTTTGATAGCTGGGAAATAACTCTGATAATGCTGGCCACATCATTAGTGTTCATTTTCGAGTTCTAAGTGATGGATTACTACAAAAGACATTGTTTTTGGATTGATTTGAGAAAAGCAAGTGTTTGAATCCTGCAAAAGAAAGTTTGATTTTTGAGAAAAAACAAAGTGGTTTAAAACTCCCAAAAATAGATTGTGTAATTTAAAACAGATTTAAATAGGAAATTGTAGAAGTAAATGGAAATTGAATTGAAATCAGTTAAGTGGTAATTGAAATTGAATTGAAATAAAATGATATCGAATAAGACTGGATTTTTGAGACAAGAATCTGGAATTTCGTTGAAGTGATAAGTTAAGATTTGAAAATTGAGAACCAGATTTGAGTTTGAAATGAGATTTGGTTTGGGTATAAAACCATTAACCGTGGTAAGGATAAATAGAGCAGAATTTGAGTAGGATAACGTTGGTATATGCTGAGTTGATAGCATATGGAAGTGATAGAGTTGATATGCCGACAAAAAGGTATAAGTTAAAATTTCTATTGGATATGGGATTTATGAGCCAAATTGGCAAGCCGCTTGGCTGTTTGATTTTCTTTTTGGTTGGAGAAGGCCTAGAGAGGCGAGTTGTGGATTTACCGATAGGGCTGTACAAAGGAGGTTATGGAAAAAATTTCCAAAAAATTAAGGTGTTAGAAAATTTTCAGAATTTGTGAAAATTTAGTTAGTCGGAATGAATTAATATTTTAGTCGATATTAATTGGTTCGAATAAACCGGAGATAGGAGGTAAACAAATAAATTTTTACCCAGTAGATAGGATCGTCTTCTACCTTAGCAATTTCGAGGACAAAATTATTTTAAGGGGCAAAGATTGTAATGACAAGCATTTTTACTATTAATTAATTAATTTAATTATTAAATATCGAATTAATGATATTGATAGCTCGAATTAAATAACATTTATATTTATGTAATATAAATAATAAAATAATATATTTTTGGAATAATCGGAAATAACAGATTCCATGATATGGGGTGAATTGGACAATTTAAAATATATAATTCAGTTTATATTGAATTATATTGACGAATATATTTATAATAGTCAGTTGAAGGTAGAAATTTTATTGTAATTATAATCGAGCTCGAAATGGCACTGCAGTTCGTAAATTGGCAATTCGAACTTCAACTTAATATACAGGGTCCGTTTTAAATCGGATTTCTGTGAAACAAGAAACGTTCAGAGCTAGTGAAGTATATTTTTCTAGTGGAAGAGAAAAATCGGGATTTCGTCGTGTAGATTTTGATTTATGTCCAAATCAAATTTTAGAAAAGTCGCTGTGGAATTCCTTTATAATTTATAACTATTTTATTTATATTTTAAAAAGGAATTTCATTATAAATCGAATATCGATTCAATCGGGATTTGAAATATAAAGCTAGAAATTCATATAGGAATATTCTAGAGCTATATGATATTCTGTTGTGAATATATACGATAATATTTATTTATAAATATTTAATTTGATTGTTTTTAAATATATTTATATATTTAAAAGGGTTATTTAGGGCTTTAAAAATAGCCAGTTTAGCAAACGGCCATAGAATTCGACGAAACCAATTTTGTTGGATCCGCAATGTTAAATTATTGCTGATTTCAGTTTCCGCGATTTTTGAAGTCAGTATGTGGCCGTGAGGATTTTTAATGTGAAAAACAGTCAGTATTTTTACGGTTAAAAATACGTTGTGTGAGCAAACGAAGTCGGAATTCAACGAAACCAGTTTTGTTGGGTCCATAATGTCAAACTCTAGCAGTATGTCCAGTTTGGTGATTTTTGGGTATCGTATGTGATCACAGGAATTTTAGAGGATAAAGAAAGATAACGTCAGCTTAAAATTTATATAAATATTGAATATAAAAATAATAAAAACTAACCTATATAATACCCTAAACTCTCTAAACCCTAAATTACATTTTTCTCTGGTCAAACAAGTAGCGCCTCCATTTATTTTTCCAGCAAACAAATTTGCAAGTTTTGAAATTTGTATAAATTCAAAGAAAATGTTGTAAATCCCAGAACTAATATCATTGAAATCCCTATTCCTTTCTCTTCGTTTCTATAAAGGTTTTAACGTGTTCGACGCTCATATTTGTGGGTGGGTTTTTCGACAGCATGGTTAGGGTTGGCTCTATAATTGATATGGGGAATCGGGTGAAGAAATCAAGTTCGAAATTGGGTTTAGGAGGTGATTTAACACCTTGTGTGCAAGTTTGAATGGATATAGTGGCAAAAGGCGTCGATGTTAGTACGGTAGCGAGCGTGAAGGAATGTTGAATGCGATACCCAAAGATGATTCGAAGTGGAGTTCGGTAATAGGAGTAGGAAGAGGGATTGAAGAGGGAAAATTTGGAGATTTTAGTTTCAATTTTTAGTGGAAGGAGGAGGATCGGTGGTAGCCTGAAAATGGTGGAAATGGCGGTGGAATACTGGAGACGTGCGTTGCATTTGTGGAGGAGAGGAAGAACACGCGGGTCTGGATATTTGGGTAGTGGAGTTTGGGCTTGGGCCAAGGTTGTGAGGGTGAGGCACAAAAGGGAATTTAAAATTCTAAATTTTACTTTAAATAAATGTATTAACTTCTGAATACCCTAACTTGTACATACTGAATCAGAATTTTGAACGGTTGGATCCGTTAGGATCGTATGGACGGACACTACATGATGGAACTGACCGCGAGTCAATTGGAGCACGCTATAATTTATAGCAAAATAAATTGTCCGTATGAATCAAGCGATGGTTATCGTTATTAACGATGATCGTCTAATGTGAGTAAAAATCACCAACTCTGAACAGTTATATTTTTATAGCGTATTCTTAGAACTGATAATTATCTGTTGATTGTTGTGTGTTAACTGTTTGGTTGAATTGCTTATGTATTGGTTGAAATCATATATAACGATATATATATATATATATATCGTTAATCAAATATTGATTTTGTTTTACAGAATATTTCATATTGAAATGAAATCGGTGTTAATGATATTGTTTAACATCTGTGATGCAGGGAAACAGGTTGGAGGAATCCAATTGGATTCCTCAACATTTATTTTACTATTTTTCCTATATCGTGATATATGATGTGATATATAATCTGTTGTTGATTACGTGTGTTTGAATGATATCGAAATGTTATTTGGTATTTTAAATACCGTAAGAAATACTGGGATGTAAAAAGGGAATTTTCAACGTATATTTTGAAAATAAATTATTTATATAAAATCAATGGATTTTATATATAAAAGGAAAAAGGATTTTATATAAGGAAATAATTATAAAATCAAAAGAGTTAAAAAGGAATATATTTATAAAACAAATATAAAGGAAATTATCTGTAAAACAAATACAAGGAAATATATTTGTAAAACAAATACAAAGTAAGATATTTGCAAAAACAAATATAAAGAGAAATATTTGTAAAACATTTACAAATAAAATAGCAAAAAGGAATATTTGTAAAACATTTACAAATAGAATTTAAAAGGAAATATTTGTAAAACATTACAAATAGATTAAATGGAAATATTAATTTATAGGAAATAAATAGAATGTTATAAAAGAAATATTTATTTGTTAAATAAACAGAAAAGATAAAAGAAATATTTATTTGTTAAATAAATAGAATTGAAAAGGGAATAATTATTTGTTAAGTAAACAAATAGAAAAGGAGATAATCCGAAGGAGATAATTCAAAGGAATTAATCCAAAAGGAGATGATTCAAAAGGAAATGATTCAAAGGAGATAATCCAAAGGAGATAATTCAAAGGAATTAATCCAAAGCAGATGATTCAAAAGGAAATGATTCAAAGGAGTTAATTCAAAGGAATAAATCAAAGGAGTTAATCCGAAAGAGTTAATCGAAATGAGTTAATCGAATATTAGTTATTCGATTAGAGTTAATCGATTAGAGTTAGAGTTAAGCAGTTAGAGTTAATCAGTTAGAGTTAACCAGTTAGAGTTAGAGTTAACCAGTTAGAGTTTGGGTTAACCAGTTAGAGTTAATCAGTTAGAGTTAACCAGTCAGAGTTAGAGTTAACCAGTTAGATTTATTCAAATGGAGAAAATCGAGTAGAGTTATCGAATATCGCTCATTCGAGTAAAGTTATCGAATATAATTTATTCGAAGAGAAGAGTTATCGAATATAGAATATTCGAGAAGAGAAATCGAATATAGTTTATTCGAGAAGAGTAATCGAATATAGTTCATTCGAGAAGAGTTATCGAATATGATTTATTCGAAGAGGAGTTATCAAATATTGGTTATTCGAAGTGAGTTAATCGAATATTGGTTATTAGAAAGGAGTTATCAAATCCAGTTATTCGAAAGGAGTAAATCGAATATAGTTTATTCGAATAGAATTTAAGGAGTAAATCGAATATAATTTATTCAAATAGAATTAGAGGAGTAAATCGAATATAGTTTATTCGAATAGAATTAGAGGAGTAAATCGAATATAGTTTATTCGAATAGAATTAAAGGAGTAAATCGAATATAGTTTATTCGAATAAAATTAAAGGAGTTAATCGAATATAGTTCATTCAAATAGAATTAAAGGAGTTATCGAATATAGTTTATTCGAATAGAATTAAAGGAGTAAATATAATATAGTTTATTCGAATAGAATTAAAGGAGTTATCGAATATAGTTTATTCGAAAGGAGTTAAGTGAAAAGAGTTAATCGAATAGAGTTAATCAAATAGAGTTAACCGATTAGAGTTAAATCAAAAGAGTTAATCCAATAAGAGTTAATTGATAAGAGTTAATTGAATAGAGTTAATCGAATATAGTTTATTCGAAGAAAGGTTTTCGAATCTAGTTATTCATAAGAGAGATTATCGAATATAGTTATTCGAAGGGAGGAGTTATCGAATAGAGATTATTCGAAAGAGAGTTACGTAAGGAAGTTTGTTAAAGGTTTAAAAGATAAACTTTGTCTATTCTGAAGTTAAAACGTTGTTCAGTTAAGGTCTGAGAGGTAATTATACCCCAACTTTATTGACTTCCTTCTTAACTAAGGAATGGTAAGGTTTGATAGTGAATGATGGTTAAGTGAATTTAGTAAATGGTTTGAGTTAGCATGGAGATGTTTGATTTAAACATCTGTTTAAATCCAGTGAAGGAGTTTGGAAATATTTTCCAAATAAGAATCAGAAATGTTTTCTGATAATAGAAAACAAGAATTTATAATATATGGAAACAGGAGATAAATAAATTAATGAACTAAAGAGATAAATGTTCAATGATGATTGATCGATATAATTTCCATGTGGAAATAATATCGTTGTTTGCACACGTGTTTTCTTTGATAGTTAACTCACCGAGTATCGAAGTTTTCAACCATTTTAACGTTGTTAATATGGAGAGACAGGTTGGATTATTATCCGAAGAACCACTCCATATTGGCATAAGCGTTACGAATCATATATGCCAAAGATAATTGAAGACGGAGTAAAGTGCAAGGGCTGTTGTATAAATCTTAGGTAAAGATTGCCTAAGATGGTTGTACTGAATAGTGCCTTCGGTTTGTCCAGTCCCAGGACGACCTGTATGGAAGAATGTCTGACAGAGTATATTTAATAGATCGCATAAGTTGATCTCTTCAAATGTATTTATGTTTGGTGGCGGAGGAATTCGTTTCTCTTAGCTGTATACCCGTGGTATTTTTGGGGAAATCAATTTGTGATTTGGCGGGTACGACAATGTGACATTCAAAGTGAATAAATGTGTGATCTGTCAGAGATAAGCGTGGCCTCTAGCCTCACATCCGGAAATGACAAAAATCGGGCAGGCAGCATGGCTATGTAGGTCGCACCTATTAGGGTGTATAATCACCTAATCTAGAGTTTCATTTACTTCCGAAAATCTATTGTCGATGCTCCCCCATTCGGGAAACGGTTGTTGATCCCAACCGTTGGTGATATACATTCGATACACTCAAGCGAAATGAGTGGTCGGTCATGTGTGGCAGGGTTGCAAGATGTTCTTGTTGAACCCATTGTATTCCTCTCTAGAGGTACACTAGCGAAAGGTGGTTCTATACCTTGTCATAGTTGGAAATCCATTACCCAATACGTGCTTGCGGTTTTGATTGTACTATATATGTAGAACGTGATATGAAAGCGTTTCTGCTAGATGATTATTATGTTGTGATTGATAGACATTATTATAATATCAAAAGGTTTTTGATATAAAGATATTTTGGATTCTCATAAGGGAAAATCCATTCCGTTATACGGCATGGTCTTAGGATATATCGTTTACTTGTTCAAACTGTTTTACTCATACCAGTCCCATGGCTGACCCGGAGTTTATTTTATTTTGTTTTCCCTAAACTCTTGGGTGCCCAATTTTATACGGGCAGTCAAGTAGTCAGGATTTTACAGATATACTTGAAGAGCTGGGAGCAGGAGGCTTCAAAATTATATAGCTATAGTTATTTCCACTGTGTTGTAAGTGTTGTACTCTGATAATGTTACTGTATACATATACTGATTTTATTTCAAGGATATGTTGTCTATTGTATGTTGTTCGTTCCGCTGTGAGATTCGTGTTACTTTGATGTTGTATCTTCTTCTTCTTCTATTCTAAGTTTCTACCTTATCTATTCTCACACTCTAACTTCTTTCTATTAACTTTCCGGTATTTTTCGATTTTTGGTTAGTCATCATTGAGTTTATGGCGGTAACCAAAGTCACTAAAAACTGGGTCGTTATAATTTAAAGACATTTCATAATGAGATCTACATTTCTAAAAAAATTGAATATTTAAAGTTAAAATGTATCGGTGGTTTAAAATACGAACGCTATTGAAACAAAAGTTACTACCATTTTAATTTATTTTGTAACTTTAATATTGACCTTGTAATTTGGTTTATAAATGGAAAATATGCTTACACTTGAAGTCTAATTGAGAAACTAGACCATTATTTATGTTGAACAGAATTTGAATATGCTTGTATGTGGATTATTTTGTAAATTAAATTTTACATGAATGTTCTGCTTATAATTTAGAAGAAAAAAAAATTACTTTACTGATCAACTTTAAGTTATATATATTCGAAAATCTACTTTGAGTTGTATTTTAATTTAGAAAGAAATTTTTATCATTGGCAAATTTGATTTCAAAAAAAAAGGAGTTTAATATAAATATTGATAAACTTTGTTTGGAATAAACCGCTAAGTTTAAGTTATGTCAAGTCGGCACCTTTTGTAATACAGTTGATGTAATAAAACAATGAATGAATTAATAATTTTTAAAGAAGAGAAAAAAGAATGTATTAATAATTTTAAAACTTTAAAGGGAGAAACAAAATGAATAAATTACTGTAGTGTTGGAAACAAATATTTATTTTAATTTAATTCCTAAAATTTAACGCTCTAGAAGTTCGACATTTCATGTTAATAATATTTGGCGTTGTATAAACGTAGCGCGCGTAGTTGAAATGTGCGTAAAGCGGATTAACGTTTGTTAGCATGTTCACTACATTGTCCGTTCATGTCTATATGAATACATAATAGATAGTAACAAATAAAAAGAAGAAAAAGAAATTTATTTATTTTTCCTTAACCGCGTTAGCCAAATAAGGAAGAAAATAAATATTTAACGCGGATTTAAACCATGTAATGACGGCAGACAATTTTTAGCTAAGAATTAACACTTATCCAAAATAACAAAGGTCCTTTCCTTCTCTGAAATAGTCGTTCACGTTGCCTCTTCAATTTGAAATTCAATCTATCCCTAAAGATATGGCAACAATACAAATATCTTTCCCTGTCAGTGGCACAAGATTGAAAATTACTGTATAAGATCTCGAATACCTCTCTCTATCAGAAGCAAATATATGGTAACAGTAAATCAAGATTTAGAGATATCAGTGCAGAGGATCCAACGCTGGTTGGAATAAAATAATTCGAACTGCATAGATAAAAGCAGCCCCTTTCTTCATAGTGTGGACAACTCATTTTCTGCTATCCTCTTCTTCATGCAAATATCTTCTGCTACCCATTTTCTTCCAGCCTAAACTCCAGTGTATTCAAATAAAAAAACCAAAACAAAGTTTTAATGGCATAATGAAAAACATGCATTGCCTTTACTATCTTGAATAGTAACCTTGAATCCATTTTTCCAAGCACGCACCGCATTGTTCGCCAATATTGCTCCTCCATCAGTCCTGAAGCCACTCCTTCCCTCTCCCTTGAGTTAGCTGAACCAGTTAACAAACCCACCCCCCCCCCCCCCCCGGTAAAGTGTGAACCGCCAGAGAAGGAGCAGCAGTCGTCGCAACCACCGCCAGTCCGCTCTTGTCGTTGGCATCTCGTCTGAACCCGTCCATTTTCTCAACTTAGTTGCGTGAGTTTCCTCGCACCTTTTTCTTTGTTTTGCTGTGACAGTTCGCATGCATATAAGCTAAAGAATGTATATTTGCGGGCTGTTAAACTAAATTTGGTTAAAATCATCATGCTATCACCTTACCAGCTCAGCATGCGATCTATAGTTGGTTATAAACACCACTAATTTAGCTTTCATGTTTGTGCGAACCCAAGAAGCTGTCAATTTTGTTTTTTTATATATAAACCATGCTTTTAAGAGTGGTTGTGTATTATCGAGAACACATGCAAGCCTTAATACATAGTGTTGCGTAAATTTCCAGTCTTTTGTTGAAAATATAAAGATCATACCTTCCTGTTACAAACAAAGATGTATATAGCTGAGTGGTTTGTCAAGTGGCTTGTAATTGAGAGGTTACTAGTTCGAACCTGGCTGTAGCAAGTTAGTTTTGGTCAATTATTTTTGATTGAAACCGTTTGCATAATTTTTCACATAAAATTTAGTCCGCATTTCTAAATAAAAATCGTGCCTTTATTCTAGGTAACGAATTCCTCCTTGTAGTCGTTAGCATCATTATCGTGTCTTTTCTTGTTGCCACGGAAAGTGAGTTTTTCTCACTCATAGACTAACTGATTATTAAGTGAATTAAACACTTGATATGTTGAATGGAATGTTAGGGTGCTCTAGTTTTGTTTGCTTTGTGATTGTGCACGTGCAACACACGGTGTTATTTCATATGACACATATGGATGTATGCTTGCCATGCCATGTTATTTTCTCACCATGCAAGTTCCCTTTTTGATTAGAAACCATTTCGGGTTGAAATGATATATATACCCGTACCCCTTGTGTATTAGAATCAATTTGGGATGCGGGTTAAAATGACACATACTCGGGATTCGAATATTTTAAAGAATGGATTGAAATGATAAATATCTGTATCACTTGACCATAGGATAGTAAATTTTATACGGACACCATGGTCAATAAAATAGAGCATTTAAAAATATTTTACAAGTAGAAATTTTAATGAAATCCCTATATAGCATAAAGAAAAGTTTAAAAAGTAATTTTCTTCAATTATTTACTTGAATTTTTTATGAAATCCAATTTGTATTAAAATAAGTTTTAAAGAGGTTTTTGCAAGTAACATCTAAGTTTAATTTATTTAAATAAATTTTTTATAACTTTACGTTCATATAATGAATTTAATAATGTTACAATTTTTGAATTGAATGATATAATGTAAGGTATTTGCAAAGACTTAATAAATGTTTCCCAAACTTATTTTAGTATATGATTGGTTAATAAATTTTCGCCATGTAAATATAAGAAGGATATGTCAAATTGGAAAGTTTTAAGTTCAAATATAAAATAATATGATTTTCTATTTCATGATGAATACGAGTTTGGGTAACAAGCTAGAATTTAACAAATCATATTTGATTAACAGCTAATGGTAAAAGTTGTTTTGGGAATTTATTATATGAAATGGATATGTGAAACCAAAGGTAAACATTGGTTTGAAAATCGTTTTAACCATGAAGTATTGAAATTGAACCAAATAAATGGGAATTTGCTTAAATGTGAAATTTTGATAGGAAAAGAAATTATGAGATAGGGATTTGGATTGGTATTGGATCAACATTGTTTGAATACAATTTTAATTTGATAGTAGAATTTTTTTTCTTCCCATTACTTGATTTTGTAAATATTTTTCTATAAAATGGTTTGATTACTTTACTATATGAATTTTTAATACTTTCCCAACTATATATATACACACACACACAATATTTTCAATTCAATATACATATACTTCTCCAATTACATACGTTTATACATTACTTTCAATTTAATATACATATATTTTTCCAACTATACATATGTTTATACATTACTTTCAATATACATATACTATTTTCAAAACTTAACTTTCTAGATATATTTTAATTCGGATAAAAATCTATGTCCAATCCAGTCTAGTGAATCCAAAGGGGTGAAATAAAGGATTTCAAGCAATAAAATATTTCATGGAATTTGAAACTTAAAACCCATTGGTTGACAAAAAAATGGTGAACATTGGTTTTATGATCTTAAATCGAACAAATGACGAATGTTTTGAGTAATTGATTTTGGGGAAATACTTAAAGTAAATCGATTTGCGATACTTGAAATATGATTTCAAATATAATGGCCACGGTGTGAAAAAAATGTAAACGTTGGTTGTTAAAGAGACCGGAGTCGGTAAGTGGCTTACTCTCTGTTAGTGCCGATACTACTTTAACAACTGTATATGTAATGAATTATCCGGAACGACAACAGGATGACTTAGAGACGACTACTGGATCGAAGAAGACGAACGATGACGAAATAGCCTTGACCTTGGAGTCATAATTAAAATGACTAAAACAGGAGCTATACCGTGACTAATTGAGGTCGCACCTCATATCGGACACGCTTCTTCAATACCATCTCTATTACTATGTGATTGATTTGGGGTGCCCTTTTGATTTGAGAGTGCATTCCGAGGTGGGCGGTAGTGGCTGCTATGCGTTACTACTGGTCCGGGAGTGCAACTGGTAGAATCCTACCTTAGGTATTGCCTCGAGTGCCTTGTCATATTTATCCTATACGAGCCCCATACAATTTTGATTTAGTGTTGCTTTCTATGGAGTGCCCTTTGATAACACCAGTGTGGTGAATTTACGGTACTATATAGATTGTGATGCTTATAAACTGCATAAGGGTAATATGGTAATCCCTCTTACGCTATTTTCATTATATTTAGTTTACTGAATAGACAATACAATAATAGCATACTATTATATAGGTATTAGTTTCGCGGATCCATAGAGGATGGAAATTCCAAACAGCCTTTAAGTTATTGTACATTTCAAAGGACACTTCATTTGAGTTAATTCACTTATATGAGAATGTTAGCCCTGACTCATGTATTTTGTTTGTTTATTCCTTGCAAAATGCCCGGGTCAGACCGAGTATTTCAGTTGGAGATATATTTGTTAGAGCTTGAGATTCGTTGGAGATCCAGTTATCCATCTACTATGTCATATGCAGTTGTGCCCATCTCTGCTTATTGCCAGATGTTAGTATGATTCTGTGTTCATTATTCCACTGTATCTATATTTTTATGTACTTTGATATTTTGTAAGTTTAAAGATTTTATATAAATTTTACTTTCGCTGTGAGATACTCTGTTTTTTGTTCCTGTGATTCTGTGATGATTTGTATTTCAACTTCATAAGCAATAACAATCTGTCGTTTTGAACGGTTTGAGTTGGTTTAATTACCAACTTTAGGCGGTCAAAAAGCCAGGTCGTTACATCTGGTATCAAAGCTTCGGTTATCCAAAGCTTAGCTTATGAAGTTGAAACACTAATTAGAGATGGGGTCGTACCCTAGAATGAGTGAAATCAGCTCAGAATCATTCCGAGAGAGTGTATTTTTACATTAAAAATATTTTAAATGATTTCGAGGGATTTCAAAGGGGTTTTTCTATATATAAATAATTTAGAATTTTAGGCTTGTTTTAAAGATATATCCTTGTTTTAAACTCATTCCTTTGAACTCTTCGCTTGCTGGATCCTCCTTAAGTTAGGATTTTTCCTGAATCTAAGTCTCATTTCGTTTTGACCCATTTTAGAAACTTAGATTGGTCTTGTTTAGGCCCTGAATCTTCCTTAATTAATTTTACTTATCCTTGATGAACCCATCTATTTCGTCCGGTTGTTCAGCTCTTAGCTTATAATCCCACTTCGCTCGAATTAGATTAAACCTAGGTATGGGAATTTATAGTAAAACTTGAGTAAATAACTAAGTATTAGACACTTTGTTGTATTGAATAAGTTGAATTGAAAATTTAATAATAATGAGCTAGAAGTGAATTTGTAATACTATATTAAAAATAAAATTCAATGATTTAAGTATGAGAACTTGTAAATTTGAAAATAAAGACCTAAGATAAAAATAACTTATTTGAAAACACCAGTAAAGGGGGACAAAAGTTTATGGAATAAGTATAGTATAAATTAAAAGTTATAACTATAATTTGGTTTGGAAAAAAAGTAGTAGTTCGACTTTTCGAACTAAAATCATCTTGATAATTTGTATATATACATTTCACGGGTAAGTGAACAAACATTAGACTAGTATTAATATTTATATATTATAGGGTTTATAAGTAGGCAAACAATAAACTTAAGATTTTGGGAGCAACGCGTATTCGGGAAAAAGTAAAGCCCTATATAACATGTGCTAAGAATAATACTTTGCATGATTTCCATTATAAGTTTTAAGATTGTATAAGTAAATAAACGCTTACAACCGAGTATGTTATTTTGACATATATTTAGAAAATTTACATATAGAAATTGTTTGTTTTTTTAGAAGGAAAGTTTCAAACAGTTTGTGACGTCAAGGTTGGAATATCAGGTATACGGAGATTTTGGACATATGCCTAGCTAACGTATGTACTAAATTCTTCGGGTACTAGATAAATATAGATTCACACTGTAGTCACTTGAAAATGAACCTAATGGTTGTTGCAAGATCACCAGTGTTTATTTCCATGTTTCGAAAGTGACGAAAGTGTATAATTCTAGTCAAGATGTCGAAATTAATACTTAAAACCTCGTTTTGAAAGAATAACAAATTTTGGTTTTGATATTGCATTAGAATTGGAGATTGGTTTTAAATTAATAAATACAAATGGAATACCTATAAAGGTGTTTATGAAATTTTAAATTTTTTGTCTATATGAATACAGATATTTAGATAAGCATTTATATGTAAATTTATATACGCAAACCAATAAAATTTATGGAACTAAGAATTTAACATTAAGGAAAAGCTGATTTGCTAAGAAGTTATGTGTATCATTATATATTCTAAAATTAGGATTAGTATATGTTTAAAATTATGATCAGAGCTAAAGTTTCTAAGTGGGGAAGAAGACTATTTTACCTATTTGAAACTTTGTAAATAAATTGAAATATGAACGAATTAAATTTGACAAAGGCAATCAATTATGATGAATTGGATTTAGTGTATATAAATTTTACTCGGAAGGAAATTTTTGACAAGGGGAATAAATCGAGTACAAAGGAAAACAGAATATGTAAAATTACAAGATGAGAATTTAAAACAGATTGAATTATATGCCTTGTCAAAGAAACCAACAAGGATGAATGAATTGAATGGAAATTGCTTAATAAGTAATCACTGATGAAAAGAAAAATGAAAGTTTTAAACAAGAATTACTCAAGAGAAAATTTAATGAAATAATCGAGTATCCTATCATTGAATTCAAATTAGAACACTTTGATTTGATAACGGAACCTTAACGAATGAAACTAGGAAGGTTTTGAAATATAGAATCCAACCTATGCAGGAAAATTGGACTTTTGAAAATAGTAATTTTGAGGATTTGGTTCTAGAATTTTAAAATCAATGTTTTGGAATTAACCCATGAACAATACTAGATTGAAATATGTATACCCTAATCAGAGTTACGTAGCAGAAGCGTGATGATATTTTGAGAGATTTTCCCGAGTATAGGAAATGTGACCTTTTCAAATACGATTTAATATTTGTAATAAGAATGAATATAAGTCCTATATCTTGAAATTAGATATGTTTCGAAATAATGTTTGAAAAGGGAAAATATTCAGCTATATGAATTGTAAATGATTTATGAGATATGGATTGAAGGTCTTGAAAATTCAATATTATAGGAATATGAAATTTATTTGGAAATCTTGGAATTTGATATAAAAGAATATTGACATGACTTATAGGCAATAAATGATTTTCCTAAACCTTTAAAATTTGAAAAGATTACTTGAGCTAAAGGAACGGTAAAGAAATTTTTGCACTTCAAAATCTATAATTTATTTCTCTCCCTAACAAGTTTTAAAACTAAGTAAAGTATTTTTGATATTATATATGTCAATTTAAACCCATATGACACTTTCTTTTCGAGGACGAAAAGTGCTAAGTGGGGGAGGCTGTAACAAACCAGTAATTTCAGCATATTTTAAATTAAGATTTAACTTAGAATAAACATTATATTTGTAACTTTGTCTATTTTGAACAATATACATAAACCATTTTCGTGGATTTACAGACATTTCACAACGAGATCTACATTTCTAACCAATTTGAATCTTTAAAGTTAAAATGTCTCGGTTGTTTAAAATACGAATGCTATTGAAACAAGAGTTACTACCATTTTAATTTATTTCATAACTTTAATATTGATCTTGTAATTTGGTTTATAAAAGGAAAATATGCTTACACTTGAAGTCTAATTTAGAAATTGGACTGTTATTTATGTTGAACGGAATTTGAATATGCTTGTATATGGATTATTTTGTAAATTAAATTTTACATGAATGTTTTGCTAGTAATTTAGAAAAAAAAAACTTTTACTTTACTGATCAACTTTAAGTTACATGTATTCGGAAATCTAACTTTGAGTTGTATTTTAATTTAGAAAGAAATTTTTATCATTGGCAAATTTGATTTCAAAATTTTTTTTGAAGTTTAATATAGATATTGATAAATTTTGTTTGGAATAAACCGCTAAGTTTAAGTTATGTCAAGTTGGCACCTTTTATAATACAGTTGATGTAATAAAAACAGTGAATGAATTAATAATTTTTAAAGAAGAAAAAAAGGATGCATTTCTAATTTTAAAACTTTACAGGGAGAAATAAAATGAATAAGTCACTTTAGTGTTGGAAACAAATATTTATTTTAATTCAATTCCTAAAATTTAACGCTCTAGAAGTTCGACATTTCATGTTAATAATATTTGGCGTTGTATATACATAACGCGCGTAGTTGAAATGTGCGTAAAGAGGATTAACGTTTGTTAGCATGTTCACTACATTGTCTTTTCATGTCTATATGAATAAATAATAGACAGTAATAAATAAAAAGAAGAAAAGAAATTTAAAAAATTTTCCATAACCGCGTTGGCCAAATAAGGAAGAAAATAAATAGTTAATGCGAATTTAAACCATGTAATGACGGTAGACAATTTTCGGCCAAGAATTAATACTTATCCAAAATAAGAAAGGTCCTTTCCTTCTCTGAAATAGTCATTCACGTTGCCTCTTCAATTTTAAATTCAATATATCCCTAAAAATATGGCAATAGTACAAATATCTTTCCCTGTCAGTAGCACAATATTGGAAATTACTGTACAAGATCTCAAATACCTCTCTCCGTCAGAAACAAATATATGGTAACAGTAAATCAAGATTTAGAGAGATATCGGTGCAGAGAATCCAACGCTGGTTGGAATAAAATAATTCGAACTGCATAGATAAAAGCAGCCCCTTTCTACATCGCGTGGACAACTCATTTTCTGCTATCCTCTTCTTCACGCAAATATCTTCTGCTACCCATTTTCTTCCAGTCTAAACTTCACCGTATTCAGATAAAAAAAACCAAAACAAGGTTTTAATGGTAGAAGGAAAAACGTGCACTGCCTTTACCATCTTGAACAGTAACCTTGAATCCATTTTTCCAAGCACACACCGCACTGTTCCCCAATATTGTTTCTCCATTAGTCCTGAAGCAGCTCCTTCCCTCTCCCTTGAGTTAGTTGAACCAGTGAAAATAAAAACCCCAAAGTGTGAACTGCCAGAGAAGGAGCAACAGTCATCGCAACCACCGCCAGTCCGCTCCAGTCGTTAGCATATCGTCTGAACCCGTCTAGCTTCTCAACATAGTTGTGTGAGTTTCCTTGCACCTTTTTCTTTGTTTCGCTGTGACAGTTCACATGCATATAAGCTAAAGAATATGTAACGACACGCATTCTACGCATCGAAGGATCGTAGAATATTTATTTCTTTCTCATGCGAAGTCGTATATCCATGTAACTTTGGGAGACGACCATTGGGGTCATTTCCCATGTTCATGATTTTGGCCAATTTTTAAATGACCATTTTGCCCCTAGCTAATCTTGTTTAGGCCATAACTTTTGATTGGAAATGAGTTTTTACCTGAAATCACTTCCATTAGATCCGGATGATGGTTTACCTTTCCTTAGAGTGGTCACAAGTGAAAAACGGACTTACCGTTTGGGAGATATGGCTGAAATAAGGTTTAGCAGGTGAAAAACTGCTTAGCCGGGCCAAATGAGGTGATTAGTGAATGGGCTCATATAGGGTTATGAGGAGGCTAAAATGAGTTAGATTTTCATTCTATTTCAGTTTTCTAGCCGCCATTTACCTCTTAGAAACCCTAACAATGGCCTCCACCTTCTAATTTCATCCCAAATCACTCTCTAATCAAGGATTAAGCTTAGCAACATCAAATCAAGAAGAAATAGCACCATTTCAGAGTTAGATCTGCTGTTAGACGCTGGAGACCACTCCCAAATCAGCGGAGTTTTAGTTTTGATATTTTATTTGTGGCCAAGGTGAGTGATTAGCATTGTTTTTACACTAATTAAGGTTAATTAATGGTAACTAGTGATAATTAGTGAACTTATACATGATTAAATTCTGGAAAAATATTTATAAATTTCGAAATATTGTTTTAGGCCTCTGTTAGAAATTTGGGTTAATTTGGTTAAGTTTTGCTAACCCTATCACTAGTTATACTTAAACATGATTGAAGGGAAAACATGGGTTTTTGGGTATGTTTGATCTATATTATCATGATTGTTTGTTGTTTTGGTGTTTGTGGATGAATATACATGTTCCCATGACTATCTGGAATGTTTAGTAATTGTTTAGAACACTTAGAATGGTCGAAAACGCCGTCGTATGGCGTGAAAACAGTCGCTGGAAGTTGCAGGAAAAATATGCAGGAGCCAGACCGGATCGGATCGCCCCCTCTCCGACCCGACCCGCTCGTGATGATGGAGATCGACCCGACTGCTTGCATCTGAAGCTCTCTGACCGATCCTCTCGTGAATGGTGGCCCGACCCGATGGAAGCATCATTCTCGGAGCTGACCCGCCTGCACAGGCCAAGGGGAGTTTGACCCCGAACCGAAGTCTTATCCGACCTGACCCGAACCAGTGTGACACCACGACTCAGCTTGGAGAACCACGATCTGACCCGATGGAGGGAGCACGACCCGACCCGAATAGATTTGACGACCATGGACTGAACGAGAAGAAGAGAGTTGATCTGAATAAAAGCTTGTTCCGAACCGATCCGGAGAAGACCAAAACCCGAGATGCAAAGGTAGTCCAAATGGGAAGTTTGTACTCAGGATCTAGTTGGGAACCAATGAGTTAACTTCATGGTTGGACTTTGCTGTGGGACATGTGCTAAGGCTTTGTCGACATCCATAACTTTGATCCACCACCAAGACAGATGTTAGGCTACAGATCAGTGCAGTGGGGTAGTTATTACTTCATGGGGGAAGAGTGATCGTAGCAAGGCTATGAGCCAGTGCAGTGGGGCTGTTATGACTCCATGAGGCAGAGTGGACATAGCATGGGATTAGTGGATATGGATCAGTGCAGTGGAGCCATCATGACTCCATGGGGCAGAGTGATCATAGCAAGGATTTGGATGATCAAAGGAATGGATATCGCATGCTTTACACACTGAGTGAGAGATGTGAGGATGGTTGCTATGCTTGATTGTTTGCCATCATTATGACATGCACACCCCCTCCCCCGTATCTTTACACCATATGTTAGTGTCACCTTAGAGTATTGTATATCTTGTTGTGCTAACTCTTTGGCTGCAGGTCCAGGTTCAGGTATGGTTTAGTATACCTGTTATTGTTCTGTTTTGCTGCTTATCGCTCATACCAGACTTTTTTCTGACCTAGAGTTTAATGTCTCTTCTTATTACTCTGGGTTCTCTTAAACGAGAAGACTAGAGACAGGTCAGGTGCTTATTCATGGGTAGTTGTGCCGGAGACGAGCAGGAGGCTTCCACGTATGATATATATATATATTCTCCCTGTGTCGCTGTTGGTCACTACTTTGGGCATTAGTAGCGTACCTTTCTTATTTTGCTTTAGAGACGGTTTGAAAAGTTGTAATAATGATGATGTGGAACATAAGCTGTATTTTGGATTTTCCGCTACTATGATGGTTTAGTTTTCAGCTTATGCACTGTCTCGCCTATTTTATGTCAAGTATGTTATTATTATATTTTATTCCATGCAATGTGAGACATTCTACAGGTTCCTTGCTAGTTCAAATTCCCTTCTTTTCCTTTCTTTGGCAGCCATCCCATGCTGGTTGGAAATCGGCACAGCGCACTTTCATTGGAAATGTCGGCTGGTGCGGGGCAGGCCGTCACATTTGGTATCATAGCTCTAGGTTGCATAGTTAAACTAGGGAAGACATCAGAGAGAGATAGTACGTATATGATAGCGTGTATTTGTGATATTTTGGTTTTCAAAAGCTATATATATACTATTAGTATATTTAAGGATGAAGTCGCACTGCACTGGCACCACTAAAGAGATGGTTAATCGTTTTTCCCCTTACAGATTGAACGATGAGCTGATATACTAAGGGTACTGGTAGAGGAGCTAATAATGGGAATGCTCTTTATATGAGGACGATGTTCACAGACTTAATAAGAGAGATGCTTAGAAATGTGCAAGGAGCAGTTCCCAATGCTGCAAATGGTGGTGGTGCAGCGGTGCAGGCGCCTAGGGCCGATTTCGCCAAGCTATGCAAGGATTACACTAGTCTTGGTGGAAAGCATTTCCACGAAATGGAATTGGCTATAGAAGTTCAGGATTGGTTGGATAGTTGTGAGCGTATCTTCGAAGACTTGGGTATCGAGGATGCGATGAAGAGGAAGCTAGCATCTCGTCAGCTGCACGGACGGGCAATGAATTGGTGGAATGCTATTAAGGTAGCTACCCCTGAGGACCAAGTTACTTGGGATCAGTTCAGGACCCGCTTTAGCGATAAGTTCATCCCAGCTACCCAGAAGTCAGAATTGTTTAGGAAATTTCTAGAGCTTAAGCAGAATGGTAGGGCAGTCTCGGAGTATATTGCTGAGTTCGATACTTTATCGAAGTATGGATTATCTCTCATCGACACTCCCGAGAAGAAGAATGAGAAGTTCATAACAGGCTTAGATCAGTACTTGGGGGAAAGGCTTATAAACCATATTGATGAGATGTTTGAATCGATTGTGGGGAAAGCTTTGAGATCAAAGAGTCTGTACCCTAAGTCGAAGACTGAGGTCGCATCTGCAGAGGAGCCAAAACCGCAAGCAAACGGTGGAGGCAAGAATAATTACCAGAATAAGAGGAAGTAGAACCAAGCTAAGGATGGTCAGAAAAAGAGTAAGAAAGATGTTGGGTGCTTTAGCTGTGGCAAGAAGGGCCATTATGCTAAAGAATGTCGAGCAAAGCCAGCGGACAAGAAGTGCTTCAACTGCGGCCAAGTGGGACATCACAAGGATAAATGTTTGCAACCCCCTAAAGAGAAGCAGGCTGTGAAAGCATATGCTCTTACTGCTGTTACTTCTTCGTCGAATGCCCCAACTGCGGCGGAGAAAGGAAAGAATGTCGTCATTCAAGGTATGCTTTCTGTTTATGATGTTCCTGTTCGAGTATTGTTTGATACCGAGGCTTCCCGTTCCTTCATATCTAGTGACCTGGTAGATAGTTTGGGATTGGAACCCGAGATAGTCGATAGAACTTTAGCGGTGACGAACCCGATTGGTAGTTCAACTAGCCTTAGCATGATTAGTCATAATGTGGTCTTATCGAGTCATGGATGCATGTTTGTTTGTGATTGCTTTGTTTTGGGCTTTACTGGGTTTGGCATTATTTTGGGAGTCGATTGGCTCCAAAGGTACGGGGTGGTGGTAGACTGCGAGGGCTTTTTGGTGAAAGTTAGAGTGGATGATGGGTGGAGGGTAATATTTGGTGGTCTACCTAGTGATGCGGTAATGGCTAGTTTTCTAAATTTCCTCGACAAATGGCATGATGAGTTGTCAGATGTGCCCGAGGCTATCCAGTATCCGAACGTCTTCGAGGAAGTGACCGGACTTCCACTACACCGAGAGATTGAGTTTCGTATTGATTTAGTGAAAGATGCCAGGCCTATAGTGATGCCACTTCGTCGTATGACACCAAGGGAGCAGAGAGAGCTCGGGGTGCAAGTAAGCAATCTGTTGAAGAAGGGATTTATCAGAAGAAGTGTTTCTGAGTGGGAAGCACCAGTTGTGTTTGCTACCAAGGCAGATGGTTCCCTTCGATTGCGTGTGGATTACCGCGAGTTGAATAAGGTGACAAGGAAGAATAAGTATCCTCTACCGCGGATATATGATTTGTTTGATCAGTTGAGTGGTGCGATGTGTTCTCCCAGTTGGATCTCGCAACATATTTTCATCAGCTTAGGGTGGAAGCTGAGAGTATAGCTAAAACGGCATTTCGGACGTCGTCTAGATTCTATGAGTGGTTGGTCATGCCATTTGGACTGACCAATGCACCAGCATATTTTGTGGATCTTATGAATAGAGTATTCCAGGAACAATTGGATAAGTTTGTTCTTGTGTTCGTGGACGACATACTTGTCTACTCGAGGACAGAAGAAGAACACAAGGAACATTTGAAGATAGTGATGCAGGTGTTGAGAAAACACCAATTGAAAGCAAAGTTTTCTAAGTGTCACTTCTGGAGGAGGGAAGTGAGATTCTTAGGCCATGTTGTTTCAGAAAATGGTATTGTCGTAGACCCTGCAAAGGTGGCTCCGGTACAAGATTGGTCTACGCCCAAGAATGCAACAGACGTAAGAAGTTTCTTTGGATTAGATGGATATTATCGTAAGTTTATCCAAGACTTCTCCAAGATAGCGGCACTGTTGACTCAGTTGATCAAGAAAAATCAAACTTTTGTTTGGGACGAAAAGTGCGAGGGGCGAAAAGTGCGAGAATGCATTCAAGAGTCTAAAGGAAAAGTTGATATGTGCACCAGTGTTAGTCATTCCTAAAGGAATGAAGAGATGAGTGTATACACAGATGCCTGTAGTACCGGACTAGGTGTTGTATTGATGCAAGGAGTATCTTATGTTGGTCGGCAACTGAAACCTCATGAGAAAGGATGTCCAACCCATGATTTGGAATTGGCGGTGATCGTGTTCGCATTGAAGATGTGGAGACATTATCACTTGGGAGAAAGATTCGAGTTGTTTACCGATAATAAATCATTAAAGTATCTTTTCTCTCAGAAGGATCTAAATCTCCGACAGCAAAGATGGTTAGAATTCTTGGCTTCCTATGATTTCGATATCGCATATACACCAGGAAAAGGGAATGCGGTAGCTGATGCATTGAGTAGGAGACATGCCAATTTAGGGGCTATGTTTCTACAATGGAAGCAACTAGAGTACATCGCTGGGTATGGTTTCAGACCAAAGTGCGAATTGGATCCAGAAGTATTAGCAAGTTTGACGATCAGACCCACTTTGATTGAGCGGATTGGTTCCAGTCAGAGAGACGATCCTAACCTATTGAGAATCATCTCCAAGTTAGAGATGGGTATCGACGAGGAGATGAACAAGTATGCACTTGATCGAGATGGATGGCTTAGAAAGAATGGAAGACTAGTTGTGCCCAATGTCAATGGATTGAGAGATGAAGTGCTTAGAGAATGTCATCACTCGAAACTGACCATCCATCCCAGTGGTAACAAAATAAATCGAGACATGAAGCAGACTTACTACTGGGAAGGGATGAAAAGAGATGTTGGGAAGTTTATATCCAAATGCATGAATTGCCAGCTAGTTAAAGCTGAGCAAAAGAAGCCTAGTGGTTTGTTGCAACCATTCGAAGTTCCATAATGGAAATAGGAACAAGTCTCAATGGATTTCATTGATGGGTTACCAAGGACTAGATCGGGCCATGATAGCATTTGGGTGATTGTGGACCGATTGACTAAGAGTGCAAGGTTTATACCCGTCAAGTCGAATAGAACAACAGCTAAGTTAGCAGAACTGTATATGAAGTGGGTAGTGAAATTTCATGGAGTACCTAAAAGAATTGTGAGTGACCGAGACCCGTTGTTTACTAGTGGGTTTTGGAAGAGCTTACAAGAGGCTCTAGGGTCAGAATTATATCTCAGTACCGCGTACCATCCTCAAACCGACGGTCAGACAGAGAGGGTGAATCGAGTATTAGAAGATCTCTTGAGAGATTGCATATTGGATTTTGGTGGAACATGGGATGACCATTTGCATCTAGTAGAGTTTGCATATAATAATAGTTATCATTCCAGTATTGGTATGGCTCCATATGAGGATTTGTATGGAAGACCGTGTAACTCACTGTCATGTTGGTTAGAAACCAGTGAGAAATTTGTGCTTGGGCCAGATGTGATAAGAGAAACCTCAGATAAGATCAAGGTTATCCGACAACGAATGAAGGCTGTCCAAGATAGGCAGAAGAGTTATGCTGATAAGAGGAGGAGAAATTGAAAATTCTCCATTGGCGACTTGGTGTTTGTCAAGATTTCTCTGTTAAAGAGCGTGATTCGATTTGGTAGGAGAGGTAAGTTAACATCAAGATTTTTCGGTCCATTCCCAGTTCTCGAGCAAGTTGGGAATTTGGCATATAAAGTTGAATTACCAGAGAAGATGGCAGGAGTTCATAACGTTTTTCATGTTTCCCAGTTAAGGAAATTCGTGCACGACCCCGATATGACTATTTCACCTGATCAGTTGGATGATATCGAAGTAGAACCCGAGGCAGTTGGGAACCGCAAGCCGATTCGTATTGTCGAGCACGATATGAAGCAACTTCGAAGGAAAGCGGTGGGTCTAGTCAAAGTTCAGTGGGGCGAGGATGAGAATGATTGTACTTGGGAGACAGAGGAGAGCATTAGGAAGACGTATCCAGAACTCTTTGCCTGGTGAGATTATAATTGCAATTTAGTTTTCTGCACGCTAGGATAGACTTGTTTGTTGTTTTGTATGTTTGATTGTTGTGAATGGTTGGTAGGCATGCGGGATCCTGTGCTTGTTTCTTAGTTAAGGAATATCAGGGGCGAAATTTCTCAAGGGGAGAATGTAACGACCCGCATTCTACGCATCGAAGGATCGTAGAATATTTATTTCTTTCTCATGCGAAGTCGTATAGCCATGTAACTTTGGGAGACGACTATTGGGGTCATTTCCCAAGTTCATGATTTTTCCCAATTTTTAAATGACCGTTTTGTCCCTAGTTGATCTTGTTTTGCCCATAACTTTTGATTGGTAAGGAGTTTTGAACTGAAACCACTTCCATTAGATCCGGATGATGGTTTACCTTTCCTTAGAGTGGTCACATGCGAAAAACAGACTTACCGTTTGGGAGATATGGCTAAAATAAGGTTTAGAAGGTGAAAAACTGCTTAACCGAGCCAAATGAGGTGATTAGTGAATGGACCCATAACCCATTTCGAGATTAGGGTTATGGGGAGGCTGAAATGAGTTAGGTTTTCATACTATTTCAATTTTCTAGCCACCATTTACCTCTTAGAAACCCTAACAGTGACCTCCACCTTCTAATTTCATCCTAAATCGCTTTATAATCAAGGATTAAGCTTAGCAACATCAAATCAAGGAGAAATAGCACCATTTCAGAGTTAGAGCTGCTGTTAGACACTGGAGATCACCCCAAATCAGCGGAGTTTCAGTTTTGATATTTTATTTGTGGCCAAGGTGAGTGATTAGCATTGTTTTTACACTAATTAAGGTTAATTAAGGGTAACTAGTGATAATTAGTAACTTATACATGATTAAATTCTGGAAAAATATTTATAAATTTCGAAATATTGTTTTAGGCCTCTGTTAGAAATTTGGGTTAATTTGGTTAAGTTTTGCTAACCCTATCACTAGTTCTACTTAAACATGATTGAAGGGAAAACATGGGTTTTTGGGTATGTTTGATCTATATTATCATGATTGTTTGTTGTTTTGGTGTTTGTGGATGAATATACATGTTCCTATGACTATCTAGAATGTTTAGTAATTGTTTAGAACACTTAGAATGGTCGAAAACGCCGTCGTATGGCGTGAAAACAGTCGCTGGAAGTTGCAGGAAAAATATGCAGGAGTCAGACCGGATCAGATCGCCCCCTCTCCGACCCGACCCGCTCGTGATGATGGAGACCGACCCGACTTCTTGCACCTGAAGCTCTTTGTCTGATCCTCTTGTTAATGGTGGCACGACCCGACCCGGAAGAAGCATCATTCTCGGAGCCGACCCGCCTGCACAGGCCAAGGGGAGTTTGACCCCGAACCGGAGTCCTATACGATCCGACCCGAACCAATGTGACACCACGACCCAGCTTGGAGCACCACGATCTGAACCAATGGAGGGAGCACGACCCGACCCGAACAGAGTTGATGACCATGGACTGAACGAGAAGAAGAGAGTCGATTTGAATAGAAGCTTGTTCTGAACCGATCCGGAGAAGACCAAAACCTGAGATGCAAAGGTAGTCCAAATGGGAAGTTTGTACTCAGGATTCAGTTGGGAACCAATGACTTAACTTCATGGTTGGACTTTGTTGCGGGACGTGTGCTAAGGGGTTGTCGACGTCCATAACTTTGATCCACCACCAAGACAGATGTTAGGCTACGGATCAGTGCACTGGGGTAGTTATTACTTCATGGGGCAGAGTGATCGTAGCAAGGCTATGAGCCAGTGCAGTGGGGTTGTTAAGACTCCATGGGGCAGAGTGGACATAGCAAGGGATTAGTGGCTATGGATCAGTGCAGTGGAGCCATCATGACTCCATGGGGCAGAGTGATCATAGCAAGGAATTGGGTGATCCAAGCGGTGGATATCGTATGCTTTACGCACTGAGTGAGAGATGTGAGGATGGTTACTATGCTTGATTGTTTGCCATCATTATGACATGCACACCCCCTCCCCCGTATCTTTACACCATATGTTAGTGTCACCTTAGAGTATTGTACATCTTGTTGTGCTAACTCTTTGGTTGCAGGTCCAGGCTCAGGTATGGTTTAGTATACCTGTTATTGTTCTGTTTTGCTGCTTATCGCTCATACCAGACTTTTGTCTGACCCAGAGTTTTATGTCTCTTCTTATTACTCTGGGTGCTCTTAAACGGGCAGACTAGAGACAGGTCATGTGATTATGCACGGGTAGCTATGCCGGAGACGAGCAGGAGGCTTCCATGTATGATATATATATATATATATATTTATATATATATATATATATTCTCCCTGTGTCACTGCCGGTCACTACTTTGGGCATTAGTAGTGTACCTTTCTTATTTCGCTTTAGAGATAGTTTGAAAAGTTGTAATAATGATGATGTGGAACATAAGCTGTATTTTGGATTTTCCGCTGCTATGATGGTTTAGTTTTCAGCTTATGCACTGTCTCGCCTGTTTTATGTCAAGTATGTTATTATTATATTTTATTCCATGCGCTGTGAGACATTCTATAGGTTCCTTGCTAGTTCAAATTCCCTTATTTTCCTTTCTTTGGAGACCATCCCGTGCTGGTTGGACATCGACACAGTGCACTTTCATTGGAAATGTCGGCTGGTGCGGGGCGGGCCATCACAGAATATATATGTGTGGACTGTTAAACTAAATTTGTGTAAAATCATCATGCTATCACCTTACCACCTCAGCATGCAATTTATAGTTGGTTGTAAACATCACTAATTTTTCTTGCATGTTGTGTGAACCCAAGAAGCTATCAATTTCGTTTTTTTTTATATGCACCATGCTGTTAAGAGCGGTTGTGTATTGTCAAGAACACATGCAAGCCTTAATACATGGTGTTGTGTAAATTTCCAGTCTTTTATTGAAAATATAACGATCATAACTTCTTGTTATAAACAAAGATGTATATAGCTGAGTGGTTTGACAAGTGGCTTGTAACTGATAGGTTACTAGTTCAAATCCAGTTGTAGCAAGTTAGTTTTGGTAATTTATTTTTTATTGAAACCATTTGCATAATTTTTCGCATAAAATTTAGTCCGCATTTCTAAATAAAAATCGTGCCTTAGTTCTAGGTAACGAATTCCTCCTTGTAGTCGTTAGCATCATTATCATGTCTTCTCTTGTTGCCACGGAAGGTGATTTTTTTCACTCACAGACTAACCGATTATTAAGTGAATTAAACACTTGAGATGTTGAATGGAATGTTAGGGTGCTCTAGTTTTGTTTGCTTTGTGATTGTGTACATTCGACACACACTGTTATTCCATATAACACATATGGATGTATGCTTGCCATGCCATGTTATTTTCTCGCCATGCAAGTTCCTTTTTGATTAGAAACCATTTCGGGTTGAAATGATACATACCCGAACCCATTGTGTATTCGAATCGATTTGGGATGCAGGTTGAAATGATACATACCCGGGATTCGAATATTTTAAAGAACGGATTGAAATGATAAATATCTGTATCACTTGACCATATGATAGTAAATTTTATACGGACACCATGGTCAATAAAATATAGTATTTAAAAATATTTTATAAATTTTATAAGTTGAAATTTTAATGAAATCCCTATATGGCATAAAGAAATGTTTTAAAAAGTAATTTTGTACAATTATTTACTTGAAATTTTTATGAAATCCAATTTGTATTAAAATAAGTTTTAAAGAGGTTTTTGCAAGTAACACCTAAGTTTAATTTATTTAAATAAATTCTTTATAACTTTACATTCATATAATCAAATTTAATAATGTGAATTTTTTTGAATTGAATGATATAATGTAAGGTATTTGCAAAGACTTGATAAATGTTTCCCAAACTTATTTTGGTATATGATTGGTTAATAAATTTTCGCTATATAAATATAAGAAGGATTTGTCAAAATGGAAATTTTAAGTTCAAATATAAAAGAATATGATTTTCTAAATCATGATGAATACGAGTTTAGGTAACAAGATAGAATTTAACCAATCATATTTGATTAACAGCTAACAGTAAAAGTTATTTTGGGAATTTATTATATGAAATGGATATGTTAAACCCATGGTAAACATTGGTTTGAAAATCGTTTTAACCATGAAGTATTGAAATTGAACCAAATAAATGGGAATTTGCTTAAATGTGAAATTTTGATGGGAAAAGAAATTATGAGACATGGATTTGGATTTGGGTTAGATCAACATTATTTGAATAGAATTTTTCATAAAAGATTTTTCTCCCCATTACTTGATTTTGTAAATATTTTTCTATAAAATGGTTTGATTACATTACTATTTGAATTTTTAATACTTTCCTAACTATATATATTTATACAATATTTTCAATTCAATATACATATACTTTTCCAATTATATATGTTTATACAATACTTTCAATTTAATATACATATATTTTTCCAACTATACATATGTTCACACATTACTTTCAATATATATATGTATATACTATTTTCAAAACTTAACTTTCTAAATATATTTTAATTCAGATAAAAATCTATGTCCAATCCAGTCTAGTGAATCCAAAGGGGTGAAATAAAGGATATCAAGCAATAACAATATTCCATGGAATTTGAAACTTAAAACCCAATGGTTGACATAGAAATGGTGAATATTGGTTTTATGATCTTAAATCGAACCAATGATGAATGTTTTGAGTAATTGATTTTGGGGCAATACTTGAAGTAAATTGATTTGCTTTACTTGAAATGTGATTTCAAATATAGTGGCCATGGTGTGAAAAAAATGTAAACGTTGGTTGTTAAGAAGATCGGAGTCGGTAAGTGGCATACTCTCTGTCAGTGTCAATACCACGTTAACAACTGTATACGTAATGGAGTATCCGGAACGACAGCAGGATGACTTGGAGACGACTACTGGATCGAAGAAGACGAACGATGACAAAATGGCCTTGACCTTCGGGTCATAATTAAAATGACTAAAACAGGAGCTATACCGTGACTAATTGAGGTCGCAACTCATATTGGGCACGCTTCTTCGATACCATCTCTATTACTACGTGATTAATTTGGGGTGCCTTTTTGATTTGGGAGTGTGTTCCGAGGTGGGCGGTAGTGGCTGCTATGCGTTACCACCGGTTCGGGAGTGCAACTGGTAGAATCCTACCTTGGGTATTGCCTCAAGTGGCTTGTCATATTTATCCTATACGAGCCCCATATGATTTTGATTTAGTGTTTCTTTCTATGGAGTACCCTCTGATAACACTAGTGCAGTGAATTTATGATACTGTATAGACTGTGATGCGTATAAACTGCGTAAGGGTAATATAGTAATCCCGCTTACGCTATTTTCATTATATTTACTTTACTGAATAGACATTACATTAATAGCGTACTATTATATAGATATTAGTTTTGCAGATCCTTAGAGGATGGAAATCCCAAACATCCTTTAAGTTATTATACATTTTAGTGGACACTTCATTTGAGTTAATTCACTTGTATGAGACTGTTAGTCCTGACCCGTATATTTTATTTGTTCATTCCTTGCAAAATGCCCGGGTCAGACCGAGTATTTCAGTTGGAGATATATCTGTTAGAGCTTGAGATTCGTTGGAGATCCAGCTATCCATTTACTATGTCATATGCAGTTGTGCTCATCTCTGCTTATTGCCAGATATTAGTATGATTCTATGTTCATTCTTCCGCTGTATCTATATTTTTCTGTACTCTGATATTTTGTAAGTTTAAAGATTTTGTATAAATTTTACTTTCGCTGTGAGATACTCTGTGTTTTGTTCCTGTGATTCTGTGATGATTTGTATTTCGACTTCATAAGCAATAACAATCTGTCGTTTTGAACGGTTTGAGTTGGTTTAATTACCGACTTGAGGCGGTCAAAAAGGCAGGTCGTTACAGACATTTACTTTAAAAACTGAAAATATGATAGTTGTGTGTCGACATCCGTACATATATATATGTTGACATATGTGTTTGAAAATTTGAAATTTGAATATTTTTTTCAAGTGTTATATATATAATCAGTAAATTTTTGAATTAAAACATAGTGATATAAATAAGTATTGTAAAGTAGAAAATCTTATAAAATCATAAATATAAACTATATAAACATATTTATCAAATTATAAAGTTTAAAACTATATAAATATAGAAGTATAAAAGCATAAAATTATATAAATATATATATACACTTATAAACTTTACAACTCAAGTTTAAAATCAAAAGTAAGACAGAAAAACTTAATTAAAAATTAGAATTAGAATTTTGAAGATAGAATTTGAAATTTGAAAATCAGAATTTGAATTTGAACTTGGAGTGTTATTCAGAGTTTTATATATAAACTAGACTCTATTACTATATATATTATGAACTATTGAACTCTTGATTTCTCATGAGTCATGAATCTTCTCTGGATTCTGAATCTTTTGAAACTCTAAAACTGTACAGTCTTCAGTATTAATCATGTATATAACTCCTACATATATGTGTATATATATTCTGGTATATATTTTATAATCAATTAATATTTAAATAAGGCTGTTGTTATCAAAACTTTTGATAATGACAACCTTAGTTTATAAAATATTCATACATGTTCGTACATGTTGATGCTGATCCTTCTAATACTCCACCTGTCATTATGAATCCAATATATTCTACTTAAACTAAGTCTATATTTTATAATTTCTCCCCCTTTGGCATTATCAAAAAGAAATTCTAAAAATACTCCCCCTAAATCCTATACTTATCTATATCATATTATTATTATATACTAAAGTAATAAGATATATATGTATACTTAATGTATATTACTCCCCCTAAATTTGTGCCTATATAACAAACTAATGAAATACTTATAAAGCATACATTATATTAAACATTGTTTTTTAATATAAGCGATACACACGAAAGCAATTTACACGAATTACTATACACGTGGTTCATCGAATAAACGAAAAGAAACCTAAATTATATTTGTTCTTAACGATAGGAGACTTATGGGTTGGACAATTTGGGTAATGGAGACAAAATTTCCTATTTCGTTCAATTATATTTCAATGTTGATTGAATAAGACTTCACCAATGCATACAACTTGATCGTCCTCGTCCGTGACTTCTTGTTGTACCTCTTCTGGTTCCTCTTCTTCCATCATTTCTTCCTCCTTCTCTTCTTCCTCTATTTCTTCTTCCATTGCTTAATTATCATCTTCGATGATGATTGGATTCGCTTGATTATCCATTACAAATTTATGAAGGTTCCCCATCATCTTTCCTTGTCTAATTTGCTTTTGACTTATACGAATTTGGAGCACTTGAATCTCAACAAGCGTTTGAGGAGTATATTCCATTTTCTCTTCCATTTTGATTACACGAGAGAGGGTAGAACGTTGGAATGGACCTTTGGATGGTCCAGCGGATGATTCGGGGTTAATTTGGTTGTTATAATTGGTGGAGGCCATGATTTATTTTGTTTTTGAGTTTTTACAGAAGTGAAATAAGATAATGAAAAAGAAAGTTTGAAGTGGAGAGTTTAAATGGTTATTGAAACTAACTTTTGGTGGGAATTAATTTTAAAAATCTGGTATTATATGTCAACGTAGTGATATATGTATGTCGACGTGCTTATGTTTTTTATTTTATTTTTCTGATTTTTAATGTTATTCTTATATATATTAATATATTTAATTATGATAATTCACTTAATGAAAAAATACCTAATTCTCTTCTCAATTTAGTAAACATTGCTTCATTTAGTGGTTTTGATAATATATATTTGTTATTTGTTTATCTGTTTCTATAAACTCGAGTGAAATTTTCTCTTTACTTACGTTATCTCTTAGAAAATGATGTTGTATATCAAAACGTTTAGTTCTTGAGTGATGAGTTGAGTTTTTAGAAATATTTGTAGCACTCGTATTATCGTAGTATATTGGTGATTTATTTATTGTTAATCCAAAATCATTTAGAGACTGTTGTATACATATTACTTGCGAACAGGCCAAAGCGGCAGAGATATATTCTGCTTTAGTTGTTGACAAAGATACGGTATTTTCTTTTTACTAAACCACGAGACAAGTGAATGTCCTAAGAAATGACATGTTCCACTAGTGCTTTTAAGATCGGATTTACATCCCGCATAATCAACATCACAATAAGAAATTAAATCAAATGAATCGTCCTTAGGATAAAATAATCCAAAGCCTGATGTATGTTTTACATCTCTTAGAATATATTTTACGGCTTTTAAATGTGTTTCCTTAGGTTGCGATTGATATCTTGCACAGAGACATACACTATGCATTATATCTGGTCTACTAGATATTATATATAATAGCGATCATATCATTCCTCTATATAATTTTTGATCAACGTCTTTTGATATATCATCTTTACTTAAGGCTATATTAGTTGTCATTGGTGTTGGTCTCCCATTTGTTGTTAAATTATATTTACTAATGAAATATCTTGCATATTTTTCTTCATTAATAAATATTCCATTCTTTAATTGACGAATTTGTAAGCCTAAGAAGAATGTTGGTTCTCCCGTATGACTCATCTCAAATTCTTGGGTCACAATATCTGAAAATTCTTTATTCGTCTTATTTTTATCGATCCAAAAATTATATCATCAACATATATTTGCACTAATTGTATATCATTATTATTCCTTTTAATAAACATGGTGTTATCTAGTTTTCCTATTTCAAAGTTGGATTGTAATAAGTAAATTCTTAATCTATCATACCAATCCCAAGGAGCCTATTTTAATCCATATAACGCTTTCTTTAACTTATATACGTGTTTTGGTAATTTTTTATCTTCAAAAAGAGATGGTTTCTCTACATATACGTCTTCTTTAACATATCCGTTTAGAAAAGCACTTTTAATATCCATTTGATATAATTTGAAATTATTATGGTTTGCAAAGGCTAGTAATATTCTAATCGCTTCTAATCTAGCTAAGAGGGAAACGTTTCATCGTAATTTATTCCTTCTTCTTGAGTATAACCTTGTGCTACTAATCGTTCCTTATTTCTTACGACTTGACCATTTTCATTCATTTTATTCTTATAAACCCATTTAATTCCTATTATTGTTTTATCCTCTGGTCTAGGAATAAGTTCCCATACAACATTCTTACTAAACTGATACAATTCTTCTTGCATGGCAAGGATCCATGAATCATCGGACGATGCTTCCTTTGGATTCTTAGGTTCAATAGTTGAAATAAATGCCTGATTTCTCATATTATTTAATTGATTACAAGTCCTAACGATGGATTCAGTATCTCCTAAGATATTTTCTACAGGCTGGTCTCTTAGTAATTTAATTCTTTTATTTGGTTGACTATCTTCATAATTTGTTTCATTAACTTCATTTTCACATCCATCTTTGTTTCGTTGTGTTATACTTTTAAAATTTTCTTCAAAGCATACGTTTAAGGTTTCTTCTATAATATTGGTTCTTGAATTAAAAACTCTATATGCCTTACTTCTCTCTGAATATCCAATAAATATTCCTTTATCGGATTTCGAATCAAATTTATCTAAATTTTCTTTAGTATTAAGTATAAAACATTTACTTCCAAATATTTTAAAATATGGTACTTTTGGTTTCTTATTATACAAAAGTTCATATGGTGTTTTATGAGTTATGGGTTTGATTGAAATTCTATTTAAAATATAACAAGTCATTGCTACTGCCTGAGCCCAAAAATTTCTTGGTACATTACTATCAGATAACATAGTTCTCGCACACTCTTGTATCTTCCTATTTTTACGTTCAACTACTCCGGTTTGTTGGGGGGTTCTAGGGACAGAAAAATTATGGGTTATTCCCTTTTTATTACAAAATTTTTAAATATTTTCTTTTTCAAATTCTCCACCATGGTCACTACGTATTGTTTTGATTTTTAGTGATGATAAGTTTTGAATTCTTTTAGCAAAAAATTTAAATTGATCAAAAGCATCACTTTTATTTTTAAGAAACAAAGTCCAAGTAAATATAGAAAAATTGTCGACTATTACGTAAACATATTTATTGTGGTTTATCGACTAGGTTTGAAATAGACAAAATAAATCCATTGGAATTAACTCTAACGGTTTCAAGGTTGTAATTTTCTCTTTTGATTTAAATGAACTTCTTTTTAATTTCCCGAACTGACAAGCGTTGCATAAACTATTTACTTTAAACTTCATTTTGGTTAATCTCCTAATTGAATCTAATTTAGAAATCCGAGAGATGTGTTTGAAGTTTATATAATTGAATCTCTTATGCTAGATCCAAGGGTCACTTGTATTGGCCATAAGACATAGACTATCGTTGGAGGTTTTCATACTCAATATACTGATATTTTTCTTTCTATCTCCTATGAATATTATTTTTGAATTCCTATCTTCTATAAAACATTTATCTTTTTCAAAGTTCATTTTATAGCCCTTATCGCAAAGTTGCCTTATACTTAGCAAATTATGTTTTAGATTCTTAACTAATAAAACATCAAAAATAGTTGGAGTTTTAGAATTACCGACATTGTCGATCCAAATAATATATCCTTTAGAGTTATCTCTGAAGTTAACCATTCCATTGTAACGACCCGCATTCTACGCATCGTAGGATCATAGAATATTTATTTCTTTCACATATGAAGTCGTATGGTCATGTAACTTTGGGAGACGACTAATGGGGTCATTTCCCATGTTCATGATTTTTGTCGATTTTTAAATGACCATTTTACCCCTAGTTGGTACTGTTTTGGCCATAACTTTTGACTGGAAAGGAATTTTGACCTAAAACCACTTCCATTGGCTTCGGATGATGGTTTACAATTCCGTAGAGTGGTCAAATTAGCCAAACGGACTCACCGTTTGGGAGATATGGCTGAAACAAGTTTCAGATGGTGAAAAACAGCTTAATTGGGCTTAACCGGGTAATTAGCAGCTAGGCCCAAAGGGGATTTCGGGATTGGAGATGTATAGGGGCTGATTAGGGTTAGAAAACATTTCTTTCAGCCGCCACTTTCATTCTTGGAACCCTAGCAATGACCTCCAACACCCAAATCCCCTTCTAATCACTTTCTAATCAAGTTTTGGCCTAATCTACATCAAATCAAAGAAGATCTTCACCAAATCAGTATTAGAGTTGCTGTTAGACATCAGTATTCACCCAAATCAGCGAGGTTTCAGTTCTGAAAATTTTATTTGTGGCCAAGGTGAGTGATTTGCATAAGTTTTGCACTAATTACGGTTAATTAAGGGTAATTAGTGAAGATTAGCGAATTTATACATTAATAAATTCTGGAAAAATGTTTAGAAATTCTTAAATAATAATTTATGCCTCTGTTAGAAATTTGGTTTGATTTGGTTAAGTTTTGTTAACCCTATGATTAGTTTTGCTTAAATATACTTAAGGGAAATATGGGATTTTGGGTATGTTTGATCCATTTTACATACTATAGTTATTGTTTTGATGTTTGTGGTTGATATTACATTTTGCTATGACTGTATGACATGATTTACGATTGTCTAGAAGTGTTAGATTGGTCGAAAACGCCATCGAACGGCGTAAACAGTCGCTGGAATGAGTTGCAGGAATTTGGCCGATTCGGACCGCATATGGAGGGAGGAGCCCGAACCGAACCGACCAGGAGACCTCCCCACGAACTGATGTTCTAGAGTCATGTAGCCTCACGAGATGAACGGAAGGGGCATATCCGAACCGAACCGACCTGGTGCTATAGAGCTAGAATTCCGAGCCGACCCGATGGAGAAGCTTGAGAGACCCGACCCGATCCGATTGCTTGGGAAGAAGGACCGAACCAGAGGAGTTTTCCATGAAGCCAGGAGGTGTGGACTCCGATCCGAACCGCTGGAGGAAGATCACCCCGATCCGAACCGAAGTAGAGAGGAAGGTTGAGCTGGAGATTCCGAACCGATCCGATTGCTTAGGGAGGAGTATTCCGATCCGAACCGAGGAGCTTATGACCACGACCTGAAGTAAAGTAAGGTGGAGAAATGAAGACCGGTCCGGAGAAGAAGGTGATGACCAGAACCCGAGATGCAAAGGAAGTCCAAATGAGGAGCTTTGACTCAGGATCCAGTTGGGAACCAATGAGTGAGCTTCATGATTGGGCTTTGCTGCGGGACGTGTGCAAAGGGGTTGTCGATGTCTGTAGCTTTGAATCACTATGTGTAGGGAGGACGTGAACGGATTCAGGGCCACAGTAGCCTAGGTACGACTAAAGGGGGTATAGACCAATGAAGTGGGGTCATTTGTAAAGATTTGGTCATGACTCCATGTGGTAAGCTTGGTTGTACCAGTAGTTGTACAAGTCGAACTCCGTCACTACTTCGATGGGTCTAGTGATTGATAGTGGTGGACATCGTATACTTTACGCACTGAGTGAGAGATGTGAGGATGGTTGCTATGGTTGATTTGTTTTCCCATCATTATGACATGCACACCCCCACCCCGTACTCTTTACACCATCTGTTTAGTGGCACCTTAGAGTATTGTACGGTATGTAGTGCTAACTCTTTGGTTGTAGGTCCAGGTTCAGGTATGGTTTAGTATACCTGTTATTGTTCTGTTTAGATGCTTATCGCTCATACCAGACTTTTTGTCTGACCCAGAGTTTTATGTCTCTTCTTATTACTTTGGGTGCTCACACGAGCAGACTAGAGACAGGTTAGCTGGTGATGCGCGAGTAGCTGATTCGGAGGCGAGCAGGAGGCTTCCACGTATGATACATATAGTATTCTCCCTATGCTGTTGAAGATCACTGCTTGGGCATTAGTAGTGCATCTTCTACTTTAGCTTTCTTTTGCTTTAGAGACAGTTTAAAGTTGTAATAATCATGTTGGATCATAAGCTGTATTTGGATTTCCGCTGCTCTGATGATGATGTTGATGTTGGTTTTAGTTATCAGCTTATGCACTGTCTCACCTGTTTTATGTCAAGTATGTTATTATTATATTTTGTTCCATGTGCTGTGAGACATTCTACAGGTTCCTCGTTAGTTAATCCTCTTCTTTCCTTTCTTTGACGACCATTCCGTGCTATTCGAGTATGTGTACAGCGCATCTTCAGAGGAAATGCAGGCTGGTACGAGGCGGGCCGTCACACTTGGTATCAGAGCTCTGGGTTGCGTAGTTAACCTAGGGAAGTTATCAGGGAGAAATAGTATACGTATATGAGAGCGCGTATTTGTGATTACTTTGGTTTTCAAAAGCTATATATATATGTACTATTAGTAGTATAAGGATGAAGTCGCACTGCACTAGCACCACTATGGAGATGGTTAATCGTTTTCTCTTTACAGATTGAACGGTGAGCCGATACGTAAGAGGTGCCGGTAGAGGAGCCAATAATGGGAATGCTGCTGACATGAGGACGATGTTTACTGACCTCATGAGAGAGATGCTTAGGGACATGCAGAGGGCAGCTCCCAATGGTGAAAATGGTGGTGGTCCACTAGTGCAGGCGCCTAGGGTCGATTTCGCCAAGCTGAATAAGGATTATACTAGTCTTGGTGGGAAGCCGTTCCACGGAACGGAGTCGGCTACGGATGTTCAAGATTGGTTGGATAGTTGCGAACGTATCTTCGAGGATTTGGGTATCGAGGATGCGATGAAGAGAAAGCTAGCGTCCCGTCAGCTGCAAGGGCGGGCAATGAATTGGTGGAATGCTATAAAGGCAGCTACTCCCGAGGATCAGATTACTTGGGAGCAGTTTATGGTTCGCTTTAGCGAGAAGTTCATTCCAGCTGCTCAGAAGTCAGTGTTGTTTAAGAAATTCTTGGAGCTCAAGCAGAATGGCAGAGTTGCCTCGGAGTATATTGCTGAATTCGACACTTTGTCGAAGTATGGGTTATCTCTTATTGATACTGCCGAGAAGAAGAATGAGAAATTCATAACTGGTTTGGATCAGTACTTGGGGGAAAGTCTTATTAACCATATCGATGAGACATTTGAATCGATTGTGGGGAAAGCATTAAGATCAGAAAGTCTATACCCTAAGCCGAAGACGGAGGTTGCATCTGCAGAGGAGCCAAAGCTACAAGCAAGTGGTGGAGGCAAGGGTGGTTCGCAGAATAAGAGAAAGCAGAATCAGACTAAGGATGGCCAGAAGAAAAAGAATAAGCAAGATGTTGAGTGCTTCAGCTGTGGTAAGAAGGGCCATTATGCTAGTAATTGTCGGGCCAAGCCAGCGGATAGGAAGTGCTTCAACTGTGGCCAAATGGGACATCACAAGGACAAGTGTCCGCAACCCCCTGAAGAAAAGCAAATGGTGAAAGCATATGCCCTTAATGCTATTCCTTCTTCGTCGAATGCCCCAACCGCGGCGGAGAAGGGAAAGAATGTCGTCATTCAAGGTATGCTTTCTGTTTATGACGTTCCTGTTAGAGTTTTGTTTGATACCGGGGCTTCCAGTTCTTTCATATCTAGTGACCTGGTAGATAGGTTGGGATTGGAGCCCGAGATTGTCGATAGACCTTTAGTAGTGACGAACCCAATTGGTGGTTCAACTAACCTTAACATGATTTGTCGTAATGTGGTCTTATCGAGTCATGGATGCATGTTTGATTGTGATTGCTTTGTTTTGGGCTTTATTGGGTTTGGCATTATTTTGGGAGTAGATTGGCTCCAAAGATACGGGGTGGTGGTAGACTGTGAGGGCTTTTTGGTGACAGCTAGAGCGGACGATGGGCGGAGGGTAGTGTTTGGTGGTCTACCCAATGAGGGGGTAATGGCTAGTTTTCTAAATTCCCTCGACATCCCGCATAATGAGTTGTCAGGTTTGCCCGTGGTTGGCCAGTATCCGGATGTCTTCGAAGAAGTGACCGGGCTTCCACCACATCGAGAGATTGAGTTCCGTATTGACTTGGTGAAAGATGCTAGACCTATAGTGATGCCACTTCGTCGTATGGCACCAAGGGAGCAGTGAGAGCTCGGGGTGCAAATCAGCGATCTTTTGAAGAAGGGATTTATCAGAAGGAGTGTTTCTGAATGGGGAGCACCAGTTGTGTTTGCTACCAAGGCGGATGGTTCCCTTCGTTTGTGTGTAGACTACCGCGAGTTGAATAAAGTGACGAGGAAGAACAAATATCCTCTACCGTGGATAGATGATTTGTTCGATCAGTTGAGTGGCACGAGAGTATTTTCCCAGTTGGATCTCGCGACAGGTTTTCATCAGCTTAGAGTGGAAGCTGAGAGTATAGCTAAAACGGCATTTCAGACGTCGTCTGGATTTTATGAGTGGTTGGTCATGCCATTCGGGCTGACCAATGCCCCAGCATATTTTGTGGATCTTATGAATAGGGTATTCAGAGATCAGTTGAATAAGTTTGTCCTAGTGTTCGTAGATGATATTTTGGTCTACTCGAGAACGGAGGAAGAACACAAGGAACATTTAAGAATAGTGATGGAGGTGCTGAGAAAACACCAATTGAAAGAAAAGTTTTCTAAGTGTCACTTCTGGAGGAGGGAAGTGAGGTTCTTGGGCCATGTTGTTTCAGAGAATGGTATCGCCGTGGATCCTGCGAAGGTGGCTATGGTACAAGATTGGTCTACGCCCAAGAATGCAACGGACATAAGAAGTTTCTTGGGATTAGCTGGATATTATCGTAAGTTTATCCAAGGTTTCTCCAAGATAGCAGCACCATTGACCCAGTTGACCAAGAAGAATCAAGCTTTTGTCTGGGATGAAAGGTGCGAGAATGCATTCAAGAGTCTAAAGGACAAGTTGACATGCGCACCAATGTTAGTCATTCCTAAGGGGAATGAAGAGATGACGGTATACACGGATGCTTGTGGTACCGGACTAGGTGCTGTATTGATGCAAGGCGGTAGGGTTGTAGCTTATGCAAGTCGGCAATTGAAACCGCACGAGAGAAGATACTCTACCCATGATTTGGAATTGGCAGCGATCGTGTTCGCATTGAAGATGTGGAGACATTATCTCTTGGGAGAAAGATTCGAGTTGTTTACTGATCATAAATCGTTAAAGTATCTCTTCTCTCAGAAAGATCTAAATCTCCGGCAGCAAAGGTGGCTAGAATTCTTGGCTTCCTATGATTTTGACATCGCATATACATCAGGAAAGTGCAATGCGGTAGCCGATGCATTGAGTAGAAGACATGCCAGTTTAGGGGCTATGTTTCTTGAATCGAAGCAACTGGAGTACATCGCTGGGTATGATTTCAGACCAAAGTGCAAATTGGATCCAGAAATGTTAGCAAGTTTGACGATCAGACCCACTTTGATTGAGCGGATTGGTTCCAGTCAGAAGAGCGATCTTAACTTATTGGAAGTCATCTCCAAGTTAGAGATGGGTATCGACGAGGAGATGAACAAGTATGGGCTTGATCGAGATGGATGACTTAGGAAGAATGGAAGACTAATTGTACCCAATGTCAATGGATTGAGAGATGAAGTGCTTAGAGAATGTCTTCACTCAAAACTGACTATACACCCAGGTGGTAACAAGATGTATCGAGATATGAAGCAGACCTACTACTGGGAAGGGATGAAAAGAGACATTGGGAAGTTTATATCCAAATGCATGAATTGCCAGCTAGTTAAAGCTGAGCAAAAGAAACCTAGTGGTTTGATACAACCATTAGAAATTCCTGAATGGAAATGGGAACAAGTGTCAATGGATTTCATTGATGGGTTACCAAGGACTAGATCGGGTCATGATAGCATTTGGGTGATTGTGGACCGACTGACTAAGAGTGTGAGGTTTATACCCGTCAAGTCAAACAGGACGGCAGCTAAGTTAGCGGAACTGTATATAAAGTGGGTAGTGAGGTTTCATGGAATACCCAAGGGCATTGTGAGTGACTGAGATCCGTTGTTCACTAGTGGATTTTGGAAGAGCTTACAAGAGGCATTAGGATCAAAATTACATCTCAGTACCGCGTATCATCCTCAAACCGATGGTCAAACACAGAGGGTGAATCGTATATTGGAAGACCTCTTGAGAGCTTGTGTACTGGATTTTGGTGGATTATGGGATGACCATTTGCATCTAGTAGAGTTTGCATATAATAATAGCTACCAATCCAGTATCGGTATGGCTCCGTTTGAAGCTTTGTACGGAAGACCGTGCAACTCACCGTCATGTTGGGTAGAAACTAGCGATAAGTTTGTGCTTGGACCCGATGTGATAAGAGAAACTTCAACTAAGCTTAAGATTATCCAACAGCGAATGAAGGCTGCCCAAGATAGGCAGAAGAGTTATGCTGATAAGAGGAGAAGAGAATTAAAGTTCTCCATTGGCGACTTGGTGTTTGTCAAGATATCTCCGTTGAAGAGCGTGATACGATTTGGCAGGAGAGGCAAGTTAACACCAAGATTTGTTGGTCCTTTCCGAGTTCTGGAGCAAATTGGGAATTTGGCATATAAAGTTGAATTACCAGACAAGATGGCAGGAGTTCACAACGTATTTCATGTTTCCCAGTTAAGGAAATTCGTGCACAACCCAGATGTGACTATTTCACCTGATTAGTTGGATGATGTCGAAGTTGAACCCGAGGCGATTGGGAACCGCAAGCCTATGCGTATTGTTGGGAGCGATACGAAGCAACTTCGAAGGAAAGCGGTGAATCTAGTCAAAGTCCAGTGGGGCGAGGATGAGAATGACTGTACCTGGGAGACAGAGGAGAGCATTAGGAAGACGTATCCAGAACTCTTCGCCTGGTAAGATTTTAACTTCGATTTAGTTTTTCCGCACGCTAGGATAGGCTTGTTTGCTTGTTTTGCATGTTTGATTGTTGTATGTGGCTGTTAGGCACGCAGGATCCTTTGTATGTTTTGGGTTAAGGAATTTCGGGGACGAAATTTCTTAAGGGGGTGAGAGTGTAACGACCCGCATTCTACGCATCATAGGATCGTAGAATATTTATTTCTTTCACATATGAAGTCGTATGGTCATGTAACTTTGGGAGACGACAATTGGGGTCATTTCCCATGTTAATGATTTTTGTCGATTTTTAAATGACCATTTAACCCCTAGTTGGTACTGTTTTGGCCATAACTTTTGACTGGAAAGGAATTTTGACCTGAAACCACTTCCATTGGCTCCGGATGATGGTTTATAATTCCGTAGAGTGGTCACATTAGCCAAACGGACTCACCGTTTGGGAGATATGGCTGAAACAAGTTTCAGATGGTGAAAAACAGCTTAATTGGGCTTAACCGGGTAATTAGCAGCTAGGCCCAAAGGGGATTTCGGGATTGGAGATGTATAGGGGCTGATTAGGGTTAGAAAACATTTCTTTCAGCCGCCACTTTCATTCTTGGAACCCTAGCAATGACCTCCAACACCCAAATCCCCTTCTAATCACTTTCTAATCAAGTTTTGGCCTAATCTACATCAAATCAAAGAAGATCTTCACCAAATCAGTATTAGAGCTGCTGTTAGACATCAGTATTCACCCAAATCAGCGAGGTTTCAGTTCTGAAAATTTTATTTGTGGCCAAGGTGAGTGATTTGCATAAGTTTTGCACTAATTACGGTTAATTAAGGGTAATTAGTGAAGATTAGCGAATTTATACATTAATAAATTCTGGAAAAATGTTTAGAAATTCTTAAATAATAATTTATGCCTCTGTTAGAAATTTGGTTTGATTTGGTTAAGTTTTGTTAACCCTATGATTAGTTTTGCTTAAATATACTTAAGGGAAATATGGGATTTTGGGTATGTTTGATCCATTTTACATACTATAGTTATTGTTTTGATGTTTGTGGTTGATATTACATTTTGCTATGACTGTATGACATGATTTACGATTGTCTAGAAGTGTTAGATTGGTCGAAAACGCCATCGAACGGCGTAAACAGTCGCTGGAATGAGTTGCAGGAATTTGGCCGATTCGGACCGCATATGGAGGGAGGAGCCCGAACCGAACCGACCAGGAGACCTCCTCACGAACTGATGTTCTAGAGTCATGTAGCCTCACGAGATGAACGGAAGGGGCATATCCGAACCGAACCGACCTGGTGCTATAGAGCTAGAATTCCGAGCCGACCCGATGGAGAAGCTTGAGAGACCCGACCCGATCCGATTGCTTGGGAAGAAGGACCGAACCAGAGGAGTTTTCCATGAAGCCAGGAGGTGTGGACTCCGATCCGAACCGCTGGAGGAAGATCACCCCAATCCGACCCGAAGCAGAGAGGAAGGTTGAGCTGGAGATTCTGAACCGATCTGATTGCTTAGGGAGGAGTATTCCGATCCGAACCGAGGAGCTTATGACCACGACCTGAAGTAAAGTAAGGTGGAGAAATGAAGACCGGTCCGGAGAAGAAGGTGATGACCAGAACCCGAGATGCAAAGGAAGTCCTAATATGGAGCTTTGACTCAGGATCCAGTTGGGAACCAATGAGTGAGCTTCATGATTGGGCTTTGCTGCGGGACGTGTGCAAAGGGGTTGTCGATGTCTGTAGCTTTGAATCACTATGTGTAGGGAGTACGTGAACGGATTCAGGGCCACAGTAGCCTAGGTACGACTAAAGGGGGCTATAGACCAATGAAGTGGGGTCATTTGTAAAGATTTGGTCATGACTCCATGTGGTAAGCTTGGTAGTAGCAGTAGTTGTACAAGTCGAACTCCGTCACTACTTCGATGGGTCTAGTGATTGATAGTGGTGGACATCGTATACTTTACGCACTGAGTGAGAGATGTGAGGATGGTTGCTATGGTTGATATGTTTTCCCATCATTATGACATGCACACCCCCACCCCCGTACTCTTTACACCATCTGTTTAGTGGCACCTTAGAGTATTGTACGGTATGTAGTGCTAACTCTTTGGTTGCAGGTCCAGGTTCAGGTATGGTTTAGTATACCTGTTATTGTTCTGTTTAGATGCTTATCGCTCATACCAGACTTTTTGTCTGACCCAGAGTTTTATGTCTCTTCTTATTACTTTGGGTGCTCACACGAGCAGACTAGAGACAGGTTAGCTGGTGATGCGCGAGTAGCTGATTCGGAGGCGAGCATGAGGCTTCCACGTATGATACATATAGTATTCTCCCTGTGTTGTTGAAGATCACTGCTTGGGCATTAGTAGTGCATCTTCTACTTTAGCTTTCTTTTGCTTTAGAGACAGTTTAAAGTTGTAATAATCATGTTGGATCATAAGCTGTATTTGGATTTCCGCTGCTCTAATGATGATGTTGATGTTGGTTTTAGTTATCAGCTTATGCACTGTCTCACCTGTTTTATGCCAAGTATGTTATTATTATATTTTGTTCCATGCGCTGTGAGACATTCTACAGGTTCCTCGTTAGTTAATCCTCTTCTTTCCTTTCTTTGACGACCGTTCCGTGCTAGTCGGGTATGTGTACAGCGCATCTTCAGAGGGAATGCAGGTTGGTACGGGGCGGGCCGTCACATCCACCATCTTCATAGACTAAATTATTTATTATTTCTGGATTTCCCGTCATATGTCTCGAACAACCACTATCCAGTATCCATTTGTCCTTTTTGATTTCCACCATTTATTTATCAGAATTTGAATTCGCAACAGCCATATGACATACCATTTCGGAATTTGAATTTTCAATAGCCACTTCACCCATCTTTTCAGCTTTTGAATTTTCAAAAGCCATATAACATATCTTTTCCTGTATTGGACAACATCTCAGTAGATCACTTGAATTTTCAACATAATTCAATTCAGACTCTTGCCATTTAATATTTTCAAAAATCAGATTATGATATTTTTGAAAAACTTGCTCTGATACAATTGTTAGGAACTGCAGAACAGATCTTAAGGCAAAACTAACACTAGAGGGGAGGTAAATAGTGTTTTCAAGGAATATAAGAAAATTTAAAACTTATATGATCTACTATATGAATACAACACCACAGAGATAATCGCAGACACAGAATCAAACACAAGCACATAAATAAACAAATATAAAATGCAGAAAAGGAAAGAACACACCGAATTTTATACTGGTTCGAATTGCTCCTACGTCCAGTCCCATCTAATGTTGCGCAGAGTTTTATTACTAGATCAAAATATTAGTACAATCCCTTTGATTTCACGGCTACAAGGTTAACACCGTTTTCCACCACCCTTGATTTCCTGGATAAAAGGTTAACACCGTTTCCTTTCCTTGATTTCACAACTACAAGGAACTCACCATTTCCAAACTATCCCAAAACAATCCCAAATGATTACAACGTCCCTATAACTCTTCAATAGCACTTCAATTCAAAGAATAATGAGTAGAGAGTGCGAAAAGAAGAAGTTTTATGTATTAAGAATAGAAATCGACAGAGTATAAGTGTAGAAATCATAAAAATATGAAATAATAATGAAGGACTGAAAAGGAATGAAAATAGAGAAGAAGAATGGTTAAATAATTCGAAATCAACCCCTATTTATAAGATTTGAAAGGTTGCAACGCTTCTTGAACGTTACAAATGGTGAAAAGACACTTTCAAAACTGAAAATATGACAATTGTATGTCGACATCCCCACATACGTATGTCCACTTATGTGTTTGAAATTTTGAAATTTGAATATTTTTTCAAGTGTTTTAATATATATATAATTCTAGGAATTCTTGAATTAAAACATAGTGATATAAATAAGTATTATAAAGTAGAAAATCATATGAAATCGTAAATATAAACTATATAAACATATTTATAAAATTATAAAGTTTAAAACTATATAAATATAAAAGTATAAAATATATATAAACATTAAAACTCAAGTTTAAAATCAAAAGTAAGATAGAAAACTTAATTAAAATTAAAATCTGAATTTCGAAAATAGAATTTGAAATTTTAAAATCAGAATTTGAATTTAAACCTGGAGTGTTATTCAGAGTATTACATATAAACTAGACTCTATTAGTACATTTATCTTGAACTCTTGAACTCTTGATTTCTTGATTACTCATGAGTCTTGAATCTTCTCTGAATTTTGAATCTTTTGAAACTCTAAAACTGTACAGTCTTTAGTATTAGTTCCTGTATATAACTCCTACGTATGTGTGTGTACATATTCTAGATAGAGATGTTAGTATATGTTTTATAATCAATTAATATTGAAACAAGGTTGTTGTCATCAAAAGTCCATTCCCTTATGAAAAAGGGATATAACCCAATTGGATCCAAATTTACTGTAATTGTGTAAAAAGAGGAAAAATAAGTGGAAAGCTGGAACTAATGTTTACCAATTAAAATAGAAAGTCGGAAATAGCCTAGATTGATTGGTTATGTAAAAGGAATATATTTACATAGTTTGGTTTGAAAAAGAAGTGGATAACATAATTGCAAGTTTAAAATAAATAAAACATGGATTAAAGTGAAAAAAAGATTTAGCCATATTGCGCACTATTCAGTAGCCCAAAAACAATTAAAAGTGATGTCTTACTATTATCGGTTTTTATGGTAGTAATTATCTTAAGCTACGGAAAATAGATTTTTGTATAGTTTTAATAACCAATAAATTAGGAATAGATCTAGTTTCCTAAAAGAATAAATTGTAAAGATAGAAGAAGAAAGGTAACATAACTGAAGGAAGTTATAAAAAGATAAAGGCTTAATGTAAACTTGTAACTGGAATATAATAAGCACAATTCAATGGAAATAACGTACATGAAAGATTATCACATGATGCTTATAATTTGGAAAGTGAAAAAAAAGAAATAAAGCTTAATATAAATAAACAGGAAATTGGAAAATTAAGTTTAATAAGCCTAAAGATGTTTTATGTTGGCCTTACGACTAGGCGACTTTATGATAACTAGTAAAGTTGATTTAGGAATAAATAATATTTAACTAGATAGATTAATGAATATTTTAAATCAACGAAAAGGAAAGTAAGTGGAAGACGTAATAATAAATTAGACATTAGATCTAATTATATAACGATATGCTATGGACCAATCCATGGGGATCAACAGCCCAAGGGGAAATCATCATAGACGTCGGGAGGAACGGTGGGAGCACGTCCAACTTATTCAATGGGACTGGAAGTAAGACTTTGATGGGACTTGAGGAAACTCCATGATGGCCCTCTATGGTAGGCCCAATGAAGTTGTACTTATAGAGCCATGGTGTGTACGGTTCCATCCGATGAGTATGTCTTGGCTGTATATATGGTTGTGGACATCCTAAGGACTGATTGGGATGATTTGACGATGACTCAGTGGCTGCTCAGCGTGGGAGGCTTCATGGTCAAGACGCAACAAAGACAGTTGGTCGTCGCACGCTAGTCATCATCAGTCTGAGGGAGTACGGGAAAGACTGGAGCTAAACCAAGAGTCTAATGATCGTTTACTATCTGGACATCGGATGAGAGACAATGCCAATTTGGATGCTTAGAATGTTTTGTTAAGGGCACAGTCACTTAACTTTGTGGATGGTCTTACACTAGTTAAGGGGCGCGTGGAGCCATAGCCACCAAAAGAGATAGACCAATATTTGGTATCTTTATCGGGGACCTAACGAAGCCATTTTTGATAGATATAAAAAGCTCCCGACTGATTTTCTTGGAAGAATCGGGTTTAAGGCGCCTTTATGGCACAACGATAAAAGCTTATTCACTTTCATAACGCAGTTTAGTACATTTTTGTGGTGTAGTGATGGAGACGTAGTGCGCTTTTGCAACATGGTCGAGTACTCTTTCGTAGCTTGGCAATGAAGGTCTGGTAGTTTTCGCAGTATGGCAATAGGGACCACTCGATGAGGATACTAAGTGGAGTACCTCGATATTTTGGGCATATAGCTATATATATATATATATATATATATATATATATGATCTATTAAGTTAATCTACTTTGAAGTAGATGAGTATGATTTATGCGTGAAATCGAAAGTGTAATGTGTAATAAACCCAAAATATCTTAATAAAGGTAAATTAGTGATAAAACGGTATATGTAGAGTTATTTATAGAAAGTATAATTTGTCCATTCACTTGAACTTTTGTTCTGATCCCCTCCCCATAACAAACCCGCAGGCTTGACAGCTGTCAGAGATTATATAGCTTAGAGGCACTTGTTAGACAGTGTCATTATAAAGTTAACTATTTACTTACAATTATATTTTATTTGTTCCACTATGAGATATTTTACTGCAAGCTCTGGTATACTTTATCTTTGCCTTTCTGCAGGATGCCAAATAAACCAACTCAGGTTTCAATAGAATTGCATTTCTAGCATTTCGAAAAAAGTTCGAGCCTGCTAATTGGGTTGTTACATCTGGTTTCAAAGCTTATTTTTAGGATCCATATATAGATAGTGAGTGAACGTATTTGTATGTGTGTATATATACACACACACCCTATATCCATAGGGGAACCCACTAATTAAATGAAACATTGCATGAAAAAAGTTGGAATGTCAGTTTTGTACACTAAGGAAATAGTTATGTAAATTTTAGAATAGCAGACCCATGAGTGGCTAGAGAGAAAAGTGTATAATATGTTTTGAAAAGAGAGAGAGAGAGAGAAGATTTAATGTGTTAATATCCGAAAATTTACTATTCCAGACTAGTGAAGTGGGCAGTATGGCCGTGTAAGTTGAGAAAGAATAATGAGAGAAACGGATTAGGAATATATATATATAGACAGACACACACACACACACACAACACACACATTTAGCACAAAAGTGGCACTAGTCTCATTTTATTTACTCTAGACCTTGTTTTGGAGGAATCTGTGTAAAAGAGACGAATTAGACGAAGAAGTGTAATTTCACGCAAAGGATTTTGGAACGTTAGTCAAAAAACTACTTTGTATTTGGTCCCTTAATTAAAACTAATAGAAAAAACTTGAAAAAAATATAAACGTAGAAAAAAAATTCTAGAAAAGTTTTCAAGTTTCAAGTTTAAAAGTATACAATTTCAAAATTTTACTGGTTTGTAATATTAAGGATTTCATTAAAACATTTTTTGAGAAAATTATGCAAACTTGTTTTCGGACGACTCACCAAAGCACGAAAGCCAGGATTTTTCAAAAAATGGATTCCTATTTGAAAAGTGCATAACCGCATGGATAAGCTCACACTAACCCGTCAATTTTGGATCCAATTCGATATTTTCCTTAGGAGATATAGGGAAGGAATTGGAATGTAATAATATCGATTCATACAGAAGAAAATGTTTCTTATTGATTCAAACCAAATGTTGTACCTATGGGATAGAGGAAGAGGAAGAAACCGAAGATTTCACATAGTACTTTTTTTATCGATAAATCAATCTGATTTATTTCGTACGCAGTAGAATTTTTTGTTTTTGCTCTTTCCACAAGATTTTTCTTTTACGTACCCATACCACAGTAATTAGGAATCATAATTTTTATCAAATAAAGCTATTGGAATAATATAATGCATTTTTATTTGATTTGATATATTGTAGTTGGTAACGATGGTGAATTAACAGAAATGGAAAGAGAGGGATTTCGAACCTTCGGTAAACAAAAAGCCTACATAGCAGTTCCAGTGCTACACCTTCAACCACTCGGCCATCTCTCCTATATAATCCTATTATTGACCAGAAACCAAGTGAATAGTGAATCCATAGGAAAAAAGTTTCTTTTCCAATTCCATATTTATAAACAACCTCTCTTACCATCCATCTGCCCTATTATAAATTTATGAATCATACCATGAATTTTTCTATGACATTTCATTCAATTGTATAATCATTAGTCATCCTTTTACTTTTTGGGTCGTAACCAAATCAGAATTTATTATATCTTTCCATCTATTTTTTCTAAATATGAATCTAAATATTAAATTCATCGAAAGATAATTTTGATTTATCTTTTAATACAATTGTTATATGGCAAGTTGGCCTTTTTATCGGATAACTACAACCTCGAGCTCTAGGTCTTAATTTTTCACAAAAGAACGCATGATTGATTCTTCAATCGATACAATATTTCTTGGGCGAAACATAGGATATCTTGATCGGAGGAGAAAACGGGGAAATTCCATATGACCCAATATGTTGACAAGTCGCACTATATGTCAACCCAAACTGCATCTTCCTCTCCAGGACTCCGAAAAGGTACTTTTGGAACACCAATGGGCATTAAATTAAATAAAAAATTTAAGTACTATACTTCACTTTAATATGGAAACGTAAGAATGAATTTATTGTCTTCTTCGAAGGTTTTTAGAGAAAGATAGAATTAAGAACTAAAAATCTTGATTGAAGAGATAGATTGTTCGAATAATAAAAAGGATCCATACATTCATTACCCCAAAATAGGATTAATGCTATTGCGTATTGGTACTTATCAGGTATAGAATAGATCTGCTAATTATATCTTACTCATGGGACGGGATGAATTCTTGGGCCGAGGTTGGATTTGAACCAGCGTGGACAGTCGTCAACGAATTTACAGTCCGTCCCCATTAACCACTCGGGCATCAACCCAGGAAGAATTCTTTATATGCTTATTGATAATCTATGATCAACTTCCTTTCGTAGTACCCTACCCCCAGGGGAAGTCAAATCCCTGATGCCTCCTTGAAAGAGAGTTGTCCTGAACCGCTAGACAATGGGGGCATATTCGCCCGACCGTCATCATACTATAATGATAGTATGAATAGTTTTTTGGAATTGTCAATATAATCTAATGGTATGGCTAGATTTAGATCCATTTTGCAAGTTCGTTATTACGGGCAGTTCCTACAAAGGATCGGACTAATGACTATACAATACTTGAATTATCGATGTAGAAGCTACATAGTGGGTTCTCATCCTTCAGAGACTACGAGTGTAATAAGGGCATCCGTTGACAAAAGGATCACCCTAAGATGATCATCTCATGGCTATTGAGAACGAATCAAATTAGATGGTTCTATTTCTCAATCTTTCTGACTTGTGCTCCTACGGAACCAAGGTACTTGCGATTGAAAAAGTCAGCCATTAACAACCACTGATGAAGGATTCCTCGAAAAGTTAAGGATTAGCAATCCTTTTTTAGAAATCGAATGGATTTGGTCTGATACATACGCGAGGAAGGCAATCAAAAAAGAAAGAAGATGAGTTCTTCTTTCTTTTATCACTTAGGAGCCATGCGAGATGAAAGTCTCATGCACGGTTTTGATACTACTTCTTTTATTCCAGTTAGTAAGAGGGATCTTGAACTAAGAAATAAGCCTAGAAGCTAAAAGAGGGTATCTTGAGCAATTGCAAGAATTGGGTTCATTGATATTCTTGGTATAGTAGATGCTATCACACATACAGTCATACTCCATTCGATGGAATTATTTGATCTTAAGGGAGATCTTCTATAATTTCGCTTGCGTCAGCAAGTTTTGGGGTTAAGCGATACAAGTGGTTAAGAGAAAGCACAAATATAAATAAATTAGCTATATGTGGTGCATATATGACCGTGAGTGAAATAAAATGTAAAAAATTTCATAAAGAATGGATTGTGACACACTTAAACTTATTGGAATAAGAAGAATTATAAGATAAGTTTTTATGAATCAATAAGTTTGTAAGTAAACATGTTTCATCAAAGTAATAAGGAAATGTGCAGCTTAAGAGGTGTACAAAATGTAAGTGAAGCATCGTACTTTGTGCTACCTATTTCAACAATGAAAAAAATTGAAGTTCCCTTGTTACTTTACACAGAACATAAAAGCTCTCTTTTGAAAAGCTTCATAGAAACTAAATCTTATTAATTCCTCTTGAAAAAGAAATGCATTTAAAATAAATAAGAGCTCCAACTAAGTTAAAATACATAATCCTATCTTTCCTACTTCTAACCTTTGAAAAAAGTTTTGGGAATATAAAAAATTATTGAATTAAATATAACTTACTGAGATGGTTCTAATAGTGTGCATGAACTATTGGTAATGATATGAGGAACTATTTTGAGATGTAAGTAAACCTTAAACTTGAACGGTAAAGTCTTAAAGGAGAAATTAAGATGTAAGAATGAGAAATGGTAAACACTCAAAGGCTATGCAGTGATGTAAGGGAATTGAAAAAAAATAGAAATTTTGAAAAGATGTTTTAAGTAGTTATTGTTTAATAGAATGAAGTTAAAAGAAATCTTAAAACTTGCATGATTTATTGAAAGAGGATAAAAGTGGGAATGAATTGGAAAGAGCAAGTTTAAGATTTTATAAGTGAAATTATGACATAGCTTGTAATTAATGGAAATCCTTATTCAACATTTCTTGAAGAAATAAGTGGGTCTAACATGTTGTCACAATTATGATGGAATATGAACTAAGGGTACGAGGCACGAGTTGGTAGAGAGTGGTAGATGGAAAGGAGGAGCGCTATGGTTTTCTAGGTTCAGTGTTGAGGACCTTTTTATCTCTGAGGGATATGGTCCTAGGCCTCCTAGTCCTTGTGGATAACCACATTTAGCCATTGTATCTTTTACCTAGTATCCACTACAGTAGAGCTTGTTTTCTTTTAGTATAGATTTGCACTCCTATGTAATATTCTATTTTATTATAAAAAATAGAATAGTTTTGTTGATATTCTCTTTTTAGGAGTGTGTGATGATCACTAGCTAAGAATAAAAACATAGAATATTGCAAATAAAATGAAAATGAAAGCAAAAGATGAACAACTAAAAGAAAAACAAACAAAATTTTGAGAAAGCGACGAAGACAACAATTGTAATAAATGAGAGCCGTAAAAGAAAATAAACTCTTCCAAAGTAAGTTTGGAAAACGGAAAATGAAATTCTTCCTATATAAACTATGCTTGGAATAAAAAAATAGGATTTTTTGTAATATTAGCAATAAAGGTTTACAAGTATGGGGAAAGAGGTGCATAAAAGTGGAATGGAGAATGCATAATTTTCAATTTCCTACCTTTTTCGAACATAAGAAATCGAATTCAAAAAATTAGATTTATATGAAATTTCAAACTTAAAGTTGATTAATAAGGTTTGGATGCAAAAATTGGATGAAGTACATTCCTACTTTGTTAGAGTGTGGGAAAATTGGATGAAAAAATATTTTTGATTTTCAAAATATTCATTCTAATAGAAATTGCTAGTAAATTTAGGATGTGTACTTCATGTCTTCAAAATGTTTTCAAGAAAATTTATATTCATATAGGAGGAACCGTTTAGGAATTCATGTATTTTTATAATGTGTTACACTTTGCACAAGTACACAAATGGTTGAAAATTAGGATGTACACATGATGTTTGTAAATTTTATAAGGAATTATATGATTTTACTCTTACTAAATTTTAGGGATGAAATTTCCTAACGGTTGGGAGCATGGCCGCTCTATAAGTAAAAAATTATCAAAATAATTACATGAGTAATGTATGTTTGAAATTCGAAAACGAACGCATGTTATAAAATGAGAAATAAAAAAAATCCATTATGAAAATATAACATTGCAATTATATATCGAATAAAATAACAAGAATGGAAGTTAACAAATTGTACATTATAAAATAATCACAAAATATATGTGCACATTAATTTTGTAAACAATGTGCATTTGAATTTGAAAATAACAGAAGATTATTAATGTTTACATATTAACCATTTAATAAAATAGGAAAACAAACGTGTGCGATAGAAAGGATTAAATCAAGGAAGAGACAGAAATTAATATTAAAACGACAACATTTCCCTTAAATTAACAACGCATGTCATAAAGGACAGTAAAAGATGAATAATGGAAATAACATCTAAATTTGAAAGCATATATTTAATTCCGAAATGTGAACACAGATATGGATATATTTAATATAAATATATTTAGACATAAAATTCAACAGTAAAGCGCAAAATAAACTTGCGTCATAAATGATATAAAACCATGTTATAAAAGGAAGTCTAAATGATGTTAATCAAGTAACGAATTATTGAATATGCATGTATTAATAATATGCATTTGAAAGTGAATAAAATGCGTGTTAGGATGGTATAAATAAACGTTAAAAATAACGTTCATGGAATTACAAGAATTAAACATGCAAGAATTTGAAAGAAAGAATTATTAATACATGCATTGATTATGCATTTATATTTGAAATAAGAACGCGCGTGTTAAAATAGGAAATAAAATTCAGAAATCAATAAAAACGGCTAAGAATTAATAAATGTTAAGAATGCATTTAGACACAATAACAATCAAGCAGAATAGGACCTGATATACGATCAAAAGAATCGTATATGGGTCAACCCAAACCAAAAGTGGGGCATCCCAAAGGTCGAGCCAGCTAAGGTATGGGTCGACCCATTCGGGACATATATGATGTGGTTTTAGATTTTTATGCGAATTGGATTTAATCCTTGCGAATCAGACTGATGTGGTTCTTCTGGGAAAGTATAAATAAACCAACAGTGCCTAGCTTCCAACTCATATTCTCTGAGAGGATGACAGAGCTCTGTCATTTCCTTTCTCCTCCAAACTCTTCAAAATATATACATATTAGTTTTGGGATTTCTAATTCAAGATTTGGAGACGAAGGTTGTATATTTAGATAATAGATGCCTAAAATTCTCGTCTATATGAGGTAAATTCCATGATTTTGAATATAATGTTATTCTTTTTCATTCTTTTAGAATCAGATTTGTAAATCCATGTAATTACAGTAGTGGACTCAATTAATAGACCGTGGATGATAAATCTTAATCAGATTCAAGAATTGGAAAGCAATCAGGTCAATGGATTTAAATTATATTTTCTTATAATAGTAAATGATATCGTTTGATTGTTGTAAAATTTATAATATATTATCTTCTTCCTCTTTTCCTCCATTCTGCATCGTTATATATATAGTTTTATGTTGAAATTTGGTTATGCGCAAAATAAACATAAACTCGCGATGTTGATATATGTGTGTGTGTATATATATACACAAACACGACTGAATTGTGCGCCTAATTTATACGACTGATTATAATCCTTTTTTTTGTGCGCGTTGGAAAAACATAATTTAGTTAGAAGTACGAACAAAAGATGATTTAATAATTGTGGGTGAGCCATAATTAACATTACGGACAACAAATTTGAAGTTAAATGGTAAATCTAATAATTTCTATGTTAGTTAAAAAGATTACCTTTCAAATTTAGAATGAAGTGAATATAGAAATTGTTGGGATTGAAAAAGGGATATAACCCTATTAGATCCAAAATTTACTGTAATTATGTAAAAATGAAAAAAATAAGTTAAAACAGTAATTAATGTATACCTACTAAAATAGGATGTCATAAATATCCTAGATTGATTGGTTAGGTAAAACGAATATATTTCCATAGTTTGATTTGAAAAAGAAGTGAAAAACATAACTGCAAGTTTAAAAATAAATAAAGGCCTGGATTAGTGCAAAATAAGGATATAGCCATATTGGGCACTATTCAATAACCTAGAAACAATTGAAAGAGATGTCTTACAATTATGGGTTTGTATGGTAGTAATTACCTTAAGCTATGGAAATAGATTTTTGATCAGTTTTAATAACCAATCAATTAGGAATTGGTCTGATTTTCTAAAAGAATAAATCGTAAAGATGGAAGAAGAAAAGGTAACATAGCTGAAAGAAGTTATAAAAAATAAATAGTTAATGTAAACTTATAACTGGAACATATTAAGCACAATTCAATAGAAATAACGTATGTGAAAGATTATAACATAAATGTTATAATTTGGAAATTGAAAAGAAAGAAACGCTTATTATAAATAAATATGAAATTTGAAATTAAGTTTAATAAGTCTAAAGATATTCTATGTTCGCTTTGAGACTAAGCGATTTTATGGTAATTAGTTAAGTTTACTTATGAATAAATAATATTCCACTAAATAGATTAATGAATATTGTAAATCAACTAAAATGAAAGTATAGACAGGGTCTAATTAATATAACAATATGCATTTGGACCAATCCGTGGGATAAAGAGCTCATCAGGGCAAAATCATCGTAAGTGTTGGGAGCCACGGTGGGAGCACATCCAACTTATTCGATAGGACATGAAGGAAGTTCAAGACTTCAACGGGACATGAGGATACTCCGTGATGACCCTCTCTGGTAGGCCTAACGAAGTTGTACCTACATTGGCATGGTTTGTACAGTTCCTCCGATTAGTATGCCTTGGTTGCATCTATGGTTGTGGGCAGCCTAAAGAATGATTGTGATAATCTTTTACTATCTGGACATTAGATGAGGGACAACGCCAATTGGGATGCTTAGATTGTTTATTAGGGGCACGATGGCTTAGCTTTATGGATGGTCTTTCATTAGTTAAGGGGGTCGGGCGGGGCCATATCCTCCGAAAGAGATGGATCATTATTTGATATTTGTATTGTGGGCCTAAAGAAGCCATTCTTGAAAGATATAGAAAGCCCCCGGCTAAGTTCTGTGGAAGAAATCTAGTTTTAAGCGCCTTTATGGCGCAGCAGTAGAAGCTTGTTCGCTTTCATAATGCGGTTTAATACGCTTTCGTGGCGTTGTGAAGGAGACGTAGCACACTTTCGCAACATGGTCGAGTACCCTTTCATAGCGTGGCGATAGTGGTATTGTACGTTTTCGCAGTACGGCCGTAGAGACCACTCGCGGAGGGTACTTTGGGGAGTACCTCGATATATTGGGCATATAGATACATCTGTATGATTTATTAGGTTAATCTAGTTAGAAGTAGATGAGTATGATTTATGCGTGAAATTGGAAGTCTAATGTGTAATGAACCTAAAATAACTTAATAAAGGTAAACTAGAGATAGAAAGTATATGTAGTGTTATTTATAGAAAGTATAATTTTTCCATTCACCAGAATTTTGTTCTGACCCCATCCTCGTAACAAACCCATAGGCTAGACTAGTGACAGAGATTGTACGTCTTAGAGACACTTGTTAGACGATGTCATTATTAGAGTAAGTATTTACTTACTATTATAATTATCCGTTGCATTGTGAGATATTTTATAGTAAGCTCTAGCATATTATATCATTGCTTTTCTGTAGGATACCAGATAAACCAAATCGGGATTCAACAGACTTGGATTTTTAGCATTTTGCGAAAAATTCGGACCTGCTGAAATTTTGGTTGTTACAGCTAATATAAGAGCAGTACTATATCCATGTCGTTTACCCCACTTTGCTGTTTACATGTAAATCGGCCATTATTTCTTTCAAGTGTTGACAAGTGGAATTTATTCTTTTCCAAGACTACTTCAAAGAACCAATCATTCTAGGAAGTCAATTTGAACATCGTTTGTTAAACAAATTGCAACCAAAATTCCAAAGGGAACTTTCACTTTCACACGTACCACTTATCCTTTGAACATTCAACCCATAGTTGGAAAGCTTGACTCGCTCATCTAGCGACCATTTACGGAGTTTTGAAAAAGTTGGAGCTTAATGTCCAAATTCTTCAGTACGAAATCAGTTGATGTTGATTCCAGAAGTTTGCTTCCTCCTAGTGACATTGAAAGCATATTTACATTCATGTTATCTTCTATTGTAGCTTCATAACTTTCAAACTTTGCTTCTTTGATTTCCCAGTCGCAATATACGAATTAACTATTCATATTTCTATTTTAATTTGGAGGAGGGCAAGGAGCCGGTATTTGTTGTTGGCTATTAGGAGAGACCTACTCTTGTTCATAACTGCATTTTTTCTAAATATGTATGATGAGAATAATTTGAATTTTTGGAGTTCTAGTACTGTTTGAATTCTATTAGGAATTTTAGAAATTCTCATATTATGGAGTTTGATAAAAATTGGTACCATAGTGAGGTTGAGTTTCTTAGATTTTGATGCGATTGAAACTGGTTTTGATTGCATTGGTTTGGGATATGGATACCGGGACAGGGATATGAAACTGATTTTCCTTTCTATTGTTTTGATACTATTGATATTAGGTGTTGTTTTCTACCGAAGAGATATGAACATTTTGTTGTAACTTGTTAATAATAGACATAGGATGTATGTAGAAGAGGATGAGTGTGACGGCCCGCCCCACACCAACCGACATTTCAATGAAAGTGCATTGTACCAATGTCCAACCAGCATGGGACGGTCGCTAAAGAAACGAAAGAAGGGAATTTGAACTAGCAAGGAACCTGTAGAATGTCTCACAGCGCATGGAATAAAATATAATAATAACATACTTGACATAAAACAGGCGAGACAGTGCATAAGATGAAAACTAAAACATCATAGCAGCGGAAAATCCAAATACAGCTTATGTTCCACATCATCATTATTACAACTTTTCAAAATTGTCTCTAAAGCAAAATAAGAAAGGTACACTACTAATGCCCAAAGTAGTGACCAGCAGCGACACGGGGAGGATGTATAGAGAATAGTACGTGTAAGCCTCATGCTCGTCTCCGGATAGCTACTCGTGCACAACCAGCTAACCTGTCTCTAGTCTGCCCGTTTAAGAGCACCCAGAGTAATAAGAAGAGACATAAAACTCCGGGTCAGACAAAAGTCTCGTATGAGCGATAAGCAGCAAAACAGAACAATAACAGGTATACTAAACCATACCTGAACCTACAACCAAAGAGTTAGCACAAAAAGATGTACAATACTCTAAGGTGACACTAACATATGGTGTAAAGATACGGGGCAGGGGTGTGCACACTATGCCAAAACAGGGGATTCCCGATGAGTATAGGTGTTTCAAATAATTTTTGTAACACTTTTAAGTGTCACCAACGGCCTGTGAGGAATTTCCTGTAACACTTATAAGTGTTACAAACAGAGTAACTGCTAACACTTATAAGTGTTACAAACATATTCATTGCTAACACTTATAAGTGTTACAAACATATTCATTGCCAACACTTATAAATGTTGGAACCATAAGATATGGTAACACTTATAAGAGTTACAATCATATTCATTGCTAACACTTATAAATGTTGGAACCATAAGATATGGTAACACTTATAAGAGTTACAAATATATTCATTGCCAACACTTATAAATGTTGGAACCTGAAAATATGGTAACACTTATAAATGTCAGTATCATAATCCTACTAACACTTATAAGTGTTGGCATAGATAAATTGCTAACACTTATAAATGAGTATATATAACATGCCTTTATGATTTTCAATCACATATATAATTCAAAATATCAATTCAATATAAGATTTGGTACACTTCCATATTTCACATTCAACAATGTCATATTCGCATAATGCTCAAATATTTCTTACATGCTTCCAATATTTCAAATTCAATAATGTCACATTCGCATAATGCTCAAATATTTCTTACATGCACGACAATAATTTTTCCTTTTATCAGGACCAAAAACTTTGGAGATAGGATCATTGTCAAGATCACACATATTTGTTTTCTCATTGCCATTACATTCCAAATTCTGTTTTTTTCCTCCTCCACAAGTGCCTACAAAATATAAATGCACTCATTTTTACAAAAATAACAAATTGCAAAACTGATAAATAACAAGTGTATTTGCAAAACTAATAAATAACAAGTGTAATTGCAAAACTGACAAATAACAAATGTAATTGCAAAACTGATAAATTCAGTATACGATTTGTTCCTCGGCTCAGTTTTAGCATGCCTTTGTTTGCGAAAACTGAACCGAGGCTCAGTTTGAGCGACTAAGCCGCAGCTCAGTTTTCGTGCAAACTGAGCCTCTGCTCAGTTTTTGTGCAAAAACTAAGCGACTCAGTTTTCGCAGATTACGGCAAGTATTTAATATTTCCTGTCTTTCATACTTTAAACAAGTTATTATGACTCACTCATCAATCTAAAACATTATTAACTTTTTTTCCCAACTCACAAAGCAAATGGGATAGAAAACTATACATCTGATTTTGATTAAAAAAAATTCTATACATATGATGACATGAAGATTTTAAAAATCCACACACTGTAGCCAATTACCATAATGTGTGGATTTTCAATTAACACTTACAGTTAAACTGAGCCATTATGCTACATGCAATGCTAACTGAATATAAAGCTACATTCAATTCTTGGCAGAATGCATTCCCAGACGATACGCGACTCTTACCCCGCATATCATCCTTCCATACAACCTTTCATAAACATCTCCAATAAATATGAGGATATTATAACAAATGCAGGCACATCTTTAAAATACAAGCAACAACAATGTAAATTTACACTTTGCTTTCTAATGAATGATGTAGTAGATTAACAAACTAATGAAAGCATAATGAAGCTTCACTATGCGTATTCGAAAATAATGTTCGATTTATGAAACGCAGAAGAAAAGCTTAATTATGCTGAAAATAAAATTGTACCAAATCTGAGCTTTATTACTCAGTCTATAAACTGTCCTAGGCTCAGTTTTTAACTGACCTAACTGCTTAGGTTTATAACTGAGCTCAGCTCTGTACATAGTTTACAGAGCTTACTGCTCTGTTTCTGGGCAACTAAGCTTTACCGCTCTGTTATGTAAGCACAGACAAAAACTGAGCTCCTTTAGTTTTAAAAGACCAAGCTCGCACAACTGTAGAACTAAGATCTGCTCTCTGTTTACAAATTGAGCTTAGAGCTGAGCTTACTTCTCGGTTTATAACTCAGAAAAGCACATAGTTTAATGAGCCTATTTCTCAATTTGTATATGCATTTCGAAATATCCAAAATCATATTAAGATGGCTAAATATGCTACATAAATATGAGCAGAGATGAAAAATAATAATAATGAAACAAATATTACCATATTGATCCCACTTTCATCACCATGCATGTGCACATGCCTATAATCAAATTAGTCATTGAAGTTCGCCTACAAACAAAATAGTTCATTTTAGTCATAAGCTCATGGTTTTGAGAAGAAGAAAAAGGCTAGTTTAAAATAAACACTAGGGACTGTAACTCATAAATAAACAATCAGAAAACCCTTATTGTAACTTAATCATTTCCACAATAAGTGAACCGGAGAACTGATTCACCGGTAAATTTTACCGATATGAGAAGAATAAAATTGATATAATTTGCATTATTATTATAATACCTTGATGGCTTCTCTGATCTTGTTGAATCCCAATTTACCTTCATTTTTTACTGTAGAAAGCGCAACACTGCTGCAATTTTCTTATGTACGATCTATTTGCAGTAAAACAGTATTAATATTAGTGTTATCATGTCAATGTACCAAAAATGGAAACAAAATTTCTTTTGCAAAAAAAGAGGAATCATAAGTAATCACACGGAAACTAAGAATTTTGAAATTAAGAGTTCCTGATCCATATATCTAAGTAAAGAATCAATCAAGCATAACTCAAAGCGTGAAAGTTCAATGATAAAACCAATGTTCTTTCTGCCCATTACACTTCCTTTCAATTTTCAATTCTTTTAAAACTATCCATTTGCACAAATAAAATCGATCACTGTCAGCCTCGTACATTTACTCATTTTCCATTTTGGTGATCTTTCACTTTACAATTTTTCCATTGCAATAAGAACAAAAAAAAAATCAGAGAAGAAATGCACATTTTAATTTCAAAAGGAAGAGAAAAAGAAAACAGTGGATAACATTAACTATGTCGCTAGGTTTAGTAAGACCGAAAAAGAAAAAAAACATTCATCAAGTTAATTTGAATGAACTAAGCTGGGCTCGGTTCCATGAAATGTGCCTGCGTCGGTTTCTACAAACCGAGCCTGACTCGATTTGTACAAACTGAGGTTGCGAGCTCAGTTTGCAGGAACTGAGACTAATAACCATTTACACCACATGCATATAATTATATACATGCACTTACACAAAGCTCTATACATACACATCTTACCCACACATCACTCACACACCCATAAAAACAACAGCAAACACACATATATAGACAGATATGTGAATGAAGCAAAGAACAGATTCAAATATACTTACAATTGCGCAGGACAAAATCAGATCAGTATACATACTACCAATACTCAAAATGATCATAACAACTAGGAAAATAAATAAAATAATTTTGTTATCTTATTCATGAGCATTAAAAGTGGTTAGCTACAAATATGAAGTAAGCTAGCCAGACGATTTGCATTTAACTTGAATTTACAATGCAGATTAATCAAACACTTGGAATTAAACATGAAAGGTATTATCAGACGATCTGCATTTAACTTTCAAAACACACAATATCTGCAATGCGATTTCATTAAATTAAACATCCAAAACTTAAAGTTGATATCTTGGACCAAGTCATTAATGCAAAAGGACACACTAGGGAATTTGTCGGATATTTGAAGTATTAATGTTTGGAAGACATATCTATCATATTTTATTTAACATATTAAGTAGTAAAGCAAAAATTATTGCAACTAAAACTAAATCGAAAAGGGAAAATAATTAAACTTCAACATTTCATATTTAATTCAAAAGTCACCTGCAAGTGTCGAAGTCGAACCCTATAAGTTCGAAGCATCCAAAATCCACTGCAAATGAGAGAAAGAGGCCACAAAAAGGTTAACTCTAAATGGTATTATAGTTTTAGTGCGGAATTCGGTAGCATTGCTATATTAAATTTTCAACCTTCGCGAAACTAATACTAAATTTAGTCTCTTAGCTGTTTATTTTTTCGCCTCTTCATAATTTTCATTGCTTTCATTTATTGTTTGTTTAATTTAAAAATGTCATGGATTTTAAAAGCTACAATCTTGGAATTTGGCAAGGGCCAATATATAGTCAAACAAAGAGAAAACCACCAAAAACAACTAAATCCATTATCTACAGGACTAGATTATGGAAAGGACTTGTTGTTGAATGTTTTGCTAGCTTGTTTGTAACCTTAGTTCATAAGAGACAAATATTTTTTGACTAAAACCGTACATACATGTGAATAAAACTAACAAGAAGATTCATTTTTATATCGTTAATCCTTGTCATGTTTTTGTTAATGATCAACAAATTGAAATTTTATAACTCAAGTTATGTGTTTCAAACCAATTTTGTGCATCGCATATCTCTTATTATACATCAATAACTTTATGTGTTTCATGTCAAAATCGTACAAGGCACAAATTACTTCGGTTCATTGCATTCAGTATTTCGTAGGTCAGCTATTCATTAGCTGCAAATTCTATTTTTATTTACAAAAATTCATAATATTGCACAATTTGAAGCAAGGATTGAATTAAATTTACTTACAGACATGCACTAAAAATAAGTGGCTACTGTATCATATACTTAATTTAAAAAAAGTTAAAGCAATTTAAATTTTAACAATATCTTTTTTTTTTCATATTCAAAGTTATGTGTACAAATTAATGACGAATTTTAATGAAACACAAAAACTAAAGAATACACGTAATGGTTACCTTAACCTTAGCAGCAAGCTTTATGCTCTAGGCTGTGACAAGTAAAAAAAAATCAATCTTTCTCATAGAAACGGAGATGATTGAACTTTCCAAGGGTAAATTTTGCATTTATTTTATTCTTGGAATAACTAATGTTTCCACCGATTAGATCAGAGATTCTCCTAAAATTTACATTCCTGTTTTGTGCATGCAGGAAATTATAATGAATAAGCTGCTTATTACTTCTTGCATGAATGCATGTAATCTTTCACTGTTATTTTAGCCGTGCTATAAAATATTTAGCCATAATTTTTGCTCCCTTAATAGATATGCTTTACCCATATTTAGCTTTGCTGATGAATCTCCTGCAATAATTTTTGCTTTACTACTTAATATGTTGAATAAAATATGACAGATGTCTTCCAAACATAAATACTTCAAATATCCGACAAATTCCCCAGTGTGTCCTTTTGCATTAATGACTTGGTCCAAGATATCAACTTTAAGTTTTGGATGTTTGATTTAATGAAATCGCATTATAGATATTGTGTGTTTCCAGATATCTACAAATATCTACAATGCATTTGAAATGAAAGTTATTTTTGGAGGTTTTCCATTTGTTTGACTATATATTGACCCCTGTCAAATTTCAAGATTGTAGCTTTCAAATTCTGTCATTTCTAACTTAAAAAAACAAAAATAGCAATGCAAAAATGTAGAGGTGAAACAATGAAATGGTTAATGAGACAAATTTCACTTTTAGCTTTGCAAAGGTTGAAAATTTAATTTAGGTAGCTTGAAAATCAAATAAAAATGCTGTTGAATTTCACAATAAAACTATAATGCCACTTACAGTTAAACTTTTTACAGTCTCTTTCTCAGTTTATCCATTGAATGTACTTTGAATCCAAGGCATCTACTCCAAAACTACTGGTAGCGAATAGCCATTTCTGATGATCATGAATCTGAAAAGCCACTCCTAAGAAGAAAGAGGCTTTGTTCTTGAAATGGTTGCAAATGCCACATCTAATAATAAACATAATTTCATTAAATTAAATATGACACAACGCGGTTCAAGTTAAATTAAACTGCATTGTAGATTCAAGTTAAATGCAAATCGTCTGGCTTTGAAAAAACAAATAACATGAAAGATATTGTGTGTTTCCAGGTATCTACAAATATCTACAATGCATTTAATGAAATCATTTGGTCCAAGATATCAACTTTCAGTATTATCAGAATTTGTTTGCTACACACTAATTAAATAACATGAAAGGTATTATGTGTCAAGGTATGGCTTTGAATCTAATTAAATAACAAGCAATGTATGGCTTCGGTAGTTCCTACTTTGCTGCACTTGTTTAGTTGTTTGGGAAATAATGTCAAGTGCTACTAACTTCCACTACAAAGAGATATTATGACAAAGCATGGGCAAAACAAATATGTAATTTATCTTTATTTGAAAAAACAAATCTGGATAAAAGTAAACAAACAAGCCAAACAAACCTTTGTATCTGTTCAAACCCGTTTTGCAAAACTTGACTGCCATCAATTTGCTCCTTGTCACTCCAGTCATTCCATCCTTCACCGGCGGCAATCTCGAACAAGTAACACCGTGACAATACGACAGCCGCATAAGTACCCCAAGCTCTACCTGGCCATATTCTTCCTGTGCCAGTGATACTGCAATTTAAGAATTAAAAGCCACTTATTTCATTTGCGGACTGTCTTCCATGTGTTGTAATGCACCCAGTTATTCCGCTAGCAACCTGCTTCACTATCGAATTTATTGTACAGTCTCCGTACAATGATCTGACATTTCCAATATGAAATCGATTGATCCTTGTATGAAGCAGTACTTGAAATAGTGTCTTCCACGTTTGTCAAGTAAGATGTCTTCGGCACTGTAGAATCCACTATTGTAAAAGGCCGCTTCGTCTCGTCTTATTCTCAAAGCCACCGCCTGCTCTCCTATTTTCCCTGGAGATGTCGTTGTTGCGTTGTTCTGCTCCGTATATCCAATGCATAAAAATAAGGATTAAACAAATTTTGATTGTATGCACTATGTTTAATTTTATACTTGCCTGAAAGCTGATGTTATAAGCAATGAAGTTGAAAGCGTAGATAGACATGGTTGCATTGTACACAGTCCCTCCACTTAAATTTGCAGTTAAGTTCCATGTAATGAACGTGTTTAAATACCCCTGCCCTTCCAATGTGAGATTGGTTTTTTTGCCCATATAACCACCTTCTCCCTGTAAATTCCTGAGTCAACGAGTATAAGGGTACGACTGGGGCTATAGTCCGGAACAGAGTCCACTGCTTTCTACAGACTAGTGAAATTAGCACAGCCCTGTTGATCAATGGTCATTACTATTAGCAAAGTGCTCAGACACAAGACAAATATAAAAATGCATGTACACTTATCATCACCCCCTTCACTTTACTCACTTCTTCAGTTCTTCTCCATCCCTCTCTTTATTTTACTCGTTCTTTTTCCTTAGTCTAGAATAAATGTTTGCCTATATATATGCATATGGAAAAAAACCACATGGAACACAAAATCAACATATACATTCTTTGCTCATTTTCTTCGCAATATTTTATTAGAAATAAAAAGTAATAATTATAATACAAGAATTAAAACATACCAACCATGCATCCAAGAAAGAACCCACTTTGAACCAGTCCGACCTTGTATTTCTCCCCACAAATCAACCCGAAATCAGCAACTGTGGACCCACTTCTCCCATCCACCCACTCCCACATACCTGCATCCAACCCACACGGTTCAGGTCTGACCCGATGACAACTTGTACCCACAACGCAACTCCAATCAATGTTACTGTCGGAAAAGATGATGACCATTGTATGCATTGCCTCCAATGCCCAGGCAAGGCTTGTAAGTACGAAATGCTTCAATTGCCATCGCCCGAATTCACCTGCGTGTTACTGCAGCATGTCGTCTATGCTTATTTTTGCTTTATTTTGTTTGCCTATACAAATAATATATATTTTTGTACTAGTGAGAAAAAAACATGAAGTGATCAAAATTAAAGTTTACAACATGCAGATAATAGTAAATAAGATGTTACATATACATACATCTTGCACTTGACCGAAACAGATTCTTGTTCTATAAAAGCAACTCTGGCGCATCAACAACTAGTGGATACAGCTCAAACTAATCCCTACACAATGGGCTACGTGTATCACATCTGCACATAACTCTGGATACATAAATATTTTAAAACATATCGAGTTTGAAATTTTCAACATACCCAATCTGAAACAGCATACTCAAGCCCAAAAATTGGATGCGATTGAAATTAACAATGATGAGACAAATGAAAATTGTACCTGAAATCGACAAAGCACAAACGGAATAAAATTTATACCTGAACTCGAAATTACAAAAGTGAGTCAAACGAACAAAGATCCCTAAAATTGAATACGAGTTATTCCCTGAAGCCAAATCGACTCTCTGATGTCGAAATTGAACGCGCCCCTAAAATCTGATTCTTTGATGGTCGATTAGAGAGGAACATATTCGAAATTTTTAATCTTTGATTTTGGGATTCGTAAGTTTTTTTTCTTTCTTACTGAAATCATGCGATATGCATTTCTGATTTGGCCGGCCGTTATTAGGAAAAGCGTTGGGAAAAGAAATGGAAAATGGGAATTAGGGTTATTCGCGTTAGTTTACAATTTTGCCCTCAGAAATCAGTCTTACCAACACAAATAAGTGTTGGCAATAAAAAATTATAATTCTGTATTTTTGGTAACACTTTTTTAATATAGTAATACATATTATTGTTACCACCCTACAACACAAATAAGTGTTGGCAATTGAAAAAAAGAGATACCAAATGACCATTATGGTGTAGTGGCATGTCATAGTGATGTCAAACAATCAAGCATAGCAACCATCCTCACATGTCTCACACAGTGCGTAAAGCATACAATATCCACCGCTTTGATCACCCAATACTTTGTTACGATCACTCTGCCCCATGGAGCCGTGACGGATCCACTGCACTGATCCGTAACCACTAATACTTTGCCATGTCCACTCTGCCCCATGGAGTCATGATAACTCCATTGCAATGGCTCATAGCCATGCTACGGTCACTCTACCACGTGAAGTAATAACTACCCCACTGCACTGATCCGTAGTCTAACATCCGTCTTTCGGTGGTGAATCAAAGTTATGGACGTCGATAACTCCTTAGCACACGTCCCGCAGCAAAGTCCAATCATGAAGTTAACTCGTTGGTTCCCATCTGGATCCTGAGTACAAACTTCCCATTTGGACTACCTTTGCATCTCGGGTTATGGTCATCATCTTCAGTTGGGTCTCCATCGGTTCAGTTCAGTTCGTGATGCACCTCCGGGTCGAGTCGTGATTGCCTGCCCTTGGTTGGTTCGTGAGTGGCAACTTATCTTCCTCACAGTTCGTTTTGTGATCCATGAAGTGGCTCGAGGTGCCTCGGTTCGGGTCGGTTTGATCTCCTCCATTCAAGTCAGTCCGTGCATGTCAACTACTCTAGGTCGTGGTCCACCCCTTGAAGCAGCTCAGTTCGATCATCCTCCTCGCGTCGGGTCGTGGTGCCTGGTTCGGATCGGTTCGTGCCAGCTCCAGAGCATCAGGTCATGACCGGCATCTTCAGGCGAGTGGTCCGGGTCGGTTTCCATCATCACCAGCGGGTCGGTTCGGGGAGGGGTGTCACGATCGGGTAGGGCGATCTGATCCGGTCCCTGCACAACTTTCCTGCAACTCTTCCAGCGACTGTTTTATGCCATACGACGGCATTTTCGACCACTCTAACTATTCTAAACAATCACAAGGCATACCATACAGTCATAGCAACATGTATAATCGACCATAAACACCAAAGCAACAATCATAGCATGTAGAATGGATCAAGCATACCCAAAACCCCATATTTTCCCCTTAATCATGTTTAAGCAAATTTAATGATAGGAATAACAAAACTTAACCATATTAACCCAAACTTCTAACAGAGGTCTAAAACGGTGTTTAAGAATATCTAAACATTTTTCCAGAATTTAATCATGTTTAAATTAGCTAATTAACGCTAATCACCCTAATTAACTGTAATTAGTGTAAAAACAATGCTAATCACTCACCTTTGCCACAATTAAAACTTTCAGAACTGAAACTCATCTGATTTGGGCGAATACCAATGTCTAACAACAGCTCTAACACGGAAATGGTGCTATTTCTCCTTGATTTGATGTTGCTAAGCTTAATGCTTGATTAGAGAGCGATTTGGGATGAAATTAGAAGGTGGAGGCCATTGTTAGGGTTTCTAAGAGGTAAATGACGGCTAGAAAACTGAAATAGAATGAAAAGCTAACTCATTTCAGCCTCCCCATAACCCTAATCCCAAAATGGGTTATGGGCCCATTCACTAATCACCTCATTTGGACAAGTTAAGCAGTTTTTCACCTTCTAAACCTTATTTCATCCATATCTCCCAAACGATAAATCCGTTTTGCACATGTGACCACTCTACGGAAAGATAAACCATCATCCGGATCTAATGGAAGTGGTTTCAGGTCAAAACTCCTTTCCAATCAAAAGTTATGACCAAAACAAGATCAGTTAGGGACAAAATGGTCATTTAAAAATCGGCAAAAATCATGAACATGGAAAATGACCTCAATAGTCGTCCCCCAATGTCACACGACCATACGACTCCTTACGAGAAAGAAATAAATATTCTACGATCCTTCGATGCGTAGAATGCGGGTCGTTACATTCTCCCCCCCCCCCCCCCCCTTGGAAATTTCGTCCCCGAAATTCCTTAACCCAAAACATACAGAGGATCCCGCATGCCTACCAATCATTAACAAAACAATAAAGCATACAAAACAACATAAGAAGCCTATCCTAGCATGCGGTTTACTAACAAGGGAGTACTATACCGATATAAAAACCTTACCAGGCAAAGAGTTCTGGATACTTCCTCCTTATGTTCTCCTCTGTTTCCCAAGTACAGTCTTCCTCATCATCACCCCACTGAACTTTGACTAGTTTCACTGCCTTCCTTCGAAGCTGCTTTGTATAGTTCCCAACAATACGCATAGGCATGCGGCTTCCAACTGCCTCGGGTTCAACCTCGATATCGTCCAACTGATCCGGTGAAATAGTCACACTAGGGTCATGCACGAATTTCCTTAACTAGGAAACATGAAATACGTTATGAACTCCTGCCATCTTCTCTGGTAATTCAACTTTATATGTCAAATTCCCAACTTGCTCGAGAACTGGGAATGGACCAACAAATTTTGGTGTTAACTTGCCTCTCCTACCAAATCTTATCACGCTCTTTAATGGAGAAATCTTGACAAAAACCAAGTCGCCAATGGAGAATTTTAAATCTCTTCTCCTCTTATCAGGATAACTCTTCTGCCTATCTTGGGCAGCCTTCATTCGTTGTCAGATAACTTTGATCTTATCTGGGGTTTCTCTTATCACATCTGGCCCAAGCACAAATTTCTCATCGGCTCTAACCAACATGACGGTGAGTTGCACGGTCTTCCATACAAAGCTTCAAATGGAGCCATATCGTTACTGGATTGATAACTATTATTATATGCAAACTCTACTAGATGCAAATGGTCATCCCATGATCCACCAAAATCCAATATGCAAGCTCTCAAGAGACCTTCTAATATACGATTCACCCTCTCTGTCTGACTGTCGGTTTGAGGATGATACGCAGTACTGAGATGAAGTCCTGACCCTAGAGCCTCTTGTAAGCTCTTCCAAAACCCACTAGTAAACAACGGGTCTCGGTCACTCACAATGCGTTTTGGTACTCCATGAAATATCACTACCCATCTCATATATAGTTCCGCTAACTTAGCTACCATTCTATTCGACTTGACGGGTATAAACCTTGCACTCTTAGTCAATCGGTCCACAATCACCCAAATGCTATCATGGCCTGATCTAGTTCTTGGTAACCCATCAAATAAATCCATTGAGACTTGTTCCCATTTCCATTTGGGAATTTCCAATGGTTGTAACAAACCACTAGGCTTCTTTTGCTCAGCTTTAACTAGCTGGCAGTTCATGCACTTGGATATAAACTTCCCAACGTCTCTTTTCATCCCTTCCTAGTAGTAGGTCCGCATCATGTCTCGATACATTTTGTTACCACCGGGATGTATAGTCAGTTTTAAGTGATTACATTCTCTAAGTACTTCATCTCTCAATCCCTTGACATTGGGCACACTAGTCTTCCATTCTTTCTAAGCCATCCATCTCGATCAAGCCCATACTTGTTCATCTCTTCGTCGATTCCCATCTCTAACTTTGAGATAATTTCCAATAGGTTAGGATCGTCCCTCTGACTGGAACCAATCCGCTCAATCAAAGTGGGTCTGATCGTCAAACTTGCTAACATTTCTGGATCCAGTTTGCACTTTGGTCTGAAATCATACCCAGCGATGTACTCCAGTTGCTTCCATTCTAGAAACATTGCCCCTAAACTGGAATGTCTTCTACTCAATGCATCAGCTACCGCATTGCCCTTTCCTAGTGTATATGCGATATCGAAATCATAGGAAGCCAAGAATTCTAACCATCTTTTCTATCAGAGATTTAGATCCTTCTGAGCGAAAAGATACTTTAACGATTTATGATAGGTGAACAACTTGAATCTTCCCCCAAGAGATAATGTCTCCACATCTTCAATGCGAACACGATCGCTGCCAATTCCAAATCATGGGTAGGATATCTTTTCTCATGCTGTTTTAGTTGCCGACTATCATAAGCCACAATCCTACCTCCTTGCATCAATACAGCACCTAGCCCGGTACCACATGCATCTGTGTATACTGTCATCTCTTCATTCCCATTAGGAATGACTAACACTGGTGCACATGTCAACTTTTTCTTTAGACTCTTGAATGCATTCTCGCACTTTTCGTCCCAAACAAAAGCTTGATTCTTCTTTGTCAACTGAGTCAACGGTGTTGCTATCTTGGAGAAGTCTTGGATAAACTTATGATAATATCCAGCCAATCCCAAGAAACTTCTTATGTCTGTTGCATTCTTGGGCGTAGACCAATCTTGTACCGTACCCACCTTCGCCGGGTCCACGGCAATACCATTTTCTAAAACAACATGGCCTAAGAATCTCACTTCCCTCCTCCAGAAGTGACACTTAGAAAACTTTGCTTTCAAATTGTGTTTTCCCAACACCTCAATCACTATCCTTAAGTGTTCCTTGTGTTCTTCCTCTATCCTCAAATAAACCAAGATATCGTCTAAGAACACAAGAACAAACTTATTCAATTGATCCCTGAATACCCTATTCATAAGATCCACAAAATACGCTAGTGCATTGGTCAACCCGAATGGCATGACCAACAACTCATAGATTCCAGACGGTGTCCGAAAGGCCGTTTTAGCTATACTCTCAGCTTCCACTCTAAGTTGATGAAAACATGTCGCGAGATCCAACTAGGAAAACACTCTCTATAACACCCTGAATTTTCTATAAATATTAAAATTAACAATCCTAAGAATACTTAATTGTTAATTTGAGAAATAAGGGAATGGGTTACGCCATTGCGTTCGTCTCGAAATTCTTCTTGGAATAGAGTCCAAGTTTTCGTAAATCGAACTTCCTACGAGGAAGTTATGGCCCTCGGAAGTTCCAGTAATTTTATATAAATTAAAACAATTCAGAATAAAAGAAATTCAAAATTCAAACAGGAGCAGGCTGGGTGGGAATTCTCCCGCCTAAGGGCCAGGTCGACCAAGGGGTCGACCTACCCATACAGGTTGATCAGGGGGTTGACCTAACCCCCCTCGGCAGATCTGAAATGTGACGATTTCTGACTCTCTGCTGAGTCATCAGGGATGATGTGGCTGTTCTAGACAAATCTATCTAGACTGGATGGTTGGATTTGCTCCTATGATAATCTAACGACTTAGATTGATTCAAACTTCTATAAAAGAGTGCCTAGACTCAAACCCTAAACCTAAACAAAAATTTGTCCCTTGGCCACCATGCTGCTCCTAGGATAATTCTCCTTCCTAAAGCTTAGGGATTAGCAAGTCAGAATTTCAATTCAAAAGACGAACGAACCATTCTTTTCTCTAACCTGTCTTTGTGAGTACTATTTCTTTCACAATATAATTGATAAATTAATTGTGATAAGTTATAATTGGATTATCAGAACATGTCTGTTGAATCGCGTGATGTTGTTTAACTTTGTTATCTTATGTTGGTAGATCTATTTCATATGTCCAATTATACATGTTTAACTTGATTCATTTATGTAAGTTTGGGATGTTAAATCATATGTTAATTCTTATGAGAATCTTATATAAGTTTGGGATGTGAATCATATGCTAATTCGTATGAGTTTGGGATGTTAAATCATATGTTAATTTGTATGAGAATCTTATGCAAGTTTGGGATGTTAGATCACATGCTAATCCGTATGTGAATTTTATGCAAGTTTGGGATGTTAAATTGTATATGAATCTTATGCAAGTTTAAATGTGAATTGTACACAAATTTATATGTGAATCAAGTATATACATATGCTAGTCTATATGCAAAAACATGTGATAAATTCATATGCAAGTTGTAGAAATTCATATGCAAGTTTAGGTGAAAACTATATTCACATTTTTAGGTGAAAGTTATATTCACATATGCAAGTTTAAGTGAGACCCATAATTAATATATGCAAGTTCACAATCTCATGTTTAGATCCATATTTAGATCCATGGTAGTTTATGCATATATATGATTCTGTATGAACATTGTCTATGTAAATTATTGGCTATGCAAATTTATGTCATAATTCCTATTTGCAAGTTAGATCTATTTTTATGTGTTATGCAAGTTGTGATGTTTCTTTTTTTTTATAAGTTAGACTATTTATGAGTCTAACATATTTCGTATTTGAACGTACGAATAGCGTGGGGACAATGGGAAAATATTAATTATTTAAATTGTGAATCGACATAAAATGGCTTTAAAAGCATATAATTAAATTGAGACATTAATTGGTATAATTTTTATACCTAAAGGGTATGGACATAATTTAGGTGACAATTATGGACATAATTAATTTGGAAATTATTGACAATTTGAATAGGGATAATTAATTCAGATTGGGGTGAAATAATATGTAATAATAAACGCCTAAGACACGAGGTTAGACTCGTTTGTGGTATAAGACTGCCCGGACCCGCCCGGCAAATCCAGCAACCACAAACGGTAGTCTAATGTGAGAGGTCGAAGGCATAAATTAAATGCGTAACAATTGTAAAGACACGAGGTTAGACAAGTTTGCGGTATAAGACAGCCCGGACCCGCCCGGCAAATTCAGCAACCGCAAACGGAAGTCTAATGTGAGAGGTCTTACAAGGTTACGGTTATAATGAATTAAGTAACACTTAACCAAGATAAACATGTGGTGGGACATGGGGGTTAAGTGGGTGACATGGGTGACATGTGAAATACGATTAGAAACACTTAACCAAATTAAAACATGTAAGAAGACATGAATAAGAAGGGGTTAAGTGGAAAATTCTAGTGGGGACCAAGTATAGGTGGAAGGCTTGTGTCAATCATGGGGGTCCCTTTTCAAACCATTAAGTATCTTTGTGAGCTCGAGTTAGATCGAGGACGGGACACGCTTATTGGGTTTGATTGTAAGAGGTCAAAACGGGTCTACGGTGGCATCGCAAGTCCAACGGGGTCATGTGCGTGCGTGGGCCCGGGCTGGTAGGTAAGACGTTGTTGCATCGTGTAGATATAAGCCGTGCATCTTTAGTGGTATCGGGTTGCGACTTGGGGGAGTGATACACCCCATTGTGGGACCAGCACGAGTATCTACGAGTTAGGGAGCCGATCACATGGGGGTAGTGGGTACAACTAGTGGAGATAGGGGAAGGCGGCACATATGGAGACAGCTAGGGGTACACGAAACTACCATTATGATTATTATGTTCAGTAGGCGGGATCAACTTTTAGGGTGACTAGTAGTGGTGCAGTATAGTAATTATCCTATAATGATTAGGAGCGAGATTAACGCCAGAATATTCCTCTTGTTTGTTTTGTCTTGCCCACTTGTTTCACAGTTATTCCTTGTTTTACCAGTTTATGCCTTATCCTAATTACTTTAATAATTATATTGTTAAAGTTATGGTACTCGCCAGACTTTATGTCTGACCCCCTTTGTTTTCGCCTCTTTTCTTCCTTCCCTCCCCCCTGGTTCTCAGGGTGGGACTAGTACTAGTGGAGCTTGATCTGGATCTTTCTCTCTCTCTCTTGGAAGTGCTTGGATTGCTGAAAGTAAAGTTCAGCTCATCTCTTATATGGCTACTTATGTTGGGGTTATGCTTTTTTACTTTATGTACTCAGAAAACAATTTGTCAAGATGGTTACTAAGTGTACTTGATTTTTCTGTTGGTTTATGATGTTGTTGTAATCAAACTATTTATCCGCTGCAATAAAAGTTGTTTCGAATTTTCCAAGTACCAATATATGTATCTTTCTTGTTATACTATGTTCTATTCACTAATAATACTCCATGAAAGTTAATGCATTTCCTTTGAGAGTGACATTAATGGACGTGGGGTGTTACACTCTCGCGCCACTCAACTGATTAAACAGATCATCTATCTGCAGTAGAGGATACCTATATCTTCCTCGTCACCTTATTCAACTCGCGGTAGTCCACACACAATCGAAGGGAACCATCTGCCTTGATAGCAAACACAACTGGTGCTTCCCAATCAGAAACACTTCTTCTGATAAATCCCTTCTTCAATAGATCGTTTACTTGCACCCCGAGCTCTCGCTGCTCCCCTGGTGCCATACGACGAAGTGGCATGTAGTGGCCCGCAAACCCATACTATCTGAGCTAACTAATACAACACACGTCCAACTCAAATAATATAGAAATATGAGTCATTAGGATTAAAGAAAATAGAAAAGATAGAAGAAGAATAGAAATAACAATACAGAATCTCACAGCGGAACGAATAAACTATATTATATATCATAAGCTTTGAAATACAAAAATTTGTCTCATACATACCATCATCAGAGCACAATACAATATTTGATACAGCGGAAATAACTCTAAAATAACTAGCGGTGAAGCCTCTTGCTTCCAACTCCTCCAAGTGTATTTTTAAAAGCCTGAAACACTTGACTGCCCATACAAATTTGGCACCCAAGCGTTTAGAAAATAAATAAATAATAAACTCTGGGTCACTCATGGGACTGGTGTGAGTAAACTCCAACCATGTGGTTTAACTTCAAAAATCTTTTGAAAGAAAGAGATAATAGTAAGACCAACCCACACATAAACACAGACGGTTTTTATCTTATTATAGCCCAAACATTTTTGATATCAAAATCCTGTGATATTATAATAATGTCTAATCAAATAAATAACCAAACAGTAGAACGCTTGCATCTCACGCTCTACATACATAGTATAAAATCAAAAATCGTAGGGCGCTTATTGGAGATTGGATCCCAACTATGACAAGATATGGGACCACCTTCCGATGATGTATCTCTAGAGGCGAATACACCTGGGTTCAACAAGAATGTCTTGCAACTCGGCCCACACATGACCGACCACTCATTTCGCTTGAGTGTATCGAATGTATATAACCAACGGTTGGGCTCAAACCACCGTTTCCCGAAAAGGGACAGCATCGAATAGACTAAAGAAGTAAAAGGAATTTCTCTAGATATGTGATTATACACCCCAATGGGAGCGACCCACATAGCCATGCTGCCTGCCCGATTTTTGTCATTTCCAGGTTGTGAAGCTTGAGGCTACGTCTATCTTTTAGAACATCTGGCCACCATACACTTTGAATGCCACATCGTCAAACCCGTCAAATCACTAGTTGATCTTCCCAAAAATATTACGGGTATAAAAGCTAAGAGAAACGAATTTCTCCGCCACTAGATGTAATACCTTGAAAAGATCATCTTAAGTGACCGTTAGGAATACTCTGTCAGACATTCGTCCATACAAGTTATCCTGGGACTGGACAAACGTAACAGCTCTTTGAATTTCACTCCGTCTTCGATTATCTTCAGCATAATCTAATTCGCAACGCCTATGCCTATACGGAGTGGTTTTCGGATATTAAAACCAACCGGTCTCTCCGTATCGACAACGATGGTAAAAATCTTTGATAGCCGGTGTTTTAACTATCAAAGGAAAAAATAAACATCCATCAAACAATTCCACAATCACTAGCCCTTTCTAATATTTCATTTTCAATTCATTTTCTTAGCGAATTCTATATATATCGTTATATCGATTTCTATTATCAAAATTTTCTTAAAAATATTCTAACTCCTTAAATTTTCGGAAAAATTCGCCATAACCTCCTTTGTACCGGCAAATAGTTCAAACCTCGACACGCCTCTCTAGGCCCTTTCCATTCAAAAAGAAAATCAAAAAGCCAAGCGGCTTGCCGATTCGGCGCATAAAACCTCATATGGAAATTTGAACGTGTACCTTTTTGTCGGGCACAAATAATATTCTTCATTCTCTTCATAACCTTCATCCCATGCCTGTTTAACATATATATGCCCATTTCCAATTCAATTCAATCAATTGATCCCTTTTTCATAACTCGTTTTCCATTCGTTACTTAAATTTTTCTAATTTTCTTCTTGGTCTCATTTACTTTTAATTTGAACATATCCTGTTCAAATATATTTGTATTTGGTTATATACAAATTTAACTCAAATTCCTTGTCCGCTTCCCAATTCACATTTCACACTCGGATTCCCAATTCCAATTAATGAATTCAATTCACTTAACAAAGTTAAGTTCGGCCCCAAAACTCTATTAACTAATTTCTTTTGAAATTCGTTAACTTCATTTGATAATTAAAAATCTGATATATTTTTTACCAAAATTCCATCAATTTACTTCACTTGAGTTCGTATTTATTTTATAGCTCAAGTCCAGATTTTTCTAATGGAAATTATGAATTCTATCCACGCAAAATCCTTTTATTTAGTTAAGTAAACCGATATGGTTTAAAAACTATTATAGCGCTTTTTTCTGAAAATTTGATTTTTATATAACTCAAAATCTATAAAGCGAAATTCAGGTTTTTCTCTTCCATTAAAAACTATCGTTCAATCGGTCCGGGCGTTTCTTGTTTCATCGAATTAAGATTTATATTGAGTTCTGTAAACTCAATTGAAGTTCGAATCGTCAAATTACAAACTACCGCGCTGTGGCGAGTTCGTTTTAATTATAATTTATATAAACGTTAACTTCGTTTATAAATTTCAACTTCAATTCCAATATTTTAAAATAAACTTGATATCCAAATCGATTTTCCCACTCGTCGATTTTTTATATATTTAGAACTCAGTTATGAATTAATTCAACTCCAGTTTTATAAATTCAATTCCAACTTACATGGAATTGGATTACCTATAAAATTCGATATAATCGAATTTCAATTATAAATTCCTCTTATACGAATAATCAATTTGTTCAACATTCTTTACCCTTACAAACTAATATCATCCCTTGATAATAGTGAAGTCATTCAAGTTGGGGTATTTTATTTACCTCTCAGACCTTGACCGACAACGTTCTTATCTTGAGATAGATAACAGCTTGTAATACCAACACCCGATAAAATCTTAGCTTCTAGTTTATTTAAACATGGTCTCATAAGCCATATCCACTTTGGAAAAATTCATTTTTAATTTATCTGATGAAAATTTCTTCATCACATTTATAAACTTTGTTTATAAATTAACCCCCTTATTTTATTAAAACAACTTCCACTTGAATTCGATTCTCATTATATTTATCATAAATATATATATATATATATACACACATACATATGCATATAAGCCTATAATCCATTTCCATATTAAATTTAATTTTATACAATTTCAATATATTTTCTGAAAAGAATAAATTTTATTTCTATGAATTCGTCGTTGCCGAATTCAAATCATAATTCCATGTGGATATATTTAAATTCAGTTCACATTCCGAACATCGGAATATATTCCATCGTTTCTTCTTGAAACGATACCAAAATCACCTTTTTTAAAATTCATGCTTGAATTAAAATTTCAAGTTATCCAACAACAGTATTTTTCTCTTATTTACAAATATCAATTAAAAATTTCGCTTCTTGTTTCAAATATTAAAACAAATTTCCGATATCAAATTCCATTCGAAATCAAAATTCCATTTCGAAAATAAAGTTTCTCTATTTTAAATTCATACTTAAATTTGAAATTTAGTATTATCAAATGATAATATTTCTTTCTATTTATGAACCTCGTTTATAATTAACACTTCTTGTTTTAAATATTAAAACAAGTTTTTGATTTCAAAGTCCATTTCTATTTCCGAAAAATAAATCCCCTTTTCCAACTTAACACTTGAGTTTCCATTTCTATATTATCCAATGATAAATTTTTTTATCGAATCATACACTTTGTATAAAAATTCGACTTCTTGTTTATATTTTCTAATCCATTAAAAATTCAATTTTTTTATTCGAAAAGTAAATTTCCCTTTAAATCTAAAATTCCCTTTTTGATATTTTTAAATATCAATTTCTAGGGCCAGTGACATTCCAATACCCAAATAAACAAATCATCCATTCAACTCACATATCACACATATATAAATATGTAAACAACAGTAAATAACTTTGAGGAATCCAGTTGGATTCCTCCAACCTATTTTCCCTGCATCCACAGATGTTAGTTAACATGAATAATACCAATCCTGCTTCAAGGCAGGATATCGCGGTATAAAAGGGGATCCACTTATATACGTGGGCGTAGGGTCATTCGCTAATGATACTGCGGGCATCCGCTAATAGTATTGCGGGAAATATCCAATAACCATAATAATTCAACAATTCATTCATGCACCCAAGCAACCAACAAATTTATTTTTAACGATAAAAATAAATATAAAACTGTGAGTGAGATTTACTCACCTTGGTTTTTATTTGTCGAATACCCTTTTAAATTTCCATTTCATCGCGGCTATGAATTGTCTTGAATAAATGTACTACGCACCTTACTGCTGCTCCTATCACGAAGCCAACTCGACAATCAAACGATTTTTCCGAAACAACCCTAAATTACTGGTATGTTCCTTTTTGGCACTTCATCGAATGCCATACATACAACTGCCATTCCTTTTGTTGTCACTTACACCAACTGTTGTGCTGATGTTGCACCACCGTACTGACCTCATACCATAGCCAATCCTTGTCTCAGTCAATATGAACTCCTAATCTACCATCAGACCTCTGCCAACTCGTTGAACCAAATCATTCTAACCTCCAAATCACCATTCGACTAGCACATGTACCCCAAACTCCCAAAATTTGTTTACTGCCGAATCCTAAAACACCCCTCAGTTCATTCATTCACAAACGCATGACCCATTTGAACTTCCCCGAAACAACCAGTAACTGCATCACACCACAATTTGTCAACAAAGTCGAACTCCTACCCCAGATCGCCATCAAACCATCATCGGTCTTCCAGTACCGGTTCCTTTGAAATTGCGACTCTCCAGGAAAATCAAATCCCAATCGCATTATCGAAAAAAATGCACCGAACCCCTAAGTCGTGAACAGTTACACTATCGCACCCTGGTCCACATCGTCCATCAGCTTGAACGCCTCCCCTCCTAAATCACTAACGCTGGCCAACCCTAATCGTACTGAGCTTTTACCCCCATCGCACTTTCAACGATCGGTCGAAACTCCTTTGCCAACGTTCCTCAGGAGACTCGCGAATGACTGACTTTCGATTTACTACTTGAATTCGCATGGTGTTGGCGGCCATCGCACTCACATCGAGATACACGGGGAAACTCGCGATGAAATGATATCGAGGAATCAATACTTTCTGATGATTTTTTCTTTATTGAAAAGGTGGATTCGATTTATATAAATTACTGGAAAAGAGGAAAGGGGAACTTGAACTGTTTTCTGTGGTTTTAGAAATGAAATACCAAGACAATGGATTATATTTAGATTTCTAAAGGATAAGAGGAGGGACGACATTTGTTTCCTGTTTTGTACTGAACTTGGAAATTTATCTGTGAATGAGGATGGGAGGGTGCGATTGTTTATATAAGTGAAGGAGGAGAAACATACGTACAGAGAAAATCTTTTAAAGAATTTAAAAAGATTTCGATTTTGATTTTAAATAAAATTTAATTTGATTTGACTAAAAGAGATTTTTTTTTCTTTTTAAAACGATATCGATTTGATTTAAAGAGATTTTCACTTTATATTAAACAGATATTGATTTGATCTCGTGCTTATCCACTAAAATAATACCTGGGTTCATAACTCTACATCACGAACCGCTATTTTAACCTACCGACCGACGTTTCAACGTAATTACACTATTCTGGACTCAACAGAATAGACTATAAAATTTAATTTGAACGTATATATAAAATGACCATATTAAATCGATATAAAATAATTTAAATTCAACACAAAAAAAATCTTTGGCAAATATATTATTATTGTTATCTTCTATACTCAACTATGATTTATATTGATTATTTGAATTGTTTCGATTCAGTTATAAATTTGAATTCAATTATTACTGTTTCCGTATTACGATAATTCGATATATTCGATATTAAATCGAAATTGATTTTTTTTTAAATTGATAATTTAATATAAAAATTCATTTATATTATCAATTCAATATTTAAAACGATATAAACTATTTAAAATTAATTGACCAAAAATACGGGTCGTTACACGACATCACTACAGGTCTGGCATCTTTCACCAAATCAATACGGAACTCAATCTCTCGGTGTGGTGGAAGTCCGGTCACTTCCTCGAAGACGTCCGGATACTGGCCAGCCATGGGCACATCTGACAACTCATCATGCGGGATGTTGAGGGAATTTAGAAAACTAGCCATTACCCCATCACTAGGTAGACCACCAAACACTACCCTCCACCCATCATCCGCTCTAACTATCACCAAAAAGCCCTCACAATCTACCACCACCCCGTACCTTTGGAGCCAATCGACTCCCAAAATAATGCCAAACCCAGTAAAGCCCAAAACAAAGCAAACACAAACAAACATGCATCCATGACTCGATAAGACCACATTACGACAAATCATGCTAAGGCTAGTTGAACCACCAATCGGGTTCGTAACCGCTAAAGGTCTATCAACTATCTCGGGTTCCAATCCCAACCTATCTACCAGGTCACTAGATATGAAGGAACGGGAAGCTCCGGTATCAAACAATACTCGAGCAGGAACATCATAAACAGAAAGCATACCTTGAATGATGACATTCTTTCCTTTCTCCGTTGCAGTTGGGGCATTCGACGAAGAAGGAACAGCATTAAGAGCATATGCTTTCACAATATGCTTTTCTTTAGGGGGTTGCAGACACTTATCCTTGTGATGTCTCTCTTGGCCACAGTTGAAGCACTTCCTGTCCGCTGGCTTTGCTCGACATTCTTTAGCATAATGGACCTTCTTGCCACAGCTAAAGCATTCAACATCTTTCTTGCTCTTTTTTCTGACCAACCTTAGCTTGGTTCTGACTCTGCTTCCTTTTATTCTGAGAATTATTCTTGCCTCCACCGCTTTCTTGCGGCTTTGGCCCCTCTGCAGATGCAACAGCGACTTCAGTCTTGGGTTTAGGATAAAGGCTCTCTGACCTCAATGCTTTCCCAACAATCGATTCAAAAGTCTCATCAATATGGTTTATAAGCCTTCCCCCCAAGTACTGATCTAAACCAGTTATGAACTTCTCGTTCTTCTTCTCGGGAGTGTCAATGAGGGATAATCCATACTTCGATAAAGTATCGAACTCTGCAATGTACTCTGGGACTGCCCTACCATTCTGCTTAAGCTCAAGAAATTTTCTAAACAACTTTGACTTCTGAGCAACTGGGATAAACTTTTCACCGAATCGGGCCTTAAACTGATCCCATGTAACTTGATCCTCTGGAGTAGCTGCCTTAATAGCATTCCATCAATTCATCGCCCATCCTTGCAGCTGACAGGATGCTAGCTTTCTCTTCATCGCATCCTCAATACCTAAGTCTTCGAAGATACGCTCACAACTATCCAACCAATCCTGAACTTCTGTAGTCGATTCCGTTCCGTGGAACGGCTTTCCACCATGACTAGTGTAATCCTTGCATAGCTTGGCGAAATCGGCCCTAGGCACCTGCACCGCTGCACCACCACCATTTGCAACATTTGGAGCTGCCCTATGAACATCCTTAAGCATCTCTCTCATGAGGTCATTGAACATCGTCCTCATATCAGGAGCATTCCCATTATTAGCTCCTCTACCAGTACCCCTCATATATCGGCACATCGTTCAATCTGTAAAGAGAAAACGATTAACCATTTCTTCAGTGATGCCAGTGCAACGCGACTTCATCCTTAAATATACTAATAGTATATACATATATACATATAGCTTTTGAAAACCAAAATATCACAAATGCACGCTCTCGTACATGTGCTACCTCTCCCTGGTGTCTTCCCTAGGTTAATTACGCAACCTAGAGCTCTGATACCAAATGTGATGGCCCGCCCCACACCAGCCGACATTTCAATGAAAGTGCGCTGTACCAATGTCCAACCAGCACGGGACGGTCACCAAAGAAAGGAAAGAAGGGAATTTGAACTAGCAAGGAACCTGTAGAATGTCTCACAGCGCATGGAATAAAATATAATAATAACATACTTGACATAAAACAGGCGAGACAGTGCATAAGATGAAAACTAAACCATCATAGTAGCGGAAAATCCAAATACAGCTTATGTTCCACATCATCATTATTACAACTTTTAAAAACTGTCCCTAAAGCAAAATAAGAAAGGTACACTACTAATGCCCAAAGTAGTGACCAGCAACAACACAGGGAGGATATACAATGAATAGTACGTGTAAGCCTCCTACTCGTCTCTGGACAGCTACTCGTGCACAACCAACTAACTTGTCTCTAGTCTATCTGTTTAAAAGCACCTAGAGTAATAATAAGAGACATAAAACTCTGGGTCAGACAAAAGTCTAGTATGAGCGATAAGCAGCAAAACAGAACAATAACAGGTATACTAAACCATACCTGAACCTGGACCTGCAACCAAAGAGTTAGCACAACAAGATGTACAATACTCTAAGGTGACACTAACATATGGTGCAAAGATACGGGGGTAGGGGTGTGCATGTCATAGTGATGTCAAACAATCAAGCATAGCAACCATCCTCGCATATCTCACTTAGTGCGTAAAGCATACGATATCCACCGCTTTGATCACCCAATACTTTGTTATGATCACTCTGCCCCATGGAGTCATGACGGCTCCACTGCACTGATCCGTAACCACTAATACTTTGCTATGTCCACTTTGTCCTATGGAGTCATGATAACTCCACTGCACTGGCCCATAGCCATGCTATAATCACTCTGCCCCGTGAAGTAATAACTACTCAACTACACTGATCTGTAGTCTAATATTCGTCTTTCGGTGGTGAATCAAAGTTATGGACGTCGATAACTCCTTAGCACACGTCCCGCAGCAAAGTCCAATCATGAAGTTATCTCGTTGGTTCCCATCTGGATCCTGAGTAAAAACTTCCCATTTGGACTACCTTTGCATCTTGGGTTATGGTCATCATCTTTAGTTGGGTCTCCATCGGTTCGGTTCTGTTCGTGATGCCCCTCCGGGTCGGGTCGAGATTGCCTGCCCCGGGTCGGTTCGTGAGTGGCAACTTCTCTTCCTCCACAGTTCGGTTCGTGATCCATGAAATGGCTCGAGGTGCCTCGGGTCGGGTCGGTTTGAGCTGCTCTATTCAAGTCAGTCCATGCATGTCAACTACTCCGGGTCGTGGTCCACCCCCTGAAGCAGCTCGGTCGATCATCCTCCTCGGGTCGGGTCGTGGTGCTTGGTTCGGATCGGTTCGTGCCAGCTCCAGAGCATCAGGTCCTGACTGGCATCTTCAGGCAAGCCGTCCGGGTCAGTTTCCATCATCACGAGCAGGTCGGTTCGGGCGGGGGTGTCACGATCGGGTAGGGTGATCTGATCCGGTCCCTGGACAACTTTCCTACAACTCTTCCAGCGAATATTTTACGCCATACGATGGCGTTTTCGACCATTCTAACTATTCTAAACAATCACAAAGCATACCATACAGTCACAGCAACATGTATAATCGACCAAAAACACCTAGAATGGATCAAACATACCCAAAAAGCCATATTTTCCCCTTAAACATGTTTAAGAAAATCTATTGATAGGATTAACAAAACTTAACCAAATTAACCCAAACTTCTAACTGAGGTCTAAAATGGTGTTTAAGAATTTCTAATCATTTTTCCAGAATTTAATCATGTTTAAATTCGCTAATTAACACTAATCACCCTAATTAACTGTAATTAGTGTAAAAACAAGGCTAATCACTCACCTTTGCCACAATTAAAACTTTCAGAACTGAAACTCCTCTGATTTGGGCGAATACCAATGTCTAACATCAGCTCTAACTCAGAAATGGTGTTATTTCTCCTTTGATGTTGCTAAGTTTAATCCTTGATTAGAGAGCGATTTGGGATGAAATTAGAAGGTGGACGCCATTGTTTGGGTTTCTAAGAGGTAAATGGCGGCTAGAAAACTGAAATAGAATGAAAACCTAACTCATTTCAGCCTCCCCATAACCCTAATCCCGAAATGGGTTATGAGCCCATTCACTAATCACCTCATTTGGCCCGATTAAGCTGTTTTTCACCTTCTAAATCTTATTTCAGCCATATCTCCTAAACGGTAAGTCCGTTTTTTCATATGACCACTCTACGAAAGGTAAACCATCATCCGGATCTAATGGAAGTTGTTTCAAGTCAAAACTCCTTTCCAATCAAAAGTTATGGCCAAAACAAGATCAGTTACGGGCAAAACGGTCATTTAAAAATTGGCAAAAATCATGAACATGGGAAATGACCCCAATAGTCATCCCCCAATGTCATACGACCATACGACTCCTTGCGAGAAAGAAATAAATATTCTACGATCCTCCGATGCGTAGAATGCGGGTCGTTACAATGAGCGAAGAAGGGGAGTGGAAACGGTCAAAAATGGTATTGCCCTTTCATTTTTTACCATTGCCCCTTCCATTCTTCTTTCCCTTCTTTCCTCCTCATCTTCTATACAAATCCTATATCTATTATATGGGATAACCGACTCTTAAAAAGTCAGTTACCCTTAGTCAGCTAAATAAAAGCCGGTTAAGGACATGTTTCCCCAGCAACCCGTTGGCATCCAACTGACCCTCTATTAAGGGTCGGTAGCTTCCAAACCCAACCCTGGGTTGGGAATGCCCAAATACAACAAATCCACGCAACACTTTTTCTCTCTCTATTATTTTATTTTATTTTTTCTATGCACACATCGTATGGAGAGACATAGCAACACCTACTCTATTCTCCTACAAGTCAAGCTTATGGTCAAGAGTAAAGTCCAGGTATAAGGCACCGCGTCGGGGCACAGTCGGTGGTGATGGGTTATCATTTTTTTCCATCTATAACAGTTTGGGTTTAACAAAAATGGAAGGAGGAGGTTGCAAGGGGTACGACGGGGTAGGTGGTTGAACTTCGATGGAGGAGGGGCGGTCAGCGCCTTGCAGGTGGATAAGGGAAGGCTCATAAGTTGATCAACATGGGTATTCACAAAAAAGGGGAAGCAAATAATATGAATGGGATTTTCCATTGTGAGGAAATAATACGGATTTCATGGTATTAGGACTTGGATCTAGAAAATTTTTCACAAGTAGCTAATTAGGTTTCGTAGATTTGGAACATGGGTTTGAAAATAATTTCTCAACAATTAAATCATTAATTTAGTTTTGCAATCAAGAGAAAAATAAATAGCAAGTTGATTTTGAAATTACCCGAGGACTTGGATCCTTATTTGATGAGATTTATATTTTCCATAGGAAATAAATATGCCGAGGAGGAAGAAGAAATGTTCTCAGTAAATTTAGCAATGAGACTACAGAGGTGAAAGATTTGTAAATAAACTTTTAAGGGTCTGCTCAAATTCTAACATAAGTTTTCACTGTATGGAATGATGTGGCATAGATAGCTTTCTCAGGAAGCTGGGCTAGGGAATAATTAAAACAATAAGTTCAAACACCACCAAACAACATCACTTTACAGTGAAAAATCAAAATTTAGAGCAAATAGAGATGGATTTACACAAAATGAAAAATGGAGAAAATTTTGGATTTTGAGTAGGATCATGAAAGTATAAATTTTCAAAATTTTAACTTTTAATTTCTCACGCAAAATTTTGAATTTGACAAAACTTGACAATAATCCCAATTTTTCATTAATTCAATTCTCAATGTATTTTTTTCAAGTTATATTCTTTTAATATTTCAAATTCATTCATTTTTTTGTAGTTCAAATTTATCTCAATATAATTTAATTTAACTTAAAGTTTTAAATTCGTTTGAAATTACAAGATGTTACACTCTCCTCCACTCAAAACTTTTAGCTCCAAAAAGGAACGAGATAGAAGAACGAAAACAACATGAAGAGATAGATTCAAATCAAAAGTTATATGGAACGAATAATTTTGGATTCGAAGCATGCATGCTCTCGTCCATCTCCCAGGTGCAATATCTATCATCAACACTCCAGTGCACTTTGACCAAGTTGACTAATTTCCTACTCAAATGCTTCGTATCTCTATCAATGATACAAAGCGGCTTTCCCTCGACAGTCAGATTAGGCTTAATATCCTAACTCTCTAATGCAGTTGGCTAAACAACTAAGAAAGGGTCATGCAAATATTTGCGAAGGTATGATATGTGAAACACGTTGTGCATACCCTCAAGCTTCACTGGCACCTCAACCCGATAAGCTAATAGACCTACTCTCTCGAATATGAGGAAAGGGCCAATAAATCTAGGAGCAGGCTTTCCTTTCCTACTAAAACGAACAACATTCCTCAGGGAAGAAATCAAAAGGAAAACCTGATCACTAACAACAAACTCTAGACTTCTTCTTCGCCCGTCCGCATACTTCTTTTGGCGATCCTGGGAAATTCTCATCTGTTTCTGATATCTTCGACCTTTGTTGAAGCTTCCAAAATCATATCTGGTCCAAGAACTAATCGATCACCCGACTCAACCCAATAAGAAGGAGATCTGCACGGTCGCCCCTACAAAGCAAGAAAAGGAGACGTCTTGAGACTAGCCTAGATAAAAAATTTGGAATTTAAAACATCTAATTTTAAAGATAGACACTTACAATAACTTCAAACTCAAATCTGGATATTACCAGATAACTATTATTATAAGTGAATTCTATGAGATGAAGATAGTCTCCCTAAGATCCTCCATAGTTAAGAATACAGGCACGAAGGAGATTTTCTAAACTTTGATTCACTATTTCCATCTGACTATCAGCCTAAGGATGATAAGAAGTGCTAAATTTTAATTGGGTTCCTAAAGCTTTATGAAATGCCCTCCAAAAATAACTATGAAGATAGGATCTCGGTCACAAACAATGCTAGAAGGAACATCATGCAATCTAACGATCTCTCTTGTATAAATCTGGACCAAACCCGAAGCTGAATGATAGCTCTGGCTGGTTTTGTCAGTCAATCCGCAATCACCCATATGCTATCATTACCTCTTCTTATCTTTGGAAAACCATCTATAAAATCCATAGAAACCCGTTCTCACTTCCAATTAGGGATCTCAAGGGATTGCAACAAACCAGCCATCTTCTGAAGATTAGCTTTAACCTGCTGGAACGTAGCACATCTGCTAACAAAAAGGGATATCCTGCTTCATACCACTCCACCAATATAGTATTTTTATGTTCTGATACATCTTTGAGATGCCTGAATGAACAGATATCTGGACTAATTATTTTCCGAAGTACCTCCTACCTCAATCCATCAACATTCAGGACACAAATGTTGTTCTTGATCTGTAGAATTCCTTTCTCACCAACCAGAACATCCATCTCACAAAGTCACTACCTTCTCCGCTACAGACCTTTTCCTTCATAAGATTAAGCATTGGATCTCCATCTTGCATGGCTGCTATATGATCCAAAAGAGAAGAAGAGACCACGATCTGATACAATACTACATTTTTCCAACTCAAAGCATCAGCTATAACATTGGCTTTCCCCAATGTGTAATTAATATCCAAACTGTAAGCTTCTAGAAACTCAAGCCACTTAACTTTCCTTTGATTCAGATCTTTTTGGGAAAATGTGTACTTAAGAGATTGATCCTCCGTAAATAACTCAAACTTGGTTCCCCAAATATGATGCCTCCACAACTTCAAAGAAAACACTACAAGAGCAATTCCAAATCATAGGCTGCATAATTCACCTTATGGTTCTTCAACTAACGACTGATATATGCAATCACCTTACCATTCTGTATAAGTACAGCTTCCAAACCCCCTCGACTAGCATCTGTATAGACAGTCGACCCTTCACTTTCATTGAGTACTGTAAGATCAGGAGCATAAGTAAGTTTTTTTCCTTTGATTCCTTAAATGTAGCTTTGCACTGATCACTCCAAATAAACTTAGTGCTCTTCTAGATTAATGCGGTGAGAGGTATGGCAATCCGAACAAGATTCTCTATAAACCTTTGATTATAGCTACCTAGACTGAGAAAACTATGTATATCTATTGGAGACTTAAGCTCCTGTCAATCATTCATTGTAGCAATCTTAATTGGATTGATAGAAACTCTATTCTATGAAACAATATGACCAAGAATAGAACTTCATCCATCCAGAAATGAAACTTAGAAAATTTATCTTTCGGTTAGTGACTCTTTAAGGTTTCAAGAACATGCTTCAAATGTGATTCATGTTCCTTCTTCTACTTGTAAAAGACCAGTATATCATCGACAAAAACAAGAACAAACTTATTGAGAACATCACGGAAGACATAGTTCATGAGGTCAATAGAGAGAGCAAGGGAATTAGTTAAGCCAAAAGGCATAATTAACCGCTCATAAAAACCATTCTTTGTTCGAGAGGCAGTCTTAGGAATATTATCCTCAGCTACTCTAAGTTGATGGAGACCTGTAGCAAGATCAAGCTGGAAAAACACCTTAACTCCATGAAGTTGATCAAACATATCATTAATATGAGGCATAGGATACCTATTCTTTAAGGTTAGCTTATTCAACTCTCGATAATCCATGCACATCCTCAAAGAACCATTAGGCTTGGTTATAAACACTACTGCAGCACCCTATTCCAATAACTCAGTCTAATCAAACCCTTGTAGAAAAGGTCCTCGATTTGCTTCCTTAACCCAGTTTTCTCCTTAGGTGCCATTCTCCGAGGAGGAAGAACTACTGTATGACTCCGGGAATAAGATTGATGCGGAATTTGATTTCCCGCCTAGGAGGAAGGGAATAAACTACTTCAAAAAACATCAGGAAAGTGTTAAACAATAGAAGTAGAACTAGGCTAACCAGGATGAGTGTCTAGAGAGAAAATGAAACTGCCAGCACTATCAAAAGAAATCTTGCATTCAATCACTAAAGAATTTCCGTGATCATCAACCAACGAAACAGTCTGATCTATACAAGAGATAATAACCTCGTATCTCTGGAGTCAATCTCCTTCAAGCAGAATACAGAATGCATCAAAACCGAGAATATGGAAATTTCCAATAAAAAAATGCCTAAAATAATGAAGTGTCACCCCTTTACAAATCAGACTGAGGTTTGTTCGGCCTCTAATAGGATTAGACACACATAGGGACTCAGTTGAATATTCAGGTTTTAGGAGGTGTTTAAACTTATCATGTAAGTTAATAGATGTAACACCCCACCTCCGCTAGGGTCACTCTCAAAGGGAATGCACTAGTTTTGGAGGAGCGTTATCGAGGTAAACAAACACAGAAATATTACAAGACAGAACATAAATGAAACAGCGGAAGAAATTAAATACCAAATCTTATTACTTTCAAGAAAAGAGTCAAAACCTCATATATTCAAAGTAGAAGTTGTCATTGTTCTATTACATCAAGTTCTAAATAAAGAAGCATAAACTTAAAATAACAAAAGTAAATTATTCCCCAAAAATAGCAGAAGTGTATCCATAGCATAGCTCAAGACCAAACCGTACATGAGCTAACAGAAAGCAAGCTAAATCCAAGCTAAGAGCTAGAGTTTCCTCCCTGAGAACGTGGGGGAAGAAACGAAAGAAAAAAGGCGAAAGGAAACGGGTCAGTCATAAAGACTGGTAAGTCCAAGTGACTTTCAACATAAAAACAGGTAAAGATAACATGACATGTATAAACTGAAAGTAAACATAAGTATGATGTCAAGATGGATAAGATAGACTAAGATAACATGATAAATCAAGTATAGATCAAGTATAGCATCGCATATTCAAGGTTCGCTGCACCAACTGTACTAGTATCCCAGCCCATGTCAAGTATTAACCATGAAAGGATCCCTTGGCCCAATATCGTGAATGACCCATTTCTAGGTCCAACGGAACGATTCACTAGTCGATCGGCTCTCTACAAGTTCTAACTCGTTGTGTTTCTGTTTCATACGGCCCTATCACGAATGTAGTCACCGGTGCTAGGTCCACCATAGGGTGTATCAAGCCCTATGGTGCCAACCACCGACACGAATCAAGCATGCACAGATAAACCTACTGATGCCCAATGCCTTCTTTTTCAACTCCGGACCACGTGCACGACTATAGCCCGCCTGAACCTACACTGGCGCACCCACACAGCCGTCGTTCTGGTCGCTTACAATCAGCCCAGTAATCGTGCCCCACCCTACCTAGTCCCAGGGTACCATGATACATCTAGTGGGTTACTGCTGAAACGGACTGCGTAACCAGGGTTTCCGTCCAATAGGTTAAGTGTTGTCATTTAAATTCGAGACTTAACCCTTATCAGTCTAGCATTTCAAATTGGCTAAATGTTGTCATTTAAGTTCGTGACTTAGCCCTACAGTTCACGTATCAAGTTGGTTAGGTGTTGTCGTTCAAGTTCATGACCTAACCCTACCAATCATGTCTCAAGTTGGTTAAGTATTGTCTTTCATGTTCATGACTTAGCCCTATCATGTGGCATTAATTCATTAATGCACCCCAACCTCTCACATTAGACCTGTTGTTGTGGTCACTGGATATGCCGGGAGGTTCCGGGCAGATTTACACCACAACTCAGTCTAACCTCAGGTTTCAAGTGCGATATGACCAACTACTCACATTGGATCCTATTGTTTGCAGTAACTGGATTTGCCGGGCGGTTCCGAGCAGATTTACACTGCAAACTCAACCCAACCTCGAGTTGGCCATTTTCAAGTTCATTCTAGTGTCATGACCATGTTCAAGTTTCATGTCAAGTTCGTGTCAAGTTTCATGTTTCAATTTATGCCTATTATCAAGTTCATGATTCATGTTTATAACCAGTTCATGTTTTGCCTGATCTACCCAAATCGTATTCCCATTGTATGTAAACGTTAATCGATCTAAATTACAAGCAAATCTAAATCTAGAGATAAAGGGAATAACATCAAATTTATGATAGGCAGAAGGGACAAGCATAAAGCGATAAAAGAGATTACAAGACTGGCATGATATAACTTGAGATAATCGGTTACAACATCACTGGCATATAGAAATTAACAAGGTTCCAAATCTAGCAAAATAAGGCGATAATCCTGATTAAAACTTGACATAAAAGAATAGGAATGCACAAGCAAGCCAAATACAAGGATAATGGGTCAATGGTTTTTGGTGTACATAATAACGAATAAACTAAGCAAGTCACACCCTAGGTATGGGATCCAACTAAATGCCAATTCGGTGTTCAACATGGTTTTCAACTATAGTGTTATGAGCAATCAACTATAATAGTCAATTAACCATAATAGTTATACAATAGTCATGGATAATTATCCAAAAGAGTTCTAGGCAACTACCCTAATAGTCATAGGCAATTAACTGTAATAGTTTCAAAGTCAATGTCATAGTCTTATGTTCATAATCATAGGCAGTAATTCATAGTCACGAGTTATAGGTGATTAGCCACAATTATCCTTGTCATAGTCATAGGCAATGGTCTTATGTTCTCAGTCATAGGCATAGGCATAGTCTTATGTTCTCAGTCATAGTCCTTGGCCATTAACAATGGTTCAATGTCATAGGAATGATAATATTTGATTTACAACACGAATAGGCCCAAACTGATTTCAAAGCAATATTCCAAATGTCAAGATCCAAGAAGAACAAGAATAGATATGAATCGATTATCATGCTTAAGTCAAATTTCACTTTATCTCATGTCCAAATAACAATTAACAAGTTTAGATCTCAAAGTAACTAGATCTTACAGTGTGTGGATCGAGAATTAGAAAGCAGAATTTGATTTTTGAATCTCTATTTGACTGATCGTGTTCTAATTGAAATCCCCCAATTTGCAAGTCTCTAAGCGTAGTCTTGATGGAGAAGAAGCAGTCCTTTTTCTTTCTTTTTATCTTATTATTTTGATTATCTCAGAAGCAGCATAAGGACAGAATGAAATGGTGTGGAGAGAATGAGGATAGGGGTGAGTTTATATAGGATTAGGCAGACGAATCTGGACAGAAAACGAGTCTAAATACATCAGGATGCATCTGGTTCAAGAAGTGGGTTCGGGAGGCAGGTCGACCCCCAGGTCGACTCCCCAGTCGACCTGGTCATGGGGAGGTCGACACCCCAGTCGACTCCCCAGTCGACCTGGTTGGGGGGGAGGGGGGTCGACTCCCCAGTCGACCTGGGTATATGGGCGGGAATTTTCCCGCCAGCCTTCTCTGGGTTTGAATTTCGAATTTCTGGCTTTATTTTCGAGCTGTTTTATTTTATTTAAATTCCTGAAACTTCTGAGGATCATAACTTGGTCATACGAACTCCGATTTTCAAAAACTCGGACTCGATTTCATGCAGAATTCTGAGACGAACGCAATGGCGCAACCTGTTTCCCCTGATTCTTATTTTAAAATTTAATTCTTCCTTGATTTATGACTTTAACATGTTATAAAAATACGGGTTGGTACATTCTCCCCTCCTTAAAGGATTTCGTCCCTGAAATCTCTAAGTTAGGAAGAATATATCCTACCATCCAATCGTCCATCTACTCAACCATCATTCACGAGCAATCATTGTCCTTAAAAGATTTCTAATGCTATATGAACATATGCAGAAAGTGTGTGTATATGTTCCTTATCTAATGCAAATGATCAGGCCTGTTTGATCTACTTAATGCAAAATATGTTTAGTGTCATGAATCCAACATGTATGCAAATAATCCTAGTCACATAAACACTATATGTGTGCACAAACATTCATCCATATGCAACATCCACACGATAACACATTCAATTTCATCCATAAACAAGTATAAACACTCATGCATATGCAATATGAAAACGTGTCTGAGCCGATCTAGTGCCTAATGTGTGTTATGCAAACACGAGCAACCATTTGCAAACATCAACCATAAAATGTTTCAAATACATGTTTCCATCCATATGGTTTTACCTAAGGTTCTCAAGATAGGATCGAGAAGATAAGCAAGATAAAACAAAGCATCAAGGAGAAGAAGTTAAAGATGTACCCCCAGAAGGTCCTGCTTGTGGGGCTTGCCCTTGCTTCTTAGGGCAGTTCTTGCTGATATGTCCAGTTTCACCACACTGAAAGCATGCTCCCATCTTCATCTTCTTCTTTCTACAATCCTGAGCTATATGCCCTTCAATACCGCAGAAGTGGCATTTTCTTTTCTCATGTGTCTTGTTATCCTTATTGTTGTTGTTGTTGTTGTTCTTGCCTCCTTTCTCGGAGTCTTTCTTCTTGTTTTGAGAATCATTCGCCTTGACCTCCTTCTTGCCATTCTCGTCTTCTTCATGAAGTAGGGCCATATCCACCAAGCTCTCAAAGGTCGCCCCCATGGGTACATGAGTCATAACAAGGCTGTGTAGTGGCTCATTCAAACCTCTGATGAAGCGAAGAGCCTTCTTGTGTTGGGTGTTCACTAAATCCAGCCCAAATCTGGCCAGCTGGTTAAACTGATTGACGTACTCCCTGATCGTCATGCTTCCTTGCTTAAGAGTTAGGAACTTCTCCATCTGCAGGCTTCTTTCAGCTTGGGAGAGAAATTTCATCTCAAATCTCATCCGGAAGTCTTCCCAAGTTTCCATTGGCCTCTCAGCATGGGTAATCTCCCACCAATACGAAGCTTCATCTTTAAGCAACCACAATGCTAGCTGTATCTTTTGCCTGTCGTCAACTTCGAAGATGACGAACAAATCATCGGTCTCCTTCAGCCAGTTCCTCGCTTCCAAAAAAGGATTCAGTCCCATAGAAGTCCTTTCCACCCATAGCCTTGAAATCTCTACACGTCTTTGCGAAAGCATTTCCACGAGGAGGAGGAGGAGGAATCGCTGCAGCTGGAGGAGGAATATCTGCTGGGCCTACATCGTTGGCCCTAGCTTCTAAGTACCTCCTGAACCAACCAGGTATTGGCACGCCCTCTGGAAAGTAATGATTCCCAGACATGCTGAAAAACGAAAAGATAGAGATTCAAACGAGGAAACAAAGGAAAGTGCTAATGGCTTTTGGGGAATAGCCTTTTCAAAATAAACTTTTCTTGAAAAATGCTTCTTTATAAATGGTTTTGAAAATAGTTCCAGAAGGTTTTTAAAAGCTTTTGCCTAGTCTGGTAACCTTCTTCTCTGATACCAAATGTAACACCCCACCTCTGCTAGGGTCACTCTCAAAGGGAATGCACTAGTTTTGGAGGAGCGTTATCGAGGTAAACAAACACAGAAATATTACAAGACAGAACATAAATGAAACAGCGGAAGAAATTAAATACCAAATCTTATTACTTTCAAGAAAAGAGTCAAAACCTCATATATTCAAAGTACAAGTTGTCATTGTTCTATTACATCAAGTTCTAAATAAAGAAGCATAAACTTAAAATAACAAAAGTAAATTATTCCCCAAAAATAGCAGAAGTGCAGCCATAGCATAGCTCAAGACCAAACCGTACATGAGCTAACATAAAGCAAGCTAAATCCAAGCTAAGAGCTAGAGTTTCCTCCCTGAGAACCTGGGGGAAGAAACGAAAGAAAAAAGGCGAAAGGAAACGGGTCAGTCATAAAGACTGGTAAGTCCAAGTGACTTTCAACATAAAAACAGGTAAAGATAACATGACATGTATAAACTGAAAGTAAACATAAGTATGATGTCAAGATGGATAAGATAGACTAAGATAACATGATAAATCAAGTATAGATCAAGTATATCATCGCATATTCAAGGTTCGTTGCACCAACTGTACTAGTATCCCAGCCCATGTCAAGTATTAACCATGAAAGGATCCCTTGGCCCAATATCGTGAATGACCCATTTCTAGGTCCAACGGAACGATTCACTAGTCGATCGGCTCCCTACAAGTTCTAGCTCGTTGTGTTTCTGTTTCATACGGCCCTATCACGAATGTAGTCACCTGTGCTAGGTCCACCATAGGGTGTATCAAGCCCTATGGTGCCAACCACCGACACGAATCAAGCATGCACAGATAAACCTACTGATGCCCAATGCCTTCTTTTTCAACTCCGGACCACGTGCACGACTATTGTAACAACCCGTATTTCAATAACACGTTAAATCAAGAATCAAGACAGAATTAAATTATAAATTCTGAATCAAGTGAAACGGTCTGTGCCATTGCGTTCGTCTCGGAAAAATACGCGAAATAGAATCCGAGTTTTCGAGAATCGGAGTCCGTATGACCCGTTAAAGGCCCAAAGAAGATTTCTGGAAATTTGAACTTCGGAAACAGTTTTGGAAATCAGATCTGGGGCCAGGCGGGAAGTTTCCCGCCTAGGCCATGTCGACAGGGCTGTCGACAGGCCTGACGACTTGGGCCCAGACCAAGTCGACAGCCCTGTCGACTTGCCTGTCGACAGGGGGTGGCCGGGGCAAGCTGCCTGGCGCACCTGCTTGTCTCACCTGGTCTTGTTCTTGGGCTGGTTCTGGAAGCTTCCGAGATCTGATGGTCCTGATCTATCCTAGGGTTAATCTAAGGGCCTAAAACTATCCTAATCTCTATAAAAAGACCCTAAACCTAACCTAAATCCCTAAAAATCAAACCTAGCAACTAAGTGCTGCCAAAATCAATCTTGATCATGGCCTCCATCTCAAATCCCTAGAGCCTATGCACTCAAATCAAGTTCAAATCAAAAGGTGCAAGCTTGCTACACCAAATAGAGGCCAAATCAACGTTGCTATGCGAGTTTCATGACGGATCTTCATCAAAGGAGCCACCTTTCTTCGCCAAAACGATGCATGCTCCTAGTCCTCTTGCCATGCTAAGTAAGTTCTAGCTACTTTTGGATGGAAACGGTAGTTTTGATAATGACATGGGATAAAATGAGGCTAAACATGATTATGTGAACCTATATGAACCTTACCATGCCTCTTGTGTTCATATTTATGATCTTAGGCCATGTGAGTGACTTAATCATGCCTCTCATGCTATGCATAACCTAGTTTAACTTGCAAGTTTGGATCTTTATGCATGAAATGCTAGCATGAACCTTTAGGAACCACTTTACTTGTGAAACATTGGCTAAGACAAGATTTTGGGGCTTATGCATGTTTATGAACCCAAACCCCTTATGCTAACATGCAAGTTTGTGGCCAAACCCTTTATGAGATTATGCATGCTCGTGGCCAATCCCCTCTTTTAAGTTGTGCATGTTTATGGCCAAACCCTTTTTGATAATATGCATGTTTGTGGCCGAATTCCCTTGTGACATTTTGTGTGTTTGTGGCCAAAACCCTTTTTATGACACTATGCATGTTCGAGGCCAATTTGTAGTCATAGTATTCCTACTATGTTGACTCGTCTATACTTACGTTGGAAACACGTTTTGGGGTTAGGTTAGACGAGCGTGAATATACATGAAAAACTTAACTTGAAGTTTCATGAAATATGATGTGAAACATGATTTGGGTTAAATGGGTATAACATGACGACATGTAACATTAAATATAACATGGAAGTTGACATGTAAGTATGCATAAAAACATAAGCTTGGGAATTTACCTATTAAGTTAGGTCTACCCATTGGGAATTTACCTATTAAGTTAGGTCTACCCAATTGCTTGAAGACTTGACTATGAACATGACACTAGACTAAACATGAAAGTGGCCAACTCGAGGTTGGGTTGAGTTTGCAACGTAAAACTACCCGGAACCGACCGGCCTAACTAGTAGTTGCAAACAATAGAGCCCAATGTGAGAAGTTGGTCATGTTGTGCTTGAACCCGAGGTTAGACCAAGTTGTGGTGTAAAGCTACCCGGAACCGACCGGCTTAACTAGTAACCACAACAAAGTCTAATGTGAGAGGTTGGGGTGCATTAAGTAATTAATGCCACATAATAGGGTTAAGTTAATTTGATTAATGAGGCTTAACCAAATATGATATGGACAAATGGGTTAAGTAATTTGATTAGGCTAATGATACTTAACAAAAACATGATAAGCTTGGGTAGGTTAAGTAACTTGATTTGCCTAATGACACTTGACCATTTTTATACGACTAGTGGACGGGATTAAGTTAACCAACACTTAATCAATCCAACACGATAACGTGATAAGGTTAAGTAAATTTTCTTAATGACACTTAACCGTATAACACAGTTAATGGATGGGGTTAAGATTAGGCTTAACTAATCTAAACATGGTAATCGGATGGGGTTAAGTTAGCCTAGACTTAATTAATCCAACTTGGTAATTTAATGGGGTTAAGGTAAACACTTAACTAATTTAACACGATGATTTGATGAGGTTAAGTGACCTATACTTAACCAATCTAACTCGTTAATTTGATGAGGTTAAGTTAACCTATACTTAACCAATCTAACGTGAAAACATGATAAGGCTAAGTCACGAATCGTTTCGAATACGCTTGACCGATTTGACTCGGTAAATTGATAGGGTCAAATTAATATATACTTAACCAATCTAAAATGATAATTAGACGAGGTTGAGTCATGGATTGCTTGATATACTTAGCCAACTTGACACCTGGTTTGTAGGGTTAAGTCTTGGACTTGGATACTTGGCCAATTTTGACATGGTTTGTAGACGGGCTAAGTTATGAACTTAAGTGACACTTAACCCATTAGATAAACCCTAATTCGGAGGGTTAGGTAAATACCCATAGTTAACAAGGATTATGGAAATAAGGCTAAGTGGTAAACCTTAGCTAAGGGAAACTAAGTAATAATTCTTAGTCAAGGAAATTTGGACCATTTCTCAGATAGGTTAGTAACCCGATACGTTTGGTCAACGTTTAAGTATGCGTATAGGAGCAGGCTATCTGATTTAGATAAAGGCTCCAACGAACTGGGTAACGAAGCAGCGGCTTCGGGGAACGTGAGGATATTCTTGGGATCCCTCTGTGAGCTGCCAGGTCTTTATACTAGGCTCACGAGAGGTTGAGGTCTGCGGTAGAAGAACCAAGAATATGCCTTGGTTGCTATGCGAGCGACCTAAAGACTGGGGTGGATAGCATTGAGTCGACGAATACATAAGGTGCCCGAGATAGCAAGTTCGTCGATCATCTACCATCTTGAGTCAAGCGTGTACGTACGGAAAGGCAGGGAACACCCAACAGACCATAATTGCTATCTAATTATGGGTGAGGTAGGCCGTAGGATGTGGGCTGGCCGGAGTGTAGTTCTCATGCAAGATTTTCTCTTGTGTTGCCTTTCACTAGTTGAGGGAGGGGTCTCGTGGGACCATAGCCACGTGTAGAAAAGCAGACCTTGGTATCTGCATCGGCAGATAAATCTAAAGCTCCCGACCGAGTCCTGTATTTCTTGTTTTGCCCTGTGACAGGACTCGGATGGCACGATGTGATACATGTGCATACAGTTATAGAAAAACGATTCACGATGAATGCGTGGGAAAAAGGGCGCGGTTGAGGGTTAGCGTAATCCCTAGTGGCCTAGGTGGTTTAACCCAAACCGAAATACGAAAGCGTGCAATAGGTAAGCGTAATCCCTAGTGGTGCTAGGTGGCGTAAGTCCTAGTAGTTCAAACGATGATTCATATGGAAGAGCCTAGCTAGAACAAGGGTGACAGTCCAAACGAATTCAAGGATAATACGACATGAGGAAGCCCGTACGAGGTACGGCAAAGGACTGAACTTATATACATGGAAAGAAACATATGATTCGAGTAACCTATATATGCGATATACTAGGTTGACATGGACCATTACACGACTTTGAGCAAGGGACATTCATGGTTAACACATGACGCGGGTAGGGGTACTAGTACGAGAGGTGCAGAGCAAATATACATGTTAGGACTAAGAAGAATATACATAATAGATACCGTGGGATGTTAGACGGGGTAGATACCTTGGGATAATGTACTCGATGGAAATCTGATGATGTGATACCTCGACTTATCATGACACCGTAGTTTATCATGATACCTTAGTTTACTTTGCCACAGTAGTTCAACCGGCTACCCTGGTTTATCTATCTTGTAGTTATCCTTATGTTTACTTTCAGTTTATGCATGTCATGTTACCTTTACCTGTTTTTATACTGGAAGTAGATAGGACTTACTCAGTCTTTTTGACTGACCCGTTTTGTTTCGCCTCTTTTCTTCCGTTTCCCCCCCCCCCCAGGTTTCAGGGAGGAAACAATGCTGTTTAGTTCGGACTTCTTCTGCTTGGAGGTCATCATGGATAGCTTGGACTTCTCTTGGCTATGGCTACTTTACTGTTTTTACTTGGGGAATAATTTATTAAAAAGTCTTTATGCTTCTTTACTATTGCAAGACAGGTTTTGTTGTACTCTGATGTAAAAGGCTTTAGACCTTATTTATTCATGGTATGAAAGTTTGATTTTACTTCCGCTATTTTATATGTTCTGTCTTGTGATATTTCTGTGCATGTTTACCAATAATGCCCCTCTAAAGCTAGTGCATTCCTTTGCGAGTGACCCTAGCGGAGGCGGGGTGTTACATTTGGTATCAGAGCAGAAGGTTACCAGACTGGGCAAAAGCTTTTAAAACCTTCTGAAAACTATTTGAGAAACCGTTTACAAAGAAGCATTTTTCAAGAAAATTTTCTTTTAAAAGAAAAAGGCTATTCCCCAAAGGCCATTAGCATTATCCTTGTTTCCTTGATTGAATCTCTTTTCCTTTCTTTCCTCCATCTATAGTCACAGTGGTTTTGACTGCGACTAGTCTTTCTAGCTGCGTAAGTGTTTCCCGTACGATGGAGGTGATTCTCGAGAGACCGTTGCAGAGTTATGCATGAAAGGATAGTAAGAACAAGGATAAAGGATACGAGCTCAGGGATAAGCAACATGTTGGTATGGCTGAGTCCTAAAAGGAGGGAGAAAGATGAACAATGAAACCCATGACGAGAGAGTACCTTTGGCATGGTAAAACGGGGCGGATAGTTAAGTATTATGGGACAAGGACAAGATCATCGGGAGGGCAATAGTATGCTCTCATTTCTAGGGTACCTCAGAAGGAGGGTAACGATCTTGTTAAAGGTTTAGCTTTTCTTCTCTATCATCCTGTCGGGACTTTTGTTTTGATCACCGCATCTTTTAAAGTCCGCTTCGATAAGTTAAGTCTCTGCACCTTAGTACTAGCGTAATAGAGGATCCCGTTTTTGTCTCAAGTCCTATTGGAAGATCGGTCCATTTATACATGACTTGTTTGGATTTGGGAATGTCTATGCCAAGTGTTGAATTTGGAAATAATGCTTATGTTTATAAGCTATGGCTGGATTCTAGGGATGAAGTGGTTATCCAGTAGGGGTGCCACTCTCGGTTTTGATAGGAGGGTAGTTAGACCTTTTGACTAGCCTTGGTAATGCCCTCGAAGTATCGGGTAACCTTTTTTGAGGTTCTGTCATGACTAGTTACTTGGAATCCCTTGATGCCTTTATTGGAAATTTGAAGCCCGATCGAGTGGTGTTCGCCAATAAGACGGATGGTTTACTTCATTTATGCATGGGTTATAGAGATCACCCTAGTAAGTGCGCATGATAACCTGATTGACATCTGTTTACTTTCAAGAGAAAGTTCTTCTACATGGAATGCCTTATAGTATATAAACGAGATCCAAGATTCACTAGTGAATTTTGGAAAGCTTGCATGAGATCATGAGTACGCAGTCATGTTTGCGTCAAGTATTCTAGGAAAAGGATAAGTGCAAGTGGAACGAGAGGCGACGAAGAAATGAGTTCCAGCTCATGTTATGGAAACAGGAATAAGAAGCTACAAAATCGCGAAGTTAAAAGACGACTTTGATGGTCAAAGACTAGATACGCGCATGATATCTCTTTTTGGGAGTATATCCTCGATCCCTGTTTTTCTGTTGAGCTTGCTTGTAGGCTATCTTTTATGGATATCCTCTCGGTCCTGTCTCTGTTACAAACCCCGTACGGAGTTTGTTTTGTTTATCTTCTCGACCCTGTTTCAGGGAATCTTAGGTAGAACCCTATGGATGTAAACATGTATTTGAAACATGTTATGATTGATATGGTTGCAAGTGGTTGCAAGTGGTTGCTCGTGGATGCGCGAATATACATTAGATACTAGCTCGACTCGGTCACATTTCATATTGCATATGCACGAGTATTTATACTTGTTTATGGATGAAATCGAATGTATTATCATGCGGTTGTTGCATATGAATGAATGTTTGTGCACACATATAGTGTATATGACTAGGACTATTTGCATACATGATGGATTCATAGCACTAAACATATTTTTGCATTCAAAAGATTTTTCAGGCCTGATCATTAGCATTAGCTAAGGAACATGTACACAGACGTTTTGCATACATTCATAAAGCATTAGGAGTCGTCTAAGGACAATGGTTGCTTGTGGATGATGGTTTGAGTAGATGGATGATGGATGGTAGGATATGTTCTTCCTAACTTAGAGATTTCGGGGACGAAATCCTAAAAGGTGGGGAGAATGTAACAACCCGTATTTCAATAACACGTTAAATCAAGAATCAAGACAGAATTAAATTATAAATTCTGAATCAAGTGAAACGGTCTGTGCCATTGCGTTCGTCTCGGAAAAATACGCGAAATAGAATCCGAGTTTTCGAGAATCGGAGTCCGTATGACCCGTTAAAGGCCCAAAGAAGATTTCTGGAAATTTGAACTTCGGAAACAGTTTTGGAAATCAGATCTGGGGCCAGGCGGGAAGTTTCCCGCCTAGGCCATGTCGACAGGGCTGTCGACAGGCCTGTCGACTTGGGCCCAGACCAAGTCGACAGCCCTGTCGACTTGCCTGTCGACAGGGGGTGGCCGGGGCAAGCTGCCTGGCGCACCTGCTTGTCTCACCTGGTCTTGTTCTTGGGCTGGTTCTGGAAGCTTCCGAGATCTGATGGTCCTGATCTATCCTAGGGTTAATCTAAGGGCCTAAAACTATCCTAATCTCTATAAAAAGACCCTAAACCTAACCTAAATCCCTAAAAATCAAACCTAGCAACTAAGTGCTGCCAAAATCAATCTTGATCATGGCCTCCATCTCAAATCCCTAGAGCCTATGCACTCAAATCAAGTTCAAATCAAAAGGTGCAAGCTTGCTACACCAAATAGAGGCCAAATCAATGTTGCTATGCGAGTTTCATGACGGATCTTCATCAAAGGGGCCACCTTTCTTCGCCAAAACGATGCATGCTCCTAGTCCTCTTGCCATGCTAAGTAAGTTCTAGCTACTTTTGGATGGAAACGGTAGTTTTGATAATGACATGGGATAAAATGAGGCTAAACATGATTATGTGAACCTATATGAACCTTACCATGCCTCTTGTGTTCATATTTATGATCTTAGGCCATGTGAGTGACTTAATCATGCCTCTCATGCTATGCATAACCTAGTTTAACTTGCAAGTTTGGATCTTTATGCATGAAATGCTAGCATGAACCTTTAGGAACCACTTTACTTGTGAAACATTGGCTAAGACAAGATTTTGGGGCTTATGCATGTTTATGAACCCAAACTCCTTATGCTAACATGCAAGTTTGTGGCCAAACCCTTTATGAGATTATGCATGCTCGTGGCCAATCCCCTCTTTTAAGTTGTGCATGTTTATGGCCAAACCCTTTTTGATAATATGCATGTTTGTGGCCGAATTCCCTTGTGACATTTTGTGTGTTTGTGGCCAAAACCCTTTTTATGACACTATGCATGTTCGAGGCCAATTTGTAGTCATAGTATTCCTACTATGTTGACTCGTCTATACTTACGTTGGAAACACGTTTTGGGGTTAGGTTAGACGAGCGTGAATATACATGAAAAACTTAACTTGAAGTTTCATGAAATATGATGTGAAACATGATTTGGGTTAAATGGGTATAACATGACGACATGTAACATTAAATATAACATGGAAGTTGACATGTAAGTATGCATAAAAACATAAGCTTGGGAATTTACCTATTAAGTTAGGTCTACCCATTGGGAATTTACCTATTAAGTTAGGTCTACCCAATTGCTTGAAGACTTGACTATGAACATGACACTAGACTAAACATGAAAGTGGCCAACTCGAGGTTGGGTTGAGTTTGCAACGTAAAACTACCCGGAACCGACCGGCCTAACTAGTAGTTGCAAACAATAGAACCCAAAGTGAGAAGTTGGTCATGTTGTGCTTGAACCCGAGGTTAGACCAAGTTGTGGTGTAAAGCTACCCGGAACCGACCGGCTTAACTAGTAACCACAACAAAGTCTAATGTGAGAGGTTGGGGTGCATTAAGTAATTAATGCCACATAATAGGGTTAAGTTAATTTGATTAATGAGGCTTAACCAAATATGATATGGACAAATGGGTTAAGTAATTTGATTAGGCTAATGATACTTAACAAAAACATGATAAGCTTGGGTAGGTTAAGTAACTTGATTTGCCTAATGACACTTGACCATTTTTATACGACTAGTGGACGGGATTAAGTTAACCAACACTTAATCAATCCAACACGATAACGTGATAAGGTTAAGTAAATTTTCTTAATGACACTTAACCGTATAACACAGTTAATGGATGGGGTTAAGATTAGGCTTAACTAATCTAAACATGGTAATCGGATGGGGTTAAGTTAGCCTAGACTTAATTAATCCAACTTGGTAATTTAATGGGGTTAAGGTAAACACTTAACTAATTTAACACGATGATTTGATGAGGTTAAGTGACCTATACTTAACCAATCTAACTCGTTAATTTGATGAGGTTAAGTTAACCTATACTTAACCAATCTAACGTGAAAACATGATAAGGCTAAGTCACGAATCGTTTCGAATACGCTTGACCGATTTGACTCGGTAAATTGATAGGGTCAAATTAATATATACTTAACCAATCTAAAATGATAATTAGACGAGGTTGAGTCATGGATTGCTTGATATACTTAGCCAACTTGACACCTGGTTTGTAGGGTTAAGTCTTGGACTTGGATACTTGGCCAATTTTGACATGGTTTGTAGACGGGCTAAGTTATGAACTTAAGTGACACTTAACCCATTAGATAAACCCTAATTCGGAGGGTTAGGTAAATACCCATAGTTAACAAGGATTATGGAAATAAGTCTAAGTGGTAAACCTTAGCTAAGGGAAACTAAGTAATAATTCTTAGTCAAGGAAATTTGGACCATTTCTCAGATAGGTTAGTAACCCGATACGTTTGGTCAACGTTTAAGTATGCGTATAGGAGCAGGCTATCTGATTTAGATAAAGGCTCCAACGAACTGGGTAACGAAGCAGCGGCTTCGGGGAACGTGAGGATATTCTTGGGATCCCTCTGTGAGCTGCCAGGTCTTTATACTAGGCTCACGAGAGGTTGAGGTCTGCGGTAGAAGAACCAAGAATATGCCTTGGTTGCTATGCGAGCGACCTAAAGACTGGGGTGGATAGCAGTGAGTCGACGAATACATAAGGTGCCCGAGATAGCAAGTTCGTCGATCATCTACCATCTTGAGTCAAGCGTGTACGTACGGAAAGGCAGGGAACACCCAACAGACCATAATTGCTATCTAATTATGGGTGAGGTAGGCCGTAGGACGTGGGCTGGCCGGAGTGTAGTTCTCATGCAAGATTTTCTCTTGTGTTGCCTTTCACTAGTTGAGGGAGGGGTCTCGTGGGACCATAGCCACGTGTAGAAAAGCAGACCTTGGTATCTGCATCGGCAGATAAATCTAAAGCTCCCGACCGAGTCCTGTATTTCTTGTTTTGCCCTGTGACAGGACTCGGATGGCACGATGTGATACATGTGCATACAGTTATAGAAAAACGATTCACGATGAATGCGTGGGAAAAAGGGCGCGGTTGAGGGTTAGCGTAATCCCTAGTGGCCTAGGTGGTTTAACCCAAACCGAAATACGAAAGCGTGCAATAGGTAAGCGTAATCCCTAGTGGTGCTAGGTGGCGTAAGTCCTAGTAGTTCAAACGATGATTCATATGGAAGAGCCTAGCTAGAACAAGGGTGACAGTCCAAACAAATTCAAGGATAATACGACATGAGGAAGCCCGTACGAGGTACGGCAAAGGACTGAACTTATATACATGGAAAGAAACATATGATTCGAGTAACCTATATATGCGATATACTAGGTTGACATGGACCATTACACGACTTTGAGCAAGGGACATTCATGGTTAACACATGACGCGGGTAGGGGGTACTAGTACGAGAGGTGCAGAGCAAATATACATGTTAGGACTAAGAAGAATATACATAATAGATACCGTGGGATGTTAGACGGGGTAGATACCTTGGGATAATGTACTCGATGGAAATCTGACGATGTGATACCTCGACTTATCATGACACCGTAGTTTATCATGATACCTTAGTTTACTTTGCCACAGTAGTTCAACCGGCTACCCTGGTTTATCTATCTTGTAGTTATCCTTATGTTTACTTTCAGTTTATGCATGTCATGTTACCTTTACCTGTTTTTATACTGGAAGTAGATAGGACTTACTCAGTCTTTTTGACTGACCCGTTTTGTTTCGCCTCTTTTCTTCCGTTTCCCCCCCAGGTTTCAGGGAGGAAACAATGCTGTTTAGTTCGGACTTCTTCTGCTTGGAGGTCATCATGGATGGCTTGGACTTCTCTTGGCTATGGCTACTTTACTGTTTTTACTTGGGGAATAATTTATTAAAAAGTCTTTATGCTTCTTTACTATTGCAAGACAGGTTTTGTTGTACTCTGATGTAAAAGGCTTTAGACCTTATTTATTCATGGTATGAAAGTTTGATTTTACTTCCGCTATTTTATATGTTCTGTCTTGTGATATTTCTGTGCATGTTTACCAATAATGCCCCTCTAAAGCTAGTGCATTCCTTTGCGAGTGACCCTAGCGGAGGCGGGGTGTTACAACTATAGCCCGCCTGAACCTACACTGGCGCACCCACACAGCCGTCGTTCTGGTCGCTTACAATCAGCCCAGTAATCGTGCCCCACCCTGCCTATTCCCAGGGTACCATGATACATCTAGTGGGTTACTGCTGAAACGGACTGCGTAACCAGGGTTTCCGTCCAATAGGTTAAGTGTTGTCATTTAAATTCGAAACTTAACCCTAATCAGTCTAGCATGTCAAATTGGCTAAGTGTTGTCATTTAAGTTCGTGACTTAGCCCTACAATTCACGTGTCAAGTTGGTTAGGTGTTGTCGTTCAAGTTCATGACCTAACCCTACCAATCATGTCTCAAGTTGGTTAAGTGTTGTCTTTCATGTTCATGACTTAACCCTATCATGTGGCATTAATTCATTAATGCACCCCAACCTCTCAAATTAGACCTGTTGTTGTGGTTACTGGATATGCCGGGCGGTTCCGGGCAGATTTACACCACAACTCAGTCTAACCTCAGGTTTCAAGTGCGATATGACCAACTACTCACATTGGATCCTATTGTTTGCAGTAACTGGATTTGCCGGGCGGTTCCGGGCAGATTTACACTGCAAACTCAACCCAACCTCGAGTTAGCCATTTTCAAGTTCATTCTAGTGTCATGACCATGTTCAAGTTTCATGTCAAGTTCGTGTCAAGTTTCATGTTTCAACTTATGCCTATTATCAAGTTCATGATTCATGTTTATAACCAGTTCATGTTTTGCCTAATCTACCCAAATCGTATTCCCATCGCATGTAAACGTTAATCGATCTAAATTACAAGCAAATCTAAATCTAGAGATAAAGGGAATAACATCAAAACTATGATAGGCAGATGGGACAAGCATAAAGCGATAAAAGAGATTACAAGACTGGCATGATATAACTTGAGATAATCGGTTACAACATCACTGGCATATAGAAATTAACAGGGTTTCAAATCTAGCAAAATAAGGCGATAGTCCTGATTAAAACTTGACATAAAAGAATAGGCATGCACAAGCAAGCCAAATACAAGGATAATGGGTCAATGGTTTTTGGTGTACATAATAACGAATAAACTAAGCAAGTCACACCCTAGGTATGAGATCCAACTAAATGCCAATTCGGTGTTCAACATGGTTTTTAACTATAGTGTTATGAGCAATCAACTATAATAGTCAATTAACCACAATAGTTATACAATAGTCATGGATAATTATCCAAAAGAGTTTTAGGCAACTACCCTAATAGTCATAGGCAATTAACTGTAATAGTTTCAAAGTCATGGTCATAGTCTTATGTTCATAATCATAGGCAGTAATTCATAGTCACGAGTCATAGGTGATTAGCCACAATTGTCCTTGTCATAGTCATAGGCAATGGTCTTATGTTCTCAGTCATAGGCATAGACATAGTCTTATGTTCTCAGTCATAGTCCTTGGCCATTAACAATGGTTTCAATGTCATAGGCATGATAATATTTGATTTACAACGCGAATAGGCCCAAACTGATTTCAAAGCAATATTCCAAATGTCAAGATCCAAGAAGAACAAGAATATATATGAATCGATTATCATGCTTAAGTCAAATTTCACTTTATCTCATGTCCAAATTACAATTAACAAGTCTAGATCTCAAAGTAACTAGAACTTATAGTGCGTGGATCGAGAATTAGAAAGCAGAATTTGATTGTTAAATCTCTATTTGATTGATCGTGTTCTAATTGAAATCCCCCAATTTGCAAATCTCTAAGCGTAGTCTTGATGGAGAAGAAGCAGTCCTTTTTCTTCCTTTTTATCTTATTATTTTGATTATCTCAGAAGCAGCATAAGGACAGAATGAAATGGTGTGGAGAGAATGAGGCTAGGGGTGAGTTTATATAGGATTAGGCAGACGAATCTGGACAGAAAACGAGTCTAAATACATTAGGATGCATCTGGTTCAAGAAGTGGGTTCGGGAGGCAGGTCGACCCCCAGGTCGACTCCCCAATCGACCTGGTCATAGGGAGGTCGACACCCCAGTCGACCTGGTTGGGGGGTCGACTCCCCAGTCGACCTGGGTATATGGGCGGGAATTTTCCCGCCAGCCTTCTCTGGGTTTGAATTTCGAATTTCTGGCTTTATTTTCGAGCTGTTTTATTTTATTTAAATTCCTGAAACTTCTGAGGATCATAACTTGGTCATACAAACTCCGATTTTCGAAAACTCGGACTCGATTTCATGTAGAATTCCGAGATGCAATGGCGCAACCCGTTTCCCCTGATTCTTATTTTAAAATTTAATTTTCCTTGATTTATGACTTTAACATGTTATAAAAATACGGGTTGTTACAATAGATATAAAGCTATGGGATGCATCAATGTTAAAGAAAACACGAACTACAAGAGAAAATAAAGTAAAGTACTATGAAGCATACCCTGAGTATCATTGTTTGAAGGAGGGATGGAAGAAGTCAAAGCAAGCACTTCAGAAGTCTTGCCCTTCAACTGTGAAGGATGATACTTCTTATAGTGGCCAGGCTGAAGATAAAGTTGACAACGATTATTTTGGGTCAACTGGAATGAATAAGGTATAACTGAACTATCCAAAGTAGGGTAATGACTAGCATAATGTCTATGTTGATTACATCCAAAGAAAGTGATATGAGATAGATCCACTGGCTGCTTCTTTGTAGAATATCATATTCCCCGCGACTCTTCTGGTTCTCCTTTTGTTGGTGAAAGTTGGGCTTTCACTTCTTTGATCCATCTGAAGATCCTTGAGTAGTGTGCTTTCCCTTGATATTAGGGGAATTCTCGAATTGGGTAGCCATGTTCATAAAGATGGCGAAGGGTTTATCGATGTGGTTCATTAGATTGTCATTAAACTCTGGGTATGCTCCAAGAATAGACTTCTCCTTCTTTTTCAAAGGAGTACCTATCAAGCTTGACCAAGCTTCAAGTGTTCGTTAAATCTCCTCCCGTACTCAGAAAATGTCATATCAACCAACGAAGATCCATGAACTTACGATAAAGCTACAATTTTCCCGTCTTGGGCATCTACTTAGTGATAAAAGCCTTCCTAACAAAGGATTTAAAAACAGAGCTAGATTCAAAGGAAAAATGACTAAACTACTGAGATTAACTAAAAGTTATACCTAAACTGATCCCAAGAAATATGAGCCCATCTGTCCAAGTAGTAACTGACTCCTACCAGTCCAGCCTCTTGAAACTACTAGGCAGTTAACTGGCACTTTTGAGCATTCGTGATATCTAAAGCAGAAAATATCCTCTCTAAACCCTTCAGCCACTGTTGGGGCTCTATAATGCTCTCTGAACCAGAAAACTTAGTACCTACAAGCTTGGTGTACTTTTTACTAAGCTGAGTGAATCTATCAGACTAAGATGGAGCTGGTGCAACTAGATGGACTAGAGTAATAGGAGCAATAGGTGGAGCGAGCTGAGCTAGGGCAACAGTGGGGCTGGCTGAGGTAGGGCAATGGTGGAAAGCCTGCTGAAGCTGCAGGTGGAACCGAGGCATTCCCACGACCTCTCCCTCAGGTGTTCCTAAGATTACTCATTTGGAGAAATTCAAGGATGGATTTTAGAACCACTAAATTTAACGTTTCAACTCATCCTAATTGAAAATCCTAATTAACATAATTCTAGCAAACAAGATGGATACATAAGGAAGGAAACCTTTAGAAACTTCATTTACAAACAATTTTTTTATATTATAAAATACTTTCAAAATAATTATTGAAATCCATTTATATTTTCAAAATATGCTCTCTCAAGATTGATTCTGAGATTGATTTATACTCATTCTAGGATGTTGTTATCCTATATCTAATGAGTTTTTACCCATAGGCTAAAATTTGCCTAAAACTAAAGCTCTGATAGCCATAGAAACAACCCACTATTTTGAACCATTCAAATCGACAATGGTCTACACATGTCAGACTTGAATTGAACAAAATAATAGATTATAAATAAATTTGGAGTAAATACAAATCAAATCATAGTATTGCAGGTACACAAAGAGCAGAATAACTCATAACAGAATAAAATAGAATCCATACTAGTTTATGAAGTTACTACGAAATACATAGTCTCCAAAGCAAATACATAATACCAAAGTAACAATAATAAGTAAAACGAAATCCCAGATACATAAGATGTCCACTAATACATAAAAAAATAACAAGAGCAACTAAAGGAAATAGATAGAACTAAAAGAAACTAGTAGATAGACGGATGAAGCTCTAGAGGATCTCTAGATCTACGATAAGTCTCCAAAACCTGTGGCACTCAAGCTGCCTCGAGCATCACGCAAAATTAGATACTTAAGTCGGGACTAACATTCTTGAGTATGTAAGTTAACTCAAGTGAAATGTTACAGAAATGCACATGTAACTTAAGAAATGTTTGGAATTACATTCTTTAGGGATTCGTTAAACTAGATATCGTATAATACAATACACTATTAATGTGTCTACGACAAATACACTATTGAAATAACGTAAGTTGGATTACCGATATTGCCTTTGCACCGTTTATAAACATTGTCGTAAACATTGCATATAAAATACCAATTAAACGACTGGTGGATAGGGATGCACCGCTATACAATACGTCAAATCAAAATCGTAGGGCAATGAATCAAGATAATATAACAAAGCACACAAGGCGATACTGTAACACCCCACGTCCATTAATGTCACTCACTAAGAGAATGCATTAACTTTCATGGAGCATTATAAGAGTATAGAACAGAATATCACAAGACAGATATATAAAATGGTACTTTAAGAAAATTAAAATTTGTTCATTGTAGCAGAAAAGCAAAACATGTTTGGTTACAACATCAAAACCACATACTAGAGCCAAGTACACAAATATCCATCTTGAACAAAATTATTATCAGAGTACATAAAAGTAAAACCATAATCCCACTCCAAATAGCCATAATGGAAAAGAGATAAAGATGAGAATTACTTTCAACACTTCCAAGCACTTCAAGAAAAGAGATCCAACTCAAGCTTCACTAATCCCACCCTGAGGACCTTGGGGGGGAGAGAAAGAAAAGAGGCGAAACAAAAAGGGGTCTGACATACGTCTGGCGAGTCTAGTGACTTTAACAATATAATCGGTAAAGTAACATGATAAGAACATAAACTGGATATAAGAAATGATTGTAATGTAAGCAGATATGACTAGGTAAAAGGGGTCTGACATACGTTGATTGTGCTTCTAATCACTATAAGATAATTCCTACACCGCACCAATACTAATTTCACACTAAAATATGATCCCTCTTACTAATCATGATAATAATGATGGTAGTTTCATGTACTCCTAGTTGCTGTCATAGGTGTCGCCTGCTTCTATCTCCACTAGTTGTACCCACTACCCTCCCCATTCGATCGGCTCCCTAACTCGTAGATACATGTGCTGGTCCATAGTAGGGTGTATCACTCCCTAAAGTGACAACTCGATACTACTAAATTGCACGGCTTATACCTACACAATGCAACAACGTCTTACCTACCAACCCGGATCCACGCACGCACATGACTCCGTTGGACTTGCACCGCCATCGCTAGCTCTTTATTGACCTCTTACAATCAAACCAGTAAGTGTGTCCGTCCTCGACCTAGTTCGAGCTCACATAGATACTAAATGTGTTACTAGTTGAAAAGGGTCCACCCACTTGACACAAGCTTCCCTCCTAAGCTTGGTCCCCACTAGGAATTCCCACTTAACCCCTCTTTATCCCCATGTCTAATCACATGTCTCATCTTGGTTAAGTGCTTTTTTTTATGTTTCACATGCTACCCATGTTACCCACTTAACTCTTAATCATCCCGATGTCTAATCACATGTCTTATCTCGGTTAAGTGTTCATTAATTTATTATAACTGTAATCTTACAAGACCCCTCACATTAGATTGCTGTTTTGCGATTGTTGGATATGTCGGGCGGTTCCGGGCAGGCTTATACCGCAAACCAAATCTAACCTCGTGTCTTTGCATTATTCTGCATTTAATTTCTGCCTTTGACCTCTCACATTAGATTGTCGTTTACGGTTACTGGATATGTCGGGCGGTTCCGGGCAGACTTTTACCGCAAACCAAGTCTAACCTCGTGTCTTAGACGTTCATTATCTCTTCTTTTATTCAAACCCAATTTCAAATTCTGAATTATAACATATATTCCAATTGCCCTCCAATCCAAGTCATGCCTATAATTCCATGTATATAAATTGTACAATTTATGCCCCAAATCAATTACATGATTACAAATCAATTTATGCCCAATTACATATTATTCAATATTTTCCCAAACTTTTCCCAATCATTCCAACGTTATTTGTATGCAAATCTCAACGCAAAATGTTAGCCTCGAAGTTAGCCTAATCTCATAAAGAAAAAGGAAAAGAAGAAGGGAAGAGAATCACGACATCAAAACGGGCATAAAAATAGGCATATGAAATATAAACTGGCATAGACCAATAAAACAGATCCAATAGGCATATGGAATATGAACTGGCATATGATAATAGAAATTTGGGTATGAATCTGAAAGATAAGGACTTACAAACTTGATATGATTCATCTTACAGGCATGTTTATAAAATCCAATTTACAATCTTGTCATAATCACTTTTAATTTAATTATATGTGAAAGTAACATAGACTCACAGCGATAGGATTCTTAGAAAATTAGGCGTTGTTTTAGCAATTTGGATCTTGAATAATCTCTACTAGATTGTTGTAGATCTGATCTTCTAATTTGATTTTGAAGAAGAACTATCTCTAAATCTCTACCTTGATTTTGGTTAGAGAAGAAAGGCTAGGTTGATTTAGATTAGAGCAGCATGGAGGCGCCATGGATGAATAACAATGAGATTAGGGTTAGGTTTAAGGGTATTTTATAGATGCTCTAGGTGAATTAGGACCCTTAGACTAGATTGGGATCCATCTGAACCATACAAACCAGAAAAATATGTCATCCAACCAATCCCAGAAGGACACATCAGCCCTAGACCACCAAAACACGTCTTCCAGATCTAGGTAGATGGGGGTCGACACCCTTATAGGGGGTCGACACCCCTGTCGACACCCTATAGGGGGGTCGACCCTATGTCGACTCCCCTAGGGGGGTCGACACCCCTGTCAACACCCTATAGGGGGGTCGACACCCTAGAGCGGGAGATTTCCCGCTCGCCCAGATTTGGCCGATTTTGATTTTTAATTATCATTTTAAATTAAATTCTGCTTAAACTGAAATCTTCTAAACTTCATAACTTCTTCATATGATATCTGATTAACGCAAACTCGGACTATATTCCAAGCGGAATTCCGAGATGAAAGCAATGGTGCAACCCATTTCCCTTAATTCTTCTTATAAAAATTAAGCATTCTTTAATTATCCCTTATGTCATATTTTTAAAATTACGGGGTGTTACATTCTCCCTTCCTTAAATGATTTCGTTCCCGAAATCTTCAAGTTAAAAAGAATGTATCCTACCATCCATCATCCATCTAATCATCCATCATCCACAAGCATCCATTGTCCTTAAAAGATTTCTAATGTTATATGAACATATGCAAAAGTGTGTGTATATGTTCCTTATCTAATGCAAAGATCAGGTGGTCTACTGATTCAGTTGACCTCCTTACTGCGAAACATGATAGTGCCATGCGTCCATTATGTATACAAAAGAGTCCTAATGATATGTATCATTTCTATATGAGTGCACAACCATTCATTCAAATGCAACATCCATATGATAACACATTCAATATACATCCATTAACTTAAATATGCACACTCATTCATATGCAATATGAAAGTGATTGAGCCGATCTAATGCCTAATGTGTGTGTAAATGCATCCACGAGCAACCACTAGCAAACACTTACATCCACTTGCATCCACCAAACATAACATGTCTCAAACACATGTTTACAACCATAGGATTTTCTACCTAAGGGTCGAAGATATAATCGAGAGGATACACTAAACGATAGAACAAGTATAAACAAAGCGGTAGAAAAAGGAGAAGTTAAGAACATACCCTCAAAAAGGAAAGGGTACGACGCGCGTATCTTGCCTTTAGTCTCCCAAGTTGCATCTCCTTGATCATCTCCCCACTGGACTTTAACCAACTTGACTTCTCGGTTGCGTAATTTCTTGACCTCCGATCCAAGGATGCATGTAGGAACTCGTCTAACCGTTGCATCTCGCTCTACTTCCACTTCTCTAAGCATGCTCGGCTCTACTGCTTCTGCGACATCGTGTATACACTTCCTCAAACGCAACACATGAAATACGTCATGAACACCACTGAGCTTCTTGGGCAGCTTCACTCTGTAGGCCATCTGTCCAATTCGCTCTGTAATGGGGAATAACTCTATGAACCTTGGTGCCAATTTCCCTACAGACCCAAAACGAACTACATTCCTTAACCGTGATACTTTAATAAAGACCATGTCTCTAACACTGAACTCAAGAGATTGGTCCTTCTCTTATCAGAATATGAATTTTGTGTGTTCTGTGCCATCTTCATGCGTCTTCGAATCAAGTCTATCTTCTCCAAAGTTTCCCTAATCATTTCGGGCCCAAGCAAAATATTATCCGTAGATTCCCACCAACAAGTCGTTGATCGGCAAGGTCGTCCACATTGAGCCTCAAAAGCTGCCATGCCAATACTAGTCTGATAGTTGTTGTTGTATGCGAACTCTACTAATGGAAGATGTTCCTCCCATGTCCCTCCAAAGTCCAAGATATATAACCTCAAAAGTTCTTCTAGAATCCGACTCACTCTTTCTGTTTGGCCGTCCGTCTGAGGGTGATAAGAGGTACTCAAACACAATTGCGTTCCTACTGCCTCTTGCAAGCTCTTCCAAAACTCACTGGTGAAAATAGGATCTCGGTCGCTTACGATACTAGAAGGTATGCGTGTAGACGAACTATCTCTCGGAGATAAACAGATGCTAACCATATCGCTGTTCTTTTACTCTTAACGGGAATGAAATGGGCAAACTTAACATGTATGTATGATTATGATGATATGTGAAGTTCACCATGTATGTTATGCCAAGTTACCTTTTTACCCTTATGCGTTATGACGAATATGTAAGCGAGATAATGACGTTGGGAGGGTTTGGGTAAACTTAAAACTACATGGAACTAAAAGATTGGGAATTTACCTATTAAGTTAGGTCTACCCCTTGGGAATTTACCTATTAAGTTAGGTCTACCCAAGTATATGTTAACTTGTAAATATGTTTCAAAGTGGACATGACGTTAGATAACATGATATGGCCAACTCGAGGTTAGACCTAGTTGTGGTGTAAATCTTCCTAGGTAACCACAACGTGGGGTCTAATGTGGGTAGTTGGTCATGTTGCACCATAAGACCCGAGGTTAGACCTAGACGTGGTGTAAATCTTCCCAGGTAACCACGGATGTCTAATGTGAGAGGTTGGGTGCGTTAAGTAATTAATGCCTCATGATTAGGGTTAAGTCATGGCCCACTAATACTTAACCAATAATGGGGATGCGAGGATTAGATGGGGTTAAGTAGTTACACTTAACTAATTTAATCCATGATTAGTGAGGGGTTAAAACCACACTTAACCCTCTTAGAAACCCTAGCAACGTGGTCTGTTCCAGCAGTAATCCCAGTTTGGTATCACCACAACCCTATAGCTAGGTTAGGGCGGGGCACGATTACTGGACGGATGTAAGCGACCAAAGCGACGGCTGAGTGGTACAGCGGTGCGGGTCCGGCGGGCTACGGACGTGCACGTAGTCCGATGTTGGACAAACTCGAGGCACGGGTACCAGTAGGTTTAGACTGTGCATTATTGCTTAGGTGTCTGGGGTTGACACCCGAGGGCTTGATACACCCAAAGGTGGACCCAGCGCAGTCTGACTACATCCATGTGGGCCGTATGGACACCAACACTGGACGTGTTAGGTTTATAGGGAGCCAATCGACTAGACCGTTGGGCTGGACCTTATACTAAGGTCACTTCATGTTATTGGGCCAAGGTTTGGGCTAAGGGATCAAGATCTGTTTTGTGGGTTTGCTAGTACACTGTGGTGCAAAGTTTAATCTCGTCTATGTGATGTCACCTTTATCTATTGCCAGTATGTTCATCTTAGTTTCCATCATGCTGTTAACTTTATTAGTTTATAGATTGATCGTAGTAGGGCTTACCAGTCTTTTTGACTGACCTGTTTTCCTTCGCTTCTTTTCTTCCGTTTCCCCCCCCCCCACAGGTTCTCAGGGAGGGGCTACATCTGCTTAGTGGATCTTTGGCTTGCTTGTTGGATAGCTCATGTATGGATCTGAGCTAGCTGTGGCTTATCTTTTATTTCTGGGGATTAGTACTGATGTTTTACCATGTATTTTGTTATCACATATCTAGACTTATGTTGTATTTTGGATCATGACATTTTGATATTATGTACTTGACTATGTTGGTTTTTGTGAGATGATGATGATGGGTTTTTATCTGCTACCGCTGCTTTACTTATATTTACTTTTATATATATACTGTCTTGCGATATCTCTGTGCATGTTTACCTTCACAATAACGCCCCTCCAAAGCTAGTACATTCCAAGGAGTGATCCTAGCGGAGGTGGGGTGTTACAACTACCCAAATCCCCGTATTACCCTTCCTTGACCTCAGCAACCCGTCAACGAAATCCATGGAAACACTTTCCCATTTCCAGTGTGGAACCTCTAAAGGGTGAAGCAAACCACCAGGCTTCTTTTGCTCAGCCTTGACTTGCTGGCACACTAAGCATCTAGAAACGAACTCAGCCACATCCTTCTTCATTCCGGCCCAAAAGAAAACTCTCTTTATGTCCCTTACATCTTGTCTCCACCGGGATGTATGGTCAGCTTAGAACGATGTACTTCTTTAAGGATTGTTATCCTCAAACTCTCGTCTCGTGATATGCAAAGTCTCCCATCTCTACGCAACCAACCTTTGTCATCTATGATATACCTACTTAGATGGCTCGAAGACTCCCCTCTTATGAGCTGGTCTACTATCTCTATCAACCATGGGTCATCTCGTTGTGCCGCACCTATCTGTCCCAAAAGTGTAGGTCGCACCTCTAATGATGCCAATAAACCGGGTACATAATCGATAGAGGGTCTAAAGTCAAAGGTAGAGATATACTCTAAACTCTGTCGCTCGACAAACAAAGGACTCAAAGTCAACTTCTTTCTACTCAAGGCGTTAGCTACAATGTTACCCTTGCCAGGGGTATATGCAATCTCAAAATCGTAGAATGATAAGAACTCCATCCACCTCTGTTGCCTTAAGTTTAGATCATATTGGGAGAACAAGTACTTTAGTGGCTTATGGTCTGTATACAACTCAAACCTCTCACCAAGCAAATAGTGACGCTAAGACTTAAGCGCAAAAATATGGCATCTAACTCTAAGTCGTGGGTAGGGTAATTCTTCTCATGGGCCTTTAACTGCCTTCCACCATAGCATATCACCCTTCGCTCTTGCATCAAAACTGCGCCAAGCCCTGTCCCGCAAGCATCGGTATACACTGTGAACGGTTTACTCCCATCAGGCAAAACTAAAACTGGAGTTGTCATCAATGCCCTTTTCAAACGTTGGAAAGCATCGTCACAGTCAACATCCCAAGAAAAGGTCAAATTCTTTTTCGTCAACCGTGTAAGTAGGGCTGATATCTTTGCAAAGTCTTTGATGAACTCTCTGTAATAGCCCGCCAACCCTAGAAAACTTATTTCTTCCGTTGCGTTCCTAGGAATCTTCCAATCTTAGATTGCTACCACCTTCGCGGGATCACTGCTATCCCTTCCTTGGAGACCACATGCCCTAAGAACCTCAAATGACATCACGAACTTGTTTAGAAACCCCCCTAAATGCCCTACTCATCAAGTCTACGAAATATGCGGGTACATTCGTCAAACCAAAAGGCATGATGAGCCATTCAAAGAAACCGTCGGGAGTCCTAAAAGCAGTCTTATCTATACTATCCTCAGCTACCCTCAACTGATGAAATCCTGTAGCTAAGTCCAACTACGAGAAAACCGAAGCACCAACCAACTGATCGAACAAATCATCTATCCTCGGCAATGGTTGTCTGTTCTTCTTCGTGAGCTTATTCAGCTCCCTATAGTCCATGCACAATCTAAGCGAACCATCAGCCTTTGTAGCAAAAACAACAAGAGCACCCCACTCCAAGATACTTCTCCTTATGAACCCTTTCTCAAGCAACTCTTTCACTTGTTTACTAAGATCCCTCCTTTCTCTTGGAGCCATGTGGCGCACTGGCAATGCAAATGGCTTTGCATTGTCCACCAAGTATATATGGAAATCTATCTCGCGGTTTGGAGGTAAGGCCCTAACCTCCTCAAAGACATCTGCATACTCACAGACTACTCGAACAGATTGCAAATCATCAATAGATGTGTCAAGAGATTCTAGGTAGCTAAGCATAACAGAACCCTTAGGGTCACAAGAAATATCGAGAGTATTACCCAAACTAGTCAACAGTCTAACTACCCTCTTTTCACAGTGGAGAATGGCACCATACCTGGCTAGCCAATCCATTCCTAAAATCAACCCATAGCATGTGAAGCCAAGCGCATAAGCATTGCATTCGAACTCAACGCCATACACGTATATTCTCAAATCCCGAAATAACATAGAAAGATGAGCTGTACCCCCAATAGGATTTGGGACTACAATGGGATCCATGACTAAACTAGTATTTAGGTGCAGTGTTTCAACTAACGAAGCAGATATAAACGAATGTGAAGCGCCAGAATCAAACAAAGTTCGAACAGGATGATCAAAAAGGAAAATCAAACTTTCAACATAAATGTTTCTACCTCTCTCCTGTCCTGGTGCCATGAGAGCATGAACCTGCCTTCCAGAAGTAGATCATGTCCTCTGTCCTTGCCCTTGTCCTTGCCTCCTTGGGCAGTCTTTAATCATATGTCCTACCTCACTACATTGGAAGCAACCCGTCTTCTTCTTCTTCCTACAATCCTTGCTTAAGTGGCCCGGTGTTCCACAATTAAAACACGTTTTCTTCCCTTAGCCCTTGTTATCCTTACCAGCTTTCTTTTGTTGTTGCTGTGCTTTCTTTGGATCCACTTACTTATCTTGTGCCTTAACTACATTAGCACCTTTCTCCTCTTCATGCATCAACGCCATGTCAACAAGTTTCTCAAAAGTAGCCCCTATAGGAATGTGGGACATAGCCAACCCGTGTAATGGTTCATTCAGACCATTGGCAAATCTCAAAGCCTTCTTATGTGGTGTATTAACTAATTCCATGCCAAATCTTGCTAACTGGTTAAACTTGTTAACGTACTCCTTCACAGACAAACTCCCTTGTTTCAAAGCCAAGAATCTCTCCATGTATAAACTCTCCTCTGCTTGTGAAAGAAATTTCAACTCGAACCTTCGTCTAAAGTCTATCCACATCTCCACTGGACGTCCTCCATTAGTTACATCCCACCAAAAGGAAGCTTCATCCTTCATTAACCAAGCAGCTAGCTGAAATTTCCTTCCCTCGTCTATCTCAAAGATACCAAACGAATCCACCACTCCCTTGAGCCAATTCTGAGCCTCAACAAACGTCTCAGTCCCATAAAACGGCTTTCCGCCCATCGCACGGAAATCCTTATATATCTTTGAAAAAGCATCTACATGCGGAGAAGGAGGGGGAGCAGCTGCAGCTGGGGGAGGAGGAACGTCTACTAAGCTTGTGGCAGTAGCCTTAGCCTCCAGATACCTTCGGAACCATCCCGATATCTGTATGCCCTCTAGAAGATTAAGATCCCCAGACATGTTGAAATGAAAGAAAAAGAGATTCAAAAAAGAGAATCGAAAGATAGTTATATGGCTTTGGGGATTATGTTTTCCAAAATAAACTTTCCTTTTGAAAATACTTCCTTTTAAAACCTTTTAAAAAAAATAGTTTTCAAAAACTTTTATCTAATCTGGTAACCTTGCTCTGATACCACGTGTAACAACCCACGTCCATTAATGTCACTCACTAAGGGAATGCATTAACTTTCATGGAGCATTATAAGAGTATAGGACAGAATATCACAAGACAGATATATAAAATGGTACTTTAAGAAAATTCAAACTTTATTCATTGCAGCGAAAAAGCAAAACATGTTTGGTTACAACATCAAAACCACATACTAGAGCCAAGTACACAAATGTCCATCTTGAACAAAATTATTATCAGAGTACATAAAGGTAAAACCATAATCCCACTCCAAATAGCCATAATGGAAAAGAGATAAAGCTGAGCATTACTTTCAACACTTCCAAGCACTTCAAGAAAAGAGATCCAAGTCAAGCTCCACTAATCCCACCCTGAGGATCTTGGGGGGAGAAAGAAAATAGGTGAAACAAAAAGGGGTCAGACATACGTCTGGCGAGTCTAGTGACTTTAACAATATAATCAGTAAAATAACACGATAAGAACATAAACTGGATATAAGAAATGACTATAATGTAAGCAGATATGACCAGGTAAATAAGATGAATAAGATATAACGTTGATTGCGCTTCTAATCACTATAAGATAATTCCTGCACCGCACCAATACAAGTTTCACACTAAAAGATGACCCCTCTTACTAATCATCATGATAATGATGGTAGTTTCATGTACTCCTAGCTGCTGTAATAGGTGTCGCCTACTCCTATGTAACAACCCGAAAATCTAGGCCAGTTTAAAAATTTTATTTTGGCAATTTTAGCGAATTTTGAATATTTAAAATGAATTATTTTAAATAATATCGACGGGAGAATTTATTTTGAATAGAATTCGAACGTATATATTATATAGTTCGTCGTTAGAATATAAATAATTATTTATAATTATAAAAGGAATTGAAAATGGCGCGGTAGTTCGATAATTCGATTTCAAACTTCAATTGAACGTACCGGGTGCAAAACAATCCGGATTTTAGTGAAACCAAAAACATTAGGATCTAATTGATAATATCTTTCCAACGAATCCAACAAATCAAAATTTCATAGCGGGGATCAAAAGATATGTCCAGTTGAAAATTCTGAATAGTCGCTATGGAATTCAGGCCCTTAAAAATGGAGATTTTGCAAACGACCTCGGATTTCGACGAACCCACTTTTGTTGGGCCCGTGGTGTCGAGTTATTGCTAGGTTTCAAATTTCATAATTTTTCGAATCAATATGTGAGCGTGGCCAAGGAAAACGCGTTTGACCAGTTTCAGTTGATTTTAATCGACTGGAAAATGGCCATTTTTCCAACGGTCTCAGAATTCAACGAAACTAGTTTTGTTAGGACCGTATCGTCAATACGAAGTTAGAAAATATTTTTCGGGAATTTTTAGAGGCAGTATGTGACCCCGGTAATTTCAACTGTAAAGACCCGTAACTTCCCCGTAAAGGAAAGAGCGGATAGTTCGAGAACAAGCCACAGAAGAACGCACACGGAAGAACATTTCATTGTATATTACAACAATGCATCAGATTACAAGAATATACAGAGTATAAATGAATATTACACAGAAATATCAGAGATTTAAATTACATTTAAATACATCACAGCGGAAAATAATACAATACACAACTAGAAGAGATATACGGATACAAAGCTTTCCGGATACCGTTCCAGCTGTAAACCAGGATCCTGTGAATATAAATCTGCAAAACCAAAACTACTAGCTGCCCGTGTCAAAATAAGGGCACCCAGAGTTTAGGTCAAAACAATAAACTCCAGGTCAGTCATGTGACTGGTGTGAGAACTAAAACAGTTATTAATCTTTATTTTTAAAGTTCGGTAGATCAAGGGACCACGCCGTATAACACGTAACGGGTTTCCTCCCAAGAATACTAGTGCATAAAACAACAGCACAATGCTAAATAGAGAAAAATGAAGCTTAATAACTGTTTTAGTTCTCACACCAGTCACATGACTGACCTGGAGTTTATTGTTTTGACCTAAACTCTGGGTGCCCTTATTTTGACACGGGCAGCTAGTAGTTTTGGTTTTGCAGATTTATATTCACAGGATCCTGGTTTACAGCTGGAACGGTATCCGGAAAGCTTTGTATCCGTATATCTCTTCTAGTTGTGTATTGTATTATTTTCCGCTGCGATGTATTTAAATGTAATTTTAATCTCTGATATTTCTGTGTAATATTCATTTATACTCTGTATATTCTTGTAATCTGATGCATTGTTGTAATATACAATGAAATGTTCTTCCGTGTGCGTTCTTCTGTGGCTTGTTCTCGAACTATCCGCTCTTTCCTTTACGGGGAAGTTACGGGTCTTTACACTTGGTATCAGAGCTTTGGTTTACAAAGTCAGAGAACAAGGCACATTAGAACCATACGAAAGAATTCATCAGATATTGGGTTAGTAATATCCAATGAGAATGACTCGTTAGAGATAGGATCAGTAGTATCCTAGAACGAGTGTGAAGAGTATATTTTTAAAATGAAAACAATTTTTGTTTTGAAAATTTAAATCAACTATTCGTATTTGATTATTTATTTCATATTAATTAGGACAGTCCAGTATATAAAGATTTAGCATATACGCCTTGCAAACGTGTATTCGAAGTTTTAATATATTGGGTAGATATAGAGTTACACTCTAGTCGCCCGGGGGGTGATTCTGATGATTGATATATCATCATCAGAATTATATTCGAGTGACGAACGTGTAATATCTATATATTTCCTATTGACTGGTGTGAGAACCAAAATTAGATAGGGCTTATTGTTGTGATTTGGCATCAAAAATCTGATTTTTGACTATGTATCAAAGTTATGAATTTAAAACGTTAATCCACTAATTGATTGATGATTGTGTTGTTTGATTATTGTTGCCTAATTGAATTTTGAACCATTATGCCTCATTGAACCAAATATTGAATTGTATTGAAAATTGGTCGCATTTGCTTGCATATACTTGTGCTTACATTGAACAGGTCATAGCAAGGAGGCTAGAGCAGAGAATAAAATTTGTTTGCCCGACAAATAGGTACATGTTTATTACATAATTTACTGTTTTGTTTGGGTGATGATGATTTTATGAGCCTATTGGCTAGCCGCTTGGCTTTTTCTTTTTCTTTTTGAGATCAGAAGGCCTATATGGCAATTTCGGGATTTTCCCGTGGCTCCCGGTGCAGGGGAGGTTATGGCGAAATTTTTCGAAAATTTAGGGTGTTAGCCAAATTTTTGAAAATTTGAAAATTCTCAGAAACTGAAAAGTTGGAGAATGGAAGCCAGATCGAACGTAGTGTTGATTAATCAAACCACTTTCGACTTTGTTCCTTTTCGGGGACGAAAAGTTTTAAGTGGGGGAGATTGTAACAACCCGAAAATCTGGGCCAGTTTAAAATTTTTATTTTGGCAATTTTAGCGAATTTTGAATATTTAAAATGAATTATTTTAAATAATATCGACGGGAGAATTTATTTTGAATAGAATTCGAACGTATATATTATATAGTTCGTCGTTAGAATATAAATAATTATTTATAATTATAAAAGGAATTGAAAATGGCGCGGTAGTTCGATAATTCGATTTCAAACTTCAATTGAACGTACCGGGTGCAAAACAATCCGGATTTTAGTGAAACCAAAAACATTAGGATCTAATTGATAATATCTTTCCAACGAATCCAACAAATCAAAATTTCATAGCGGGGATCAAAAGATATGTCCAGTTGAAAATTCTGAATAGTCGCTATGGAATTCAGGCCCTTAAAAATGGAGATTTTGCAAACGACCTCGGATTTCGACGAAACCACTTTTGTTGGGCCCGTGGTGTCGAGTTATTGCTAGGTTTCAAATTTCATAATTTTTCGAATCAATATGTGAGCGTGGCCAAGGAAAACGCGTTTGACCAGTTTCAGTTGATTTTAATCGACTGGAAAATGGCCATTTTTCCAACGGTCTCAGAATTCAACGAAACTAGTTTTGTTAGGACCGTATCGTCAATACGAAGTTAGAAAATATTTTTCGGGAATTTTTAGAGGCAGTATGTGACCCCGGTAATTTGAACTGTAAAGACCCGTAACTTCCCCGTAAAGGAAAGAGCGGATAGTTCGAGAACAAGCCACAGAAGAACGCACACGGAAGAACATTTCATTGTATATTACAACAATGCATCAGATTACAAGAATATACAGAGTATAAATGAATATTACACAGAAATATCAAAGATTTAAATTACATTTAAATACATCACAGCGGAAAATAATACAATACACAACTAGAAGAGATATACGGATACAAAGCTTTCCGGATACCGTTCCAGCTGTAAACCAGGATCCTGTGAATATAAATCTGCAAAACCAAAACTACTAGCTGCCCGTGTCAAAATAAGGGCACCCAGAGTTTAGGTCAAAACAATAAACTCCAGGTCAGTCATGTGACTGGTGTGAGAACTAAAACAGTTATTAATCTTTATTTTTAAAGTTCGGTAGATCAAGGGACCACGCCGTATAACACGGAACGGGTTTCCTCCCAAGAATACTAGTGCATAAAACAACAGCACAATGCTAAATAGAGAAAAATGAAGCTTAATAACTGTTTTAGTTCTCACACCAGTCACATGACTGACCTGGAGTTTATTGTTTTGACCTAAACTCTGGGTGCCCTTATTTTGACACGGGCAGCTAGTAGTTTTGGTTTTGCAGATTTATATTCACAGGATCCTGGTTTACAGCTGGAACGGTATCCGGAAAGCTTTGTATCCGTATATCTCTTCTAGTTGTGTATTGTATTATTTTCCGCTGCGATGTATTTAAATGTAATTTTAATCTCTGATATTTCTGTGTAATATTCATTTATACTCTGTATATTCTTGTAATCTGATGCATTGTTGTAATATACAATGAAATGTTCTTCCGTGTGCGTTCTTCTGTGGCTTGTTCTCGAACTATCCGCTCTTTCCTTTACGGGGAAGTTACGGGTCTTTACACTTGGTATCAGAGCTTTGGTTTACAAAGTCAGAGAACAAGGCACATTAGAACCATACGAAAGAATTCATCAGATATTGGGTTAGTAATATCCAATGAGAATGACTCGTTAGAGATAGGATCAGTAGTATCCTAGAACGAGTGTGAAGAGTATATTTTTAAAATGAAAACAATTTTTGTTTTGAAAATTTAAATCAACTATTCGTATTTGATTATTTATTTCATATTAATTAGGACAGTCCAGTATATAAAGATTTAGCATATACGCCTTGCAAACGTGTATTCGAAGTTTTAATATATTGGGTAGATATAGAGTTACACTCTAGTCGCCCGGGGGGTGATTCTGATGATTGATATATCATCATCAGAATTATATTCGAGTGACGAACGTGTAATATCTATATATTTCCTATTGACTGGTGTGAGAACCAAAATTAGATAGGGCTTATTGTTGTGATTTGGCATCAAAAATCTGATTTTTGACTATGTATCAAAGTTATGAATTTAAAACGTTAATCCACTAATTGATTGATGATTGTGTTGTTTGATTATTGTTGCCTAATTGAATTTTGAACCATTATGCCTCATTGAACCAAATATTGAATTGTATTGAAAATTGGTCGCATTTGCTTGCATATACTTGTGCTTACATTGAACAGGTCATAGCAAGGAGGCTAGAGCAGAGAATAAAATTTGTTTGCCCGACAAATAGGTACATGTTTATTACATAATTTACTGTTTTGTTTGGGTGATGATGATTTTATGAGCCTATTGGCTAGCCGCTTGGCTTTTTCTTTTTCTTTTTGAGATCAGAAGGCCTATATGGCAATTTCGGGATTTTCCCGTGGCTCCCGGTGCAGGGGAGGTTATGGCGAAATTTTTCGAAAATTTAGGGTGTTAGCCAAATTTTTGAAAATTTGAAAATTCTCAGAAACTGAAAAGTTGGAGAATGGAAGCCAGATCGAACGTAGTGTTGATTAATCAAACCACTTTCGACTTTGTTCCTTTTCGGGGACGAAAAGTTTTAAGTGGGGGAGATTGTAACAACCCGAAAATCTGGGCCAGTTTAAAATTTTTATTTTGGCAATTTTAGCGAATTTTGAATATTTAAAATGAATTATTTTAAATAATATCGACGGGAGAATTTATTTTGAATAGAATTCGAACGTATATATTATATAGTTCGTCGTTAGAATATAAATAATTATTTATAATTATAAAAGGAATTGAAAATGGCGCGGTAGTTCGATAATTCGATTTCAAACTTCAATTGAACGTACCAGGTGCAAAACAATCCGGATTTTAGTGAAACCAAAAACATTAGGATCTAATTGATAATATCTTTCCAACGAATCCAACAAATCAAAATTTCATAGCGGGGATCAAAAGATATGTCCAGTTGAAAATTCTGAATAGTCGCTATGGAATTCAGGCCCTTAAAAATGGAGATTTTGCAAACGACCTCGGATTTCGACGAAACCACTTTTGTTGGGCCCGTGGTGTCGAGTTATTGCTAGGTTTCAAATTTCATAATTTTTTGAATCAATATGTGAGCGTGGCCAAGGAAAACGCGTTTGACCAGTTTCAGTTGATTTTAATCGACTGGAAAATGGCCATTTTTCCAACGGTCTCAGAATTCAATGAAACTAGTTTTGTTAGGACCGTATCGTCAATACGAAGTTAGAAAATATTTTTCGGGAATTTTTAGAGACAGTATGTGACCCCGGTAATTTGAAATGTACGTTTAAAATTCAATATGGTGATTTAAATGTAAATTCAACGGAAACTGGTCGTAACGATCGAATTGGCCTTCGTAACATATCCCATTGTGTTCGGAATAGGGGTAAAACGCTAGGGACGACAGTCGTTGGGCTTGATTTGGAGTTCGTGTCAATAAACGGGTATTTTTGGAAATTAAAAATTATATATATTCTTTTCTGGCCAATAGAAATTTAGAAAAACCCTAATTTTTTTCTAACTAAAAGACGACCGCCGCTCTCCACGATATAACGGCAGAAATCACTCCCTCGTTCATGCCCTCCGATCTCCCTCTACGTGCAAATTCGGACCCTGGTTCTTTGGAAGATTTTGTAGAGCTATTCAAGCTCTTCGAATCCATAGTGGTGTCATCAATTATCGTGGCGTGGTTATCTCGATTTCTGGGCGGGAAGGGGGGGCCGTTCGATTGGGGTTTTCTCGCCAACGGCGGCGGCGAGTCAGGCGCCAGTGGCGGCACTGAGGCGTGATGCGACGGCGGTGGAGATGGTCTGTCCAGATCTGGTCAACGATGATCGGTGGTGGCTGAAATCCCAAGCCCTAGCGGTGAACGTTGGGTTCGATGGTGGCTTGGAGTGTTATAAGGGAGAAGGTACCTTAACTTTTACTGATTCTTTAATAGAAAATATACATTGTTAAAAATCAGTTTGACAGAAAACAAAAATTTGAATTTGCTTTGAAAACAAAAATTTGAATTTGCTTTGAAAACAAAAATTTGAATTTGCTTTGAAAACAAAAATTTGAATTTGCTTTGAAAACAAAAATATGAATTTGCTTTGAAAACAAATATATGAATTTGCTTTGAAAACAAAAATCTGAATTAGCTTTGAAAACAGAGTTTGCATTCTTTTTGAAAATGAATTTTACATTGATTTTGAAAATAAAATTAACATTGTTTTTAAAATAGAAATAGAGGATATAAAAATAAAATAGCATTGATTTTGAAATATCTTTGAATTGAAAAATATAGACGTCATTGATTTGAATATAAATATCTTTGAAGTAATAATTTGATTTTTATATATTGAATAACGAAATAAAAATTCGATTTTTCTATATTGAATAACGAAATAAAAATTCGATTTTTCTATAATTGAATAACGAAGTAAAAATTCGATTTTTATAAATTGAATAACGAAATAAAAATTCGATTTTTCTATATTGTATAACGAAGTAAAAATTTGATTTTTCTATAATTGAATAGCGAAGTAAAAATTCGATTTTTATATATGTAGTGGCTACGGGCGAAGAAAGTGATAAGAGACGAGAACAGTGAAGATTTCCTGCATTAGAAGTGTCGTGGAGATTAGGATAGCTATCGGTGAGAACTTCTCACTCTTCAATTTCTTTTTCTAGTTATATATATACTAGGATGCAGACGGTGTTTAGTAGCACCCGACACCCGTCATCCACAGACCATGGATGGCTTGTTTGTTAAATTGTTTGGTTGTGAAATTAGTTAGATTATTTGGTTGGATTGAATTTTTTGGTGAAATGAAATTGATTTGATTGATGTGTGAATGGCGTGGGCCTTCACTAGACCGGGGATAAGGCTAGGCCTTGTCCCGTTTCTAGTATCGTGCCGTTATGCCGTCGAAATTTTCTAAAATAAGTTAGAAAAATAAAGATAACATTTTATTTAATAAATGAACCGAATAGAATATTCATAGGTGGAATAAAATAGTTTGATCGTTAAAAATATAATTTTTAACGTGAATTTGAATAAATAAATATTCATTTACAAACCGGACGGTTTGTTTATGTACACCTATTTGAAGGACTTTGATTGGGTCGATAAATTTTACACATCGCCCAACTGCACAAATAAAATCTGTGTTTGTTGTTTGAAACCCCACACGGGTGTTGGGATGAAATTTGAAGTTCACTCATCCTGATTGATTAAATATGTCGATCGATTGATTGACAGGCTGTTATAAGCGTTAGATATCGATATTTGATGCTTATACAGTGTAGTGCACTTTGGTTGATGGTTGATTATTTTCAATGCTATTATGTGTGTGTAATGTATGAAAATCCATATAATTAACATTATATGGTGATTGATTGGGCCTCATTCCAATTTAGAAAATAAAGAATATTATAAAATAAAGGTTCATGTGTTGACAGTACTCATCCGTTGAGATTAGTCATGTGTTGAACGAAATATTTTAGTAATAAAATTTACATCTTTATCAATATAAAATAAAGGTTCATGTGTTGACAGTACTCATCCGTTGAGATTAGTCATGTGTTGAACGAAATATTTTGATAATAACAACTATTTTGAAAAAGAAATATTTGAAATAGAATATTTGAAAATAGGAATATATGAAGCCGTGTTGATTAGATTGACGTCATTTTGACGTGAACGATATTTATATCGATTTTATTCAATTTGAAATGAATTGAATTGAAAACGATTTCGAAATGAATCGAATAGAAAACCAATTTGAAATGAATCGAATAGAAAACCAATTTGAAATGAATCGAATAGAAACCAATTTGAAATGAATTGAATTGAAAACGAACTGAAATTGAATTAGAAATCAATTTGAATTGAAATCAAATTTAAATCAATTTTAAAATGAATTTAAAACGATTTATAAAGAACGTTTTGAATTGAAATCGACGAAGTATATATTATATATATAATATAATGACCTGAATAGGACGCGCCGCGCCGCGGCAGTTCGCGAATTTCGACCATTGACTTCGAACGGATATTGCGGGAGATCCGACCGTCGGATTCTCCTGAAACCGGAACCGTTGGGTTCGTATCGAAAAGAGCTTTCTAACGAATATTAGAAATTAGAAATCTAACGGTTGGATTTGGAATTATGTCCAAATCAAATTTGAAAAATGTCGCTGTAAGTGCAGTTCGATGACCGTTGATGGAAATCGACTGTACGGGCCTTGATAAAATTATTAAAAATAGTAATAATTTGTGTGAAATCATAAGAAATGATTTAGAAAGAATTGGGATGAAAAACTCCATATTTGAAAAGATAAAAATAGATTTTTATCGAAGTAAACTAGTTTTGAACTAGAATTATAATTCTATTTATTTTTTTAATAAATAAATTGAATTTGAAAAGGGTTTTAAAAATAACCAGAATTTCCAATGATTGCATTGGAGCGGATTTGAATCGAAATTGTCTTCGGAATATTTCGATGTTGGAATTCGTGATTATACGGATGTTGTTATGGAAATTTGAAAGATATATATTTATATCGTTATTTCCAATACGACATTTGTTAATCGTAGAATTTGATATTGAATATAAGCCGATATATTTTCTATTCAGAGCCTTGTATTGAATATCAAATGTGATTTGGGTTTGTCGTGAATGGTGTCTTCATTAACACTGTTCTTGAACCCAGTTGAGAAAAGATTAAATCTTTTTATTTAGATTTAATGAAGTGTACCAATTAAATAATATTTAATTGGAATTGAATTGATATTGATTTTTGGGTTTATCGTGGACAGTGTTTTTAAATGACACTGATTCTTTAACCCGATAATTAATGAAATGTGATTTTGGGTTTATCGTGAACCGTGTTTTAAATGACACTGATTCTTCAACCCAGTCACAGATTAAAACTAAGTGGAGTTTTAATGAATCTTTAATTAGATTGAAAAGATCGAGAATGGAGTATCACCAGTTTTGCTCCAGGCAATAGTTAAATCTTTAATTAGATTTGAACGTGAAATGGTAATTGAATTTACCGATAACACCGTGGTGTTAGATATGAAGTATTACCAGTTTTACTTCATGGGACGAATAGGTTGGGATTGGGAAATTAAAACAAATGATTACTTCGGTAAGGTTCGTTAATCCCGACTAGTTGAATCGAAATTCAAAGGAAGATTAAAGAATAAATTCAAGGAATTTATCTTGGATAAAATTAATGGGAACCTTTCCCTATGAATGTGAAATTTAGAAACTAACTGTCGGTTAGCCAAGCAGAATGGTTTTCTGGATATTGATCTGATGTTGGTTTCGGCCTTCGGGGTTAATATTTGGGGAATTATTCTCTTGATTAATTTACTGTTAGTGACTGATGAATTGGAATGAGGCGTATGTTGTGTTTGTGTAACACTTATTTAAAATATACGCGAGTTATTCGGAAAGACCGGGTTTATCCCATTCTGAATAACTGATACGACGATAAGTCGAAGATGAAGACGGTGGTCGAAGACCGGAAGTCTTCACGTCGTTTGGGTGATTACTGATGATCTTGATTGGGCTGTACACCCAAGAAGATGGAAACAGTTGGTGATCGTCCAGACGTGCTTGGAGATCGATGGATATGCGGGGTACTAGGTGCCTCCGGTTTCGTTCAGACCCAGAACGGACTTGTAAATGGACTGTGTGTCTGACATTGGATTTTAGTCCGTGTGATTGATCTCTATTAAATATATATCTGTTTGGCGGCGGAGAATTTATTCTCTTGCTTAACGCCCTTCTCTGAGACGTACGAGCTCAGGGGTTATATACTGATGGATATCAAACGCATGGAGTAAAATTGCCTGTGTGGCATGCCTAAGTGGCAATTGATCGAGGCTTCTGTTGAAAAGCAAAGTCTTGTGGTGATGATCGAAGCACGGCCTTTGTGGCGTAGCTTTGTGTAACGTTGATTCGCGAGCCTCGCACCCCGGTTGTGAACCAAAAACGGAAGAGGACCTCAGGGAGGGCATGCGTTTCTTTCTAGCTAGGGTGGTGTCAGTGACCTACCAGCCCTGACATTTATATACTTTTCACCTGTGTGGTTGTTTCTGTTGCGAGGCGCCTCGGTTTGATCGGACGATCCGGGTCCGATGGAGTCATTCGTTGGCTCATTTACGCCCCAAAGGGCGGGGAAACGTATTGTTCAGGCACTATAATCCACATCGGTGGGCCGACCCTGTCGCTCCATGGGGCAGTTGCGGCTGTTCCTGAGGCTCGGGCTAGAGAGTCTCGAATCGGTAGAGGACGATCCCTGGCCTCGGTTCATAGATGGAAACCCAATTTCCAAATACGTGACTTTGCGATTTCGATTGTATAACCTATATATGGCGACATAGTGGTATGGGGCATTCATGCCGCCTATGATTGATACTTATGATTTGAAGTTGTTTTATACACTATACACTTATAATAGTATCAAATGATTTCTTTTAAACGTATCAAGCATTCTTGGCTATTATAAGGTAAAAACCCTATCCCCCGGCTTGCGTTGCATTGTGTGATAGGACCTGGGTCTTATAATAGCTTCATTTTTCTCTATTTAGCATTGCACTGTTGTTTTATGCACTGGTATTCTTGGGAGGAAACCCGTTCCGTGTTATACGGCGTGGTCCCTTGATCTACCGAACTTTAAAAATAAAGATTAATAACTGTTTTAGTTCTCACACCAGTCACATGACTGACCTGGAGTTTATTGTTTTGACCTAAACTCTGGGTGCCCTTATTTTGACACGGGCAGCTAGTAGTTTTGGTTTTGCAGATTTATATTCACAGGATCCTGGTTTACAGCTGGAACGGTATCCGGAAAGCTTTGTATCCGTATATCTCTTCTAGTTGTGTATTGTATTATTTTCCGCTGCGATGTATTTAAATGTAATTTAAATCTCTGATATTTCTGTGTAATATTCATTTATACTCTGTATATTCTTGTAATCTGATGCATTGTTGTAATATACAATGAAATGTTCTTCCGTGTGCGTTCTTCTGTGGCTTGTTCTCGAACTATCCGCTCTTTCCTTTACGGGGAAGTTACGGGTCTTTACATCCTATCTCCACTAGTTGTACCCACTACCCTCCCCATTCGATCGGCTCCCTAACTCGTAGATACTCGTGCTAGTCCCACAGTAGGGTGTATCACTCCCTAAAATGGCAACCCGATACTACTAAAATGCATGACTTATACCTACATAATGCAACAACATCTTACCTACCAGCCCGGACCCACGCATGCACATGACTCCGTTGGACTTGCACTGCCATCGCTAGCTATTTATTGACCTCTTACAATCAAACCAGTAAGCGTGTCCCGTCCTCGACCTAGTTCGAGCTCACATAGATACTAAATGGGTTACTGGTTGAAAAGGGTCCACCCACTTGACACAAGCTTCCCTCCTAAGCTTGGTCCCACTAGGAATTCTCACTTAACCCCTCTTTATCCCCATGTCTAATCACATGTCTCATCTTGGTTAAGTGTTTTTATTATGTTTCACATGCTTCCCATGTTACCCACTTAACCCTTAATCATCCCCATGTCTAATCACATGTCTTATCTTGGTTAAGTGTTCATTAGTTATTATAACCGTAATCATCTTGTAAGACCCCTCACATTAGATTGTCGTTTTGTGGTTGATGGATATGTCGGGCGGTTCTGGGCAGGCTTATACCGCAAACCGAATCTAACCTCGTGTCTTTGCATTATTACGCGTCTAATTTCTGCCTTTGACCTCTCACATTAGACTATCGTTTGCAATTGTTGGATATGTCGGGCGGTTCCGGGCAGACTTCTACCGCAAACCAAGTCTAACCTCGTGTCTTAGGCATTCATTATCTCTTCTTTTATTCAAACCCAATTTCAAGTTATGAATTATAACATATATTCAAATTTCCCACAATTTCCAATTCAAGTTATGTTTATAATTCCAATCCAAGTCATGCCAATAATTCCATGTATATAAATTGTGCCAATTTATACCCCAAATCAATTACATGATTACAAATCAATTTATGCCCAATTACATATTATTCAATATTTTCCCAAACTTTTCCCAATCGTTCCAACATTATTTGTACGCAAATCTCAACGCAAAATGTTAGGCTCGAAGTTAGCCTAATCTCATAAAGAAAAAGGAAAAGAAGAAGGGAAGAGAATCATGACATCAAAACTGGCATAAAAATAGGCATATGAAATATGAATTGGCATAGAACAATAAAATAGATCCAATAGGCATATAAAATATGAACTGGCATATGACAACAAAAATTTAGGTATGAATCTGAAGGATAAGGACTTACAAACTTGATATAATTCATCTTGCAGGCATGTTCATAAAATCCAATTTACAATCTTATCACAATCACTTTTAATTTAATTATATGTGAAAGTAACATAGAATCACAGCGATAAGGTTCTTAGAAAATTAGGCGTTGTTGTAGCAATTTGGATCTTGAATAATATCTACTAGATTGCTGTAGATCTGATCTTCTAATTTGATTGTTGAAGAAGAACTATCTCTAAATCTCTACCTTGATTTTGGTTGGAGAAGTAAGGCTAGGTTAATTTAGATTTGAGCAGCATGGAGGCGCCATGGATGAATAATAATGAGATTAGGGTTAGGTTTAGGGGTATTTTATAGATGCTCTAGGTGAATTAGGACCCTTAGATTAGATTAGAATCCATCTGAACCATCCAAACCAGAAAAATACGTCATCCAGCCAATCCCAAAAGGACACATAGGGGGGTCGACACCCTTGTCGACACCCTAAAGGGGGGTAGACACCTATGTCGACTCCCCTAGGGGGGTCGACACCCTAGAGCGGGAGATTTCCCGCTCGCCCAGATTTGGCCGATTTTGATTTTTGAATTCGTTTTTGATTTTTAATTATCATTTTAATAAATATTCAGCTTAAACTAAAATCTTCTAAACTTCATAACTTCTTCATATGATATCCGATTAACGCAAACTCGGACTCTATTCCAAGTAAAATCCCGAGATGAACGCAATAGCGCAACCTGTTTCCCTTAATTCTTCTTATAAAAATTAAGCATTTTTTAATTATCCCTTATGTCATGTTTTTTAAATTACGGGGTGTTACAGATACCCACGGTAGGATTCTACCGGATTGCGGACCCAAGCTGGTGATAACGCGTAGTTGCTACTACCGCCCACCATAGACAATACTCCCAAAATCAAAGGTGTGCACCTATAAAACGACAAAATAATAAACATGGTTTCGAAGAAGCATGTTCGGTACGAGGAGCTAACTCATTTGGCCTAGGTATGACTTATGTTTTAGTCAATTTAAGTATGACTCGAAAGTCAAGGCTATCCATCGTCGTTCTCTTCATTCCAACAGTGTTCGTCAAACCAACCTACTTCATTTTGGATTCTCCGCCACGTTCATAGTTGTTAAAGTGGTATCGACATTGGCAGAGAGTACGTTAATACTAACTACGGTCTCTTTAACAACCAAACGCTTATTACACGCTATGGTCGTTTTTATAAAATCTTTCTTTATAGTAAATTATTGATTTCAAATAATTCAATTCAATACTAAAACTCAAATCCTAATTTTAATTCTTTTGAAATCAACTAACTCAATAATTTATCCAATCATTTCTCAAATTTTCAAATCATTAATGTGGGAATAATTTCATTTATAAAATCCTATTACAAGCTAGATTACCAATTTTAAGTTACACATTTAATCTTTGCTTACTTTCCAATCTTTCTTAATTTTAAGTAATTATAATATATATATATATTAAATTTTATTAAATAAAATACTTCGTTGGATTACTTATAACTTCATTAATTTACTATATTCAATACAATTCGAAAACTAAATAATCTTATCAGTGAAATTTAGATTTATAATTTAAAACTTGCAATAAATGAAATTTTTCTTAAATGCATGAATTTAATTTTCTAAACTTGTTTTTAACCTTTATTTAGTTTACCCAAAATATAAATCTAATATTAGATTCAAAATAATTTATAATCTTTAGAAAATATTTCAAATAGACCAATGACCTACATATAATATTTTCTACCTAGGTCAAGTAATACAGATATATACCATTTCAATCTGTTTAATTTCAAGTACAGGGTATGTATCATTTCAACCCACATCCCAAATTGATTCAGTTTTGTTTTCTAATTTTATACAGTGATTTGGGTATGTATCATTTCAACACATAATAATTTTTCCTAAGCTATAGTTTACTTGCAATATGAGATTCAATAATCTAGTTAAAACAGAAAACATTAAAACAATATCAAATAACAGGTTAATACAGTATCGTTCAAGTCATATACAGTGTCAGCGTACCACATTTGATTTATTTAACTTTCAAGAAAATACTAGTCAATCGCGAGTTGAACTCACGTTTCGTAGCATGGCAATGAGACAATAACGCTTGAATTCAGATACGCAAAAAGGCACATGAGTATCTCTCGCATCAAATACCAAAATTTCAACAATTTAGGTCAGCGACAAGGCTTCAACAATTTGAGATTTAACTCAAAGGTTATGACACCAATTCAAAACTAAGATTCAACAAATCTATGCAAAGATTATATATATGTATGTATATATATATGTGTGTGTGTGTGTGTGTGTGTGTGTGTGCGCGCGCGCGCATGGTAAAAGCACCCAACACAAAATATAGTTTTCTAGCAACTATGGAAAGCTACACACAACAAATCTATGCAGTTAAAGTACTTAGCGGTTCTATAGCAGATACGATGCAAAAATGTGTAGCGGTAATAAAGCGAGGAAATAGCGGGGATATACTGATGGCGCAAAAAGTATCATTAGATGTAAAACCAAAAAGTTAATTAATCATCTTTCTTGCATTATATGTGTATAAGAAACTAATATTAATTAATCTTATATAACAAAATCAAGGAATATCATAGTCATGCATGTTGAATTTGACTAGTGTCATTGATTGTTATCACATAATAGACAATTATGCCTAAAATTTAACCCATTACATTAAATTTACTGAATTTTTTAAAAAGAGAACTAGTTAAATCAAGTTATATGTATTAATACTGCTAAGTGGACGCTAAAAAATCTTGATTTAGTGGATGTAGTGGAAAATAACGGAGCTAAAAGTGGATCTACTGTTCATCAGCGCTAAATTGAAATAACGTAGCAGTTGAAGAGTGCAACGAGCTATAGCAAAGATATTGCGGGGCTTTAACTGCATTGCAACAAATCCAAACATGCTTCTTTTCTTCCATGCGCACATGGTTGTGCTTCAATAAACATTATATATATATATATATATATATATATATATATATATGCGCATGTCAGGCAAGGCCAGCTACAACAAATTCGCTAACCTTTCATTTTTCCATACACACACATATATGTATATGTAACTATATATATGTGTGTGTGTGTGTGCGCGCGCATGGAGAGAAAGTAAAATAGCTTGCACCTAATTCATTCCTGCAAGTTACATACAACATATTCTAACACAACAAATCCACTCAGCACTTCTTCTCTTTTTTTTCTATGCGCACATGGTAGGGAAAGGTACAGTAGCACCTACTCTATTCTCCTACAAGTCACGCATATGGCCAGGAGTCGGGTCAGAGTTGTAACGACCCGCAAATCCGTACCATTTGAACTGACTGTATACAACTCACGTCCAATCCAAATTGCACGAAAATACGAATCATTAATAGAAAGAAGTCAGAGGATGAGAAATAGAAAGATAGACAATTAGAAAAGAAGAAAATAGATAGAAGATCAAACTGAACAACAACACAGAGCCTCACAATCACAGCGAAATAAAATATAATATATAAATAATCACTTTGAATTACAAACTGTAATTTGACTTACATACATCATCAGAGTACATTACGTATACAACACAGTGGAATAAACTCTAAATATCTAATACTGAAGCCTCCTGCTCCGAGCTTCTCCAGATAATCCGTAAAATCCTGAACTATTGGACTGCCCATACAAATTTGGGCACCCAAAAGTTTAGGGAAAACATAGAAGAATAAACTCTGGGTCAGCCATGGGACTGGTGTGAGTAAATGATTAAAAACAGTTTGATTTTTAACCTTCAAAAATCCTTTTGAAACAAAAGATAATCGTAAGACCGATCCATACATAAATACAGATGGTTTTCACCTTACGATAACCCAAAACATTTTTGAAATCATATAATGTTCTGATATTATAATAGTGTCTAAATACAAATAAATAACAATCTAGCAAAACGCTTGCATCTCACGATCCACATATATAATATACAATCAAAACCGCGGGCGCTTATTGGAGATTGGATTCCGACTATGACAAGGTACGGAACCACCTGCCGATAGTGTATCTCTAGAGGAGAATACACTGGGTTCAAGAAGAATGTCTTCCAACCCGACCCACACATGACCGACCACTCATTTCGTTTGAGTGTATCGAATATATTATCACCAACGGTTGGGAGCTACCCACGGTTTCCCGAAAGGGACATCATCGAAAGATTAAAGAAGCAAATAGAATTTCTCTAGATATGTGACAATACACCCTAATGGAAGCGACCCACATAGCCATGCTGCCTGCCCGATTTTTGTCATTTTCCGGTTGTGAGGCTTGAGGCTGAAACTTACCATTGGATAAAACACGTCTTCATTCGCTTTGAATGTCACATCGTCAAACCCGCCAAATCACAAATTGATTTCCCCAAAAATATCCCGGGTATAAAGCTAAGAGACACGAATTCCTCCGCCACCAAACGTAAATACGTTTGAATAGATGAACTTACGCAATTTATTAGGCATACTCTGTCAGACATTCATCCATACAAGTTTTCCTGGGATTGGACAAACCGAAGGCACTATTCTGTAAATGCAACTTAGGCAATTTCTACCTAGGATCGACAGAATAGTCCTTGCATAAACCCCGTCTTCAATTTTCTTCAATAATCTTTGACTCGAAACGTATATATCGAATCGAAGTGGAATTTAGATTCAGATCTCTTTGAAATGATAACGAAAATATCCAGATTTGATAGTCGGTTATTTAACTATCAAATATAAAATAGAATAAACAGATTTATTTCTATTGGATCTGCTAAGCCTTATTTAACAAATCTTAAATATTTATATTCAAATATTTTATTTGAAAACATAATTATTAATAAAACTCTTATTATCAATATTATGTGAAAATTTCACTTTCGAACATCTGTTTTAGGACTTAAACGATATTTAACTTAACACTTATCCTGAACACAAACTAACACGAATTATCGGATAATGGTGAAATTGATCAAGTTGGGTTATTTTAATTACCTCTCAAACCTTGAGTCCAAATCATTTTTATCGTTAAGATCCATAGAAGTTTGATATCTAAAATATTTGACAAACCAGAATTTGTAAATCTAATTTGATTTCAAATCTTTAATCATTTCAAAACAATGTTGTTGTTTTGAACCATTAACTTAGTTTAACCTAAATATTAACTCGGGAAATATAATCTAAACATTTGATTTGATTTCCTTATTCTTTGATAATTTAAATTATCTTTAAACCTTGCTTAATTAAAAAAAAAGTAAAAACATTATTTATTCAATTTAACTTCTCTATTTGCTACACCATTATCCTCCCAAATATGTTAATTTAAAACATATTCAATCTTTAAATAATCATTTATTTAAATCCTCTTTTAATAAATTAATTGAAATTAATTAAATAAATAATCAATTCCCATTTAAACGGTTGATTTAAATCAACCTTAAACAACTTAATTAACTGATTTTATATCAATCTTTCCTTTAAAATTGATTAATAATATAATTAATTTAAAATAAACCATTTAATTATTTCTTAAAAACAATTTAGATCCAATTCTCAAACTCGAGTATATTTCTGAGTTACTTTACAGAAGATGGCTTAGCAGTTCCAACAGTATATAACAGTTCTTATAACAGACGACATTCCAGTTATTAACCCAATTAGCACAAATAAACATATAAATACAACTCAATATCATCAACCGATAATATCTCAACAGCATATATTTACTGGTAAAATATGTCAAACTGATATAATAGCAGAACGGTGTTTATTTCTACTAATATAGTGTTTCAGACAATTGAGTCAATCAAATATATAGTGGAACGGTGTTTATTTCCACTAACATATATAAATAACATATCTATTTACGACCAACGTAATTAAATATAACTTAATTACTAAATCAGTTAATTTAACAACCCATTCAGAATTTACTGCATTACGATCATTTCTGATCAATAATTAATCTAGTTCGACGTTGGATTAATTTTATATTATATTGGGTAATAAAATCATTTTTAATTATTTAAATAAATCAATTCATTAAATTCGATAATTATGTCGAGTTATGCACCATCGGTTTATTCGACTACACATGAACCATAATTATTGATCCTAAGTTATTTATCTAAGCTCATATATATTTAGTTAATATAAATATATGTGTCCATTTTCATTTAAACATACACAAATTTATATTCAAATGGGACAAGCCCAATTGAACAGCCCCTTCTCTTTTTAATATGTTTCATAAAAACATGGGCCAAGCCCATTTACCTTGCGTCCATTTCCTTTGATCCCCACGCATCAGGTATCCACGTCTTGCATCAGGCAAAGCAAAATGCCAAGCGCCTTCACTTCTCTGCTGGTACTCCCGTTCTTCCTTTTCCAAATTCTTTCTTCTTTAAATGTTTTTTTTAATCTATAATATGGGCCGAAATACAACCCATAATCCATTCAACGAACAAAGACTCGCACGCATCAAATAAAAGCACTGCCACAAACTTTCATTTTTCGTTCCAGGCACTTTAGTATTGTACAGCTATTTGTTTCATGCAAACAAAATTGCTAACTCCACTCCTCTGCTTCTTTTTTTTTTTTTTTTGGTCTGACTTCCCAAACTTCTTTTTCTCATTTTATGCCTACCTTTCATTCCTTAACCTTTTTGTTTTCCCATTCCATCAGTTCCTCCGACTTACTAATTTGCCTTCACTCCTCCTTTCTGTTTCATCCTCCTTTGTTTGTTTATTTATTTGTTCTTTTTTTTACCCATTTCCTTTCCTTACATTAAAATATTTTAATAATATTAATTTTCTAGCATCATAATAGTTGGAGACCAATGTATTGCTTCCTCACAGATCTGTTGGCTTAACAAAAATTTACAGTAATCTCATAACCAAGCTTTGCCATTTTAACACTCCAGGAACAAATTTTCAAGCCTAACTTCTTCATTTCCCCTTCTCTTCCTGTTTACTGTCCCTTGCCACCTGCATACACGGTGTGCACGGTGTACGTGCACAACCATACTCATGGCCATCTCGGCTCCGCTACCATTTACACTACCATCAGTCCACCGCCTGAGTTCATCGCCATCGCCAAAAGACCAAGCAACCCCCTATATCAAATTTAACGGTGCCTACCGAGCTTTCCCTCTTTATGTTTTGTGTTCTATTTCATTTTTCTTTATTTGTTTGTTTGTTCTTTTTTTTCTCTCAGTTTTGTTTCTAGTTCCAGGCTTACATGAATGTCTGATTGGCTACATCTAATACATTTCAAACATGCAGATATCCATATGTGTATCAAGCAGAATTAATTTTTAGATGGTAAAAAAAAGTGGTTAGACTCAACATATATACCCAGTTTCAGGTTTCCAGGTTTATCATCACATACAGATTTAATTGTTTAAAACACATATAAATTCAGATGTACCTGTATGTATATGTCAATAAATTCAATGGAAACAAAGGTTTACTCAAAATGGCATTGTTTATTTCCTAAACATAAATAGTTTAGATGGGTAAAAGGGGAGTTATACTCACCTAAGTTTGTGCAAGAAAAATCACTTTCAAGTTTGCCGTATGGGTTTGTTTAACTCAATACAAATCATTAAAAAACAAGTATACATACCTATCCTAATCTATATCATCTTATGAATAATTAAAAAAACAAGTATACATACCTATCCTAATCTATATCATCTTATGAATAATTAAAAGATGTAGTTTACTCACCTAAGTTTTGGTCCTCTGTTTCTAGCATGTCTAGTTTCCAGTTTTGCTGCCGTTTCTTGCTTCCATTGTTCTCTGGTTTCAGGTCTTAAGACTTTAGTTTGCTACCATTATTCTTTTGTGGTTGATTGCAAATGCTTGTAAATGAACTAGTGTATGTGTGTGTATTTATAGGAGGAAATAAGTCTTAAACTATTGTAGCTTATAGGCTATATCAGGTAAAGTCATGTTGTTTGCAATTTGATAGAAGTAATGGGTTTTTAGGCTAAATAAAGATCGCTCTCTGATTCTATTCGGTAATAATATACATTTAGCTATTGGGCTGGGTTTGTAGCCCATTATCTAATCTTTGTAATTAACGTTGGCAACGTTACTATATAAAAGCCAACGCACCTGTACATTTGTATTATTCTGTTCAGTTCATCAATTACAAAATCTCCTTTTACATTATATTTTCCATTATGGTACCAGAGCAAACAAGCCTAGCGGCATAAAATCAAATTTACAAATACATATTTGGTTTCTCAACGTTGAAAAAGAGAGTGTATTTGTGTTGATTCTCCTCAGATAAATCTCATCACTGGAGATTATACCTCTCCTTGATCAGTACCTGTTCTTACAGTCATTTCTGATCAGAACTGCCTCGCCAAGAGGTAGAATCAGAGAGTATTCATCATCTTCTACGATCTTGGCTGCAGTTTCAGCCATCAGACTTTACAGTCATCCTTTGGCACGAGATCTGGTTGCAGAAATCACCTTTTCTGGTGATCTTGCCATCATAGTTACTTGCTTCTGTTGAAACTTTTACCTTCTTTGTTTGAAATCTGGTTGCAGAATCACTTAATAGTGATTTCACCATCCAAAATTCTCTCCTCACCATTCAAGAAAGCTTTTCTTGATTCATCATATGGCTGGAACAGATCAAGCACTCAGCTCAGCCAATTTTGGCACCAATCCACCAACCATACCTCCATCACCAAACTTTCAATTGATAAAGCCCAAAAGTCACATAATTACCATCCCATTAGATGAGGATAATTACATGCTTTGGAAATTTCAAGTGGAAGCGGCCTTGAAAGGATATGGAATTCTTGATTTTATCAAAGGAACTGTGCTGATCCCGCCTGCCACGATTCACGACAAAGGAGGAAATCTAGTTAGTAATGAAGATTACTTGAACTTTCAAAAGCAAGATAATCTTCTTGTGTCATGGTTAATATTTTCAATAAGTGCAAACATATTGTCTAGAGTGATAGGATGCAATACATCATATGCAATTTGGACTACTATTGAGCAAACATTCAGTGCACAATCAGCAGCAAGAGTCATGTTGTACAGAAGGCAGTTGCAGTGCATAAAGAAGGATGAAATGCCCATGAATGAGTATCTAACTAAGGTGAAGACTCTATGTGATAAACTGAATTCTACTGGACACATGATTAGTGACAGTGAACAAGTCCACTATATTACTGGAGGATTAGATGAAGATTATGAGTCTATAGTCACATTTATTGCTTCTCAAAAGACAGTACCTGATCTACAATATGTGTATTCATCTCTTCTTGCACATGAAGGAAGAGTTGAACAGAAGAAGTTGTCTCAGTCAGAATTTTCTGTCAACTTTGCCTCCACAGCAAGAAAAAAAAGCCAGCAAAAAGGAAATACTGGTCAAAATAATAAGCAAGAAAATCGGTTTTTCAGAAGAAATGCAAGTCAAAGAGGAAGAGGCAGAGGAGGCAGGTTTAACAGTAATAACAGACCAAAATGTCAAATCTGTGAGAAATTTGGTCATGTTGCAAGCAGGTTTTATTTTAGATTTAACACGGAATTCAATGTGAATCAACAAAATCAAAGGGCACCAAATATCAACGTGACTCAAATGGGATAACAAAGGACAAATGCAGAAGGATCAAGAATGCAAACACAAGGGTCAGGCAATGATGATTCTAACAAGTCAGATGACATAAATCTTGATGATTGGTACCTAGACTCAGGAGCAACCAATCATGTTACAAACAACTTATAGAATATGAATCTGGAAAACAAAAGCTATTCAGGTATGTGTACTATCACAATGGGTAGTGGTGAAACCATTAGTATATCACATGTTGGATGTGGTTATATAAAAGGAAAAAGGGAACTCTATTTAAATAACCTACTTAGAGTGTCCAAAATAAAGAAAAACTTGATTAGCGTATCACAATTTGCTAATGATAACCATGTATACTTTGAGTTTCACCCAAACTATTGTCTTGTTAGGGACTTACTGAACAATAACATATTACTACAAGGTAGTTTGGATAAAGGCCTATACAGGTTCAAGAATTTGAAGTCAAGGCATGCCAGTGGCAATGGAAATCATTGCTATAATGTTGAATCTATTACTAGAAGTCATGTTGAATCTATTGACAATCATGTTGAAACTATTGCTAATGATGATAACATGTATAAAACTTTTGATGAATGGCATTGCAAATTGGGACATCCAAATATTAAAACTGTCAAACATATCTTAAATGAAAATAAAATTGATTGCAATGATGTACCTGACCACTATGTGTGTAGACATTGCCAAATTGGCAAGAGTCATAAACTCCCCTTTCCTGTGTCTGATACAAATTACAACAGACCACTAGAGCTCATTGCTGCAGACCTATGGATACAGGTATTACCTTTCCTTTGTTGATGCATTTACTAGATATACTTGGATTTATCTACTTAAAAACAAATCAGATGCTTGCAATATGACAATACAGTTTGTGAATCTAGTTGAAAACCAAACCAACTGTAAAGTTAAAATCATGCAAACAGATGGTGGTAGTGAATTCAAGTCATTAAGGAAATTCTTTGATAATAAAGGCATATTGCATAGAATGACCTGCCCACACACATCTGAACAGAATGGGCTAGTTGAGAGAAACATAAGCACATAGTTGAGACAGGGCTCACATTGATATCACAATCCTTAATACCCTTAAAATTTTGGTCAGAAGCTTTTGTGACATCAGTATATTTAATAAATAGGATGCCTGCCAAAGTCCTAAAGAATAAAAGCCCATATGAAATGATGCACAACATAAAACCAGATTATTCTGAACTAAAAACCTTTGGTTGCCTATGTTTTCCCTGCCTTAGACCCTATAACAAGCATAAATTGAACTTGAGATCAAGCCCTTATACATTTCTTGGTTATAGTGAAAACCAAAAAGGGTACAAGCGTTTGAATAATGATGGGAGGTTATACATTTCAAGACATGTTGTCTTTGATGAACATGTATTTCTTTTTGCAGAAAAGGATATTAAAACCACTAAAAGAATTATCAATACTGAAAGATGCACTATAGCCCCACCAGAGTTAATAGAAGACATGGTCAACAACAGTAAACAATAAGCACATGATGAGAAAGAGGATGAAGATAGTGTGCCTAGTACCAGATCTAGTTACAGTCCAGCCAACTCTATGATTGGTGAAGATGACACTAACCACAATACTGACAACAATGAAAGTACATACACAGAATCTGCTAATGGCAACAGCAACAACACATTAAACTCTAGCAGTGAAGATGAGCAATATGATCAGAATAGACATCACATGATGACAAGAGCTAAGCATGGTATATTCAAGCCTAAAGTGTACTCTATAGCTATAGAAGACAGAGAACCTATCAATTATAATGAAGTAGTAAAATGTCAAAAATGGAGAAAGGCAATGGAAGAAGAATATGCAGCTTTAATCAAAAACAAGATATAGGATTTAGTGACTGCACCAAAACATAAAAACATCATAGGATGTAAGTGGACCTACAGACTAAAGAGGGCAGCAGATGGTAGCATACAAAAACACAAAGCCAGATTGGTGGCCAAGGGATACACACAGGAATATGGTTTTGATTTCAAAGAGACATTTTCTCCAGTGGTCAAGCATTTTACAGTAAGAATTATTATCTGTATAGCCTTACACAAACATTGGTGCATTAGACAACTTGATGTTTGCAATGCATTTTTAAATGGGGAATTGCAAGAGGATGTATACATGGAGCAACCAGATAGATATAAGACTGACCACAGCATGGATCATGTATGTGAACTAAACAAGGCAATTTATGGACTGAAGCAAGCGTCAAGAGTTTGGTATGATAAACTTAAATACACATTCATGAGATTGGGGTTCACTACAGCTAAGTCAGATAACTCTCTACATATTAAAAGAAATGGAACTGATGTCACATTTATACTTGTGTACGTTGATGACATTTTGATCACTGGCAGTGATCAGGCTGAGATTAACAAGATAGTTCGATATTTGAATCAAACTTTTTCTATCAAAGACCTGGGAAATCTGAACTACTTCTTGGGAGTACAGGTCATTCGAATTCTAAGGATGAAATCATGCTGTCTCAAAGCAAATACATCACTGAACTACTTGTTAGGGCAAAAATGGATAAAGCCAAACCTATGCCAACCCCCATGACCAGTAACCTAAAGCTATCTAAACAAAAAGGAGAGGCCATTCAGAATGTCAAAGAATACAGGAGCATAGTGGGTGCCTTACAATACTTAACAGTCACCAGACCTGACATTAGCTACAGCGTGAATAAAGTGTGCCAATTCATGCAATCACCGCTTAATGAACACTAGACAGCCGTAAAAAGGACCTTACGCTATCTAAGTGGGACCATTAATTATGGAATTAAACTAAAAACCAACAAAGAATTAGACATTCAGGCTTACAGTGATTCAGATTGGGCGTCGGACCCAGATGATCGTAGATCGACGTCTGGATACTGTGTATTTATGGGATGCAATCCAATCTCTTGGTGCTCGAAGAAGCAGCCAACAATTTCACAGTCAAGCACTGAGGCAGAGTATAGATCGCTAGCCAGCACCACAACCGAAGTGATGTGGATAAACTCATTGCTTAGAGAGCTAGGGTTTCTTCCCAATAAACAACCAGTGGTGTGGTGCGACAATTTGAGCACTGTATCTCTATCTGCCAATCTGATTCAACACGCTCGTACGAAGCATATAGAAATTGATTTGTACTTCGTACGAGAACAAACCGCATCTGGAAAATTGGATGTAAATCATGTTCCTGCTCAATTCTAGAGAGCTGATGCTCTTACAAAGCCTTTGTCGCTGAGAAACTTTGCAAAATTTAGAGATGATATGAAGGTAGAAGATGGTGGCGGCGCAGAAGGAAGGATGACAACCCTAGATAAAGTTGAGGGTGGAAAATAAAGATCGCTCTCTGATTCTATTCAGTAATAATATACATTTAGCTATTGGGCTGGGCTTGTAGCCCATTATCTAATCTTTGTAATTAACGTTGGCAACGTTACTATATAAAAGCCAATGCACCTGTACATTTGTATTATTCTGTTCAGTTCATCAATTACAAAATCTCCTTTTACATTCTATTTTCCATTAAGGCTACTACTTGATCTATATTCAGCTGCTATATTACCCTATGATTGAAGTGATGGTATTCAGTCTATTAGATATTTGATTTCCTCCATCTCCACATGCATGGCAGACTATGTGGTGCACAAAAGTGCACATGCTCTATGTACTATATTGTTTGAAAACTTAAGCTTAGTTGCGAAGTTACCTAATTATTAAATGTTTTGGTTTGACAACACAAGGCTGTCTACCTCCTGAAAAATGTCTGGCTCTATATTTCCATTTCCTTCAATCTATATTGCACGGCCAACTAGAAGAAACCCAAGTATTTGTGTACAAATGTCATATGCAAATTGGTTTTTAATTCGGCTGTCTATATGAATTGAAAGGAAGTATGTTTAAGTGTAACCCTATTAAAACTCTATCAGCCTACATACAGACTCTGTTTTGATGTACATGAGCACATGTATTTTGATACAACATATGTACTAACTGATTTAAAGACTCAAAACTTTGCTTCCAATCAATTTCCAGCTATTAATTTTCCTATGCAATGGAAATGAAAATTGGTATCAACTGAGACAACCATGAAATGTTTTAGGTTGCCATTTGATGGAAGAGATTACTCACAGGCTCTTTCCACTTTATTTATTTCGCTTTCATTCCATCTCAAACAATTAAATGCCATATCATATCTTCTTATATGCTTAAGTGAAGTAATAATCTTTCTTAAGAAATTTCTATACTCATGATAAAAATCTAAGAATACTCCTTTGCTTTTATATACGTATATTTCTATATATGTAGATTAAGAATTTTTGAAACAAGTTTAAATACAATAGAATACTAAACAACATATTATTTTAAAATACCGATTTTTAAAACAAGTTTTAAGATAACCAAAGATGTTAAACATTAATTATAAACAGAACAAGTTAAAATATTCATACGATTTTTAACCAATAATTATTCAAATTTCTAAAACGTTGGGATTTAGTATCATTTATTTTAATTCAATTACCAATATAAAAGATATAAAATATAGTTACATAAAACCATTAAAAACTTGGGACGTTACAAGAGTCGAGGCAACGCATCGAGGCACAGTTCGGTTGTGATGGGATATCATTTTTTCTCATCTATGGCAGTTCGGGTTTATCAAGAAGGGAAGGAGGAAGTCACAAAGGGTACGACTGGGTAGGTGGTCGGACTTCGATGGAGGAGGGGCGGTCAGCGCCAATGTAACGACCGGGAATTTCGCTCGATCCGAATCAGTCGCTAAACCGATCCAGACCGTTCGAAACGCCTGATTGTTTTGAGAACACGACAAAATAGAACGCAGACGGAAGAACATTTCATTGTTTATTACAACAATTACATCAGAATACAAGAATATACAGAGTATAAATCAATATTACACAATTTACCAAATATCAGAGATTACAATAAATAACATAGCAGCGGAAAATAATACAATACACAACTGAAGGAGATATACGGATACAAAGCTTTCCGGATATCGTTCCAGCTGTAAATCAGGATCCTGTGAATATAAATCTGCAAAACCAAAACTACTAGCTGCCTGTGTCAAAATAAGGGCACCCAGAGTTTAGGTTAAAACAATAAACTCCAGGTCAGTCATGGGACTGGTGTGAGAACTAAAACAGTTATTAATCTTTATTTTAAAGTTAGGTAAATCAAGGGACCACGCCGCTAACGCGGAACGGGTTTCCTCCGAAGAATGCCAGTGCATAAAACAAACAGCGCAATGCTAAATAAAGAAAAATGAAGCTATTATAAGACCCATGTCCTATCACACAATGCAACGCAAGCCGGGGGATAAGGTTTTACCTTATAATAGCCAAAGAATGCTTGATACGCTAAATTTCATGTTTTAAATTTTTAATCAGACTCCAACTGTAAATTAGTAAGAGAACGATTCCCTAAGTATTAACCCCGAAGGCCGAAACCAACATCAGACTAATACCCAGGAAACCACCCATCTTAGCTCGTTTTCAGTTATTTTCTGATTTTATATACAATCATAAATATCAATCATAGGCGGCATGAATGCCCCATACCACTATGTCGCCATATATAGGTATACACTCAAAACCGCAAAATGTCGTATTGGAAGTTGGGTTATCATTTATGGTATGAACCGAGGCTAGGGATCGTCCTCTACCGATTCGAGACTCTCTAGCCCGAGCCTTAGGAACAGCCGCAACTGCACCATGGATCGTCAGGGCCAGTCCACACGGAGTGGATTATAATGTCTGAACAATATGTTTCCCCGCCCTATGAGGCGTAAATGAGCCAACAAATGACTCCATCGGCTTCACATAGTCACCGATATATATATCTGAGGCGCCTCGCAACAGTAACAACCACATAAGTCAAACTCGTCAGGGCGTGTAAAACCACTGATGCCACTTCTAACTAGAAAGAAACGCATGTCCCCCCTGAGGTCCTTCTCCCGTTTTTGGTTCATACCGAGTGTGAAACTCGCGAGGTAAACGTTACACAAAGCTATGCCACAAAGGCCGTGCTTTGATCATCAACCACAAGATTTTGCTTTTCAACAGAAGCCTTGATAATTTGCCACTTAAGCATGCCACACAGGCAATTCACTCCATGCGATTGATATCCATTGATATATAACCCCTGGGCTCGTACGTCTCAGAGAAGGGCGTTAAGCAAGAGAATAAATTCTCCGCCGCCAAACAGATATATATTTAATAGAAATCAATCACACAGACTGAAATCCAATGTCAGACACACAGTCCATTTACAAGTTCGTTCTGGGTCTGAACGAAACCGGAGGCACTTTCCTCGCATATCCATCGATCTCCAAATACGTCTGGACGATCACTAACTATTTCCATCTTCTTGGGTGTACATCTGAATCAAGATCATCAATAATCACCCAAATGACGTGAAGACATCCGGTCTTCAACCACGGTCTTCATCTTCGACTTATCGTCGTATCAGTTATTCAGAATGGGATAAACCGGGTCTTTCCGAATAACTCGCGTATATAATAAACAAGTGTTACACAAACACAACATACGCCTCATTCCAATTCATCAGTCACTAACCGTAAATCAACAAGAGAATAATTCCCTAAATATTAACCCCGAAGGCCAAAACCAACATCAGATCAATACCAAGGAAACCGTTCTGCTTAGCTAACCTACAGTTAGTTTCTAAATTTCATATTCTTAGTGAAAGGTTCCCATTAATTTTATCAAAGATAAATTCTTTTAAATTTATTCTTTAATCGACCTTTGAATATCAATTCAAACTAGTCGGGATTAGCGAACCACACCGAATTGATCATTTATTTTATTTCCCAATCCCAACCTATTCATCCCATGAAGTAAAACTTGTAATACTTCATATCTAACACCACAGTGTTATCGGTAAATTCAATTACCATTTCACGTTCAAATCTAATTAAAGGTTTAATTATCGCTTGGAGCAAAACTGGTGATACTTCATTCTCGATCTTTTCAATCTAATTAAAGATTCATTAAAACTCCACTTAGTTTTAATCTGTGACTGGGTTAAAGAATCAGTGTCATTTAAAACACGGTTCATGATAAACCCAAAATCACATTCCATTTCAATCAGTCCCAAACCATAAATTAGCAAGTGAGCAATTCCCTAAGTATTAACCCCGAAGGCCGAAACCAACATCAGATCAATACCCCAGGAACCATTCAACTTAACTAATCTTCAGTTAGTTTCTGATTTTTTTTACTCCTTTGGGTCTAAGAACAGTATTATTGAAGATACCATTCACGACAACCCAAAATCACATTCCATTAATTATCGGGTTAAAGAACAAGTGTTATTTAAAACACTGTTCACGATAAACCCAAAAATCAATACCAATTCAATTCCAATTAAATATCATTTAATTGGTACACTTCATTAAATCTAAATAAAAAGATTTAATCTTTTTCTCAACTGGGCTTAAGAACAGTGTTAATAAAGACACCATTCACGACAAACCCAAATCACATTTGATATTAAATTCAAGGCTCTGAATAGAAAATATACCGACTTATATTCAATATCAAATTCTACGACCAACAAATATCGTATTGGAAATAACGATATATATATATATATATATCTTTCAAATTCCCATAACAATATCTGTATCATCACGAAATCCAACATTGAAATATTCCGAAGACAATTTCGATTCAAATCCATTCCAATATAATTATTGGAAATTCTGGTTATTTTCAAAACCATTTCAAATCCAATTTATTTATTTAAAAATAAACGGAATTATAATTCTAGTTCAAAACTAGTTCATTTCGATAAAAAACTATTTTTATCTTTTCAAATATGGAGTTTTTCATCCCAATTCTTCCCAAATCATTTCTTATGATTTTACACAAATTATTACTATTTTTAATAATTTTATCAAGGCCGTACAGTCGATTTCCATCAACGGTCATCGAACTGCACTTATAGCGACCTTTTCCAAATTTGATTTGGACATAATTCCAAATCCAACCGTTAGATTTCTAATTTATAATATTCGTTAGAAAGCTCTTTTCGATACGAACCCAATGGTTCCGGTTTTAGGAGAATCCGACGGTCGGATCTCCCGCAATATCCATTCGAAGTAAATGGTCGAAATTCACGAACTACCGCAGCGCGGCGCGTTCTATTCAGGCCATTATATAATATATATAATATATACTTCGTCGATTTCCTTTTAAAACGTATTATATAAATCGTTTTAAATTCGTTTTCAAAACGATTTCAACTCCTTTTCAAATTCAAATCAAAATTGAATTTTTCCTTATAAATTCGATTTAAATTCTTTTCAAATTGATTTCAATTCAAATTGATTTCTAATTCAATTTCAGTTCGTTTTCAATTCAATTTCAATTCGAATTCATTTCTATTCAATTTCAATTCGAATTCATTTCTATTCAATTTCAATTCTAATTCATTTCTATTCAGTTTCAGTTCGAATTTCAATTCTTTTCAAAATATCGGATTTTGAAATCACTTTCGATATTCATTATAAAATGAATAAAATCGATATAAATATCGTTCACGTCAAAATGGCGTCAATCTAATAAACACAGCTTCATATATTTCTATTTTCAAATATTTCTATTCAAATATTTCTTTTTCAAAACTGGAATGAGGCCCAATCAATTACCATATAATGTTAATTACATGGATTTTCTACAACACATGTATACAATAACAACGATGAATAATCAACCATCATCCAAAGTGCATTCTACACTGTATAAGCATCAAATATAAATATTCAACGCTTATAACAGTCTGTCAATCAATCGATCGACATACAACTAAACAATCGGGATTAGTGTACGTCAAATATCATCCCAATACCCGTGTGGAGTTTCAAACAATCAAACACAGATTTTATTTGTGCAGTTGGGCGATGTGTAAAATTTACCGTCCCAATCAATATCAGTCAAATGTGTGTATATAAACAAATCGTTCGATTTGTTTATATTAATTTATTTCATTTCATATACACGTTAAAAATTCTATTTTTAACTATAAAATATTTTTAATTGTATAAATATTTTATTTCATTTCACATCACATCACACAATCAACTACACATCAAAATCAAACAAACAAGCATACAAGCCGTCCATGGTCTGTGGACGACGGGTGTCGGGTACTACTAAACACCGTCTGCATCCTAGTATATATTTATAACTAGAAAAATGAAATTAAAAGTGAGGAGTTCTCACCTAAAAGCTAAACCAACGCCGCGACTCTTCATATGTAGAGATCTTCGCCGTGTTCGCCTTTTGTCAATTTTCACTGTCCGTAGCCACTACATATATAAAAATCACATTTTTATATTGTTTCTATGTATATAAAAATTCTATTTTTATACCGCTACTGTATAGATAAAAATTCTATTTTTATATAACTACCATATTGATAAAAATTCTATTTTTATTTTTCTCGCTATATAAAAATCCGACCTTTTCATTTTGATTAACTATATAAAAATCTGACCTTTTCACTTTGATTAACTATATAAAAATCCGACCTTTTCACTTTCTTTAACTATATAAAAATCCGACCTTTTCACTTTCTTTACATTGATAAAAATCACCCCTTTAAATGCATAAAAATCGTAGCTTTCCTAATATAAAGATCATATTTTTTTTCCCGCTATATGAAAGAAAATAAGAGATAAAAATTTACCTTGGATGGTTGGAAAAGAGCAAAAAAAGGGGTTTTCTTTAAATTGAAGTGGAGAGGCGGTGGCTAATGACTGGGAGGGTGGCGCAGCTCTGGTGGCGGCAGGGGGTCCTCGACAGTGCGGTGGGGCTTAGGCAGGTGCGGGGTAGTGGTGGTTGGCGCGGGAGCTTCAGGGGGGGTTTCGGTTTGGGGATTCGCGGTTGGGGGGGATCGGCTAGGGCTGGAAGGGGGTGGAGTAGAGGGGGCGGTTCGAAGTCGTGGCCGGAAAGGGATTATAGGGGTTGACCTTTAAATTTAATTATATATTTAATTAATTTAATCTCTAAAAAGTTATCATTCCTTTCGAACTCCAATCGAGACCCAGCGACTGTCGCACCTAGCTAATTACCCCCATCCCGAACACAATGGGATATGTATCGTAAGCTGATTCGATCGTTTCGATTAGTTTTCGTCAAAATCAACATATAACTCTATATATTGAATTTGAACGCGCATTTCAATTTACCGAGGTCACATATTAACTCGAAAATTCCCGAAAAATATTTTCTAACTTCGTATTGACGATACGGTCCTAACAAAACTAGTTTCGTTGAATTCTGAGACCGTTTGAAAAATGGCCATTTTCCAGTCGATTAAAATCAACTGAAACTGTCAAAACACGCTTTCCTTTGCCACGCTCACATATTGATTCGAAAAATTATGAAATTTGAAACCTAACAATAATTTGACATCCCGGATCCAACAAAAGTGGTTTCGTCGAAATCCGAGGTTGTTTGCAAAATGGTCATTTTCTAAGGGCCGAAATTCCATAGCGACTATTCTGAAATTTCAACTGGACATAACTTTTTATCCCCGCTATGAAATTTCAATTTTTCTGATTCGTTGGAAAGATATTCTCAATTAGATTCAAATATTTTTGGTTTCGCTAAAATCCGGTTTATTTTGAATCATGTACATTCATTTGAATTTTGAAATCGAATTATCGAACTACCGCGCCATTTTCACTTCCTTTTATAATTTAAAATAAATATTTATATTCTAACAACGACCTATATAAATATATACGTTCGAATTCTATTCAAAATAAATTTCTCGTCGTTTTTATTTAAAATAATTCATTTTAAATATCAAAATTCACTAAAATTTCCAAGATAAAATTTTAAATTGGCTCGGATTTCCGGGTTATTACAGCTTGCAGGTGGAAGGGGGAAGGCTCGCAGGTTGATGGGCATGCGTATTAAAGCCCTCAATGATGATGGTAGCAGAAACTAGATAGTGAAACAATTGACGATGGCGATAAGGAGGAGGGGCAGCAATGGGGTAGACAGCGTAGGGGGGTAATTTATCGCGGGACATTGTTATTGACACTCCAAATATTGTTAAGGGAAGGCCAATTTTTTATTTTTTCAATAATTGTTAAGAGGAGTACCAATGAGGAAAGTGACCCCTTAACAAATAAAGGTAATTTTACCTTATTACCCATTTAGGCCCTTAACAAATAAAGGTAATTTTACCTTAAAAAATATTACAAGGGCCATAGTATTTTTTTTTTCAATTCGCATATATCGGATTTATTTTAAACCCAAAGGATAAGCGTTTTCAGAGGAATAAGATCAAACTATTTTTTTTATCAACATGAATATGCTGAATTTTATAATTACGAACGCAACGCACTGAAATGATTATTAACCTTCGACATATCAATGTCGAATACATACATAATTGATTATGTGTTGCATTCGACGCAGTGATGGCGAACTGCTTATTTTAATTCGGTTTTCCTTGTCGGTTTTTTTTAATCTAATTTGAAGGGGCAATCCGGGAATATTGAGTAGTGTGAAATAATATGTTTGTGTAGCCCCTTAACAATTTTTCAAAGAGTGAAGTATTCTTAAAAAATGACCCCCCCCCCCTTAACAATAGTTGGAGTGTCAATAACAACACCCTTATCGTGTTGCCCGTGTATGCATACTTCTTTCTACAGGGTGAAATAACAGAACAATTTTAGAAATTATAAAAAGAAATGTGATAATCAAGCTTATATGAGACAATGTCTTCTAAAAAAATCTTACAAATTTTAAACTTATAAACAACCATGATAATCAATATGAAGTGGAAATGAAACATTTGTTTTTTCTTCTAAATATTTTTCGTGGACATATATGGAAGTTCAGTATTTTTATCATTAATGCATAGCTAAGAAAGTATAAATAGACATATTTTATTTTATTTGGCATCCCATTTAATTTTGTAAATAGATAATAGACTTTATGTCCTTTTTTAAACTTGAGATAATTACCTTTTATTTACAACACTAAGAATTTTACTCCACGTGCCTTTTTCTTGTTTCACCTAAATGATAACCCCTAAATGACCCTAATATGCAAAGAAGCTTTGAAGATTTTCGACTGCAATATCAAGCAGAATAAAAATGTTGAAGGAAAATATTTACTTTCTAATAACATAACCGCCCTACTACAGCAGTATGAAAAATCCAAGCTTATGTTCGTCCATGGTAACAACCTGGAGTTATGAGAATAAAATTCGTCTTAATTAAAGGCATAAGGAAATATAAAGCATGAAATAGAAAATATTAATAAATCAAGAAAAAACTAGCATTGAACAAATGGAATATGTTGTCATTGATTACTAATTCAAATGGTTATTTTGAAATCCAATAATAAACTAAAATAAATGCCCCTATAACATAAGAGAACCCAAAAGGAAAGAAAAAAACATTACTCAACAAAAAGGTATCAAATAAGAAAAAAAGAAAAAAGAAATACATAACGTCTTCCTCAACTAATTATCATTTATTTTTCCCAAACTTTTCATTCATAGCAGTAAATCTCAATATTAAATTCTACCCAAATTTTTCATTCATAGTAGTAAATCTTAATATTAAATTCTGCGACCTAGCAAAAACATCAAATTCTACCATATTACAACAAATGACTAAACTATAGGAGCTATTGTCAAGAAGTAGCAACAAATTATCTGATATATGACCAAATTCGCCACTATTATAGCATACAATATAAAGAACATAAACTACAAATTTGCAAAAACTTACTAAAGTTATCCAGATATATAGAACATACACCAATTTTTTGCAAAAATATCAGCATAAATGGTGGCACAATTAATGCATATAAAAATGCGGAAACTCTACATCTGCACAAAATATTTAAAGTTATTTCTGTAAACCAAAGCATGCAATTAGGATTAAAATCTTGATATGCTTTGCAGAAATCAATTGGAAAATTTAAGTATTATGTTTTAACTTTTTTTTGTAAAGGCCTATTAAACAAAGTGGTGATATCTTTTCACTTATCACAGGAGCCAAAAGTAGTGAGTATTAGGTGATATTTAAAAAGTGAGGGACAATTTCGGTATTTCAAGGTCGGACCAAAGGTTGGAATAATCAAATGACCTTGATAAATATGGGCAATTCGGGTATTTTTACGGTCGGACCAATTAGTGATCATTAAAGATTAGTGGGAATTATTATATATAATATATATAATATAATATATAATATAATATAATAATATAGCATATAATATATAATATAATATATATAATATATTATTAACATTATATATACACATATATATACACGTATATATATATATATACATATATATACATACACATATATATACACACATATGTATACGTATATATATATATATATATAAATTCCTTTAACAATACTTCCATTCAAAAACTTAGAATCTCTTTCTATTATGGAAATATATTGTTCTATGTAGTTTGATACAAACCAAGGAACAAAAGGGAATATTATATTTCTTTCAGATGTGAACTCATAAAATTTAATTTGAAAAAAAAATTGTTCTTCTTTTGATATTTTTTAAAAGAACCATTCTCTAAACATTTTCCATTTTGGTAAATTGAATTGATTTCTTATCTTTTGCCTAGCTGGAGAGCTAGGACTAAAATCTATTTTAGTTGTAATATCCATTTAAATAGAAAAACTCATTTCAGATTCAATTATATCCGCATCTTGAACGTTGTAAACTCCCTTTACAATATTGTTTTTACTTATATGTAATTTTTCAACAGGATTATTACGTTCAGTAATTTCTTCATCAATAGTTTTCCTTTCATAAGTTGATCTTCTAGGGGTTTCTACAGTATAGTCTAATGGTGAAATATGGGAACAAAAAGATTTTCTTCTAGATATATTATACCTATCAGATTTATTTATGATAGATTCGCAAGGATAATTGTCCATATGTATTTGGACAGATCCTTCGGGAGTTTGAACAATACTAGTTATTTTATGCTTATAGTGGACTGTGGGGGCACAGCCTTTTCTATTTGCCAACTATCAAGCAGTGGAATTTCTTCCTACTTTATTGGCCTTCTGGTAGTAATATTTGATTTACTAAAATTGGTTTCTATTATGATAGCTTCATTGGAGGGCTTATCTATTATTTTACATTGTGGATTTAATGTATGAAGTGGTTTATAATAAATTTTATAACATATGCAAATTACTTCTGAACCAGGAACATAGTTATAACCATGTGTTTTTATATTCAAGGTAAGCGCATCTAGAATATTAACATCGGTTAAGGATAGTTGTAAATTTGGATAAACATCAAAATAGACTGGTCCATGCACTAAACTATAAAATTGTTAAGTAGTAAGGATATAAATCCTTACAGACAAACTCATAAGTTTATACACATAGGCTTAGAGCAAATTGCATTAAAACCCCTGACATTAGAAGGCCTACCTAGAAGTTTTATATTAGCTTTAAGAGACGGTAGAAATATGGATTGGAAAAATCATTAATGGGATTAATACAATCCAGTTTAGCGCATGAACCAGTCTATTTTGATGTTTATCCAAATTTACAATTATCCTTAACCGATGTTAATATTCTAGATGCGCTTACCTTGAATATAAAAACACATGGTTATAACTATGATCCTGGTTCAGAAGTAATTTGCATATGTTATAGAATTTATTATAAACCACTTCATACATTAAATCCACAATGTAAAATAATAGATAAGCCCTCCAATGAAACTATCATAATAGAAACCAATTTTAGTAAATCAAATATTACTACCAGAAGGCCAATTAAGTGGGAAGAAATTCCACTACCTGATAGTTGGCAAATAGAAAAGGTTATGCCCCCACAGTCCACTATAAGCAATTACATAACTAGTATTGTTCAAACTCCCGAAGGATCTGTCCAAATACATATGGACAATTATCCTTGCGAATTTATCATAAATAAATCTGATAGGTACAATATATCTAGAAGAAAATCTTTTTATTCCCATATTTCACCATTAGACTATACCGTAGAAACCCCTAGAAGCTCAAATTACGAAAGGAAAACTACTGATGAAGAAATTACTGAACGTAATAATCCTGTTGAAAAATTACATATAACTAAAAACAATATTGTAAAGGGCGTTTACAACGTTCAAGATGCATATATAACTGAATCTGAAATGAATTTTTCTACTTGAATGGATATTACAACTAAAATAGATTTTAGTCCTGGCTCTCCAGCTAGGCAAAAGATAAGAAATGAATTCAATTTACCAAAATGGAAAATGTTTAGAGAATGGTTCTTTAAAAATATTTCAAACGAAGAACAAAATTATTTTCAAATTAAATTTTATGAGTTCACATCTGAAAGAAATATAATATTCCCTTTTGTTCCTTGGTTTGTATCAAACTACATAGAATAATATATTTCCATAATAGAAAGAGATTATAAGTTGTTGAATGGAAGTATTGTTAAAGGAATTTATCCGCCTCAATCATCTTTTCAAATTGATAAAAATGGGAAAATATTAAATTTTAATGCCTTTTCGAAACTATTTGAAAATGATACTTTGCAGATTACTGTAAAACATATAAACCAAATACTAGAAAAACAAAATTATACAAACTTATATCTAAATATCTTAGGAGGACAAATATGTTCGTTACATAACAGAATAGAAGCAGTATATTCTGCAATTTGTCAAGGAAAGTATAATATCCAGATAGAAACCAAAGATTTAATAGACTTGACTGACGTCGTCTCCGCTTCTACCCTTCACCCACCTCCTGAAATTAAAGATTTTAAATTAAAATCAACAAATGATTTTGAAAAAAAATTTGAAGAAAAGTTTAAAGATATGAAAATAAATACTCTTAAAGAAGAATTTTCATCTAACCTAGAAAATACTGATAACTATAATAAGGCTGTCCAAGATGAAATTAATAAACTTGACAAATACTGTAAACCAAATCAAAGGTTATTCTACTATAGTAGACCTTCTCCAATGGATACATTGCATGAAGAACAAGATTATATTGTTACTAATAGTTACAGTGGTAAACAGATTTATGAATGGAATATAGATGGATATTCTGAAAAACAAATTTATAATATTGCACATCGTATGCTTATGTATAGTACAATTTGCAAAAGTAATGGAAATTCTGACACTACTGTTGCAAAAATGATAGTCGCTGGATTTACAGGCCAACTAAAAGGTTGGTGGGATAATTATTCTGAATCCAAGTAGTAGTAATGAAAGTCAAACTGAAACTGAACACCCTATCAACCATCGCACTAGAATCCAGAATAGGCTAGAAGCCGGGCTGCTACAGTAATCGGAGTAAATTCCGAAGCTACAGTGACTGCAACAGCAAGCTACAGTGCACTAAAGGCCGGAAGGCTACAATAGCTGTGCAAAAAATTCTGGATAGGGCGGTATTTGCAAGATCAAAGTAAAACCAAGTCTCTGGTCAAACCATTGGAATTCAGTGACCAAGTTGAAATATTATGCAACATCAATAAAACAAACATGTCAATGTAAATCCTATAAAGCTAAATGTTAGTAGGAATTTTATATGAAGACAATCCGTCTAACATCAATTTAGATAAAACACATAAATGTGCCAAATAAAAGCACAAATTACTACCACAAACAACGGGCATTATAACACTACATGTTTTCCAAATTGTTGCTGCCAGAGAACCTTCATAACCCTAGCTTTAAAATTTTAACCTTAACATATTTATTCTTATGATAGTTACATATTATTTCATTTTAGACTGAATCCCAGTGTTTTGATTCATATACTTGACTTTACTTTACATGTTTGATATTAGATCAGTTGCATACATATAAGTAAACATGATATAATTCAACTCATAAGGATTTGGCCTGCCATTCAGGCTATAATAAACACAATAATGATATTAAACTTAATAAACAGAAAGTAAAAACAAGAAAGACTTACAAAGAACTTGCAGCAAACTTTTTCTTTATTCCAACAGCAGAACACTCTTACAACACTTGAAAGTACACACTTAATTTACAACACACACTCTAAGTCCCTCTTCCATACTGGGGGAACCCTCTATTTATAATACTTTACAAACCGACTTAACAAAACCGACATACATACAGACTTCCAAACTATCGTACATAATCTACATAAAATATTCATACCGCCTTTAGAGCTTTCACCGCCTTCAGAAAACTTCCAAGCCACGTATATGTACTTTTAACACCATGTCTATCAACATGCACATACTTCCAAACTTTTGCCTTTACACGTATATAAACTTCCAGATGATGATATGACTTATTAAGTTTTTTATTCTTAATTTTTGCGGCTAATACTCCTGGCAACTTTACTTCTTAACTTGTTGTTTTACCCAGAAAATTCTCTTTGAAATATTCAAATACTGCATCAATGTCTTCTTCTTCATTAAGAAGGTCGTCTTGTGATTCATCCACAACTTCTTTTCCTTTAGATGACATCATAGATGTATCGGATTTTGACTCTTCATCTCTGAGATTTTTGACTAGATCTTTCTTCATTTCTTCTAGGTAAGATTGGATAATATCTTCCCTTGTAGCTATGCCTTTTTGCATCTGTAGTCTTTTGCATATGTGTTCAAAAGGACTCGGAGGATCTTTCTTTTGACTTAATTTTTTCTCTTGATAATCTTTTATTGTTCCTTCTATTAGAAGAATAAGTTCATGCCAAAATATTTCTCCGGCAGATTTATCAATTTTCATTAATTTGTCCCAAAATTTTGTAAATGAGCATCTTCGAAGGCAAGGAATACCCTTTTGAGTAGTACTTGTCTCCGGTACCCATTTCCATATGTATGGGATTGAAAACTCAATAAAAAAGTACATTGGAGCTATATCATCAACCTAATGTCTTTTTTCATTAACTTCGCTTATTTTTGGTGATATATCAATCCAATCGGAATATAATTCTTTAAATTTTTCTGGCAAAATTTTTAAGGATGGACCAAAATTTATCCACCACTGAACAAACCAATTGGGTATTGGGCGCTTGTATATCTTGCCACAAATTTTTATAAACCAAGAATGCTTCTTTTTATTATTTTCATAAAGGAGCACTCTATATAGCGCATCTACATAATCCCAATAATTAAACTTTATAGAAATTTTCTTTTCTGGAACAAACATTTCCTTCTCTTTTAGGGCCGATAGTCCCCATTCCTCAGGTAGTATCAACCTTTTGATAAATATTTTACTAAAACTGTGCATATTTGGATCATTTCCATGAAAATGTGTTATTTCTGTTGTTTCAGTTCCCTTTAAAATTACTTCATAATAACCTCTTTGCTTATATGCAGTAACAGCATAAGATGATGTATCGACATACCTTTGCATTAAGGCCCATGAATTATCTTCCCTATTTATATCAAAGAATCCTAACAGAAGTATTACTTCTTTACAAGTACTTTCTTCATATGAAGTTATATTTCCTTCATTTTCTTCATTACCAGTGACACTAGCATAAGTCTCAGTCTGGTCTTCTTTGGCTATAAATTCCATAAACTTTTTATATAAAGGATCATTTTTATTCATAGGAATATTATTCCTTGATGAACTTGATCCAATATTTTCTGCTATTAGTTGTTTATTACCATGTTGAGCCAATATATTGCCTCTGCCTCTGCCTCTCCCTCTATTAGAGAGATATCCCCTAGAGAAATTACCTCTTCCTCTAGGTATCATTATCCTGTAAATATTCACTAGTTAAAAAATCAGGAAGAGTATTTTCTTCTTCCTTTTTGTAAACAATTTCAAAATCAAAAGGTGCTAAATGAGCTTGCCATCTTGCAAACATTTGTTTAGAAACATCATGCTTAAAGTCCTTATTAAACATGTATTTTGCTGATTTACAATCGGTTTTTATAATGAATTTTTTATTGTATAAATCATCTTGAAATTTTAGTACACATTTTACTATCGCAAGAATTTCTTTTGCAACGGTTGCATAATTTTTCTGACTATTATTCCATTTTCCTGAATGGAATCTTACAAGATATTCTTGTTTTGTTTTCGGGTCTAGCTGTTCTAGAATTCCACCATACCCTATATCCGAAGCATCAGTCTTAATAATCTTTTGCCAATTTGGATTAGCCAGCATTAGACAAGGAAGAGTTTTTACTTTCTCTTTTATTTTTCTAATGGCTTGCGTATGTTGGTCAGTCCAAGGACCTGGATTCTTTTTAAGCCTTTCATATAAAATAGCTACGTCTTTAGTCAAATTCACATAATAGGATGATATATAATTTAAGCTTCCTAGAAACCTTTGTAATTGAGTTTTATCTGTTATTTCGTCTGGAAATTTCGAAGCAAATTCTATACTTCTGTTTATTGGAATAATTTTTTCCTTTTTCTATATTATGTCCTAAAAATCTTACATTAGTCTGGAAAATAGACATTTTTGGTTTAGATATTACTAAGCCATTCTGTATCACTATTTTCTTGAAAATGTCTAAATGTTTAAAATGAGTTTCAATATCTTTTGAGAAGACTAAAATATCATTGATATAAACAATTATAAATTCACTATAAGGAATAAAAATATCATTCATAATCTTCTCAAATTCTAAAGGAGCATTTTTCAGTCCAAATGGCATGACTCTCCATTCATAATGTCCTATAGGAACGTTAAAAGCAGTTTTGTATTGATCAGGCTCAGCAATTTGTATTTGCCAATATCCTGATTTTAAGTCAAATTTGGAAAATATAATAGCATCAAATAATCTATCTAGTAAATCTTTTTTATTTGGGATCGGATGCCTTATCCATTTTAGGACTTTATTAAGAGGTTTGTAGTTTATTACTAGTCTAGGGGCACCTCTTTCTTGCTCACTATGTTTATTGACATAAAACGCTATACAAGACCATGAAGATTGTGAAGGTCTTATTAGCCCTTTCTGTAAAAGAGATTCAATTTCTTTTTTACACAATTCTAAATATTCAGAATTCATTTGGCAAGGTCTTGCTTTTGTTGGAATTTTCATTTCATCAAAATCATCTTCATAAGGAAGACTAACAACATGCTTTTTTCTATTCCAGAAAGCACTTGGATGTTCATTACATATCTCTGCTGAAAATATGTTGAAAATCATTTTGATCTTTTCTTGTAATTTAGGATTTTATAGTTTTTCTTCTATTATTAATGTATGTATTTCTTGTTTGAGAAAATTTATGTAATGACCCGAAAATCCGGTCCAATTTGAGCTGACCAAAAACACAAGTCCAACCCCAAATTAAACTGAAAATCAGGAAATTAACAGAAAGAAAAACAGAGGGTGAGGAAAGATAAGATAGAAACTTAGAATAGAAGAAGAAGAAGAAGAACACAACATCAGAGTAACACGAATCTCACAGCGGAACGAACAACATATAATAGAAAATATATCCTTGAAATAAAATCATTATATGTAAACAATAACATTATCAGAGTACAACACTTACAACACAGCGGAAATAAACTATAGCTATATGATCCTGAAGCCTCCTGCTCCAAGCTCTTCCTGTATATCTATAAATCCCGACTACTTGACTGCCCGTACAAATTTAGGCACCCAAGAGTTTAGGGAAAACAAAACAAAATAAACTCCGGGTCAGTCATGGGACTGGTATGAGTAAAACAGTTAAAACAGTTCGAACAAGTAATCGATATCTCATATGACCACGCCGTATAACGGAACGGGTTTTTCCCTTATGAGAATCCAAAATATCTTTATATCAAAAACCTTTTGATATTATAATAATGTCTATCAACCACAATATAATAATCATCTAGCAGAAACGCTTTCATCTCACTTTCTACATATATAGTATACAATCGAAACCGCAAGCACGTATTGGGTAATGGATTTCCAACTATGACAAGGTATGGAACCACCTTTCGCTAGTGTACCTCTAGAAAGGAATACACTGGGTTCAACAAGAACAACTTGCAACCCGGCCACACATGACCGACCACTCATTTCGCTTGAGTGTATCGAATGTATATCACCAACGGTTGGGATCAACAACCGTTTCCCGAATGGGATAGCATCAACAATAGATTTTTAGAAGTAAATGAAACTCTAGATCAGGTGATTATACACCTTACTTCGGTGCGACCGACTTAGCCATGCTGCCTGCCCGATTTCTGTCATTTGCCGGATGTGAGGCTAGAAGCTACGCTTTATCATCACACCAGATTCACTTTGAATGCCACATCGTCAAATCCATCAAATCACCGATTGACATCCTCAACCATACATTATGTTTTAGCTAAAAGAAGTTTCCTTCTCCGCTTCCACTCTTGGTACGGTTAGAGAAATCAATATACGTGATCGTTTGGAAATACTCTGTCATACATCCGTCCATACAAGTCATCCAGGAACAGGATGAACCGAAGGCACTATTCTGTAAATGTAAAGACCCGGAAATTCCCGCTCTTTGAATCGACCATAAACCACACAGGTCTGACCCAAAGGATGGAAATCTTCGAATACTTTAACTTTGGGAATACAAAACATTAGAACAATAACAGCAGACTTTTATTACATTACAATAATATAACATCAGAGTACAGAATATCAGAGTACAAATAAAGTAAACTACAGCGGAAGATAAATTACAACAGATTTAATACATTAAACAGCGGAAGACTTCTAAGCTCTGGACACAGCTTTAGGCTTCGATCCAGGATCCTGCTAAAGAGAGAGATATCTGCAAAAAGCTACTCGACTGCCCGTGTGGAAAGAGGGCACCCGAGTTTGCAAAGTGAAACAAACTACGAGTCAGTCATGGGACTGGTGTGAGAATTCTAAACTAATATAACTAATAAGACAAATCCAAGGACCACACCGCTAATGCGGAACGGGTTTTATTCCAATGGATTGTCGGTGCATAAACTAAAGTAAATCAAGAAATAACGCGATGTCTTTTTGGAAAAATGAAACCATTATAAGACCCAGGTCCCATCACACAATGCAACGCACACCAGAGGATAGGGTTTTACCTTATAATGGTCAAAAGATGCTTGATACGTATAAAACGGATTTGATATTATTATTAGTGTATATATGTTTTAATAAAAAGATTTGAATCATAAGTATCAATCCTAGACGGCATGGTTACCATATAGCATGTCGCCAATACTAGTTCTACAATCAAAACCGCAAGGGCGTATTGGAAATTGGATTCCATCATGAGTCGAGGCTAGGGGCAAGCTCCTCTCCGATTCGAGACACTCTAGCAAATGCCTCAGGATCCCCCGCAGTGAACCCTTGGATCTTCAGGGCCGGTCCCCGCCTATGGGCAGTGGATTAGTTATGCCTAAACACACGCTTCCCGGTCCCTTTGGACCTATAGTATGACCACCAACGGCCTATAAAAATAACGAGGCGCCTCAAAATCCATCATCCACATAAGTAAAATGTCAGGGCTGGTAGGTCACTGACACCACTCTAGCTAGAAAGAAACATGTGCACTCCCTGCAGTCCATATCCCGTTTTTGACTCATACCGGGGTGTGAGGCTCGCGAAGTCACGCTATACACAAAGCTACGCCTAAACAGGCCGTGCTTTGATCATCAACCACAAGGCCTGCTTTTCAACAAAAGCCTTGATCAATGCATCTTAGCATGCCACATTGTCAGTCCATACTATACCATTGATTTCTACCAATATATAACCCCTAAGCTCGTACGTCTCAGAGAAGGGTGTTAACCACCAAACAGATATATATTAACAGAGATCAACGAATGTAGTATAAAGGACTACAACGTCAGACATACATTCCATTTATAAACTTATGCTCTGGGTCTGAGCGAAAGTCAAATCCGTACAAATCAACACTACGTCTGAACGGCCACCACTGAGGCCCTTTCAAGGTAGCTACTCCTCTCATGGGTCTCAGTAGCAACGCATCCATTCGATGTGAAGATCGTCGGTCTTCAATCACCGTCTTCAAATCTTCGACTTAGAACGTCGTATAAATCATTTGAAATGAGATTGAACTCGGTCTTTTCAAATGATCCTCGCGTGTATATAAAATTTAAAATCATTTCATATCGTTATTGGTAATTGATGACGACATATTTCTATTTTTATTTAAATAAAAATGGCTTAAATTGATATAACGACGCTTCGGGTCAATGGGCGACCCTGGCGCTGTTTTAAACCAAATTTGATTTACACTTGTCTTGAAATCTAACAGTTGAGTTTTGACGAAGTCTATATCGTTGGAAAGATCTTCCCAAAGCGGTCCTAACGGTTCCAGTTTTGGGAAAATCCGACGGTCGGATCTTTCGGTATAACCGTTTGAAGTTAAGAATGCCGATACGCGAACTGTCGCGCGCGTTTCGTTTAAGATATAATTTATATTTATATATTTAAATATAAATCGTTTGGCGATTTCAACTATTATCGTCTATACTTTTATCGCATCTAAAATGACGATAAAAATATCGCTTTTATTTTTCTCTGTTTTATTTACACCAAATGTAAATAAATCATACTTTTCTACATTTTGTTTTATTTGCCAATACGTAAATAAATTATATTCCTCCTATATTTCAATTCATTTACACTAACTGTAAATCAATTATATTCATTTTCTTATCCTATTTATTTACCTAAATGTAAATAAATATATTCTTATCCTTTTTCCTATTTATTTACCTAAATGTAAATAAATGTTTTTCTATTCTTTTCCTTATTTATTTACCTAAATGTAAATAAATATTTCTCTACTTCTTTTATCTTATTTATTTACATTATTTATAAATAAATGTTTCTAATTTCTTTTCTTATTTATTTACACTATTTGTAACTAAATGTTTACCTTTACTTTTACTATATTTATTTACACTAATTATAAATAAATGTACCTTTTCCTTTTATCTTATTTATTTACATAAAAAAAATGTAAATAAATATTATTCACATAATTATTCTTTTAATCCTTTTTATTTACATAAGAAAATGTAAATAATCCTTATTCACATATTTGTTCTTCTAATCTATTTATTCTTAATTACATAAAATGTAATTTTCTTCCTTATAATCTTAATTACAAAAAAAATGTAATTTTATTTCTTATAATCTTAATTACATATAAATGTAATTTTCTTTACAGTGTCAAACATATTCTTTTAATTACATATAAAAATGTAATTTAAATAATCTCTTATTTATCTAATGTAAATATATATGTTTTATTTATTTTCCCTAAATATTTTGAAGTAATTTACATATGCTTTAACCTCTCACATTGGATAGGTATTGTTGTGATTACTGGACAGCCGGGCGGGTCCGGGCAGGTTTACATCACAACTCAATCCAACCTCGGGTTACACATATTATTTCTTATTCAACAAAATATATTTTGTCTTTTTTTCTTTTTCTACTTTAACAAAGTGTCTATTTTATCTTTTATCCTTTTCATTCTTAATACATAAAAATGTACCTTTTTCCTTAATTCATTCTTTTTTTTTTACAAAGTCTATATTCCAAAAGAGAACTATATTTCCTAATGCATATATTAGATCCATTATATAATATGACGGTGAAATTTGACGTCATCTCAACTAAATTATCACACAATGCAAATTTGTGTTATTACTACAATATTAATAAGATGATGTAAATTTGCGTCATCACAAAAATGTTAACGCAACATATGAATTGGTGTCATCACAATAAGGTTAACATAACAGACAAATTCGTGTAGTCACAATGAGGTTAACACAACAGATAAATTTATGTCGTCACAATGAGGTTATGATTGGGAGTGGAATTCCCATGAACCAACACAAAGGCCTCACCTTTATTTATTTTATTGTAAATGAAAATAAAGATTTTTAAACTTACATTTTCATATATATAAGTAGAAATAAAGTTTTCAATAAAATGTTCATAAATAAAGGTAAAAATTGGTATTTTAGTTTGTAGACATGACAAAAATAAAAATTTGTCCTTCTACTTATGTTGACAAAATGAATACAAAAATTGTCCCTTTGTTTTGTAAACAAATTGAGCACAAAAATTTGTTCTTTTATTATGTAACAAAATGAACGCAAAAATTTGTTCTTTTATTATGGTAACCAAATTAGCATGAAATTTGCCCTTTTTACTTTGTAAACATAGAAATTGTCTCTTTTTATCTGTTAACAAATTGACATAAAATTTTATCCCTTTTATTATGTTAACAAAAATAAAGGATAAAAATTGATATTTTATTTTGAAATCAAAATAAAGGATAGAATTGGTATTATATTTTGTAAACAAAACTTGTCTTTTTATTTGACAAAACAATGTTAAATAAAAAAAATGTTCTTTTAAACCTTGTCCTTTTATTTAACAACAAAATGTCTTTTACTCTTTAACTTTTATTTAGAAAGACAATTGTAAATAAAATGTCTTCTTAATTGTGTTAACAAAATTTTGTCCTTTTTGTTATGTAACAAAAATTACATGTTAAAGATGTCTTTTATTTTACTTGTAAACAAGATAAACAAAACAAGAATAAATGTTTTAATTTTTATTTAAGAAAAAGAAAAAGAATGAGAATAAAATCAAAGTAAAACTTTGTCATTTATTTTGTCAACACACTTGTCTTTTTATCTTATAAACAAAATTTGCCTTTTTATCATGTAAACAAAATAACATAAAATAATTCTTTTTATTATTTTTACAAAATAAACAAGAAATAATCCTTTTTATTTTGACAATTAAAATAAAAATCAAACTTTCCTTTATTTGTGAATCAAAAGATTTAACTTTCTTTTATTTGTGAGTCAAAATATTCTTCTCTTCCTTTACACTTTTATTTGGTAAATCAAAGATGTGGACTTTTCTTTTATTTTGTAAACAAAAATTTGTCTCCTTATTATGTAAACAAAAATTACATAAAGATTTGTCTTTTTATTTGTAAACAAAAGTAATGCTAAAAACTTGTCCTTTATTTTATTAACAAAATTTATATTAAAAACTTGTCATTTATTTTGTAAGCAAAATTTATATTAACAATTTCACTTTTATTTTGTAAACAAAATATATGTTAAACTTTTGTCCTTGATCTTGTGAAACAAATAAAGATTTTAACTTTTCTTTTGTTTTGTTTTACAAAAACAAGATTCAGCATTCTTTTGGTTTTTAGAGAGAAATAAAAATGAAAACAAAAATAAAATAAAAATAATAATAATAAAGGAAATAAAGATGAGGATTTATAGAGATTCATCAGAATTTACAGATCTAGAAGCACATGGTTTTATCATAGCATCGCAGGTATTACAAATAACAATCAATCATACATTACAGTACAATACAAACAGATCAAGCACCAAAATTTTACCACATCACAGCATAGATTAAATCACATACAGACAGATATTTAACTGAATGATTAATTTAATAAATTATTTAAATTGTAGAAATCAGAGATTCTCACCGATCTTTCAACTCAGAATAGTTCGCATCTGAGATTTGGTCAAAATTTGATCTGTTCTGTTTTAGATCTGGTTTGTCCTATGTTGCAGATCCCGGCAAGGCAAATCCAACGCAAGTAGTTTCGTTTGATTCTGATTCAGCTTGCACAAGTTACGGCAGTTTAAAGTGTTAATTACTTTATTAACATGATTAAATAAATAATTACTTCACTAATTAAGGTTCTTAACCTTCTTCCATCGCTCTGTTGTTCAAGCCGTCAGTTTCAAAATTGCTTCCAACCTAGGGTTGGGTTTTCTGATCAAACCGCTCCACTCCTCGACGATCAGCACACGCCACGCCAGAGAGCTACGAGCGACGCCTCCGACGAGGGTGGTAGGGCCCAACTCGATCGCTTCAGGCGAGCACGACGACGGTGGGTTTGACGCCGGTTCACGGTCGCGGTCCTCGGAAATCGTGCCTCCAGGGGTTGATCAGACCATACGAAATTGAAGACCTTGGATCACTCTTCCATTTTGCTTTTGGTTGATGGTCTAATTCGCGGTGGATTCGAAGAAAATGGGGATTCAATTTGGGAGAAGCCTGACCATTGAATTTGTACAAGGCGGCTGTAGAAGATGAAGCTAGGGTTACGTATTTACCTGTATTTATACCGTATAGTGTACCGTATTTTTATTTATTTAATTTGTTAATTCTAAGGAAAAATCCAATTTCTCGATACGAACTCCAAATTAAATTCAACGAAAAATGTTCCTAGGCAAATACCCCCGTTCCGGACGCAATGGAACAGGTCTCGTAACCCAATTCCATTGTTACGACATGTTTTATTTAAATTAAAATATAGATCTTTTAATTATTTAATTCTGACGCACAATTAAATTTACCCGGCCCACATACTGCCTCTAAAAATTACAGAAAAATTATATTTGGCTACGTTTTGACGATACGGTTCTAACGAGACTAATTTCGTCGAATTCTGAGACTGTTTGAAAAATGGCTATTTTTAAGCTGATTAAATTTGACCGAAATTGACAAAACACAGTTTCTTTTGCCACGCTCACATATTAGCTCGGAAAATTCTAAAAATTGAAACCTTGCAATAATTTGACATTCCGGTTCCAACAAAAGTGGTTTCGTCGAAAACAGAGGTCGTTTGAAAATTGACTATTTTCAGTGGCTTTAATATTATTTAAAATTGAAAATTTTAAATTCTGGCACATTTTCCAACAAAATTCTTTAAAATAAAAATTTTAAATTGGCACTGATTTTCCGGGTTGTTACAATCTCCCCCACTTAAAATCTTTTCGTCCTCGAAAAGGAACTAAGGTAAAAGTTGTTTAATTAACTAACTAAATTTTAATTTCTCTTATTAATTTCATTTGTTGACTATCTTATCAAATATACATACTCTTTTATATATTTAAAAATCATATTTTCAGAAATAGATTATATAATCAAAAATACGCTAATCATAAGCTTATCACTCTGAACTCATTCTAGGGCATTACTAACCCCATCTCTAATGAGTTTTCTCATTCTAGGATACTGCTGATCCTATCTCTAATGAGTATTCTTATTGGACATTACTAATCCAATTCTCTGATGAGTCTTTTGTTCAGTTCTAACGAGTTGTATCCCAAAGATTTGAGCTAACCAGAGCTCTGATACCAACTGTAAAGACCCGGAAATTCCCGCTCTTTGAATCGACCATAAACCACACAGGTCTGACCCAAAGGATGGAAATCTTCGAATACTTTAACTTTGGGAATACAAAACATTAGAACAATAACAGCAGACTTTTATTACATTACAATAATATAACATCAGAGTACAGAATATCAGAGTACAAATAAAGTAAACTACAGCGGAAGATAAATTACAACAGATTTAATACATTAAACAGCGGAAGACTTCTAAGCTCTGGACACAGCTTTAGGCTTCGATCCAGGATCCTGCTAAAGAGAGAGATATCTGCAAAAAGCTACTCGACTGCCCGTGTGGAAAGAGGGCACCCGAGTTTGCAAAGTGAAACAAACTACGAGTCAGTCATGGGACTGGTGTGAGAATTCTAAACTAATATAACTAATAAGACAAATCCAAGGACCACGCCGCTAATGCGGAACGGGTTTTATTCCAATGGATTGTCGGTGCATAAACTAAAGTAAATCAAGAAATAACGCGATGTCTTTTTGGAAAAATGAAACCATTATAAGACCCAGGTCCCATCACACAATGCAACGCACACCAGAGGATAGGGTTTTACCTTATAATGGTCAAAAGATGCTTGATACGTATAAAACGGATTTGATATTATTATTAGTGTATATATGTTTTAATAAAAAGATTTGAATCATAAGTATCAATCCTAGACGGCATGGTTACCATATAGCATGTCGCCAATACTAGTTCTACAATCAAAACCGCAAGGGCGTATTGGAAATTGGATTCCATCATGAGTCGAGGCTAGGGGCAAGCTCCTCTCCGATTCGAGACACTCTAGCAAATGCCTCAGGATCCCCCGCAGTGAACCCTTGGATCTTCAGGGCCGGTCCCCGCCTATGGGCAGTGGATTAGTTATGCCTGAACACACGCTTCCCGGTCCCTTTGGACCTATAGTATGACCACCAACGGCCTATAAAAATAACGAGGCGCCTCAAAATCCATCATCCACATAAGTAAAATGTCAGGGCTGGTAGGTCACTGACACCACTCTAGCTAGAAAGAAACATGTGCACTCCCTGCAGTCCATATCCCGTTTTTGACTCATACCGGGGTGTGAGGCTCGCGAAGTCACGCTATACACAAAGCTACGCCTAAACAGGCCGTGCTTTGATCATCAACCACAAGGCCTGCTTTTCAACAAAAGCCTTGATCAATGCATCTTAGCATGCCACATTGTCAGTCCATACTATACCATTGATTTCTACCAATATATAACCCCTAAGCTCGTACGTCTCAGAGAAGGGTGTTAACCACCAAACAGATATATATTAACAGAGATCAACGAATGTAGTATAAAGGACTACAACGTCAGACATACATTCCATTTATAAACTTATGCTCTGGGTCTGAGCGAAAGTCAAATCCGTACAAATCAACACTACGTCTGAACGGCCACCACTGAGGCCCTTTCAAGGTAGCTACTCCTCTCATGGGTCTCAGTAGCAACGCATCCATTCGATGTGAAGATCGTCGGTCTTCAATCACCGTCTTCAAATCTTCGACTTAGAACGTCGTATAAATCATTTGAAATGAGATTGAACTCGGTCTTTTCAAATGATCCTCGCGTGTATATAAAATTTAAAATCATTTCATATCGTTATTGGTAATTGATGACGACATATTTCTATTTTTATTTAAATAAAAATGGCTTAAATTGATATAACGACGCTTCGGGTCAATGGGCGACCCTGGCGCTGTTTTCAACCAAATTTGATTTACACTTGTCTTGAAATCTAACAGTTGAGTTTTGACGAAGTCTATATCGTTGGAAAGATCTTCCCAAAGCGGTCCTAACGGTTCCAGTTTTGGGAAAATCCGACGGTCGGATCTTTCGGTATAACCGTTTGAAGTTAAGAATGCCGATACGCGAACTGTCGCGCGCGTTTCGTTTAAGATATAATTTATATTTATATATTTAAATATAAATCGTTTGGCGATTTCAACTATTATCGTCTATACTTTTATCGCATCTAAAATGACGATAAAAATATCGCTTTTATTTTTCTCTGTTTTATTTACACCAAATGTAAATAAATCATACTTTTCTACATTTTGTTTTATTTGCCAATACGTAAATAAATTATATTCCTCCTATATTTCAATTCATTTACACTAACTGTAAATCAATTATATTCATTTTCTTATCCTATTTATTTACCTAAATGTAAATAAATATATTCTTATCCTTTTTCCTATTTATTTACCTAAATGTAAATAAATGTTTTTCTATTCTTTTCCTTATTTATTTACCTAAATGTAAATAAATATTTCTCTACTTCTTTTATCTTATTTATTTACATTATTTATAAATAAATGTTTCTAATTTCTTTTCTTATTTATTTACACTATTTGTAACTAAATGTTTACCTTTACTTTTACTATATTTATTTACACTAATTATAAATAAATGTACCTTTTCCTTTTATCTTATTTATTTACATAAAAAAAAATGTAAATAAATATTATTCACATAATTATTCTTTTAATCCTTTTTATTTACATAAGAAAATGTAAATAATCCTTATTCACATATTTGTTCTTCTAATCTATTTATTCTTAATTACATAAAATGTAATTTTCTTCCTTATAATCTTAATTACAAAAAAAAATGTAATTTTATTTCTTATAATCTTAATTACATATAAATGTAATTTTCTTTACAGTGTCAAACATATTCTTTTAATTACATATAAAAATGTAATTTAAATAATCTCTTATTTATCTAATGTAAATATATATGTTTTATTTATTTTCCCTAAATATTTTGAAGTAATTTACATATGCTTTAACCTCTCACATTGGATAGGTATTGTTGTGATTACTGGACAGCCGGGCGGGTCCGGGCAGGTTTACATCACAACTCAATCCAACCTCGGGTTACACATATTATTTCTTATTCAACAAAATATATTTTGTCTTTTTTTCTTTTTCTACTTTAACAAAATGTCTATTTTATCTTTTATCCTTTTCATTCTTAATACATAAAAATGTACCTTTTTCCTTAATTCATTCTTTTTTTTTTACAAAGTCTATATTCCAAAAGAGAACTATATTTCCTAATGCATATATTAGATCCATTATATAATATGACGGTGAAATTTGACGTCATCTCAACTAAATTATCACACAATGCAAATTTGTGTTATTACTACAATATTAATAAGATGATGTAAATTTGCGTCATCACAAAAATGTTAACGCAACATATGAATTGGTGTCATCACAATAAGGTTAACATAACAGACAAATTCGTGTAGTCACAATGAGGTTAACACAACAGATAAATTTATGTCGTCACAATGAGGTTATGATTGGGAGTGGAATTCCCATGAACCAACACAAAGGCCTCACCTTTATTTATTTTATTGTAAATGAAAATAAAGATTTTTAAACTTACATTTTCATATATATAAGTAGAAATAAAGTTTTCAATAAAATGTTCATAAATAAAGGTAAAAATTGGTATTTTAGTTTGTAGACATGACAAAAATAAAAATTTGTCCTTCTACTTATGTTGACAAAATGAATACAAAAATTGTCCCTTTGTTTTGTAAACAAATTGAGCACAAAAATTTGTTCTTTTATTATGTAACAAAATGAACGCAAAAATTTGTTCTTTTATTATGGTAACCAAATTAGCATGAAATTTGCCCTTTTTACTTTGTAAACATAGAAATTGTCTCTTTTTATCTGTTAACAAATTGACATAAAATTTTATCCCTTTTATTATGTTAACAAAAATAAAGGATAAAAATTGATATTTTATTTTGAAATCAAAATAAAGGATAGAATTGGTATTATATTTTGTAAACAAAACTTGTCTTTTTATTTGACAAAACAATGTTAAATAAAAAAAATGTTCTTTTAAACCTTGTCCTTTTATTTAACAACAAAATGTCTTTTACTCTTTAACTTTTATTTAGAAAGACAATTGTAAATAAAATGTCTTCTTAATTGTGTTAACAAAATTTTGTCCTTTTTGTTATGTAACAAAAATTACATGTTAAAGATGTCTTTTATTTTACTTGTAAACAAGATAAACAAAACAAGAATAAATGTTTTAATTTTTATTTAAGAAAAAGAAAAAGAATGAGAATAAAATCAAAGTAAAACTTTGTCATTTATTTTGTCAACACACTTGTCTTTTTATCTTATAAACAAAATTTGCCTTTTTATCATGTAAACAAAATAACATAAAATAATTCTTTTTATTATTTTTACAAAATAAACAAGAAATAATCCTTTTTATTTTGACAATTAAAATAAAAATCAAACTTTCCTTTATTTGTGAATCAAAAGATTTAACTTTCTTTTATTTGTGAGTCAAAATATTCTTCTCTTCCTTTACACTTTTATTTGGTAAATCAAAGATGTGGACTTTTCTTTTATTTTGTAAACAAAAATTTGTCTCCTTATTATGTAAACAAAAATTACATAAAGATTTGTCTTTTTATTTGTAAACAAAAGTAATGCTAAAAACTTGTCCTTTATTTTATTAACAAAATTTATATTAAAAACTTGTCATTTATTTTGTAAGCAAAATTTATATTAACAATTTCACTTTTATTTTGTAAACAAAATATATGTTAAACTTTTGTCCTTGATCTTGTGAAACAAATAAAGATTTTAACTTTTCTTTTGTTTTGTTTTACAAAAACAAGATTCAGCATTCTTTTGGTTTTTAGAGAGAAATAAAAATGAAAACAAAAATAAAATAAAAATAATAATAATAAAGGAAATAAAGATGAGGATTTATAGTGATTCATCAGAATTTACAGATCTAGAAGCACATGGTTTTATCATAGCATCGCAGGTATTACAAATAACAATCAATCATACATTACAGTACAATACAAACAGATCAAGCACCAAAATTTTACCACATCACAGCATAGATTAAATCACATACAGACAGATATTTAACTGAATGATTAATTTAATAAATTATTTAAATTGTAGAAATCAGAGATTCTCACCGATCTTTCAACTCAGAATAGTTCGCATCTGAGATTTGGTCAAAATTTGATCTGTTCTGTTTTAGATCTGGTTTGTCCTATGTTGCAGATCCCGGCAAGGCAAATCCAACGCAAGTAGTTTCGTTTGATTCTGATTCAGCTTGCACAAGTTACGGCAGTTTAAAGTGTTAATTACTTTATTAACATGATTAAATAAATAATTACTTCACTAATTAAGGTTCTCAACCTTCTTCCATCGCTCTGTTGTTCAAGCCGTCAGTTTCAAAATTGCTTCCAACCTAGGGTTGGGTTTTCTGATCAAACCGCTCCACTCCTCGACGATCAGCACACGCCACGCCAGAGAGCTACGAGCGACGCCTCCGACGAGGGTGGTAGGGCCCAACTCGATCGCTTCAGGCGAGCACGACGACGGTGGGTTTGACGCCGGTTCACGGTCGCGGTCCTCGGAAATCGTGCCTCCAGGGGTTGATCAGACCATACGAAATTGAAGACCTTGGATCACTCTTCCATTTTGCTTTTGGTTGATGGTCTAATTCGCGGTGGATTCGAAGAAAATGGGGATTCAATTTGGGAGAAGCCTGACCATTGAATTTGTACAAGGCGGCTGTAGAAGATGAAGCTAGGGTTACGTATTTACCTGTATTTATACCGTATAGTGTACCGTATTTTTATTTATTTAATTTGTTAATTCTAAGGAAAAATCCAATTTCTCGATACGAACTCCAAATTAAATTCAACGAAAAATGTTCCTAGGCAAATACCCCCGTTCCGGACGCAATGGAACAGGTCTCGTAACCCAATTCCATTGTTACGACATGTTTTATTTAAATTAAAATATAGATCTTTTAATTATTTAATTCTGACGCACAATTAAATTTACCCGGCCCACATACTGCCTCTAAAAATTACAGAAAAATTATATTTGGCTACGTTTTGACGATACGGTTCTAACGAGACTAATTTCGTCGAATTCTGAGACTGTTTGAAAAATGGCTATTTTTAAGCTGATTAAATTTGACCGAAATTGACAAAACACAGTTTCTTTTGCCACGCTCACATATTAGCTCGGAAAATTCTAAAAATTGAAACCTTGCAATAATTTGACATTCCGGTTCCAACAAAAGTGGTTTCGTCGAAAACAGAGGTCGTTTGAAAATTGACTATTTTCAGTGGCTTTAATATTATTTAAAATTGAAAATTTTAAATTCTGGCACATTTTCCAACAAAATTCTTTAAAATAAAATTTTTAAATTGGCACTGATTTTCCGGGTTGTTACAGTAAACAGGATAGCCCTTGCATAACTCCGTCTTCAATTTCCTTTGGCATATATGATTCGCAACGCTTATGCCAATACAGAGTGGTTCTTTGGATAATAATCCAACCGGTCTCTCCATATTAACAACGTTAAAATGGTCAAAACTTCGATAGTCTGTGATTTAACTATCGAAGAAAAATAGGTGTGCAAACAACGATATTATTTCCAAATGGAAATTTATATCGATCAAACATCATTCAACATTTATCTCTTTATTTCATTAATTTAATTATCTCCTGTTTCCCTATATTCAATATTTCTTATTTCCTAAATTTGGAAAATATACGTTATTAACAATGGAAAACATTTCCATTTCTTGTTTTCTTTATTAGAAAACATTTCTGGTTTCTTATTTGGAAAACATTTCCAAAGCTTCTTCATTGGACTTAGACAGATGTTTAAACAAACCATCGCGATGCCAACTCAAACCATTTCCTTTAATTACTAAATTCACTTAACCATCCTTTACTATCGAACCTTAACCATTCCATAGTTAAAAATGAAGTCAATCAAGTTGGGGTAATACTACCTCTCAGACCTTAACTGAACAACAATTATAACCTTGAAATAGGCAAAGTTCACTTTAAATTTCTTTAACTAACTCCCTTACTTAACCTTTCTTTCGAATAACTATATTCGATTGACTCTTTTCACTTAACTCTATTCGATTTACTCTATTTGATTTACTCTATTCACTTAACTCCTGTCGAATAAACTATATTCGATTTATTCCTTTAACTCGATTTAACTCTATTCGAATAACTAATATTCGATAACTCTATTTAACTCTTCTTCGAATAACTAATATCCAATAACTCCTTTTACTTTATTCGAATTACTAATATTCGATTAACTCAATTGATTCTATTCGAATAAACTATATTCGATTAACTCCTTTTACTTTCTATTCGAATAAACTATATTCGATTTACTACTTTCGAATACCATATTCGATTTAACTCCTTTATTCGCTTTATAAAGATTTCCTTTTTAACAACATTTATTCATTTTAAAGATTTACTTTTAGTAATGGTTCTCCACTTTAAAAATGATTTCCTTCTTATAACAGTTTCCTTTCTCTAAATATCTCTTATTTATAAATATTCCAATTTATAAATATTTTTATTTATAAATATTCCATTTATAAATATTTTATTTCAAAAATCACTTTGAAAATATTCCCTTATCAACATTTCGGTATGTTATGGTATTCAACATATCAAATCACGATGATCAGTATCGTCCAAACACATATAATCGACAACAGATTATATATCACATCATATATCACAATATATGAAAAACAGTAAAATAAATGTTGAGGAACCCCGTTGGGTTCCTCCAACCTGTTTCCCTGCATCACAGATGTTAAACAATATAGATAACATCACTTTCAGTTCCATATGATATATTCTGTTAAACAGAATCAATATAGAAATTCAACTAACTGTCTATCAGTTTAATCAAACAGTCAACACACAATCAATCAGACAATTTCTAACAGTTCTAAAAATACAACATGAAATTATAAACTGTTCAGCGTTAGTGAGATTTACTCACTTTGGCAGTTCATCGTTAAAGAACGATAAACTGTTATTTCATTTGAATAAAACAGTTTATTTCGCCGTAAATTCAAACGAGCTCCAATCCATTTCCAGTCAGCTCCATGGTGTAGTGTCCGTCCATACGATCCCAACGCAACTTACGGTTTGTCAATCTGATATCGTATGGAGAAGTTATACAAAATACAAGTTGATACACTATTTTCGATTAAAAATAAAACTTGATTAATTTTATTGGGCTTAACTTTTCAGACCGGGCCCATCAACACCCTTAACTACCCGACCCGTATTCACCACTCCTTCTTCCCAGAATCCATTTTCACGAGCTCCAGTGAATTAAACCCAACACTATTCTTCGATTTCAAACCAACACCGTTCGCTCCCTCTTCCATGATTTCAAGAACCGATACCACCCTAATGCCTCTCTCCCCGAACTCTACCACCTCCACCCAAAACTGCTCAGCTCGCACGCCCCAAGGAGGCTCCGACGTCGGCTGTTGTACAGGAACCCGCGACCTGTTCTGAACTTGAATCCCAAAAAAACAGCAATGAGGTGCCCCTCAACATCAAAAACCCGAATACAAACTTAGTTTCGCCAACAGGTGCTCACAAATTTCGAACATCCAAACCCTACAAGACGTTGTGCCACTTTCCAGCGAACGGATTTGATGTCGCACCACACAAATTGTATATCAGAAGGAAGCTTAACCCCTCACGAGTTCAAAGATGTGTATTTTTAGGATTCAGGATTTTTTTTGAAATTTTTTTGAATAAATTTGGCTCACCATTTTTCGCTGTAAGCAAATTTGAGCACGACGGAAATTTGTGTTGACTTTTGGGAGGGTTAAGGATGGTTATTTATAGCATTTGGATTGGAATATTCCCTTAGAATATTCCATTTATATTTTATCGCTATGTGTTCTTGTCGAAATAAATTTCTTATGACCACATACAATACCCAAAAATCACGAAACTGGACATGCAGCTACAGTTTGACATTACAGACCCAATGAAACTGGTTTCGTCAAATTCCGACTTCATTTGCTCACACAACATATTTTTAAAGGTCAAAATACTGACTGTTTTTCACTCTAAAAATCCGTACGGCCACATACTGACTCTAAAAATCACGAAACTTGACATCTGACAATAATTTGATATTGCGGATCCAATAAAATTAGTTTCGTCGAATTCCGACTTCGTTTGCAAAGGTGGCTATTTTTAAACCCTTGAATAATCCATTTAAATATATAAATATATTTAAATAAATTAAATTAAAAATAAATAAATTTATATTATCGTATATATTCACACTAGAATGCCATTCAGCCCCATAATATTCCTATATGAATTTCCAGCTCGATATTTCAAAGCCAGGTTGAATCGAATTTCAATTTATATTGAAATTCCCTTTTATAACGTATATAAAGCATTACGAATTATATATGAATTCCATAGCGACTTTTCAGAAATTTGATTTGGACGTAAATCAAAATCTACACGACGAAATCCTGATTTTTCTCTTCCACTAGAAAAATATACTTTACCAGCTCCATACGTTTCTTGTTTCACAGAAATCCGATTTAAAACGGACCCTGTATTTTCAGTTGAAGTTCAAATCGCCAAATAGCGAACTGCCGCGCCATTTCGAGCTCGAATTATAATTATATTATAATTATACGTTCAAACTGTCGTTCAAACAATATATTCGTTATTCTAATTTAATTCTAAACTGAATTAAATATCACAGATGATCCAGTTCACATTATATCGCCATTTCAGCCAATTCTGATTATTTCAGAATTAAATATATTATTTAATTTATTATTTTAATTAAATATTCACCATTATTTAATCCAACGACCATTAAATTCACTATATCACTATTTATATAATTAAATTAATTAATTAAAATACCTCTGCCAATGCGGGTCATTACAATCTTCCCCACTTAAAATAATTTCGTCCTCGAAATTGCTAAAAGGTAGAGGACGACCCTATCGACTGGTTAGAACATATTTGTTCACTTCTTAACTTCAGTTTCAACTGAACCAATTTAAATTCAATTAAATTATTAATTAATTCTTATCAATGAAAATTTTCAAAAATCCTGAAAATTTTCTAACTCCTTAGCTCTTTGAAAAATTTCGCCAGCACCTCCTTTGTACTGGTCAATAGGTCAAACCACCACTCGCCTCTCTGGGCCATCTCCATCCCACAAGAAAATCAAACAGCCAAGCGGCTTGCCAGTTCGGCCCATCAAAATCTCATACCATATGAAATATAAACTTGTACCTTTTTGTCGGGCATATCAACTCTATCACTTTCATATGCTATCAACTCAGCATATACCAGTGTTATCCCAATCAAATTCCCATACGCTTTTATCCACAACACAAACATTTGTTTATATCCGAACCAAATATCATTTTAACTCGAGTTTCTTCTCGATTCCCAACTCTTAACTTGATTATCCCATTACACTTCAAATTTGAATCTCACAATCCAATTTGTCTTGATATCATTCTAATTCAATCTCAGTTACCACTTTACTGGCTTTACTTTAATTCAATTTTGCTTTCACAAATTTCTGTTAATTTTTTTTTAATTCAAACAGTCTTTCCCTGGGAGTTTTTAAACAGTTTACTGTTTTCAAAAATCAAATTTTCCTTTTGAACATGTCACTGAGCCCTTAATTAATATTCCATTAGTTAAATCACTTCTCTATTTCTTTATCAATATTTATTAACCAAATATTTTCAATAACCATATTGGCCTTTTATGTTATTTGGAAAACATTTCCGAATATCGCCTTCCTTTATTTTCTAAACTTTAGAAAATATATGCTATTTATAATTGGAAAATATTCCAATTACTTATCTCTTTTCCGATCTCGTTTATTTCTATACTTAGGAAATATTCTTTATTATATTTCCAAGCTTACACTTATTTGGGTTAAAACGGATGTTATGTAAAACATCGTTACGACAACCCAAATACTATATTCAGCTAATTCTTATTCAACATTGATCTTCGAGCCTGAAATATTACTATTTATTTGTTAATAATGAAATCAATCAAGTTGGGGTATAACTACCTCTCTGACCTTGACTGAATAACATTTATAACGTCAAAACCGATATGACTACTTACTCGAATAATCAATACCATACAACTACTTATTCGCTTTTAAACACATATACGCTTTCTCTTTCTATTCTTACTAGATTTTATTCTTAGTCTTCCTTTTTGATTTTACTATTCTATTTCTAAGTTCGTTTCCTTATCGACTTCTATATATATCGATACGTTGATTTCTAACTATCAAATTATCTTAAAAATATTCTAACTCCTTAAATTCCCGGAAAAATTCGCCATAACCTCCTTTGTACTAGGAGCATCGGGATATTTCAAATAGCCTCCCATGGCCCTCACCAATCCAAAATAAAAAGAAAAAGCCAAGCGGCTAGCCGATACGGGGCATAAAACCTCATATATGAATTAAATACATACCTTTTCGTCGAGCATTCTATTTATATACCTTCATACCTTATCCATACCTATCTCATGTATATTTATACTTGCCCAATCTATTTTAACAATACCTGATCGTTTTAACTCCATTCGTTAATTAACTCTTTAGTCTATTTCACTTTTATATTTGAACATGACATGTTCAAATATATTTTAACTTGCTTACTAACTAATTTGAATCCAAATTTCAAATTTAAGTTCTATATTTGATTTCGAATATCCATTTACAAATCCAATTCACCTTTCAAAGTTCAACTTCAAATTCAAAACTCGATTAACTAATTCCTCCTCGACTTAGTTAATTCTATTCAGTTTCTGTTCAAATTTTATATCACTTCTATTATTCAAATCTATATATCAAATTCTATTATTCAAATTCTATATATCAAATTTTATTCAAATTCTATATCATAAATCCCATTTGAATTTCTATATTCAAATTCGATATATTCAAATCCTATATTTGAATTCCTTTTTATTTTCTATATTCAAATTCTATATTTGAATTCCATTATTCAAATTCCATTTCACTCTATTTGAATTCTATATTCAAATTTCATTATTACTCTGTATGAATTCTATATTCAATTTTCCATTATTTAAATCTTCTTTATTCAAATCTCATTTGAATTTCTATATTCAAATCCCCTTTGAATTCTCTTATTTAAATTCTATGTTTGAATTTCCTTTATTTAAATTCCTTTTCAAACTTTCTTTATTCATTCTTTAAATAAGTCTCGATTTCAATTCCTTTTGAAATCGATATTTCTACCTTTGGAAAATAGATTTCCCTTTCAATTTCACACTTTTATTTTTATTTCTGAATTATCCAATGATAATTCTTTTCACTTCATTTATAAACTTCGTTTATAAAAGAACTATTTATAAACTTCGTTTATAAAGGAACTTCTCGTTTTATTTCTTTTAAAACAAGTTAATATTTCAAATCTATTTAAAAATTCAAATTCTATTATTCAAATTCTATTATATAAATCCCATTTTGAAATTCAACACAACTTGTCTTTCCCAAAACAAATTCAAAACAGTATCTCTGGTAGTAATTCGTCACTTACAACTCGAAAATGAATATTGATGATGCAGCTGTCATCATAAGAATCTATTTTCCAGCGATCGAAGTGAGTTCAATATTATAAAACCATTTCTAAACATTTCCACTTTGAAATCCATTTCCAAATATACTTCACACGGCTTGTAAAACAATTTAAAATCTCCCAGGATCTTAAATTTTCCTTATTTTCAATCCAAATCCATTTACAAACACTTATCCAATTTTCCAGAGTTTTAATTCAATTTCTGGTTTAAAATTTCAGATTTAACTCATCTGATTTCACGTATTTCACTTATATGAATTATGATTGGTTATTTACATAACCGTTTAATTTATAATCTTACTTGATTACAATAACAACCAATATATCCAATATATTATAATTTTGATATATATATATATATATATCTTCTCTATATCAAGATATACCTTGGGTAAACTTATTTTAATTTACCCTCTTTTCAAAACATATCATGTCGACCCATCGTATTCGAGTGTTTAGTAACTCCTAATGATACAGTGGATCAAACTGATCGACCAGAACCCATAAACAACTCAACCAATAAATCACCATAATATAAATTTTTTTTATATCAATAACAAATACGCTCACTCGTATATATACACTCAAACTCAATCTAGGGTATTACTAACCCTATCTCTACTGAGTCACGCCACAGAGCCAAGGCAATTCACTAAACCTTTGCTCTAATACCAACTGTAATGACCCGAAAATCCGTTCCAACTTGAGCCGACCAAAAACACAAGTCCAACCCCAAATTAAACTGAAAATCAGGAAATTAATAGAAAGAAAAACAGAGGGTGAGGAAAGATAAGATAGAAACTTAGAATAGAAGAAGAAGAAGAACACAACATCAGAGTAATACGAATCTCACAGCGGAACGAACTGCATATAATAGATAATATATCCTTGAAATAAAATCATTATATGTATACAATAACATTATCAGAGTACAACACTTACAACACAGCGGAAATAAACTATAGCTATATGATCCAGAAGCCTCCTGCTCCAAGCTCTTCCAGTATATCTGTAAATCCCGACTACTTGACTGCCCGTACAAATTTAGGCACCCAAGAGTTTAGGGAAAACAAAACAAAATAAACTCTGGGTCAGTCATGGGACTAGTATGAGTAAAACAGTTAAAACAGTTCGAACAAGTAATCGATATCTCATAAGACCACGCCGTATAACAGAATAGGTTTTTCCCTTATGAGAATCCAAAATATCTTTATATCAAAAACCTTTTGATATTATAATAATGTCTATCAACCACAATATAATAATCATCTAGCAGAAACGCTTTCATCTCATGTTCTACATATATAGTATACAATCAAAACCGCAAGCACGTATTGGGTAATGAATTTCCAACTATGACAAGGTATGGAACCACCTTTCGCTAGTGTACCTCTAGAAAGGAATACACTAGGTTCAACAAGAACAACTTGCAACCCGGCCACACATGACCGACCACTCATTTCGCTTGAGTGTATCGAATGTATATCACCAACGGTTGGGATCAGCAACCGTTTCCCGAATGGGACAGCATCAACAATAGATTTTTAGAAGTAAATGAAACTCTAGATCAGGTGATTATACACCTTACTTCGGTGCGACTGACTTAGCCATGCTGCCTGCCCGATTTCTGTCATTTACCAGATGTGAGGCTAGAAGCTACGCTTTATCATCACACCAGATTCACTTTGAATGCCACATCGTCAAATCCATCAAATCACCGATTGACGTCCTCAACCATACATTGTGATTTAGTTAAAAGAAGTTTCTTTCTCCGCTTCCACTCTTGGTACGGTTGGAGAAATCAATATACGTGATCGTTTGGAAATACTCTGTCAGACATCCGTCCATACAAGTCATCCAGGAACAGGATGAACCGAAGGCACTATTCTGTAAACAGGATAGCCCTTGCATAACTCCGTCTTCAATTTCCTTTGGCATATATGATTCGCAATGCTTATGCCAATACAGAGTGGTTCTTTGAATAATAATCCAACCGGTCTCTCCTTATTAACAACGTTAAAATGGTCAAAACTTCGATAGTCTGTGATTTAACTATCGAAGAAAAACAGGTGTGCAAACAACGATATTATTTCCAAATGGAAATTTATATCGATCAAACATCATTCAACATTTATCTCTTTATCTCATTAATTTACTTATCTCTTGTTTCCCTATATTCAATATTTCTTATTTCCTAAATTTGGAAAATATACTTTATTAACAATGGAAAACATTTCCACTTCTTGTTTTCTTTATTAGAAAACATTTCTGGTTTCTTATTTGGAAAACATTTCCAAAGCCTCTTCATTGGACTTAGACAGTTGTTTAAACAAACCATCGCGATGCCAACTCAAACCATTTCCTTTAATTACTAAATTCACTTAACCATCCTTTACTATCAAACCTTAACCATTCCTTAGTTAAAAACGAAGTCAATCAAGTTGGGGTAATACTACCTCTCAGACCTTAACTGAACAACAATTATAACCTTGAAATAGGCAAAGTTCACTTTAAATTTCTTTAACTAACTCCCTTACTTAACCTTTCTTTCGAATAACTATATTCGATTGACTCTTTTCACTTAACTCTATTCGATTTACTCTATTTGATTTACTCTATTCACTTAACTCCTGTCGAATAAACTATATTCGATTTATTCCTTTAAGTCCATTTAACTCTATTCGAATAACTAATATTCGATAACTCTATTTAACTCTTCTTCGAATAACTAATATCCAATAACTCCTTTTACTTTATTCGAATTACTAATATTCGATTAACTCAATTGATTCTATTCGAATAAACTATATTCGATTAACTCCTTTTACTTTCTATTCGAATAAACTATATTCGATTTACTACTTTCGAATACCATATTCGATTTAACTCCTTTATTCGCTTTATAAAGATTTCCTTTTTAACAACATTTATTCATTTTAAAGATTTACTTTTAGTAATGGTTCTCCACTTTAAAAATGATTTCCTTCTTATAACAGTTTCCTTTCTCTAAATATCTCCTATTTATAAATATTCCAATTTATAAATATTTTTATTTATAAATATTCCATTTATAAATATTTTATTTCAAATATCACTTTGAAAATATTCCCTTATCAACATTTCGGTATGTTATGGTATTCAACATATCAAATCACGATGATCAGTATCGTCCAAACACATATAATCGACAACAGATTATATATCACATCATATATCACAATATATGAAAATCAGTAAAATAAATGTTGAGGAACCCTATTGGGTTCCTCCAACCTGTTTCCCTGCATCACAGATGTTAAACAATATAGATAACATCACTTTCAGTTCCATATGATATATTCTGTTAAACAGAATCAATATAGAAATTCCACTAACTGTCTATCAGTTTAATCAAACAGTCAACACACAATCAATCAGACAATTTCTAACAGTTCTAAAAATACAACATGAAATTATAAACTGTTCAGCGTTAGTGAGATTTACTCACATTGGCAGTTCATCGTTAAAGAACGATAAACTGTTATTTCATTTGAATAAAACAGTTTATTTCGCCGTAAATTCAAACGAGCTCCAATCCATTTCCAGTCAGCTCCATGGTGTAGTGTCCGTCCATACGATCCCAACGCAACTTATGGTTTGTCAATCTAATATCATATGGAGAAGTTATACAAAATACAAGTTGATACACTATTTTCAATTAAAAATAAAACTTGATTAATTTTATTGGGCTTAACTTTTCAGACCAGGCCCATCAACACCCTTAACTACCCGACCCGTATTCACCACTCCTTCTTCCCAGAATCCATTTTCACGAGCTCCTGTAAATTAAACCCAACACTATTCTTTGATTTCAAACCAACACCGTTCGCTCTCTCTTCCATGATTTCAAGAACCGATACCACCCTAATTCCTCTCTCCCCGAACTCTACCACCTCCACCCAAAACTGCTCAGCTCGCACGCCCCAAGGAGGCTCCGACGTCGGCTATTGTACAGGAACCCGCGACCTGTTCTGAAATCGAATCCCAAAAAAAAAACAGCAATGAGGTGCCCCTCAACATCAAAAACCCGAATACAAACTTAGTTTCGCCAACAGTTGCTCACAAATCTCGAACATCCAAACCCTACAAGACGTTGTGCCACTTTCCAGCGAACGGATTTGATGTGGAACACACAAATGGTATATCATAAGGAAGCTTAACCCCTCACGAGTTCAAAGATGTGTATTTTTAGGATTTAGGAATTTTTATTGAAATTGTTTTGAATAAATTTGGCTCACCATTTTTCGCTGTAAGCAAATTTGAGCACGGCGGAAATTTGTGTTGACTTTTGGGAGGGTTGAATTAGGTTAAGGATGGTTATTTATAGCATTTGGATTGGAATATTCCCTTAGCATATTCCATTTATATTTTATCGCTATGTGTTCTTATCGAAATAAATTTCTTATGACCACATACAATACCCAAAAATCACGAAACTGGACATGCAGCTACAGTTTGACATTACGGACCTAACAAAACTGATTTCATCAAATTCCGACTTCGTTTGCTCACACAACATATTTTTAAAGGTCAAAATACTGAATGTTTTTCACTCTAAAAATCCGTACGACCACATATTGACTCTAAAAATCACGAAACTTGACATCTGACAATAATTTGATATTGCGGATCCAACAAAATTAGTTTCATCGAATTCCGACTTCGTTTGCAAAGGTGGCTATTTTTAAACCCTTGAATAATCCATTTAAATATATAAATATATTTAAATAAATTTATATTATCGTATATATTCACACTAGAATGCCATACAGCCCCAGAATATTCCTATAAGAATTTCCAGCTCGATATTTCAAAGCCAGGTTGAATCAAATTTCAATTTATATTGAAATTCCCTTTTATAACGTATATAAAGCGTTACGAATTATATATGAATTCCATAGCGACTTTTTAGAAATTTGATTTGGACGTAAATCAAAATCTACACGACGAAATCCTGATTTTTCTCTTCCACTAGAAAAATATACTTCACCAGCTCCATACGTTTCTTGTTTCACAGAAATCCGATTTAAAACGGACCCTGTATTTTCAGTTGAAGTTCAAATCGCCAAATAGCGAACTGCCACGCCATTTCGAGCTCGAATTATAATTATATTATAATTATACATTCAAACTGTCGTTCAAACAATATATTCGTTATTCTAATTTAATTCTAAACTGAATTAAATATCACAGATGATCCAGTTTACATCATATCGCCATTTCAGCCAATTCTGATTATTTCAGAATTAAATATATTATTTAATTTATTATTTTAATTAAATATTCACCATTATTTAATCCAACGACCATTAAATTCACTATATCACTATTTATATAATTAAATAAATTAATTAAAATACCTCAGCCAATGCGGGTCATTACAATTTAAATGTAATGTTTTTTGTGTTACAAGATCTTTGATTTCATGTAAGAATCTTGTAAATGGTTTTGTTATAAACTAAAATGTGATAGATTTATTTTGATAGGTTCCTGTTATCCCATTATTATCAACATGAGTTATAGGATATATCTTATCCATAAAAGGTGTTCCTAGTATCACTTGGTTTGTAATATTCTTTACAAGTAAAAAACTTGTTGGGATACACGTTTTATCTTTACATATATAAGCTTGTGGAAGTTTAAAATTTATATTAAGTTTTTCTCCACCTGCATGTCTCAATGAATTTGTAGTTTTATGAAAATATTTAGTGGGTATTAATCCTTCTTATATTACATTCATATCTGCACCACTATCAACTAATGCAATTAATTCTTTTTGAAAATAATTATCGATTAAAAGTGTAATTTTAACAAACCATTTTTTGTGAAATGGCAATATCTAATGTAGATAGAAAATCTCTCTGCTCTGGAGAACTTTCATGATTACTATCAAAAGTTGTAATTTGTCTTGATGTTTCTAACAGGGATACTCTTTCATCTAGATCTTTATTTTTATTTTGAATTACTTGAATTTCTCTCTTAAGATTTTGAATTTCTTCAGTAAGATCTCGTATAGTTGTGGGGTATTCTATCTTTCGTCTTTCCTTAAGGATTTTATAAACTTCATTCATAGAATATGGGTTTTGTGATATTTTCGCTTCTATCTTTGGAAAAGAAGTATCACTTTGGCTTGTTTCCGGAACGTCTTCAATTTGGTCTATCAATTTATATCTTAATTCCGAATCTTTTTCTCTTTTTAGAAATTCTAAAATATTATTGCTAGTTAAAACATTTATATCCAAATTTTGGAAATGTGACAAGATTTTATAAAATCCCTCATTTTCACTTTCATTACTACTAATTGGATTCAAACATGGTTGGCCATTCATATATTGCTCGCAACATCCTTCAGATAAAGATTCATCATCTAATTCTTCAAAATTTTCTAAACCAGAAGAATTAGTTTTAGATTCTTCATTTTCTATATTGGCTTCTGAATCAGAATTTAGTAAAAGTATAGATAATGTATTTTTTAATTCTTCATCAACATTTAAACTGTTAATTTTCTTTTTTAACTTACATCTATTTGCATAATGTCCAATTTTTCCACATTTATAACAATGAACAATTTTCTTTTTCTTGTTATTTTGTCTTTCCTCTTTTCTTTGGGTTTTTTGTTCTAATTTTTCTTAGAACAATGTTTCCTTTTCTTTTTATAAGGAGGTTCAATAGCCTTATTATTTTTTAGTTTTTTATGATTATTTTTATCGGTTGGGATATCCATCCCAAATTGGCTAAAGAATTGTCCTAATTGATTTCTTTCTGTTAACTTTTGTCGTTTAATTTGTTAATTTAGCTTTATTTCATTACATAATGATAATCCTTCTTGGATACATGTTCCAATTAGTTTTCCGTAAGTATAACTTTCATATGGAATATTGACTTTATCTTTCCTTAATGCTTTTCTTACTCTTTCCGCAAATAAGGAAGGAAGGCGATCTATGAATTTTGATTTCCAGTGAGAACTATTGCTCTCTAGTATTTCCATTACTCTATCTAGAAATGTGTCTTTATACCATCTGAATTTTTTTAGAGTTTTACATCTTAAATTTTGTAAAAGGGTACGAGTATTTTCGCTATTGTCAGATATTCTTCCAGTAAAATGTTCTAAAATAGTAACTATTAATGTATATACAGTGTTTTGTACTATTTTCCCATCTTCTTGTTTTACAGTATTATAAATTTCACTTTTATTTGCTGGAGACAAATAATTATCCCACCAACCTTTTAGTTGGCCTGTAAATCCAGAAACTATCATTTTTGCAACAGTAGTGTCAGAATTTCCATTACTTTTGCAAATTGTACTATACATAAGCATACGATGCGCAATATTATAAATTTGTTTTTCAGAATATCCATCTATATTCCATTCATAAATCTATTTACCACTATAACTATTAGTAACAATATAATCTTATTCTTCGTGCAATGTATCCATTGGAGAAGGTCTACTATAGTATAATAACCTTTGATTTGGTTTACCGTATTTGTCAAGTTTATTAATATCATCTTGGACAACCTTTTTATAGTTATCAGTATTTTCTTGGTTAGATGAAAATTCTTCTTCAAGAGTATTTATTTTCATATCTTTAAACTTTTATTCTAATTTTTTTTTCAAAATCATTTGTTGATTTTAATTTAAAATCTTTAATTTCAGGAGGTGGTTGAAGGGTAGAAGAGGAGACGACGTCGGTCAAGTCTATTAAATCTTTGGTTTCTATCTGAATATTATACTTTCCTTGACAAATTGCAGAATATATTGCTTCTATTCTGTTATGTAACGAACATATTTGTTCTCCTAAGATATTTAGATATAAGTTTGTATAATTTTGTTTTTCTAGTATTTGGTTTATATGTTTTACAGTAATCTGTAAAGTATCATTTTCAAATAGTTTCGAAAAGGCATTAAAATTTAATATTTTCCCATTTTTATCAGTTTGAAAAGATGATTGAGGCGGATGAATTCCTTTAACAATACTTCCATTCAACAACTTATAATCTCTTTCTATTATGGAAATATATTGTTCTATGTAGTTTGATACAAACCAAGGAACAAAAGGGAATATTATATTTCTTTCAGATGTGAACTCATAAAATTTAATTTGAAAATAATTTTGTTCTTCTTTTGAAATCATTTTAAAGAACCATTCTCTAAACATTTTCCATTTTGGTAAATTGAATTGATTTCTTATCTTTTGCCTAGCTGGAGAGCCAGGACTAAAATCTATTTTAGTTGTAATATCCATTTAAATAGAAAAATTCATTTCAGATTCAGTTATATCCGCATCTTGAAAGTTGTAAACGCCCTTTACAATATTGTTTTCATTTATATGTAATTTTTCAACAGGATTATTACGTTCAGTAATTTATTCATCAGTGGTTTTCTTTCATAAGTTGAGCTTCTAGGGGTTTCTATAGTATAGTCTAATGGTGAAATATGGGAATTAAAAGATTTTCTTCTAGATATATTAGCTATGAGATTTATTTCTGATAGATTCGCAAGGATAATTGTCCATATGTATTTGGACAGATCCTTCGGGAGTTTGAACAATACTAGTTATGTTATTGCTTATAGTGGACTGTGGGGGCACAGCCTTTTCTATTTGTCAAATATCAGGTAGTGGAATTTCTTCCCACTTTATTGGCCTTCTGGTAGTAATATTTGATTTACTAAAATTGGTTTCTATTATTATAGTCTCATTGGAGGGCTTATCTATTATTTTACATTGTGGATTTAATGAATGAAGTGGTTTATAATAAATTCTATAACATATGCAAATTACTTCTGAACCCAGAACATAGTTATAACAATGTGTTTTTATATTCAAGGTAAGCGCATCTAGAATATTAACATCGGTTAAGGATAGTTGTAAATTTGGAAAAACATCAAAATAGACTGGTCCATGCGCTAAACTCGATTGTATTATTCCCATTAATGATTTTTTCCAATCCATATTTCTACCGTCTCTTAAAGCTAATATAAAACTTTTCGGTAGGCCTTCTAATGTCAGGGGTTTTAACGCAATTTGCACTAAGCCTATGTGTATAAACTTATGAGTTTGTCTGTAAGGATTTATATCCTTACTACTTAACAATTTTATAACCATTTCATGTTATCTAAAGAGACAGACTCTTCAGTAGTTAAACTACTTGTTGTAAGCCTAGTTTCTCAAAAGTTCCTAACTGATATATAACCTTAGGTTCAATTTTGGGAATTGTCCATTTATTAAGTAGATCCAAATTATCAGGGAAATCATATTCTTGTTTAATACAATTTTTGACAGTATCTCTTTTCCTAATCATTTTTATTTGTAAGTCTGTGTTGAATCATATCAGTCTACTTCTATGTAAACCATTGCTCCGATAGAATCCAGAATAGGCTAGAAGCCGGGTCGCTACAGTAACCGGAGTAAATTCCGGAGCTACAGTGACTGCAACAGCAAGCTACAGTGCACTAAAGGCCGGAAAGCTACAGTAGCTGTGCAAAAAATTCTGGATAGGGCGGTGTTTGCAGGATCAAAGTAAAACCAAGTCTCTGGTTAAACCATTGGAATTCAGTGACCAAGTTGAAATATTATGCAGCATCAATAAAATAAACATGTCAATGTAAAACCTTTAAAGCTAAATGTTAGTAGGAATTTTACATGAAGACAATCCGTCTAACATCAATTTAGATAAAACACATAAATGTGCCAAATAAAAGCCCAAATTACTACCACAAACAACGGGCATTATAGCACTACATGTTTTGCAAACTGTTGCTGCCAGAGAATCTTCATTACCCTAGCTTTAAAAGTTTAACCTTAACATATTTATTCTTACGACAGTTACACATTATTTCATTTTAGATTGAATCCCAGTGTTTTTATTCATATACTTGACTTGACTTTACATGTTTGATATTAGATCAGTTGCATACATATAAGTAAACATGATATAATTCAACACATAAGGATTTATCCTGCCATTCAGGCTATAATAAACACAATAATGATATTAAACTTAATAAACAGAAAGTAAAAACAAGAAAGACTTACAGAGAACTTGCAACAAACTTTTTCTTTATTCCAACAGCAGAACACTCTTACAACACTTGAAAGTACACACTTAATTCACAACACACACTCTGAGTCCCTCTTCCATACTGGGGGAACCCTCTATTTATAATACTTTACAAACCGACTTAACAAAACTGACTTCCAAACTATCGTACATAATTTACATAAAATATTCATACCGCCTTTAAAGCTTTCACCGCCTTCAGAAAACTTCCAAGCCACGTATATGTACTTCTAACACCATGTCTATCAACATGCACATACTTCCAAACTTTTGCCTTTACACGTATATAAACTTCCAGATGATGATATGACTTATTAAGTTTTTTATTCTTAATTTTTGCGGCAAATACTTCTGGCAACTTTACTTCTTAACTTGTTGTTTTACCCACAAAATTCTCTTTGAACTGTTCAAATGCTGCATCAATGTCTTCTTCTTCATTAAGAAGGTCGTCTTGTGATTCATCCACAACTTCTTTTCCTTTAGATGACATCATAGATGTACCGGATTTTGACTCTTCATCTCTGAGATTTTTGACTAGATCTTTCTTCATTTCTTCTAGGTAAGATTGGATAATATCTTCCCTTGTAGCTATGCCTTTTTGCATCTGTAGTCTTTTGCTGATGTGTTCAAAAGGGACTCGGAGGATCTTTCTTCTGACTTAGTTTTTTCTCTTGATAATCGTTTATTGTTCCTTCTATTAAAAGAATAAGTTCATGCCCAAATATTTCTCCGGCAGATTTATCCATTTTCATTAATTTGTCCCAAAATTTTGTAAATGAGCATCTTCGAAGGCAAGGAATACCCTGTTGAGTAGTACTTGTCTTTGGTACCCATTTCCATATGTATGGGATTGAAAACTCTATAAAAAAGTACATTGGAGCCATACCTTCAATCCAATGTCTTTTTTCATTGATTTCGCTTATTTTTAGTGATATATCAATCCAATCAGAATATAATTCTTTAAATTTTTCTGGCAAAATTTTTAAGGATGGACCAAAATTTATCCACCGCTAAATAAACCAATTGGGGATTGGGCACTTGTATATCTCGCCGCAGATTTTTATAAACCAAGAATGCTTCTTTTTATTATTTTCATAAAGGAGCACTCTATATAGCGCATCTACATAAGCCCAATAATTAAATTTTATAGAAATTTTCTTTTCTGAAACAAACATTTCCTTCTCTTTTAGGGCCGATAGTCCCCATTCCTCAGGTAGTATCAACCTTTTGATTAATATTTTACTGAAACTGTAAATATTTGGATCATTTCCATGAAAATGTGTTATTTCCGTTGTTTCAATTCCCTTTAAAATTGCTTCATAATAACCACTTTGCTAATATGCAGTAACAACATAAGATGATGTATTGACATACCTTTGCATTAAGGCCCATGGATTATCTTCCCTATTTATATCAGAGAATTCTAACAAAAGTATTACTTCTTTATAAGCACTTTCTTCATATAAAGTTATATTTCCTTCATTTTCTTCATTACCAGTGACACTAGCATAAGTCTCAGTCCGGTCTTCTTTGGCTGTAAATTCCATAAACTTTTTATGTAAAGGATCATTTTTATCCATAGGAATATTATTCCTTGATGAACTTGACGCAATATTTTCTGCTATTAGCTGTCTATTACCATGTTGAGCCAATATATTGCCTCCGCCTCTCCCTCTATTAGAGAGATATCCCTTGGAGAAATTACATCTTCCTCTAGGTATCATTATCCTGTAAATATTCATGCGTTAAAAAACCAGGAAGATTATTTTCTTCTCCCTTTTTGTAAACAATTTCAAAATCAAAAGGTGCTAAATGAGCTTGCTATCTTGCAAACATTTGTTTAGAAACATCGTGCTTAAAGTCCTTATTAAACATGTATTTTGCTGATTTACAATCGGTTTTTATAGTGAATTTTTGATTGTGTAAATCATCTTGAAATTTTAGCACACATTTTACTATCGCAAGAATTTCTTTTGGAACAGTTGCATAATTTTTCTGATTATTATTCCATTTTCCTGAATGGAATCTTACAAGATATTCTTGTTTTGTTTTCGGGTCTAGTTGTTTTAGAATTCCACCATACCCTATATCCGAAGCATCAGTATCAATAATCTTTTGCCAATTTAGGTTAGCCAACATTAGACAAAGAAGAGTTTTTACTTTCTCTTTTATTTTTCTTATGGCTTGCGTATGTTGGTCAATCCAAGGACGACCTGGATTCTTTTTAAGCCTTTCATATAAAATAGCTACGTCTTTAGCCAAATTCACATAATAGGATGATACATAATTTAAGCTTCCTAGAAACCTTTGTAATTGAGTTTTATCTGTTATTTCGTCTGGAAATTTCGAAGCAAATTCTATACTTCTGTTTATAGGAATAATTTTTCCTTTTTCTATATTATGTCCTAAAAATCTTACATAGTTTGGAAAATAGACATTTTTGGTTTAGATATTACTAAGCCACTATGTAACACTATTTTCTTGAAAATGTCTAAATGTTTAAAATGAGTTTCAATATCTTTTGAGAAGACTAAAATATCATCGATATAAACAATTATAAATTCACTATAAGGAATAAAAATATCATTCATAATCTTTTGAAATTCTGAAGGAGCATTTTTTTAGTCCAAATTGCATGACTCTCCATTCATAATGTCCTATATGAACGTTAAATGCAGTTTTGTATTGATCAGGCTCAGCAATTTGTATTTGCCAATATCCTGATTTTAAGTCAAATTTGGAAAATATAATAGCATCAAATAATCTATCTAGTAAATCTTTATTATTAGGGATCGGATGCCTTATCCATTTTAGGACTTTATTAAGAGATTTGTAGTTTATTACTAGTCTAGGGGCACCTCTTTCTTGCTCACTATGTTTATTGACATAAAACGCTGTACAAGACCATGGAGATTGTGAAGGTCTTATTAGCCCTTTCTGTAAAAGAGATTCAATTTCTTTTTTACACAATTCTAAATATTCAGAATTCATTTGGCAAGGTCTTGCTTTTGTTGGAATTTTCGTTTCATCAAAATCATCTTCATAAGGAAGACTAACAATATGCTTTTTCTATTCCAAAAAGCATTTGGATGTTCATTACATATCTCTGCTGAAAACATGTTGAAAATCATTTTGATCTTTTCTTGTAATTTAGGATTTTTTAGTCTTTCTTCTATTGTCAATATATGTATTTCTTGTTTGAGAAAATTTAAATGTAATGTTTTTTGTGTTACAAGATCTTTGATTTCATGTAAGACTTTTGTAAATGGTTTTGTTATAAAGTGAAATGTGATAGATTTATTTTGATAGGTTCCTGTTATTCCATTATTATCAACATGAGTTATAGGACATATTTTATCTACAAAAGGTATTCCTAGTATCACTTGGTTTGTAATATTCTTTACGAGTAAAAAGCTTGTTGGGATACACGGTTTATCTTTACATATACAAGCTTGTGGAAGTTTAAAATTTATATTAAGTTTTTCTCCACCTGCATGTCTCAATGAATTTGTAGTTTTATGAAAATATCTAGTGGGTATTAATACTTCTTGTATTACATTCATATCTGCACCACTATCAACTAATTCAGTTAATTCCTTTTGAAAATAATTATCGATTAAAAGTGTAATTTTAACAAACCATTTTTGTGAAATGACAATATCTAATGTAGATAGAAAATCTCTCTGCTCTGGAGAACTTTCATGATTACTATCAAAAGTTGTAATTTGTCTTGATGTTTCTAACAGGGATACTCTTTCATCTAGATCTTTATTTTTATTTTGAATTACTTGAATTTCTCTCTTAAGATTCTGAATTTCTTCAGTAAGATCTTGTATAGTTGTGGGGTATTCTATCTTTTGTCTTTCCTTAAGGATTTTATAACTTCATTCATAGAATATGGGTCTTGTGATATTTTTGCTTCTATGTTTGGAAAAGAAGTATCACTTTGACTTGTTTCCGGAACGTCTTCAATTTGGTCTATTAATTTATATCTTAATTCCGGATCTTTTACTCTTTTTAGAAATTCTAAAATATTATTGCTAGTTAAAACATTTATATTCAAATTTGGAAATTGTGACAAGATTTTATAAAATCCCTCATTTTCACTTTCATTACTACTAATTGGATTCAAACATGGTTGGCCATTCATACATGGCTCACAACATCCTTCAGATAAAGATTCATCATCTAATTCTTCAAAATTTTCTGAACCAGAAGAATTAGTTTCAGATTCTTCATTTTCTATGATGGCTTCAGAATCAGAATTTAGTAAAAGTTTAGATAATGTATTTTTTAATTCTTCATCAACATTTAAACTGTTAATTTTCTTTTTTAACTTACATGTATTTGCATAATGTCCAATTTTTCCACATTTATAACAATGAACAATTTTCTTTTTCTTACTATTTGATCTTTCCTCTTTTCTTTGGGCTTTTTGTTCTAGTTTTTTCTTAGAATAATGTTTCTTTTTTTTCTTTTTATAAGGAGGTTCAATAGCCTTATTATTTTTTAGTTTTTTATGATTACTTTTATTGGTTGGGATATCCATCCCAAATTGGCTACAGAATTGTCCTAATTGATTTCTTTCTGTTAACTTTTGTCGTTTAATTTGTTGATTTAGCTTTATTTCATTACATAATGATAATCCATCTTGGATACATGTTCCAATTAGTTTTCCGTAAGTATAACTTTCATATGGAATATTGACTTTGTCTTTCCTTAATGCTTTTCTTACTCTTTCCGCTAATAAGGAAGGAAGGCCATCTATGAATTTTGATTTCCAGTGAGAACTATTGCTCTCTGGTAATTCCATTACTCTATTTAGAAATGTGTCTTTATACCATCTGAAATCTGTTAGAGTTTTACATCTTAAATTTTGTAAAAGGGTACGAGTATTTTCGCTATTGTCAGATATTCTTCCGGTAAAATGTTCTAAAATAGTAACTATTAATTTATATACAGCGTTCTGTACTACTTGCCCATCTTCTTATTTTACAGTATTATAAATTTCACTTTTATTTGCTGGAGACAAATAATTATCCCACCAACCTTTTAGTTGGCCTGTAAATCCAGCAACTATCATTTTTGCAACAGTAGTGTCAGAATTTCCATTACTTTTGCAAATTGTACTATACATAAGCATACGATGCCCAATATTACAAATTTGTTTTTCAGAATATCCATCTATATTCCATTCATAAGTCTGTTTACCACTATAACTATTAGTAACAATATAATCTTTTTCTTCACGCAATGTATCCATTGGGGAAGGTCCACAATAGTAGAATAACCTTTGATTTGGTTTACCGTATTTGTCAAGTTTATTAATTTCATCTTAGACAATCTTTTTATAGTTATCAGTATTTTCTAGGTTAGATGAAATTCTTCTTCAAGAGTATTTATTTTCATATATTTAAACTTTTCTTCTAAATTTTTTTCAAAATCATTTGTTGATTTTAATTAAAAATCTTTAATTTCAGGAGGTGGTTGATGGGTAGAAGAGGAGACGACGTCAGTCAAGTCTATTAAATCTTTGGTTTCTATCTAGATATTATACCTTCCTTCACAAATTGCAGAATATACTACTTCTATTCTGTTATGTAACGAACATATATGTTTTACAGTAATCTGTAAAGTATCATTTTCAAATAGTTTCGAAAATGCATTAAAATTTAATATTTTTCCGTTTTTATCAATTTGAAAATTGAGGCGGATAAATTCCTTTAACAATACTTAGATTCAACAACTTATAATCTCTTTCTATTATAGAAATATATTGTTCTATGTAGTTTGATACAAACCAAGGAACAAAAGGGAATATTATATTTCTTTCAGATGCGAACTCATAAAATTTAATTTGAAAATAATTTTGTTCTTCTTTTGATTTTTTTTTAAAGAACCATTCTCTAAACATTTTCCATTTTGGTAAATTGAATTGATTTCTTATCTTTTGCCTAGCTGGAGAGCCAGGACTAAAATCTATTTTAGTTGTAATAACCATTTAAATAGAAAAATTCATTTCAGATTCAGTTATATCCGCATCTTGAACGTTGTAAACGTCCTTTACAATATTGTTTTCATTTATATGTAATTTTTCAACAGGATTATTACGTTCAGTAATTTCTTCATCAGTAGTTTTCCTTTCATAAGTTGAGCTTCGAGGGGTTTTTAAAGTATAGTCTAATTGTGAAATATGGGAATAAAAAGATTTTCTTCTAGATATATTATACCTATGAGATTTATTTCTGATAGATTCGCAAGGATAATTGTCCATATGTATTTGGACAGATCCTTCGGGAGTTTGAACAATACTAGTTATGTTATTGCTTATAGTGGACTGTGGGGGCACAGCCTTTTTTATTTGCCAACTATCAGGTAGTGGAATTTCTTCCCACTTAATTTGCCTTCTGGTAGTAATATTTGATTTACTAAAATTGGTTTCTATTATGATAGTTTCATTGGAGGGCTTATCTATTACTTTACATTGTGGATTTAATGTATGAAGTGGTTTATAATAAATTCTATAACATATGCAAATTACTTCTGAACCCAGAACATAGTTATAACCATGTGTTTTTATATTCAAGGTAAGCGCATCTAGAATATTAACATCGGTTAAGGATAGTTGTAAATTTGGATAAACATCAAAATAGACTGGTCCATGCGCTAAACTGGATTGTATTAATCCCATTAATGATTTTTTTCCAATCCATATTTCTACCGTCTCTTAAAGCTAATATAAAACTTTCGGGTAGGCCTTCTAATGTCAGGGGCTTTAACGCAATTTGCACTAAGCCTATGTGTATAAACTTATGAGTTTGTCTGTAAGGATTTATATCCTTACTACTTAACAATTTTATAACCATTTCATCATTATCTAAAGAGACAGACTCTTCAGTAGTTTTAACTACTTGTTTTAAGCCAAGTTTCTCAAAAGTTCCTAACTGATATATAACCTTAGGTTCAATTTTGGGAATTGTCCATTTATTAAGTAGATCCAAATTATCAGGGAAATCATATTCTTGTTTAATACTATTTTTGACAGTATCTCTTTTCCTAATCATTTTTATTTGTAAGTCTGTGTTGAATCATATCAGTCTACTTCTATGTAAACCATGGCTCTGATACCAAACTGAAACTGAACACATTATCAACCATCTCCTAAAATTAAAGATTTTAAATTAAAATCAACAAATAATAAGTAGTTAAAACTACTGAAGAGTCTGTCTCTTTAGAAAATGATGAAATGGTCATAAAATTTTTAAGTAGTAAGGATATAAATCCTTACAAACAAACTCATAAGTTTATACACATAGACTTAGTGCAAACTGCATTAAAACCCCTGACATTTGAAGACCTACCTAAAAGTTTAATATTAGCTTTAAGAGACGGTAGAAATATGGATTGGAAAAAATCGTTAATGGGATTAATACAATCCAGTTTAGCGCATGGACCAGTCTATTTTGATGTTTATCCAAATTTACAATTATCCTTAACCGATGTTAATATTCTAGATGCGCTTACCTTGAATATAAAAACACATGGTTATAACTATGATCCTGGTTCAGAAGTAATTTGCATACGTTATAGAATTTATTATAAACCACTTCATACATTAAATCCACAATGTAAAATAATAGATAAGCCCTCAATGAGACTATCATAATAGAAACCAATTTTAGTAAATCAAATATTACTACCAGAAGGCCAATAAAGTGGGAAGAAAATCCACTACCAGATAGTTGGCAAATAGAAAAGGCTGTGCCCCCACAGTCCACTATAAGCAATAACATAACTAGTATTATTCAAACTCCCGAAGGATCTGTCCAAATACATATGGACAATTATCCTTGCGAATCTATCATTAATAAATCTCATAGGTGTAATATATCTAGAAGAAAATCTTTTTATTCCCATATTTCACCAATAGACTATACTGTAGAAACCCCTAGAAGCTCAACTTATGAAAGGAAAACTACTGATGAAGAAATTACTGAACGTAATAATCTTGTTGAAAAATTACATATAAATAAAAACAATATTGAAAAGGGCGTTTACAACGTTCAAGATGCGGATATAACTGAATCTGAAATGAATTTTTCTATTTAAATGGATATTACAACTAAAATAGATTTTAGTCCTGGCTCTCCAGCTAGGCAAAAGATAAGAAATCAATTCAATTTACCAAAATGGAAAATGTTTAGAGAATGGTTCTTTAAAAAAATTTCAAAAGAAGAACAAAATTATTTTCAAATTAATTTTTATGAGTTCACATCTGAAAGAAATATAATATTCCCTTTTGTTCCTTGGTTTGTATCAAACTACATAGAACAATATATTTCCATAATAGAAAGAGATTATAAGTTGTTGAATGGAAGTATTGTTAAAGGAATTTATCTGCCTCAATCATCTTTTCAAATTGATTAAAATGGAAAAATATTAAATTTTAATGCCTTTTCGAAACTATTTGAAAATGATACTTTACATATTACTGTAAAACATATAAACCAAATACTAGAAAAACAAAATTATACAAACTTATATTTAAATATCTTAGGAGAACAAATATGTTCGTTACATAACAGAATAGAAGCAGTATGTTCTGCAATTTGTCAAGGGAAGTATAATATCTAGATAGAAACCAAAGATTTAATAGACTTGACTGACGTCGTCTCCTCTTCTACCCTTCAACCACCTCCTGAAATTAAAGATTTTAAATTAAAATCAACAAATGATTTTGAAAAATTTTTAGAAGAGAAGTTTAAAGATATGAAAATAAATACTCTTGAAGAAGAATTTTCATCTAACCTAGAAAATACTGATAACTATAAAAAGATTGTCCAAGATGAAATTAATAAACTTGACAAATACAGTAAACCAAATCAAAGGTTATTCTACTATTGTAGACCTTCTCCAATGGATACATTGCATGAAGAACAAGATTATATTGTTACTAATAGTTATAGTGGTAAACAGATTTATGAATGGAATATATATGGATATTCTGAAAAACAAATTTATAATATTGCGCATCGTATGCTTATGTATAGTATAATTTGCAAAAGTAATGAAAATTCTGACACTACTGTTGCAAAAATGATAATTGCTGGATTTACAGGCCAACTAAAAGGTTGGTGGGATAATTATTTGTCTCCAGCAAATAAAAGTGAAATTTGTAATACTGTAAAACAAGAAGATGGGCAAGTAGTACAGAATGCTAGATATACATTAATAGTTACTATTTTAGAACATTTTACCGGAAGAATATCTGACAATAGCGAAAATACTCGTACCCTTCTACAAAATTTAAGATGTAAAACTCTAACAGATTTCAGATGGTATAAAGACACATTTCTAAATAGAGTAATGGAATTACTAGAGAGCAATAGTTCTCACTGGAAATCAAAATTCATAGATGGCCTTCCTTCCTTATTTGCGGAAAGAGTAAGAAAAGCTTTAAGGAAAGACAAAGTCAATATTCCATATGAAAGTTATACTTATGGAAAACTAATTGGAACATGTATCCAAGAAGGATTATCATTATGTAATGAAATAAAGCTAAATCAACAAATTAAACGACAAAAGTTAACAGAAAGAAATCAATTAGGACAATTCTGTAGCCAATTTGGGATGGATATCCTAACAAATAAAAGTAATCATAAAAAACTAAAAAATAATAAGGCTATTGAACCTCCTTATAAAAAGTAAAAAAAGAAACATTATTCTAAGAAAAAATTAGAACAAAAAGCCCAAAGAAAAGAGGAAAGATCAAATAATAAGAAAAAGAAAATTGTTCATTGTTATAAATGTGGAAAAATTGGACATTATGCAAATAGATGTAAGTTAAAAAAAAATTAACAGTTTAAATGTTGATGAAGAATTAAAAAATACGTTATCTAAACTTTTACTAAATTCTGATCCAGAAGCCAATATAGGAAATGAAGAATCTGAAACTAATTCTTCTGTTCAGAAAATTTTGAAGAATTAGATGATGAATCTTTATCTGAAGGATGTTGTGAGCCATGTATGAATGGCCAACCATGTTTGAATCCAATTAGTAGTAATGAAAGTGAAAATGAGGGATTTTATAAAATCCTGTCACAATTTCAAAATTTGGATATAAATGTTTTAACTAGCAATAATATTTTAGAATTTCTAAAAAGAGTAAAAGATCGGGAATTAAGATATAAATTAATAGACCAAATTGAAGATATTCCGGAAACAAGTCAAAGTGATATTTCTTTTCCAAACATAGAAGCAAAAATATCACAAAACCCATATTCTATGAATGAAGTTTATAAACACCTTAAGGAAAGACACAAGATAGAATACCCCACAACTATACAAGATCTTACTGAAGAAATTCAAAATCTTAAGAGAGAAATTCAAGTAATTCAAAATAAAAATAAAGATCTAGATGAAAGAGTATCCCTGTTAGAAACATCAAGACAAATTACAACTTTTGACAGTAATCATGAAAGTTCTCCAGAGCAGAGAGATTTTCTATCTACATTAGATATTGTCATTTCACAAAAATGTTTTGTTAAAATTACACTTTTAATCGATAATTATTTTCAAAAGGAATTAACTGCATTAGTTGATAGTGGTGCAGATATGAATGTAATACAAGAAGGATTAATACCCACTAGATATTTTCATAAAACTACAAATTCATTGAGACATGCAGGTGGAGAAAAACTTAATATAAATTTTAAACTTCCACGAGCTCATATATGTAAAGATAAAACGTGTATCCCAACAAGTTTTTTACTCGTAAAGAATATTACAAACCAAGTGATACTAGGAACACCTTTTATAGATAAAATATATCCTATAACTCATGTTGATAATAATGGAATAACATGAACCTATCAAAATAAATCTATCACATTTCAGTTTATAACAAAACCATTTACAAAAGTCTTACATGAAATCAAAGATCTTGTAACACAAAAAACATTACATTTAAATTTTCTCAAAAAAGAAATACATACATTAACAATAGAAGAAAAACTAAAAAAATCCTAAATTACAAGAAAAGATCAAAATGATTTTCAACATGTTTTCAGCAGAGATATGTAATGAACATCCAAATGCTTTCTGGAATAGAAAAAAACATATTGTTAGTCTTCCTTATGAAGATGATTTTGATGAAACGAAAATTCCAACAAAAGCAAGACCTTGCCAAATGAATTCTGAATATTTAGAATTGTGTAAAAAAGAATTTGAATCTCTTTTACAGAAAGGGCTAATAAGACCTTCACAATCTCCATGGTCTTGTGCAGCGTTTTATGTCAATAAACATAGTGAGCAAGAAAGAGGTGCCCCTAGACTAGTAATAAACTACAAACCTCTTAATAAAGTCCTAAAATGGATAAGGCATCTGATCCCTAAAAAAAAGATTTACTAGATAGATTATTTGATGCTATTATATTTTCCAAATTTGACTTAAAATCAGGATATTGGAAAATACAAATTGCTGAGCCTGATCAATACAAAACTGCTTTTAACGTTCCTATAGGACATTATGAATGGAGAGTCATTCCATTTGGACTGAAAAATGCTCCTTCAGAATTTCAAAAGATTATGAATGATATTTTTATTCCTTATAGTGAATTTATAATTGTTTATATCGATGATATTTTAGTCTTCTCAAAAGATATTGAAACTCATTTTAAACATTTAGACATTTTCAAGAAAATAGTGATACAGAATGGCTTAGTAATATCTAAACCAAAAATGTCTATTTTCCAGACTAATGTAAGATTTTTAGGACACAATATAGAAAAAGGAAAAATTATTCCTATAAACAGAAGTATAGAATTTTCTTCGAAATTTCCAGACGAAATAACAGATAAAACTCAATTACAAAGGTTTCTAGGAAGCTTAAATTATGTATCATCCTATTATGTGAATTTGGCTAAAGACGCAGCTATTTTATATGAAAGGCTTAAAAAGAATCCAGGTCCTTGGACTGACCAACATACGCAAGCCATAAGAAAAATAAAAGAGAAAGTAAAAACTCTTCCTTGTCTAATGCTAACTAATCCAAATTGGCAAAAGATTATTGAGACTGATGCTTCGGATATAGGGTATGGTGGAATTCTAAAACAACTAGACCCGAAAACAAAACAAGAATATCTTGTAAGATTCCATTCAGGAAAATGGAATAATACTCAGAAAATTATGCAACCGTTGCAAAAGAAATTCTTGCGATAGTAAAATGTGTACTAAAATTTCAAGATGATTTGTACAATCAAAAATTCATTATAAAAACCCATTGTAAATCAGCAAAATACATGTTTAATAAGGACCTTAAGCATCATGTTTCTAAACAAATGTTTGCAAGATGGCAAGCTCATTTAGCACCTTTTAATTTTGAAATTGTTTACAAAAAGGGAGAAGAAAATAGTCTTCCTGATTTTTTAACTCGTGAATATTTACAGGATAATGATACCTTGGGGAAGAGGTAATTTCTCCAGGGGATATCTCTCTAATAGAGGGAGAGGCAGAGACAATATATTGGCTCAACATGGTAATAGACAGCTAATAGCAGAAAATATTGCGTCAAGTTCATCAAGGAAAAATTTTCCTATGGATAAAAATGATCCTTTATATAAAAAGTTTATGGAATTTATATCCAAAGAAGACCAGACTGAGACTTATGCTAGTGTCACTGGTAATGAAGAAAATGAAGGAAATATAACTTCATATGAAGAAAGTTCTTATAAAGAAATAATACTTCTGTTAGAATTCTCTGACATAAATAGGGAAGATAATCCATGGGCCTTAATGCAAAGGTATGTCGATACATCATCTTATGCTATTACTGCATATAAGCAAAGAGGTTATTATGAAACAATTTTAAAGGGAACTGAAACAACTGAAATAACACATTTTCATGGAAATGATCCAAATATTTACAGTTTCAGTAAAATATTAATCAAAAGGTTGATACTACCTGAGGAATGGGGACATCGGCCCTAAAAGAGAAGGAAATGTTTGATCCAGAAAAGAAAATTTCTATAAAATTTAATTATTGGGATTATGTAGATGCACTATATAGAGTGCTCCTTTATGAAAATAATAAAAAGAAGCATTCTTGGTTTATAAAAATTTGTGGCGAGATATACAAGCGCCCAATCCCCAATTGGTTTGTTCAGTGGTGGATAAATTCTGGTCCATCCTTAAAAAATTTACCAGAAAAATTTAAAGAATTATATTCTGATTGGATTGATATATCACTAAAAATAAGCGAAATTAATGAAAAAAGACATTGGATTGAAGGTATGGCTCCAATGTACTTTTTTATAGAGTTTTCAATCCCATACATATGGAAATGGGTACCGGAGACAAGTACTACTCAACAGGGTATTCCTTGCCTTCGAAGATGCTCATTTACAAAATTTTGGGACAAATTAATGAAAATTGATAAATCTGCCGGAGAAATATTTAGGGCATGAACTTATTCTTCTAATAGAAGGAACAATAAAAGATTATCAAGAGAAAAAATTAAGTCAAAAGAAAGATCCTCTGAGTCCTTTTGAACACATCAACAAAAGACTACAGATGCAAAAAGGCATAGATACAAGGGAAGATATTATCCAATCTTACCTAGAAGAAATGAAGAAAGATCTAGTCAAAAATCTCAGAGATGAAGAGTCAAAATCCGATACATTTATGATGTCATCTAAAGGAAAAGAAGTTGTGGATGAATCACAAGACGACCTTCTTAATGAAGAAGAAGACATTGATGCAGTATTTGAACAGTTCAAAGAGAATTTTCTGGGTAAAACAACAAGTTAAGAAGTAAAGTTGCCAGAAGTATTAGCCGCAAAAATTAAGAATAAAAAACTTAATAAGTCATGTCATCATCTGGAAGTTCATATACGTGTAAAAGCAAAAGTTTGGAAGTATGTGCATGTTGATAGACATGGTGTTAGAAGTACATATACGTGGCTTGGAAGTTTTCTGAAGGCGGTATGAATATTTTATGTAAATTATGTACGATAGTTTGGAAGTCTATATGTATGTCGGTTTTGTTAAGTCGGTTTGTAAAGTATTATAAATAGAGGTGTAATAGCCCGTAAATCCGTACCAATTTGAGCTGACAAATGTCCTACACATTCAACCCAAAGTGGTACGAAAATACAGATCATTAATAGAAAGAAATAAGAGGATGAGAAAGATAAGATAGAACTTATTAGAATTGAAGAATAAGAAGAACACACAGAATCAGAATCTCACATCGCAGCGGAACAAATATAATATAGAATAAATCTTTGGAAATAACTTGAATAAATATACTTACATCAGAGTACACCAGACAATCTGGACAGTTATAATAATCTGCCCTCGTATACAAAACACAGCGGAATACCTTACATCATACGTCTAGGCACCTCCAGCTCGTCTCTGAACTTCGTAGCATATCATAACCTGAACCTGTACTTGGGCTGACCCGAGACATTTCAAACGCCACGGATCAGTCTGGAGAACCAGCGTGAGAAAAAACTCACTAAGTTTAAAATTAATACATCCATACTGATTTAAAGTCCAAAATCCTTTTGAAAGAAAATGATAATAGTAAGACTAGCCCACGCATAAACATGGACGGTTTTTACCTTACTATAACCCAAAATGGTTTTGATATCAAAATCCAGCGATATTATAATAATGTTTATCAAATAAATAACCAAATAGTAGAACGTTTGCATCTCACGCTCTACATATATAGTCTAAAATCAAAAACCGCAGGGCACTTATTGGAGATTGGATCCCAACTAGACAAGGGATGGGAGCACCTACCGATCAGTGTACTCTAGATGTGATACACTGGGGTTCAACAAGAATGTCTTGCAACCCGGCTACACATGACCGACCACTCATTTAGCTTGAGTGTATCGAATATATTACCACCCACGGTTGGGATCAGCAACCGTTACTGAAAACTCCAGCAGCGAAATATAGATTAAGAATATTAAAAGGAATTTCTCTAGATGGTGATAATACACCCTGCTTGGGTATGACCCACCTAGCCATGCTGCCTAGCCCAACTTTTGTTACTTCCTGGTTGATGAGGCGCGAGGCTACGCTATCTTCTAGAACACCTGGTCATTATTCACTTTGAATGCCACATCGTCAAATCCGTCAAATCACTAATTGACGACCTCAAAAATACACTGGGCACGTTTGAAGAAATCAATGTACGTGACCATCTGGAAATACTCTGTCAGACACTTGTCCATACAAGTCATCCAGATACAGGATGAACCGAAGACACCCTCCTACTGCATCCTTGAATTACCCTATTGATCAGTAGCGAGAAGTCCTTGCAATCCGCAAAGTCTCAATCCACAACCGAATCACGTCAGAAGACCTCTGGTTGCAAGTCAAAGAAATTCGACAGCAATCCTTCCGCTTATGAAGATCCACGGTCTTCAATTTCTCCATCTCGATCAGCTTCTGAACATCTTCAATGTTGACATATTTATTGGTCGGAATGGTTTTCGAATATAATTTGATCTCGGTCTTTCCGCACCAATAATCGATTTGATAAGATTTTGATAGTCGGTGATTTAACTATCAAACTAAACAACCATCATCCATATAAAATAAAATGGATTCATTGGTTCAGTAAACAGCATCACTTGGCCTCTCTAACTTATTCAAACTCATCTTTGTTATTCTCGAAAATCTCGTTATATTTTTACCAAATCTCTTTTTATCTCCATTACTCGACATTCATTAGTGCCTAACCGGAAACTAATAAGAGAACAATTCCCTAAATATCAACCCCGAAGGCCGAAACCAACATCAGATTGACACCCAAGAAATCATTCATCTCAACTAATCTCCCGTCAGTTTCTAACTTTCTTAACTTTATTCATATTTGCAAAATGTTTGCCTTTGAAACTATTTTCCATTTGGAAATCTCATTTCACTTTACGAAATCTTATTTCCTAGAATTAGTTTATCCAACTCTTAATTATTACATTACTTTCTTCTTATCATCTTATAAATAAATAGTAAATAATAAATTTTTCTCTTCTTTTCATAAACTTTCATTTAAAACAATCTATATAAAAATAGAGTTTTAAAACCTGTCTCTAGTTATAAACTATTTTATAACTTGTTTCTCTATTGATTTACTTGACGGTAAATCAATCTTTATAAATTAACTCATTTTGGGTCATCTGCCGATAATTTTCTCAACCAATGTCATTATTGGTTATCAAACAAGTGTTGGGTTTGGGGTTCAATAATCAATCATATTGGTTAAACATTTCATATAATACGGAAATAAACAATATATTTGAGGAGTCCGATTGGATCCCACAACCTGTACTTCCCTGCGTTAAAATGGGTTACAACAACATTTTTATTACGGTAAATAGAATAACTAATAACAGTCTACAATCAATTTATAACGTCCATTTTATTTTATCACGCACTGTGCCATCATCTTCTATTTTATTTTGATAAATCCGTGAGCTTCTTCTCCTTCTTCTTGTACCCGAGACCGCCATTCACGAGAAGGCTCCACCATGCTCCAGCTTTCTCCCTCTGCCTTTGCCGAGATCCCTACGTTACAAACTGCTGTGCAACGCCTCTCCTACTCTTCAATTCTCCTACTCTCCTACTCTTCATGCAATTATATCAAAGCTTCACTCCACATATTTTTCTTTTTCTTTACTGTTTCCAAAAGCTATGCACCTTCCTGTTTGTACACCTGACGCCGTAATAACCCTTCCCATGCACCGCACCACTTCACTGTTAATCCCACGTGCCTTCGTTTTATGCCATGCATTCCATGTCCATGTGCCCACGTGTGCTGCTATTCCTTTCTCTTGAATATGAACCGCCGCCAGTTTCCGAAGCTTCCCCCATCACGTATATGTTTCCGGATCCAAAGTTTTTGGTCCCCCTTTACCGCGAGTTGCGCTACCCCATGCTATGGAACTGTCCTTACTTCCGTGACTCCATGTTCTGTTTTGAAACACGTTGTTCAATACTGCAACCTCCCATCGTACTGCGTTTGTACCCTTGCTTCCGAAATGCTTTCACCGCCTTGTCCCGGAAAAATGCAAAACCGCACCCTGTAGCTCCACCATAGTGCCAGTCTCCTTCTTCATACATTACCTCCTTTTTGTAAAACCCCACTACTACTATGATATCCATCCATGAACCCCACGTGTGAATATTACCCTACGCATGATACTTCACACCTGATGCTTCTCCTCGGCATTTCATGTTGCTTCTTTCTAGCACCGCAGCACCTCTCCAGTGGACTGCACCATCTCCGATCTGCCTTGGTTCCTTTCAACACCCAGTCGCCACCCTGCTAATGACTCTCGTTTTTATTTTTTTTATTTTTTTATATGAGAAGGCGAGTTTTGTTTTAATTTAGGGTAAAACTTTGTTTTCTTTCCAGCTGAGAGGAAGAGTGAGACAGCTATATGTGGAGGAAGGTATCCAAGGATGGGATGAATTGTTCTATACCCAAGTTGGGTGTTCCCATATGTTCGATCAATTTTATCCACTGATTTACACAAAATCTAATCGTTTTGAATGGATTGTAGGACCCGTTCATTAGATTATTAATAATATGTGTGATTTGATGTGTGGTGGTGATTTGTTGGGCACATGAAAACACTGGAGTTGGGTACAGAAGAATTGATCCCCTTCAAGGATAAGAGCAACGTCATTCAGCTGAGGGGTATAGCCTAGGTCTTAATAGGACGTGCCTTCCATTCAATTAAAAGTGACAGGGTAAGGCTATGCTACTAAGTCTTTAGGATGGTGATATTTCTTCATTACTTAATCAACAAGGAATAGGGTAGCACGTCTTTGAAATACTAGAAGTTGGTTTTCATTGTAATTTCTTTTCCTATGTACATAGGGATATCCTTATGTTTTCATTAATTTGATTTTGACTACATCATGTTGTTCATTAGAGCATACCCAGCAGTGTAGATTGGGGAGAAAATGAGGAAGATCCACACTTTTTCTTCCTCCATCGCGCTACAACAGTGACGATTCAAGCGTGAGGAAGAAGAGAAAGTGGAGATTCCTCATGCTGTTTTTTCTTAGTGGGGATCCCTAAACGGATTTCTGATTGCCGTTTAGGGACGCATAGACAAAAAAGAAGAAGAAAATACATCATTAAACAGCAAACTATTTTCCGTTTAATCATTATGCATTATAAAAATAAAAAACTAGCAGAATCCTCATTTTGCTGCTGGGAAAGAGTGACGTGGCCACGTTGATTTTTCCTTCTCCTCACACTAGAATCACCATGCTGCTGTAGTGCTCTTAATTTGAAGTGAAGTGGTAAGCTTGCGTGATGGACTTTATTTGAATTTGTACTGGCGAGAATGGGATGGGTATGGTCCTATTAAAATATAACCCAAATGTTGGTTGTTTAAGTCAAAGGTAAGATCACTTAGATGATGGCAAATATCACTCTGATGATGACAACTTAGGATACATCCTTAGGGTAGGTTAGTGTCTGTTTATTTAGGGTCCGTTTGATTTTGAACGGGAAGGGGCATTTGAAAGGGGCATTTGAAGGGGAATAATTGGGAACGGGGAATGTGTTCTTTTTACGAAAGGGACATTTTGGAAGGAGCAATGTTATTTTTTTATTTTTTTTGTATATATTTTTTTTAATTGTTTGTGTTTGTTTGTATTTAGTGTTGAACAGATAGTAAAACGCAGAATACAAATATTACTGAATTTAAAAAAACAACAACTACGATTTAAAAAAAAACAACACCATCACAACACCATTCAAAAAAACCCACAACACCATTCAAAAAAAAAAAAAAAAAAACACAACTAAACTCCAACATTCTGACACAACACCCACAAGAATCACACCTGTCCACTCCTCAGCTGCCTAACAAAATGAATAACACAAACCCTAAGCTGTGCGGGCTTCTCAAGCAAAGAATAAAATGGGTTGTGACCCAATCTGTCCTGCTGTGACAGAATAACCGCCACCTCCCAATCCTGATAGTCATCCTCCTCACGGCGTACAAACATGTATAACTCTACAAGCTCGTCTTGATCCATGCGCGAATGAGCTGAACGAGAAGGACCAGCACCAGACCTGACCGGCCTACGAGTCGGATGACTCGAGATGTCCACATTCTCGCCACGGATGACATCGCCAAATATCCGAGCCTCTTGCAAATGAACTGGTGGAGCATCCGGAATCACGTACTGACATCTGTCTGTACGGATGCATCCTGAAAACATGGAGTCCAACTCCCTGAATCGTGTCGGGGACCCACTCTTGAACTTGCGCATCTGTGGTGGCACCGTCGCCCACCATTCATCCGATCCTTGGACGGTATCTAATTGCTCGTCCCATCCCCCTCCAGCAATCTGTAGCAGTCTGTTCCAAGGTGCCCAACATTATGTGCACGCGTACCCAGATGTTGCATGGACACGCCAATGAACGCGTTCGTGGTGTCGTTGGTCCATTCGGCGATGGAGCGAGTGGACGATGACTGACTTGCGGCCATTCTGGAAAAGTAACAAAAAAATTGTGAATAAACTATATAGGAAGAGGAGTAAATAAGAAAAAAAAACAGATTTAAGGGAAAAAAACCTGAAAATATCGACGAGATTAAGGTGAATAGAGCTGAAATTTTCGGATTTGATGTTGATTAGTGATGAAAATGGAGATGGAATGGAGTGAATATATAGGGAGAGAAGGAAGAATCGGCTGTTCTGGAAATTTTGTCGCGTCGGACGCGTCGGACGCGAAACTTATCTTTTCACCCGTTCGTCTTGAAGGGGCAAAAGTATGGGACCCACCTCTGACGCGTCGGACGCAGACGCGAACATTAACTGCCCAGTTCAGAAATCAAACGCTACCTTAGATATTTAGGTGGCAGTGTATACGATAGTATAATTTTATTAGTTTATAATTTAAGTTACATGTGTATATTATTTATTTTATTTTAACAGGTACGGCCATCTTACATGGTTACAAAAATTGTACCGGTTAAATATTCACACCGTCATTGTCCGCGCTCCGGTCTACTGATATTCAAATTTTTATGAAATTCTTTCAGTCCCAAATTAATAATTTCAACTGGTAAATACGAAAATCTAACCGTGTGCGGAGCACGGGCCTTATCCGTGTATATGTATGTACAGCAGAATTTACGTTGAACGTTCTAAACTCGTACCAATATTCACGAACTCTATTTAAATAAATAAATTCGATATAAAATTTTTATTAAAATTCCTAAAAAATACATTTAAATATTCAAATTTGAATGGCAGCGAAATCTGGGACGTTACAAGAGGGTTCCCCCAGTATGGAAGAGGGACTCAGAGTGTGTGTTGTAAATTAAGTGTGTACTTTCAAGTGTTGTAAGAGTGTTCTGCTGTTGGAATAAAAAAAAAGTTTGTTGCAAGTTCTCTGTAAGTTTTTCTTGTTTTTACTTTCTGTTTATTAAGTTTAATATCATTATTGTGTTTTATTATAGCCTGAATGGCAGGTTAAATCCTTATGTGTTGAATTGTCTCTGGTTTTACTTTGATCCTGCAAACACCGCCCTATCCAGATTTTTTTGCACAGCTACTGTAGCTTTCCGGCCTTTAGTGCACTGTAGCTTGCTGTTGCAGTCACTGTAGCTCCGGAATTTACTCCGGTTACTGTAGCAGCCCGGCTTCTAGCCTATTCTGGATTGGTGTTCAGTTTTAGTTTGGTATCGGAGCAAACTGAAACTGAACACCCTATATTTACTATTAAATTAGCATGTTGGGTTGGGTCTATCCATAATGGATGGGTCCATAATATAGTATATAATATAATGTGTGTATATATATATATATATATATATATATATATATACACACACACACACACATACACACATATATATAGATATGGACGATAGATAAAGAACCGGTTAGATTGGGTTTACTATTAAATTAGCATGTCGGGTTGGGTCTATCCATAATGGATGGGTCCAATTACTTGGACCAGTTTTTCTTTTAAACCAGTTGGGTTAATTTGTACCCAACCCGTTTGCATTCCAACCCGTTTAACAGGACTCAACCGGCTTTGCTCATTTGCCCCCTTTTTGTTTTGAAAATAAAAATATATGAGCGGAAAATCTGAAACAAAATTCAAATTCCGTTCTAAACCTTTTACGTTCTAATCTAATTTGCGCTTTTAGGGTTTAAGTCAAAGTAGCTACCTGGTTGCGTATATTATTAGTGAAGGAGTGAAATCTTAAAGTGATGGCTAGTTTCTCTGGGTTCAACACGGGAGTCGCGAATCAAAATCCTAACAAATCTAGTGAGGTGATTTTAGTTTGAATTTTTTTTATATCTTCTTTCATTGTTTTGTGCATTTAGAAGGGTCTTCTTTATTTAATTCGTGATTTTTTTTTTTAAAAATTCATTTCACTTGATAAAATGCATGAGGAGAGCACTTATCTGAACAAACAAGTTACCAAGCTCTCATCACTTATATTTAGCCCCTTTTTCTATTAAAACAAACGGAGGTAAATCAACTCCAAGAAACTATAGTTTAAAATAGAATAATATATTTAATGCATGATTATATATATATATATATATATATATATATATATATATATATATATATATATATATATATATATATATATATATATATAACACATAAGTAAGCAATTATCAATGTCTGATTCAGAAATGGATGTATATGTTCTGATCATAATTTTGCCCACGGAAGTCCGCTGCCATTATTTTAGGCCAAACATTGAATATTTATGTCGAAAATAGATGTTTCAAGTTGAATTTAGTGGTGCTATTGGAATATCATTGCATAATTTAGCTTGAAATTAACAAAAAATGGGACTTGTTTGAATATTAACTTTGTGTTAAAGGTATGTCTTGGATGCTGAATCGTAGGAAAAAAATGGTGGATGGCTTAACAGTGGACCATATTGAATGTCGAATGTCCAAGGTCAAGCTGACACCCGAGATATCTTTTTCACCCTAATTTATGTCGTAATTTCATTATAATACATATAAAAGGTTGATTGCAATGACATGGTCACCGTTAAATGTGCATTTTAGTTTCATGAAAAGATGGTGGGCTTAGTGGAATGCTAAGAATACATTGTTTATTCGATATGTCATGCCACCACAAAACTTAACCCATTTCTTTTTCACTTATAATTTATGTTTATATATTGCAGTAACTCATCTTGATTGTGGTGTGTAACAATTGAAATATTGAATTGAATTGGTTAGAGATATACTTTATAAATGTGGGAATAACATGTCAGGTGAACATGTCCTGAATTTAGTAAGTTACAGTAACATGTCAGGCGAACATGTCCTCCATTTAGTAAGTTACAGTAACATGTTAGGCGAACATGTCCTCCATTTAGTAAGTTACAGTGTCACAGTCGTGGCTGGAAAGAGTACTTAAATGAGCTAAAACCTAACAACACTGCATGTATGTTAGTAGCATTATGAAATCTCCATAGTCTAAGATCAAGTTAACTTCACTTGAATAATGCATAGTCACCTCTGTCCTATAAGTTTATGTGTTTACATACTTTTTCCTTAATTACGAGCTAACCGTGGAACGTTGGGTCTTCCATATAGTTGTCACAAGGGTTTGCTTAAACACCAGCCATATTACAATGGATAATCTTATAATAGAAGAATTATACAGTTGAATTATAAGGGTAAACCTTGTTCCTTCCAGGGATTTATGGTATTATCATGTTTTCTTTTGTGTGACGATTTTGCCAGAGCTAGATGACCCTATTCAGATAATTAAAAATGTATAAATGCATGCTTGAAGTACAAGTCGATTAGATGTAATATTTAAGTATATACAAACCTACAGTGGTCCCAATCTTCATGTGGTGGAAAATCCTTCTTCCAAAGTGTTTGATTCTTTGATGCACACCCTATGATATTCTTCTTCCTCCATTTTCTTCTTTTTTCAGGGATTTTATTTTCTTGTTTGCTAAGCAATATTTTCCCTCTCTCCCTGTGCATTTTCTTACATATTCTGCGTGTATTGACTTCATAATGCAGTTGTTAATTTATTTATGCAGGTGCAACCTGCGCCGAACGACTCTGTGTCTAGCCTAAGTTTCAGTCCCAAGGCAAATCACTTGGTTGCTACTTCTTGGGATAATCAGGTTTGTTTCCTTAGTGATAATCTATTCAGTTCTACGCAATACATAATAACAAGTAATGGTTCAGTAGACATGATGTATTAATCTTTATTTCCATCCAACATATATGCATACACACAGGTGTACATGTATGCACATATAGACCTAAACCCCCCCCCCCCCCCCCCCGAAAAAAGAAAAGATAAGAAAAACACACACAGAGGAGGGAGGGAGATATATATGTGTATGTGTGTGTGTGAAACTGTGAATTGAATTTTTTCAGTTATCATCAATGACGCTAACATCACAGTTATTAGTAATAATGAAAATCAATGACAAATAAACACTAATTATAGTCATTAATTTAATGAAATTATATTAATGTGCAGAAGAGATGTTATAATTGGGACATGATTGAACGTACGTCTACTGTGTATGTTTTTTTGCTGGTTCCTGCAGTTGTATATCAAAAGTCCATAGCATTACAACTTTCCGTAGTTTGAAAGTTGAGTATGGCCAAGAAATTTTGTAGGCAAAAAATATTGTTTGTTTATTTTATTGGAAGGGAAAGAATACAGGATGATAACAAGCGGTAACCTTGTAAAGTATGAATCTGAATACACAATGTAAGTCCAAGCCCTTAAGCCTGAAGGAGTAATTACTAGAACCCATTACGTTTGATAGCCGCTTGTGTCAAAGAAGCTAACTTCTTGACTTCTTGTTCACTGCCATAAGAATGTTCTGGGTGGCTATCGCCCTATTGGATTAATTTAGCTCAAGACTCGGTTATTCTGGAAACAAGTAAAATGTCATATCATTGTCCAGTAGCCTTAAGGACCTATTACCTTTTGAACATTAGATGAAACTTCCTGTTCTATTGTTAATGTTACAGAATATCCACTCACTTTTCTCATTTTAGCAACTGCAATTACAGACTTTGTGCACTTCTTAGAATAATGTTTTCACAATATTATTCCTAAAAAAGTTCTATTTTTCTTCTTAGGCATATAGACTATAGGGTACCTAATTTTTTTTGGTAACATCCAACAAAATTGCACTTCTACACAATGATTAATTTGTATGCGAGAGAAAGTACTGAAATGTTGCACTTTACAAAAATGTGCAAAATGTATTTATATTGTATATTTTTATTGCATGGGGTTTGATTACATTTAGAGTTAATTTTGCAAATTGCATACAGTTTGCACTTTCATTTCATAGCTTATGTAAATTTTTGGAAAGAGAATAAATACTTGCACTTTTTTTAGGTACATTTTTGGTGCCAAACGTTTGGACTTCATGTTTATTGTGTCCAGGGCATGCAATTCCTAGTTAAAATTCAACTTTTCTTCAGTAGTTCAGATTGCTACATATTAGTTTGCTATATTTATGGGAACTGTATAAATGTTCACTTTTAAAAACTATGCAGAATATTTTTATTTTTCACATTTGTATTGCAAAGCATTCATATTATATGTTTTAGACTTAAGTTGGTAGACTGCATGCAATTTGCATTTCTATTTTTATAATTTATATGTATTTTTTCGAAATGCGCAATATTTGCACTTTATAAATGTGATAATTTCATACAGATATTTGGATTTCAAAGTTTTATAGTTATTTTTGTACAATTCATGAAATTTGCATTTTATTTCATCTATGTATATGAATATTTAAAGAAGTTTGCATTTCGATCATTTCATTTATGCACAATACAAGGTTTGAGGTTCCGGCCAGAGCTTCAAGATGTTGACATCTTTGCTGTGGATGGAGTTAGGATAAAACAGAGTTGAAAACACCGGTATATAAAAAACATATAAAATAAAATTCAATTTTCGTCATGGAAATCTATTGAAATATAGAATATTGCTTCTAAGAATGAAATCATGGTAAGCAACCAAAAAACTTGTTCCATCATGAAGTTAACTGGGAAAAAAATACTTTAAATTCCATCACAGCTAACCACCTCGTTCGTATATTTATTCAATTGAAGTTAAACCCTTAATTTTAACTACAGTGAAGGTCTTAATGTTGTTGAGGGAAACAGCTAGAGTTTTTTTTTTTTTTTTTGTCCTTTTATAATACAAATTTATGGTGCTGTCAGTGGCAGAGGGTTATGGGTATGGGTTATAAAATAGTTTTGTTTGATGTTATGGACTTGGGTTGTTATATTGCCTGACCATAATCAACTTTTAGATCTTATTCATTTTTGTTATTGTAGTGTGTAGCAATAAACTTAACTTCAAAATGTTCTAATATTTTGTAACAGCAACGTACGAATGTAACTGCATATGGGTATATTTTTGTAGAAGATAAATAGCAAGACCTAAAACCAATCTTTTCAAAATTTCTTGGAATCTTGTAAGTTTCAAAAGAGCGAAACCGATATCTCAAACCACAACTTTCATACTTGATTTATGTGGTGGCTTTTCTGTACTAAAAGAGCAGGGATAATTTTGTACTTTGTAGTGAATTCTTTCTTAAAGATAGGGAACTTTGACAGTTGCAAATCACATCCTTTTTGCAGTTGGTCATTGAAAATAAAGTGGTGCTGCTATGTCCTCCATTTAAAAATTTCAAATCACCAGAAAAAAAAAACGATCACATTTTTGTTCATTTTTTTAACCACTTATCATCATGATTTATGGGTGCCTGTAAAACAGTTTTCAATGCGATTTTAATGTCATCTGCCTTCCTGTTGATGATTGAAATAGTTTTCTGACACCAAAACTGACAAACTATTAGTTTGGTTGGTCAAATTATATTAGGGTTGCATAAAATTTGGTGTATGCATATTCAAAAGCATAAAGGCTAAGAAGAACAAAAGATGAATAAACAGGAGTCTGGAATACACTAAGTTTGATTTGGAAGCACCGAGAGATATCATATGTTACTTTGATAGTTTGGTCACATTTTATCAATCTTTTGAATTGAACACTGATGAACTCCAATTTTGGCTATAAATACACTGCAGGTTAGGTGTTGGGAAATAGCTGGAGGAAACAGCCAACCGAAAGCATCAATATCACATGACCAGCCGGTTAGCATTTGACGCTCTATTCTAGCAATCATTACAGAATTTTTATTTCCATATATGTGCTGAATGCGTACAGCATGTTTATTTATTTAGGTTTTGTGCTCTGCTTGGAAAGATGATGGAAGCACTGTGTTTACCGGAGGTTGTGATAAGATCGTTAAAATGTGGCCTTTATTGTCAGGTGGCCAACCAACTACAGTTGCAGCTCATGATGCACCCATAAAAGAAGTTGCTTGGATTGAGCAAATGAATTGCATTGTTACTGGTAGTTGGGATAAAACTTTGAAGTAAGTAAAGAAATTGATATTTATTGCATGGTTTTCATCCCCATTATTGTTTTCATTTGAAATTTTGTGCAGTACACATATTTCTTGTATCCAGTACATAGTTGAAGAAAGTGTGGTATAGTGTATTTTGTTCCTATGGCACGGGGGAATATTAAAAGCCACTAAAAATGACGCAGACAGAGGCACATAAGGCGCCCATGGCGTACTTCTAAAATCTTCAATTTTGTTTTTTGTAGCTGGTAAATTGGGTACTCATGTAATAGTACATGGTTTTACTACAAATCTTAGGGTAGTATATAAAATATTATAAGTCAACAATGTCCTGTGATTCAAATATGTGACCTCATGGACCAAAGCAAGAATGTCTAATCATTGGGACTGTGGTGTCGGTCTTTTTGTTTCTTCTATTGTCAACTATTTAATATTTAGAGAAACTATTTTTTAGGTAGATAATGACAGGAAAGTAATGTGAAGGACAAAATTCATCCAGTTTTTTGCTTTAAGGGCATGCTTTCAATTTTTTAGTGAGAAGTTTATACTTTTCAAAGTAAACCCGTCCGTCATTAGCCAAAATGCAAATATTTGCAGTTTCTTGAACTACAAATATTTTGTAGTCTAAAATGCAAATATTGCAGTAAAAAGTGAAAAAAAAAAAAACTTTTGGTTTTATTAAAACAGGATTAAGTTCAAATTCTATTTTCAAAAAATAAAGGAAAAAATCATCGAAAATAAACATAGGGCTATAATTTAGGACATGTTTATGATGATGAGGATTTTTCGTGTATCAGACTTGAAAATAAGAGGCGGATCCGAATTTCCACTATCATTCACACACATAAAATCGTGTTTCTTGTTTAGTTCATCGAATATTTTCTAAGCAATTCTATGCATTTGGTTGTTTTATCATGTAAAATATTGTCATGCCTTAAGAGATTTATTATCTTTATTATGCTTAGGTTGTGATGAACTAATTTTTAGCTTTCTTATAAACTAATTAGCATTATTTGTTCACCAAATTTTATTTACATTAAATATAAGTAAGTATAATTTCATTATCTTTATGAATAATTTATATATCACTGGTCATAAGTATTTCAATAATATCCAAAATATCTAGTTACAATAAGAAAGCAATAAAACATAAGCGTACCCAAACAACATACAAGTTATAGTAGTGTTGCTTCATTGATTTGTGATGTTATAAACCGTTTTTGTAAATTTTGAAAAGCCTGTGCTGCTTACTCTGCTTACTGCGCCAAGCGCCAAAGCTTCAAAAAGGTTTTGTGTCTTTGCATGTCATGTGCCACAGTTAACACTCGTCTGATTAGTAGCGCAACAGTCATAGTTGTTAAGGATGCAGATCTTAAGGCAGAATCAATACTAAAGAGGGGGGGGGGGGTTGTTGAATACTGTTTATGAAGAATTTATAGAAATCTTAAACTAACTTGAATTACTATACGAATCACACAATGATTATCACACCAGAAATGATTACAAGCACAAAAGTAAATATAAAATGCAGAAAAGAAAAGAACACATCGGATTTTATACTGGTTCAGATTACTCTTACATCCAGTCCCACGCAACGCTGTATTGCGCAGAGTTTTATTATTATCAATATCCAAGTAACACCCTTGATTTCACGGCTACAAAGTTAACACCGATTCCACTCCCTTTGATTTCACGGCTACAAGGTTAACACCACTCATTTTTCTTGATTTCAGGGCCACAAGGAACACGCCCTTTTCCAAACAATTTTCAAACAATTACAACAGCCGTAGAATTCTTCAATAGCATTTCAAACAGAGAATAGTTGATAGAGAATGAGAAGAGAAGAATGATTTAAATTTTGTTGAAATTGGCAAAGTATAAGTGTAGAAAACAAGAAATTTATGTATTTTAACGGTGATAAGTAAAAGGGTGAAGAAGGAGAAGAAAGAATGATTAGAAATTCGAAATCAACCTCTTTTTATAATGTCCCAAAGGTTGCAATGTTTCTGAAACGTTTCAAATAGTGAAAAGACACTTCCTTTGAAATTGAATTTATGACAGTTATATGTCAACATGCTCATATGTGTATGTCGACATATGTAGTTATTTTATTTTTTAAAATCATTTTTCAAGTGATTAAACTAATATATAAATTCTGAAAATTCTTGAATCAAAACTAATGTTTCAAACGAAGATTCTAGCGTATAAAAACATATAAAATCATAGTGATATATAATATAAACATATTTATAAAGTTATATGATTTAAAACTATAAAACTATATATATATTATAAACATATTATTTATAAAACTTTATGAACCATAAATATATGTATATTTGAAATAATAATTTGAAACCATTTAGAAAAGTAGTTTGAAATAACTTGAAATCAGAGTTTGAATTTTGAAAACAGAGTTTGAAATTTGAAAAACAGAATTTGAAAATGGAGTGCTATTTAGAGTTTTACATATAAACTAGACTCAATTACTATATTTTCTTGAGCTCTTTGAATTCTTGATACTCATGAGTCTTGAATCTCTTTTGAATCTTGAATCACTTGAAACTCTAAAACTGTACAGTCTTCAGTATTTAAATCCTGTATACAAATCCTGCATATATATATATGTATATATATTCTAGATAGAAATGTTACTCCCTCTGGTTCATAATATAAGAAATTTTAAAGGTTTGCACAAGAATTAAGGAAAAATTTAATGACATTTTAACTCATACTTAAATTTAATTTCACTTTTCATCGATTGTCAATTACTTTTCATATTCCCATCAACCACTTTTTACTTTTTTATGCATAAAAATACTCATAAAGTAGCTTTTGGGTTTGTCATTTATTATGGATCAGGGACAAAGTTGGAATAACAATATTTACATCTTATATTTTAAAACAAAACAAACTTCTTAAAACTTTTTATATTATGAACCGGAGGGAGTAATATATATTTTATAATCAATTAATAATGATAATTGAAATAAGGTTGTTGTCATCAAAACACCATTCTCCAACAATAGTTATATTAAAAACTACATCCAATCAGTGGTGAAACACAATGCCATTAAAACTGTTATTGCATAATCATATAGTGGGAACCCATGCTACGCTCACGACATTTGTTTAAAATCATATCCCTGTATCATTTATTATTTTTTCTTTCATTCAAACATAGTTGACATTTTCTTGTCTTTATTATTGTTCATCTACTCTTTAATTTGCTACTTTATTGGTAAGAGATTAAAGAGAGTCACATAATGTAATCTTTCGGTAGACGATGTTGTTACGAACTTGTCGTATAATCATGATTTATGAACTAATAGGATATTGACAAATAAAATTGCAGCAAATAGAACACAAAATCAAAGTTACTTGACATTTTTTATGTCATAGTATTTGTCTTGTGAACTGTTTTAAATACTTATCAAATTTCATAGTTAGATAAGCTGTAACCACTTATGAGTTTGCTGGAACTATGATTCCAAATTAGCATAGGGTGTTTCAAAATAGGTTGGAACCATTGTTTTAAAAACCCGCCTCGATTCTCATCTCGAAGAAATAAAAGATAAAACGCCTTGAGGTTTATTTCAAAAGGCTTTTTACCTCTAAAGCGTACGCCTCGACAACTTGAGGCATACAAAGCGCATAAAGTGTACGCCTCACACGCCTCAAACAGTTGAGGTATATGATTTAAAAACTTTTTATATTCAGTTGCAAATTTTGACACAGATAAAAGTTATTAAGCTTTAACTATTTAATTGAAATAAAAAAGATATAAGTAAAAAAAAAAAATTAGCATTTTGTTTACTTTTCAATTTCAATGACATGATCAAGTAAGACTGTTTACGAAATTATAATCATGAGCAATGTAATAAATTTTCTCATTGTTATTTAAAGAATGTTTTTCAATAAATTTTGTTAAATCTCGAAATAAATTTTGCAAATCGATTTGAATTGATAGAACCTATCAAAATTGGAGTTTGATGTAATCTTCAAATAGTTTTAAGAAATCAAAATTTGAATCATATGAGTTTCGATTATTTATTTTTGATCTATAATAAAAATATATACTTGGTAGAAGTCGGATCTTAAGTTATTTGTTTTCATTTTTTACATTGGTTAATTTAAAGTGTCGGAATTTCTTTATTTGTAATGCATTTTATTTTTATCCGAAAGGCTTACGCCTCAACGTTTCGAGGCTTACGCCTCGCCTCGTAGACTTGAAAACGCCTCATGTACGCCTTTTGCGTTTTAAAACTTTGTTGGAACATGTTCCTTGTTGCGCCAATGACTGCAATAATGCAATCACAATTTCGAAGTAGTTCAATTTTTTGGAAAGAGGTTTGGTGATTTTTTAAATACTTATCAAATGAATAACCAGATATATTAATCATTCATGTCAATCTCTCTTTTGTTGCTGAAAGCGATTAAAGTGGTTTTCGCTCATCTCAAATTGAGTTTTTAAATATTCAAGTATTTCATAAGGTAATATTCATTTAGAATATACACTTGAGTATCTTTGAATCAAGTTATGAATATTATTTAGTTTAACATTCAGGGAAAAAAAGAGAGATCGATATATTTTGATAAATTTAAAGGTGTGTTAGCGGTAAGCGGAAACGGTGTACTTTAGCGGATCATTTAGTTAAGCGAAGAATGCGTTTACGGGTTTAAGTGGACCATTTAAGCAGACCATTTTATTTTTATTTTTATTTTTTAATTTAATTAATCTACATTTAAAACCAATGGCCAGATTGAGAGGAACGGCCAAAATCTGGCCGTTGGTTTTAAATGTAGATTAATTAAATTAAAAAATAAAAATAAAATGGTCTGCTTAAATGGTCCACTGCCGTTGGGAGTCGGCGCGTCGGCTCCCAGCGGCCAGATTTTGGCCGTTGGGACAACGTTGCGGACGCGTCAGACGTGTCCGTATCACCCTAAGACATTCATTACAACGTCATGTTTCTCCTTTTTCATTCTTGTGCCCATTTCATTGCAACTGATTAAACGTTCTGATTTGATGTTACTCCAACAAATCATGACATTGATTTTGTTTTCATTGCAATTGTTTCTAGTAAAATTTCAAAATAATGCAGTACCATTATCATAAAATATGTCCAGGTACTGGGATTTGAGGTCTGCGCAACCGGTTCATACTCAGCCCCTTCCTGAGCGTTGCTATGCTCTATCTGTGCGGTATCCTCTGATGGTTGTTGGCACTGCTGACAGAAATATAATTATCTACAATCTGCAAAACCCTCAGGTTATCCTCTATAAACAAGTTTATATGTATATTTACACACCGTATATTCTTATCATCGCCATTATTCTGGTTATAATTGCATTAAACTGAAGTTGGCTAACAGAAAAATGTGTGGTTGTGTTTTGTTGTTGGATGGGTAATGCTATATTATGGAATAGGTCATGTTCTATATGGTTACTAGCTCTCTAGCATGGTGATCTGAATCATCATTTAGACTAGCTACGTTAGGCCTATCAATGGATACTCGGAATATATGAACTCTATCCGTATCTATATCCGAAAAGTGAATAAATATCTAATATTCGAAAAAACTACATACATACTGCATAGAAATCTGGTGGCTTGTGTTTGGAGTATGATCTATATGGTTACTAGCTCTAGCGTGGTGATCTGAATCATCATTTAGACTAGCTACGTTTTGGTCTATAAATGGATACTCAAAATATATCAACTCTGTCCCATTTGTATTCGAAAAGTTGATAAATATCTGATATTTGAAAAAACTACATACATGCTACATAGAAATCTGGTGGCTTGTGTTTGGAGTATGATCTATTTTTTTATTGAACCAGCAAGTGCATGGTATATATATATATATATATATATATATATATATATATATATAGGTGAGCGGGCGAGCGTTCGATGGCACCCCAAATAGTGCAGCACCCTTATATATATATATATATATATATATATATATATATATATATATGTGTGTGTGTGTGTGTGTGTGTGTGTGTGTGTGTGTGTGCTTTTAGATGTGTCAAATATTGACCTGATCCATTTAACCAATTAATATATAGACATGGACACCTTTTTCTTTTTCTGATATGTATGTACGTAACTTGATTTATATGTAAAAATATTCTTTTTTTCTGAACTTTTTATTTTTATATTATTTTCCTCAATGATTTTGACTCATTCTTTGACAACTTATATATATGTATATTTTTTCAAAAAAAAGATACATTCGGTAAATGGCATCTAGTTCAAGTGGTTAGAAGTATGCCGCTTTAGACAAAGAGGTCCTAGAGCTTATGGGTCTCAAATCCCCGAGACATCATAATGGATGCTCTGCTTCAATAAAGTATCACTCTGTAATGGTATGTGGAAAAAATGGTGAATTTGACGGTGTTTTTAAATTTTTGAGTTTATATATGTTAGGAACTTGAGTGGGTGTACAGTGAATTGGATATGGGAACCATTTATAAATGGTTTGGACACAGGAACTTTAAAATGGTAAAGTTGGTCTGATATGGATCACTCGTGTAAATCAGTAAGATCTCTGCAGACCATTTCTTATACAGGTCAAAACATTTTATGACACAAATTGGTTGGGTCAATAATTTCCACTGGCCCACTTAAATCTAAGTTTGGGGAATATGACTCTTGATTAAGTTATTTACTGCTTATAAGGGCATGAAATTTCTTGCAGAATGAATTCAAGAGAATTGTTTCACCTCTAAAGTATCAGACAAGATGTGTTGCTGCATTTCCCGATCAGCAAGGATTTCTGGTACAAACTTATAAATGTTTCTTTTATTCTGCTCTCTTTTCTATTGCCTTGTATTCCAATTCTTTGATCGATCATACGTCTACCCCTTTGTTTGTATTTTAAGATAGTAGTATTGAAGTTTATTGCACATGAAAAGGAATAGAGCATGGCGATGACTTAAATTATCACCATTTGTTTTATTAATCATGAATCTGATTAGTGCTCAAAATGTCTTGGGGTTCTGAAACTGCTTTTGTTTCGTATTTTCATGTTGAAAAAAGAGTGGGGGTAGATTTATTTTTTTGGTGAAGCCCCCAGGTGGGGGGGGGGGGGGGGGTGTTATTTCTGTATGATTATCACCACGGCACCAGTTTACTTGCTTCGCTAAACATCGGAAGCTTAAAATGGAAATGGATGCGAGAATGAGGATGTGGTAACATGGCTCCTGTAAAAATGAAATTGGAAAATTGGCATATGCTATTGCTACGGAAAATTTATAATGTTTGAATCTTATTTTTTCAGTATGGTTATGATACCATATTAAAGGTTGAAAAGATTGGTTTGTTTTCCATTTAATATACGTGTGTACGATATCTGAATTGTTTTCTTTTTTGGTTTTGCCTTTCTGGATATGATATTGTCTGTTGCAATTTTGGTCATGTTAACTGTTCTCATCACAAAGAAATCATGTTTCCATCTACTTTTAAATGAGAATCCGTCTACCTAGAATCTTCTTCTTTACGAGTTCCAAGTAAGATAATAAAACTCCGTTCTTACAAATAGACATTACCTTCTACAAGATTCCGACTTCAAAGCACTAAACCGGTGATACTGAAAATGGAACTCTAATTCTCCTCGCACCTTTCTTTTAATATCTTTGTGTTATTTTTCTTGTGACTTCCCCATGTAGGTAGGATCTATAGAGGGGAGAGTTGGTGTACATCATGTTGACGAGGCACAACAAAGCAAAAATTTCACCTTCAAGTGTCACAGAGAAGGAAATGATATATATGCTGTTAATTCGCTGAATTTTCATCCCGTAAGTATATTTATACTTCTAAAAATACAAGTGCAAGTTCTTGCTTTCCTTCTTATATTTGATTATCTTGTTATAAGTTATTATAGGTTCACTTGGCAAACATAAATTTAAGGATAATTATGTTTGCAGTTTATCGTTGAATGACATCAGTGTTTTTTAGTATCCTACTTGTTCAAGTTTTAAAATCATTTGTCTGAAATTCCTAGCATGTTTATTCAAACCAATGTATGCATATTCTTCTTGTTTACTTTATATTGCCCAGACTTGCTTCAAGTTACTTATGTGTTGAATTACAAAGCTAATCTTCACAATAAATCGGGGACATTGATTTTATAATTTTAACGGTGTGCATAGCTTCAACCATTGTCAAAGTTGCATAAACATCCTTTAAAATTTCACATTATATTGCATCTCAACATTGAATGCATGCATGAATCGTGCATGTCATACATTAGTTTATTAATGAAAGCACGTTGTCATGTCCTCCAATTGTAATATGAAGTATTAAGTAGGAAGTAATTTGAATATCAATTTGAACAGCAATAAGTATTTCTGTGCTTTAATCCTACTATATATGGAATGGTATATGAAAATAATAATCAACTGTTTGACCTTTTTGTTAGGTGCACCATACCTTTGCAACTGCAGGATCGGATGGTGCCTTCAATTTCTGGGATAAGGATAGCAAACAGAGGCTGAAGGTTATTATACCTCTACTTTTTCCTATAACTAATTTCATTAATTTTAGATAATGATATTTATGAGATCCAGCAATTCCTTACCACTCATGTTATGGGTATGATTTAATCTATCGCACACCAATAAACGATTGGGGTGAAAAACTCAGATTCGGAGCATATTTTATTTGCGAACATGTCATGCCTGAAATTGTGTATATTCGGATATTTGTCAAGATAACCAGACTGTAAAAGCTCTAATTTAATATGGGAATAGTATGTTGTAAAAAAAAAGGAAAAAAAGAAGAAGAAGAAGCCATAAACACAGTTTGTCTTAAATTGAACTGGAAAATGTAAACTCAATAAATATTTGCATGCAAAGGTACAAGATGCAGCTGTAGGCTTGAAAAGGTTAATTGTCAAAATGGCCTGTCAAAATGAAAGTTGAGTGTGCATTGGCACACTGTGATTATGCATACTGTAGGTTATGCAAGAAACTATTTTGTAGGTGAACAGCTTAATGGGCTAGGCTACGAGGACAAGCGTGATCCATTGATAGATACCTATGAGTGCCCTAATTAAGAACTCTCTTTTCAACAGTGAGTGATGTGCTATATGTTGACTAAAAGTTCAAGTGACTAACACCAAAAGGATGATCAAATTATATATGAAGATGATTTTAATAGTATGGATTAGATACCACTTAAAAGACTGGTATAGTTTATGATTGCAGTTCTGCATAGTAAAACAGTATGTTTTTTAAGTGTTCAAAGTGTGGTGTGTAGCATAGTTGTCATAGCGAGCGCTATAGCGCGCTATAGCGCAAAATAGCGCATAGCGCACATGTTGCGCTATTTTGGTTCTTATAGCGCAGGGGTCCCGTGTAGCGCAAAAATAGCGCGCTATTTTATCATAGCGCAAAATAGCGCAGCCATGAATAGCGCGCTATTTTGCTTTTTCTTTTTTTGAACATGCAGTTTCGTTTTTTTTTTCTTTTTGGAGATTTTAAACATATAGTTTTTTTTCTTTTGTGCCTTTTTCCTGTGTTAATATTTTTTTTAAGGTCTTCTTTTTTGTAAGCGCAAAAAAAGAAAAAAAAAACATTATAGCGCGCGCTATAGCGCATAGCGCAAAATAGCGCATAGCGCAAGCCTTGCGCTATTTTGCGCTATTCGCTATTGACTACACTGGTGTGTAGTATTGTTTATTAAGCGTTCAAAGTGTGGTGTATAGTATTGTTCACCGATGCATGTACACACAAAGATATGGGGAGTGTACTGGAACACAAAAATCTGGCACAATATGCTTCAACCGATGGATCTCATTGCATTTGCGTAAGACATTGAATTTGAAAGGGAAATCTAATGGTTCTGATCTGTTGTGGTTTCATCAACTTTCCGGGCAAACTTGACCCCCCCCCCCCCACCCACCAAACCAAACACACACACAGAAAACCCGCCCACTTGCACACACATTTATTTGTGTTTGCGTGTGTATGTGCAAGAAGATCCATAGTCACTTTGTAACCGCTTTATGTTGGCCATAACATTTCACAAATCCATGGATGAATTTGTTGTGGATAGGCAACATTCTGTCACATACTTTATCATGTTTCTATCTCTTACATCATCGTCCAGTCTATCCACTGGATAATACGAAGGAGCTACAAAGGAGCTAAAAATTGAGATATTATGGACCCTAACACACACACACACACTCACACATTCATACCTATGCGTGTGTGGGCGCGCGGGGAAGCAATTAATGGAACACGAAATAAGACATCACATTTGACACGATTAATCTTTACATTGAATTTTCTTGTCCTTATAAAAAATGGAAATTAGGGCCTGTGTCGATGGACCCCAACTATTAGGTTTTTCCCTTATTTCAAACTCATGTTTAAACACAAATAGAATCCAATGGTTAGAATATAATGTGTCCAGTTTTTTTTGTATGAATGGTCGCTCCACACGTATACATATATTCTCGCGCACACATACATATATGAGCTAGGATCGGTAACCCCTCTTATTTTAGTCCTAATCAACTTCCTAATTTCAACCACAAATTTATATTTAATTAACAGTACCGTGCGTTGAAGAAAAACAGTGAATATTTTGATACAATTTTGTGGGTTAAATTAGGGGCTAAATAAAATGGGCTATAACCCTCTTTCTCACACACACGCTCGCGTGCGAACTTTTCACATTTCTACCTGATGTTCAATCACATGATCTTTCTTTGAACTTTGGACACTAATACGAACAGTTGGTAACTAGTATTCAGCTACATCAGTATACCAGTGTCATCGGTATGATAGAGATAAATATTTCATTGTTAACAGTAAATATAACGTTAAAGAAATGGCGAAACCAGTGATAACAGTAAATTTACGAGTCGTACTAATTTTATTTTCTTTACTGTTTTAATTCTCCTAACCTTGAAAACATTGAGAAGTTTATCAGATTTTAAGATGCTTGCAATATTATTTAGGATTGCATTTCTTTTTGGTTTTATTAACTTCAAAGTTTAAGACTAGTAAAATTGTTTTTTTGTAAATAACTTATGATGAATCAAGTAACTTTTTTTTTTAATGTCAGCTAAACTAAATTGACATTGTAACGGTTACCATGACAATAACATCCCCATTGATTGTGAACCTTAAGGGATGTATGTTAGACATACTAATAAATTAGAGGGTTCCTCCATTGTCATTGGGGGTTCTAAATCCTGCATTGTTCGTCCACAATTACAGTCATTTGGACTAGAGGAATGATTAAATGCACCTAAAGTTTTTGAGTCAAAATTTCAGAATGTTTGGCTTCACCTCCATAGGTCTTTAGCACCAGCTCTACTAAGTATTATATGTGCACATATTTAATATGTGAACCACTGTGTATGTCAGTGGAAGGCTTATCTGCATTTATAGTTAAAATCATGTGTTTTTCTTTTTCCTGTAATGGTAATCTATATATCAATCAAAATATTTTCAGTTTTCAGTGTTTCAAGTTGCATGGGTGATTGAACAATTCTTTTGATCCTATCAACTGAATGCTTGTATAGCAGTGCAGCGCAATGCGTTTATATTTTGTTTTTAAATTGAAATTAATCTTCAACCATTACTTATTTTTCTATATTGATGTTACTCAGCATTCGTATATTGGATTGATATTTTTATCAAACGTATGTCTCTAACATATGGCCATGTCATTTTATAATTTGTCAGGCAATGGCTAGATGTGGGCAGCCAATCCCATGCAGTGCGTTCAATAATGATGGATCAGTTTATGCTTATGCGGTAAGTAATTATTTGTTCGTAATTAAAGCTCACGGTTGTAGAATTAACTTTCTTTCTTGTTTACTACGTGAATATCTATTTTGTAGTCTATTATAATATGCGTTTTAGTGTGAATAATGATCCTGACTTATTTTGTTGGTTATTACTGATATACACATTCTACGTGAATATCTATTTTGCACTATAGTTGTAGTTAGTCGGCTCATCCCAGCACAATACAATGTTGGCTGGGTGGCCGATTTGACGTTGGACTTGTTTATAAACATTGTTTCTGCAAATTGGTTTTCTTATTGCAGTAGCCATGTTCTACATATGATTTAGCCAGTAGTTTCAATGATGACATTGCTGTAACAATGCAGGTTTGTTATGATTGGAGCAAAGGTGCTGAAAATCATAACCCAGCAACTGCTAAGTCACACATTTATCTTCACAGCACACAGGTGGATGTATCTGTTCCATTTCCTTATATCAAAATGTAATATATTGATTCGATTGAAGATGTTGACGTTTGCAATTTTTTTCTTAAAATAGGAATCTGAGGTGAAACCAAAACCACGCGTTGGCGGTAAAAAGTAGAACTTCTAAGAACAAGGAATTGAAGCTCGTGTCATCTGTGTTCAACGCTGGTGTGATATTAAACCCCAGGGCTCTAGTTATTCTTAGTAACCTCCATTGCGGTATTTTTATGGAGGACCATTCAGTTTTGGCACAGTTGATTCTGATTTTATCTTATAGACGATTTTCGTTAGTGTAGGTTTTTGGGTTACTTGCTAACAAAGTTGGTTTCGCAATGTTCGTGTGCGGTGTTCATTTATTTGATGCTTGCTTAAAATCTCTTGTGTTGTTTTTCAACTAAGATTTGACCAGCAGAATAGCAGTTCATTTCCAAGTTCTAACTAGATTGGTATATGCATGCGTAACCGATTAGTTATCAAACTGGCTTCTTTTGGTTGTCCTGTGATTGGATTTGAATCGCCTTTTGATTTTTCAATAATGCTTTATCTGGAAGTCTGCTTCTTTGGTTCTGCAAAAAGGCCTTTTGGCCTGGTCTCTTGTGAATTATACGAGTTGGTTTGGTTTACGTATCTCTTTGTACTGCAGAAATTATTTGGTAAACTTAGATATGTCAAAATTTATCCATATTCATTTGTCTTTCTAACAAGCCTGTTGGGTCAATTCATTTATGAATTTTTATTAAATGGATTATAAAAAAGTTGACACATTTTTAAAAGGATATAAATGGGTGATCGTAACTCATGCAATTCTGTATATACGAAGTTATTATTTTTTTAGTTGCGGTAATTTCCTCGTACTATCTTGAAATCAGGCGAGGTTTCGACCGATGGACTACCACCTAAATTTAAAAAAAAAAAAAATTTAAATTTTAAGATTTTGTTTAAAAATTTAAAATTTTGTTTTTTCAAATTTTAAAGGTTCAATATTTCATACTTCAAATTTACAAGTTTCAAAGTTTAAAAATTTCAAACTTGAAGTTTCCAAAATTAATTCTTTTTAATATTTCACATCTTCGTATTTCAAAGTTTTAAATTTCAATTTTCAGATTCCAAAATTTCACTTGTCAAAAATTTAAATTGTCATATTTTTAGAAGTTCAAATTATAAAATTCAAAGTTCAAAATCCAAAATTTCAAAGTTCATATTTTGAAATTTTCTAATTTCAAATTCTCAAAATTTCAATAGTTTTCAAAGTTCAAAATTAAGAATTTTAAAATTTCAAACAACTGCTTTTGTTCGCCAAGCAGGCTCTTCGAAAATAATTGGTTAATTCTCGCATTTGAACACCACCTACATACGTAGTTGTTATTTTTTTGTTCAAACTGCAATAATTTCTTCCTACTAGTTTGAAATCGGGAGAGGCATCGATCGATTAACTTCTACCTAAATTACGGACCGTATGTAACACTCGGATACTTCGCACTGTAATCATGCGATGTAGTTCTCTAAGTTGACTAACGTTTTACTTAGAAAATAACAAACTATATTCTCATATTTGAACCTCGCCTACATACGAAGTTGCTAATTTTTTTGGTTTGAACTGTAATAACTTATTTATACTGGCTCGGAACTGGGCAAGGTTTCGACCGATGAAATTCCACCTAAATTACGGGCAGTATGGAGGAATTGGATACATTATCTTTAGAATGAATGTTATATTTTTCCGAGGTGAATAATGATTGTACTTAGAAAATAACAAAATACATTTTAGATAAGTTAAGTGGGTGACCCACATAATAGTGGGTTGAATCAAATAAATCTTTATGTTAAATGGGTCAAAATAAATGTGTTGTAAATGGGTTGGGTCAAATTTTGTTTGACCCTCATACGAACAGGGATGACGAAAAAATCCGTACCCGCGGTTACCCATAGATAAAATCTGTCATAGGCATGAAACGAATAGCTAAATGGGGACCCATGAGTAAAATAAATGGGTTTTTTAATATCCATTAATTAATGGAGAGAGTACAGATAGTAAGATACCCATGTCCGTGAGTACCCGTGCCTGTATTGAGTGTGATTTATTGCCAATGCAAAAATCATTGTTGTTGGCTATTGGGTATTTGTGGCATGCTTTTATTGAAAAATTTATAAGTGGCTATCGATATATGTAATAACTGTGCATGCTGCTAAATAAAACCATATATATACCTAGTTAGAAATTCTCAAATTTCTCGTTAATTGTTTCAAATTCCAATCCAGCAAGCAATGCGTCTTTTGTTCCCTCCAAACCTTCTGCCCTCTTTAGCAAATTCAACACATTCTGCTAAAGTTCTTGCTTCATTCCTCCTCACTAGTTTATATCAATACGTTGCCAAAGTTCACATCTAGTCTAATTAGATTTTTTTTTTTTTTTTTTTTTTTTTTTTTACACTAAGTGTATTTTTAAACAATTTCAATAGATGGTTAAAAAATAAATTGAATAAAGACATCATGGATACCCGCAGGTACCCACTAACACCCGCAACTCATTTAAAAAATCGTTTAATGGGTACCCGCGCGGGTATAGGGCGTGCACGGGGCAAAAAATAACCTAACGAGGCAGCTGATGAAGGGATACTACCCGTGTCTGCCCCGTCCCATTGACATCCCTACATACGACGCTACATGACCCATCTGACACCCTTAAGTAAACATGTCTGATAATTACCTTATTTAACTCTTTATATTAATGTTACATTCTAATGGGGCTAATGGTTGAAATTGATGTATGATAGTAGTGGTTATTGCACCTATTGTTTTTCTTATGTTTATTTTACTGATTTGGTCATTGAAGTTGTATTTTTTTGTTCTTGTCAAACAGTTTTTTTTTTGGTTAAAGACCAAAATTGTTAATCCTAATTTTCGTGTGTTTTCCTTCTTCTTTGACCAACTTAGTTTTTTCCCATTTTATCACAAAATTGTATATCGTCATTTTTGTTGAACTCAACAATTTTTGATGAACCTTCAGATCACCTTTAATTTCAGCTTTTTGGAATTCTGACGAACCCAAAAATTGAGTTGCAATGGTTACATATCTGAACTTTGATCATTAGCAGATAACAGATGTCACGAAGATGGTTAGTGGTACACAAAGACAACTTCATCCACACAATGATTAACTACTCCAGTGCGTTCAAGCTAAAATGAGTCTCGATCATGTCTTATATTTCTTAGCATCATTTTTCTTATTAATTTCAGTATCATATTTTAGACATCAGTTTTATAGTTTGTATGGTATATGTATTTAGTTATCAGTTTTTATGTATCAGTATTTAGTTATCGACAACAGTTTTTAAGTATCATTTTTTGAGTTATCAGTTGATTTTTTTTTATATTTAGTTATAAATTATTATCTGTTGATTTTTTTGCTTTCAACTATGGTACGAGTGGTAATTAGACCCGACCTATTGGACCCAAATCCGACCCGGCGAGTCTCAGTTCTAGGTGGGTCTGGTTTTGTCGGATTTAAACTATATATTTCAAAAATCAAGAATCGACGCGAGTTTCAGTTCATGCCCAATCTTGGCGGGTAATAACACTAAAAACGCACATATTTCAACACTGGGATCGGGTCGGTTCTGATTAGTTTTGGTCGGGTATTTAATGCATTTTTCATCAACCAAACCCTATCCAAGACCGAATGGGTTTAATTTAGGTTTTAAGTCTTTCAGGTCAGTTTGGTTTGATTTTGTGGTTCTCGATTCTAATTGTCAGCATTATGTTATGGGCATAATTTTTCTTAAAAATGTGGATAATGAGAAATGATGTGGTTGCTATTATTTATGGAGTTAAAGAAATACATTCTTAATTTTGTGAAATTGGTGATGTTGCTGTCGTGGACAAATATTTGCATAAATGTGTTGATCTGTTTGTTCCAGGTCAACGTTATGGTCAATTTGGGTTGACTTGATACTTGGTTCTCTCAAGTCCAACACCTAATTGAGTAGAAAATTATAATAGGTATCACTCAGTCACAGATCACAGAAGTACTGAAAGTAAATAACACAGAGAATTTTATAGTGGTTCGGCAATTGGGCCTACGTCCACTTGTTGTAATCAATCGTTTATACTGTATATTACAATTGCAATTGGATTCTATCTAAGAAATATGAAGAGGGAGAGTTGATCTTCAAAATGATAACTTCCAGACATAGGAGAATCAAGAGATCTGTTCAAATGGTTATCTCCGAGAGTATTTATAGGTGAGGGTAGGTTTCAGATCCGTTTATGCCTAAGCAAGAATGATTAGAGTGGTGGAGGACATAGGAGAGTGGTACAAAGTAGTGGAGGTAGTGAGTCATATCATCCCATACCGGCCCATCTGGATCGGTATGATGTATGCCGATCTAGATCGGATCTACATGACGCATGCCGATCTGGATTGGGACTACATAAGGAATACTAATTCCATCCAGATCGATATGTCGATCCGACATGGGGGAGGAGACTTGGCCGAACCAAGGCCAAGTTCCTGAGGTTGATCCAATATGTTCGGTAACTCCGCTACCTTGGTGAAATCCAAACACCCATGCTTCCATGCTCCCAAGTCAAAGTGTAATGCGTCGATCCAATGCTTCCAGCTTTGCATTGATCCGATGTGAACTGTATACCCGTTGACATTGAATTTGATCAGTTGAACGCAACACCTGATTGTCCACTAGTAATCATAAAGTAGTTAAGAAAACCCAAACATAGAGTGCAATAAAATAAAGTGACACAGAGATTTTATAGTGGTTCAGCTAATCCTGCCTACATCTACTATGAGGTTATCTTTATTATTTATACTGTACGATTACAAATACAGTCCATTTGGATTACAGAAAGGTGGAGCAAGAAAGAAGTTGAGTGTTGGCAATGACAGAATTCTTGGGTATGAGAGTCAAAAGATCCTTCAAAATATCCAAATCCATGCTAATTTATTACTGTAGGAGTTGTGTGCTCATCCAAATTTTTTTAAGTTTTTGGGAAATTCATATCTCAAATTTCGTATTCCTAGTTTTGTATCTTGAAATTCGTATCTTGAAAACTTAACCAAATATAGGGAGCTTCGTATCCAAAGATCGGTACGACTCTCCCAATTTATCTAAGTTCCAACAAGACAAATTTCCACACTTTTACTGATTCAGGGATCGATAAGACTCCCGAGACTTAGCCAAATATCCACATTCCAAGTCCGGAGAAGGCGGAGCAATACCGATCTGGAGAGAAGAAGAATATCGATCCGGGGAGAAGAATCTAGGAAGAAGAAGAATAATACCGATTTGAGGAGAAGAATCCAGGAAGAAGAAGAATACCAAGCCGAGGGGAAGAATCCAGACTTCGAGATTCTGCGAACTCTGCGACTTTAGACAAGTCTCTACGAGTTTGCCCAAGTCAGTTTTCAAGTCCAAAACACTCCGATAGCCAGAAATCCAATGGCTTTGTAAAAAAGAAGGTCAACACTTTCCCCTTAAAACAATATTTCTACGAAAGACGTCTTTTGTATAGTCTATGAATCCATGAATCCAGAAGTCTTAATCCAAGGTAAGTCCAAATAGAAATCCAATAAATCCGAAATCCTTAATATCCAATCCAAAATCCATGGCCTCATCGGGCCTAACCCGGGTGTGTATAATCCGTAGCTACAAAAAAACCAGGGGAACCGTTTTGCCAAGTCATGTTAGAACAATCCACATCCAATCGAGTACAGTCCGTACTCGAGGCTTGACCGAGCGATCTTGTCAAATCCTATGAAGACGACCTGGCTCTTCCTAAGCATAATCTATAATTAGGGACCAATTATTAAAGATTGAAATTCATTTTAAATTTCGTACTTCACAAGAATAATCCATACAAGTGAAATAATTTTATTAAAGTCCAAAAAGATCTAATTACTAAAAATCCTAATGGTTTATCGTCAGGTACAGAGCTTGACGTATTAAATCCTAATCTCGTACGTGGAAGAGCTAACTTAACCCTTTTTATTTCAAGTTTATTAAGTGAAAGAGATTTGAGTGCTTTCTCGTCCGCAAAGAGCATGCCTAGGAATCTCATTGGATTATGTACATGGTTGGGTAGACATAGCCATCCAATCTAGATTAATTGATATATGATTATCCTAAGCGAGCTAAGCCCTAGCTTGATCAATTATCAAAACCCGTATGTGCCTACTATCAAGTTTCAAGATCCGAAATCCAAAGTTCTTACAATTTGAGAAGTCCAAAGTCCATATTCTAAATTCACGCGTGTTCGCGCTTAAAGAGCATTTCCAACTCCAGAATCCAAAATATGACCAACTAGAATATGATGAGGCATCCTTCTATCAAGATTGGAGAAATTGCCTCTTGGTCGAGCCGGATCGACACCAATCTTGGACTGATTTAGGGGAACTGCCCTCGAGTCCCGCTACAGTACTTGGGTGCCACTTGCACTTGTTTTAGCGAGTACTTCTTGGCCTGAGACCTATTAAATCCTTCCATCCGAGCCAAAAATGCATCCATAACCTCCTCTTTCCTTCGAAGGAGTTCTTCTTGTCGTTCCATGCGCGTGTGCAAATCCTTAACTACTCCATCCATCTCTTCTTGATTTAATAGTTGATAGGGTTCTTAACGAAGGAAATTTCTTGGCTTTCTTCCAATCTTGCTCCTTAGCTTGAGTTGTAGTGTCAGTCTTCTTCTTTTCACCATGATTGAATTTTAAAGTAATCCGATTCCTTAAGCAATCCAAATCCAAAGGAAGTCACACCCTTCCTGGCACGTCAAAATGTTGACGTTGATTTTAGTCAACTAAACGCAACACCCAATTGTCTGGCAGTAATCACAGAGTAGTTAAGAAAATCCATACATAGATGCAACAATATAAAGTGACAGATATTTTATAGTGGTTTGGCCAATCATGCCTACGTCTACTATTAGGTAATCTTTATTATTTATATTGCACGATTACAAATACAGTCCATTTGAATTACAGAAATATGAAGTAAGAAAGAAGTTGAGTGTTGGCAATGGCAGAATTCCTGCTTATGAAGGCCAAAAGATCATTTAAAATGTTTAAATTCATGCTTATTTATAGATGTAGGAATTGTGTGCTCGTCCAAAATTTTGGGAAATTTGTATTCAAAGATTCGTTTCCCAAAAAATTAACCTAATTTGCGAGTTTCATATCCTGGGATTGGTAAGACTCCCCAGACTTAGCTAAATTCCCACACTTTCGCCGATCCAGGGATCGACAAGTGTCCCTTCCACACTTCTGCTGATTCAGAGATCATTAAGGCTCCCTAGACTTAGCCAAACTCCCTAGGTGGAGTAATTTCAGTTCGGGGATAAAATTCCAGTGAGAAGAATAATACCGATCCCGGGAGAAGAATCCAGGGAGAAGAAGAATAATACCGATCCGGGAGAAGAATACAGACTTCGTGATATGTGTGCGATTTTAGCCAAGTCTCCCCGAGTTTTCCCAAGTTTGTATTCAAGTCCTGAGCACTTCGATAGACAAAATTCCAAAACATGACAACATTGTAAAACGAAGAAGTCATCAATACTGATTCGGATGCTTACCTCGTGCCGATTTGAAGTGAAAGAGCTGATGCACTATGCTGAATTAGATTTTTCAAGTTTCATGTTTATGTTCGCTATTGCTTCAATTGCATGATTCTAAGATTGTGTCAGCTCATGCTCGAGTCCCAAGCGTTCCATTGTTAAGGAATTAAAATTGTGACAACCTTGCGAAAAGACGGATCAACATATTATCCTTTGTAACATATCTTGTTGTGGAAGATGTGTTTTTGTAACATCCCGCAATTTTAATAACAAAATTATCAAAATAATTATATGAATAATATGCACTTGAAATTTGAAAACAAACATATGTTATAAAATGAGCAATAAATAAAAAGAAACAAAAGAAAGAAATTGATAAATGGTACATACATTAATTGTACAAACAATGTGCCTTTGAATTTGAAATAATTACTATTAATATTGTAACATTCCTTTTTTAAATGACAACGCATGTCATAAGTAACATTAAAAGAAAAATTATGGGAATAACGCCAAACTTGAAATAGACAATCAATCCTGGAATGTTGACACATGTGAATAACACACATGTAGATATATGCAAAATAAAATATGTAATATATGTTACAGAAGTAATGTGTGTCATAAATGCCATGAAACCAAGAAATAAAAGGAAGTTCAAATGATACTAATTAAGCAATTTTTCAATTTAATTTGGATATGTGCATATTAATAGTGCGCATCTGAAATGAGAAATAAAATCACATAATAAAAAGGGAATCTAAATGACAATAGTTAAGTAGTGTTTTAATTCAAAAAAAATGAAGCAAATGCGTGTAAATATATACATTTATACATTTATTTCAAGAATATGTATGCGTGCATATTAATTTCAATAATGAACAAGTTTGAAACTAAGATTTAATACATGTTGAAAATAGAAGGAAATTTAGTAAAAAGCAAAAATGCAGATAAATATTTTGTATAACTCTCATTAAAGAATCAACAAGCATGAATTAGGGGGAAGATAATGCACACATTATTGGGATAAATAGTAAGCGTTTAAATTTAAAATTAGGATGCATGTTAAAACAAGAAACCAGAGAATAACATTGAAGTCAACATTCAAAGAAATTTATCTACATCTTAAATACGTGTTGAATTTGAAACTGATGGGCAAAGAATTGGAAAGAAATAAATTGAAAAAGTTAAACGAATAATATTGTTAAGCAAAAAATTGAAAGCAGCAGAAAAATGAATGCGCACATTTATTTTCGTGTTTGAAATCGCATTAAAAATTGGGAATAATATTAAAATAGTGAAGCAATATAAAGGTTTATAACGACATTTAAAACATAACGAAAACCATGCAGCAAGACCCGAAGTATACGATATAAAATCGTATTCATGGGTCAATCCATGCCTGAAGTGGGTTGACCCGGCGGTCGACACACTTCAAAGATGGGTTGACCCAGCGGTCGACACACTTCAAAGATGGGTAGACCCAAGTGTCGACACACCTGAAGCATGGGTCGACCCATACTCGGGCGAATACAACGTGTTTTGGTGTGTTTTTGACGGTTCTGATGTATTCTCCACAAATCGAACGGACGTGGTTCTTCTAAGCAGCTATTGTAATAACCCGGAAAATCTGGGCCAGTTTAAAATTTTTATTTTGGCAATTATAGCGAATTTTGAATATTTAAAATGAATTATTTTAAATAATATCGACGAGAAATTTATTTTGAATAGAATTCGATGTATATATTATATACGTCGTCGTTAGAATATAAATATTTATATATAATTATAAATAGAATTGAAAATGGCGCGGTAGTTCGATAATTCGATTTCAAACTTCAATTGAATGTACCGGGTGCAAAACAATCCAGATTTTAGTGAAACCAAAAACATTAGGATCTAATTGTGAATATCTTTCCAACGAATCCGAAAATTTGAGATTTCATAGCGGGAATCAAAAGATATGTCCAGTTGAAAATTCTGAATAGACGCTATGGAATTCAGGCCCTTAAAAATGGGAATTTTGCAAATGACCTCGGATTTCGACGAAACCAGTTTTGTTGGATCCGCAGTGTCAAGTTATTGCTAGATTCCAAATTTCATAATTTTTCGAATCAATATGTGAGTGTGGCAAAGGAAAACGCGTTTGACCAGTTTCAGTTGATTTTAATCGACTGGAAAATGGTCATTTTTCCAACGGTCTCAGAATTCGGCGAAACTAGTTTTGTTAGGACCGTATCGTCAATACGAAGCTAGAAAATATTTTTCGAGAATTTTTCGAGTTAGTATGTGGCCCCGGTAAATTGAAATACGCGTTCAAATTCAATATATAGAGTTATATGCTGATTTTGATGGGAACTTATTCAAACGATCAAATCAGCTTACGATACATATCCCATTGTGTCCGGAATGGGGGTAATTAGCTAGGGACGGCAGTCGTTGGGTCTCGTTTCGAGTTCGAATTAAAAGTCAACTTTTTTACGGAGAAAATAATATTAAATTATTATATAAATTTATATAAAACTCCCTCCAACCCTCACCCCTCCTTCTCTCCTTCAGTCAACGCCCAAATTTCAGAATAAAGAAAAAAAAAACGCGCCTCGATCTCTCCCATCATCGCCGACAGGAGGCGCGCCCCCACCAGTACCGGCGTCGCTCCCCTCCCCTCTACCTCCTCCTTCGATCGCTCCTCCCTCTCCTCTTAACCCAAGCCCTAATACCCGAAACCATCACCAAATCCGTCGACTACAACAATTCGCGACCGCCGCTGGCAACCTGACCACCCCCCCCAACGTTACAACAACCCCACGCCATCCTCCCCGACCGCCACCTCCGTTGTAGGCACCCCCTCCTCTGTAAAGACCAAAAGAAGTGAGTTTTCTTTATATTTGCATTTATTTTAAATCCGGTTTTATTTTATTTGACTGATAACGAAAACAGGATCTTTGTTTTAGTAAAAATATCATCTTTGTTTTAGTAAAAATATCATCTTTGTTTTGGTAAAAATATGATTCCTATATATGAAATAGCGATAAAAAGGTGGGATTTTTATAGCGATAAAAAGGTGGGACTTTATAGATAATAAGGTTGGATTTTTATAGATAAAAAGGATAGATTTTATTTTTTTTAGAAGAAAAAATATGGTCTTGCTTTGTTTAAAAATACGATCTTGCTTTGTTTAAAAAAAAATATATGATCTTTGATTTGAAAAGGATGAGATGTTTATGATTAGAAAAGATATGATCTTTGTTAAAGAAAAGATACGAATTTTGTTTATGTAAAGATAGGATTTTTAAATAAGGATTTTTTTTTATATGCATGTAGGGAGAATAAAATTTTGATTTTTATATATTGAACATCGAAGTAAAAATATGATTTTTATATATTGAACATCGAAGTAAAAATATGATTTTTATATATTGAACATCGAAGTAAAAATATGATTTTTATATATTGAACATCGAAGTAAAAATATGATTTTTATATATTGAACATCGAAGTAAAAATATGATTTTTATATATTGAACATCGAAGTAAAAATATGATTTTTATATATTGAACATCGAAGTAAAAATATGATTTTTATATATTGAACATCGAAGTAAAAATATGATTTTTATATATTGAACATCGAAGTAAAAATATGATTTTTATATATTGAACATCGAAGTAAAAATATGATTTTTATATATTGAACATCGAAGTAAAAATATGATTTTTATATATTGAACATCGAAGTAAAAATATGATTTTTATATATTGAACATCGAAGTAAAAATATGATTTTTATATATTGAACATCGAAGTAAAAATATGATTTTTATATATTGAACATCGAAGTAAAAATATGATTTTTATATATTGAACATCGTTGTAAAAATATGATTTTTATATATTGAACATCGAAATAAAAATATGATTTTTATATATTGAACATCGAAGTAAAAATATGATTTTTATATATTGAACATCGAAGTAAAAATATGATTTTTATATATTGAACATCAAGTAAAAATATGATTTTTATATATTGAGCATCGAAATAAAAATATGTTTTTTATATATTGAATAGCGAAGTAAAAATTCGATTTTTACATAGGTAGTGAAAGCGGGCAACGAAGATGACAAAAATGCGATAAAGATGAAGATTTCTATCAAAGAAGAGTCAAGATGATTGGATAGCTTTCGGTGAGAATTTCTCACCTTTCAATTTCTTTTTCTAGTTATATATATACTAGGATGCAGACGGTGCTTAGTAGCACCCGACACAATCGTCCACAGACCATGGACTTGTTTGTTTGATTGCAAATTAGTTAGACTATTTGGTTTGGTTTGAATGGTTTGGTGAAATGAGTTGATTTGATTGATGTGTGAATGGCGTGGGCCTTCACTAGACCAGGGATAAGGCTAGGCCTCGTCCCGTTTCTAGTATCGTGCCGTTATGCCGCCGAAATTTTCTAAAATATGTTAGAAAATAAAAATATCATTTTATTGAATAAATGAACTGAATAGAATATTTTCATAGGTTGAATAAAATGTTTTATCGTTAAGAATATAATTTTTAACGTGAAAGTGAACAAATAGATATTTATAAACAAATCGACCGATTTGTTTATATACACTGATTTGACTGACATTGATTGGGACGATAAATTTTACACATCGCCCAACTGCACAAATAAAATCTGTGTTTGATTGTTTGAAACCCCACACGGGTGTTGGGATGAAATTTGAAGTTCACTCATCCTGATTGATTAAATATGTCGATCGATTGATTGACAGGCTGTTATAAGCGTTAGATATCTATATTAAATGCTTATACAGTGTAGTGCACTTTGGTTGATGGTTGATTATCTATCGTTGCTATTATATACATTTGTTGTATGGAATCCATATAATTAACTTTATATGGTAATTGATTGGGCCTCATTCCAATTTGAAAAATAAAGAATAATATAAAATAAAGGTTCATGTGTTGACAGTACTCATCCATTGAGATTGGTCATGTGTTGAACGAAATATTTTAGTAATAAAATTTACATCTTTATCAATATAAAATAAAGGTTCATGTGTTGACAGTACTCATCCATTGAGATTGGTCATGTGTTGAACGAAATATTTTAGTAATAAAATTTACATCTTTATCAATATAAAATAAAGGTTCATGTGTTGACAGTACTCATCCATTGAGATTGGTCATGTGTTGAACGAAATATTTTGATAATAACAACTATTTTGAAAAAGAAATATTTGAAATAGAATATTTGAAAATAGAAATTCATGAAGCCGTGTTGATTAGATTGACGCCATTTTGACGTGAATGATATTTATATCGATTTGAATTGAAAACGATTTCGAAATGAAATGAATTGAAAACGATTTCGAAATGAAATGAATTGAAAACGATTTCGAAATGAATTGAATTGAAAGCGATTTCGAAATGAATTGAATTGAAAACGATTTCGAAATGAAATGAATTGAAAACGATTTCGAAATGAAATGAATTGAAAACGATTTTGAAATGAAATGAATTGAAAACGATTTCGAAATGAATTGAATTGAAAATGATTTCGAAATGAATTGAATTGAAAACGATTTCGAAATGAATTGAATTGAAAACGATTTCGAAATGAATCGAATTGAAAACGATTTCGAAATGAATTGAATTGAAAACGATTTCGAAATGAATTGAATTGAAAACGAATTCAAATTGAATTGAAAGCGAATTGAAATGAATTCAAATTGAATTGAAATTTGAATTGAATAGAAATGAATTTTAAAACGAATTTATAAAGAAGAATTCAATTTTGATTTGAATTGAAAGGGAAGTTGAAATTGCTTTTGAAACGAATTTAAAACTATTTATATAATTCGTTTTAAATAGAAATCGACGAAATATATATTATATATATATAATATAATGGCCTGAATAGAACGCGCCGCGCCGCGGCAGTTCGTGAATTTCGACCATTTATTTCAAACGAACATTACGGGAGATCCGACCGTCGGATTCTCCTAAAACCGGAACCGTTGGGTTCGTATCGAAAAGAGCTTTCTAGTGAACGTTAGAAATTTGAAATCTAACGGTTGGATTTGGAGATACGTCCAAATCAAATTCGAAAAAGGTCGCTGTAAGTGCAGTTCGATGGCCGTTGATGGAAATCGACTGTACGGGCCTTGATAAAATTATTAAAAATAGTAATAATTTGTGTAAAATCATAAGAAATGATTTGGGGAAAATTGGGATGAAAAACTCCATATTTGAAAAGATAAAAATAGATTTTTATCAAAGTAAACTAGTTTTGAACTAGAATTATAATTCTATTTATTTTTAAATAAATAAATTGAATTCGAAAGGGTTTTAAAAACAACCAGAATTTCCAATGATTGCATTGGAGTGGAATTGAATCGAAATTGTCTTCGGAATATTTCGATGTTGGAATTCGTGATTATACGGATGTTGTTATGGAAATCTGAAAGATATATATTTATATCGTTATTTCCAATACGACATTTGTTAATCGTAGAATTTGATATTGAATATAAGCCGATATATTTTCTATTCAGAGCCTTATATTGAATATCAAATGTGATTTGGGTTTGTCGTGAATGGTGTCTTCACTAACACTGTTCTTGAACCCAGTTGAGAAAAGATTAAATCTTTTTATTTAGATTTAATGAAGTATACCAATTAAATAATATTTAATTGGAATTGAATTGATATTGATTTTTGGGTTTATCGTGGACAGTGTTTTAAATAACACTTGTTCTTTAACCCGATAATTAATGGAATGTGACTTTGAGTTTATCGTGAACCATGTTTTAAATGACACTGATTCTTTAACCCAGTCAAAGATTAAAACTAAGTGGAGTTTTAATGAATCTTTAATTAGATTGAAAAGATCGAGAATGGAGTATCACCAGTTTTACTCCAGGCGATAGTTAAATCTTTAATTAGATTTGAACGTGAAATGGTAATTGAATTTACCGATAACACTGTGGTGGTAGGTATGAAGTATTACCAGTTTTACTTCATGGGATGAATAGGTTGGAATTGGGAAATTAAAATAAATGATTACTTCGGTAAGGTTCGCTAATCCCGACTAGTTTGAATTTATTTTCAAAAATAGATTAAAGAATAAATTTTAATGATTTATCTTTGATAAAATTAATGGGAACCTTTCCCTATGAATGTGAAATTTAGAAACTAACTGTCGGTTAGCCAAGCAGAATGGTTTTCTGGATATTGATCTGATGTTGGTTTCGGCCTTCGGGGTTAATATTTGGGGAATTATTCTCTTGATTAATTTACGGTTAGTGACTGATGAATTGGAACGAGGCGTATGTTGTGTTTATGTAACACTTATTTAAAATATACGCGAGTTATTCGGAAAGACCGGGTTTATCCCATTCTGAATAACTGATACGACGATAAGTCGAAAATGAAGACGGTGGTCGAAGACCGGAAGTCTTCACGTCGTTTGGGTAATTACTGATGATCTTGATTGGGCTGTACACCCAAGAAGATGGAAACAGTTAGTGATCGTCCAGACGTACTTGGAGATCGATGGATATGCGGGGTACTAGGTGCCTCCGGTTTCGTTCAGCCCCAGAACGGACTTGTAAATGGACTGTGTGTCTGACATTGGATTTTAGTCCGTGTGATTGATCTCTATTAAATATATATCTGTTTGGCGGCGGAGAATATATTCTCTTGCTTAACGCCCTTCTCTGAGACGTACGAGCTCAGGGGTTATATATTGATGGATATCAATCGCATGGAGTGAATTGCCTGTGTGGCATGCCTAAGTGGCAAATGATCAAGGCTTCTGTTGAAAAGCAAAGTCTTGTGGTTGATGATCGAAGCACGGCCTTTGTGGCGTAGCTTTGTGTAACGTTTACTTCGCGAGTTTCACACCCGGTATGAACCAAAAATGGGAGACGGACCTCAGGGAGGGCATGCGTTTCTTTCTAGTTAGGAGTGGCGTCAGTGCTTGAACTGGCTGACGAGTTTGACTCATGTGGATGTTGCTTATTATTACTTGCTGAAAAGCGAGGCGCCTCGTGATATCGGTTTCGGCCGATGCTTCTGGTCAGCTGACGGGCCAGATTTACGCCCCAAAGGGCGGGGAAACATAGTGTTCAGGCATAATAATCCACATCGGTGGACCGGCCCTGACGATCCATGGGGCAGTTGCGGCTGTTCCTGAGGCTCGGACTAGACAGTCTCGAATCGGTGAGGATCTTGCCCCTAGCCTCGGTTCATACCATAAATGATAACCCAATTTCCAATACGACATTTGCGGTTTTGATTGTATAACCTATATATGGCGACATAGTGGTATGGGGCATTCATGCCGCCTATGATTGATACTTATGATTTGAAGTTGTTTTATGCACTATACACTTATAATAGTATCAAATGATTTCTTTTAAACGTATCAAGCATTCTTGGCTATTATAAGGTAAAAACCCTATCCCCCGGCTTGCGTTGCATTGTGTGATAGGACCTGGGTCTTATAATAGCTTCATTTTTCTTTATTTAGCATTGCGCTGTTTGTTTGATGCACTGGTATTCTTGGGAGGAAACCCGTTCCGTGTTATACGGCGTGGTCCCTTGATTTACCTAACTTTAAAAATAAAGAATTAATAACTGTTTTAGTTCTCACACCAGTCACATGACTGACCTGGAGTTTATTGTTTTAACCTAAACTCTAGGTGCCCCTATTTTGACACGGGCAGCTAGTAGTTTTGGTTTTGCAGATTTATATTCACAGGATCCTGGTTTACAGCTGGAACGATATCCGGAAAGCTTTGTATCCGTATATCTCTTCTAGTTGTGTATTGTATTATTTTCCGCTGCTATGTATTTAAATGTAATTTAAATCTCTGATAATTCTGTGTAATATTCATTTATACTCTGTATATTCTTGTAATCTGATGCATTGTTGTAATATACAGTGAAATGTTCTTCCGTCTGCGTTTTTCTGTGGCTTGTTCTCGAACTATCCGCTCTTTCCTTTACGGGGAAGTTACGGGTCTTTACAGTTGGTATCAGTGCTTTGGTTTACAAAGCAGAGAACAAGGCACATTAGAACCGTACGAAAGAATTCATTAGATATTGGATTAGTAATATCCAATTAGAATGACTCGTTAGAGATGGGATCTGTAGTTTCCTAGAACGAGTGTCAGGAGTAAATTTTCAAAGTGAAAACAAGTTGGGTTTGAAAATTTAAATCAACTATTCGTATTTGATTATTTATTTGTATTGATTTTGGACAATTCAGTATATAAAGAATTTGCATATACGCCTTGCAAACGTATATTCAAAGTTTTAATATACTGGATAGATATGGAATCACATTCTAGTCGCCCGGAGATGATATTGATGATAGCGATCGCATCATCAACATTTATGTTCGAGTTTCGAAGGTGTGATTTTCTATATATTTCCATTAGACTGGTGTGAGAACCAAAACTAATATAGCTAGAATACATTGTTGTGATTTGGCATCAAAACATGATTTTCTTTATATATATCAAAGTTATGAATTTGAAACTCTAATTCACTAATTGATTGATGTTTGATAATTTTGAACCATTATGCCTAATTTGATCAAATATTGAATTGTATTGAAATTTGGTCGCATTTGCTTGCATATACATACTTACATTGAACAGGTCATAGCAAGGAGGCTAGAGCAGAGAATAAAATTTGTTTGCCCGACAAATAGGTACATGTTTACTACATAATTTACTGTTTTGTTTGGGTGATGATGATTTTATGAGTCTATTGGCTAGCCGCTTGGCTTTTTCTTTTTCTTTTTGAGATTAGAAGGACCGGGGAAGCTATTTGAAATTCCCCGATGCTCCCATTGCAGGGGAGGTTATGGCGAAATTTTTCGAAAATTTAGGGTGTTAGCCAAATTTTTGAAATTTTGAAAATTCTCAGAAACTGAAAAGTTGGAGAATGGAAGCTAGATCGAACGTAGAGTTGATTAATCAAACCACTTTCGACTTTGTTCCTTTTCGGGGACGAAAAGTTTTAAGTGGGGGAGATTGTAATAACCCGGAAAATCTGGGCCAGTTTAAAATTTTTATTTTGGCAATTATAGCGAATTTTGAATATTTAAAATGAATTATTTTAAATAATATCGACGAGAAATTTATTTTGAATAAAATTCGATGTATATATTATATACATCGTCGTTAGAATATAAATATTCATATATAATTATAAATAGAATTGAAAATGGCGCGGTAGTTCGATAATTTGATTTCAAACTTCAATTGAATGTACCGGGTGCAAAACAATCCGGATTTTAGTGAAACCAAAAACATTAGGATCTAATTGTGAATATCTTTCCAACGAATCCGAAAATTTGAGATTTCATAGCGGGAATCAAAAGATATGTCCAGTTGAAAATTCTGAATAGACGCTATGGAATTCAGGCCCTTAAAAATGGGAATTTTGCAAATGACCTCGGATTTCGACGAAACTAGTTTTGTTGGATCCGCAGTGTCAAGTTATTGCTAGATTCCAAATTTCATAATTTTTCGAATCAATATGTGAGCGTGGCAAAGGAAAACGCGTTTGACCAGTTTCAGTTGATTTTAATCGACTGGAAAATGGTCATTTTTCCAACGGTCTCAGAATTCGGCGAAACTAGTTTTGTTAGGACCGTATCGTCAATACGAAGCTAGAAAATATCTTTCGAGAATTTTTCGAGTTAGTATGTGGCCCCGGTAAATTGAAATACGCGTTCAAATTCTATATATAGAGTTATATGTTGATTTTGATGGGAACTTATTCAAACGATCAAATCAGCTTACGATACATATCCCATTGTGTCCGGAATGGGGGTAATTAGCTAGGGACGGCAGTCGTTGGGTCTCGTTTCGAGTTCGAATTAAAAGTCAACTTTTTTATGGAGAAAATAATATTAAATTATTATATAAATTTATATAAAACTCCCTCCAACCCTCACCCCTCCTTCTCTCCTTCAGTCAACGCCCAAATTTCAGAATAAAGAAAAAAAAAACGCGCCTCGATCTCTCCCATCATCGCCGACAGGAGGCGCGCCCCCACCAGTACCGGCGTCGCTCCCCTCCCCTCTACCTCCTCCTTCGATCGCTCCTCCCTCTCCTCTTAACCCAAGCCCTAATACCCGAAACCATCACCAAATCCGTCGACTACAACAATTCGCGACCATCGCTGGCAACCTGACCACCCCCCCCCCCAACGTTACAACAGCCCCACGCCATCCTCCCCGACCGCCACCTCCGTTGTAGGCACCCCCTCCTCTGTAAAGACCAAAAGAAGTGAGTTTTCTTTATATTTGCATTTATTTTAAATCCGGTTTTATTTTATTTGACTGATAACGAAAACAGGATCTTTGTTTTAGTAAAAATATCATCTTTGTTTTAGTAAAAATATCATCTTTGTTTTGGTAAAAATATGATTCCTATATATGAAATAGCGATAAAAAGGTGGGATTTTTATAGCGATAAAAAGGTGGGACTTTATAGATAATAAGGTTGGATTTTTATAGATAAAAAGGATAGATTTTTTTTTTTTTTTTTTAGAAGAAAAAATATGGTCTTGCTTTGTTTAAAAATACGATCTTGCTTTGTTTAAAAAAAAATATATGATCTTTGATTTGAAAAGGATGAGATGTTTATGATTAGAAAAGATATGATCTTTGTTAAAGAAAAGATACGAATTTTGTTTATGTAAAGATAGGATTTTTAAATAAGGATTTTTTTTATATGCATGTAGGGAGAATAAAATTTTGATTTTTATATATTGAACATCGAAGTAAAAATATGATTTTTATATATTGAACATCGAAGTAAAAATATGATTTTTATATATTGAACATCGAAGTAAAAATATGATTTTTATATATTGAACATCGAAGTAAAAATATGATTTTTATATATTGAACATCGAAGTAAAAATATGATTTTTATATATTGAACATCGAAGTAAAAATATGATTTTTATATATTGAACATCGAAGTAAAAATATGATTTTTATATATTGAACATCGAAGTAAAAATATGATTTTTATATATTGAACATCGAAGTAAAAATATGATTTTTATATATTGAACATCGAAGTAAAAATATGATTTTTATATATTGAACATCGAAGTAAAAATATGATTTTTATATATTGAACATCGAAATAAAAATATGATTTTTATATATTGAATAGCGAAGTAAAAATTCGATTTTTACATAGGTAGTGAAAGCGGGCAACGAAGGTGACAAAAATGCGATAAAGATGAAGATTTCTATCAAAGAAGAGTCAAGATGATTGGATAGCTTTCGGTGAGAATTTCTCACCTTTCAATTTCTTTTTCTAGTTATATATATACTAGGATGCAGACGGTGCTTAGTAGCACCCGACACAATCGTCCACAGACCATGGACTTGTTTGTTTGATTGCAAATTAGTTAGACTATTTGGTTTGGTTTGAATGGTTTGGTGAAATGAGTTGATTTGATTGATGTGTGAATGGCGTGGGCCTTCACTAGACCAGGGATAAGGCTAGGCCTCGTCCCGTTTTTAGTATCGTGCCGTTATGCCGCCGAAATTTTCTAAAATATGTTAGAAAATAAAAATATCATTTTATTGAATAAATGAACTGAATAGAATATTTTCATAGGTTGAATAAAATGTTTTATCGTTAAGAATATAATTTTTAACGTGAAAGTGAACAAATAGATATTTATAAACAAATCGGCCGATTTGTTTATATACACTGATTTGACTGACATTGATTGGGACGATAAATTTTACACATCGCCCAACTGCACAAATAAAATCTGTGTTTGATTGTTTGAAACCCCACACGGGTGTTGGGATGAAATTTGAAGTTCACTCATCCTGATTGATTAAATATGTCGATCGATTGATTGACAGGCTGTTATAAGCGTTAGATATCTATATTAAATGCTTATACAGTGTAGTGCACTTTGGTTGATGGTTGATTATCTATCGTTGCTATTATATACATTTGTTGTATGGAATCCATATAATTAACTTTATATGGTAATTGATTGGGCCTCATTCCAATTTGAAAAATAAAGAATAATATAAAATAAAGGTTCATGTGTTGACAGTACTCATCCATTGAGATTGGTCATGTGTTGAACGAAATATTTTAGTAATAAAATTTACATCTTTATCAATATAAAATAAAGGTTCATGTGTTGACAGTACTCATCCATTGAGATTGGTCATGTGTTGAACGAAATATTTTAGTAATAAAATTTACATCTTTATCAATATAAAATAAAGGTTCATGTGTTGACAGTACTCATCCATTGAGATTGGTCATGTGTTGAACGAAATATTTTGATAATAACAACTATTTTGAAAAAGAAATATTTGAAATAGAATATTTGAAAATAGAAATTCATGAAGCCGTGTTGATTAGATTGACGCCATTTTGACGTGAACGATATTTATATCGATTTGAATTGAAAACGATTTCGAAATGAAATGAATTGAAAACGATTTCGAAATGAAATGAATTGAAAACGATTTCGAAATGAAATGAATTGAAAACGATTTCGAAATGAATTGAATTGAAAACGATTTCGAAATGAATTGAATTGAAAACGATTTCGAAATGAAATGAATTGAAAACGATTTCGAAATGAAATGAATTGAAAACGATTTCGAAATGAAATGAATTGAAAACGATTTCGAAATGAAATGAATTGAAAACGATTTCGAAATGAAATGAATTGAAAACGATTTCGAAATGAATTGAATTGAAAACGATTTCGAAATGAATCGAATTGAAAACGATTTCGAAATGAATCGAATTGAAAACGATTTCGAAATGAATCGAATTGAAAATGATTTGAAAACGATTTCGAAATGAATTGAATTGAAAACGAATTCAAATTGAATTGAAATGAATTCAAATTGAATTGAAATTTGAATTGAATAGAAATGAATTTTAAAACGAATTTATAAAGAAGAATTCAATTTTGATTTGAATTGAAAGGGAAGTTGAAATTGCTTTTGAAACGAATTTAAAACTATTTATATAATTCGTTTTAAATAGAAATCGACGAAATATATATTATATATATATAATATAATGGCCTGAATAGAACGCGCCGCGCCGCGGTAGTTCGTGAATTTCGACCATTTATTTCAAACGAACATTACGGGAGATCCGACCGTCGGATTCTCCTAAAACCGGAACCGTTGGGTTCGTATCGAAAAGAGATTTCTAGCGAATGTTAGAAATTTGAAATCTAACGGTTGGATTTGGAGATACGTCCAAATCAAATTCGAAAAAGGTCGCTGTAAGTGCAGTTCGATGGCCGTTGATGGAAATCGACTGTACGGGCCTTGATAAAATTATTAAAAATAGTAATAATTTGTGTAAAATCATAAGAAATGATTTTGGGGAAAATTGGGATGAAAAACTCCATATTTGAAAAGATAAAAATAGATTTTTATCAAAGTAAACTAGTTTTGAACTAGAATTATAATTCTATTTATTTTTAAATAAATAAATTGAATTCGAAAGGGTTTTAAAAACAACCAGAATTTCCAATGATTGCATTGGAGTGGAATTGAATCGAAATTGTCTTCGGAATATTTCGATGTTGGAATTCGTGATTATACAGATGTTGTTATGGAAATATGAAAGATATATATTTATATCGTTATTTCCAATACGACATTTGTTAATCGTAGAATTTGATATTGAATATAAGCCGATATATTTTCTATTCCGAGCCTTATATTGAATATCAAATGTGATTTGGGTTTGTCGTGAATGGTGTCTTCACTAACACTGTTCTTGAACCCAGTTGAGAAAAGATTAAATCTTTTTATTTAGATTTAATGAAGTGTACCAATTAAATAATATTTAATTGGAATTGAATTGATATTGATTTTTGGGTTTATCGTGGACAGTGTTTTAAATAACACTTGTTCTTTAACCCGATTATTAATGGAATGTGACTTTGGGTTTATCGTGAACCATGTTTTAAATGACACTGATTCTTTAACCCAGTCAAAGATTAAAACTAAGTGGAGTTTTAATGAATCTTTAATTTGATTGAAAAGATCGAGAATGGAGTATCACCAGTTTTACTCCAGGCGATAGTTAAATCTTTAATTAGATTTGAACGTGAAATGGTAATTGAATTTACCAATAACACTGTGGTGTTAGATATGAAGTATTACCAGTTTTACTTCATGGGATGAATAGGTTGGAATTGGGAAATTAAAATAAATGATTACTTCGGTAAGGTTCGCTAATCCCGACTAGTTTGAATTGATATTCAAAAACAGATTAAAGAATAAATTTTAATGATTTATCTTTGATAAAATTAATGGGAACCTTTCCCTATGAATGTGAAATTTAGAAACTAATTGTCGGTTAGCCAAGCAGAATGGTTTTCTGGATATTGATCTGATGTTGGTTTCGGCCTTCGGGGTTAATATTTGGGGAATTATTCTCTTGATTAATTTACGGTTAGTGACTGATGAATTGGAATGAGGCGTATGTTGTGTTTATGTAACACTTATTTAAAATATACGCGAGTTATTCGGAAAGACCGGGTTTATCCCATTCTGAATAACTGATACGACGATAAGTCGAAAATGAAGACGGTGGTCGAAGATCGGAAGTCTTCACGTCGTTTGGGTAATTACTGATGATCTTGATTGGGCTGTACACCCAAGAAGATGGAAACAGTTAGTGATCATCCAGACGTACTTGGAGATCGATGGATATGCGGGGTACTAGGTGCCTCCGGTTTCGTTCAGCCCCAGAACGGACTTGTAAATGGACTGTGTGTCTGACATTGGATTTTAGTCCGTGTGATTGATCTCTATTAAATATATATCTGTTTGGCGGCGGAGAATTTATTCTCTTGCTTAACGCCCTTCTCTGAGACGTACGAGCTCAGGGGTTATATATTGATGGATATCAATCGCATGGAGTGAATTGCCTGTGTGGCATGCCTAAGTGGCAAATGATCAAGGCTTCTGTTGAAAAGCAAAGTCTTGTGGTTGATGATCGAAGCACGACCTTTGTGGCGTAGCTTTGTGTAATGTTTACTTCGCGAGTTTCACACCCGGTATGAACCAAAAACGGGAGACGGACCTCAGGGAGGGCATGCGTTTCTTTCTAGTTAGGAGTGGCGTCAGTGCTTGAACTGGATGACGAGTTTGACTCATGTGGATGTTGCTTATTACTACTTGCTGAAAAGCGAGGCGCCTCGTGATATCGGTTTCGGCCGATGCTTCTGGTCGGCTGACGGGCCAGATTTACGCCCCAAAGGGCGGGGAAACGTAGTGTTCAGGCATAATAATCCACATCGGTGGACCGGCCCTGACGATCCATGGGGCAGTTGCGGCTGTTCCTGAGGCTCGGACTAGACAGTCTCGAATCGGTGAGGATCTTGCCCCTAGCCTCGGTTCATACCATAAATGATAACCCAATTTCCAATACGACATTTGCGGTTTTGATTGTATAACCTATATATGGCGACATAGTGGTATGGGGCATTCATGCCGCCTATGATTGATACTTATGATTTGAAGTTGTTTTATGCACTATACACTTATAATAGTATCAAATGATTTCTTTTAAACATATCAAGCATTCTTGGCTATTATAAGGTAAAAACCCTATCCCCCGGCTTGCGTTGCATTGTGTGATAGGACCTGGGTCTTATAATAGCTTCATTTTTCTTTATTTAGCATTGCGCTGTTTGTTTTATGCACTGGTATTCTTGGGAGGATACCCGTTCCGTGTTATACGGCGTGGTCCCTTGATTTACCTAACTTTAAAAATAAAGAATTAATAACTGTTTTAGTTCTCACACCAGTCACATGACTGACCTGGAGTTTATTGTTTTAACCTAAACTCTGAGTGCCCCTATTTTGACACGGGCAGCTAGTAGTTTTGGTTTTGCAGATTTATATTCACAGGATCCTGGTTTACAGCTGGAACGATATCCGGAAAGCTTTGTATCCGTATATCTCTTCTAGTTGTGTATTGTATTATTTTCCGCTGCTATGTATTTAAATGTAATTTAAATCTCTGATATTTCTGTGTAATATTCATTTATACTCTGTATATTCTTGTAATCTGATGCATTGTTGTAATATACAGTGAAATGTTCTTCCGTCTGCGTTTTTCTGTGGCTTGTTCTCGAACTATCCGCTCTTTCCTTTACGGGGAAGTTACGGGTCTTTACAGCTATAAATAGAGCAGTAGGGCCTAGCCTCTAACTGTTATTTTCTGAGAGGACGCCAAAGCTCTGCCATTTCTTTTCTCCTCCAAAATCTTCTGAATTACGAGATATTAGTCTAGGACTTTAGATTTGGAAATGAAAATTATGGATCTAAGTTGTAGCTGCTTAGATTTCTCTTCTGTACGAGGTAAGTTTAGTGAATCTAGTTCTATTCCTTTCATTCTTTTAAAATTAGATTTGTAAATCCATGATTATTACAGTAGTAAATTCAATTAGGGAGACCAAGGATGACAAATGTGAATCAGATTCAGAAATTGGAGAGCATTCAGGTAAATGGATTTAAATTCTGTTTTTGGATAATGGTATATTATATTGTTTGATTTCTGTAAGAATTTAAAATATGTTCTTCTACTTCCCCCCTTCTGCGTCGGAATATCTATTTTATGTTGAATTTTAGTTATACGCAAAATATACACGAATTTGAATCATTGGCATATACAATTGAATTATGCGCTTAATCTATGTGACTGATTATAATCCCTTTTGTTTATGCTTGTTGGAAAATATAATTTAATTGAACTTACGAACAAAATAGGGAAATTTGACGATTTGAGGCTTAATGAATGTATAATGCCAAAAATTGTTGAAAGTAATCAAATTCGACATTATTAAGATTATGCATAGTAAAATTTGTGGTTAAATAGTAAATCCGACAATTTCCACATATATCTATAAATTAAAAAGTTAGGAGTAACTTGTGTTGATTGGTTAGAAAAAGAAATATATTTGCATAGTTTGATAATTAAAGGAAAATATGAAACATGGTTGCAAATATGAAAATAAGAAAAGGTGGGGATTAGTTCAAAATAGAGAATTAACCATATTGCACAATAATTAAAAGACCCATATATAAGATAAAGATGCGTCTTGAAATCATAAATTCTATTATAGTAATTACTTGAAACTATGGAAATTGATTTTATACAATAACTAATCAATTGAGAATAAAACTAACTTTCGAAAGGGTAATTATAAAGATTGAAAAAGAGAAGGTAACATAGCATAATGAGGTTATGTATAGAAAGGAGCTCATTGTAAATGTATGATTGAAATATGATAAGCATAGTTCAGTGACAATGATTGTAAGAAAGATTGTAATATAAAGGTTATGAAACAGAATATTACAGAAAATCTAACTGTAATACATATTTGCACAAATATGATAATCAAGACATTATAATAAACAAACATAATTTATTTGCAAATATGAAATTGATAGAAAGTGGTTGAAATGGCAGTATATGACATATTGATTTATAGTGTGCGGCTAAATCGTGGGCTTAAGACAAAAATTGTATGGTAAATAATAAAGTTGCTGAATGAAAGAAATAATATTCAGATTAAATGGATTAATGAATATTATAAGTCAACGAAAAGAAAAGAAAAGTAAGTGTAAAGCATAATGATAAATTAGACATAGAGTCTAATTAATATAACGAAATGCGTTTGGTCCAGTCCGTAAGGGTGAAGAGCCCATTGGGACTGAAAGGAAGTGCATGACTTCTACGGGACACGAGGATACTCCGTGATGGTCCTTTATGATAGAGAACTAGTATGGCGACATAGTAGGATGGGGTACTATGCCGTCTATGATTGATACATTATGATTGAAATGTTTTTGAAACATATATACACTAACAATAATATCAAATCCGTTTTATCGTACCAAGCATTTTTGACCATTATAAGGTAAAACTCTATCCTCCGGTTTGTGTTGCATTGTGTGATGGGACTTGAGTCTTATAATGGTTTCATTTTTCCTAAAAAGCATTGCGTTGTTTAACGATTTGCTTTAATTTATGCACCGGCAATCCATTGGAATAAAACCCGTTCCGCGTTAGCGGCGTGGTCCTTGGATTTGCCTTATTGCTATTAGTTAAATTAGTTAAGAATTCTCACACCAGCCCCATGACTGACCCGTTGTTTGTTTCCACCTTTGCAAACTCGGGTGCCCTCTTTTCCACACGGGCAGTCGAGTAGCTTTTTGCAGATATTTATCTTTTGAGCAGGATTCCGGATCGAAGCCCAAAGCTGTGTCCAGAGCTAGTAGTCTTCCACTGTTTATTATATAAAATTTATTGAAATTTATCTTCCGCTATAATTTTATTCAATATACTCTGATATGTTCTGTACTCTAATGTAACATTATTGTAATGTTTATAAAAGTCTTCTGTTATTGTTCTGATGTTGTTGTATTCCCAGAGTTAACGTATTCGGATTTTGAACGGTCTTAGTCGATCTAACGATCGATTAGGTCCGGGCAAACTCGGGCCATTACAGTTGGTATCAGAGCTTTGGTTAGCTCAAAATCTTTGGGTAACAACTAATTATAACATAATAGTAGATTCATCAGAGGTTGGATTAGTAACATCCAATAAGAATACTCATTAGAGATAGGATCAGCAGTATCCTAGAATGAGAAAACTCATTAGAGATGGGGTTAGTAATGCCCTAAAATGAGTTGAGAGTGCCCAGTTTATAATTAACGTATTTTTGATTATATATAATCCGATCTTTGGAAATATGATTTTTGAATATATAAAAGTCATATATTTTAAAAGTTATTCAACAAATAAAATGTAATAACCCGGAAAATCTGGGCCAGTTTAAAATTTTTATTTTGGCAATTTTAGCGAATTTTGAATATTTAAAATAGATTATTTTAAATAATATGAACGAGAAATTTATTTTGAATATAATTCGAGCGTATATATTATATACGTCGTCGTTAGAATATAAATATTTATATATAATTATAAATAGAATTGAAAATGGCGCGGTAGTTCGATAATTCGATTTCAAACTTCAATTGAATGTACCGGGTGCAAAACAATACGGATTTTAGTGAAACCAAAAACATTAGGATCTGATTGATAATATCTTTCTAACGGATGTAAGAAACTGAGATTTCACTTTAAAAATTTAGAGATATGTCCAGTTGAAAATTCTGAATAGTCGCTATGGAATTCAGGCCCTTAAAAATGGACATTTTGCAAATGACCTCGGATTTCGACGAAACCAGTTTTGTTGGGTCCGTGATGTCGAATTATTGCTAGGTTTCAAATTTCATAATTTTCTGAATCAATATGTGAGCGTGGCAAAGGAAAACGCGTTTTGACCATTTCAGTTGATTTTAATCGACTGGAAATTGGCCATTTTTCTAACGGTCTCAGAATTCGAGGAAACTAGTTTTGTTAGGACCGTATCGTCAATACGAAGCTAGAAAATATTTTTCTGGAATTTTTAAAGTTAGTATGTGACCCCGGTAATTTGAAATGTACGTTTAAAATTCAATATAGTGATTTAAATGTAAATTTAACGAAAACTGATTGTAACAGCCGAATCAGCTTACGAGGCATATCCCATTGTGTTCGGAATGGGGGTGAAACGCTATGGACGACAGTCGGTGGGCCTCGTTTCGAAGTCGAATAAAAAGTCAACTCTAAAGAGAAAATAAATTAAAATAAAATTAAATATTAATAACTTTTTTTCATTTAAACCCCCCCCCCTTTCGTTTCATTTCAAAACGAATCAGAGAAAAAAATAAAAATAAAAAAATAACCTACGCCCTAAATCGCCCGTCGCCCCCTAACCAGTCGTCGCGCCCCTCCGACGAACTTTCCCCCATCTCAGGCGAACGTTGGCGAACCCCTCCTTCCCTCAGCATCTCGACCGTCGTTTCCCTCCCCGCCTGAAGATCGACAGACCTCGAAACCCGAACCCGAGCAAATCCTAGCGCCGCCAGCTCCAACGCAACCACCACGCCCTGGACCACCGTAGACCGCCACCGCTGGAAGCCCAGAGCACCGCTCCGACGAAGGAACCCCCCCCGTTCACTGTAAGTTCTTTTTATTTATTTATTATTATTTATTTTTATTAAAACTGATTTATACTGATTTTTTATTTAAGTTTAAAACTGATTTATTTATTTATTTTTAAAAACTGTTTATTTATTTATTTTTAAAAACTGAATTTTATTTACTTGAAAAACTGATTTTTTTTAAGTTTAAAAAAAAAAACTGATTTGATAAAGCGAGGATAGAGAAAAATATGAAATTCTATAATAAAATTGTTTAGAAAAATATAAATGTACTTTGTTTTGAAAATTTTGAATAGTTTTAAAATATAAAGACAAGATTTTAAATATAGTAAAGGTTGAATTTTTAAAGTATTAAAAATATAGTCTTTACTATATAGCGATTATAAAAATATGCTTTATATATTTTTAAAGTAGTAAAAATATAATCTTTTACATTGTAGAAAGATAAAGGTATAATTTTTATATTTTTAAAATAATAAAAATATGATCTTTACTATATAGAAGTAGTGAAAATGTGATTTTCATATTTTTAAAGAGTTAAAAATATAATTTTTACATGATAGAATATTAAAAATATCACCTTTATATGTGGAGAAAAATAAAAATGAGATTTTTATAAAGATGAAATCTTTAAATTTAAAAAGGCGAAATCTTTATATAGAAAATAGCGTGATAGAAATATAATTTCTATCTATATAACATAGTAGTAAAAATTCGATTTTTATATTGAATAGCAAAGTAAAACTTCGATTTTTATATTGAATAGCGAAGTAAAAATTCGATTTTTACATATGTAGTGGCTACGACAACGAAGCTGACAAAAAGGGCGAGAACGACGAAGATCTCTACAATAGGAGTGTCGTGAAGTTGGATAGCTTTAAGTGAGAACTTCTCACCTTTCAATTTAATTTTTCTAGTTATATATATACTAGGATGCAGACGGTGCTTAGTAGCACCCGACACAATCGTCCACAGACCATGGACTTGTTTGTTTGACTGTTTGGTGATTGATTGCGATATTGGTTTGAATGTGGTTTGTGGTGTGAAAAATCGAATCGATAAATTGATTAGGATTAGACGTGCGCCGTTATAAGGCGAAGGAGTAAGGCTAGGTTAGACCCTTACTCCAAATTTTGTGGTTTGCATAACGAAAGTGAATTTGATTGATGTGTGAATGGCGTGGGCCTTCACTAGACCGGGGATAAGGCTGGGCCTTGTCCCGTTTCTAGTATCGTGCCGTTATGCCGCCGAAATTTTCTAAAATATCTTAGAAAAATAAAAATATCATTTTATTTAAAGAATGAACTGAATAGATATTCATATGTTAAAATAAAATGTTTTATCGTTAAAAATATAATTTTTAACGTGAAGTGAATAAAATAAAATATTCATTTACAAACCGGACGGTTTGTTTATGTACACTGATTTGACTGACATTGATTGGGACGATAAATTTTACACGTCGCCCAGCTGCACGAATAAAATCTGTGTTTGATTGTTTGAAACCCTACACGGGTGTTGGGATGAAATTTAAAGTTCACTCATCCTAACTGATTAAATATGTCGATCGATTGATTGACAGGCTGTTATAAGCGTTGGATATCTATATTTGATGCTTATACAGTGTAGTGCACTTTGGTTGATGGTTGATTATTTTTCAATGCTATTATATACATGTGATGTATGAAAATCCATATAATCAACATTATATGGTAATTGATTGGGCCTCATTCCAATTTGAAAAATAAAGAATATATAAAATGAGGTTCATGTGTTGACTATACTCATCCGTTGATATTAGTCATGTGTTGAACGAATTATTTTTATAATAAAATTTACATCTTTATCAATATAAAATAAGGTTCATGTGTTGACTATACTCATCCGTTGATATTAGTCATGTGTTGAACGAATTATTTTTATAATAAAATTTACATCTTTATCAATATAAAATAAGGTTCATGTGTTGACTGTACTCATCCGTTGAGATTAGTCATGTGTTGAACGAAATATTTTAACCAAAAATAGTCACACATGGACGGTACTCATTCGTTGAGATTAGTCGTGTGTTGACAAAAAGAAATATTTGAAACAGAATATATAAAGCCGTGTTGAATAGTGATGCGCCATTTTGACGCGAACGATATTTATATCGATTTTAACGATTTCGAAATGAATTGAATATTTAACGATTTCGAAATGAATTGAATATATAACGATTTCGAAATGAATTGAATATATAACGATTTCGAAATGAATTGAATATATAACGATTTCGAAATGAATTGAATATATAACGATTTCGATTTGAATTGAATATAAAACGATTTCGAATTTGAATCGAATAGAAAACCAATTTGATTTCAAATTGAATATATAATGAACTTGATTCAAATAGAAACCGAAACGAATTTAATTTGAATAGAAAATGAATTTGAATCGAATAGAAAACCAATTTGAATTGAATTGAATTGAATTGAATTGAAAAACGAATTCGAATTGAATTTAAAATGAAGTGAAATGAATTCAAATTGAATTGAAATTTAAATTGAATAGAAATGAATTTTAAAACGAATTTATAAAGAAGAATTAAATTTTGATTTGAATTGAAATGGAAGTTGAATTTGCTTTTGAAACGAATTCAAAACTATATATATAACTCGTTTTAAAATAGGAATCGACGAAATATATATTATATATATTATATATATAATATAATGGCCTGAATAGAAGGCGCCGCGCCGCGGCAGTTCGTAAATTTCGACCATTTATTTCAAACGGACATTACGGGAGATCCGACCGTCGGATTCTCCTAAAACCGGAACCGTTGGGTTCGTATCGAAAAGAGCTTTCTAACGAATATTAGAAATTTGAAATCTAACGGTTGGATTTGGAGATACGTCCAAATCAAATTCGAAAAAGGTCGCTATAAGTGCAGTTCGATGGCCATTGTTGGAAATCGACTGTACGGGCCTTGATAAAATTATTAAAAATAGTAATAATTAGTGTAAAATCATAAGAAATGATTTGGGAAAATTTAGGATGAAAAACTCCATATTTGAAAGGATAAAAATAGATTTTTATCGAAATGAACTAGTTTCGAACTAAATTTAAAACCCAATTATTTTTAAATAAATGAATTAGATTTAAAAAGGGGTTTTAAATAATCGAGTTTCTAATATATTTGATTAAATTTGAAATGGGTTTATCGTGAACAGTGTTTTAAATAACACTAGTTCTTTAACCCGATAACAAATAGAATGTGATTTGGGTTTGTCGTGAACTGTGTTTTAAATAACACCTAGTTCTTTAACCCAGTAAAAGGAGTTTTATTGAATCTGCAATTAGATTGAAATTCGAATTGATAATCTAAATTACCAAATTTAGAAAATGAACGAGAATGGAGTATCGCCAGTTTTGCTCCAAAGCGATAGTTAAATCTTTAATTAGATTTGAACGTGAAATGGTAATTAATTTTACCGATAACACCACGGTGTTAGATATGGAGTATTACCAGTTTTGCTTCATGGGATGAATAGGTTGGGATTGGGAAATAAAATAAATAATTACTTCGTTACGGTTCGCTAATCTCGACTAGTTGGGAAAACCATAATTTGGTTTTAAATTACATCCAAAGGAAGATTACAGGATAAGTTTTAAAGAATTTATCTTGGATATAATTAATGGGAACTTTTCCCTAAGAATGTGGAATTTAGAAACTAGCTGTAGGTTGGCTAAGAAGAATGATTTCCTGGGTATTGATCTGATGTTGGTTTCGGCCTTCGGGGTTAATGTTTGGGAAATTGTTCTCTTGCTAATCTGCGGTTAGTGACTAATGAATTGGAATGAGGCGTATGTTGTGTTTGTGTAACATTTGTTTTTAATATACGCGGGTTGTTCGGAAAGTCCGGGTTTACACCCATTCTGAATAACCGATTCGACGATAAGTCGAAGATGAAGACGGTGGTTGAAGACCGGAAGTCTTCACATCGTAGGGATAATTACTGACGATCCTGATTGGGCTGTACACCCAAGAGGATGGAAATAGTTGGTGGTTGTCCAGACGTACTTGGAGATGGATGGATATGCGAGGAAAGTGCCTCCGGTTTCGTTCAGACCCAGAACGGACTTGTAAATGGATTGTGTGTCTGACATTGGATTTTATTCTGTGTTGATTGATTTCTATTAAATATATATCTGTTTGGCGGCGGAGAATTTATTCTCTTGCTTAACGCCCTTCTCTGAGACGTACGAGCTTAGAGGTTATATATCGATAGATATCAATCGCATGGCATGAATTGCCTGTGTGGCATGCTGAGTTGCATGGATCAAGGCTTCTGTTGAAAAGCAAAGTCTTGTGGTTGATGATCAAAGCACGGCCTTCGTGGCGTAGCTTTGTGTATAGCGTGAATTCGCGAGCCTCACACCTCGGTATGAGTTAAAAACGGGATACGGACCGCTGGGAGAGCACGACGTTTCTTTCTAGCTTTGGTGGTGTCAGTGACTTACCAGCCCTGACATTTATATACTTTTCACCTTTGTGGTAGTTGGATGAGGCGCCTCGATTATAGGTCTGTAAGGACCGGGAAACGCGTGTTCAGGCATAATTAATCCTCTAACGTAAGTGAGGACCGGCCCAGCCGCATCCAGGGGTTACCCAGTGTGCGTAATCCTGAGATATTTGCTAGAGTGTCTCGAACGCGGAGAGGAGCTTGCCCCTTGCCTCGACTCATGACGGAAATCCAATTTCCAATACGTGTATTGCGGCTTTAATTGTAGAACTAGTATGGTGACATGATATATGGTACCCATGCCGTCTATGATTTATATTTATGATTGAAACTGTTTTGACACTATACACTTATTATAGTATCAAATGATTTGTTTTAAACGTACCAAGCATGTTTGGCTATTATAAGGGAAAACCCTATCCCCCGGCTTGCGTTGCATTGTATGATAGGACATGGGTCTTATAATAGCTTCATTTTTCGAAAAGCATTGCGTTGTTTATGGATATGCACTGGTATTCTTGGGAGGAAACCCGTTCCGTGTTATGCGGCGTGGTCCCTTGAATTACTTTCTTTTAAAATAAAGTTTTTAAATAACTGTTTTAGTTCTCACACCAGTCACATGACTGACCTGGAGTTTATTGTTTTAACCTAAACTCTGGGTGCCCCTATTTTCCGCACGGGCAGCTAGTAGTTTTGGTTTTGCAGATTTATATTCACAGGATCCTGGTTTACAGCTGGAATGATATCCGGAAAGCTCTGTATCCGTATATCACCTTCAGTTGTGCTTTGTATTATTTTCCGCTGCTTTGTAATCTATTGTAATCTCTGATATTTCTGTGTAATATTTATTCATTTATACTCTGTATATCCTTGTAATCTGATGCATTGTTGTAATATACAATGAAATGTTCTTCTGTTTGTGTTCTGGTTTGTCCTGTTCTCAACAGTCAGAGGTTTCGAACGGTCTAGATCGGTTTAACGACTGATTCAGATTGAGCGAAATTCCAGGCCGTCACATTTGGTATCAGAGCTTTGGTTTACAGAGCTCGAGAACAAGACACATTAGAACCATACGAAAGAATTCATCAGATATTGGATTAGTAATATCCAATTAGAATGACTCGTTAGAGATAGGATCAATAGTATCCTAGAACGAGTGTGAAGAGTATATTTTTCAAATGAAAACAATTTTGTTTTGAAAATTTAAATCATTCTATACGTATTTGAATATTTATTTATTTTGAATGTGGACAATCTAGTATATAAAGGTTTTGCATATACGCGTCATGAACGTATATTCGAAGTTTTAATATATTAGATAGATATAGAGTCACACTCTAGGCACCCGGACATGGTCCTGATGATGAAGTATACCATCACCAGTATTTATTTTCGAGTGACGAAGGCGTGATTTTCTATATATTTCCATTAGGCTGGTGTGAGAACCAAAACTTATATAGTTAGAACACATTGTTGTGAATTGGCATCAAAAACATGATTTTCTTTATATATATCAAAATTATGAATTTGAAACTCTAATTCACTAATTGATTGATGTTTGTGTTGTTTGTTTATTTGTTTGATAATTTTGAACCATTTAGCCTAATTGAACCAAATATTGAATTGTATTGAAATTGGTCACATTTGCTTGCATATACATATACTTACATTGAACAGGTCATAGCAAGGAGGCTAGAGCAGAGAATAAAATTTGTTTGCCCGACAAATAGGTACATGTTTACTACATAATTTCCTGTTTTGTTTGGGTGATGATGATTTTGTGAGCCTATTGGCTAGCCGCTTGGCTTTTTCTTTTTCTTTTTGAGATCTGAAGGACCGGGGAAGCTATTTGAAATTCCCCGATGCTCCCGGTGCAGGGGAGGTTATGGCGAAATTTTTCGAAAATTTAGGGTGTTAGCCAAATTTTTGAAGTTTTGAAAATTCTCAGAAACTGAAAAGTTAGAGAATGGAAGCCAGATCGAGCGTAGAGCTGATTAATCAAACCACTTTCGACTTTGTTCCTTTTCGGGGACGAAAAGTTTTAAGTGGGGGAGATTGTAATAACCCGGAAAATCTGGGCCAGTTTAAAATTTTTATTTTGGCAATTTTAGCGAATTTTGAATATTTAAAATAGATTATTTTAAATAATATGAACGAGAAATTTATTTTGAATATAATTCGAGCGTATATATTATATACGTCGTCGTTAGAATATAAATATTTATATATAATTATAAATAGAATTGAAAATGGCGCGGTAGTTCGATAATTCGATTTCAAACTTCAATTGAATGTACCGGGTGCAAAACAATACGGATTTTAGTGAAACCAAAAACATTAGGATCTGATTGATAATATCTTTCTAACGGATGTAAGAAACTGAGATTTCACTTTAAAAATTTAGAGATATGTCCAGTTGAAAATTCTGAATAGTCGCTATGGAATTCAGGCCCTTAAAAATGGACATTTTGCAAATGACCTCGGATTTCGACGAAACCAGTTTTGTTGGGTCCGTGATGTCGAATTATTGCTAGGTTTCAAATTTCATAATTTTCTGAATCAATATGTGAGCGTGGCAAAGGAAAACGCGTTTTGACCATTTCAGTTGATTTTAATCGACTGGAAATTGGCCATTTTTCTAACGGTCTCAGAATTCGAGGAAACTAGTTTTGTTAGGGCCGTATCGTCAATACGAAGCTAGAAAATATTTTTCTGGAATTTTTAAAGTTAGTATGTGACCCCGGTAATTTGAAATGTACGTTTAAAATTCAATATAGTGATTTAAATGTAAATTTAACGAAAACTGATTGTAACAGCCGAATCAGCTTACGAGGCATATCCCATTGTGTTCGGAATGGGGGTGAAACGCTATGGACGACAGTCGGTGGGCCTCGTTTCGAAGTCGAATAAAAAGTCAACTCTAAAGAGAAAATAAATTAAAATAAAATTAAATATTAATAACTTTTTTTCATTTAAACCCCCCCCCTTTCGTTTCATTTCAAAACGAATCAGAGAAAAAAATAAAAATAAAAAAATAACCTACGCCCTAAATCGCCCGTCGCCCCCTAACCAGTCGTCGCGCCCCTCCGACGAACTTTCCCCCATCTCAGGCGAACGTTGGCGAACCCCTCCTTCCCTCAGCATCTCGACCGTCGTTTCCCTCCCCGCCTGAAGATCGACAGACCTCGAAACCCGAACCCGAGCAAATCCTAGCGCCGCCAGCTCCAACGCAACCACCACGCCCTGGACCACCGTAGACCGCCACCGCTGGAAGCCCAGAGCACCGCTCCGACGAAGGAACCCCCCCCGTTCACTGTAAGTTCTTTTTATTTATTTATTATTATTTATTTTTATTAAAACTGATTTATACTGATTTTTTATTTAAGTTTAAAACTGATTTATTTATTTATTTTTAAAAACTGTTTATTTATTTATTTTTAAAAACTGAATTTTATTTACTTGAAAAACTGATTTTTTTTAAGTTTAAAAAAAAAAACTGATTTGATAAAGCGAGGATAGAGAAAAATATGAAATTCTATAATAAAATTGTTTAGAAAAATATAAATGTACTTTGTTTTGAAAATTTTGAATAGTTTTAAAATATAAAGACAAGATTTTAAATATAGTAAAGGTTGAATTTTTAAAGTATTAAAAATATAGTCTTTACTATATAGCGATTATAAAAATATGCTTTATATATTTTTAAAGTAGTAAAAATATAATCTTTTACATTGTAGAAAGATAAAGGTATAATTTTTATATTTTTAAAATAATAAAAATATGATCTTTACTATATAGAAGTAGTGAAAATGTGATTTTCATATTTTTAAAGAGTTAAAAATATAATTTTTACATGATAGAATATTAAAAATATCACCTTTATATGTGGAGAAAAATAAAAATGAGATTTTTATAAAGATGAAATCTTTAAATTTAAAAAGGCGAAATCTTTATATAGAAAATAGCGTGATAGAAATATAATTTCTATCTATATAACATAGTAGTAAAAATTCGATTTTTATATTGAATAGCAAAGTAAAACTTCGATTTTTATATTGAATAGCGAAGTAAAAATTCGATTTTTACATATGTAGTGGCTACGACAACGAAGCTGACAAAAAGGGCGAGAACGACGAAGATCTCTACAATAGGAGTGTCGTGAAGTTGGATAGCTTTAAGTGAGAACTTCTCACCTTTCAATTTAATTTTTCTAGTTATATATATACTAGGATGCAGACGGTGCTTAGTAGCACCCGACACAATCGTCCACAGACCATGGACTTGTTTGTTTGACTGTTTGGTGATTGATTGCGATATTGGTTTGAATGTGGTTTGTGGTGTGAAAAATCGAATCGATAAATTGATTAGGATTAGACGTGCGCCGTTATAAGGCGAAGGAGTAAGGCTAGGTTAGACCCTTACTCCAAATTTTGTGGTTTGCATAACGAAAGTGAATTTGATTGATGTGTGAATGGCGTGGGCCTTCACTAGACCGGGGATAAGGCTGGGCCTTGTCCCGTTTCTAGTATCGTGCCGTTATGCCGCCGAAATTTTCTAAAATATCTTAGAAAAATAAAAATATCATTTTATTTAAAGAATGAACTGAATATATATTCATATGTTAAAATAAAATGTTTTATCGTTAAAAATATAATTTTTAACGTGAAGTGAATAAAATAAAATATTCATTTACAAACCGGACGGTTTGTTTATGTACACTGATTTGACTGACATTGATTGGGACGATAAATTTTACACGTCGCCCAGCTGCACGAATAAAATCTGTGTTTGATTGTTTGAAACCCTACACGGGTGTTGGGATGAAATTTAAAGTTCACTCATCCTAACTGATTAAATATGTCGATCGATTGATTGACAGGCTGTTATAAGCGTTGGATATCTATATTTGATGCTTATACAGTGTAGTGCACTTTGGTTGATGGTTGATTATTTTTCAATGCTATTATATACATGTGATGTATGAAAATCCATATAATCAACATTATATGGTAATTGATTGGGCCTCATTCCAATTTGAAAAATAAAGAATATATAAAATGAGGTTCATGTGTTGACTATACTCATCCGTTGATATTAGTCATGTGTTGAACGAATTATTTTTATAATAAAATTTACATCTTTATCAATATAAAATAAGGTTCATGTGTTGACTATACTCATCCGTTGATATTAGTCATGTGTTGAACGAATTATTTTTATAATAAAATTTACATCTTTATCAATATAAAATAAGGTTCATGTGTTGACTGTACTCATCCGTTGAGATTAGTCATGTGTTGAACGAAATATTTTAACCAAAAATAGTCACACATGGACGGTACTCATTCGTTGAGATTAGTCGTGTGTTGACAAAAAGAAATATTTGAAACATAATATATAAAGCCGTGTTGAATAGTGATGCGCCATTTTGACGCGAACGATATTTATATCGATTTTAACGATTTCGAAATGAATTGAATATTTAACGATTTCGAAATGAATTGAATATATAACGATTTCGAAATGAATTGAATATATAACGATTTCGAAATGAATTGAATATATAACGATTTCGAAATGAATTGAATATATAACGATTTCGATTTGAATTGAATATAAAACGATTTCGAATTTGAATCGAATAGAAAACCAATTTGATTTCAAATTGAATATATAATGAACTTGATTCAAATAGAAACCGAAACGAATTTAATTTGAATAGAAAATGAATTTGAATCGAATAGAAAACCAATTTGAATTGAATTGAATTGAATTGAATTGAAAAACGAATTCGAATTGAATTTAAAATGAAGTGAAATGAATTCAAATTGAATTGAAATTTAAATTGAATAGAAATGAATTTTAAAACGAATTTATAAAGAAGAATTAAATTTTGATTTGAATTGAAATGGAAGTTGAATTTGCTTTTGAAACGAATTCAAAACTATATATATAACTCGTTTTAAAATAGGAATCGACGAAATATATATTATATATATTATATATATAATATAATGGCCTGAATAGAACGCGCCGCGCCGCGGCAGTTCGTAAATTTCGACCATTTATTTCAAACGGACATTACGGGAGATCCGACCGTCGGATTCTCCTAAAACCGGAACCGTTGGGTTCGTATCGAAAAGAGCTTTCTAACGAATATTAGAAATTTGAAATCTAACGGTTGGATTTGGAGATACGTCCAAATCAAATTCGAAAAAGGTCGCTATAAGTGCAGTTCGATGGCCATTGTTGGAAATCGACTGTACGGGCCTTGATAAAATTATTAAAAATAGTAATAATTAGTGTAAAATCATAAGAAATGATTTGGGAAAATTTAGGATGAAAAACTCCATATTTGAAAGGATAAAAATAGATTTTTATCGAAATGAACTAGTTTCGAACTAAATTTAAAACCCAATTATTTTTAAATAAATGAATTAGATTTAAAAAGGGGTTTTAAATAATCGAGTTTCTAATATATTTGATTAAATTTGAAATGGGTTTATCGTGAACAGTGTTTTAAATAACACTAGTTCTTTAACCCGATAACAAATAGAATGTGATTTGGGTTTGTCGTGAACTGTGTTTTAAATAACACCTAGTTCTTTAACCCAGTAAAAGGAGTTTTATTGAATCTGCAATTAGATTGAAATTCGAATTGATAATCTAAATTACCAAATTTAGAAAATGAACGAGAATGGAGTATCGCCAGTTTTGCTCCAAAGCGATAGTTAAATCTTTAATTAGATTTGAACGTGAAATGGTAATTAATTTTACCGATAACACCACGGTGTTAGATATGGAGTATTACCAGTTTTGCTTCATGGGATGAATAGGTTGGGATTGGGAAATAAAATAAATAATTACTTCGTTACGGTTCGCTAATCTCGACTAGTTGGGAAAACCATAATTTGGTTTTAAATTACATCCAAAGGAAGATTACAGGATAAGTTTTAAAGAATTTATCTTGGATATAATTAATGGGAACTTTTCCCTAAGAATGTGGAATTTAGAAACTAGCTGTAGGTTGGCTAAGAAGAATGATTTCCTGGGTATTGATCTGATGTTGGTTTCGGCCTTCGGGGTTAATGTTTGGGAAATTGTTCTCTTGCTAATCTGCGGTTAGTGACTAATGAATTGGAATGAGGCGTATGTTGTGTTTGTGTAACATTTGTTTTTAATATACGCGGGTTGTTCGGAAAGTCCGGGTTTACACCCATTCTGAATAACCGATTCGACGATAAGTCGAAGATGAAGACGGTGGTTGAAGACCGGAAGTCTTCACATCGTAGGGATAATTACTGACGATCCTGATTGGGCTGTACACCCAAGAGGATGGAAATAGTTGGTGGTTGTCCAGACGTACTTGGAGATGGATGGATATGCGAGGAAAGTGCCTCCGGTTTCGTTCAGACCCAGAACGGACTTGTAAATGGATTGTGTGTCTGACATTGGATTTTATTCTGTGTTGATTGATTTCTATTAAATATATATCTGTTTGGCGGCGGAGAATTTATTCTCTTGCTTAACGCCCTTCTCTGAGACGTACGAGCTTAGAGGTTATATATCGATAGATATCAATCGCATGGCATGAATTGCCTGTGTGGCATGCTGAGTTGCATGGATCAAGGCTTCTGTTGAAAAGCAAAGTCTTGTGGTTGATGATCAAAGCACGGCCTTCGTGGCGTAGCTTTGTGTATAGCGTGAATTCGCGAGCCTCACACCTCGGTATGAGTTAAAAACGGGATACGGACCGCTGGGAGAGCACGACGTTTCTTTCTAGCTTTGGTGGTGTCAGTGACTTACCAGCCCTGACATTTATATACTTTTCACCTTTGTGGTAGTTGGATGAGGCGCCTCGATTATAGGTCTGTAAGGACCGGGAAACGCGTGTTCAGGCATAATTAATCCTCTAACGTAAGTGAGGACCGGCCCAGCCGCATCCAGGGGTTACCCAGTGTGCGTAATCCTGAGATATTTGCTAGAGTGTCTCGAACGCGGAGAGGAGCTTGCCCCTTGCCTCGACTCATGACGGAAATCCAATTTCCAATACGTGTATTGCGGCTTTAATTGTAGAACTAGTATGGCGACATGATATATGGTACCCATGCCGTCTATGATTTATATTTATGATTGAAACTGTTTTGACACTATACACTTATTATAGTATCAAATGATTTGTTTTAAACGTACCAAGCATGTTTGGCTATTATAAGGGAAAACCCTATCCCCCGGCTTGCGTTGCATTGTATGATAGGACATGGGTCTTATAATAGCTTCATTTTTCGAAAAGCATTGCGTTGTTTATGGATATGCACTGGTATTCTTGGGAGGAAACCCGTTCCGTGTTATGCGGCGTGGTCCCTTGAATTACTTTCTTTTAAAATAAAGTTTTTAAATAACTGTTTTAGTTCTCACACCAGTCACATGACTGACCTGGAGTTTATTGTTTTAACCTAAACTCTGGGTGCCCCTATTTTCCGCACGGGCAGCTAGTAGTTTTGGTTTTGCAGATTTATATTCACAGGATCCTGGTTTACAGCTGGAATGATATCCGGAAAGCTCTGTATCCGTATATCACCTTCAGTTGTGCTTTGTATTATTTTCCGCTGCTTTGTAATCTATTGTAATCTCTGATATTTCTGTGTAATATTTATTCATTTATACTCTGTATATCCTTGTAATCTGATGCATTGTTGTAATATACAATGAAATGTTCTTCTGTTTGTGTTCTGGTTTGTCCTGTTCTCAACAGTCAGAGGTTTCGAACGGTCTAGATCGGTTTAACGACTGATTCAGATTGAGCGAAATTCCAGGCCGTCACATTTGGTATCAGAGCTTTGGTTTACAGAGCTCGAGAACAAGACACATTAGAACCATACGAAAGAATTCATCAGATATTGGATTAGTAATATCCAATTAGAATGACTCGTTAGAGATAGGATCAGTAGTATCCTAGAACGAGTGTGAAGAGTATATTTTTCAAATGAAAACAATTTTGTTTTGAAAATTTAAATCATTCTATACGTATTTGAATATTTATTTATTTTGAATGTGGACAATCTAGTATATAAAGGTTTTGCATATACGCGTCATGAACGTATATTCGAAGTTTTAATATATTAGATAGATATAGAGTCACACTCTAGGCACCCGGACATGGTCCTGATGATGAAGTATACCATCACCAGTATTTATTTTCGAGTGACGAAGGCGTGATTTTCTATATATTTCCATTAGGCTGGTGTGAGAACCAAAACTTATATAGTTAGAACACATTGTTGTGAATTGGCATCAAAAACATGATTTTCTTTATATATATCAAAATTATGAATTTGAAACTCTAATTCACTAATTGATTGATGTTTGTGTTGTTTGTTTATTTGTTTGATAATTTTGAACCATTTAGCCTAATTGAACCAAATATTGAATTGTATTGAAATTGGTCACATTTGCTTGCATATACATATACTTACATTGAACAGGTCATAGCAAGGAGGCTAGAGCAGAGAATAAAATTTGTTTGCCCGACAAATAGGTACATGTTTACTACATAATTTCCTGTTTTGTTTGGGTGATGATGATTTTGTGAGCCTATTGGCTAGCCGCTTGGCTTTTTCTTTTTCTTTTTGAGATCTGAAGGACCGGGGAAGCTATTTGAAATTCCCCGATGCTCCCGGTGCAGGGGAGGTTATGGCGAAATTTTTCGAAAATTTAGGGTGTTAGCCAAATTTTTGAAGTTTTGAAAATTCTCAGAAACTGAAAAGTTAGAGAATGGAAGCCAGATCGAGCGTAGAGCTGATTAATCAAACCACTTTCGACTTTGTTCCTTTTCGGGGACGAAAAGTTTTAAGTGGGGGAGATTGTAATAACCCGGAAAATCTGGGCCAGTTTAAAATTTTTATTTTGGCAATTTTAGCGAATTTTGAATATTTAAAATAGATTATTTTAAATAATATGAACGAGAAATTTATTTTGAATATAATTCGAGCGTATATATTATATACGTCGTCGTTAGAATATAAATATTTATATATAATTATAAATAGAATTGAAAATGGCGCGGTAGTTCGATAATTCGATTTCAAACTTCAATTGAATGTACCGGGTGCAAAACAATACGGATTTTAGTGAAACCAAAAACATTAGGATCTGATTGATAATATCTTTCTAACGGATGTAAGAAACTGAGATTTCACTTTAAAAATTTAGAGATATGTCCAGTTGAAAATTCTGAATAGTCGCTATGGAATTCAGGCCCTTAAAAATGGACATTTTGCAAATGACCTCGGATTTCGACGAAACCAGTTTTGTTGGGTCCGTGATGTCGAATTATTGCTAGGTTTCAAATTTCATAATTTTCTGAATCAATATGTGAGCGTGGCAAAGGAAAACGCGTTTTGACCATTTCAGTTGATTTTAATCGACTGGAAATTGGCCATTTTTCTAACGGTCTCAGAATTCGAGGAAACTAGTTTTGTTAGGACCGTATCGTCAATACGAAGCTAGAAAATATTTTTCTGGAATTTTTAAAGTTAGTATGTGACCCCGGTAATTTGAAATGTACGTTTAAAATTCAATATAGTGATTTAAATGTAAATTTAACGAAAACTGATTGTAACAGCCGAATCAGCTTACGAGGCATATCCCATTGTGTTCGGAATGGGGGTGAAACGCTATGGACGACAGTCGGTGGGCCTCGTTTCGAAGTCGAATAAAAAGTCAACTCTAAAGAGAAAATAAATTAAAATAAAATTAAATATTAATAACTTTTTTTCATTTAAACCCCCCCCTTTCGTTTCATTTCAAAACGAATCAGAGAAAAAAATAAAAATAAAAAAATAACCTACGCCCTAAATCGCCCGTCGCCCCCTAACCAGTCGTCGCGCCCCTCCGACGAACTTTCCCCCATCTCAGGCGAACGTTGGCGAACCCCTCCTTCCCTCAGCATCTCGACCGTCGTTTCCCTCCCCGCCTGAAGATCGACAGACCTCGAAACCCGAACCCGAGCAAATCCTAGCGCCGCCAGCTCCAACGCAACCACCACGCCCTGGACCACCGTAGACCGCCACCGCTGGAAGCCCAGAGCACCGCTCCGACGAAGGAACCCCCCCCGTTCACTGTAAGTTCTTTTTATTTATTTATTATTATTTATTTTTATTAAAACTGATTTATACTGATTTTTTATTTAAGTTTAAAACTGATTTATTTATTTATTTTTAAAAACTGTTTATTTATTTATTTTTAAAAACTGAATTTTATTTACTTGAAAAACTGATTTTTTTTAAGTTTAAAAAAAAAAACTGATTTGATAAAGCGAGGATAGAGAAAAATATGAAATTCTATAATAAAATTGTTTAGAAAAATATAAATGTACTTTGTTTTGAAAATTTTGAATAGTTTTAAAATATAAAGACAAGATTTTAAATATAGTAAAGGTTGAATTTTTAAAGTATTAAAAATATAGTCTTTACTATATAGCGATTATAAAAATATGCTTTATATATTTTTAAAGTAGTAAAAATATAATCTTTTACATTGTAGAAAGATAAAGGTATAATTTTTATATTTTTAAAATAATAAAAATATGATCTTTACTATATAGAAGTAGTGAAAATGTGATTTTCATATTTTTAAAGAGTTAAAAATATAATTTTTACATGATAGAATATTAAAAATATCACCTTTATATGTGGAGAAAAATAAAAATGAGATTTTTATAAAGATGAAATCTTTAAATTTAAAAAGGCGAAATCTTTATATAGAAAATAGCGTGATAGAAATATAATTTCTATCTATATAACATAGTAGTAAAAATTCGATTTTTATATTGAATAGCAAAGTAAAACTTCGATTTTTATATTGAATAGCGAAGTAAAAATTCGATTTTTACATATGTAGTGGCTACGACAACGAAGCTGACAAAAAGGGCGAGAACGACGAAGATCTCTACAATAGGAGTGTCGTGAAGTTGGATAGCTTTAAGTGAGAACTTCTCACCTTTCAATTTAATTTTTCTAGTTATATATATACTAGGATGCAGACGGTGCTTAGTAGCACCCGACACAATCGTCCACAGACCATGGACTTGTTTGTTTGACTGTTTGGTGATTGATTGCGATATTGGTTTGAATGTGGTTTGTGGTGTGAAAAATCGAATCGATAAATTGATTAGGATTAGACGTGCGCCGTTATAAGGCGAAGGAGTAAGGCTAGGTTAGACCCTTACTCCAAATTTTGTGGTTTGCATAACGAAAGTGAATTTGATTGATGTGTGAATGGCGTGGGCCTTCACTAGACCGGGGATAAGGCTGGGCCTTGTCCCGTTTCTAGTATCGTGCCGTTATGCCGCCGAAATTTTCTAAAATATCTTAGAAAAATAAAAATATCATTTTATTTAAAGAATGAACTGAATAGATATTCATATGTTAAAATAAAATGTTTTATCGTTAAAAATATAATTTTTAACGTGAAGTGAATAAAATAAAATATTCATTTACAAACCGGACGGTTTGTTTATGTACACTGATTTGACTGACATTGATTGGGACGATAAATTTTACACGTCGCCCAGCTGCACGAATAAAATCTGTGTTTGATTGTTTGAAACCCTACACGGGTGTTGGGATGAAATTTAAAGTTCACTCATCCTAACTGATTAAATATGTCGATCGATTGATTGACAGGCTGTTATAAGCGTTGGATATCTATATTTGATGCTTATACAGTGTAGTGCACTTTGGTTGATGGTTGATTATTTTTCAATGCTATTATATACATGTGATGTATGAAAATCCATATAATCAACATTATATGGTAATTGATTGGGCCTCATTCCAATTTGAAAAATAAAGAATATATAAAATGAGGTTCATGTGTTGACTATACTCATCCGTTGATATTAGTCATGTGTTGAACGAATTATTTTTATAATAAAATTTACATCTTTATCAATATAAAATAAGGTTCATGTGTTGACTATACTCATCCGTTGATATTAGTCATGTGTTGAACGAATTATTTTTATAATAAAATTTACATCTTTATCAATATAAAATAAGGTTCATGTGTTGACTGTACTCATCCGTTGAGATTAGTCATGTGTTGAACGAAATATTTTAACCAAAAATAGTCACACATGGACGGTACTCATTCGTTGAGATTAGTCGTGTGTTGACAAAAAGAAATATTTGAAACAGAATATATAAAGCCGTGTTGAATAGTGATGCGCCATTTTGACGCGAACGATATTTATATCGATTTTAACGATTTCGAAATGAATTGAATATTTAACGATTTCGAAATGAATTGAATATATAACGATTTCGAAATGAATTGAATATATAACGATTTCGAAATGAATTGAATATATAACGATTTCGAAATGAATTGAATATATAACGATTTCGATTTGAATTGAATATAAAACGATTTCGAATTTGAATCGAATAGAAAACCAATTTGATTTCAAATTGAATATATAATGAACTTGATTCAAATAGAAACCGAAACGAATTTAATTTGAATAGAAAATGAATTTGAATCGAATAGAAAACCAATTTGAATTGAATTGAATTGAAAAACGAATTCGAATTGAATTTAAAATGAAGTGAAATGAATTCAAATTGAATTGAAATTTAAATTGAATAGAAATGAATTTTAAAACGAATTTATAAAGAAGAATTAAATTTTGATTTGAATTGAAATGGAAGTTGAATTTGCTTTTGAAACGAATTCAAAACTATATATATAACTCGTTTTAAAATAGGAATCGACGAAATATATATTATATATATAATATAATGGCCTGAATAGAACGCGCCGCGCCGCGGCAGTTCGTAAATTTCGACCATTTATTTCAAACGGACATTACGGGAGATCCGACCGTCGGATTCTCCTAAAACCGGAACCGTTGGGTTCGTATCGAAAAGAGCTTTCTAACGAATATTAGAAATTTGAAATCTAACGGTTGGATTTGGAGATACGTCCAAATCAAATTCGAAAAAGGTCGCTATAAGTGCAGTTCGATGGCCATTGTTGGAAATCGACTGTACGGGCCTTGATAAAATTATTAAAAATAGTAATAATTAGTGTAAAATCATAAGAAATGATTTGGGAAAATTTAGGATGAAAAACTCCATATTTGAAAGGATAAAAATAGATTTTTATCGAAATGAACTAGTTTCGAACTAAATTTAAAACCCAATTATTTTTAAATAAATGAATTAGATTTAAAAAGGGGTTTTAAATAATCGAGTTTCTAATATATTTGATTAAATTTGAAATGGGTTTATCGTGAACAGTGTTTTAAATAACACTAGTTCTTTAACCCGATAACAAATAGAATGTGATTTGGGTTTGTCGTGAACTGTGTTTTAAATAACACCTAGTTCTTTAACCCAGTAAAAGGAGTTTTATTGAATCTGCAATTAGATTGAAATTCGAATTGATAATCTAAATTACCAAATTTAGAAAATGAACGAGAATGGAGTATCGCCAGTTTTGCTCCAAAGCGATAGTTAAATCTTTAATTAGATTTGAACGTGAAATGGTAATTAATTTTACCGATAACACCACGGTGTTAGATATGGAGTATTACCAGTTTTGCTTCATGGGATGAATAGGTTGGGATTGGGAAATAAAATAAATAATTACTTCGTTACGGTTCGCTAATCTCGACTAGTTGGGAAAACCATAATTTGGTTTTAAATTACATCCAAAGGAAGATTACAGGATAAGTTTTAAAGAATTTATCTTGGATATAATTAATGGGAACTTTTCCCTAAGAATGTGGAATTTAGAAACTAGCTGTAGGTTGGCTAAGAAGAATGATTTCCTGGGTATTGATCTGATGTTGGTTTCGGCCTTCGGGGTTAATGTTTGGGAAATTGTTCTCTTGCTAATCTGCGGTTAGTGACTAATGAATTGGAATGAGGCGTATGTTGTGTTTGTGTAACATTTGTTTTTAATATACGCGGGTTGTTCGGAAAGTCCGGGTTTACACCCATTCTGAATAACCGATTCGACGATAAGTCGAAGATGAAGACGGTGGTTGAAGACCGGAAGTCTTCACATCGTAGGGATAATTACTGACGATCCTGATTGGGCTGTACACCCAAGAGGATGGAAATAGTTGGTGGTTGTCCAGACGTACTTGGAGATGGATGGATATGCGAGGAAAGTGCCTCCGGTTTCGTTCAGACCCAGAACGGACTTGTAAATGGATTGTGTGTCTGACATTGGATTTTATTCTGTGTTGATTGATTTCTATTAAATATATATCTGTTTGGCGGCGGAGAATTTATTCTCTTGCTTAACGCCCTTCTCTGAGACGTACGAGCTTAGAGGTTATATATCGATAGATATCAATCGCATGGCATGAATTGCCTGTGTGGCATGCTGAGTTGCATGGATCAAGGCTTTTGTTGAAAAGCAAAGTCTTGTGGTTGATGATCAAAGCACGGCCTTCGTGGCGTAGCTTTGTGTATAGCGTGAATTCGCGAGCCTCACACCTCGGTATGAGTTAAAAACGGGATACGGACCGCTGGGAGAGCACGACGTTTCTTTCTAGCTTTGGTGGTGTCAGTGACTTACCAGCCCTGACATTTATATACTTTTCACCTTTGTGGTAGTTGGATGAGGCGCCTCGATTATAGGTCTGTAAGGACCGGGAAACGCGTGTTCAGGCATAATTAATCCTCTAACGTAAGTGAGGACCGGCCCAGCCGCATCCAGGGGTTACCCAGTGTGCGTAATCCTGAGATATTTGCTAGAGTGTCTCGAACGCGGAGAGGAGCTTGCCCCTTGCCTCGACTCATGACGGAAATCCAATTTCCAATACGTGTATTGCGGCTTTAATTGTAGAACTAGTATGGCGACATGATATATGGTACCCATGCCGTCTATGATTTATATTTATGATTGAAACTGTTTTGACACTATACACTTATTATAGTATCAAATGATTTGTTTTAAACGTACCAAGCATGTTTGGCTATTATAAGGGAAAACCCTATCCCCCGGCTTGCGTTGCATTGTATGATAGGACATGGGTCTTATAATAGCTTCATTTTTCGAAAAGCATTGCGTTGTTTATGGATATGCACTGGTATTCTTGGGAGGAAACCCGTTCCGTGTTATGCGGCGTGGTCCCTTGAATTACTTTCTTTTAAAATAAAGTTTTTAAATAACTGTTTTAGTTCTCACACCAGTCACATGACTGACCTGGAGTTTATTGTTTTAACCTAAACTCTGGGTGCCCCTATTTTCCGCACGGGCAGCTAGTAGTTTTGGTTTTGCAGATTTATATTCACAGGATCCTGGTTTACAGCTGGAATGATATCCGGAAAGCTCTGTATCCGTATATCACCTTCAGTTGTGCTTTGTATTATTTTCCGCTGCTTTGTAATCTATTGTAATCTCTGATATTTCTGTGTAATATTTATTCATTTATACTCTGTATATCCTTGTAATCTGATGCATTGTTGTAATATACAATGAAATGTTCTTCTGTTTGTGTTCTGGTTTGTCCTGTTCTCAACAGTCAGAGGTTTCGAACGGTCTAGATCGGTTTAACGACTGATTCAGATTGAGCGAAATTCCAGGCCGTCACATAAAATTATTGAAATCAATAAAAGAATGAAAGATGAGTTAGTTAATTAAACAACTTTAGCTTCGTTCCTTTTCGAGGACGAAAAGTTTTTAAGTGGGGGAGACTGTAACAACCCTGAATTTTGGGGTAAATTTAAAAATCTATTTTAACTAATTTTAATGGGTTTTGATATTTAAAATAATTTATTTAAAATAATTTATTTAAAATAATAATGATTAAAAATTTATTTAAATCGAAGTTAGGATGAATAATTTAATTTTAATTATAAAAGGAGTTAGAAATAGCGCGGTAGTTTGAAAAGTCAAACTTGAACTTTGACTGAATGTATAAGATGCAAAATTTAACGAATTTTAGTGAAACCAAAAGTATTAGAATCTCTTTTAAAATATCTTTCCAACGAATCCGAAAAATCATAATTTCATAGCAGGAATCAAAAGTTATGCCCGGTTTAAAATTTAGAAGGTCGCTATGAAATTTATATATGTAATATATAAAGGTCAAAAATGCTACTTTTTGCATACGAAAGAATTTGGACTCGAAACTACTTCCATTGAGTTCAGAATGATGTTTCTGCATTTAAAAAGTATAAACACTTATATATTTCGAGTTTCGGAAATTATTTGTTTAAAAATGTATTTTTCATATGTAATATATACGCCTTGAAAATTGCCATTTTTCAAACGACCTCTGTTTTCGACGAAACTACTTTTGTTGGATTTGGAATTTCAAATTATTGCTAAGTTTAATTTTTCATAATTTTTAGAATTAATTTGTGACCGTGGCGAAAAGGTTTCAGTTTGGTCAATTTTAATCGACTTGAAAATAGACCATTTTTCAAATAGGCTCAGAATTGAACGAAATTAATTTTCCTAGGTCTGCAGCGTCAAAACATAGCTAAATATATTTTTTGGGATTTTTCGAAGTTAATTTGTGGTCCCGGTGAATTTATTCGTACGGTTGAATTAAAAATAAAAGAAAATATTTTAAAATAAAGAAAACTGGGTCAAGACAGTCGTTTGGCCTGCGGGACATAGCTAGATGAGTCCGGAATAGGGGTTAATGGGTAGGAACGACAGTCGTTGGGCTGAAATCTGACAAAGTTGATAAATGGGCCTTAATGGGTAATTAGAGAATTTAATAATATAAATATTCACTAAATGACAAAACCCCTAACCCTAATCAATTTGCTCCAGCTGCCATCTTCTTCCTCAATGGCCAAGAGAGCTCCAAACTTCCCTCCTCAATATCTCTCAATCCACTCAATGAAATCCTTCAGTTCTTTAGCCAATTTTGTAGGGATTTTGATAAGCTTTCCATCCATACGGTTATGATCAACCAAAAGTGCTCGAATTTCAAGAAAAACATCCCCTACCCGCTGCCAAACAGCCCCCACCGCACCACCATGGTCCCACCGCGGCCTCCACCTCCCTAGGCGCACCAACCCCTCCCCTAGCTCTTCGATATGCCACCTCCCGATCGTCTTCAAGCCTTATAAATCTCGAGTTAAATGCAAACCTAGATTAGAAGGTAATGGGTTCAAAAATAACAAAAGGAACGACCTTGGCAACGTTGGGAGGAAGATGGAGAGAAGGCTTGACTTTTTCAAACTTAGGTTGACTAATTATTTTAATTCAAAATTTCCAATCTTGTTTAATCCATATCTTACTCATACGAACTCGGATTCGAATGATTTCAGGTGCTCCACGATCGTGAGACTGAGACCTTCGCGATGAAACTGACTAGACCTGATTCCGAGGAAGTTAAATTTTTGACAAATTTTGGATCTGAACAGCGCAGAACTCAATAACGATGTGAGATTTCTATTTTTGAAAATATATTTTACTCCTTGTTGTTTGAATTGCATATACACATGTTTATATAATCGAATCTATGATTGTTGTAATTAAATTTTACTGTTTGTTGTTGGTGACTGATTGTATTGCTTGTATGTAATAATCTGGTCTTGTATAACCAGAAATTTCCATTGTTTGAATCTGAGTGATAGATCTGATTTTTATTTTGAATCAATGTCAATAATAAATTAAAAAGATTTTTCCTTTGTTTTAAAAATAAAAAGGTTACAACTTTGTTTTTTTAATTAAAAGTTGTAATTTTGGTTTGCAAATTAAAAAGATATAATCTTGTTTGTTAATTAAAAAAAAAAAGATTTAATTTTTGTTGGTTAACAAATAGAATTCACGTTTGTTTGTTAGTAAAGAGAATTTACTTTTGTTTGTAAAAAAGAAGAAAGATTTTTTTTTAAAACTTTTGTTGTAAATGAAAACAATTAACTTTTGTTTGCAAATTAAAAGAATTTACTTTTCTTTGTCGAATACGAGATTTTACCTTTTGTGGTTAAATGAAGATTTCACCTTTTGTCTTTATATGAAAGTGGTTAACTGTTGTTTTTATATAAAAAAAATTGGGACTTTTGTTTTTAATAAAAGATTGAAACTTGCTGTGTACAATAAAAGATTGAAACTTGTTTGTGTACAATAAAAGATTGAAACTTGTTTGTATACAATTAAAGATTGAAACTTGTTTTAACTTTGTTAAAAATAGTATTAACTTTGTTAATGAAAAGTGGTAACCTTGTTAATGGAAAGAAACAACTTTGTTAATAAGAGGTTCATTTTTGGGTGTGATGAAATAAAGATCAAAAATTTCATTTTTGTTGTGTAATGAGATAAAGAACAGAAGATAACATTGTTGTGTTAATTATGAAACGACATTATATTTCACCGTCATGTTTTGTCAAAAAGAAAATAATGACATTAACATTGATTTTAGTTGAAATAATAAAAATTACATTTTTCATTGACTTTAGTTGAAAAATGTACAAAGACATCATTTTGTCATTATTTTGCAAATGTACGAAGGTATCATTTTTGTCTTTGTTTTGTTAAATGTAAAAAGATAATTTGTTTGTTTATAAAAAAGAAATTTGCATTTGTTTGAAAATGAATATTTGCACCGTTATGTGTTAAATTAGAAATGACATTATTTGCACCGTTATGTGTTAAATTGGAAATGACATTATTTACACCGTTATGTGTTAAATCAGAAATGAACATGATTGACACCGCAATAAAAATTACATTTTTATGTAATTAAAAAGATAAGATTTTGTCATTGAAAATAAAATTGCATTGTTATATGAAATTAAAGATTAAAGATTTACATTGTAAATAAAATCACATTTTTAAATGTAATTAAATAATAATTTTTTTTTGCATTTAAAATGTAATTACATTTTTATATGTAATTAAAGGGGAAGAATTTGCATAGTAAATAAAATTACATTTTTATGTGTAATTAAAGTATTAAAATTTACATTGCAAATTAAAAAGTAAGAAAAATACATTTATATGTAATTAGATTTATAGAAAGATAAAATTACATTTTTATGTAATTAAAAGTGGAAACTTAGATTTTCATTAAAAGAATAAAGGAGTGATATTTACATTTTTATGTAAATAGATTTTCAATAAAAAGAATTTAGATATGATATTTACCTTTTTAATGTAAATAGATTTTCAATAAAGGAAATTAGAAAGGAAATTTACATTTTTATGTAAATAAACAATGAAAGAGGAAAATTTACTTTTTAGGTAAATAAGCAATGAAAAGGAAAATTACATTCAAAATGTAAACTAGAATATAAAGGACATTTTGTTAGGAAATGTAACTTAGAATAAAAAGGGACATTTTTGTTAGAAATTGTAAATCAGAACAAAAAGTATAGAAATAAAGATTACATCTTTATTGACCTTTTATATGCAATAAAAAGAAGTAGGGAATTAGAAAAGTTACATTTTTCTCAATGTAAATAAGAATTAGAAGAAAATTACATTTTTATGTAATTAAGTTAAAGAACATAAAAATTTCATTTTTATGTGAATTAGGTTAAAGGTGAAAAATTTTCATTTATCATGTAAATTAAGATTAAGGAAGAAAATTACATTTTTATGTAATTAAGTTCAAGTTTATATTTTCATGTAATTAAGATTTAAAGTAAGCAAATTACATTTTTATATAATGAAAAGATTAGATTTTAACATTGCAAAATTGTTTAATGTAATGTAGATTATATTAAAAAGAAAAGTCACATTTTAATGTAGATTATATTAAAAAGAAAAGTCACATTTTAATGTAGATTATATTAAAAAGAAAAGTTTACATTTTTAATGTGAATAAAAATAATGGAATTAAAATGTATATTTTTATCATCATTTTAGATGCGATAAAAAGTGTAGAAATGAAATGTATATTTTTATCGTCACTTTAGATGCGATAAAAGAATAGAATAATTATTATTTATTTTTATCATCATTTTAGAGGCAGTAAAAAGAAGTTACATTTTTCAATGTAAATAAAAGAAAAATAGGAAGTTACATTTTTATATGTAATTAGAGAAATATAGAAACTTACATTTTTTCAATGTAAATAAGGATGAAATAGAAATTATATATATATATATGTAAATAAAAGAATTTACATTTTTCAATGTAAATAAAAGAAATAAAAGAATGATTAGGAATTCACATTTTCCAATGTAAATAGAATATGAAATAAAATTTACATTTTCAATATAATAATGTATTGAAATATAAGTTTACATTTCTCAATGTAAATAAAATAGGAATAGAAATTTACATTTTTTTAATGTAAATAAAAGGATTAGAAATTTACATTTTAAGGAATGGGTTTTCATTAAAAAGGAATAATGAAACCAAATATACATTTGGTGTAAATTGAAAGATGAAAGAAAAAAAAATACATTGTTGGATATAGCATGTGTATGTGAATTAAAATAAAATAAACATTATTGTGTGCCATGTTATACCTCGATATTATATACACAAATAGGAATATTCGATGTTAACAAAATATAGTGAAATGAAATGGATGACGGAATTATATATAAGTATATATATGTAAATTATAATTAAACGAATCGCGCGCGGTAGTTCGCGATTCGACAATCGTAACTTTAAATAGTTATACCGAAATATCCGACCGTCGGATTTTCCCAAAACTGAAACCGTTAGGTTCGCCTTGGGAAGACCTTTCCAACGATAATGGTTAGATTTAGAGAAATGTGTAAAACAAATTTAGGTGAAAACAATGCTAAGGTCGCCTATTGACATGAAGTGTTGTTAAATAAAATTCACTTATTTTTATATAAATAAAAATAGAGATTAATCGTTATAAATTAATATTAACCATAAGAAATGATTTGAAATGATATATACGCGAGAATCATTTGAAAGGTCCGAGTTCAATCTCATTTCAAATGATTATTCGTCGATTTAAGTCGAAGAGTTGAAGACGGTGATTGAAGACCAACGATCTTCACGTCGGATGGATGAGTTACCATTGACGCCCATGATTGGAGTAGCTACCTTGAAGGGGCTACAATGGTGGCCGTCCAGACTACTTGTTGATTGTTCGGATATGCGAGGAATAAGGTGCCTCGGTTTCGTTCAGACCCAGAACGGACTTGAAAATGGATTGTATGTCTGACGTTGTATTCCTTTATACGGTATTCGTTGATCTCTGCTAAATATATATCTGTTTGGTGTTTAACACCCTTCTCTAAGAAGTACGAGCTTAGAGGTTATATATTGGTAGGAATCAATGGTATGGTATGGATTGACAATGTGGCATGCTAAGATGCAAATGATCAAGGATTTTGTTGAAAAGCAGGCCTTGTGGTTGATGATCAAAGCACAACTTGAATAAGCATAGCTTTGTGTATTACGTAGCTTCACGAGCCTCACAACCCGGTTGGAGTCTAAAACGGGAGAAGGGAACGCAGGGAGAGCAACACGTTTCTTTCTAGCTAGAAGTGGTGTTTGGGTTTTACACGGCTCGACATTTTACTTATGTGGATGATGGAATGAGGCGCCTTGGATGATAGGTCCTATAGGACCAGGAAACGTGTGTTCAGGAATTGCCAATCCGCAAAATCGTATGTGTGGACCGGCCCTGCAGGATCCAAGGGTTCACTATGGGGAATCCTGAGACATTAGCTAGAGTGTCTCGAATCGGTAAGGAGCTCCTCCCTAGCCTTGACTCATGATGGAAACCCAATTTCCAATACGACACCATGCGGTTTTGATTGTAGAACTAGTATGGCGACATAGTAGGATGGGTTACTATGCTGTCTATGATTGGTACATTATGATTGAAATGTTTTTGAAATATATATACACTAACAATAATATCAAATCCGTTTTATCGTACCAAGCATTTTTGACCATTATAAGGTAAAACTCTATCCTCCGGTTTGCGTTGCATTGTGTGATGGGACTTGAGTCTTATAATGGTTTCATTTTTCCTAAAAAGCATTGCGTTGTTTAACGATTTAATTTAATTTATGCACCGACAATCCATTGGAATAAAACCCGTTCCGCGTTAGCGGTGTGGTCCTTGGATTTGCCTTATTGCTATTAGTTAAATTAGTTAAGAATTCTCACACCAGTCCGATGACTAACCCGTTGTTTGTTTCCACCTTTGCAAACTTGGGTGCCCTCTTTTCCACACGGGCAGTCGAGTAGCTTTTTGCAGATATTTATCTTTTAAGCAGGATTCTGGATCGAAGCCCAAAGCTGTGTCCAGAGTATGGTAGTCTTCTGCTGTTTATTGTATTAAATTTATTAAAATTTATCTTCCGCTGTAATTTTATTCAATGTACTCTGATATGTTCTGTACTCTGATGTAACATTATTGTAATGTTTATAAAAGTCTGCTGTTATTGTTCTGATGTTGTTGTATTCCCAGAGTTAACGTATTCGGGTTTTGGACGGTCTTTGTCGATCTAACGATCGATTAGGTCCGGGCAAACCCGGGCCGTTACATAAGTTGCTGGGTTAGGAAGTGATACACCCTACTGCCGGGGCTGACGCCAGGTATTTACGTATTAGGGAGCCAATCACATGGGTAGTAATTAGGGTACACCTAATCCTGCTGTTATGTAATTAGGGTAACACCTAATCTTGTTATGTAATTAGGTTATGCGTAATCCTGCTGTTAGTTCTGCTGATATGTAATTAGGTTAAACACCTAATCCTCTTAATCCTGTTATACTAGTATTGGTGTTGATATATCTTTTTTTTAGGATATAAGTGTAAAGCATTACTCGATCATAGTTTATTCCTGTTATTCTTGTCTGTCCTGCTATTCTTCTTAGTTTATCCATTACCTTATATAATATTGTACCTTTCTCATCCAATCTTATTTACCTGTCATGGAATTTCTATTTTATGCATATTTGAAAATCGCTGGAACTCGCCAGATTATATGTCTGACCCTTTTTCTTCCGCTTCTTTCTTCCTTTTCCCCATAGGTCCTCAGTGTAGTAGCATTCCTCAGTGACTAGGACTTTCTCTGTCAGCTTGGATCTGGACTTTCTGAGATGTACCGTTTTGACTTTCTCTCTACTCTATTATGGCTTGTAATGATGGATATGATTTTATGTTACTGCACTTTGATTCTTTGTTTTATGAGACATATTTGATGTACCTGGTTTTAATGTAACCTGTTTGAGACTGTTTTGTTTTCAATAACGAAGTTGAAATTTTCTGTTGCTTATTCTATATCTGTCTTGTGAATTTCTGTACTATTTACCTATTGCGCTTCACAAAACTTAATGTATTCTCTTGTGATTGACATTAACGGACATGGGATGTGACATTTGGTATCAGAGCCGAAGGTTACAAGATCAGAGAAAAAGTTTTTAAAATTGATTTCAAAAGAAAAGTATTTTCGATTAAAAATCTTTTTTTGAAAAACATATCCCCTCATGCCATATTCAATATTCTCTTTATCTTTTGTTGAATCCTTTTTCGTTTTCTTTTCTGCATGTCTGGGGCACCCATTCTTCCCGAGGGTACTCCACTACCGGCATGATTCCGTATGTATCTTGAGGCTACGACACCTGCCAGAGGTCAAGGAGATGCCCCACCCCTAGCCGCAGCCACAGTTGTAGTAGCTCCACCTCCATGAGTAGATAACTTTTCTAAGTTATGTAAAGTCTTTTGCGCTATGAGATGAAAACCGTTCTGGGGATCCAAGAACTTTGTTGAAGCATAGAACTGGCTAAGAGAAACAAAGATCTTGTTTGGTTGTTTTGAGATCGATGACAGAAGGAAGATATAGTTGGCCGCGTGGCAACTAAAGGATGAAGCTTCTTACTGGGAAGTAACACAGGTAGGACAACCAGTAGCTACTTGGGAGTATTTCTGACAGAGACCCGAGATGAAGCTTTTATCTCAGGCAGAACAGGGACTATAGATGGAGAGATTATTGGCTTTAAAACAAGCGGACATGTCTGTTAAGGATTATGTGAATAAATTCTGTTAGCTGGTGAGATTTAGACTGGACTTGGTAAATATACCCCATAAGAAGGTGCTTAGATTAGCGAGAGGGTTGAATCAACCTATCCAAGGTCTTGCATTATCTCATATACCAATGAGGGAGACATTTGAAAGGCTGGTTGACATAGCTCTTATGCACAAAGATGGCAAGGATGAGAAGAAAGACAATAAGACTGAAGAGACACAGGCTAAGGGCGAGAAACAGAAATGGTAGCCCAAGAAAGGAAAGAAAAAGAAAGGAGGAAAGCCTGACAAGCCTCACATCACAAAAGATATCAAGTGTCATGGTAGTAGAGCTATGAGTCATTTTGTAAAGGATGGTAGAAAGGTAAAGAAATCCTGCTTTAATTGTGGGAAATTGGGACACTTCACTAAGCGATGCCCTAGCATGCAAGGACAAGGGGAATGAACTTCTGGACAAGTACATGCTTTAGAGGCTAGTGGACCTAGTCGAGGTAGGAATGTCATAGTTGAAGGTATTATTTCCCTTTTTGACTATCCTGTTGGAACCTTATTTTCTTTGGCGCTTCACATTCGTTTATATCCAGTTCTGTAGTAGATATTCCGCACCTTAAACTAGTATAAATTCTGGTCCTGCAGTAGTCTCAAACCCTATAGGAGGATCGACACTTTTATCTATGATGAGTAGGTTTTTGAGAATTTCTATCTTGGGCGTCGAGTTTAAATGCGATGCATATGTGCTGGGCTTTATAGGCTATAGTTTGATTCTAAGAATGTATTGGATAGCCATGTATGGTTCCATCCTTGATTGTGAAAAGAGAGTAGTTAGACTCCTTACTTATCATGGTAGGACTCTCGAAATTTCCTGTGACCCACGGGGGTTAGTGATGCTCAGTATTCTAGAATCACTTGATACTTTTGTTGATGATTTGTGATCTATACCCATAGTAAGAGATTATCCAGATGTTATTGATGAAGTTATAGGACCACCGCCGGGGCATGAGATAGACCTCCGAATTTACTTGGTAGAGAACGCAAATCTAGTTGCTCTACCAATGCGCCACATGACACCTAGAGAGAGGAGGGAGCTTAGCAAGTAAGTAGGGGAGCTATTTAAGAAAGGTTTTATTAGATGGAGCATATCAGAGTGGGGAGCTCCAGTCGTCTTTGCAATTAAGGCTGATAGCTCACTTCGTCTATATGTGGATTATAGGGAGTTGAATAAGCTCACCAAGAAGAATAAGCACCCACTACCAAGAATTAACAACCTGTTTGACCAACTAGTAGGCATATCAGTTTTCTCGTAGATGGATTTGGCCATGGGATTTCATCAGCTGAGGGTGGTAGAGGACAACATTGATAAGACTACATTCAGAACTCTAGATGGTTTCTTTGTGTAGTTGATTATGCCTTTTGGGCTAACTAATGCACTAGCCTATTTTGTGAACTTGATGAGTAGGGTATTTAGGGAGTTTTTGAACAACTTTGTGGTGGTCTTTGTGGATGACATTCTGATCTTCTCAAAGAATGAGGAGGAGCATGCCATACACTTAGGAGAGGTTCTATGAACTCTCGAATCGCATCGGCTCAAGGTAAAATTTTCTAAGTGTCACTTTTGGAGAAAGGAAGTAAGGTTTCTAGGGCATGTGGTCTACAAGGACGGGATAGCAGTGGACCCCACTAAATCGTTGCAGTTCAAGATTGGAAGGTTCCAAAGTATGTGACGCAGGTGAGAAGTTTTCTAGGGTTGGCAGGATATTATAGAAAGTTTATCAAGGACTTTGTATGGGTATCGACCCCGCTTACCCGATTGACGAATAAAAACTTGGATTTTCCATGGAGCTTTGATTGCAAGGATGCCTTTCGAAGGTTGAAAAGGGCTCTAACAGCAGCCCTAGTTTTGACTCTTCCTTATGGAAGCAAGATCTTCACGATTTGCATAGATGCTAGTGACACAGGGCTTGGTGTTGTTCTGATGCAAGAGGGAAGAATAGTATGCTATGGTAGCAGACAATTGGGAGTTCATGAGAAGAACTACCCTACCCATGATCTAGAGTTGGCTACAATAATGTTCGCATTGAAGTCTTGGCGACACTATCTACTTGGAGAGAGTTTTGAGCTATACACGGATCATAAGTCGCTCAAGTACTTGTTCTCAAAGAAGGATCTCAACCTAAGGCAGCAACGGTGGATGGAGCTCCTAGCGTCCTACGACTTTGAGATAGCTTATACCCCAGGCAGTGCTAATGTAGTGGTGGACACATTGAGTAGGCAGAGGATGCCCTTGAGTCCTCTATTCGTAGAAAGGTAGAGCTTGGAGTACATCTCAACCTTTGATTTTAAGCCATCTACGGATTTCACATTGGGATTGTTAGCATCGTTGGAAGTACGACCTACTCTATTGGAGTGTATTGGATGTACGCAACGGAAGGACCCGCAGACATCAGACATCTTGGACAAGCTTGGTAGAGGAGAGACTTTTAGTCACCTTGCTAGATATACCGTGGACTAGAAAGGGTGGCTAAGATGAGATGGAAGACTATGTGTCCCTAGGATTAGGGAATTCCTAAAGGAAGTGCTTGAGGAAGCTCATTACTCTCGGATTACTATCCATCCAGGCGGCGACAAGATGTATCGAGACATGAAGAGAGTTTTCTTTTGGACTGGGATGAATAAGGATGTGGAGGAATTTGTAGCTCGATGCTTGACTGTCCAACAAGTAAAGGTTGAACAGAAGAAACCAGGTGGATTGCTTCAGCCCTTGGATGTCCCACAATAGAAGTGGGAGAGCGTCTCTATGCATTTCATTGATGGATTACCCCGATCAAGGAAGGGAAATATGACCATTTGGGTAATAGTGAATAGACTTATGAAGAGCGCTCACTTTATTCCTATTGAGAGTAAGAGGACAACGACTTGGCTAGCATCAATATACCTTCGAGATATAGTCCAACTGCATGGGGTGCCTTCCAGTATAGTAAGCGACCGTGACTCCGTCTTTACTAGTGAGTTTTTCGAAGAGCTTACAAGAGTCATTAGGTACACAGCTATGTTTAAGCATGACATACCACCCTCAAACAGATGGACAGGCTGAGAGGGTGAATAGAGTTCTTGAGGATCTTGAGGGACTTGGGAGGAGCATCTACCATTAGTTTAGTTCTCCTACAACAAAAATCACCAATCGAGCATAGGAATGGCACCCTTCGAAGCGCTATATGTACGACCTTGTAGATCGCCGACGTGTTGGTGGGGGTCTATAGACAAAACTCTACTTGGTCCGTAGATGATTCAAGATACTTTCGAGAAGATTGATCTTATCCGCCGAAGAATGAAAGCGGCTCAAGACAGACATAAATCATATGACGATAAAAGGAAGACTGATTTGGAATTTGAAGTGGGAGATATGGTCTTCACTAAAGTATCAATGCTAAGTAATGTAGTTCGCTTTAGCTCAGTAGTGAAGTTGGCACTGAGATTTGTAGGGCCATTCCCTATAGTAGAGAGGATAGGTTAGATGGCCTATTAGATCAAGCTACCAAACAGATTGGCGGGCGTACAAAGTGTGTTTCACCTTTCCCATTTGAGAAAATGTCTACATGATATGGCATAGATAGTGGAGCCGAGCACACTTGAAGGCGTGGAAGTTGAGAAGGAAGCATCGGTGAGAAGGATTCCTGCTCATATCCTTGGGTCAGAAATCAAGAAGCTAAGTAACAAAGAAATCAGATTGGTGATAGTACAATGGGAAAAAACCGCGAAGACGCTATTTGAAAGTACATTCTTGACTTCTTTTCCAAGCTTTTGACTTTGCATTTTCTTCTATCATTCAAGTATGTCTATCCTATCGTTCGAACCTTCGATCCTTAGGTAGAATCCAATGGTTGGAAACTTGTGTTTGAAACATGTTATGATTGGTGGTTGCAAGTGGATGCAAGTGTTTGCTGGGTTAGGCACTAGATCGGCTCAAGAACTTACATATTGCATATGGTTGTGCGTGCATTTTAATTTTATATGGATGGAAATGGGTGAGTCATCATATGGATATTGCATTTCGATGAATGATTGTGCACACATATAGAGTCTATATGTTATACAACGATTATTTGCATACATTTTGGATTCATGTCACAAACCTATATTGCATTAAGGAGGTCAACTGAATCAGTCGACCGCCTGATTTTTGCATTAGTGTAAGGTCATACACACTCAACCACTGTTTCAAATCTCGTAAATATTGCCCGAGTTCTCCTTCGAGATCTCGTTTTGGGCTCCTTCCGAAACAACAATATCACTCTAAATCTCCTTTCGAATATATCGCCCAAGATATTGCAATATCGAATGATATATCGACTGAGACGAAATACCAGAATATCGTTCGAGATCTTGTTTTTTTGGTTAAAATTTGAATATGTGCGTGAACTATAACAATAATAAAAAAAATCAAATTATCCATGATAATCTTTTGTTATTTTACATTTTGCATGTTAAATGACCATATTGTGTGTTCATATATGTTCTACAATGGCTATGATTTTCATATTTGTCTTTTTTACACACATATTACTTATGAAATCATTTATTTTATGGTCTATTTATGCTGATTTTTTTATGTTTTGGATCCTTTAAATGTTTTATGTCTAACAATATTTCTGTTTTAAGCATATTACGATTTAGAGTATGAACAATCTTTTGCAAAATAAAGAATAATAAAATAATTTTGCAATTCAAGTTTAATTTATTATGCTTTCAATAGCATTCATAAAAATAATTTGGTAAAAATATCATTTTTTTTAACATATCGTGTAACCCGAGACTGTTCTAATATGAAATTTTAGAGCCGAGATGGGAATTCGAGATGAACTCCCGAGTTAGACTCATCTCGTCCTAGATCTCCCCCCATACGAGATCAAATCTATAGAATCCCCGAGACGAAACGCAACTGATATCTGAGATTTAAAACCTTGCACACAACACTTTTGCATATGTTCATACAAGCATTAGAAATTCTTAAGGAAAATGGATTCCTATGGATGATGGATGAGTATATAGTTGTAGGTGGTTGTTAGGATAATAACATTCTTCTTAACTTGGAGATTTTGGGGACAAAATCCTTTAAGTGGAGGAGAATGTAACACCCCAAATTTAATACACTACAACCATACTTTAAAGATTGTAAAATGGGAATCACCTAATTAAATATTTAGAATTAAGTGAAACCGACTTTAACATTGTGTTCGTCTTGGAATTCTGGTTCAGATAGACCCCAAGTTTGCATAAAACGGACAACGTATGAAGAAGTTATGAACATTAGAAGTTTGTATACATAGAGGGGGCTTATATATAAATATATAATTCAAAAATGTTCAAACGAGATAAGTGGGAAACGAGCGGGAAACCAGACCGTTGTGGAACGACCCACAGTCGGCCTGGGCCGACCCAAGGTCGGTTAGGCCGACCGATGGGTCGACCCAATGGGTCGGTGGGTCAACCCAGCGATGATCTGGGCATATGCATTTATGTGAATCTGGATAGTTTTTCTGACTATATTCGTTGCTAACTCAAGGCTACGTGTACGGTTTGGATTAAAACCCTAGAAGCTAAAGCCCGAGGTTAACTTTTGCAAATTTATAAATCGGTGGCTTTCTCCCGTTCCAATACACACAAATTTCTTTATACTCTCTATCTCTATGAATCTATTCTGAAATAAAAATATATATAATGGGGGAATACTGCTGAAGCCTAGATTTATAGAGATCACATTCAAAGAATTACATATAAGAGCAAAAGGGATTGGATTGGACTCTTCTATGACATATAGTTATATATATATATACATAAGAGATTTAATCTCTTCCTTACCAAGACCCACTGTGAGTTCCTTGTCATTTTCAGATCTGATTTCTTAAACTATAACAAGACAGTTAAATAAAATTGGATTAGAATATACAATGTTTATAAGATAATTTCTATACATGTTTTTCACAGTTAATCACCTATGTCATTGTTATAAGTAAAACATATACCTGTACTGTTAGATAATTAATAAGTTATATGTATCTATCTTTCTTTTCCCTATTTCTACTGTTTTAGTTTATTTCCAGTCTTGCTTATATGCCTAAGTGATTTGATTCTATTCTCCTTTCTCTGTTTCTCTTTTTTTTGTTTACGTTAAGCCTAGTCTATATCCGATTAAAGTTCGCGTATAATTGGTGTAATAATAAATGACATAAAAAGGGAAATTTAGGCATATTGTTAAATTAAGGACCGTTTAACTATAATTTAGGAAAAGGGTAATATGCACATGTTTAGACTTGCTATAAATTGGTAATAATGGATAATATGCATAAGCCTGTATATGCTGTAAATTACAGACATAATTGGATGAATAGTACGCGTATGTATAAATATGTTAGATTTGACTTAATACAAACATTAAATTAATGACATGTTAGAATATTGTAAGTACCAGATGCAAATTAATAAACTGAATTGTTATAGTAATTATACATACATCTGGGTAGGTGTTTTGGGGAAGGGTTGTCCACATATAATGACATGTAATATTACAACCACACTTATTAGTACACCTAAACCTGCAAGGTTAAACTTGATTATTAATAAGCTAAGAGGTCTCCCGTTCTGCTGTTGTATCGGGTTTTGGGAACTCTTAAATCCTAGTTTTTTGGGGGCACCGGATTAAGGGGTTTGGCTTGTGTCAATCTGTTGTTTGGAATTTTATTATGGGGCTTGCACTAGGTAAGGGCCAGGGAACGCTTTATTGAACTGGATAGTAAGAGGTTCACATGGGGAAGGTGGGTACAGATGCGTTCTGGCGGATTCATGAGCGTGCATAGTCCGATTAGGGAAACTAAGCTGCTGTAACACCTGTAATAGGTCTGTGTTATATAAGTTGCTGGGTTAGCGAGTGATATACCCTACTGTCGTAGCTGACATAGGGTATTTACATATTAGGGAGCCGATCAGATGGGTAGTAATTAGGTTACACCTAATCCTACTGTTATGTAATTAGGGTAACACCTAATCCTGTTATGTAATTAGGGTACGCCTAAACCTGCTGTTATGTAATTAGGTTAAACACCTAATCCTGTTATACTAGTAATGGTGCAGACATAACCTATTTTAGGATATAAATGTGAAGCATTACTTGATCATAGTTTATTCCTATTATTCTTGTCTATCCTGTTGTTTTGCTTAGTTTATCCATTACCTTATATGGTACTGTACCTTTCTCATCCAATCTTATTTACCTTTCTTGGCATTTCTATTTTATTCATATTTGAAAATCACTAGAACTCGCCACTGACCCATCTTCCGCTTCTTTCTTCCTTTCCCCCCAAGTCCTCAGAGTGGTAATACTCCTCACTGATTAGGACTTTCTCTACCAGCTTGGATCTGGACTTTCCGAGATGTACCATTTTGACTTGCTCTCTACTCTATTATGGCTTGCAATGAGAGATATGATTTTGACTTACTGCACTTTGATGCTTTGTTTTATGTGAAAAATTTGATGTAATTGGTTTTGATGTAACCTTTTTAAGAACACATTTTGTTTTTAATAATGAAGTTGAAATTTTCCGCTGCTTATTTTATATATGTCTTGTGAATTTCTTTACTGTTTACCTATTGCGCTTCACGAAACTCAATGCATTCTCTTATGAGCGACATTAGCGGAAGTGGGGTGTCGCAAGAACAAATTGTTTGGCATACTACTAGCTACATGTAAGTTCCAAATATCTTCTTTTTTCAGAATTTTTGAAATTTATTCATTTTGATTGCTAGTTTTTGTTTCTTAGGTAAAATGGCCAACCATGTAGCCTTTGCTACTATGTGTGAATCCGTTAAAAAAAAACCATACACACATTGGGCAGAGGGGTACAAGGCGGGTCTTATCAGCGTTGGTCATACATAACACAACCGCAATAAGTAGGATCCAAATATCAAGCCCAATGCAGGTCAAGTCTATCAGTGCGACCGAGCCATGAGAAGCGCGACTTGACAAAAATGAAGGCTGCACATCAAGAGAACCGCTCAGGCGCTAAAATAAGACAGGTCACCCGCTTTGCACGAGCTAGAGCAACCTCGTAAGTATAACCATAAAGCCAAGCGGCACCATGCAAAGGCAACAAGAGGACGAGCGTCCTTGGTTCAAGAAGGGCGATCGCGCGAGGAACAAAGGAGGATCGATCTCAGCTCCACACTCCCCTCTTACGAAATCTCCCAAAGCATCCGCGCCCGCACTTAAGGACCCGCTCAGCTATTCGAGATTCTCAGCAAGTCGTCCACGCATAACACTGAATATGATATAGACAGCTAGCTACAGCTGTCCAGTGGCATGGTTGTAATTAGCAGAATGAACGACCCACAGTCAGGATAAACAGATTCCAGATCATTTACCAAGATTAGTTCACCTATAAATACAGGATGGCTACCCACGTTTCTGGGTTTTTTTTTCTGGGGCTTTTTGGTAGAACCACGAAGTGCTGCTAAGCTTCAAACTCTACTACAGATCTGGCCATGGCGTCAAGTACCATTTTAGAGTGTAGGCATCTGCTCTCTCAATCATCCATCCATCCTTCTTCTTCTTAAACTCTGTTATTCTCCTGGATGATTCTTCAGATCAAAACATATAAATGAGGAAATATTGAGTAGATATAGAGATGTATGAGGTTAGAGAATTGATGTACTTTGTAATTCTTATCACAAGACAGGAAACCACCATCATAGTGGATGTAGGCCTCGTTAACGGCTGAACCACTCAAAATCTCGTCTCTACTTTACTTTTTCCTGTATTTTTTACTTTTTATTGCTAATTAGACACGGTTCAATTTATTTCTTACCGAATTGGTGAAGTACAGTTTAGTACCTTGGGTGTTTGGACAATTTTGGTGTAAACATTTTAGCGCCCATCGTGGGGCCGTGTTTTACCTTTTTCCATTTCAGATCTGACAAGATTTTCTAAGAAACACCGTGCTTACAATCACGAGCATGCTAAGGAGAACCGCCAATGAAGCCAACAACCCTAGCAGCGGCATCAACACCGTCATGCCACTGGATGGCGACTCCGATGAAGGGGAGCCACCGGAAATCGAGGAGATGGTAACCCGGGAAAGGTTGGAGGAAGCGGTGACAGGATTAACGAGTCAGATAACTATCGCAAGCAACGCGATGATGAAGAAACTCAAGTCGATACTCACTATCCAAGCCGCTACCGCAAAAGCCGCTCTAAGCGCCACTTGTTCCTCACTGACTCAGACGAATCACGGATCAGAAACAGAATTCCCCGCTTCACATTCAAGACAATAGGATTCCATTCTAAGAGTTGCGCGTTGCACCAATCCGATCTACAAAGGGGGAAAAACACCGGCAAACGATTACTCTGATGATGCAATCGCGGAGCGAGAAGACAGTCCTGCTGCCATAAAGACGTCCCTGCTGGAAGGATGCCCAGATTCCTTATCCCCAGTCCATGAAGGCGCATCTAGATCGAGGGTTGATGGTGAAAAAGGTGGTCAACTCGTGGATTCGACCAACAAGCGAGAGTACATCTCATGAATGGTGCATGCAATTGTGGAAGAAAGCCTAAGGAGGAAGGATGACCAGAAAGAATGGGAATCTTTCCGAGCTAAAACCCCACTCACCGAGAGGATTAAGAAAACTGTATACCGACAAAGGTTCGAACCACCATCGTTGCAGCCTTATGACGGGACAACTGACCCTGATATATTTCTATGTAAATATGACCAGTACATGAATGGAGCATGTGCTACTGATGAAATCAAATGCCTATATTTCGCAACTTACCTAGAAGGAGTGGCTTATCTTTGGTTCACAAAGCTGCCACCGCGGTCTGTGGACAATTTCGTGACGTTGGCTAGGCTATTCAATGAGCAGTTCAGATCCTAGCCATTAGAAGATCAGGATGCTACAGAGCTAGACGGACTACAACAAATATCAGGAGAGCCCATCAGAGTTTTTCTCACTCGCTTTGATGTTGCATTGGCTAAAGTCAAGGATCCCGAACCCAGCATGATCTTAATGGCTCTCAAAAAGGGCATATGAAGGAAACCAAGTTAGGACGATGGATCAAGAAAAAGAAACCAAGTACACTCGAACGGTTACTCAGCAAAGCCAAAAAATATGCAAGTACTGAAGAGAGAAACGCACATGCAGAGAAGAATGGAAAGGTCTAAGGCAACTCGGATGATCAAAAAAGGAGCAGCAAAAAAGAAGACGATCGAGCAAAGAAGAAGCTACGCTTTTTCAAGAACTCTGAATTCACTCCCCTTAACGATTCCGTGGGAAATATATTCATGGCAACTAGAGGCACCGAAAGATATCCGGTCTCAAAACAAAGACCCGTCAGAAATGCCGCCATGAAGTCAGGAAAATTTTGTTGTTTCCACAAACAGCCGGGGCACGATACCGATGAATGCAGGCACTTAAAATAGGTAATCGAGGGGTTGATCAGGAAGGGCCGGCTGCAACAATATGTACGAGATCATAAGAGCTATACCGACTTTTCTCAGACAAGGGGCAGCACACGTTAGAAAGGAAAGGGCCCAGACTAATTCAAGGAGGATGCTCATCAGAGGGACCAACCGCTAATACCTCAACAATGAAGCGTTAAATTAAAGCTCTCATTATCTTACCTCATTTCCCTGATTTTATCTTGTTATTGAAACTTTTTTAACTTGCTTTATTGATCACTATGTCCATGTTGAGCAATGGTTTACCTACAAAAATTGTGTGCATCAGAAATTAATTATGTGCCTACTTGAATGAAATACTTATTGATCTATGCTAAAGGAAGAATAATTCCTCGAAATGTAGGTGAAGTAGGAGCAATCTGCCATACACTGCGGGACTGTAACACAAAATCCCAGGTCATGCACTAAATGAAGCAGTTCGGAAATCACAAACATCAAGCAAAGTCAAACAAGAGGAATAGGTTCATTGCCTCCAAGGGAACCAGTCGTTCTTAGACAAATAGCCAAACGAAGGAGTGCGCCTCTTATTATGGAATATGATGAATACTTGGCAAACACTCATTCAAAGGGTCACCACCAGACCTCTATGAAGATACAGAAAAATCACCAAATCTGTCCCTCGGATGAAGTTGCTAATCCCAAAGAGGTTTTCTCCTAGGAACAGGACATGAATTCCTTAAAACCGGAGTTAAATCCAGTAGCAAGGATTGATGCCCATCTCCTAGGAATCAACACTGAAGGGGAGCAACTCAAAAGTCCAAAAGTTAAAATTGCTAAGCCCACCGAAGAAGCACCTTCTTAGGTGACCTTCCTAGGTGTTGGACATGAGTTTCCAACTTGATAAAAAAAACTCAATGACGTAAACCAATGTCTGTGTCCTAAGGTAAGGCAAAAAGTCGGAAAAACCGACATGTCCCGAAACGGAAAAATTGCTGATTTTAAAGGGTGCCTACCTTGGTAGGTAAATGCACAAATTCTTCCCTCCGAGTCGAAAGCTCGATGAGATGAATGAGTGTCCGTTCCTCGAATGAAGCATAAAATGGGGAAGGATTAAACATGCTGGAAGGACCAGCACAAAACAAAAACCCGACCGAAAGGGCAGTGGCCATCCGTGTTCTTTGTTGATTAACCAAGTCAAACAAGGCCAAGTATGGACTACAGCAGAAATCCCAGCTGAAAGGGGGTATCAGAAATCCTAGCCATGCGGGGGTATCCTTTCTAGGACCCATTTGAATAACTAAAACAATCAAATGGAGCCTAAAATGGATCGAAAATTTTCAACCCAAGCCCTCCCCGGGGACACGTATTCAAAACCGATCTTGGGATTGAATACTAATAAATAAAAGACACCAAACGCGCTTATAATAACACAAATGCGTAGCAGCCTTCGATAAGCGACAAACCTAAAAGGATAACTAAATCTTAACCGTAATAATAACAATAGAAAATCTGGCGCAACCAAACGATTAACAAAGCGCCCGAATGAATGTGTAAATCAGAAAACAAAGGTGCAACATACGACGCACCCGCGCGCAAGATAAACAAATTATGTAGCAGAAAACCGTAGTACGATAAAGTCGAAAAAAAAACCCTAAAAGAGTCACGAACTAAAACGTACGAGAATAAGCAAGGTTGTCTCCCGCATATACAAGCCAGACTAAACAGTATCATCTGAAAATCAGAATCAAAATAGGTGAAGCATTGGAAGGCCATAGATACTCAGATAAGATAGGAAATGATCCTATCCCTAGATTCCAGGGCCTCGATAAGTCTGTGCCTATCTTCCTCCAAAGCATGAAGTCGTTCAAGATTCTCCCTATCTGACTGCTGAAGGTCTTCGACCAGGGAGTGCCAACCACCCATTTGCTCCATAATGTAGTCTCTGACTTCCATGATGAGACCTTCAACCAAATGCGGATGTGGTTCCAATTGATTGAATTTGGCCAATATGGTATCCTTCATGACATCCATCTTACCTGCAATAATCCATCTATCAAACGGGACTATGTACACACCAGAGCGCGAATTAGCTGGATGCTGGGCCACAAAGTCCTCGGCAAGATCAGGATGACAAGGGTTGGGGATAGGAAGAGGCTCTGGTACAGATGCAAGATCTAACGTGATAGATGAAGAGATCATGCAACTAACAGCAGTCTGCATATCTGAGTCAGAAAGTCCGTTCAGCGAACAATAACTATGAGCACCGTACGCACTAAAGATCTCCTTACCCCAGGACGTCTTTTTGCTACCAGTCCTCCTCGCCGTTTTCTTCCTGAGCTTCCTAGACATAAGAAATTCCATTCTTGGGCGACCTGCTTCAGAAGAGGTTAGTACGAACACAAATAACAGCTACAGAAAGAGAAACAACTTGGTCAGAATCAAGCATAGATGCAAATTTTCAACCATAGAAACCAAGGGCATTTCACCAAATAATTTATGAACAAGTACCAAGCGTCGATATTCCAAAGAAAAGCGTCGGATGGCCCTTATCTATTAAGGATAGGTACAAAAAGGGTATTCGCACTTTATAACTCTTTACCTAGAAAGATCATGGCTTCTCGAAGAAGATCACTCAAGATAAGCAGACGTTACTACAGGCGAAGAGCAAAATGGTAAAATGAGAAGGCTAAAGCCTTTTGAGGAAGAATCAAGGCAGAAATGTCAGGCATAGATTAGCTGATTGAAAACCTTCAAGGAAGTGCAGCCGTGACGTAAGATTTCTTTTGAGATGCGAAAACGAAATAAAGCAGGTTAAAGATGAATAAGGGAGACCTAAAGGCATTCATCCAGAGAATTTATGCCACGTCAGCCTAGTATCTGACTACATGAAAGTGTCTCATCAAGTCCCAATTGGCATCCCAAGATTCAACCATTCGCATAGTTATCAAGAAAGTACAACAAGTCACTTGCCCGCATGGAAAAACAATGCCAGTCAGCTACAACAAAGCGGCCCCAGCCCGTGCACGAACCACTTCTCACCAAGTCTGGATAATCCTACCACCCAATGTGCGATCAAATATATCGAAGCCCATACTTCCTTACCAAAAAGAAATCACGGACTTCGAGGGGCAAGTGTTAATCCCTTAAAAAAAACCATACACACATTGGGCAGAGGGGTACAAGGCGGGTCTTTTCAGCATTGGTCATACATAACACAACCGCACTAAGCAAGATCCAAATATCAAGCCCAATGCAGGTCAAGTCTATCAGTGCGACCGGGCCATGAGAAGCGCGACTCAACAAAAATGAAGGCTGCACATCAAGAGAATCGCTCAGGCGCTAAAATAAGACAGGTTACCCGCTTTGCACGAGCTAGAGCAACCTCATAAGTATAACCATAAAGCCAAGCGGCACCATGAAAAGGCAACAAGAGGACGAGCGTCCTTGGTTCAAGAAGGGCGATCGCGCGAGGAACAAAGGAGGATCAATCTTAGCTCCACACTCCGCTCTTACGAAATCTCCCAAAGCATCTGTGCCCGCACTTAAGGACCTGCTCCGCTATTCGAGATACTCAGTAAGTCGTCCACGCATAACACTGAATATGATATAGACAGCTAGCTACAGCTATCCAGTGGCTTGGTTCTAACTAGCAGAATGAACGACCCACAGTCAGGATAAACAGATTCCAGATCATTTACTAAGAGGAGTTCACCTATAAATACATGATGGCTACCCACGTTTCTGGGGGAGGGGGGGGGGGGGTTTCTGGGGCTTTTTGGTAGAACCACAAAGTGCTACTAAGCTTCAAACTCAACTATATATCTGGCCATGGCATCAAATACCATTTTAGAGTGAAGGCATCTGCTCTCTCAATCATCCATCCTTCTTCTTCTTAAACTCTATTATTCTCCTGAATGATTCTTTAGATCAAAACATATAAACAAGGAAATACTGAGTAGATATATAGATGTATGAGGTCAGAGAATTGATGTACTATGTAATTCTTATCATAAGATAGGAAACCGCCTTCATAGTGGACATGGGCCTCGTTAATGGTTGAACCACTCTAAATCTCGTCTCTACTTTACTTTTTCCCGCATTTTTTACTTTTTATTGCTAATTAGACACGGTTCCATTTATTTCTTACCGAATTGGTGAAGTACAGTTTAGTACCTTGGGTGTTCGGACCATTTTTGGTGTAAACACTATGTATGTTAATCAGTCATGGAAAAATTAATCTTATGTATAAACATGTATGTAAAATGTAAATATATCAAGCTTTATTACACATGTAATATCAAAATTTTAGTGGCTAAGTAAGTTTATTTTCAAAAATAATATTAAGGCTATGTTGTCACTTTAGGGCGAATCCATTTGAGATTGCATCGTATAGTGGGGTTGCAGTGCAAAGATGGGTCAGTGGTCTTAACTGGAGTTGTGCAAGTGGTCTTAAGAATAGTAGTTGTAGCTGAAGCTTATTGTCGTACATAGCCATCATGCAACTGAAGTGAGTCTCTTTTGTTCACCAGCTTGTACACACCGGATGCAAAATCAGTTATGCTGGTGCAACTTGAGTTCTTGAGTAATGATGATATATGCATCTAACAAGTTATGAAAACAGGAGGTAAAGTGCAGCGACATGGAAAGTGCTTTAAAAATGCTAAGCGAGCTAAGGCAACGTGCATGGATGCAGAGCATACGTTGAATACAAATTGAGCGAATGTGAAGTGCAGGAATTGGTTATACTACTTATCAAGGAAAACTAAACTGCAACTAATGGATGTGCAGGTTTAGAGGTTTTGACACAGGTATACATAATTGACACAGCTAGTTTGGCTGAGCCCAAGAATGAAGTAACCAGTATAACATAGAGTAGCAGGTAAATATAAAATATAATCTGTTTTGTTAATATGCATTTATAAATATTAGTCAAATAGCACATGACAACGTTAATGCAGAAATTTTAAAATAAAGTAAACACAGTGATCAGTACACTATATAAAATTTTGTGTTGGATGTTTGCTTGTTTTCACCTATTTTTTTCTAAACTCGCAAATCATATCCATAAACAAAAATTGGCTATTCAAATATCCTCTAGATGCCTTGTGTTACCTATCAAATATATGAATGATAATGAGATCTTTAAAATGAAAGCGTATTTTGTGGGAACAAAAAAGAAGGATGGTGCTGGAAATAGCAGTTGAAGTTATATTTGATGATTTCATTGATTGAAAATAAGTATGCATTTTTGAAATGTGGCCATTACATAATGGTATGGTGAAATGAAGTGGATGTATTCAGCTTACCGGTAAGTCAAAGAATATACTGTACAATTGTTTGAAAACAAAATTAACAATGCTATCCACTTAACAATGGAAAGGAAATGGAAACCGTACCATGGTTATTTATCAAATGAAAATGTAGGTTTAGTGTCCATGAATTATCCACTACAAAATCAAATATCTATTTTGTCAAATGACGAGTAGTGTAACAACACGGAATTTCAGAACCAATTTAATTTTTTTATTTTAGCTATTTTAATGGGTTTTGAATATTTAAAATGATTTATTTTAAATAATAACAACTAAAAATTTATTTAAATCGAAGTTAGAACGTATTATTTTATTTTAATTACAAAAGGAGTTTGAAATGGTGCGGTAGTTTGAAAATTCGATTTCAAATTTCAATTGAATGTATAAGATTCAAAATAAACCGGATTTCAGTAAAACTAGAAACATTTGAATCTGTTCAATTATATCTTTCTAATGAATGTGAAAATTTGAGATTTCATAATTTAAATTGAAAATTATGTCCAGTTTAAAATTTGAAATAGTCGCTATGGAATTTATGTATTTTTTAATAATATAAAGCCCTTAAAAATAGCCATTTTGCAAACAACCTCCGTTTTCGATGAACCACTTTTGTTGGATCCAGAATGTCAAATTATTGCTAGGTTTCAAATTTCATAATTTTTGGAATTAATATGTGAGCGTGGTAAATTTAAATGTGTTTTGGTAATTTTAGTTTGAATTTAATTGACTGGAAAAATGGCCATTTTCCAAATGGTCTCAAAATTCAATGAAATTAGTTTTATTAGGACCGTATCATCAAAACATAGCTAGATTTATTTTTCTGTAATTTTTGGAGTCAGTATGTGGCACCGGTAAATTAAAATGTATATTTAAATTCAATATATATTGATTTATATTTTAATTTTGATAAAAACTGATCAAAATGATAGAATTGGTTTACGAAACATATTCCGTTGTGTCCGAAATGGGGGTGTTTAGCTAGTAGCGACAGTCATTTGGTTTGATTTGGAGTTCGGAGATAAAACCAGCTATTTTCGAATTAAATATTATTAAATTATATATATATATATATATATATATTATTTTTCTAGACCCTTATATTCATTATCAAAACCTGCCGTCGGCTTTAAAATCAATGGCTGGAGTTCTCCAAAAACAAATCCATTCGATCTTCCAATCCATTCAATGGATTTCGAAATTCCTAAAAGAAAATCGAAGAGCTTCTTGAGCTCTGCAGTTTGAGCGGGTGTGATCGAAAATGGAGCTCCAGATTTCTCGTATTTGGTGCTCAAAGTGGAGTCGTTCATCCCGGTTTATGACGCTGGAGTGAGGCGCAAGTTGTCCGTTGATGGGGGGCGGAGGAAGCCAGCGCAGACCTAGTGGCAGCATTAGATCGCCGTCAAAGTGGCTGTTGGCGTGGCAATTCGAAGCCCTAGGTTTTGAGCATGGGTTTGAACCCAGAAACGAAGACGAAGGGGGTAAAAAGGGGAAAGAAAATTAGTTATTTTAATTATTTAATTAATGTGTTAATGTATAAAATTGTATAACTTTTTCATACGTCATCCAAATTCAGTGAAACAAGTTGCATTGCACTCGTATCAGCGAGCACAACAACATGGAACTGACCAGAACAGAAACGGAGGAAATTTGAAATTCTAATAAAATTAAATGGCTGTTTAATTTTATTAAAAAAATTCAGAAATAAAGATTGATGGAGTGGAACCCAGTGTGAGAATTCTCTCACTAAAAATATTTGTACAATTATTTAATTTATTTTATAACAGTAAATATACGAAAATTGCTAGTATTGATTTTTATCTGTTGTATGGAGTTCAACACTCTAATTCGCACAAATCACATAAATTGGAAGCGATGTATGGATATTACCGACACTCGGATTTCATACTCCACGAATGGCCACTTATGGCGCCGTAAATGGTATTAGGTAGTTGAGTATTTATTTATTTGGATGATTTGGTGATTTGTGTATTGTGATGATGATTTTGTGATATTTAACATGTTAGAAATGTTAATATTAAACAGATAGATGAAAATGGACAAAATAATTATTTATATATTGAACAGCGAAAATTGGTTAATTAGAAAAATAATATGTGATGAGCGTTATTTATTTATTTTATTGCTTATACAGTTGCAAATTGCACTCTGGATGTGAATTGACTGTTTAATGATTATTTATCATTATTGTTGAATACATGTAATGAATGCCATATAAAAGAAATTATATGGTAATTGATTGAGTCACATTCCGATTCAGAAATAACGTATATTTTAAAATAACGAATATTTTAAAATAATATTCAGTGAATAATCAAACTATGATTTTGATGTCCGATTTTGGATGGACACGAAAATATATAAAAATATGAAGCCGGGTTAAGTATAGAAACACTATTTTTAACCTGAATAGGTTTATCTATCGATTTTATTCCTTTTAAAATAATATCGAAAAGGATGATTTCAAAATCTGATATTTTGAAAATATTATCATTTTAATATTACAATGATATGAAATATTCAATTTTGATTTAAAATTGAAAATGAAGTTAAAGTCAATTTAAAATGAATTTATAAATGTTTTATAAAATATGTTTTAAATAGAAATCAACGAAATATATTATATATATATGGTCTGAATAGAACACGCCGTGCATCGACTGTTTGCGAATTTCGACCATTAACTTCAAATTGATGTAACGGGAGATCCGACCATCGGATTCTCCTAAAAATGGAACCTTTGGGTTCGTATCGAAAAGATCTTTCCAAGGATATAAGAGATTTAAATTTGAATGGTTAGATTTTAAAATATGACCAAATCAATTTCAGGAAAGGTCGCCATGGATACAGTTCGGTGGCCGTTATTGGAAACCGACTGTAAGGGACTTATAAAAATTATTATAAATATGATAAAACTATGTAAAATCATAGTAAATGATTTGGAAAGATTTTGGGTGAAAAATTCCATATTTGAAAAGATAAAAATATATTTTTATCGAAATGAATTAGTTAATAACTAGAATAATAATCCAATTATTTTTGGAAATAATAGATTGGATTGAAAATGGGTTTTAAAATAACCAGAATTTTCCAAAGAAAAAATTGGAATGGATTTGGATTGGAAATTATCTTCGAAGTATTTCGATATTGCATTCCGTGATTTTACGGATATTGTGGAGGAACTTGGAAGATGCAGATATCGTTATTCCCATTACGATATCCATTGGTTTATGAATTTGATATTGAATATAAGCCGATATAATTTCTATTCAGAATCTTTAATTTAATATCAAATTGGATTTTGGGTTTGTCGTGAATGGTGTCTTTACTTATACCGTTCTTGAACCCCGTTGAGAAAAGAATAAATCTTTTAATTAAAATTTAGAGAAGTTTACCAATTAATTAATATTTAATTGGAATTGAAATTGGATTTCTAGGTCTATCATGAATGGTGTTTTAAATAACATTTGTTCTTTAACCGAATTAACAGTGAAGAGATGATTTGGAATTTATAAATCTTTTTATTAAGATTTAATGGAAAAGTTTTCAAAGTAAAATTTTCCAATTTAATATATATTAAATTGGATTTGAGTGGAATTCGATTTGGTAATAATCGAGATGAGCTTCTGTAAAGGAAGACCGTTATTATATATGGAATTTAAAGGCTTTGTCTTTATTCCATTTATGTTATTAGTCTGATACGGAAATTTATATCAATTATATATATTTGTCATTTCCCGTTAAGATTCCATTTTAATGGAAGAGGATTTTCGGTTTATCGTGGACTGTGTTTTCAATGACATTTGTTCTTTAACACAAGTGAAGACAGGAGTAATTTCCGAAAGTTGAATAACCATTAAGTAATGATTTTTGAAGATTAAAACCAAGATGGTGTTTTAATGAATCTTTAATTAGATTGGAATGAGAATGGGATAATTAAATTTATCGAATTCATGAAATGATCGAGAATGGAGCACCACCAGTTTTACTCCAGGCGATAGTTAAATCTTTAAGTAGATTTGAACAAAAAATGGTAATCAATTTTACTGATAACACACTGGGTGTTAGATATGGAGTACTACCAGTTTTGCTCCATGGGATGAATAGGTCGGGATTGGATATATAAAATAAACGATTACTTCAGTAAGGTACGATAATTTTGACTAGTTTTATAAACCTTAATTTGGTTTAGAATTGTTAAAGAAGAAAATAAATCTTTTGAAAATGATATCCAAAGGAAGATTAAAGAAAAAATTTAAAAGAATTTATCTTTGATAAAATTAATGGGAACCTTTCCCTTAAGATGTGAATATTTGAATAAAAGAATATTCTGAATTGGAATGAGGCGTATGATTTGTTTTTATAGCACTTGATTATAAAATACGCAAGTTATTCGGAAAGACCGGGTTTAACCCATTATGAATAATTGATACGATGACTAAATGTCGATGATATAAAGATGATGGTTGAAGACCGGAGATCTTCACACCGTTTGGATGATTACTGATGTCTAGATTGGGATGTACACCCAAGACAAGGTAATAAGTGGTCATCGTCCAAATGTACTTGGAGATCGACCGGATATGAGAGGGCCTCTCTCCTGTATTGGACATATGGGACGAGAAATAAGGTGCCTCCGGTTTCGTTCATACCCAGAATGGACTTGCAAATGGATGGTATGTCTGACATTATTATACTCTTTTATACTTTATTCATTGATCTCTGCTAAATATATATATGTTTTGTGGCGGAGAATTTATTCTCTTGCTTAACACCCTTCTCTGAGATGTATGAGCTTAGAGGTTATATATTGGTGGAAATCTGTGGTATTGTATGGACTGATAGTGTGGCATGCTGAGGTGCATGTATCAAGGCTTTTGTTGAAAAGCAGAGTTTTATGGTTGATGATCAAAGCACGACTTTAAATAGCATAGCTTTGTGTAGCTTTAATTTGCGAGCTTCACTCCCCGGTATGAACTGAAAACAGGATGAAAACTTCAGGGAAATGGACATATGTTAGTTTCTAGCTACGAGTAACATCATGGTATGGAGCCCAGACGGTTTAATTATGTGGATGTTGGAAAATTTTACTGATGGAAAGCGAGGTACCTCGGATATGATTTGAGTCCCTAGTGGCTCTTTATAGGGCTATATGCTCACACGGTCGATGTACTGACCTGTTTTGGAGGTTCGATAGAACCGACTAACATATTGTTTATGGTAATGCAAATCATCGATGGATGACCGACCCTGTCGCTAACCTAGGGTTCACTGCGAGGGATCCTGAGGCATTGCTAGTGTGTCTCGAATCAGTAAGGACGATCGCTTGCCTTGGTTCATAGATGGAAACCCAATTTCCAATATGTGATTTTACGGTTTTAGTTGTAAACCTATATCGCTACGTAATATAATGGTACCTACGCCGCCTATGATTGATACATTTAAATTTGAAGTTGATTTCTTCACTTATAGTAATAATCAAGGATGAAATTTCACGTATCAAGCATATTTGGATAGTATAAGGTAAAACTCTATCTTCGACTGCGTTCATTGTGTGATGGGACCTGTGTTTTATATTAGCTTCATTTTTCTGCTTAGCATTGCGCTATTTGTTTTATGCATTGGTATTCATGGGGGATAAACCTGTTCCGTATTATATGGGATGGTCCCGTGATGTACCTGACTTTAAAATAAGAAAAGCTAATAACTGTTTTAGTTCTCACACCAGTCCCATGACTGACTTGGAGTTTATTTTTTCTGCCTAAACTTTGGGTGCCCACGGGCAGTCAGTAGTTTGGTTTTCACAGATATTTCTCTATACAGGATCCTAGATTTACAGCTAGAGCAATATTCGGAAAGCTTTGTGTCCATGTATTTATTTCAATTGTGTCAGTTGTTATTTTCCGCAACGCATTATACTATTGTATTATATTTTCCGTTGTTTTGTAATTTAAATCTTTGATATTATTTTCCACTGCATATTATTTATTCTCAGATATTCTTGTACTCTGATGTAAATTGTTGTAATAGCAATGAAATGTTCTATTGTTCTATGTTCCAATGAGTCGTGTTCTCAAAGCAATCCGGGCTCCTCCGTCTCTTCGAAGAACAGGGGATTTCGAGTCGTTTCAGTTTGGTATCAGAGCTTTGGTTTACAAAGCTCGAGAACAAGAAACATTAGAACCGAACGAAAGAATTCATTATAGATAGGATTAGTAATATCCTGTAAGAATGACTCGTTAGAGATAGGATATCAGTAGCATCCTAAAATGAGTTTGAAGAGTGTTATTTATGGAAAAAAGAATTTAATTTTGAAAATTATATCTTATTATACGTATTTGAGTATTTTATTTTATTTTGGACTATCGGGTATAAGGAGATTTTGCATATACGCGTCATGAACGTATATTCGAAGTCTCAGATATACTGGATGGATATAGAATCACACTCTAGTCACTCGGAGATGATTCTGATGATGGAGCTCCATCATCAGCATTTATATTCGAGTTTCGAAAGTGGGATATCTACATTATTTCCAATTGACTGGGGTGAGAACCAAAACCTTAGTTAGAATTTATTGTTTGAGATTGATCATCAAAATTTATTTTGAATATATATATAAAAGTTATATATTTGAAAAGCTAATAAATCAATTAATTTATTGCTGGTTGTGTTATATGATTATTAGTTGAGCTAATAAAAATATTGTATTGATAAAAACAATAAAACAATGAATGATAAGTAAAGCCAAGTCGAATTAAATGTTGAACTAAATTGGAAAATTGATTGGAATTGCATACATATACATGTATATATATTTATTGAGCAGGTTATGGATTTGCTGTTGAGTGAGAATTAATTTGCGTGCCCAACAATTAGGTAAATCTTAATGAGTTGGTTGCGAAATTTTATTTATATCAACTCCTGTGAATGTTTTTGGATGCGATGTGATGGTTGTTCTGTGTGAGATTATAAACAACGCCATATGGTAGCAACAATTAAATTATGACTACACAACTTGGCATACTCCATGAAGACAGCATGTCATATCATATTTCATATAAGAATTTGGCGCTTGTATGACGAGGTTTGGATTACCATACGAGCGAGACGCTTATATGGCTATGACTGTATTACAGGTTGAACAGAAGACTGATTATGGACATAATTAAGGAATATATATAACGGTGCTCAGAGCAGGATTTAGTAAAAACCCTACATAGATATGGAGATGACAAAAATTCATATCTCTCTTGTTTTTGGATACGAAACATGGATTATTTTATTTCCAACACTAGGGCAAGATCTGAGATTTCAACTTTTACACATTCTCCCTTGTACACAAATAGGTCACAAAAATTGTGTATGCTTTTATTTGATTTATTGGGTACCTAATATGGTCTAACAAAATTTTCAAACCTTCCCCATACAAAGGAGGTTATGGCCAATTGTTTCGAAAATTTAGAGTGTTAGCCAAACTTTTGAGAAATTGGAAAGTTCTTAGAATCTGAAAAGTTGAGGAATGAAAGCCAGAATGAAAGTTGATTTGGTTAGTTAAGCAACTTTCAGCTCCGTTCCTTTTCGAGGATGAAAAGATTTTAAGCGGGGGAGATTGTAACAACCCGGAATTTCTGAACCAATTAATTTTTTTTATTTTAGCTATTTTAATGGGTTTTGAATATTTAAAATGATTTATTTTAAATAATAACAACTAAAAATTTATTTAAATCGAAGTTAGAATGTATATATTTATTTTAATTATAAAAAGAGTTTGAAATGGCGTGGTAGTTTGAAAATTCGATTTCAAATTTCAATTGAATGTATAAGATTCAAAATAAATCGGATTTCAGTAAAACTAGAAACATTTGAATCTGTTTAATTATATCTTTCTAATGAATGTGAAAAATTGAAATTTCATAATATAAATTGAAAGTTATGTCCAGTTTAAAATTTGAAATAGTTGCTATGGAATATATATATATATTTTATATTATAAAATCCTTAAAATTAGCCATTTTGCAAACGGTCTCTGTTTTCGATGAAACCATTGTTGTTGGATCTGGAATGTCAAATTATTGCTAGGTTTCAAATTTCATAATTTTTGGAATTAATATGTGAGTGTGGTAAATTTAAATGTGTTTGGTAATTTCAGTTTGAATTTAATCGACTGGAAAAATGGCCATTTTTCAAACGGTCTCCAAATTCGATGAAATTAGTTTTGTTACGATCGTATCGTCAAAACGTAGCTAGATTTATTTTTCTGTAATTTTTGGAGTTAGTATATGGCCCTGATAAATTAAAATTACATTTAAATTCAATATATATTGATTTATATTTAATTTTGATACAAACTGATCAAAATGATAGAATTGTCTTGCGAAACATATTTCATTGTGTCCAGAATAGGGTATTTAGCTAGGAGAGATAGTCGTTGGGTTTGATTTGGAGTTCGAAGATAAAATCAGCTATTTTCGAATTAAATATTATTAAACTATATATATATATTATTTTTCTAAACCCTAATATTCATTATCGAAACCCGCCGTCAGCTTTAAAATCAATGGCTGGAGTGCTCCAAAAACGAATCCATTCGATCTTCCAATCCATTCAATGGATTTCGAAATTTCCAAAAGAAAATCGAAGAGCTTCTTGAGCTCTACAGTTTGAGCGGGCGTGATCGAAAATGGAGCTCCAGATTTCTCGTGTTTGGTGCTCAAAGTGGAGTCGTTCGCCACCGTTTCTGGCGCTGAAGTGAGGCACGAGTTCGCCGTTGATGGGGGTGGAGGAAGTTGGCGTGGAGGCGCACCAAGTGGCAACATCAGATCGTTGTCAAAGTGGCTATTGGCATGGCAATTCCGAGCCCTAGGTTTTGAGCATGGGTTTGAACCTAGAAACGAAGACGATGGGAGTAAAAAGGGGAAATGAAATTAGTTATTTTAATTATTTAATTAATATGTCAATGTATAAAATTGTATAACTTTTTCATACGTCATCCAAATTCAGTGAAACAAGTTGCATTGCGCTCGTATCAGCGAGCACAACAACATGGAACTGACCAGAACAGAAACAGAGGCAATTGGAAATTCTGATAAAATTAAACGAATGTTTAATTTTATTAAAACAATTCAGAAATAAAGAATAATGGAGTGGAACCCAATGCGAGAATTCTCTCACTAAAAATATTTGTATAGTTATTTAATTTATTTTATAACTGTAAATATATAGAAATTGCCCGTATTGATTTTTATCTGTTATATGGAGTTCAACACTCGAATTCGCACAAATCTCATAAATTGGAAGCAATGTATGGATATTTAACTTATGGCGCCGTAAGTGGCATTGGGTAGTTGAGTATTTATTTGGATGATTTGTGTATTGTGATGATGATTTTGTGATATTTAACTTGTTAGAAATGTTAATATTAAACAGGTAGATGAAAATGGACAAAATAATTATTTATATATTGAACAGTGAAAATTGGTTAATTAGAAAACTAATTCAAACCAAATTAGAATTGAATAAAGGGTGCGTTTTTTACAAGTCCCTATAAAGTTTCAAAATAGAAAAAAAACCCGACGATATAAACATTGAAAAAAGGTCCCTATTTTTGAAATGCGGAAGAAAAAATTCCGCAAATACCCTTTTGAAGTTCTAAAACCTCGCAGTTTTCGGTAACGTTTCATTATCTTTTAATCCGTCTAATCACTCCGTGAATTCCTCTGAAAACCCTAATTCTACCGATCTTCAAAAACCTCAATCGATCAGTCGATCTTTCTACTCAAAAGCCAATTTCACCTTTGAAATCTGGATAGCTCTATATTTCTATGAAAAATTATTCATCATCGGCATCAAATTAGGTCAAATGGCAAGAACAAAGATATTAATCTAATTGGTTTATTTCATTTTTAACTGTCGCTACTATCTTGGTGTAATATGCTAATTATAGGAATTTTTTGCATTATTTGGATAAGTTAATTAGAAATATTAGATGATTGAATGATGTTAGTCATAATTATAAAAGACAGTATGTTGGAATGAATTTTTGCACGATTGTATGCAGTTTTAAGGTATTGTTAGATGATTGAATAGTTATTCAAAAATTGTTGATAACGTACTACATTTTGTTTGAGTTGGTTTTTTTCTTAAAGTATAGTATGTTAAAAATCTTGGTTAATTGTGTATATATTTCCTCAGTAGTTGCTTGCTGGTTTGAATATATTTAAAAAACTAAATTAAGAGTTCTTGATTAATCAAAAACACGTTGTTATAAATATTTGAAAACAGGTGTGCATGTGTTAAGAGTATTTACACAATTGTGGGAAAAATTGTAGAATATATGAGAAGTAGTGTGCATATATTTAGAACAACTGCACCTTATTGTGCAATTTTGTTTTTTGAACAAATCTTTTATGTTATTATGAATGTTTGTACATTTATGTGAATATTTTTGTTATATTTGCACATTTGTGTAAATTTATTGTATAGGATAGCAAAAAGTTGTAGTATAAAGAAAAATACATGCTTAATTTGTTTATTTGACTAATAGTTGCACGATTTTGTGCAGTTATAAAGAGTAGTTGCCTATATTTATGCAAGTATCAATAAGATTTCTGAACCTATACATAATTACTGTGTGCATTTTATAAAATTTGTATGTTGATTGTGCATTATTAATTGCATATAGTTTGAAAAGTTGAATGCAACTATTCTGCATCTATATACAAATAAGTGTAGAATAGTATTTAGTTAATAACAATTTTTGCATCTAATTGTGAAAATAACAACCTATTGGAGAATATTTATATGCATTTATTCAAAACCGTTTAATGATAGTGTGAATGTTTAGAATGATTATTGCAAAATTATATGCATTTAGTTAGAATTTTTTCCTGTAATACTGACACTATGGACATATTCAAGTGTAATGCTATGCATTTATTTATAATACCTGCACACTTGTTTGTTATTTTTTGTTTTTTGCTCAATACTTTGATGTTATTATGAGTGAGTGTGTATTTTTGTGATTGTGTTCGTAAAAATTGCACACTTGTGTAAATTTATTCTATATAGTAGCATAATTGTATGCTACTATTATAATATAATACTTTGTTAGCTATGTTCCTGCAATAGTTTGTTAATTTTATGCAATTATAATGACTATTTGCACTTGATAGTGCAAGTATTTGATATTTCTGAAAACTTATGTACAATTATTTAAAAATAATAACTGAGTACTACAGCTACCAATTGAATGTGATAGGAAAAGTTTTATTCTGTTATTCATTTGTTACAGAAATGTTACTTGAATATTTTCATTTATTTTTAGGTTTTGGATGCAAGTCTACAACAATCACCAGATTGTTTCATGGTTACATGCAGTTAATAAGACATTTTGCATGCTAATGTACAATTTGAAAATGCTAGTTGCATGAATCCATGCATGTAGTAATTACTGTTACTTACAATTGTTTGTATATCCTCTGAGTGTTTCTTAATTATATAAATTTAATCATGGTTATGTTAAATTAATCTATGTTTTTTTGTTGTAGAGACCAAATGTGGCAGAAGATAATCTAGATGGCAAAGATGTGGAAAAAGCTTTAGTCCCAATAGATAAACCGACAGAATCTATACATGTAAAAAAGAAAAAGAAAAATGATGAAAAGTGGAATCCTGGGGTTATTAACCAACAAAGAGTTGAGATTGCACTAAAAATTCTCAACTGCCAACCTTTCAGTTGGAATCCGTTACAAAACGTAACTCAGAACTTCCTCATGTCAGATGCAAACTGGATTACATAAAGTGTAGAAAGTATGTGTCAGGAATTTTTGTAATTTTTAGGGTGTTTACAATTGGTGTAAATATAGTACTATATATTTTTTAATACGTGTACATGGTTATGTAGGGTGTAAACTGAATTATGTTGTTTTTTTGGGCACTGATATAAGTTGTTAAAGTTTTGCTTAAAATTATAATTTGATGCTTTAATGTGACGTTTCTCATAATATTTTGCATACTTATATGCAATTTCTCAATATATTTATGGTTATAAACGCAAAAATCTACATCATTACTATAGATGTTGTGAATGTTTGTTTTTATTGAATGGTGGATATATGAACTTGAATTTATAACATGTTATGAAAAATTTCGTATGTATAAACATAGTATTTGATGACTTGTTAGAAATATAAAGATTGTAAACAAAAAATGAATTAAACTTATAACAGATTATAAGAGTATGATAACTTTTGAATAATTTAATGCAAATATTAAAGATAGTTGCATACTTGTACGCAACAATGAAGAATACGTGCTTACAGTAATCGCATATAGAAATAATTTAATACTTGAATGTAGTGACTACGGTTTTTGTAATACATGTAAAGATCTATACGACATACTAAACAATTAGAGACAATTATTACATAAATTGTAATAACCCGGAAAATCTGAGCCAGTTTAAAAATTTTTAATTGGCTATTTTAGTGGATTTTTAATATTTAAAATAAAATATTTTAAATAATAATGACGAAAAGTATGTTTGAATCGATGTTTGAAAATAAATATAACTATTTTAAATTATAAACAAGGCCTGAAATGGCGCGGCAGTTTCAAAATTGGAATTCAAACTTTGACTGGCTTTACCGGGTGCAAAATAAAATGGATTTTAGTGAAACCAAAAATATTTAAATCTGTTAATGAATATCTTTCTAACGAATCTGAAAAATCGAAGTTTCATAGCGGGGACCAAAAGTTATGGCCAAATGAATTTTTAGAAAGGTCGCTATAGAGAATATATTGCCCTTGAAAATAGACATTTTGCAAACGACCTCGGAACTCGACGAAACAACTTTTGTTGGATCCGGGATGTCAAATTATTGCTAGGTTTCAAATTTCATAATTTTTGAAGTTAATATGTGAGCGTGGCGAAGGAAAATGTGTTTGGTCAATTTCTGTTAAATTGGATCGACCAAAAAAAGACCATTTTTCAAACGGTCTCAGAATTCGACGAAACTAGTTTTGTTGGGACCGTAACATCAAAACATAGCTGGATTTATTTTTCTGGGATTTTTAGAATCAGTATGTGGCCCTGGCAAATTGAAGTGTACGTTCAAATCGAATATTGAATGTTTTATTTTTTAATTTGAAGGAAAACTGACTGAAACATTCGAATGGGCCTTCGAAACATATCGCATTGTGTTCGGAATGGGGGTATTTAGCTAGGGACGATAGTTGTTGGGTTTGGATTGGAGTTCGTATGAGATAAGGGGTATTTTAGAAATTTAGAAATATATAAATTAAATAAATAAAAAAATCTGATTGGGCCTCACTTTTTCTCTCTCCCCTCGGATCTGAGAAAACCGGATACCCCCCTCGCGATATACGGCGGCAGCAGCTCCTTTCTTCTCTCCTCGTTTTCTCCTCCTCCACGCAATAAAATCAGGAGCACCAGTTGAACTTTTTGAAGAGCTCTCTCTCCTCTTCAAATCCATACCCATTGGAGATTTTTTCTTGGCCTGTAGCATTCGAATCGAGCTCGGGAAGTCCTGAACTTCAAACCACCGCCACTGCTACCCTGGTGCATCGAACTGGACGCCACCACCGCGCGCGGGTGCGCGACTCCTCCCTCTTCGACGTGGCGTTGGCCGATCCTCCTATAGCACATCGGATTGGAAGATAAACGCAAACCTAGGTTTAAACAAAACTGCTGAGGTACGGTTTATATTATTTAAAATAGTTTATAGCACTTTAAAGCGCTACGGTTTTTGATATCACAGTAAAAATCATATCTTTCTCATTTGTTGACGAAATTCAGTGAAATAAGAGACGCCGGGACCATGAGGACGTCTTCTACATTTTAGAAGAGACCGGATATTTTTCTGAGCCTTCTGTTATTTTTGGTGGAGTGGAACCGAAGGTGAGATTTCTAAATTATAATCAATATGAAAACGATGATGTATAAATTATATAGTCGATGTATGAGTTATATAAGCGTTGTACATCTCATGTATAAGCGTTGTGTAAGTTGTATGTTCGATGTGTAAGTTATATATGCATTGTAAAAAATTATATATGAATTGAAAGTGAATTGAAATATATTTATATGTGAATATATATATGTATATATACTCTCCTCATCCACAGACTATGGACGATATTTATTGGTTGTGATATTGTTTGGATTATTTGGTTGATGTGAAATTTGGTGAATAATGCGAATGGTTGATAGAATTGTTTGTAGTTGAGAATGATTGATTGTGGTTGAAAAATACCCATTGGTGGTTGAAAACAAAATTAGAATAGGCTGTGGAAATGAAAGAAAAACATGCTCGCCTGCTTGCGAATTAGATGCATGAAATCCCCATTGTCAAAAACCGCGAGGTTTTAAGGTAGAGCGAGGAGCCGTACTAGGGACAGTCCCGGTTTTAACTACCTTGCCGTTATGCTGCCAAAATTTTCAATAATATTCATGTGTTAGAATTATTTTCATGTGTTGAAAACTATATTCATGTGTTGAATAGAAATTCATGTGTTGAGTAGAAATTCACGTGTTGAATGAAGTTCATGTGTTGAATAAATTCTTTGAAAGATAAAAATAACATTTTTATTATATATATAGACTATATAAAATATTAGTATTTTAAATAAATTGTTTTAACACCAAAAATAACATTTTTACCTTATGTATGAACTATATAAAATAATTGTGTTTTGAAATAAATTGTTTTACAATAAAAATCACAATTTTATTATATATATAAACTATAGAAAATATTCATGTGTTGAATAAAGGACTAGAACGATAAAAATCATACTTTTATTGTATGTGTGAAGTTGAAAACATTCATGTGTTAAATATATAGATTGAACAAATAAAATCTACATTTTTATTGTGAATATAAAGTGCTAAAAATATTCATGTGTTGAATAAATATTTTTGATGATAAAAATATCATTTTTATCAAATATATAAAGTGGATATGGTTTTGAAATCGAAGAATGAATTATATATATATATAAAATAAATCGAATTACGAAGCTGCAGTTCGTATTTTAAAACCATGATTTCAAACGATTAGTGCGGGAGATCCGACCATCGGATTTTCCCGAAACTGAAATCGTTGGGTTTGCTTTGGAAATATGTTTCCAACGACAGCCACTTTGTGAAGATCCAGTGGTTGGATTGTCTGGAATGTTTAATTCAAATATGAAGAAAAATAGTGCCAGAATCGATTATATATATATAATTAAATTAAATCGAATAACGATGCTGCAGTTCGTATTTTGAAATCGTAACTTCAAACGATTAGTGCGGGAGATCCGACCATCGGATTTTCCCGAAACTGAAACCGTTGGGTTCGTTTTGAAAAGATCTTTCTAATGATATAAAATTTGTGATGATACAATGGTTAGATTTTCAGATGTATGTGAATCAAATCTGAAGAAAAACAGCGCCACGGCCGCGTTATGGCCTGAAGCGTCGTTTGAATGAATTGACTATTTTTAAATAAATAAAAATAGCGATAAATCGTGATAAAATATTATAAACGATATGGAATGGAAATAAACTGAATTTGCTTGGTTTATGTGATATTTGATGGTTGAATGTGTTTGGCGTGAAAATTACATTAAAGAACAGAATTAGTGATATCGAATAATTTAACCATTGAAATGAATTGATTTGAAATTCTAAATATACGTGAATTATTTGAAAAAGCCGAGTTGATTCTCATTTCAAATAATTGATCAACGATTGAAAGTCGAAGACATGAAGACGGTGCAAGACCGATGATCTTCACGTCGAATGGAGGGGTGCTACTGATGCTCATGATAGGAGTAGTTACCTTGAAGGGTTTATAAGTAGTAGCCGTCCGGACGTACATGTTGATTGTACAAATATGCGTGGTATTGAGTGCCTCCGGTTTCGTTCAGAACCAAAACGAACTTGTAAATGGACTATGTGTCTGACATTGGATTTTGTTCTGTACTGATTGATCTCTATTAAATATATATCTGTTTGGCGGCGGAGAATTTATTCTCTTGCTTAACGCCCTTCTCTGAGACGTACGAGCTCAGAGGTTATATATCGATAGAAATCAGTCGCATGAAGTGAATTGCCTATGTGGCATGCCTAAGTGGCAGATGATCAAGGCTTCTGTTGAAAAGCAAAGTCTTGTGGTTGATGATCAAAGCACGACCTGTGTGGCATAGCTTTGTGTATAACGTTGTTTCGCGAGCCTCACACCCTGGTATGAGCCAGAAACGGGAGAAGGACATCAGGGAGGACATGCGTTTATTACTAGCTAGGTGTGGTGCATTGGGTTTTGCACGCCCGGGTATTTTACTTATGTGGATGATGGAAAGCGAGGCCTCAGTTAGTTCGGTTTCTTTGGAGCCGATGATTTGGTCGGATATGACCAGTGACGTCCCATAGGGCGGGGAAACACAATGTTCAGGCATTATAATCCACATCGGTGGACCGGCCCTGACGATCCAAGGGGCAGTTGCGGCTGTTCCTGAGGGGGGGGGGGGCTAGAGCGTCTCGAATTCGGTAAGGACTATCTTTTGCCTTGGTTCATGACGGAAATCCAATTTCCAAATACGACACCATGCGGTTTTGATTGTGTATATATATATATATATATATATATATATATGGCGGCATAATATATGGTACCCATGCCGTCTATGATTGATACTTATGATTTGAAACGGTTTTTGAAACATATAAACACTAGTAATAATATCAAATGCTTTTGTTTTATTCGTATCAAGCATATTTTGGCCATTATAAGGTAAAACTCTATCCTCCGGTTTGTGTTGCATTGTGTGATGGGAACTGAGTCTTATAACGGCTTCATTTTTATAAAAAGCATTGCGATGTTTAAAAGATTTACTTGTTTTAAAGCACTGGCAATCCAATGGAGTAAACCCGTTCCGCGAAAGTGGCGTGGTCCTGTGATTGACCATATTATAAGATGTGTTAAGTAGATTTCTCATACCAGTCCCATGACGTAGTTCGTTTCACTTGCGAACTCGGGTGCCCCTTTTTCTACACGGACAGCCTTGTATTCAGTTTTTAGCAGGCTCTTTCTGGATAGCTGGAGCTGAAGTTGGATTCTATCATTTATCTCTTTTTATGCTGTTCAGCTCCTGTTGTACATATTATGTTTTGTTTTTCCGCTGTAGACATTTATGTATAGCTGAACTGTATTTGTACTAAGTATGATCCTGTATACTGTGTAACTCTGATTATGTTTATCCAGTGTATTCTATTGTACATTATCTGGTGTATTTATTTATTTCTGTTTTGCTGTTATCTGTTTATGTGTAATATTCCAAAGATTACCTTTGCCACCGTCCTACGGGGTTTGGGGTCGTCATGAACGTGGTATCAGAGCTTTTGTTAAGCTTAGTTCTGGAATATAACATATTAACGAACTCGTCAGAAATAGAACCAGTAGTGATCTAAGATGGATCTCTCATTACAGATAGGATCAGTAATATCCTAGTATGAGCATAGCAGAATGAAATACACCTCGATAGACGCATTTACATTCAAGTATATGTTTCTATGTTTTATAATCTCTTTTCTGTTGACCTGACACTTGGTCTGCTATTTGCAGAAGTACTAGAATATGAGTGTCAGAAATAGAAGAAGGAGTACAGAACCAGATCTAGAAGCTCTATTAAAGAAATATAGAAATCTGGGCGGAGTATCATTCTCGGGAAATGAATCCATTAGTCAAACCCAAGATTGGGTGTGGTTTGCTGAAAGAATTCTTGAACGTCTCCAGCTGGGAGATGATCAGAAAAGATTAGTGGCATCTTGGGCACTCAAAGACGAAGCTTTGTTCTGGTGGGAGACAATCATTAAAGATAATCCAGAAGGTGGTATCACGTGGGGTAGATTCAAAGAGATTTTCAGTGAAAGATTTACTCCTCCAGAAGCAACTGAGCGGTTATGTGATGAATTCTACTATCTGATACAAGGGGATATAAATATTCCAGAATATCATAAGAGATTCAATGAACTTTCTCGTTTTGCCCCGCATCTGATGCAAGATCCAAAGAGGAATAATCTGAGGTTTATTAATGGTCTTCAAAGGAAATACCAGAATAAAGTAATGGGGCATGTGAAGCTTTCTTTTTCTGAAATGATATAAATGGCTTATCAATATGAAGATCTAAATAATCGAGGTCTTTTAGTCAACGAAGAGGAAGTCAGTTCGAGCAACAAAAGGAAAACTGAAACTGATAGCCCAGAGACAAGTACAAAGGTTGAGCCAGGTATGGAGTCTGAGTTCAGAAAGAAGCCTAGAGTCAATAAGCAAAAGGTTATATCTGAAGAAGTACCAATAACGACTGCCACCTGTTTGAGCTCCAATAAGCAAGGGCATTTGGCGATAAATTGCAAATCTTGGAACAAACGAATGAAGGATAAATTTAAACCCAAGTGCAAGTTCCAAGAGAATAGAAGATACAATCTTTGCCATCAGGCTGGCCATGTAAAGCAGGATTGCCGGCTATTAAAGAAACCGGAAATAGTACAAGTGAATGAAGTGGTAGAAACTTCTGAACCCTCAGCTAGTCAAGCAAGGCCAGATGTTTTAGAAGGCACGCATACTGTCAAAAACATTCCAGTTAAAGTACTATTTGATACAGGCGCGTCGCGATGCTTTGTTGCAAAGAATGCAGTTAAGAAACTGGATTTGAATTTGAGAAAGCTCAAATCACCCATTACTGTCCATAATCCGGTGGGGGGTTCCCTCGATCTTAGTTTGGTTTGTGGGGTTCCTGTTTCTTTTTCCTGCTATCGATTCCCTACTATCGCGATTGTCATGAATTTTACAGAGTTTGATCTGATTCTGGGAATGGATTGGTTAACCAAATATGAAGCTAAGGTTAAATGCGCCGACAGAGTCGTAAAGGCGAAGATTAAATCAGGCAACTATATAACCATTCCATGTGAAGGGCCGAATTCTGATAGAAAAGATTTTTGGTCAGCTTTAGATGTTTCTCCTGCTCAAATAGAACCTGTTCCTGTCGTGACGGAGAATATTCCTGTCGACATTGAAAGTATACCTGTTAGATCAAAATTTGGCTCTAACACCCAAAATTTTCTTATTCGTAGAGAATTATAACTGAAAAATGAGAAAAAAAAACAGAAAACACACACGGTTTATAGTGGTTCGGCATTAACGAGCCTACGTCCACTTTATATGCTATTGATTATACTTTGGATTCTAGTACAACCAATGATTTCTCTCAAACTCACTCTTACAACTACGATTTCTTTCAGTAATCTCGAAGTAAAACTGGCAAGAAATAGTGATATGATAGTGATGGTAGAATCAATCCTTAAAACTGCCAGAAGATCCTGAAAATTGCCCAGCTCTGGGCTATTTATAGCTGATTTTGTCAGGCAGATCGCGGTCATACGTGGCGCAAATCCCGAGAATATCGGATCGTAGCTTGATCAAGTATTGGTCAATATGACAGTTGGTGACAGGTGTCGCGAGATCCATACATCTCGGATCGTGATAGAATGGGTCATGGTCTTCGCTGCATCTTCTGGGCTTGGATCGGGTCGAGGTGGTATAGGCGGATCGATCCGCATAGGGGTTTAGCGACCCGGTAGGGCGATCCAAAAAGGGGTGATCCGACCTGAGGATGGTTGAGCGACTGCGATCTGACTTCTCATGAACGAGACTTCATATTTTCTTCTTGTGTGTGAACCTTGATGGCTTGGTCAAAAAGCTACCCAACATTTTGCCCCCTCGAAGTATGTTTTATCGAGGATAGAACATGCTTCGAAACTGCAGAGACATCTTTTCATAGAGAGATGCAAATCAATGGTTGCTTCTGCCTAAAATGTCGTGTCACTTCGGAAAGTCGCATTCCTTGATTGGTATAAATATCGGATAAATCCTCAATCATTTCTCTGTTTATCGGATAATTTCCATCTCTGGAATTCTTGGAAACGTCATCATCAAATTACCAGGTATACTTCTGAGCTTTCCTTCTCCTCCTTTTTTTTAACAAGTCTTTCTGGAGATTTACTTCTACCCATCCTTAGTCGGCTCGGATCGCTCCAGTGTTCCACGATTCGTGGGAGCGTCCTTTGTCTCGGTCCAGCGATACGAGATTCTCGTTTCGTTACAACCTTCGTGTGGGCTTTATGTATGGTAGGCCATCCTTCGTAGCGAGTCGACCCAGGGATCGGCCTCTTTCTTATTTGCTGGGCTTGATGAGCTTGCCTCCACGATCCACCAAAGCCCACTTTTCGAATAAGATGAAAAAGGGGAGACCAACGGACATTATCCGGTCTATATAAGCCGAACTCTCCTTTCCTTTTCCCTTTCTTCTTTCTTTCGCTGCCATCGAATCTCCTGAGTAAAACCCTAGTTTTCAAATTACCTCCCTATCCATTCGTCTCTTTGATTTAGAAAGGTAATTTCATATAAATAATGTCTTCGCAATCTCTCTCTCATTTTCCTTGTGTTTTTACTGGCTTGAGAGGGAAGGTGAAGGAATTTTGTGGCATTCGAAGTTCTGGTGTTGAGGCACCATGGATGTCAGTTGCTCGAGCTCAGCAATAGAGAAGAAGAAGAGGAAAGGAAGAAGAAGGAAAGGAGGAGAAAAAGGACTGAGCAGATCACGTTGTGAGCATGGTTTGGATACGGATCGAGTCGTAGACACGGAGGAGTAGAAATTGAAGTATGGATCGGATCGTGGTGATGAGGTACCGGTTCGAGTCGTGGATATGCTGGTATCTAAGTCAAGTGATGGATCGGGTCGTGGCTAGTCTGTAATTCATAGGAGGAGGGAACGGATCGTGGGTAGTCTTTGCGATCCGCTCCAGTTTCGCGATCCGACACTCTTCCACGACCTGGCGACTTCGCTGCGAGTCCCTGCTTGTCTCGCGATCCGATCATGCACTGCGACCCGAACCCTTCTATGCGATCCGAGTGATACGATGAACTTGTTAAATACTCAATGAAACTTAATTCTAACATACCAATGGACAGTTAGGTTAGAGCCCTTGAGACGAACTTTCTGGACTGAACAACAGTTTAACTTGATAGTGGACAATGACTAATATCTCGATGATTTTGTTGACTTTTATGCTTTTTCTTAATGCATGCACAGGCACACACCGACACTTGCACACACGGGGGAAGGGTAGCTATATTCTAATTTGTTATACTTGCCAACACAGTTATGTCAGATAAACAAGTGATTGAGATGCCAGAGAAAGGCATTGAACCAGAGACATCGGCGCATCATGAACCCAACGTGCTTCCCTCAACCTCAGATCAGGATAAGTCCGATCCTGACTACAAAATGGACTCTGGTGCGGAATCAACGTCTCCAGACGATACATCCTCCGAAGAGGCGGACGATCGGGCTCCCGATGAGCTTCCGGGAGCTAAGGATATAGATAAGTTCAATGATTGTCTGGCTTCCAAATTGGACGACACCAAGCTTCGGAAACTATGCTTGAAGCATGGAATATCTTGGGATGATGTCAAAACTCCAGGCAAGGACGAAAGACCCAATTCTGCCCCAGCTGGGCACATGACCATTAGTAGATTGATGTGTATGGTAGGCGCTATTCCTCCGTTCCCGCCAATCGTCATCGAAACTTTAAGGCGGTTGCGCATTGCTCCAATGCAGCTCCACCCCAATGCTTATGCAGCTCTATACACTTTATCCGTTGCGTATCCAGAGGTTCTGGAGACTGAGCTTACCTTTAAGGATTTAAAGTTCTATTACCTTTTTAAGCATCGTTCCAAGGCAACTCCAAATATATCCTACTTTGAATCAGTGGCCAACAGGAAGGTCGTAACTGACGGTTACAGCAACATAGGGGATCCCAAAGCCGATTGGTTTTACATAAAACTGCAGGCGGGATGCGCACGAAAATGGCTTAGAGCAAGTGAGTTTTAATTCTCCAGATTGGTGACTTGACTAAAAAATCAAGACGCTCACATGTTTATTTTCTCCATGCAGATCATACTTTCCCCAAGACAAAAGGCTCGGTGTATGAAAACCAATTGTCTCGTCTCCTCAAAAGTGAATCAGATTTCTTGAGAATAAAGCTGTGTCTCACCGACGAGAATCTTCACAAGCACCGTCTTCTGGATATAAGATTCGGACTGGGCAAGGACGACAAACCTTATAAATATGTGCCTCTGGTTGGGGGAGAGGGAACCTCACGGGCTACAGAAACAACTAGACTCCACAAGAGTCCTTCACCGCTCATTGATCAAGACGATGAAGATCTGACTAAGTATAAGGGAGATGAGATCTGGGCTGACGAGCCTAAAGAAATTCTGGCCTCTAAAGAGCATTCTCCCTCAAGAGCTTCACCACCGGTTAATCCCATCGTTCATGATGATTTCATGGAGGAGCAGATAATAGGGGAACTAAACAAGATTACTCTGCCAGATGCCATTTACTCTCATGAAGACTTTGATGAGGAGACATTCTTTCTTTCCTCCGAGGAAGCAAATGCCCCCATTGGAGAAAAAGAAACTACACAGACGAGCCTAGCTCTGGGCCCTGGTCTGTTAGGGGGTTATATGGGATGCACAGATCACATGCACCGCTCACCACAGCACTTTCTACACTATTGTTGTTCATAGTTCTAATATATGCTTGTTTCATTTGCAGGAAGGATGACTCGCAGACAATCTTATTCTTATCGTTCCCTTCGTGTGGGCACCCCAAGTCTTCGTTCAGATCCTGAGCGTGCTCGTAGCAGCAGCCGAGGGGGAGACATCCATCGGTCCCGGGATTCTCACAAGCCTCATTCTTCATGGTCCAGATCTCCATCAAAACAAACCTCTGGAAAGCCCCATAGTCATCAAGTGCCACCTACAGGGGGAAAACAACTTCCCAAAGACTTAACTCCTCCGAAGAGCACGCCGTCTCACAGCAGATCATCCAAAAAACACCACGAGCCTAAGGATAAAAACAAGGATCCAAACAAGGATTCTGAGAAGGAGAAAACTGACATCGTCCCCTCCAGTCAACAAAGTTTGAGTGCCCCCGGGGCACGAGACTATGTCCATGAACCTGAGGCTCAGGCTAAGCTGGAGAAATTACGAGAACAATTCCCCGATATCTTCTTCGAGAGGATGATGTTCGTTCCAGCTCTGGAACCAGTCCCTGGGAATTGGGATACTGAAGTCATCGGACATGTTCGCCATGTAGCCAAGCAATATGGAGCGATGAAGAAACACGTTGTCAACCTTTCAGACGCTATCCGAGCACTAGAAATGGAAGCGCACAGGTCCAAAGTAAGGATAGATAACAATGACAGGGCCAGGGTGAAAATGGAAAAGGACTTGGAAGATGCACAATCTCAGCTTGCCTTGGCTCAATGAGATGCTAAAAATTACAAGACAAAGCTGGAGGAGGCCAGGCAACGTTTTCATAATGAGATGGATTCTAACAGCAAAGAGCGTGTGTCATTGAAGAAGGAGGTGGAAGATCTCAAGATGGCCAACACCGAACTGAAAACAGCACAGGATCATTTTAAAGCTGAAATAGCTGCTTGGGAGAAAGAAAAGGCAAGCTTGAAAGATAATTTAGCTCTGGCCGAAAAAGAGAGGGCGATTCTGAATGATCAACTCGCGCATGCAGAGAAGCGCGCGGTTCTTGCTGAAAATAATGTGGAAAGTTCCATTGAAATGGCTACTGCTTCTAATGAAAAGCTCCTCGAGAGAGAGAGAGAGATATTGAAGGGTTTGAAGAAATGCTGTTTGACTTCCTTGGCCAGGTCATCAAGACCCGTAACATCTCCTGGATCCCGGACTACCATTTCACTTTAGCCAACATATGGGATGCAATTGTCCAGAGCAAGAAACGGCGATTAGGAGTCGATGAGATTGATGAGAATGAGTTGATGAGGACCATTCTTAAGGATAACGAACCCGAGGATTTAGAGAAAGGCAAACGCCTACTCCAAGAAGAGATGGATAAGGAGAAAACTCTGGCCAAGGGCAAAAATAAAATTGAAGAAGGCTCAAGCTCAACTGTAGAGCCCAAGGCCTCCGAAATTGAGGAATACAGTCCCGATGATCCATTAATTCCTCTGGGTTCGACTCTTCTAGTTGTCGGAGCTTCTGCTGCTAGCTTAGATGGAGGATCTGCGGAAGGTATCTCTATATTCTCTCTGCAATTTGTCAAAGCAATCGTCACTTGTCGCCGTCTTGCCAAACAATCAACCGAGCAAACCGCATCCTGAAATAACATTTGTTTCTCATGTTACAGGTAGCGTGCCAGCCGATAAGGATGCTGAGAAGAAGACAGAGGCAGAGAAGATTGTCATCCCGCCAAGTGCTAGTGCTGATGCTCCAAAGCAGTCCGAAGGTGCGACGATGGAGAAGGTCATTCTCGCACCCAGTGCTGATATTCCTCGAGATGCTGAGCCCATCGAGGCTTTGAGAGATATGGACGGGCGCCATGAAGATGATGAAGAGGAAGTCACCATTACCAAAGAAATCAAAGGCGACGATGAGAAAACCTTGGCTGAAAGGAAGGCTAGGCAAGAAAAACAGCTGGCCTTGAAAAAAGAGGAGCAAGAGCCTTTGAATGTGCCTCCGATCTCAGAGTTTAATCCCAAAACTGGGTTGGTACTAAAACTCCAACCCAAATCAATTACCAAACAGCTTGCTTCCTAGTCTTCTGATGATCCCTCAGCTCCCCTTATTGACAAAAGAAAAAGAAAGAAGAGTGATCAATCTGATGTTGGCAAGGCGGAGCTGGAACAGCAGAAGAAGGAGAAAAAATCCAAGCCGTCTCCCAAGCATAAGTAGGATGTAGTCGTTAGTCCGTATTTTGTTTTTAGGCTCTCCACTGGCCATGAAATGTAGTTGTGAGAATGGCCCTCATTTTTGTTTAGGTTCCTTTTTATCTTGTAGGCTTGCAGTTTATGAATGAAAGTTTATTTCTTTTGCATCATCGTGTACCTCTATACTTTCCCGATCCACCAACGGGTTAAAGTTCGAACTCATATCATGATCTGCTCACCGATCCTTCAGCGGGGCAGAAATTCTGGGGGCGCTGAGTCTCTAGTATCCTTCTCATCGCTTAATCATAGATGCTTTTATACTCTCCTGGCGGTCGCCAAGGTTAAAGTTCGAGCTCAGCTGTTCAGTCGCCCCCCGATCCTTCAGCGGGGTAAGAGCTCTTTCTCAGCACTTAATCATATACGCTTTTATACTCTCCTGGCAGTCGCCAAGGTTAGAGTTCGAGCTCAGCTGTTCAGTCGCCCCTCGATCCTTCAGCGGGGTAAGAGCTCTTTCTCAGCGCTTAATCATAGACGCTTTTATACTCTCCTGGCAGTCGCCAAGGTTAGAGTTCGAGCTCAGCTGTTCAGTCGCCCCCCGATCCTTCAGCGGGGTAAGAGCTCTTTCTCAGCGCTTAATCATAGACGCTTTTATACTCTCCTAACAGTCGCCAAGGTTAGAGTTCGAGCTCAGCTGTTCAGTCGCCCCCGATCCTTCAGCGGGGTAAGAGCTCTTTCTCAGCACTTAATCATAGACGCTTTTATACTCTCCTGGCAGTCGCCAAGGTTAGAGTCCTGTCAAGGCGGTTCTTATCATGGTGCGTCACCTTGCCATGTGGACGTTATTTTCGCGTCCTTTACGTTCTCTCTTGGCTCTGGAGAGTTAGAGTGCAATCAATGGTGTGATTCACTTTATTGCACCTTCAGCGTTCTGGCTGCGGATTACTCTCCATTCTGATGGAAGGCACTTAGAATTACACTTTTCTGTGATCGCTATATGGTTTTACAGCAAACTTTATAAAGATAGAAGAGCAGATAAATAATAGTGCCAATACAGGTAAATGACACACAATATTTTTATAGTGGTTCGGTCAAATCGTGACCTACGTCCACTTTATAATCCTTTGCTCAAAACATTGGACTATTCTAGGCAAGTCATGCCTTTTACATGGTCCTATGAATCAAAAAGATAAATCTGACAACTTTACGTCAGATAGGGCCGCAAATGTTGGGCATTCCATACTCTGGGGATTTCTTCTCCATCTACGGTTGCTAGCTTGAAGGTTCCATTATCAAGCCTTCGTAGAACGGAGTATGGTGCTTCCCACTTCGCACCCATATGAGTTGGGGGTGGAAAGACACGCTTCAGAACCAAGTTTCCGGGTTCAAAGGTTCGGGGTCGAACCCTTTTGTTGTACTATCTAACGACCTGTTGCTTGTGTCTCAAGGCACGCAGGTCTGCTTCATCTCTCTTCACCTCTATTATATCTAGGGATTCAAGGAGCAACTCGTTATTAGTCATTGGATCGTAATAAGTGACTCGGTGAGATAGTACTTTTAGCTCAACCGGGATGACTGCTTCTGCTCCAAAAGCAAGAGAGAAGGGGGTATGGCCTGTCGCTGATTTATACATTGTCCTGTAGGCCCATAATGCCAAGGGTAATTCATCGACCCACATGGCTTTGGCCCACTTCAATCTTCTTTTGATAATGGACTTAATCACCTTATTTGCTGCTTCGACCTGTCTGTTCGACTGCGGATGTGCCACAGAGGTGTACCGTTTCTCGATGTGGTACTTCTGGCAGAAGTCCCTGAATTCGTTGCTATCAAACTAGGTTCCATTGTCAGTTATGACGATCTTCGAAATCCCAAACCAGCAAATAATGTTCCTAACAACAAAATTAATCACTCGCTTGGTTGTGATTGTAGTTAACGGCTCAGCCTCGACCCATTTGGTGAAGTAGTCAACAGCTACAATAACAAACTTTGCTCCGCTTTTCGCTAAAGGGAGGCTTCCGATGATATCAATTCCCCACATAGCGAAAGGCCACAGACTCGTCATTGTCTTTAACTGGCCAGGTGGTGCCCTGGGAATTTTTGAAAATCTTTGGCATGCATCACAACGTCGCGCGTATTTTGCCGCATCTTTGTTTATGGTAGGCCAGAAGTAACCATACCGCAACACCTTTATTGCCAATGTTTGTCTTCCAGTATGGTCACCACATTCACCCTCATGTACTTCCTGCAGTACACGCTTGATGTCGTCATGGGCTGTACATCGGAGAAGAGGCATCGAAAATCCCTATCTGTACAGGACTCCGCCTTGCAGAACGTATACGGATTATTTTACGCCTCTCGCTCTTCTTGGTCGGAAGCGTCCCATTCATCAAGAAATTCTTTAGAGGGGTCATCCATGACTCCCTTTCTGGCTCAGTCTCTAGTATCATATCAATTTCCATCTAACCTATGCTAGGGAACTGAAGTACTTCAACTGGGGCTAGCCCGGTTTCTTCAGGATCGTCGGAACTAGCCATCTTCGCTAACTTGTCTGCCTGTTGGTTCTCTGACCGTGGAATATAAGATATACTATAGTGATCAAAGCCAGTCAGCAACTCCTTCACTTTCTCCAAATACGAAATCAATCTTGGGCTCTTAGCTTGGAACTTTCCAGTGACCTGATTTACAACCAACTTGGAATCACAAAATATGTCCAGCTTCGCGATCTCTAATTCCTTTGCGATCCTCAGCCCAGCTATCAGGGCTTCATATTCGGAGTCGTTGTTAGTGGCATGAAATTCCAACCGGATAGCATAGGATATCAGTCGTTTCGCAGGAGTTTCAAGCACCACTCCGGCACCGGATCGTTCATCATTCCTAGCACCATCAGTATACAATTTCCAGGCGCTAGGATCGAGAAGTAGTTTTGGTGGGTCAGCCTCTCCGTTTACTATGTCATCCTCCGGGACAGTAAATTCTGCTATGAAATCTGCCAGCACTTGCCCCGTATCGATCGTCGGGGCTGAAAATTCAGATCAAATTGACTTAATTCAATATTCCATTTGAGCAGTCTCCCAGAAGCTACTGGTCTCTGTAGAACTTGCTTGAGCGGATGATCAGTGTACACGGTGATAGGATGAGCTTGGAAATAATGTCGAAGCTTCCTAGATGCAATCAATAAACTGTACGCTAGCTTTTCTATCCTCGGATAATTGCGCTCAGCTGCCGCCAATTTTTTACTTACGTAGTACACTGGCCTTTGAACCTTGTCTTCTTCTCTTACTAATGCTGAGCTGATTGCGTGGGACGACACTGCTAAGTACACGAATAAATCCTCGTGGTCCACTGGCTTAGACAGTATCGGAGGCCTCTCCAGATGATTCAACAGGTTCTGAAATGCTTCTATGCAATCAGGAGTCCATTTAAAATTTTGTTTTCCTCGCTTTATCAATTCAAAGAATGGAATGCATTTGTCTGTCGCTCTAGAGATGAATCTGCTTAATGCTTCTACTTTCCCTGCAAGGCTTTGCACATCTTTGATTTGTCTAGGCTCCTGAATGCCTTTGATTGCTGCGATCTAGTCTGGATTAATCTCAATCCCGCGCGAGCTTACAATGAATCCCAAGAATTTCCCGGAGGCAACCCCAAATGAGCATTTCGTTGGGTTGAGTTTCATCCCATACTTTCGAAGGATACCAAACATCTCTGCCAAGTCTGTAGTGTGATTGGATGATTGTCTGGACTTAACCAACATGTCGTCAACGTATACCTCCATCGTTTTCCCAATCTGGTTATAGAACATTCCGTTCACTAACCGTTGATATGTAGCACCTGCGTTCTTCAAACCAAAAGGCATTACCACGTAGCAGTATAATCCCAGATCCGTAATGAAGCTAATGTATTCTTGATCTGGAACATGCATAGGGATCTGGTTATATCCTGAATAAGCATCCATGAAAGAGAGAAGCTCATGACCCGCCGTTGAATCTACCAACTGATCAATTCTGGGTAACGGAAAGCTATCTTTTGGGCAGGCTTTATTCAAATCCAAAAAATCAATACACGTACGCCACTTCCCATTGGCCTTCTTTACCAAAACTAGATTTGAAATCCAATCTGGGTAGGTTGAGTCTCTGATGAATCCGTTACTTCTTAACTTTTCAACTTCTTCTTTCAAGGCCGCGGACCGCTCTGGGCCCAGCATTCGCCTTTTTTGTTTTACAGGGGGATGCTTTGGGTTAATTCTTAATGAGTGACTCATGATTGATGGAGATATCTCACACATGTCCGCGTGGGTCCAAGCAAATACATCCAAGTTATCTTTCAGGAAACCCGTCAGTTCTTTAGCTCGAACTGGATCCAACTAGGATCCAATCTTCAGGACCTTCTTTGGGTCACTATCATCGATCGGTACATCCACAGTCGTTTCGTTGGGAGCCGCCATTCTGCCCTCAGTCTCTTCGTCCTCTCTGGGATCTATATCCTGGGGCAGTTCTCTGGGCGACTCACCCATAGTCATTCTCTTTAATTGCTATGACGTCTCCTCCCTTGTGGAAGAAGAAGCGTCTTTCGTTTCTATATCTCTTCCTTTACGGAGTAGCTTTAGCTCTGCAATGTAACATGCTCGTGCGGCAACCTGATCTCCTCTGACTATGCCAACACCACCTTCCGTAGGAAACTTCAATAACAAGCACCAGAGGGCTATACAAGCTCTAAACTTTGCTAGGGCCGGTCGGCCCAAGAAGGCATTATAAGGCGATTCAATACCCAAAACCACGAAGGGAATAATTCTCACTCTCTGGCGTTCTCCTTCCCCAAGTGTTACCGGCAGCTCTACATATCCCATTGGAGCAGTTGAAGCTCCGTTAAATCCACGAATCCATCCTTCACACGGCTTTAAATATTTCAATTCAAGGTTCATTTGATCGAACGTCTTTTTGAATAGAATGTTGACTGAACTCCCGTTATCCACTAAAACTTTATGGACAGTGGCCGGGCCAATAGGAACTATGATTACAAATGGATCTTCGGTCGGAGCGTGAACTCCAATACTCTCTCGATCGCGGAAAATGACGTCATCTGACATCATCTTTTGCTGTTTTACCGGGACATTGTCCTCAGGGTTGCTACACTCTCCTACTTCAAGATGCTGCTTTGCTGCGTTTACGTACTGATCCATCGCCTTGAAACTATGCCCGGCTAGGTGAAGCCCTCCGATTATGGTATTGATAACAAGATCCTTTCTTTTTTGTTGGACAGTTGGCCTGGCAGTAGGTTGATTTTGGTTTTGGTTCGGGGTCTGAATAGCTTGCCCCCTGTCACTAGGGTCACCCTGTACTCATCCAACTTCCCTTCCTGGAGCAGCCTCTCAACTACGTCTCTCAGATGACGACATTCATTTGTAGAGTGGCCGTGAGTCTGATGGAAGAGAAAAAACTTCCCCGTCTCACGTTCTTTCTCTGTCGAATCTCTTGGAGGAGGCCTTTTATGTTGGAGAACGTTGTACGAGTCTACGAAGATATTCTCCAAAGTATCATTTAATTTATTGGCGTATAATTTTCGAAAGACCTGGGACGGGTCCTTCTCTGGGAGTCGTTCCCCCGATTTCTCTTCCGATTATTTCCATTACTGTTGTTACCATTATTTACTGACTGGTGGCCGCCGCCATGGTTTCGGTTTCCAATATTGACTTCAACCTTCCCCGAGCTGTCTCCGGTTTGCTTGATGGCCACATTACTTTGGATCTCCTCCTTATTTTCCATTTTCATCTTTCGGTTAGCATATACTTCCTCCTGACGTAAGCGTACGTTTTCTTTCTCGTAGAACAATTCTCTAGTATGAGGTGGCTTACCGGCCAGGTATCTCCCAAATTCAGTATCTTTATCTACCCCATCAATCAGGGCTGCCACAACAGTTGGCTCATGGGGATCCTTGACTTCAGTGGCAGCTAGGTTGAAACGATCTAGATACACCCTCAAGCTCTCGCCTGGTCGTTGTTTGACAAGGAACAGATCAATCACACTCTTTGTCCTCTGTGCATAAATGCGGAACTGTTCCACGAACCTTTCACTCAACTCCCTAAAACTGGAAATTGATCTTGCTGGTAAGCGAGTAAACCATAATAACGCTACATCCTCTAGGAATATAGGGAATGCTTTGCACTTTACAGCGTCAGAGGCTGCAGCAGCGGTCATTGACCAAGAATATCTCATTAGATGTTGGATTGGATCAGATCTACCCGCGTAACGGTTCATCTGAGGCATGTTGAAGCGCCTCAGGAATGTTAGTTCTAGAGTGTCATCAGTAATAGGGGTGTGACTGCGGTCAATCCCCCAATCTTCATTCCTTTGTCCACGGCTATCTGCCAGGATTTGATGGACCATAGATGCAACATTTGCACTGGTCATCGGAGGCTCGGGATCAGCGCTTCTCGCTCGGTGGAATTCTCCGATCTCTCTTCTAGGAACAGCCACGAAATCCGGAGCTCGGATTGGGCTTCATTGCCCCCTGTTACCATGAGTATTTGTACAGCGAAGGGGCTGAGGTGGTCTATTCTCAACAGGATTGTCCACAACTCGAGCTCTAGGAGTTGCGGCACGATTATTCAAGTTGCGGTTTGAGGGTCCTACACCAAGTGTCTCTTCCTCTCGTGATGACAGGGTTCCAAATCGGAGCTGCTCTATGTTTTCAGCCCTCTCGTACGGTCGTAGTGGAGGTCTTGGCGATTCCTCTGACGAAGAAGAGTGCTCTGGGGTGAGTGGACGAACTAGGAGTGTTCTTTGTCTTGCGAGATCATCGAGCCTTCTATCCATAGCAGTTAAGTTCTGTCGCAGCACAGAGCTTTGCTGCCTTTGAGCAGCTAATTCATCAAACAGCCTGTCCCACATTTCAGAGAAGCGAGAGAGATCTCCTTCAATGACCGGAGCAGAGGGGTCTTATTGGTCATCAACATTTTCTCTTATGCGCAGGGAACTTGACCCAGGTCGAACAGAGGTACCGGGACGGGAAGAGTGAGCCATAACCTCCTTTCCAGGTCGAGTTGTAGTCTGGTCATCACTTCGTATCGCTGTGGACCTGTGTCTATGGCTCATAGCGCCCCCTGGGGTCGGATCGTGGTAACATTAGGTGGAGGGTTCGTGGCGTTGTCGTAGGATCGAGTGACGAACCCTTCAGATGGTTGGTTCGTGCCGCGCTCAACAGTTCGGATCGTGGCGCCCCCTTCAGACTGGTTCGTGACGCCACGTTCCAATCGGTCCGCCCCTATGTCACCGCGATCCGCGAGGCCCTCCTCAACCTGCTCATGTACACTTTCTTCAACTGCTTCATTCGTGACTTCAATCGCCTGCGAAGCTCGTACTTCCTTGGACTTCTTTCCGAACATGATATCAGATGCCGCTGGAATCTTCAAAAATCTGAACAGTGAAGTTTCGGGACTGTTTCCTTCGGACTTGAATATCCAAACAACGGAGCAACAATCCAATATGCCGAGAAATCAATTCTCAGTGAAAGCACCAAAATGTTAGATCAAAATTTGGCTCTAACACCCAAATTGTTCTGATTCGTAGAGTATTATAACTGAAAAATGAGAAAAAACAGAAAACACACACGGTTTATAGTGGTTCGGCGTTAACGAGCCTACGTCCACTTTATATGCTATTGATTATACTTTGGATGCTAGTACAACCAATGATTTCTCTCAAACTCACTCTTACAACTACGATTTCTTTCAGTAATCTCGAAGTAAAACTGGTAAGAAATAGTGGTATGACAGTGATGGTAGAATCAATCCTTAAAACTACCAAAAGATCCTGAAAATTGCCCAACTCTGGGCTATTTATAGCTGATTTTGTCAGGCGGATCGCGATCATACGTGGCGCAAATCCCGAGAATATCGGATCGGATCGTAGCTTGATCAAGAATTGGTCAATATGACAGTTGGTGACAGGTGTCGCGAGATCCGTAGATCTCGTATCGTGATAGAATGGGTCATGGTCTTCGCCGCATCTTCTGGGCTTGGATCGGATCGAGGTGGTATAGGCAGATCGATTCGCATAAGGGTTTAGCGACCTGGTAGGGCGATCCAAAAAGGGGCGATCCGACCTGAGGATGGTTGAGCGACTGCGATCTGACTTCTCATGACCTAGAGGAACGAGACTTCATATTTTCTTCTTGTGTGTGAACCTTGATGGCTTGGTCAAAAAGCTAGCCAACAATACCTGTTGTCAAGAACTATGCGGATGTGTTCGAAGAAGTTGTTAGCTTACCTCCGCAGAGAGAAATTGATTTCAAAATCTCTTTAGTTCTGAATGCTAGGCCAGTAGTTCAGGCTATTCGAAGAATGACCTTGAAAGAGAAAGAAGAGTTAGACAACCAAACTCGACAGTTAGTATGGAAAGGTCTGATCAGGCCTAGTTTCTCTGATTGGGGAGCAGCTGTGGTATTTGTCCCGAAGTCAGACGGTACTCTCAGATTATGTGTAGATTATCGTGACTTGAATAAGCAAATGCTGAAGAACAAATATCCATTGCCGTGGATTGATGATTTGTTGGATCGATTGAATGGCGCACAAGTGTTTTCATGAATGGACCTAACTACAGGTTTCCATTAGCTTTGTATTGCCGAAGAGTGTGTTCCTTTGACAGCATTCAGAGGGCTAGATTTGTTCTACGAGTGGTTAGTAATGTCGTTCGGCTTATGTAACGCTCCAGCTTATTTCGTCGATCTAATGAACCGTGTATTCAGGGAAGTATTGAATGAATTTGTTCTAGTTTTCATTGATGATATACTGATCTTCTCTAAATCAGAAAGCGAGCACGAAAAACATTTGGAACAAGTGTTAGAAATTCTGAGAAAGAATGTTTTAAAAGCAAAATTTTCCAAATGTATATTCTAGCAAGAAGAAGTCAAATTTCTTGGCCACATCGTGTCAAAGGAAGGTATTTCAGTGGATCCCAGTAAAATCACTGTTATTCAGAATTGGAAACAGCCTCGTACACCCACAAAAGTCAGAAGTTTTCTTGGGTTGGCCAGTTATTATCGGAAGTTCATTAAATTTTTTTCGAAGATATCCAGTCACTTAACCAAGCTTACTAAGAAACATTCGAGATTCAACTGGACTCCCGAATGTGAGGCAGCTTTCCAGGAGCTGAAGTTAAAATTGACGACTGCTCCAGTGCTCACAATTATTGATGGCAATTAGGATTTAAAAGTCTGGACCGATGCTTCTAAAGAAGGCCTTGGCGCAGTGTTAATGCAAAGAGGCCATGTAATCGCTTATGCTAGCCGTCAATTGAAACCACATGAAAAGAATTATGTAACTCACGATCTTGAATTGCTAGCTATCGTGTTTGCTATGAAAATCTAGAGGCATTATTTATTGGGTGAGAAGTTTGAATTATACACTGATCATCAATCATTGAAATATTTGTTCAGCCAGAAGGATCTGAATATGTGACAACATCGTTGGTTAGAATTTCTCGCGGCTTATGATCTTGATATCTTATATACTCTGGGAAAAGCTAATGTTGTGGCAGATGCGCTCAGCCGAAAGAATGTAATTATCACCAGTCTTATCATCACGCCTTCATTGATTGATAACATATCTGCTCTTCAGAAGGATGATCACTTCATTCAGAAGACCAGAGAGAGAATTCAGAAAGGCGAGCCCTCAAGTTTTTAGATAGATAACGATGGAATTCTGAGGTTAAAAGGCGAATATGCGTGCCAAACATTGCAGAACTCCGGAGAGAAGTATTGGATGAATGTCATAAAGCCAAGCTTAGTATCCATACAGGGGTGAGCAAAATGTATAATGACATCAAATGCACTTTCTTGTGGAAATCTATGAAATGAGACATTTCTTTATATATTAGCCGATGTTCTACTTGTCAACAAGTCAAAAGCGATCAGCAGAAGCTCGCTGGATTGTTGCAACCATTGGAAGTTCCAAGTGGGAAGTGGGAACAAATTTCTATGGATTTCATAGATGGTTTGACCAGAACCAGGAAAAGAAATGACAGTATTTGGGTGATCGTAGATTGATTTACGAAGACCGCTCATTTCATACCTGTCAAATCGAATAGAACTGCTCAGAGTCTGGCGTAGATTTATTTCAAAGAAATTGTTAGACTACACGGAGTTCCCATGAGCATCGTTAATGATCGTGACCCGATTTTTGCTAGTAAATTCTGGGAAGCATTCCAAGCAGAATTGGGAACGAAACTGAACTTGAGCACCGCATATCATCCTCAAACATATGGTCAAACTGAGAGGGTGAATCGTATTCTAGAAGATTTATTGCGGGCTTGTGTCATTGATTTCGGCGGGTCATGGGAAGACCATTTGCATTTGGCCGAGTTCTCATACAATAACAACTACCAAGCGAGCCTGACAATGTCACCATTCGAAGCACTATATGGTAGACCGTGCCGATCCCCTGCTTGTTGGGTTGAACCTGGAAATAGACTCGTATTGGGATCCGATATGATTCGTGAAGCTGCGAACAAAGTCGATTTCGTTAAGAAATGATTACTCGCCGCTCAAAGCCGACAGAAGTGCTATGCAGATAAGAGAAGAAGAGATGTATCATTTGCTGTTGGCGACTATGTATATTTGAAGGTATCTCCGATGAGAGGAGTCATCCGATTAGGTAAAACGGGGAAATTGGCACCCAAATTTATTGGTCTGTTTCCTATTCTTGAACGGATTGGAACTCTCGCATATAGGGTTCAATTGCCTGATTGGTTGCCTGGAGTGCATGATGTATTTCACGTATCTCAACTGCGAAAGCATGTGCATGATCCAGATCTCGTTGTAGAAGAAGCCGCACAACAGGATTTGGAAATCACTCCAGAATTGGCAGTTAGAAGAGAGCCGATGAAGATCATTAGCAAGGAAACCAAAGAGCTGAGGAACAAAAAGGTTCACTTAGTCAAAGTGCAATGGAGTGGAGATCCGCGAGATTGTACTTGGGAAACTGAGGAAAGCATTAAAAAAGCCTATCCTAAGTGCAGGGTGGATATCTCTGATTGACTCTGGTGCAAGGTACATTTACCATATTTTGCATTTCCATTCTGTTCTTTACTTTGCTATTGTTTTCTCTTCATGCATGTAAACTTTTTAATTATATAGTCTGAATGATTTTAAAAATAATATATGAATTAATTAGTATGATTTTGAAAAGTTAAAAATAAAATTGATTGATGATTGTGTTGTGTGAGTGTGAATTTGATTAAATAAATTATTGGAATGCTAGTTAATTTAATCAATAGTAGAATGAATGGTAGAATTTATACAATTGAATAAAGTACTGATCTGATTTAAAAATAGATAGAAATATATACATGTGCATTATATATGTTTGAATAGGTAAATGGATCAGTTGTTGAGTAAAGAATTTATTTGCGTGCCCGACAAATAGGTAAACCTTAATGAGTTGGATGCGAAATTTTATTATTGTATCAACTCCTGTGAATGCCATTGGATACGGAGTGCTGGTTGTTCTGTGTGTAATAATAAACGTCGCCATAGGATAGTAACAATTAATTTTGAACTACACTACATGGCATACTTCTTGAGGGTGGGTATACTTCATCATATACCACATAAGCATTTGGAGCTTGTGTGACGAGGTTGAAGATTTACCATACGAGCGAGAGGCTTATATGGCGATGACTATATTTTACAGGTTGAACTGATGACTGATCTAGACTATATAAATTGTAATGGTAAATTGCAAGATTAATAAAAACCCCACACGGGTCTGGAGATGACAATAAACACGTCTCTCTGGTCATTAAGGCACAAAAATCATTTATAGGGTGACGAGAATTTATTCTCTGGAGTTATGATCTATACACACTCCCCTGTGGACACCGAAATATATCACTATAAATATGTGCATGCTTACTAGGATTTATTGGGTACCTAATACGGCCCAATAAATTTTCAAACCCCTCCCCGTACAAAGGAGGTTATGGCGAAATTTTTCGAAAATTTAGGGTGTTAGCCAAATTTTTGAAGAATTTGAAAATTCTTAGAAACTGAAAATTTGAAGAATGGAAGCCAGATTGAAAGTAGAGTTGGTTATTAAACCACTTTCGACTTTGTTCCTTTTCGGGGACGAAAAGTTTTAAGTGGGGGAGATTGTAATAACCCGGAAAATCTGAGCCAGTTTAAATTTTTTTAAATTGGCTATTTTAGTAGATTTTTAATATTTAAAATAAAATATTTTAAATAATAATGACGAAAAGTATGTTTGAATCGATGTTTGAAAATAAATATAATTATTTTAAATTATAAACAAGGCCTGGAATGGCGCGGCAGTTTCAAAATTGGAATTCAAACTTTGACTGGCTGTACCGGGTGCAAAATAAAACGTATTTTAGTGAAACCAAAAATATTTAAATCTGTTAATGAATATCTTTCTAAGAATCTGAAAAATCGAAGTTTCATAGCGGAGATCAAAAGTTATGGCCAAATGAATTTTCAGAAAGGTCGCTATAGAGAATATATCGCCCTTGAAAATAGACATTTTGTAAACGACCTCGGAATTCGATGAAACCACTTTTGTTGGATCCGGGATGTCAAATTATTGCTAGGTTTCAAATTTCATAATTTTTGAAGTTAATATGTGAGCGTGGCGAAGGAAAATGTGTTTGGTCAATTTCTGTTAAGTTGGATCGACCGGAAAAAGGCCAATTTTCAAACGGTCTCAGAATTCGATGAACTTGTTTTGTTGGAACCGTATCATCAAAACATAGCTAGATTTATTTTTCTGGGATTTTTAGAATCAGTATGTGGCCCCGGCAAATTGAAGTGTACGTTCAAATCAAATATTAAATGTTTTATATTTTAATTTGAAGGAAACCTGATTGAAACATTCGAATGGGCCTTCGAAACATATCCCATTATGTTCGGAATGGGGGTATTTAACTAGGGACGACAGTCGTTGGGTTTGGATTGGAGTTCGTATGAGATAAGGGGTATTTTAGAAATTTAAAAATATATAAATTAAATAAAAAATCTGATTGGGCCTCAATTTTTCTCTCTCCCCTCGGATCTGAGAAAACCCAATACCCCCCTCGCGATATACGGCGGCAGCAGCTCCTTTCTTCTCTCCTCGTTTTCTCCTCCTCCACGCAATAAAATCAGGAGCTCCAGTTGAACGTTTCGAAGAGCTCTCTCTCCTCTTCAAATCCATACCCATTGGAGATTTTTTCATGGCCTGTAGCGTTCGAATCGAGCTTGGGAAGTCCCGAACTTCAAACTGCCGTCGCCGCTACCCTAGTGCATCGAACTGGACCACACCACCGCGCGCGGGTGCGCGACTCCTCCCTCTTCGACATAGCGTTGGCCGATCCTCCTATAGCGCAGCGGATTGGAAGATAAACGCAAACCTAGGTTTGAACAAAACTGCTGAGGTACGGTTTATATTATTTAAAATAGTTTATAGCACTTTAAAGCGCTACGGTTTTTGATTTCACTGTAAAAATCATATCTTTCTCGTTTATTGACGAAATTCAGTGAAACAAGAGACGCCGGGACCATGAGGACGTCTTCTACATTTTAGAAGAGACCGGATATTTTTCTGCGCCTTCTGCTATTTTTGGTGGAGTGGAACCCAAGGTGAGATTTCTAAATTATAATCGATATGAAAACGACGATGTATAAATTATATAGTCGATGTATGAGTTATATAAGCATTGTACACCTCATGTATAAGCGTTGTGTAAGTTGTATGTTCGATGTATAAGTTATATATGCGTTGTAAAAAATTATATATGAATTGAAAGTGAATTGAAATATATTTATATACGAATATATATGTATATATACTCCCCTCGTCCACAGACCATGGACGATATTTATTGGTTGTGATATTGTTTGGATTATTTGGTTGATGTGAAATTTGGTGAATAATGCGAATGGTTGATAGAATTGTTAATGGTTGAGAATGATTGATTGTGGTTGAAAAATACCCATTGGTGGTTGAAAACAAAATTAGAATAGGTTGTGGAAATGAAAGAAAAACATGCTCGCCTGCGTGCGAATTAGAAGCATGAAATCCCTATTGTAAAAAACCGCGAGGTTTTAAGGTAGAGCGAGGAGCCGTACTAGGTACGGTCCCGATTTTAACTACCCTGCCATTATGCTACCGAAATTTTCAATAATATTCATGTGTTAGAATTATTTTCATGTGTTGAAAACTATATTCATGTGTTGAATAGAAATTCATGTGTTGAGTAGAAATTCACGTGTTGAATGAAGTTCATGTGTTGAATAAATTCTTTGAAAGATAAAAATAACATTTTTATTATATATAGAGACTATATAAAATATTAGTATTTTATATAAATTGTTTTAACACCAAAAATAACATTTTTACCTTATGTATGAACTATATAAAATAATTGTGTATTGAAATAAATTGTTTTATAATAAAAATCACACACATATATATATATATATATAAACTATAGAAAATATTCATGTGTTGAATAAAGGACTAGAACGATAAAAATCATACTTTTATCGTATGTGTGAAGTTGAAAACATTCATTAGTTGAATATATAGATTGAATAAATAAAATCTACATTTTTATTGTGAATATAAAGTGCTAAAGATATTCATGTGTTGAATAAATATTTTTGATGATAAAAATATCATTTTTATCAAATATATAAAGTGGATATGGTTTTGAAATCGAAGAATGAATTATATATATATATAAATATAAATAAAATAAATCGAATAACGAAGCTGCAGTTCGTGTTTTAAAACCATGATTTCAAGCGATAAGTACGGGAGATCCGACCATCGGATTTTCCCGAAACTGAAACCGTTGGGTTTGCTTTGGAAATATCTTTCCAACGACACCCACTTTGTGAAGATCCAACGGTTGGATTGTCTGGAATGTTTAATTCAAATCTGAAGAAAAACAGTGCCAGAATCAATTATATATATATATATAATTAAATTAAATCGAATAACGACGCTGCAGTTCGTATTTTGAAATCGTAACTTCAAACGATTAGTGCGGGAGATCCGACCGTCGGATTTTCCCGAAACTGAAACCGTTGGGTTCGTTTTGAAAAGATCTTTCTAATGATATAAAATTTGTGATGATCCAATGGTTAGATTTTCAGATGTATGTGAATCAAATCTGAAGAAAAACAGCGCCACGGCCACGTTATGGCCTGAAGCGTCGTTTGAATGAATTGGCTATTTTTAAATAAATAAAAATAGCGATAAATCGTGATAAAATATTATAAACGACATGAAATGGAAATAAACTGAATTCGCTCAGTTTATGTGACATTTGATGGTTGAATGTGTTTGGCGTGAAAATTACATTAAAGAACAGAATTAGTGATATCGAATAATTTAACCATTGAAATGAATTGATTTGAAATTCTAAGTATACGTGAATTATTTGAAAAAGCCGAGTTGATTCTCATTTCAAAAAATTGATCGACGATTGAAAGTCGTAGATATGAAGACGGTGCAAGACTGATGATCTTCACGTCGAATGGAGGGGTGCTACTGATGCTCATGATAGGAGTAGCTACCTTGAAGGGGCAGAAGTAGTGGCCGTCCGGACGTACATGTTGATTGTACGGATATGCGAGGTATTGAGTGCCTCCGGTTTCGTTTAGACCTAGAACGAACATGTAAATGGACTATGTGTCTGACATTGGATTTTGTTCTGTGCTGATTGATCTCTATTAAATATATATATCTGTTTGGCGGTGGAGAATTTATTCTCTTGCTTAACGCCCTTCTCTGAGACGTACGAGCTCAGAGGTTATATATCGATAGAAATCAGTCGCATGGAGTGAATTACCTATGTGGCATACCTAAGTGGCAGATGATCAAGGCTTCTGTTGAAAAGCAAAGTCTTGTGGTTGATGATCAAAGCACGGCCTGTGTGGCATAGCTTTGTGTATAGCGTTGTTTCGCGAGCCTCACACCCCGGTATGAGCCAGAAACGGGAGAAGGACATCAGGGAGGACATGCGTTTCCTTCTAGCTAGGGGCGGTGCTTTGGATTTTGCACGCCCGGGTATTTTACTTATGTGGATGATGGAAAGCGAGGCCTCAGTTAGTTCGGTCTCTTTGGAGCCGATGATTTGGTCGGATATGACCAGTGACGCCCCATAGGTCGGGGAAACGCAGTGTTCAGGCATTATAATCCACATCGGTGGACCGGCCCTGACGATCCAAAGGGCAGTTGCGGCTGTTCCTGAGTGGCGGGCTAGAGCGTCTCGAATTCGGTAAGGACTATCTTTTGCCTTGGTTCATGATGGAAATCCAATTTCCAAATACGACACTGTGCGGTTTTGATTGTATATATATATATATATATATATATATATATATATATATGGCGACATGATATATGGTACCCATGCCGTCTATGATTGATATTTATGATTTGAAACGGTTTTTGAAACATATAAACACTAGTAATAATATCAAATGCTTTTGTTTTATTTGTATTAAGCATATTTTGGCCATTATAATGTAAAACTCTATCCTCCGGTTTGTGTTGCATTGTGTGATGGGAACTGAGTCATATAATAGCTTCATTTTTATAAAAAGCATTGCGATGTTTAAAAGATTTACTTGTTTTAAAGCATTGGCAATCCAATGGAGTAAACCCGTTCCGCGAAAGTGGCGTGATCCTGTGATTGGCCATATTATAAGATGTGTTAAGTAGATTTCTCATACCAGTCCCATGACTGACTCGTAGTTCGTTTCACTTGCAAACTCGGGTGCCTCTTTTTCTACACGGGCAGCCTTGTATTCAGGTTTTAGCAGGCTCTTTCTAGATAGCTGGAGCTGAAGATGGATTCTATCATTTATCTCTTTTTATGCTGTTCAGCTCCTGTTGTACATATTGTGTTTTGTTTTTCCGCTGTAGACATTTATGTATAGCTGAACTGTATTTGTACTAAGTATGATCCTGTATACTGTGTAACTCTGATTATGTTTATCCAGTGTATTCTATTGTACATTATCTGGTGTATTTATTTATTTCTGTTCTGCTATTATCTGTTTATGTGTAATATTCCGAATATTACCCTTGCCACCGTCCTATGGGTTTGGGGTCGTCACATAAAATTGCATATATTTATGCAAGTAAGCAAAATAATTGCTTAAATCTATCGAGCTGTACTACGTAATTGCTGAAACAAAAGTAATGACAATAAAGTAAATGTTCAGAACACAAATGTAACATTAAAATACTTTAAAAAAATCTGAGACAACAAATTACATTTCTCTGCATTATACTGTAGTGATATAATTCAAATGACAATGGACTTAACTCATTCCATTTGCCGCAAACAACCTCCCTTACGATTGCAACAGAACTATCAAAATAAAGATGAATAGAAAAAATCATTCCCAAACTTCAACAACATCAGTACACCAATATTTGCAGGACCACTTTATAAAAAAAATTAATCAGCCTGATCTGCATAAATCAAATAACATTACGAAAACTTAATCATATAATTATAAAAAGATGCATACATCTTCGCAAAAAGAATAGTAATATCCGCATATTTACATGCAAAAATTCCGATTATTACCAAATTGTTTATTAAGAAATAGATCCACAACAATTATAATATGACAATACTAAAAATATATCAACAGAAGTTCAAAATACCTGAATATATGTATCATATATTACGCAAATAAGCATACTTATATGAAACTTTTCAGAATAATTCTATACATAACTGTTATACCGATAGTTGCATTTCTATATGCTAATATTCAAAAATTCTACATACTTTTATACATTTAAACAGAATATCTAGAAAAAAAATTGCCAAATTAATGTGTACCACGTTGTACAATGAATAACAAAAATTAAAAGTTTATAAAATAATAAAATTATCATTCAATAAACCTATATAATTATACTAATTAAAAATAATAAACAAACATAATTCAATTAAGAAAATGATATCAGTATACATAAATTAAAAAAAATAATAGAAAAAAAATACCTTGACGAAGACGCATCCATTTACTAAATAAAACGTTGATCAAATTATATCTCTGATACACCAGCTCGATCAATACAAAATTTGTGAAATAATTGATGAAGAAATTCGAAGTTCAGATATTTACGAAGAAGAAGCCGCTGCCATTAAAAAAAATGTTTTGGAGAAGATTAAATGAGTAATAACCTTTATCGCATCTGATGAAAATGAAAAAAGGACCAGTTTCCTGATTTTTGGCCGAGATTTGTATTTTGGGCAAATCTGTCAAAAAAATGACGCCAATTCAAAAATAAGGATGAAATTTATATGTTTAAAAAGGGGAGGATGTGAGCCTAATTAGGTTTAGTTTTAAGGATGTGAGCCTAATTTTCACTTGATTAAATTTATTACCCAAAGATTTCTTTAAATCGACTGTTGTTGTTTGAAAACCCCACACGGGTATTTGGATGATAATTGACATACACTAATCCCAATATTTAGTTGTATGTCAATCGATGGGTTGACAGGCTGTGATGAGCGTTATTTATTTATTTATTTTAATGCTTATATAGTTGTAAATTGCACTCTGGATGTGAATTGACTGTTTAATGATTATATATCATTATTGTTGAATACATGTGATGAATGAAATCCATATAACTGAAATTATATGGAAATTGATTGAGTCACATTCCGATTCAGAAATAACGAATATTTTAAAATAAAAAACATTTTAAATAATATTCAGTGAATAATCAAACTATGATTTGATGTCCCATTTTGGATGGACACGAAAAAATATAAAAATATAAAGCCGGGTTAAATATAGAAACGCTATTTTTAACCCGAACAGGTTTGTCAGTCAATTTTATTCCTTTTAAAATAATATCGAAAAGGATTGATTTCATAATCTGACATTTTGAAAATACTATCATTTTAATATTATAATGATATGGAATATTCAATTTTGATTTAAAATTTAAAATGAAGTTAAAATTGAATTTGTAAACGTTTTATAAAATACATTTTAAATAGAAATCGACGACACACACACACACACACACACATATATATATATATGGCCTGAATAGAACGCACCGCGTAGCGACTGTTCGTGAATTTCTACCATTAAATTCAAATTGATGTAACGGGAGATCCGACTATCGGATTCTCCTAAATCCGGAACCATTGGATTCGTATCGAAAAGATAGTTCCAAGGGATATAAGAGATTCAAATTTGAACGGTTAGATTTTAAAATATGTCAAAATAAATTTTAGGAAAGGTCGCTATGGATGCAGTTCGGTGCCCGTTACTGGAAACCGACTGTAAAGGCCTTATAAAAATTATTAAAATTATGTAAAATCATAGTAAATGATTTGAAAGATTTTAGGTGAAAAATTCCATATTTGAAAAGATAAAAATATACATTTATCAAAATGAACTTGTTAATAACTAGAATAATAATTCAATTACTTTTGGAAATAATAGATTGGATTGAAAATGGGTTTTAAAATAACTAGAATCTTCCAAAGAACGAATTGGAATGCATTTGGAATGGAAATTATCTTCGAAGTATTTCGATATTGGATTCCGTGATTATACGGATATTGTGGAGGAATTTGGAAGATACAGATATCGTTATTCCCACTACGATATCCGTTGGTTTCAGAATTTGATATTGAATAAAGCCGATATAATTTCTACTCAGAGCCTTATATTTAATATCAAAATGGATTTTGGATTTGTCATCAATGGTGTCTTTACTACCACCGTTCTTAAACCCCGTTGAGAAAAGAATAAATATTTTAATTAAGATTTAGAGAAGTTTACAAATTAACTAATATTTAATTGGAATTAAAGTTGGATTTTTGGGTCTATCGTGAACGTTGTTTTAAATAACATTTGTTCTTTAACCCAATTAACAATGGAGAGATGATTTGGAATTTATAAATATTTTTACTAAAATTTAATGGAAATATTCCAAAGTAAAGTTTTCTAATTTAATATATTATATTGGAATTAAATTGAATTCGATTTGATAATAATCGAGATGAGCTTCTGTAAAGGAAGACCGTTACTATATATGGAATTTAAAAGGCTTTGCCGTTATTCCATTTATATTATTAGTCTGATATAGAAATTTATATCAATTATATATATTAGTCTGTTTTCCTTGAAGATTCCATTTTTATGGAAGAGGATTTTGGGTTTATCATGAACTGTGTTTTCAATGACATTTGTTCTTTAACCCAAGTAAAGACAGGAGTAATTTCCAAAAGTTGAATAATCATTAAGTAATGATTTTTGAAGATTAAAACCAAGATGGCATTTCAATGAATCTTTAATTAGATTGGAATGAGAGTGGGATAATTAAATTTATCGAATTCATGAAATGATCGAGAATGGAGTACCACCAGTTTTACTCCATGCGATAGTTAAATCTTTAATTAGATTTGAATGTGAAATGGTAATCAATTCTACCGATAACATAGTGGGTGTTAGATATGGAGTACTACCAGCTTTGCTCCATGGGATAAATAGGTTGGGATTGGATAAATAAAATATACGATTACTTCGGTAAGGTATGATAATCCCGACTAGTTTTATAAACCCTAAATTGGTTTAGAATTGTTAAAGGAGAAAATAAATCTTTGAAAACGAAATCCAAAGGAAGATTAAAGAGAAAATTTAAAAGAATTTATCTTTGATAAAATTAATGGGAACATTTCCCTAAAGATGTGAATACTTGAATAAAAGAATATTTTGAATTGGAATGAGGAGTATGATTTGTTTTTATAGCACTTGATTATACTGTAATGATCCAGAATTTTGAACCAATTTGAAATTGGATTTTTTAATACTTAATTTAAATTTTCTGAACATAAAATAAGTTTGAGAATATTTAATAATTTTGATAGGTTAAACAATAGGTTTTATTTGAATTATAACATTTATAAATGGAAATGATTATTAATAAGTTTGAATTTACTGATATTATTTGTTGTTCGATCGGATTTGTCAAAAGATAATATAAATTAATAGCATTAGTATTATGCGTTGCTCTTTGTTTTCATAACGTTTAAGGTAAATGCTACCAAAAACACATTCCTTTTCCTTTTTACAAGTGTTAAGACACTTGTAATTTTGCATGCAACATTCCATGCATAAAATACATAGGTCCTATGATGTGTCACTCTCTCCTTACTCCTCTTTTCCTATAAATACCACCCTTTCCTTCCACTTTTTCATTCATTCTCACTTCTTTTCTTTCTCTCTTCTTCTTAAATCTTATGGCCATGGTTTCCATGGCATAAGTCTTCCTCTTTTCCACCACCACCTTGCCAAAGTTCGTCATTCTCCTCCTCATCTTATAATATAAAGAGAGATTAGTGTATATTATATTATATATATTTTGGTGAAGAAGACGTTGCGCTGGAATACTGCCTGACGATTCGCTTAGCTAGGCTCGCCTACCGTGAAGATTTGAAAAGCTGTTAGGTGAGAGCTCTTTAACCATGGTTTATATATTTAATTAGTAGCTAGATTAATTTAAATATAGTGATGAATTATTATTGGTTAATGAAGATTAATATTTGTTGTGATGGATGATGGATGCAAAGTCTAGAACAAACACTATTAAGCGTTAGTGTTATAATGCTTATGCACAATTATGATTTATTGAGTCGTGTTGATAATGGTTGCTATGGATGTTTGAATGGTTGTTGATGTTGTTTTGCACACACTACGACACAACAATTATGGTATCACATTGGTGATCAAAAAATCTCCTTCATAATCAAAAGCAATATCATTATTGAAATTGAAGGTTAATAATTGGAAAAGACCATATGTATGAATTCACATATATTGTTAAAGTCCTTTAAATGAATAAATAAATACTGGAACATTCTAGGATGACAGAGAGGATAGTGTCTAGGCTTGGGTTTGGAAATGAAGTTTCCTGCTCTCTCTGGCTATCCCTAACTGATCCGACGAATGGGAAGGTTAATTTGAAGTTATTTGAATTTAGAAATTGGAATTTATGAAAGTTGAATTTTATATCCAAAATAATTTGGAAAGTAAATTTAAATGATTTTAAAAGGGTTATATAAGGATATAATGGTTTTCTAAGATATTTTGAAGTATCGTAGAATAATGGTTATTATGGTCAAAATAGAGCTTGTCGCATAACGGCAATTTACGTATTTCAGATGCAAACTTTAAACGCTTATAACTTTTGCAATCTAAATCAGATTTCCATAAAATGAAAAACTTTTGATTTCAATTAATAATAACTTTCAAATGAGTGAAAGCATATTTTCAATTCGAGTTATAGTTTTCAAGTTATATTTGAAACCGTTTTGGAAAAGATCGATGTAAGAACAATTGTTAACAATAACTATAAACAGCTATTTTTAAATGTTTTAAAATTATGGAAAGTATTTGTAAAATCATTAGAAATTATGAAAAGGTGTTTTGAATTGTAAAGTTTAAGTTTTGGCTAAGATAAACGATATTTTGATCAAAATAGTTAAGATAACTATTTTGTAACGCTTTTGTAATGCTTTTGAAATGCTATTGTAACGCTTCCTACGAAAACAATCTATTTTGAAGTATTTAAGCCACGAAATGTTTTCCGAACTATAAGTAATCATTTGTAAATGATTTTTTGAATGTTTTCAAAGTTTTAAAAGTATTTAAAATAATTTGTTTGGGATTTAAATTGATTTATTTAATAATTAAAATGTGTTTTTCAATTTTAAATAATTGGATATGGTTGGAGATAAATCTTCGGATGTTTGATATTAATCCGGTAGATGATGATTCTTACTTTTTGAGGAATTTAAAAGGTATTTCACCATTATTCCGCTTATAGTGTGAGTTGGATATCGAGATTAATGTTAAGTATAAGTTGATGGTATTTCTATCCAGATCTAATGTCAAAGAGTTGGATAAATATTTTAATTAAGATACGAGTTTCCTAAGTTGACTGGGATAAGTTGTATAGATATAATCTTCATATATTTGATATGAAATTCTGTGGTGTAAATGTATACTATTTGAGGAATTTGGAAGATATTATTATATCGTTATTGCACTTTTAGTATTAGTTGATTATGAAAATTGATGTCGAATATAAGTAGATACAATTTCTGTGTAACTTATGTTTAATATCAATTGATTTGGGCTTTGTCGTTAATCATATCTTCAATAATATCATTCTTGAAACCCCATGAGATTTAGTTATGGAAAATCATGTCGTAATTTGAGGATTTAATCAGATCTTTGATTTGAGGAAATTAAAAGTGAGGAACTCGAAAGAAAGCATAATCTTTTAGTTAAGATAAAAGAATGGAATGTTGGAAAATCAATTTAATTGGAAACAATGGTTGAAATGTGGATTAAGGATTTTCAAAGGAAACTAGATTTTGATAATGAGTTATCAAACAAAAAATTAATTAAGGCTTTAAGGCTAAATCATCTTTGATTTAAGGGATGTGTTTTAAAAGAGAAAGGTTAAATATGGATTTTGTAATAATTTGAGAATGGTTTAAAGAAGTTTAATTTTGACAAAATCCAAGACAGAAGGAGATTGGTAGAAAGCCTACGTGTTATATAATTGTGTTTTTTTAAATTGTGCCTATTATTTGGAATGACCGGGATCGGATGTATGTCTGAAAACCATTCCAAGTAATAATACGACGTTGTGGAGTAATTGAAGACACTGGAGACGACATTGAAGACTGGGACCCTTCATGTCGTAAGGACGACTTGCTGAATGTCTCGAATGGTTCGCTCCCATTTACAGATGGATTTTATATTAGTTAAGTGGCAAGAAGCTCGAACGTATGTGAAGGAATTCCGGATTGAGGTTTCGTTCATACCCAGAACGGAAATGTATGGATTGTGTGTCTGACATGGTAATTGACTGCGTAACACTGATCTTTCTTAAATATATATCTGCTTGGTTGCGGAGAATTTATTCTCTTGCTTAACACCCTTCTCTAAGATGTATGAGCTTAGAGGTTATATATTGATGGAAATCAGTGATGCATAGTGAATGGACAATGTGGCATACTTAAGTTATGAGATGAGCTATGGATGATCAAAGCATGGCTTATTTAAGCGTAGCTTTATGTATATCGTGACCTCGACGAACCTCACACCCCGGATTGATGGTAAATTGGAGGTCATATTTTTATGTTCGTTTCGTATGTTCAATGCATCGGGATGTGATGATGAAAGGGTACTACGAAGTCCCCAGTCTGGGACGCTACTCTGATTCATGTATGGTGGGTTAGTATAACGAAGCCCGAGTCTGGATGTTATCCGCGAGTACTGGTATGATGCGCGCAAGAAAGTTTGTGAGCCCACGAATGAACTTCTTACCAGGAACCATCATGTTGGAAACCCAATCTCCACTACGAGCCCGTACGGTTTTGATTGTATAGCCTGCTGGTTACCGGCAAGATTGTTAGTATAATGGGATAGGGTATTATGCTGGCTAGGATTAATATATTTATTTGCAAAAAGGTTATTCACACTATATATAATAGTAAAAGAAGTTTTTCCCGTATGAATTCATTTTTGGTTATCATAAGGCAAAACTCGCCCATCTGGTGTGCGCTTGCATTGTGTGATGTGGGACGAGCTTATGGTAGCTTCATTTTTCAAAAAGTCATTGCGGATTTCAATACACTGGTATCCAAATGGAGTAAACCCGTTCCGCATTAGTGGTGTGGTCCAGTGAATTACCTAACTTTAAAATAAACCCTAAAAACAACTGTTTTGAGTTCTCACATCAGTCCCATGACCGACTTGGAGTTTATTGTTCCCTCACCTAAACTCTGGGTGCCCATAATTTTTACATGGGCAACCTAGTAGTTTGGTTCGCAGATTTAGCCTTGGAGTTAGTTGGAACAAGATTCTGGTTTTACCTGAAGCTATTATGACTTGGAGCATTCGCATTCTTCCGCTGAGTTTAGTATCTTTTCCGCTGTGTAATCGATGTACTCTGATGTACCTCTTGTTACTCTGATGTAATATTATTTTAATGATAATGGAAAAGTTGTTTTTATTTTTTGTAAATGTGTAAGTGCCCCTAACAATCCGTCTTTATGAACGGTTTAAGTTGGTTTAATTACCTGCGAAAACTGAGCAAAAACTCGGGTCGTTACAAGGTGGTATTAGGGCTTTGGTTTATACAAAGAAATGGGGTATGACATATTTGAACAAAAGGAAAGACCCATCAGAGTTATATATCTCATTAGAGATAGGGTTAGTAATGCCCTAAAATAAGATTTTGGAGTATTATATTTGAGAGAGCGTATTTGAAAATATGAAATGAGTTTTGAAAAGTTATATTTTAAGAAAGAAATATATTTTGGAAATATATGGTTAATTATAACCTGGATACTTAATCAAATGATTAAGGTTAAGTTTACATTTTGTGATTATAATTACACATAAAATAATTCTTATGGCATGGTAATTAAGCCCCTTCCACTGATTAGGAAAATGATCCAAATACAAATGCCTTTTGGAGTTAATTTCACTATTGGGTAACATTTCGAAACATCGATAAACTTGGGTCAAATTTGTTAAGGTAACTAATCAATATGGTTAGAAATTAAAAATTAGAATTTGAGTATTTTATTTGATGTTGAGGTTGGACTATCGAGTATAAGAAGATTTTGCATATACGTCTGATCAACGTATATACGAAGTCTTAAGTATACTAGATAGATATAGAATCACACTCTAGTCGCTTGAAGATGATTCTGTTGATGACTGCGGCATCATCAGTATGTATTTTCGAGTTTCGAAAGTGGGATGACTATATGATTTCGATTACAATAGCAATATATACTTAAACCAATTTAGGTAAGTGTTTGAAAATATTGGATAAATTGATGTGAATTAGAATAAGTACGCGAGATCTTGAAAATTTGATAAGTTGTAAGAATTATATCAGGTAAACCTGTAATAAGGATAAGCAAGTAAAGAGTATATGAGAAAGTGCATCTGTGATATATATATATATATATATATATATATGTTTTGAAAAGATGTATAATTTGAAAACTCAAATCAAAATTTTGATTAAGGATTGGCAGTTACTTTGGAATTGATTTTGAAAGAATATATTTTGAATATAAAGGAAAAAGATCTTTGAAAATATTTGAAAATAAAAAACTTGAGCACAGACATCTTGTGATTGGAATTTCTCAGTTGATTAAAAGATGTCTACATAAAGTTGTAATTTACATAAGCAATCCAAGTAGTTTGGGAAATGATTTAAAGGCTAAGTTGGAATTAATTAATCAGGATATTTTATAATTAGTCCTCCCCAACTAATTAAATTTAAAATGCAAATATCTTGAGAATATGACAATATGATATTTGATGATATTTTGGTTAAGGACTACATTGGTTAAAGCTGTTTCTCTAAAGTTTGAAGGAAATAAGTTTTATAATCTTGAATTTAGAATAATCAATGAGGGTAGCCAAACTTAAATAATATAAGAATTAAAATCTGGAATTATCGGCGAATTTGGACAGTCGATAAGTTTTAAAGTATATTGTGACAACAAAAGGAATTGTTTAAGTGAGCATGAATACCTTGTGAATTAAGATTCACAATTTGATTAAAGGATATTTGGAAAGTGGGAATATTAAGAAGATATTACCTAAACTAAAACGTTTAGATAAGATGAGTTCTGAGATGATCGAGTTTTCCATGTAAAGTATAATAGTAATTTTGGAGAACTGAAAAGGAATAAGTTTCATAACCTTTGTATTTGAAAGATAAGATTTAAGAGAATAAATTTATAACTCTGAATTTTTTTGAAAGAAGTAAATGGTTGAGTATAAGCAATTGGCCAAATAAACGATGAATCGAATATAATGGGTAACTGGAGGTTATCGTCGGAGGACATATAGATATAGTTGTCCGTAAATATGTGTGTTATAATATTTTACCTGATATATCCATTATAAGAACAGGGAGCTTTAGTATAAAGAATCTTAATCTTGAATTTGTTGAATGAGTAGTTATGATTCCCTTTCCTTTTCGAGGACGAAAAGTTTTAAGGGGAGGGGGTGAATGTAATGATCCAAAATTTTGAACCAATTTGAAATTGGAATTTTTAATACTTAATTTAAATTTTCTGAACATAAAATAAGTTTGAGAACATTTAATAATTTTGATAGGTTAAACAATAGGTTTTATTTGAATTATAACATTTATAAATGGAAATGATTATTAATAAGTTTGGATTTACTGATATTATTTGTCGTTCAATCGGATTTGTCAAAAGTAATAACATTAGTATTATGCGTTGCTCTTTGTTTTCATAACTTTTAAGGTAAATGCTACCAAAAACACATTCCTTCTCCTTTTTATAAGTGCCAAGACACTTGTAATTTTGCATGCAACTTTCCATGAATAAAATACACATGTCCTATGATGTGTCACTCTCTCCTTACTCCTCTTTCCTATAAATACCACCCTTTCCTTCCACTTTTTCATTCATTCTCACTTCTTTTCTTTCTCTCTTCTTCTTAAAGCTTATGGCCATGGTTTCCATGGCATAAGTCTTCCTCTTTTCCACCACCACCTTGCCAAAGTTCGTCATTCTCCTCCTCGTCTAATTATATAAAGAGAGATTAGTGTATATTATGTTATATATATTTTGGTGAAAAAGACATTGCGCTGAAATACTGCCCAACGATTCGCTTAGCTATGCTCGCCTACCGTGAAGATTTGGAAAGTTGTTTGGTGAGAACTCTTTAACCACGGTTTATATATTTAATTAGTAGCTAGACTAATTTAAATATAGTGATGAATTATTATTGGTTGATGATGATTGATATTTGTTGTGATGGGATGGATGCGAAGTTTAGAACACACACTATTAAGCATTATTGTTATAACGCTTGTGCACAATTATGATTTATTGAATCATGTTGATGATGGTTGCTATGGATGTTTAAATGGTTGTTGATGTTGTTTTGAACACACTATGACACAACAATTATGGTATCGCATTGGTGATCGAAAAATCTCCTTCATATTTAAAAGCAATATCATTAATGAAATTGAAGGTTAATAATTGGAAAAGACCATATATATGAATTCATATATATTGTTAAAGTCCTTTAAATGAATAAATAAATACCGGAACATTCTAGGATGACCGAGAGGATAGTATCTAGGCTTGGGTTTGGAAATGAAGTTTCCTGCTCTCCTTGGCTATCCCTAACTGATCCGACGAATGGGAAGGTTAATTTGAATTTATTTGAATTTAGAAATTGGAATTTATGAAAGTTGAATTTTATATCCAAAATAATTTGGAAAGTAAATTTAAATGATTTTAAAAGGGTTATATAAGGATATAATGGTTTTCTAAGATATTTTGAAGTATCGTAGAATAATTGTTATTATGGTCAAAATAGAGCTTGTCGCATAACGACAATTTACGTATATTAGATGTAAACTTTAAACGCTTATAACTTTTGCAATCTAAATTGGATTTCCATAAAATGAAAAACGTTTGATTTCCATTAACAAGAACTTTCAAATGAGTGAAAGCAGATTTTAAATTCGAGTTATAATTTTCAAGTTATGTTAGAAACCGTTTTGGAAAAGATCGATGTAAGAACAATTGTTGACCATAACTATAAACAACTATTGTTAATTGTTCTAAAATTATGGAAAATATTTGTAAAATCATTACAAATTATGAAAAGGTGTTTTGAATTGTAAAGTTTAAGTTTTGGCAAAGATAAACAATATTTTGATCAAAATAGTTAAGATAACTATTTTGTAACGCTTTTGTAACACTTTTGAAATGCTATTGTAACGCTTCCTTCGAAAACAATCTATTTTAAAGTATTTAAACCATGAAATGTTTTCCGAACTATAAGTAATCATTTGTAAATGATTTTTTGAATGTTTTCAAAGGTTTAAAAGTATTGAAAATAAATTGTTTGGAATTTAAATTGATTTATTTAATAATTTAAATGTGTTTTTCAATTTTAAATAATTAGATATGGTTGGAGATAAATCTTCGGATGTTTGATATTAATCCGATAGATGATGATTCTTACTATTTGAGGAATTTAAAAGCTAGTAGACCATTATTCCGCTTATAGTGTGAGTTGGATATCGAGATTAATGTTAAGTATAAGTTGATGGTATTTCTATCCAGATCTAATGTCAAAGAGTTGGATAAATCTTTTAATTAAGACACGAGTTTACTAAGTTGACTGGGATAAGTTGGATAGAAATAATCTTCAGATATTTGATATGAAATTCTGTAGTGTAAATGTATACTATCTGAGGAATTTGGAAGATATTATTATATCGTTATTCCACTTTTAGTATTCGTTGATTATGAGAACTGATATCGAATATAAGTAAATACAATATCTTTGTAACTTATGTTCAATATCAATTGATTTGGGCTTTGTCGTGAATCATATCTTCAATAATATCATTCTTGAAGCCCCATGAGATTGAGTTATGGAAATTCAAATCATAATTTTAGGATTTAATCAGATCTTTGATTTGAGGAAATTAAAAGTGAGGAATTGGAAAGAAAGCATAATCTTTTAGTTAAGATTAAAGAATGGAATGTTGGAAAATCATTTTAATTGGAAACTATGGTTGAAATGTGGATTAAGGATTTTCAAAGGAAAGTGGATTTTGATAACGAGTTATCAAACGGAAAATTAATTAAGGCTTTAAGGCTGAACCATCTTTGATTTAAGGGATGTGTTTTAAAAGAGAAAGGTTAAATATGGATTTTGTAATAATTTGAGAATGGGTTTAAAGAAGTTTAATTTTGACAAAATCCAAAACGGAAGGAGATTGGTAGAATGCCTATGTGTTCTATAATTGTGTTTTTTTTTAAAATTGCACCTATTATTTGGAATAACCGGGATCAGATGTATGTCTGAAAACCATTCCAAGTAATAATACGACGTTGTGGAGCAATTGAAGACATTGGAGATGACATTAAAGACCGGGACCCTTCATGTCGTAAGGACGACTTGTTGAATGTCTCGAATGGGTCGCTCCCATTTGCAGATGGATTTTATATCAGTTAAGTGGCAATAAGCCCGAGCGTATGTGAAGGAGTTCCGGATTGTGGTTTCGTTCAGACCTAGAACGGAAATGTGTGGATTGTGTGTCTGACATTGTAATTGACTGCGTAGCACTGATCTTTGTTAAATATATATCGCTTGGTTAAGGAGAATTTATTCTCTTGCTTAACACCCTTCTCTAAGATGTATGAGCTTAGAGGTTATATATTGATGGAAATCAATGATGCGTAGTGAATGGACAATGTGGCATACTTAAGTTATGAGATGAGCTATGGATCATCAAAGCATGGCTTATTTAAGCGTAGCTTTGTGTATATCGTGACCTCGACGAACCTCACACCCCAGATTGGTGGTAAACTGGTGGTTAGATTTTTATGTTCGTTTCGTATGTTCGGTTCGGGATGTGATAATGAAAGGGTACTACGAAGTCCCCAGTCTGGGATGCTATTTGTTGGGTACTCTGATTCATGTATGGTGGGTTAGTATAACGGAGTCCGAGTCTAGACGTTATCCGCGAGTACTGGGATGATGCGCGCAAGAAAGTTTGTGATCCCACGGATGAACTTCTTACCAGGAACCATCATGTTGGAAACCCAATCTCCACTACGAGCCCGTACGGTTTTGATTGTATAACCTGCTGGTTACCGACAGAATTGTCAGTATAATTGGATGGGGTGTTATGCTGGCTAGGATTAATACATTTATTTGCGAAAAGGTTTTTCACACTATACAACATAGTAAAAGAGGATTTTCACGTATGAATGCATTTTTGGTTATCATAAGGCAAAACTCGCCCATCTGGTGTGTGCTTGCATTGTGTGATGTGGGACGAGCTTATGATAGCTTCATTTTTCAAAAAGTCACTGCGGATTTCTATACACTGGTATCCACATGGAGTAAATCCGTTCTGCATTAGCGGCGTGGTCCGGTGAATTACCTAACTTTAAAATAAACCCTAAAAACAACTGTTTTGAGTTCTCATACCAGTCCCACGACTGACTTTAAATCGCATAGCTTTGTGTAGCGTTAATTCGCGAGCTTCACTCCCCGGTATGAACCAAAAACGGGATAAGGACTTCAGGGTAATGGACATATGTTAGTTTCTAGCTACAGGTAATGTTATGGTATGGAGCCCAGACGGTTTACTTATGTGGGTGTTGGAAATTTTTACTGATGGAAAGCGAGGTACCTCGGATATGTTTTGAGTCCCTAGTGGCTCTTTATAGGGCTATATGCTCGCATGGTCGACGTACTAACCTGCTTTGGTATTGCCAACATATAGTGTATGGTATTGCCAATCATTGACGGATGACCGGCCTTGTCGATAACCTAGGGTTCACTGCGGGGAATCCTGAGGCATTGCTAGTATGTCTCGAATCGGTAAGGATGATCACTTTCCTTGGTTCATAGATGGAAACACAATTTCCAATACGTGATTTTACGGTTTTAGTTGTAAACCTATATGGCGACATAATATAATGGTACCTACGCCGCCTATGATTGATACATTTATATTTGAAGTTGATTTCTTCACTTACAGTAATAATAAAAGATGAAATTTTGCGTATCAAGCATATTTGGCTATTATAAAGTAAAACTCTATCCTCGACTGCGTTCATTGTGTGATGGAACCTGAGTCTTATAATTGCTTCGTTTGTCTGTTTAGCATTGCGCTGTTTGTTTTATGCATTGGTATTCATGGGGGATAAACCCGTTCCGTGTTATACGATGTGGTCCCGTGATGTACTGTAACACCCCGTATTTTCTGTGAACATAAGAGTAACAAATCAGAGAATAATTAAATTTTAACAAAATAATTAAGGGAAACGGGGTACGCCGTTGCGTTCATCTCGAAACTCTGCCTGGAATAGAGTCCAAGTTTGCTTAAATCAGACTCCGTATGAAGAAGATATTGCCTTCGGAAGTTTCAATAAAAACTAGCCCGAAATTCAAAATTCAGATTTCGAAATTCAAAACAGACACCCGGGCTGGGCGGGAAAATTCCCACCCAGGACCGAGGTCGACACTAGGGTCGGCCTGGGTAAACAGGTCGACACTAGGGTCGGCCTGGGGGTCGACCTGGGTAAACAGGTCGACACTAGGGTCGACCTTAGGGTCGACTCCCCCCTTTTCCAGATCTGGAGACAGATCCATTTTTCTGCACCTAGACGCCTTTCTGACCCGATTCGTGAGCTCTAACCTATTTAAACACCCCCCAAACCTAGCTTTCTCTCCACACAATTTCATTTTGCTTATAACCTGCTTCTATTCTAATTAAAAATATAAATGGCGTCGCTACTCTACTAAAATCAAAACTAGAACTAGTGCATCTTCTTCTAATCTGAATAGAGAGAATAACTATTTTCTAATCTAATCGATAGTCTACGCCAAAGGAGCGCTATTCAGTGTCAGAATAAAGATCCCGGAAATCAAGAATCGTTCCCTTTTTGTGAGTACAGTTATTTTCAGATATGAAATTTAATAATTATCTTGACATTTTTGTGAATTTGGATCTGAGGTTATGCATACTTTTCTATGGATCTATCTTGTTAATACTATTGTGACTGTTCTGTATCTATTCCCTCTTTTCTTCCTTTTTGTTTATAGCCAGGCTACCATGAGTCCACGCCAAATCTCATAAGAGATTAACACACGAACACTAAATTTTGGGACAAATAATGGATAATGCATAATTAGACATGACTGATCTTTGACTGATTTGAGAAAAGGGACATATGTTGTAGATTAGATCTAGATCTGTGTATACTCTGTAATTTGGAAGAAGAGGAATCATTGTGTGATAACATATGACTTGAAACTTGGGGGACATAACTCATGTTTAAAATTAAGATCTGATTTTGAGATGTTATAATTTAAAGATCTAGATTTTTGGGTAAATTTTATGTAACGATTCATGTAACACCCCACCTCCGCCAATGTCACTCTTGCAAGCGCACTAGCTTTGGAGGGGCGTTAAACGAGGTAAACACGCATGCAGATATCACAAGACAGAACATATAAGTAAAAGCAGAGTAAATAAAGCAGCGGGTAAAAACTAACATTTCAAAACCATAGTCAAGTTACATCAAAGTACTTGGTCATTATTTTTCCACAAAACAAAGTCTAGAAACATAAACTGAAAACTGGAAAAAAACATAAAGTAACTATCCCCAAAGTAGAATAAAGCCATAGCATGCTCAAGTCCAAACCGTACATGAGCTATCCAGAAAAGCAGCTAAAGATCCAAGCTAGGTGCTAGTATTCCCACCCTGAGAACCTGGAGGGGGGGGGGACGGAAGAAAAGAGGCGAAAGAAAACGGGTCAGTCAAAAAGACTGGTAAGTCCTACCTACTATTAGTATAAAAACTAATAAAGTTAACTGGACATGTAAAACATAGATGAAACATAGGGTGATAACTGGCATGGTGAAAAGTTAACAAGATAGATCAAATGTGGCATCGCATATACAAGGTTAAGTTGCACCAGGTGTACTAGTATTCTAATCCATGTCAAGTATAAACAAGAAATGATCCCTTGGCCCAAAGCTGGCCCAACATCATGAGGTGACCTAAATCAAGGTCCAACTACTCGGTCTAGTCGATCGGCTCCCTATAAGCCTAACTCGTCGTGTATCGGTGTCATACGGCTTAATCATGGAATGTAGTTAACTGTGCAAGGTCCACCCTAGGGTGTATCCAGCCCTAGGGTGTAAACCACAGACACAATTCAAGCCTGCACAGTCTAAACTTACTGGTGCCCATGTTCAACTCCGGACTTAATGTGCACGACCATGGTCCGCCTGAACAACCGGTGCACCATTCAGCCATCTCTTTTGGTCTCTTATAATCAGTCCAGTAATCGTGCCCCACCCTAGCCTAGTCCAGGGTATCCAGATACTCCCAAGTAGGTTACTGCTGAAAAGGACCACGTAACTAGGATTTCAAGCGGGTTAAGTGTGGTTAACCCTATCCTAACCATGTATTGAGTTGGTCAAGTGTATCCAAGCAGTTCATGACTTAACCCTATCAATACATCTTGTCTAATTGGTTAAGTATTCAAGTAGTCCATGACTTAACCTTACCAACCCATCGTGTTTAATTGGTTAAGTATTCAAGCGGTCCATGACTTAACCCTATCATGTGGCATTAATTAATTTAATGCACCCAACCTCTCACATTAGACCTTGTTGTGGTTACTAGTTAAGCCGGGCGGGTCCGGGTAGCTTTACACCACAACTTAGTCTAACCTCGGGTTTCAAGTGCGACATGACCAACTACTCACATTGGGTCCTATTGCTTGTAGCCACTAGTTAAGCCGGTCGGTTCCGGGTAGATTTATGCTACAAACTCAACCCAACCTCGAGTTGGCCATTCTCATGTTTTCTAGAAGTCATGTCCAAGTTCATGTTCATGTTCCAAGCATAATCACATGCCATATTTCGTGTCATTTTTCAAGTCATGATTTTATGTCATTTTAGTTTACCCATAACGTAACCCCATCGCATGTAAGTTCGCATAAACGCAAATAGATCTCAAAGAGGGAACTTTAGAAGCATGACATAATTAATAAGGTTTGGCCACAAGTTAAACATGGTGGCATATGAGGCAAATGTGTTCATAAACTTGCATATTACATTATAAGCCTCAAAACATGCATGATATCAAACTTTAGCAAAATAGGTGAAACATGGTCATAAATGACATAGGATGATAGCTAGTGATTCGCATATAACATCATATGCAAGATAACATAAGGGTTATGAGAGTTTCTATGTTGCTTTATGCAACATTTCAAATCAAAGCTCATAGCTTTCTATGCACAAAGTCAAGGTGATAGCTTTACAAACATGCATAGAATAAATCTATGCATAACATGATAGAATCAAAGCACAAATCATACTTAGGCCCAAACTCAAACTTGCAACATGTCATATTTAACTTCATAGTTAGAATCTAAGAGTAGAATAGGGCTTACAATGCTATGAAGACCTATAAAATAAAATAAGATTGAGACGAAGCCACTAGCAACTCTAAAAACCCCCAAATAATAAGCTCCAATGAAAAACCCTTGAGAAACAAGAAGCTCCTTTGATTTGTATGAAGAAAGATCCTTGTTTTAATGAAGAAAGATTGAACTTTGGCCTTGAATCAAACTTAGAAACTCTCAAACAAGCTTAGAAACTCTCATATGAATGAAGATGGAGGTATGACAAGAGGGTGGAGGCCATGATTAAACATTTTGGCATAATCTAGTTGTAGGATTGATTTATGATGGTTTAGGCTAGGTATTAAGGTCCTTTTATAGAAGTTTAGGTTAGTTTAGGCCATAGGATTAACCCTAATTCAGATCTGAGCCTTTAAAATCCGTCACAAGCCTCCAAACATGTCTTGAGGAACAAGTCAGGTGCACCCAGGCCAAACTGGCCGACCACCCAAGTCGACAGGGGTGTCGACTGGGCAGTCGACACCACCTGGGGTGTGTCGACTCCCAAGTCGACTCCCCAGTCGACTTGGGGGTGGCGGGAATTTTTCCCGCTTGTTCTGCTTGGCTGAATTTGAATTCTGAATTCAAATTTGAACTATTTTTGAACTTGAAATTTTCTGAAAACTTCGACGGACCATAACTAGGTCATACGGACTCCGATTTTCGAAAACTCAGACTCTATTTCGCGTATTTTTCCAAGACGAACGCAATGGCACAGCCCGTTTCCCTTGATTCAGATTTATCATTTAATTCTGCCTTGGTTTATGTTATAACATGTTATTTAAAAATACGGGTTGTTACATTCTCCCCTCAAAGGATTTCGTCCCCGAAATCTTCAAGTTAAGAAGAACATATCCTACCATCCATCATCCATCTACTCAAAACATCATCCACGAGAAGTCATTTTCCTTAAAAGATTTCTAATGTTGTATGAACATATGCGATAAGTGTGTGTATATGTACTTATCTAATGCGAAAATCAGGCGGTTACTGATTCAGTAAACCTCCTTAATGCAAAGTATGTTAGTGAAATGAGTCCATATGTATGCAAATTCCTAACATAATTCATAATCTCTATATGAGTGCACATAACATTCACCCATATGCAACATCCACGTGATAACATAACAAGTTTCAGCCATGAATAGGTATAAGCACTCATGCATATGCAATATGAAAGTGTGTGAGCCGATCTTAGTGCCTAATGTGTATCATGCATCCACGAGTATCCACTTGCAAACACTTGCAACCACTTGCAAACATCAAGCATAACATGTTTCAAATACATGTTTCATCCAAAGGGTTTCTACCTAAGGTTCTCATGACAAGGTTAACGAGATAACAAGATAAACATGGATAGCAAAAGAAAGATATGCTAACTAGGAAAAGAGATTGAGAATGTACCCTAAAAAAGAAATGGATAAAGCCCACGCATCTTCTCCTCGGTTTCCCAAGTTGCATCCTCTTCGGCCTCACTCCACTGAACCTTCACCAATTTGACTTCTCGATTTCTTAGCTTCTTGATCTCCGTTCCCAAGATACGAATCGGTGCTCTCCTCAAGGTTGCCTCTTTCTCTATCTCCACGTCTTCAAGAATGCTAGGTTCAACCACCTCAGCGGACTCATGTAGGCACTTTCGGAGATGCGAGACATGGAAGACATTATGCACTCTGGCCTGCTTCTCGGGCAATTCCACCTTATAAGCCTTCTTCCCAACTCTCTCTATAATAGGGAAGGGTCCTACGAACCTTGGTGCCAGCTTCCCAACTGCTCCAAAACGAACCACATTACGCAAAGGAGAAACCTTCACGAAAACCATATCTCCAACTTCGAATTCCAAATCTGTCCTTCGCTTGTCAGCATAGGATTTCTGCCTGTCTTGGGCCGTTTTCATCCGTCTTCTCACCAATTCAACTTTCTCGGAGGTGTCTCGTATCATATCGGGCCCAAGCATAAGTCTATCCGTTGTCTCCCACCAACAAGATGGTGACCTACACGGCCTCCCATACAAAGCTTCAAATGGTGCCATCCCTATGCTAGCTTGATAGCTATTATTATAAGCAAACTCTACAAGAGGAAGGTGGTCTTCCCAAGTACCACCAAAGTCAAGCACACAAAGCCTCAAAAGATCTTCTAGCACTCTATTCACCCTTTCGGTTTGGCCATCCGTCTGGGGGTGATAGGCTGTACTTAGATTCAATCGCGTACCCATCGCTTCTTGCAAACTATTCCAGAACTGGCTAGTGAAGATTGGGTCACGATCGCTAACTATGCTAGAAGGAACTCCATGCAATCGCACTATCTCTCGAAGATAAACAGATGCTAGCCATGATGCGGTCCTTTTGCTCTTCACTGGAATGAAATGAGCACTCTTCGTAAGTCTGTCAACTATGACCCATATGCTCGTATTCCCTTTCCTTGACCTAGGCAATCCATCCACAAAATCCATAGAGATACTTTCCCACTTCCATTGCGGGACCTCCAATGGATCTAATAGCCCACCGGGTTTCTTCGACTCGGCTTTCACTTGTTGGCACACCATGCACTTTGAAACATACTCTGCCACATCCTTCTTCATTCCAGCCCAAAAGAAAATGCGCTTCATATCCCTATACATCTTATCTCCTCCAGGATGTATAGTCATCTTTGAGTGATGCGCTTCTTCGAGAACTTTATGCACCAAGTCTCCTACTTGTGGAACGCATAGCCTTCCATCACGCCTTAGCCAACCCTTGTCATCAATAGTATATCTAGCAAGGTGACTAGACGTCTCACCACGAATCAACTTGTCAATGACCTCGGCTATCTGCGGGTCTTCCTTCTGCGAAGCCCCAACTTGATCAAGAAGTATAGGTCTAAGCTCAAGGGATGCTAACGAACCAGTCATCGACTCAACAGCCGGTATGAAATCAAAGGTTGCCAAGAACTCTAGGCTCTTCATCTCAACAAACAAGGGACTCAAAGTCAACCTTCTTCTGCTTAGCGCATCTGCCACAACATTACCCTTGCCAGGTGTATAAGCTATCTCGAAGTCATATGATGCCAAGAATTCCATCCACCTTTGCTGCCTTAGATTCAGATCTTTCTGCGAGAAGAGGTACTTGAGCGACTTGTGATCAGTATATAACTCAAACCTTTCGCCTAGAAGATAGTGGCGCCAGGATTTGAGTGCAAAGACGATCGCCGCCAACTCCAAATCATGAGTGGGATAGTTCTTCTCATGAACTTTAAGTTGCCTACCCCCATAACATATCACTCTTCCTTCTTGCATCAGAACAACACCTAACCCCGTGCCACATGCATCGGTGTATACGGTAAACATCTTACCGCCATCGGGTAATGCCAAAACTGGAGCTGTAGTAAGGGCCCTCTTGAGCCTTTGAAAAGCAAGCTCACACTCTAAGTCCCATGCAAATACTAAGTTCTTCTTCGTCAACTTAGTGAGAGGAGCTGAAATCCTAGCGAAGTCTTTAATGAACTTCCTATAATATCCTGCCAGACCGAGAAAGCTTCTTACTTCAGTTGCATTCTTCGGAACTTTCCAGTCTTGTACCGCCACCACTTTAGCGGGATCCACAGCTATGCCCTGCTTAGAAACTATATGCCCAAGGAACCGAACTTCCCTTCTCCAAAAATGGCATTTGGAGAACTTGGCTTTCAACTGATGAGCTCTAAGCGTATCCATCAATTCCTTGAGATGTCTAGCATGTTCTTCCTCATCCTTTGAGAAGATCAGAATATCATCCACGAAGACAACCACAAACTTGTTAAAGAACTCCCTGAACACCCTACTCATCAAATCTATGAAGTAGGCGGGTGCATTAGTCAAACCGAATGGCATGACAAGCCATTCAAAGAATCCATCTGGAGTCCTAAACGCAGTCTTATCAATACTATCCTCAGCCACTCTAAGCTGATGGAATCCGGTGGCTAGATCGAGCTGAGAGAAAACAGAAGCACCAACAAGCTGGTCAAAGAGGTCATCAATCCTCGGTAACGGGTGCCTATTCTTCTTTGTCAGCTTGTTCAACTCTCGATAATCAACACATAGACGAAGCGAACCATCCGCCTTAGTAGCGAACACCACAGGAGCACCCCATTCAGAAATGCTTCGCCTAATAAAATTCTTCTCAAGCAACTCCTTGATTTGCTTACTGAGCTCTCTTCTTTCTCGCGGGGTCATGTGCCTAACGGGCAAAGAAACTGGCTTGGCATTATCAACAAGATAAATGCGGAAATCAATCTCTCGTTTAGGGGGTAACCCCTTAACCTCTTCAAAGACATCAGGATATTCTCGGACCACCCTTACAGATTGCAGATCATCGATGGACGAGTCAAGAGATTCAAGATAACATAACATGACGGGATCCAACGGGTTGCAAGAAATCTCTAGGGTATTACCGAGGCGAGTCATGAGCCTCACCACCCTATGCTCACAATCGAGAATGGCTCCATAACTGGACAACCAATCCATGCCCAAAATCAACCCGTATCCCGTGAACCCGAGAACATAAGCATTACACGTGAATTCTACGGTCAAGATAGAAATCCTCAAATCGATACAAATCATAGATAGATGGGCGGAACCCCCAATTGGATTTGAAACACTAACGGGATCCTCAACTAGACTAGTACTTAGGTGCAAACTTTCAACAATGTCAGAAGAAATAAAAGTATGCGATGCGCCAGAATCAAATAAAGTGCGAACAGGAAAATCAGAAATGTAAACAAGGATTTCTACAGAAATACTACCTCGGTCCTGAACTGGAACAGTGTTGAGAGCATGCACTTGCCCTCCAGAAAGTCTTGCACGCTGAGTCTGCCCTTGCCCTTGCTTCTTGGGGCAATCTTTGCTAAGGTGTCCAGTCTCTCCACAATGGAAGCATTCGCCCAACTTCCTCTTCTTCTTCCTACAATCTTTGGCTATGTGCCCAACGATCCCACAGTAGTTGCACTTCCTTGTGTCCCTTGCCTTGTTGTTGTTGGCCTTGTTACCCTTGTTGTTCTGGTTGCTCTGATTGCCTCCCCACTTGGAGTCCGCCTTCTTGGTTTGAGTCTCATTCGGCTTGACTTCTTTCTTTCCATTCTTATCATCTCCCTGAAGCGCGCAATGCCATGTCTACTAGGCTTTCAAAAGTGGCCCCATGGGTATATGAGACATGGCTAAACCTTGTAATGGCTCATTCAACCCTCGTGCAAAGCGTAAAGCCTTCTTCTGGGGAGTATTAACCATGTCCAAACCGAATCGAGCAAGCTGGTTAAACTTATTCACATACTCCCTCACTGTCATGTCCCCTTGCTTCAAAGATATAAACTTCTCCAATTGCAGATTCGCCTCAGCAGATGATAGAAACTTAAGCCCAAACCTCGTCCTAAAGTCGGCCCAAGTCTCTATAGGCCTAGTAGCGTTGGTGACCTCCCACCAATAAGCAGCTTCCTCTTTCAATAGCCATACTGCCAACAGAACTTTTCTACGGTCTTCCACATCAAAGATGGCGAAGAGATCTTCAGTTTCTTTCAACCAATTTCTTGCCTCAACAAAAGTCTCCGTCCCAATAAAATTCTTGCCACCCATCGCCTTAAAGTCTTTGCAAACCTTTGCGAAATCTGCTTGTGGATGCTGAGGAGGAGGAGGAGGAGGAACCTCAGTTACGGTGGGAGTGTTTGCTGGGCCCATATTGTTGGCCCTAGCTTCCAAGTACCTCCGGAACCATCCGGGAATGGTTACTCCCTCAGGAAGGTTAAGATCGGCCATGCTGAAAAAAGGGAAAAGATAGATTTAGAACGAGGAAACAAAGGATAGTGCTAATGGCTTTTGGGGAATAGCCTTTTAAAATAAACTAGACTTTTCTTGGAAAATACTTAATTGGTTTTGAAAATAGTTTTCCAAAAGGGTTTTTAAAACTTTTGTCCGGTCTAGTAAAACCTTATGCTCTGATACCAAATGTAACACCCCACCTCCGCCAATGTCACTCTTGCAAGCGCACTAGCTTTGGAGGGGCGTTAAACGAGGTAAACACGCATGCAGATATCACAAGACAGAACATATAAGTAAAAGCAGAGTAAATAAAGCAGAGTAAATAATGACCAAGTACTTTGATGTAAATAAAGTACTTTGATGTAACTTGACTATGGTTTTGAAATGTTAGTTTTTACCCGCTGCTTTATTTACTCTGCTTTTACTTATATGTTCTGTCTTGTGATATCTGCATGCGTGTTTACCTCGTTTAATGCCCCTCCAAAGCTAGTGCGCTTGCAAGAGTGACATTGGCGGAGGTGGGGTGTTACAATTCATGACTTGAAAAAGGAATATGTGACTTACGCATAGAGACCTATATTATAATAGGATAACTATCAATGTGAATACGCCTGAAAGTAGATTTTTGGATATTTGGCATTAAAGGCTATAATTTGGCATAATTCATATGGTATATCATGATTTGGACTTTTAGAGAATATTTTGTACTGTGCAAAGTTTAACTAAAAATTTGGGCATATGTTGTATTATGAATTGTGACGATGATTTTGGCATGTAAGTTTAGACTTAATTTATTATTAGGCAAGATATGTAAATAGAATTTTAGAAATATATAATCTGCTAAATCTGTTATCTGCTAAATCTATTGAATTGCCTAATCTGCTAAATCTGTTATCTGCTAAATCTGTTGAATTGCCTAATCTGCTAAATCTATTGAATTGCCTAATCTACTAAATCTGTTGAATCGCTTAATCTGCTAGATCTATTATCTGTTGAATTGCCTAATCTGTTGAAAGCTGAATAATTGTAATTTGGGTATGAAAATTTGTAGGATCGATCTAAGATTAAGTAAAACATGGAAATTTGATTAGTCTGCTGTAACCTGTAAAGAAGTTTCATCTGTTAAATGGACATAATTAGTCTGATATATGTATCATCTGTATTGGAATAAATTGGCTATGACACGAGGTTAGACTCCGTTTGCAGTAGAAGCCTGCCCGGAACCAACCGGCTTAACCAACAACCGCAAACTGTAAGTCTAATGTGAGAGGTCGTAGGCATAACTAAAATATGCTTATACACGAGGATAGGTCTGGCTTGTGGCAGAAGTCTGCCCGGAACCGCTCGGCACATCTAGCGGCCACAAGCTACCGACCTAATGTGAAAGGTCTATGCATTAATATTTAGTTAATGCAAATTTAAGAGAAATGTGGTGTCTAAAAACATGTTGGGTGGATAGGGTTAAACCAACTGGACTGATGAATTTAACAAACCCGTTTCGTGAATCTATAGGCCCAATACAAAGTTAGAAAATCTGTAAGTCTATTAAAACTATACATCTGATCCGTTATTCTGAAAACCTGTTAACTTGATTTCTGATATGTGAACTAGTAAATCTGAACTCTGTATGTCTGAAACTTGTAAAAAAGTTAATCTGAAATCTGTTAGCCTGGGGACACAAGGTTAGGAGGGAAAATACTTATGTCATCTGTTGTTTGGGACTCATATTAGTCAGTAACCCTTTCTGGTACAAAAACTTTGACCCCATGCTATTTAGGGGTCCGGGCACGCTTACTGAACAAATTATAAGCAGTTCATTCTGATAATGGCGAGGGGTGTTGATGGTGCGTTCCAACCAGGTCATGTGCGTGTATGGATCCGGTCTTCTCTGAGGATGTAAGACATCGTGACATCTGTAAATAGGTCTGTGCCCGTAGTTTGCCACTTTAGGTAGTGATACACCCTACTGTAGGGCCGACACAGGGTATTCATGTATTAGGGAGCCGATCGCTTAGGGGTAGGACTTAGGGTACACTTAGTTCTGTCTGTTTCTGTTGGTACCGTCTTTTTCTGTTGGGTGGTAACACCTGTCTGTTTCTACGTGGTACCGTCTTTGGGGTGGTAAAGGCCCATTACTAGTGTACACCTAATTCTAACATTCTGTTTCTGTAGGGATTATTCTGTTTCCGTCTCTGATTCCGTTTTCGTACCTTCTGTCTGTTGGGGTGATAAAGGCCCATTAGTTGGGTGGTAAAGGCCCATTGTTAGTATTCTGTTTCCGTACCTTCTATCTGTTGGGGTGGTAAAGGCCCATTATTAGTATTCTGCTTCTGTACCTTCTGTCTGTTCGGGTGGTAAAGGCCCATTACTAGCATTCTGTTTCTGTAGAGATTATTCTGTTTCCGTTTCTGTTTCAGTTTAGACATTAGGGTAACACCTAATCCTGTTATACTAGTATTAGTGCAGAGAAGTGAAAAGCTTATCTTAGCCTATATCATTCCGTTTCTTCTGTTAACCTACTATTCCTGTTACGGTTATCTCTCATCCAGTTTTATTTACATGTCATGATGCTATTATCTGTTTATATGCTGAAAGTCAATGGACTCACCAGACTTATGTCTGACCTAGTTTGTTTCGCCTCTTTTCTTTCCGTTTCCCCCCAGGTGCTCAGGGTGAAAACATAGGAGCTTGATTCTGATTCTCTCTGCTTGAAGTGCTTTGAGTATTGCTTGGCTTTGATTCTATCTTTCCGTGGCAGATTATGTTGGGGATTATGGCTTTAAAAACTATGCATTCTGAAGGCTTTTGTACAAGACCGATATTTATGTACTTAAATTCCGATATTGTGGTTTTGAAAGATGTAACTAAACTCATTATTGTTTCTATTGTAATAAAGTTATAAAATTTTCAAGTACCACTTTATCTGTCTTGTAAATATTCTGTTCTATCTACTAAAACGCTCCACCGAAGTTAAGGCATTCCCTTTGTGAGTGACCTTAACGGAGGTGGGGTGTTACACTTGGTATTAAAGATGAAGGTTACTAGATTTGATAAAAAGTTGTTGAAAACTATTTTCAAAAAGGTTTAAAAAGGAAGTATTTATAAAAGTAGAGTTTATTTTGAAAATCATAATCCCCAAAGCCATATGCCGATCTTTCTATCCTTTGTTTTGAATCTTTTCTTTTCTTTCGTTTCAGCATATCTGGGGATCTTAACCTTCCGGAGGGCATACCGATACCTGGCTGGTTCTGGAGGTACATAGAAGCTAGGGCTAATGATGCGGGCCTAGCAGACATCCCTCCTCCCCCAGCTGCAGCGATTCCTCCTCCTCCTTCGCGCGTGAATTCTTTCTCGAAGATATGTAGAGACTTTCGAGCCATGGGTGGGAAGAACTTTAATGGAACTGAATCCTTCGTGGAGGCAAGGAACTGGCTCAAAGAAACTGAGGATTTCTTCATTATCTTCGAGGTGGACAATAGGCAGAAGATAAAGTTGGTGGTATGGTTACTTAAGGACGAAGCTTCTTTTTGGTGGGAGGTCACAAATGGAAAGCGTCCGGTAGAGACATGGATAGATTTCAGGCATAGGTTCGAGATGAAATTTCTCTCACGAGAAGAAGAGAGTCTATACGTAGAGAGGTTCTTGGCGTTGAAGCAGGGGAATTTACCAGTGAGAGAGTACGTCAACAAGTTTAATCAGTTGGCGAGATTCGGCTTAGATTTGGTAAATACACCGCATAAGAAGGCACTAAGGTTTGCTAAAGGTTTGAACGAGCCGCTACACTGATTGGCAATGTTCCACATTCCTATGGGGGATACCTTCGAGAAATTAGTTGACATGGCATTGATGCATGAAGAGGAAACCAAAAGTGAGAAGAAAGAAGAAAAGCTTGAAGGACCACAGAACAAGAAGGCGGGGCGCAAAAAGAAACGCAAAAGAAGGATGAGAAGTCTGAAGACAAGAAGGAGAAGAAGTGCTTTACTTATGGAAGCTCGACCCATCTGAACAAGGATTGCAGAAAGAGGAAGGGCACCTGCTTTGACTGTGGTGAGATGGGACACTTCACTAGGGACTGCCCGAAGAAACCAGGGCAAGGGCAGAGGACAGGTACTACTTCTGGAAGGCAGGCGAATACCCTCGAGGTTGGTGGATAGGATAGAAATAGGAAAACTTTATGTAGAAGGTTTAATTTCCTTATCTTATTTTTGAGTTAAAACTCTTTCTGATTCTAGCATTTGGATTCTGTAATTGATACTCTGCACTTTAATACTAGTCTTGTTTTTGATCCTGCTGTAGACTCAGACCCATAAGGGTTATGACTCAGCTATTTGTGATAAGTCGGGGTTTGAGGGTATCTATGTTGGGCGTTAAGTTGACTATGACGCATACATTCTGGGTTTTTATCATGCTTAGTTTCCTAAGAATCACTTGGTAATCTGATCTGTACCAGTAGTCTGAATATTTCTGATAAGGTTAAAGGTTTTTACCGGAAGCATGAAGTAGATTTCCAGTTGGACATTTGTTTAATGGGAGTAATTCTCCGAGTGTCAATCTGATGTTGATTTCAGTCTTCGGGGTTGATACTTAGGGGGTTATTCTCTTAAACCGATGTCTAATAGGAATAGAGCTCTTGTTTTAATCGTACTTGCTTCTGTCACTCGGTTGTATCATATCGATCAAATTTTCGACCTTTAGGTAGAAACCAATGGGTGTAAACATGTGTTTGAGACATGTTATGTTTGATGGTTGCAAGTGGATGCAAGTGGTTGCTAGTGGTTGCTCGTGGATGCATACGCACACACTAGGCACTAGATCGGCTCAAAAACATTCTCATACTGCATATAGATGTGTGTGCATTTTTCAATTTTGTGGATGAAAAATGGTTGAGTTATCACATGGATGTTGCATATGAATGAACGGTTGTGCACTCATATAGAAATGATATGTATCAAATAGGAAAATTGCATACATGTTGGACTCATGGCACTGACATAATTCGCATTAAGGAGGTTAACTGAATCAGTGGACCGCCTGATCTTTGCATTAGACAAGGAACATATGCACACACTTTTGCATATGATCATACAACATTGGAAGTTTCTAAGGACAATGGATGCTTGTGGATGATGGTTGAGTAGATGGGTGATTGGATGGTAGGACACATTCTTCCTAACTTGAAGATTTTGGGGACGAAATCCTTTACGGAGGGGGAATGTAACACCCCGTATTTTCTGTGAACATAAGAGTAACAAATCAGAGAATAATTAAATTTTTAACAAAATAATTAAGGGAAACGGGTTACGCCATTGCGTTCGTCTCGAAATTCTGCTTGGAATAGAGTCCAAGTTTGCGTAAATCGGACTTCGTATGAAGAAAATATGGCCTTCGGAAGTTTCAATAAAAACCAACCCGAAATTCAAAATTCAGATTTCGAAATTCGAAACAGACACCCGGGCTGGGCGGGAAAATTCACGCCCAGGACCCAGGTCGACACTAGGGTCGACCTAGGTAAACAGGTCGACACTAGGGTCGACCTTAGGGTTGACCTCCCCCCTTTTCCAGATCTGGAGACAAATCCATTTTTCTGCACCTGGACGCCTTTCTGACCGGATTCGTGAGCTCTAACCTATTTAAACACCCCCCAAACCTAGCTTTCTCTCTACACAATTTCATTCTGCCTATACTCTGTCTCTATTCTAATTAAAAATAAAAATGGCATCGCTACTCTGCTAGAATCAAAACTAGAACTAGTGCATCTTCTTCCGATCTGAATAGAGAGAACAACTATTTTCTAATCTAATCGATAGTCTACGCCAAAGGAGCGCTATTCAGTGTCAGAATACAGATCCCAGAAATCAAGAATCGTTCCCTTTTTGTGAGTACAGCTATTTTTAGACATGAAATTTAATAATTATCTTGACATTTTTGTGAATCTGGATCTGAGGTTATGCAAACTTTTCTGTGGATCTATCTTGTTAATATTATTGTGATTGTTATGTATCTATTCCCTCTTTTCTTCCTTTTTGTTTATAACTAGGCTACCACGAGCCCGCGCCAAATCTCATAAGAGATTAACACACGAACGCTAAATTTTGGGACAAATAATGGATAATGCATAATTGGACATAACTGATTTTTGATTGATTTGAGAAAAGGGACTTATGTTGTAAATTAGATCTAGATCTATGTATACTCTGTAATTTGGAAGAAGAGGAATCATTGTATGATAACATATGACTTGAAACTTGGGGGACATAACGCATGTTTAAAATTAAAATCTGATTTTGAGATGTTATAATTTAAAGATCTAGATTTTTGGGTAAATTTTATGTAACGATTCATGACTTGAAAAAGGAATATGTGACTTAGGCGTAGAGACCTATATTATAATAGGATAACTATCAATGTGAATACGCCTAAAAGTAGATTTTTGGATATTTGGCATTAAAGTAGGGATGGCAATGGGGTGGGACTGTGACGGCAAGGAATTTCGCTCGGTCCGAACCAGTCGCTAAACCGACCCAGACCGTTCGAAACGCCCTATCGTTTGAGAACACGACAAATCAGAACGCATACAGAAGAACATTTCATTGTATATTACAACAATTCATCAGATTACAAGAATATACAGAGTATAAATGAATATTACACAGAAATACCAGAGATTTAAATTACATTTAAAAACATAGCAGCGGAAAATAATACAATAAACAACTAGAAGAGATATACGGATACAAAGCTTTCCGGATATCGTTCCAGCTGTAAACCAGGATCCTGTGAATATAAATCTGCAAAACCAAAACTACTAGCTGCCCGTGTCAAAATAGGGGCACCCAGAGTTTAGGTTAAAACAATAAACTCCAGGTCAGTCATGGGACTGGTGTGAGAACTAAAACAGTTAATCTTTATTTTTAAAGTAAGGTAAATCAAGGGACCACGCCGTATAACACGGAACGGGTTTCCTCCCAAGAACACCAGTGCATAAAACAAACAGCGCAATGCTAAATAAAGAAAAATGAAGCTGTTATAAGACCCAGGTCCCATCACACAATGCAACGCAGCCGAGGATAGGGTTTTCCCTTATAACAGCCAAAGAATGCTTGATACGTTTAAAACAAATCATTTGATACTACTATAAGTGCATAGTGTATAAAACAACTTCAAATCATAAGTATCAATCATAGGCGGCATGAGCGCCCCATCCCACTATGTCGCCATATATAGGATTACAACTAAAACCGCAAAGTCACGTATTTGGAAATTGGATTTCCGTCTATGAACCGAGGCAAAAGATAGTCCTCAACCGATTCGAGACAATCTAGCCTACCATGTCTCAGGATCAGAGCTCGAGTGACCCTAGGAGCGACAGGGCCGGTCCACCGATGTGGATTAAAATGCCTGAACACTACGTTTCCCCGCCCTTTGGGGCGCAAACGAGCCAACGAATGACTCCATCGGTTCGAGAACGACCGATCAATCCGAGGCGCCTCGCAACAGCAACAACCACATAAGTCAAACTCGTCAGGGCGTGTAAAACCACTGACGCCACTTTTAGCTAGAAAGAAACGCAAGTCCTCCCTGAGGTCCGTCTCCCGTTTTTGGTTCATACCGGGTGTGAAACACGCGAGGTAAACGTTACACAAAGCTACGCCACAAAGGCCGTGCTTTGATCATCACCACAAGACTTTGCTTTTCAACAGAAGCCTCGATCAATTGCCACTTAGGCATGCCACACAGGTAATTCACTCCATGCGTTTGATATCCATCAATATATATCCCCTGAGCTCGTCCGTCTCAGAGAAGGGCGTTAAGCAAGAGAATAAATTCTCCGCCGCCAAACAGATATATATTTAATAGAGATCAATCACACGGACTAAAATCCAATGTCAGACACACAGTCCATTTACAAGTCCGTTCTGGGTCTGAACGAAACCGGAGGCACCTAGTACCCCGCATATCCATCGATCTCCAAGTACGTCTGGACGATCACTAACTGTTTCCATCTTCTTGGGTGTACAGCCCAATCAAGATCATTAGTTATCACCCAAACGACGTGAAGACCTCCGGTCTTCGACCATCGTCTTCATCTTCGACTTATCGTCGTATCAGTTATTCAGAATGGGATAAACCCGGTCTTTCCGAATAACTCGCGTATATTTTAAATAAGTGTTACACAAACACAACATACGCCTCATTCCAATTCATTAGTCACTAACCGTAAATTAATCAAGAGAATAATCCCCCAAATATTAACCCCGAAGGCCGAAACCAACATCAGATCAATATCCAGAAAACCATTCTACTTAGCTAACCGACAGTTAGTTTCTAAATTTAACATTCATAGGGAAAGGTTCCCATTAATCTTATCCAAGATAAATTCCTGAATTTATTCTTTAATCTATCTTTTGAATATCAATTCAAAACTAGTCGGAATTAGCGAACCTTACCGAAGTAATCATTGGTTTTAATTTCCCAATCCCAACCTATTTATCCCATGAAGTAAAACTGGTAATACTTCATATCTAACACCACAGTGTTATCGGTAAATTCAATTACCATTTCACGTTCAAGTCTAATTAAAGATTCAACTATCGCCTGGAGCAAAACTGGTGATACTCCATTTCGATTATTTCAATCTAATTAAAGATTCATTAAAACTCCACTTAGTTTTAATCCGTGACTGGGTTAAAGAATCAGTGTCATTTAAAACACGGTTCACGATAAACCCAAAATCACATCACATTTCAATCAGTCCCTAATTGTAAATTAGCAAGTGAGCAATTCCCTAAGTATTAATCCCGAAGGCCGAAACCAACATCAGATCAATGCCTCGGAAACTATTCAACTTAACTAATCTCCAGTCAGTTTCTAATTTTCTTAACTCCTTTAGGTCTAAGAACTGTATTATTGAAGATACCGTTCACGACAACCCAAAATCACATTTCATCAATGATCGGGTTAAAGAACGAGTGTTATTTAAAACACTGTCCACGATAAACCCAAAAATCAATATCGATTCAATTCCAATTAAATATTATTTAATTGGTACACTTCATTAAATCTAAATAAAAAGATTTAATCTTTTCTCAACTGGGTTCAAGAACAGTGTTAGTGAAGACACCATTCACGACAAACCCAAATCACATTTGATATTTAAATACAAGGCTCTGAATAGAAAATATCCCGGCTTATATTCAATATCAAATTCTACGATTAACAAATGTCGTATTGGAAATAACGATATAAATATATATCTTTCAAATTTCCATAACAACACCTGTATAATCACGAATTCCAACATCGAAATATTCCGAAGACAATTTCGATTCAAATCCACTCCAATGCAATCATTGGATATTTTGGTTATTTTCAAAACCCTTTTTAAATTCAATTTATTTATTAAAAATAAATAGAATTATATTTCTAGTTCAAAACTAGTTCATTTCGATAAAAAATCTATTTTTATCTTTTCAAATATGGAGTTTTTCATCCCAAATCTTCACAAATCATTTCTTATGATTTTACACAAATTATTACTATTTTTAATAATTTTATCAAGGCCCGTACAGTCGATTTCCATCAATGGCCATCGAACTGCACTTACAGCGACCTTTTTCGAATTTGAGTTGGACGTATCTCCAAATCCAACCGTTAGATTTCAAATTTCTAATATTCGTTAGAAAGCTCTTTTCGATACGAACCCAACGGTTCCGGTTTTAGGAGAATCCGACGGTCGGATCTCCCGCAATGTCCGTTTGAAATAAATGGTCGAAATTCGCGAACTGCCGCGGCGCGTTCTATTCAGGCCATTATATTATATATATAATATATATAATATATATTTCGTCGATTTCTATTCAAAACGAATTATATAAATAGTTTTAAAATTCGTTTCAAAATCTATTTCAACTTCTATTTCAATTCAAAGCAAAATTGAATTCTTCTTTATAAATTCGTTTTAAAATTCATTTCTATTCAATTCGAATTTCAATTCAATTTGAATTCATTTCAATTCGCTTTCAATTCCATTTGAATTCGTTTTCAATTCAATTCATTTCGAAATCGTTTTCAATTCATTTCATTTCGAAATCGTTTTCAATTCATTTCATTTCGAAATCGTTTTCAATTCATTTCATTTCGAAATCGTTTTCAATTCATTTCATTTCGAAATCGTTATATATTCAATTCATTTCGAAATCGTTTTCAATTCATTTCATTTCGAAATCATTTTCAATTCATTTCATTTCGAAATCGTTTTCAATTCATTTCATTTCGAAATCGTTTTCAATTCATTTCATTTCGAAATCGTTTTCAATTCATTTCATTTCGAAATCGTTTTCAATCGATATAAATATCGTTCACGTCAAAATGGCGTCAATCTAACCAACACGGCTTCATATATTTCTATTTTCAAATATTCTATTTCAAATGTTTCTTTATTCAAAATAGTTGTTATTATCAAAATATTTCGTTCAACACATGACCAATCTCAATAAATGAGTACTGTCAACACATGAACTTTTATTTTATATATTCTTTATTTTTCAAATTGGAATGAGGCCCAATCAATTACCATATAAAGTTAATTATATGGATTTTCATACAACACATGTATATAACAGCATTGAAAATTAATCAACCATCAGCCAAAGTGCACTACACTGTATAAGCATCAAATATAGATATTCAACGCTTATAACAGCCTGTCAATCAATCGATCGACATATTTAATCAATCAGGATGAGTGAACTTCAAATTTCATCCCAACACCCGTGTGGGGTTTCAAACAATCAAACACCTATTTTATTTGTGCTGTTGGGCGATGTGTAAAATTTATCGTCCCAATCAATGTCATTCAAATAGGTGTACATAAACAAACCGTCTGGTTTGTAAATGAATATTTTATTTATTTCACTTCACGTTAAAAATTATATTTTTAACGATAAAACATTTTATTCCAACCTATGAATTTCTATTCAATTCATTTATTCAATAAAATGATATTTTTATTTTTCTAACTTATTTTAGAAAATTTCGGCGGCATAACGGCACGATACTAGAAACGGGACGAGGCCTAGCCTTATCCCCGGTCTAGTGAAGGCCCACGCCATTCACACATCAATCAAATCAATTTCGTTATGCAAACCACAAAATTTGGAGTAAGAGTCTAACCTAGCCTTACCCCTTCGCCTTATAACGGCGCACGTCTAATCCTAACCAATTTATCGATTCGATTTTTCACACCACAAACCACATTCAAACCAATATCGCAATCAATAACCAAACAGCCAAACAAACAAGTCCATGGTCTGTGGACGATTGTGTCGGGTGCTACTAAGCACCGTCTGCATCCTAGTATATATATATATAACTAGAAAATAAATTGAAAGGTGAGAAATCCTCACTTATAGCTATCCTAGCTCCACGGCACTTCTATTGTAGAGATCTTCGTCGTTCCCGCCTTTTTGTCACCTTCGTTGTCCGCTTTCACTACATATGTAAAAATCGAATTTTTACTTCGCTATTCCATATATAAAAATCGAATTTCTATTTCAAAGTTCAATAAATAAAAATCTAATTTCTATTTCAAAGTTCAATATATAAAAATCGAATTTCTATTTCAAAGTTCAATATATAAAAATCGAATTTTTATTTCAAAGTTCAATATATAAAAATCGAATTTCTATTTCAAAGTTCAATATATAAAAATCGAATTTTTATTTCAAAGTTCAATATATAAAAATCGAATTTCTATTTCAAAGTTCAATATATAAAAATCGAATTTTTATTTCAAAGTTCAATATATAAAAATCGAATTTTTATTCCAAAGTTCAATATATAAAAATCGAATTTTTATTTCAAAGTTCAATATATAAAAATCGAATTTTTATTTCAAAGTTCAATATATAAAAATCGAATTTTTATTTCAAAGTTCAATATATAAAAATCGAATTTTTATTTCAAAGTTCAATATATAAAAATCGAATTTTTATTTCAAAGTTCAATATATAAAAATCGAATTTCTATTTCAAAGTTCAATATATAAAAATCGAATTTTTATTTCGAAGTTCAATAGATAAAAATCATATTTTCAATATAAAGATTATATTTTTAATATTCCTATGATGTAAAAATTATATTTTTATTGCTTTAAAAAAATAAAAATCGTATCTTACTTCTCCTACTCAATAAAAATTCCGTCTTTTCCATTAAAAAAAAATATGATCTTTTCTATTTAAAGTTTGAATCTTTTTCTTTTTAAAGTTTGAATCTTTTTCTTTTTAAAGTTTGAATCTTTTTCTTTTTAAAGTTTGAATCTTTTTCTTTTTAAAGTTTGAATCTTTTTCTTTTAACTAAAAATTAAAATCAGTCTAAAGCCTTTATAAAAAAAAAAAACAGTTTTAAATCTTTATTAAAATTTCAGTTTTAAACCTAATTTAAATTCAGTATTAAACCTAATTAAAATTCAGTATTAAACCTAATTAAAATTCAGTATTAAAGAATTAAAAAAATAAAAAAAAATAAAAATAAAGCAAAGTACTTACTGGTTTTAGAAAAGAGGAGGGGTACCTTCAGCGTTCGTCGGTGAAGACTAGGGGGTTGCGGGGTTGGGCAGGGAGGCGGAGGGGTAGGCGATGGGGGTGCTGTCTGAACGGCGGCGCGGTTTGGGGGACGAGGCGTGGTGGTCGCGAGGGGATCGAGGAGGGGGGGGGGAAGAAGAACGATGGGGGGGGCGTGCGATCGTCAGCCAGCGGAGGGGGATACGGCGGTGGCGCCGGGGGACGAGGCGTGGTGTCGCATTTCTTTTTAGGTTTAGGTTTTTTTTTCCAGAAGTCAACGGTAGAAAAAGGGGGGGGGGGGGGTTAGTTAAAGAGATATATATATTTATTTATTTATTTTACTATTTTTCCATTCAAAAAGTATCTTTTAAATTCGAACTCGAAACGAGGCCCAACGACTGCCGTCCATAGCTAATTACCCCCATTCCGAACACAATGGGATATGTATTGTAAGCTGATTTGGCTGTTACAACCAGTTTTCGTTAAATTTACATTTAAATCACTATATTGAATTTTAAACGTATATTTCAATTTAGTGGGGCCACATACGAACTCGAAAAATCCCAGAAAAATATTTTCTAGCTTCGTATTGACGATACGGTCCTAACAAAACTAGTTTCGTCGAATTCTGAGACCGTTTGAAAAATGGCCAATTTCCAGTCGATTAAAATCAACGGAAACTGGTCAAACGCGTTTTCCTTTGCCACGCTCACATATTGATTCGAAAAATTATGAAATTTGGAATCTAGCAATAACTTTACATCCCGGACCCAACAAAACTGGTTTCGTCGAAATCCGAGGTCGTTTGCAAAATGTCCATTTTTAAGGGCCTGAATTCCATAGCGACTATTCAGAAATTTCAACTGGACATATCTTTTGATTCCCGCTATGAAAATTTGATTATTCGGATTCGTTGGAAAGATATTCACTATTAGATTCCATTATTTTTGGTTTCACTAAAATCCGGATTGTTTTGCACCCGGTACATTCAATTGAAGTTTGAAATCGAATTATCGAACTACCGCGCCATTTTCAATTCTATTTATAATTATATATAATTATTATATATTCTAACGACGACGTATATAATATATACGTCGAATTCTATTCAAAATAAATTCCTCGACAATATTATTTAAAATAATCTATTTTAAATATTCAAAATTCGCTAAAATTGCCAAAATAAAAATTTTAAACTGGCCCAGATTTTCGGGTTGTTACAATCTCCCCCACTTAAAACTTTTCGTCCCCGAAAAGGAACAAAGTCGAAAGTGGTTTGATTATTCAACACTACGCTCGATCTGGCTTCTATTCTCCAACTCTTTAGTTTCTGAGAATTTCCTAAAATCTCAAAAATTTGGCTAACACCCTAAATTTTTGAAAAATTTCGCCATAACCTCCCCTGCACCGGGAGCATCGGGGAATTTCAAATAGCTTCCCCGGTCCTTCAGATCTCAAAAAGAAAAAGAAAAAGCCAAGCGGCTAGCCAATAGGCTCACAAAATCATCATCACCCAAACAAAACAGGAAATTATGTAATAAACATGTACCTATTTGTCGGGCAAACAAATTTTATTCTCTGCTCTAGCCTCCTTGCTATGACCTGTTCAAAGATATATATGTATATGCAAGCAAATGCAACCAATTTTCAATATAATTCAATATGTGATTCAATTAGGCTAAATGGCTAAAAATTAGCAAACAAATAAACAAACAACACAAACATCAATCAATTAGTGAATTATCATTTGAAATTCATAACTTTTGGTACATATACTAAAAATCATGTTTTGATGCCAATTCACAACAATGTGTTCTATCTATATAATCTTTGGTTCTCACACCAGTCTAATGGAAATATATAGATATCACACCTTCGAAACACGAATATAAATACTGATGATGTGGCCACATCATCAGAATTATCCCTGGGTGTCTAGAATGTGACTCTATATCTATCCAGTATATTAAAACTTCGAATATACGTTTGCAAGGCGTATATGCAAATTCTTTATATACTGAATTGTCCAAAATCAATATAAACAAATAATCAAATACGAATAGTTGATTTAAATTTTCAAAACAAAATTTGTTTACATTTGAAAAATATACTCTTCACACTCGTTCTAGGATACTACTGATCCCATCTCTAACGAGTCATTCTCATTAGATATTACTAATCCAATATCTGATGAATTCTTTCGTACGGTTCTAATGTGCCTTGTTCTCTGAGCTTTGTAAACCAAAGCTCTGATACCAACTGTGACGGCAAGGAATTTCGCTCGGTCCGAACCAGTCGCTAAACCGACCCAGACCGTTCGAAACGCCCTATCGTTTGAGAACACGACAAATCAGAACGCATACAGAAGAACATTTCATTGTATATTACAACAATGCATCAGATTACAAGAATATACAGAGTATAAATGAATATTACACAGAAATACCAGAGATTTAAATTACATTTAAAAACATAGCAGCGGAAAATAATACAATAAACAACTAGAAGAGATATACGGATACAAAGCTTTCCGGATATCGTTCCAGCTGTAAACCAGGATCCTGTGAATATAAATCTGCAAAACCAAAACTACTAGCTGCCCGTGTCAAAATAGGGGCACCCAGAGTTTAGGTTAAAACAATAAACTCCAGGTCAGTCATGGGACTGGTGTGAGAACTAAAACAGTTAATCTTTATTTTTAAAGTAAGGTAAATCAAGGGACCACGCCGTATAACACGGAACGGGTTTCCTCCCAAGAACACCAGTGCATAAAACAAACAGCGCAATGCTAAATAAAGAAAAATGAAGCTGTTATAAGACCCAGGTCCCATCACACAATGCAACGCAGCCGAGGATAGGGTTTTCCCTTATAACAGCCAAAGAATGCTTGATACGTTTAAAACAAATCATTTGATACTACTATAAGTGCATAGTGTATAAAACAACTTCAAATCATAAGTATCAATCATAGGCGGCATGAGCGCCCCATCCCACTATGTCGCCATATATAGGATTACAACTAAAACCGCAAAGTCACGTATTTGGAAATTGGATTTCCGTCTATGAACCGAGGCAAAAGATAGTCCTCAACCGATTCGAGACAATCTAGCCTACCATGTCTCAGGATCAGAGCTCGAGTGACCCTAGGAGCGACAGGGCCGGTCCACCGATGTGGATTAAAATGCCTGAACACTACGTTTCCCCGCCCTTTGGGGCGCAAACGAGCCAACGAATGACTCCATCGGTTCGAGAACGACCGATCAATCCGAGGCGCCTCGCAACAGCAACAACCACATAAGTCAAACTCGTCAGGGCGTGTAAAACCACTGACGCCACTTTTAGCTAGAAAGAAACGCAAGTCCTCCCTGAGGTCCGTCTCCCGTTTTTGGTTCATACCGGGTGTGAAACACGCGAGGTAAACGTTACACAAAGCTACGCCACAAAGGCCATGCTTTGATCATCACCACAAGACTTTGCTTTTCAACAGAAGCCTCGATCAATTGCCACTTAGGCATGCCACACAGGTAATTCACTCCATGCGTTTGATATCCATCAATATATATCCCCTGAGCTCGTCCGTCTCAGAGAAGGGCGTTAAGCAAGAGAATAAATTCTCCGCCGCCAAACAGATATATATTTAATAGAGATCAATCACACGGACTAAAATCCAATGTCAGACACACAGTCCATTTACAAGTCCGTTCTGGGTCTGAACGAAACCGGAGGCACCTAGTACCCCGCATATCCATCGATCTCCAAGTACGTCTGGACGATCACTAACTGTTTCCATCTTCTTGGGTGTACAGCCCAATCAAGATCATCAGTTATCACCCAAACGACGTGAAGACCTCCGGTCTTCGACCATCGTCTTCATCTTCGACTTATCGTCGTATCAGTTATTCAGAATGGGATAAACCCGGTCTTTCCGAATAACTCGCGTATATTTTAAATAAGTGTTACACAAACACAACATACGCCTCATTCCAATTCATTAGTCACTAACCGTAAATTAATCAAGAGAATAATCCCCCAAATATTAACCCCGAAGGCCGAAACCAACATCAGATCAATATCCAGAAAACCATTCTACTTAGCTAACCGACAGTTAGTTTCTAAATTTAACATTCATAGGGAAAGGTTCCCATTAATCTTATCCAAGATAAATTCCTGAATTTATTCTTTAATCTATCTTTTGAATATCAATTCAAAACTAGTCGGAATTAGCGAACCTTACCGAAGTAATCATTGGTTTTAATTTCCCAATCCCAACCTATTTATCCCATGAAGTAAAACTGGTAATACTTCATATCTAACACCACAGTGTTATCGGTAAATTCAATTACCATTTCACGTTCAAGTCTAATTAAAGATTCAACTATCGCCTGGAGCAAAACTGGTGATACTCCATTTCGATTATTTCAATCTAATTAAAGATTCATTAAAACTCCACTTAGTTTTAATCCGTGACTGGGTTAAAGAATCAGTGTCATTTAAAACACGGTTCACGATAAACCCAAAATCACATCACATTTCAATCAGTCCCTAATTGTAAATTAGCAAGTGAGCAATTCCCTAAGTATTAATCCCGAAGGCCGAAACCAACATCAGATCAATGCCTCGGAAACTATTCAACTTAACTAATCTCCAGTCAGTTTCTAATTTTCTTAACTCCTTTAGGTCTAAGAACTGTATTATTGAAGATACCGTTCACGACAACCCAAAATCACATTTCATCAATGATCGGGTTAAAGAACGAGTGTTATTTAAAACACTGTCCACGATAAACCAAAAAATCAATATCGATTCAATTCCAATTAAATATTATTTAATTGGTACACTTCATTAAATCTAAATAAAAATATTTAATCTTTTCTCAACTGGGTTCAAGAACAGTGTTAGTGAAGACACCATTCACGACAAACCCAAATCACATTTGATATTTAAATACAAGGCTCTGAATAGAAAATATCCCGGCTTATATTCAATATCAAATTTTACGATTAACAAATGTCGTATTGGAAATAACGATATAAATATATATCTTTCAAATTTCCATAACAACACCTGTATAATCACGAATTCCAACATCGAAATATTCCGAAGACAATTTCGATTCAAATCCACTCCAATGCAATCATTGGATATTTTGGTTATTTTCAAAACCCTTTTTAAATTCAATTTATTTATTAAAAATAAATAGAATTATATTTCTAGTTCAAAACTAGTTCATTTCGATAAAAAATCTATTTTTATCTTTTCAAATATGGAGTTTTTCATCCCAAATCTTCACAAATCATTTCTTATGATTTTACACAAATTATTACTATTTTTAATAATTTTATCAAGGCCCGTACAGTCGATTTCCATCAATGGCCATCGAACTGCACTTACAACGACCTTTTTCGAATTTGATTTGGACGTATCTCCAAATCCAACCGTTAGATTTCAAATTTCTAATATTCGTTAGAAAGCTCTTTTCGATATGAACCCAACGGTTCCGGTTTTAGGAGAATCCGACGGTCGGATCTCCCGCAATGTCCGTTTGAATTAAATGGTCGAAATTCGCGAACTGCCGCGGTGCGGCGCGTTCTATTCAGGCCATTATATTATATATATAATATATATAATATATATTTCGTCGATTTCTATTCAAAACGAATTATATAAATAGTTTTAAAATTCGTTTCAAAATCTATTTCAACTTCTATTTCAATTCAAAGCAAAATTGAATTCTTCTTTATAAATTCGTTTTAAAATTCATTTCTATTCAATTCGAATTTCAATTCAATTTGAATTCATTTCAATTCGCTTTCAATTCCATTTGAATTCGTTTTCAATTCAATTCATTTCGAAATCGTTTTCAATTCATTTCATTTCGAAATCGTTTTCAATTCATTTCATTTCGAAATCGTTTTCAATTCATTTCATTTCGAAATCGTTATATATTCAATTCATTTCGAAATCGTTTTCAATTCATTTCATTTCGAAATCGTTTTCAATTCATTTCATTTCGAAATCGTTTTCAATTCATTTCATTTCGAAATCGTTTTCAATTCATTTCATTTCGAAATCGTTTTCAATTCATTTCATTTCGAAATCGTTTTCAATTCATTTCATTTCGAAATCGTTTTCAATCGATATAAATATCGTTCACGTCAAAATGGCGTCAATCTAACCAACACGGCTTCATATATTTCTATTTTCAAATATTCTATTTCAAATGTTTCTTTATTCAAAATAGTTGTTATTATCAAAATATTTCGTTCAACACATGACCAATCTCAATAAATGAGTACTGTCAACACATGAACTTTTATTTTATATATTCTTTATTTTTCAAATTGGAATGAGGCCCAATCAATTACCATATAAAGTTAATTATATGGATTTTCATACAACACATGTATATAACAGCATTGAAAAATAATCAACCATCAGCCAAAGTACACTACACTGTATAAGCATCAAATATAGATATTCAACGCTTATAACAGCCTGTCAATCAATCGATCGACATATTTAATCAATCAGGATGAGTGAACTTCAAATTTCATCCCAACACCCGTGTGGGGTTTCAAACAATCAAACACCTATTTTATTTGTGCTGTTGGGCGATGTGTAAAATTTATCGTCCCAATCAATGTCATTCAAATAGGTGTACATAAACAAACCGTCTGGTTTGTAAATGAATATTTTATTTATTTCACTTCACGTTAAAAATTATATTTTTAACGATAAAACATTTTATTCCAACCTATGAATTTCTATTCAATTCATTTATTCAATAAAATGATATTTTTATTTTTCTAACTTATTTTAGAAAATTTCGGCGGCATAACGGCACGATACTAGAAACGGGACGAGGCCTAGCCTTATCCCCGGTCTAGTGAAGGCCCACGCCATTCACACATCAATCAAATCAATTTCGTTATGCAAACCACAAAATTTGGAGTAAGAGTCTAACCTAGCCTTACCCCTTCGCCTTATAACGGCGCACGTCTAATCCTAACCAATTTATCGATTCGATTTTTCACACCACAAACCACATTCAAACCAATATCGCAATCAATAATCAAACAGCCAAACAAACAAGTCCATGGTCTGTGGACGATTGTGTCGGGTGCTACTAAGCACCGTCTGCATCCTAGTATATATATATAACTAGAAAATAAATTGAAAGGTGAGAAATCCTTACTTATAGCTATCCTAGCTCCACGGCACTTCTATTGTAGAGATCTTCGTCGTTCCCGCCTTTTTGTCACCTTTGTTGTCCGCTTTCACTACATATGTAAAAATCGAATTTTTACTTCGCTATTCCATATATAAAAATCGAATTTCTATTTCAAAGTTCAATATATAAAAATCGAATTTCTATTTCAAAGTTCAATATATAAAAATCGAATTTCTATTTCAAAGTTCAATATATAAAAATCGAATTTTTATTTCAAAGTTCAATATATAAAAATCGAATTTCTATTTCAAAGTTCAATATATAAAAATCGAATTTTTATTTCAAAGTTCAATATATAAAAATCGAATTTCTATTTCAAAGTTCAATATATAAAAATCGAATTTCTATTTCAAAGTTCAATATATAAAAATCGAATTTTTATTTCAAAGTTCAATATATAAAAATCGAATTTTTATTTCAAAGTTCAATATATAAAAATCGAATTTTTATTTCAAAGTTCAATATATAAAAATCGAATTTTTATTTCAAAGTTCAATATATAAAAATCGAATTTCTATTTCAAAGTTCAATATATAAAAATCGAATTTTTATTTCGAAGTTCAATAGATAAAAATCATATTTTCAATATAAAGATTATATTTTTAATATTCCTATGATGTAAAAATTATATTTTTATTGCTTTAAAAATATAAAAATCGTATCTTACTTCTCCTACTCAATAAAAATTCCGTCTTTTCCATTAAAAAAAATATGATCTTTTCTATTTAAAGTTTGAATCTTTTTCTTTTTAAAGTTTGAATCCTTTTCTTTTTAAAGTTTGAATCTTTTTCTTTTTAAAGTTTGAATCTTTTTCTTTTTAAAGTTTGAATCTTTTTCTTTTAACTAAAAATTAAAATCAGTCTAAAGCCTTTATAAAAAAAACAGTTTTAAATCTTTATTAAAATTTCAGTTTTAAACCTAATTTAAATTCAGTATTAAACCTAATTAAAATTCAGTATTAAACCTAATTAAAATTCAGTATTAAAGAATTAAAAAAATAAAAAAAATAAAAATAAAGTAAAGTACTTACTGGTTTTAGAAAAGAGGAGGGGTACCTTCAGCGTTCGTCGGTGAAGACTAGGGGGTTGCGGGGTTGGGCAGGGAGGCGGAGGGGTAGGCGATGGGGGTGCTGTCTGAACGGCGGCGCGGTTTGGGGGACGAGGCGTGGTGGTCGCGAGGGGATCGAGGAGGGGGGGGGGAAGAAGAACGATGGGGGGGGGGGGGCGTGCGATCGTCAGCCAGCGGAGGGGGATACGGCGGTGGCGCCGGGGGACGAGGCGTGGTGTCGCATTTCTTTTTAGGTTTAGGTTTTTTTTTTTCAGAAGTCAACGGTAGAAAAAGGGGGGGGGGTTAGTTAAAGAGATATATATATTTATTTTACTATTTTTCCATTCAAAAAGTATCTTTTAAATTCGAACTCGAAACGAGGCCCAACGACTGCCGTCCATAGCTAATTACCCCCATTCCGAACACAATGGGATATGTATCGTAAGCTGATTTGGCTGTTACAACCAGTTTTCGTTAAATTTACATTTAAATCACTATATTGAATTTTAAACGTACATTTCAATTTAGTGGGGCCACATACGAACTCGAAAAATCCCAGAAAAATATTTTCTAGCTTCGTATTGACGATACGGTCCTAACAAAACTAGTTTCGTCGAATTCTGAGACCGTTTGAAAAATGGCCAATTTCCAGTCGATTAAAATCAACGGAAACTGGTCAAACGCGTTTTCCTTTGCCACGCTCACATATTGATTCGAAAAATTATGAAATTTGGAATCTAGCAATAACTTTACATCCCGGACCCAACAAAACTGGTTTCGTCGAAATCCGAGGTCGTTTGCAAAATGTCCATTTTTAAGGGCCTGAATTCCATAGCGACTATTCAGAAATTTCAACTGGACATATCTTTTGATTCCCGCTATGAAAATTTGATTATTCGGATTCATTGGAAAGATATTCACTATTAGATTCCATTATTTTTGGTTTCACTAAAATCCGGATTGTTTTGCACCCGGTACATTCAATTGAAGTTTGAAATCGAATTATCGAACTACCGCGCCATTTTCAATTCTATTTATAATTATATATAATTATTATATATTCTAACGACGACGTATATAATATATACGTCGAATTCTATTCAAAATAAATTCCTCGACAATATTATTTAAAATAATCTATTTTAAATATTCAAAATTCGCTAAAATTGCCAAAATAAAAATTTTAAACTGCCCCAGATTTTCGGGTTGTTACAGTCTAGGGTCCAAACCCGCTTGACCCGCCCCTGTTTTGACCCATTTAGACCCGCCCCATAGGGTCCTCGGGGCGGGTAGACCCGCGACCCACTTTTGGAGGTACGGGTCTAGGGTCGGGTCTGGGGCATAGCTAACCCGCCCCAACCCGACCCGCATGATTGAAACATCATTAAAATATTTTAAAACTATAATAATTACTTATTAATCTTTTTAGGAATACTTGATTATGACTTCAATATAATATTCTTTCAATCAATAAAGTATAAATTTTCATAGTATTAAGTTGCATCAATGATAATCATAAAATAACAAATGCATACATTTTAAAGTATTATCTTACAACTTATTTTATTGTATTCTCTTATCATTATGAACACATTATAATATGTACATAATTTATCATTTATTGATAAAAAAATACAAGTATATAAATTTGTGTACATTAGAACACAATATCACCGGGTCATGTGGCGGGTTGGGTCTACCCTGACCCGTACGGGTTTCGGGTACAGGGCGAAATTCCAGACCCGCACCGGGTCTACGGGGAGGGTCTGGGGCGGGGTTTTAAAAGTCCGGGTCGGGTCTAGGGCATGAGAAACCCGCCCCAATCGGCCTCATTGCCATTCCTACATTAAAGGCTATAATTTGGCATAATTCATATGGTATATCATGATTTGGGCTTTTAGAGAATATTCTGCACTGTGCAAAGCTTAACTAAAAATTTGGGCATATGTTGTATTATGAATTATGACCATGATTTAGGCATGTAAGTTTAGGCTTAATTTATGATTAGGCAAGATATGTAAATAGAATTTTAGAAATATATAATCTGCTAAATCTGTTGAATTGCCTTATCTGCTAAATCTGTTATCTGCTAAATCTTTTGAATTGCCTAATCTGCTAAATCGGTTATCTGCTAAATCTGTTAAATTGCCTAATCTGCTAAATCTGTTATCTGCTAAATCTGTTCAGTCGCCTAATCTGCTAGATCTGTTATCTGTTGAATTGCCTAATCTGTTGAAAGCTGAATAATTGTAACTTGGGTATAAAAATTCGTACGCTCGATCTAAGATTAAGTGAAACTTGGAAATTTGATTAGTCTGCTGTAACCTGTAAAGAAGTTTAATATGTTAAATGGACATAATTAGTCTGATATCTATATAATCTGTATTGGAATAAATTGGCTATGACACGAGGTTAGACTCCGTTTGCGGTAGAAGCCTGCCCGGAACCAACCGGCTTAACCAGCAACCACAAACTGTCAGTCTAATGTGAAAGGTCGTAGGCATAACTAAAATATACTTAGACACGAGGTTAGGTCTGGCGTATGGCAAAAGTCTGCCCGGAACCGCCTGGCACATCCAGCGGCCACAAGCTACTGACCTAATGTGAGAGGTCTATGCATTTATATTTAATTAATGCAAATTTAAGAGAAATGTGGTGTCTAAAAATGTGTTGGGTGGATAGGGTTAAACCAACTGGACTGATGAATTTAACAAACCCGTTTCGTGAATCTATAGGCCCAATATAAAGTTAGAAAATCTGTAAATCAGTTAAAACTGTTCATCTGATCCTTTAGTCTGAAAACTTGTTAACTTGATTGTCTGATCTGTGAACTAGTAAATCCGAACTCTGTATGTCTGAAACTTGTAAACAAGTTAATCTGAAATCTGTTAGCCTGGGGACACAAGGTTAGGAGGGGAAATACTTGTGTCATCTGTTGTTTGGGACCCATATTAGTCAGTAACCCTTTCTGGTATCAAAAACTTTGACCCCACGCTATGTAGGGGTCCGGGTACGCTTACTAAACTAATTACAAGCGGTTCATTCTTATAATGGCGAGGGGTGTTGATGGTGCGTTCCAATCGGGTCATGTGCGTGCATGGATCTGATCTGCTCTGAGGATGTAAGACATCGTGACATCTGTAAATAGGTCTGTGCCAATAGGTTGCCACTTTAGGGAGTGATACACCCTACTGTGGGGCCGACACATGGTATTTATGTATTAAGGAGCCGATCGCTTGGGGGTAGGACTTAGGGTACACTTAATTCTGTCTATTTCTGTTAGTACCGTCTGTTTCTATTGGGTGGTAACACCTGTCTGTTTCTGCGTGGTACCATATGTTGGGTTGGTAAAGGCACATTACTAGTGTACACCTAATTCTAGCATTCTGTTTCCGTAGGGATTATTCTGTTTTCGTCTCTGATTCCGTTTCCGATTTTGTTTCCGTACCTTCTGTCCGTTGGGGTGGTAAATGCCCATTAGTTGGGTGGTAAAGACCCATTATTAATATTCTGTTTCCGTACCTTCTGTCTGTTGGGGTGGTAAAGGCCCATTATTAGTATTCTGCTTCTGTACCTTCTGTCTGTTCGGGTGGTAAAGGCCCATTACTAGCATTCTGTTTCTATAGAGATTATTCTATTTCCGTTTTTGTTTCAGTTTAGACATTAGGGTAACACCTAATCTTCTTATACTAGTATTAGTGTAGAGAAGTGAAAAGCTTAGCTTAGCCTATATCATTTCGTTTCTTCTGTTAACCTGCTATTCCTGTTACAGTTATCTCTCATCCAGTTTTATTTACATGTCATGATACTATTATCTGTTTATATGCTGAAAGTCACTGGACTCACTAGACTTATGTCTGACCTAGTTTGTTTCGCCTCTTTTTTTCTGTTCCCCCCAGGTGCTCAGGGTGGAAACATAGGAGCTTGATTCTGATTCTCTCTGCTCGAAGTGCTTGAAGTATTGCTTGGCTTTTATTCTATCTTTCCATGGTAGTTTATGTTGGGGATTATGGCTTTAAAAACTATGCATTCTGAAGGCTTTTGTACAAGACCGATATTTACGTACTTAAATTCCGATATTGTGGTTTTGAAAGATGTAACTAAACTCATTTCTGTTTCTATTGTAAAAAAATTATAAATTTTTCAAGTACTACTTTATCTGTCTTGTAAGTATTCTATTCTGTCTAGTAAAACGCTCCACCGAAGTTAAGGCATTCCCTTTGTGAGTGAACTTAATGGAGGTGGGGTGTTACATGTACCTAACTTTAAAATAAAAAAAAGCTAATAACTGTTTTAGTTCTCACACTAGTCCCATGACTGACTCGGAGTTTATTATTTCTACCTAAACTCTACGTGCCCATATTTTCCACACGGGCAGTCAATAGTTTGGTTTTCGCAGATATTTCTCTATACAGGATCCTGGATTTACAGCTGGAGCAATATTCGGAAAGCTTTGTTTCCGTGTATTTCTTTCAGTTGTGTCAGTTGTTATTTTCCGCTGCGCATTGTAATATTATATTATATTATATTATATTTTCCTCTATTTTGTAATTTAAATCTCTGATATTATTTTCCACTGTATATTATTTATTCTCTGATATTCTAGTACTCTGATGTAAATTGTTGTAATAGCAATGAAATGTTCTATTTTTCTGTGTTTCGATGAGTCGTGTTCTCAAAGCAATCCGGGCTCCCTCGTCTCTTCGAAGACCAGGGGATTTCGGGTCGTTTCAAGTAGTGGATAGAGAATGGTACATATACGAAAAAGTAGGGACTTGTGTATGGCAGTAATGGAAACTGTACCGATAATGACAACTACCTGACTACCATTCCAATTATGATACATCAATATCAAGATCATGTTGGAATGTAATTTGAATTGTTGGCTTATTAAATTGTTAATGTTGGTGTCTTTTAAAATGAAAAGTCGTGTCGGTTCAATGAATAGTTGTGTCAGTTCAATGAATAGTCATGTCAGTTCAACGAAGGGACATGTCCGTTTAGTGAAGAGTCGTGTCCATTCAAAGGGTTGTGTCTATTTGTAAGGGTGTGTAAACCGCTATATATATATGTATATATATATATATGGTCATTTTGTTGTGTTGAAGGAAAGAAATTAAAAGAAGTTCTCCACTTAAATTAAGAACTCTTCCTCTACTTTCTCCTCCTCTAACAAAGTGGTATCAGAGCAAGGTTAGTGAAGGTGTGATAAAATGGCAAACAATGACATGTTATCCTTCCAATATCCTCTTCTCACAAAAGAAAATTATGAAAAATGGTGTCTTCGAATGAAAGCTTTGCTTGGCGGACAAGATGTATGGGAGATCGTAGACAAAGGCTATGACAAGCCAGAAAATGAAACTGCATTATCTCGGGCAGAGAAGGATGCATTAGCAAAGACGAAGAAAAAAGATCAATATGCACTCGGCCTCATCCATCAATGTTTGAATGATTCAATGTTTGAAAAAGTAACTGATACAGCCACATCAAAAGAAGCTTAGGAAATTTTGCAAAAATCTTTCCAAGCAGTTGATAAAGTAAAAAAAGTGAAGCTTCAATCACTAAGGAGTGATTTCGAAGCAACGAAGATGAGTGAATCCGAATCGATTTCGTATTACTGTACAAGGGTGAAGGAGAATGTGAATCAATCAAGAGGGTATGGAGAAATAATTGTAGACGTTCGAGTGGTGGAGAAGATTCTTTGTTCCTTGACACCGAAGTTCGATTATATTGTGTGTGTCATTGAAGAGACGAAAGACCTCGAAGAAACGAAAGACCTCGAAGAAACGAAAGTAGAAGAATTGGAAGGTTCTTTACGTGCTCAAGAAGAGAAAATTAAGAGAAGACAAGAAGAACCACAAGAGCAAGTTCTTAAAACTAAAGAAATTTTGAAAAATGAAGAAGGAGAAAAACAATACTTTAGAGGAAGAGGACGTGGACATGGACAAGGAAGAGGACGCAGAAGACAAGGACGTGAACAAGAAAGAAGCAATGGTGAATGTTCATATAATGATGAGAGAAATTCTTCATATTTTAGAGGCCGTGGAAGAAGTCGAGGAAAAGGTCATGGAAATTATCAAAGATCAAATGATAGAAGGTATGAAAAGTCCAAAATTAAATGTAATAAATGTCATCGATTTGGTCATTATTCATGGGAATGTCGAGAAGCTCCTAATATTGATGAAAGTGCCAATCTTGTTAATGATAATCAAGAAGTTGAAGAATCCACCTTGTTGCTAACTGAGAAAAAGGAAGAAAATGAAGTTAAAAACTCGTGGTATTTGGATAATGGTGCTAGCAATCATATGTGCGGATACAAAGAAAACTTTATGGAGATTAATGACAAGGTGAAAGGCAATGTTTCCTTTGGAGATTCTTCGAAAATTCACATTGAAGGTAAAGGTACAATTCTCATCTCTTCAAAGAATGGTGACCATAAATTGATCTCTGATGTTTATTATGTTCCTAAACTAAGAAGTAATATTCTTAGTCTTAGACAATTTGTTGAGAATGGTTATGAAATTTTGATGAAGGATAATTATCTTTGGCTTAAAGATAGAAACAATAACTTGATTGCAAAGGTGGAAATGTCACGGAACCGGATATTTCAAATTGAATGTCCAAACTATTGAAGCAAGATGTTTGAAGATTAATGTGCAGGATGTGGCATGGTGTTGGCACATGAGATTTGGACACTTGAACTTTGGATCATTGAAAGCAGTGGGAGAAAAGATGATGGTAAAGGGGATGCCTGCAATTGAAAATCCAAATCATTTGTATGAAGCACGTCTTCTTGGCAGACATGCAAGGAAAAGTTTTCCAAAGAAAGCAATATCAGTAGCCTCCAAACCACTTGAATTGGTGCATACAGATATTTGCGGGCCTATAAATCCACCATCTTTTGGTAAATGTAAATATTTTATACCCTATACTGATGATTATAGCAGCAAAACATGGGTTTATTTTCTTAAACAGAAATCAGAACCTTTCACCGCATTCAAAAATTTCAAGATGCATGTTAAGAAAGAAAGTGGCTATAATATCAAGGCATTGAGGTCTGATCGGGGAGGCGAATTCATTTCAAAGCAATTTAATGATTTCTGTGTAGTGCATGGAATTCGTCTTCCTCTCACTATTCCTAGATCACCTCAGCAAAATGGCGTGGCGGAGAGAAAAAATAGATCAATTCTTAATATGGCAAGGTATATGCTTAAACTAAAAAATATGCCAAAGGAGTTTTGGGCTAAAGCCGTTTCTTGTGCGGTGTATTCGTCAAATCGATCTCCAACTTTGAATGTCAAGGATCAAACCCCGCAAGGAGCAAGGAATGGAAAAAGGTCAAATGTCCATCATTTGCGAGTCTTTGGGAGCATCGCTTATGCTCAAGTTCCACTACAAGAGCATTCAAAGCTAGATGATCGAAGTGCCAAGTATGTTTTTGTTAGATATGATTGTCATTCAAAAGGATACAGGCTGTTTAATCCAAACAATGGCAAAGTAGTGGTAAGTCGTCATGTTGAGTTCAATGAAGGAGCAACTTGGAATGGGGATGGACAACAAGAGGGAAACGATATTTTCTTCCATATTTTGAAGATAATCAAGAATCATAGAATGTTGAAACTATACAAGAACCTTCATTTCCAGCTCCAGAATTTGAAGGCTCAAATGAACGACTATCGAGGATGAAATCCCTTGCTGATATATATGAAAGAACTGAAGAAATTACTCTTAATAATGATGAACTTTATTGTCTTTTTGCAGATAGCGTGCCACTGAATTTTCAAGAAACCGTGCAAGACAAGAGGTGGAGAGACGCTATGGATAAAGAAATTAAAGGGTGCATTTTTTACAGGTCCCTATTATAGTTTTAAATAAAACTCACGTCCCTGTCATGTTTCATTTACAAACCCGGTCCTATTTTCCCTTCCGCCTGGCACTTTTGAAAAGTTCCGACTCCTGCGCATGCAACTTTCGCACATACGTTTTTTTAGTCAAAAAAATGCGCTCTCAACTAAAAAAAAAATCCTAAAATCATGAAATATTCTTGGCAGTCCACCACAAAAAAAAAAAGTTGCATATATGTATGCAACATTTGCTCATAGTTGCATAAATATACGCAACTATTTCATAAGTTGTTTTGTTCTAAAATTCTGGACCAAAACTAGCACACTTTTGTGCAACTAGTCGGAATACATGCACACATGTATGCAATTATTTCATGCAGAAATTTGAACTGATATTTATACAGATGAATTTAAGCACACTTGTATGCCAAAATCAAGCAGTACTTGCATACACGTATGCAAAGAAATCAAGCGCAAATGCATAAGGTGAAAACGTACATGGATGTATGCAAGAAAATACATATACTTGCATACTATTATGCATTAAACTACAAAATTTCGTAGTTTTTTCTGTTTTTTGTTTTTTGACACCTTGTTTGATTGTTTTTTGATCTGAATTTTTTAGTGTTTACATGTTTTAATTAATTATGAATTTACTTATTTTTTTAATATATTTTTAGTGAATTTTTTAAAAATAGGGACTAAATTTATAATAAGTTTATGACCGGATGTGAGCCTAATTAAGTTTGCTTTTAGGGACCTGAGCCTTATTTTCACGAAATTAAATCCATTGAAAAGAATGACATGTAGGAATTGACTTCTCTTCCCAAAGGTCATGAATCCATTGGCGTTAAATGGATATACAAGGTGAAAAGAAATGCAAAAGAGAGGTGGAAAAATATAAAGCAAGACTTGTGGCGAAGGGCTATAAACAAAAGCATGGAGTTGATTATGATGATGTATTTTCTCCAGTTGCATGGATGAAGACTATTCGATTGTTGATTTCTCTTGCTGCTCAAAAGAAATGGAAAATTTACCAAATGGATGTCAAGATGGCTTTTTTGAATGGATATCTTTAAGAAGAGGTTTATTTTGATCAACCGTTAGGCTACATAGCTAAAGGGAATGATAATAAGGTGCAGAAACTCAAGAAATCATTGTATGGATTGAAACAATCCCCACGAGCATGGAATAGCTGCATCAATAAATATTTTCAAGATCACGGGTTTGTTTGTTGCTCAAATGAGCATGCTTTAATTCTAAATTTCACAATAATGGAGATGTTATGTTCATTTGCATTTACGTTGATAATCTCATTTTCACAGGCAATAATCCCGATTTATTTAATGAATTTAAAAGTTGCATGTCAGCAGAATTTGAGATGATAGATTTGGGGGAAAATGGCATATTATTTGGGATTGGAAGTGAAACAATTGTAGGAAGGCATATTTCTTTCTCAAATAGGTCATGCAAAGGAAGTTTTGAAAAGGTTTAAGATGATTGATTGCAATCGTGTGAACACACCCATGGAAGATGGAATGAAATTGTCCAAGTTTGAATATGAGGAAAAGGTAGATCCTACTCTTTATAAAAGTCTAGTGGGAAGTTTGAGATATTTGACAAGTATAAGGCCTGACATACTTTATGCCGTTGGAGTGATAAGTCGTTTCATGGAGACTCCTACTTCTGCCCATATGACAGTTGCTAAGCGAATTCTTCGTTACATTAAAGGAACGCTTGATTTTGGAATATTTTATTCCTCATCCAATGATCTTCTGTTGCATGGATTTTGCGATAGTGATTTTACTAGAGACATAGATGATAGAAAAAGTACAACAGGGTATGTATTCTTCTAGGTAATTGTGTTAGTTCTTGGTTATCAAAGAAGCAATCTATTGTCACTTTGTCAACCTGTAAATCTGAATATGTTGCTGCAAGTTCAAGCACATGTCATACTTTATGGTTAAGAAAGCTATTGAAAGAACTTCATTTGCCCTAAAAAGGTGCTACTGAAATCCGCATTGATAATAAATCAGCACAAGCACTTGCAAAGAACCCCATATTTCATGATTGAAGCAAACATATCGACATGAGATATCATTTTATTTGGGAATGCATTGCCAACAAGGAAGTGGAGCTAAAATATGTGAAAACTCAAGATCAGGTTGCTGATATCTTTACCAAGTCATTAAAGATTGAAGATTTTCGAAGGATGAGAGATATGCTTGGAGTAAGAAAGGAAATTTCAAATTAGGAGGGAGTGTTGGAATGTAATTTGAACTGTTGGCTTATTAAATAATTAATGTTGGTGTCTTTCAAAAATGAAAAGTCATGTCGGTTCCATAAGTAGTCATGTCAGTTCAACGAAGGGACGTGTCCGTTTAGTGAAGAGTCATGTCCATTCAAAGGGTTGTGTATATTTGTAAGGTTGTGTAAACCACTATATATATGGTCATTTTGTTGTGTTGAAGGCAAGAAATTAAAAGAAGTTCTCCACTTAAATTAAGAACTCTTCCTATAATTTCTCCTCCTCTAACAGAATTATCCACTACAAAATCAAATATCTATTTTTTCAAATGACGAGTAGTGGATAGAGAATGGTACATATACAAAAAAGTAGGGACTTGTGTATGGCAGTAATGGAAACTATACCGATAATGACAACTACCTGACTACCATTCCAATTCTGATACATCAAGATCACGTCATTTGTTTTGGTTATAATACATGCTCCATACCAGTTGTTGTAGCTTGAACAACAAACAAGCCTTTATTTCTTCCTTCAAAGCTCAACAATGGTTATTTATCTATATTTTATATGCTGTTGTCCATAAAATTTACGCATTCTTGTCTAGTTCTTTTACACAGCAAGCACACTGTATATCAAGTTGGAAAAAGTCAAATATTAATGTGAGTGTGCATACGATGTAAGGGAAAATGAATAATGGATCAAGTTTACATGTAAACCGAGCAATGGTTTAAGTGAATAAAGAAGAAAAATGCATGCAGTAAAAAGAAGAAAGAAGCTGATGGAGCCTACAAAGAAAGCAAAGGCCTCAATCGTGTATATACGTATAACACAAGATGTCTTATATTATATGCTTACACAAAGCATTTTGTTGTTTTTTATAGCAAATACTTGCAGGAAATTTAACTATGCATAGGATGTAAATTCTACAAAAAGAAATGTGTTATCAGGGAAGGCAACCACTTCTTGGGCACTAAATCCATGCTAGCCAAAAACTTTGGTGGTCAGTATAGTGCTATTAAATATAGCTGCGGACAATCTGATTATGACTTCTATTTCCAATTTTCTTCAGTCCTTCCTTCCTTTTTGGCATTTCATAAAATGGTCCTCCTGCTCTATTATCATACCAATTCATAACAATAATTTAGCACTATACTACTATTTCTTGTTTTTTCCCTTTTATCTTGTGTTTCATTTTTTGTTAAGAAAATAGAAGAAGATGGTAGTAATAAAGAAGTCATGCAAAGAAAAAATTTGTAGGTGCCATGGTAATGATATAAGCATAGTAAACAACCATGGGGCATTGATTTTCAATGGCTTCCATTGCTGCATCGATTATTTCGTATCATCGCAAGTTTAAATATCAAAGTGAGCCATTTTCAGCTGTATTTTTTTTTGATTGATCTGAACTGATCCGTCACATCCCTATTCAAAAATTTACTAAAATTTTGTGTATGAAGACACACAAAAGGTAATTGCTAATACATACCTATACAAAGAAATCATGAAAATGCATTCTTAGAAGGCCAGCAGCAAGAGTAGGTCCATCACACAGAGCTTCATTAACAGTATTCAACACTATCATCTCTGTGAAGAGACATCTCGTTATGTAGTATAAAATTTTTACGTTGATTTTTGTTAGCTAAAGTAACTTATATATAAAAAGAGGAAAAAATAATGACTTATAGATATTAAATTATGAAGTGTGAATGTTTCATCAATGGGATAAACTTAAGAATACTAAAGCATCACAAATATAAATTGAATTTATAAGTTTTAAATTTTAAATATATACTCATATGAATGTTGACCTTTACCCGTTGAAAAGAAAAATCAAGATGTATAAATTTCCCACCTCAAATATTTGATTACACCAATTTTGACAGTGTAAACATTTAATTTTGTCATAATTTTGACATTGAAAACATCTATGTATGTTATCCACAAATTTGAGGCTACACTCATTGCATAACAGTGATATAAAAAGTCCATAGGCTTCTTTTGTTGTGAACTTTTAGGCTTACGATATGTCGACATTTAGGGTACACTTAGTTTGAAATGTGAACCCAACATACTCTGTTAGGTTGTTATTCATAGAATGAGCGTCGATAAGTTTCAAAGCAATGTCATTATTGATCAAAGAAATGAGCACATTGAGCAATTCCATAAATCAGTTGAAAAGATGTCATGCTGTTCATTTTAATTTGAAATGATAGTTGTTTTGTTATGTTCCATCCCTTTTTGCATGGAGATACTATTGGTTTAAGTTGCTTAAGCAATTTGTTATGTCAGCTTGTTTTTTGTTAACCGGCAGTGAAACTCATTAGGTTTGTTGCTCATGTCACAGCCAGCTGATCTCGTGTTTGGCAGCCTATAGAGTCTCACTTAGGTTTGATATTTCCCTTGGTAGTGTGCTAGATGCAAGCTTGGTTTTTGGCTACCTTGTGGTGGTCATGGCTTCTATAGTGATTGTGGTAAATGTTCATGCAGTTGGGCTGGCAATTGGTACTCCTTTTTTTCGCAAGACTTAAATGTGTTTGCAAGTGAGGGATATGTGATTCTCCCTCTATTGATTGGTTGGACGTCTAACAATGGCTACCATTATTTATGATCTGTCATGTTACCTTGTGAGATTTCAAAGTAAATTCCTTTCGGTCTGCTTTGTTTGCAAGTTGCAGATATGGTAGTCTTTTGGTGTTGGCACCCCAAGGGTTGACGTGGCAGTCGGTTTTAGTGGTGCTGGCAAACTATAAATATGTGTCCATTTCTCCTGTATTCTTCATTGGAAATCATGGAGGCCAAATGCTGCCGGTGTTTGAACTGAGACAGATCCTTTCTTCAATAGCTATCAACTTAAGAAAATCAGTTAGAGATTCAAGATCCATTCTTTTTCTATTTTCTAATCCAAACCCTATGAGTTCCTAGTTGCTTTTAGGTTTAAATATTTAAAAGTAAACATGATATGAAAATAGTTTGGATCTGTTCATGTGCCTATATTATACTGGATCCATTGTAAATTATGAACATATGACATTCTATGATGTGGATCTTGACCTTATTTGTGTTAGATCTATTTTTAGCTATTGGATCTAAATCTCTATCTTATTGGATCCATTGTAACTTCTATGACATGCTGTGATGTGGATCTTGACCTTATTCATGTTAGATCTTTTTTTCTATTATTCAATCTGAATTATGTGGACATCTAAATTATTAATCAGATCTATTTTATCACCTTATGCCTATCTAAACTAGTTGGACATCTAAACTGTTAATTTAGATTTTATTATGCTTATTATGACATCATAGTTATGTTAGAATTAGTTAACTGCCACAAATTCATCAGATTTATGCTTATATGTCCACCTTGTCACCATGCTAGTTTATGTTTATGCCAAAACAATCACTGTTGTCATTTTTCCCATCACCTTTCCCTTTTATTGTTTATGGCTAGGCTACTTTCTAGCCTAAATACCGCCAAATATATGCGAATGCATTAGTTAGGGAACAGGGGAAAAAGGTTAGAATTGGCATAATTTAAATAATGTTTATATGAATTGGACATATAATTCAAAATGGGGAAAAAGGGGCATAATCACCTATAAAGACATAGGTAAGAATTTGATAAGAATGAAATGTTTAATAATTACAATTAGAAATTGTAATTGCACTTATGACACGAGGTTAGGTTGCATTAGTTGTGGAAGTCTGCCCAGACCCAACCGGCATATCCAGTAACCACTAATGTTGAACTTAATGTGAGAGGTCTAAGTGCGCAAATACGAGACAGACTATGACACGAGGTTAGGCCCAGCATCCACAAGTTCTAGGCCTAATGTGGGAGGTCTAGCCCATTATAAACCATAAATGGACATGGTAATAAATGGACTACTTAACCTAATCTAATCCATAGGGATTGTATGATTATAAACTAAAGTTGGGGTTAAGTAAAATTGGTTGGACAGTGGGTGGGTTAAGAAAATCTGAGGGGGTGGGTAATATTTACATATAGGCCCACAAACTTAACCCGATAAGGTCATGTAATTAAAGACACCTAGTGGTATACATGACTGGTGAGAATAATAAAGTTATGTAATTAAAGACACCTTTTAGGGTAAACATAACTAGTGGAAATGATAAGGTTATGTAATTAAAGACACCTAGTGGTATACACAGCCAAAGAAAACCTAGTGGGGGGATACAAGACAAATAGGAGTTCTGGTTTCATATTTTGTGGGACCCGTTTCATTTAGTAACTCAGAGTAGGTGTCAAAACATGTACTTCGTACTAGGTCAGAGAAGGGGCACGCTTAATGGATTGATTGTAAGAGATCCAAACATGGAGGACGGTGTGGGCATGTGCATGCATGATCCAGGCAGAAGGGGATAAGACGACCGTGACATTTGTAGATATGCGGCTGTGCATATCAGCGGAGGGTTGCCGCTTTAGGACGTGATACATCCTACGGTGGGGTTGACAAAGAGTATCTACACGGATTAGGGAGCCAATCGATTAGTATAGTAGTTAGGGTACACTTGGACGTATGCCTAAGTCTACCATCTTATAATGGAAGGGGTCATCTCATTCTGGATATACTGGTAATAGTGCAGAGTAATCATTAGAAGCGTGTACACCTTATCCTGTCTACCTTGTCACGCTTGTCTTTTATAAAGTAATCTCTCTTATCCACTTTATATGCCTATCATGCTACTTTTATTTATTTACTTGCTAAAAGTAACTGGACTCGCCAGACTTTATGTTTGATCCTTTTTGTTTCTCCTTTCTTCCGTTCCCCCCAGGTTCTCAAGGAGGAAACTCTCAGGCTTGACCATGATTCTACTTACTTTTGCTGGAGCTGCTGATATGTATGGCTCAAGCTCCTATCCTTGTTGCTATGGGTATATTTTGTTTTTGGGGAATTTTATTTCTTTTATGTACTTTGATATTTTTGAAGTACAAGACATTAGCTTTTATGTTGTAATGGGCTTTTGTTTTTCAGACATGTGATGTTTTTGGACCATGGTATCTTATGATAAAATAAAGTTTTTTTATTTCGTTGTTATTATATATGTCTGTCTTATAATATTTCCGTTCTGTTTACTATAATGCTTCACGAAACTTAATGCATTCCCTTTGTGAGCGACATTAACGGACGTTGGGTGTCACACTTGGTATCGGAGCTGAAGGTTACCAGATTAGATAAAAGTTTTTGAAATCTATTTTCAAAAAGGTTTTAAAAGAAAGCATTTATAAAATAGAAAAGTATATTTTGAAAAACATTCCCCAAAAAGCCATAAGTAATATCTTTCGATCCATTGTCTGAATCTCTTTCCTTTTCTTTTTCAGCATGTCTAGGGAACCCAACATTCTAGAGGGGGTTACAATACCAGGATGATTCTGTAGGTATCTGGAGGCCATGGCGCCTGCCGGAGGCCAAGGAAACGTTCCTCCCCCAGCTGCACACGTTGTTCCTCCTCCACCTCCGCGTGCAGACAACTTCTCAAAGATCTGCAAAGATTTCCATGCTATGGGAGGGAAGTCGTTCCATGGAACCGAGACATTTGTGGAAGCTAGGAACTGGCTCAAGGAGACCGAGGACTTATTTGTAATCTTTGAAGTAGAGTATCGAAGAAGGATTCAATTAGCTGCTTGGCTATTGAAGGATGAAGCTTCATTTTGGTGGCAGGTAACCCAAGCAGGTCGTCCAATGGAAACTTGGGATGACTTTAGATAGAGGTTTGAGATGAAATTCCTTTCCCAAGATGAGAAGAGCATGCAGATGGAGAGGTTCTTAGAACTCAAACAAGGGAACTTGACAGTTAAAGAGTATGTGAACAAATTTAACCAGCTAACAAGATTTGGACTGGAACTGGCAGACACTCCGCATAAGAAGGCTTTGCGGTTTGCTAAAGGGCTAAATGAACCCCTTCATGGGTTAGCCATGTCCCACATCCCAATGGGAGCCACCTTTGAAAGACTTGTTGATATGGCCTTGATGTATGAGGAAGAGAAAGAGGAAAAGATGGAGGTTAAAGCTGAGGAGACAACGCGAAACAAGAAGACATGGCCCAAGAAAGGACAACAACAACAACAACAGAAGAAAGGAGGAAAGAATAACAAGGGTAAGGAGAAAAGGAAGTGTCACAGTTGTGGGAAAGAAGGTCACTTGATCAAGGACTGTAAAAGAAGAAAGAACACTTGCTTTAATTATGGACAAGTCAGACACTTTGCTAGAGAGTGCCCGAAGAAACAGGGATCACAAGGACAAAGTCAAAGGGCAGGAACTTCTGGAGGGCAGGTGCATGCTTTCACGATCAGTACTCCTGATAGAGGTAGAAAAATTTCTATGGATGGTTTAGTTTCTCTTTCAAATCGTCCTATTAGAACACTTTTTGATTCTGGCGCTTCACATTCATTTATATCTAGTTCTATGGCTGAATCTCTGCACTTAATTACTAGTATGGTAGTGGATCCCGTAGTTGTTTCAAACCCTATTGGTGGTTCGGCTCATTTAACTATGATTTGTCGGGGTTTGAAAATATTTGTGGTAGGCGTTGAGTTTAAATGTGATGCATATGTACTCGGGTTTATGGGCTATGGATTGATTCTAGGAATGGATTGGCTTACCACATATGGTGCCATTCTGGATTGTGAGAAGAGGGTCGTTAGGCTTTTGATTTGTCATGGGAGGACCCTCGAGATTTCTTGTGACCCCAAGGGTCTGTTATGCTTAGTTTCCTAGAGTCTCTTGATGCATCTATCGATGATCTGCAATCTATTCCAGCAGTTCGAGATTATTCTGATGTTGATGAGGTACGGGGTTTACCTCTGAAGCGTGAGATCGATTTTCATACATATCTGGTGGACAATGCAAAGCCAGTTGCATTACCAGTGCGCCATATAGCTCTAAGGGAAAGGAGGAAGTTGAGTAAGCAAGTAAGGGAGCTACTTGAGAAAGGATTTATCAGAAGAAGCATATCTGAATGGGGTGCTCCAGTTGTATTCGCAACTAAGGCGGATGGTTCGCTTTGTTTGTGTGTGGATTATAGAGAATTGAACAAACTCACAAAGAAGAATAGGCACCCACTTCCGAGGATAGATTCTTGTTTGACCAGCTTATCGGGGCCTCGGTATTCTCTCAATTAGACTTGGCCATGGGGTTTCATCAGTTGAGGGTAGTTGAGGATAGCAAAGATAAGACTGCTTTTATGACTCCTGATGGTTTCTTTGAATGGATAGTTATGCCTTTTGGGCTGACGAATGCACCCACCTATTTTGTCGATCTGATGAGTAGGGTGTTTCTGGAGTTCCTAAATAAATTTGTCGTAGTCTTTGTTGATGATATTTTGATCTTCTCTAAGAGCAAAGAAGAGCATGCCCAACATTTGAGAGAAGTTTTGAAAACTCTCTGTGACCATTAGCTTAAGGCAAAGTTCTCCAAATGCCATTTTTTGAGAAAGGAGGTGAGGTTCTTAGGGCATGTAGTCTCCAAAGAAGGGATAGCTGTGGATCTCGCGAAAGTAGTTGCGGTGCAAGATTGGCAGATTCCTAAAAATGCAACAGAGGTGAGGAGCTTTCTTGGATTGGCAGGTTATTATAGGAAGTTCATTAAGGACTTCGCGAAGATATCAGCCCCACTCACTAGGCTGACGAAGAAGAACTTAGCATTTTCATGGGATATAGATTGTGAAGTTGCTTTCCAACGTTTGAAGAGGGCTCTTACAATAGCCCCAGTGTTGACTTTGCCCGATGGGAACAAAGTATTTACAGTTTACACTGATGCATGTGGTACATGGCTTGGTGCAGTTCTGATGCAAGAAGGTAAAGTATTGTGTTATGGGGGTAGACAGTTGAGAGTTCATGAGAAGAACTACCCCGCCCATGATCTAGAGCTAGCTGTCATAGTATTCGCGCTAAAGACGTGGCATCATTATTTACTTGAAGAGAAGTTTGAGTTATACACCGATCATAAATCTCTCAAGTATATGTTCTCATAGAAGGATCTTAATTTAAGGCAACAAAGGTGGATGGAGTTCTTAGCTTCTTATGATTTTGAAATCGCTTGTACCCCTGGCAAGGGTAATGTGGTAGCTGACACACTAAGTAGGAAGAGGATGGCCTTAAATCCTCTGTTGTGGAGAGGAAGAGCTTGGAGTTCATCTCAACTTTTGATTTTAAACCCTCCTTTGAGATTTCGCCTGACTTGGTTGCATCATTGGGGATACGACCAACTCTTATGAATCAGATAGGAGCTTCGGAACAAGGTGACCCATCGATTTTAGACATCATGGATAAGCTCCGAAAAGGGGAGACTTCTAGTCACCTCAGTCGATATACCATAGATGAAAAGGGGTGCTTGCGACGAGATGAAAGGCTTTGTGTTCCTCAAACTGGAAGCTTAATAAAGGCAGTCCTAGAAGAAGCCAACCATTCTAAGATGCTTATTCATCCAGGCAGTGATAAGATGTACAGAGACATGAAAAGGGTTTTCTTTTGGGCTGGGATGAAGAAAGATGTGGCAAAATTAGTTTCCCAATGTTTAGTTTGCCAGCAAGTCAATGTTAAGCAAAAGAAGCCCTGTGGTTTACTTCATCCTTTGGAGGTTCCACAATGGAAAAAGTAACAACCTGGATTCCGACAGACCGAATTTTTTTCAAAAACCCAATCTATCGAAACCCGAGTTGGGCGCTCTGGTATCCTGCAGAAAAAGACAAAGATAAAGAAAACATGTCAGAATTCGTAAGCATCATACAGCGGAAGGAATTCAAAGTATAATATACTTTAAATATAGCCTTGCCTTATAAAACATACTGCCTGACCAGTATCCAAAGCTTATACCATCTCTGTTATGAACCTAACCTGGAAGTATTTAATGAGGAGGGGGTCAGAACATAAGTTCTGTGTGAGTGGACATAGAATAAACTTTTGTATAATCCTACATATACCGTTCAGTTATATTTTCTTGCTTATTAGGTTATTTGCGATATTAGCTCTCTAGGCTATACTCATGTCCCACTAGTAGATTAACCTAATACAACGTATATGTAGATACCCCTAACTCGTATAATCCTTTCCATGTATATATACAGTCCCTTGCCGTATGTCGCACGAGCTTCATCATGTAAATCTATACTACATTAGTGTAGTGCCACCATTCTCGAAATCGTATGGACTACCACACTTTATCTTGCTAGATTCCGTTTATTACCAAGATCTAATCTATGGTTTTCTATCCAGCGCTTCGTAGATTCAACCAGGGTTTACGCTACCCAGGGTCACTGGGGTTTATGCTACCTATTGAATGCTTTCTAGATCCGACCAGGGTTTATGCTACCTAGGGCCACTAGGGTTTATGCTACCTATCGAACAATGCCCCTAGTCTAGGACACACTACCCAGAGTGATATATGTTCCTAGACTTTACGTCCCAATCGTGTCATTAAACGTGCTAGATAACTAGTTGCACATGTCCTCTATACGTGCGGCCCGAGTCCCGTGGCAGGGCTAAACAAGAAACACAGAACTCGGTCGTGAGCTTTAAGTTATCTGCCGATGCAGATGCTATGGTCTGTTTTATCTGTATATGGCTATGGCCTCACTTGACCCCTCCCTCAACTAATAAAAGGTACCTAAGAAAATCAAGAATGAGAACTGTACGCAGGCCCTCTATGCCCCATAAACCTATTGGCCACCCTCACCCGTAACTAGATAGAAAAGTATATGGTCTTTTGGAGTTCTCCGCCTTTCCGCTTGCGTATCACGATTGCCTCAAGATGGTAGGTAGACGACGACGTGCTATCACAGGGCTAAACAAGATATCGCCGCCTCACGCTGACCCATCCTAGTCTTTAGGTTGCTTAAATTGCAACCAAGGCATCCTCTTAGCTCTTCTAGCACAGACCTTAACCTCTGTGATCCCAGGAGGATCATCTGCAACCTCACAAAGGGATACCAAGAGTACCCTCACGTCCCCTCAAAGCCGCGTGCTTCGTAACCCAGTTCGTTGGAGCCTTCTTCATGATCAGATGGACGTTCGCTCCTCCTCGTGTTCTACTTGGCTTTCTTGACTAAGGTTTAATACTTAGTTCTCTTAAATAAGGTTTACTACTTAGTTTCCTGAATCGTTAGCTTTCTTAACTAAGGTTTACTACTTAGTCCTCTTAACTGAGGTTTACTACTTAGTTCTCTTAATTGTTCATTTTCTTAACTTAGGTTTACAACTTAGTCCTCTTAACTAAGGTTTATTACTTGGTTCTCTTAACCAAGGTTTGATACTTAGTTTCTGTTACTTAGTTCTCTTTAACTAAGGTTTGTTACTTAGTTCCTTTTAACTAAGGTTTACCAATGAATTCAAGGATGACTTAAGTTCTCTTTATCAAATGATAGCGTACGGGTGTTTTCCCACATTTTCAGCTTAGATTAACTTATTTCATGGTATAAGTCGTCCCACCCTTCGAGTCTTGTATTACATCTTAAGTCATATTCATTTCTTATCCCTAGGATAAGTTTATCTATTATTTAATCTTATCATTCCCCACTTTTCCTTGCTTTGATATTGTTATATTGGTTAAGTTTGCCCATGTGTCCAAGTTGACTTAACCCCAATCACGATTTAATTCAACCCACGTACCATGCTAAATTGGTTAAGTGTTCTCTATAAGTTCATGTTGACTTAACCCGCCCATATATCATGTCAAATTGGTTAAGTGTTATCTAGCGGTTCACGTTGACTTAGCCCACCCATATCAAATTGGTTAAGTGTTGTCTAGTGTTTCATGTTGACTTTACCTTACCATACTAGCATGTGTCATTAGAATTAATTAATTATTAATGCCCAACCTCTCACATTAGACCTATTGTTGCGGTCACTGGATGTGTCGGTTGGTTCCGGGCAGGATTACACCACAACTCAATCTAACCTTGGGTTTCAAGCACGTTATGACTAACTTCTCGCATTAGAACCTATTGTTTGCAGTCACTGGATGTGCCGGGCGGTTCCGGGCAGGATTACACCGCAAACTCATTCTAACCTCGAGTTTGGCATGTTCATGTTTAGCCAATTAACAATCCATGTCTATTCTAGGTGTCATAGATCAATTATAAATTTACAAGCATGTTCATGTTCATTCTAGATATTAGATGTCAATTACCAATTCACAAGCAAGTTCATATTTAAGTTATACCACTATTGTCAATTTCATGTTATGTGTCGAGTTCCATAATTACATAAAAACATGGTTTGTCCAACATATTCCATTTTTAATTATGTTTCTAGGATCTTAACGGCATATCCAATTTTCAAGTCTCAAATTCAAGCTTTACCCAAAAACCCCAATTTATGTTCATGCTTATAATCCCGTTAATAGGCTATACCTATTATTCCAGTTTCCCATACATGTGTTCCTAACATGTTGCTATCATTCCTCATATGTTGGTTAAGCTTATTCATATGTCAAGTGCTACTTAACCCATTTCTACTTTGCTTACACAACCATTCGTGAAATAATCTTTTTACCCAAATTGCCTGATTCATCGATTAAATCTCAAGCTCTTACCAAATAACTATAATTTACCCAATGTTGACCTTGGCTCGAAGGTAGCCAAAGTTTCAAAAATAAAAAGGAAGAATAGGGAAGAGGAATAGATTAAGCATACAAAGATTATTTTAAATTGCAACATGAATTTTAACTGAGGAATGACGAACGATAATAATACTATTATGCATGAAGTGTATTGTAATCCCACTCACTGATTTAAGAACATATCTTGAATTCTGGGATCTGATTTCTAAAACTGAAAAGCTATCCCTTGACGTAGATGATCGATCCTCTAATTTAGATTTGATTCTAGAAAATAGTTGTTGAAGTCGTTGAATTAGCCTTTGATTCTCTACTTGAATTCTAACGAAGAACTTGAGCAGCATAACCCCGTCTTTGATTTATTTTGATATGAATTAGGGAAGAGTATAGGCATAATGGAGATGTGTAGAGAAAAATGTAGCCTTAGGGGTGTTTATATAGATGCTCAAGACCTTATCGTACACGCAGCGCTGAGTCAGCATTGAACCCAGTTAAGAAAATAGTTCAGGTTCGCAGATGAATCTAACCAAATCTTATCGTACATGCGACGCTGAGTCAGCATTGAGTCCCGCAAACTGTTTTGGCGCAGAAATTCGAATTTCGAATGTTTGAATTGTTTTGGCGTAGAAATTTGATTTTTGAACTTTTGAATTTCTGGAATTTATTTAACTGTTTTATTCACTTGAAATATTCTTATATGTATACAATTACTCTACCGACCATTTTACGCGTATATATATATATATGCACAATTTTCTTTTTATTTTCAAAATTCAAACGATGTTGCACCGTTATTTGATTCTTGCCATATTTCATTGACTGTAGCTTTATCTTGAAATTTATCTTTTGTATACATATATTTATGCATATATATATATATATATTCTCATATATATACATATATTTTCTTTATTTCCTTATATGTACGTTCTTATCCTTTCAAATTTTGAATTTGTATACATACATATATTTGCATGTTCAGTTGGCCCTCCCTAAAACAAAGATAAAAATTATGCCGCCGCCGGGGTTCGAACCCCCGACCTTCATGTTACAAATCCAATGTCTTAAACAACTGCGCTATGAAGTCTTTCGTTAATAAGTCTTAGAACAATGATAATTATTGTTCTCTCCTTACTTATCTTTTTCATGTTAGTTACAATACTTAAATTAAATCATTGCATGAATCTTTTTCTTTTAATGTTAATGCATTATGTTTGTAAATCAGTGCATGCAACATATTTACATTGCATGCAACCAATCCTTTCTTTCTTTTAATGCATGCATTACATTTTTTTTCAGTGCACATATTTATTACATGCAATCCTTATTTTATTCTTTATTTTATATTTTAATTTGTTTGTGTGTATATATATATATATATATTTCTTTTGTGCGTATACAAACTTCTAGGCTTAATAACTTCTTCTTATGATGTCCGTTTTACGCAAACCAGGTGTCTACCTTGACCAGAATTCCGAGACGGACGCAATGGTGATATCCGTTTTACTTAATTCCTGATATTTAAATTAAGTATTTTTATTTTCTCATCTCTTTGATTACACGCATTATTATCGCATTATTTCCTTACTCTTCAATGTATGAATTAATTTTTCATTATGCATCACCATTATTTACCTATCTATGCATATATACATATTTGTGCATTTTTAATTATATTCAAAATGTGGGGCGTTACATTCTCCCACCCTTAAAGAATTTCGTCCCCAAAATTCGATAAGAGTAAAATAGATAATCCCTCACAATATCCATCCATCCAGTGTGCATCCAATTGTTGCAAACATTGTACACATGTGCAAAGTGAGATATATCATAGTAAAGTATGTATGCCTAATTTGGATCCACCTATATGTATGCAAATTTTAAAAACCCTTTCAAAACATGATGCTCACATCCTAAATATACTTGCAGTTCTATATGAATGCAATATTCTTGAAAAATCAAAATATTTTTCATCCAAGTTTTCTCATACTCTTATAGAATAAGAGCATGGTTCACCCAATTGTCACATCCAAAACCCTACCAACCATCACTAAATTCGAAATTTAGAAAAAATCTAATTTTCTAAATTCGATTTCTTATGTTACAAAAAGATATAAAACGAAAGAATTTACATTTTCCGCTGTACCTTTTATAATTGCACTCGGATTTTTATATAACTATTCTATAAAAACTTCCTACTTTCCTATCCAAGCACAACCACATAAGAAAACTTTCCTTTCTCTTTCATCTTTTCTTGGAATAATTTCATATTTATTCATCTTTTTCTTAAGATTTCCATTTTCTTTTCCCGTCACATTTGTTGCCTTACTGAATTTATTGTCTCTTGTTAGCTTAGGCTTTTCTCTTTCGTAGCTTATTTGACTTAATCCAATTACTTAAGTTTATTATTTCAAATAAGCTTTTTCTGTTTTCAACTCAAACAGCATCCTACACAGCTACTACTATAGGCCAAAAATCTTAGGACTTTGTCATCTCAGACAATTGCGAGTCCACACAACAGGATCTACCCACTTACTTGCCCTTTACTACTTAGTAATCACTACTAGTCCTTGCTGTGCATTACTAGCCTATACTTTTTCTCTCTTTCTCAAGCAACAAACCTTGGTTTCTCAATGCTTATGCATTCTACGGGAATTTTCCATTAGTTTAATATAAGCTAATCCCTGACTGTAAACTGGAAAGAGAGTAACTCCCTAAATATCAACCCCAAAGACCGAAATCAACATCAGATTGACACTCAGAGAATCACTCAACTCAACTAATCTCTAGTTGGTTCCAATTGTTTAATTCATAGCATTAACTTTCTCTCGTCCTTTTCTACGCACTAATCCTTACCTACTCCATTCATTTTAAAACATGGTTTGGCCTCCTTTCTTTTCATTACATTTTTCTTTCAAAAATTAAAAGTGTTAAAACTTTGTTTTCTTCTCCAAAACTTGTTTTCGCCAAACCATAAAAATATGTTATAGAATAAAATGCAAAACATTTTCTTTTCAAATCACAAAACTGGAGTAGACAAGGACAACTATCGGGCTTACATTGTTTCTAATTACAATGTTAATTTAACTACTTGCTATAAGGTGCAGACATCTATTCTATTCCTAAAACTTATTTTGTCCACCCAACAAAATTTCTTCGTAAATCAATAATCAAAATTTAGTGTTAACAGAATAGAATTTTCTTTTACAAACCGCAACACTTTCTTTTCAATCCTTTCATATATTATAATATGAAAACTAGCGAGCTATATATGCTCTATATTATGCACTTTTTAATGAGAGAGTTTTTTAAAACAAGAAATCATTGTTTTACCAAAGTATACACCACTTTACTTTAAAAACCCAACATGCACTGAATATGTCCTTTACATATTTGTCTTAAGCATCAAAAATACTTTTAAGATTAAAACTTGAAAAACACCACAAACTCTTTTACAAATTCAAGTTCTTAAAAGTTTATTATTAGGTTAGACTCAAAGTGGGTCTTTCAACTCAACTAGGCTTTCCTAGGCACTTTCCAAACCAATTCTCTCAACTATATATATATATTCCTAATCCGTTTTCCACATTTTAACCTTTTTCTAACTTATAAGGTTTCACTTCTAAACCCACTACTCTGAAATAACAACATTTCAGTTTTAATTCTTATGGGATACTTTCTTTCTCCAATACCAAATCATATTGTACACTTTCCAACCAAACCGCCTAAGGGTCTTAAAATTTCTAGGTTAATTCCTTTAGTGTACAAAATAGCTATCCCAACTCTTTCCATTCCTAGTGGGCTACTTTATGGATTTAGCTTTATATATATAAAATATTTCTATTTTAGAAAATACAAATATGTTCACTCATTATCTCCCTAAGATCACTAAACTGAAGCTCTGATACCAGATGTAAACAACCTGGATTCCGATAGACCGATTTTTTTTCAAAAACCCAATCTATTGAAACCCGAGTTGGGCGCTCTGGTATCTTGCAGAAAAAGACAAAGATAAAGAAAACATGTCTGAGTTCGTAAGCATCTTACAGTGGAAGGAATTCAAAGTATAATATACTTTAAATATAGCTTTGCCTTATAAAACATACTGCCCGACCAGTATCCAAAGCTTATACCATCTCTGTCATGAACCTAACCTGGAAGTATGTAAAGAGGAGGGGGTCAGAACATAAGTTCTGTGTGAGTGGACTTAGAATAAACTTCTGTATAATCCTACATATACCGTTTAGTTATATTTTCTTGCTTATTAGGTTATTCGCGATATTATCTCTCTAGGCTATACTCATGTCCCACTAGTAGATTAACCTAATACAACGTATATGTAGATACCCCCAACTCGTATAATCCTTTCCATGTATATATACAGTCCCTTGTCGTATGTCGTACGGGCTTCATCATGTAAATCTATACTACTTTAGTGTAGTGCCACCATTCTCGAAATTGTTTGGACTACCACTCTTGATCTTGCTAGATTCCGTTTATTACCTAGATCTAATCTAGGGTTTTCTATCCAGCGCTTCCTAGATTCAACCAGGGTTTACGCTACCCAGGGCCACCGGGTTTTATGCTACCTGTTGAACGCTTTCTAGATCCGACCAGGGTTTATGCTACTTAGGGCCACTAGGGTTTATGCTACCTAACGAGCAATTCCCCAAGTCTAGGACACACTACCTAGAGTGATATATGTTCCTAGACTTTACGTCCCAATCGCGTCGTTAAACATGCTAGATATCTTGTTGCACATGTCCTCTATATGTGCGACCCGAGTCCTGTGGTAGGGCTAATCAAGAAACACAGAACTCGGTCGTGAGCTTTAAGTTATCTACCGATGCAGATGCTATGGTCTGTTTTATCTATATGTGGCTATGGTCCCACTTGACCCCTCCCTCAACTAATGAAAGGCACCCAAGAAAATCAAGAATGAGAACTGTACGCAGGCCCTCTATGCCCCCACAAACCTATTGGACACCCTCCCCCATAACTAGATAGAAAAGTATATGGTCTTTTGGAGTTCTCCGCCTTTCCACTTGCATATCACGATTGACTCAAGATGGTAGGTAGACGACGACGTGCTATCACAGGGCTAAACAAGATATCGCCGCCTCACGCTGACCCATCCTAGTCTTTAGGTTGCTTATATTGCAACCAAAGCATACCCTTGGCTCTTCTAGCGCAGACCTTAACCTCTGTGAGCCCAGGAGGATCATCTGCAACCTCACAGAGGGATACCAAGAGTAACCTCACGTCTCCTCGAAGCCGCGTGCTTCGTAACCCGGTTCGTTGGAGCCTTCTACATGATCAGATGGACGTTCGCTCCTCCTCGTGTTCTACTCGGCTTTCTTGACTAAGGTTTAATAATTAGTTCTCTTAACCAAGGTTTACTACTTAGTTTCCTGAATCGTTAGCTTTCTTAACTAAAGTTTACTACTTAGTCCTCTTAACTGAGGTTTACTACTTAGATCTCTTAATCGTTCATTTTCTTAACTAAGGTTTACAACTTAGTTCTCTTAACTAAGGTTTATTACTTGGTTCTCTTAACCAAAGTTTGATGCTTAGTTTCTATTACTTAGTTCTCTTTAACTAAGGTTTGTTACTTAGTTCCTTTTAACTAAGGTTTACCAATGAATTCAAGCATGACTTAAGTTTTCTTTATCAAATGATAGCGTACAGGTGTTTTCCCATATTTTCAGCTTAGATTAACTTATTTCATGGTATAAGTCGTCCCACCCTTCGAGTCTTGTATTACATCTTAAATCATATTCATTTCTAATCCCTAGGATAAGTTTATCTATTATTTAATCTTATCATTCCCCACTTTTCCTTGCTTTGATACTGTTATATTGGTTAAGTTTGCCCATGTGTCCAAGTTGACTTAACCCCCAATCACGATTTAATTCAACCCACGTACCATGCTAAATTGGTTAAGTGTTCTCCATCAGTTTATGTTGACTTAACCCGCCCATATATAATGTCAAATTGGTTAAGTGTTATCTAGCGGTTCACGTTGACTTAACCCACCCATATATCATGTCAAATTGGTTAAGTGTTGTCTAGTGTTTCATGTTGACTTAACCTTACCATACTAGCATGTGTCATTAGCATTAATTAATTATTAATGCCTAACCTCTCACATTAGACCGATTGTTGCGGTCACTGGATGTGCCGGTTGGTTCCGGGCAGGATTACACCACAACTCAATCTAACCTTGGGTTTCAAGCACGTTATGACTAACTTCTCACATTAGAGCCTATTGTTTGCGATCACTGGATGTGCCGGGCGATTCTGGGCAGGATTACACCGCAAACTCATTCTAACCTCGAGTTAGCCATGTTTCATGTTTAGCCAATTAACAATTCATGTCTATTCTAGGTGTCATAGGCCAATTATAAATTTACAAGCATGTTCATGTTCATTCTAGATATCAAATGTCAATTACCAATTCACAAGCATGTTCATATTCAAGTTATGCCACTATTGTCAATTTCATGTTATGTGTCGAGTTCCATAATACATAAAAACATGGTTAATCCAACATATTCCATTTTTATTTATGTTTCTAGGATCTTAACGACATATACAATTTTCAAGTCTCAAATTCAAGCTTTACCCAAAAACCCCAATTTATGTTCATGCTTATAATCCCGTTAATAGGCTATACCTATTATTCCAGTTCCCCATACATGTGTTCCTAACAAGTTGCTATCATTCCTCATATGTTGGTTAAGCTTATTCATATGTCAAGTGCTACTTAACCCATTTCTACTTTGCTTATACAACCATTCGTGTAATAATCTTTTTACCCAAATTGCCTAATTCATCGATTAAATCCCAAGATCTTCCCAAATAACTATAATTTACGCGATGTTGGCCTTGGCTCGAAGGTAGCCAAAGTTTCAAAAATAAAAAGGAAGAATAGGGAAAAGGAATAGATTAAACATACAAAGATTATTTAAAATTGCAACATGAATTTTAACTGAGGAATGACGAACGATAATAATACTATTATGCATGAAGTGCATTGTAATCCCACTCACTGATTGAAGAACGGATCTTGAATTCTAGGTACTGATTTCTGAAACTGAAAAGTTATCCCTTGACGTAGATTATCGATCCTCTAATTTAGATTTGATTCTAGAAAATAGTTGTTGAAGTTGTTGAATTAGCCTTTGATTCTCTACTTGAATTCTAACGAAGAACTTGAGCAGCATAACCCCATCTTTGATTTATTTTGATATGAATTAGGGAAGAGTATAGGCATAATGAAGATGTGTAGAGAAAACTATAGCCTTAGCGGTGTTTATATAGGTGCTCAAGACCTTATCGTACACGCAGCACTGAGTCAGCATTGAACCCAGTTAAGAAAATAGTCCAGGTTCGCAGATGAATCTAACCAAATTTTATCGTACACACAGCACTGAGTCAGCATTGGATCCCACAAGCTGTTTTGGCACAGAAATTCGAATTTCGAATGTTTGAATTGTTTTGGCGTAGAAATTTGATTTTTGAACCTTTGAATTTCTGGAATTTATTTAACTGTTTTATTCACATGAAATATTCTACTCTACCGACCATTTTACGCGTATATATATACACACAATTTTTATTTTATTTTCAAAATTCAAACGATGTTGCACCGTTATTTGATTCTTGCCATATTTCATTGACTGTAGCCTTATCTTGAATTTTATCTTTTGTATACATATATTTATGCATATATATATATATATATATATTCTCATATATATATATATACATATATTTTCTTTATTTCCTTATATGTACGTTCTTATCCTTTCAAAATTTGAATTTGTATACGTACATATATTTGCATGTTCAGTTGGCCCTCTCTAAAACAAAGATAAAAATTATGTCACCGCCAGGGTTCGAACCCTTGACCTTCATGTTACAAATCCAATGTCTTAACCAACTGAGCTATGAAGTCTTTTGTTAATAAGTCTTAGAACAATGATAATTATTGTTCTCTCCTTACTTCTCTTTTTAATGTTAGTTACAATACTTAAACTAAACCATTGCATGAATCTTTTTCTTTTAATGTTAATGCATTATGTTTGCAAATCAGTGCATGCAACATATTTACATTGCATGCAACCAATCCTTTCTTTCTTTTAATGCATGCATTACATTTTTTTCCAGTACATGTATTTATTACATGCAATCCTTATTTTATTCTTTATTTTATATTTTAATTTGTTTGTATATATATATATATATATATATTTCTCTTGTGCGTATAAAAACTTCTAGGCTTAATAACTTCTTCATATGATGTCCGTTTTACGCAAACCAAGTGTCTATCTTGACCAGAATTCTGAGACGGACGCAATGGTGATGTCCTTTTACTTAATTCCTGATATTTAAATTAAGTATTTTTATTTTCCATCTCTTTGATTACACTCATTATTATCGCATTAGTTTCCTTACTCTTCAATGTATAAATTAATTTTTCATTATACATCACCATTATTTACCTATCTAAGCATATATACATATTTGTACATTTTTAATTATATTAAAAATGTGGGGTGTTAGAGAAAAGGGAGAGCCTCTCCATGGATTTCATAGATGGGTTGCCTAGGTCAAAGAAAGGCAACACCATTATTTGGGTGGTAGTGGACAGATTGACTAAGAGCGCTCATTTCATTCCAGTGAAGAGTAAGAGGATGGCACCATGGTTGGCAGCAATCTATATCCAAGAGATAGTTCGTCTTCATGTAGTACCTTCCAGCATCGTGAGCGATCGTGACCCCATCTTTACTAGTGAATTTTGGAGGAGCTTGCAAGAAGCATTAGGTACATAGTTATGTTTGAGCACCGCTTAGCATCCTCAGACTGATGGGGAGACGGAGAGGGTAAACATAATTCTTGAAGATCTTTTAAGGCTATGTATCCTAGACTTTGGAGGGACTTGGGAAGAGCACCTTCCTTTAGTAGAGTTTGCCTATGACAACAGCTATCAAGCTAGCATCGGCATGGCACCCTTCGAAGCATTGTACGGATGACCCTGTAGATCACCAACTTATTGGTGGGAATCTACAGAAAGGTTATTATTTGGACCAGATATGGTTAGGAAAACGTCCGAGAAGATTGATCTTATTCGACGGCGGATGAAGACGGCCCAAGATAGGCAGAAACCCTGTGCAGACAAGAGAAGGACTAACATCGAATTTGAAGTGGTAGACTTAGTTTTTGTCAGAGTGTCACCTCTGAGGAATGTGGTTCGCTTCGGATCGGTAGGCAAGTTGGCACCTAGGTTTGTGGGACCATTTCCCATAACCGAGAGGATTGGCTAAAAGACCTATAGAGTAAAGATTTCAGAAAAGTTATCTGGTGTTCATGATGTTTTCCATGTTTCTCATCTGCGGAAGTGTTTGCATGTCACCGCGAAAGTGGTTGAGCCAAGGATATTGGAAGAAGTAGAAGTAGAGTGGGAAGCGACAGTCAGACGAGTCCCTACCCATATTCTTGGATAAGAGGTTATGAAGCTATGCAATAAAGATATCAAGCTGATAAAGGTTCAATGTGGAGATAACTCAGAGGATGCGACTTTGGAGACCAAAGACAAGATTGAGGCTTCGTACCCTTTTCTTTTTTAGGGTATGTTTTTATCTCCTTTTCCAAAAATTTATCTGTACTTGCTTCCATCATTTGAATATATCCTATCCATAGTATTTTCGACCTTTAGATAGGAATCATATGGATGTAAACATGTGTTTGAAACATTTTATGTTTGATGGATGCAAGTGGATGCAAGTGTTTGTTAGTGGCTGCCTGTGGATGCATATACACACACATTAGGCACTAGACTGGCTTAATCACTCTCATACGGCATATGGATGTGTGTGCATCTTCTTTTTATTTATGGATGGAATGGATGTATTAGCATATGAATGTTTAACTTGGACGAATGAGTGTGCACATATATATAGAACTCACATGTTATAATTGGATTATTCGCATACATGTTGGATACATGGCACTAACATGCATTGCATTAAGGAGGTCAACTGAATCAGTAGACTGCCTGATCTTCGCATTAGTATTGGGACATATGTACACACCTTTGCATATATTCATATAAGCATTAGAAATCCTTAAGGACAATGAATGCCAGTGATTGATGTATGAGTAGATGGATGATGGATGGTAGGATATACATTCTTCTCAACTTGGAGATTTCGAGGACGAAATCCTTTAAGTAGGGGGGAATGTAACAACCCGTAATTTTGTTAACATTAAAGAGGATAAATTAAATAATAATTTATTTAATATTCATAATTAAGGGAAACAGACTGCGCCATTGCGTCCGTCTCAAAATTCTGGTCAAGATAGACATTTGGTTTGCGTAAAACGGACACCGTACGAAGAAGTTATGAGGGTTTCAAGTTTATATAGGTGCAAAAGAAATATATAAATACATATGAGTTAGATATGAGTCAGAACCTTCTCCAGAATCCTTCAAAAAATAAAATTTTGTATGGCGGCAAATTTCCCACTCTAAGAGGTCGACCCCCCTACAGGGGTGTTGAGACCCCTAGGGTTGACGTGGCAGTCGGTTTCAGAGGTGCTGGCAGCTATAAATATGTGTCCATTTCTCCTGTTTTCTTCATTGGAAATCATGGAGGCCAAATGCTGCCAGTGTTTGAACTGAGACAGATCCTTTCTTCAACAACTATCAACTTAAGCAAATCTGTTAGAGATTCAAGATCCATTCTTTTTCTATTTTCTAATCCAAACCCTGTGAGTTCCTAGATGCTTTTAGGTTTAAATATTTAAAAGTAAACGTGATATGACTATAGTTTGGATTTGATCATGTGCCTACATTATACTGGATCCATTGTAAATTGTTAACATATGACATTCTATGATGTGGATCTTGACCTTATTTATGTTAGATCTATTTTTAGTTATTGGATCTAAATCTCTATCTTAATGGATCTATTGTAACTTCTATGACATGATATGATGTGGATCTTGACATTATTCGTGTTAGATCTATTTTTCTACTATTGGATCTGAATTATGTGGGCATCTAAATTGTTAATCAGATCTAGTTTATCACCTTATGCCTATCTAAACCAGTTGTACATCTAAACTGTTAATTTAGATCTTATTATGCTTATTATAATATCATAGTTATGTTAGAATTAGTTAACTACAATAAGTTCATCAGATTTATGCTTATATGTCCACCTTATCACCATGCTAGTTTATGTTTATGCCAGAACAATCACTGTTGTCATTTTTCCCATCACATTTCCCTTTTATTGTTTATGGCTAGGCTACTTTCTAGCCTAAATACCGCCAAATATATGTGAATGCGTTAGTTAGGGAACAAGGGAAAAAGGTTAGAATTGGCATTATTTAAATAATGTTTATATGAATTGGACACATAATTCAAAATGGGGAAAAAAGGGCGTAATCACCTATAAAGACATAGGTAAGAATTGGATAAGAATGAAATGTCTAATAATTACAACTAGAAATTGTAATTGCACTTATGAGACGTGGTTAGGTTGCATTAGTGGTGGAAGTCTGCCCGGATCCGACCGGCATATCCAACAACCACTAATGTTGAACCTAATGTGAGAGGTCTAAGTGCGCAAATAGGAGACGGGCTATTACACGAGGTTAGGCCCAACTTGTGGAAGAAGTCTACCCGGACCCGACCGGCATATCCAGCATCCACAAGTTGTAGGCCTAATGTGGGAGGTCTAGCCCATTATAAACCATAAACGGACATGGTAATAAATTGGACTAATTAACCTAATCTAATCCATAGGGATTGTATGATTTTGAACTAAAGTTAGGGTTAAGTAAAATTGGTTGGATAGTGGGTAATATTTACATATAGGCCCGGAAACTTAACCTGATAAGGTCATGTAATTAAAGACACCTAGTGGTATACATGACCGGTGAGAATAATAAAGTTATGTAATTAAAGACACCTTTTCAGGTAAACATAACTAGTGGAAATGATAAGGTTATGTAATTAAAGACACCTAGTGGTATACATAGCCAAAGAAAACCTAGTGGGGGATACAAGACAAAGGGGAAGCTTGTATGTAACAACCCGGAAAATCCGAGCCAATTTAAATTTTTTATTTTAGCCCTTTTATTGAATTTTGGATATTTAAAATGAATTATTTTAAATAATAACGGCGAGAAATTTATTTTGAATAGAATTAGAACGTATATATTTATTTGAATCGACGTTAGATTATAAATATTTTAAATATAAATGGAATTGAAAATGGCGCGGTAGTTCAAAAATTCGATTTCAAATTTCAAATGAATGTACAGGATTCAAAATAAACCGGATTTTAGCGAAACCAAAAATATTAGAATCTATTTGAAAATATCTTTCCAATGATCCCGAAAAATCAAAATTTCATAGCGGGAATAAAAAGTTATGCCCAGTTGAAAATTCAGAATAGTCGTTATGGAAACATGACCCTTAAAAATAGCCATTTTGCAAACGACCTCCGTTTTTGACGAAACCACTTTTGTTGGATCCGGGATGTCAATTTATTGCTAGATTCCAAAATTCATAATTTTTCAAATCAATATGTGAGCGTGGCGAGGTAAAACGTGTTTTGACAGTTTCAGTCAATTTGGATCGACCAGAAAATGGGCATTTTTCAAACGGTCTTAAAATTTGATGAAATTAGTTTCGTTAGACCGCATCGTCAATACGAATTTAGAAAATATTTTTTGGGAATTTTTAGAGTCCGTATGTGGCCCTGGTAGATTGAAATGTGCGTTCAAATTCAATATATAGATTTATATTTTAAATTTGACGGAAACTGGTCGTAATAGCCGAATTGGGTTACGAAACAAGTCCCATTGCGGTCAGAATGGGGGTATTTAGCTAGGGGCAACAATCGTTGGGTCTCGGTTGGAGTTCGAATAGAAAAGTTACCTTTTTGGAGAAAATTAAAATAAAATAAATAAATACTATATATTTCCCCCAATACCTTTCTCCATCCTTCCCCGTTGACCAGTTCAGAAAACGAGAAATAAAAAAACAAAAAGAAAAGGAAGGAGGAGCCGCCATCGCACAGCCACCCTTCACCCACGCTGGCCACCGCGACCCCCTCCCCCACCGACGCCGCCCTCCACGTGCCCCATCGTGCCAGGTGCCTCCCCCTCCGCCCTCGTTTCTCTCTCCCCCTCCGAAATCAGAAATCCGATGCCAAGAACCCTAGCCCGCCCTAGATCCGCGAGCTGCCACAGCCCGAGCCACCGCCGTCTTGGCCGCACCTCCCCCACAGCCGGTAGACTCCGACGCGGCGCTTTCCCTCTCGGGTCTCAGACGAAATGAGGCAGTACAGTGGAGAAGATATTAAAAAGGTAATTAATTAATTTAATTACTTAGTTTGTCAATTTATTTAGTTTAGTAAATAAGGTTAAGATATGATTTTAAATTTATATAAATTAGAATTGTAGGTAAAGCTTTGATCTTTTAGATATGAACAACGATGTAAAGCTTTGATCTTTAATATATAAATAACAATGCAAAGATTTGATTTTTAAATTATAGGAAGATTTGATTTCTTTTGAATTGTTTAAAGATAAGATTTTTAATGCTAAGAAGAAATGATTGTTAACACTATAAAGATTTGATTTTTATAGTTTAAAAGTTATGATTTTTAAAAACTAGAAAGCTATGATTTTTAAAATTAAAAAGCTACGATTTTTGTTATAGAAAGATCTGGTTTTGTTTATTTAAAGTGATAGAGATTATATGAAAGCGGCGAGGAAAAAAAAATTAGATCTTTATAAAGGAAGGAGCGATGTAAAAATCTAATTTTTAGCAATGTGAAAAATATAATCTTTTATATACATGTAGCGATGTAAAAATATAATCTTTTCCATAGAAGCAGCGTTATAAAAATATAATTTTTATAATGAAGTAGCGAAGTAAAAATATGATTTTTATCGTTTGAATGGCGATGTAAAAATGTGATTTTTATATATGTAGAGTATTAAAAATATATTTTTTAGCAAAGTAAAAATATAATTTTTAGAATTGAAATAAATATGTGATTTTTAATGTGTATAGCGAGAAAAGATCGCATTGGAATTTTGGGGCTAATCCGAACCGTTCAGAGATAGAGCACGGAGGAGTGGATCCCAAAGTTAAAAACTCCTCACTTTTATTTTATTTTCTAGTTAAAATATATACTAGGATGCAGACGGTGCTTAGCAGCACCCGACACCCGTCGTCCACAGACCATGGATGACTTGTTTGTTTGATTGAAACCCCACACGGGTATTGGGATGATATATGACATACACTAGTCCCAATAATTAGCTATATGTTGATCGATTGATTGGCAGGCTGTTATAAACGTTGAATATTTATATTAGATGCTTATGCAGTGTAGAATGCACTTTGGATGATGATTGACTGTGTTTGATTGTTGTTGTATACATGTGTGTACGAAATCCACATAATCAAATTATATGGTAATTAACTGTGTCTGATTCCAGTTCAGAAAGAATAAATATTTCAAAATAACGAATATTTTAAAATAATGAATATTTTAAAACAATATTCAGTAAATGATCAAAATCTGATTTTGATGTTCGATTTGGGATGGACATGAAAATATTTAAATAAATATAGCCGTGTTGATTAGATCAACGCCATTTTGACGTGAACGATATTGTATTGATTTTATTCATTTTTATAATGAATATTGAAAAGGAATTGATTTCGAAATATAATGTTTTGAAAATATTATCATTTATATATCGATGATATGGAATATTCAATTTTGGTTTGAAATTGAATATGAAGTTGAATCGTTTTGAAAATGAATTTAAAACGATTTATAAAATATGTTTTTAAAAGGAAATCGACGAAATATATAATATATATATAATATAATGGCCTGAACAGAACGCGCCGCGCTGCAGTAGTTCGCGAATTTCAACCATTGACTTCAAACGGACATTACATGAGATCCGACCGTCGGATTCTCTTAAAATCAGAACCATTGGGTTTGTATCGAAAAGAGTTTTCTAATGAATATGAGAAATTTGAAATCTAACGGTTGGATTTGGAATTATGTCCAAATCAAATTTGGAAAAGGTCGTTGTAAGTGCAATTCGATGATCGTTTGTGGAAATCGACTGTACATGCCTTGATAAAATTACTCTAAATATAAATAATTAGTGTAAAATCATAAGAAATGATTTGGAAAGAATTTGGATGAAAAATTCCATATTTGAAAAGATAAAAATTGATTTTTATCGAAATGAACTAGTTTTGAATTAGAATAATAAATCCAATATTTTTTAAAATAAATAAATTGGATTTGAAATGGTTTTTAAAAATAACCAAGATTTCCAATATATGAATTGGAATGGATTTAAATCGAAATTATCTTCGGAATATTTCGATATTGGATTCCGTGATTATACGGATATTGTGGAGGAATTTGGAAGACATATATATATCGTTATTCCAATCCGATATTTGTTGGTTTCAGAATTTGGTGTTGAATATAAGCCGATATATTTTCTATTCAAAGCCTTGTATTTATTATCAAATTGGATTTTTGGTTCGTCGTGAATAGTATCTTTAATAATACTGTTCTTGAACCGAATGGAGTTTAGAAAATTAGAAACTAATTGGAGATAAGTTAAGTTGAATGGTTTTCGGGGTATTGATCTGATGTTGGTTTCGAGCTTCGGGGTTAACACTTAGGGGATTGTTCTCTTACTAATTTACGGTTAGAGGCTAATGTGAATTGGGTTTATTGTGAATTGTGTTTTTAACGACATTCGTTCTTCAACCCGATTTACAGTGAAATGTGATTTGGGATTTATAAATCTTTTTATTTAGATTTAATGGGAATTTTCCAAGGTAACGTTTTCCAATTTAATATATTAAATTGGAATTGAATGGAATTCGATTTGATAATAATAGAAGTGAACTTCTGTGGAGGAAGACTGTTAATACATATGGAATTTAAGAGGCGTTGCCGTTATTCCATTTATATTATTGGTCGGATATGGAAATTGATATCGATTATATATTGATTTGTTTTACCGTGAAGATTCCGTAATTAATGGAATGTGATTTGGGTTGTCGTGAATGGTATCTTTAATAGTACTATTCTTAGACCCAATGGAGTTAAGAAAATCAGAAACTAACTGGAGGTTAGTTAAGTTGAATGGTTTCCTGGGTATTGATCTGATGTTGGTTTCGGCCTTCGGGGTTAATACTTAGGGAATTATTCACTTGCTAATTTACGGTTAAAGGCTGATGGAATGGAATGTGATTTTGAGTTTATCATGAACTGTGTTTTAAAGGACATTGGTTCTTTAACCCAGTTAAAGGCAGGATATTGATTTTTGGGAAGATTAAAACCTAGTGGAGTTTTAATGCATCTTTAATTAAATTGAAATGATATCCAAAGGAAGAATAAAGAATAAATTTAAATAATGTATCTTTGATAAAATAAATGGGAACCTTTCCCAAAGTATATGAATATTTGGACAAAGAAATATTTTGGATTGGAATGAGGCATATGTTGTGTTTTTATAGCACTTGTTTATTATATACGCGAGTTATTCAGAAAGACCGGGTTTATCCCATTCTGAATAGCTGATTCGACGATGTGTCGAGGATGAAGACGGTGGTTGAAGATCGGAGGTTTTCACATCATTTGGATGATTACTGATGTCTTGATTGGGCTGTACACCCAAGGCGAGGTAATAAGTGGTGATCGTCCAGATGTACCTGGAGATTGACGGATATGCGAGGGCCTCTCCCCTGTATTGGACATATAGGGGAGGAATAAGGTGCCTTCGGTTTCGTTCAGACCCAAAACAGACTTGTAAAAGGATGTGTATCTGACATCGGATTTCATTCTGTGTGATTGATAGGCATTGGTTGCATAGCATGAATTGCCTGTGTGGCTTGCTGAGATGCAAATGATCAAGGCTTCTGTTGAAAAGCAGAGTCTTGTGGTTGATGATCAAAGCACGGCCTTTGTGGCATAGCTTTGTGTAGCGTTAATTCACGAGCCTCACACCCCGGTGTGAACCAAAAAGGGGAGAGGACATCAGGGAGGACATGCGTTTCTTTCTGGCTAGGAGTGGTGTAACACCCCACCTCCGCTAGGGTCACTCACAAAGGGAATGCACTAGTTTTGGAGGAGCGTTATCGAGGTAAACAACACAGAAATATTACAAGACAGAACATAGATAAAACAGCAGAAGAATCAAAAGATAAATTTCATTACTTTCAAAAAAAGTCAAAACCTTTTACATCAAATAGCCAAGGTCATTATTTTCCATTACAACAAATTTTGTCTTGCATAAATAAAGAAGCATAATCTTAAAACAACAAAAGTAGCTTAATTCCCCAAAGGTAGCAGAAATGCAGCCATAGCATAGCTCAAGATCAAACTGTACATGAGCTGAACCAAAAACAAGCGAAATCCAAGCTATGTGCTAGAGTTTCCTCCCTGAGAACCTTGGGGGAGGGGGGGGGGGCGGAAACGGAAGAAAAAGAAGCGAAAGAAAACGGGTCAGTCATAAAGACTGGTAAGTCCTAGTGACTTTCTGCATAAAAACAGGTAAAGGTAACATGACATGTATAAACTGAAAGTAACATAAGGATGCTAAAAAGATAGGCAAGATAGACTAAGATAACATGATAAATCAAGTATAGCATCACATATTCAAGGTTCGCTGCATCAACTGTACTAGGAACCCCAAACCCATGTCTTATATAAATCATGAAATGATCCCTTGGCCCAATATCACGAAATGACCCATTACTAGGTCCAACGAAACGATCCACTAGTCGATCAGCTCCCTACAAGTTCTAGCTCGTCATGTGCCTGTGTCATACGGCCCTATCACGAATGTAGTCACCTGTGCTAGGTCCACCATATGGTGTATCAAGCCTTAGGGTGCCAACCACCGACACGAATCAAGCAAGCACAGATAAACCTACTGATTCCCAATGCCTTCTTTTTCAACTCCGGACCACGTGCACGACCATAGCCTTCCTGAACCTACACTGGCGCACCAACACAGCCGTCGTTCTGGTCGCTTACAATCAGCCCAGTAATCGTGCCCTACCTTGCCTAGTTCCAGGGTACCATGATACATCTAGTGGGCTACTGCTGAAATGGACCGCGTAACTAGGGTTTCCGTCTAATAGGTTAAGTGTTGTCATTTAAATTCGTGACTTAACCCCTATCAGTCTAGCATGTCAAGTTGGTTAAGTGTTGTCATTCAAGTTCGTGACTTAACCCGCCTACGTGTCATGTCAAATTGGCTAAGTGTTGTCGTTCAAGTTCATGACTTAGCCCTACGAATCATGCGTCAAGTTGGTTAGGTGTTGTCTTTCATGTTCATGACTTAACCCTATCATGTGGCATTAATTCATTAGTGCACCCCAACCTCTCACATCAGACCTATTGCTGTGGTCTGTAACGACAGCATTTCCCCTGACCTTAATCGATCGCAAAATCGACCAAGACCGTTCAAAATCTGCATACGTTAACTTTAAGAATACGATACATTAGAACAAAAACAGCAGACTTTTATTACATCATGATAATATAACATCAGAGTATAGAATATATCAGAGTACATCGAAATTAAAATACAGCGGAAGAAAATTTACAATATTTTAATACATTGCAGCGGAAATAAAATAACCAAGGCAGCGGAAGAGAACTATGCTCTGGACACAGCTTTAAGCTTCAATCCAGAATCCTGCTCGAGATGAAGACCTATAGACAAACTACTCGACTGCCCGTGTGGAAAAGAGGGCACCCGAGTTTGCAAAGGTGGAAACAAACAACGGGTCAGTCATGGGACTGGTGTGAGAATTCTTAACTAATTTAACTAATAGTAACAAGGCAAATCCAAGGACCACGTCGCTAACGTGGAACGGGTTTTATTCCAATGGATTACCGTGCGTAACAATAAAGTAAATCATAAAACAACGCAATGCTTTTTAGAAAAATGAAACCATTATAAGACCCAAGTCCCATCACACAATGCAACGCAAACCGGAGGATAGGGTTTTACCATATAATGGTCAAGAGATCCTTGATACGAAAAAAACGGATTTGATATTATTATTAGTGTATATATGTTTCAAAAACAATTTCAATCATAATGTATCAATCCTAGGACACATGGATACCATAATACTATGCTTCCATACTAGTAATACAATCAAATCCACATGAGGTCGTATTGGAAATTGGGTTTCCATCATGAGTCAAGGCTAGGGAGGAGCTCCTTACCGATTCGAGACACTCTGGCTAATGTCTCAGGATCCCCCGCAGTGAACCCTTGGATAGCTGCAGGGCCGGTCCACACATACAGCTTCGTGGATTGGCAATTCCTGAACACACGTTTCCCGGTCCTATAGGACCTATCATCCGAGGCGCGTCACATTCCATCATCCACATAAGTAAATATCAGCCAGTTTTAAGCACCGACACCACTTCTAGCTAAAAAGAAACGTGCTGCTCTCCCTGCGTTCCCTTCTCCCGTTTTAGACTCAACCGGGTTGTGAGGCTCGCGAAGTAACGTTATAACCACAAGGCCTGCTTTTCAACAAAGCCTTGATCATCTTCATCTTAGCGTGCTACGTTGACAATTCATGCCATGCGATTGATAACTATTAATACACAACCTCTAAGGGTGTTGAGCAAGAGAATAAATTCTCCACCACCAACGGTCGTATATTAATAGAAATCAATTTACATAGAACAAAACTCAACGTCAGACACACATCCATTTAAAAACTTATGCTCTGGGTCTGAGCGAAAGCCAAATCCGCACAAATCAGCACTACGTCCGGATAACTATCATCTTAGCCCCATCTTGGGAGCAAATCAATCAAGGGCCTCAACACTAGTTACCCATTTGATGTGAAGATCGTCGGTCTTCAATCGCCGTCTTCAATTCTTCGAATGTCGTATCATTAGTTGGAATGAGAGTAAACTCGGACTTTCCAAATAACTCTCGCATATATAAATTTGAAAACCATTTCCTATCGTTGTTAATAATTTATAACGATCTATCGCTATTTTTACTTTACATACACATCCTAAACATAACAATGTATATTTTCCTCTTCCATTTTTCAATTTACACCAAATGTATATTTGGTTTCATTATTTTTCTAATGAAAATCTATTCTTTAGAAATGTAAATTTCTAATCTTATTATTTACATTGAAAAATTTAAATTCCTAATCCTATACTATTTACATTGAGAAATGTAAACTTATACTTCAATATATTATTATATTGAAAATGTAACTTTTATTTCATATTCTATTTACATTGGGAAATATAAATTCCTAATCATTCCTTTATTTCCTTTGATTACATTGAAAAATGTAAATCCTTTTATTTACATATAAAATATATATATATATATATTATTTCTATTTCATCCTTACTAACATTGAAAAATGTAAGTTTCTATATTTTTCTAATTACATATAACTTCCTATTTTTCTTTTATTTATATTGAAAAATGTAACTTCTTTTTACCGCCTCTAAAATGACGATAAAAATATATAATTTTTATTCTATTCTTTTATCGCATCTAAAGTGACGATAAAAATATACATTTCTTTTCTATTATTTTAATTCACATTAAAAATGTAAACTTTTTCTTTTTAATATAATCTACATTAAAAATGTAAGTTATTTCTATAATCTAATTACATTAAGAATGTAAACTTCTTTCTACTTTAACTTGATTACATAAGATGTAATTTTTCTCCTTTATCTTAATTTACATGATAAATGTAAATTTTCCACTTTCAATATAATTCACATGTAAATTGCCTTAATTACACAAAAATGAAATTTTATTTCTCTAACTTAATTACATAAAAAATGTAATTTTCTTCTAATTCTTATTTACATTAAGAAAATGTAAAACTTTTCTAATCCTTATCTTATTACATTAAAAATGTAACTTTCTTTTATTACAAACTTGGAGGTGAAAATATTTATTTCATTATTAACACATAACAGTTGAAAATAATGTCAATTTCTAATTTATCCATTTATATTTTAATATGGGCCAGACCTCTCACATTAGGTCTGCAACTTGTGGATGCTGGATAGGTCGGTTGGTTCCGGACAGACTTATCCCACAAGTTGGGCTCAACCTCATGTCTTGGCCCAATTTGTATTTACGCACTTGGACCTCTCACATTAGGCCCGACATTTGTGGCTGCTGGATATGCCGGTCGGTTCCGGGCAGACTTCCACCACAAATGTGACCTAACCTCGTGTCCAAGTACAATTTTAATTAATCGTATAATTGTTCTACTAAAAATATTATTTCAAAATGTTTCTCATTTCAAAATACCTTAATTTTGGAATATTCTATATTTCCAAAATAAATTGATTTCAAATACTATAACTTACCCTTTCAAATCTTAATTAATTACATAAAGATGTAATTTTCATTCCATGGCAAAATCATATCTTAATTAATTACATAAAAATGTGATTTTCATTAACAATGCAATTTCCTACTTTTTAATTACATATAAAAATGTGATTTTATTTAATGTAAATTCTTACTTTTTCCAGTTACATATAATGTAACTCTCTTTTCTTTGTCATCTTGATTACATAAAAATGTAATTCTCTTTCTATGTTTCAACACTTTTATTTAATAGCGTATATTTTTCTGAATAAAAGACAATTTTTATGTAACATGTCATTATTCTAGATAAAGGACATTTTTATTTACATGACAATATTCCGACAAAATGACATATATAATTGTCATAACAATATTTTAACCAAATGACATTTTAATTCTAATATTTCTAATTTGACCAAATGACATGTTTACAATTCTAGGACAAAATAAAAAGAGATTTTGTCTGCATACAAACTTCTGTATTTCTAATGACAAATAAAAAGAAGTATCTATTTGTCTACATGTTTTCAACCTTGTATATGAGAAATAAAAAGACGTGTTTATTTGCATAACCTGTTTTTCATAAATGACATTTTCTAACATGGCATTTTTAATACAAACATAAATGACCTTTCCTAACATGGCATCTTATATTAACATGACAAATTTTCTCTAACATGACATTAGTATAAATGCACGACAATTTCCCTAATATGACATTAGTGTAAATAAATGACCATTTCCTCTAATATGGCATTATTATATTAACATGACATTTTTACCTAACACAACATTTTATAACAAACATGATATTTTTGTTCTAAAGCAACATTTTGTAACAAAATGTTATTTTCTTTCTAATGCAACTTTTTATACCAAATGTTATTATTTTCCAATGTCACATTTGTAAAAATGATATTTTTTTTACTAATGTTACACTTTATACCAGAAATGATGATATTTTTCTAATGTCATATTTCTAAGATGTTATTTTTGTCTAACGCCACATTTTTATATTCATAATTTCTAATGAAAACATTACTAATGTAAACATATTTTCTAATGTAAACATATATGCTAATGTAATCATTATTTTCTAATGTAAACATATTTTAACACAACGCTAAAATATGTTCATTTTTCAAATAATTTAACACAATGTTAAAATTTGATTCATTTTCAATAAAATGACATAACGACAAAATTATGTTTACATTCACTATATTGACATAACGCTAAAATATGATTCATTTTCAACTAAATTTAAATAATGCTAAAATTATGTTCATTTCAACTAAATTTACATAATGCTAAAATTATGTTCATTTCAACTAAATTTACATAATGCTAAAATTATGTTCATTTCAACTAAATTTACATAACGACAAAAATGTTTTCATTTTTCTAAAATGACACAACGCCAAAATTTATATGTTAACCTTTTTCTATATTGTATAAAGGAGTACTTCATATGTCAACATTTTTTTTCCTATGTAAACTAATGTCAAATAAAGGAGTATCTTATATGTTTACGTTTTTGTTTCATCTATTTTATTTCAATCAAAAGTGACATTTTGTTTTATCTAAACTATTTTAACAAAAGGGGTATTTTGTTAATTTATTATATTTTGGTAAAATGATAATCCTAATTCAAATTTGTCCATATTCATTTAACACAAATATTGATTCTTGAAATAACAATTCCAACCAACACAACATAGTGATTTGGTTTAACACCAATTTTCAATTTACAACCCAACATGACATTGTGATTTGGTTTATCACACTTTTCAATTTACAAATCTAATAACATAACATAGACTAACAAACACAACATTGCTTTCAGATCTGAAATAGATCTAAAAAATACTACATCCGTCACAGACACAGATCTAAGCTATCACATAGATTCATGAACACAGATTTATAAATTAAGAAAAATAATTAAATTTTAAATTTAGAATTTCTCACATAAGGCTTTCCACTCTGCCCAAAAATTGAGACGAGCTCCAAGATTGTTCCAGTCCATCCCATAACGTAGATCACATGCTCACGGTTCTAACGAATTTGATTTCGCTGAATTTTGACATCGTATAACAAAGTTACAATTTTTTATACGTTAGTACACATAAAAAAACCCGTTAACTCAAATAATTACAAAATTAATCGACCTTAGCAATAGGCTAATCATGTTTACACCGCTTGTTTTTGGTTCCTCATTCCGTCTTCTTCATCAGCCAATCAAATCCGTCTCATTTTGAAGAGCTTGAGGAGTACTTCGATTTGTGTTTTAGAATCAAGGCTAACTCGAAAAGAATTGAGAATTATTGAGGGGTGAAAAGGGGAGGATATCGGCCATTGATAGAAGAGGATGGCGACTGTCATATGAGAATTATGGTTTTGGTTTAATTTTAGGGTATTTATAAATTTATCTAATCCTCTTTTTTATTTTAATAAAATTAATTACTACATATTTTTATTTAGAGATGAAACTTCCCACCTCCTTTCATTTAATGTAATCAATTATTGGGGGGGGGGGGAGAGAAAAACGTTTCATTTCCTTTCTTTAAATTATTTAATTAATAAGGAGAATATTATTTGCATCAGTAGATGGTCAATTACATAAAATAAAGTGAGACATAGATAAAAATTAACATATATGATTAATTTGATTTCTCATTAGGATGCAACATTTCAATGAAATCAGCAAGCATCATCATACAAGTATATACATAGCAAATGTTAAATCAAGTGTTTAATTTTTCTCCTGTTTTAACTTTTAAAGAAAGCAACTATTTTGTATTATCAAGATTTGAAATAAATAATAAGTTTTTTTCTTTTACAAATAAATCCGTTATATCTTATATTTGAAATAAAATATTTTTATTTTCACTAATTTACAGAAAAGCCCCAAATTTGCTAATTAATAATTAGTATGATTTTATAACAATCAATCTATATTACAATTTTAATTTATGTACGTTACAGCGAAAATTAATATACGTTAATTAGTAATTAATGTATGTTACAAACATAAGAAAGAAATTTAATACATTTATAACAATATAATGTCTAACTAGTGGTATATATATTTGGAGTTTGGAATCATTCAAACATGTGTAAATAGTAAATTTATAATGGAAGCAATGGAAGGAGAATGATACAATTTATAAATGAACATTGCAAACGGAGAAGAATTAATAGAGATAATAGTTAAATTGAGTAAGCAATCAATTAAGAAAAATTAATTATGAAATGAATGACATTAATTAATAATTTGAGTGGTTTAAGATACATACGTTTTGAAATTGGAATTATGTAATGTGTGAATATAAAAAGGAAACATAATAATGGAGAAATAGGGATGGACCATTTATTTATTTATTTATATATAATGTTCCAATCCCTTAATCACATTAAAGACCCATTAAACCACTTTCTCCTATTCATGCCCAATTCATTTCAGTTCACAAAAGTTGTAATTCTATGTGTCAATTACTATTCAACAAAATGGATATTTTGTGCGTCATTCTAATTCTAACAAAAATGAATATTTTGTTTTGCAACGAAAATAATACTTTTTTTCTTTTAAACATTTTAATGTAAATAAAAATGATACATTTCATTCTCTTTATTGTAAACAAAAATTACAATGCAAACTTTTTAATGTAAACGAAATGATACATTATATTTCAATTGTGTAAATTAATGCGACACAACAATGGTTTTTTTTTGCCTATATGACAAAAATGCAAACTTGTTTATATGACAAAAATGCAAACTTTTATTACCTTGAAAATGAAATCTTTTCATTTCAACAAAATGACAATGTAACTTTTTAATTTAAGCCCCTTTTTTTATTTTGTAAAATATCAACTCTAAAATTGTATTTTTACTGTAAAACTTTTTACTCAAATTATATATATATATTCTTCTATTGTTTAATAATTATTTAAAATTAGAAATTTTAAATCTGGACTCATTTTCAACAAAATTTCTAAAAAAATAAAATTTTAATTGTTATTATTTAAAATAAATTATTTTAAATAACCAAAACTCATTAAAATAACTTAAAATAAAATTTTAAATTGGCCCCAAAATTCAGGGTTGTTACAGTCTCCCCCACTTAAAAACTTTTTGCCCTCGAAAAGGAACAAAGTTAAAAATTGTTTTAATTATCCTACTCAATTTTTCATTCTTTAATTGGTTTCTATAATTTTATTAGTTGAACTAATAATTTCACTACACAACCATCAATCAATTAGTTGATTAACTTTAAAAATATATATAACTTTTATATGTTCAAAAATCATATTTTCTAAAATAGATTATAATTACAAATACGTATATTATAAGCTTGTTACTCTCAACTCATTCTAGGGCATTACTAACCCCATCTCTAATGAGTTTTCTCGTTCTAGGATACTGCTGATCCTATCTCTAATGAGTATTCTTATTGGATATTATTAATCCAATCTCTGATGAGTCTTTTGTTTAGTTCTAACGAGTTGTACCCTAAAGAGTTGAGCTAACCAAAGCTCTGATACCAACTGTAACGACATGCATTTCGCCTGACCTTAATCGATCGCAAAATCGACCAAGACCGTTCAAAATCCACATATGTTAACTTTGGGAATACAATACATTAGAACAAAAACAGCAGACTTTTATTACATCATGATAATATAACATCAGAGTACAAAATATATCAGAGTACATCGAAATTAAAATACAGCGGAAGAAAATTTACAATATTTTAATACATTGCAGCGGAAATAAAATAACCAAGGCAGCGGAAGAGAACTATGCTCTGGACACAGCTTTAAGCTTCAATCCAGAATCCTGCTCGAGATGAAGACCTGTAGACAAACTACTCGACTGCCCGTGTGGAAAGAGGGCACCCGAGTTTGCAAAGGTGGAAACAAACAACGGGTCAGTCATGGGACTGGTGTGAGAATTCTTAACTAATTTAACTAATAGTAACAAGGCAAATCCAAGGACCACGCCGCTAACGTGGAACGGGTTTTATTCCAATGGATTACCGTGCATAACAATAAAGTAAATCGTAAAACAACTATAATAACCCGGAAATTCTGAGCCAGTTTAAAATTTTTATTTTGGCAATTTTAGCGAATTTTGAAGATTTAAAATGAATTATTTTAAATAATATCGACAAGAAATTTATTTGGAATAGAATATAACGTATATATTTATATACGTCGTCGTTAGAATATAAATATTTATATATAATTATAAATAGAATTGAAAATGGCGCGGTAGTTCGATAATTAGATTTCAAACTTCAATTGAATGTACCGGGTGCAAAACAATCCGGATTTTTGTGAAACCAAAAATAATAGGATCTATTTGAGAATATCTTTCCAACGAATCCGAAAAATCGAAATTTCATAGCGGGAATCAAAAGATATGTCCAGTTGAAAATTCTGAATAGTCGCTATGGAATTTAGGCCCTTAAAAATGGGAATTTTGCAAACGACCTCGGATTTCGACGAAACCACTTTTGTTGGATCCGTGATGTCAAATTATTGCTAGGTTTCAAATTTCATAATTTTTCGAATCAATATGTGAGCGTGGCAAAGGAAAACGCATTTGACCAGTTTCAGTTGATTTTGATCGACTGGAAAATGGCCATTTTTCCAACGGTCTCAGAATTCGACGAAACTAGTTTTGTTAGGACTGTATCGTCAATACGAAGCTAGAAAATATTTTTCGGGAATTTTTAGAGTTAGTATGTGACCCCAGTAAATTGAAATGCGCGTTCAAATTCAATATATAGAGTTATATGTTGGTTTTGATGGAAACTGATCGAAACGATCGAATCAGCTTACGATACATATCCCATTGTGTTCGGAATGGGGTGAAACGCTATAGACGACAGACGGTGGGCCTTTTCTAGAGGTTGTATGTAAAAGTCAACCTTTTGAAATTAAAATATTTAAAAATAAAATAGAAATAAAAAAACCTCTCTCCCCTTATAAACCGCTGGCCCCCCCCTTTCCTTCATTTTCGTTCAGAACAGAAATAAAAAAAAAAGAAAAGAAGAAGAAGACGCAGCCGTAGCTGCGATCCTCCACCGCCGAGCTCCCCCCAGGCGGCGCGACACCGCAAACCCCCCTCCTCCTCAGCCTCGATCGAAACCCCCCCTCTGCTGCCTCGCGATCGAACCCCCCTTCCTGTTGCTGACCGACGCCAAACCCCCCTTACCCTCTGCCTCGGCCGCGATACCCCCCTATCCTGATGCCGACCGCGATACCCCCTACCCTCTGCCTCGGCCGCGATACCCCCCTATCCTGATGCCGACCGCGATACACCGCCCCTTTCTCCGACTGCTGCGCACCAGAGACCCCCCCCCTCTCGACGATGACGCGCTCTCTTCAGAAAAAAACCGTAAGTCTTTTATTATTTATATTTTCAGTTATAATTTTTAATGATAAAGTGTTTGATTTCAAAAAGCAAAGTAGGATTTTTTATCATAAGTTAGAAATATTTTTATAAAATAGAAAAGATTAGATTTTTAAAATAGAAAAGATTAGATTTTTAAAATAGAAAAGATTAGATTTTTGAAATGGAAAAGGCGAAATCTTTATATTAGAAAAGGCGAAATATTTGTATATAGTAGCAATGTAAAAATAGAATTTTTATCTATTTTATAGCGAAGTAAAAATTCGATTTTTATATATTGAATAGCGAAGTAAAAATTCGATTTTTATATATTGAATAGCGAAGTAAAAATTCGATTTTTATATATTGAATAGCGAAGTAAAAATTCGATTTTTATATATTGAATAGCGAAGTAAAAATTCGGTTTTTATATATTGAATAGCGAAGTAAAAATTCGATTTTTATACATGTACTGGCTACGGGCAACGAAAGTGACAAAAGGCGAGCACGGTGAAGATGTTCTATAAATGAAGTGTCGAGAAGTTGGGATAACTTTCGGTGAGAACTTCTCACTTTAAAATTTATTTTTCTAGTTATATATATATACTAGGATGCAGACGGTGTTTAGTAGCACCCGACACCCGTCATCCACAGACCATGGATGGCTTGTTTGTTTGATTGATATGTTGTGAAATTTGTTTGTGAAATTGATGTGAAATAGATAATGAAATATATTCATGTGTTGAAAGGAAATAAAATATTTATATAGTTAAAAATATTTTATCGTTAAAAATATAAATTTTAACGTGAATGTGAGTAAATAAATAGTTATAAACAAATCGGCCAATTTGTTTATATACGCTGATTTGACTGATATTGATTGGGTCGATAAATTTTACACATCGCCCAACTGCACAAATAAAAATCTGTGTTTGTTGATTTGAAACCCCATACAGGTATTGGGATAAAATACGACATACACTAATCCCAATAATTAGTTGTATGTCGATCGATGGATTGACAGGCTGTTATAAGCGTTAGATATCTATTTTTGATGCTTATACAGTGTAGTGCACTTTGGATGATGGTTGATTATTTATCGTTGCTATTATATACATTTGTTGTATGGAATCCATATAATTAACTTTATATGGTAATTGATTGGGCCTCATTCCAATTTAGAAAATAAAGAATATTATAAAATAAAGGTTCATGTGTTGACAGTACTCATTCGTTGAGATTAGTCATGTGTTGAACGAAATATTTTAACAATAAAATTTACATCTTTATCATATATAAAATTAGAAATTAACTGGAAAATAGATGAGATGAGTGGTCTCCTGGATATTGATCTGATGTTGGTTTCGGCCTTCGGGGTTAACATTTAGGGAATCGTTCTCTTACTAGTTTACAGTTGGAGTCTGATTTGAAATCAAACGATAGATACCATAATTTTTATAAAATATATTAAATAACAAAAATAGTCACACGTGGACAGTACTCATTCGTTGAGATTAGTCGTGTGTCGACAAAGATATAGAGTCATGTATTGAAAGAAATATAGATTCATTTGTTGAATATAAAGCCGTGTTGATTAGAGATGCGCTATTTAGACGCAAACGATAATTTTATCGATTATATTTGATTTGAATTGAATAGAAAACGAATTCGAATTGAAATTGAGTTAAATAGAATTTGAATTGAATCGAATAAAAATAGAATTTGAATTGAATCTAATAAAAATAGAATTTGAATTGAATCGAATAAAAGTAGAATTTGAACTGGATTGAATAGAAAACGAATTTGAATTGAATTGAATAGAAAACCAATTTGAATTGAAATGAATAGAAAACGAATTTGAATTAAATTGAATATAAAACGAATTTGAATTGAATTGAATAGAAAACGAATTCGAATTGAAATGAATAGAAAACGAATTCGAATTGAAATGAATAGAAAACGAATTCGAATTGAAATAGAATAAAAATCGATTTGAAATGAATTCAAATTGAATTGAGATTTGAATTGAAATAGATTTAAAACGAATTTTATAAGGGAAAAATTCAATTTTGATTTAAATTGGGAATGGAAGTTGAAATTGTTATTGAAACGAATTTAAAACTATTTATAAAGTTCGTTTTAAATCGAAATCGACGAAATATATATTATATATTATATATATATAATATAATGGCCTAAATAGAACGCGCCGCGCCGCGGCAGTTCGCGAATTTCGACCATTAACTTCGAACGGATATTACGGGAGATCCGACCGTCGGATTCTCCTAAAACCGGAACCGTTGAGTTCGTATCGTAAAGAGCTTTCTAACGAATATTAGAAATTTGAAATCTAACGGTTGGATTTGGAGATACGTCCAAATCAAATTTGGAAAAGGTCGCTGTAAGTGCAATTCGATGGTCGTTGATGGAAATCGACTGTACGGACCTTGATAAAATTATTAAAAATAGTAATAATTTGTGTAAATTCATAAGAAATGATTTGGGAAAAATTGGGATGAAAAACTCCATATTTGAAAAGATAAAAATAGATTTTTATCGAAATAAACTAGTTTTGATCTAAAATTAAACCCATTTATTTTTAATAAATAAATTGGATTTGAAACGGGTTTTAAATAGAATTGATTTATGGGTATATCGTGAACGGTGTTTTAAATAACATTTGTTCTTTAACCCGATAATAAATAGAATATGATTTGGGTTTATCGTGAACTGTGTTTTAAATGACATTAGTTCTTTAACCCAATAAAAGGAGTTTTAATGAATCCGCAATTAGATTGAAATGTGAATTGATAATTTAAATTATCAAATTTAGAAAGCGAGCGAGAATGGAGTATCACCAGTTTTGCTCTAGGCGATAGTTAAATCTTTAATTAGATTTGAACGTGAAATGGTAATTAATTTTACCGATAACACCGTGGTATTAGATATGGAGTATTACCAGTTTTGCTTCATGGGATGAATAGGTTGGGATTGGGAAATAAAATAAATAATTACTTCGGTGTGGTTCGCTAATCTCGACTAGTTTGGAAAACCGTAATTTGGTTTAATACGACATTCAAAGGAAGATTAAAGGATAAATTTTAAAGAATTTATCTTGGATAAAATTAATGGGAACCTTTCCCTAGGAATATGAAATTTAGAAACTAGCTGTAGGTTAGCTAAGAAGAATGGCCTCCTGAATATTGATCTGATGTTGGTTTCGGCCTTCGGGGTTAATATTTGGGGAATTGCTCTCTTACTGATTTACGGTTAGTGACTAATGAATTGGAATGAGGCGTATGTTGTCTTTGTGTAACATTTGTTTTTAATATACGCGGGTTGTTCGGAAAGACCGGGTTTATACCCATTCTGAATAACCGATTCGACGATATGTCGAAGATGAAGACGGTGGTCGAAGACCGGAAGTCTTCACATCGTTTGGATGATTACTGATGATCTTGATTGGGCTGTACACCCAAGATGAGGGAATCAGTTGGTGGTCGTCCAGACGTACTTGGAGATCGATGGATATGCGAGGAAAGTGCCTCCGGTTTCGTTCAGACCCAGGGCGAACATGTAAATGGATTGTGTGTCTGACATTGGATTTTATTCTGTGTTGATTGATTTCTGTTAAATATATATCTGTTTGGCGGCGGAGAATTTATTCTCTTGCTTAACGCCCTTCTCTGAGACGTACGAGCTTAGAGGTTATATATCGATAGATATCAATCGCATGGCATGAATTGCCTGTGTGGCACGCTGAGTTGCATGAATCAAGGCTTCTGTTGAAAAGCAAAGTCTTGTGGTTGATGATCAAAGCACGGCCTACGTGGCAGCTTTGTGTATAACGTGAATTCGCGAGCCTCACACCTCGGTATGAGTTAAAAACGGGATAAGGACTGCAGGGAGAGCACGACGTTTCTTTCTAGCTTTGGTGGTGTCAGTGACTTACCAGCCCTGACATTTATATACTTTTCACCTATGTGGTTGTTGGATGAGGCGCCTCGATTTTAGGTCTGTAAGGACCGGGAAACGTGTGTTCAGGCATACTAATCCTCTAACGTAAGTGAGGACCGGCCCTGAAGCATCCAGGATTGCCCAGAGTGTGTAGTCCTGAGACATTTGCTAGAGTGTCTCAAAAGCGGAGAGGAGCTTGCCCCTTGCCTCGACTCATGATGGAAATCCAATTTCCAATACGTGTATCTCGGTTTTATTTGTAGAGCCTAGTATGGCGACATGATAGATGGTACCCATGCCGCCTATGATTGATATTTATGATTGAAATTGCTTTGACACTATACACTTATAATAGTATCAAATGATTTGTTTTAAACGTACCAAGCATGTTTGGCTATTATAAGGGAAAACCCTATCCTCCGGCTTGCGTTGCATTGTGTGATGGGACCTGGGTCTTATAATAGCTTCATTTTTTGAAAAAGCATTGCGTTGTTTATTGATATGCACTGGTATTCTTGGGAAGAAACCCATTCCGTGTTATACGGCGTGGTCCCTTGAATTACTCTCTTTTAAAGTAAAGTTTTAAATAACTGTTTTAGTTCTCACACCAGTCACATGACTGACCTGGAGTTTATTGTTTTAACCTAAACTCTGGGTGCCCCTATTTTCGACACGGGTAGCTAGTAGTTTTGGTTTTGCAGATTTATATTCACAGGATCCTGATTTACAGCTGGAACGATGCTCGGAAAGCTCTGTATCCATGCATTACTTTCAGTTGTGTTTTATATTGTTTTTCCGCTGCTATGTAATTTATTGTAATCTCTGATATTTATTGAATGTAATTTATTCAATTATACTGTGTATATTCTTGTATCTGATGGAATTGTTGTAATAGCAATGAAATGTTCTTCCGTCTGCGTTCATTTGTGTGTTGTTCTCAAAGTATCCGCTCTTTCCTTCACGGGGAAGTAACGGGTTCTCACATTTGGTATCAGTGCTTTGGTTTACAGAGCTCGAGAACAAGGCACATTAGAACCATACGAAAGAATTCATCAGATAATGGATTAGTAATATCCAATTAGAATGACTCGTTAGAGATAGGATCAGTAGTATCCTAGAACGAGTGTGAAAAGTATATTTTTCAAATGAAAACAATTTTGTTTTGAAAATTTAAATCGTTTTATACGTATTTGAATATTTTATTTGTATTGATTTGGATAATCTAGTATATAAAGGTTTTGCATATACGCGTCATGAACGTATATTCGAAGTTTTAATATACTGGATAGATATAGAATCACATTCTAGTCGCCCGGAGATGGTACTGATAATTGTCATGACATCATCAGTATTTATATTCGAGTGACGAAGGTGTGATATCTATATATTTCCATTAGACTGGTGTGAGAACCCAAAACTTATATAGATAGGATTATTTGTTGTGAATTGGCATCAAAAACATGATTTTCTTTATATGTAGTAAAATTATGAATTTGAAACGTTAATCCACTAATTGATTGATGTTTGTGTTGTTTGTTTATTTGTTTGATAATTTTGAACCATTTAGTCTAACTGAACCAAATATTGAATTGTATTGAAAATTGGTCACATTTGCTAGCATATACATGTATTTACATTGAACAGGTCATAGCAAGGAGGCTAGAGCAGAGAATAAAATTTGTTTGCCCGACAAATAGGTACATGTTTACTATAATTTACTGTTTTGTTTGGGTGATGATGATTTTATGAGCCGATTGGCTAGCCGCTTGGCTTTTTCTTTTTCTTTTTGAGATCAGAAGGCCTGTATGGCAATTTCGGGATTTTCCCGTGGCTCCCGGGGCAGGGGAGGTTATGGCGAAATTTTTCGAAAATTTAGGGTGTTAGCTAAATTTTTGAAGAATTTGAAAATTCTCAGAAACTGAAAAGTTGGAGAATGGAAGCCAGATCGAACGTAGAGTTGATTAATCAAACCACTTTCGACTTTGTTCCTTTTCGGGGACGAAAAGTTTTAAGTGGAGGAGATTGTAATAACCCGGAAATTCTGAGCCAGTTTAAAATTTTTATTTTGGCAATTTTAGCGAATTTTGAAGATTTAAAATGAATTATTTTAAATAATATCGACAAGAAATTTATTTGGAATAGAATATAATGTATATATTTATATACGTCGTCGTTAGAATATAAATATTTATATATAATTATAAATAGAATTGAAAATGGCGTGGTAGTTCGATAATTCGATTTCAAACTTCAATTGAATGTACCGGGTGCAAAACAATCCGGATTTTTGTGAAACCAAAAATAATAGGATCTATTTGAGAATATCTTTCCAACGAATCCGAAAAATCGAAATTTCATAGCGGGAATCAAAAGATATGTCCATTTGAAAATTCTGAATAGCCGCTATGGAATTCAGGTCCTTAAAAATGGGAATTTTGCAAACGACCTCAGATTTCGACGAAACCACTTTTGTTGGATCCGTGATGTCAAATTATTGCTAGGTTTCAAATTTCATAATTTTTCGAACCAATATGTGAGCGTGGCAAAGGAAAACGCGTTTGACCAGTTTTAGTTGATTTTGATCCACTGGAAAATGGCCATTTTTCCAACGGTCTCAGAATTCGACGAAACTAGTTTTGATTGGACCGTATCATCAATACGAAGCTAGAAAATATTTTTCGGGAATTTTTAGAGTTAGTATGTGACCCCAGTAAATTGAAATGCGCGTTCAAATTCAATATATAGAGTTATATGTTGGTTTTGACGGAAACTGATCGAAACGATCGAATCAGCTTACGATACATATCCCATTGTGTTCGGAATGGGAGTGAAACGCTATGGACGATAGGCGGTGGGCCTCGTCTAGAGGTCGTATGTAAAAGTCAACTTTTTGAAATTAAAATAATTAAAAATAAAATAGAAATAAAAAAAACCTCTCTCCCCTTATAAACCGCTGCCCCCCCTTTCCTTCATTTTCGTTCAGAACAGAAATAAAAAAAAAAGACGCAGCCGTAGCTGCGATCCACCACCGCCGAGCTCCCCCCAGGCGGCGCGCCACCGCAAACCCCCCTCCTCCTCAGCCTCGATCGAAACCCCCCCTCTCTGCTGCCTCGCGATCGAACCCCCCTCCCTTCATGTTGCTGACCGACGCCAAACCCCCCTACCCTCTGCCTCGACCGCGATACCCCCCCTATCCTGATGCCGACCGCGATACCCGCCCCCCTACCCTCTACCTCGGCCGCGATACCCCCCCTATCCTGATGCCGACCGCGATACCCCCCCTTTCTCCGACTGCTGCGCACCAGAGACCCCCCCCTCGACGATGACGCGCTCTCTTCAGAAAAAAACCGTAAGTCTTTTATTATTTATATTTATATTTTCAGTTATAATTTTTAATGATAAAGTGTTTGATTTCAAAAAGCAAAGTAGGATTTTTTATCATAAGTTAGAAATATTTTTATAAAATAGAAAAGATTAGATTTTTAAAATAGAAAAGATTATATTTTTAAAATAGAAAAGATTAGATTTTTAAAATAGAAAAGATTAGATTTTTGAAATGGAAAAGGCGAAATCTTTATATTAGAAAAGGCGAAATATTTGTATACAGTAGCAATGTAAAAATAGAATTTTTATCTATTTAATTGCGAAGTAAAATGTAACGACCCAGAAAATCTGAACCAATTTAAAATTTTTAAATTGGCTAAAATAATGGATTTTAAATATTTAAAATAAATATTTTAAATAATAGCAATGAAAACTGAGTTTGAATCGACAATTGAAAACGAATATAATTAATTCTAATTATAAACAAGGCTTGAAATGGCGCTGCAGTTTCAAAAATTCAATTCAAACTTTGTCGGACTGTACCGGGTGCAAAACAAAACGGATTTGAGTGAAACCAAAAATATTTAAATCTGTTAGTGAATACCTTTCTAACGAATCTGAAAAATCGAATTTTCATAGCGGAAAGCAAAAGTTATGGCCGAATGAATTTTCAGAAAGGTCGCTATGGAATTTATATAGCCCGTGAAATTGGCTATTTTGCATACTACCTCGGAATTCGACGAAACCACTTTTGTTGGATCCGGGATGAGAAGTTATCGCTAGGTTTCAAATTTCATAATTTTTGAAGCTAGTATGTGAGCGTGGCAAAGGAAAATGTGTTTTGGTCAATTACAGTTAAATTGGATCGACCAGAAATGGGCCTTTTTGCAAACGGTCTCAGAATTCGACGAAACTAGTTTTGTTGGGACCGTATCGTCAAAACATAACTAGATTTATTTTTCTGGAATTTTTCGAATCAGTTTGTGGCCCTGGCAAATTGAAATGTACGTTCAAATTAAATATTGAATGTTTTATATTTTAAATTGAAGGAAAACTGACTGAAACATTCGAATGGGCCTTCGAAACATATCCCATTGTGTTCGGAATGGGGGTAAAACGCAAGGGACGACAGTCGTTGGGTTTGGATTGGTGGTCGCGTCAGAAAACCCCTTATAAAATCTATCGACCAATCAGAATTTAAATAAAAAAATAAATAGAAAAATCCTTTTTCTCTCTCCCCGTAACAGCCGATCGATGGCGAAAACCCTCCTCGCCGTTCCCATCCAATTTCCAACCAAACCAGGCAAAATTAGCCCCTCCTCCAGTTGAAGATTTTGAAGAGCTCAAGAAGATCTTCAAATCCATATATAGTTTGTATTTTTTCGTGCATCATTCAAAGAGATATCGAGCTCGAAAGTTCCGACCTTCCAACCGCCGCCGCCGCTTCCTGCCAGCGTCGAACTGGCCATCTCCCCCCGGCGCCTGAGCGCCTCTCCTCCCTCTTCGACACGGCGTAGCCCGATCGAGCTATCGATTCACGGATTGCACGAAAACTTCAAACCTAGTTTTGAAGATTTCAGAAAGGTAACGGCTGTTTAAATTAAAAACTGATTTTAACAGTTTAAAACCGTTGCAAACATCGAAAAATCATATCTTTTTCGTTCGTTAACGAAAAAGATGAAACAGGAAACATCGTGACCGTGAGGACGTCTTCTACATTCTAGAAGAGACCGCATATTTTTCTGAGCCTTCTGCTATTTTTGGTGGAGTGGAACCCAATGTGAGATTTCTAATTTATAAACGATATGGAAAACGACGATGTATAAATTATATAGTCGATGTATGAGTTATATAAGCGTTGTACACCTCTTGTATAAGTGTTATATAAGTTGTATGTTCGATGTATAAGTTATATATGCGTTGTAAAAATTATATATGTGTTGAAATAGAAGTGAATTGCTATATATATATATATATATATATATATATATATATATATATATATATATATATACGCCCCTCGTCCACAAACCATGGACGATATTTATTGATTGTGATTGGTGTGAAAGTTGATTGATAGCGAATGGTTGTTTGGGATTGTTTGTGGTTGATATTGATTGATTGTGGTTGAAAAATACCCATTTGTGGTTGAGAAATATTTGGTTGAAACCACATAGGATTAGTTTGTGGAAATGAAATATATACATGCCGCCTGCGTGCGAACTAGATGCATGATCCCCATTGTCAAAAACCGCGAGGTTTTAAGGTAGAGCGCGGAGCCGTACTAGGGACGGTCCCGGTTTTAACTACCCTGCCGTTATGCTGCCGAAATTTTGAATAATATTCATGTGTTTGAATTATTTTCATTTGCTGAAACTATATTTATTCGTTGAATAGAAAACCTTCATGTGTTGAATCGATATTCATTCGTTGATTAGAAATTCATGTGTTGAATGGTATTCGTGTTTTAAATATAAAAATCACATTTTTATCTATATATAGAAACTATAGAAAACCTTCATGTGTTGAATCGATATTCATTCGTTGATTAGAAATTCATGTGTTGAATGGTATTCGTGTTTTAAATATAAAAATCACATTTTTATCTATATATAGAAACTATAGAAAACCTTCATGTGTTGAATCGATATTCATTCGTTGAATTGAAATTCATGTGTTGAATGGTATTCACATTTTGAAATAAATTGTTTTATAATAAAAATCACCTTTTTATCAGCTATATGAGCTATGTAAAATAACCTTGTTTTAAAATAAATTGTTTTACAATAAAAATCACATTTTTATTATATAAACGAATTGTTAAAAATAGTGAAGTGTTGAAATAGAAGACAGTTAGATAAAAATATCATTTTTTATCAAATGTATGAAAAGGAAGTAGCTTTGGAATCGAAGAATCGATATATATATATATATATATATATATATATATATATATAAATAGAATTAAAATATATCGAATAACGACGCTGCAGTTCGTATTTTGAAACCATGATTTCAAACGATTATACCGGGAGATCCGACCATCGGATTTTCCTGAAATCACAACTGTTGGGTTCGCCTTGGAAATATCTTTCCAACGGCACCAACTTTGTAAAAATCCAATGGTTGGATTGTCTGGAATGTTTAATTCAAATCTGAAGAAAAACAGCGCCAGAAACGATTATATATATATATAATTATAATTATATTTAATCGAATAACGACGCTGCAGTTCGTATTTTGAAATCAAAACTTCAAACGATTGTGCCGGGAGATCCGACCGTTGGATTTTCCCGAAACTGGAACCGTTGGATTCGTTTTGAAAAGACCTTTCTAATGATGTAAATTTTGTGAAGATCTAACGGTTAGATTTTCAGATATGTGTAAATCAAATTTGAAGAAAAACAGCGCCATGGCCGCGTTATGGCCCTAAGCGTCGTTTTGAATAAATTGGCTATTTTAAAATAAATAAAAATAGCGATAAATCGTTATAAAATATCATAAACGATATGGAATGGAAATAAACTGAATTTGCTCGATTTATGTGGTATTTGATGGTTAAATGTGTTTGGTGTGAAAATTACATTAAAGAACCAAATTGGTGTTGTCGAATGATTTAACCATTGAAATAAATTGATTTGAAATTCTAAATATACGTGAATTAATTGAAAAGGCCGAGTTAATTCTCATTTGAAATAATTGACCGACGATTGAAAGTCGAAGATGAAGACGGTGGTCGAAGACCGGAGATCTTCACCTCGTTTGGATGGTAACCGAGGTCCTGATTGGGAGGCATCCCGAAATATGGATAATGAGTGGTGATCGTCCCGACGTACGTGGTGATCGATGGGTTTGTGAGGTATTTAGTGCCTCCGGTTTCGTTCAGACCCAGAACGGACTTGTAAATGGACTATGTGTCTGACATTGGATTTTATTCCGTGTTGATTGATCTCTATTAAATATACATCTATTTGGCGGCGGAGAATTTATTCTTATGCTTAACGCCCTTCTCTGAAACGCACGAGCTCAGAGGTTGTATATCGGTGGACATCAGTCGCATGGCATGAATTGCCTGTGTGGCATGCTAAGATGCAAATGATCAGGGCTTCTGTTGAAAAGCAAAGTCTTGTGGTGATGATCAAAGCACCGCCTGTGTGGCGTAGCTTTGTGTATAACGTAAAATCGCGAGCCTCACACCCCGGTATGAACCAGAAACGGGAGAGGACATCAGGGAGGGCCTGCGTTTCTTTCTAGCTAGGGTGGTGTCAGTGACCTACCAGCCCTGACATATATATACTTTTCACCTGTGTGGTTGTTGCTGTTGCGTGGCGCCTCGGTTAGATCGGACGATCTGGGTCCGATGGAGCCATTCGTTGGCTCATTTACACCCCAAAGGGTGGGGAAACGCAGTGTTCAGGAATTTTAATCCACATCGGTGGACCAGCCCTGATGATCCTAGGGCCCACCTGAGTCTGGGTGCTGAGGGGCGGGCCAGAGCGTCTCGAAGTCGGTAAGGACTATCTTTTGCCTTGGTTCATGACAGAAATCCAATTTCCAAATACGTGACTGTGCGGTTTTGATTGTATACCTATATATGACGACATAGTGGTATGGGGCATTAATGCCGTCTATGATTGATAGTTATGATTTGAAATTGTTTTCAAAACATATAAACACTAGCAATAATATCAAATGCCTTTGCTTTATTCGTATCAAGCATATTTTGGCCGTTATAAGGTAAAAACTCTATCCTCCGGTTTGCGTTGCATTGTGTGATGGGAACTGAGTCTTATAATGGCTTCATTTTTATAAAAAGCATTGTGATGTTAAAAAGAATGATTTGTTTTAAAGCACTGGCAATCCAATGGAGTAAACCCGTTCCACGAAAGTGGCGTGGTCCTGTGATTAGCCATATTATAAATGTGTTGAGTAGATTTCTCATACCAGTCCAATGACTGACTCGTAGTTTGTTTCACTTTCAAACTCGGGTGCCCCTTTTTCTACACGGGTAGCCTTGTATTCAGGTTTAGTTGGTTCTTTCTGGATAGCTGGAGCTGAGGATGGATTCTATCATTTATCTCTTTTTATGCTGTTCAGCTCCTATTGTACATATTTTGTTTGTTTTCCGCAGTAGACATTTATGTATAGCTGAACTGTAATTGTACTAAGTAAGATCCTGTATACTGTGTAACTCTGATGATTACTTTTATCCAGTATATTCTATTGTTCATTATCTGGTGTATTTATTTAATTCTGTTCTGCCATTATCTGTTTCTATGTTATATTCCAAAGATTACCCTTGTCTCCGTCAGTGCGGGAAATGGGGTCGTCATATAAAAATTCGATTTTTATATATTGAATAGCGAAGTAAAAATTCGATTTTTATATATTGAATAGCGAAGTAAAAATTCGATTTTTATATATTGAATAGCGAAGTAAAAATTCGGTTTTTATATATTGAATAGCGAAGTAAAAATTCGATTTTTATTCATGTAGTGGCTACGGGCAACGAAAGTGACAAAAGGCGAGCACGGTGAAGATGTTCTATTAATGAAGTGTCGTGAAGTTGGGATAACTTTCGGTGAGAACTTCTCACTTTAAAATTTCTTTTTCTAGTTATATATATATATACTAGGATGCAGACGGTGTTTAGTAGCACCCGACACCCGTCATCCACAGACCATGGATGGCTTGTTTGTTTGATTGATATGTTGTGAAATCTGTTTGTGAAATTGATGTGAAATAGATAATGAAATATATTCATGTGTTGAAAGGAAATAAAATATTTATATAGTTAAAAATATTTTATCGTTAAAAATATAAATTTTAACGTGAATGTGAGTAAATAATAGTTATAAACAAATCGGCCGATTTGTTTATATACACTGATTTGACTGATATTGATTGGGTCGATAAATTTTACACATCGCCCAACTGCACAAATAAAAATCTGTGTTTGTTGTTTTGAAACCCCACACAGGTATTGGGATAAAATACGACATACACTAATTCCAATAATTAGTTGTATGTCGATCGATGGATCGACAGGCTGTTATAAGCGTTAGATATCTATTTTTGATGCTTATACAGTGTAGTGCACTTTGGATGATGGTTGATTATTTATCGTTGCTATTATATACATTTGTTGTATGGAATCCATATAATTAACTTTATATGGTAATTGATTGGGCCTCATTCCGATTTAGAAAATAAAGAATATTATAAAATAAAGGTTCATGTGTTGACAGTACTCATTCGTTGAGATTAGTCATGTGTTGAACGAAATATTTTAACAATAAAATTTACATCTTTATCATATATAAAATTAGAAATTAACTGGAAAATAGATGAGATGAGTGGTCTCCTGGATATTGATCTGATGTTGGTTTCGGCCTTCGGGGTTAACATTTAGGGAATCGTTCTCTTACTAGTTTACAGTTGGAGTCTGATTTGAAATCAAACGATAGATACCATAATTTTTATAAAATATATTAAATAACAAAAATAGTCACACGTGGACAGTACTCATTCGTTGAGATTAGTCGTGTGTCGACAAAGATATAGAGTCATGTATTGAAAGAAATATAGATTCATTTGTTGAATATAAAGCCATGTTGATTAGAGATGCGCTATTTAGACGCGAACGATAATTTTATCGATTGTATTTGATTTGAATTGAATAGAAAACGAATTCGAATTGAAATTGAGTTAAATAGAATTTGAATTGAATCGAATAAAAATAGAATTTGAATTGAATCGAATAAAAATAGAATTTGAATTGAATCGAATAAAAGTAGAATTTGAACTGGATTGAATAGAAAACGAATTTGAATTGAATTGAATAGAAAACCAATTTGAATTGAAATGAATAGAAAACGAATTTGAATTAAATTGAATATAAAACGAATTTGAATTGAATTGAATAGAAAACGAATTCAAATCGAAATGAATAGAAAACGAATTCGAATTGAAATGAATAGAAAACGAATTCGAATTGAAATAGAATAAAAATCGATTTGAAATGAATTCAAATTGAATTGAGAATTGAATTGAATTGAAATAGATTTAAAACGAATTTTATAAGGGACAAATTCAATTTTGATTTAAATTGGGAATGGAAGTTGAAATTGTTTTTGAAACGAATTTAAAACTATTTATAAAGTTCGTTTTAAATCGAAATCGACGAAATATATATTATATATTATATATATATATAATATAATGGCCTAAATAGAACGCGCCGCGCCGCGGCAGTTCGCGAATTTCGACCATTAACTTCGAACGGATATTACGGGAGATCCGACCGTCGGATTCTCCTAAAACCGGAACCGTTGGGTTCGTATCGTAAAGAGCTTTCTAACGAATATTAGAAATTTGAAATCTAACGGTTGGATTTGGAGTTACATCCAAATCAAATTTGGAAAAGGTCACTGTAAGTGCAATTCGATGGCCGTTGATGGAAATCGACTGTACGGACCTTGATAAAATTATTAAAAATAGTAATAATTTGTGTAAATTCATAAGAAATGATTTGGGAAAAATTGGGATGAAAAACTCCATATTTGAAAAGATAAAAATAGATTTTTATCGAAATAAACTAGTTTTGAACTAAAATTAAACCCATTTATTTTTAATAAATAAATTGGATTTGAAACAGGTTTTAAATAGAATTGATTTATGGGTTTATCGTGAACGGTGTTTTAAATAACATTTGTTCTTTAACCCGATAATAAATAGAATATGATTTGGGTTTATCGTGAACTGTGTTTTAAATGACATTAGTTCTTTAACCCAGTAAAAGGAGTTTTAATGAATCCGCAATTAGATTGAAATGTGAATTGATAATTTAAATTATCAAATTTAGAAAGTGAGCGAGAATGGAGTATCACCAGTTTTGCTCCAGGCGATAGTTAAATCTTTAATTAGATTTGAACGTGAAATGTTAATTAATTTTACCGATAACACCGTGGTATTAGATATGGAGTATTACCAGTTTTGCTTCATGGGATGAATAGGTTGGGAAATAAAATAAATAATTACTTCGGTGTGGTTCGCTAATCTCGACTAGTTTGGAAAACCATAATTTGGTTTAATACGACATCCAAAGGAAGATTAAAGGATAAATTTTAAAGAATTTATCTTGGATAAAATTAATGGGAACCTTTCCCTCGGAATATGAAATTTAGAAACTAGCTGTAGGTTAGCTAAGAAGAATGGTCTCCTGAATATTGATCTGATGTTGGTTTCGGCCTTCGGGGTTAATATTTGGGGAATTGCTCTCTTACTGATTTACGGTTAGTGACTAATGATTGGAATGAGGCGTATGTTGTGTTTGTGTAACATTTGTTTTTAATATACGCGGGTTGTTCAGAAAGACCGGGTTTATACTCATTCTGAATAACCGATTCGACGATATGTCGAAGATGAAGACGGTGGTCGAAGACCGGAAGTCTTCACATCGTTTGGATGATTACTGATGATCTTGATTGGGCTGTACACCCAAGATGAGGGAATCAGTTGGTGGTCGTCCAGACGTACTTGGAGATCGATGGATATGCGAGGAAAGTGCCTCCGGTTTCGTTCAGACCCAGAGCGAACTTGTAAATGGATTGTGTGTCTGACATTGGATTTTATTCTGTGTTGATTAATTTCTGTTAAATATATATCTGTTTGGTGGCGGAGAATTTATTCTCTTGCTTAACGCCCTTCTCTGAGACGTACGAGCTTAGAGGTTATATATCGATAGATATCAATCGCATGGCATGAATTGCCTGTGTGGCACGCTGAGTTGCATGAATCAAGGCTTCTGTTGAAAAGCAAAGTCTTGTGGTTGATGATCAAAGCACGGCCTACGTGGCAGCTTTGTGTATAACGTGAATTCGCGAGCCTCACACCTCGGTATGACTTAAAAACGGGATAAGGACTGCCGGGAGAGCACGACGTTTCTTTCTAGCTTTGGTGGTGTCAGTGACTTACCAGCCCTGACATTTATATACTTTTCACCTATGTGGTTGTTGGATGAGGCGCCTCGATTTTAGGTCTGTAAGGACCGGGAAACGTGTGTTCAGGCATACTAATCCTCTAACGTAAGTGACGACCTGCCCTGAAGCATCCAGGATTGCCCAGAGTGTGTAGTCCTGAGACATTTGCTAGAGTGTCTCGAAAGCGGAGAGGAGCTTGCCCCTTGCCTCGACTCATGATGGAAATCCAATTTCCAATACGTGTATCTCGGTTTTATTTGTAGAGCCTAGTATGGCGACATGATAGATGGTACCCATGCCGCCTATGATTGATATTTATGACTGAAATTGCTTTGACACTATACACTTATAATAGTATCAAATGATTTGTTTTAAACGTACCAAGCATGTTTGGCTATTATAAGGGAAAACCCTATCCTCCGGCTTGCGTTGCATTGTGTGATGGGACCTGGGTCTTATAATAGCTTCATTTTTTGAAAAAGCATTGCGTTGTTTATTGATATGCACTGGTATTCTTGGGAGGAAACTCGTTCCGTGTTATACGGCGTGGTCCCTTGAATTACTCTCTTTTAAAGTAAAGTTTTAAATAACTGTTTTAGTTCTCACACCAGTCACATGACTGACCTGGAGTTTATTGTTTTAACCTAAACTCTGGGTGCCCCTATTTTCGACACGGGCAGCTAGTAGTTTTGGTTTTGCAGAATTATATTCACAGGATCCTGATTTGCAGCTGGAACGATGCTCGGAAAGCTCTGTATCCGTTCATTACTTTCAGTTGTGTTTTATATTGTTTTTCCGCTGCTATGTAATTTATTGTAATCTCTGATATTTATTGAATGTAATTTATTCAATTATACTCTGTATATTCTTGTATCTGATGGAATTGTTGTAATAGCAATGAAATGTTCTTCCGTCTGCGTTCATTTGTGTGTTGTTCTCAAAGTATCCGCTCTTTCCTTCACGGGGAAGTAACGGGTTCTCACAACAAAGCAATGCTTTTTAGAAAAATGAAACCATTATAAGACCCAAGTCCCATCACACAATGCAACGCAAACCGGAGGATAGGGTTTTACCTTATATTGGTCAAGAGATGCTTGATACGAAAAAAACGGATTTGATATTATTATTAGTGTATATATGTTTCAAAAACAATTTCAATCATAATGTATCAATCCTAGGACACATAGATACCATAATACTATGCTTCCATACTAGTAATACAATCAAATCCGCATGAGGTCATATTGGAAATTGGGTTTCCATCATGAGTCAAGGCTAGGGAGGAGCTCCTTACCAATTTGAGACACTCTAGCTTATGTCTCAGGATCCCCTGCAGTGAACCCTTGGATAGCTGCAGGGCCGGTCCACACATACAGCTTCGTGGATTGGCAATTCCTGAACACACGTTTCCCGGTCTTATAGGACCTATCATCCGAGGCGCGCCACATTCCATCATCCACATAAGTAAATATCAGCCAGTTTTAAGCACCGACACCACTTCTAGCTAGAAAGAAACGTGCTGCTCTCCCTGCGTTCCCTTCTCCTGTTTTAGACTCAACCGGGTTGTGAGGCTCGCGAAGTAACGTTATAACCACAAGGCCTGCTTTTGAACAAAGCCTAGATCATCTTCATCTTAGCGTGCCACGTTGACAATTCACGCCATGCGATTGATAACTATTAATACACAACCTCTAAGGGTGTTGAGCAAGAGAATAAATTCTCCGCCACCAACGGTCGTATATTAATAGAAATCAATTTACATAGAACAAAACTCAACGTCAGACACACATCCATTTAAAAACTTATGCTCTGGGTCTGAGCGAAAGCCAAATCCGTACAAATCAGCACTACGTCCGGATAACTATCATCTTAGCCCCGTCTTGGGAGCAAATCAATCAAGGGCCTCAACACTAGTTACCCATTCGATGTGAAGATCGTCGGTCTTCAATCGCCGTATTCAATTCTTCGAACGTCGTATCATTATTTTGAATGAGAGTAAACTCGGACTTTCCAAATAACTCTCGCATATATAAATTTGAAAACCATTTATTATCGTCGTTAATAATTTATAACGATCTATCGCTATTTTTACTTTACATACACATCCTAAACATAACAATGTATATTTTCCTCTTCCATTTTTCAATTTACACCAAATGTATATTTGGTTTCATTATTTTTCTAATGAAAATCTATTCCTTAGAAATGTAAATTTCTAATCTTATTATTTACATTGAAAAATTTAAATTCCTAATCCTATACTATTTACATTGAGAAATGTAAACTTATACTTCAATATATTTTTATATTGAAAATGTAACTTTTATTTCATACTATTTACATTGGGAAATGTAAATTCCTAATCATTCCTTTATTTCCTTTGATTACATTGAAAAATGTAAATCCTTTTATTTACGTATAAAAAAATATGTATAATTTCTATTTCATCCTTACTTAGATTGAAAAATGTAAGTTTCTATATTTTTCTAATTACATATAACTTCCTATTTTTCTTTTATTTATATTGAAAAATGTAACTTCTTTTTACCGCCTCTAAAATGACGATAAAAATAAATAATTTTTATTCTATTCTTTTATCGCATCTAAAATGACGATAAAAATATACATTTCTTTTCTATTATTTTAATTCATATTAAAAATGTAAACTTTTTCTTTTTAATATAATATACATTAAAAATGTAAGTTATTTCTATAATCTAATTACATTAAGAATGTAAACTTCTTTCTACTTTAACTTGATTACATAAGATGTAATTTTTCTCCTTTATCTTAATTTACATGATAAATGTAAATTTTCCACTTTCAATCTAATTCACAAGTAAATTGCCTTAATTACATAAAAATGAAATTTTATGTTCTCTAACTTAATTACATAAAAAATGTAATTTTCTTCTAATTCTTATTTACATTAAGAAAATGAAAAACTTTTCTAATCCTTATCTTATTACATTAAAAATGTAACTTTCTTTTATTACAAACTTGGAGGTGAAAATATTTATTTCATTATTAACACATAACGGTTGAAAATAATTTCAATTTCTAATTTATCCATTTATATTTTAATATGGGCCAGACCTCTCACATTAGGCCTGCAACTTGTGGATGCTGGATAGGCCGGTTTGTTCCGGGCAGACTTATCCCACAAGTTGGACTCAACCTCATGTCTTGGCCCAATTTGTATTTGCGCACTTGGACCTCTCACATTAGGCCCAACATTTGTGGCTGCTGGATATGCCGGTCGGTTCCGGGCAGACTTCCACCACAAATGTGACCTAACCTCGTGTCCAAGTACAATTTTTATTAATCGTATATTTGTTCTACTAAAAATATTATTTCAATATGTTTCTCATTTCAAAATACCTTAATTTTGGAATATTCTATATTTCCAAAATAACTTGATTTCAAATACTATAACTTACCCTTTCAAATCTTAATTAATTACATAAAGATGTAATTTTCAATACATGGCAAAATCATATCTTAATTAATTACATAAAAATGTGATTTTCATTAACAATGCAATTTCCTACTTTTTAATTACATATAAAAATGCGATTTTATTTAATGTAAATTCTTACTTTTTCCAATTACATATAATGTAATTCTCTTTTCTTTGTCATCTTGATTACATAAAAATGTAATTCTCTTTCTGTGTTTCAACACTTTTATTTAACAGTGTATATTATTCTGAATAAAAGACAATTTTTATGTAACATGTCATTATTCTAGATAAAGGACATTTTTATTTACATGACAATTTTCCAACAAAATGACATATATATATTTGTCATAACAATATTTTAACCAAATGACATTTTAATTCTAATATTTCTAATTTGACCAAATGACATGTTTACAATTCTAGGACAAAATAAAAAGAGATTTTGTCTGCATACAAACTTCTGTATTTTTAATGACAAATAAAAAGAAGTATTTATTTGTCTACATGTTTTCAACCTTGTATATGACAAATAAAAAGAAGTGTTTATTTGCATAACCTGTTTTTCATAAATGACATTTTCTAACATGACATTTTTAATACAAACATAAATGACCTTTCCTAACATGGCATCTTATATTAACATGACAAATTTCCTCTAACATGACATTTGTATAAATGCACGACAATTTCCCTAATATGACATTAGTGTAAATAAATGACCATTTCCTCTAATATGGCATTATTATATTAACATGACATTTTTACCTAACACAACATTTTATAACAAACATGATATTTTTGTTCTAAAGCAACATTTTGTAACAAAATGTTATTTTCTTTCTAATGCAACTTTTTATACCAAATGTTATTATTTTCCAATGTCACATTTGTAAAAATGATATTTTTTACTAATGTTACACTTTATACCAGAAATGATGATATTTTTCTAATGTCATATTTCTATCTAAGATGTTATTTTTGTCTAACGCCACATTTTTATATTCATAATTTCTAATGAAAACATTACTAATGTAAACATATTTTCTAACGTAAACATATTTGCTAATGTAATCATTATTTTCTAATGTAAACATATTTTAACACAACGCTAAAATATGTTCATTTTTCAAATAATTTAACACAATGTTAAAATTTGATTCATTTTCAATAAAATGACATAACGACAAAATTATTTTTACATTCACTATATTGACATAACGCTAAAATATGATTCATTTTCAACTAAATTTACATAATGCTAAAATTATGTTCATTTCAACTAAATTTACATAATGCTAAAATTATGTTCATTTCAACTAAATTTACATAATGCTAAAATTATGTTCATTTCAACTAAATTTAAATAATGCTAAAATTATGTTCATTTCAACTAAATTTACATAACGACAAAAATGTTTTTATTTTTATAAAATGACACAACGCCAAAATTTATATGTTAACCTTTTTCTATGTTTTCTAATATCGTATAAAGGAGTACTTCATATGTCAACATTTTTTTCCTATGTAAACTAATGTCAAATAAAGGAGTATCTTATATGTTTACGTTTTTGTTTCATCTATTTTATTTCAATCAAAAGTGACATTTTGTTTTATCTAAACTATTTTAACAAAAGGGGTATTTTGTTAATTTATTATATTTTGGTAAAATGATAATCCTAATTCAAATTTGTCCATATTCATTTAACACAAATGTTGATTCTTGAAATAACAATTCCAACCAACACAACATAGTGATTTGGTTTAACACCAATTTTGAATTTACAACCCAATAACATGACATTGTGATTTGGTTTATCACACTTTTCAATTTACAAATCTAATAACATAACATAGACTAACAAACACAACATTGCTTTCAGATTTGAAATGGATCTATAAAAAACTACATCCATCACAGACACAGATCTAAGCTATCACATAGATTCATGAACACAGATTTATAAATTAAGAAAAATAATTAAATTAAATAATATTAAATTAAATTTAGAATTTAGAATTTCTCACATAAGGCTTTCCATTCTGCCCAAAAATTGAGACGAGCTCCAAGATTGTTCCAGTCCATCCCATAACTTAGATCACATCCTCACGGTTCTAACGAATTTGATTTCGCTGAGTTTTGACATCGTATAACAAAGTTACAATTTTTATACGTTAGTACACATAAAAAAAACTGTTAACTCAAATAATTACAAAATTAATCGACCTTAGCAATAGGCTAATCATGTTTACACCGCTTGTTTTTGGTTCCTCATTCCGTCTTCTTCATCAGCCAATCAAATCCGTCTCATTTTGAAGAGCTTGAGGAGTACTTCAATTTGTGTTTTGGAATCAAGGCTAACTCGAAAGGAATTGAGAATTATTGAGGGGTGAAAAGGGGAGGATATCGGCCATTGATAAAAGAGGATGGTGGCTGTCATATGAGAATCATGGTTTTGGTTTAATTTTAGGGTATTTATAAATTTATCTAATCCTCTTTTTTTTTAATAAAATTAATTACTACATATGTTTATTTAGAGATGAAACTTCCCACCTCCTTTCATTTAATGTAATCAATTAATGAGGGGGGGGGAGGGGGGAGGGAGAGAAAAACGTTTCATTTTCTTTCTTTAAATTATTTAATAAATGAGGGTAGTTAGAGAAGGAAAACTTTCATTTCCTTTCTTTAAATTATTTAATTAATAAGGAGAATATTATTTGCATCAGTAGATGGTCAATTACATAAAATAAAGTGAGACATAGATAAAAATTAACATATATGATTAATTTGATTTCTCATTAGGATGCAACATTTCAATGAAATCAGCAAGCATCATGATACAAGTATATACATAGCAAATGTTAAATCAAGTGTTTAATTTTTCTCCTGTTTTAACATTTAAAGAAAAGAAACTATTTTGTATTATCAAGATTTGAAATAAATAATAAGTTTTTTTCTTTTACAAATAAATCCGTTATATCTTATATTTGAAATAAAATATTTTTATTTTCACTAATTTACAGAAAAGCCCCAAATTTGCTAATTAATAATTAGTATGATTTTATAACAATCAATCTATATTACAATTTTAATTTATGTACGTTACAGCGAAAATTAATATACGTTAATTAGTAATTAATGTATGTTACAAACATAAGAAAGAAATTTAATACATTTATAACAATATAATGTCTAACTAGTGGTATATATATTTGGAGTTTAGAATCATTCAAACATGTGTAAATAGTAAATTTATAATGGAAGCAATGGAAGGAGAATGATACAATTTATAAATGAACATTGCAAACGGAGAAGAATTAATAGAGATAATAGTTAAATTGAGTAAGCAATCAATTAAGAAAAATTAATTATGAAATGAATGACATTAATTAATAAATTGAGTGGTTTAAGATACATACGTTTTGAAATTGGAATTATGTAATGTGTGAATATAAAAAGGAAACATAATAATGGATAAATAGGGATGGACCATTTATTTATATATATATATATATATAATGTTCCAATCCCTTAATCACATTAAAGACCCATTAAACCACTTTCTCCTATTCATGCCCAATTCATTTCAGTTCACAAAAGTTGTAATTCTATGTGTCATTTACTATTCAACAAAATGGATATTTTGTGCGTCATTCTAATTCTAACAAAAATGAATATTTTGTTTTGCAACAAAAATAATACTTTTTTTCTTTTAAACATTTTAATGTAAATAAAAATGATACATTTCATTCTCTTTATTGTAAACAAAAATTACAATGCAAACTTTTTAATGTAAACGAAATGATACATTATATTTCAATTGTGTAAATTAATGCGACACAACAATGGTTTTATTTTACCTATATGACAAAAATGCAAACTTGTTTATACGACAAAAATGCAAACTTTTATTACCTTGAAAATGAAATCTTTTCATTTCAACAAAATGACAATGTAACTTTTTAATTTAAGCCCCTTTTTTTATTTTGTAAAATATCAACTCTAAAATTGTATTTTTACTGCAAAACTTTTTATCCAAATTATATATATATATTCTTCTATTGTTTAATAATTATTTAAAATTAGAAATTTTAAATCTGGACTCATTTTCAACAAAATTTCTAAAAAAATAAAAAATTTAATTGTTATTATTTAAAATAAATTATTTTAAATAACCAAAACTCATTAAAATAACTTAAAATAAAATTTTAAATTGGCCCCAAAATTCAGGGTTGTTACAGTCTCTCCCACTTAAAAACTTTTCGTCCTCGAAAAGGAACAAAGTTAAAAATTGTTTTAATTATCCTACTCAATTTTTCATTCTTTAATTGGTTTCTATAATTTTATTAGTTGAACTAATAATTTCACTACACAACCATCAATCAATTAGTTGATTAACTTTAAAAATATATATAACTTTTATATGTTCAAAAATCATATTTTCTAAAATAGATTATAATTACAAATACGTATATTATAAGCTTGTTACTCTCAACTCATTCTAGGGCATTACTAACCCCATCTCTAATGAGTTTTCTCATTCTAGGATACTGCTGATCCTATCTCTAATGAGTATTCTTATTGGATATTATTAGTCCAATCTCTGATTAGTCTTTTGTTTAGTTCTAACGAGTTGTACCCCAAAGATTTGAGCTAACCAAAGCTCTGATACCAACTGTAACGACATGCATTTCGCCCGACCTTAATCGATCGCAAAATCGACCAAGACCGTTCAAAATCCGCATACGTTAACTTTGGGAATACAATACATTAGAACAAAAACAGCAGACTTTTATTACATCATGATAATATAACATCATAGTACAAAATATATCAGAGTACATCGAAATTAAAATACAGCGGAAGAAAATTTACAATATTTTAATACATTGCAGCGGAAATAAATTAACCAAGGCAGCGGAAGAGAACTATGCTCTGGACACAGCTTTAAGCTTCAATCTAGAATCCTGCTCGAGATGAAGACCTGTAGACAAACTACTCGACTGCCCGTGTGGAAAAGAGGGCACCCGAGTTTGCAAAGGTGGAAACAAACAACGGGTCAGTCATGGGACTGGTGTGAGAATTCTTAACTAATTTAACTAATAGTAACAAGGCAAATCCAAGGACCACGCCGCTAACGCGGAACGGGTTTTATTCCAATGGATTACCATGCATAACAATAAAGTAAATCGTAAAACAACGCAATGCTTTTTAGAAAAATGAAACCATTATAAGACCCAAGTCCCATCACACAATGCAACGCAAACCGGAGGATAGGATTTTACCTTATAATGGTCAAGAGATGCTTGATACGAAAAAAACGGATTTGATATTATTATTAGTGAATATATGTTACAAAAACAATTTCAATCATAATGTATCAATCCTAGGACACATAGATACCATAATACTATGCTTCCATACTAGTAATACAATCAAACCCGCATGAGGTCGTATTGGAAATTGGGTTTCCATCATGAGTCAAGGCTAGGGAGGAGCTCCTTACCGATTCGAGACACTCTAGCTTATGTCTCAGAATCCCCTGCTGTGAACCCTTGGATAGCTGCAGGGCCGGTCCACACATACAGCTTCGTGGATTGGCAATTCCTGAACACACGTTTCCCGGTCCTATAGGACCTATCATCCGAGGCGCGCCACATTCCATCATCCACATAAGTAAATATCAGCCAGTTTTAAGCACCGACACCACTTCTAGCTAGAAAGAAACGTGCTGCTCTCCCTGCGCTCCCTTCTCCCGTTTTAGACTCAACCGGGTTGTGAGGCTCGCGAAGTAACATTATAACCACAAGGCCTTCTTTTCAACAAAGCCTTAATCATCTTCATCTTAGCGTGCCACGTTGACAATTCACGCCATGCGATTGATAACTATTAATACACAACCTCTAAGGGTGTTGAGTAAGAGAATAAATTCTCCGCCACCAACGGTCATATATTAATAGAAATCAATTTACATAGAACAAAACTCAACGTCATACACACATCCATTTAAAAACTTATGCTTTGGGTCTGAGCGAAAGCCAAATCCGTACAAATCAGCACTACGTCCGGATAACTATCATCTTAGCCCCGTCTTGGGAGCAAATCAATCAAGGGCCTCAACACTAGTTACCCATTCGATGTGAAGATCGTTGGTCTTCAACCGTCGTCTTCAATTCTTCGAACGTCGTATCATTATTTGGAATGAGAGTAAACTCGGACTTGCCAAATAACTCTCGCATATCTAAATTTGAAAACCATTTCCTATCGTCGTTAATAATTTATAACGATCTATCGCTATTTTTACTTTACATACACATCCTAAACATAACAATGTATATTTTCCTCTTCCATTTTTCAATTTACACCAAATGTGTATTTGGTTTCATTATTTTTCTAATGAAAATCTATTCCTTAGAAATGTAAATTTCTAATCTTATTATTTACATTGAAAAATTTAAATTCATAATCCTATACTATTTACATTGAGAAATGTAAACTTATACTTCAATATATTATTATATTGAAAATGTAACTTTTATTTCATATTTTATTTACATTGGGAAATGTAAATTCCTAATCATTCCTTTATTTCCTTTGATTACATTGAAAAATGTAAATCCTTTTATTTACATACAAAAATATATATATATATAATTTCTATTTCATCCTTACTTACATTGAAAAATGTAAGTTTCTATATTTTTCTAATTACATATAACTTCCTATTTTTCTTTTATTTATATTGAAAAATGTAACTTCTTTTTACCGCCTCTAAAATGACGATAAACATATATAATTTTTATTCTATTCTTTTATCGCATCTAAAGTGACGATAAAAATATACATTTCTTTTCTATTATTTTAATTCATATTAAAAATGTAAACTTTTTCTTTTTAATATAATCTACATTAAAAATGTAAGTTATTTCTATAATCTAATTACATTAAGAATGTAAACTTCTTTCTACTTTAACTTGATTACATAAGATGTAATTTTTCTCCTTTATCTTAATTTACATGATAAATGTAAATTTTCCACTTTCAATCTAATTCATATGTAAATTGCCTTAATTACACAAAAGTGAAATTTTATGTTCTCTAACTTAATTACATAAAAAATGTAATTTTCTTCTGATTCTTATTTACATTAAGAAAATGTAAAACTTTTCTAATCCTTATCTTATTACATTAAAAATGTAACTTTCTTTTATTACAAACTTGGAGGTGAAAATATTTATTTCATTATTAACACATAACGGTTGGAAATAACGTCAATTTCTAATTTATCCATTTATATTTTAATATGGGCCAGACCTCTCACATTAGGCCTGCAACTTGTGGATGCTAGATAGGCCGGTTGGTTCCGGGCAGACTTATCCCACAAGTTGGGCTCAACCTCGTATCTTGGCCCAATTTGTATTTGCGCACTTGGACCTCTCACATTAGGCCAAACATTTGTGGCTGCTGGATATGCCGGTCGGTTCCGGGCAGACTTCCACACTAATGTGACCTAACCTCGTGTCCAAGTACAATTTTAATTAATCGTATAATTGAGACGACCCGAACTTCCCCGTGAAGGAAAGCACGGATAGAATTGAGTACACGACGAATCAGAACACAGACAGAGGAACATTTCATTGTTTATTACAACAATTCCATCAGAATACAAGAATACACAGAGTATGAATAAATAAAATACATTCGACAAATATCAGAGATTTAAATTACATTTAAATACATCGCAGCGGAAAATAATACAAAAGCACAACTAGAAGTAATGCACGGATACAGAGCTTTCCGAGCATCGTTCCAGCTGTAAATCAGGATTTTGTGAATATAAATCTACAAAACCAAAACTACTAGCTGCCCATGTCGAAAATAGGGGCACCCAGAGTTTAGGTTAAAAAAAATAAACTCCAGGTCAGTCATGTGACTGGTGTGAGAACTAAAACAGTTATTTAAAACTTTACTTTAAAAGAGAGTAATTCAAGGGACCACTACGTATAACACGGAACGGGTTTCCTCCCAAAAATACTTGTGCAAATAACAAAACAATGCAATTCTTTTTGGAAAAATGAAGCTATTATAAGACCCAGGTCCCATCACACAATGCAACGCAAGCCGGAGGATAGGGGTTTCCCTTATAATAGCCAGACATGCTTGGTACGTTTAAAACAAATCATTTGATAATATTATAGGTGTATAGTGTCAAAACATTTTCAATCATAAATATCAATCATAGACGGTATGGGTACCATATATCATGTCGCCATACTAAGCTCTACAAATAAAACCGCAATATCACGTATTGGAAATTGGATTTTCGTCATGAGTCGAGGCAAGGGGCAAGCTCCTCTCCATTCGAGACACTCTAGCAAATGTCTCAGGACCCCACTTTGATCCTTGGAATCGGTTAGGCCGGTCCTCTCTTACTTTTGAGGATTAGTTATTCCTGAACACACGTTTCCCGGTCCTAACAGACCTATATCCGAGGCGCCTCCCATTCCAACATCCACATAAGTAAAAAGTATATAAATGTCAGGGCTGGTAGGTCACTGACATCACCCATAGCTAGAAAGAAACGTCGTGTTCTCCCGACAGTCCGTATCCCGTTTTTGACTCATCCCGAGGTGTGAGGCTCGCGAATTCACGCTATACACAAAGCTACGCCACACAGGCCGTGCTTTGATCATCAACCACAAGACTTTGCTTTTCAACAGAAGCCTTGATCATTTGCCACTTAGGCGTGCCACACAGGTAATTCACTCCATGCGACTGATGTCCATCGATATACAACCTCTGAGCTCGTACGTCTCAGAGAAGGGCGTTAAGCAAGAGAATAAATTCTCCGCCGCCAAGCAGATGTATATTTAATAGAGATAAATCAACACAGAATAAAATCCAATGTCAGACACACAGTCCATTTACAAGTTCGTTCTGGGTCTGAACAAAACCGGAGGCACTTTCCTCGCATATCCATCGATCTCTAAGTACGTCTGGACGATCACCAACTGATTCGCTCATCTTGGGTGTACAACCCAATCAAGATCATCAGTAATCACCCAAACGATGTGAAGACTTCCGGTCTTCAACCACCATCTTCATCTTCGACTTATCGTCGAATCGGTTATTCAGAATGGGTATAAACCCGGCCTTTCTGAATCACCCGCGTATATAATAAACACGTGTTACACAAACACAACATACGCCTCATTCCAATTCATAATATTCTTTTATTCAAAATTTCACATTTTTAGGGAAAGGTTCCCATTAATTTTATCAAAGATAAATTCTTCTAAATTTATTCTTTAATCTTCCTTTGGATATCATTTCAAACCGTATTATGGTTTTCCAAACTAGTCGGGATTAGCGAACCACACCGAAGTAATTATTTATTTTGTTTCCCAATCCCAACCTATTCATCCCCTGGAGCAAAACTAGTAATACTCCATATCTAACACCACAGTGTTATCGGTAAAATTAATTACCATTTCACGTTCAAATCTAATTAAAGATTTAACTATCGCTTTGGAGAAAAACTGGTGATACTCCATTCTCGATCACCTTTCAGATTTGATAGTTTAAATTATCAATTCACTTTTCAATCTATTTAAAGATTCATTAAAACTCCACTTAGTTTTAATCTTTTCAAAAATCAATATCCTGCCTTTAACCGGGTTAAAGAATCAATGTCATCTAAAACACGGTTCACGATAAACCCAAAATCACATTCAAATTCAATTCCAATTAAACATTATTTAATTGGTACACTTCATTAAATCTAAATAGAAAGATTTAATCTTTTTCTCCATTGGGCTTAAGAACAGTGTTAATGAAGACACCATTCTCGACAAACCCAAATCACATTTGATATTAAATACAAGGCTCTGAATAGAAAATATATCGGCTTATATTCAATATCAAATTCTACGACCAACAAATATCGTATTGGAAATAACGATATAAATATATCTTTCAAATTTCCATAACAATATTTGTATAATCACGAAATTCAACATCGAAATATTCCAAAGCCAATTTCGATTCAAATCCATTTCCACTTTATATATATTGGAAATCCTGGTTATTTTCAAAACCAATTCAAATTCAATTTATTTATTTCAAAAATAAATTGATTTTAATTCTAGTTCAAAACTAGTTCATTTCGATAAAAATATATTTTTATCTTTTCAAATGTGGAATTTTTCATCCCAGTTCTTTCCTATTCACATATTATGATTTTACACAAATTATTAATATTTTTAATAATTTTATCAAGGCCCGTACAGTCGATTTCCATCAACGGCCATCGAACTGCACTTACAGCGACCTTTTCCAAATTTGATTTGGACATAATTCCAAATTTCTAATATTCATTGGAAAGCTATTTTCGATATTAACCCAACGGTTCCGGTTTCAGGAGAATCCGACGGTCGGATCTCCCGCAACGTCAATTTGAAGTCAATGGTCGAAATTCACGAACTGCCGCGGCGCGACGCGTTCTATTCAGACCATTATATATATAATATATATATATATATTATATTTCATCGATTTCTTTTTAAAACGTATTTTATAAATCATTTTAAATTCGTTTTCAAAACCATTTCAACTCTATATTCAATTTCAAATCAAAATTGAATATTTCATATCATTACTATATAAATGATAATATTTTCAAAACGTTATATTTTGAAATCACTCTCTTTTCTATATTCATTATAAAAACGACTATAATTGATATAAATATCGTTCACGTCAAAATAAAGAAACTCTAATCAACACGGCTTTATATATTTCAATAAATTCGTTATTCTATTCAACAAATGAATATTTATTCTATTCAACACATGAATCTATATTTCTATTCAACACATGACTAATCTCAACACATGAGTACTATCAACACCTGACTATTTTTTTATGTGATATATTTTATAAAATTATGGTATCTATCATTTGATTTTTAATCAGATTCCAATCGTAAAGTAGTTTCTAATCGTAAATATGATAAAGATGTAAATTTTATTGTTAAAATATTTTACTCAACACATGAATATTCTCAACACATGAACATCGTCAACACATGACTATTTATATATTCTAATATTCTTTATTTTTCCAATTGGAATGAGGCCCAATCTATTACCATATAACGTTAATTATATGGATTCCATACAACACATGTATATAATAGCAACGATAAACAATCAACCATCATCCAAAGTGCACCACACAACTGCATAAGCATTAAATATAAATAATTAACGCTTACACAGTCTGTCGACCAATCGATCGACATACTATTAAATAATTGGGATTAGTGTACACCAAATATCATCCCAACACCCGTGTGGGGTTTCAAATCAACAAACACGGATTTTTATTGGTGCAGTTGGGCGATGTGTAAAATTTATCGTCCCAATCAATATCCTTCAAGTAGGTGTACATAAACAAACCGTCCGGTTTGTAAATGAATATTTATTTATTCACATTCACGTTAAAAATTATATTTTTAACGATAAAATATTTTTAACTATATAAATATTTTATTTCATTTCCCATCACACAATCAATTCAATCAAATTTATCAACCAAAAAATAAATCAATCACCAAACAATTAACTAAACAAACAAGCCGTCCATGGTCTGTGGACGACGGGTGTCGGGTGTTGCTAAACACCGTCTGCATCCTAGTATAAATTTTTAACTAGAAAAGGAAATTTAAAGTGAGAAGTTCTCACCGACTAGCTAAACCAAACGCCACGACTCTTCTTATGTAGAAATCTTCGTCGTGCTCGCCTTTTGTCACTTTCGTTGCCCATAGCCACTACATATATAAGATCGCATTTTTATATTGTTGCTATGTATATAAAAATTCTATTTTTACACCGCTACTATATAGATAAAAATTCTATTTTTACACCGCTACTATATAGATAAAAATTCTATTTTTACAACGATGTTCATATAATAAAGATTATATTTTTATCACGCTATTCTTCATATAAAGATTTCGCCTTTTCAAATATAAAGATCAAATATTTACTATCTATATAATATAAAAATCGTATTTTTACTTCACTAAAAATCATATTTTTGTTTCGCTACATATATAAAAATCGAATTTTTATTTTCACCTCATATATATAAAAATCAAATTTTTATCTTCACTTTGTTATAAAAATTATAATTTTATATTGCTCTTCTCCTAATAAAGATTATATTTTTGTTACTCTACATGAATAAAAAATCATATTTTTACTATCCTACCTATATAAAAATCATATTTTTAATATGCCACAAGTATAAAAATTATATTTTTAACCTTTCTATATTATAGAAATTATATTTTTATCCTTTCTATAATATAAAAATCGCCTTTTCATGTATAAAAATCTCGTCTTCTAAACCATAAAAATCAATTATTTTCTACATTAAAAATCAACTCTTTTCTTCATTAAAAATCAATTCTTTTCTATGCTATAATATATGTAAAAACTGATTTAAAAGAATATGGATTTTTAACATATAAAACTGTTTAAAATTGAAAGTAAAAACTTACATTGCTTTCTAGAGAAGGAGGGGGGTGTTCGAACGGTAAGGGAAGAAGAGGGGGAGAGAGGTTTGCGCTGTGCCGGTTCGAAGAGGGCTCGTCGGCGAGGGTTGGGGCGAGGGGATCGAGCTAGGGCGCGCGGCGGGAGGCAGTGGGCGTAGGTGGTGGTTGGCCTTCAGGGGCGTAGCGGGAGGCTGAAGCGGTGGCTTCAGGGAGGGTTTTCGGGTCTGGGTCGAGATGGAGGAGGGAGGGTGGAGGGCGGCGGCGACTCGATCGGAGGAGCGACAGCTCCTCCTTCTTCTTCCTTTTTATTTTTTATTTTTGATTAAAAAATGAAGCGGGGGGGGGGGGGGGGGTGAATGATTAAAGGAGGAAGGGGAGATAGGTTTATATAATTATTTATTAATTTATTTTTAATTTTGAATCCAAAAAGTAACTTTAATTTTCGAACTCGAAATCAAACCCACCGACTGCCGTCCCTAGCGTTTTATCCCCATTCCAAACACAATGGGATATGTATCGTAGGCCGATTCGATCGTTTCGATCAGTTTTTTGTCAAAATCAATATATAACTCTATATATTGAATTTGAACGTGCATTTCAATTTACCGGGGTCACATACTAACACTAAAAATTCCCGAAAAATATTTTGTAGCTTCGTATTGACGATACAGTCCTAACAAAACTAATTTCATCAAATTCCGAGACTGTTTGAAAAATGGCCATTTTCCAGTCGATTAAAATCAACTGAAACTAGTCAAACGTGTTTTCCTTTGCCACCCTCACATATTGATTCGAAAAATTATGAAAATTGGAATCTAGCAATAACTTGACATCGCGGATCCAACAAAAGTAGTTTCGTCGAAAACCGAGGTTGTTTGCAAAATTCCCATTTTTAAGGGCCAGAATTCCATAGCGACTATTCTGAAATTTCAACTGGACATAACTTTTGATCCCCGCTATGAAATTTCAGTTTTTCGGATTCGTTGAAAAGATATTCTCAATTAGATTCAAAGATTTTTGGGTTCACTAAAATCCGGTTTATTTTGCACCCGATACATTCATTTGAATTTTGAAATCGAATTATCGAACTACCGCGCCATTTTCTATTCCTTTTATAATTTAAAATAAATATTTATATTCTAACAACGATCTATATAAATATATATACGTTCGAATTCTATTCAAAATAAATTTCTCCTCGATATTATTTAAAATAATTCATTTTAAATATTCAAAATTCGTTAAAGCAGCCAAAATAAAAGATTTAAATTGGTTCGCATTTTCCGGGTTGTTACATTCTCCCCCACTTAAAACTTTTTGTCCCCGAAAAGAAACGAAGCCGAAAGTTGTTTAACTAATCAACTCAACTTCCATAATTTTCGTTATGGCTTAAGTTCTTCAACTTTTCAGTTTCTAAGAACTTTTCAAATTTCTCAAAAATTTGGCTAACACCCTAAATTTTCGAAAAATTTCGCCATAACCTTCCCTGCACGGGGGACTTCGGGATATTTCATATAGCCTCCCATGGCCTTCTTCAATCTAAAAGAAAAAGAAAAAGCCAATTGGCTCATAAAATCATCATCACCCAAAAAAATAGTAAATTATGGTAAACATGTACCTATTTGTCGGGCAAACAATTTTATTCTTCTGCTCTAGCCTCCTTGCTATGACCTGTTCAATGTAAGTACATGTATATGCATACATATGCGACTAATTTTCAATACAATTCAACATTCGGTTCAATAGGCTAAATGGTTCAAAATGTCAAACAAATAAACAAACAAACAACACAACCATAAATCAATGAGTGAATTAGAATTTCAAATTCATAATTTTGATATATATACAGAAAATCATGTTTTTGATGCCAAATCATAACAATGTATTCTAGCTATATTTTGGTTCTCACACCAGTCTAATGAAAATATATAGATATCACACCTTCGAAACACAAATATAAATATTGGTGATGGAGCTCCATCATCAGAATCATCTCCGAGCGACTAGAGTGTGAATCTATATCTATCCAGTATATTAAAACTTCGAATATACGTTCATGACGCATATATGCAAAAACTTTATATACTAGATTGTCCAAAATCAATATAAATAAAATATTCAAATACGTATAAAACGATTTAAATTTCAAAACATATTTGTTTTCATTTGAAAAATATACTCTTTACACTCGTTCTAGGATACTACTGATCCCATCTCTAACGAGTCATTCTAATTGGATATTACTAATCCAATATCTGATGAATTCTTTCGTTCGGTTCTAATGGGTCTTGTTCTCGAGCTCTGTAAACCAAAGCTCTGAAACCAAAATGAGACGACCCAAACTTTCCCGTGAAGGAAAGCACGGATAGAATTGAGTACAAGACGAATCAGAACACAGACAGAAGAACATTTCATTGTTTATTACAACAATTCCATCAGAATACAGAGTATGAATAAATAAAATACATTCGACAAATATCAGAGATTTAAATTACATTTAAATACATTGCAGCGGAAAATAATACAAAAGCACAACTAGAAGTAATGCACGGATACAGAGCTTTCCGAGCATCGTTCCAGCTGTAAATCAGGATCCTGTGAATATAAATCTGCAAAATCAAAACTACTAGCTGCCCGTGTCGAAAATAGGGGCACCTAGAGTTTAGGTTAAAACAACAAACTCCAGGTCAGTCATGTGACTGGTGTGAGAACTAAAATAGTTATTTAAAACTTTAAAAGAGAGTAATTCAAGGGACCACGCCGTATAACACGGAATGGGTTTCCTCCCAAGAATACTTGTGCAAATAACAAAACAACGCAATGCTTTTTGGAAAAATGAAGCTATTATAAGACCCAGGTCCCATCACACAATGCAACGCAAGCCGGAGGATAGGGTTTTCCCTTATAATAGCCAAACATGCTTGGTACGTTTAAAACAAATCATTTGATACTATTATAGGTGTATAGTGTCAAAACAGTTTCAATCATAGACGGCATGGGTACCATATATCATGTCGCCATACTAGGATCTATAAATAAAACCGCAATATCACGTATTGGAAATTGGATTTCCGTCATGAGTCGAGGCAAGGGGCAAGCTCCTCTCCGTTCGAGACACTCTAGCAAATGCCTTAGGACCCCACTTTGATCCTTGGAATCGGTTGGGCCGGTCCTCTCTTACTTTTGAGGATTAGCTTTTCCTGAACACACGTTTCCCAGTCCTAACAGACCTATATTCGAGGCGCCTCACATTCCAACATCCACACAGGTAAAAAGTATATAAATGTCAGGGCTGGTAGGTCACTGACATCACCCATAGCTAGAAAGAAACGTCGTGTTCTCCCAACGGTCCGTATCCCGTTTTTGACTCATCCAGAGGTATGAGGCTCACGAATTCACGCTATACACAAAGCTACGCCACACAGGCCGTGCTTTGATCATCAACCACAAGACTTTGCTTTTCAACAGAAGCCTTGATCATTTGCCACTTAGGCATGCCACACAGGCAATTCACTCCATGCGACTAATGTCCATCGATATACAACCTCTGAGCTCGTACGTCTCAGAGAAGGGCGTTAAGCAAGAGAATAAATTCTCCACCGCCAAGCAGATGTATATTTAATAGAGATCAATCAACACAGAATAAAATCCAATGTCAGACACACAGTCCATTTACAAGTTCTTTCTGGGTCTGAACGAAACCGGAGGCACTTTCCTCGCATATCCATTGATCTCCAAGTACGTCTGGACGATCACCAACTGATTCCCTCATCTTGGGTGTACAGCCCAATCAAGATCATCAGTAATCACCCAAACGATGTGAAGACTTCCGGTCTTCAACCACCATCTTCATCTTTGACTTAACGTCGAATCGGTTATTCAGAATGGGTATAAACCTGGCCTTTCTGAATCACCCGCGTATATAATAAACGCATGTTACACAAACACAACATACGCCTCATTCCAATTCAGAATATTCTTTTATTCAAAATTTCACATTCTTAGGGAAAGGTTCCCATTAATTTTATCAAAGATAAATTCTTCTAAATTTATTCTTTAATCTTCCTTTGGATATCATTTCAAACTGTATTATGGTTTTCCAAACTAGTCGGGATTAGCGAACCACACCGAAGTAATTATTTATTTTATTTCCCAATCCCAACATATTCATCCCTTGGAGCAAAACTGGTAATACTCCATATCTAACACCACGGTGTTATCAGTAAAATTAATTACCATTTCACGTTCAAATCTAATTAAAGATTTAACTATCGCTTTGGAGCAAAACTGGTGATACTCCATTCTCGATCACCTTTCAGATTTGATAGTTTAAATTATCAATTCACTTTTCAATCTATTTAAAGATTCATTAAAACTCCACTTAGTTTTAATCATTTCAAAAATCAATATCCTGCCTTTAACCGGGTTAAAGAACCAATGTCATCTAAAACACGGTTCACGATAAACCCAAAATCACATTCAAATTCTATTCCAACTAAACATTATTTAATTGGTACACTTCATTAAATCTAAATAGAAAGATTTAATCTTTTTCTCCATTGGGCTTAAGAACAGTGTTAATGAAGACACCATTCACGACAAACCCAAATCACATTTGATATTAAATACAAGGCTCTGAATAGAAAATATATCGGCTTATATTCAATATCAAATTCTACGACCAACAAATATCGTATTGGAAATAACGATATAAATATATCTTTCAAATTTCCATAACAATATCTGTATAATCACGAAATTCAACATCGAAATATTCCAAAGCCAATTTCGATTCAAATCCATTTCCACTTTATATATATTGGAAATCCTGGTTATTTTCAAAACCAATTCAAATTCAATTTATTTATTTCAAAAATAAATTGATTTTAATTCTAGTTCAAAACTAGTTCATTTCGATAAAAATATATTTTTATCTTTTCAAATGTGGAATTTTTCATCCCAGTTCTTTCCTATTCACATATTACGATTTTACACAAATTATTAATATTTTTAATAATTTTATCAAGGCCCGTACAGTCGATTTCCATCAACAGCCATCGAACTGCACTTACAGCGACCTTTTCCAAATTTGATTTGGACATAATTCCAAATCCAACCGTTAGATTTCAAATTTCTAATAATCATTGGAAAGCTCTTTTCGATATGAACCCAACGGTTCTGGTTTCAGGAGAATCCGACGATCGGATCTCCCGCAACGTCAATTTGAAGTCAATGGTCGAAATTCATGAACTGCCGTGGCACGACACGTTCTATTCAGGCCATTATATATATAATATGTATATATTATATATTTCGTCGATTTCCTTTTAAAACGTATTTTATAAATCGTTTTAAATTCGTTTTCAAAACCATTTCAACTCTATATTCAATTTCAAATCAAAATTGAATATTTCATATCATTGCTATATAAATGATAATATTTTCAAAACATTATATTTTGAAATCACATTCTTTTCTATAATCATTATAAAAACGACTATAATCGATATAAATATCGTTCACGTCAAAATAGTGCAACTCTAATCAACACGGCTTTATATATTTCAATAAATTCGTAATTCTATTCAACAAATGAATATTTATTCTATTCAACACATGAATCTATATTTCTATTCAACACATGACTAATCTCAACACATGAGTATTGTCAACACTTGACTATTTTTGTTATGTAATATATTTTATAAAATTATGGTATCTATCGTTTGATTTTTAATCAGATTCCAATCGTAAAGTAGTTTCTAATCGTAAATATGATAAAGATGTAAATTTTATTGTTAAAATATTTTACTCAACACATGAATATTCTCAACACATGAGCATCGTCAACACATGACTATTTATATATTCTAATATTCTTTATTTTCCCAATTGGAATGAGGCCCAATCAATTACCATATAACGTTAATTATATGGTTTCCATACAACACATGTATATAATAGCAACGATAAACAATCAACCATCATCCAAAGTGCACCACACAACTACATAAGCATTAAATATAAATAATTAACGCTTACACAGTCTGTCGACCAATCGATCGACATACTATTAAATAATTGGGATTAGTGTACACCAAATATCATCCCAACACCCATGTGGGGTTTCAAATCAACAAACACGGATTTTTATTGGTGTAGTTGGGCGATGTGTAAAATTTATCGTCCCAATCAATATCCTTCAAATAGGTGTACATAAACAAACCGTCCGGTTTGTAAATGAATATTTATTTATTCACATTCACGTTAAAAATTATATTTTTAACACTAAAATATTTTTAACGATATAAATATTTTATTTCATTTCCCATCACACAACCAGTTCAATCAAATTTATCAACCAACAAATAAATCAATCACCAAATAATTAACTAAACAAACAAGCCGTCCATTGTAAGGACCCGTTACTTCCCCGGTAAGGAAAGAGCGGATACTTTGAGAACAACACACAATAGAATGCAGACAGAAGAACATTTCATTGCTATTACAACAATTCCATCAGATACAAGAATATATAAAGTATAATTGAATAAATTACATTTGATAAATATCAGAGATCACAATAAATTACATAGCAGCGGAAAAACAATAGAAAACACAACTGAAAGTAATACACGGATACATAGCTTTCCGAGCATCGTTCCAGCTGTAAATCAGGATCATGTGAATATAAATCTACAAAACCAAAACTACTAGCTGCCCGTGTCGAAAATAAGGGCACCCAGAGTTTAGGTTAAAACAATAAACTTCAGGTCAGTCATGTGACTGGTGTGAGAACTAAAACAGTTATTTATAACTTTACTTTAACAGAGAGTAATTCAAGGGACCACGCCGTATAACACGGAACGGGTTTCCTCCCAAGAATACCAGTGCATAAAATAAACTACGCAATGCTTTTTCGAAAAATGAAGCTATTATAAGACCCAGGTCCCATCACACAATGCAACGCAAGCCGGAGGATAGGGTTTTCCCTTATAATAGCCAAACATGCTTGGTAGGTTTAAAACAAATCATTTGATACTATTATAAGTGTATAGTGTCAAAACATTTTCAATCATAAATATCAATCCTAGGCGACATGGGTACCATCTATCATGTCACCATACTAGGCTCTACAAATAAAACCAAAATACACGTATTGGAAATTGAATTTCCGTCATGAGTCGAGGCAAGGGGCAAGCTCCTCTCCGCTTCGAGACACTCTAGCAAATGTCTCAGGACTACACACTCTGGGTAACTCCTGGGATCCTCCAAGACCGGTCCTCTCTTACGTTTGAGGATTAGTTATTCCTGAACACACGTTTCCCGGCCCTATAGGACCTATAATCGAGGCGCCTCGCATCCAAACCACAAAGGTGAAAAGTATATAAATGTCAGGGCTGGTAGGTCACTGACACCACCCATAGCTAGAAAGAAACGTCGTGCACTCCTTGGGTCCTCATCCCGTTTTTGACTCATACCGAGGTGTGAGGCTCGCGAATCCACGCTATACACAAAGCTGCCACGTAGGTCGTGCTTTGATCATCAACCACAAGACTTTGCTTTTCAACAGAAGCCTTGATCCATGCAACTCAGCGTGCCACACAGGAAATTCATGCCATGCGACTGATGTCCATCGATATACAACCTCTGAGCTCGTACGTCTCAGAGAAGGGCGTTAAGCAAGAGAATAAATTCTCCGCCGCCAAACAGATGTATATTTAATAAAGATCAATCAACATAGAATAAAATCCAATGTCAGACACACAATCCATTTACAAGTTCGTTCAGGGTCTGAACGAAACCGGAGGCACTTTCCTCGCATATCCATCGATCTCCAAGTACGTCTGGACGACCACCAACTGATTCTCTCATCTTGGGTGTACAGCCCAATCAAGATCATCAGTAATCACCCAAACGATGTGAAGACTTTCGGTCTTCAACCACCGTCTTCATCTTCGACTTACCGTCGAATTGGTTATTCAGAATGGGTATAAACCCGGCCTTTCCGAACAACCCGCGTATATTATAAACAAATGTTACACAAACACAACATACGCCTCATTCCAATTCATTAGTCACTAACCGTAAATCAGTAAGAGAGCAATTCCCCAAATATTAACCCCGAAGGTCGAAACCAACATCAGATCAATACCCAGGATACCATTCTTCTTAACTAACCTACAGCTAGTTTCTAAATTTCACATTTTTAGGGAAAGGTTCCCATTAATTTTATCAAAGATAAATTATTTAAAATTTATTCTTTAATCTTCCTTTGGATGTCATATCAAACCAAATTATGGTTTTCCAAACTAGTCGAGACTAGCGAACCACACCGAAGTAATTATTTATTTTATTTCCCAATCCCAACCTATTCATCCCATGAAGCAAAACTGGTAATACTCCATATCTAACACCACAGTGTTATCGGTAAAATTAATTACCATTCCACGTTCAAATCTAATTAAAGATTTAACTATCGCTTTGGAGCAAAACTGGTGATACTCCATTCTCGCTCATTTTCCAAATTTGATAATTTAAATTATCAATTCACATTTCAATCTAATTGCAGATTCATTAAAACTCCCTTTTCTGTGTTAAAGAACTAATGTCATTTAAAACACAGTTCACGATAAACCCAAATCACATTCTATTTATTATCGGGTTAAAGAACAAATGTTATTTAAAACACCGTTCACAATAAACCCATAAATCAATTATATTTCAATTCCAATTATATATATTAGAAATTCTGGGTATTTAAAACCCATTTCAAATCCAATTTATTTATTTAAAAATAAATGGGTTTTAATTTTAGTTCAAAACTTGTTCATTTCGATAAAAATCTATTTTTATCTTTTCAAATGTGGAGTTTTTCATCCCAATTTTTCCCAAATCATTTCTTATGATTTAACACAAATTATTACTATTTTTAATAATTTTATCAAGGCCCGTACAGTCGATTTCCATCAACGGCCATCGAACTGCACTTACAGCGACCTTTTCCAAATTTGATCTGGACGTATCTCCAAATCCAACCTTTAGATTTCAAATTTCTAATATTCGTTAGAAAGCTCTTTTCGATACGAACCCAACGGTTCCGGTTTTAGGAGAATCTGACGGTCGGATCTCCCGTAATGTCCGTTCGAAGTCAATGGTCGAAATTTACGAACTGCCGCGGCGCGGCACGTTCTATTCAGGCCATTATATATATATATATATATTATGTATATATTTCGTTGATTTCCCATTTTTAAACGAATTTTATAAATCGTTTCAAATTTGTTTCAAAAACAATTTCAACATTCATTTCAAATTCAAATCGATTTCAATTCTGTTTCAAATTCGTTTTCTATTCAATTCAATTCAAATTCGTTTTCTATTCAATTCAATTCAAATTCGTTTTCAATTCAATTCAAAATCGTTTTCTATTCGATTCAGTTCAAATTCGTTTTCTATTCAATTCAATTCGAATTCGTTTTCTATTCAACTCAATTCAAATTCGTTTTCTATTCAATTCAATTCAAATTCGTTTTCTATTCAATTCAATTCAAATTCGTTATATATTCAATTCAATTCAAATTCGTTATATATTCAATTCAATTATAAAAACGAATATAATCGATATAAATATCGTTCGTGTCAAAATAGCGCATCTCTAATCAACACGGCTTTATATATTTCAATAATTCCGTTATTCTATTCAACAAATGAATATTTATCCTATTCAATACATGAATCTATATTTTTGTCAACACATGACTAATCTCAACGCATGAGTACTGTCCACGTGTGACTATTTTTGTTATTTAATATATTTTATAAAAATTATGGTATCTATAGTTTGATATCAAATCAGACTCCAACCGTAAATTAGTAAGAGAACGATTCCCTAAATATTAACCCCGAAGGCCGAAACCAACATCAGATCAATATCCAGGAGACCACTCATCTCATCTATTTTCCAGTTAATTTCTAATTTTATATATGATAAAGATGTAATTTTTATTGTTAAAATATTTCGTTCAACACATGACTAATCTCAACGGATGAGTACGGTCAAAACATGAACCTTTATTTTATAATGATAAAGATGTAAATTTTATTGTTAAAACATTTCGTTCAACACATGACTAATCTCAACGGATGAGTACTGTCAACACATGAACCTTTATTTTATAATATTCTTTATTTTTTAAATTGGAATGAGGCCCAATCAATTACCATATAAAGTTAATTATATGGATTCCATACAACACATGTATATAATAACAACGATAAATAATCAACCATCATCCAAAGTGCACTACACTGTATAAGCATCAAATATAGATATCTAACGCTTATAACAGCCTGTCGATCCATCGATCGAAATACAACTAATTATTGGGATTAGTGTATGCCGTATTTTATCCCAATACCCGTGTGGGGTTTCAAACAATCAAACACAGATTTTATTTGTGCAGTTGGGCGATGTGTAAAATTTATCGTCCCAATCAATGTCCTTCAAATAGGTGTACATAAACCAACCGTCCGGTTTGTAAATGAATATTTATTTATTCACATTCACGTTAAAAATTATATTTTTAATGACCAAATTATTTTATTCAACCTATGAATATTCTATTCGGTTCATTTATTAAATAAAATGATATCTTTATTTTTCTAACTTATTTTAGAAAATTTCGGCGGCATAACGGCACGATACTAGAAACGGGACAAGGCCTAGCCTTATCCCCGGTCTAATAATGGCCCACGCCATACACATATCAATCAAACCAATTTCAATTCACCAAACAACCAAATTTAGATCAAATAATCTAACCAACTACACAACCAAACAAACAAGTCCATGGTCTGTGGACAATGGTGTCGGGTGCTACTAAACACCGTTTGCATCCTAGTATATATTTATAACTAGGAAAGGAAATTTAAAGTTTGAAGTTCTCACCAAAGCTATCCCAACTCCACGACTCTTCTTATGGAGAAGTCTTCGTCGTGCTCGCCATTTGTCACTTTCGTTGCCCGTAGCCACTACATATATAAAATCACATTTCTATATACTGCTGTCTTTAAAATAAAAAATCACATTTTTATTTGTTCACTTTCAATTTAAAAATCATATTTTTAATATGCCACTAGTATAAAAATTATATTTTTAATACTCTACTATAATATAAAAATTATATTTTTACCCTTTGTATAATATAAAAATTATATTTTTATCTTCTCTATTATATAAAAATATCGCCTTTGTTATAAATAAAAATCCCGTCTTTCATATCTAAAAATCTCTTCTTTTGAATGATAAAAATCGTTCCTTTATGCGGTTAGAACATATATAGAAAAACGTAGCTTTTCTATTTAAAAACCATAGTCTTTCAAAGTCAAAAATCCTACCTTTTCATTACTAAAAATTATATCTTTAACAATATTAAAAATCTAATCTTTATTTGTTGTTCTTCTAAATAAAAATCCTATTTTTATATTTAAGTAAAAATCCTATATTATACATTACAACATCACTATAGATCAGACTTTTCTTCCTATAAAAACTGAAAAGAAATTAGTAAAAAGAAAAGCTCACATCGATTTTCTATAAGGGGGTGGAGTCTCTAGTCGAAAATAGAGGGGATGGTCGCGGTTCTGGTCAGGCGGCCGATTAGGGTTAGGGCATGACGCGGGTTTGGGTTGCGGTTTGGTGGGAGGTTCAAGACAGAGGAGGAGAGAAGCGAGAGAGAGGGGGTGCGCGGTGGAGGGCAGCGCCTCCGGCGGTGGCGCGCTGGAGGTCGATGGGCAGGCTCCTCCCTTTTCTTTCTCTTTTTTTCTGGATTGAATGAAGAACGGGGGGGGGGGGGGGGGGGGGCAGAGGAGTTAAAAGGAAGAGAGAGAGGGTGGATTAATTTTTTTATTTATTTAATTTCAAAAAGCAACTTTTATTTTCGACCTCAAAACGAGGCCCACCGCCTGTCATCCATAGCTAATTACCCCCATTCCGAACACAATGGGATATGTATCGTAAGCTGATTTGGCTGTTACAATCAGTTTTCATTTAAATCAAAGTATAATTCTTTGTATATTCAATTTAAACATACATTTCAAATTACCGAGGTCACATACAGTCTCTAAAAATTACAGAAGACTATTTTCTAGCTTCGTATTGACGATACAGTCCTAACAAAACTAGTTTCGTCGAATTCAGAGACCATTTGAAAAATGGCCATTTTCCAGTCGATTAAAATCAACTGAAACTGGTCAAACGCGTTTTCCTTTGCCACGCTCACATATTGATTCGAAAAATTTGGAAAATTGGAATCTAGCAATAACTTAACATCCCGGATCCAATGAAAGTGGTTTCGTCGAAAACCGAGGTCGTTTGCAAAATTTCCATTTTTAAGGGCCAGAATTCCGTAGCGACTATTCTGAATTTTCAACTGGACATATCTTTTGATTTCCGCTATAAAATTTCAATTATTCGGATTCGTTGGAAAGATATTATCAATTAGATTCAAAGATTTTTGGTTTCGCCAAAATCCGGCTTATTTTGAATCTTGTACATTCCTTTGAATTTTGAAATCGAATTATCGAACTACTGCGCCATTTCCGATTCCTTTTATAATTTAAAATAAATATTTATATTCTATCGATGACGTATATAAATATATACGTTATAATTCTATTCAAAATAATTTTTTTCGTCATTATTATTTAAAATAACCCATTTTAAATATTCAAAATTCATTAAAATTGCCAAAAAAAAAAATTAAATTGGTTCGCATTTCCGGGTTATTACAATCTCCCCCACTTAAAACTTTTCGTCCCCGAAAAGGAACGAAGCCGAAAGTTGTTTTACTAATCAAATCAACTTCTATTCTTTCTTTACGGCTTAAGTTCTTCAACTTTTCAGTTTCTAAGAACTTTTCAAAATTTTCAAAAATTTGGCTAACACCCTAAATTTTCGAAAAATTTCGCCATAACCTCCCCTGCACGGGAGCAACGGGAAAATCCCGAAATTGCCATATAGGCCCTCTGATCTCAAAAAGAAAAAGAAAAAGCCAAGCGGCTAGCCAATCAGCTCATAAAATCATCATCACCCAAACAAAACAGTAAATTATGGTAAACATGTACCTATTTGTCGGGCAAACAATTTTATTTCTCTGCTCTAGCCTCCTTGCTATGACCTGTTCAATGATATACATGTATATGCATGCAAATTTCAAGCAATTTTAAATACTATTCAATATTCGGTTCAATTAGGCTAAATGGTTCAAAATTATTAAACAAATAAACATACAACACAAACATCAATCAATTAGTGAATTATCGTTTCAAATTCATAATTTTGATATATATACAGAAAATCATGTTTTTGATGCCAAATCACAACAATAAATCTAGCTATATTTTGGTTCTCACACCAGTCTAATAGAAATATATAGATATCACACCTTCGAAATACGAAAATAAATACTGATGATGCACGTGCTATCATCAGTACCATCTCCGGGCGACTAGAGTATGATTCTATATCTATCCAGTATATTAAAACTTCGAATATACGTTCATGACGCGTATATGCAAAACCTTTATATACTACATTGTCCAAATCAATATAAATAAATTATTCAAATACGTGTAAAACGATTTAAATTTCAAAACAAAATTGTTTTCATTTGAAAAATATACTCTTCACACTCGTTCTAGGATACTACTGATCCTATCTCTAACGAGTCATTCTAATTGGATATTACTAATCCAATATCTGATGAATTCTTTCGTTTGGTTCTAATGTGTCTTGTTCTCGAGCTCTGTAAACCAATGCTCTGATACCAAATGTAAGGACCCGTTACTTCCCCGGTAAGGAAAGAGCGGATACTTTGAGAACAACACACAATAGAACGCAGACAGAAGAACATTTCATTGCTATTACAACAATTCCATCAGATACAAGAATATACAGAGTATAATTGAATAAATTACATTTGATAAATATTAGAGATCACAATAAATTACATAGAAGCGGAAAAACAATAGAAAACACAACTGAAAGTAATACACGGATACAGAGCTTTCCGAGCATCGTTCCAGCTGTAAATCAGGATCCTGTGAATATAAATCTGCAAAACCAAAACTACTAGCTTCCTGTGTCGAAAATAAGGGCACCCAGAGTTTAGGTTAAAACAATAAACTCCAGGTCAGTCATGTGACTGGTGTGAGAACTAAAACAGTTATTTAAAACTTTACTTTAAAAGAGAGTAATTCAAGGGACCACGCCGTATAACACGGAACGGGTTTCCTCCCAAGAATACCAGTGCATAGAATAAACAACGCAATGCTTTTTCGAAAAATGAAGCTATTATAAGACCCAGGTCCCATCACACAATGCAACGCAAGCCGGAGGATAGGGTTTTCCCTTATAATAGCCAAACATGCTTGGTACGTTTAAAACAAATCATTTGATACTATTATAAGTGTATAGTATCAAAACATTTTCAATCATAAATATCAATCCTAGGCGGCATGGGTACCATCTATCTTGTCGCCATACTAGGCTCTACAAATAAAACCGAAATACACGTATTGGAAATAGGATTTCCGTCATGAGTCGAGGCAAGGGGCAAGCTCCTCTCCGCTTCGAGACACTCTAGCAAATGCCTCAGGACTACACACTCTGGGTAACCCCTGGGATCCTCCAAGACCGGTCCTCTCTTACGTTTGAGGATTAGTTATTCCTGAACACACGTTTCCCGGCCCTATAGGAAATTAGGACCTATAATCGAGGCGCCTCGCATCCAAACCACAAAGGTGAAAAGTATATAAATGTCAGGGCTGGTAGGTCACTGACACCACCCATAGCTAGAAAGAAACGTCGTGCACTCCTTGGGTCCTCATCCCGTTTTTGACTCATACCGAGGTGTGAGGCTCGCGAATCCACGCTATACACAAAGCTGCCACGTAGGCCGTGCTTTGATCATCAACCACAAGACTTTGCTTTTCAACAGAAGCCTTGATCCATGCAACTCAGCGTGCCACACAGGCAATTCATGCCATGCGACTGATGTCCATCGATATACAACCTCTGAGCTCATACGTCTCAGAGAAGGGCGTTAAGAAAGAGAATAAATTCTCCATCGCCAAACAGATGTATATTTAATAGAGATCAATCAACATAGAATAAAATCCAATGTCAGACACACAATCCATTTACAAGTTCGTTCTGGGTCTAAACGAAATCGGAGGCACTTTCCTCGCATATCCATCGATCTCCAAGTACGTCTGGACGACCACCAACTGATTCCCTCATCTTGGGTGTACAGCCCAATCAAGATCATCAGTAATCACCCAAACGATGTGAAGACTTCCGGTCTTCAACCACCGTCTTCATCTTCGACTTACCGTCGAATTGGTTATTTAGAATGGGTATAAACCCGGCCTTTCCGAACAACCCGCGTATATTATAAACAAATGTTACACAAACACAACATACGCCTCATTCCAATTCATTAGTCACTAACCGTAAATCAGTAAGAGAGCAATTCCCCAAATATTAACCCCGAAGGCCGAAACCAACATCAGATCAATACCCAGGAAACCATTCTTCTTAACTAACCTACAGCTAGTTTCTAAATTTCACATTTTTAGGGAAAGGTTCCCATTAATTTTATCAAAGATAAATTCTTTAAAATTTATTCTTTAATCTTCCTTTGGATGTCATATCAAACCAAATTATGGTTTTCCAAACTAGTCGAGATTAGCGAACCACACCGAAATAATTATTTATTTTATTTCCCAATCCCAATCTATTCATCCCATGAAGCAAAACTGGTAATACTCCATATCTAACACCACAGTGTTATCGGTAAAATTAATTACCATTCCACGTTCAAATCTAATTAAAGATTTAACTGTCGCTTTGGAGCAAAGCTGGTGATACTCCATTCTCGCTCATTTTCCAAATTTGATAATTTAAATTATCAATTCACATTTCAATCTAATTGCAGATTCATTAAAACTCCCTTTTCTGGGTTAAAGAACTAATGTCATTTAAAACACAGTTCACGATAAACCCAAATCACATTCTATTTATTATCGGGTTAAAGAACAAATGTTATTTAAAACACCGTTCACGATAAACCCATAAATCAATTCTATTTCAATTCCAATTATATATATTAGAAATTCTGGTTATTTAAAACCCATTTCAAATCCAATTTATTTATTTAAAAATAAATGGGTTTTAATTTTAGTTCAAAACTAGTTCATTTCGATAAAAAACTATTTTTATCTTTTCAAATGTGGAGTTTTTTATCCCAATTTTTCCCAAATCACTTCTTATGATTTTACACAAATTATTACTATTTTTAATAATTTTATCAAGGCCCGTACAGTCGATTTCCATCAACGGCCATCGAACTGCACTTACAGCGACCTTTTCCAAATTTGATTTGGACGTATCTCCAAATCCAACCGTTAGATTTCAAATTTCTAATATTCGTTAGAAAGCACTTTTCGATACGAACCCAACGGTTCTGGTTTTAGGAGAATCCGACGGTCGGATCTCCCGTAATGTCCGTTCGAAGTCAATGGTCGAAATTTACGAACTGCCGCGGCGCGGCGCGTTCTATTCAGGCCATTATATATATATTATATATATTTCGTCGATTTCCCCTTTTTAAACGAATTTTATAAATCGTTTCAAATTTGTTTCAAAAACAATTTCAACATTCATTTCAAATTCAAATCGATTTCAATTCTATTTCAAATTCGTTTTCTATTCAGTTCAATTCAAATTCGTTTTCTATTCAATTCAATTCAAATTCGTTTTCTATTCAATTCAATTCAAATTCATTTTCTATTCGATTCAGTTCAAATTCGTTTTCTATTCAATTCAATTCGAATTCATTTTCTATTCAACTCAATTCAAATTCGTTTTCTATTCAATTCAATTCAAATTCGTTTTCTATTCAATTCAATTCAAATTCGTTATATATTCAATTCAATTCAAATTCGTTATATATTCAATTCAATTATAAAAACGAATATAATCGATTTAAATATCGTTCGCGTCAAAATAGCGCATCTCTAATCAACACGGCTTTATATATTTCAATAATTCCGTTATTCTATTCAACAAATGAATATTTATCCTATTCAATACATGAATCTATATTTTTGTCAACACATGACTAATCTCAACGAATGAGTACTGTCCACGTGTGACTATTTTTGTAATTTAATATATTTTATAAAATTATGGTATTTATCGTTTGATTTCAAATCAGACTCCAACCGTAAATTAGTAAGAGAACGATTCCCTAAATATTAACCCCGAAGGCCGAAACCAACATCAGATCAATATCCAGGAGACCACTCATCTCATCTATTTTCCAGTTAATTTCTAATTTTATATATGATAAAGATGTAAATTTTATTGTTAAAATATTTCGTTCAACACATGACTAATCTCAACGGATGAGTACGGTCAACACATGAACCTTTATTTTATAATGATAAAGATGTAAATTTTATTGTTAAAATATTTCGTTCAACACATGAACCTTTATTTTATAATATTCTTTATTTTCTAAATTGGAATGAGGCCCAATCAATTACCATATAAAGTTAATTATATGGATTCCATACAACACATGTATATAATAGCAACAATAAATAATCAACCATCATCCAAAGTGCACTACACTGTATAAGCATCAAATATAGATATCTAACGCTTATAACAGCCTGTCGATCCATCGATCGACATACAACTAATTATTGGGATTAGTGTATGCCGTATTTTATCCCAATACCCGTGTGGGGTTTCAAACAATCAAACACAGATTTTATTTGTGTAGTTGGGCGATGTGTAAAATTTATCGTCCCAATCAATGTCCTTCAAATAGGTGTACATAAACAAAACGTCCGGTTTGTAAATGAATATTTATTTATTCACATTCACGTTAAAAATTATATTTTTAACGACCAAATTATTTTATTCAACCTATGAATATTCTATTCGGTTCATTTATTAAATAAAATGATATCTTTATTTTTCTAACTTATTTTAGAAAATTTCGGCGGCATAACCGCACGATACTAGAAACGGGATAAGGCCTAGCCTTATCCCCGGTCTAATAATGGCCCACGCCATACACATATCAATCAAACCAATTTCAATTCACCAAACAACCAAATTTAGATCAAATAATCTAACCAACTACACAACCAAACAAACAAGTCCATGGTCTGTGGACAATGGTGTCGGGTGCTACTAAACACCGTCTGCATCATAGTATATATTTATAACTAGAAAAGGAAATTTAAAGTGAGAAGTTCTCACCAAAGCTATCCCAATTCCACGACTCTTCTTATGGAGAAGTCTTCGTCGTGCTCGCCATTTGTCACTTTCGTTGCACGTAGCCACTACATATATAAAATCACATTTCTATATACTGCTGTCTTTAAAATAAAAAATCACATTTTTATTTGTTCACTTTCAATTTAAAAATCATATTTTTAATATGCCACTAGTATAAAAAATATATTTTTAATACTCCACTATAATATAAAAATTATATTTTTACCCTTTGTATAATATAAAAATTATATTTTTATCTTCTCTATTATATAAAAATATCGCCTTTGTTATAAATAAAAATCCCGTCTTTCATATCTAAAAATCTCTTCTTTTGAATGATAAAAATCGTTCCTTTATGCGGTTAGAACATATATAGAAAAACGTAGCTTTTCTATTTAAAAACCATAGTCTTTCAAAGTCAAAAATCTTACCTTTTCATTACTAAAAATTATATCTTTAACAATATTAAAAATCTAATCTTTATTTGTTGTTCTTCTAAATAAAAATCCTATTTTTATATTTAAGTGAAAATCCTATATTATACATTACAACATCACTAAAGATCAGATTTTTCTTCCTATAAAAACTGAAAAGAAATTAGTAAAAATAAAAGCTCACATCGATTTTCTAGAAGGGGGTGGAGTCTCTAGTCGGAAATAGAGGGGGTGGTCGCGGTTCTGGTCAGGCGGCCGATTAGGGTTAGGGCTTGACGCGGGTTTGGGTTGCGGTTTGGCGGGAGGTTCAAGACAGAGGAGGAGAGAAGTGAGAGAGAGGGGGTGCGCGGTGTTGGTCGCGCCTGTGGCGCGGTGGAGGGCAGCGCCTCCGGCGGTGGCGCGTTGGAGGTCGATGGGCGGGCTCCGCCCTTTTCTTTCCCTTTTTTTTTGGATTGAATGAAGAACGGGGGGGGGGGGGGGGGTGCAGAGGAGTTAAAAGGAAGAGAGAGAGGGTGGATTAATTTTTTTGTTTATATATTTAATTTCAAAAAGCAACTTTTATTTTCGACCTCAAAACGAGGCCCACCGCCTGTCGTCCATTGCTAATTACCCCCATTCCGAACACAATGGGATATGTATCGTAAGCTGATTCGGCTATTACAATCAGTTTTCATTTAAATCAAAGTATAATTCTTTGTATATTCAATTTGAACATACATTTCAAATTACCGAGGCCACATATAGTCTCTAAAAATTACAGAAAAATATTTTCTAGCTTCGTATTGATGATACAGTCCTTACAAAATTAGTTTCATCGAATTCTGAGACCATTTGAAAAATGGCCATTTTCCAGTCGATTAAAATCAACTTAAACTGGTCAAACTCGTTTTCCTTTGCCACGCTCACATATTGATTCGAAAAATTAGGAAAATTGGAATCTAGCAATAACTTAACATCCCGGATCCAACAAAAGTGGTTTCGTTGAAAACCGAGGTCGTTTGCAAAATTTCCATTTTTAAGGGCCAGAATTCCATAGCGACTATCCTGAATTTTCAACTGGACATATCTTTTGATTCCCGCTATAAAATTTCAATTATTCGGATTCATTGGAAATATATTATCAATTAGATTCAAAGATTTTTGGTTTTGCCAAAATCCGGCTTATTTTGAATCCTGTACATTCCTTTGAATTTTGAAATCGAATTATCGAACTACTGCACCATTTCCGATTCCTTTTATAATTTAAAATAAATATTTATATTCTAACGATGACGTATATAAATATATACGTTATAATTCTGTTAAAATAAATTTTTTCGTCGTTATTATTTAAAATAACCCATTTTAAATATTCAAAATTCATTAAAATTGCCAAAATAAAAAATTTAAATTGGTTTGCATTTCCGGGTTATTACAATCTCCCCCACTTAAAACTTTTCGTCCCCGAAAAGGAACGAAGCCGAAAGTTGTTTTACTAACCAACTCAACTTCCGAAAGTTGGTTTACTAACCAACTCAACTTCTATTCTTTCTTTACGGCTTAAGTTCTTCAACTTTTCAGTTTCTAAGAACTTTTCAAAATTTTCAAAAATTTGGCTAACACCCTAAATTTTCGAAAAATTTCGCCATAACCTCCCTTGCACCGGGAGCAACGGGAAAAATCCCGAAATTGCCATATAGGCCCTCTGATCTCAAAAAGAAAAAGAAAAAGCCAAGCGGCTAGCCAATCGGCTCATAAAATCATCATCACCCAAACAAAACAGTAAATTATGGTAAACATGTACCTATTTGTCGGGCAAACAATTTTATTTCTCTGCTCTAGCCTCCTTGCTATGACCTGTTCAATGATATACATGTATATGCATGCAAATTTCAAGCAATTTTAAATACTGTTCAATATTCGGTTCAATTAGGCTAAATGGTTCAAAATTATTAAACAAATAAACATACAACACAAACATCAATCAATTAGTGAATTATCGTTTCAAATTCATAATTTTGATATATATATATACAGAAAATCATGTTTTTGATGCCAAATCACAACAATAAATCTAGCTATATTTTGGTTCTCACACCAGTCTAATGGAAATATATAGATATCACACCTTCGAAACATGAAAATAAATACTGATGATGCACGTGCTATCATCAGTACCATCTACGGGCGACTAGAGTGTGATTCTATATCTATCCAGTATATTAAAACTTCGAATATACGTTCATGACGCGTATATGCAAAACCTTTATATACTAGATTGTCCAAATCAATATAAATAAATTATTCAAATACGTGTAAAACGATTTAAATTTCAAAACAAAATTGTTTTCATTTGAAAATTATACTCTTCACACTCGTTCTAGGATACTACTGATCCTATCTCTAACGAGTCATTCTAATTGGATATTACTAATCCAATATCTGATGAATTCTTTCGTTTGGTTCTAATGTGTCTTGTTCTCGAGCTCTGTAAACCAATGCCCTGATACCAAATGTAAGGACCCGTTACTTCCCCGGTAAGGAAAGAGCGGATACTCTGAGAACAACACACAATAGAACGCAGACAGAAGAACATTTCATTGCTATTACAACAATTCCATCAGATACAAGAATATATAGAGTATAATTGAATAAATTACATTTGATAAATATCAGTGATTACAATAAATTACATAGCAGCGGAAAAACAATAGAAAACACAACTGAAAGTAATACACGGATACAGAGCTTTCCGAGCATCGTTCCAGCTGTAAATCAGGATCCTGTGAATATAAATCTACAAAACCAAAAACTACTAGCTGCCCGTGTCGAAAATAAGGGCACCCAGAGTTTAGGTTAAAACAATAAACTCCAGGTCAGTCATGTGACTGGTGTGAGAACTAAAACAGTTATTTATAACTTTACTTTAAAAGAGAGTAATTCAAGGGACCACGCAGTATAACACAGAACGGGTTTCCTCCCAAGAATACCAGTGCATAGAGTAAACAACGCAATGCTTTTTCAAAAAATGAAGCTATTATAAGACCCAAGTCCCATCACACAATGCAACGCAAGCCGGAGGATAGGGTTTTCCCTTATAATAGCCAAACATGCTTGGTACGTTTAAAAAAAATCATTTGATACTATTATAAGTGTATAGTGTCAAAACATTTTCAATCATAAATATCAATCCTAGGCGGCATGGGTACCATCTATCATGTCGCCATACTAGGCTCTACAAATAAAACCGAAATACACCTATTGGAAATTGGATTTCCGTTATGAGTCGAGGAAAGGGGCAAGCTCCTCTCCGCTTCGAGACACTCTAGCAAATGCATCAGGACTACACACTCTGGGTAACCCCAGAGATCCTCCAAGACCGGTCCTCTCTTACGTTTGAGGATTAGTTATTCCTGAACACACGTTTCCCGGCCCTATAGGACCTATAATCGAGGCGCCTCGCATCCAAACCACAAAGGTGAAAAGTATATAAATGTCAGGGTTGGTAGGTCACTGACACCACCCATAGCTAGAAAGAAACGTCGTGCACTCCTTGGGTCCTTATACCGTTTTTGACTCATACCGAGGTGTGAGGCTCGTGAATCCACGCTATACACAAAGCTGCCACGTAGGCTGTGCTTTGATCATCAACCACAAGACTTTGCTTTTCAACAGAAGCCTTGATCCACGCAACTCAGCGTGCCACATAGGCAATTCATGCCATGCGACTGATGTCCATCGATATACAACCTCTGACCTCGTACATCTCAGAGAAGGGCGTTAAGCAAGAGCATAAATTCTCCGCCGCCAAACAGATGTATATTTAATAGAGATCAATCAACATAGAATAAAATCCAATGTCAGACACACAATCCATTTTCAAGTTCGTTCAGGGTCCGAACAAAACCGGAGGCACATTCCTCACAAATCCATCGATCTCCAAGTACGTCTGGACGACCACCAACTGATTCCCTCATCTTGGGTGTACAGCCCAATCAAGATCATCAGTAATCACCCAAACGATGTGAATACTTCCGGTCTTCAACCACCGTCTTCATCTTCGACTTACCGTCGAATTGGTTATTCAGAATGGGTACAAACCCGGCCTTTCCGAATAACCCGCGTATATTATAAACAAATGTTACACAAACACAACATACGCCTCATTCCAATTCATTAGTCACAAACCGTAAATCAGTAAGAGAGCAATTCCCCAAATATTAATCCCGAAGGCCGAAACCAACATCAGATCAATACCCAGGAAACCATTCTTCTTAACTAACCTGCAGCTAGTTTCTAAATTTCACATTTTTAGGGAAAGGTTCCCATTAATTTTATCAAAGATAAATTCTTTAAAATTTATTCTTTAATCTTCCTTTGGATGTCATATCAAACCAAATTATTGTTTTCCAAACTAGTCGAGATTAGCGAACCACACCGAAGTAATTATTTATTTTATTTCCCAATCCCAACCTATTCATCCCATGAAGCAAAACTGGTAATACTCCATATCTAACACCACAGTGTTATCGGTAAAATTAATTACCATTCCATGTTCAAATCTAATTAAAGATTTAACTATCGCTTTGGAGCAAAACTGGTGATACTCCATTCTCGCTCATTTTCCAAATTTGATAATTTAAATTATCAATTCACATTTCAATCTAATTGCAGATTCATTAAAACTCCTTTTTCTGGGTTAAAGAACTAATGTTATTTAAAACACAGTTCACGATAAACCCAAATCACATTCTATTTATTATCGGGTTAAAGAACAAATGTTATTTAAAACACCATTCACGATAAACCCATAAATCAATTCTATTTCAATTCCAATTATATATATTAGAAATTCTGGTTATTTAAAACCCATTTCAAATCCAATTTATTTATTTAAAAATAAATGGGTTTTAATTTTAGTTCAAAACTAGTTCATTTCGATAAAAAACTATTTTTATCTTTTCAAATGTGGAGTTTTTCATCCCAATTTTTTCCAAATCATTTCTTATGATTTTACACAAATTATTACTATTTTTAATAATTTTATCAATGCCCGTACAGTCGATTTCCATCAACGGCCATCGAACTGCACTTACAGCGACCTTTTCCAAATTTGATTTGGATGTATCTCCAAATCCAACCGTTAGATTTCAAATTTCTAATATTCGTTAGAAAGCTCTTTTCGATACGAACCCAACGGATCCGAATTTAGGAGAATCCGACGGTAGGATCTCCCGTAATGTCCGTTCGAAGTCAATGGTCGAAATTTACGAACTGCCGCGGCGTGGCGCGTTCTATTCAGGCCATTATATATATATTATATATATTTCATCGATTTCCCCTTTTTAAACGAATTTTATAAATCGTTTCAAATTTGTTTCAAAAACAATTTCAACATTCATTTCAAATTCAAATCGATTTCAATTTTATTTCAAATTCGTTTTCTATTCAATTCAATTCAAATTCGTTTTCTATTCAATTCAATTCAAATTCGTTTTCTATTCAATTCAATTCAAATTCGTTTTCTATTCGATTCAGTTCAAATTCGTTTTCTATTCGATTCAGTTCGAATTCGTTTTCTATTCAATTCAATTCAAATTCGTTTTCTATTCAATTCAATTCAAATTCGTTTTCTATTCAATTCAATTCAAATTCGTTATATATTCAATTCAATTCAAATTCGTTATATATTCAATTCAATTATAAAAACAAATATAATCGATATAAATATCGTTCGCGTCAAAATAGCGCATCCCTAATCAACACGGCTTTATATATTTCAATAATTCCGTTATTCTATTCAACAAATGAATATTTATCCTATTCTATACATGAATCTATATTTTTGTCAACACATGACTAATCTCAACGAATGAGTACTGTCCACATGTGACTATTTTTGTTATTTAATATATTTTATAAAAATTATGGTATTTATCGTTTGATTTCAAATCAGACTCCAACCATAAATTAGTAAGAGAATGATTCCCTAAATATTAACCCCGAAGGCCGAAACCAACATCAGATCAATATCCAGGAGACCACTCATCTCATCTATTTTCCAGTTAATTTCTAATTTTATATATGATAAAGATGTAATTTTTATTGTTAAAATATTTCGTTCAACACATGACTAATCTCAACGGATGAGTACGGTCAACACATGAACCTTTATTTTATAATGATAAAGATGTAAATTTTATTGTTAAAATATTTCGTTCAACACATGAACCTTTATTTTATAATATTCTTTATTTTCTAAATTGGAATGAGGCCCAATCAATTACCATATAAAGTTAATTATATGGATTCCATACAACACATGTATATAATAGCAACAATAAATAATCAACCATCATCCAAAGTGCACTACACTGTATAAGCATCAAATATAGATATCTAACGCTTATAACAGCCTGTCGATCCATCGATCGACATACAACTAATTATTGGGATTATTGTATGCCGTATTTTATCCCAATACCCGTGTGGGGTTTCAAACAATCAAACACAGATTTTATTTGTGCAGTTGGGCGATGTGTAAAATTTATCGTCCCAATCAATGTCCTTCAAATAGGTGTACATAAACAAACCGTCCGGTTTGTAAATGAATATTTATTTATTCACATTCACGTTAAAAATTATATTTTTAACGACCAAATTATTTTATTCAACCTATGAATATTCTATTCGGTTCATTTATTAAATAAAATGATATCTTTATTTTTCTAACTTATTTTAGAAAATTTCGGCGGCATAACGGCACGATACTAGAAACGGGATAAGGCCTAGCCTTATCCCCGTCTAATAATGGCCCACGCCATACACATATCAATCAAACCAATTTCAATTCACCAAACAACCAAATTTAGATCAAATAATCTAACCAACTACACAACCAAACAAACAAGTCCATGGTCTGTGGACAATGGTGTCGGGTGCTACTAAACACCGTCTGCATCCTAGTATATATTTATAACTAGAAATGGAAATTTAAAGTGAGAAGTTCTCACCAAAGCTATCCCAACTCCACGACTCTTCTTATGGAGAAGTCTTCGTCGTGCTCGCCATTTGTCACTTTCGTTGCACGTAGCCACTACATATATAAAATTACATTTCTATATACTGCTGTCTTTAAAATAAAAAATCACATTTTTATTTGTTCACTTTCAATTTAAAAATCATATTTTTAATATGCCACTAGTATAAAAATTATATTTTTAATACTCTACTATAATATAAAAATTATATTTTTACCCTTTGTATAATATAAAAATTATATTTTTATCTTCTCTATTATATAAAAATATCGCCTTTGTTATAAATAAAAATCCCGTCTTTCATATCTAAAAATCTCTTCTTTTGAATGATAAAAATCATTCCTTTATGCGGTTAGAACATATATAGAAAAACGTAGCTTTTCTATTTAAAAACCATAGTCTTTCAAAGTCAAAAATCCTACCTTTTCATTACTAAAAATTATATCTTTAACAATATTAAAAATCTAATCTTTATTTGTTGTTCTTCTAAATAAAAATCCTATTTTTGTATTTAAGTAAAAATCCTATATTATACATTACAACATCACTAAAGATCAGATTTTTCTTCCTATAAAAACTGAAAAGAAATTAGTAAAAAGAAAAGCTCACATCGATTTTCTAGAAGGGGGGTGGAGCACTAGTCGGAAATAGAGGGGGTGGTCGCGGTTCTGGTCAGGCGGCCGATTAGGGTTAAGGCATGACGCGGGTTTGGGTTGCGGTTTGGCGGGAGGTTCAAGACAGAGGAGGAGAGAAGCGAGAGAGAGGGGGTGCGCGGTGTTGGTCGCGCCTGTGGCGCGGTGGAGGGCAGCGCCTCCGGCGGTGGCGCGCTGGACGTCGATGGGCGGGTTCCGCCCTTTTCTTTCTCTTTTTTTTGGATCGAATGAAAAACGGGGGGGGGGGGGGGGGGGGCAGGGGAGTTAAAAGGAAGAGAGAGAGGGTGGATTAATTTATTTTCAAAAAGCAACTTTTATTTTCGACCTCAAAACGAGGCCCATCGCCTGTCGTCCATAGCTAATTACCCCCATTTCGAACACAATGGGATATGTATCGTAAGCTGATTCGGCTGTTACAATCAGTTTTCATTTAAATCAAAGTATAATTCTTTGTATATTCAATTTAAACATACATTTCAAATTACCGAGGCCACATACAGTCTCTAAAAATTACAGAAAAATATTTTCTAGCTTCGTATTGACGATACAGTCCTAACAAAACTAGTTTCGTCGAATTCTGAGACAATTTGAAAAATGGCCATTTTCCAGTCGATTAAAATCAACTGAAACTGGTCAAACGCGTTTTCCTTTGCCACGCTCACATATTGATTCGAAAAATCAGGAAAATTGGAATCTAGCAATAACTTAGCATCCCGGATCCAACAAAAGTGGTTTCGCCGAAAACCGAGGTCGTTTGCAAAATTTCCATTTTTAAGGGCCAGAATTCCATAGTGACTATTCTGAATCTTCAAATGAACATATATTTTGATTCCCGCTATAAAATTTCAATTATTCGGATTCGTTGGAAAGATATTATCAATTAGATTCAAAGATTTTTGGTTTCGCCAAAATCCGGCTTATTTTGAATCCTGTACGTTCCTTAGAATTTTGAAATCGAATTATCGAACTACTGCGCCATTTCCGATTCCTTTTATAATTTAAAATAAATATTTATATTCTAACGACGACGTATATAAATATATACGTTATAATTCTATTCAAAATAAATTTTTTCGTCATTATTATTTAAAATAACCCATTTTAAATATTCAAAATTCATTAAAATTGCCAAAGTAAAAAATTTAAATTGGTTCGCATTTCCGGGTTATTACATCCATGGTCTGTGGACGACGGGTGTTGGGTGCTGCTAAACACCGTCTGCATCCTAGTATATATTTTTAACTAGAAAGGAAATTTAAAGTGAGAAGTTCTCACCGACTAGCTAAAGCAAACGCCACGACTCTTCTTATGTAGAAATCTTCGTCGTGCTCGCCTTTTGTCACTTTCGTTGCCCGTAGCCACTACATATATAAAATCACATTTTTATATTGTTGCTATGTATATAAAAATTCTATTTTTACACCGCTACTATATAGACAAAAATTCTATTTTTACACCGCTACTATATAGACGAAAATTCTATTTTTACAACGATGTTCATATAACAAAAGATTATATTTTTATCACGCTATTCTTCATATAAAGATTTCGCCTTTTCAAATATAAAGATCAAATCTTTACTATCTATATAATATAAAAATCGTATTTTTACTTCACTAAAAATCATATTTTTGTTTCGCTACATATATAAAAATCGAATTTTTATTTTCACCTCATATATATAAAAATCAAATTTTTATCTTCGCTTCATTATAAAAATTATATTTTTATATTGCTCTTCTCCTAATAAAGATTATATTTTTATTACTCTACATGAATAAAAATCATATTTTTACTATCCTACCTATATAAAAATCATATTTTTAATATGCCACTAGTATAAACAATATATTTTTAACCTTTCTATATTATAAAAATTATATTTTTATCCTTTCTATAATATAAAAATCGCCTTTTCATGTATAAAAATCTTGTCTTTTAAACTATAAAAATCAATTCTTTTCTACATTAAAAATCAATTCTTTTCTTCATTAAAAATCAATTCTTTTCTATGCTATAATATATATAAAAAATAATTTAAAAGAATATAGATTTTTAACATATAAAACTGTTTAAAATTGAAAGTAAAAACTTACATTGCTTTCTAGAGAAGGGGGGGGGGGTGTTCGAACGGTAAGGGAAGAAGAGGGGGAGAGAGGTCTGCGCTGTGCCAGTCCGAAGAGGGCTCGTCGGCTAGGGTTGGGGCGAAGGGATCGAGCTAGGGCGCGCGGCGGGAGGCAGTGGGCGGAGGTGGTGGTTGGCCTTCAGGGGCGTAGCGGGAGGCTGAAGCGGTGGCTTCAGGGAGGGTTTTCGGGTCTGGGTCGAGATGGAGGAGGGAGGGTGGAGGGCGCTGGCCCAGCCCTGAGCGGTGGTGGCGGCTCGATCGGAGGAGCGACAGCTCCTCCTTCTTCTTCCTTTTTCTTTTTCTTTTTTTCTTTTTTATTTTTGATTTAAAAATGAATCGGGGGGGGGGGGGGGTGGGGCTGAATGATTAAAGGAGGAAGGGGAGATAGGTTTATATAATTATTTATTAATTTATTTTTAATTTTGAATCCAAAAGGTAACTTTAATTTTCAAACTCGAAATCAAGCCCACCGACTGCCGTCCCTAGCGTTTTACCCCCATTCCAAACACAATGGGACATGTATCGTAGGCTGATTCGATCGTTTCGACCAGTTTTCGTCAAAATCAACATATAACTCTATATATTGAATTTGAACGCGCATTTCAATTTACCGGGGTAACATACTAACTCCAAAAATTCCCAAAAAATATTTTGTAGCTTCGTATTGACGATACGGTCCTAACAAAACTAATTTCATCAAATTCCGAGACCGTTTGAAAAATGGCCATTTTCCAGTCGATTAAAATCAACTGAAACTGGTCAAACGCGTTTTCCTTTGCCACGCTCACATATTAATTCAAAAAATTATGAAAATTGGAATCTAGCAATAACTTGACATCGCGGATCCAACAAAAGTAGTTTCGTCGAAAACCGAGGTCGTTTGCAAAATTCCCATTTTTAAGGGCCAGAATTCCATAGCGACTATTCTGAAATTTCAACTGGACATATCTTTTGATCCCCGCTATGAAATTTAAATTTTTCGGATTCGTTGTAAAGATATTCTCAATTAGATTCAAATATTTTTGGTTTCACTAAAATCCGGTTTATTTTGCACCCGATACATTCATTTGAATTTTGAAATTAAATTATCGAACTACCGCGCCATTTTCAATTCCTTTTATAATTTAAAATAAATATTTATATTCTAACGATGATCTATATAAATATATATACGTTCGAATTCTATTCAAAATAAATTTCTCGTTGATATTATTTAAAATAATTCATTTTAAATATTCAAAATTTGTTAAAGTAGCCAAAATAAAATTTTAAATTGGCTCGCATTTTCCGGGTTGTTACATTAATTGTTCTACTAAAAATATTATTTCAAAATGTTTCTCATTTCGAAATACCTTAATTTTGGAATATTCTATATTTCCAAAAAAACTTGATTTCAAATACTATAACTTACCCTTTCAAATCTTAATTAATTACATAAAGATGTAATTTTCATTACATGGCAAAATCATATCTTAATTAATTACATAAAAATGTGATTTTCATTAACAATGCAATTTCCTACTTTTTAATTACATATAAAAATGTGATTTTATTTAATGTAAATTCTTACTTTTTCCAGTTACATATAATGTAATTCTCTTTTCTTTGTCATCTTGATTACATAAAAATGTAATTCTCTTTCTGTGTTTCAACACTTTTATTTAACAGTGTATATTGTTATGAATAAAAGACAATTTTTATGTAACATGTCATTATTCTAGATAAAGGAAATATTTATTTACATGACAATATTCCAACAAAATGACATATATATTTGTCATGACAATATTCTAACCAAATGACATTTTAATTCTAATATTTCTAATTTGACCAAATGACATGTTTACAATTCTAGCGACAAAATAAAAAGAGATTTTGTCTGCATACAAACTTCTGTATTTCTAATGATAAATAAAAAGAAGTATTTATTTGTCTACATGTTTTTAACCTTGTATATGACAAATAAAAAGAAGTGTTTATTTGCATAACCTGTTTTTCATAAATGATATTTTCTAACATGGCATTTTTTAATACAAACATAAATGACCTTTCCTAACATGACATCTTATATTAACATGACAAATTTCCTCTAACATGACATTAGTATAAATGCATGACAATTTCCCTAATATGACATTAGTGTAAATAAATGACCATTTCCTCTAATATGGCATTATTAAATTAACATGACATTTTTACCTAACACAACATTTTATAACAAACATTATATTTTTGTTCTAAAGCAACATTTTGTAACAAAATGTTATTTTCTTTCTAATGCAACTTTTTATACCAAATGTTATTATTTTCCAATGTCACATTTGTAAAAATGATATTTTTTACTAATGTTACACTTTATACCAGAAATGATGATATTTTTCTAATGTCATATTTCTATCTAAGATGTTATTTTTGTCTAACGCCACATTTTTATATTCATAATTTCTAATGAAAACATTATTAATGTAAATATATTTTCTAACGTAAACATATTTGCTAATGTAATCATTATTTTCTAATGTAAACATATTTTAACACAACGCTAAAATATGTTCATTTTTCAAATAATTTAACACAATGTTAAAATTTGATTCATTTTCAATAAAATGACATAACGACAAAATTATGTTTACTTTCACTATATTGACATAACGCTAAAATATGATTCATTTTCAACTAAATTTACATAATGCTAAAATTATGTTCATTTCAACTAAATTTACATAATGCTAAAATTATGTTCATTTCAACTAAATTTACATAATACTAAAATTATGTTCATTTCAACTAAATTTACATAACGACAAAAATGCTTTCATTTTTCTAAAATGACACAACGCCAAAATTTATGTGTTAACCTTTTTCTTTGTTTTCTAATATCGTATAAAGAAGTACTTCATATGTCAACATTTTTTTTTCTATGTAAACTAATGTCAAATAAAGGAGTATCTTATATGTTTACGTTTTTGTTTCATCTATTTTATTTCAATCAAAAGTGACATTTTGTTTTATCTAAACTATTTTAACAAAAGGGGTATTTTGTTAATTTATTATATTTTGGCAAAATGATAATCCTAATTCAAATTTGTCCATATTCATTTAACACAAATGTTGATTCTTGAAATAACAATTCCAACCAACACAACATAGTGATTTGGTTTAACACCAATTTTCAATTTACAACCCAATAACATGACATTGTGATTTGGTTTATCACACTTTTCAATTTACAAATCTAATAACATAACGTAGACTAACAAACACAACATTGCTTTCAGATCTGAAATAGATCTTAAAAAAAAAACTACATCCATCACAGACACAGATCTAAGCTATCACATAGATTCATGAACACAGATTTATAAATTAAGAAAAATAATTAAATTAAATAAAATTAAATTAAATTTTAAATTTAGAATTTCTCAAATAAGGCTTTCCACTCTGCCCAAAAATTGAGATGAGCTTCAAGATTGTTCCAGTCCATCCCATAACGTAGATCACATCCTCACGGTTCTAACGAATTTGATTTCGCTGAATTTGAACATCGTATAACAAAGTTACAATTTTTTATACGTTAGTACACATTAAAAAAACCGTTAACTCAAATAATTACAAAATTAATCGACCTTAGCAATAGGCTAATCATGTTTACACCGCTTGTTTTTGGTTCCTCATCCCGTCTTCTTCATCAGCCGATCAAATCCGTCTCATTTTGAAGAGCTTGAGGAGTACTTCGATTTGTGTTTTGGAATCAAGGCTAACTCGAAAGGAATTGAGAATTATTGAGGGGTGAAAAGGGGAGGATATCGGCCATTGATAAAAGAGGATGGCGGCTGTCATATGATAATTATGGTTTTGGTTTAATTTTAGGGTATTTATAAATTTATCTAATCCTCTTTTTTTTAATAAAATTAATTACTACATATTTTTATTTAGAGATGAAACTTCCCACCTCCTTTCGTTTAATGTAATCAATTAATGAGGGAGGAAGAGAAAAACGTTTCATTTCCTTTCTTTAAATTATTTAATAAATGAGGGTAGTTAGAGAAGGAAAACTTTCATTTTCTTTCTTTAAATTATTTAATTAATAGGGAGAATATTATTTGCATCAGTAGATGGTCAATTACATAAAATAAAGTGAGACATAGATAAAAGTTAACATATATGATTAATTGGATTTCTCATTAGGATGCAACATTTCAATGAAATCAACAAGCATCATGATACAAGTATATACATAGCAAATGTTAAAGCATGTGTTTAATTTTTCTCCTCTTTTAACTTTTAAAGAAAAGAAACTATTTTGTATTATCAAGATTTGAAATAAATAATAAGTTTTTTTCTTTTACAAATAAATCCGTTATATCTTATATTTGAAATAAAATATTTTTATTTTCAATAATTTACAGAAAAGCCCCGAATTTGCTAATTAATAATTACTATGATTTGATAACAATCAATCTATATTACAATTTTAATTTATGTATGTTACAGCAAAAATTAATATATGTTAATTAGTAATTAATGTATGTTACAAACATAAGAAAGAAATTTAATATATTTATAACAATTTAATGTCTAACTAGTGGTATATATATTTGGAGTTTGGAATCATTCAAACATGTGTAAATAGTAAATTTATAATGGAAGCAATGGAAGGAGAATGATATAATTTATAAATGAACGTTGCATGTAACGTCCCGCATTTTGTCGGTTTGAATTTGAATATTTAAAACAGTTTAAATATTGAATTCTGAATATAAATGAATTTATATATTAGTTAAAACGAAGTTGAACGTATATAAATATATATTAATTATAATCAAGCTCAGAACGACCCTGCAGTTCGTAATTTAACGTTCTGAACTTCAACTGAGTGTACCGGACTCGTTTTGAATCGGATTTCTTCGAAACGAGAAACGTTGGAATCTGTTGAACTGTATCTTTCTAACAGAAGTGAAAAACCAAGATTTCATAGTGTAGATTGCAAGATATGTCCAAATCAAATATTCGAAAAGTCGCTGTAAAATCGTATATCGACCGTAACGGTTATTTGACTATAACTTGATATCGTTTGCAAATTGGGACAAGGTTCTTTTGAGGCGCAGCGATAATATAATTTTTAGATTTTTTCTGTAATTTTTAATTAATTAAATATGCAACTTTTTATTTGGAGTATTGTGCACCCCGTATCGGTATTTCGGGATTTCAGAGAATGAGTCCATCTACGGGTATTATTATATTTTTGGAATCATGACACCTCGGGGAACACGACCGTGTTCTTATATCTGTCCATAATGGCTTATACGTAAACAAAATCTTATATAGCGGAGTACCGTCAATTAATTTACTTTTGATGTAAAACAAATTTATTCATTACCAAGTGAATTTGTTTCTCAGACATTTGTTGGTTATTACATCAACTAAATAAATGAAAACGGTCTGTTTCTTTTTTGTATTACCTAAGATTTAAAGACTCAAATAGGAGTACTAAGCCATCAATCCGCAGTATGGTCTAAAACGTGATGATACAGTGACTTGTCCTTCTTTGCTTAATTCTTAAGCCACCAAATAAAATAATCTACACGCCATGTCGTTTAACTGTACGCTACCCATCACCCTATAGCTTAACAACGAAGCATGCTAGGGTCCTAAGCTAATTTAAGGGAACCCATACCCTAACCTACCTGGAACATGCACCTACCAACCCCTCTCGCGTGTCAAATCACCTCATTCCATGGAAGTTAAGCTACCTTTGCCTTTAAATATCGTATATCCTCACTTTCGTTTGGACAGCAAAAACTTTAAAAAACCGAATACTCCATTACTAAACCGGAGCAAACTCCCTGTAAACGAAATGAGACGAAGCATGCGAGATCTTTAGTGGCAAGGTGAAGTGTAAAAGGTGATGTTCGGATCTCGGATCGTCGGTGGAAGCAAAGGACCGGCGGACTGGAGCAGCGTTGGGTTCGGGAGGGGCTGAAATGCATGGGATCTGTTCGAATGAAGCAATAGGAGAGAGCATGCATGAAGGGGACTGGGAAGGAAATGGTGCGGGGTCGGTGATAATGTCTGAAGCATGACAGGCAACTTGGATGGGAAGTTTGTACTGAAGTCTGGGTATTAAACGAAGGAGCGTGGTGCTTTGTGAGGTAGAGTAATGAAGGGCTTGCATGGCACGAGAATCTGTAGGAGTGATGGACGCAAATCCAAAGGGAGCCAGTACCTGTTGAACACGTGAGCAAGTGATAAGTGATGGAGGAGTGTACAGGGAACCAAGAGTGGAGAGAAAGATTAAAGAGTTGCATGGCTGGTAAGTGTGTGTATTATAATGAGAAGGATTAGCATGAAAACATGGACAGAAGTACTGGAGCATACAAAAATGGATGAAGAACTTGGTCATTAACGTGAGTATTGGACCAAAGGAAGAATCAGTCAGCACTGGTATGTTTGAATGTGGAGCTTCAAGGGCGCAGCATGCATGAACGAAAGGAACAAGGCAAAGATAATGCATGGAAAATGGTCATGTATGTACAAGAGCTGAGGCGTGCCTTCATAGTGTAAAAGAAGGGAGGCATTTGCAGTATTTTAGTGAAGACCGAGCGAGGTTAATGAACATGGGAAGTTTCCAAATGGTGGAATGAGTTGCGGCTTTCCATGTTCGAACTGGTCCTTTTTCTTCTTTGTTGTTGCGTGAATAAACTGGAGTGGAACATTTTAAAGGGAGAAGAAGCACTGTCGGGTATGCAGGCCTGGGTATTAGAGAAAATTTTGGGCTGGGTTAAATTGGGCAAGGCCCAAACGTTATAAAAATATGTACATAATGAGGGGTCGCGGTCTCGTTTTTGATAAATGGAAGAAAGTATAGAAGTGGTTAAAAGTGCTAGGAAATAGGAAAGGAAGCAGTTGGTTCAGGCGGTAGCGGGGTTGTAAGTTTGGAAATGGGCCAATTTTTATGGTGAGGCCCATTAAAGAAAAGAAGAAAAGAAAAGAGAAAGACCAACTTGTGCTTATCATTTTGGGAACAGAAGTCAACGGTTACCAAGAAAAGGAAGCGGCGGTTTAAACTGAGGTTGCGTTAGATTTAAAGGTGGAGCAGTGAAGTTTGTTGGCACGTGCGATCTGGTGGATGGCGATTAATAAGGAGATGATTAGCAGTTCTTTTCTTGGTCACGGAGCACGACTGAAGTGCGAGCTTTGAGCATGGAAGGACCGGAACGTTATTTACAGACTCGACGAAGGAGACTACACAAGAGCGAAGTCCGACGAAACAAAATCAGCTGTGATCATACGGACACAGACCGTGCAATGGATCTAGTCTGAAATGATTTGGAGCTCGTTTGAATTATGGCAGAATTGAACGTCTGATTTAAATCAGCCGACGCAAACCGTATTTAACGGTTAACGCGCGAAGGTGAGTAAAATCACTAACTCTGATCTATTTTTAATTTTATTTTAATGTTGTTTGAATGCTGTGTGATGGTCGGTTAAGTAGATTACCAGTAATTTGATATACCGTCACATATGTACACATCATCGGTTGGACACTGATTCCATCGTTTAAAATATCCCCTAGTATAGAGTTAGTGTAAATTGTGTTGACTGACATCTTCGGATGCGGAAACCGGTTGGAGGAATCCGACCGGATTCCTCGATATTTATATGGACTGTTTGTTTGTATGCACTGTTTGAACCAGAATTATATTTAATATCCCGTGAGAATATTGATGTTGAATTAAAACTCGACATCTGTTTCGATAAATCAATAAACGATATCAATTTTAGAAAGTGATAACAGTCGACTGTAAAACCGTCGTTTTGTTAAGAGGCTGATTAGCCGAAGTTAATTATAAAAATTATATTTTTATAATTAAAGCGAAGCTTTAAATTTATAATAGAAGTTCTATTATAAACCAGTATTTTAGAGTTCGTTTTTGTAAAATAAATAAAAACGATTTGTTGACATTTAAATAAGATTTTAAAAGCAGAAATTATCCGATGATTAAATATTTGGATAATTATATTTAAATTAAACAATTTATAAATATTATTAGATTAATCTAATGTTGAGAAGTAATTCAAATCAGTTAAAGAACTTACTGATGGAATGAAGTTGATTTAATCAACTGTTATTTGGGAAAATGATTTGTTAGATTAATTGGATTTTAGTTAATTTAATGGAAACAATTAGAAATAAATTAATCAAGATTAATGAGATTAATTACCCTTAAGAAGTTATAAATAGAACGATGGAATGAAATGAAAGAGAAGGGTAAATGTTTGAAAAATTAAATAATAATAAACAACGAAGATTTTAAAGGATGAATATGATGTTATAGAACCGTATTCCAAAGTAAAACAAGGAAATACGATTTGATAAGTAATAAGGGATCAGAATACAGGCTTATATCTGTTCTAAGGTAAGAATGTTGTCGATCAAGGTCTGAGAGGTAAATAGAAAAGCCCAACTTGAACGGCTTCGATATTATCAAGGAACGATATCAGTTTGTAACGGAAAGAGATGTCAAGATTTTTGTAATAGAAAGAGATGTCAAGATTTTTGTAAAAGAAAGAGATGTCAAGATTTTTGTAACGGAAAAAGACGTCGAGATTAGTTATAAAGTGACATATAGCAGCGTATTGCAAGTTAGAACCATAGCGATAAAATAAACGTTGTTGATTAGGTGTAAGTGTAACTGTTATGTCAAGATTAGTTATAACAAAGAATATTACCGCGTATGACAAGTTAGAACTATAGCGGTAAAAGTAACGCTGTTAATAAGGTAAGCGTGACTGTAATATTGAGATTAGTTATAAGGAAAAACTACAGCGTATGACAAGTTTAGCACCATAGCGGCAAATTTACTGCTATTGATTAGACCTAAGCATGACTTTTATATATAGCAGCACTTCCTAGAAAATGCTACAGTTTAGTTGAAATCCACTTATTCGGAAGTGATAAATAACGATGTCGTAAGAAAATGTAGAACCAGTGTTAGAAAGAGAGATTGGAGAATCGGGTTAGTAAACGATGACAGCATTTCGATGTTCGAAATGCGATTAGAATTAAACAATTAGGATTTGAAATTTTAACTCGACGACGTCGAATGTATTAAGGTAAATAATCTATAGGAAGTATAATCTGACAGGATAATTAACATTTAGTTTTAAACAAATAAAGGTTGATCGGATAAGGATCAGTATTTAGTTATAAGCTTGATATCGATTAGATAAGAAGTTGACTTAGAGACAGGGTTTATAAAGTGGAATAGGAATATAAAAGTAGGAAAGAGATTTTGGTAAACAATATAAGGGTAATTATTACTTAAATAAAGAGTTATCTGATAAAGGTGTTTAGATTCGGTAATTAGAAATGATATTCACATTTAAAGTGAATAAGTTTTAAAAGTGAACGTTGGGCCAATTAAAAATTTAAAAGGAAATTGGAAATATTTTCCAATATAAATAGGGAGATTATCCAGGTGTAGAAAATAAATAACGTGAAAAGAATGGAAATGGTTCCGAACGGTGATAACATATACTTTTCTAGAATATGAAAGAGAGTTTATAATAACTGGAACTGTTTTCCAAGAAAATGTAAGAAGGCTAAAATGGGATTTGTGAAATATCTGGTAAGATATGAGGATTCGAATAATAAAGTCGAATGTTAAATAAGTGCCCATGGTTGTGTGTGTTTAGTGATCATTTGAATGGATGTTGTTTTTACTTCGATAGTTAAATAACCGACTATCGAAGTGTTTTGACCATCGTTGTCGATATGGAGAGACCGGTTGGATATATTATCCGGAAACCACTCCGTATAGGCATAAGCACTGCAAATTAGATATGCTGAAGATAATTGAAGACGGAGTTAAATGCAAGGGTCGTCCAGTTCCAGAATGGTGTTTTCTGTTTGTCCAGTCCCAGGACAACTTGTATGGACGAGTGTCTGACAGAATATTTCCAACGGTCATGCCGTTGATTTTACGAATATACCAAGTTGGTGGGGAGAAGATAACTTCTCTTTATTCTACACCCAGTGTGCATTTGTGTAATCAATGTGTGATTACGGATTTGACGATGTGACATTCAAAGTGAATGGTAATCAGATGTTCTGAAGATAGACGTAGCCTCTAGCCTCACAACCAGGAATGACAGAAGTTGGGCTAGGCAGCATGGCTAGTTGGGTCATCCCCAAGCAGGGTGTATTGTCACCGATCTAGAGAAAATTCATATTTATACTTCTTTTCGATTCTGTATCTTCGGATGACGGTTGGATGGCCTACAACCGTGGTGGCAATATATTCGCGACACTCAAGCTAAATGAGTGAGCGGTCATGTGTGGCCGGGTGGCAAGACGTTCTTGTTGAACCCTGAGTGTATCCCCTCTAGAGTACACTGATCAGAAGGTGCTCCCATACCTTGTCTGTTGAAATCCATTCTCCAATAAGCGCCCCGCGGTTTATGATTTTATACTATATATATGTGGAACGTGAGATGCAAGCGTTCTGCTACTTTTATAATTATTTGTTTAGACATTATCATAATATCACTGGTTTTGATATCAAAGAAATTTTGGGTTATAGTAAGGTTTCAAAGTTAAACAGTATGGTTGGAATTTACTCACACCAGTCCCATGACTGACCCAGAGTTTATTTTGTTTGTTTTCCCTAAACTCTTGGGTGCCCAAATTTGTACGGCCAGTCAAGTGTTTCAGGCTTTGCAGATTCACTTAGAGGAGCTCGAAGCAGGAGACTCCACCACTAGTTATATAGAGATTATTCCCGCTGTGATGTATATGAGTTATACTCTGATATGATATGTAAGTACAGTTTCAGAAATTGTATTTCAAAGTTATGTTATAATACAGTTTATTCATTCCGCTGTGAGTTTTCGTGTTTACTCTGATTTTGTTCAATGTGTTCTTCTTCTTCTTCTATTCTATTAGTTCTATCTTTTCTATCTCATCCTCTTAATTCTTTCAATAATGACATGGTTTTCAAGGTATCGAAAATCGCGTCCATTACAGTTGGTATCAGAGCTAAAGGTTGAGTGATTACCTTGGCTCTGTGGCGTAACTCAATAGAGATGGAGTCAGTGATACTCTAGATTGAGTTGAGTGTATATATATGAGCGCGTATTTGTAAATCAATATAAAAACCGTTTTATATGGTGTTGATTGATCTGGTGAGTGGTATATAAATTTCAGGTCGACCCGTTTAGCTGACGAGGTCGATGGGGATTTATAAACGCTTGGATAGAGAAATTCGACATAGTATTGTTTTGAAAGAGGGTAAAATGAAATAATTTACCCGAAATATATTTTGATATAAAAAGAAGTATATAACTCGATTTTATTATCATATATTAGATGTGTGATCATGATCGAATAAGATTTATAATTGAGTTGGTTATATAAATAACCAATCGGAATATTATATAATATGCAAAATCAGATAGATAAAATCTGAGCTTAAAACCAGAATTTGGAATTAAACTCTGAAACTGGGAAAAGAGTTGGAAATAATATTTGGATTAAATATATGGGAATTTTAAAATCCTGGGAGATTTGAAATTATTTCCCAAGTACTATGAATGATATTTTGAAGTAATATTCAAAATGAAAATGTTTGGAAAATGAGTTTTGAAAATGATATAGTATTGAACTCACTTCGATGGTTGGAAAATAAATTCCGATGATGATCGCGACATTATCGGTGTTCGTTTTCGAACTGGTAAGTGACGGATTACTACCAAAATTTTTGTTTTGTATTGTTCTGAGAAACAAGTTGTCAGAAATTCAAATGTTTTGAATTATATATGATTTCAAACTGATTTGAAATAGATCCCAGGAATTTGAATTCTGAAATAAAAATTTAACTTATGGAGTTAAAATGGTAAAAGTGGAACGTAAACCAAGATAACAAAATTGGACTGGATTTGGAACGACCCAGAATGGAAATTGTAAAAGAGAAATATTAGAAATTCGAGTTACTAATGAATCGATTCTGGGAGAATAAGAATCGAATTGTGAATTTGGAGATGAAGAGATAACTGATTTGAGAGATAAATCAGTAAATGAAACTGGAGTTAAAATATAATTTGGTTGGGTAGAAAGTGAAAGATTGGTGTGAGAATGGATTGATGGAAACCAACCGACGATGCTTGGATATATGTTAAATGGCAGAAATAGAGTTAAATGCCAACCAAAAAGGGGCATGTTTATAATTTATACGAGTATGAGTTTTGATGAGGCTGTTTGGGTTTCTTTTGGATTGGAGAAGGCCCAGAGTGGCAAGTTGTTGTAGTACCGAGTGGGTCGTGCAGAGGAGATGCTGGCAAGATTCTCTGAAAATTTGAGAGGTTAGGAAATTTTCAGAAATTCGAAAATATTCGGTAATAAGAAGAAATTAATTTTTTAAATAGGAATTAATCAGTTCAGTTGAAACTGAAATTATGAAGTAAACCAAAAATATTTTTAACCTGTTATAACAGAGATTGTAGCATTTTTCCTATCTTAGCAATTTCGAGGACGAAATTATTTTAAGGGGGAAGGACTGTAACGTCCCGCATTTTGTCGGTTTGAATTTGAATATTTAAAACAGTTTAAATATTGAATTCTGAATATAAATGAATTTATATATTAGTTAAAACGAAGTTGAACGTATATAAATATATATTAATTATAATCAAGCTCAGAACGACCCTGCAGTTCGTAATTTAACGTTCTGAACTTCAACTGAGTGTACCGGACTCGTTTTGAATCGGATTTCTTCGAAACGAGAAACGTTGGAATCTGTTGAACTGTATCTTTCTAACAGAAGTGAAAAACCAAGATTTCATAGTGTAGATTGCAAGATATGTCCAAATCAAATATTCGAAAAGTCGCTGTAAAATCGTATATCGACCGTAACGGTTATTTGACTATAACTTGATATCGTTTGCAAATTGGGACAAGGTTCTTTTGAGGCGCAGCGATAATATAATTTTTAGATTTTTTCTGTAATTTTTAATTAATTAAATATGCAACTTTTTATTTGGAGTATTGTGCACCCCGTATCGGTATTTCGGGATTTCAGAGAATGAGTCCATCTACGGGTATTATTATATTTTTGGAATCATGACACCTCGGGGAACACGACCGTGTTCTTATATCTGTCCATAATGGCTTATACGTAAACAAAATCTTATATAGCGGAGTACCGTCAATTAATTTACTTTTGATGTAAAACAAATTTATTCATTACCAAGTGAATTTGTTTCTCAGACATTTGTTGGTTATTACATCAACTAAATAAATGAAAACGGTCTGTTTCTTTTTTGTATTACCTAAGATTTAAAGACTCAAATAGGAGTACTAAACCATCAATCCGCAGTATGGTCTAAAACGTGATGATACAGTGACTTGTCCTTCTTTGCTTAATTCTTAAGCCACCAAATAAAATAATCTACACGCCATGTCGTTTAACTGTACGCTACCCATCACCCTATAGCTTAACAACGAAGCATGCTAGGGTCCTAAGCTAATTTAAGGGAACCCATACCCTAACCTACCTGGAACATGCACCTACCAACCCCTCTCGCGTGTCAAATCACCTCATTCCGTGGAAGTTAAGCTACCTTTGCCTTTAAATATCGTATATCCTCACTTTCGTTTGGACAGCAAAAACTTTAAAAAACCGAATACTCCATTACTAAACCGGAGCAAACTCCCTGTAAACGAAATGAGACGAAGCATGCGAGATCTTTAGTGGCAAGGTGAAGTGTAAAAGGTGATGTTCGGATCTCGGATCGTCGGTGGAAGCAAAGGACCGGCGGACTGGAGCAGCGTTGGGTTCGGGAGGGGCTGAAATGCATGGGATCTGTTCGAATGAAGCAACAGGAGAGAGCATGCATGAAGGGGACTGGGAAGGAAATGGTGCGGGGTCGGTGATAATGTCTGAAGCATGACAGGCAACTTGGATGGGAAGTTTGTACTGAAGTCTGGGTATTAAACGAAGGAGCGTGGTGCTTTGTGAGGTAGAGTAATGAAGGGCTTGCATGGCACGAGAATCTGTAGGAGTGATGGACGCAAATCCAAAGGGAGCCAGTACCTGTTGAACACGTGAGCAAGTGATAAGTGATGGAGGAGTGTACAGGGAACCAAGAGTGGAGAGAAAGATTAAAGAGTTGCATGGCTGGTAAGTGTGTGTATTATAATGAGAAGGATTTGCATGAAAACATGGACAGAAGTACTGGAGCATACAAAAATGGATGAAGAACTTGGTCATTAACGTGAGTATTGGACCAAAGGAAGAATCAGTCAGCACTGGTATGTTTGAATGTGGAGCTTCAAGGGCGCAGCATGCATGAACGAAAGGAACAAGGCAAAGATAATGCATGGAAAATGGTCGTGTATGTACAAGAGCTGAGGCGTGCCTTCATAGTGTAAAAGAAGGGAGGCATTTGCAGTATTTTAGTGAAGACCGAGCGAGGTTAATGAACATGGGAAGTTTCCAAATGGTGGAATGAGTTGCGGCTTTCCATGTTCGAACTGGTCCTTTTTCTTCTTTGTTGTTGCGTGAATAAACTGGAGTGGAACATTTTAAAGGGAGAAGAAGCACTGTCGGGTATGCAGGCCTGGGTATTAGAGAAAATTTTGGGCTGGGTTAAATTGGGCAAGGCCCAAACGTTATAAAAATATGTACATAATGAGGGGTCGCGGTCTCGTTTTTGATAAATGGAAGAAAGTATAGAAGTGGTTAAAAGTGCTAGGAAATAGGAAAGGAAGCAGTTGGTTCAGGCGGTAGCGGGGTTGTAAGTTTGGAAATGGGCCAATTTTTATGGTGAGGCCCATTAAAGAAAAGAAGAAAAGAAAAGAGAAAGACCAACTTGTGCTTATCATTTTGGGAACAGAAGTCAACGGTTACCAAGAAAAGGAAGCGGCGGTTTAAACTGAGGTTGCGTTAGATTTAAAGGTGGAGCAGTGAAGTTTGTTGGCACGTGCGATCTGGTGGATGGCGATTAATAAGGAGATGATTAGTAGTTCTTTTCTTGGTCACGGAGCACGACTGAAGTGCGAGCTTTGAGCATGGAAGGACCGGAACGTTATTTACAGACTCGACGAAGGAGACTACACAAGAGCGAAGTCCGACGAAACAAAATCAGCTGTGATCATACGGACACAGACCGTGCAATGGATCTAGTCTGAAATGATTTGGAGCTCGTTTGAATTATGGCAGAATTGAACGTCTGATTTAAATCAGCCGACGCAAACCGTATTTAACGGTTAACGCGCGAAGGTGAGTAAAATCACTAACTCTGATCTATTTTTAATTTTATTTTAATGTTGTTTGAATGCTGTGTGATGGTCGGTTAAGTAGATTACCAGTAATTTGATATACCGTCACATATGTACACATCATCGGTTGGACACTGATTCCATCGTTTAAAATATCCCCTAGTATAGAGTTAGTGTAAATTGTGTTGACTGACATCTTCGGATGCGGAAACCGGTTGGAGGAATCCGACCGGATTCCTCGATATTTATATGGACTGTTTGTTTGTATGCACTGTTTGAACCAGAATTATATTTAATATCCCGTGAGAATATTGATGTTGAATTAAAACTCGACATCTGTTTCGATAAATCAATAAACGATATCAATTTTAGAAAGTGATAACAGTCGACTGTAAAACCGTCGTCTTGTTAAGAGGCTGATTAGCCGAAGTTAATTATAAAAATTATATTTTTATAATTAAAGCGAAGTTTTAAATTTATAATAGAAGTTCTATTATAAACCAGTATTTTAGAGTTCATTTTTGTAAAATAAATAAAAACGATTTGTTGACATTTAAATAAGATTTTAAAAGCAGAAATTATCCGATGATTAAATATTTGGATAATTATATTTAAATTAAACAATTTATAAATATTATTAGATTAATCTAATGTTGAGAAGTAATTCAAATCAGTTAAAGAACTTACTGATGGAATGAAGTTGATTTAATCAACTGTTATTTGGGAAAATGATTGTTAGATTAATTGGATTTTAGTTAATCTAATGAAAACAATTAGAAATAAATTAATCAAGATTAATGAGATTAATTACCCTTAAGAAGTTATAAATAGAACGATGGAATGAAATGAAAGAGAAGGGTAAATGTTTGAAAAATTAAATAATAATAAACAACGAAGATTTTAAAGGATGAATATGATGTTATAGAACCGTATTCCAAAGTAAAACAAGGAAATACGATTTGATAAGTAATAAGGGATCAGAATACAGGCTTATATCTGTTCTAAGGTAAGAATGTTGTCGATCAAGGTCTGAGAGGTAAATAGAAAAGCCCAACTTGAACGGCTTCGATATTATCAAGGAACGATATCAGTTTGTAACGGAAAGAGATGTCAAGATTTTTGTAATAGAAAGAGATGTCAAGATTTTTGTAAAAGAAAGAGATGTCAAGATTTTTGTAACGGAAAAAGACGTCGAGATTAGTTATAAAGTGACATATAGCAGCGTATTGCAAGTTAGAACCATAGCGATAAAATAAACGTTGTTGATTAGGTGTAAGTGTAACTGTTATGTCAAGATTAGTTATAACAAAGAATATTACCGCGTATGACAAGTTAGAACTATAGCGGTAAAAGTAACGCTGTTAATAAGGTAAGCGTGACTGTAATATTGAGATTAGTTATAAGGAAAAACTACAGCGTATGACAAGTTTAGCACCATAGCGGCAAATTTACTGCTATTGATTAGACCTAAGCATGACTTTTATATATAGCAGCACTTCCTAGAAAATGCTACAGTTTAGTTGAAATCCACTTATTCGGAAGTGATAAATAACGATGTCGTAAGAAAATGTAGAACCAGTGTTAGAAAGAGAGATTGGAGAATCGGGTTAGTAAACGATGACAGCATTTCGATGTTCGAAATGCGATTAGAATTAAACAATTAGGATTTGAAATTTTAACTCGACGACGTCGAATGTATTAAGGTAAATAATCTATAGGAAGTATAATCTGACAGGATAATTAACATTTAGTTTTAAACAAATAAAGGTTGATCGGATAAGGATCAGTATTTAGTTATAAGCTTGATATCGATTAGATAAGAAGTTGACTTAGAGACAGGGTTTATAAAGTGGAATAGGAATATAAAAGTAGGAAAGAGATTTTGGTAAACAATATAAGGGTAATTATTACTTAAATAAAGAGTTATCTGATAAAGGTGTTTAGATTCGGTAATTAGAAATGATATTCACATTTAAAGTGAATAAGTTTTAAAAGTGAACGTTGGGCCAATTAAAAATTTAAAAGGAAATTGGAAATATTTTCCAATATAAATAGGGAGATTATCCAGGTGTAGAAAATAAATAACGTGAAAAGAATGGAAATGGTTCCGAACGGTGATAACATATACTTTTCTAGAATATGAAAGAGAGTTTATAATAACTGGAACTGTTTTCCAAGAAAATGTAAGAAGGCTAAAATGGGATTTGTGAAATATCTGGTAAGATATGAGGATTCGAATAATAAAGTCGAATGTTAAATAAGTGCCCATGGTTGTGTGTGTTTAGTGATCATTTGAATGGATGTTGTTTTTACTTCGATAGTTAAATAACCGACTATCGAAGTGTTTTGACCATCGTTGTCGATATGGAGAGACCGGTTGGATATATTATCCGGAAACCACTCCGTATAGGCATAAGCACTGCAAATTAGATATGCTGAAGATAATTGAAGACGGAGTTAAATGCAAGGGTCGTCCAGTTCCAGAATGGTGTTTTCTGTTTGTCCAGTCCCAGGACAACTTGTATGGACGAGTGTCTGACAGAATATTTCCAACGGTCATGCCGTTGATTTTACGAATATACCAAGTGGTGGGGAGAAGATAACTTCTCTTTATTCTACACCCAGTGTGCATTTGTGTAATCAATGTGTGATTACGGATTTGACGATGTGACATTCAAAGTGAATGGTAATCAGATGTTCTGAAGATAGACGTAGCCTCTAGCCTCACAACCAGGAATGACAGAAGTTGGGCTAGGCAGCATGGCTAGTTGGGTCATCCCCAAGCAGGGTGTATTGTCACCGATCTAGAGAAAATTCATATTTATACTTCTTTTCGATTCTGTATCTTCGGATGACGGTTGGATGGCCTACAACCGTGGTGGCAATATATTCGCGACACTCAAGCTAAATGAGTGAGCGGTCATGTGTGGCCGGGTGGCAAGACGTTCTTGTTGAACCCTGAGTGTATCCCCTCTAGAGTACACTGATCAGAAGGTGCTCCCATACCTTGTCTGTTGAAATCCATTCTCCAATAAGCGCCCCGCGGTTTATGATTTTATACTATATATATGTGGAACGTGAGATGCAAGCGTTCTGCTACTTGTATAATTATTTGTTTAGACATTATCATAATATCACTGGTTTTGATATCAAAGAAATTTTGGGTTATAGTAAGGTTTCAAAGTTAAACAGTATGGTTGGAATTTACTCACACCAGTCCCATGACTGACCCAGAGTTTATTTTGTTTGTTTTCCCTAAACTCTTGGGTGCCCAAATTTGTACGGGCAGTCAAGTGTTTCAGGCTTTGCAGATTCACTTAGAGGAGCTCGAAGCAGGAGACTCCACCACTAGTTATATAGAGATTATTCCCGCTGTGATGTATATGAGTTATACTCTGATATGATATGTAAGTACAGTTTCAGAAATTGTATTTCAAAGTTATGTTATAATACAGTTTATTCATTCCGCTGTGAGTTTTCGTGTTTACTCTGATTTTGTTCAGTGTGTTCTTCTTCTTCTTCTATTCTATTAGTTCTATCTTTTCTATCTCATCCTCTTAATTCTTTCAATAATGACATGGTTTTCAAGGTATCGAAAATCGCGTCCATTACATTGCAAACAGAGAAGAATTAATAGAGATAATAGTTAAATTGAGTAAGCAATCAATTAAGAAAAATTAATTATGAAATGAATGACATTAATTAATAAATTGAGTGGTTTAGGATACATATGTTTTGAAATTGGAATTATGTAATGTGTGAATATAAAAAGGAAACATAATAATGGAGAAATAGGGATGGACCATTTTATTTATTTATTTATGCACATATATATATATATATATATAATATTCCAATCCCTTAATCACATTAAAGACCCATTAAACCACTTTCTCCTATTCAGGCCCAATTCATTTCAATTCGCAAAAGTTGTAATTCTATGTGTCATTTACTATTCAACAAAATGGATATTTTGTGCGTCATTCTAATTCTAACAAAAATGAATATTTTGTTTTGCAACAAAAATAATACTTTTTTTCTTTTAAACATTTTAATGTAAAGAAAAATGATACATTTCATTCTCTTTATTGTAAACAAAAATTCCAGTGCAAACTTTTTAATGTAAACGAAATGATACATTATATTTCAATTGTGTAAATTAATGCGACACAACATTGGTTTTATTTTGCCTATATGACAAAAATGCAAACTTGTTTATATGACAAAAATGCAAACTTTTATTACCTTGAAAATGAAATCTTTTCATTTCAACAAAATGACAATGTAACATTTTAATTTAAGCCCCATTTTTTATTTTGTAAAATATAAACTCTAAAATTGTATTTTTACTGTAAAACTTTTTATTCAAATTATATATATATATTTTCTTCTATAGTTTAATAATTAATTAAAATTAGAAATTTTAAATCTGGACTCATTTTCAACAAAATTTCTAAAAAAAATAAAATTTTTAATTGTTATTATTTAAAATAAATTATTTTAAATAACCAAAACTCATTAAAATAACTTAAAATAAAATTTTAAATTAGCCCCGAAATTCAGGGTTGTTACATGGTCACTGGATATGCCGGGCGGTTCTAGGCAGATTTACACCACAACTCAGTCTGATCTCGGGTTTCAAGCGCGATATGACCAACTACCCACATTGGATCCTATTGTTTGCAGTAATTGGATTTGTCGGGCGGTTCCGGGCAGAATTACACTGCAAACTCAACCCAACCTCGAGTTGGCCATTTTCAAGTTCATTCTTGTGTCATGTCCATGTTCATATTTTCAAGTCAAGTTCGTGTCAAGTTTCAAGGATAAATTTCATTCCAAGTTTCCTACAATTACCAATTTTTCCCAACATTACCCCGTCTAAATATTAGGCTAACAATCTTAGCCTAATTTTCCATCCACATGATTTTTGACATATAATATTAGGCTAAAAACTTAGCCTAATTTAACGTACACAAAATTTGCATAAAGAGATTCATTAGCATAAACATGACATAGGTGTAAACTTGGCATTCTTGATATAGTCAATATTAACACCATAGGTGTGTGCTTGCAAAATAATCAACATGAATATCATAGGTGTGAACTTGCAGCGTAGACTGAACCAACATACATATATGTGAATTTGCAACATAGACTAAATCAACTTACATATATGTGAACTTGCAAATCAATGACGAACATATGAATAAGTGTGAACTTGAAATATGACATAGGTTTAACATATACACATAAACATGTAGATCTAACATTTGGTCACATATGTGATATGATTTCACAACCTAAAACTTGCATAAAATGATAAACTACACAACTTGTCATAACGGGTTATACTCCAAGTTCATATATGAATAGACTTATTCATTAATTCCCAATTCAACATGATGATAGAATAGAACCACAGGCATAGATCAACATAATAAACATTGCTCTATTATCAATTTATTTCCAAGTCATGACCTAACTGAATAAATTGATTGAAACATCGCAGGCATAACATTATGAACATGAAAAGGTTTGAATAATAATCTAGATTCAAGAACACGAATAGATCTAACTTAAATAGAAAAATCCCCAAAATCAAGACAAATAAAGAAAATAGGTCTGAATAGAAAATCAAGCTTATATCCAATTTCATAGTCATAACTCTAGGCAATAACCTCATGGTCATGAATCATAGGTGATTAGTCATAATTGTCCTTGTCATAGTCATACGCAATAGTCTTATGTTCACAGTCATAGGCATAGGCACAGTCTTATATTCACAGTCATAGGCATAGGCATAGTCTTATATTCGCAGTCATAGGCATAAGCATAGTCTTATGTTCACAGTCATCGGCGTAGTCTTATGTTCACAGTCATAGGCAAAGGTATAGTCTTATGTTCATAGTCATAGGCATAGTCTTATGCCATTAATAATAATTTCAACGTCATAGGCAATATTCCTAAAAGTCAAGATCCAAGAAGAAAACAAGAATAGATATGAATCATCAATTCCAATTTATAATATGTCCATATTAAGTTTATAGTTTTTATCTGAAAGTAACTCGAACTTACAGATCATGGTCTAAGAAATTTAGATGCAGAAGTCAAGTCTAGAAATTTGTCGTAGAACATTGCGGTGTCGCTGATCTATTCTCTTGAATTGTTGTAGAAGCGTTGATCTTTGATTTGAACCGAGTTTGAATGCTTAAGCTTTAATTTGGAGGAGGCGACCATGGTTCAAGGGGTAAATTAGCAGCATAGTAGTGTAAGAATGATTTGTATGAATTAGGCTAGGTCTTAGGATGTATTTATAGGGGTAGTAACTAGTTTAGGCCCTTAGATTAACCTTAGAATCAATCCGGACCATCAAAACACGTCTCAGGCTTCAAAAATGGGTTCTGGGTCAAAACAGGCCGACCAGCTCGACCTGTAAGGGGGGAGGTAGACCATATGGTCGACTTGGGTGGTAGGTCGACCCTAAGGTCGACCACATGGTCGACCTGGCCCCCAGGTCGACCCCCAGGTCGACCTGCCTGGTCTGAAATTTGCTGAATTTCTACAGGCCATAACTTCTTCATCCGGACTCTAATTTTTGAAAACTCGGACTCTATTTCATGCAGAATTTCGAGACAAACGCAACGGCGCAACCCGTTTCCCATAATTCTCATTTTAAAAATTAATTCTGCCTTGATTTATGGTTTTAACATGTTATTAAAATTCGGGTTGTTACATTCTCCCCTCCTTAAAGGATTTCGTCCCCGAAATCTTCAAGTTAAGAAGAATGCATCCTATCATCCAATCAACCATCTACTCAACCATCATCCACAAGCAACCATTGTCCTTAATGATTTCTAATGCTATATGAAAATATGTATAAAGTGTATGTATATGTTCCTTATCTAATGCAAATGATTAGGCCTGATTGATCTTCCTAATGCAAAATATGTTTAGTGTCATGAATCCAACATGTATGCAAATAGTCCTAGTCACATAAACACTATATGTGTGCACAAACATCCATCCATATGCAACATCCACATGATAACACATTCAATTTCATCCATAAACAAGTATAAACACTCATGCATATGCAATATGGAAATGTGTCTGAGCCGATCTAGTGCCTAATGTGTGTTATGCAACCACGAGCAACCACTTGCGACCACTTGCAACCATTTGCAAACATCAACCATAACATGTTTCAATCACATGTTTACATCCAAAAGGGTTCTACCTAAGGTTATCAAGATAGGATTGAGAAGATAAGCAAGATAAAACGAAGCATCTAGGAGAATAAGTTAAAGATGTACCCCCAGAAGGTCCTGCTTGTGGGGCTTGCCCTTGCTTCTTAGGGCGGTTCTTGCTGATATGTCCAGTTTCACCACACTGAAAGCATGCTCCCATCTTCATCTTCTTCTTTCTACAATCCTGGATAACATGCCCAACTATACCACAGAAGTTGCACTTCCTCTTATCACGTGACTTGTTATTATTGTTGTCGTTGTTCTCGCCTTCCCTTCTAGAAGACTTTCTTCTCGTTCTGAGACTCGTCCGCCTTAACTTATCACTCATACCTTTCCTATGTAACATGTTAACAAGCCTCACGTAAACTATCTCCATAGTACGGAAAACCCTCTACGAAGCTAGAAAGAAGATTAGCCGCAGGTAAAAACTACTGCGACTACAGATGGAGAAAAGAAAGGAAAAGAGATTCAAACGAGGAAACAAAGGATAGTGCTAATTGCTTTTGGGGGAATAGCCTTTAAATAAAACTAAACTTTTCTTGAAAAATGCTTCTTTGTAAACGGTTTTGAAAATAGTTTTAGAAGGTTTTTAAAAACTTTTGCCCAGTCTGGTAACCTTCTACTCTGATACCAAATGTAACACCCCACCTCCGCTAGGGTCACTCATAAAGGGAACGCACTAGTTTTGGAGGAGAGTTATCGAGGTAAACAACACAGAAATATTACAAGATAGAACATAGATAAAACAACGTAAGAATCAAAAGATAAATTTCATTACAAAACCTTTTACATCAAATAGCCAATGTCATTATTTTACATTACAACAAATTCTGTCTTGCATAAATAAAGAAGCATAATCTTAAAACAACAAAAAGTAGCTTAATTCCCCAAAGGTAGAAGAAATGCAGCCATAGCATAGCTCAAGATCAAATTGTACATGAGCTGAACCAAAAGCAAGCGAAATCCAAGCTATGTGCTAGAGTTTCCTCCCTGAGAACCTGGGGGGGAGGGGGGTGGAAACGGATGAAAAAGAGGCAAAAGAAAACGGGTCAGTCATAAAGACTGGTAAGTCCTAGTGACTTTCAGCATAAAAACAGGTAAAGGTAACATGACATGTATAAACTGAAAGTAACATAAGGATGCTGACAAGATGGGAAAGATAGACTAAGATAACATGATAAATCAAGTATAAATCAAGTATAGCATCACATATTCAAGGTTCGCTGCATCAACTGTACTAGGATCCCCAAACCCATGTCTTATATAAATCATGAAATGATCCCTTGGCCCAATATCACGAAATGACCCATTACTAGGTCCAACGAAACGATCCACGAGTCGATTGGCTCCCTACAAGTTCTAGCTCGTCATGTGTCTGTGTCATACGACCCTATCACGAATGTAGTCACATGTGCTAGGTCCACCATAGGGTGTATCAAGCCCTAGGGTGCCAACCACCAACACGAATCAAGCATGCACAGATAGACCTACTGATGCCCAATGCCTGCTTTTTCAACTCCGGACCACGTGCACGACCATAGCCCGTCTGAACCTACACTGGCGCATAAACAAAGCCGTCGTTCTGGTCGCTTACAATCAGCCCAGTAATCGTGCCCCACCCTGCCTAGTTCCAGGGTACCATGATACATCTAGTGGGTTACTACTGAAATGGACCGTGTAACTAGGGTTTCTGTCTAATAGGTTAAGTGTTGTCATTTAAATTCGTGACTTAACCCCTATCAGTCTAGCATGTCAAGTTGGTTAAGTGTTGTCATTCAAGTTCGTGACTTAACCCGCCTACGTGTCATGTCAAATTGGCTAAGTGTTGTCGTTCAAGTTCATGACTTAGCCCTACGAATCATGCGTCAAGTTGGTTAAGTGTTGTCTTTCATGTTCATGACTTAACCCTATCATGTGGCATTAATTCATTAATGCACCCCAACCTCTCACATCAGACCTATTGTTGTGGTCACTGGATATGCCGGGCGGTTCTGGGAAGATTTACACCGCAACTCAGTCTGACCTCGGGTTTCAAGCGCGATATGACCAACTACCTACATTGGATCCTATTGTTTGCAGTAACTGGATTTGCCGGGCGGTTCCGGGCAGAATTACACTGCAAACTCAACCCAACCTCGAGTTGGCCATTTTCAAGTTCATTCTAGTGTCATGTCCATGTTCATATTTTCAGGTAAAGTTTGTTTCAAGTTCCAAGGATATGTTTCATGCCAAGTTTCCAACAATTACCAATTTTTTCCAACGTTACCCCGTCTAAATATTAGGCTAACAATCTTAGCCTAATTTTCTGTCCGCATGATTTTTGACATATAATATTAGGCTAAAAACTTAGCCTAATTTAACGTACACAAAATTTGCATAAAGCGATTCATTAGCATAAACATGACATAGGTGTAAACTTAGCATTCACGGTATAGTCAATATGAACACCATAGTTGTGTGCTTGCAAAATAATCAACATGAATATCAAAGGTGTGAACTTGCAGCGTAGACTGAACCAACATACATATACGTGAATTTGCAACATAGACTAAATCAACTTACATATATGTGAACTTGCAAATCAATCATGAACATATGAATAAGTGTGAACTTGAAATATGACATAGGCTTAAGATATACACATAAACATGTAGATCTAACATTTGGTCACATATGTGATATGATTTCACAACCTAAAACTTGCATAACATGATAAACTACACAACTTGTCATAATGGGTTATACTCCAAGTTCATATATGAATAGACTTATTCATCAATTCCCAATTCAACATGATGATAGAATAGAACCACAGGCATAGATCAACATAATAAACATTGCTCTATTATCAATTTATTTCCAAGGCATGACCTAACTGAATAAATTGATTAGAACATCGCAGGCATAACATTATGAACATGAAAAGGTTTGAATAATAATCTAGATTCAAGAACACGAATAGATCTAACTTAAATAGAAAAATCCCCAAAATCAAGACAAATAAAGAAAATAGGTCTGAATAGAAAATCAAGCTTAGATCCAATTTCATAGTCATAGTTCTAGGCAATAACCTCATGGCCATGAATCATAGGTGATTAGTCATAATCGTCCTTGTCATAGTCATAGGCAATAGTCTTATGTTCACAGTCATAGGCATAGGCATAGTCTTATGTTCACAGTCATAGGCATAGTCTTATATTCACAGTCATAGGCATAGGCATAGTCTTATATTCACAGTCATAGGCATAGTCTTATGTTCACATTCATAGGCGTAGTCTTATGTTCACAGTCATAGGCAAAGGCAAAGGCATAGTCTTATGTTCATAGTCATAGGCATAGGCATAGTCTTATGCCATTAATAATAATTTCAAAGTCATAGGCAATATTCCCAAAAGTCAAGATCCAAGAAGAAAACAAGAATATATATGAATCATCAATTCCAATCTATAACATGCCCATATTAAGTTTATAGTTTTTATCTGAAAGTAACTGGAACTTACAGATCGTGGTCTAAGAAATTTAGATGCAGAAGTCAAGTCTAGAAATTTGTAGTAGAACGTTGCGGTGTCACTGATCTATTCTCTTGAATTGTTGTAGAAGCGTCGATCTTTGATTTGAATCGAGTTTGAATGCTTAAGCTTTAATTTGGAGGCGGCGGCTATGGTTCAAGGGGTAAATTAGAAGCATAGTAGTGTAAGAATGATTTGTATGAATTAGGCTAGGTCTTAGGATGTATTTATAGGGGTGGTAACTAGTTTAGGCCCTTAGATTAACCCTAGAATCAATCCGGATCATCAGAACACGTCTCAGGCTTCAAAAATGGGTTCTGGGTCAAAACAGGCCGACCAGGTCGACCTGTAAGGGGGAGAGGTCAACCATATGGTCGACTTGGGGGGTAGGTCGACCCTAAGGTCTACCACATGGTCGACCTGGCCCCCAGGTCGACCCCCAGGTCAACCTGCCTGGTCTGAAATTTGCTGAATCTTCTACAGGCCATAACTTCTTCATCCGGACTTCGATATTCGAAAACTCAGACTCTATTTCATGCAAAATTCCGAGACAAACGTAATGGCGCAACCCGTTTCCCATAATTCTCATTTTAAAAATTAATTCTGCCTTGATTTATGGTTTTAACATGTTATTAAAATTCGTGTTATTACAAGTGGTATCAGCGTTTTGCACGCCCTGCCATTTTACTTATGTGGATGATTGATAGGAGGCGCCTCTGTTTTATTGGTCGATCCAGGGCCGATGGAGTCATTTAGCTCATTTACGCCCCATAGGGCGGGGAAACGCAGTGTTCAGGCATTTTTATCCACATCGAGTGGACCGGCCCTGACGATCCAAGGGCCCATCTTAGTCTGGGTCCTAAGACATGGTAAGCTAGATTGTCTCGAAGCGGTAAGGACGATCCCTTGCCTTGGTTCACAGATGGAAATCCAACTTCAAATACATGACTTTGCGGTTTTGATTGTAGATCCTAGTATTGGCGACATGATATATGGTACCCATGCGGTCTAGGATTGATACATTTATATTTGAAGTTGTTTTATACACTATGCACTTATAATAGTATTAAATGATTTGTTTTAACGTACCAAGAATGTTTGGCTATTATAAGGGAAAACTCTATCCCCCGGCTTGTGTTGCATTGTGTGATAGGACCTGGGTCTTATAATAGCTTCATTTTTCCAAAAAGCATTGCGTTGTTTTGTTATATGCACTGGTATTCTTGGGAGGAAACCCGTTCCGTGTTATACGACGTGGTCCCTTGATATATCTGATTTAAAATAAAGTTTTAAATAACTTTTTTAGTTCTCACACCAGTCACATGACTGACCTGGAGTTTATTGTTTTAACCTAAACTCTGGGTGCCCCTATTTTCCGCACCGGCAGCTAGTAGTTTTGGTTTTGCAGATTTATATTCAGAGGATCCTGGTTTACAGCTGGAATTATATTTGGAAAGCTCTGTATCCGTATATTCTTCTCAGTTGTATTTTGTATTATTTTCCGCTGCATTGTAACTTGTAAATCTATTATATTTAGTAAAAGTGTAATATTTATTCATACTCTGTATATTCTTGTATTTTGATGTAAATTGTTGTAAGAAGCAATGAAATGTTCTTCTGTTTGTGTTCTGATTCGTCTTGTCCTTAAGGCAATCTGTTCTCCCTCTTCTCCTCGGAGACCGGGGAAGTTACGGGTTTTACATTGTATCGTATTGTGTGGGACCCGTTTCTTCTAGTAACCCAGAGTAGGTATCAAAACATGTACTCCGTACTAGGTCAGAGAAGGGGCACGCTTACTGGACTGATTGTAAGAGATCCAAACGTGGAGGACGGTGTGGGCGGCGCAAACCGATCGGGTCATGTGCGTGCATGAGCCAGGCAGAAGGGGATAAGATGACCGTGACACCTGTAGATATGGGGCTATGCATATCAGCGGAGGGTTGCCACTTTATGATGTGATACGTCCTACGGTGGGGCCGATACAGAGTATCTACGTGGATTAGGGAGCCGATCGATTAGGGTAGTAGTTAGGGTACACTCGGATGTATGCCTTAGTCTACCACCTTATAGTGGAAGGGATCGTCTCATTATGGATATACTAGTAAGAATGCAGAGTAATCGTTAGAAGCGTATACACCTTATCCTATCTACCTTGTCATGCCTGTCTTTTATGAAGTAATCTCTCTTATCCATTTTATATGCCTGTCATGCTACTTTTATTTACTTGCTAAAAGTAACTGGACTCGCCAGATTTTATGTTTGACCCTTTTTGTTTCTCCTTCTTTCTTCCATCCCCCCTCAGGTTCTCAGGGAGGAAACACTCAGGCTTGACCGCGATTCTGCTTACTTTTGTTGGAGGTGCTGATATATATGGCTCAAGCTCCTATCCTTGTTGCTATGTCTATATTTTGTTTTTGTGTAATTTTATTTCTTTTATGTACTCTGATATTTTTGAAGTACAAGACAATAGCTTTTATGTTGTAATGGGCTTTTGTATTTCAGACATGTGATGTATTTGGACCACAGTATCTTATGATAAAATAAAGTTTTTTTTATTCTGCTGTTATTATATATGTTTGTCGTGTAATATTTCCGTTTTGTTTACTATAACGCTTCACGAAACATAATGCATTCCCTTTGTGAGTGACATTAACGGACGTGGGGTGTCACATCTGCATTGGGTCCAACTCCAACAGTTTGGTCCTGCAAGCCTCGAGGGTAATTCCTGCATTATCTTTTCCTAATTCTACAAACGGGCTTTTAATTCTTGATCTGTTTATGTCAGAGGAGGCCTCATGGTCTCCTTCTTGTCCAATGCCTTTCACATGTGTAGAAGCATCCTTCCTTCTCTTTACCATGGTTGAAGAATCCAATTCCTCAAGCTAGAAGATAGTTATTGTGTCCCCTTCCCAGCACATCAAAATATTGACTTGAAATTTTGTTCTCTCAAGTCCAACTCCAGAGTAGAAAAAATCACAAACAATATCACTCGGTCACAGATCATTGAAGTACTGAAAGTAAAGAACACAAATAATTTTTTAATGGTTCGACGATTGGGCATACGTCTACTTTTTGTAATCAATTTTTTATACTGTAGATTACAATCACAGTTAGATTCTATCTAAGAAATATAAAGATAGAGAGAGAGTTGATCTTCGTAGCAGCAACCTCCAGGTGTATAAAGATAGAGAGAGTTGATCTTCAAAGCAGCAAACTCTGGGTATAGGAGAATCAAGAGATCCCTTCAAATGGTCATCTCCAGGAATATTTATAAGTAAGGGTAGATTTCAGATCGGTATATGCTTGAGCGGGAATGGTTAGAGTGATGGAGAACATGGGAGAGTGGTGCAAAGTAGTGGAGGTAACGAGCCACGTCAGCCCGCACCAACCCACCATCGTCAGTATGACGCATATCGATCCAGATCGTACTGGCATAACGCATGCCGATTTGGATTGTGTAGATCCTGATTGGATTAGCATAGGGTATACAATCCTATTCGAATAAGTATGCCAATTCGTCATAGGGGTGTAGACTTGGCCGAACCGAGGCTAAGTTCCTACGGTTGATCCGGTATGTTGAGCAACTTCGCTACCATGGTGACATCCAAACACCCATGCTTCTATGATCTGAAGTCAAAGTGTCAAGTTAAAGTGTAATGTGTTGATCCAATGCTTCAATCTTTGCATCGATCCGATGTGAACTGTATATACAGATTCGTATGCTTGCCTTATGCCGGTCCGAAGTGAATGAATTGATGCACTATACCAAACTAGATTTTGCAAGTTGCATGTTTATGTTGGCCAAGCTCTTTTGACTCAATCACATGATTCTAAAATTGTGCAATCTCACTGTTAGGGAACGCAGATCTTAAGGCAAGACTAACACTAGAGGGGTGTAAATAGTGCTTTCAAGGAATTTAAGAAAATACAAAACTTATATGATATACTATATGAATTACACACCACAGTGATGATCACAGACACAAAATTAAACACAAACACAGAAATAAACAAAAATAAGATGCAAAAAAGAAAAGAACACACCGGATTTTATATTGGTTCGGATTACTCCTACGTCCAATCCCACACAATGTTGGATTGTGCATAATTTTATTACTATATCAATATCCAAGTACAATCCCCTTAATTTCCCGGCTACAAAGTTAACACCGCTCCAACAACTCTTGATTTCACGGCTACAAGATTACCACCGCTCCCTTTCCTTGATTTTTGGGATACAAGGAACACACCCTTTCCCAAACACTTCCCAAAAGATTACAACAGCCCTATAACTCTTCAATAGCACTTCAATTTAGAGAGTAATGAGTATAGAGTGGAAAGAGAAGAAACTTTATGAAATTAGAATAGAAATCGGCAGAGTAGAGGTGTAGAAATCAATAAAATAAGAAATATTAATGGAGGAATGAAAAGGGGTGAAGATGGAGAAGAAAATAGTTAAAAAATTGAATTTAACCCCTATTTATAAGATTTGGAAGGTTGCAATGCTTCTGAAACATTACAAATAGCGAAAAGACACTTCCTTTCAAAATTGAAAAAAATGACAGTTGTATATCAACATATACATATATGTATGTCGACATATATGCTTTAAAAATTTGAATTTTGAACATTTTCAAGTGTTTAACTATATATATAATTCTGGAAATTCTTGAGTTAAAACATAGTGATATAAATGAGTACTATAAAGTATAAAACCATATGAAAACATAAATATAAATATACAAACATATTTATAAAATTATAAGGTTTAAAACTATATAAAATATAAATTGTAAAAGTATATAATTATAAATATATACAAACTTTAAAACTTTAAAACTTATGTTTGAAATCAAAAGTAATATAGAAAAACTATTTAAAAATTAGAATTAGAATTTGAATTAGAATTTTGAAAAACAGAATCTGAATTTGAAAATCAGAATTTGAGTTTGAACCTGGAGTGCTATTCGGAGTCTTACATATAAACTAGACTCCATTACTATATTTGTCTTGAATTCTTGAACTCTTGAATTCTTGATTACTCATGAGTCTTGAATGTTCTCTGAATTTTGAATATCTAAAACTCTAAAATTATACAGTCTTTTGTATTAATTACTGTATATAAATCTTGCATATACATGTATATATATATTCTAGATGGAAATGTTAGTATATATACTTTATAATCAACGATAATTGAAATAGGGTTTTTGTCATCAAAACTCCATTCTCCTACAATCTCCCCCTTTTTGATGATGACAGCCTTAGTTTACAAAATATTCATACCTATTCATACCCGTTGATTCTGATTCTTCTTATACTTCCCCTGTCAATATGAATCCTATATACTCTATTTAAACTAAGTCTATATTTTATAATTTCTTCTCCTTTGGCATTATCAAAATGAAAGTCTAAAAATGTTCCCCATAAATCCTATATCTATCTATATATATATCGTATGATTATTCTATACTAAAGTACTAAGATATATATATATATATATATATATATCTCCCTTAAATTTATGCCTATATTATAGTAAGTATATAAACAAATTAATCCAAGTACCATGATTACATATGTTTCACATTATATATACAAGTTTTTAGTCAATCTATCCAAGCAATATTTACATATGTTGTAATATATATACACACACACAAAAGTTTCAAGTCAAGTAATCTAAACCAATCAATACATAATTTCAAACAAATCAAACCAACCAAACCATACCGAACAATCAAACGTTTCTTAGGACTTCTACCCATCCGTCTTCTCCAAAGATTGGATCCTTCTTGATGACTTCCCAATTTTCATCTTCTTTTGTTGGTGGTGCCTTAGCGAGATTGTTATCTTCGTCTATGAAAAGAGAAGATATTAGCCAATGGGTGACATCAAAGTGCTTCTCTTGTTGTTCAAACATCTTTATTTGGCTTAATTCAAGATGAAGTTGGTTTCGTAGTACTATGGATAGGATGTTCTTGAAGAAATTCAAGTCTCTTAATAAGATTTTCACTCAAGTTATGAATGGGATTAGCCATATTTTTTGTAAGAATTGAATAGAGAGGAAGGATGAATGATAAAATGAATTTTTCTACAAGAAATGGGTTTAAATAGGGTCTGGAATCCGTTGGATTTGATTGGTCATGTGGTAGTTATTTAAATTCAAATTTTGAATGATTTTGAAAAATTGGCAATTATATGTTGACATAAGCATTTATGTATGCCCACATACATAAGAATTTTTTTGAAAATTTTCAAATTTTGAGTTAATTGTTATTTTATTATATTAATATATTTAATTATAATGTTTTCACAGTAACTTAAAGACAGTTTTGACATAAATAAAACATCATTCATTCCAACTTGAAAGAAAATACATCCAACTAATTACAAGACACTTAATACGAGATTCGAAAGCAAATACAAGCAAATGAGCAAATACAAGCAAATGCTAAAGATAACTTAAACTAGATTGGATAAATTTCAGCAGATGATGAGGAAGATGAAATTCCAAGTTTTCTTCCTATCTTGCCAATGAACTTAGACATTTTGGTAAGAGTCCTGTTGAGCTGCTTTTGGTTCCTGGCTAGTTTCACTAAATTTTGTACAATGGTCTCTTTGGAAATGGTTCTAGCTAGTGTTGAGTAGACACTCTACAATTTCTAAAGAAGTTTCTTCTTCTTCTTCTTCTTTAATATCCATTGGCTCTTGTTCTTGTTGCATTCGAGCTTGTTTATATTCAAATGTCTCATAGGGCTTGAAAGCGAGTGGTATGTGCATTAGGTGTATATTAGTGGAGTCAAACACCTTTCTTGGCACAAACTCTTCTCCCTTAAAATCAACTTTGAAATATTTGAAGATACGAGTAAGATAAACTCCATAATATAGAGTGTTTTCATGAGTTGACATTTCTTTGGGCTTAAATTCTTTTAAGATCATATCGACCCAACTGATGTTGTAACACCCTGCAAGAGCTTCCAAAATTTGGCGACGGGAGTAGCGTCATTACGTTCATGATGATTTTCTGGTCAATTTAGACCTATGGATTGTAGAAGACCGATTTAAAATGAAAGAGATACCTTTAAATGAAGCATTGCAACAAAACATGAAAATAAGGTAAAGAAGGAGAACAATGAGTACATTGTTTCTAAACTTATTAACAAAAAGATTTCATAGCTCAATTGGTTGAGACATTAGACATGTAACATAGAGGTCAGGGGTTTGAACCCCGGCGGTGACATAATTTTTATCTTTTTGTTTTAGAGAGGGCCAACTAAGCATACAAATATATGTATATGCATGAACATAAATAAAGGAAAAATAATATATAATTTAAATAAATTCATACATTGAAGAGGAGGAAACTAGTACAATTTTCAATGCATTAAGAAAGGTAAGAAAATATGTGCAATTAAAAGAGGTAGTTTGGATAAAAATTAATGCAATGACCTTATAAGGAAATGGTTAATTTTATGCGAGCGTTATAATAGAACATATATATATATATATTTATATATAACATATAGGAAAGTAACGCACGCTAATAAATGCAATAAGGAATAAAAAGAGGAAGCATTATAAGTTAATGCATTTCAAAAAAAGGTACATTTGAAAAAGCATGCAATAAAAATGTGAAGTAATGGCATAAGAAGGAACACACAAGTATATATGTAAGGTATTCAAATGAAAAACATTTTTAATATTAAAAAGAGTAATCAATGCAAGCGTTAATAAGAAAAGAAACGTCGTGGAAGATAAATGCATGAAAAGGGAAGGTTAATGTGTGAACAACACACAATAATATTTGAAAGAAATGCGTTAAAAATAGTAAATTGAAGCATTAATGAGAAAGAATTTGAAAAGAAATAAGTCATGCATTAATTAATTAAGAGAGACAAAGTTTGGAATAAAATATAGGTTATGTGCATAAGGAGGCATTGTATACGCATAACGATGTCTTATGTATGGAGATAATTCCAATTAAAGACAAGGATATACACGCATGAAAACATGCAATTAATTAAAGAAGGAGGATAGGCACAATTAATTTAAAAAGGGAGTAAAACAAGAAGGCTATTAAAAGCTGCAAAACATTAAAATTATACATGTATAGGCAGCGTAAAATAAAGTATGAAATGCATAATGGTCCTTATTCGTAGTTGACTCAGCATTTCATGTACGGTTAGATTGAAAAACCTAATATATAATGGTTAAGGATTGGGTTTGTTAATCTATAAAAAGGGGCTCTCTCTCCCATTTTATCCACACAATTCTTCATCTCTTTCTCTGCTTCCATGACATTCTAAATTAAAAATAAAATGGGGAGATGCTGCTGGAATCTAGATTAACAAAGAAGATTCAAGATTTATAACCAACCTCTAACTCTACAAAAATATAAAAGTTGGCTTTCTTCTACAACAACTATTTAGAAGAATTTCTAGATCTGCAAATGAAGTAAGTGGATTTAAGCTATATCATTTTTGATAATGATATATTATCGTTTAAACATTCCCCGTTATCGTTTAATGTGAATTTACTAGAATAATTAAAAACGTTGAATTGTTGTTATGACATGTTTAGATATGATATTTTGAAATGTTTAAACACATGTTAGAAAGGATTAAAGTGATAAATATGACATGTTGGAATATTAATATGCTAAAGATATTAATATGTTGGGAAATTTGCCAAAACATGTATAGCAATTACTGTTGTTTCAATTCCATGTTACTTGTGACATTTATGAACCTGGACCGTTAACGATAGAAATTGAGAAAATTACATGTTAAGTTGGAAAAATTACATGATTTGGCAATCACAAGTTATTGTTAAATTGAACAATTATCTGTTTAATTGATACATGATAGAATAGAATTGATTATATGTGAGAAAGAACATATGACATAAAATAAGCATAATATGATGACCTGTAAATTATAAATTACAGTGGAAATTTAAAAGAAATAGACATGCCTAGATTATATAGAATATTTACAGTAAATAAGAAACTGTAACCGCGCTTAGACACGAGGTTAGATTACACTTGTGGTAGAAGTCTTCCCGGAACCGCCCGACATATCCAGCATCCACAAGTGGTAAATCTAATGTGAGGTGTAACGACCCGCATTCTACGCATCTAGGATCGTAGAATATTTATTTCTTTTTCCTAGTAAGTCGTATGGTCGTGTACTTTTGGGGAATGACTAGTAGGGTCATTTCCCATGTTCATGATTTTTTCCAATTTTTAAATGACCGTTTTGCCCCTAGTTGATCTTGTTTCGTCCATAACTTTTGACTGGAAAGGAATTTTGACCTGAAACCACTTCCATTGGATTCGAATGATGGTTTCTCTTTCCGTAGAGTGGTCACATTAGTCAAACGGACTTACCGTTTGGGCTGTAGGGCTGAATTAAGGTTCAGAAGTGGAAAAACAGCTTAATTGGGCCAAACCGGGTGATTAGCAACTAGGCCCAATGGGGGATTTCGGGTTTAGGGGTATATGAGGGCTGATAGGGTTAGAATTTCGGTTTCTTCTTCATTTTTCCAGCCGCCACTTGCTTTCCTTCAACCTAGTCATGGCCTCCAACATCTAGAATCATCCCAAATCACCTCTAAACACTTTCTAATTGAAGATTAAGCTAATTAGCATCAAACCAAGGCTAATCAACATCAAATCAGAGTTGGAGCTGCTGCTAAGCATTGGAATTCAACCCAAACAGAGAATCATTTCAGACCTATAGTTTATTTTGTGGCAAAGGTGAGTGATTAGCTTGTTTTTTTCACTAATTATGGCTAGTTATGGTAATTAGCGAAGATTAGCGAAAATATAACTCAGAAAATTCTAGAAAAATTCCTAAAATTCTAAAACCTCATTTTATGCCTCTGATATAAATTTGGGTTAATTTCGACTAATTTTGCAAATCCCGGATTTTAGGGGATTAAGGGGTGATTAGCGATAATTAGCGAAATTAAGCATGTTAAAAATCTGGAAAAATATGTATAAATTCATAAATATTATTTTAAGCCTCTGTTAGAAAAATTGGCTAGTTTGGTTAAGTTTTGCTAATCCTATTATTAGATTTGCTTAAACATGCTTAAGAGGAAAATATGGGTTTTTGGGTATGTTTGATCCGTTTTGACATATCATATCGTTGTTTTGTTGCTTGTGAATGTTTATGCATGTTGCTATGACTGTATGGTATGCTTTGTGACTGTCTAGAAGTGTTAGTTTGGTCGAAAACGCCGTCGAATGGCGTAAAACAGTCGCTGGAAAAGCAGCAGGAAAGTACCCGAACCGGATCGGATCGGATGGGAGCACGGACCGACCCGAGGTGATGATACCGATCCGAACAAGAAGGAGTAGCCACGAACTGGAGGAGCACGACTCGATCCACTGGGGGTGTTGACGACCCGAACCACCATGAGTCAGAGCACCGAACCGATCCGCCACCTGAGGAGTTCCACGAACCGAACCGGCGAACATCACGAGCTGACTAAGGGCGAGGACCACGAAGACATGGTGGCACGATCCGACCCGAACTGAAGTGGGGGACCCGATCCAGATAGGGGAGCACGATCCGAACCGAGCAAGGGTGATGACCACGACCTGAAGCAAAGTGAAGAAGGCCGATCCGGTGAAGACCAAAACCCGAGATGCAAAGGTAGTTCAAACGGGAAGTTGTACTCAGGATCCAGACGGGAACCAACGAGTTAACCTCACGATTGGACTTTGCTGCGGGACGTGTGCAAAGGGGTTATCGATGCCTATCACTTTGGTTACCATTGATAGATGGATTAGGGGCTCGTAGTGTAGTTATACGGGGTTGGACTCCGTCATGGCCCAAAGGATTAGGTGAACAGAGTAATGGGTATCGTATGCTTTACGCACCGAGTGAGAGATGTGAGGATGGTTGCTATGTTTGTTTGTTTGACATCACTATGACATGCACACCCCCACCCCCGTATCTTTACACCATTTGAAAAGGGCACCTTAGAGTATTGTACAGTATGTAGTGCTAACTCTTTGGTTGCAGGTCCAGGTTCAGGTATGATTGGATTATACCTGTTATAGTTCTGTTTTGTTTAGTTGCTTATCGCTCACACCAGGCTTTATGTCTGACCCAGAGTTTTATGTCTCTTCTTATTACTCTGGGTGCTCACACGAGCAGACTAGAGACAGGTTAGGTGGATGCACGGGTAGCTGTACTGGAGACGAGCAGGAGGCTTCCACGTATGATATTTATGTATTATCTCCCTGTGTTATCGATGGTCACTGCTTGGGCATTAGTAGTGTACCTTTTCCTTTCTTTTGTTTAGAGACAGTAATTTTTTTGAAGTTGTAATAAGGATGTTGGATCATAAGCTGTATTTTGGATTTCCGCTGCTATGTTAAGACATGATTTAGTTTTTCAGCTTATCCACTATCTCGCCTGTTTTATGTCAAAGTTATGTGATTATTATATTTTATTCCATGCGCCGTGAGACATTCTACAGGTTCTATGTTAGTTCTTCACCTTCTTTCTTTCTTTCCGACGACCGTTCCGTGCTAGTTAGACATGTGTACAGCGCACTTTTGGAGGAAATGTCGGCTAGTATAGAGCGGGCCGTCACATTTGGTATCAGAGCTCTAGGTTGCGTAGTTAACCTGGGGAAAGTCATCAGGGAGAGATATTATACGTATATGAGAGCGCGTATTTGTGATTATTTTGATTTTTCAAAACTGGTTTTCAAAGCTATATAGATATATATATACTATTAGTATAGTTAAGGATGAAGTCGCACTGCACTGACACCACAAAGAAGATAGTTAATCGTTTTCTCTGTACAGATTGAACGATGAGCCGATACGTGAGGGGTACTGGTAGAGGAGCCAATAATGGGAATGCTGCTGAGATGAGGACGATGTTTACTGACCTCATGAGAGAGATGCTTAGGGATGTTCAGAGGGCAGCTCCTAATGTTGCTAACGGTGGTGGTGCAGCAGTGCAGGCGCCTAGGGCCGATTTCGCCAAGCTTAACAAGGATTATACTAGTCTTGGTGGGAAGCCGTTCCACGGAACGGAGTCGGCTACGGTTGTTCAGGATTGGTTGGATAGCTGTGAGCGTATCTTCGAAGACTTGGGTATTGAAGATGCCATGAAGAGGAAGCTAGCATCCCGTCAGCTTCAAGGACGAGCAATGAATTGGTGGAATGCTATTAAGGCAGCAACTCCAGAGGATCAGATTACATGGGATCAGTTTAAGGCTCGTTTTTGCGATAAGTTTATACCAGCTGCTCAGAAGTCAGAATTGTTTAGAAAGTTTCTGGATCTTAAACAGAACGGAAGGGCAGTTTCAGAGTATGTTGCTGAGTTCGATACTTTATCGAAATATGGGTTATCTCTTATCGACACTGCCGAGAGGAAGAACGAGAAGTTCATAACTGGTTTAGATGGGTACTTGGGGGAAAGGCTTATAAACCACATCGATGAGACGTTTGAATCGATTGTAGGAAAGGCATTAAGGTCAGAAAGTCTTTACCCTAAGCCTAAGACTGAGGTCGCTACTGCATCTGCAAAGGAGCCAAAGCCGCAAGCTGGCGGCAGAGGCAAGAATAATTCCCAGACTAAGAGGAAACAAGACCAAACCATGGATGGCCAAAGTAAGAAGAATAAGAAAGATGGCGAGTGCTTTAGCTGTGGCAAGAAGGGCCACTATGCCAGAGATTGTCGAGAAAAGCCTGGGGAAAGGAAGTGCTTTAATTGCGGCCAAGCAGGACATCACAAGAATGAATGTCCACAATCTCCTAGGGAGAAGCAAATCGTGAAAGCATATGCTATCAACGCTATTCCTTCTTCGTCAAATGCCCCAACTGTGGCGCAGAAGGAAAAAGGTGTCGTTATTCGAGGTATGCTTTCTATTTAAGATGTTTCTGTTCGAGTTTTGTTTAATAACAAGGTTTCCCATTCCTTCGTACCTAGTGACCTGGTAGATAGGTTGGAATTGGAACCCAAGATAGTCGATAGACCTTTAGTAGTGACAAACCCGATAGGTGGTTTGACTAGCCTTTGTTGGATTTGTCGTAATTTGGTCTTATCGAGTTATGGATGTATGTTTGTTGTGATTGCATTATTTCGAGCTTTACTAGGTTTGGCTTGATTTTTAGGAGCCGATTGACTCCAAAGGTATAGAGCGATAGTAGGTTGCGAAGAGTCTTTGACGACCGTTAGAGTGGATGATGGACGAAAGGTGGTATTGGATCGCCTACCTTAGGATGAAGATGATAACGGGAGTTAGAGAAGCAAATGTACATTGGATGTACAGTAGTTTGTTCAGGACTTGGTCATGCGATCGACGATAGTTTCAAGCAAGATTGGCGAGGATAGCCAAAGTCAGTTATGGATGCTTGAGTGTTCGGATGTTTTGCTCATATCATCTCACGTAGATTGTCTGAACTCGGAGGAGATGTTCCTTGGGTGCTTGTCTGATATTGGTTTAGGCCTTTGGGGCTTGTGCTTGGGGAATGTCGAGGTCGACTAGGATGGTTTGCGTGAGAGATAAGTGGTTGTTGTGATTCTCATTGGATGATATCTTGGTGCACTCGGGGAGTGATGTGCAGCTCGTAGCATGGTAGGAATGTTCGATGGTATAGATTTCCCGAGTTATACTCAATAAGGGTATGAGATGACTCGAGTGGGACTCGAGAAAGATGCAAAGTAATGGATTGTTTAGGACCCTATGTTGATGTTCTTTTTGAAAGAATAGGATGTGCTCGTTGATCATGGAAGATGCAACGAAGGTTTGGACGATTCAAGTTGGACTTGAACTCGTAAAAGAAGATAGATGTTTGATTGATCTTAGAGATGCAATAAATAGGGAGACGACTCACGTTAGACTAGAGTTTGTCGGTAATGGATACTCAAGACTGGGTCTTAGTATGGATGTGTAATAGATTGACTCGAGTTAGACTCGAGGAGGCTGCGAGGAATTGGATTGGCTCGAGTTGGACTCGAGAGGGCAGCAAGATAATGGATAGACTTGGGTGGGACTCGAGTGTTTCAGGCGGACTAAAAGCAGGGGTATCTGGGGACGCCCGTTACCTTGGATCCGTTGGACGTGATCTAGTTATCCTTGGAGGATAAACGTGCGTTGGACGTACGGTAGTCCGTTTGGAGGCTGGGCTTCCATTAGTTATTGATGTTGGTTGGACCAGACATATAGGTGTTGATGTATTCATGGCTTTTAGCAGGTGATAGATAGGACTTGTTTGATGGATGCTATGGTTGTTATGTTTGTTCCTACCTTTCTTCTCTTGAGTAGACTATCACCTGTAGGATTCTGTTGAATGGAAATGGGACGAGTTCGTTAGTCATGGTGATATAACGGATACGAAGATACTTTACGTTAGACTTGAAGTATGTTTGGGAATTGTGGAGCGTCCGTTGATCTTGGAGATTCAGTGGATATAGGAGTTTCAAGTTGGACTTGGACTCATAGGTAGGGTACCTAGATTCATTGGATGAGTCTAGTTCACCTTTGGAAGGTGAATGTACGTTGGACGTACAGTACAGATATAGGTGTAGTGCCTGGGGTCATTGGATGGACCTAGTTTGCCTCTAGGAGGTGAATATACGTTGGATGTGCAGTAGGGATGTAGGCAAGATTCAGGTTAGACTTGAAAGGACATTTGGAATGTAGTTGGTGATTTGACGTATAGGGTTGGATTACCTAAGAAGATGACAGTATGGACGGATGTCGTAGTACCGGACTAGCTGCAGTAGCTGATGCATTGGGTAGGAGACATGCCAGTTTAGAGGCCATGTTTCTGGAATGGAAGCAACTATAGTATATCATGGGATATAACCTCAGACCTAAGTGTGAATTGGATTCAGAAACGCTAGTAAGCTTGAAGATTAGATCGATCTGGATTGAGTGGATCGGTTCCAGTCAGAGGGACGATCCTAACCGATTGGAAATCACCGCTAGGGTAGAGATGGGGATCGATGGCGAGGGAACGACTGTACTTGGGAAGTAGAGGATAACATAAGAAAGTCGTATCCAAAGCTCTTCGCTTGGTAAGATTTTAGCGGCGATAGTTCTTCCCTTGTTAGTAAACCGCATGCTAGGATAGGTTTGTTGTGCTATCATGTATGTTTGATTGTTTGAAATTGGTTGATAGGCATGCGGGACCCGTTGTTTGTTTCTTAGTTAAGGAATTTCGGGGGCGAAATTTCTTAAGGGGGGGAGAATGTAACGACCCGCATTCTACGCATCTAGGATCGTAGAATATTTATTTCTTTTTCCTAGTAAGTCGTATGGTCGTGTACTTTTGGGGAATGACTAGTAGGGTCATTTCCCATGTTCATGATTTTTGCCAATTTTTAAATGACCGTTTTGCCCCTAGTTGATCTTGTTTCGTCCATAACTTTTGACTGAAAAGGAATTTTGACCTGAAACCACTTCCATTGGATTCGAATGATGGTTTCTCTTTCCGTAGAGTGGTCACATTAGTCAAACGGACTTACCGTTTGGGCTGTAGGGCTGAATTAAGGTTCAGAAGTGGAAAAACAGCTTAATTGGGCCAAACCGGGTGATTAGCAACTAGGCCCAATGGGGGATTTCGGGTTTAGGGGTATATGAGGGCTGATAGGGTTAGAATTTCGGTTTCTTCTTCATTTTTCCAGCCGCCACTTGCTTTCCTTCAACCTAGTCATGGCCTCCAACATCTAGAATCATCCCAAATCACCTCTAAACACTTTCTAATTGAAGATTAAGCTAATTAGCATCAAACCAAGGCTAATCAACATCAAATCAGAGTTGGAGCTGCTGCTAAGCATTGGAATTCAACCCAAACAGAGAATCATTTCAGACCTATAGTTTATTTTGTGGCAAAGGTGAGTGATTAGCTTGTTTTTTTCACTAATTATGGCTAGTTATGGTAATTAGCGAAGATTAGCGAAAATATAACTCAGAAAATTCTAGAAAAATTCCTAAAATTCTAAAACCTCATTTTATGCCTCTGATATAAATTTGGGTTAATTTCGACTAATTTTGCAAATCCCGGATTTTAGGGGATTAAGGGGTGATTAGCGATAATTAGCGAAATTAAGCATGTTAAAAATCTGGAAAAATATGTATAAATTCATAAATATTATTTTAAGCCTCTGTTAGAAAAATTGGCTAGTTTGGTTAAGTTTTGCTAATCCTATTATTAGATTTGCTTAAACATGCTTAAGGGGAAAATATGGATTTTTGGGTATGTTTGATCCGTTTTGACATATCATATCGTTGTTTTGTTGCTTGTGAATGTTTATGCATGTTGCTATGACTGTATGGTATGCTTTGTGACTGTCTAGAAGTGTTAGTTTGGTCGAAAACGCCGTCGAATGGCGTAAAACAGTCGCTGGAAAAGCAGCAGGAAAGTACCCGAACCGGATCGGATCGGATGGGAGCACGGACCGACCCGAGGTGATGATACCGATCCGAACAAGAAGGAGTAGCCACGAACTGGAGGAGCACGACTCGATCCACTGGGGGTGTTGACGACCCGAACCACCATGAGTCAGAGCACCGAACCGATCCGCCACCTGAGGAGTTCCACGAACCGAACCGGCGAACATCACGAGCTGACTAAGGGCGAGGACCACGAAGACATGGTGGCACGATCCGACCCGAACTGAAGTGGGGGACCCGATCCAGATAGGGGAGCACGATCCGAACCGAGCAAGGGTGATGACCACGACCTGAAGCAAAGTGAAGAAGGCCGATCCGGTGAAGACCAAAACCCGAGATGCAAAGGTAGTTCAAACGGGAAGTTGTACTCAGGATCCAGACGGGAACCAACGAGTTAACCTCACGATTGGACTTTGCTGCGGGACGTGTGCAAAGGGGTTATCGATGCCTATCACTTTGGTTACCATTGATAGATGGATTAGGGGCTCGTAGTGTAGTTATACGGGGTTGGACTCCGTCATGGCCCAAAGGATTAGGTGAACAGAGTAATGGGTATCGTATGCTTTACGCACCGAGTGAGAGATGTGAGGATGGTTGCTATGTTTGTTTGTTTGACATCACTATGACATGCACACCCCCACCCCCGTATCTTTACACCATTTGAAAAGGGCACCTTAGAGTATTGTACAGTATGTAGTGCTAACTCTTTGGTTGCAGGTCCAGGTTCAGGTATGATTGGATTATACCTGTTATAGTTCTGTTTTGTTTAGTTGCTTATCGCTCACACCAGGCTTTATGTCTGACCCAGAGTTTTATGTCTCTTCTTATTACTCTGGGTGCTCACACGAGCAGACTAGAGACAGGTTAGGTGGATGCACGGGTAGCTGTACTGGAGACGAGCAGGAGGCTTCCACGTATGATATTTATGTATTATCTCCCTGTGTTATCGATGGTCACTGCTTGGGCATTAGTAGTGTACCTTTTCCTTTCTTTTGTTTAGAGACAGTAATTTTTTTGAAGTTGTAATAAGGATGTTGGATCATAAGCTGTATTTTGGATTTCCGCTGCTATGTTAAGACATGATTTAGTTTTTCAGCTTATCCACTGTCTCGCCTGTTTTATGTCAAAGTTATGTGATTATTATATTTTATTCCATGCGCCGTGAGACATTCTACAGGTTCTATGTTAGTTCTTCACCTTCTTTCTTTCTTTCCGACGACCGTTCCGTGCTAGTTAGACATGTGTACAGCGCACTTTTGGAGGAAATGTCGGCTAGTATAGAGCGGGCCGTCACATGAGGAGTCTAAGTGCATAATTAAAACATGTAATGGTGCTAAGACACGAGGTTAAGTCGACTTGTGATAGAAATCTGCCCGGAACCGCCCGACAAATCCAACATCCACAAGTGTAGGCTTAATGTGAGAGGTCTAATGCATAAATAAATACAGATATAAATATATGTAAATAGAAGGAATGATAAACATCATTAATCGTAATTAATGAGAATAAATGGACTTGAAAGACAGATACAACAGTAAAAGAAAATGGGAATGAACGGGGAAAGATAATAACCTATTATAAATAAATTACATTAATGAGAATGTTGTATAATGGGTAGACTTATCCTAGGGACAAGTGAAGATTATAACTTAGGTTGTAATAAACTAGTAAGGAAATGAGATAACTGGTGAAATGAGATAAGTGACATTTAATTGTAAATTAAGTAATCAGTAAATGGGGAAAACCTGAAACCAGTTGAGAAAAGGGGAAAACTTATGAAATGAAAGAAGTTGTACTTAATTATAAATTAAGTAATTTGAAAACTTGGAAAAATGTTATGTTAAGATTTGTCCTAGGGACAAGTGGGAATTATAACCTATGTTATAATAAAACAATAAGGAAATTGGAGTAACTTATGTTATAGGATAAACTGTACTTAATTGTAAATTAAGTTATTTGTGAGAACGAGAATCTAAAATCTACGGATGAGGACAACATAAGTTATATTTATGGGAAGAGGAGAATTATTAGTGAACCTTAGTTAAAAGAACTAAGTTAATAAGTAAACAATGTTAAGTTGTAATGATAGCATAAGAGGGAATTACGATTAAATAAGAAAGAATGAGGCAACTCAGGAAATGAGGTAAATTATATTTAATCATAAATGTTAAGTGACATGTTAAATAAAAAACATGTGAATTAAGATACACTTAATTACATATTAAGTAGAACATGTTATTGTAACCTTGAATCAAACAAGAATATAAAGGGATTGTGGATTACAGACCTTGGATCACAATCTAGAGAATAACATGTTATGGGCTTATTAATAAACTTAAATGGGTTAAGTTGTGTAACTGAAATTAATAAACAAGAGGGACCTATTCCTCAGAGATATAAGGGGCTAGGAATAACTTGGTAACCTAAATAGAAAGTTAAGATAACCAAGTTAAATGGAAACCTGGTAAGGTAAAGAAAGCGCATAAAAGAATGTTTAGAAATAGGGTCTAATAACATATTAAAGTGAGGCGCTTTGTAACACCCCAAAAATTTAGTAACATTAAGAGGATAAGTTAAAGAATAATTAATTTAATATTCAGAATTAAGGGAAATGGACTGGGCCATTACGTCTGCCTCGGAATTCTGGTTCAGATGGACACCAAGTTTGTGTAAAACGGATAACGTATGGAGAAGTTATAAGCTGTAGAAGTTCGTATACGCGCAAGGAAGTATATATATATATATATAAACAAAATCATCTCCAGAATTCAAACTGATCCAAAAACAAAAAAAAGCGGTGAGCGGGAAAAATCCCGCTCAAAGGGTGTCGACCCCCTTAAGGGGTGTCGACATAGGTGTCGACCCCCTCTATGGGGGTAGACACAGGTGTCGACCCCCCTCCCCCGTGGCTCCAGAATCTTCTTCTGACGTGGACGATTTTGATGGTTTCTAGTCCGATCTGATGGCCTTGGTTGCTCCTCTACTCCTATATAAAGAACCCTAAACCTAGGTTTTGTTCATAGAAAAATAATGGTGACGGTGAAGCTCTGGTGCAATGGAAATTAAAATGGTTCTTCTCCTTCTTCTTTTTCGAAATCAATTCAAAGAAGATTGCTACAACAAATTCAGCGATGGCTACAACAACTTATTCAACATGTTCTCCGCAGCAAATTCATTGTGAGTTCATGTTGCTTTTAGATCTAAATATCTAAATAGTGATCTTGATATGTATATAATAATTGGATCTTGAATCAGTGCCCAATCAGTTATATTATGACATATTCCATTGATATGTTCTTATCTGTTTATATCATCACCAAGTCTAATCTTGTCATAATATGTCAATTCAGTTTATGCCTATTTCTATCGTTACGTTGTTGATTCATTATTATGCCTGTTCTGATTCTCTTCTCTCCTTCTTTTCCTTTTTATTTTTATATAGCCAGGCTACCTTCGAGCCTAGGCCTAACGCTGAAAAATGCGAACGTGCGAAATTGGAAATAATGGGAAAAGACATAATTTGGGGCATAACTGGTATTGGAAAATATGGATCTAAATATAGGCATCAAATTGGAAATATACGAAGATGGGTTTGGGGTGGATAATATGAATTTAGGTGCATTAGAATATATGTAAATATGGAATTGGGTATAAAATGGACATGTCTAAATATTGATTTGGAACGTAAATTTGAACATATCTGAATATGAATTTTAGGCATAAATTATGTGAAGGTGGATTTGGGTATAACTTGCATTGAAAGGGGTGAATATGGACTTAGGGCATAAGTTGGAATATATGTGGGTTTGGGTTTGTGCAATATATATATATATATACATATATGTACCTTAATTTATGATAAAGGGCATATGGTGCAAAATAAAAAAGGGAATTAAAAAGAGGCATAAGGGTTTATAATTTGAATAGTAAATTAGACATAATTCAAATGGGGAAAACATAGAATAATTACCTATAATGACATAGGTAGATTTGAATAAAAATGGAATGTTTAGTAATCACAATTAGGAATTGTAATTGTACTTATGACACGAGGTTAGGTTACATTAGTAATGGAAGTCTGCACGGACCCGACCGACATATCCAGCAGCCATTAATGTTGAACGTAATGTGGGAGGTCTAAGTACGTAAATACGAATCGGGCTAAGACACGAGGTTAGACCCAACTGTGGAATAAGACTGCGCGGACCCGACCAGCATCCACATGTTATAGGCCTAATGTGGGAGGTCTAGCACATTATAACCATAATTGGACATGGTAATGAATTGGACTACTTAACCCGATTTAATCCATAAGGGTTATGTGATTATGAACTTAAGTTAGGGTTAAGTAAAATTGGATGGGTAGCGGGTGGGTTAAGTAAATTAGAGGGGATGGGTGATATACACATATAGGCCCATGAACTTAACCCGATGAGGTTATGTAATTAAAGACACCTAGTGGTATACATAACCCTTAGAAACAATAAAGTTATGTAATTAAAAGGACATCGTTTAGGGTAAGCATAACTTGTAAGGAAATGAGACAACCTGAGTAATAAGCTAAGAGGTACTTAATTATAAATTAAGTAATCTAGAAGCCTGGAACCCGCTGATATGAACAACATGCTTAGGCTTTTCCTAGGGACAAGAGGAAATTATAACATAGGTTATAATTAATGGATTGGGAAACTTGTTAATGGGCCTTAGTTAATAGAACTAAGTTACCAAGTAAACAACGATAAGTTGTATTGACAATGTAAAAAGGAATTATGACTAAATAAGAAAGAACGAGGAAAACTTCTAAGATAAATTATATTTAATCATAAACAATGACTGACATGTTAAAAAGAAACATGTAAAATGAGACATACTTAATTACACATTAAATAAAAAGATGTTATTGTAATGATGTAACCAAGCAAGAATATAAAATAGATTGTGGATTTTAGACCTTGGGCCACAATCTAGAGAATAACATGTTGTGGGCTTATTAATAAACTTAAATGGATAAAGTTATCTGATTGAAAATAATAAGCAAGAGAAACTTGGTAATTTGAATAAGAATCCAATATGTATGGTAATAACCAAGTTAGATGAAAACCCAGTGAAGTAAGGCAAGTGCGTAATAGAATGTTTAGACATAAGGTCTAATAACATATTAGAATGAGGCGCTTGGACCAGTCCATACGTTTGAGGGTGAATAACTCAACGGGGTAGATCATCGAGGTGTTATAAGGCACGAGGGAAGCGCACATTCATCTGATTGATATGACGGCTCCGAAGGACTGGAAGGGGAAGCACGCGGCTTCCTGAGACATTGAAGGTGCTCCTGGTAGTCCTCTGTGGTGGTGTAGTTTCGGACTGTGCTCACAGAGGTTGGGTCTGCGCGTAACTACCAGCTGGGTGGGCCTTGACTGCAGAGGTATCTATGCAGTCAGAATGTTGTGACGAGGTGACATCTGGGTGATTCGATGGTTGCCTCACGAGGAGGTGGAAGGTCAGGACCGATAACGATAGTAGATCATCGGATACCCGTCATCGGTAGCCAGCGGGATGCGAAAAGACTAGAGCTAACCCCAAGATATCATTTCACCTTTCACTATCGAGGTACGGGGTTGAGGGGAGACACCACATGGATATTTAGATTGGTTGTTTTAGGGGCGGTCGCTTAGCTTTGTAGTCTTTACTAGTTGAGGGAGGGGCCGAGCTGGGGCCACAGCCACCATGGAAAACAGACCTGAGGATTATCTGTATTTGAAGGCTCTTAAAGACGTGCCTGTACAGGTATGGAAAAGCTCCCGACCGAGTTCCGTGTTTAGCCCTGTCACGGAACTCGGTGCACATTAAAGGACGTGCGATTGAGGCATCAAGCTACAATTATAGTACATATGCGGGACAGTCTAGATACATGCATATCTACTCTGGGTGGTGTATCGCAGACTAGAGGGCATTATTCCAACATGGAATCTGATTCGATCGATGGTGGCAGTCGATACGCTTACATAGCATAGTAATGACAGATCTATGCAGAACGTAACACTGTTATATAAGGATCCGTACGTCACTCCAGTGTAGGGTGAGGGACTGCGTTCATTTCAGTGGAGACCGTGCGAGTGGGGTACCATGGGATGTATCTCAATATTGAGAGATAGCTACGTATATTGTATTAGGTGAATCCATGGAAAAGTAAATGGGTACGATGCGCGTATAAGTCTTGAGTGCTATTAACCCAAGTAACCCAATAATCAAGAAAATGAAATGGAATGATATTAGTAGGGATCATTCTACTTCTGATATACTAGTATCTGCGCAGTGCAGAGAAATGTATTCAAGAAGTATAATATATCCTATTCATCTTGTCTTGCTTAGTTCACACTTGTTATTGTTATCTTGTTCTTCCATTTTTTATATACCTTCCATGATACTTTTATTTACTTATATTTAAAAGTAACTGGACTCCCCAGACTTTATGTCTGACCCTTTTTGTTTTCTCCTCTCTCTCTTCCGTTTCCCCCAGGTTCTCAGGGTGGAAGTGCTTGGAGTTGATTTGGATTCTTTCGGCTTAGCTTGGATTTTGGATATTGATGTACAACTTTGACTTATTGTCAACTCTCTCATGGCTCTGCTTGGAAATATGGTTTATGCTTTTGTACTCTGATATTTTTGGCAAGACAGACTATTAAACATGTAACTATTTGCTTCAAACCTATGATGTAAACTCAGTATTTGGGACCATGATGTTATGATTTAAATAAAGTTTTAATACCGCTGCTATTTTACATGTCTGTCTTGTTATATTATGTTCTTATTTACCTATAACGCTTCATGAAAGTTAATGCATTCCCTTAGTGAGTGACATTAATGGACGTGGGGTGTCACACGCTTGGACCAGTACATACATTTAAGGGTGAATAACCCAACGGGGTAGATCATCGTGGTGTTATAAGGAACGAGGGGAGCTCATGTTCATCTGATTATTCTATCGGCTCTTAAGGACTAGAAGGGGAAGCACACGGCTTCCTGAGATACGTAAGGTTCTCCTGGTATTCCTCTGTGAGGTGGCAGATGTTTAGGATGTGCTCGCAGAGGTTGGGCCTGCCCGTAACTACTAGGTGGGTGGGCCTTGACTGCAAAAGTAGCTTCGCAGTCAGAATACTATGACAAGGTGACACCAGGGTGATTTTGCAGTCGCCTCAATGGGGAGGCGGAGCGTCACGACCAACAAGGATAGTAGATCGTCAGATACCCATCATCGGCAGCCAATAAACCTAATAGACAATTCACTTTCACTATCGAGGTACAGTGGTTGAGAGGAGACGCCAACTGGATGTTTAGATTGTTTGTTATTAGGGGCATGTTGCTTAGCTTTTGTAGTTTTTACTAGTTGAGGGAGGGGCCGAGGTCGGGCCATAGCCACCGTGGAAAACAAACCCTAGGAATACCTGTATTTTGAGGCTCTTAAAGGCGAGCATGTACAGATATGGAAAAGCTCCCGATCGAGTTCTGTGTTTCTTGCATCACCCTTCCACGGAACTCGGTGCACATTAGAGGACATGCGGTTGAGGCATCGAGCTACAATCAATGGTACGTACATGGGATAGTCTAGATACATGCATGTCTGCTCTGGGTGGTGTATCGTAGATTTGAGGGGATTACTCTGGTATGGAATCTGATTCCAACAAAGGTGGCAGTCCGTACGTTTGCGTAACATAGTAACGACATATATATGCGGAACGTAATATTGTTATATAGAGATCTGTAAGTCACTCCGGCATAGGATGAGGTACTATGTACATTTTGATGGTATTATGGCGGAGACCGTGCGGGTGGGGGTACCATGGGGTGTACCTTAATATTGGGGGTAACTACACATATACTATATTAGGTTAATCCACAGGGAAGTAATTGGGTGTGACGTATGTGTAAGCCTTGAGTGTTGTTAACCCAAGTAACCTAATAAATAAGAAAATTTGACTGAACGGTATATGTAGTGTTATCCAAAGTGTATAATTTAAATCCAGTCATCAGAACTTGTGTTCTGACCCCCTCCTCATAACATACTCGCAGATTAGATTTATGGCAGAGACATGATAGCTTTGGATACCGGTTAGGCAGTATTATTAATACGGTAAGGCTATACTTTGAGTATATTATATTTTATCCATTTCGCTGTGAGATATTTTCTGAGCTCTGACATATTTTATGTCTCTGTCTTTTCTGCAGGATACCAGAGCAAACCAACATGAGTTTCAATAGATTATAATTTTGAAAAAAAAAATCGGTCTATCAGAATTCGGGTTGTTACAGATGTCATAGCCACCAATAATAGCAAAGAGTGCCTTTTGGACTTGAGAGTTAGGTTATTGAAGTTTTCAAAACGTGGAGTGATGGTATGTTGAAGAAGGGGTTTACGATTCTTATTTTTAGGTGGAAAAAGGAACTTTTGAATTCTATCTGAGCATCACTTTCAAATATGTGATGAAAGGTTTCTATATCCGTTTCATCGATTTAGAATTCCGAAAAATCCAGGCCCGTGCTTTTGCAATTTAGGTTATTGCCCAAAATTTCATAATCTAGAACGATTTGTGTGCCTTTTACGCTTCTCCAAATTTGATTTTCATCTCCTTCATAAAAGTCATGATTAAGATTTGCATAGAACATTTTGACGAGTTTCGGGTAACATACTTCATCGTTATCCCAAGTATCAATCAAACCCAATACTTCATTAAGATCGAAAAGAGAAGGAAGACTATAAGATGGAAAATCTCCAAAGATAGCGAAAGCACCCGTTTTGACTTTTGCGTTTGCTGCATAATCAACATAGGTTTTGATTGCTTCTTTGTCATTGTAGAGATATCCTTTGATGGTTCTGGACAATCTCATTGTTTGAGGAGTGCTAGAGGAAGCCATTAGAGATTTGTTTTTGAAAGAATAGATATGAAGGGAGTAGTTTGAATTTTCAATGAAAGATAGAGGGAATAAATTGAATAGATATGAATTGAATGGGCACAACTTTTCTAAAATCAATGACATCTTTTCACTCCTTGGGGGTTGGTGAAAAATTGAAGGGAAGTTTGAAAGTTTAATCCTTTAAAATTCAAAATTTGAGTTTCATTCTACAGGCCTATATGTTTACATAAGGACATATGTATGTCGACATACATGCATAAATTTCAAAGGAAATATGGTTTTGTGACTTTTGGTTTTTAATCATCGATTTATATTCATGTTTAACTATTTCCTGAAATAATATTAATCCTAACAAACATCAAAGTTTATTTTATTATTATATTTATTATTCATTATTATATTATTATTTTGAATTTCAAATTTTGAATTTCAAATTTCAAGTTTGAATTTTAAAGTTTAAATTTCAAATTCAAAACAAAGCAAACAAGGCAATCAAAGCATCCATTCAACCAAAAAAAAAATTAAAAATTAATTAAGGCATACCTCGTTTTTAGATCCATTTCCTCGATATTTTCTGAATTCTGAATTGCTATGAAACACATTTTAATTCCCAGTTTTTGGCTCTTTATCGCTTGGTGATGAATCTGAATTATCTAAAGTTACTACGTATGCATTCTTTCTTTTCTTTGATGAATTGCTATTGTTTGTCTATTGAATTGGTTTATCTGGATATGGATACATTCTCTTTGTATGGCCAGGTTTATTGCAGTTATAACATCGATCAACATTTCTTCGTGAACTACCTTGGTTATTTCTTTGAAAGTTATTTCTCCTTGTATATCTCAGAAATTTCCTGAAATGTCTTATCATTAAGGTTGTTTCTTCATTGTCTTCACTACTTGAATCAGAACCATTTGTTGTTGCTTTAAATTCTACGGATTTCTTTTCAGGTGGCTCATCTTCCTTTCTCTTCTATAATTGGACTTCAAAAGACATCAGATTTCCAATTAACTCCTCAATCCTCATTTCACTGACATTATGGGCTTTTTCAATCGCCAATGTTTTTTGTGTTTTCTGATCCCATTCTAAAGTCAATGAACTCAATATTTTTCTGACTTGGTCTTCTTCTGAGTAAGTTTTTCCCAGTTCTATTAATGAAAGCATTGTTTCGTGAAATCTGCAGTACATATCGGAGATAAATTCGTTCTCGTTCATTTTGAATATTTCAAACTGATTAATTAGCATCGATATCTTAGTCTATTTAACTTTATTGGTTCCTTTATAAGTAACTTGTAAATTTCTTCATATTTCACAAGAAGATTTACACATTGACACTCTATTAAATTCATTTCTATCTAAAGAACAGAATAAATTATTCATGGCTTTAGAATTGCTTTTTGCAGAGCCTTTTGTTCATTAGTCCATTATGCAAAATTAGCTGTGGGTTCTACATATTTAGACTGTGAAACAAACTGAAATCCTTCGGTCTCCAAGGAGAAGGGAAACACCAGATTGCTTTGAGAACACGACACATCAAAACATAAACAATAGAACATTTCATTGCTATTACAACAATTACACTAGAGTACAAGAATATATCAGAGTATGAATTAATATTACACAACGGAAATAAAATGATATCAGTGATTAAAATACAAAGCATCGGAATTTACATGTATAAATACAATGTATAGCGGAAAATACATCAACAACACAACTGAAAGAAATATATGGATATAAAGCTTTCCGAATATAGCTCCAGCTGTAATCTAGGATCCTGTGAATTGAAATCTACAAAATCAAAACTACGGACTACCCATGTAGAAAATATGGGCACCCAGAGTTTAGGTAGAAATACTAAACTCTGAGTCAGTCATAAGAATGGTGTGAGAACTAAAACAATTATTAACATTATTTTTATGTAGGGTAAAACAAGGTACCATGCCGTATAATACGGAATGGGTTTCCTCCCAAGAATACCATAAAACAAAAGTCGCCATGCTAAATAAAAGAAAAATGAAGCTATTATAAGACTCAGGTCCCATCACACAATGCAATGCAAGCCGAAGGATAGAGTTTTACTTTGTAATAGCCAAATATGCTTGGTACGCTTTAAAACAAATCATTTTGATATTACTATAAGTGCATAGTGTCAAAACAACTTCAAATATAAATGTATCAATCATTGACGACATAGGTACCATATATTATGTCGCCATACATAGGTTTACAAATAAAACCGAAAAAATGTCATATTGGAAGTTTGGATTTCCATCATGATGGTTGCTGATTCGAAAGATCTATCGCATGGTGTAATACTCAATGGCTTACATCCAGGGCATTGGAAAACACCGTAATGACAATCTGCCTTTTGGGAAATCAAGTATCACTGCGGCTTATGTCCCGGCTAGAGAAAACACCACTTACTTTATCCCTTTGGGAATCGTGGGGTGTTCCCTACCCTACCAGGTGTGGAGCGACCACACCCAGCCTATCTCGGTCGATCGAATCCATGACAAACCTAAAGGTGTCTATCCTCATCTCAAAAGCATACTAATCAAACCATCAGTTCATCATCATACCGGTGTGTGAGGATCGCGAATTAACGCTACACAAAGATGTGCTACTTAAAGCTGTGCGTTGATTATCATCCACCAAGCTCTGATTTTAAACAAAAGCTTGGATCACTGCAACTCAGCATGTCACACTGTCAATCCATACCATATCATTGATCATCGACCAATATGTAACCTCTAATCTCATACGTCTCAGAGAAGGGTGTTAAACAAGAGAATAAATTCTCTGCCACTAAACAAATATATATTTAGTAAAGATCAATGAATATAGTATAAAGGAATACAATGTCAGACATACCATCCATTTGCAAGTCCGTTCTGGGTCTGAACGAAACCAGAGGCACCTTATTCCTCATCCCATATGTCCAATACAGGAGAGAGGTCCTCGCATATCGGTACAATCAACAAATACGTCCGAACAACTACCACTATAACCCCTTCTTGGGAGCTAACCAATACGGGACATCACTAGTAATCCATTCGATGTGAAGATAGTCGGATCTTGCACCGTCTTCAATATCTTCGACTTTTAATCGTTGTATCAGTTATTCAGAATGGGTTAAACACGGTCTTTATGAATAACTAGCATATCTTATAATCCAGTGCTATAAAAGCACATCATACGCCTCATTCCAATCCAGAATATTGTTTTATTCCAATATTCTTTTCACAATTTAAACCAAATTAAGGTTTATCAAACTAGTCAGGGTTATTGAACCTTACCGAAGTAATCATTTAATTTGTTTCCCAATCCCAACCTATTCATCCCATGGAGAAAAACTAGTAGTACTCCATATCTAACAACTCATGTGTTATTGGTAAATTCAGTTACCATTCAATGTTTTAAATCTACGTAAAGATTTAACTACTGCATGAAGTAAAACTGGTGATACTCCATTTTCGAACATTTCTTGAATTTGATAAATTTAATTATCACATTCACATTTCAATCTGTTGGCTAGCTTTTGAACCCGGCCACTTAGACACATGTCCAAGTCCAATGTGAGGCATCGTTTGAAAAGGTAGCTAGGTTCGGACCTGATTTCCTCTTCATAATAGATTTGTAGTCCCCCTGTTACTCACGCTTCGTGGAGTTACCACCTCGATCCAGTTCGTGGTCCCTCTCCACGACATGATCCGTCCTCACTTGGGTCACGGCCACGATCCGGCTCCAAAAGTCAAGGAATGAAAGCAACGAGCTGGTCTATCGCTACTTGAAAGGCCTGGATCTCGCGACACCTATCCACAACTATCATATTGACCATTTCTTCCCAAGCCACGAACCAGTCCGAGATCCTCGAGATCTGTGCCTTGTGTGATCACGATCCGCTTGCAGATATCAGCTATAAATAGCCTTAGACTTGGCATTTTTTAGGATCTTTCGGCAGTTCTAAGTACTATTTCCACCATTATTAATATCTTACAATTTCTTATTAGTCTTAGCCCTAAACTATTGAGTGAATCATCACTGTACAAGTGAGATTGAGAGAAGTATCATTGATTGTACTCGAATCTAATGTATAATCATAGATATAAAGTGGACGTAGGCTCGTTAACGCTGAACCACTATAAATCTTGTGTGTTATCTGCATTTTCTTGCATTTCCACATATAAATCTCTGCTTATTCAGATAATTAGGGTGTTAGGGCCACTTTTGGATCTAACATTTTGGTGCTTTCACTGAGAACAAAGTCTCAACGTTTCAGATTGTTGTTCTATTGTTTGGATAGTCAAGTCCGAAGAAAACAGTCCAAAACTTCGCCGTTTCAATTTTTAAAGATTCCAGCAAATCCAAAGTATTATGGCTAGATAGAAGTCTAAGGAAGTACGAACTTCGCAGGTCGATGAAGCAACAAACGAAGCCCGTAAAGACAACGTTCAGGAGCAGATCGAGGTTGAACTGGAGTCCTCGGATCATGGAGATAGAGGAACGATTCGAACTGGAGCGGGTGCCACGAACCATGTAGCTGAAGGTGTAACGACCCGTTCCCAAGATAACTCCACCCTCCTTCCAGTTAATACTTCCACGATACGAATCCAGGGGACCACCACGAACCGACGTCAAGAGGGAACCACTAGCCAGCAACCTAGAGGGACCACGATCCGAAATGACAATCAGACTACTACTCGACCTGGGAAGGCGGGAGAGCTAGTTGCTGAAGATGATGATGATCAGTTTGACCCTTCTGCCCTAGCTACTGAAGGATACCTCTCTCGCATAGTTGAAGCATCAGATAGACAAAATGATGAATTGGCCGCTCAAAGGCGGGAGAGCTAGTTGCTACGTCAGAATAATACTGCCCTAGGCAGACAGATTTATGATATCTAGAGGCAGGTTTCGCCACTGCCAGCTCACTCTCTTTCTCCGGAACACACGTCCTCATCTGAAGAACCTCGAAGAAACCGGCGGTGGCCTCCATTAGAAAGAGATGAAAATATAAGGCAGCTTCAATTTGGGACATTTCCTCCTCGAGAAGAAGAGGCGCTTGATCAGGGAAATAATTATTGTAACTTAAATGAGCCTGTCCTACCACCTAGGAGTGGAGACGTCTTTGACCCTGCTCAAAATCAACCCATTCCTTCAGCTCGTCGCGTGACTGACCGCGGTAACAGGGGGCAACGGAGTTCTGCTCAGGCCCCAGACCTTGCAGAAGTGCATCAAAGAAATGCTGGAGAGGTCCGTAGGGCAAGAAGTGCTGATCTCGAATCCACCCTGACCCATGCAAATGTTGAAGCCATGATTAGACGAGTGATGGTAGAAAACCGTGGACAAAGAAATGAGGATTGGAGTATAGGCCGCAGTCATACGCCCTTCACGGATGACATATTAGAGGTTGGTTCCCCAGGAAATTCAACATGCCTCCTATAAACTGCTATGCAGGAAGGGCGGATCCAGTCCAACACCTAATGAGATATTCATGGTACATGAATGCAGATGCTGCCTCCGGTGCTGTAAAATGTAAGGCATTCCCAATATTTCTGGAGGATACGGCGCTGATGTGGTTTAATCGCTTGCCAGCGCGATCGATCTCCAGTTTCAGGGAATTGAGCGAACAGTTCGTGAACCAGTTTCGGTTGCATACTCAGAGATCTAAGAATGTCATCGAATTATCCCTCATTAAGCAACGACCATACGAATCTTTGAGGTCCTATCTAGATCGCTTCAATTTAGCAGTCATGGAGGTTAGTGATCCCCATGAACAAACTGTTTTGATGGATTTGATTGACGGAGTGGATAAGGATACTGAGTTTGGAAGATATCTGGCCAGTAAACCACCGTTAACTAGAGAAATATTTTATGAAAAGGCCAACATCCGCTTGCGTCGAGAGGAAATTTACGCCAACCGAAAGAGGAAGGCTGCTGATAAAGAGGATATACAAAGTAATGTGGCCATCAAGCAGACGGGAGATAGCTCAGGAAAAGTTGAAGTTAATGTCGGGAAGAAGAATCAAGGCAATGGTCGCCAATCGAGGAATAATAATAACAATAATCGGAAGAGAAACCGAGGAAATGACTCTAAGAGAAGATCCCGGCCTAGGCCATTTGAGAGTTTTACACCATTAAACGATACTCTGGAGAATATCTTTCTGGATACGTACAATGTTCTCCAGTATAAGAGGCCTCCTCCAAGAGATTCAACGGAGAAGGAACGTGAGACTGGGAAATTTTGCCTTTTTTACCAAACTCATGGTCACACCACAAAAGAATGTCATCATCTGAGAGATGTGGTCGAAAAGCTACCCCGAGAAGGAAAGCTTGATGAATATAAGCTGACTCATAGGGACAGGGGGCAAGCCGCACAAGCTCCGAACCAAAGGCAACCAGCTGCCAAACCAACGGCTCAACAAAAAGGAAAAAATATCGTTATCAATACCATAGTTGGTGGGCTTCGTCTGGCAGTGCACAGTTTCAGAGCTATGGATCAGTACGTGAACGCGGCTAAACAGCATTTTGAAGTAGGGGAATGTAGCAATCCCGGGGATAATGCCCCGATTAAGCAACATAAGACGATGTCTGATGACGTCATATTTCGCGATCGAGAAACTATTGGAGTCCACTCCCCAACTTAAGACCCATTAGTAATCACTGTTACCATCAGCCCAGCTATAGTCCATAAAGTTCTAGAGGATAACGGAAGTTCGGTTAACATCCTATTTAAGAAAACATTCGACCAAATGAAACTCGAGCCGAAGGATTTGAAACCATGCGAGGGTTGGATACGTGGATTTAATGGAGCCTCAACCGCTCCGATAGGATACGTGGAACTATCAGTAACCTTTGGGGAAGGAGAACGCCTGAGAGTGAGGATCCTCCCCTTTGTGGTTCTGGGTATTGAGTCGCCGTACAATGCCTTCTTGGGCCGACCGGCCCTAGCCAAATTCAGGGTCTGCATCGCACCCTAGTGTTTATAGTTGAAGTTCCCAACGGATGCCGGTGTTGGTATAGTCATAGGAGATCAAGTTGTTGCACGAGCATGCTACATAGCGGAGCTGAAGTTGCTCCACAAAGGAAGAGATGTGGAAACAAAGGGCGCTTCTTCCCCTTCAAGGGAGGAAACATCATAGCAACTAAAGAAAATAACTCTGGGAGGGTCGCCTAGAGAGTTGCCCGAGGATATAGATTCCAGAGAGAATGAAGAGCCCGAGGGCAGAATGGCGACTCCCAATGAAGCGACTGTGGATGTACTAATCGATGATAGTGACCCAGAGAAGGTCCTGAAGATTGGATCCTAGTTGGATTCTGTTCGGGCCAAAAAATTATCAAATTTCTTGAAAGCTAACTTGGATGTATTTTCCTAGACCCATGCGGACATGTGTGGAATATCTCCCTCGATTATGAGTCATTCATTAAGCATCAACCCGAAACATCCTCCCGTCAAACAGAAAAGGCGAATGCTTGGCCCAGAGAGGTCTGCTGCCTTAAAGGAAGAAGTCAAAAAGCTGAGAAGTAATGGGTTTATTAAAGACTCCACATACCCTGACTGGATTTCAAACCCGGTTTTGGTAAAGAAGGCCAATGGAAAGTGGCGCACATGCATTGACTTCTCAGATCTAAACAAATCATGCCCAAAGGATAGTTTTCCGTTACCTAGAATCGATCAGCTCGTAGATTCGACGGCGGGTCATGAGCTTCTTTCTTTTATGGATGCCTACTCAGGGTACAACCAAATCCCCATGCACGTCCCGAACCAAGAGCGTACCAGCTGCATTACTGATCTGGGATTATACTGTTACGTAGTGATGCCTTTCGGTCTGAAGAATGCTGGTGCTACGTATCAGCGATTGGTGAATAGGATGTTCTACAACCAAATCGGGAAAACGATGGTGGTATACGTCCACGACATGTTGGTAAAGTCCAGACAATCATTCGACCATACTGCCAATTTAGCGGAAATGTTTGAGATTCTCCGGAAATACGGGATGAAACTAAATCCTTTGAAATGCTCATTTGGGGTAGCATCCGAAAAATTCCTAGGGTTCATCGTCAGCTCACGTGGAATTGAAATCAATCCAGATCAAATTACAGCAATTTGAAATATTCAAGAACCAAAGCAAATTAAAGATGTGCAAAGCCTTGCCGGAAAAGTGGCAGCGCTGAGTATATTTATCTCAACAGATAAATGCGTCCCGTTTTTCGAGCTGATAAAGTGGGGCAAGCGCAACTTCAAATGGACTCATGATTGTATAGAAGCATTCCAGAACCTATTGAATCATGTGGAAAGACCCCCGATACTGTCTAAGCCAGTGGACCACAAGGATTTATATGTGTACTAGGCAGTGTCATCCCACGTGATCAGTTCGGCTTTGGTAAGAGAAGAAGATAAGGTGCAAAGACCGGTGTACTATGTGAGTAAGAAATTGGTGGAAACCGAACGAAACTACCCAAGAATAGAAAAGCTTGCGTTTAGCTTACTGATCGCATCTAGGAAGCTCCGCCACTACTTCCAAGCTCATCCCATTACTATGTACACTGATTACCTGCTTAAACAAGTTCTGCAAAGGCCAGAAGAATCATGAAAACTGCTTAGGTGGAATATTGAACTAAGTCAGTTCGACTTGAACTTCCAACCCCGACGATCGATAAGGGGGCAAGCACTTGTAGACTTCATAGCAGAGTTTACCAACCCAGAAGATGTAGTAAGTGAAGAAGCTGACCCACCAAAACTACTCCTTGACCCCAGTGCCTGGAAATTGTACACTGATGGAGCTAAGAAAGACAGACGATCTGGTGCCGGAGTGGTGCTTGAAACCCAGAGAAACGACTAATATACTACACTCTTAGATTGGAGTTCCATTCCATTAATAACGACTCCAAGTACGAAGCTCTACTTGCTGGGATGAAGCTCGCAAAGGAGTTGGAGATCACGAAGCTGGACATCTTTTGCGATTCCATGATAGTCGTGAACCAGGTCACTAGAGAGTTTCAGGCTAAGAGTTCGAGGCTGATATCGTATTTGGAAAGAGTGAAGAAGCTGCTGGGCGGTTTTGATCACCACAGCATATCTCATATTCCTCGAACGTAGAATCAAAAGGCAGACAAGTTAGCGAAGATGGCAAGCTTTGATAATCCTGAAGATACGGAGCTAGTCCCGATTGAAGTGTTACGGTCTCCTAGTGCAGATCAGATGGAAATTGATCCGGTACTAGAGATTGAACCTGAGAGTGAGTCGTGGATGACCCCTCTAAAGAATTTTTTGATGAATGGAATGCTTCCAACAAAGAAAAGTGAGAGGCGCGCAGTTATTCGAAAGGCTTCCCGATATGTGTTGCAAGGCAAAGTTCTGTACAGACAAGGTTTCTCGATGCCCCTCCTCCGGTGCATCGCCCATGACAACATCAAGCGTGTACTGAAAGAGGTCCACGAAGGTGAATGTGGCGACCACACTGGAGGGCAAACATTGGCAAAGGAAATATTGCGATACGGCTATTTCTGGCCCACTATAAACAAGGATGCAGACAAGTATGCACGACATTGTGATGCGTGTCAGAAGTTTTCCAAGGTTCCCAAGGCACCTCCTGGCAAGTTGAAGACGATGATGAGCCCGTGCCCCTTTGCTGTTTGGGGAATCGATATTGTTGGAAGCCTCCCCATAGCTAAGGGCAGAGCAAAATTTGCCATTGTGGTCGTGGATTACTTCACCAAATGGGTCGAGGTTGAGCCATTGACCATGATCACAACCATGCGAGTGATCAACTTTGTCGTTAGGAACATTATATGCCGGTTTGGGATACCAAAAGCCGTCATAACCGACAATGGAACCCAGTTTGATAGCATTGAGTTCCGAGATTTCTGCCAGAAGTATCGTATTGAGGAAAGATACACCTCTATGGCACATCTGCAATCGAATGGACAGGTCGAAGCAGCGAACAAAGTGATTAAATCTATTCTGAAGAAAAAATTGAAACGGGCCAAAGCCATGTGGGTCGATGAATTACCTTTGACTCTATAGGCCTATAGGACTACATACAAGTCGGCGATGGGTCACACCCCCTTTTCCCTCGCTTTTGGAGCTGAAGCGGTCATCCCGGTCGAGTTAGAAGTACCGTCTCATCGAATCACTTATTATGACCCAATGACCAACAATAAGCTGCTCCTTGAGTCTCTGGATATGGTTGAAGAAAAGAGGGATGAAGCCGATCTACGCGCCTTGAGGCACAAGCAACAGGTTGCTCGGTATTACAACAAGAAAGTCCGAGCTCGAACCTTTGAACCCGGAGACTTGGTTTTGAAACGCGTCTTTCTATCCCCAATACATATGGGCCCGAAATGGGAAGGACCGTACTCCATTTTACGAAGGCTTATAATGGAACCTTCAAGCTAGCAACCATGGATGGAGATGAAATTCCCAAAGTATGGAATGCCCAGCATTTGTGGCCTTATCTGACGTGAAATTGTCAGTTTTAATCTTTTGTTTTTAGGACCATGTAAAAAGGCACGACTTGCCTAGAACAGTCTGGTTACTTGAGCAAAAGACTATAAAGTGGACGTAGGTCGTGATTTGACAGAACCACTATAAAAACAACGCGTGTCATTTACCTTTACTACACCGTTTCTTACCTGCTTTTTTATTTTTAACTAACATCAATCATTATCATTTCGAGATTTGTTATAAACCATACAGCGATTTCAAAACACCTAATTCAAAGTTCCAGAAGGTGCGGTGAGGTAAACCGCACTACTACTTGCACTCTAACTCTCGAGATTGGGGAGAGTATAAAGGACGTGGAGATAACGTCCCCAAGGCGTGAAGGTGCACCGTGATAAAACCGCCTTGATAACACTCTAACCCGCTGAAGGATCGGGAGAGTATAAAGGCGCTAGAGACTTAGCGCCCCCAAAACGTCTGCCCCGCTGAAGGATCGGTGAGCAGACTAAAAACCGAGCTTGAACTCTAACCCGCTGAAGGATCGGGAGAGTATAAAGGCACTAGAGACTTAGCGCCACAAGAATTCCTACCCGAACCAAAGGGTGGGGAAAGCATAAAGGCGCAGCAATGTATGCTGCCAAATGATATAAACCCCTCATTTCCGTATATGGGGGGCAGTACGAACGTGACCCTAACCAATCGTCAATAAGCCCTGGCCAGGCATCATAATAACGACTGATTGAGGGCATATACATACGATACTTTGCATTTGTGAACACTACGCGTTTACTTAGCACACGAACTTCTCAATGATTATCATTCATGACTACAGTATTTAGTTACGATTGTTTCAGTTATGATTATCTTAAAGTTTTATGATTCAGAATAATAAACTCTGCAGACATAGTAAACTTGGAGGTACGCGAAGATATAAAAGAAACGAATTTTCAGTAGTAAGTGCAGAATTACAAGAGTAAAGCTAAACAAAGGTGAGGGCCATTCTCACAACTACATTTCTTGGGCAGTGGAAATCCTAAAAGCAAAATATGAGCTAATAAGTACATCCTATTTACGCTTGGGAGAAGATTTTGATTTCTTCTCCTTCTTCTGTTTCACCAACTCCTCCTTGTCAGCATCAGAGCGGTCACCTTTCTTCCTCTTCCTCTTATCAACAAGATACTCCGAGGGAGGATCAGAAGGCTGGGAGGCAAGCTATGAAGTTATTGATCTAGAGGAGAATTTTATGATCAACCCAGTACTGGGGTCAACCTTCGAAATTGGAGGCACATATAGAGGGTCATGCTCTTCCTTCTTCAAAACCAATTGTTTCTCTTTCCTAGCCTGCATACCAGCCAAGGTCTCGTTATCGTCATCCTAGATTTCTTCTGTGATGACCACGTCATCCTCTTCATCTCCATGACCACCGTTGGTGTCTTGCAAAGCTCCAATCACTTCGTCATCCGTAGGAGCATCGGTGCTAGGTGCCATAATAACCTTCTCACTTGTTGTGTCCTCGATTTTCTTTGGAAACTCAGGGACTCCAGCACCAGCACTTGAAGGGACACTAGCTTTCTCCGCCTCTGCTTTCTCTTCCGTATCCATCTCGATCAGCTTGCCACCTATGTCATGAGAGTTAAATGTTAGTGATTTGGGAGATAACGTGGTCATCTCAGTTGTCTTTCCCATGGTACGATGACAAGTTATAACTGCTTTGATGAATTGTGGAGAGAATATGGAGATACCTTCAGCTGACTCCTCGCCCAGATTTGTAATAGCAGCGCCGGCAAATGAAGGAGTTGGACCCAAGGGAATCAACGGATCATCAGGATTGTATTCCTTGATTTCGAAGGCCTTAGGACCCACAACAAGCTAAAGCCTTTGTCAATTTTATTCTTGCCCTTGAGCTTTGCTCTCTCTTTCTCAATTTCCTCTTGGATCAGTCGTCTGCCTATCTCCAAAGCCTCAGGCTCTTCACCTTTGAGATATATCTGTATGAGCTGTTTTTCATCAACTTCCTCGGTTTTTAATCGACGCTTTTCGCCCTCAATGATCATATCCCGCACATTGACTAAAGTAACATGATAATCCTGTATCCACGAGATGTCTCGGGTCTTAATAACTTGGCCAAAGAAGTCGAATAACAGTTCTTTGAAGCCTTCTATCTCTTTCTTGGTTGTGGCAAGCTCATCAGTAGTGGAGCTGATTCAAGAGCGCTATTAGCATTACTTTCAGTGAGAGCTGCACGCTCTTCAGCTTGGATAAGCCGATCATTCAAAGATGCTTTCTCTCTTTCAACAAGAGCGAGATTGTCTTTTAGGCTCACTTTCTCTTTCTCCCAGGCAGCCTTCTCAGCAGCAAAATGTTCCTGTGCTGTTTTCAGTTCGGTGTCGATTGTCCTGAGATCCTCCACTTCTTGCTTCAAATCCAAATTTTCTTGGCTATTTGAGTCGAGCTCAGTGTGAAAATGCTTCCTAGCACTCTCTAGCTCTGATTTGTAATTTTCCGCGTCTCGTCGAGCTAAAGCGAGCTGAGCTTGTGTATATTCTAGCTCCTTTTCCATTTTGCTCCTGGCCCTACTATCGTTGTCAATCTTCGCTCTATTTCTGGCTGCTTCCATCTCTAGGTGACGAATGGTAGCAGAAAGAGTGGTGGCATGCTTCTTCATCGCCTTATATTGTTTGGCTACGTGATTCACTCGCCCTATGACCTCCACATCCCAGTCCTCGGGAACCGGTTCAAGGTCTGGAACAAACACCATTCTCTCTAAGAAGATGTCGGGAAACTTCTTCTGCAAAGGCTCCAACTTGGCCTGATTCTCGGAGGTGTAAACAACATCTTGTGTAGTGGTAGTACCCAAATCGCGCTGGCTACTGGGGACAATAGCTATTTTATCCTTTTCTAAGTCCTTGCTCGGATCTTTGTTTTTATCTTTGGACTCATGGTGTTTCTTGGAAGACTTGCTATGAGAGGATGTACTTTTTGGGGGAGTCAATTCCTTGGGAAGCTGGTTACCTCCCACCGGTGGCACTGGATGACTATGGGATTTCCCAGCATCTTGCTTTGATGGAGAACGAGACTATGTAGAATGAGTTTGATAAGAATAACGAGGTCGATAACTATCTCTCCCCCGGCTATCACTGCGAGCATGTTCAGAATTAGAAAGAAGCCTCAGTGTGCTCGCTCGGAGAGAGCGATACAAATAGGATTGTTTACAAGGCATTTTCCCTGCAAAGAAAACAAATGTGTATTAGAATCATGAATACTGGTGGTGTAGAAGTGTTGTGACAAGTGGTGCATGTGATTCGTGCATCCCGTATAATCCCCCCTAACAGACCAAGGCCCAGAGTCTGGCTCGTCTGTGTGTTTTCTTTTTCCCCAACCGGAACATTCACTTCCTCAGAGATGGGAAAGAATGGTTCCCCTTTGAAATCTTCTTGTGTGTAAATGTCGTCTGGTAGAGGGATCGTGCTCAGTTCTCCGAATATCTAATCCTCTATTAATTCATCATGAGCAGGAGGCTCAATTGGTGGTGAAGTCCTTAAGGGAGATTGTCCCTCAGAGTCTGGGACTTCCTTTGGCTCATCGGCTCGGACCTCGCCTCCTTTATATACATTCAAATTCTCATCATCCTGATTGATCATTGGTGAGGGGCTCTTGCGAAGTTCATTGGTTTTTGTGAGCCCTGAGGTCCCTTCACCTTCAGTCAGGGGCACATATTTATAAGGAATACCACCTGCACCAAGTCCGAACCTTACATCAAGAAGACGGTGCTTATGAAGATTCTCGTCGGTGATACATTCTTGATTTTTAAGAAGTCTGATTTGCTTTTGAGGAGGCGGGACAGTCGATCATCATGTACCCAGCCTTCCTTTTTTGGGAAGCTATGATCTATATAGAGAAAAGAAACATATAAGTGCTTTGGTTACGAAATCGTGTCACGCATCTAGAGGTTTAAAGCTCACTTGGTTTTAGCTACTTCCTTGCACACCCGGCTTGGTGTTTTATATAGAATCAATCAGCTTTGGAATCTCCTATGCTGCTGTGACTTTCCGATAAAACCTTCCTATTGGCTATTGATTCAAAGACAGAAAAGTTTGGAGTCACTGTGGAACGATGTTTGAAGAGATAATAGAATTTCAAATCTTTGAAGGTAAACTCAGTCTGCAAAATCTCTGCGTACTCCATGCACAGAGTATACAGGGTTGCGTAAGCATTGGGGTGAAGCTTCATAGGGGTAATGCGCAATCGTCTTAGGGTCTCAACGACGATTGGTGGAAATGGAGGAATAGCGCCTACCCAGCACATTAGCCTACTAACAATCATGTATCCTGGCGGGGCAGAATGGGGTCTATCCTCGCTTCCTGGAATCTTAACATCGTTCCATGGGATCTCGTGTCTTAAGCATATTTTCTTAATCTTTATGTCATCTAACTTGGAAGCCAGAGAATCAGTGAGTTTCTTTTCCTCAACTTCCTCAACACCTGGAATCTCATCGGGAGCCTGATTATCTTCTTCGTCTTCGAGAGATGTACTTTCAGAAGTCGTCGATTCAATATCAGTGTTGGTCTCATAATCAGGGTCGGAATCTTCCCAATCTGAATCTGTGCAAAGCACATCGGGATCATAATGCTTTGATGACTCTGATTCTGTATCTTTTTTCGACATTTCGGTTGATTGCTTATCCGACATGGCTGTGTTGGCAAGAAAACATGAGGAGTTAGAACACAATTACTCGTTCCTCGTGTGTGGAAGTGCAAGTGTGTGCATGTGCATACAGTAAGGAAAGTGTGAAGTTAATCAAATAAATGGATATCAGTTGTCATTCACTGCTGGGTTAAGCTGTTGTTCAATTCAAAAGACTTGAAGGCTCTAACCTAACTGCCCAATATATTGAAATTTCTATGCATTGTTCAAGTTAAATATGTGTTTGAGATCGTCAACAAAGATGGATTTGTTGAATTTTTGGGGATCGGATCACAGTATAAATGCCAATGCAGAGAACTAGGACCGGATCGTGGACGTCGGATCGCTGGCAGGCTATACTGGTAAGACAGCATCGACTTGTGATGTAGGCTACGGATCGCAGAACGATCCAGTCTGTGACAACTCTCCCTTAACCGAACAGATCGTGAGAGGGACCCCCCCGATCCGTTCCACTCCATGTCTCCATCAGTCAGTACTCCCCCAATATATATTACGATCCGATCCGTTGCTGTGTTAAAACACCGGCTCCTTCTCGCTTTTCTCTATCCCACTGCTATCGCGATCCGAACCCGAACCTAACCTACGATCCGACCTAGCCTGCTCTTCCTCTCTAACTTAATTCTCCTAGCTCCACTATGCAACAACAAACCTATCAAAGATCATAGAATCATTGCATACTCTCAAGCCATTGAAGGAAAACCCCACGGTAATCGAACTCGAATCGATACTCAAAAAAGAGAAGAGATACAAGCAAAATTATCACCATTATTACCTTTTTTTATTTTATTGAAAGAAAATCTCGATTTTTGTTGAAAGCCAAATTAAGGTTTTGAAGGTAAAAGCTAAGAAGAGTGATGGCTGGTAAAAGAGGAAGTAAAAAGTGAAAGTAGGAGAGTGAACCCGTTTATATAGCCAGAAAGAAGACCCTTAATATTCCCTTCTTTTGTCCTATATGGTTCGCCAGGTCACCATGGGCCACGAGTAGGCGACAAGCCCATTGGGGGTCATGCATGGGCCCCCCAGACCACGGTCCGAAGCTTATTGGACGACTCTAACTGAAGTTGTGGAATAGGCCACCATGGTCTGAAATTTGAATAGACGATCTAAGCATTGACGTGACTAATGGATCAGAAATGACAGAGTTCCATATTTACAGAAATACCAAAGTTATAAAATGCTACTTTTTATAGGAGGTTTTAAGACTTACTTGGCGTTTTGATGGCAATATCTCCGGAATTCAAAAGATAAAAATCATTCGATGAGAAGAAAAATGGCTGATGATACAATCCAATATTTATACCGGTCAAAGAACGCAACTTCTTGAAGCAGTACGACATTTCAGATAGATACGACCACTGATTCATATCGTTTCGTGAAAAGATAGCTCGGAAATTTCGAAGCATGTCCCATCCCTGATAAGACATACTTCGAGGGGGCAAAATGTTGGCTAGCTTTTGAACCCAGCCACTTAGACACATGTCCAAGTCCAATATGAGGCATCGTTTTAAAAGGTAAATAGGTCCGGACCTGATTTCCTCTTCATAGTCGATTCGTGGTCCCCCTATTACTCACGGTTCGTGGTGTTACCACCTCGATCCAGTTCGTGGTCCCTCTCTGCGACATTATCCGTCCTCACTTGGGTCATGGCCATGATCCGGCTCCAGAAGCCAAGAAATGGAAGCAACGAGCTGGTCTATCGCGACCCGAAAGGCTCGGATCTCGCGACACTTGTCCACAACTGTCATATTGGCCATTTCTTCATCAAGCCACGAACCAGTCCGAGATCCTCGGGATCTGTGCCTTGTGTGATCACGATCCGCTTGCAGATATCAGCTATAAATAGCCTCAGACTTGGCATTTTTTAGGATCTTTCGGCAGTTCTAAGTACTGTTTCCACCATTATTAATATCTTACAATTTCTTATTAGTCTTAGCCCGAAACTATTGAGTGAATCATCATTGTACAAATGAGATTGAGAGAAGTATCATTGATTGTACTCGAATCTAACATATAATCATAGATATAAAGTGGACGTAGACTCGTTAACGTCGAACCACTGTAAATCTTGTGTGTTATCTGCATTTTCTTGCATTTCCACATATAAATCTTTGCCTATTCAGATAATTAGGGTGTTAGGGCCACTTTTGGATCTAACACAATCTAATTAAAGATTCATTAAAACTCCATCTTAGTTTTAATCTCCAAAAATCATTGTTGAATGATTATTCAACTTTAGGAAATAAATCTTGTCTTTAACTGGGTGAAAGAATGAACGTCATTTAAAACATCATTCACGATAAATCCAAAATCATCTTCCATCAAAATGGAATCTACACGGAAATTATAATAGTATATAATCGATATAAATTCTCGTATTAGACTAATACTATAAACGGAATAACGGCAAAGCCTTTTAAATTCCATATATAGTAATAGTCTTCCTTCACAGCAGCTCATTTTGATTATTACCGAATTAAATTCCAATTTAACATATTAAATTGGAAAACTTTACTTTGGAAAATTTCCATTAAATCTTGATTAAAAGATTTACAAATTCCAAATCATATCTTCATTGTTAATTGGGTTGAAGAACAAAATGTTATTTAAAACACAGTTCACGATAAACCCAAAACCCATTTTCAATTCAATTCCAATTAAATATCAATTAATCGATAAACTTCTCTAAATCTTAATTAAAAGATTTATCCTTTTCTCAACCCGGTTTAAGAACAGTGTTATTTAAGACACCATTTACGACAAACCCAATATCCAATTTGATATTAAATACAAGGATCTGAATAGAAATTATATCGGCTTATATTCAACATCAAATTCTGAAACCAACCAATATCGTATTGGGAATAACGATATATATATCTTCCAAATTCCTCAACAATATCCGTATAATCACAGAATCCAATATCGAAATGTTCCGAAGATTATTTCTATTCAAATCCATTCATACATTGGAAAATTCTGGTTATATTAAAACCATTAACAAATCCAATTTATTTATTTAAAAACATTAGATTATTATTCCAGTTAATAACTAATTCATTTAGATAAAGTATCTTTTATCTTTTAAAATCTTGGAATTTTTCATCCAAAATCTTTCCAAATCATTTATTATGATTTTATACAATTTTTCCATATTTTTAATAATTTTATTAAGGCCTTTACATTCGGTTTCCAATAACGGCCATCAAATTGCATCCATGGCGACCTTTTCTGAAATTGATTTGGACATAATTCGAAATCCATCCATTAAAATTTAAATCTCTTATATTCATTGGAAAGATCTTTTCAATACGAACCCCAAGGGTTCTGGTTTTAGGAGAATTCGACGGTCGGATCTCCCGTCACATCATTCTGAAGTCAATGGTTGAAATGTGCGAACAGTCGCCGCATGACGCGTTCTGTTCAAGCCATTAAATATATAAAATATATATATCGTCGATTTCCATTCAAAACGTATTTTATAAATTCATTTATAAATTCATTTCAAAATGATTTCAACTTCATTTTAAAATTTTTAATCAAAATTGAATATTCCATATCATTTTACTATTAAAATGATAATATTTTCAAAATATCAGTTTTTGAAATCCATTTCCTTTTTGTATTCATTATAAAATGAAAAATATCAATCGATAAACCAGTTCGAGTTAAAATGCCATTTAACTACTTAACTCCGCTTCATATTCATTTCAGTTATGAATGTTTCAATATTTTTGTGTCCATCCAAAATCGGACATCAAATTCATATTTTGATTCTTTACTGAATAATATTTTTAAAATATTCGTTCATATTCTGAATCAGAATTCGACTCAATTAATTACCATATAATTTCAGTTATATGGATTTCATACATTGCATGTATTCAATAATAATGGTAAATAATCATTAAACATTCAATTCACATCCAGAGTGGAATTTACATATGTATAAGCATTAAATAATTAAATAACGCTTATCACAGTCTGTCAACCAATCGATTGACATACATGTAACACCCCGTAATTTCAAAATATTAAAATTAACAGATTAAATAATATTTAATTTTTTAGAAGAAGTATTAAGAGTAATGGGTTGCACCATTGCGTTCGTCTTGGAATTCTGCTTGGGATAGAGTCCGGGTTTGCGTAAATCAGATATCATATGGAGAAGTAATAAGCCATAGAAGTTTGTATACACATAAGGAAGAATACACACACAGGTATATATATATAATAATTCCAAAACCGTCAAAATAGTTCAAAAATCAAAATCCAACCAAAGCGGGCTGAGCGGGAAAATTCCCGCTTGTGGGTGTCGACCCCACCAAGGGGGTGTCGACATGGGTGCCGACAGGAGTGTCGACCCCCCGGGCAGATTTAGGAAGAATTAGTTTTATGTACCTGGACTTGATTCTAGGTCTGATTCAGTGGTTCTAGGCTATAAATATGGTCCACTATTCTCCTATTTTCTTCATTGGAGATCATGGAAGCCATATGTTGTCGGGTTGCAAACTGAAACAGAATCAAATTCTACAACAACGGTTGAGCTAATCAAATTCAGAATTTAGATCTATTCTCTCTCAATTCTCTAAACCTAACGCTGTGAGTTTCTAGTCACTTTAAGGTTTAAATTAATAACAGTGACTTGTGAAAGACAATGAATTGGATATGTTGTAAAGTATGAATGTATGCCAGTATTAAATCTTAAACTATGTAGATATGAAACAATTGTGGTTATTCTATGATGTTGCCTATGTAGATCTTGATAGATCTATTTCTCTAGATATGAAATAATTGTGGTTATTCTACGATGTCGCCTATATAGATCTTGATAGATCTATTTCTCTAGATCTGAAATAATTGTGGTTATTCTATGAAGTTGCCTATGTAGATCTTGATAGATCTATTTCTCTAGATCTGAAATAATTGTGGTTATTCTATGAAGTTGCCTATGTAGATCTTGACTTGTAATTGTATTATGGAAAAGGTGAATACGTTAATTTGAACAAGTTATGACATTGATTAGATCTGGTTCTTTATGTAAATCACCTTTCACCTATCATATTGTGATAAATTTGGATGTGTTATAAATTGGACATGTGAATTTATCCTTAGATCTAAACATGCTACCATGTCACCCTTACTATGCTAGATCTGAATTGCTAGATATTTAAATGATTAGTTTAGATCTCATTTTTGTTCACTTTGACATCATAGAAATTGTCACAAGTTCATATGACAACCTTATGACTAGGTTAATCTATGTTATGCCAAATCATATTCAATGATCACTTGTGTTACATTCCTATTAGCTTTTCTTTTCATTGCTTATGGCTAGGCTAATTATTTAGCCTAGGTATGCCGTCAATTTTATAAGGGCGTTAGATAGAAACGGGGAAAAAAGGTAAATATTGGCATAATTGGGAAATAAACATGTTTGGACTAGTAATTCAAATTGTTGATAGAATGGGCAATAACACCCAAGAAGGTAAGATTAATTAATTGGTAAATTAAGTAATAAATGGAACGTTTATTAATTATAATTAGGAATTGTAATTGTACTTATAACACGAGGTTAGATTACATTAGTGGTGGATGTCTGCCCGGACCTGACCGGCATATCCAGCAGCCACTAGTATTGAACCTAATGTGGGAGGTCTAAGTACGTAAATACGAATCAGGCTAAGACACGAGGTTAGACCTAACTGTGGAATAAGACTGCCCGGACCCGACCGGCATATCCAGCATCCACATGTTGTAGGCCTAATGTGGGAGGTCTAGCCCATTATAACCATAATGGACATGGTAATGAATTGGACTACTTAACCTAAGTTAATCCATAAGGATTGTATGAACTTAAATTTTAGTTAGGGGTTAAGTGAACTTGGCTGAATAAAAGGGGAGGGTTAGGTAATTCTTAGGTGGCTAGGTAATATTAGTATATATAGGCCCACAAACTTAACTGTTAAATAAACATGCTTGAATCAGTGGGAGGGTTAAGTAAATCTTAAGTAGGTGGGTAATATTAGTATATGTAGGCCTACAAACTTTACCTGATAAGGTTATGTAATTAAAGACACCTTTTAGGTAAACATAACCAGTTGAAAACCTAGTAGTGGGGATGCAAGACAAAGGGGAGAGCTTGCATCATCTTGCATGGGACCCATTTCAATCAGTAACCCTTAAATAGGTATCAAGCGGGTACTCCGAACTAGGTTGGAGTGGGGCACGCTTACTGAGATGATTGTAAGAGATCCAAACGTGAAGGCAGTGTTGACGGCGCGTTCCAACGGGGTCATGTGCATGCATGACTCCGCCTGCTGGGGAAGATAAGACGCTGTGACATTAGTAAATATGGTTGTGCACATCCGAAAAATAAAGGGTTGCAACTTTAGGGAGTGATACACCCTACTATGGGGCCAACACAGGGTATCTACGGAATAGGGAGCCGATCGATTAGGGGTAGTAAATAAGGTACATCTAGTCATGTCCGTTTCTGTGGGGTACCGTGTTTCTGTCTGGGCTTACACCCGTTATTTCTGTTCAGGTACTAGTTCTGTTTAGGTTAAAACCGGTTACTAGAGTACACCTAAAACTACCTTTATGTTTCTATTGGGATCATCTTGTTTTTGTTAAGCAATTGGGGGGTATGTAATCCTATTACATATCTGTTATACTAGTATTGGTGCAGAGCAAAGAAAGTATTAAGAAGCGCTATCTATTCTATCCTGTTGTCCTGTTTACCTTGTCATACCTACCATTTATGTAGTGATCTCTCTTATCCACTTTGTATGCATGTCATGATTACCTTTATTTATTTACTTGCTAAAAGTAACTAGACTCGCCAGACTTTATGTCTAACCCTTTTTGTTTTCCCTTCTTTCTTCCATTCCCCCCAGGTTCTTAGGGAGGAAACACCAGGCTTGACCGTAATTTTGCTTGACTACTGGAGCTGCTGATATGTATTGATCAAGCTCCTATTCTCGTCGCAATGGTTATATTTTGTTATTAGGGAATTTTCTTTCTTTTATGTACTCTGATATTTCTGAAATACAAGATAGTGGTTTTTATGTTGTAATGGGTTTTTATATTTCAGACAAATGATGCTTTGGACCAGTGTATTTTGATGATTAATAAAGTTGTTTATTTCCACTGCAAAAAAATTTATATTTATCTTATAATATTTTGTGTCTGTTTACCAAAATGCTTCACGAAACTTAATGCATTCCCTTTGTGAGTGACATTAATGGACGTGGGGTGTCACACTTGGAATCAAAGGTGAAGGTTACCAGACTAGATAAAAGTTTTTGAAACTTATTTTTCAAAAAGGTTTTAAAAGAAAGTATTTTCAAAAAGAAAAGTCTGTTTCGAAAATATTCCCCCAAGTAGCCATATGTAATATCCTTCGGTCTTTTATCTAAATTGCTTCCTTTTTCCTTTTTCAGCATGTCTGGGGAACAAAACATTTCTAATATCCCATAGGGCATCACAATACGCAGATGGGTCCGTAGGTATTTGGAGGCCACGGCGCCTGACGAAGGCCAAAGAGGCGTTCCTCCCCCAGCTGCGCCAATCATTCCTCCTCCCCCTCCAAGGGCAGATAACTTCGCAAAAATCTACAAGGACTTCCGTGCTATGGGAGGGAAGCCATTCCGTAGGAATGAGACATTCGTTGAAGCTCAAAATTGGCTCAAGGAAACCAAGGACTTATTCGTGATCTTTGAAGTAGAGGATAGAAGGAAGGTTCAGTTAGCCGTCTAGCTACTGAAGGACGAAGCCTCTTTTTGGTAGGAAATTACCCAAGCTGGACGATCGGTAGAAACTTGGGGAGATTTTAGGCAGAGGTTCGAAATGAAATTTCTTTCCCAAGCTGAGAGAAGCATACATATGGAGAGGTTCTTAGAACTCAAACAAGGAAACTTGACGGTGAAAGAATATGTGAACATATTCAACTAGCTAGCAAGGTTTGGGTTAGAATTGGTGGATATTCCGCACAAAAGGCTTTGCGGATTGCTAAAGGGCTGGATGAACCCCTTCATGGGTTAGCCATACCCCATATCTCAATGGGAGCCACTTTTGAAAAAAATTCTGACAAGGCCCTACTGCATGAGGAAGACAAGGGAGAGAAGAAGGAAGTAAAGGCTGAGGAAGCAACGCAAAATGAGAAGGTGTGGCCCAAGAAGGTACAACAGCAGAAGAAAGGCGAAAAGAATGGCAAGGTTAAAGATAAGAGGAAGTGCCATAGTTGTGGGCGAGAGGTTCACTTAGCCAATGACTGTAGGAAAAGGAAGAATGCTTGCTTCGCTTGTGGAGAGGTCGGGCAGCTTATTCAGGATTGCCCGAAGAAACAGGGACAAGGTCAAAGGGCAATAACTTTTAGAGGGCAGATGCATGCTCTCGTGATCAGTTCTCCTGAAAGAGGTAAAAAAAATTCCGTAGAAAGTTTAGTTTCTCTTTCAAATCATCTAGTTAGAACACATTTTAATTCTGGCGCTTCACACTCATTTATATCTAGTTTTGTTGTTGAATCTATGCACTTGGTTACTAGTATGGTAGTGGATACCGTAGTTGTCTCAAACCCCATTAGTGGTTTGGCTTATTTATCTATGATTTGAAGGGGTTTGAGAATATCTGTGTTAGGAGTCAAATTTGAATGCGATGCATATGTGCTCGGGTTTATGGGCCGTGGGTTGATTCTAGGGATGGGTTGGCTTACCACATATGGTGAGAGGAGGGTCCTTAAGCCTCTAACTTGTCATGGGAGGACCATCGGAATTTCTTGTGACCTACAAGGGTTTGTCATGCTTAGTTTCCTAGAGTCTCTTGAGGCATCTATCGATGATCTGCGATCGGCACCATTAGTCCGTGAGTATCCTGATGTCTTAGATGAGGTTCGGGGTTTATCCCCGAGGCGCGAGATTGATTTCTGTATATACTTGGTGGGCAATGCAAAGTCGGTTGCATTACCTGTGCGCCATATGGATCCTAAAAGAAAAGAGGGAACTTGATAATCAAGCGGCGGGGCTAATTGAGAAGAGGTTTGATAGGTGAATCATATCAGGATGGGAAACCTATTGAAGACAGTCCTTGAGGAAGCCCATCATTCTAAGATGACTATCCATCCAAGTGGCGATAAAATGTATAGAGTTCGAGATATTAGGGCCAAACTTGCGAAAGAAAGTGAAAATAAAGAAGGAAGCAATGAGTTCTGACTTGCATACTTGGAACAGAGGTTAAGAAGCTACGCAAACGAGAAGTCAAGTTGGTGAAGGTCCAGTGGGGAGACAACCAAGAAGATGCGACTTGGGAGACCGAAGACAAGATTTTTATGCTTCGTACCCTTTCCTTTTCAAGGGAATGTTCTTAACTTCTCTTCCAAAAGTTTTTATTCGCATTTGCTTCTATCATCTGAGTATATCCTATCGATAGAATCTTCAATCTTTAGGTAGGAAATCCCATGATTGTAAACATGTGTTTGAGACACGTTATGTTTGATAAATGCAAGTGTTTGCTAGTGGTTGCCTGTGGACGCATATACACACACACATTAGGAACTAGATCGACTAAATCACTCTCTCATACTGCATATGGATGCGTGTGCATTTTCATTCCTTTTATGGATGAAATGGATGAGTTAGCATATGGATGTTGCACTTGGACGAATGGACGTGCACACATATAGAACTTACATGTTATAATAGGATTATTTGCATACATATTGGATTCACGACACTAATCATAGATCGCATTAAGGAGGTCAACTTGATCTGTAGACCGCTTGATTTTCGCATTAGTATTGGGACATATACACACACCTTTGCATATACTCATATAAGCATTAGAAATCTTTTAAGGACAACGGATGCTTGTGGATGATGGATGAGTAGATGGATGATGGATGGTAGGATACGTTCTTCTTAACTTGAAGATTTCGAGGACGAAATCCTTTAAGGAGGGGAGAACGTAACACCCCATAATTTTAAAATATTAAAATTAATAGATTAAAGAATACTTAATTTTTTAGAAGAAGAATGAAGGGAAACGGGCTGTGCCATTGCATTTCGTCTCAGAATTCTGCTTGGGATAGAGTCCGGGTTTGCGTAATTCGGATATCGTATGGATATGTTATAAGCCTTAGAAGCTTGTATACGCATAAGGAAGAAAATATATATATTTAATAATTCTAGAACCTTCAAAACAGTTCAAAAATCAAAATCCAACCGATGCGGGCTGAGCGGGAAAATTCCCGCTAATGGGTGTCGAACCCCCTCCCCCCCGAGGTGTCGACATGAGTGTCGACCCCCTCGGGCAAATCTGGGCAAAATTCATTTTATGTACCTGGACTTGATTCTGGGTCTGATTCAGTGGTTTTAGGCTATAAATATGGTCCCCTATTCTCCTATTTTCTTTATTGGAGATCATGGAAGCCATATGCTATCGGGTTGCAAACTGAAACAGAATCAAATTCTACAATAATGGTTGAGCTAATCAAATTCAGAATTCAGATCTATTCTCTCTCAATTCTCTAAACCTAACACTGTGAGTTTCTAGTCACTTTAAGGTTTAAATAACAGTGAATTGTGAAAGACAATGAATTGGATATGTTGTAAAGTATGAATGTATGCCAGTATTAAATCTTAAACTATGTAGATCTGAAACAATTGTGGTTATTCTATGATGTTGCCTATGTAGATCTTGATAGATCTATTTCTCTAGATCTGAAATAATTGTGGTTATTCTATGATGTCGCCTATGTAGATCTTGATAGATCTATTTCTCTAGATCTGAAATAATTGTGGTTATTCTATGAAGTTGCCTATGTAGATCTTGACTTGTAATTGTATTATGGAAAAGGTGAATATGTTAATTTGGACAAGTTATGACATTGATTAGATCTGGTTCTTTATGTAAATCACCTTTCACCTGTCATATTGTGATAAATTTGGATGTGTTATAAATTGGACATGTGGATTTATCCTTATATCTAAACATGCTACTATGTCACCCTTACTATGCTAGATCTGAATTGCTTGATATTTAAATGATTAGTTTAGACCTCATTTTTGTTCACTTTGACATCCAAGAAATTGTCACAAGTTCATATGACAACCTTATGACTATGTTAATCTATGTTATGCCAAATCTTATTTAATGATCACTTGTATTACATTCCCATTAGCTTTCCTTTTCATCGCTTCTGGCTGGGCTAATTATTTAACCTAGGCATGCTGTCAATTTTGTAAGGACGTTAATTAGAAATGGGAAAAAAAGTAAATATTGGCATAATTGGGAAATAAAAAATTTTGGACTAGTAATTTAAATTGTTGATAGAATGGGCAATAACTCCCAAGAAGGTAAGATTAATGGATTGGTAATTTAATTAATAAATAGAATGTTTAGTAATTACAATTAGGAATTGTATTTGTACTTATGACATGAGGTTAGGTTACATTAGTGGTGGAAGTCTGCATGGACCCGACCGGCATTTCCAGGAGCCACTAATGTTGAACCTAATGTGGGAGGTCTAAGTACGTAAATACAAATCAGGCTAAGACACGAGGTTAGGCCCAGCTATGGAATAAGACTGCCCGGACCCGACCGGCATATCCATCATCCACATGTTGTAGGCCTAATGTGGGAGGTCTAGCCCATTATAACCATAATGGACATGGTAATGAATTGGACTACTTAACCTAAGTTAATCCATAAGGATTGTATGAACTTAAATTTTAGTTGGGGGTTAACTAAATTGGCTAATAAAAGGGGAGGGTTAAGTAAATCTAGGGTAGGTGGGTAATATTAGTATATATAGCCCACAAACTTAACCGTTAAATAAACATGCTTGAATCAGTGAGAGAGTTAAGTAAATCTTGGGTAGGTGGGTAATATTAGTATATATAGGCCCACAAACTTAACCTGATAAGGTTATGTAATTAAAGAAACCTTTTAGATAAACATAACCAATTGAAAACCTAGTAGTGGGGATGCAAGACAAAGGGGAGAGCTTGCAGCATCTTGTGTGGGACCCATTTCAGTCAGTAACCCTTAAATAGGTATCAAACGGGTACTCCGAACTAGGTTGGAGTGGGGCACGCTTACTGAGCTGATCGTAAGAGATCCAAACGTGAAGGCGGTGTTGACGGCGCATTCCAACGGGGTCGTGTGCGTGCATGACTCCGCCTGTTGGGGGAAGATAAGACACTGTGACATCAATAGATATGGTTGTGCACATCCGGAAAATAAAGTGTTTCCACTTTAGGGAGTGATAAACCCTACCGTGGGGCCAACACAGGGTATCTACGGAATAGGGAGCCGATCGATTGGGGGTAGTAAATAGGGTACATCTAGTCCTGTCTGTTTCTATGGGGTACCTGTGTTTCTGTCTGGGCTAACACCCATTATTTCTATTTAGGTACCAGTTCTGTTTGGGTTAAAACCCGTTACTAGAGTACACCTAAAACTACCATTATGTTTCTGTTGGGATCATCATGTTTTCGTTAAGAAATTGGGGGGGGGGGGGTGTAATCCTATTACATATCTGTTATACTAGTATTGGTGCAAAGCAAGGAAAGTATTAAGAAGCGCTATCTATTCTATCCTATTGTCCTGTTTACCTTGTCATACCTGCCATTTATGTAGTGATCTCTCCTATCCACTTTGTATGCCTATCATGATTACCTTTATTTATTTACTGGCTAAAAGTAGCTAGACTCGCCAGACTTTATGTCTGACCCTTTTTGTTTCCCCTTCTTTCTTCCGTTCCCCCTGGTTCTCAGGAAGGAAACACTCAGGCTTGACCGTGATTTTGCTTGACCACTGGAGCTGCTGATATGTACGGATCAAGCTCCTATTCTCGTTGCAATGGCTATATTTTGCTATTTGGGAATTTTCTTTCTTTTATGTACTCTAATATTTCTAAAGTACAAGACAGTGGTTTTTATGTTGTAATGGGTTTTTATATTTCAGACAAATGATGCTTTGGACCACGGTATTTTGATGATTAATAAAGTTGTTTATTTCCGCTGCCAATTTTTTGTATCTATCTTGTAATGTTTTGTGTCTGTTTAGTGAAACGCTTCACAAAACTTTCCCTTTGTAAGTGACATTAACGGACGTGGGGTGTCGCAATACAACCAAATATTGGAATTAGTGTATGTCAAATATCATCCCAACACACGTATGGGTATTCAGACAACAACAATAAATCTAAATAAATTATTGGTTAATAAATTTAACAAATTCTAATTCGGTTTGAATTATTTTTCTGTTTAGCCAATTTTCACTGTTTAAATTCTAAATAGGTATTTATAATTTTATTTCAACAACCACAAAGTGTCTATATACATGGTTTGAAATACGAGTATCGTATATTCAAACAACGCTTGTGCAGATGAGTCATGAATAGTTCATATGTTGAACCCAAAAAATGTCACATGCAACAGATAAAAGTCATCACTAGCAATTCATATATTTACAGTTATAAAATAAACATATAACTATACAAATATTTTAGTGAGAGAATTCTCACTTTAGGTTCCACTCCGTTGGTCTTCATTTGAGGATTATTTTAATAAAATTAAACATGCATTCAATTTTATCAAAAATTCCAACTAGCTACGTTTTCGTCTGGTCTGTTCCATTGTCAAGATCGCGTTTTTACAGTTCTAACCTCGTCAAATTATGTTTCTATTTGCATAAGATATGTATGTTTAAATATTAATTACATCAATAAACTAGTGAATAAATAATTAAGTAATTATCCTTCTTAATTACATTCACTAACCGTTCTTCTTCCCAGGTTTCACGGCCGAAATTACTGAACTCATTGCAACTGTTAGGGCTTACCATTAGCACCACCATCAAGCGCCGGAACCTGATCTGAGCCAATGACATCGAAGGGCGTCACGCCCTCCCCCGCAGCCGATAGCAGCGCAGAATTCGGCCTCGCTAGGTGCTCCAAAAACAATCTCCAACCCATACCTTTACACTCGAAAATTGAACATCTTGCTCCTCTAGAACAGATCAAAACCGTAGGAAATGATAGATCATACGAATCTCTGCACGTTTTGTTTTGGAATTTGATTTAATTTCAATATGGATTGAGGAATTTTGATGAATCAAAATTGAAGAATCCGGGCCATCAAAAGGATGGAGCGGCGGCTTCAACTAGGTTGACTGTGTCTGATATGTTTGACTAGGGTTTAGATTTTTAGGTAGGTACAAATAATATAATTTAATTAATATTTAATTCAAAAATTCTCCAATACGGCTCTAAACTCCAAACGAATCCCAACGAGTGTTGCCCCTAACCAAATACACCCATTCCAGACACAATGGGATATGTTTTGTAAGCCAATTCTACTGTTTCGATCAGTTTTCATCAAAATTAAAATATAATTTAATATAATGGTCTATATTAAATTTGAATGTACATTTTAATTTACCAGGGCCATATACTAACCCCATAAACTACGAATATTGAAACCTATCTATATTTTGATGATACAGTCCTAACAAAATTAATTTCATCAAATTTGTAGACCATTTGAAAAATGGCCTTTTTAACTTGTCGACTAAATTTAAACTGAAATTACCAAACACATTTAAGTTCACCACGCTCACATATTAGTTCCAAAAATTATGAAATTTGAAACCTAATAATAATTTGACATTCCGAATCCAACAGAAGTGGTTTCATTGAAAACAGAGGTCGTTAGTAAAATCTCTATTTTTAAGGGCTATATATTATATTAAATATATATAAATTCCATAGCGACTATTTTAAATTTTGAACTAGACATAACTTACAATTTATAAAGTAAATCTCAATTTCTTGCATTCGTTAGAAAATTACAGTTCAAAATAGTCCAAATTTTCTTGTTTCATCTAATTCTAACTTATATGGAATCCTATGCATTCAATTGAAATTTAAAATCAAAATTTCAAACTACCGCGCCATTTCGAGTTCGTTTTAGTTAAATTTTAGTCATTATTATTTAAAATAAATCATTTTAAATATTCAAAATCCATTAAAATAGCTAAAATAAAAAATACAAATTGGTTCAGAAATTCCAGGTTGTTATAGTCTATGTGATATTCCATGTGTCTAATCCTACTGACTGTAAATATATTTTCATTCTACATGCCAATATGAATGATTACTACCATTAAATAGCGGTGATCTTACAGAGGACTGATCCTCTGTAAATGAACTATTATTACCAGTGTTGGTTGTCATTTAATATTTTCAAAAATTAGATTATGAACTTTTTGAAAAACCTTGCTCCGATACCAATTGTTAGGGAACGCGAAATACAGATCTTAAGGCAAGACTAACACTAGAAGGGGGTGAATATTGTTTTCAAGGAATTTAAGAAAATTTAAAACTTATATGGTCTACTACATGAATTACACACCACATAGATGATCACGGACACAGAATCAAACACAAACACGGAAATAAAGAAAAATAAAATGCAGAATAGTAAAGAACACACCGGATTTTATACTGGTTCAGATTAGTCCTACGTCCAGTCCCATACAACGCTGGATTGCACAAAGTTTTATTACTATATTAATATCCAAGTACAATCCCCTTGATTTCCCGGCTACAAAGTTAACACCACTCCAACAACTCTTGAATTCACGACTACAAGATTACCACCGTTCCCTTTCCTTGATTTTAGGGATACAAGGAACACATATTTTCCCAAACACTTCCCAAAAGATTACAACATCCCTATAACTCTTCAATAACACTTCAGTTCAGAGAGTAATGAGTAGAGTGTGGAAAGAGAAGAAGTTTTATGAAATTAGAATAGAAATCGACAGAGTAGAGGTGTAGAAATCAATAAAATAAGAAATATTAATGGAGGGATGAAAAGGGGTGAAGATGGAGAAGAAAATAGTTAAAAAAAAATCGAATTCAACCCTATTTATAAGATTTGAAAGGTTGCAACGCTTCTGGAACGTTACAAATAGTGAAAAGACACTTCCTTTCAAAATTGAAAAACAATGACAGTTGTATGTCGACATATACATATATGTATGTCGAATATATGCTATAAAAATTTGAATTTTGAATATTTTCAAATGTTTCACTCTATATATAATTATGGAAATTATTGAATTAAAACATAGTGATATAAATGAGTACTATAAAGTATAAAACCATATGAAAACATAAATATAAATATACAAACATATTTATAAAACTATTAGGTCCAAAACTGTGTAAAATATAAATTATAAAAGTATGTAATTATAAATATATATAAACTTTAAAACTTATGTTTGAAATCAAAAGTAAGATAGAAAAACTATCTAAAAATTAGAATTAGAATTTTGAAAAACAGAATTTGAATTTGAATTTGAACCTGGAGTGTTATTCAGAGTCTTGCATATAAACTAGACTCTATTACTATATTTGTTTTGAACTCTTGAATTCTTGATTACTCATGGGTCTTGAATATTCTCTGAATTTTGAATCTCTAAAACTCTAAAACTGTACAGTGTTCAGTATTAATTCCTATATATAAATCCTGCATATACATGTATATATATTCTAGACAGAAATGTTAGTATATATTTTATAATCAGTGATAATTGAAATAGGGTTGTTGTCATCAAAACTCCATTCTCCAACACTCATGCTCGAATCTCGAGCATTTCAATGGTAAGGAAATGAATGTGTGACAACCTTGCGAAAAGATGGGTCAACAATATGTAACTATGCCTGCTTGTATGGCTCTTTTAGCATTTTACGTAAATGGACTTGGTCATCTAATTAATATATTGATTTAGTGTATATTAATATGTATATTGATTTGCTCATTTTAAAATTTTAAATTCAACGGGTTGAGTTACCGTATTTATTATTATGGAACTTTCAACGAACTTTATTTGAGTATCATTTTTGTTATTAATTTAAATATCATGTTTTACGTATAGTTTTATAGACCGTAGGTTTATTTCTTTTGCGTTTGTGGTCTTTTCAGGTATTATTTTGTGGTTTATGTTATTTATTTAAATATCATTTTCTCTTGAATATGTTAAACTTATATAGTTTTTGAAAACAAAATTTATGCGTAAAGCATGTGCCATGATCATATGTTAACTAAATATCTAATCCTTTTCCTTTGGTAATGTTTGAAATATAGTTCTTCGAAGATAATAAAGAAATATTGATTTTCATATTTACAATGAAGCCATTGGTAGAAAGCATTGAACATAGAATATTGTGTTGTGATGGAATTAAGGTAAGATTGTATATTGAAACTAGTTTTTATCTTTAACAAATAAAACTCAAAAACAACATTATAATCTTTCAAGAATCCATCTAAATTAAGACTAACGACGTAATAGTAAATTCAATTTGGTGTAATAGTACTTTCCAATACCTACATTCAAACTAACATTTTGATACTAAATTTAAAAACCTACATTTAGACTGAAAGTGTAAAATTACGTTAGCTAAATGATATATAGATCACACACGGTATTTCATACATAAACAACAATGATAATTTGGAATCAATCATAATTATTTATCTCAAAAATCTATGAAACTATACATTATAACATTCTGCTATAAATTAAAATAACTCCAAGATGACACTAATTCATCTAGGGTTGCGCTAAAGAGTTTCTTTTGTGTTGTTAGCACGAAGTAGACGACAACCAAGCCTAATCAAAGGGGAGTCGGCTGTCTTCTTTAACCATGATCAAATAGATAGTTTCACCCGTCCTCTTCAGCTTGTTCTTATTGGTCGATTTATCTCCATGCGGCCTCACATTGATAAAATTCGCAAGGTATTCACCAAATTCTCTGTTATTTCAAAAGCTAAGATAAGAGCCATGGATGCTAGACACATTCTTATTCAATTGTTTGACGAAGAAAATTAAATTTGACTTTAATTGTTTGATCATCTTACTATTCTTAATGCATAAATATTAGTTTTTAAATGGTTGATTGTTTTCCATCCTCTCCTTCATGGGTCGTGCTGTTAAATTTTGCGACACTATATAACAGAATTGAAGTGGACGGAAGTAGCATCATGTCGGAGAAGACGGTTCACAAATCGGAGCTCATTGATGGAAGTTGCAGGTGAATATGTGTTTGGTTTCAACAGGAAGGTGTAATAGAAGTCTGACATAGGGTGAAAGACGTCTATGTCGTCAGGTGAATATGTGTTTGGTTTACAGGCTTTTTTGGGCGGAGGACATTATATGTTGATTTGTCAAGATACCAGGGAAATTTGGGAAATTGCTACATTCTATTCTCTCCCTATATAAGCAACTTTTAGGATTAGGTTATGGGTACTAGAAAGAGGCTAATCAAGGGATTAAGATCTTGGTTTATTCTAATTAGGGTTTTGGCAATTCTAATCTTCTTCAATTCTTTTCTCTACAAAATCAAACTTTTCTAGTGAATTTGATTATTGTAATCAACATCTTGTATTCTTCTATTGATAAAAGGTTCTCTCTCAAAGTGGACATTCACTGACAAGATATCAGTAGAACCACAATAAATCCCTATGTGATTTATTTATCGTTATCGCACAATCATTTCTCTTGTTTGGTGATTGTGATTGGCTTGTGGATTAGCTGAGATTATTTTGATATGTTGAATGGTTGTTTTTGCACTTTTACCATGATCTCGTCTTCCACTGGGTTGGGGATTTTGATATGAGCGGTCTTGAGTCGAATTCTCCACAATATTTTGTATTAGAGCTTTCGCGTTGGTAGATAGTTATATAAATGCTGGAATCAAATTCAAATAGTGCCTCAACAGTTGGTTAAAGTGGTGTAGCTGGTTCACAATTGGTAATTAACAAGTGGAATTGCGATAATGATTTTGAAAAATGGCAATGGAAGATGAAAGCGGTTCTTAGGCGGAATCCGGTACACCAGGTAGTGTTTGATACACATTTATTGCCAGCGGACATCTCAGATGTAGACAGAGAGAAAATGGAAGAGTGGTCATTCACTACACTTCAACTTGCTATGAGAGAGAATGTTACCTCCGAAATAAGTGGTGAGATGACTACTAAGGGTATTTGGAACAAGTTGGTGGAGTTGTATATGAAAAAGTCACTCACAAATCGACTGATCTTATTGTGGACTTTCTTTACCTACAAGATGAAGGAAGGAATTTTGCTAAAGGTGCACATGAATGTGTTTGATGATTTGATAATAAAGATGAAGGCGGTAGACTTGAAGATAGGTGAGAAGCAGAAGGCGATGATATTGTTATGTTCGTTTCCTAAGCACTATACGATTTTCCCAAATAGTTTGATCTATGGCCGAGATACATTGACTCTTAGTAATGTCAAGATAAGCCTTGTTAGTGAAGAGTTACGAGATCAGATGATGGAGCTGAGTGATGGAAGTAGTGTGTAGGTAATGGTCAAGTTTCATTTGTGGAGGAGAAAAATGAGAAGAAGGGAAACTGGGGGCGTTCTTAGTCTAGGAAACCCGGTTGGAGAGGAAAGTCAAAGGAAAGAAATAACAAGTGCTTCATATGTAAGAAAGTTAGTCATTGGAAGAATGATTGTCTAGAAAAGGGGAGGAAGGAAATAACATCTTCATCAGTTGTAGTGGAGAGAGATGTTGGTGAGAGAGATGTAGATGTTTTATCGACTGTAGCATCGAATGTTTCGAGCAACGAATGGTGGCTTGATTCAGGGGCTTCATATCAGATGCCTAATAGGAATTGTTTTTCTACTTATGCTGATCGAGAAGGAAATTCATTTTTATGGGAAATGGTGCAGTTTGTAAGTCGGAGGGAAATAGATCCGGGCAAATTCGGATGTTTGATGGAGTGGTTGTACTCTCACTAATGTGCGCTATGTTTCGGGACTACGAAAGTCATTTATCTCATTGGGACAGTTGGATTCTTTAGGTTGCAAGATCACTATTGAGGGTGATAGCTTGAGGGTTTCGAAGGGTACGCTTGTGGTTGTGAAGGGTGATAGAACTCATGGAATTTATTTGCTTCAAGGAGTGATTGTGGATGGCGAAACTTGTGTTGGTGTTGATAGTTCTCGTGGCTTAGATGCGATACGGTTGTGGCATTTGAGATTGGGTCATGTCTCGAAGAAGAGTTTGGAGGTTCTTCGGCGAAGGGAGATGATTGATGGTGAGAGTTTCAACAAGTTGGAGTTTTGAGAGGAATGCGTCAGGGGGAAGCAAACAAAAGTGTCATTTGGTAAAGGAAAACATGATTCAAGAGGGATTTTTGGGTATGTGCACACGGATGTTTGGGGACCAGCAACTATAGCTTCTTTGAGAGGAGAAATATATTATATTTCTTTAACTGATGATTTTTCTCAGAAGGTTTGGGTGTACTTAGTAAAGGCCAAGTCGGAGGCATTTGCAAAGTTCAAAGAATGGAAGGCTCTTGTTGAGAATGAGAGTGGAAATACTTTGAAGGTTCTTAGGTCAGATAATTGCGGCGAGTATGTTTTCAGTGATTTTCTAAAATTTTGCAATCAAATTGCTTCGATTTGAATTATCCGTAGGATACCCTATATATCAAAAAGATGTACAATCAAACCTATTTCTCGATTCAATGGAAGCCCAAAGAAGTGAATATGGTACCCAAATAACGATAGATATGTCAAAAGTAGGTCCGATTACACCTATTCCTAATCCTAAATAGAATGTAACAATGTAGGGATCCATATGGAAACATAGTAGCATCATGGTATTTGGAGGCATTTTACTACACTTGGGGATCTGCAGTCTAATGGAGTAGCAGAGAGAATGAACCAGAATCTACTGAAGAAGGCTCAATGCTTGAGATTGACATCAGGTTTGTTTAAGGGATTTTGGCCGAAGCTTTGCCAACCGCAGTGCATATTGTTAATCGAATTCTGTGCTTGGCTATTGATAACAAAATTCCAGAGGAAGTGTGAAAGGGAAAGAGCATTGACTTGAGTTACTTCGTGTATTTGGAAGTCCAGTTTATGTGCATGATACAGGAAGTGATAAGGTTGTGCCTAGAGCTTTCAAGGGGATTTTGCTTGGCTATATCGATGGAGTCAAACGCTATCGGATTTGGAATCCGAAAACGAAGAAGGCTATAGTTCCTAATCATGTCATTTTTGATGAGTCGGCTATGTTCAAGGTGAATGAAGGCTCATCGGATGTTCTAGATTTTGTTCATGGTGAATCAAAAGAGAAGGAAGTTATTCCCACTTTCAAGCCTGGAGAGCATAGAGTTGTCGGAGGTTCTTGCGAAGTGAATGCGGTTAGGGGTGGCAATTAACCCGACCCGATGGACCCGGACCCGACCCATCGGGTCTCGATTCTAGGCGGGTCGGGTTTTGTCGGGTCTACACTACACATTTCAGAAATCTGGACCCGGCCCGACCCGAGCTTCGGTTCGGGTCAGGTCGGGTTGAAGCTCGGGTCGGTTTGGGTCTGGTTGAATAATAACACTAAAAATACATATATTTCAATACTTTATGGTCGGGTCTTTCGGGTCAGGTCTATGCGGGTCGGGTTTGATCGGGTCTTGATGGTATTTTTCATCACCTAGACCCGACCCGAGACCCATCGGGTTCGGTTCGGGTTCGGGTCTTTTCGGATCGGTTCGGTTTGGGTTTTCGGTTCTCGGTTCTAATTGCCAGTCCTAAATGCGGTTGATGTTACATCACATAGTCCATAGGGTTCCTCTGTAGTGCTGGTGATTACATGAGCCTAGAGAAAATTTAGTTCAAGGTGGAGCTGAAGGAATACTGGGTGATGGTATTGCAACTCGGGTTGGTCGTCGTGCTATAAGGCCACCCGAAAGATATGGTGATTGGAACTATCTTAGTTTTTTTTGAGAACTTGGACTATGCGCTTCATGTAGTCCAAGATGAGCCGATGGACCTTGATTACATCATGAGTTCGAGTGATAGCTCGAACTGGATTTGTTCTATGGAGGAAGAGATGGAAACAGTGCTATTGGGTGCAAATGGACATACAAGGTGAAGGACGATGGAAGATACAAAGCTAGGCTAGTGGCCAAGGGGTTTGCACAGAGAAAGAGAAAGGAGTATGATGAGATCTTCGCACCGGTTGTGAGACGTACTTCTACCCGAATATTACTTGCCATTGTTGCTATTCACGACTTAGAGTTGAAGCAACTTGATGTGAAAACCGCCTTCTTGCATGGTAACTTGGATGAAGACATTTACATGGAGCAGCCAGAAGGTTTTGTTGTAGATGGTATGTCAAAATTTGTTTGCAAGTTGAAGAAATCACTATATGGTTTGAAGCAATCACCTTGGCAATGGTACAAGAGATTAGATCATTTCATGCATGGAAGTGGCTTCCATCTAAGATCAAGGATAATTGTGTACATTTCAAGAGGTCAGGAAATGATTATTGGGTATGTTTACTCTTGTATGTGGATGATATGCTCGTTACTTCTAAGGACAAGGAAGAAATCAGCTAGCTGAAATTGAAATTAAAGACAGAATTGGATATGAAAGACCTTGGAGAAGCAAAGAAGATGTTGGGCATGGAGACTGAAAGGGATCGAAAGCATTTTTAGTTGAAATTGACTCGAAAGGAATATATTAGAAAAGTGCTTTGCCGGTTTAGCATGGAGGATGCAAAGGCGTCAAATACACCTTTACGTTTGCATGTAAAGCTTTCGAGTAAGAAATCACCTATCGACGAGAAAGACAAGGCTTATATGGCAAAGATGCCATATGCTAGTGTGGTAGGAAGTTTGATGTATGTCACGGTTTGTACAAGGCCCGGTATTGCAAATGTCGTCGGGGTGGTCAGTCGGTTTATGGCTAATCTGGGGAAATCACATTGGGTTGCAGTGAAGCTTATTTTGAGATACTTGAAAGGTACAACATCTCATGGTCTTGTTTTCCAGGGGTAGTGAGGAGAACAATTGCATGTTGGTTGGTTACTGTGATTCGGACTACGTCAGTGATTGGGATCGGAGAAAATCAACCTTTGTACATGCCTTTACCCTCGGTGGTACAACCATAAGTTGGAGACCGAGATTGAAAACCATAGTTTCTTTATCCACTACGAAGGTAGAGTCGATAGCCACAGTGGAGTTGGCAAAGGAAGCACTCTATTTGAAGCGATTGTTGTGTGACTTGGGGTTTGACAATGACAGAGTTGATGGTCAATGTAATAGCCAAAGTGCTATCCATTTGGCGGAGAATTTGGCATTTAGCTCACGGATCAAGCATATTGAAGTGAGGAAGTCATTTCTAGTAGCCATGGACGAGACAAGCAAGTATGCCTTTGAAAAGTGCACACAAAGGACAATGTGGCGGATATGTTCACTAAGGCATTGCCGATTGGGAAGTTCAAGCATTGCTCATACTTAATTCGCTTGGTGAGGTGCTAGGTAACATAGGGTGGCACAGTTGAGAGAGAAACTTGATAATAGATGGATAAGAGTATGGTGAGAGATTGAAGTTCTATCTACTTGGTATATTTGTCTTTTGGTGAGACTAGTTTAGGAGTTGGATGTTTTCAATATTTCATTGGCAGGTGGGGGCTTTGCTTGAACTCGTTGGTGGAGTGCAATGGTCGGTGGCTATGTAGGAGCTTGTTAGGGAAATATTCAAGCTTGCTTGGTTGAAGGTAAAGGATGGTTTGGTACTATTGGCGTTGGTGTTAGAGATGGGTATATATCGAGGTGGAGTGTTAAATTTTGCGATACTATATGGTAGAATTGAAATAGATGGTAGTAGCTTCATGTCGGAGAAGCCGGTTCACAAATCGGAGCTCATAGGTGGAAGTTGCAGGAGAATATGTGTTTGGTTTCAGCAGAAAGGCGCGACATATGCCTTTTATAGGGTGACAGACGTCTGTGTTGTCAGGGAAAATTTTCCTGAGATTTGCAACAGACATCTATCACTTTGACAGATGTTTGTGCTGAAGCATGTATGTTTTCTAGGTCTGGACAGATGTCTGTGCTACTCCATGACAGACATTTGAGTCAACTTTCAAGCAGTTTTGGCCTGAGGACATTATATATTGATTTGTGAAGATACCAGGGTAAATTTAGGAAATTGCTACATTCTGTTCTCTCCTTATATAAGCTACTTTCGGGATTAGGTTATGGATACCAGAAAAGGCTAAACAAGAGATTAAGATCTTGGTTTATTCTAATTAGGGTTTTGGCAATCCTAATCTTCTTCAATTCTTTTCTCCACAAAATCAATTTTTTCTGGTGAATTTGATCATTGTATCAATCTATTGTACTCTTCTATTGATATTAATAGAAGGTTCCTCTCAAAGTGGACGTACACTGACAAGACGTTGGTGAAACCACACTAAATCCCTGTGTGATTTATTTATCATTATTGCTCAGTTATTTCTCTTTTTTGCTGATGGTTATTGGATTATGGATTGAGTCGAGCTTGTTTTGATACATTGAATGGTTGTTTTCATGCTTTTACTACGATCTCGTCTTCCGTTGGGTTAGAGGTTTTGATTTGAGAGGTCTTGAGTTGAAATTCTCCACAACACGTTCTTGTCTTTTGGGTAATTTTTTTCCTTATTTGTGGGCTCATTTAAGAGACTCTTATGGCTGTATGCAAATAAATTAGGAAATCACTCATAGTTTGTAAATGTTAGAGTTTGTATAGAAATAAATCTATGCAAAAGAATTTTTGTTGGAAAAACCGGTTAAGAGTTTTGGCAATATATTGAATACGAGAACCTTTCAACCTATTTTCCGAAATGTCGGAAACTTGTTCGCAACTAAAATCCAGATTGCAATGAAGTATTCATTAATAACAACTTAAAGACTAACTTGCCTGTGTAGCTCACCGCATTCTATTCTCAGCAATGCTAACCATTTAGTTTCCAATAATATGCCTATCCATTCTACTACGGCGAAGGTCCCGGGCACATTGTCTAATGCTAAAGCTTCAACATCGTTCGATCATGCTGGCATGTCACCCGCTTCGGCCTTTTCCTTGTGCGCCTCCCTTCTATGGGCTACCAGCAGGCCCACCTCCACTGGTTTCTTTCCTATGCCCATGTATGTTAATTACAATGATACCATGGACATTATTTCGTGCGTATATCTTCAGAATCACTTAATATGGTGCATGCATACAATGTTAGCAGCTTCACTGGTGTTCAACCAATAAGTCTCCTGTCAAATGCCACTCACTTGTCCACCCATGCCACCAACTATCAAAACCCGATGTTCAACTTTGCCTCACCTAGTCTTGTTGTCGGCCATACCCCACTTCACCAATACCCATACCCTCTTTCCTACCTCACTCAGCTCCCTTTTTTGAATGCTTACCTGCCAAGCCACATACCAATGCCTAGTTAACTTGAATCTGGTGCTTTGCGTTAAGGATTGTGGAAAGGATCATTAAGGGAAAACAAACAGTATAGGAAGGGGGGTGAATAGTATTTTTGAGAATCTAAAAAAATCTAAAACTTATGTGATAAACTATATGAATCAAACACCACAGAAACAATTACAAACACAGAATCAAACACAAATGCAAAATAAACTGAAATAAAAATGCAGAAAAGGAAAGAACACACCGGATTTTATACTGGTTCGGATTGATCTTATGTCTAGTACTGCACAATGCTGGATTACGCAAAGTTTTATTGCTATATCAATATCCAATTACACCCCTTGATTTCACGGCTACAAGGTTAAAACCGCCCTCATTCCTTGATTTCACGGCAACAAGGAAAACACTGATTCCGTTCCTTGATTTCACGGCTACAAGGAAAACACTGATTCCCAAATACTTCCCAAATAATTACAATAGCCCTATAACTCTTTAATAGCACTTGATTCAGAGAGTAATGAGTAGGGAGTGTAGAGAGAAGAAGATTAGTGAAAACAAAATTGAGTTCGGCAGAGTATTAGGTGTAGACATCAGAAATATGATAAGAAATAATGGTGTAATGAAAGAGAGTGAAAGTGGAGAAGGAGTGATTAAAAATTCGAAATCAATCCCTTTTTATAGTACGTGAAAGGTTGCAACGCTCTAGAACCATCAAAAATAGTGAAAAGACACTTCCTTTCAAATTTGAAAAAAATATTAGTAATATGTCGACATGGTGTTTTCTATATGTCGACATATACTTAGTACAAAATAAATTTTTGAGCATTTTTCAAGTGTTTTCATATAAATATAATTCTGGAAATTCTTGAATTAAAATATTGTGTTATAAATTAATATTATAAAATAGGAAATCATATGGAAACATAAATATAAACTATATAAACATATTCATAAAATTATAAAGTTTAAAACTATATACATGTAAAGTGTATATATATATATATATATATATATATATATATATATATAAAACTTATAAAACTGGGACAAAGAAAAGGAAAAGACAAATACTTAATTTCCTCAAAAATGGCAGATGCTTCTCTGCCAACATTATCTTCTAATTCGTCTCAAAATCAAAAATCGATTAATAAAGAGAATTCTACATCAGATCTGGATGAAATTAGTGAAGCTGATTCAATGATTATGGAGGACCTTATCTCTCTTCATTTTGTTCCTCCTTCGGAGTCTTTTGTTTTTCTTTCGGAAGAAATTATCAAAGAATCGGAAGATTCATGGAAAAATACAATTGTTGTTTATCTAGTGGATTTCAGGCTTTCGATGGTAAAGTTGAAGGAGCTTATACAGAAGGTGCGGAAACCTAAGGGAAGTTTCCGTGTTCGTATTGCACCTGGGTTTTTCTATACTGTTTAAATTGAGGAGGTTTTTGATTATTTGTCTGTTATGAAAACTTCGACTTATTTGTATTTTGGTAGATTAATGATGGTAAATAAATGGTTTCCTGGTTATGACTTTGGAAAATTTAGTGCGAAAAAGGTCCAAATCTGGATTAAGTTGCACAATCTACAGATGAAGATGTGGACAATGAAGGCGTTTTCTATTATTTCAAGCTGTATTGGGGATCCTATTCATGTTAATGAGAATACAACAAGTAAGAGAGTTACAAAGTTTGCTAGAGTTTTAGTAGGAATTGATGTTGACTCGAAACTGGTTGATAAAATTCCTATTAAGATGTTTAACGACTTTCAAAAGGAAGTAACTGTAGAGTATGAATATGTGCCCTACAAATGTGAGAAGTGTATCAGATTGGGTCACAAATCAACAGTGCATGAAGTTTCTAAGGAGCCAGGGTGGATGCAGAAAAGGGATGTAGGTCATCAGGTGTAGTGTATTTCAGGTAGAAGAAGGTGAAAAATCGAATATGGGCAGATCCGAGAATGATAAGGACGATGGTCTGGGTTTCCTGAATGCTGAATTTCCTCAGAAGATTATTCAAGATGACTTAAATCATGTGGCTGATCATTTAGCTGAAAATCCACCAATTGAAGATAGTCGAGATGTATCTTTTGGGGTAACAGAAAATAAGGACTGTCTGGTTATGGCGAAAGGTAATAAGAAGGCTACTGTTATCGCTCCTCCTAAAAGAGATACAAGGAGAAATTCTTTTATTAAATGATGATTATGATGTGTAACGTTAGAGGGATGAATTCTCCTACAAGAATGCAAGAAGTTTAATCTCTTTTGATGAATTTTAAACCAACTTTCGTTGGTTTAGTAAAAAACAAGTTAAGTAGGGTTAATTTGAGTACTTTTAGAAGAATAATTCCAAGTGGATGGGAATTTTTACCTCGTGATGATATTCAGTTTTTTGGTCGAATTCTTTTGTTATGGAATACATAAGTATGGAGGATCTTTATTATTTCTACTTCATTTCAGCATGTGTCTGTTCAACCTAATAATGTGTGTGGGTTCACTACGGTTATTACAGTGGTGTATGCCAGCAATAATTTTCTGGAGAGGCAAAGATTATGGCAGCAAATAGTTGATGAAGCAGGAATTGTTAACGAGGAATGGGTTTTAATGGGGGGGCTTTAACAATTGCACGGCACTCTTGGATAAAAAGGGGGTCTCGCCGTTCCTTTTCAGCACATTAGAGCTATAAATAATTGCATAACTCAATCAGGATTGATAGAGATTAAGGCTTTTGGCTTTGACTTTACTTGGAGAATAAGTGGCATTGCGAGTAATATAGACAAAAATTTTGTGAATCATGTATGTTTACAGATATGAAGGCTATGTCCTTATCTCAATTGTCGAGTGACCATAATCCCCTTTTTCTAGATTTGATTCTCACATCTGTTCCAAAAGGCTTTCCATTTCGTTATGTTAAGGAATGGTATAGCAAGCAGGGCTATATGGAATGTGTGCAGAATGGTTTGCAAGAAAGTGGATGGGGATATCCTAGCTATGTTTTTCAGCAAAAATTAAATGCTTGTAAGCTGGAATTGAAATTCTGGAACAAGACTAGGCCAAAAGATAATGATGTTTTAGTGGAAGCTGAAAGACTTTTTAAGAAATGTGAAGAAGCATCAGATGCTAATCCGGAAAATCTAGAACTGTATGTGGAAATGATTGAGGCTAAGAAATCTCTGATGATTCAAAAGAAAATAAAATACTGGAGTCTTAAGCAAAGGCAAAGATCTCTTAGCTTCAAGATGGAGGCACTAGCTCGAAGGTTTTTTCACTCTAAAATGTCAGCAAGGAAGCATTCGAATTATATTAAAGCTTTGATAAACTTGGAGGGCAACCTGATCTATAAACCAGAAGATGTTGAGAAGTAGGCAATTAAGTACTACTTTGTTTAATGTTGATAGGATTGCGGAATTTCCTTCTTTTCAAGCAATCTCTACTATCAACGGCCAAGGGAATCAGGTATTACCGAATCCTATAACTTTAGAAGAAGTAAAATTTGCGGTGTTTTCAGTACATGTTGATACTAGTCCAGGACCTGATGGGTTTAATTCTAAGTTTTTTTATGTTGCATTGGGACGAGCTTAAACATGATCTTCTTTCAGCTATGCATGACATTTTTTAGTCATCAAAATTGCCTAAGAACTTGAATCATACATTCATTACTCTCATACCAAAAGTAGAGAAACCTTCGAATATCTCTCACCATAGATCAATAGCTTGTTGTAATTTGTATTACAAAATTTTCAGTAAAATTTCGTGTCGAAGTATCAAATGGTTTTTGCCTCGCATAATTTCTGCAAATCAGTGTGCTTTTGTTCCTTCATGGTCTATAGGGGAAAATATTTTGCTAGTGCACGAACTTTTAAGAGATTTTAAGAAGAAGGGGGTAAATAAGTTCTATGTTAAAGTCGATCTCCATAAGGCGTATGTTAAGTTGAGTAGAGAGTACATTTGTTATATAATGGCGAAGATGGGATTCCCTGTGCATTTTATAAATATTGTTTATGAATGTATCTATACTCCAACGTTTTCGATTATGGTCCAAGGAATTCCAAGGGGTTTTATTTCGTTCAATAAAGGCATTCATCAAGGGGATCCCCTATCCCCGTATCTCTTTACTATAGAGATGGAGTATTTTTCTTTTTGCATGAATGAAGCTACTGCCATGAAGACTTTTACGCCAGTACACAAGTTTGAGCCAATTGTTACTCATTTATTTTACGCGGATGATCTGGTGATTTTTGGGAAGTGCTCTAGTGTTTGTGTTTCTACTTTGAAATATGTCTTTGGTAATTTAGAAAGGCACAATGGTTTAAGCGTCAGTGTTTTGAAGACTAAGTTGTATTTTAGTGCTTTTGCACGTAATTCGAGAGAAGTAGTTGCTATTCTGGGTTTGCAAGTCGATCACTACTACAAAACAGGTCAGTTGCATCGGTTGTTTACCCCCTTTTTGCATCGGTTCAGCAACCGATGCAAAAAGCCTAAACTTGTTGCATCGGTTGAACAGTCGATGCAAAAAAGGATTTTTTGCATTGGTTGTTAATAAGAACTGATGCAAAAAAAGGGATCACGGGCTTAAAAAATCTCCTTTTTTATCACCGGTTGTTGCTAATTATAACAACCGATGCAAATGCCAGCTGAAGCAAAAAATAATAATAACACCGTTTCTGTTTCTAAAACCTAAAACAATATTAAATCAGAATGAAACTTCACATTATTTAGCTATAATACAACCAAAAAATTCAATACTGTAACATGTTAAATACTCATACTTCAAATTACAATCATTCATATATTTAAACAAAAATATTCATAGTAAGCACATTAGAACCAGTGTTAATAGTTTATAACACCATACTCTAAAAACCAATAAGTACAAAAATATAACAAATAACAATATAATAATGTTAAGTGCACATTTACACCGCCCCAAAATCACTTGCAAATAGAACTTGAGTGGCAAATAACCTTTTCTACTTCGTACAAACTTCTTCAATTGTCTCTTTAGTCTTTTGGCTAAAATTCTTCCAATGTATGCTTCTTTAAAGTTTGGCATTGATCTCCACCTAAAATTAATAAAATAAAGTAAGTTATAAACCAAATACTTAAGCATATTAAGCATACTCATAAACACAAAAAACTCTTCTATTCTTCAATTTCACGGTTTTGACATGCTTAATTTAATTGAAATCTAAACAAAACATAATGAAACTAGAGTGTACTATCTACTTAATTCATTTTCTAAAAAACTTTCTTTTTGTGCAGTAAGCTTTACATGCTAGCATGATATTGTACTTCAAAAATAATTTTGTTTATGAAATTAAAAAGTTATATTCATTTATACGTATATCAATGTAAAAAAACGACATTATGATAAATATACAAAGTTATAGATATAGCAATATTTGCTTAACCTAAATCTAGTATTATTTAATACATAGTGGCACAACATATCATTTTACATATGGGATTCTGAGACCAAATCATTTAAGTGGACCAATTATACAACCTACGGTTAAAAAAAAGAAACTGAAAATGGGATTCTAACACCAACATGCAACGTTACGAAAATAATACAAGCCTCAATCTATTTGAAATAAATGTATCACCATTTATTATTATTTATAGTAAACAGTAGTTATAACAATTATAAAGTTATATACTTCAGAATTGATGGATAATGAAAAATGAAACTGCTGTCACCTAGTTAAAAAAAAGTAGGAAAATTATTTGCTTAAAAATCACACTGATAAGTATATTTGATGCAAAAAACGGTAGAATGTTCTAATTCAAAAACTATCAATTATTTGCAGTTATCTTAATCCTTCAGCATGGTAAATAACGCAGTCCAGTAGTGAAGAAAAAAACGCAGTCCAGTAAGAAAAAGTATATGGTACAACAGTACAACTTTCAACATGGTAAAGAAAGAAAGTAGCAAGAGAAACATAAGAACACCTGGATGAGAATGAAAGGAAAAGCAGAAAAAAAGACAAACCTGAAAAAAAGACAAACCTTCAGTTTTTCATTACAGATTTATGTCGACATACTGAACATTTAGAGCATCATAAACCCTTCTCCTTATGTTTTTCCTATTGTATTGTTGCTGCAAATTGGGAACATTTGTGAAAAGCAAGAAGCATCAGAACACTATTTACTAAAGATTAGGCAAATTTGGGCCAGTTCAATTATCATTCCCTGCCGTTCAAAAGTAAATTAGAAAAGCAAAAAAAAAAAAGACTATGATCGGACCATCTAGTATACAATTAGAAAAGCATATTTTAGGTGTATAGAATGCTAAATGGCACCAGTTATTATCAACAAAAATATACTTCTAAGTTTTAATACTTGGATATAATCATGTTCATGTTGTGTGCATTGTAAACAAATCATGTAATCATTCTATTTACAATAATAAAAATCTCTTTTCCACTGCAAAGCTTTTAATTCAAAAGAATAGTGGAACTAGGAGATCAAAAAAAAAAACAAGTGCAAAAAAGATGTCCATTAGGAGTCAGGTCATCTTCCATCCATGGATTTACCAGGTAAAGTAGCATGCGGGAACATATATCCGTTACAGATGGAGATGGCACTGTATATGAGTGTTTAAATATATGTTTTCTTGGATCGTATCGCGTTGGTTTTGATCTAAATCTATTACTGCCCTGAAATTTCATCTATTACTAAAGTATATTAAATCATTTGCTAGAATCATATTTTGTTAAATTTAAAGTTATTGTAGTAGGCCTATTTCAAACTTTTTCAACTCATCTATGAACTACATACCATCCGCATATTTGACCTAGTTATAACATGGACTACTTGAGTTGATAAAAGTTCAGTTCACGAATCATATGTTTCAAATAGAGTTGAATGAGCTCAGACATAACAACAGGTAACACATAACAGTGGTAATGAATGAGCAGCGGTGTAATAAATTAAAATTAAAATGCACTAGTATTATCATGTTAAATTAACGTTTAAGTACCTATAATAAAGTCAATGACATATGATGACTATAGAACCGTACGAAGGAAGTTTTCATAATTGAATATAAAAATTATTTCAATTTCAGTTATAATCAGCCAAATAGAAATTATGTATATTTATTTATCTTTCAACTTGAGATTCATTCAACATAGATGCATAACTAAATATTGCGGCTGTTTTTTACTTTTTATATGATGTAAAGTGCTATGTTTAGTTCAATAGTTTCCAGTTTAAAATGAATTGGATACTTTATTTTTACAGTTTCACAAATCAAAATGAACATTATTCCACAATTAGTTAATATGGATTTCAGTTTTGATAGCTTAGCGTAGGTAAGTGTTTTGACTGCTCTGAATGTCCAAAAGTATCATTAAAATGCACACAACAGTGGTAATGAATGAGCTGGATTTACTTGACTTGCCAATTGGCTTTACTTGAGTTACCAAATGAACAATATGAACATGATTATACCCATTTTTTTTAATTTTAATTTTATAGAGGACTTTAAATATCACACATATAATATAACATTAAAGATATAAACCAGTAAAGCTATCTACCTAAAATACACCTACTAGTCAACTTTATATTTTACATCTCATGCCATAACTAATAGATTATCTACGTGTACAAACATGTATTGATTAGTATTCAAAGGAAGAAGGGAATATAACATTGAAACAGTTGATGGAACTGATCCATGCCTGAACATTAACCAAGGGACAAACAACTTGGCAGATGAGGTGCAACAGTAATCTATAATGTTTAGTGCAATGCAAGAAAGAGAAAGAAGCAAGCAAAGATTATACAGTCCATGCCGCAATGATATAACAACAATTTAGTTAAGTATTGCTGTGTATAACTTCATAACAATAAAAAGGCTGCAAACAAGTTTTAATATTATTAAGTAACAAACAAGTTGCAAATAGTACCTGAACCATGTGCGGACCAATATGAAACTGCTATTGCAAAACAGATGATGTAGGATCCTGCGTGTTTTTGCTCTCAATAAAAACAAAGATGGAAGATACGATTCTCAAACTATCACTGTATAGACAAAAACTAGAACAACGATTCTAATGATTCCGGCAAGTGTGAAGTTGTGGCGAGTCCATCGGAAGTTGAACTCGAGATTCAAGCGACCAATGTTCCACTCTTGAATAAATTTGTTCGATTTTACTACTATTCGACCCGCGATTTTTTTCATGAAATTGAGGATTAAAATCTGCCATGTTTTTGCTGATAGTGTGGCGACTACACAGGGGAAGAGACGAGGGTTTAAAACATCTTTGTCGGGTCGGGTTTTATTGTGTAACCGGTTTTCCATAAAATACAAGTAGGGCCTTTGTTTGCTACTTCATTTATCAAACAAATTCACTCAAGCAGGCCTTTGTTTGCTGCGTCACTACAAGCAGGGCCTTTGTTTGCTATGTTATTAACTATGATTTAATACTTTACTACTAATTACTAGCTATTATTTATCAATTAATATCTATTTACTTCTAGTCTATCATTTAGTACAAGTTCATATATTTTGAATTTTACGAATATTTTAAATTTTAAGTTAGAAAATTTCTAAAAATTGAAATATAGAAATTATAGTATAATTGTCAACAATAATAACTTTAGAATAATATTACTATTAAATTATTACAGATTAGTTATTAATCATTAGTTCTTATCAACTAATTATTGAATAGTAAATACTTTATACTAGTTATAATTATTAATTATTATATTGTCAATATTTATTATTAATAGTAATCAGTTAATATTTATTATAAATTAAAATATTATTTTCTAGTAATTATTTAATAAAAAATATCAATTATTAATTACCAAAAATATATTTCAATTGCTACTCATTTTATTAATCATTAAATATAATTAATAAATATTATCTATAATTTTCTAATTAATTTACCAATTATAAATAAACACCAATACTAATTACTATATATAATTATTAATAATTCATTGATTAATTGTAATTATTTATCAAAAATTGTCAAAAATTAAATATTAACTATTAATTCTTAACTATAAATATCACTTATTAATAAAATATTAAATGTCATTGTTTATTAATTATTGATTATTAATTGATTATTACTCATTATTAATTGATAATTATTTAAATTTGACAATTTTATTAAATATCACTTCATAATTGTTAAATTTTATTATTAGTTATGAAATATTTTCCTTAATTACTACAAAATTAATAAAATAAACTACTTATAGCAATTAATATTTAATGTATTAAAATTTAATTATTAATTATTACTTCTTAATTAATAAACACTACATATTAATTAAATATTAGTTGTTAAACAATATTAATTAAATATTGATTATTAATAATTATATAGTATTAATTAATTATTAATTATTTATCAAATATTTAATTATTAAATATTAATCATAATTTACTAGTGATAATTAATGATAATAGATTATTACATATAAAAAATAACTATTGATTATTCATAGTAATTAGTTGTTGTTAATTATTTGTTTATAATCATTAATTATAATAAATTATGAATAATAATATATGTAAATTGTTGTTTACAATCATTGATGTGTGCATTTGCTCGATTAACATTCGCTTCGATGCATTTGCATCAGTTCCAAAAAACCAATGTGAATTAAACTATTTGCATCAATGCATTTGCTTCAGTTGTTAAGGAACAGATGCAAATAACAGTATTTGCTTCGGCTGTAAGAAGAACCAATGCATATAACACAATTTGCTTCGAGGCACTTGCTTCGATTGGTAGTAGAACCGAAGCAAATATTCCTATTTGCTTCAGTTGTGATTACAACTGAAGCAAATACAGTGAAGCAAGTGGAAATAACACTATTTGCTTCGATATATTTGCATTGGTTGTTAAAATAATTGATGCAAATCATATCAGTTGCTTCGGTTGTATTAATAACCGATGCAAATGAGGCGAAGCAACATGCCTTTTTTGTACTAGTGGATCAGTTGCTTGTTAAGTACCTTGGCATCCCATTATCTTCAAATTATGTGCTTTATAATGACCGCCAAACACTGCTGAGTAAATTTCAAAGTAAGATTCAAGCCTGGGATGCAAAAAATTTAAGTTTTGCCAGTAGAGCGGAGTTGATTCAGTCTATCATAAATCTATCCACTTTATATTGGCTTTTCGTCTATCAATTGCCAGAACATGTGCTTGATAAATTGAAAACTATGTGCGTGGATTTTTTTTTTGGGGAGGTAGTGTTCATAAAGTAAATTGGAAAAAGTTGTGCACACTTAAAGGAGAAGGAGGAATAGGTTTGAAATCTTTAGCAGATTTGAAGAAAGAAACATGCATTAAAATGATGAGGAAATTTCTATCCTCATCTTCCTTGTGGAGTAGGTGGATGCAATCTAAATATTGTAGTGGAAAGTGGTTTTGGCAAGTGAAGTTAGATAATAACGCTTCGAGTACATGGAAATAAATGTTAAGGCTAAGATTAGCAGGAAGGCAACTTTCAAAAAAGTGATTGCATCTGGATTGAATACATCTTTGTGGCTAGAACCTTGGGTGAACCGCAAATGCTTGGTAGATACGTTAGGAATTTCGAGATTTCAGGCTATTGGAGGCAAGATAAATTAGCGTCTTCTATTATTTTTAGGGTAAAATCAATGCTAATGTGCATGCAGTTACGAGGGAAGTTGTTAATGAAGTGAGTGCTGTTGAGATTGATAATAGAGGCCATATTGATTAGTACGAGTGTTGCGAAGGGGGTAAATTCACATTTCATAAGGCATGGAATTATGTAAGAGAGAAGCATGAAGTGGATAGGATTTACAAAGTGATTTGGCATAAAGGAAATGCTAGCAGGATGAGCTTTGTCACTTATATGGCGGTGAACAACAGGTTGTATACGAAAGACCGTATGAAGAGTTTTGGTTTGATTCAAGTGAACTGCTATGTGTTATGTAATGAGGAGGAGGAGTCGATAGAGCATTTGTTTTTTAACTACAGATATTCAAGATTTATTTGGAATAACATTGCAGCAAATTTGGAGATTCCTGTTGGTGGCGAGAATTCTTTATATAGTGTAGCAGGTATGATTCTGAACTTTTCAAGTGTGATGATGTAGCTTGCGGGGTCTTTACTACTGCAGTTTACCAATTATGGTTAGAGAGAAATGACATGATTTTTAATAACAAAGAAGTTTCCAAGGAGGTTCTCCTGTTGATGATAGAGAAGGAAGTACAATTGCAGTGAAAGATAATGGAAGCAAGACGGTGAGATGAAGGCAAAGGGTGGATTGGTTGAAGAAATAGGGAGTGGATTTGTGTGATACCGGTTGACACAATTTGTTTTTTTTCTTTTAATACGTAATTGTTGTAATGAAAGAGGATGAGAGGGTCTGTTATATTGTATAGCAGATGAGTGCAGTCTGTTATATTTCTAAAGCTAATATGAAATAAAGAGTACCAAATTTCAAAAAAAAAACTTATAAAACTTGAGTTTGAAAACAAAAGTAAATTAAGAAAGAAAAATAGAAAAGATAGAAAATAAAATAGAGAGGATTCAAGATAGAATTTAAAAACAGAATTTGAAATTTGATAACAAAAAATTTGAACCTGGAGTGCTATTTAGAGTCTTACATAATCTAGACTCTATAACTATATTAGTCTTGAATTCTTGAAATCTTGAATTCTTGAATACTCATGAGTCTTGAAATATCTCTGAATTCTGAATCTTTAATATCTTTAAACTATACAGTCTTCAGAATATTTCCTGTATATAAATCCTACATGTGTGTGTGTGTGTGTATATATATATTTCTCTATACAAAAGTCTTAGTATATCATCACTCAGCAAAAATATTTTAGATGGAATCGAAACACATCGTTGATACCTAACGATTTCCTTAGATCTTGGTACTTCATCCTCCGGTGCCGTTCTCGAGGATCAAGCCACTAGAAGTGGGACTTGCAGCAAAATCGATTCCATCATTCATTATACTTTGTCGAAGATCTCAACTTCAATAAAACTAATCTTTGCAATGTCGAATTCGATAGAAATGGTGTAAGATCTCTTCTATGTTCTCGATTTCAACATTTGAGTGATTTCTCTGATCTAATAGCCACAAAATTAAAAGTACTCAATCTTGGGCTTTCTCCTGTTGGTTATTGGCGGTTTGTACTTCAGCAATTACATCTACAGTGTGCATGTAAATGAAACTGCAAGTTTAATTCTGATTGGAAACTTTTTTTTACATCTTCTGGATGTTAACAAAACTCTTTGTTTAAGGGGCCGCTGTGTTTCTACCGTCGATTTCTAGGCTCTTCTTTTATGGTTAATTTACATGCTAAATTTTCACTATTTGATTTTATACTTGAGTTATTCATGGCTCTGTAAGTGTACTGCCATCAAGTAGATATGTTCGGATATAGAAATAGGTCGGCTGCAGTTACACGATCTGACTCCAAATGAAGTTCAAGTGATTGACAATTGTTACTATGTATTTCAGTTGATTTTGGTTGTTTTCGCACTTGAGTTTTGGTATTCATTTCAAACGGTCTTTCATCTGCTAAAAGGGAAGATTCTATGATAACTTTTTCAAATTGGTTTCCATGGTTATCTTTTTATGGGGTCAGATTCTTCAACTGATCCCGACATCATATGAATCGGTACTACTATCTCAGGCTATTTTCTACTGCTGATCAAATCATGTGAACCAAATTTATGATTTGAGAATCAAGATTGGATGATATTCAGGGATGGTTGGTTTGGATTTTGCACCAACCAGGTCATCGTTTTTAGTATACCCAACATACTGTCTTCGGCCAGTTTAATGCAAATAGAAGAAAATAAATCTTGGTATATGGGTGTTTAGATGTCAGTTTGGAGCATAACTTGGTTACATATGGATGAAACAACATATGCTTCAGAATAAGTTAACAACTGGGTAGATGATGTGTTTAAATCTGCATATGAAGATGGAAACTTGTTATTAGTAACAAAGTAACGGAATGGTGACAAACTGTTTCAATCTCTGCCACTCGAAGAAAAGACTCGAAGAATAGTAATAGAGGATTAGAAGTGCAGCGGGATCGCACTTGTTATTGAGTTGGTAACCTCATCGTGGGTTCAAAACTCTCTTTTAGGATTTATTTTAGTACTTCGTATGTATTTTATTTTATGCTTTTCAGTTTGTATTTAGGTTAGTATGCTAACCTTATTTTGTACTTTTCTAGTAGTTAATAAAATTGAACCAATTTTCAAAAAAAAAAAGAGTCTTAGTATATATTTTATAACCAATTAATATTGAAATAAGGTTGTTGTCATTAAAACTCCATTCTCCAAAAATCTCCCCCTTTTTGATGATGACAATCTTAATTTATAAAATATCATACCTGTATATATATGTTGATGATGATCCTTCAAATACTTCCCCTTTCTATATGAATCCTATAAACTATGCCTATATTTTATAATTTCTCCCCCTTTGGAATTATCAAAAAGAAATTCTAAAACAACTCCCCCTAATTTGTATAATTATCTAAATAAAACCAATAAGAAATTAAGTTACTAATCCTATTATGATATTCTCCCTTAATCTTTAACTAATTTAATGTAGAATACTCCCCCTAAGTAAAATATTCGTTTAATAATTTATACCCCCCTTAATCTAATTTCCATATTATTACACGCATAAACAATTATTGCATTAAACTAGAGTTTGTAGAAATAATGATACACGAATTTATACAAGCACGATTCATCGTAAGAACGCAAAGAAATGAAAATCAAAGAAAACCTTAAACACCAATTATTTTTGACAATGGGAGATTTGTGAATTGGACAATTTGGATAACGAAGACAAAATTCCCCATTCCTTTCAATCACATTCCCACTTTGATTGAATAAGACCTCTCCTACACATACAACCTTATCGACTTTGTTAGACCAAAAAATGGTTCTAACACCCATATTAGCTATGATTTCAATGAAATAGAATCAAAAAGCAATAAAGAACACACGATTTATAGTGGTTCGGCGTTAAGGAGCCTACGTCCACTTTGTTTTCTTTTAATTGATGATTTGAATACAAAGACAGCAATAACTCTCACTCAACTTCACAATTACAATGCATAAACCCACTCAAATCTCTCAAAAATGGACTTTAAGAGATGATTTTGATCTGAATATGATTGTAGAATTCGACTATGGAGGAAGTAAGAACTGAGAATTTGCCAAAAGATCCTTTCAAAAGCCTCCAGATGGTGTATTTATAGGTGAAAAATCTCTTCGAAGTGGCTCCGGTTCGGAATTGCGTGGCACCCATCCCACAAGAGTTGGGTTCGGAGGCTTTTAGATGGTGACAACGCATCGATTTGGTGGGAGATCGTGGGAGAAATGGTCATGCTTGGTCCGAGTCTTCAGGAAATGTGTATAGCAACGGTCACAAACTCAGAGAAAGGGGTTCGGATCGGTTGCCTCCGATCCGATGAAGCCTCCTGCTTTCTGATGTTGCTGTTGTACTCCTCTGTTCCGATCCTATAAGGCCACTTGTTATTTTCAGATGTTGCTAACGTATCACCGATCCGAACCGATATGATTTCTGCGCTTTTGATCTCCACTTTTTTCCTGCACTATCTCCTTCCGATCCGAACCAATTGGTTGCTTTCTCACTGTTTGCTCTTTGTCTAGCCTAGTTCACAAAGTAGGCTAACATTTTTCCCCCTCGAAGTACACTCTTAATTAAGATAAGGTGTGCTTCGAAGCAATTTATAAAACATCTTTTGAATTAGAACCATTGAATGATCGCCTCCACTTACATGTAGTGTTGTGTCGCTTCATAAAGTCGTGGCTTTTGCCGCTTATATATATCCACAATCCATATGAATTACTTTCTTCATCTTCAAACAATTTCGAGAGCTCCTTTTGATGTCTAATGATTCTTCCGGGTGAGTTTTTTTTTAAATTCACCATGCATGTTAAATCAGTATATGTGGTCCCTTTCGGTTCGGATTCCGATCCGAATGGACTTCCTCCAGCAGCACACTCGAATGGGCCCTTCAGCATCGCTTCACCATGGACTAACAGGCCAGAATGCCTCCGTGGTCTTAACTCCCGGTCCGAACGGAGTGAAGTGGGCTAGGAATACGAGTGGTCACCTTAGTTTTATATAAATCCGCCTCCTACTTTCTTCCTCCTCTCTTTTTTATTTCTCTCGTCCAAGAAAACTTAGCATCGAAACCCTAGAACCTCAAGAACTCTGAAATTATCTCGTTCTTCCTTAAATTCAACAACTCAATAGGTCAAAAGCTTCGATTATCCTTGTAACGACTGATTTCAATCGAAATTTGTGGTCATTTGGGCGATTCGATTATGGCGTTTGCCTAGTTTCAACGCCTTGGCCTCCTCTCTCCTCGCCATCGTCATCGGTGGCTCTGTCACCACCTCGAGGCGTTGAGAATAAGAATTAGGGTTCTATAGTGTATTTGAGCATGTAAGTGCCTGGACTTAATTGGGTTCTGTGAAACGGAGTTGGACTTGGTATTGGTTATGTGAGGTGGAAAATGGAGAGGATGAAGAAGAGGAGAGGAACTGGGACCGGTTCGGGTGGAGAAACGTTGGAGTAAAGGAAAAGGAAAGGTGCCTATAAGACCGGATCGGGTCGGAGCAGAAAAATGCAAAAGAGAGAAAACAAAACCCACTTGATCAGATCGGATGGTGTTTACAAGGCCGGATCGGGTTAGATCAGAAAAAGGCAAAAGAAAGAAAACAAAACCCACCTGGTCGGATTGGGTAGGAATAAGGGACAAGGAGAAGAAGGATTATTCAAGCTGATCCGATCCGCTCCGAAAGCCTTCATCCGAGCCGATCCAATTTTACTCACTAGGTGCGAACGTCTGCTTCCGATCGAAACATGACTTTGCCCTCCGATACGATCCCAATACAGATATCTGAACCGAACCGAAACAGCCTAACTTAATGTGCAACAAATTTTTCCAACTATCTTAATCAATGCTTGGCATAACCTTCAACTTGACGAACAGTTAGGATAGCGCCTTTCGAACATAACAGACATCAAGAACTATTCCGAATCATTATTGCTTCTTTGAATCTTCATATCATGCTCTTATATTTTTATTTTGCATCTTTGTTACACGTAACACACATTTTAGTTCACATGCACACACGGGGGACACGGGCAACTTTACTCTAATCCTTGCTATTGTTTCTTCAATAGTCTAGCGATCATGGCCGAGAGACGTTCATCTATGTTAGCAAAGAAGACGGAAGTTGCAGAAACCTCTGAGTAAGTTACCATTGATGACATATCTTCTTCTTCAGACCCTGAATGGGACGACGAGGGCTCAGACTATGAAGTAGGAGCGCATAACAGCGAAACACCTTCCGATAGCGAAGTTTCTCTGGGCTATGAGGAGGAAGGAGGGATTGGAGATAATCGAGCTCCTGACGAGTTTGAGTCTGCCATTACATTAGAGTCACCCATAGACTCTGTTGAATCAACGATCGACGATGATAGACTTGTTCGCGTATGTTTAAAGCACGGGATACTAAAAAGCGATACTCTGGTGCCATCGAAAACTGGCCGTCCTCACAATCCTCCAGAAGGATTTATGGCAATTACCCGATTGATGTGTATGGTTGGGGCTATTCCACCATTTTCGCCTTTTGTTGTCGACTTTCTAAGACAGATGCGGATTGCCCCCATGCAGTTACATCCTAACTCCTATACTTACTTATATACCTTATATATAGTATACCGAGAGATTTTAGGTGCGGAGTTCACTTTCGACGACGTCCACTTTTTTTATAATTTCAAGCATCGGACTCGGGAAACTCCTTCCTTCTCTTACTTTGAATCAGTCCCAAAAAGGAAAATTATTTCAGCTCCATTTAGTAGCAAGGCCGGCGATTCCAAGCTAGAATGGTTTTATATAAGGCAACAGCCGGGGTGCGCCAGGAGATGGAAAAAATCAAGTAAAGCATTGATTTTCTAGATCTTAATTTTGAACGTTCATGCCAATACATTGACTTGCTTTCTGTTTTGTTTGCAGTTGATAACCCAAAACAGATATCGGGTCAAGTGTACTTTGATCGGATGCATCAGCTCCTCAATGGCGATCAAAAATTTCTAACCATCGATGAAGTTCTTAAGGATGAGTACCTCCATCATCACAGGCTATTATCCATTACCCGTAGCATAGGTCAGGGGTCGGGTCCATACGTCTACATCCCCCTAGTGGACATAATTCCTGGAATGGGTGAGGGCTCGAAAAGTTCAACAATGCCCCTTCGTACTTCACCTTCTCCATCTTTGACTCAGGACGATGAACTAGCCAACATAGCCGAAAAACACAGAGAAGGGTACACCGTCCCTGATGATGTTATCTCTCCTGAGAAGTCAATGTCTCCTAAAGAACTACCAATAGACGCTTCTCAAGGAGATGTCCCCACTACTGATGATTCCACATTTCAAGGTTTAGGAGATCTCCCCCTACCCGAAACCATCTACACTTCAGAGGATTTTGGCACAAATCCTTTAGTTTTCACTTCTTCAGAGGAGACTACTCCCGTTAAGGCCAAAGAGCCTACTCGCACTGGTCTGGCTTTGGACTCGGGTTTGTCGGGGGGAACACCACTTAGGATGCACTTAGCACGATAGCACCACACTCCACAGCACTTACTTCTCATGAGAATACTGATTCTGAATTCTAATTCTGAATTCTAATTACATTGTTGCGCAGGTACAATGTCTCGTGCTCACTATGACATCAGGGAAATACGTCACAACATGACTAGGCCTCCTTCCGATGCTGAGCATGATCGTCGTGAAAGCCGGGGTAGAGAGGATAGAAGGCCCTATGATTCTTATCAGTCGCACACCTCACGCTCTCGCTCCCCCATCAGATCGGATCTAGACCGACATAAAAGCTATCAGAGTCGTCGAGGAGAAGACACATCACAGCCGAAAGACCGAGCTTCTCCTCAGGACAAATACAGTCGAGAAAGAAGCCCGCCAAAAGATACCGACTCACGAGGCAAACATAAGTTTTCTGATAAGCTGCCTAGAAAGGGTGATGCAGCAATCGTGCCCACTACACATAAGGACACTGAGCTAACATATTGTGAACCTCCTCCACTGAATGCTGAATCTAAAGTTAAGCGGGCATATTTGGAGAAGCAGTACCCCGACCAATATTTTGAGAATCTGACTTTCTTGCCTGCTCTCGAGCCTATTTCCTCAAGGTGGGCAGACGAGGCCAAAGCAAAGATTGACGCAGTCGAAAAACAATATTCGGAGATGTTCGAGTATTCACGTAACCTCTCCAGAATCATCCGAACCTTAATCACAGATGTTAATTCGATGAAAAAGACTGCAGACGCTGACGCAAAGGCCTTAAAATTTTTTGGAAAAGGACCTTGAGGACACACAGGCCCAACTTGTCATCGCTCAACGAGACGCTACCAACTTTAAACAGCAATTTGAAGAGTTACAGAAGCGTGATCATGACTTACTCGAATCTCATAGTCAAGAGCGTCTTGAGTGAAGAAACAAGCAGAAGATGCTAAGTAGGATAATGCCAAAATGCAAATAGCTTATAACACTCTTGAGCGAGAAAAAACCAAGTTAGCAAGAAAAAATGCTGAATTAGAAAAGCGAAACGCTGACTTGGAATCCAAGTTGATGGAGGCCGAGAATAGGGCTGCCCTAGCGGAGGGGAACGTGGAAAATGTCATTAAGTCTGCCGAAGAGACTCGCAAGTAGCTCTCAGAGGCTCAGGAAGAAGTGAACGGTTTCGGCGAATTACGGATTGAATTCTTTGCGCATATAATTCGTCGTCGAAACATCTCTTTGATTGAGGATTATCCAACTACCTTGGTTCACGTATTGAGTCAAATTATCAAATGGGAGAAAGAGGAACTCAAGGTAGACTCTATCGATGAAGACAAGCTTATGGAAAAATATCTAAGAGATGATGAGCCGGCACGCCTGGCCGAGGGACGCCGCCTCATTGCTGCTGCCATGGAGGAGGAGAAGCGGATGGCCAAGCAAAAGAATATCCTCGAGGCGGGTTCTTCTTCTACTACTACTGAAACTTCTGAAGTCGAGGGATATGATCCCGAGAACCCGGGGATCCCTCAAGTATCTCTTTTGTCTCCCATACCCGAGTCAGCGTCAGAGACGGCAGTTACTCCAACTGAGAAATCATCGGAAGGTATTTCTACCTTTTAACCTCAATTCGTCAAGGCCATCTCCACTTTTCATCACATAACCGGGCAATCGATGGAGGACCCTTTATTTTCTCCTGAGTTAATAAATGTTGCTTCTCATTCTGTAGGTGTTGAACCGACCGAGAAGGTTGGCGGGCCTCAGGGAACCACCACCGGAGCAAAATCTGCGAAGAAGGCTCAAGGAGAAAAGGATAAGGCTGCCACTATAGAGTCGGGAGAGGGAGACGAACTGTCTAAGGTTGATGCTCCTCATGATGATGAGGTGACAGATGCCTTAAAAGACGATGGCAGCAACGAGGGACATGAGGAAGACCCTGATGTGGCTATAGTTGGGGATTAAAAAAGCGCTGATGACATCACTTTGGCTGAATTGAAAGCTTAACAGGACAAACGTATGCAGCTAAAAGTTGAAGACCTAAACCCCGAAAGCCTTAAGCCTCTTGTAGTGGTGAATCCTGGATCAAGGTTAGTCGTTAAGCTTTCTACTAGGTCTATTACAGAAGAGCTTGCTAAAAAGACTTCACTTGATTCTAGTGTTCCGACTCCTGGAAAAAAATCAATCGATTCTAGCACTTTGGTTGCAGGGAAGAAAAAGCCAAAGCGCATTTTGACTGATGCTGAAAAATAGGCTAAGGATGCTCAGAAGGCTGCCAAAAAAATCCAAGTCCGCTCCAAAGCCTAAGTGATGAAGTGCTTTGTTTTATTTTGGCATTTAATTGGTCCGCCATTGTTGCAGCGAGTGCGGCCCTCGCATCTTCTTTTCTGCTTGTTTTCCTTGTACAAACTCAAATGTTTGTAAATAAAAATAGTTTATCTCCTGCAATGTCTGATATTCATTAGTTCAGCGATTAAGTGAAAATACAAAAGTATGTCATATTAGAATCATATAATAAAGTCATTGCTAAGGGGAATGTGTATGCACGTATATGCCCCCAGTTAATCTTGGACAACCGAGCAAGAATTATTCAAGATTGACCGAATTAAAAAAATCCAATTGCCCCCGACTCTCTGACGGGGCCATATTCCTTTCGTCATTGATGCCTATTCTTTCTGGCATCTTTATACTCTCCTATCTCATAACCAGGTTAGAGTTCCGTTGAGGCGGTCTCTCATCTGGGTGCACCTTCACGCCTCAGGGGACGTCGTCTTCCCGTCCTTTATACTCTCTCTCGATTCTTGAGAGTTAGAGTTAAGAATGTCGTCTTCCCATTCTTCTGTGTCTTATCGTACAGACAGTCATTTTATTTACTCCTGCACATGGTCATCCCCCAATTTCCAAATTTAATTTAACGTTTCATGTTTCACAGTCATGATAGAATAATTGTCGGATGTATAAATAATGCAGGAAAGTAAATGACACCCGATATTTTTATAGTGGTTCAACTAAGTCGTAGCCTACATCCACTTTATAATCCTTTGTTCACATAAACAGACTTTTTAAGGCAAGAAGTGCCTTTTTACATAGCTTATGAAAACAAAAGAAATGACATTTCATGTTTAGCTCAGATATCATCGTAGGTGCTGAGCGTTCCAGGCTCTGGGAATCTCCTCACCGTCCACGGTCATTAGCTTGAATGCTCCTGTATCAAGCTTTCGTTGGACGGTGTATGGCCCTTCCCATTTTGGACCCAATTGGGTTGGAGGCGGGAAGACTCGTTTCAGTACTAGGTCTCCTCATTCAAAGGTTTTGAAGCGAACCTTCCGGTCATAATAACGTGCCACTTGATGTCGATGCCTCAAGGCACACAAGTCGGCTTCATCTCTTTTTTCTTCAATCATATCAAGAGATTCTAGGAGGAGTGCTTTATTTGTCATCGGGTCATAGTACGCAACTCGATGAGAGGGGACTTCCAATTCTACTGGGATCACTGCTTCTGACCAAAGGGAAAGTGAATAAGGAGTGTGGCCGGTAGCTGTATTAAAAGTCGTCTTGTAGGCCCATAAAGCTAGTGGCAACTCATCAACCCATCTAGCTTTGGCTTGCTCCAACCGCTTCTTTAGAATTAATTTGATGACTTTATTTACGGCTTCGACCTAGCCATTTGATTGCGGGTAAGCTACTGCAGTGTATCGTTTATCAATCTTATGTTTCTGGCAGAAGTTTTTGAACTCGATGCTGTCAAATTGCGTTCCATTATCAGTTATGATGGCCTTCGGAATCCCAAATCGGCAAATAATGTTTTTGACCATAAAACTGATCACCTTCCTCGCCGTGATGGTTGTTAGGGGTTCAGCTTCCACCCATTTTGTGAAGTAGTCCACGACAACGATGGCGTACTTAGCTCCTCCTCTGGCAATAGGTAGCACTCCAATAATGTCAATTCCCCACATGGCAAATAGCCACGGACTTATCATCGATTTGAGCTGAGTCGGAGGCGCTCTGGGAACTTTGGCATATCTTTGACATCTATCGCCGCGTCGTGAATAATCAACCGCGTCTTTATTTACGGTAGGCCAGAAATATCTGTATCGTAACACTTTCTTTGCCAGGGTTTGGCCCCCATTGTGATCTCCACACTCACCTTCATGCACGTCTTGCAGTACACGTTTGATGTCGTCGTGTGCGATACACCGTAGTAGGGGCATTGAAAACCCTTGACGATAAAGGACGTCGTCCTGTAAAACGTAACTTGCCGCCTTGCGTCTTACAGCTCGTCTTTCACTCTTTTTTAATGGGTGGGTTCCATTCTTGAGAAAATTCTTAATTGATGTCATCCAGGATTCTCTTTCTGGTTTCACTTCCAAGACTAGCTCTACTACCATTAGGTCGAAACTCGGTGACTCCAACACCTCTATCGGAACCATTTCGGTTTCTTTAGGATTATCAGAACTTGCTAGCTTCACCAGTCAATCCGCTTTCTGATTTTCAGCTCTTGGAATATGTGTTATGCTATAATGCTCCAAACATTCCAATAACTCCTTTACCTTTTTGAGATAAGTGATGAGTCGAGGTCCTTTAGCATTCTTCCCTAACTTGACATACAACTATCTTGGAATCGCAATATATATCTAGTGTCTTCACTCCCAAATCTTTGGCGAGTTTCAGCCCGGCAATCAGGGCTTCATACTCAGCATTGTTGTTAGTAGCAGAAAATTCCAATCGTAATGCATAATAAATAGATCGTCCTTCAGGAGTTATTAAAACAACTCCGGCACCGGACTTTCTATCATTCTTGGCTCCGTCCGTATATAGTCTCCACGGACTAAGCTCCAATTCTCGATCCAAAGTAACTATCTTGTCTCCAACCGTTTCTTCTTCAGGAATTGTAAATTCAGCTATAAAGTCAGCCAATGCCTGCCCCCTTATTTATCTTCGTGACTGAAAGTTCAGATCGAACTGACTTAGCTAGATATTCCATTTAAGCAACCGACCCGATGCTTCGGGTTTCTGCAACACTTGTCTTAAAGGTTGATTGGTATATACAACTATCGGGTGCACCTGAAAATAATGGCGAAGTTTGCGAGAAGCAATCAGGAGGCTATAAGCAAGCTTCTCTATCTTCGGATAATTACGCTCTGCAGCAGCTAGTTTCTTGCTTACGTAATACACAGGTTTCTGGACTTTATCCTCTTCACGTACTAATGCTGCGCTGACGACGTGAGACGATACTGCCAAGTAGACGAACAAATCCTCATGTTCCACAGGCTTTGATAATATTACAGGCTTTTCTAAAAAGTCTAATAGATTCTGGAACGCCTCCACACCGTCGGGGGTCCACTCAAAACTTCGCTTTCCCCGCTTTATGAGATCGAAGAAAGGTACACATTTGTCTGATGCTTTGGAGGTGAACCTGCCCAATGCTGCAACCTTCCCAGCTAAGCTTTGAACATCCTTGATTTTCCGCGGCTCCTTTATATTCCGGATTGCTGCTATTTGGTCCGGATTGATTTCAATTCCTCTGGAACTCACGATAAAGCCAAGGAACTTGCCTGATGCCACTCCAAAAGAACACTTCAAGGGATTCAACTTCATTCGATACCTTCGTAGTATGCCGAACATTTCTGCTAAGTCCTTCGTATATTCGGGAGATTGCTTGGATTTCACGAGCATATCATCTACGTAAACTTCCATGGTTTTCCTGATTTGATTGTAAAACATGCGGTTGACTAGGCGCTGATACGTGGCTCCCGCATTTTTCAACCCAAATGGCATTACCACGTAACAATACAATCCCAAGTCTGTGATAAAGCTTGTATGCTCTTGATCTGGTATGTGCATGGGAATTTGATTGTACCCAGAATAGGCGTCCATAAAGGATAAAAGTTCATGCCCGGCTATTGAATCTACTAGTTGATCAATTCTGGGGAGAGGAAAGCTATCCTTCGGGCAAGCTTTGTTCAAATCAGAAAAGTCAATGCATGTTCTCCACTTCCCGTTTAACTTTTTGACCAGGACAGGATTCGATATCCAGCCGGGATACTTTGAATCCTTGATGAATCCATTACCTTTTAATTTCTCCACTTCTTCTTTTAAAGTTGCTGACCGTTCTGGGCCTAACATCCGTCTTTTCTGCTTGACTGGTGGGTGCTTTGGATTGATACACAAAGAGTGGCTCATGATGATAGGCGAAATCCCACACATATCAGCGTGAGTCCAGGCAAACACATCCAGATTTGCCTTTAAGAAATCAGCCAATTCCCTCGCTCTAACCGGATCCAGTTGCGAGCCGATCTTTAGAACTTTTGTGGGATCCGTTTCATCAATAGGTACGTCGATTGTTATTTCGTTGGGAGTTGCCTTCCTGTCCCCGGGTCCTCTATCCTCTCTGGGATCTATGTCTTCGAGAACGTCTGAGGGCGACTCTCTTGGGGCAAGACCCCTTAATTGCTATGTTGAGGCCTCCCTTCGAGGGGTGGAATCATCCTTAGCATATATATTCAGCCCCTTCATTAACATCTTTAACTCTACGACGTAACAAGCTCGTCCCGTAGCTTGGTCGCCCCTCATTGTCCCAACTCTCGAGTCAGTCGGGAATTTTAGCAGCAAACACCACGGCGTAATACATGCCCTAAATTCGGAAAGGGCTGGTCGGCCTAGGAAGGCATTATAAGGCAACTCCAAATCCAAAACTACAAACGGCAGGATCCTTACTCTCTGGCGGTCTCCCTACCCTAGTGTGACTGGTAACTACACAAAACCCATCGGAGCTGTAGATACTCCATTAAAGCCACGCATCCATCCTTGACATGGCTTTAAGTCTTTTTCTTCGAGCCTCATTTGCTCGAAAGCTTTCTTGAAGAGGATATTGACCGAGCTTCCGTTGTCCACTAACACCTTATGGACTAAGGCGGTGCCAATTGTCGTGGTCATCACTAGTGGATCGTTGGTTGGAGATTGAACTCCAAACTCATCTCTATTGCAGAATACGACATCATCAGACATCGTTTTTTGTTGTTTTATTGGAGTGACGTCTTCAAGGGTGCTGCATTCTCCTACTTCAAAATGCTTGGCGGCGTTGACGTACTAGTCCATTGCTTTAAAACTACGACCAACTAGGTGAGGTCCGCCTATAATAGAGTTAATGACGATCCTCTTACCTTTTTGCTAAGCTGTGGGTTTTGAAGTAGGTTGTTCTTGGTTCGGGGCTTGTCCCCTTGCCCCCTGTCCTTTGGGGCGGCTTTGTACTCATCCAACTTCCCTTCTCGTAGCAATTTTTCAACGATATCCCTCAAATGACGGCATTCATTAGTGGAATGACCGTGTGTACCATGAAACAAGCAAAACTTTTCTGTTTCAATCTCTTTTTCAGTAGAATCGCTGGGTGGTGGTTTTTTGTACTGCAATATGCTGTATGTATCTAGATAAATGTTCTCCAACATATCATTTAACGCTGTGTAATTTTCAAAACTCTAGAATCTGGGTCTTTTATTAGAGCTATTCCCTCGGTTTCTGTTCCTTCTATTGTCGTTCCCATTTCTGTTGCTATTAGCACCACTCTGGTTGCCAACATTTACTTCCACCTTCCCTAAATTGTCACCAGATTGTTTCACAGCGACATTACTCTAGACACCTTCCTTCGAGGCCCCTTCGGACTTTCTCTTCCGATTTCCCTTAGCTTCTTCTCGCCTTAAACGGACATTAGCCTTTTCATAGAACAATTCTCTTGTAGGAGGTGGTTTTCCAGCCAAGTAATCCCCGAATTCTGTGTTAGGATCTACCCCTTCTATTTAGGCCATCAGGATAGTGGGCTCGTGGGGATCACTAACTTCAGTGACGGCCAGGTTGAAGCGATCCAAATATGACTTCAAAGATTCTCCTGGGCCCTGTTTAATCCATGACAGTTCTATGACGGTCTTGGACTTTTGGGCATGGAGTCGAAACTGATTCATGAAACGCTCACTCAATTCTGTGAAATTTGACACCGACCGAGGAGGAAGTCGCGTGAACCACATTAATGCTACATCTTCAAGATAGATAGGAAAAGCTTTGCATTTTACGACATCTGGAGCTGCTACGGCATTCATGAACCATGCATATCTCATCAGGTGCTGCCCTGGGTCTGCTCTTCCTGAATATCGGTCCATCTGAGGCAAGTTGAATCGTCGAGGGAACTAGAAATTCAGGTGTCATCTGTGAAAGGGGTATGATTTCGCTCAATGCCCCAATCTTCATTAGTATACCGCCGGCTTTCAGACATAATCTGGTGCACCATTGCCCATACATCGGCGTTGATTAATGTCTGCACAGGCTCTCTAGATCTGATGTTCGGATTACCCCTGGGTTCCTGATCAGGGGATAACCTTCTGTTTCTAGCGGCAGCCGCTCTACGTTGATCTCTGTGCTCCCGGTCGATCTCTGGAGGTAGAGGTTGGAGAAGTTGTTGCTGTGTGGGGTTAGTAATATTAGGATCCCTGGGTAAGACGTGGGATCCGTGCATAGGTAGCAACATAGGTTGTTGCAGACTCGGGTCATCAGGGCCCAATACACGAGCAGCATCTTCTCGGGATCCTAAAGATCCAAAAGTCAATTGATCGAGGTTCTGAGGTCGTTCAAGCGGCCTTCTCTCGTGAGGACGTTCCTCCTCCGAAGAAGACGAATCATCTGTAGCAATGCGGCGTGGTGGGGAAGGAGTCCTCTGCCTCCAGAGCTCTTGTAGTTCTCTACCCATAGTGATCATGTTTTCCTGCATGCGAAGGTTGTCACGCCTTTGGGTTTCCAATGCTTCTTTAGTGCTCTGAAGCATGTCAAGAAAACGTGAAAAATCTCCCTAAGTAATGGGTGCAGATGGATCAGGCTGAACATTAGTCATCGTGGCTGGAATCGGAGCATTGGAGGGAGCTCGAGTAGAAGTTCCAGCTTCATTCTGGTTAGGCTCGGATCGGTTCACAGCAGCCTGGTTGGGGCGGTTCGGATGGAGAGAGTGATTGCCCCCGACCTCATCAGATCGGATCGGATCGGTGCCTTCCACCCGGTTCGGATCAGCACCTCCGATCCGGTTCGGATCCTCCTGGTTGGAGTGGTCTGCTCCAGAACTTTCAGCGTGCAACCTTGTTATCACGATGGCTTGTTGATCTTCTCTAGCATCATTTCCCCTAGCACCTTGCACTTCTTTCCCTTTAGTTTTAGCCATGATACTCGATTCTTCAACGGTTAGTCAACAAGTACTGAAAGATGTCAGAGAGAAGGGATTAACTTCTTTGAACTTGAAGGTCCAAATAGTAGAATGATAATCCCGAAAAGGCTGAGAATTCGAAGGGTTTCTCAGTGAAAGCACCAAAATGTTAGACCAAAAAATGGTTCTAACACCCAAATTAGCTATGATTTCAATGAGATAGAATCAAAAAGCAATAAAGAACACAAGATTTATAGTGGTTCGGCGTTAAGGAGCCTACGTCCACTTTGTTTTCTTTTAATTGATGATTTTAATACAAAGACAACAATAATTCTCACTCAACTTCACAATTACAATGCATAAACCCACTCAAATCTCTCAAAAATGGACTTTAAGAGATGATTTTGATCTGAATATGATTGTAGAATTCGGCTATGGAGGAAGTAAGAACTGAGAATTTTCCAAAAGATCCTTTCAAAAGCCTCTAGATAGTGTATTTATAGGTGAAAAATCTCTTCGAAGTGGCTCCGGTTCGGAATTGCGTGGCACCTATCCCACAAGAGTCGGGTTCGGAGGCTTTTAGATGGTGACACCGCATCGATTTGGTGGGAGATCGTGGGAGAAATGGTCATGCTTGGTCCGAGTCTTCAGGAAATGTGTGTAGCAACGGTCACAAGCTCAGAGAAAGGGGTTCGGATCGGCTGCCTCCGATCCGATCCGATGAAGCCTTCTGCTTTCTGATGTTGCTGTCGTACTCCTCTGTTCCGATCCGATAAGGCCACTTGTTATTTTCAGATGTTGCTGACGTATCACCGATTTGAACCGATATGATTTCTGCGCCTTTGATATCTACTTTTTTCCTGCACTATCTCCTTCCGATCCGAACCGATTGGTTGCTTTCTCACTGTTTGCTCTTTGTGTAGCCTAGTTCACAAAGTAGGCTAACAGACTTCTTGCATATTCATTGGTTGAGTCTTTGATGTTCTTCCTCCTCCATCATTTCTTCTTCCTCTTCCATGGCTTGATTATCATCGTCGATGATAATCGGATTAGCCTGATTATCCATTATGAATTTAAGTAGACTCCTTACTAATTTTCCTTGCATGTTTTGCTCTTGACACATCCTAATCTGTAGTACTTGTATTTTAGCCATCATTTGCAGAACATACTCCATCTTTTCTTCCATTTTGATAACCTGAGGTAGTGTAGATCGTTGAAAAGGACCCTCGGATGGTCCAACATGCAAATCAGAGTTGATTTTGGTGTTTAGATTAGTGTAGGCCATTGTATATTTTAATTTAGTGTCTTAATAGAGAAGGCAAATGAAAATGAAGAAGAAAAATCAAAGTAGAAGGTTTGAATAATTAATATAACTAACTTTTGGTGGGAATTAAATTTAAAATTCTGACAGTTATATGTTGATATATGAATAAATGTATGTCGACATACTTTAGTTTTAAATTTTATTTTTCTAATTTCTTATGTTATTTTTATATATTATAGTATATTTAATTATTCTAACTTACTTAGTGAACATATACCTAATTCTCTTCTAAATTTAGTGAATGTTTCTTCGTTTAATGTTTTTGTTAATATATCCGCTATTTGTTTATCTGTTTCCATAAATTCAACTGAAATTTTCTCTTTACATACATTATCTCTTAGAAAATGATGTCGTATATCGATATGTTTAGTTCTTAAATGATGATTTGGATTTTTTTGAAATATTTATAGCACTTGTATTATCGCAGTATATTGGAGATTTATTTATTTTTAATCCAAAATCATTTAAAGTTTGTTGCATATATATTACTTGTGAACAAGCCAAAGCCGCAGAGATATATTCTTCTTCAGTTGTTGACAAAGATACAGTATTTTGCTTTTTACTGAACCATGAGACTACTTCTAAGAAGTGACATGTTCCGCTAGTACTTTTGCAATCAAGTCTACATCCTGCGTAGTCGGCGTCATAGTAAGAAACTAAATCGAATGAATCATCCTTAGGGAAAAACAATCCAAAATCTGATTTATGCTTTACATACCTTAGAATATGTTTTATGGCCTTTAAATGTGTTTCCTTAGGTTGCGATTGATATCTTGCACAGAGACATGCACAATGCATTATATCTGGTCTACTAGCTATTATATATAATAACGATCCTATCATTCCTCTGTATAATTCTTGATCCGCATCTTTAGATGTATCATCTTTACTTAGTGTTATATTAGTCGCCATAGGTATTGGTCTTCTGTTTGTTGTTGTTGGATTATATTTATTAATTAGATCGCTTGCGTATTTTTTTGATTAATAAATATTCCATTCTTTAATTGACAAATTTGCAATCCTAGAAAGAATAATAGTTCTCCCATATGAAAATTTTCAAATTCTTTAGTCATAATATCTGAAAATTCTTTATTCATCTTATCGTTGTCGATCCGAAAATTATATCATCAACATATATTTGTACTAACTGAATATCTTTATTATTTTTCTTAATAAACAAAGTATTATCTAATTTTCCTTATTTCAAAGTTTGATTGTAACAAATAATTTCTTAATCTATCATACCAAACCCTAGGAGCCTGTTTTAATCCGTACAACGCTTTCTTTAACTTATATACGTGATTTTGTAATTTTTCATCTTCAAATAGAGGTTGTTGCTCTACATATACGTCTTCCTTAACAAATCCATTTAGAAAAGCTCTTTTGACATCCATTTGATATAATTTGAAATTATTATGGTTTGAGAAAGCTAGTAAAATCCTAATAGCTTCTAGTCTTGCTACGGGGGCAAAGGTTTCATCATAATCTATTACTTCTTCTTGAGTATAACCTTGTGCTACTATTCGTACTTTATTTCTTACAACCTCACCATGTTCATTCATTTTATTTTCATAAACCCATTTGGTTCCTATTATAGTTTTATTTTCTAGTTTAGGAATAAGTTCCCATACATCATTCCTAGTAAACTGATTTAGTTCTTCTTGCGTAGCAAGTATCCATGAATCATCAGAAGACGCTTCCTTTGGATTTTTAGGTTCAATAGTTGAAATAAATGAAGTATTACTCATATTATTTAATTGATTGCGAGTTCTCACAATGGATTCATTATCTCCTAAGATATTTTCTACATGATGATCTCTAAGTAATCTAACTCTTTTATTTGGTTGATTATCTTCATGATATATTTCATTAATCTCATTTTCACAATCACCATCATTGTTTTGAGTTATACTTCTATAGTTTTCGTCGAAAGATACATTTAATGTTTCTTTTATGGTATTGGTTCGAGTATTGGAAACTCTATATGCCTTACTTCTTTCTGAATATCTAATAAATATTCCTTTGTCGGATTTCGAGTCAAACTTGTCTAAATTATCTTTTGTATTTATTATAAAACATTTATTTCCAAATATTTTAAAATATGATACTTTTGGTTTCTTGTTATGCAGAAGCTCATATGGGGTTTTATGAGTTGAAGGTCTAATTGAAATTCTATTAATAATATAGCAAGCTCTTGCAACTGCCTCAGCCTAAAAATTCCTTCGTAAATTACTATCGGATAACATAGTTCTTGAACATTCTTGTATCGTCCTATTTTTACATTCAACTACTCCATTTTTTTGAGGGGTTCTCGAAATTGAAAAATTATGGGTTATTCCCTTTTTATTACAATATTTTTCAAAATTTTCATTTTTGAATTCTCCGCCATGATCACTACGTATTGTTTTAATTTTTAGTGATAACAAATTTTGAATTCTTTTAGAAAAAGTTCTAAATTGATCATCACTTTTATTTAAGAAACAAAGTCCAAGTAAATCAATAAAAATCGTCGATTGTTACAGAAACATATCTATTATGGTTTATCGATTGAACTTGAGATGGACCAAATAAATCCATGTGTATTAACTCTAATGTTTTGATGTAGTGATTTCCTCTTTTAATTTAAATGAACTTTTCTTTAATTTTCCGAGTTGACAAGCATTACGTAAGTTATTAACTTTAAATTTCATTTTGGATAATCCTCTGATTGAATCTAATTTAGAAATCCTAGAGATGTGTTTGAAACTTATATGACCAAATCTCTTATGCCAAATCCAGGGGTCACTTGCATTGGCCATAAGACATAGGTTATCGCTGGAGATTTTCATACTCAATATATAGATATTTTTCTTTCTATCTCCTTCGAGTATAACTTTTGAATTCCTATCTCCTATAAAACATTTATTCTTTTCAAAGTTTATTTTTTAACCCTCATCGCAAAGTTCACTTATACTTAGCAAGTTGTGTTTTAAATTTCTAACTAATGAAACATCAGAAATAGTAGTAGTTTCTGAATTACCGACATTGTCGATTCCAATAATGTATCCTTTAGAGTTATCTCCGAAGTCCACCATTCCACCATCTTCGTAGTTAAGATTATTGAGTAGTTCTGGATTTCCCGTCATATGTCTCGAACAGCCACTATCCAGTATCCATTTGTCCTTTTTCATTTCCCCCAATTGCTTTCCAGATTTTGAATTCTCAATAGCCATATAAAACACCAGTTCAGGATTTGAATTTCCAACAGCCACCTTTTCAAAATTTGAAGTTCCAAAAGCCACTTTACCCATCTTTTCAACTTTCGAATTTTCAAAAGTCATAGAACACATCTTTTCCTGAATCAAATAATATTTTAGTAGATCACACGCCTTTTCAACATAATTATATGCAGACCTTTTCAACATTGATACAATGCATGAATTGACACTACTATTAACAAAAATTCCAAAATTTGCCATTTAAAATTTTTCAAAAAACGGATTATGAACTTTTTGAAAGACCTTGCTCTGATACCAATTGTTGGGGATTGTGGAAAGGATCGTTAAGGCAAAACAAACACTAAAGGAAGGGTGAATAGTGTTTTTTAAAATCTAAACAAAATCTAAAACTTATATGATAAACTATATGAATCAAATACCACAGAAACAATCGTGGACACAGAATCAAACACAGATGCAAAATAAACAGAAATAGAAATGCAGAAAAGGAAAGAATACACTGGATTTTATACTGGTTCAGATTGCTCCTACGTCCAGTCCCGCACGACGCTAGATTGCACAGAGTTTTATTACTATATCAATATCCAATTACACCCCTTGATTTCACGGCTACAAGGTTAAGGCCGCTTCCGTTTCTTGATTTCACAGCAACAAGGAAAACACCTATTCCGTTCCTTGATTTCATGGCTAAAAGGAAAACACAGATTCCCAAATACTTCCAAAACAATTACAATAGCCCTATAACTCTTCAGTGGCACTTGATTCAGAGAGTAACGAGTAGAGAGTGTAGAGAGAAGAAGAATAGTGAAAACAAAATTGAATTCAACAGAGTATAGGTGTAGAAATCATAAAAATGATAAGAAATAATGGTGTAATTAAAGAGAGTGAAAATGGAGAAGAAGAAGTGATTAAAAATTCGAAATCAATCCCCTTTTTAGCATGTTAAACGTTGTAATGCTCCAGAACCGTCACAAATAGTGAAAAGTCACTTCCTTTAAAATTTGAAGAAAATGACAATTATTTGTTGACATGGTGTTTTCTATGTGTCGACGTATACTTAGTACAAATTAAAATTTTGAGCATTTTTCAAGTGTTTTGATATAAATATAATTCTAGAAATTCTTGAATTAAAATATGGTGTTATAAATTAATATTATAAAGTAGAAAATCATATGAAAACATAAATATAAACTATATAAACATATTTATAAAATTATAAAGTTTAAAACTATATAAATATAAAGTATAAATATATAAAAATTATAAAACTTGAGTTTGAAAACAAAAGTAAAGTAAGAAAGAAAATATAAAAGATAGAAAATAAAATAGAGAGAATTGAAGATAGAATTTGAAATATGAAAACCGAATTTGAATTTAAACCGGGAGTGCTATTTAGAGTCCTACATAATCTAGACTCTATAACTATATTGGTCTTGAACTCTTGAAATCTTGGATTCTTGAACACTCATGAGTCTTGAAATATCTCTAAATTCTGAATCTTTAATATCTTTAAACTTTAAGTCTTCGGTAATATTTCCTGTATATAAATCCTGCATTTGTGTACATACATATATTCTATACAATAGTGTTAGTATATATTCTATAATAAATTAATATTGAAATAAGGTTGTTGTCATCAAAACTCCATTCTCAACACTTTCTCTCATGCGGCTATTGTCAGGTAGTCATGGCCTTGGCACAATAATCTTTCTCCCTCCCCATCCAATGGCCCCACATTTAGCTTAAGGCCTGGCACTCATGCGTATCTCTACCTCCGGTTTACACTTCTATAGTAATTTTTTCATTAGCTTTGTTAAATTTTGTGATACTATATGTTAAAATTGAAGTGGATGGAAGTAGCTTCGTGTCGGAGAAGTTGGTTCGCAAATCAGAGCTTGTATGAAGAAGTTAGAAGCAAAAAGAGGTTGGAGGCTTCAGTAGTTCAGCTTAGACTTTTGAGTCCAAGTGACAGACGTCTGAGTTTATATTGTTGGAATTTCCTGAGAGTTCCAAATGATGTCTGTCACCTCTAGACGGACGTTTGAGTTATCAGAAGAATTTCCCCGAGACTCACGATAGACACTTGTGCTGAAGCAAATTATTTTCAGGCATGGGACAAGCGTCCGTCCACTCCATGACAAATGTTTGAGGCGATATTTATGATATTTCGGGATGATGACTTGGCAAGCAGATTTGTGAAGGATCTAGAGGAAATTTGGGCAATTGCTACATTGTATTCTCTCCCTATATAAGCTATTTTCAGGATTATGTAATGGGTACCAGAGAAAGAGGCTAAACAAGAGATTAAGACATAGGTTTATTCTAATTAGGGTTTTGACAACGCTAATCTTCTTCAATTCTTTTCTCCACAAAATCAATTTTTTGTTGTTGAATTTGATCATTGTAATCAATCTCTTGTACTTTTCTATTGATATTAATAAAAGGTTCTCCCTCAAAGTGGGCATACACCAACAAGACGTTAGTGGAACCACTATAAATCACTTTGTGATTTAATTTATCATTATTGCTCTATTATTTCTATTGCTTAGTGATTGTGATTGGCTTGTGGATTGGGTTAAAAAGTTTTGATATATTGATTGGTTGTTTTTGCACTTTTACCCCGATCTCGTCTTCCGCAGCGCTGGGGTTTTTGATTTGAGCAGTCTTGAGTTGAAATTCTCTACAATATCTGGTATCAGAGCTTTGGTGTTGGTAGATAGTTGTAGAAATGTCGGAATCAGATTCAAATAGGGCCTCAATAGTTGGTCCAAGTGGTGTAGCTCCTTATGTATGTGGGTCGTACGCAGCTTCTGGTTCACATTTGGTATTTGACAAGTGGAATGGCAATAATTATTTTGAAAAGTAACAATGGAAGATGAAAGCGGTTCATACGCATAATTGGATACATCGGGTAGTACTTGATACACATTTATTATCAGCGGACATCTCATATGTGGAGAGAGTAGAAATGGAAGAATTGGCATTTAGTACACTTCAACTTGCTACGGGAGAGAATTTTATCTCCAAAATTAGTGGTGAAATGACTTCTAAGGGTATTTGGAACAAGTTGGAGGAGTTATATATGAAGAAGTCACTCACAAATCGACTAGTGTTGTTGTGAACTTTCTTTACCTTCAAGATGAAATAAGGAACTTCACTAAAGGTGAACTTGAATGTGTTGATGATTTGCTAATGAAAGTGGTAGATTTGAAGATTGAGGAGGAGCAGAAGGTGATGATATTATTATGTTCGTTGCTTGAGCGCTATACGGGATTCTCAAATAGTTTGATCTATGGGCGAGATACATTAGCTCTTTATGATGTCAAGATGGGTCTTCTTAGTGAGGAATTGCGAGATCGGATGAAGAAGCTGAGTAATGGTAGTAGTGGTGCAGATAATGGTCATGGTTTATTTGTGAAGAAGGAGAAGTATGAGAAGAAGGGAAACCGGGGGCGTTCTAAGTCTAGGAATCCCAGTTGGAGAGGAAAGTCAAGGGAAATAAATGGAAAGTGCTTAAGAAACCTGGAGATTGGAAGAATGATTTTCCAAACAAGGGGAAGAAGGAAGTAGCATCTTCATCAGTTGCGAGGGAGGGAGATGTTGGTGAGGGAGACGTAGGTGTTTTGTCGGCTGTAGCATCGGATGTTTCAGGCAACGAATGGATGCTTGATTCATGGGCTTCATATCACATGACGCTGAACAGGGATTTATTTCCTTCTTATGTTGATCGAGAAGAAAATTCAATTGTTATGGGAAATGGTGCGGTTTGTAAGTCGAAGGGAATAGGATCCATGCAAATTCGGATGTTTAATGTAGTGGTTCGTACTCTAACAAATGTGCACTATTCGGGACTATGGAAGTTACTTATCTCTTTGGGGGCAGTTGGATTCTTTAGATTGCAAGATCACCATTAAGAGTGATAGCTTGAAGGTTTCAAAGGGTGCGCTTGTGGTTATGAAAGGTGCTAGAAATCATGGAATTTATTTGCTTCAAGGATTGATTGTGGATGGTAAAACTTGCATCGGGGTTGATAGTTCTCGTGGCTTAGATGAGACACAGTTGTGGTATTTGAGATTGGGTTATGTCTTGGAGAAGAGTCCGGAGGTTCTTCATAGAAGAGAGACGATTGATGGTGAGAGTTTCAACAAGTTGGCGTTTTGTGAGGAATACGTCATGGAGAAGCTAATTAGAGTGTCATTCGGTGAAGGAAAACATGATTCAAGGGGGATTCTTGAGTATGTGCCACAGATGTTTGGGGGCTGGCACCAGTAGCTTCTTTGGGAGGAGAAAGATATTATATTTCTTTCATTGTTGATTTTTTTCTAAAGGTTTGGATGTATGTAATAAAGGCCAAGTCCAAGGCATTTGGAAAGTTCAAAGAACGGAAGGCTCTTATCAAGAATGAGAGTGGAAAGGCTTCAAAGGTTATTTGGTCCGACAATGGCGGTGTGTATGTTTCCGGAGAGTTTATGAAATTTTGCAAGCATTATGGTATTTAAAGGCATTTTACTATACCAGGGGATCCGCAATCTAATGGAGTGGAAGAAAGAATGAACCAAACTCTACATGAGAAAGCTTGATGCTTGAGATTGACATCGGGTTTGTCTAAGGGATTTTGGGCCGAAGCTTTGTCAAGCGCAGTGCATATTATTAATCGAATTCCATGCTCCGCTATTGATAACAAAATTACAGAGGAATTGTGGAAGGTAAAGGGCATTGTCTTGAGTTATCTTCGTGTATTTGGCAGTCTATTTTATTTTTATGATCCGGGAAGTGATAAGCTTGTGCCTGGAGTTTTCAAGGGGATTATGATTGGCTATATGGATGGAGTCAAAGGCTATCAGATTTGGAATCCTGAAACGAAGAATACAGTTCCTCGTCATGTTACTTTTGATGAGTCAACTATGTTCAAGGTGAATGAAGGCTCATCGGATGTTCCATGTATAGTTCATGGTGAATCAAAGGAGAAGGAAGTTATTCCCACTTTCAGGCCTAGAGAGAGTAGAGTTGTTGGAGGTGCTTGCAAGGTGAATGTGTTTGATGTTACATCACATAGTCAATAGGGTTCCTCTAGTTGTGTTGGTAATGTGCATGATTCTAGAGAAGATTCAGCTCAAGGTGGAGCTGAAGGAAGAACAGATGATGGTATTGATACTCAGGTTGGTCATCGTGCTATAAGGCCACCGAAAAGATACGGTGATTGGAACTATCTTAGCTTTTGTGAGAATTTGGACTATGCTCTTCAGTAGTCCAAGATGAGCCGATGGACCTTGATGATGTCATGAGTTCGAGTGATAGCTCGAAGTGGATTTGTGCCACGAAGGAAGAGATACAATCGTTAATGAAGAAACAAACTTGGGAGTTGGTTCCACTTCCTCAAGGAAACTGTTCTGTTGGGTGAAAATGGATATATAAGGTGAAGGACTATGGAAGATACAAAGCTAGGATAGTGGCTAAGGGGTTTGCACAGAGAAAGGGAAAGGAGTATGATGAGATCTTTGCACCGGTTGTGAGACATACTTCTATCCAAATATTATTTGCCATAGTTTCTATTCACAACTTGGAGTTAGAGAAACTTGATGTGAAAACTACCTTCTTGTATGGCGACTTGGATGAAGACATTTACATGGAGCAACTAGAAGGGTTTGTTGTAGATGGTAAGTCAAAACTGGTTTGCAAGTTGAAGCGATAACCTAGGCAACAGTACAAAAGATTTGATCATTTGATGCTTGAATGTGGCTTCCAACAAAGTATCAATGATGCTTGTGTATATTTCAAGAGGTTAGGAAATGATTGTTGGCTGTATTTACTCTTGTATATGGACGATATGTTCATTGCTTCTAAGGACAAGGCGGAAATCAACAAGTTAAAATTAAAGGCGGAGATCGAAATGAAAGACTTTGGAGAAGCAAAAAAGATTTTAGGCATGGAGATTGAATAGGATCAAAAGTATTTTGAGTTGAAATTAACTCAAAAGGAATACATTAGAAAAGTTCTTTGCTGGTTTAGCATGGAGGTTGCAAAGGAATCAAATACACCTTTACCTTAGCATGTAAAGCTTTTGAGTAAGCGATCACCCATTGAGGAGAAAGATTAGGATTATATGCCAAAGGTTCCATATGCTAGTGCAGTTGGATGTTTGATGTTTGCCACGATGTGTACGGGTCTGGATATGGCAAATTCCATTGGGGGTGGTTAGTCGGTTTATGACTAATATGAGGAAATAGCATTAGGAAGTAATGAATCTTATTTTGAGATACTTAAAAGGTACAACATCTCTTGGTTTGGTTTTCAGGGGTAGTGAGGAGAAGAATTGCATGTTGGTTGGTTACTGTGACTCGGACTACAATGGTGATATGGATCGAAGAAAATCAACTTCCAGATATGTCTTCACTCTTGGTGGTACAACCACAAATTGGAGAACGAGATTGCAGACCGTCGTTTCTATATTTATTACGGAGGCGGAGTTCATAGCCGCGGTGGAGGTGGCAAAGGAAGCACACTATTTGAAGTGATTGTTATGTGACTTAGGTTTTGAACATGACAGTGTTGATGTTCAATTTGATAGCCAAAGTGCTATCCATTTGGCGGAGAATTTTGCGTTTAGCTCACAGACAAAGCATATTGAAGTGAGAGAGTGACTTCTAGTAGTCATGGACGAAGAAAAGCAAGTTTGCCTTCAGAAAGTGCACACAAAGGGCAATGCGGCAGATATGTTCACTAAGGCATTGCCGGTTGGGAAGTTCGATCATTGCTCGAACTTAATTTGCTTTGAGAGGTGCTGGAGCCACGGGGTGGCACAGTTGAGAGAGATGCTTGATGATAGATGGAGAAGAGTATCAGTGAGATACTGAAGTTCCATCTTCTTATTATATTTATTTTTTGGTGTGACTAGTTTAGGAGTTGGATGTTTTCAACATTTCATTGGCGGGTGGGGGCCTTGCCTAAACTTTTTGGTGGAGTGCAATGGGCGATGGCTATGCCGGAGCTCATTAGAGAAACATTCAAGTTTGCTTGGTTGAAGGTAGAGGATGGTTTGGTACTACCGATGTGATTTTTGGAGATGGATATAGTATTGAGGTAGAGTGTTAAATTTTGCGATACTATATGTTAGAATTGAAGTGGATGGAAGTAGCTTCATGTCGGAGAAGATGGTTCATAAATCGAAGCTTGTATGAAGAATTTAGAAGTAGAAAGAGGTTGGAGGCTTCAACAGTTCAGCTCAGACATTCGAGTCTAGGTGATAGACTTATGAGTTTACAGAGTTGGAATTTCCCAAGAGTTCCAATAGACGTCCGTCACCTCTGGACAAACATATAAGTTGTCAGGAAATTTTTTCCAAGACTCATGGTAGACGTCTGTCACTCTGGACAGACGTCTATGCCGAAGCAAATTATTTTTAGGCATGGGACAGATGTCTGTCCACTCCAAGACAGATGTCTAAGGCAATATTTCTGATATTTCGGGCTGATGACTTAGCAAGCTGATTTGTGAAAGATCCAGGGGTAATTTGCACAATTGCTACATTTTATTCTCTCCCTATATAAGCTATTTTTAGGAGTAGGTTATGGGTAATAGAGAAAGAGGCTAATCAAGAGATTAAGACCAAGGTTTATTCTAAATAGGGTTTTTGCAACCCTAATCTTCTTCAATTCTTTTCTCTACAAAATCAAAATTTTATGGTGAATTTGATCATTGTAATCAATCTCTTGTACTTTTTTGCTGACATTAATAAAAGGTTCTCTCTCAAAGTGGACGTATACCAACAAGATGTCCGTGGAACCACTATAAATCCATGCGTGATTTATTTTATCATTATTTCTATATTATATCTCCTTCTTTAGTGATTGTGATTGGCTTGTGGATTGGGTTTAAAAGTTTTGATATATTGATTGACTGTTTTTGCACTTATACCATGATCTCATCTTCCGCAGCGTTGGGGTTTTTGATTTGAGCGGTCTTGAGTTGAAATTCTCTACAACTGGCTTCTGGTGCCTTTCTGCCTATGCTATCTACCCCCACTTTCCACTATTCTCTCAAAGCATTGCTCGATCGGCCTTTGCTCGTCCCTTTCATTAAAGGATCTCTAACCACATGTGAGCTTTGTGTATCTCAATCTTACAACAAGCTGTCCATCACTTCTTTCGAGGTGGTTCTATCTATATTCCTTTCTCACACGATCGTGGCTTAGGTACTGACATTCTTTTACTTCCACCTTCTTGTGGAACTTCTCCTTCTCAATTTCCTTTTTGCTTTATGAATCTAGAGACGAAACTGCAGGGGACCATGTAAGGGAACCTCCCAACACAACTAATTTCTAAAATTGTGTACAGAAGTTAAATTTTGAAATAAATTATTTTCTTATTGGTGTATTGTGAAGTACTTGTGTTATTACAACGCATGGTTGTGAATTATCTTATAGTAGTATGCAATTGAGTAAGTATGTAATTTAAAGGTCCTATTTGATTTTTATTTTGGTAGTGTAAAAATAAGTTAATGATATTATGTATGGTGAATACGTATATAATTGTATTTAAATTCATGGTTAATTGATTTGATTTTTTTAGATAGTTCATATTACCATGAATTATTCTAGATAAATTTAAGTCGAGTTACACTTAAATTTTTGACTAGTCGATTTGCATTTTTTGGTTGTTCATTTTCTTGTGATACCCTCCAGATAGGTCATTGAAAAATTACGCCCTCCTCTTGTCAAATTCCTGGCTATGTCCCTGTATGAATCAAATTGTCTCCAGATCGAGGATAGTGACTATTTCGGAAACGAGGTTTTCGACAGATCCTATTCGCTTTAGCGCCCACTCAATATCACATTCCTCCAAGACTTTAACCTCATCGTCCCATGCTCTTTGAGGGACATTTAGTATTATTCCTCTTGAACGCAAAACTTACTCAGCTATTGCTAAATTGACAAAATCTTCCTCTTATTCTAATAAATTATGATCAATATCTTATTCTAGAATATCAGAGGGGTTAACAATGACCCTATGATCAATAGATTCAAATGTTTATCTACAAAACATAACACCTCCGTTTTTGCCATTCAAGAACCTCTTACATACAACCACACTCCACCTCCTTGTTTGCAAAATTGGATTTTATAACGGAATTTCCAATTTATCCAAGAAAATTTGGATTCTACGGAAATATAATTGGGAAGCCTCTGTTGTCCTTGATTCAGATCAAGCTCTTTCCTTTTCTACTAAAATCCTTTCTTAATTTCCTCCATAATTATTCACTTGTGTTTATGCTAATTGCTCCATGGCAGATTGTCAGGGCCTCTGGTCGGACTTCTCCTATCCATCATCTCTCAACTTTAATTCATGGGTTATATGTAGTGACTTTAATATTATTGTTGATTATGACAATGGTGGTAATTTTACCAACATCCAAACAGTCAAAAACTTCACAAATACTATCTGTTAGACCAAAAATGGTCCTAACACCCAATTGATTATATTTTGAAGAGAATAATGAGGAATCATAAACTAGAAAAATCAATCAACAAACGATATTTATAGTGGTTTGGTGTTAAAGAGCCTACGTCCACTTCATATTTTCTCATTTCATTCATAGATTACAATTACAATGAATATTGCCCTCGAACACTCGAATTCAATGAATAATTCTCTCGGAATTCATTGATTTTACTGAATAGAAGGTGGTTCTCAAATTTTGGCAGCCATGGCTAAAATACATAGGGTTTCCACAGGACCTAAAAGTCCCTTTAATTTGCTGTATTGTGATGTATTTACAGGCTGGAATTGGTGAGCAGTTAGATATACACGGGGCAGCATCAGGAAGACTTGGAGTTGGTTATGAGAGAATGGAGAATGTGGGGAGAAGTGGAGATGGTGCCTCTACTTTTGTAGGCTAGAAAATAGGACACACTATGGAGTATTTACAGCTTCAGGAGGTTCGGGTAGGGGGCTTATATCTGAACCGAACCGGTGCTATTGTCCCCATCCGATTTATCTGCTGTATCCAAACCGATCCGATCCGAGCTCTCCAATCCGGTCCAATCCAAGCTCTCAAATCCGATCCGAGCTCTGGTTTTATAACGTATAAGAGCTTTAACCTTTAACATATTTAACCCTGATCATCCGTGTTTTGGGTGGCCTGGTCACAAAACAGGCTAACATGTTGCCCCCCAAAGTACGTCTTATCGAAGATGAGGCATGCTTTGTATATGCCAAGCTGAATATTTCTGGAAAGTCATCCTTCCTTGAGAAGGGTTTATAAAATTATTGCACTTCTTCCATGGGTTCTAGTTAGTATAAATTCTATGGAAGGGGTTGTAACACCCCACCTCCGCCAGGGTAACTCTTGCAAGCACTCTGACTTTGGAGGGGCGTTTAAATCAGGTAAACATGCATAATGATATATCAAGGCAGAACAAGAACATAAGTATGTATGTAAACAGAGTAAATAACATAGATAAAACAGCGGAAGATTTCAAACCATTTCAAAACAAGTCTGGTACAACATAATGTCAATTTTCCAAATAAACAAGTCTAGATAAAACAACATCATCTGAAAACTAAAATACATAAGTGCTATCCCCAAAATAAGTGAGAACCATAGCTAGCTTCATGTCGAAAACGTACATGAGCTGGAATCCCACAAGCAAGCAATCCAAAATCCAAGCTAGGCTCCTGTATTCCCTCCCTGAGAACCTGGGGGGGGGGAAACGGAAGAAAAGAGGCGAAAGAAAACAGGTCAGTCAAAAAGACTGAGTAAGCCCTACTACAATCAATGTAAACTGATAAAGTTAACTGGCATGAGCAGCAAGGGATGAACATAAGGATAACAACATACTAGCATGATGATTAACTAACAAGATAGATAAAGGTGTCATCACATAATCAGGATTAAGGTTTTGCACCACATGTGTACTAGCAAACTAACATGACTGGAATAAACAAGTATTGATCCCTTGGCCCATGCTTTGGCCCAATAACATGAAGTGACTCTCATACGAGGTCCAATAACATGAAGTGACCCTACCACGAAGTCCAATAACATGAAGTGATCCCTAGGCCCAAGTTTGGCCCAATCATCATGAATGACCCAAACCAAGGTCCAACTAGCACGGTCTAGTCGATCGGCTCCCTATAAGCCTAACTCGTCAAGTGTTGGTGTCAATACGGCCCAAACATGATTGTAGTCGAACTGTGCCGGGTCCACCCATCGGGTGTATCAAGCCCTAGGGTGTCAACCCCTGGACACCATAAACATGAGTGCACAGTCTCGATCTACTGGTACCCGTGCTTGTTTTCTCCGGCTACGGACTATGTGCACGACCAGAGTCCGCCCGTAACTACACCGGCGTACCCCCTGCCGTCGCTTTTTGGCCCCTTACCTCCAGTTCAGTAATCGTTCCCCCACCCTAGCCTAGTCCCTAGGGCCATGATGATACAAACTAGGGATTACTGCTGAAGTGGACCCCCATTGCTAGGATTTCTCTAGTGGGTTAAGTACGGTTTAACCCCTTCACTAATCATGGATTAACTTGGTTAAGTGTAACGATGAGTTCACGACTTAACCCCGATTAATCTACCAAGCCGAAATTGGTTAAGTATTAAATGGTCCATGACTTAACCCTAATCACGAGGCATTAATTAATTAATGCGCCTTAACCTCTCACATTAGACTTTGTTGTGGTTACTAGTTAAGCCGGGCGTGTCCGGGTAGCTTTACACCACAACTTGGTCTAACCTCGGGTCCAAGGTACAATATGACCAACTTCTCACATTGGGTCCTATTGTTTGTAGCAACTAGTTAGGCCGGTCGGTTCCGGGTAGGTTTACGCTACAAACTCAACCCAACCTCGAGTTGGCCACACTTATCTTTTCTAAGTGTCATGTCCATCATGTTTCCAAAACATGTTACAAATTTTCAAGCAATTGGGTAGACCTAACTTAATAGGTAAATTCCCAATGGGTAGACCTAACTTAATAGGTAAATTCCCAAGCTCATGTTTTTATGTCTTTTAAGTTTACCCAACCCCAAACGCAATCCCATCGCTTACATATCGCAATAGCGCATAAAGGATAGAAAGAGGGAACTTGGCATAATCATTACATAAAAATGTTAAAGCCACAAGTTCAACATGGTGGCATATGAAAGGTTCATGTGTTCATACACTTGCATATTACATTTTTAGGCCCAAAAAGCATGCATAAAACCAAACTTGGCATATTCATGATACATGGTGCTAAATGACATGTAAGAATGGCCACAAGTTCGCATTTAGCCTCACATGCAAGTTATCATAAGTGATATGATAACTTACATGTTGCCAAAATGCAACCTTTGGCATAAAGCTTGAAGCTTTATGTTCACATACTCAAAATAAGCTTGCATAACATGATAACATGAACCATATGACCATCCCAAACTTGCATAACATACTTGCATATCATATGACACTTGCATAACAAACTTGCATAATAAAACTTGCATAATATATGACAACTTGCATATCAAACTTGCATAAACAAACTTGCATAACATATGACAACTTGCATATCATACTTGCATAAACAAACTTGCATAGCATATGACAACTTGCATATCATACTTGCATAAACAAACTTGCATAACATATGACAACTTGCATATCATACATTTAACTTTAGAGTTTAAGTATGAAAGGAATAGGGCTTACAATGCTTATGCGAACTCAAATGAGTATAGCAAATGTAAGAAAACCCTTATGCAACCAAATAAACCCCAAAAATGCAAGCAAACTTGATCAAAACTCTTTCTTTGTGGTGCAAATAGAAGAACTTGACTTGAATGCAAGCTAATGATGATCATACAAGTCTAAAAACACTTGTATGCATGGAAAATCACTTAGAAATTTATTTAGGAATTTGATGAAGAGAGTGGAGGCCATGAGAGGATTGATTTTGCCATAGTTTAGTTGCTAGGATGAATAATGAGGATTTAGGGTAGGTTAGGGTCTTATTTATAGATTAGGCAAGTGTTTTAGGCCATAGGATTAACCCTAGATTCAATCCAAGCCATCAAAGCATGTCTTGGGGAAGAAGTCAAGTGTAGGAACCATCTAGGGCCTTTAGATTAAAGATGAACCATGAGAACCATCCAAATGCAAAATCTGCATTTGAGCGAATCGGCCCACGGGTTGACAGCCAAACACCCTGGATTAACCCCTAGTCGACCCAGCGGGCTTGGGTCGACCACAAAAATCGGCCGGTTCGGTTATTCCCCTCTCCCAATTCGCTGTTTTGAACATTTTTGCATATTTATTTATTTAATTTTCAATTATATATATATATATATATCAATATATATATATTTCTCTGCGCAACCCATTTCACTTAATTAAGTATACTTTAATTTGGGAATTTTTCGTGAAACTTCGCGAGGCCATATCTTGGTCATACGGACTCCGATTTTCGAAAACTCGGACTCTATTTCGCGTATTTTTCCGAGACGAACGCAATGGCATAGCCCATTTCCCTTGATTCAGATTTTACAGTTTAATTCTGCCTCCATTTATGTTATAACATGTTATTCAAAAATACGGGTTGTTACATTCTTCCCTCCTTAAACGATTTCGTCCCCGAAATCTCCAAGTTAGGAAGAACGTATCCTACCATCCATCATCCATCTACTCAAAACATCATCCACGAGCAATCATTGTCCTCAAAAGGTTCTAAATGCTGTATGATCATATGCAAAGGTTTGTGTATATGTACTTATCTAATGCGAAAATCAGGAGGTTACTGATTCAGTAAACCCCCTTAATGCAAAATATGTTAGTGAAATGAGTCCATATGTATGCAAATTCCTAACATAATGTATATCATCTATATGTGTGCACATAACATACATCCATATGCAACATCCATGTGACAACACAAAAATTTTCATCCATGAATAAGCATAAACACTCATGCATATGCAATATGAGGAGTGTGTGAGCCGATCTAGTGCCTAACGTGTATAATGCATCCACGAGTAACCACTTGCAAACACTTGCAACCACTTGCAACCATCAAGCATAACATGTTTCAAACACATGTTTCATCCAAAGGGTTTCTACCTAAGGTTCTCATGACAAGATTAACACGATAAACTAGATAATCATGGATAGCAAAAGATATGCTAAAGAGATCGGGAAGATAAGCAGGATATACTCCTCTTTCGGATTACAAGAAATCCTTTCCTAACCCAATCCATATCCTATAAAAGCCCAAAAGGTTTAGCCAACCTAACGGACCCCCTGACATGTATTACTGGCCAATAAGTCATACCTCCCGACAGAAATAGGACCGAAAATGGGACCGAGAGGATATACATAAAAAGATAATATGCGAGTAAGTTCCACAGGAAAACAAGGATCAAGGATATACTCTTAGAAAGAGACATGATGCGCGTATCTAGCCTTTAGCCTTTTAAGTCACATTTCCTTGAGCTTAACTCCACTTTTGCTTTGACCGTCTTTTACTTCATGATTTCTTAGCTTCTTATCTCTTATTTCCAAATATGAGTTGGAACCCATTTCATTCTCGCCTCTCATCTTCCTTTTTCACTTACTCTTCCATCATTCTTGGTATAAACATACATATGACCTCATGGTTTCATGCAAGCTCTCCAAAATCCACTAGTGAATCCTGGATCTTGTTTACTTACCATAAAGTATTCCATGCAGCAGAACTTTTCTCAAAAATACTAACCCACGTTGCCAATGAACCATCCGCATGCGAATGATAGGCCGTGCTTAGATTCAGTTGCTTGCCCATGACTTCCCGCAGACTATCCCAAAGCTGGCTAGTGAGTCATGGTTACTAACTATTCTTGAGGGAACCCCGTACAACTGCCTTATTTCTTGAAAGTGAACCGTCGCTAGCTATGATACAGTCCTTTCGCTCTTTACCGGTAGTGAAATGAGCACTCTTCGTGGGTCTACCTACTATGACCCACTTTCTCGTATTCTCTTTCCTTGGCCTAGGCAATCCATCCACGAAATCCTTCGTGATGCTTTACTGCTTCCATTTCGGGGACCTCTAGTGGATGTAATAGCCCACCAGGCTTCTTCGACTCGGCCTTAACTTGCTGGCAAATGATACATCTAGAGACAAACTCGGCCACCTCCTCGGGTGATGTGCATCGTCAAGAACCTTCTTTCTCTCATCGCGTCTTAGCCATCCCTTGTTATCTATAGCGAGGTGACTTACCATCTCGCCTCGAATCAACTTGTCCATGATCTCGACTTACTGCGGGTCTTCTTTCTGTGAAGTCCCCACTTGGTTCAGAAGGGTAGGTCTAAACTCAAGGGACGCTTACTAACTAACTATACTGAGAGAATTTCTTACTTCGGTTGTATTCCTTGCAGTCTTCCAATCCTGAACTGCAACCACCTTAGCGGGATCCACCGCTAAGCCTTGCTTAGAGACTATATGCCCAAGAAATTCTAACTCCTTTTTCTCCAAAATGACATTTGGAGAACTTGGCCTTCAACTGATGCGCTCTAAGCGTATCTATCACCTCCACGAGATGCCTTGCGTGCTCTTCCTCATCCTTAGAGAAGATCATCTACGAAGGCTACGCCGAACCTGTTCAAGAACTCCCTGAACACCCTACCCACCAAGTCCACGAAATATGCGGGTGCATTAGTCAAACCGAATGGCATGACCAGCCATTCCAAGAATCCATCTGGAGTTCTGAACGCAGCTTTGTCTATACTATCCTCAGCTACTCTGAGCTGATGGAATCCAGTAGCAAGATCAAGAGAAAACAGATGTTCCTACAAGCTGATCGAACAAATCATCGATCCTTGGCAATGATTGTCTACTCACGATAGTCGACACAAGGTCGAAGAGAACCATATGCCTTTGTAGTAAATACTACAGGTGCTCCCCATTCAGATATACTTCATCTAATGAAGTTCTTCTCAAGCAACTACTTGACTTGCTTCCTTAACTTTCATCTTGCGGGGCCATATGCCTTACCGGCCACGAAACTTTCTTGGCACTATCAACCAGATAAATGCGGAAATCTACCTCTCGTTTAGGGATAACCCCCTTCACTTCCCCCAAGATATCAGGATATTCTCGGACCACCCTCACCGATTACAAACTATCGATAGACGAGTTGAGGGATTCAAGATAACACAACATGACGGGACTCATAGGGTTACTAGAAATTTTTAGGGTATTACCGAGGCGAATCATGAGCCTCCCAACCCTATACCCAAAAACCAAGGATGGCTCCAAAACTGGACAACCCATCCATGCCCAAAATCAACCCATACCCCATGAAACCGAGAATATAAGCATCACATGAGAACTCTATACCAAAGATAGAGACTTTCAAATCCACGTAGATAATAGACAAATGGGCGGAACCCCCAAATTGGATTTGAAACACACACGGGATCGCTAACTAGACTAGTACTTAGGTGCAAACCTTCAACTAGATCAGACGAAATAAGCTATGCGATGCACCAATATCAAACAAGGTATGAACTGGAAAATCAGAAATGTAAACAAGACTTCCAACAGAAACACTACCTCGATCATGAGCTGAGAGAACGATGTTGAGGGGATGAACTTGCCCTCCAGATGGTCTTGTACACTGAGTCTGACCTTGCCTTTGCTTCTTCAGGCAATCTTTACTGAAGTGTCCAGTCTTACCGCAGAAAAAGCATTCACCATTCTTCCTTTTCCTCTTCTTCCTACAGTCCTTGACTATGTGCCCAACAATCCCACAGAAGTTGCACTTTCTTGTTTCCTTTCCCTTGTTCTTGTTGCCCTTGCCGTTCTTGTTCTTATTGCCTTGACTGCTCTGACCGCTTGGATTACCCTGATTTCCTTTCCACTGGGAATCAGTCTTCTTGGCTTGAGTATCATTCATCTTGATTTCCTTCTTGTCACTCCTATCCTCTTCATTGAGTAGGGCCATATTCACCACACTCTCAAAAGTTGCCCCCAAGGGTATATGAGTCATGGCTAAACCATGTAATGGCTCGTTTAACCCTAGAGCAAAGGATAGGGCTTTCTTCGGAGTTGTGTTAACCAAGTCTAAACCGACCTGAGCCAGTTGATTAAACTTATCTATGTATTCCCTAATAGTCATGTCCCCTTGCTTCAGTGATAGGAACCTTAGTCCAAACTTTCCCCGAAAGTCATCCCAAGTCTCAATTGGCCTAGTAACGGTGGTAACCACCCACCAACGTGCAGCTTCTTCCTTTAGCAACCACACTGCTAGTAAAACCTTCCTACGGTCATCTATATCAAAGACGGCAAAAAGATCTTCGGTTTCCTTCAACCAATTCCTTGCCTCTACATAAGTCTCGGTTCCAAAGAAATTCTTGCAACCCATCGCCTTAAAATCTTGGCAAATCTTTGCGAAGTCAGTTTGAGGACGCTGAGGGGAAGGAGGAAGAGGAACCTCAGCGACAGGAGGAGGAACATTGACTACCGGAGGAGAAGTAATATTTGCCGGGCCGGCTTCGGTCGCCCTAGCCTCCAAAAGTCTCCTATACCAAACAGGTACGTGTACTCCCTCCGGAATAGCAAAGTTATCGGCCATACTGAAACGAAGAAAAAGATAGATTCAGAATGGAGAAAAACGAAGGGATTTTTGCTAATGGCTTTTTGGGGAATAGCCTTTAAAATAAACTAGACTTTTCTTTGGAAAATACTTTATACTTGGTTTTGAAAATAGTTTTCCAAAAGTTTTAAAAACCTTTTTGTTCCTTCTCGTAAACCATATGCTCTGATACCAAATGTAACACCCCACCTCCGCCAGGGTAACTCTTGCAAGCACTCTGACTTTGGAGGGGCGTTTAAATCAGGTAAACATGCATAATGATATATCAAGGCAGAACAAGAACATAAGTATGTATGTAAACAGAGTAAATAACATAGATAAAACAGCGGAAGATTTCAAACCATTTCAAAACAAGTCTGGTACAACATAATGTCAATTTTCCAAATAAACAAGTCTAGATAAAACAACATCATCTGCAAACTAAAATACATAAGTGCTATCCCCAAAATAAGTGAGAACCATAGCTAGCTTCATGTCGAAAACGTACATGAGCTGGAATCCCACAAGCAAGCAATCCAAAATCCAAACTAGGCTCCTGTATTCCCTCCCTGAGAACCTGGGGGGGGGGAACGGAAGAAAAGAGGCGAAAGAAAACAGGTCAGTCAAAAAGACTGAGTAAGCCCTACTACAATCAATGTAAACTGATAAAGTTAACTGGCATGAGCAGCAAGGGATGAACATAAGGATAACAACATACTAGCATGCTGATTAACTAACAAGATAGATAAAGGTGTCATCGCATAATCAGGATTAAGGTTTTGCACCACATGTGTACTAGCAAACTAACATGACTGGAATAAACAAGTATTGATCCCTTGGCCCATGCTTTGGCCCAATAACATGAAGTGACTCTCATACGAGGTCCAATAACATGAAGTGACCCTACCACGAAGTCCAATAACATGAAGTGATCCCTAGGCCCAAGTTTGGCCCAATCATCATGAATGACCCAAACCAAGGTCCAACTAGCACGGTCTAGTCGATCGGCTCCCTATAAGCCTAACTCGTCAAGTGTTGGTGTCAATACGGCCCAAACATGATTGTAGTCGAACTGTGCCGGGTCCACCCATCGGGTGTATCAAGCCCTAGGGTGTCAACCCCTGGACACCATAAACATGAGTGCACAGTCTCGATCTACTGGTACCCGTGCTTGTTTTCTCCGGCTACGGACTATGTGCACGACCAGAGTCCGCCCGTAACTACACCGGCGTACCCCCTGCCGTCGCTTTTTGGCCCCTTACCTCCAGTTCAGTAATCGTGCCCCCACCCTAGCCTAGTCCCTAGGGCTATAATGATACAAACTAGGGATTACTGCTGAAGTGGACCCCCATTGCTAGGATTTCTCTAGTGGGTTAAGTACGGTTTAACCCCTTCACTAATCATGGATTAACTTGGTTAAGTGTAACGATGAGTTCACGACTTAACCCCGATTAATCTACCAAGCCGAAATTGGTTAAGTATTAAATGGTCCATGACTTAACCCTAATCACGAGGCATTAATTAATTAATGCGCCTTAACCTCTCACATTAGACTTTGTTGTGGTTACTAGTTAAGCCGGGCGGGTCCGGGTAGCTTTACACCACAACTTGGTCTAACCTCGGGTCCAAGGTACAATATGACCAACTTCTCACATTGGGTCCTATTGTTTGTAGCAACTAGTTAGGCCGGTCGGTTCCGGGTAGGTTTACGCTACAAACTCAACCCAACCTCGAGTTGGCCACACTTATCTTTTCTAAGTGTCATGTCCATCATGTTTCCAAAACATGTTACAAATTTTCAAGCAATTGGGTAGACCTAACTTAATAGGTAAATTCCCAATGGGTAGACCTAACTTAATAGGTAAATTCCCAAGCTCATGTTTTTATGTCTTTTAAGTTTACCCAACCCCAAACGCAATCCCATCGCTTACATATCGCAATAGCGCATAAAGGATAGAAAGAGGGAACTTGGCATAATCATTACATAAAAATGTTAAAGCCACAAGTTCAACATGGTGGCATATGAAAGGTTCATGTGTTCATACACTTGCATATTACATTTTTAGGCCCAAAAAGCATGCATAAAACCAAACTTGGCATATTCATGATACATGGTGCTAAATGACATGTAAGAATGGCCACAAGTTCGCATTTAGCCTCACATGCAAGTTATCATAAGTGATATGATAACTTACATGTTGCCAAAATGCAACCTTTGGCATAAAGCTTGAAGCTTTATGTTCACATACTCAAAATAAGCTTGCATAACATGATAACATGAACCATATGACCATCCCAAACTTGCATAACATACTTGCATATCATATGACACTTGCATAACAAACTTGCATAATAAAACTTGCATAATATATGACAACTTGCATATCAAACTTGCATAAACAAACTTGCATAACATATGACAACTTGCATATCATACTTGCATAAACAAACTTGCATAGCATATGACAACTTGCATATCATACTTGCATAAACAAACTTGCATAACATATGACAACTTGCATATCATACATTTAACTTTAGAGTTTAAGTATGAAAGGAATAGGGCTTACAATGCTTATGCGAACTCAAATGAGTATAGCAAATGTAAGAAAACCCTTATGCAACCAAATAAACCCCAAAAATGCAAGCAAACTTGATCAAAACTCTTTCTTTGTGGTGCAAATAGAAGAACTTGACTTGAATGCAAGCTAATGATGATCATACAAGTCTAAAAACACTTGTATGCATGGAAAATCACTTAGAAATTTATTTAGGAATTTGATGAAGAGAGTGGAGGCCATGAGAGGATTGATTTTGCCATAGTTTAGTTGCTAGGATGAATAATGAGGATTTAGGGTAGGTTAGGGTCTTATTTATAGATTAGGCAAGTGTTTTAGGCCATAGGATTAACCCTAGATTCAATCCAAGCCATCAAAGCATGTCTTGGGGAAGAAGTCAAGTGTAGGAACCATCTAGGGCCTTTAGATTAAAGATGAACCATGAGAACCATCCAAATGCAAAATCTGCATTTGAGCGAATCGGCCCACGGGTTGACAGCCAAACACCCTGGATTAACCCCTAGTCGACCCAGCGAGCTCGGGTCGACCTCAAAAATCGGCCGGTTCGGTTATTCCCCTCTCCCAATTCGCTGTTTTGAACATTTTTGCATATTTATTTATTTAATTTTCAATTATATATATATATATATATCAATATATATATATATTTCTCTGCGCAACCCATTTCACTTAATTAAGTATACTTTAATTTGGGAATTTTTCGTGAAACTTCGCGAGGCCATATCTTGGTCATACGGACTCCGATTTTCGAAAACTCGGACTATATTTCGCGTATTTTTCCAAGACGAACGCAATGGCATAGCCCGTTTCCCTTGATTCAGATTTTACAGTTTAATTCTGCCTCCATTTATGTTATAACATGTTATTCAAAAATACGGGTTGTTACAGGGGTAGTCAAAATGATCAGGTAACCGTTTAAACCTAAGCGAATCAAGAGGTCTAATTTCTTCATCATAAGTCATGTAGGATCGTGGGCTCCTGTGTGAGATCGTGCATGCACAAGTTAATGTCAAACAACGTCGTATTCCTATGAAAGTCAAGTGTATTACCGAGTCAGGCTTTCTTTTATGTATAATTCAATGTATGAAATAGTCATCAAAGTTATAGGGTTGTATCAGAATCTTTGGGCTTTGAGCCAGCAACAAGACCATTAGGATAGAGTGCATCAGAATTGGCATATGAATATGTCATTTGTGGTTGGATTTGGACTATCTAGATATCAGAATATTAATCTACGGCTCCACGATAACATATAATCATAACAATAAGGCGTCCGAAAACCATGATCACTTAGGATCGTTTTATAATCATGTGATCACATACGAGTTAGCATGAGATGTTGTTGAAAACATGTAAGCCAATAGCTGGTAGGATCATCACAATCGTAAGGCAGCATATGAATTTATCACACCCTCCATTTGATGCAGTTGCGGATCAAGCCTATGGATTCATGATTGATCCGTTAGTTGGCTCACTTGGATGGTCAAGATGAATCATGCATATTCTAAAGATATAGTGTATATGTTCTGAATCATGCATTGAGTCAATCTGTCAGTTGAAGGTGATGCTCCCAGCATCAGTGGAGGACAAGAGGAGCCAGTGCTTATTTCCCCAACATCAGTGGGGTTTGGGATAAGTCAATCGAACACCAAGTCTTCTAGCATTTAAACTTTATTTCTTCACATTGGGTTAGAGTGGCAGGTTCAACAATCTTAGTCAATCCGTGTCGTTCTGTGCTCTTTTTCAAGTCATCAAGGGTTGGCGTTGCATACGTGAATGGTTAAATCACATTCACGTCGATGCCATCCCATCTGTTCAGTCAGAAAGCAGGGATCGCCTTATCGAGTGTCAGCGAACTTAGATACTCTCCTCGCATCGGCCACGAAGTTGATTAAGCGTGTGAATCATGCAAGCGAGCGAACTTCATTAGGGAGTTATTCGAGCTCCTTTATTCATTCTTTAGCATAATCCTAAATAGTCATCATAGTATTGTTGAGTCTATCTCTTATGCTTGGTTCCATTAAGCTTGACAACCAAGATCGCAGGCTCGATCAATGAAATTGGTCCTTTCCAGAATTGTACATTCCTAATAGTCTTTTCCAAGACTTTTCTTCTGTCTTCATCATTTCAAGAGTCGAATGGTCCTCCATCCTTTGTTATGATAACATTGAGATCATCCATCTCAATGCTACTATCCTCTGGTTGCAGGAATTTGTCAGTTTCTGAGGTAAATTCGCCAAGGCCTCCTGGTAGGTCTCGATACATAGAGGATTTGAAGTCAGAGTTATCCAAAATACCGGATACTGCTGCCATCAACATCATAGATGGTTCAGATCGATCTTCCAATGCCATTATGGCGTCGAATCTTTCTTGGAAAGAACGTAGTTTTTCGTCAGGCCTCTGTTTAACTTAAATGAGTAACATGGCATTCTTGGGTCGATAGATGTGGACCTTTCACTACTCAATGAAGTTGGTGGACAAAGCATTCTAGCGGTTGATCGATTCAGATGCATGTAACCAAAATTGTTTAGCTTGAAGTGCAGGGGACTGCTGAAGTCCCTGATGTCTCATGTGAAAGAGTTTGATTGGCGTTGCTCACGCCGCCTTTGAGGTGTGCCACCTCTGGCGAAGCATCAATTAATGTTGGCATTTTGGCCTTCGTCTTTGAGAAGTTGTATCAAATTGTCCAACTTAGGGTTGGCGTCCCCAGCATGAAGTCTTGAAGTAGGTGGAATCCGATCTCTGGCTTCTTGGTTTCGTATATTTAATAGCCGTCAATCAGACTTCTTTCCTTTCATTCTAGATGGTGATTTCGGATGTATGCGGGTTAGTCTGGATGAGTCATTCTTTTGGGTACAGTTTGGGATCTTGCGGGACTCCGATGACAGTAAATGTGCATAAAGTTGGCGAATAGTCAAATTACGTAGCTCGATGCTCGCATCCTATGATCCTCATCTACAGGGGTTTTGTTAAGCAGTGAGCATTAAATCCATGTCTTCTCTTAATTCACACTTCCTCATCAAGTCATGAGTTAATGTTTGATACAAAATGATTTGTTTGTGTCCAACTTGTGTTAGTCTTTGGTCTCCCATCCAAGCTCTGCGGATCGGAGTTGGGTGGCGATAAAGTCAAATTATAGTCACCTTGAACGCTTCCACTTGCCCTTGTATTAAGGAATGGGGAACTTCATGTTGAAGTTGAGTTGGATGTGAAGCATTCATCCGAATTGGAGTAGAGGTTGGTCGAACTTAGTTTAATTTTTCTAGTTGCTCTTTCATTGCTACCGTTTTAGTTTAAAAATTTACCATCAGAGGTTGGATGTTGCAAATGTTTGGGAGGATGTTGATTGCACCATGTAAGTGTTTGCTAGTTGTTGCTCATGGATGCATTTAGACACATTTAGACACACAATAGGCACTAGATCGGCTCAATCACTTTCATATTGCATATGGATGAGTGTGCATATTTAAATTAATGGATGTATATTGAATGTGTTATCATATGGATGTTGCATTTGGATGAATGGTTGTGCACTCATATAAAAATGATATGTATTATTAGGATTCTTTTGCATACATAATGGACGCATGGCACTATCATGTTTTGCATTAAGGAGGTCAACTGAATCAGGAGACCGCCTGATTTTGCATTAGGATAGGGATATGTACACACACTTTGCATATGTTCATGAAAGCATTAGAAATATTTTAAAGACAATGGACACCCGTGATTGATGGATGAGTAGATGGATAATGTATGGTAGGACATGCATTCTTCTTAGCTTGGAGATTTCGGGGACGAAATCCTTTAAGTAGGGGAGAATGTAACACCCGGAAATTTTAAAATATTAAAACTGAAAAATTTAAGAATACTTAATTTTTAGAAGAATAATTAAGTGAAATGGGTTGCGCTATTGCGCTCGTCTCGGAATTCTACTTGAGATAGAGTCCGAGTTTGCGTAAAACGGACATCATATGAAGAAGTTATGAAGCTCGGAAGATTTAAAGTTTAAAGCTGTAAAACAAGTCGACCGCCCATTTTTCACCATTCGACCATTTACAAGTCGACCGCTCATTTATCACCAGTCGACCGTTTTTAAGTAGAAGTGAAAACTGTCGACCGGTTGAAATTGGCCAGTCGACTAGTAAATTCCGGGCAGTTTCCTGATGAAGTGTTTTTCTAATTTGAGTGGTTCGGATGGTTCCTAATCAAATCTAAAGGTCCTAATTCACCTAATACATCTATAAGTAAACACCTAACCCTAATCTCTTCAACCCTAATCCATGGTGCCTCCATGTTGCTGCTCCAACTCAAATTAATTTAGCTTTTCTTCTTCGACACTCAAAGAAGAGATTATTCAAGATCAGAAATGCTACAACAACGACTAATTCTCTTTTCTAAGAATCCTATCGCTGTGAGTTTATGTTACTTTCACATATAATTGAATTAAAAAGTAATTGTGATAGGATTGTATATTGGATCTAATGTGTATGCCTGTACGTAAGATGAATCTTATCAAGTTTATAAATAATTATCCTTCAGATTCATACCCAATTGCTATCATCAGATGCCTGTCTGATCTATCTTATCGTTATTCATTTCACATGCCTATTTATATGTTTATGCCAATTTTGATGTTTTATTCTCTTCCCTTCTTCTTTTCCTTTTTCATTTTGAGATTAGGCTAACTGCGAACCTAAGCATATTACGTTGAGATTTACGTACGAATAACATTGGGATGATTGGGAAAAGTTTAGGAAATATGTAATAAAATGAGATTTGGCATAAATTGTTGGTAACTATGAAATTTATTTGGGCATAATTTGGTACAACTTATATACATGGAATTATAGGCATAACTTGAATTAGCATTATAAGCATAATTGGAAATTATGGGCAATTGGAATACATTAATTAAAGACTTGAAATTGTGCATGAATAAAAAGGAAAAGATAATGAACGCCTAAGACACGAGGTTAGATTGGGTTGCGGTAGAAGTCTGCCCGGAACCGCCCGGCATATCCAGCAACTACAAAATAGCAATCTAATGTGAGAGGTCGAAGGCAGAAATTAGAAGCGAAATAGTGCTAAGACACGAGATTAGATTCAGATTGCGGTAGAAGTCTTCCCAGAACCACCCGGCATGTCCAGCAACCGCAAATGGTAATCTAATGTGGGAGGTCTGGCAAAATTACGGATATAATGAATTAAGGAACACTTAACCAAGATAAGACATGTGGTAAGACATAGGAATAATAAAGGGGTTAAGTGGGCGATAAGGGTAGCATGTGAAACATAATTAAGAGCACTTAACCATAACGAGACATATGGTAAGACATGGGAGTAATAAAAGGGGTTAAGTGGGAAATCCTAGTGGGGACAAAGCCTAGGAGGGGAGCTTGTGTCAAGTGTGGGGACCCTTTTCAACCAGTAACCCATTTTTTAGTATCTATATGAGATCGAACTAGGTCGAGGATGGGACACGCTTACTGGGATTGATTGTAAGAGGTCAAAGGTGTAAAGAGCGATGGCAACACAAATCCAACGGTGTCATATGCGTGCGTGGGTCCGGGCTGGTAGGTAAGACGTTTTTGCATCGTGTAGTTATAAGTCGTGCATTTTAGTAGTATCGGGTTGCCACTTTAGGGAGTGATACACCTTACTGTGGGGCCAGCACGGGTATCTACTAGTTAGGGAGTCGATCGAATGGGGAGGGTAGTGGGTACAACTAGTGGGGGTAGGAGCAAGTGGGCAATTACGAGAGCAGCTAGGAGTACACGAAGCTACCAATATTACGATTAGTAGGGAGGGATCACCTTTTAGTATGAGACTAGTATTGGTGTCGTGCAGGAAATATCTTATGGTGGTTAGAAGCGCAAACGATGTTATACCTTGTTCATCTTGTTTACCTTGTCATACCTGCTTATGTTACAGTCATCTCTTATATCTAGTTTATGTTCTTATCCTGTTATTTACTAATTATATTATTAAAGTCACTGGACTCGCCAGACTTTATGTCTGACCCTTTTTGTTTCGCCTCTTTTCTTTCCTCCCTCCCCCCCAGGTTCTCAGGGTGGGACTAGCGAGGCTTGATTTGGATTTCTCTCTCTCTCTACTGGAAGTGCTGAAAGTAATGCTCAGCTTTGTTTCTCTTTCATATGGCATTTTGGAATGGGATTACTGTTTTGCTTTTATGTACTCTGATAATAATTTTGTTCAAGATGGATATTTTTTACTTGGATTTAGTATGTGGTTTTGATGTTGTAACCAGACATGTTTTGCTTTTCCGCTGCAATGAATAAATTTTGAATTTTTAAGTACCATTTTATATATCTGTATTGTGATGTTCTGTTATATACTCTTATAATGCTCCATGAAAGTTAATGCATTCCCTTAGCGAGTGACATTAACAGAGTGGGATGTTACATGTGGTATCAGAGCTAAAGGTTACCAGAACAGATAAAAGATTTTGAAAACCATTTCCAAAAGCATTTTTAAAAAGAAGTATTTTCAAAAACATGTCTAAAAAAGGTATTTTCAAGAGAAAGGTTTATTATGAAAAATATAATCTCCAATATCCATATATCTTTCTTTTAATTCTTTGTTTTGAATCTCTTCCTTTTTCTTTTTAGCATGTCTGGGGAACTCGATATACCCGAGGGCATACAGATACCAGGCTAGTTCAGAAGGTATCTGGAGGCTAAGGCTAGTGCCACAAGCCCATTAAACGTTCCTCCTCCCCCAGCTGTAGCCGTTGTTCCACCTCTTCCTCCGCGTGTAGATGTTTTTTCTAAGATATATAAGGACTTTCATGCGATGGGTAGAAAAACGTTTCATGGGACTGAGACGTTTGTCGAGGCTAGAAATTGGGTCAAGGAAGTGGAGGACTTGTTTGGTATCTTTGAGATAGATGATGGAATGAAGGTTCCACTAGCTGCTTGGTTAATGAAGGATGAAGCTTCATTTTGGTGGAAGTCATGAATGGAGAACGTGCAGTGGAGACATGGATGGATTTCAGACAGAGGTTCGAGTTGAAATTTCTTTTACAAGCAGAAGAAAGTTTATACATGGAGAGGTTCTTGACTTTGAAACAAGGAAACTTGTCTGTTAAGGAATATGTTAACAAGTTTAATCAGTTGGCAAGATTTGGTTCAGAGTTGGTGAACACGCCACATAAGAAAGCCTTGAGATTTGCTAAGGGCTTGATGAACCGCTTCATGGGTTGGCTATGTCCCACATTCCTATGGGGGCTACTTCGAGAAACTTGTTGATATGGGGTTGATGAATGAAGAAGAGAAAGGTGCTAAAATGGATAGGACATAAGATGAGAAAGTGGATCCAAAAAAGGCAAAATAACAACAAAAGAAAGGCGGTAAGGATAACAAGGGCCAAGAGAAAAGGAAGTGTCACAATTATGGAATACCTGGCCACTTAAAGAAAAACTGTAGAAACAAGAAGAAGCCTGGCTGTTACCATTGCGGTGAGGCAGGACATATGATTAAAGATTGCCCGAGGAGAGAAGGACAAGGGCAAGTGCAGAGGACAGGATCTACTTCTGGATGGCAGGTTGATGCTCTCATGGCACCGGGGCAAGAAGGAGGTAGAAAAATTTCTGTCGAAAGTTTGATTTTCCTTTTTGATTATCCTGTTCGAACTTTGTTTGATTCTCGCGCTTCACATTCGTTTATATCTGCTTCTTTTAGTTGAAACACTACACCTAAATACTAGTTTAGTTATGGATCCCATTGTAGTCTCAAACCCTGTTGGTGGTTTGGCTCATTTATCTATGATATGTCGGGATTTGAGAGTGTCTATCTTGGGCGTTAAGTTTGAATTCAATGCCTACGTTCTTGGTTTCATGGGCTATGGTTTGATTCTAGGGATGGATTTGCTAGCCAGATATGGTGCCATCCTAGACTGTGAAAGGAGGGTAGTTAGATTGTTGACTCGTTGTGGAAGGACCCATGATATTTCTTATGACCCTAGGGGTTCAGTGATGCTTAGCTACCTAGAATCACTTGACGCATCCATCGATGATTTACAATCTGTTCGAGTAGTACGTGAGTATGATGACGTCTTTGATGAGGTTCGGGGTTTACCCCCGAGGCGTGAGATAGACTTCCGTATATACTTAGTAGATAATGCAAAGCCAGTTGCATTGCCAGTGCGCCACATGGCTCCGAGAGAGAGGAAGGAACTCAGTAAACAAGTAGGGGAGCTGCTTGAGAAAGGGTTCATAAGAAGAACTAATTCAGAAGGGGGTGCTCCAGTTGTTTTTGCTACGAAGGCGGACGGTTCACTTAGATTGTGTGTGGATTATAGGGAGCTAAATAAATTCATAAAGAAAAATAGACACCCATTGCAGAGGATGGATGATTTGTTCGATCAGTTGGTTGGTGCTTCCGTTTTCTCGTAGTTGGACTTAGCTACAGGATTTCATCAGTTGAGGGTAGCTGAGGATAGTATAGATAAGACTGCTTTTAGGACTCCCAACAGTTTTTTTGAATGGCTCGTTATGCCTTTTGGTTTGAGAATGCACCCGCATATTTTATAGACTTGATGAGTAGGGTGTCTAGGGAGTTTCTAAACAAGTTCGTGGTAGTCTTTGTGGATGACATCTTGATATTCTCTAGAAGCGAGGAAGAGCATGCCCTACATCTTAGGGAAGTCTTAGAGAGCCTTCGAGCACATCAACTCAAGGCTAAGTTCTCCAAATGCCATTTATGGAGGAAGGAAGTAAGGTTCTTAGGACACGTGGTCTCTAAGGAGGGGGCAGCAGTGGAACCCGCGAAAGTGGTAGCAATCCAAGATTGGAAGATTCCTAGGAATGCAATGGAAGTAAGAAGTTTTCTAGGGTTGGTGGGCTATTATAGGAAGTTCATTAAGGAATTCGCAAAGATATCAGGCCCACTTACATGGTTGACGAGAAAGAATTTGACCTTTTCTTGGGATGTTGACTATGACGATGCTTTTCAACATTTGAAGTAGGCATTGACGACGTCTCCAGATTTAGTTTTGCCGGAGGGGAGTAAACCATTCATAGTGTCTACCGATGCTTGCGGGACAGGGCTTGGCGCAATTTTGATGCAATAGGGAAGGGTGATATGCTAAGGTGGAAGGCAGTTAAAGGTCCATGAGAAGAATTACCCTACCCACGACTTAGAGTTAGCTGCCATTGTTTTTGTGCTTAAGTCTTAGCATCACTATTTGCTTGGAGAGAGGTTTGAGTTGTATACAGACCATAAGTCACTAAGATACTCGTTCTCTCAAAAAGATCTAAACTTAAGGCAACAGAGGCGGATGCAGTTCTTAGCATCCTACGATTTTGAGATTGCATACACCCCTGGCAAGGGTAACGTTGTAGCTGACGCCTTAAGTAGAAAAAGGTTGAATTTGAGTCCTTTGTTTGTCGAGCGGTAGAGTTTATAGTACATATCTACCTTTAAATTTAGACCCTCTATCGATTATGTACCCGGTTTGTTGGCATCATTAGAAGTGCGAACTACGCTTTTGGGACAGATAGGAGCGACATAGGGAGATGACCCACAGCTGATAGAGATAGTACACAAGCTCATAAGAGGGGAGTCTTCGAGCCGTCTTAGTAGGTATACTATAGATGAAAAAGGTCGGTTGCGTAGGGATGGGAGACTTTGCGTATCACGATACGAGAGTTTGAGAAGGATAATCCTTGAAGAAGCACATTGTTCTAAGATGACCATACATCCCGGTGGTGACAAGAAGTATACGGACATGAAGCGAGTTTTCTTTTGGGCCGGAATGGAGAAGGATGTGGCTGAGTTCGTTTCTAGATGCTTAGTATGCCAACAAGTTAGGGCTGAGCAAAAGAAACCTGGTGGTTTTCTTCACCCTTTAGAAGTTCCGTTGTGAAAATTGGAAAGCGTTTCCATGAATTTTGTCGACGGGTTGTCATGGTCAAAGAAGGGTATACGGGGATTTGGTAGTAGTGGATAGACATACTAAGAGTGTCTGTTTCATTCCCGTTAAGAGTAAAAGAACAACGCCATGGTTAGCATTTGTTTTTCTCCGAGAGATAGTTCGTCTACACGGCATACCTTCTAGCATCGTAAGCGATCGAGATCCCATTTTCACTAGTGAGTTTTGGAAGAGATTGCAAGAGGCGGTAGGAACGCCATTGCGTTTGAGCACCGCTTATCACCCTCAGACGGACGGCCAAACAGAAAGAGTGAATAGGATTCTAGAAATCTTTTGAGGTTATGCATCTTGGACTTTGTAGGAATATGGGAGGAACACCTTCCGTTAATAGAGTTCGCCTACAACAACATCTATTAGACTAGTATTGGCATGGCACCTTTTGAAGCTCTACATGTTCGACCTTGCCGATCACCGACTTATTAGTGGGAATCTATGGATAAGATTTTGCTTGGGCCCGAGATGGTTAGGGAAACCTCGGAAAAGATAGAATTGATTCGAAGATGCCTGAAAATGGCACAAGATCGACAAAAGTCATACGCTGATAAGAGATAAACCGATCTTGATTTCGATGTTGGAGACATGGTTTTTATTAAATTATCACCATTGAGGAATATAGTTCGCTTTGGATCTACAGGGAAATTGGCACCAAGGTTCATAGGGCCATTCCCCATTACAAAAAGAATAGGACATATGGCCTACAGAGTAAAGTTGCCTGAGATGCTTAGTAGTGTTCATGACGTATTTCACGTTTCACATTTGAGGAAGTGTTTACATGATACCACGGAAGTACTAGACCCGAGCATGCTTAGAGAAGTGGAAGTAGAGCGAGATGCCACGGTTAGACGAGTTCCTACATGCATCCTTGGATCGGAGGTCAAGAAATTACGCAACCGAGAGGTAAATTTGGTTAAAGTCCAATGAGGAGATGATCAAGGAGACGCGACTTGGGAAACGAAAGACAAGATACGTGCATCGTACCCTTTCCTTTTTGAAGGTATGTTCTTAACTCCTCCTTTTTCTACCACTTTGTTTATACATGTGCTATCGTTTAGTGTATCCTCTCAATTATATCTTCGATCTTTAAGTAGAAAATCCTATGGTTGTAAACCTGTGTTTGAAACAAGTTATGTTTGGTGGATGCAAGTGTATGTAAGTGTTTGCTAGTGGTTGCTCATGGATGCATTTAGACACATTTGACACACAATAGGCACTAGATCGGCTCAATCACTTTCATATTGCATATGGATGAGTGTGCATATTTAAAGCAATGGATGTATATTGAATGTGTTATCATATGGATGTTGCATTTGGATGAATGGTTGTGCACTCATATAAAAATGATATGTATTATTAGGATTCTTTTGCATACATAATGGATGCATGACACTATCATTTTTTGCGTTAAGGAGGTCAACTGAATCAGTAGACCGCCTGATTTTGCATTAGGATAGGGATATATACACACACTTTGCATATGTTCATGAAAGCATTAGAAATCTTTTAAGGACAATGGACACTCGTGATTGATGGATGAGTAGATGGATAATGGATGGTAGGACATACATTCTTCTTACCTTGGAAATTTCGAGGACGAAATCATTTAAGTAGGGGAGAATGTAACACCCCATAATTTTAAAACATTAAAACTGAATAATTTAAGAATACTTAATTTTAAGAAGAAGAATAAAGTGAATCGGGTTGTGCCATTGTGTTCGTCTCAGAATTCTACTTGAGATAGAGTCCGAATTTGTGTAAAACGGACATCGTATGAAGAAGTTATGAAGCTCGGAAGATTTAAAGTTTAAAGCTGTAAAACAAGTCGACCGCCCATTTTTCACTATTCGACCATTTACAAGTCGACCGCTCATTTATCACCAGTCGACCGTTTTTAAGTAGAAGTGAAAACTATCGACCAATAGACTGGTAGATTCCGGGCAGTTTCCTGATGATGTGTTTTTCTAATTTGAGTGGTTCAGATGGTTCCTAATCAAATCTAAAGGTCCTAATTCACCTAATACATCTATAAATAAACACCTAAACCTAACCCTAATCTCTTCAACCCTAATCCATGGTACCTCCATGTTGCTGCTCCAACTCAAATTAATTTAGCTTTTCTTCTTCAACAATCAAAGTAGAGATTATTCAAGATCAGAATTGCTACAACAACGACTAATTATCTTTTTTAAGAATCCTTTCGTTGTGAGTTTACGTTACTTTCACATATAATTGAATTAAAAAGTAATTGTGATAGGATTGTAAATTGGATCTAATGTGTATGCCTGTACGTAAGATGAATCATATCAAGTTCGTAAATCATTATCCTTCAAATTCATACCCAATTGCTATTATCATATGCTTGTCTGATCTATCTTATCGTTATTCATTTCACATGCCTATTTATATGCTTATGCCAATTTTGATGTTTGAATCTCTTCCCTTCTTCTTTTCCTTTTTCTTTTTGAGATTAGGCTAACTGCGAACCTAAGCATATTACGTTGAGATTTACGTACGAATAACATTGGGATGATTGGGAAAAGTTTAGGAAATATTTAATAAAATGAGATTTGGCATAAATTGTCGGTAACCATGAAATTTATTTGGGCATAATTTGGTACAACTTGTATACATGGAATTATAGGCATAACTTGAATTAGCATTATAAGCCTAATTGGAAATTATGGGCAATTGGAATACAATAATTAAAGACTTGAAATTGTGCATGAATAAAAAGGAAAAGATAATGAACGCCTAAGACACGAGGTTAGATTGGGTTGCGATAGAAGTCTGCCCGGAACCGCCCGGCATATCCAGCAACCGCAAAATGGCAATCTAATGTGATAGGTCGAAGGCAGAAATTAGAAGTGAAATAGTGTTAAGACATGAGATTAGATTAAGATTGCGGTAGAATCTTCCCAGAACCACCCGACATGTCCAGCAACTGCAAATGGTAATCTAATGTGGGAGGTCTTGCAAAATTACGGATATAATGAATTAAGGAACAGTTAACCAAGATAAGACATGCGGTAAGACATGGGAATAATAAAGGGGTTAAGTGGGTGATATGGGTAGCATGTGAAACATAATTAAGAGCACTTAACCATAACGAGACATATGGTAAGACATGGGAGTAATAAAAGGAGTTAAGTGGGAAATGCTAGTGGGGACCAAGCCTAGGAGGGGATCTTGTGTCAAGTGTGGGGACCCTTTTCAACTAGTAACCCATTTTTAGTATCTATATGAGCTCGAACTAGGTCGAGGACGGGACATGGTTACTGGGGTTGATTGTAAGAGGTCAAAAGAGTAAAGAGCGAATGGCAACGCAAGTCCAACGGATACATGTGCATACGTGGGTCCGGGCTGGTAGGTAAGACATTTTTGCATTGATTAGTTATAAGCCGTGCATTTTAGTAGTATCGGGTTGCCACTTTAGGGAGTGATACACCTTACTGTGGGGCCAGCACGGGTATCTACGAGTTAGGGAGTCGATCGAATGGTGAGGGTAGTGGGTACAACTAGTAGGGGTAGGAGCAAGTGGTCACCTATGAGAGCAGCTAGGAGCACACGAAGCTACCAATATTACGATTAGTAGGGATGATCACCTTTTAGTATGAGACTAGTATTGGTGTCGTGCAGGAAATGTCTTATGGTGGTTAGAAGCGTAATCGATGTTATACCTTGTTCATCTTGTTTACCTTGTCATACCTGCTTATGTTACAGTCATCTCTTATATCCAGTTTATGTTCTTATCATGTTACTTTACTAATTATATTATTAAAGTCACTGGACTCGCCAGACTTTATGTTTGACACTTTTTGTTTCGCCTCTTTTCTTTCCTCCCCCCAGGTTCTCAGGGTGGGACTAGCGAGGCTTGATTTGGATTTCTCTCTCTCTCTCTCTATTGGAAGTGCTGAAAGTAATGCCCAGCTTTGTTCCTCTTTCATATGGCATTTTGGAATGGGATTATGGTTTTGATTTTATGTACTCTGATAATAATTTTGTTCAAGATGGATATTTGTGTACTTGAATTTAGTATGTGGTTTTGATGTTGTAACCAGACATGTTTTGCTTTTCCGCTGCAATGAATAAATTTTGAATTTTTAAGTACCATTTTATATATCTGTATTGTGATGTTATGTTCTATACTCTTATAATGCTCCATGAAAGTTAATGCATTCCCTTAGCGAGTGACATTAACAGAGTGGGGTGTTACATGTGGTATCAGAGCTAAAGGTTACCAGAACTGATAAAAGATTTTGAAAACCGTTTACAAAAGCATTTTTAAAAAGAAGTATTTTCAAAAACATGTCTTAAAAAAGGTATTTCCAAGAGAAAGGTTTATTATGAAAAACATAATCTCCAATATCCATATATATTTCTTTTAATTCTTTGTTTTGAATCTCTTCCTTTTTCTTTTTAGCATGTCTGGGGAACCCGATATACCCGAGGACGTACAGATACCAGCCTGGTTCAGAAGGTATCTGGAGGCTAGGGCTAGTGCCGCAGGCCCAACAAACGTTCCTCCTCCCCCAGCTGCAGCCGTTGTTCCACCTCTTCCTCTGCGTGTATATGCTTTTTCTAAGATATATAAGGACTTTCATGCGATGGGTAGAAAACCGTTTCATGGGACTGAGACGTTTGTCGAGGCTAGAAATTGGGTCAAGGAAGTGGAGGACTTGTTTGGTATCTTTGATATAGATGATGGAATGAAGGTTCGACTAGCTGCTTGGTTAATGAAGGATGAAGCTTCATTTTGGTGGAAGTCACGAATGGAGAACGTGCAGTGGAGACATGGATGGATTTCAGACAGAGGATCGAGTTGAAATTTCTTTTACAAGCAGAAGAAAGTTTATACATGGAGAGGTTCTTGACTTTGAAACAAGGAAACTTGTCTGTTAAGGAATATGTTAACAAGTTTAATCAGTTGGCAAGATTTGGTTCAGAGTTGGTGAACACGCCACATAAGAAAGCCTTGAGATTTGCTAAGGGATTGACGAACCGCTTCATGGGTTGGCTATGTCCCACATTCCTATGGGGGCTACTTTCGAGAAACTTGTTGATATGGGGTTAATGAATGAAGAAGAGAAAGGTGCTAAAATGGATAGGACACAAGATAAGAAAGTGGATCCAAAGAAGGCAAAATAACAACAAAAGAAAGGCGGTAAGGATAACAAGGGCCAAGAGAAAAGGAAGTGTCACAATTATGGAATACCTGGCCAATTAAAGAATAACTGTAGAAACAAGAAGAAGCCTGGCTGTTACCATTGCGGTGAGGTAGGACATATGATTAAAGATTGCCCGAGGAGACAAGGACAAGGGCAAGTGCAGAGGACATGATCTACTTCTGGATGGCAGGTTGATGCTCTCATGGCACCGGGGCAAGAAGGAGGTAGAAAAATTTCTGTCGAAAGTTTGATTTTCCTTTTTGATTATCCTGTTCGAAATTTGTTTGATTCTGACGCTTCACATTCGTTTATATCTGCTTCTTTTAGTTGAAACACTACACCTAAATACTAGTTTAGTTATGGATCCCATTGTAGTCTCAAAACTTGTTGGTGGTTCGGCTCATTTATCTATGATATGTCGGGATTTGAGAGTGTCTATCTTGGGTGTTAAGTTTGAATTCAAAGCCTACGTTCTTGGTTTCATGGGATATGGTTTGATTCTAGGGATGGATTTGCTAGCCAGATATGGTGCCATCCTAGACTGTGAAAGGAGGGTAGTTAGATTGCTGACTCGTTGTGGAAGGACCCTTGATATTTCTTGTGACCCTAGGGGTTCAGTGATGCTAAGCTACCTAGAATCACTTGACGCATCCATCGATGATTTACAATCTGTTCGAGTAGTCCGTGAGTATGATGACGTCTTTGATGAGGTTCGGGGTTTACCCCCGAGGCGTGAGATAGACTTCCGTATATACTTAGTAGATAATGCAAAGTCAGTTGCATTGCCAGTGCGCCACATGGCTCCGAGAGGGAGGAAGGAACTCAGTAAACAAGTAGGGGAGCTACTTGAGAAAGGGTTCATAAGAAGAACTAATTCGGAAGGGGGTGCTCCAGTTGTTTTTGCTACGAAGGCGGACGGTTCACTTAGATTGTGCGTGGACTATAGGGAGCTAAATAAACTCATAAAGAAAAATAGACACCCATTGCAGAGGATGGTTGATTTGTTCGATCAGTTGGTTGGTGCTTCCGTTTTCTCGCAGTTGGACTTAGCTACAGGATTTCATCAGTTGAGGGTAGCTGAGGATAGTATAGATAAGACTGCTTTTAGAACTCCCAACAGTTTCTTTGAATGGCTCGTCATGCCTTTTGGTTTGAGAATGCACCCGCATATTTTATAGACTTGATGAGTAGGGTGTCTAGGGAGTTTCTAAACAAGTTCGTGGTAGTCTTTGTGGATGACATCTTGATATTCTCTAGAAGCGAGGAAGAGCATGCCCTACATCTTAGGGAAGTCTTAGAGACCCTTCGAGCACATCAACTCAAGGCTAAGTTCTCCAAATGCCATTTTTGGAGGAAGGAAGTAAGATTCTTAGGGCACGTGGCCTCTAAGGAGGGGATAGCAGTGGATCCCGCGAAGGTGGTAGCAATCCAAGATTGGAAGATTCCTAGGAATGCAATGGAAGTAAGAAGATTTCTAGGTTTGGCGGGCTATTATAGGAAGTTTATTAAGGAATTCACAAAGATATCAGGCCCACTTACACGGTTGACGAGAAAGAATTTGACCTTTTCTTGGGATGTTGACTGTGGCGATGCTTTTTAACATTTGAAGAGGGCATTGATGATGTCTCCAGTTTTAGTTTTGCTGGAGGGGAGTAAACCGTTCATAGTGTCTACCGATGCTTGCGGGATAAGGCTTGGCGCAGTTTTGATGCAAGAGGGAAGGGTGATATGCTAAGGTGGAAGGCAGTTAAAGGTCCATGAGAAGAATTACCCTACCCACGACTTAGAGTTAGCTGCCATTGTTTTTGTGCTTAAGTCTTGGCATCACTATTTTCTTCGGGAAAGGTTTGAGTTGTATGCAGATCATAAGTCACTAAGATACTTGTTCTCTCAAAAAGATCTAAACTTAAGGCAACAGAGGTGGATGGAGTTCTTAGCATCTTACGATTTTGAGATTGCATACACCCCTGGCAAGGGTAACGTTGTAGATGACGCCTTAAGTAGAAAAAGGTTGAATTTGAGTCCTTTGTTTGTCGAGCGGCAGAGTTTAGAGTACATATCTACCTTTGACTTTAGGCCCTCTATCGATTATGTACCCGGTTTGCTGGCATCGTTAGAGGTGCGACCTACACTTTTGGGATAGATAGGAGCGGCACAGGGAGATGACCCACAAATGATAGAGATAGTAGTCAAGCTCATAAGAGGGGAGTCTTCGAGCCGTCTTAGTAGGTATACTATAGATGAAAAAGGTCGGTTGCATAGGGATGGGAGACTTTGCGTATCACGAGATGAGAGTTTGAGAAGGACAATCCATGAAGAAGCACATTGTTCTAAGATGACCATACATCCCGGTGGTGAGAAGATGTATACGGACATGAAGCGAGTTTTCTTTTAGGCCGGAATGAAGAAGGATGTGGCTGAGTTCGTTTCTAGATGCTTAGTATGCCAACAAGTCAGGGCTGAGCAAAAGAACCCTGGTGGTTTTCTTCACCCTTTAGAAGTTCCGCTGTGGAAATTGGAAAGTGTTTCCATGAATTTCGTCGATGGGTTGTCAAGGTCAAAGAAGGGTATACTGGGATTTGGGTAGTAGTGGATAGACGTACTAAGAGTGCCCGTTTCATTCCCGTTAAGAGTAAAAGAACAACACCATGGTTAGCATTTGTTTTTATCCGAGAGATAGTTCATCTACGCGGCATACCTTCTAGCATCGTAAGCGATCGAGATCCCATTTTCACTAGTGAGTTTTGGAAGAGATTGCAAGAGGCGGTAGGAACGCAGTTGCATTTGAGCACCGCTTATCACCCTCAGACGGACGACCAAACAGAAAGAGTGAATAGGATTCTAGAAATCTTTTGAGGTTATGCATCTTGGACTTTGTAGGAACATGGGAGGAACACCTTCCATTAGTAGAGTTCTCCTACAACAACAGCTATTATACTAGTATTGGCATGGCACCTTTTGAAGCTCTACATGTTCGACCTTGCCGATCACCGATTTACTAGTGGGAATCTATGGATAAGATTTTGCTTGGGCCCGAGATGGTTAGGGAAACCTCGGAAAAGATAGAATTGATTCGAAGACGCACGAAAACGGCACAAGATCGACAAAAGTCATACGCTGATAAGAGATAAACCGATCTTGAGTTCGATGTTGGAGACATGGTTTTTATTAAATTATCACCATTGAGGAATGTAGTTCGCTTTGAATCTGTAGGGAAATTGGCACCAAGGTTCATAGGGTCATTCCCCATTACAAAAAGAATAGGACATATGGCCTACAGAATAAAGTTTCCTGAGAAGCTTAGTATTGTTCATGACGTATTTCACGTGTCGCATTTGAGGAAGTGTTAACATGATACCGAAGAAGTAGTAGAGTCGAGCATGCTTAGAGAAGTGGAAGTAGAGCGAGATGCCATGGTTAGACGAGTTCCTACATGCATCCTTGGATCGGAGGTCAAGAAATTACGCAACCAAGAGGTAAATTTGGTTCAAGTCCAATGAGGAGATGATTAAGGAGACGCGACTTGGGAAACAGAAGAAAAGATACGTGCATCGTACCCTTTCCTTTTTGAAGATATGTTCTTAACTTCTCCTTTTTCTACCACTTTTTTTATACTTGTGCTATCGTTTAGTGTATCCTCTCGATTATATCTTCGATCTTTAGGTAGAAAATCCTATGGTTGTAAACCTATGTTTGAAATAAGCTATGTTTGGTGGATGCAAGTGGATGTAAGTGTTTGCTAGTGGTTGCTCATGGATGCATTTAGACACATTTAGACACACAATAGGCACTAGATCGGCTCAATCACTTTCATATTGCATATGGATGAGTGTGCATATTTAAATTAATAGATGTATATTGAATGTGTTATCATATGGATGTTGCATTTGGATGAATGGTTGTGCACTCATATAAAAATGATATGTATTATTAGGATTCTTTTGCATACATAATGGACGCATGGCACTATCATGTTTTGCATTAAGGAGGTCAACTGAATCAGTAGACCGCCTAATTTTGCATTAGGATAGGGATATATACACACACTTTGCATATGTTCATGAAAGCATTAGATATATTTTAAAGACAATGGACACCCTTGATTGATGGATGAGTAGATTGATGATGTATGGTAGGACATACATTCTTCTTAGCTTGGAGATTTCGGGGACGAAATCCTTTAAGTAGGGGAGAATGTAACACCCGGAAATTTTAAAATATTAAAACTGAAAAATTTAAGAATTCTTAATTTTTACAAGAAGAATTAAGTGAAACGGGTTGCGCTATTGCGTTCGTCTCGGAATTCTGCTTGAGATAGAGTCTGAGTTTGCGTAAAACGGACATCGTATGATGAAGTTATGAAGCTCGGAAGATTTAAAGTTTAAAGCTGTAAAACAAGTCGACCGCCCATTTTTCACCATTCGACCGTTTACAAGTCGACCGCTCATTTATCACCAGTCGACCGTTTTTAAGTAGAAGTGAAAACTGTCGACCGGTTGAAATTGGCCAGTCGACTGGTAGATTCCGAGCAGTTTCCTGATGACGTGTTTTTCTAATTTGAGTGGTTCGGATGGTTCCTAATCAAATCTAAAGGTCCTAATTCACCTAATACATCTATAAATAAATACCTAAACCTAACCCTAATCTCTTCAATCCTAATCCATGGTGCCTCCATGTTGCTGCTCCAACTCAAATTAGTTTAGCTTTTCTTCTTCAACAATCAAAGTAGAGATTATTCAAGATTAGAATTGCTACAACAACGACTAATTCTCTTTTCTAAGAATCCTATCGCTGTGAGTTTATGTTACTTTCACATATAATTAAATTAAAAAGTAATTGTGATAGGATTGTAAATTGGATCAAATGTGTATGCCTGTACGTAAGATGAATCTTATCAAGTTTGTAAGTCATTATCCTTCAGATTCATACCCAATTGCTGTTATCATATGCCCGTCTGATCTATCTTATCGTTATTCATTTCACATGCCTATTTATATGCTTATGCCAATTTTGATGTTTGATTCTCTTCCCTTCTTCTTTTCCTTTTTCTTTTTGAGATTAGGCTAAATGCGAACCTAAGCATATTACGTTGAGATTTACGTACGAATAACATTGGGATGATTGGGAAAAGTTTAGGAAATATGTAATAAAATGAGATTTGGCATAAATTGTTGGTAACTCTGAAATTGACTTGGGCATAATTTGGTACAACTTGTATACATGGAATTATAGGCATAACTTGAATTAGCATTATAAGCATAATTGGAAATTATGGGCAATTGGAATACATTAATTAAAGACTTGAAATTGTGCATGAATAAAAAGGAAAAGATAATGAACGCCTAAGACACGAGGTTAGATTGGGTTGCGGTAGAAGTCTGCCCAGAACCGCCAGGCATATTCAGCAACCGCAAAATGGCAATCTAATGTGAGAGGGCGAAGGCAGAAATTAGAAGAGAAATAGTGCTAAGACACGAGAGATTCAGATTGCGGTAGAAGTCTTCCTAGAACCACCCGACATGTCCAGCAACTGCAAATGGTAATCTAATGTGGGAGGTCTTGCAAAATTACGGATATAATGAATTAAGGAACACTTAACCAAGATAAGACATATGGTAAGATATGGGAATAATAAAGGGACTAAGTGGGTGATATGGGTAGCATGTGAAACATAATTAAGAGCACTTAACCATAACGAGACATATGGTAAGACATGGGAGTAATAAAAGGGGTTAAGTGGGAAATCCTACTGTGGACCATGCCTAGGAGGGGAGCTTGTGTCAAGTGTGGGGACCCTATTCAACCAGTGACCCAATTTTAGTATCTATATGAGCTCGAACTAGGTCGAGGACGGGACATGCTTACTGGGGTTGATTGTAAGAGGTTAAAAGAGTAAAGAGCGAATGGAAACGCAAGTCCAACGGATTCATGTGCGTGCGTGGGTCCGTGTTGGTATGTAAGACGTTTTTGCATCGTGTAGGTATAAGCCGTGCATTTTAGTAGTATCGGGTTGCCACTTTAGGGAGTGATACACCTTATTGTGGGGCCAGCATGGGTATTTACGAGTTAGGGAGTCGATCAAATGGGGAGGGTAGTGGATACAACTAGTGGGGGTAGGAGCAAATGGACACCTACGAGAGCAGCTAGGAGTACATGAAGCTACCATTATTATGATTAGTAGGGAGGGATCACCTTTTAGTATGAGACTAGTATTGGTGCGGTGCACGATATATCTTATAATGGTTAGAAGCGCAATTGATGTTATACCTTGTTCATCTTGTTTACCTTGTCATACCTTCTTATGTTACAGTCATCTCTTATATCCAGTTTATGTTCTTATCCTGTTACTTTACTAATTATATTGTTAAAGTCACTGGACTCACCAAACTTTATGTCTGACACTTTTTATTTCGCCTCTTTTCTTTCCTTCCCCCTTCCCCCAGGTTCTCAGGGTGGGACTAGCGAGGCTTGATTTGGATTTCTCTCTCTACTGGAAGTGCTTGGAAGTGCTGAAAGTAATGCTCAGCTTTGTTTCTCTTTCATATGGCATTTTTGAATGGGATTATGGTTTTGCTTTTATGTACTCTGATAATAATTTTGTTCAAGATGGATATTTGTGTACTTGGCTTTAGTATGTGGTTTTGATGTTGTAACCAGACAGGTTTTGCTTTTTCGCTGCAGTGAATAAATTTTGAATTTTTAAGTACCATTTTATATATTTTTCTTGTGATGTTCTGTTCTATAATCTTATATCGCTCCGTGAAAGTTAATGCATTCCCCTAGTGAGTGACATTAATGGACGTGGGGTGTTACATCCTTGGCATGGGAGAAGGTTCTATCTTTCTTCTTCTTAACCCTTGAGTCCAAGTATCAAACAATCTGCTTCCTTGCAAGCTAGAAGTCGAAGTAGTAGCGTGTCCATTGTTCAGGGTTTTCCAATCGGGAAGTCGGTTGGGACTAGCGAATGGACATTCACTCTTTATCTGCTTTGAGGTTCTCGAGCGGCCTGTCAGGACCAAAGCATAAGTTGGACACAGACAAATAAGTTATGTCATTTGTAAATACTTTCAATAGTTATGCCCCCAGTCCTGGGGTAACGACTAAAGATAGGTAGTCGTATCACATCCTTTTCAAATTTGGGCATGGATGCATGGAAAAGACATTGCTTTCAAAGATTTAATGATCGAGTTATAAGTGCTCGAGTTATTGAATTTTCCATTCAATGAACTTGTAAGGTGGTACTTGTCATTGCACTTGAGACATTACTCCCAAGGCCTCCTTTTGGTCATTGCCTCAGGTCATGCGATATGTTGTTGAACCATCTACTCTCAAGAAGTTTAGCATTAGGTATCAGCACCAGCCTTCTGGACGGGGTTCTTTGCTTGTTTTCCACTGGCCCTTTGTTGTTGTAGCGAGTGCGACCCTCGCACCTTTTGATCAGTTCCTTTGCATGCACCTGCATTTTTTGTAAATAAAGTAGTTTTCCAGTCTAAGTAATTAACAATAAATCACATCACATATCAGACAAAAGTTTCAATCCAGTTTCCCTGTAATAATCTATGTAATATAATACCATTACTAAACTAAGTAATATACAACAGAGGTGTGATGTGTATGTGTACGACACCAATCTGTCTTGAATAAAGTGTTTGATGATGGCATGGTTCGGGATTGATTAGGATCGACATTCCGTTGCCCCCAATCCTTCTGTAGGGGTGTTGTCACAACATTCACTCTTGTCCCTAATACTTCAGTAGAGTAGGAACCCGTTGTCTTTGGTACTTAATCTTAGTACCTTTATATTCTCCTGACGTATGCCCAGTTTAGAGTGTCAAGGCGGTCTTCAATCATGGTGCACCATCACGCCCTAAGTACGTCATCTTCACGTCCTTTATACTCTCTCTCGAATCATGAGAGTTGGACTAATGGACGTCATCTTCCCGTCCTTTATACTCTCTCTCGAATCATGAGAATTAGAGTTGTGTACGTCGTCTTCCCGTCCTTTATACTCTCTCTCGAATCATGAGAGTTAGAATTGTGGATGTCGTCTTCTTGTCCTTTATACTCTCTCTCGAATCATGAGAGTTAGAGTCACGGATCAAGTCGTCTTTAATCTTGGCGCGCCCATCACACTCATCATAAGCTTATACTCCTGTTCAAGCTTTGAGGATTAGAGTTAGTCGGATACCTGCATCATTCATATCGCATGAGTTAATCATGTCAATAGCTCAGGAAGCATGTAAAAGTAAATTGCATGATTGAAAAGTAAGAATAACAAGGGGCAGTGCTGCCTCCATTATTTGGATTCATGTAATCTGGTGGCGTCCAGCATAGGATCGAGCCATGTAGATGGTCAAACTATGTCCATCTGGAATTGGTTTCCATATTTGAAATGCAAAAGTCATTGCACAATCATTTTAAGGTCTACCACGTGTGAGCCAAAGAGTGGATTGTCATCTCGGATCCACCTTGAGCTATACACCTTCTCTTGGGAGGAGGACGTGGCTTTATAAATGAGGAGTTCAGTCAGGCTTGTTACGTTATTGCTCCATAACTCTATATGCTTGGATGCTAGGTATCAAATCCTTGGTCCCTGCACCATCCACATATAAATTCATTTGAGTTAATTACATCAATAACTTATAAAGCATGCAAATATAAGAGTCATGGTTAAAGAATAATCTTGTTAAAGGAATGACTATCATTCTATGCGAAAATGGCATTGCATGCTCTTTGTAGATCCATTTTTGCCTCGCCCTATCTCTACCAGGGGATGGCTGCCAAAATCTTTATCTGATGATGAACATATTTTCAAACCATCGTGGGATGGCGGTCCCAAGAATGAACAGACCCTGATCGGGGTCTTGGAGCGACAAAGGCAGTTAGGTAGATACTGTAAGCGACCGACGAGGTCGTATCTCCTTTGAATTGCATTCTTGTTCTCATTCCGAGGAAAACGATTGAGTGTCAGGGAGTCATGTCTGTACCGCTAATTATAGCACATCATCACATTAGTGTTAGAATGGTAATTGGCAGGAAAACAATGGATCCATGTTTATAGAGGCTTTTGCGCTTTCCATGCTAGGAAATATGATATGGATGCTAGAGAGATAGTCATACTTCATCGATCCGCAGATATGCCTTTGATCTCACGTCGGGAATAAGAGCTGATGCACATACAATCAATCAGCATCCAGGCTTAAGTGTTCTAAACCTTTAACTCACTAATCTTCGGGCAAGACTAATGCAGTCGATCATGCGAGCTTATGATGTGTTAGCTTTGAATCAAATGATGTAATCATGAGAAATCCATGCTCGAATCTTCCAGTTAGCCCCAGCATATGAGACATGAGTTACTTGAAAGATAATCAATGAAAGGAGTGGAACTGTGAATCTTCATTTTCTAACCTCAAAACGTTGTTTGTTGAATAAATCAAGGTGGTGAATCAGTAATGAGACTCGTTGATGTCTATATTAGGACAACCTTCCAAGAAAAACAAGCAATGTGTCCTTGCATTCCACATCTTAAGGCATAGAGAACCATGGCACACCTTTCACTTCTCTTTGCCGGAAGGATTCCGTGTTGTAGTAAGTTTTTTATAGGGGTTGTTCATGACTCTCTTCGGGGTTCAGTCTCCAATATTGGATCAACTTCTATCCGGTCAATGCTCGGAGTTTCTGGTGTCTCGATTGGGACATTTCACATTAACCTCCTTAATAAGTACAAGTTTCGATATCCAATCGGGATATGTAGCATCTTTGATGAATCCATTATATTTCAGCTTCTCTACTTCTTCTTTCAAGACAGTCGGCATACGCCACTTTCTCTTAGCATGGGGATACTTCGAGTTTATGTTCAGTGCATTACTCATAATCGATGGCGAGATACTATGCATGTCAGCACGGGTCCATGAAAATGCATCCAGATTGGATCGTAGAAAATCTGTTAGCTTCCTCGTCTGGAGGTGGTCCAAATGAGATCTGATTTTAAAGACCTTTGCCAGTTCATCATTATCAATCGGAATATCTGCAGTTGCTTCATTAGATGTCACCCTTCTACATCCCAAATCTCCATCCTCTCTAGGGTCCGTGTCACACCCCGAATTTTCTTAGAATATTAAAATTAACAAATTCAAGAACACTTAATTTTTAGAAGAAGAATTAAGTGAAATGGGTTGCGCTATTACGTTCGTCTCAAAATTTTGGTCAAGATAGACATTTGGTTCGCATAAAACGGATACTTATGAAGAAGTTATTAAGCCTTGAAGTTTGTATGCATATGAGAAATATATATATATATATATATATATATATATATATATATATATATTAAATAAATAAATATGCAAAAAAGTTCAAAACAGCGAATCGGGAGGGGGAATAACCGAACCGGCCCATTTTTGAGGTCGACACTAGCCCTGCTCGACTAGGGGTTGATTCAGGGTGTTTGGCTGTTAACCCATGGGCCAATTCGCTATAAGGCAGATGTGGCATCTGATTGGTTCTGATGGACTCCTTGCTGAGTCATTAGGGCTGTTGTGGCTATTCTACCTTGTCTGAATGGCTTTGATTTGCTCTAGGCCAATCTGACGGTTCCTATTAAATCAAACTTCTATATAAGCAACCTAATACCTCAACCCTAAATCATATTAAAAATCTAACCAAGAGCCGTCATGCTGTCGTTGGACAACCTCGAGTAGCCGTCATTCTACTTGAAGCAAAATAAAAGAGACAAACCAAATCAAATCAAATTAAACTAAAACAACGATTGTCTACATCAGAGGCGAGCATTTCAGAATACAGATTCCAGAAATCAAGATTGTCTTTTGTAAGTGTAGTTATCTTTTAGATGTAAATAAATTTAAGACGTGATTGGATATAAAGTGAAAAATAGAATTATACCATATTGTATAGTATTGACGATGCTAATTCATGTTTGTTTCTTATGATGATTTTATCATGAATTGTCTTGGAATGTTTGTGGCTTATTGGACTTGGTGTTGGATCTATTAAAGATTGAGAATGAAACTATCAATATCATATGCAAGTTATATGTTTAATGTTAAGATCTACATGTATATGTTTATATGATTAATGCAAGTTGTATGTATTATGTTAGATCCAAGTCAAGATATACATATATACATTCATATGCTTTATGTTAGATCCATATGCCTATATAATGTTCATATGTTCATATGCAAGTTACAAGTTTTATGTTGGATCCATGCCAAGATCTATCGAGGTTCATATGATTAATGCAAGTTATATGTTTTATGATAGATCCAAGTCACGATCTAATTATACATATGTTCATATGCAAGTTACATTTTAGATCCAAAACTAGATCTATATTTATATGCATGTTTGTAAAGTGGACTTATGCAAGTTCACCTTGTTAGATCTAGTTCACTTCTATATGTTAATGTTAAAATTATACATGCCTTGGGATTGGACATGTCATGATTATGTCATATGCTAGTTTATAATTGAGGTTATGTTCACACATGCCTAGATCTACGTATTAACATGTTTTAGGCTTATCATTATCTAAGTCTAAATTATATGCAAGTTCATGTGACATGTTAAATTATATGAATAAAGTTTTATGCAAAATTTACATGTTTGGTTGAATCTATATTATGCATGTTCCCTTCTTTACCTCTTGTTTATAAATTGGGCTAATATGCAGGCCCAATGAATTTATGTGATTAATACGAACGAACAAACGGGGGTAACATTGGGATAGTTATTAAATCAAAACATGTTAATAATGTAGGTGGGCCCAAAACCATGTAAATGATTAAGGCCATGAATGGTATAATTTATACCATTAGTCTTGAACATAATTAAAATATGTGACGTGAAACACTTGTAGAGAATTCACATATATAAAAAGTAAAAGATGAATATGCCTAACCCGAGGTTAGACTGAGTTGTGGTGTAAACATGCCCGGAACCGACCGGCACATCCAGTAAACACAACAATACCTGTCTAATGTGAGAGGTTAGTGCATCAAGCCCAGAAAGAACCGAGGTTAGACTGAGTTGTGGTGTAAAACTGCCCGGAACCGGCCGGCACATCCAGTAACCACAACAATACCTGTCTAATGTGAGTGTATGGTGCATTAATTAATTAATTAATTAATTAATTAATTAATTAAAGCTCATGAACAATCAAGCTAGAAATGGTGAGGTTAAGTAATTAAGGTAACACTTAACCAACTTAATAAGTTAACGAGACAAGATTGGTGGGGTTAAGTAATTGAGGAAACACTTAACCAACTTAACATGTTAACTAGACAAGATTGATAGGGGTTAAGTCAAACCAAGGACGCTTAACCAATTTAGCATGTTGACTAGAAAAACCCTAGTAACGGAGACCCGTTTAACAGTAGCCCACATGGATGTATCAAGGTACCCTGAACTAGGCAGGGTAGGGCACGATTATTAGGCTGAATATAAGCAGTCAAAAGTGCGGCGGTTAGGTGCATCGGTGTAGGTTCCGACGGAGTATGGGCGTGCACGGGCTCCGGAGTGGAAAAATTAGGCACTTGGCACAAGGCGTACACTTGTGCATCTTTGAGCCGTGTCAGGGTTGCCATTATAGGACTTGATACACCCTATACTGGAACCAGCACAAGTACTTAAAAATCACGTGGAGTCGCATGACACTGGGAATACATGAATGTGAGTAGGAGTCGATCAATACATGAATGGGATCACTTTATCATGAACATACATTGCTAGTTAAACAGCTCTTAGTGGGTGCATAGAAGTAAAAGTAGGTGCGATAGCCAAATCTAGTTAAATCTTACTTTACCTCGTTTTAGGACTACTCTATCCTTGTGGTATCATTCTAAGTTCAGTTTATTCATGTCATAGTCTTTTACTTGTTTACATGCTATTAAATAACTGGGCTTACCAGACTTATGTGTGACCCATTTTCCTTCCGCTTCTTTTCTTCCGTTCCCCCCCTCCAGGTCCACATGGAGGAAACACTTCTTCTTAGTCCAAGTTAGCGAAAGCTTGGAGACCGTAGATGTAAGGCTTGGACTTTCCTTTTTGAGCTATGGCTATGGTCAAGCACTTATTAGGGATTTATGTCATTTTATTTTCAGTATTGCTTCTTTATGTTTTCAAGACAGATGAAAAGTTGTAATAATTTGGAAGGTTGAAACAGTTGTTGAATTGTTGTGTTGAACAAGTATTTATGAAATAATATTGATCTTTTTCCGCTGCATAAATTTTCTGTCTTGTGATTTATTAGTATCTTGTACCTTAAAACGCTCCACCAAAGTTAAGGCATTCCTTTTGAGAGTGACCTTAACGGAGCTGGGGAATTACACTTGGTATCAGAGCTAAAGGTTACCAGATCGGATAAAATTTTTGAAACTATTTTTCAAAAAGAAGTCATAAAGAAGCATTTTCAAGAAAAAGTGTTAATTTGAAAAGGCATAATCCCCAAAGCCATATGCACTATCTATCTATCCTTCGTTTTGAATCTTTCCTTTTTGTTTCAGCATGTCTGGGGATCTTAACCTTCCAGAGGGTGTACTGATACCTGGCTGGTTCAGGAGATACCTGGAAGCTAGGGCCAATGGCGCGGCCCAGCAGACATTCCTCATCCCCTAGCTGTTGCTCCTCCTCCTCCGAGAGGAAATGCTTTCTCAAAGATCTGTAGAGATTTTAGATCCATGGGTGGAAAAGACTTTAAGGGGAGCGAATCATTCATGGAAGCTAGAAACTAGCTCAAGGATACTGAGGACTTATTCGTTATCTTTGAAGTAGATGAGAGGTAGAAACTATAGTTGGTGGGGTGGTTGCTCAAAGACGAGGCCTCCTTCTGGTGGGAAGTCACTAATGCTGAAAGACCGATAGAGACTTGGGAGGACTTCAGGGCGAGATTTGAAACGAAGTTTCTCTCACAAGCTGAGCAGAGTCTGCAAATGGAGAAGTTCTTATCACTTAAACAGGGCAGCTTTTCGGTCAAAGAATACGTCAATTAATTCAACCAGCTTGCTCGATTCGGACTAGAGTTTGTAAACACTCCACACAAGAAGGCTCTCTGCTTTGCCAAAGGACTGAATGAGCCACTGCAAGGTTTGGCAATATCCCATATACCTATAGGAGCGACTTACGAGAGACTGGTGGACATGGCTCTGTTGCAAGAGGAGAACAAAGATGGCAAGAAGGAGGTGAAGAAGGAAGAGCCTCAAAACAAGAAAGGAGATGGATCTCAAAACAAGAAGACGGACCCCAAGAAAGGCGGGAAGGATAATAAATCCCGTAAGAAGATGAAGTGCAATTTCTGTGGGATACATGGACACTTGGCTAGGGACTGTAGAAAGAAAAGGAGGAAATTGGGTGCTTGTTTCTAGTGCGTGGATACTAGACACTTGTCTAAGGACTGCCCAAAAAGGCAAGGGCAGGGACAGAGGACTAGATCATCTTCTGGAGGGCAGGTTCATGGTCTCGTTGCACCTCTGCAGGAACGAGGTAGACATATTTCTGTTGAGAGTTTAGTTTATCTGTTTGATAATCCTGTTCGTACTCTCTTTGATTCTGGCGCATCGCACTCTTTTATATCTACTGCTTTAGTTGAATCTCTGCACCTAGAAATCCATATAGTAGAGGATCCCTTGGTTGTTTCAAATCCAATTGGGGGCTCAGTTTATTTTTCAATGATTTGTTTGGATTTGGAAATCTCTATTTTAAGCATTGGGTTTAAATGTAATGCTTATGCTTTGGGCTTCATGGGCTATGGTCTAATTCTAGGCATGGACTGGCTATCCAGTAATGGTGTCGTCCTCGATTGTGAAAAGAGAGTGGTTAGACTCATGACTCGCCTCGGTAACACTCTCGAAATCTCTTGTAATCCCATGAATTCTGTTATGCTAAGTTATCTTGAATCTCTTGATGCGTCTGTTGAGAATTTGCAGTCTGTTAGAGTGGTCCGTGAATACTCGGATGTGTTTGAAGAGGTAAAGGGCTTACCTCCGAAGCGAGAGATAGAATTCCGCATATACCTCGTTGACAATGCAAAACCCGTTGCTTTACCCGTTAGACACATGGCTCCAAGGGAGAGAAAAGAACTGAGTAAGCAAGTTAAAGAGCTGCTTGAAAAGGGGTTCATAAGATGGAGTATTTCTGAATGGGATGCTCCAGTAGTGTTCGCGACCAAAGCCGATGGTTCACTCCGCCTATGCGTGGATTATAGGGAGCTGAACAAGCTGACCAAGAAGACTAGGCACCCACTCCCAAGAATTGACGATCTGTTTGATCAGCTCGTAGGTGCATCTGTTTTCTCCCAACTAGATCTGGCTACCGGGTTTCATCAGCTAAGAGTGGCTGAGGATAACGAATTAAACCATAGTTAATTTTAATATGAGAATCAAGGGAAACGGGTTATGCCATTGTGTTCGTCTCGGAATTCTGGTTGAGATAGAGTCCGAGTTTGCGTAAATTGGACTCCGTATGAAGAAGTTATGGCTGTCGAAATTTTCTAGAAATTCAAATAAAATTAAAACAGCTCGAAATCAGATTCAAAATTCAAAACAGAAGTTAGAAGCGGGCTGGGTGGGAAAATTCCACCTAGGACCCAGGTCGACTAGGGGGTCGACCCTAGTGTCGACCTCCCACCTACAGGTCAACCTGGGGGTCGACCTAGGGGTCGACCTGCCCCCCTCCCCCCCTTAACACCCCACATCCGTTAAGGTCACTCACAAAGGGAATTCCTTAACTTCAATGGAGCATTATGGGTACTGGGACAGAAATATTACAAGACAAACATATATAAAACAGCGGAAGTAAAGTAGAAGTACTTCAAATCATTTATTAAATATAATTGTTTACAATAAAAGCCCATCAACTTCCAATACCCAATTACATAGCTAAAATATCTATCTTGCTCAAAAACAGAGAAGCATAAAAATAAATTGTGATATTCCCCAATAAAGCAAAGCAAGCCATAGCCAAGAGAAATCCAAGCCGTACATGAAAGATCCTTGGAGCTTGGTAAGATCCAAACTAAGCTGTATTCCCACCCTGCGAACCTGGGGGGGGGGACGAAAGAAAAAGAGGCGAAACAAAACGGGTCAGTCATAAAGACTGAGTATGTCCTAGTGACTTTCAGCATAAAAACAGGTAAAGATAACATGGCATGAATAAACTGAAAATAAACATAAGCATGATGACAAGATAAGCTACAGGCACGATGAATCAAGTATAACATCCCATAATTCCTATCAAGAGTAGCATCACAAGGTTCCTACCAATTATCACATCGCAAGGTTTCTATCAAGTATAACATCGCAAGATTTCTAAGCTTCATCATAAAAATATTTCAGTGATATCTATTTGCTCTGCACCACCTGACTAGTGCCCCAATTAGTGATCTATATAAAATGATCATATGATAACGTGATCCCAATCCCCGAAATTGTGGTTGCTTTCAGGTGTACATTTATTATTTATCACCTAGATCTAGTCTAGGGTTTTCTATTGGGCGCTTCTTAGATTCAACCAGGGTTTACGTGACCTAGGTCCAACTAGGGTTTATGCTACCTATTGAACGCTTCTCGGATTTAGGGTTTATGTGACCTAGGTCCAAAGAGGGATTATGCTACCTGCGTGTGTCATACGGCCCCCAATGATTGTAGATACCTATATGCTGGTCCCACCATGGGGTGTATCAAGTCCCATGTTGGTGGCCCGACACAATTCTAGAATGCGTAGTGTATACTACTGGTGCCCAGTGCCTGCTTTTTCTGCTCCAAAGTGCGTACACGCCCGCACTCCATTAGAACCTACATTGTTGCACCACTCGCCATCGCTTTGACCGCTTACAATCAGCCCAGTAATCGTGCCCCACCCTGCCTAGTTTCAGGGTACCATGATACACCTATGTGGGTTACTGCTGAAATGGGTCCCCGTTACTAGGGTTTCCTACTAGTTAAGTTTGTGGGCCTATATATACAGATATTACCCACCTACCCGTGATGTACTTAATCCACCGATTCAAGCATGTTTATTAATGGTTAAGTTTGTGGGCCTATATTTACTAATATTACCCACGAACCCGATATGTACTTAACCCTCTCCGTCCATCACGTTAAGTTGGTTAAGTGTTTTCTCTTGTTTTACTTAACCCTACCACACATCACGTTATATCGGTTAATTGTTGCTCCTTGTGTTACTTAACCCTACCGCACGTCTTGTTATACCAGCTAAGTGTTCTCCCTTGTGTTAACTTAACCCCACCGCATGTCATGTCATATTGGTTAAGTGTACGTTGACTTAGCCCACCTACTTATCATGTTGTGACGGTTAAGTGTTACCCTCTGTTGTTACTTAACCTTACCACGCATCACGTTATATTGGTTAAGCGCATGTTAAATTAACCCCATCCACTAGTTATATTATAATGGTTAAATGTTACCCTCGTATGTTTACTTAACCCTACCACGCATCAGGTTTTATCGATTGGGTGTTATCAACCCATTCAAGTTAAACCAACCCATCCGCTAGTCATGCTATAACGGTTAAGTGATATCAATCAATTCAAGTTAACTTAACCCACCCACTTATCATATTATGTTGGTTAAGTGCTATTAATCTACTCAACTGCACCCACTTGTCTAATTAACATGTTGTATTAGTTAAGTGTCCTCAATTTGCTTTACCCTGACCACTTGTCTAATTAACATGTTAAAATGGTTAAGTGTTCTCAAGCAATCAAGTTCAGGTTTACTTAACCCACCCATTCATGTCATATTACTTGACCTTTCCATTCTTAGCATGTATTTTTATTGGCATTAATTAATTATTAATGCACCAACCACTCACATTAGACCTGTTTTTGCGGTCACTAGATATGTCGGATGGTTCCGGGCAGAATTAAACCACAACTCGGTCTAACCTCAGGTTTAGGCATGATATGACTAACTTCTCACATTGGATCTTATTATTTGCAGTCACTGGATATGCCGGGCGGTTCTGAGAAGAATTACACTGCAAACTCAACCCAACCTCGAGTTAGCCATGTTCACGTTCATGTTAATATTCATGTTCATGTTCATGTTCATGTTTCAACCACGTTCATATTTCCAGTTATATGCCAATTACCAAGTTCATAATTCACGTTTTTACCCCAAAACGTATTCCCAAAGTATTATCATAATTCACTATAAAGTTAAGACAAGTTATAGCCTTTTATTTACAATACATGCCAACTACCCAAAACCCAACTTAGGCGCGTTCATATTAAACATCTACCAAGTCATAAATTATCATATACGTTTCAACTCCAAATTTTACATAATTAACATATGCCCAAGTTCTAGATTACATGTCAGTTTTACAAATGCCCAATTCATACCAAATTTACATATGTTCAATTCATGCCGTTTTACATGTATGCCAATTTTATGCCAATTTACACATATATCAAGTTTCATGCCGTTTTACATATGTCAAGATTCATGATTTTCATGTTTACAAAGCAATGCTCAATTTACATAGATCAAGTTTTATACCCAAAATTACATGTATACCACGTTTACACCAATTTACCCATAACAAGATCTAGCCAAATTACATATATCAAGATTCATATCAAATTACATATATCAATCCCAATCGCGCAATAACCATTATAATGACAATACCCAAAATTACCTTGTTTCATGTTAATGGTAAATTATCCCCAAACATCCAATTTTCATATTATGCTTTCGATTCCACCAAACACATATATTACACTAGGCAATATTCCAATATTTCCCTCGTATACCATCGCACGTATATCGTAGTTTAGGCCTAGGTCCGAAATTGACCTAAGTTCATCAAAAGAAAATAAATAGGGGATGGTAGAATTTTGCATAAAAATAAGATCAGAGAGAAAAACATCATCACAGACATGAAGATTACAACTTGATAATAATATCAACATGAATCAAGAAAACTGATTTACGACGGGCTGAATAGATCATGAAATTGACATGAGAATAAAGATAGACAAGTCTCAAAACACAAGATTCAAGAAGCAACAGAAATAGATCTGAATCATTAAACATACTTAAATCCAATTCCACTTTATTTCATGTCCATATTATAATTAAATATTTAAATCTAATAGTCACTAGAACTTACAGATCGTGGCTAACGAATTAAGAACTGAATTTGTTGTAGAAATGTTGCGGCGTTGTTGATTTATTGTCTTGAATCATTGTAGAAGCCTTAATCTTCGAATTGGATTGTGTATGAAAGCTTAGGAAATTTATTAGAGGTGGCGGCTATGATCAAGAGGGATCTCAGCAGCATTTTGGTGTAAGAATGATTTGTTATGAATTAGGTTAGGTCTTAGGGTGTATTTATAGGTGTAGGAACTATTTAGGGCCTTTAGATCAACCTTAGAATCAATCCGGACCATCAAAACACATCCCGGGCTTCAAAAATGGGTTCTGGGCCAAAACAGGCCGACCAGGTCGACCTGTAAGGGGAGTGGTCGACCCCCTGGTTGACCTGGGGGGTAGATCGACCCCCAGGTCGACCCCTGGTTGACCTGACCCCCAAGTCGACCTGCCTGGTTCTGTGCGGCCTGAAATTTGCTGAATCTTCTACAGGCCGTAACTTCTTCATCCGGACTCCGATTTTCGAAAACTCAGACTCTATTTCATGCAGAATTCGGAGACGAACGCAATGGCGCAACCCGTTTCCCATAATTCTCATTTTAAAACTTAATTATACCTTGATTTCTTGTTTCATCATGTTATTAAAATTCAGGTTGTTACATTCTCCTCTCCTTAAAGGATTTCATCCCCGAAATCTTCAGGTTAAGAAGAATGTGTCCTACCATCCAATCATCCATCTACTCAATCATCAATCACAGGCATTCACTGTCCTTAAGAGATTTATAATGTTGTATGAACATATGCAAGAAGTGTGTGTATATGTTCCTTGTCTAATGCAAATGATCAGGCCTGATTGATCTTCTTAATGCAAAATATGTTTAGTGCCATGAGTCCAACATGTATGCAAATAGTCCTAGTCACATAAACACTATATGTGTGCACAAACATCCATCTATATGCAACATCCACATTATAACACATTCAAATTCATCCATAAACAAGTATAAACACTCATGCATATGCAATATGAAAGGTGACTGGGCCGATCTAGTGTCTAATGTGCGTGTATATGCATCCACGAGCAACCATTAGCAACCGCTTGTAACCACCAATCATAACATGTCTCAAACACATGTTTACACCCAATTGTTCCTACCTAAAGATATAGTCGAATGATAGAAGCAAGTAAAAACTTTGTGCCCATTAGGCAATGTCAAAATTGGAAATCTACGTCACATATATACTGATTAGGAGAAGAACTCCCTAAGCATCATCCCCGAAGACTGAAATCAACATCAGGCTGACACCCAAAGAATTACTCAACCCAACGGACACCCTCAAGCCCCAACATGTATTACTAACAGATGATCCCTATGGGGTTTGCAACAGAAATAGGATTGAGAATAGGACCGAGAGGATATACTTAAAAGATAGCATGCAAGTAAGCTCTACAGGAAAAGAGGGATCAAGGATCTACTCTTAAAAAAAGGAGATATGATGCGTGTATCTAGTCTTCAATCTTCTAAGTCGCATTTCCTTGAGCTTAACTCCATTGTGCTTTGGACATCTTTAACTTCACAATTTCGTAGCTTCTTAATTCCTATTTCCAAAATATGAGTTGGAACTCATTTCACTGTCGCCTCTCGTTCCACTTTCACTTATTCTTTTTATTGTATACTCGGCTCAAACATAACTGCGTACTCATGGTTTCATGCAAGCTCTCCAAAATTCATTAGTGAATTCTGGATCTCGTTTACTTATTATAAGGTATTCCACGCAGAAGAACTATCTCTTGAAAACAAACAAATGCCAACCATGCTGCCAAATGTACTTACTAAGGTGGTTTTCTATAACTCATGCATAAGCGAAATGAGCCATCCGCCTTAGTGGCGAACACTACTCGAGCGGATCAATAAATGTATCAAGAGATTCTAGGTAACTAAGCGTGGCAGAACCCTAAGGGTTACACTAGACTTCGAGGGCATTACCAAGGCAAGTCAAGAGTCTAACTACCCTCTTTTCATATTCAAGAATGGCACCATTACTGGATAACCACTCCATCCCTAGGATCAACCCATAGCCCAAAAAAACATAAGCATTACTTCTAAACTCAACACTTAGCATAGACATTCTCAAATCCAAACAAGTCATGTATAAATGAGCCGATTCCCCAACAGGATTTGAGACAAAAATGGGATCCTCTACTATGCTAGTACTAAGGTGCAGAGACTCAAATATCAAAGCAGAATTAAAAGGATGCGATGTACAAAAACAAAATTCTAACGGGATGATAGAAAAGAAAAGCTAAACCTTTAACAGAAACGTTACCACCTCTCTAGGGTACGCTAGTAGTGAGAGCATACAATTGCCCTCTCGACGATCTTGTTCTTTGCCCTTGTCCTTGTCCTATAATACTTAACTACATGCCCCTTTTTACCATACTAAAGATACTCTCTCTTGTCATGGGTTTTATTATTCCTTCACGTTGGCCTCTTCCCTTTCACCTTTTCCTCCTTCGTGGATTGAGCTATATCAACAAGTTTCTCATCCTTAGGCTTGTTGACAAGTTTCTCGAAAGCTACCTCCATCACACGGTAACCCTACAAAGCTTGAAATAAGATTAGTCTCAAGTAAAACTATTGCGGATACAGATGGAGGTTGGGCACTCCTTTGCCCTCCTACATGTGTCGTACCCCTACAAAACTATGGTTAAAAGAGAGAAAGAAGAGATTCAAAGAGAGAATCAAAATATAGTGCATATGGCTTTGGGGAATATGCCTTTTTAAGCAATCAAAACTTTTCTTATAAGAATGCTTCTTTGTAAACGTTTTGAAAATAATTTCAGAAGGTTTTTAAAAGCTTTTGCCAGTCTGGTAGCCTTCTGCTCTGATACCAAATGTAATAACCCACATTCGTTAAGGTCACTCACAAAGGGAATGCCTTAACTTCAATGGAGCATTATGGGTACTGGGACAGAAATATTACAAGACAGACATATATAAAATAGCGGAAAGTAAAGTAGAAGTACTTCAAATTATTTATTAAATATAATTGTTTACAATAAAAGCCCATCAACTTCCAATACCCAATTACATAGCTAAAATATCTGTCTTGCTCAAAAACAAAGAAGCATAAAAATAAATTGTGATATTCCCCAATAAAGCAAAGCAAGCCATAGCCAAGAGAAATCCAAGTCGTACATGAAAGAGGCTTGGAGCTTGGTAAGATCCGAACTAAGCTGTATTCCCACCCTGCGAACCGGGGGGGGGAACGGAAGAAAAAGAGGTGAAACAAAACGGGTCAGTCATAAAGACTGAGTAAGTCCTAGTGACTTTTAGCATAAAAACAGGTAAAGATAACATGGCATGAATAAACTGAAAATAAACATAAGCATGATGAAAGATAAGCTACGGGCACGATGAATCAAGTATAACATCCCATAATTCCTATCAAGAGTAGCATCACAATGTTCCTACCAAGTATCACATCACAAGGTTTCTATCAAGTATAACATCGCAAGATTTCTAAGCTTCATCATAAAAATATTTCGGTGATATCTATTTGCTCTGCACCACCTGAGTAGTGTCCCAATTAGTGATCTATATAAAATGATCATATGATAACGTGATCCCAATCCACCAAATTGTGGTTGCTTTCAGGTGTACATCTATTATTTATCACCTAGAAATAATCTAAGGATTTCTATCGGGCGCTTCCTAGATTCAACCAGGGTTTACGCGACCTAGGTCCAACTAGGATTTATGCTACCTATTGAACGCTTCTCGTATTTAGGGTTTATGAGACCTAGGTCCAACTAGGGATTATGCTACCTGCGTGTGCCATACGGCCCCCAATGATTGTAGATACCTATATGGTGGTCCCACCATGGGGTGTATCAAGTCCCATGGTGGCAGCCCGACACAATTCTAGAATGCATAGTGTATACTACTGGTGCCCAGAGCCTACTTTTTCGGCTCTGAAGTGCGTGCACGCCCGTACTCCATTAGAACCTACACTGCTGCACCACTCGCCGTTGCTTTGACCGCTTACAATCAGCCCAGTAATCGTGTCCCACCCTGCCTAGTTTCAGGGTACCATGATACACCTATGTGGGTTACTGCTGAAATGGGTCCCCGTTACTAGGGTTTCCTACTGGTTAAGTTTGTGGGCATATATATACATATATTACCCACCTACCCGTGATGTACTTAACCCACCGATTCAAACATGTTTATTAATGGTTAAGTTTGTGGGCCTATATTTACTAATATTACCCACCAACCCGATATGTACTTAACCCTCTCTGTCCATCACGTTAAGTTGGTTAAGTGTTTTCCCTTGTTTTACTTAACCCTACCACACAACATGTTATATCGGTTAAGTGTTGCTCCTTGTGTTACTTGACCCTACCGCAAGTCTTGTTATACCGGCTAAGTGTTCTCCCTTGTGTTAACTTAACCCCACCGCATGTCATATTGGTTAAGTGTACGTTGACTTAGCCCACCTACTTATCATGTTGTGACGGTTAAGTGTTACCCTCTGTTGTTACTTAACCTTACCACGCATCACGTTATATTGGTTAAGCGCACGTTAACTTAACCCCATCCACTAGTCATATTATAATGGTTAAGTGTTACCCTCGTATGTTTACTTCACCCTACCACGCATCAGGTTATATCGATTGGGTGTTATCAACCCATTCAAGTTAAACCAACCCATCTGCTAGTCATGCTATAACGGTTAAGTGATATCAATCAATTCAAGTTAACTTAACCCACCCACTTATCATATTATGTTGGTTAAGTGCTATTAATCTACTCAACCGCACCCACTTGTCTAATTAACATGTTGAATTAGTTGAATGTCCTCAATTTGCTTAACCCTGCCCACTTGTCTAATTAACATGTTAAAATGGTTAAGTGTTCTCGAGCAATCAAGTTCGGGTTTACTTAACCCACCCATTCATGTCATATTACTTAACCTTTCCATTCTTAGCATGTCTGTTTATTGGCATTAATTAATTATTAATGCACCAACCACTCACATTAGACCTGTTGTTGCGGTCACTGGATATGCCGGGCGGTTCCAGGCAGAATTATACCACAACTCAGTCTAATCTCGGGTTTAAGCATGATATGACTAACTTCTCACATTGGATCTTACTATTTGCAGTCACTTGATATACCGGGCGGTTCCAGGCAGAATTACGCTGCAAACTCAACCCAACCTCGAGTTAGCCATGTTCACGTTCGTGTTCATATTCATATTCATGTTCATGTTCATGTTTCAACCACGTTCATATTTCCAGTTATATGTCAATTACCAAGTTCATAATTCACGTTTTTGCCCCCAAAACGTATTCCCAAAGTATTATCATAATTCACTATAAAGTTATGCCAAGTTATAGCCTTTTATTTACAATACATGCCAACTACCCAAAACCCAACTTAGGCGCGTTCATAATAAACCTCTACCAAGTCATAAATTATCATATACGTTTCTCCTCCAAATTTTATATAATTAACATATGCCCAAGTTCTAGATTACATGTCAGTTTTACATATGCCCAATTCATACCAAATTTACATATGTTCAATTCATGCCGTTTTACATGTATGCGAATTTTATGCCAATGTACACATATACCAAGTTTCATGTCGTTTTACATATGTCAAGATTCATGATTTACATGTTTACAAAGCAATGCTGAATTTACATAGATCAAGTTTTATACCCAAAATTACATGTATACCACGTTTACACCAATTTACCCATAACAAGTTCTAGCCAAATTACATATATCAAGATTCATATCAAATTACATATATCAATCCCAATCGCGCAATAACCATTATAATGACAATACCCAAAATTACCCTGTTTCATGTTAATGGTAAATTATCCCCAAACATCCAATTTTCATATTATGCCTTCGATTCCACCAAACACATATATTCCACTAGGCAATATTCCAATATTTCCCCCGTATACCATCACACGTATATCGTTGTTTAGGCCTAGGTCCGAAATTGACCTAGGTTCATCAAAAGAAAATAAATAGGGGAAGGTAGAATTTTGCATAAAAATAAGATCAGAGAGAAAAACATCATCACAGGCATGAAGATTACAACTTGATAATAATATCAACATGAATCAAGAAAACCGATTTACAACGGGCTGAATAGATCATGAAATTGACATGAGAATAAACATAGACAAGTCTCAAAACTCAAGATTCAAGAAGCAACAGAAATAGATCTGAATCGATAAACATACTTAAATCCAATTCCACTTTATTTCATGTCCATATTATAATTAAATATTTAAATCTAAAAGTAACTAGAACTTACAGATCGTGGCTAACGAATTAAGAACTGAATTTGTTGTAGAAATGTTGTGGCATTGTTGATTTATTTTCTTGAATCATTGTAGAAGCCTTAATCTTCGAATTGGATTGCGTATGAAAGCTTAGGAAATTTATTAGAGGTGGCGGCCGTGATCAAGAGGGATCTCAGCAACATTTTGTTGTAAGAATGATTGGTTATGAATTAGTTTAGGTCTTAGGGTGTATTTATAGGTGTAGGAACTATTTAGGGCCTTTAGATCAACCCTAGAATCAATCCGGACCATCAAAACACGTCCCGGGCTTCAAAAATGGGTTCTGGGCCAAAACAGGCCGACCAGGTCGACCTGTAGGGGGGAAGTTGACACCCAGGTCGACCTAGGGTGGGGGGTAGGTCGACCCCCAGGTCGACCTGCCTGGTTCTGTGCTGCCTGAAATTTGCTGAATCTTCTACAGGCCATAACTTCTTCATCCAGACTCCGATTTTCGAAAACTCAGACTCTATTCCATGCATAATTCCGAGACGAACGCAATGCCGCAACCTGTTTCCCATAATTATCAATTTAAAATTTAATTATATATTTATTTCTTGTTTCAACATGTTATTAAAATTCGGGTTGTTACACCCCCCCGGGCCAGATCTGGACTTTGACGACTTAAGACTTGTTGCTGAGTCACTAGGGTTTCTGGATAGTTCTGATCTGGTCTGAATGGTTGTGATTAACTCTAGGTTCATCTAACGGCTCTAATTGAATTTAAATTCTATATAAACACATGTAGACTCAAACCCTAAAATATAATCAAAATTAGAACCATGGTCGTCATGCTATTACCCTGCAACCTATATTAGCCGCCACCAACTAGGAGAAAAGAAAATCTAATCAACTCAAGTCTATAACAACAACAACAACAAATTTGTCTACTTCAAAGGCGAGCTAAATCAATTTCAGAACACAGATCCCAGAACTCAAGACCTTCTTTGAGTTATGAGTTCAATTTCTTTAATAAGATAATTAACAAGTAATTGGGTTGAGTTATAGTCTGGGTTATATGGCTATGTTTGTGAAACATTGGAAAAATGTGATATTTTGTGAATATATGCTAGTTTTTCATAATGACAGTTTTTGTTGTGGATTCCTTTGTATATGCCCAATCACCTATGTTCAACTTGATTTATGTTTGACATCATTTTATATGCGAGTTTGGGTGTAGATTATGTGCTAGTTTCTATGTGAATTGTATACAAGTTTACATGTGAACCAAGTAAAATGACTATATGCAAGTTTAGGTAGAAATTGGATTCACACATATGCAAGTTTACACCTTTAGGTTTAGATCTATGATGTACATAGTTTTATTCAAGTTTATGACTATGGCCTATGCAAGATTTGGGTGAAAACTATATTCATATATGCAAGTTTTGGGTGAAAACTATATTCATATATGCAAGTTCACACCTTTAGGCCTATGTTTAGATTCATGACAATACCAAGTTTATGCTAGATATGTTGTAATCCTTATTTGTAAGTTAGATCCAAATTGTGTGTTATGCAAATTTGCGGTGTTTCTTCAATTTTATGTGTTAGACTAATTGCTAGTCTAATATATATATATATATATATATATATATATATATATATCATAATAAGCGAACGAACAGCGTGGGGGCGATGGGGGTAATATAGAATATACACATATTGAGAATTGGCATGTAAAAGGCATACAATTAATTTGAGGCAATAATTGGTATAATTTATATACCTGAAATAAATGGACATAATTTAGGTGACAATTATGGATGTAAGTATATTTGGAATTTATTTACAAATATGAATAGGGATATTAATCCACTTTGAGGTTAAATAAAGATGTGTAATAATAAACCGCCTAAGACCCGAGGTTAGACTCTTTTGTGGTGTAAGATTGCCCGGACCCGCCGGGCAAATCTAGACAAATGCCAGTCTAATGTGAGAGGTCAAAGGCATGAATTAAATGTGTAACAGTTGTAAAGACACGAGGTTAGGCTCATTTGTGGTGTAAGACTAACCGGACCCGCCTGGCAGATCCAGCAGCCACAAATGCTAGTCTAATGTGGGAGGTTTGTACAAGGTTACGGTTTTAATGAATTATGATAATAACCAGATAAACAATTGGTGGGACATGGGGGGGTTAAGTGGGTGCCTTGGGTGGCATGTGAAATTAAGAGGGTGCCTTGGGTGGCATGTGAAATACGATTAGATGCACTTAACCAGGATTAAAACATGTAAGAATACATGAATAAGAATGGGGTTAAGTGGGGAAAACCATAGAGGGGACCAAGCATAGGTGGAAAGCTTGTGTCATACTTGGGAGCCCTTTTCAAACCAGTAACCAATTAAGTATCTTTGTGGGCTCGACCCAAGTCGAGGACGGGACACGTGTAGGGGGTTTGATTGTAAGAGGTCAAAACGGGTTAGCGGTGGCAACGCAAGTCCAACGGGGTCATGTGCATGTGTGGCCCCGGGCTGGTAAGTAAGATGTTGTTGCATCGTGTAGATATAAGTCGTGCATTTTTGGTGGTATCGGGTTGCCACTTTGGGAAGTGATACACCCCTCTGTGGGGCCAGCACGGGTATCTACGTGTTAGGGAGCCGATCGAATGGGGGTAGTGTGTACACCTAGTGGAGATAGGGGAAAACGACACCTATGAAGGCAGCTAGGGGCACACAAAACTACCATTATCATTATTAAGTTTTGTAGGCGGGATCAACTTTTAGGGTATTTGGTGTGGTGTAATGTAGTAATTATCTTATAGTGATTAGGTGTGCCTTTAACGTTATCTTTGTTCATCTTATTTCCTTTGTTTGCTCTGTCATGCCCATTTGTTCACAGTCATTTCCTTATTTTCCAGCTTATGCCTTATCCTAGTTACTTTAATGATTATATTGTTAAAGTTGTTGCACTCGTCAAACTTTGTGTCTGACCCCCTTTGTTTCCACCTCTTTTCTTCCTCCTCCCCCCTGGTGCTGAGGGTGGGACTAGTACTAGTGGAGCTTGATTTGGACAACTTTATCTCTCTCATTTGGAAGTTGCTTGGATTGCTGAAGTAAAGTTCAGCCTATCTTATTTATGGCTATTTTATGTCAGGATTATGTCTTTTATTTTATGTACTCAGAACTTATTTGTCAAGATAGATAATAAGTGTATTTAGTTTTATAGTTGGTTTTTGATGTGACGTAACCAAACTATTTCTCCGCTGCACTAAAAGTGGTTTTTATTTTCCAAGTACCAATATATTTATTTGTCCTGTTTACTTTTCTGTTCTATACACAATAAACGCTCCACCAACATTAAGGCATTCCCTTTGTGAGTGACCTTAATGGACGTGGGGTGTCACACGTGGTATCAGAGCTGAAGGTTACCAGACCAGATATGAATTTTGAAAAACTATTTTTCAAAAAGCATTTTATAAAGAAATACTTTCAAAAGTATGTTTTAAGGAAAGTATTTTCAAGAGAAAAGTTTGTTTTAAAAACATAACCCCCAAGAGCCATATATCTTTCTTTCGAATTCTCCGTTTGAATCTCTTCATTTTCTTTTCAACATTTATGGAAATCCCGAGATACCAGAGGGGATACCGATACCAGGATGGTTTAGAAGGTATCTGGAAGCTAGGGCCAATGTCGCAGGCCCAGCAAATGCTCCTCCTCCTCCCCGTGTTGATACTTTCGCAAACATATGCAAGGACTTTTGGGCAATGGGTGGAAAACCTTTTACGGGGCGAAGACGTTTGTTGAAGCTCGAAATTGGGTATAGGAGGTGGAAGAATTATTTGGAATCTTTGAGGTAGAAGATGGAAGAAAGGTCCAGTTAGCTGCCTGGTTAATGAAGGATGAGGCCTCTTTTTGGTGGGAGGTCACTAATGGAGAGCATCTAGTTGATACATGGCCGGATTTCAGGCGTAGGTTTGAGGCGAAGTTTCTCTCACGGGCCGAAGAGAATCTATACATGGAAAGGTTTTTGGCATTGAGGTAGGGAAATCTATCAGTGAAAGAGTACGTCAACAAGTTCAATCAGTTGGCGAGATTTGGCTTGGACTTGGTAAATACACCCGAAAAGAAGGCCCTGTGATTTGTTAAGGGTTTAAACGAGCCACTACATGGGTTAGCTATGACCCTCATCCCTATGGGGGCTACCTTTGAGAGACTGGTTGACATGGCGCTTATGCATGAAGAGGAGAAAGGCTCCAATGCTAATAAGGCACCTGAGAAGAAAGGGGATCAAAAGAAGCCACAACAACAGCAGTAGAACAAGAAGGGTGGTAAAGACAACAATGGCAAGGGAAAGAAAACATGCTTCAACTGTGGGACACCAGGCCATCTGAGCAAAGAATGTAGGAAGATGAAGAAGACTCGTTGTTTCCACTGTGGCAAGGCAGGACATCTGATTAAGGACTACCCAAAGAAAGGGCAGAGAGCAGGGCCTACCTCTGGAGGGCAGATTCAGGCCCTCATGGCACCAGGGCAGGCAAGGGGGCAGGTCCAGGCTCTCGTGGCCCCATCGCTGCAAGAACGAGGTAGAACGATTTCCGTTGAAAGTTTATCTTTTTGATCATCCTGTTCGCACACTCTTTGATTCTTGTGCATCGCACTCTTTTATATCTACTACTTTAGTTGAGTCACTACACCTAAACACCAGTATAGTAGAGGATCCCTTAGTTGTTTCAAATCCAATTGGGGGCTCAGTCTATTTTTCAATGATTTGTTTGGATTTGGAAATTTCTATACTTAGCGTTGGGTTTAGATGTGATGCTTATGTTTTGGGCTTCACGGGCTATGGCTTAATTCTAGGCATGGATTGGTTATCCAGTAATGGGGCCGTCCTGGATTGTGAAAAGAGAGAGGTCAGGCTTATGACTTTCTTGGGCAACACTCTCGAAATCTCTTGTAATCCCATGAATTCTGTTATGCTAAGTTATCTAGAATCGCTTGACGCATCTGTTGAGAATTTGTAGTAAGTTAGTGTGGTCCGTGATTACACGGATGTCTTTGAGGAAGTAGAGGGCTTGCCTCCGAAGCTGGAGATAGACTTCTGCATATACCTAATTGATAACGCAAAACCCGTTGCTGTACCCGTTAGACACATGGCTCCAAGGGAGAGAAAGGAGCTTAGCAAGCAAGTTAAGGAGCTGCTAGAAAAAGGGTTTATAAGGAGGAGTATTTCTGAATGGGGTGCTCCAGTGGTGTTCGCAACCAAAGCGGACGGTTCACTTCCCCTATGCGTTGATTATAGGGAGCTAAACAAGCTGACCAAGAACAATAGGCACCCATTGCCAAGAATAGATGATTTGTTCGACCAGCTTGTAGGTGCAACAGTTTTCTCCCAATTAGATCTGGCTACCGGATTTCATCAGCTAAGAGTGGCTGAAGATAGCATCGATAAGACCGCATTCAGAACCCCGGACGGTTTCTTCGAATGGCTCGTCATGCCTTTTGGCTTGACAAACGCACCTGCTTATTTCGTCGATTTGATGAATAGAGTGTTCTGGGAATTTCTCAACAAATTTGTGGTGGTCTTTGTAGATGATATTCTAATTTTCTCAAAGAATGAGGAAGAGCATGCTTTGCATTTAAGGGAATTCATGGATACTCTCCGTGCACATCAGTTAAAAGCAAAATTCTCCAAGTGCCACTTCTGGAGAAAAGAAGTAAGATTTCTTGGGTCTGTGGTGTCCAGAGAAGGGTTAGCTGTGGACCCCGCAAAAGTAGTTACGATCCAGGATTGGAAGGTTCCAAAGAATGCAACCGAAATCCGAAGTTTTCTTGGACTAGAAGGCTTTTATCGCAAGTTCATTAAAGACTTTGTGAAAATGTCAGCTCCACTTACAAGGTTAACGAAGAAGAACCTGACTTTCACTTGGGATTTGGATTGCGAAGTCGCTTTCCAATGGTTGAAGAGGGCTCTGACAACAGCCCCAGTTTTGACATTACCAGATGGGAGCAAGATGTTTATGGTATACACAGATGCATGCGGTATGGGACTATGCACTGTTTTAATGCAAGAGGGGAAGGTAGTGGCTTATGGTGGAAGGCAGTTGAAAGTGCATGAGAAAAACTACCCAGTCCACGATCTAGAGTTAGCAGCCATCGTTTTTATGCTTTTGTCTTGGCGCCACTATTTCTTAGGTGAGAAATTTGAATTGTATACTGACCATAAATCGTTGAAGTACCTTTTCTCGCAGAAAGACCTCAATCTAAGGCAGCAAAGATGGATGGAGTTTCTCGCCTCATACGACTTTGAGATCTCCTATACTCTTGGCAAGGGCAATGTAGTAGCAGACGCCCTAAGTAGAAAGAAGTTGACCTTAAGTCCTCTCTTTGTAGAAAGGCAAAGTTTGGAGTACATAGCAAATTTTGATTTTAGATCCTCTATTGATTTTGTGACTGGCTTGATGGCAATGCTAGAGGTGCGGCCGACTTTGTTGGATTCAATAGGAACCGCGCAACGTGAAGACCCTCAACTAGTTGATGTGATAGATAAGCTGATTAGGGGAGAGACTTCTAGTCACCTCAATAGTTACTCGATTGATGATAAGGGTTGGTTAAGACGGGATGGAAGACTATGCGTCCCACAAGCAAGAGATTTGGTGAAGATGGTTCTGGAAGTAGCACACCATTCCAAGATGACCATACACCCCGGTGGAGACAAGATGTATAAAGATATCAAAAGAGTTTTCTTTTGGAATGGCATGAAGAGGAATGTAGCTGAATTTGTTTCGAAATACATGATATGCCAGCAAGTCAAGGTGGAGCAAAAGAAGCCTGGCGGTTTGCTTCATCCTCTAGAAGTTCCGCAATGGAAATGGGAAAGCATCTCAATGGACTTTGTTGATGGGTTGCCTAGGTCAAGAAGGGGCAATACCGGTATTTGGGTAATAGTGGACATGCTCACGAAAAGTGCTCATTTTATAACTATCAAGAGTAGAAGGACCGCCTCATCTTTAGCCTCCATTTATCTTAAGGAGATAGTTCGACTCCATGGGATACCCTCCAGCATAGTGAGTGATCGAGACCCTATCTTTACAAGCGAGTTCTGGAGGAGTTTGCAAGAGGCCGTAGGCACATAGCTATGTTTAAGCAGAGCCTATCACCCTCAAACCGATGGTGAGACAGAAAGGGTGAATAGAGTACTAGAAGATCTTTTGAGACTATGCATTCTTGACTTTGTAGGATCTTAGGAGGATCATCTCGCTTTGGTGGAATTCACTTATAACAATAGCTACCAGGCCACAATAGGCATGGCACCCTTCGAAGCTTTATATGGAAGGCCATGTCGATCACCAACTTGTTGGTGGGAGTCCACAGATAAACATATACTTGGGCTGGACATGATTAAAGAGACTTCAGAGAAAGTGGACTTGATACGAAGGAGAATGAAGACTGCCCAAGATAGACAGAAATCCTACGCAGACAAGAGAAGGACCGACCTTGAGTTTAAGGTTGGGGATAAGGTGTTCCTTAAAGTATCTCCTTTGAGGAATGTCATCCACTTTGGATCCGTAGGAAAGTTGGCACCAAGATTTGTAGGACCATTTCCTATCATCGAAAGGATTGGGACGATGGCCTACAGAGTAGAGCTACCTGAAAGACTGGCTGGAGTTCATAATGTTTTTCATGTCTCTCTGCTACGGTCGGCAGAAGTTGTGGAGCCAAGCATATTAGAGGAAGTTGAAGTGGAGCGAGAAGCGACTGTGAGGAGAGTTCCAACTCGTATCTTGGGGATAGAAGTCAAAAAGCTATGCAACCGTGAAGTTAGGCTTGTCAAAGTTCAATGGAGCAACGCCGAGGAAGACACGACTTGGGAGACCAAGGCCAAAATACATGCAGCCTACCCTTTTCTTTTTGAGGGTACATCTTTGCTCTTTTTCCTTAAGTTTATTCAAGCTTGTATCTACCTTTTAGTGTATCTACTCGGTCATATTCTTTATCCTTAGGTAGAGACCAATGGATGTAAACATGTATTTGAAACATGTTATGATTGATGGATGCTAGTGGATGCAAGTGTTTGCTAGTGGTTGCTCGTGGATACATATACACACATTAGGCACTAGATCGGCTCAATCACTTTCATACTGCATTAAATGTGTTCTTATTTAGATTAATGGATGTATAATGGTTGTGTTAACATATGGATGTTGCATTCGGATGAATGGTTGCGCATGCATGTGGAAATAATATGTATCATTAGGGATCTTTTGCATACATAATGGACGCATGGCACTATCATAATTTGCATTAAGGAGGTCAACTGAATCAGTAGACCACCTGATTTTGCATTAGATACTTACATGTACACACATTGTGCATATAAACATGAAAGCATTAGAAGTCTTTCAAGGACAATGGATGTCTGTGTTTGATGGTTGAGTAGAAGGACGATTGGATGATAGGATATGTATTCTTCGTAACTTCAAGATTTCGGGGTCGAAATCCTTTAAGGAGGGGAGAATGTAACACCCCGTATTTTCTGTTAATGTTATAATAACGAATTAAACATTAATTAATTTTAATATGAGAATCAAGGGAAACGGGTTACGCCATTGTGTTCGTCTCGGAATTCTGGTTGAGATAGAGTCCGATTTTGCGTAAATTGGACTTCGTATAAAGAAGTTATGGCTGTCGGAAGTTTCCAGAAATTCAAATAGCTCGAAACCGGATTCAAAATTCAAAACAGAAGTCAAAAGCGGGCTGTGCGGGAAAATTCCTGCCCAGGACCCAGGTCGACCAGGGGGTCGACCCTAGTGTCGATCTCCCTCCTACAGGTCGACCTAGGGGTCGACCTGCCCCCCTCGGCCATATCTGAATTTTGACGACTTATGACTTGTTGCTGAGTCACTAAGGTTTCTGGGTAGTTCTGATCTGGTCTGAATGATTGAGGTTTACTCTAGGTTCATCCGACGGCTCTAATTGAATTGAAATTCTATATAAACACATGTAGACTCAAACCCTAAAACCTAATCAAAATTAGAACCATGGCCGTCATGCTATCACCCTGCAACCTAGAGTAGCCGCCACCAACTAGGAGCAAAGAAAATCTAATCAACTCAATTCAACTCAAGTCTACAACAACAACAACAACAACAAATTTTCCTACTTTAAAGGCGAGCTAAATCAATTTCATAACAGAGATCCTAGAACTCAAGACCTTCTTTGAGTTGTGGGTTCAATTTCTTTAATAAGAGAATTAACAAGTAATTGGGTTGAGTTATAATTTAGGTTATATGGCGATGTTTGTGAAACATTGAAAAAATGTGACATTTTGTGAATATATGCTAGTTATTCATAATGACAGTTTTTGTTGTGGATTCCTTTGTATATGCCCAATCACTTATGTTCAACTTGATTTATGTTTGACAACATTTTATATGCGAGTTTGGGTGTAGATTATATGCTAGTTCTATGTGAATTGTACACAAGTTTACATGTGAACCAAGTAAAATGACTGTATGCAAGTTTACACCTTTAGGTTTAGATCTATGACGTACATAGTTTTATGCAAGTTTGTGACTATGGCCTCTGCAAGTTTTGGGCGAAAACGATATTCATATATGCAAGTTTTGGGTGAAAACTATATTCATATATGCAAGTTCACACCTTTAGGCCTATATTTAGATTCATGACAATACCAAGTTTATGCTAGATATGTTGTAATCCTTATTTGTAAGTTATATCCAATTTGTGTGTTATGCAAATTTGCGGTGTTTCTTCCCTTTTATGTGTTAGACTAATTGCTAGTCTAATATATATATGTCATAATAAGCGAACGAACAACGTGTGGACGATGGGGGTAATATTGAATATGCACATATTGAGAATTGGCATGTAATGGCCTTAAAAGGCATACAATTAATTTGAGGCAATAATTGGTATAATTTATATACCTGAAATAAATGGACATAATTTAGGTGACAATTATGGACATAAGTATATTTGGAATTTATTTACAAATTTGAATAGGGATATTAATCCACTTTGGGGTTAAATAAAGATGTGTAATAATAAATCGCCTAAGACACGAGGTTAGACTCTTTTGTGGTGTAAGACTGCCCGGACCCGCCCGACAAATCCAGCAGCCACAAATGCCAGTCTAATGTGAGAGGTCAAAGGCATGAATTAAATGCGTAACAGTTTTAAAGACACGAGGTTAGGCTCGTTTGTGGTGTAAGACTGCCTGAACCCGCCCGGCAAATCCAGCAGCCACAAATGCCAGTCTAATGTGGGAGGTCTTTACAAGGTTACGGTTTTAATGAATTAAGAAACACTTAACCAGATAAACATGTGGTGAGACATAGGGGGATTAAGTGGGTGCCTTGGGTGGCATGTGAAATGAAGAGGGTGCCTTGAGTGGCATGTGAAATACAATTAGATGCACTTAACCAAGATTGAAACATGTGAGAAGACATGAATAAGAATGGGGTTAAGTGGGGAAAACCTTAGAGGGGACCAAGCATAGGTGGAAAGCTTGTGTCATACATGGGGCCCCTTTTCAAACCAATAACCCGTTAAGTATCTTTGTGGGCTCGACCCAAGTCGAGGACGGGACACGCGTACTGGGTTTGATTGTAAGAGGTCAAAACGGGTTAGCGGTGGCAACGCAAGTCCAACGGGGTCTTGTGCGTGTGTGGCCCCGGGCTGGTAGGTAAGCCGTTGTTGCAACGTGTAGATATAAGCCGTGCATTTTTGGTGGTATCGGGTTGCCACTTTGGGGAGTGATACACCCCACTATGGGGCTAGCACGGGTATCTACGAGTTAGGAAGCCGATCGAATGGGGGTAGTGGGTACACCTAGTGGAGATAGGGGCAGACATCACCTATGAAGGTAGCTACGGGTACACGAAACTACCATTATCATTGTTAAGTTTTGTTGGTGGGATCAACTTTTAGGGTGTTTGGTGTGTTGTAATGTAGTAATTATCTTATAGTGATTAGGTGCGCCTTTAACGTTATCTTTGTTCATATTATTTCCTTTGTTTGCTCTGTCATGCCCATTTGTTCACAGTCATTTCCTTATTTTCCAGCTTATGCCTTATCCTAGTTACTTTAATGATTATATTGTTAAAGTTATTGCACTCGCCAGACTTTATGTCTGACCCCCTTTGTTTCCACCTCTTTTGTTCCTTCCCTTCCCCCCCAGGTGCTCAGGGTGCGACTAGTACTAGTGGAGCTTGATTTGGACAGCTTTATCTCTCTCTTTTGGAAGTTGCTTGGATTGCTGAAGTAAAGTCCAGCCTATCTTATTTATGCCTATTTTATGTTGGGGTTATGTCTTTTACTTTTTGTACTCATAACTTATTTGTCAAGATGGATAATAAGTGTATTTAGTTTTGTAGTTGGTTTTTGATGTGATGTAACCAAACTATTTTTCCGCTGCAATAAAAGTGGTTTTTATTTTTCAAGTACTAATATATTTATCTGTCTTGTTTACTTTTCTGTTCTATACACAATAAACGCTCCACCAACATTAAGGCATTCCCTTTGTGAGTGACCTTAATGGACGTGGGGTGTCACATTTAGGACCCCAGATGGTTTCTTTGAGTGGCTTGTCATGCCTTTCGGCTTGACAAACGCACCTGCCTATTTCTTGGACTTGATGAGCAGGGTGTTCCGGGAATTCCTCAATAAGTTTGTGGTGGTCTTTGTGGACTATATTTTGATCTTCTCGAAGAGTGAGGAAGAGAATGCTCCGCACGTAAGGGAAGTCATGGATACTCTCTGTGCACATCAGTTGAAAGCCAAATTCTCCAAATGCCATTTCTGGAGAGAAGAAGTTAGATTCCTTGGACATGTGGTGTCCAAAGAGGGGTTAGCCGTGGACCCCGAAAAAGTGGTTGCTGTGCAAGATTGGAGGATTCCACGAAACACAATTGAAGTCCGAAGCTTTCTCGTGTTAGCAGGCTTTTACCAGAAGTTCATCAAAGACTTTGCGAAAATCTCAGCTCCACTTGCAAAGTTGACGAAGAAGAACCTAGTTTTCGCTTGGGATTTGGATTGCGATATTGCTTTCCAACGCTTGATAAGGGCTCTAACAACAGCCCCAGTTCTGACATTGCCTGATGGGAGCAAGATGTTTACTGTATACACGGATTCGTGCGGTACAGGATTAGGCGCTGTCTTGATTCAAGAAGGGATGGTAGTAGCTTATGGTGGAAGGCAGTTGAAAGTACATGAGAAAAATTACCCAACCCATAACATAGAATTGGCGGCCATCGTTTTCGCTCTTAAGACTTGGCGCCATTATCTCCTAGGTGAGAAGTTTGAATTGTTTACTGACCATAAATCGTTGAAGTACCTTTTCTCGCAGAAAGATCTCAACTTGAGGCAGCAAAGATAGATGGAGTTTCTTGCCTTATATGATTTTGAGATTTCTTATACTCCTGGTAAGGGAAATGTGGTAGCAGACGCTCTAAGTAGAAAGAAGCTGACCTTAATCCCTCTCTTTGCAGAAAGGCAAAGCTTGGAGTACATAGCCAACTTTGACTTTAGACCCTCCTCTGAATTTGTACCTGGCTTGTTAGCAACACTGGAAGTGCGGCCTACACTTTTTGACTCAATAGGAACCGCACAATGTGAAGACCCTCAGCTAGTAGATGTGATAGATAAGCTAATTAGGGGTGAGACTTTGAGTCACCTCAATAGATACTCCATCGATGATAAGGGATGGTTGAGACGGGATGGAAGGCTATGTGTCCCACAAGTAAGAGATTGAGTGAAAACGGTTCTAGAAGAAGCACACCATTCAAAGCTGACCATACACCCAGGTGGAGACAAAATGTATAAAGACATCAAAAGTGTTTGCAAGAGGTTGTAGGCACACAACTATGTTTAAGCACGGCCTACCACCCCCAAACCGATGGACAGATGAAAAGGGTGAACAGAGTCTTAGAAGACCTCATGAGACTGTGTGTTCTTGACTTTGGAGGGACATGGGAAGATCATCTTCCTCTGGTGGAGTTTGCCTACAACAATAGCTACCAAGCTACAATAGGCATGGCACCCTTCGAAGCCTTATACAGGAGACCATGTCGATCACCAACCTGTTGGTGGGAATCTACAGATAAGCTTATACTTGGGCCAGACATGATTAAAACCTCAGAAAAGGTGGACCTAATAAGAAGATGAATGAAGACTGCTCAAGATAGACAGAAGTCCTATGCAAATAAAAGAAGGACCGACCTTGAGTTTGAGGTTGGAGACAGAGTGTTCCTTAAAGTATCTCCTTTGAGGAATGTTGTTCGCTTTGGATCCAAAGGGAAATTGACACATAGATTCATAGGACCATTTCCTATCAGTGAAAGAATTGGGACGATGGCCTACTGTAACGACCCGCCATTTTGACCGTGCCGAATTGACAAAATATGGCAACTCGAAACAGTCAAAATGGCGGGTCGTTACAAGTGGTATCAGAGCTTTGGTTTTTCAAAGCTTTAGCCTATGGGGTAAAAGCTCATTAGAGATAGGGTAGTGATACCCTAGAATGAGTGGAATCAGTTGCAGAATCCTTCTTGAGAGAGCATATTTTTAAAGTAAAAATAGTTTTCAAAATGGTTTTAAATAAATATTTCGAATATAATATTCTGTTTAATATTTAAATCTTCTTCTGAGTTTCCTTTCCATTTGAATCTATCTTCCTTCGTAGATCCTCTTTGATTAGGTTCTTTTGTTCTTTCAGCTTTTACCTCGAATTCTATAATTTATACTTGTCCATTTCAAGGTAAGAAGTAGAAGAAGAGTGTAAGTCTTCTAGCCAGTCTGTCTTTATTAAATATTGGTTTGAAATTTATATTTTGAAAGATATTATTATATAAGATCTTCTTAATGTAATATTTAATTTGATATTTGTAAATAATTTGGTAATACCAATGGTTTGTAAAGATTTTATGTGTAATGTATTCATATGTTAACTTATAGAATTAATTAAGTGTTATAAGTTTAAATATTGATAACATGAATTTGAAAAGATTTAGATATAGTATAGAATGATTTTGTTATATATTTGATTTAATAATAATATTGTTGTATATTTATTAAGAATTGTAGTTGAATTTTAACAAATAAATGAGTGGGGGAGAGATACATTTTTCCCTACTTGAAATTTTAATGATTTGAAATATATTATTTATAATATATGATTTAGAGTGTGGTATATATTCTATTTAAATATAAAAAGATGTTTTGAGTACTTATTTGACGTTAAAGTTGGCCTATCGAATACCTAGTGATTTGGTGTATACGTCTGATCAACGTATATGTTAAGTCCTATGTGTATTAGATAGATATAAAGTGACACTCTGGTCGCTTGGAAATGATGCTGCAGTCATCAACAGAATCATTTGCAAATGAAGGGAGAGGGTGCATGGCATTGAAAAACATAACCTATGTATTGAAATTATAGTGGACGCATGCATGAATTAAAGGTGGCGTACACATGTAAATGTGCCCACTTTGGAAACATAAAAATATTTGGGTGGCTCAGTAAAATAAAAGAACCGGTTTTGCAGACCCAAAATAGTTAGAAAAACATGTAAGATCGGAAAAGGGCCACATCAAACTCAAATGGCTCTGTTTCAAAAATGAACTGTGCAAGCATTTTCACAATTTCAGCGCGAACCGAACACCGAAACTGACAAATGAATATATTGCGGAAATCAGCACGACGAGACGGACACAATGGTATAAAATTTGCAGTGCCAGGATGCTCTGTTCAAAAACGCGTTACAGACCCCTTAAACGTAAAAATGCGGATGGAAAACAGATGTCAAAACGTCCGATTTTCGCGAAACGAGAATGTTAGTCCTGATCCGAGTTGTTTTGTTTTGCATTATTGCTCGGGTCAGATCGATTATCACAGCTTTCGAGATCCACTCTTGGAGTTTGAAGATTATTGGGTTTTCTCATTTATATCTACATGCCGCCATTTTGACCGTTTCGAGTTGCCATATTTTGTCAATTCGGCACGGTCAAAATGGCGGGTCGTTACACCTACAGATTAGAGCTACATGAAAAGTTGGCTGGAGTTCACAATGTCTTTCATGTTTTTCACCTACGGAAGTGCTTACATGAGTCTGCGGAAGTGGTGGAACCAAAGATACTAGAAGAGGTAGAAGTGGAACGAGAAGCAACAGTGAGAAGAATCCCAACTCGTATCTTGGGAACAGAAGTCAAAAAGCTATGCAACAATGAAGTCAAGCTTGTTAAAGTACAATGGAGTGACAATGAAGAAGACGCGACTTGGGAGACCGAAAGCAAGATACGCGCAGCCTACCCTTATCTTTTTGAGGGCACATCTTTGATCTCTCCTTTATCATAAGTTTATTCATGCTTAGTTATCTTCTCTGTGTTATTTCTTGATCCTTAGAAGAAGTCAATGGATGTAAACATGCATTTGAAACATGTTATGGTTGATGGTTGCAAAGTGGTTGCTAGTGATTGCTCGTGGATGCATATGCACATACACATTAGGTTCTAGATCGGCTCAATCACTTTCATATTGCATTTGCATATGAATGCATGAAATTATATGTGGATTGAAACTTGATGTGTTATCATATAGACGTTGCATTTGTATGAATGATTGTGCACTCATGTAGAATTATGAATAGGAAAAATTGCATACATAATGGACTCATGGCACTTTCATGCTTCGCATTAAGGAGGTCAACTGGATCAGTAGACCGCCTTATTTTGCACTAGATAACAGACATATACACACAGTCTGAATATGTTCATATGGCATTAGAAGTCTTTTAAGGACAATGGATGCTTGTGGATGATGGATGAGTAGATGGATGATTGGATGTTAAGATGCGTTCTTCGTAACTTGAAGATTTCGGGGATGAAATCCTTTAAGGAGGGGAGAATGTAACACCCCGAATTTTCTGAGAATATTAAAATTAACAAATTCAAGAACACTTAATTTTTAGAAGAAGAATTAAGTGAAATAGGTTGTGCTATTACGTTTGCCTCAAAATTTTGGTCAAGATAGACATTTGGTTTGCATAAAACGGATACTTTATGAAGAAGTTATTAAGCCTTGAAGTTTGTATGCATATGAGAAATATATATATATATATAAATTAAATAAATAAATATGCAAAAAGTTCAAAACAACGAATTGGGAGGGCTAATAACCGAACCGGCCCATTTTTGAGGTCGACCCATGCCCTGCTGGGTCGACTAGGGGTTGATTCAAGGTGTTTGGCTATCAACCCGTAGGCCAATTCTCTCTAAGGCAGATGTGGCATCTGATTGATTCTGATGGACTCCTAGTTGAGTCATTAGGGCTGATGTGCTATTCTATCTTGTCTGAATGGCTTTGATTTGCTTTAGGTTAACCTGACAGTTCCTATTAAATCAAACTTCTATATAAGCAACCTAATACCTCAACCCTAAATCATATTAAAAATCAAACCAAGAGTCGTCATGCTACCGTTGGACAACCTCGAGTAGCTGTCGTTCTACTTGAAGCAAATTAAAAGAGACAAACCAAATCAAATCAAATTAAACTAAAACAACGATTGTCTACATCACAGGCGAGCATTTCAACTTCAGAATACAGATTCCAGAAATCAAGATTGTCTTTTGTAAGTGTAGTTATCTTTTAGATGTAAATAAATTTAAGACGTGATTTGATATAAAGTGAAAAATAGAATTATACCATGTTGTATAATATTGACGATGCTAATTCATGTTTGTTTCTTTTGATGATTTTATCATGAATTGTCTTGGAATGTTTGTGGCTTATTGGACTTGGTGTTGGATCTATTAAAAATTGAGAATGAAACTATCAATATCATATGCAAGTTATATGTTTAATGTTAAGATCTACATATATATGTTTATATGATTAAAGCAAGTTGTATGTATTATGTTAGATCCAAGTCGAGATCTATATATATATATATATATTTATATATTTATATGCTTTATGTTAGATCTATATGCCTATATAATGTTCATATGTTCATATGCAAGTTACAAGTTTTATGTTGGATCCATGCCAAGATCTATCTAGGTTCATATGATTAATGCAAGTTATATGTTTTGTGATAGATCCAAGTGGCGATCTAATTATACATATGTTCATATGCAAGTTACATGTTAGATCCAAAACTAGATCTATATTTATTTGCATGTTTGTAAAGTGGACTTATGCAAGTTCACCTTGTTAGATTTAGTTCACTTCTATATGTTAATGTTAAAATTATACATGCCTTGGGATTGGACATGTCATGATTATGTCATATGCTAGTTTATAATTGAGGTTATGTTCACACATGCCTAGATCTACATATTAACATGTTTTAGGCTTATGATTATCTAAGTCTAAATTATATGCAAGTTCATGTGACATGTTAAATTATATGAATAAAGTTTTATGCAAAATTTACATGTTTGGTTGAATCTATATTATGCATGTTCCCTTCTTTACCTCTTGTTTATAAATTAGGCTAATATGCAGGCCCAATGACTTTATGTGATTAATACGAACGAAAAAACGGGGGTAACGTTGGGATAGTTATTAAATCAAAACATGTTGATAATGTAGATGGGCCCAAAACCATGTAAATGGTTAAGGCCATGAATGGTATAATTTATACCATTAGTCTTGAACATAATTAAAATATGTAACATGAAACACTTGTAGAAAATTCACATATATAAAATGTAAAAGATGAATATGCCTAACCCGAGGTTAGACTGAGTTGTGGTGTAAACCTGTCCGGAACCGACCGGCACATCCAGTAACCACAACAATACTTGTCTAATGTGAGAGGTTAGTGCATCAAGCCCAGAAAGACCCGAGGTTAGACTGAGTTGTGGTGTAAAACTGCTTGGAACCGACCGGCACATCCAGTCACCACAACAATAATTGTCTAATGTGAGTGTTTGGTGCTTTAATTAATTAATTAATTAAAGCTCGTGAACAATCAAGCTAGAAATGGCGAGGTTAAGTAATTAAGGGAACACTTAACCAACTTAACATGTTAACAAGACAAGATTGATGGGGTTAAGTAATTAAGGAAACACTTAACCAACTTAACATGTTAACTAGACAAGATTGATAGGGGTTAAGTCAAACCAAGGACACTTAACCAATTTAGCATGTTGACTAGAAAAACCCTAGTAACGGGGACCCGCTTCAGCAGTAACCCACATGGGTGTATCAAGGTACCCTGAACTAGGCAGAGTGGGGCACGATTACTGGGCTGAATATAAGCGGTCAAAAGGGTGGCGGTTAGGTGCGTCAGTGTAGGTTCCGACGGAGTACGGGCATGCACGGGCTCCAGAGTGGAAAAAGCAGGCACTGGGCACCAGGCGTACACTTGTGCATCTTTAAATCGTGTCAGGGTTGCCATTATAGGACTTGATACACCCTATATTGGAACCAGCACAAGTACTTAAAAATCACATGGGGCCACATGACACCGGGAATACATGAATGCGGGTAGGAGCCGATCAATACATGAATGGGATCACTTTATCATGAACATACATTGCTAGTTAAACAGCTCTTTGTAGGTGCAGAGAAGTAAAAGTGGGTGCGACAGCCAAATCTAGTTAAATCTTACTTTACCTCATTTTAGGACTACCATATCCTTGTGGTATCATTCTAAGTTCAGTTTATTCATGTCATAGTCTTTTACTTGTTTACATGCTATTAAATAACTGGGCTTACCAGACTTATGTCTAACCCATTTTCCTTTCGCTTCTTTTCTTCCGTCCCCCCCCCCCCCCCAGGTCCGCCGGAAGGAAACACTTCTTTTTAGTCCAGGTTAGCCAAAGCTTGAAGACCGTAGATGTAAGGCTTGGACTTTCCTTTTTGAGCTATGGCTATGGTCAAGCACTTATTGGGGATTTATGTCATTTTATTTTCAGTATTGCTTCTTTACGTTTTCAAGACAGATGAAAAGTTGTAATAATTTGGAAGGTTGAAACAGTTGTTGAATTGTTGTGTTGAACAAGTACTTATGAAATAATATTGATCTTTTTCCGTTGCATAAATTTTCTGTCTTGTAATTTATTAATATCTTGTACCTTAAAACGCTCCACCAAAGTTAAGGCATTCCCTTTGAGAGTGACCTTAACGGAGGTGGGGTGTTACAGTCCATGTCTTTGGGCAGATAATATGGCGACTTCTTTTTCGATGATCCCTTTATTTGCTATGATGACACCTCCTTCGGAGGAGGGGAAGTGATTTTTGGTTCAATGCCATCTCCATTGCGTAGTATTTCTCATTTAGCTAAATAGCAGGCTCTTTTGGTAATTTGGTCACCATAGACCATTCCCACTCCAGCTTCGGTTGGGAATTTTAACAATAGACACCAAGGTGCGATGTAAGCTTAGATTTCTGCTAGGGCTAGTTGCATGGTTGCCGATGAGCAATCGAGTTTCTATCATCTGAGTAAGGATCCATAAGTCCCATCATGGCCTGCAGCGGCTCAACTGGTACCTTACTATGGGATCCAAAGTATGTTGGTTTAATCCTTATGCGAGGAAAATCGATCCTTCTGGATATGGTTGATAGCAGATAGGCATTGCAAAGGTTAGCTATGCTCTCTAAGGAGTGAGCCGCAGGACATATGCCATCCATCATGTCATACAAGTAAAGGGTTGCTTTGTAGTATTAGGATCCTTGGTTGCTTTCTAGTATCCCATCGATGAGAATCATCATGGCCAAGATCATCTGATTCATCTTCAGGGTAATGTCCGGATTTGATCCATATCAATGTCATTCGGTACTCCACCGGTTGGACATGTTTAATTCATGGTAACCAGGTGGTCATTGCTCGTTTAGGAACAACATCAGTTGGATTGGTGAAGTCCCATTCGTTGTCATTTTGTTGTGATATTCTCTGATTATCCGTCTAACCTTCATTTATAAGCTTTGATGATTGATGTTGGCCAAAATATACGCCGGGCCAAAGGAGAGCCGTGCTCCGAGCCGAAGGCGAGCCGTCAGCGGGTTCGGGCGCAACGCTGGTGGGGGTCCAGGGTCCCACAATCCCGACGACGATCAAACTTCAAGTGGGCACCGCCCAGTTCATACGATTTTGGAAGATGGAGCCTTTTGTGGAATGTTCAGATTTTTTTTTTCAAAGACAGCTGTTTTGGGTCGGGTCGGATCATGCCTTCAAGTTGTGGTTCGAATATGTCTTTACGTTAGGTCGAATTGGACTAGTTCCTCCAAGCCAGATCAGAGCATCATCATTATCTGATCGGTTCGGGTGCCACTCCGGGTTGGATAAAAATTTGGTATTCAAGCCGAGGTGTAGCTATGTGGGGTCGAGTTGGGTCTGATCCGATCCGCTGTCAACAGAGGCGATTCCAGTTCAACTTTCCACTGATTTTATCGATCCGAGACCCTTCGAACTGATTGCCACCAACCAGAATTCTCTGATTTGGTTTCATATCTTTTTGAAGTTTGGCGGTTCTTGTCTCTTCTTGGAGCCGTAGTACACAAACCTTCTGAACTCGTGGAAAGTTCGAAAGTGATGAGAATACGGATTATCTCTTCGGACTTGGTGATCCAAATAGTAGATACGTAATCAAAAAAATCTAAGAATCTTAATTTTTCAGTGAAAGCACCAAAATGTTAGAAAAAAAATGGTCCTAACACCTAATTGATTTTATTTTGAAGAGAATAATGAGGAATCATAAACTAAAAATAGGAAAAATCAATCGACACAGAGATTTATAGTGGTTCGGCATTAACGAGCCTACGTCCGCCTCATATTTTCTCATTTCATTCATAGATTACAATGAATGTTGCCCTCAAACACTCAAATTCAATGAATAATTCTCTCTAAATTGATTGATTTTATTGAATAGAAGGTAGTTCTCAAATTTTGGCGTCCATAGCCGAAGTACATAGGTTTTCAATAGGACCTAAAATTCCCTTTAATTTGATGTAATGTGATGTATTTATAGGCTGGAATTGATGAGCGGTTAGAGGTACACGTGGCAGCATCAGGAAGACTTCAGAATTGGTTATAAGAGAAGAGACCATGGGGAGAAGTGGAGATGGTGCCTTCGCTTTTGTAGGCTAGAAAATAGGACACACTATGGAGTAGTTACAGCTTTAGGCGATTTGGGTAGGGGGATTAGATCTGATCCGAACCGGTGCTATTATCCTCATCCAATCTGAATCGCTGTATCCAACCTGATCTGATCTGAGCTCTCCAATCCGGTGCGAGCTCTCCAATCTGATCCGATCTGAGTTCTCCAATCCGATCTGAGCTCTCCAATCTGATCCGAGCTCTGGTTTTAGAACGTATAAGAGCTTTAACCTCTAACTTGTGTAACCCTGATCATCTGGGTTTTGGGTGGCCTCGTCACAAAACAGACTAAAACTATCATATGTATAGGGCTTGGGGAAATTCCTTTTCGTGTCTCCTCATTCACTTAGAGCCACAATCGCGATGGAGATGCCTGAATATCTGCTAGACTGGGTAAGGTTTTTGGTAACCAAGGATGGTTTGTCAATCCCTTTTTTTTGTTGTTGATCACCTCCATTGGACTGACTTTGACCACTCTCCCATTCTCCTCAAGCTTTCTTCTCATGCAATCTCCATTCCTAAACCATTAAGATTCCAAAATATATGGGTGAAGCATCATTCTTTTCTTTCCACTATCAAGACTGCTTGGGACCTTCTATCCAATGGTAATCTTCTATACTCATTCACTTTTAAACTCTTTACTGTTAAGAATCATCATCGTTTGTGGAACAAAAACACATTTTCTAACATTTTTGATAGGGTCAAGAATGCTGAAAAACAATTACTTATTAAGGAGGCACTCTTTAAAGTTGACCCTACTGTTGCTCATAGAGTTGACTGGGTTGGGTTCTGACCAACGATGCATTTCAAAGAAGCCCTTCGGATGGGGGAAACAACATAAGAAAACCATTTATAGTCGTAAAAATTGGTCGCGTTTCATTTTGAATGCAACCAAAAATATTTTATTAATAATATAAACGTGGATAAAATCAATTCATGTTCCCGCCTTCACAAAAAAAAACATCACGTAACCTATCTATTTTCTATTCTCTCCTCTCATACTTAGAAAACCCAAGTTCACTTCCCCATTCGCACTGAAGAGCATTCCCACCTACACGTCCCTCATCCACTACGTTATCGAAGAGATTTTTCTAATGAAATTGTGACCGACCTAATTACCACCACGGTCGCAGGCTTCAACTGAAATTCTAATGAAAACTTATGGATTTATGGTATTTTATACCTTTCAAACTTATTATAGATATAATTTTTTGTAATTATACCATGGTTTACCATGTTGTTTGTATTTTCATCATATCTAATATTAACGATTATTGGATCAGGGTTTTGGCTTCATCGGTGTAGTTACAATAGTTATTGATTAAGATTATTTACTGTGTTCGGATCATATGAAAATATATTTGTTGCTGACCTGTTTGACTCCAAGTATAATGATTGGTCTGAATTAGGATTTATATGTCTTGAGTTCACGCCTATTCATTCTGGAAGGCTTCTTCTACATGTTTATGGTGGTAGTAAAAATTTAAGTTGGTCTCCTTTTCCATTTGCGGTTAATTCAGGTATGCTACATTGCGTTCAAAAATTCTGATTTGGTTATTAGTTTCCTAGCTAGTTATTAAGTTCAACACATCTATGGAAACATTCTATTGATATGTATTATGATTTAATGAATTTTGTTATAGGTCTATAAATATAAGAAACGGCTTGCAAAAAGTTCTATTTTTTTAATATCGACAAGTTCTATTGATATGCAGTTAACTAACAATTTGGTCTGTTCATTTTATATCTAGCTTTATGTTCCATAACAACTTAGCCACACTTAAGCAACTATATATAATTTTATATTTTAGTAGCATGGGTAATCTATCCAGAAAAGGAAAAAAAAAGAGAAATAGAATGAAAGCTTGGAATCTATAATAAAGAACAAGCTCATAAAAATAAGTGAAGGAAGAACAACGCCATATGCTTGTAGATGGCAGTATAAACTTGATAAATAAACATACATGTTTAGCAATATTGAAAAGGCAAGCATAAGTGCTTAAGTTGATTTAGATTGTAATAAATTATGTATGTAGGATGTGGTCGAATAATGTTTATGTTAGTGCAGGACAATAAAGATTGTTGCAAGGTATCGTACAAATGATTGTGGATTGAGTAATAGTTGGAGCTGTATGCATTCTAGCTACTACTTGCAGCTTCTTCCTGGCTTTTCAAATTTTGCCTAACATTTCCGTTTTCCTTGAGAGTTGTTAGATCCAAAATTGGCTCAAACACCCAAACGAATAATGATTCTACTGAAATGAAATCAAAAAACGAAGAAAAAACACAGTTTATAGTGGTTCGGTGTTAAATAGCCTACGTCCACTTTCTACTCTTTGAATTGATATCTTGAATGCAAGTACAACAACGATTCTCACTTAATTTTCACTTATACAATACATCGATTCACTCAATTTCCTTCACAATATGATTCAAAAGATGATTGTACTCTGAATAAGTTGATGAAATTCGGATAGCAAAGGAGTTTGAGTTCTGAAAATGCCAAAAGATCCTTCCAAATGCCCCTTGATGGTGTATTTATAGGTGAAAAATGCTCCTGGGATGGCTTCGGTTTGGATCCACATGGCCTCCATCCCATCACTTTCGGGTTCGGATGGGATATGGGAGTGACAACACATCAGTTTAGTGGCAAACATGGGTAGAACGTGGGCATAACCGCTCCGGATTTCAAGGGAACGTGGATAAAACTATCGCTGCACAGGATCGGGTCGGCTGTATAAGAGGGAATGAGATTGGATCAACTCAATTAGAACCGATCTGGTCTTGGCGAGGCTTCTCTTCTTTTCGTTCCATTCTGTTCTGACATGGCAATGAAAATCCGATCCGGCCCGGCTTGTTCTAAGAATAAGTGTTCTTCAATATTTGATCTCTTAACTTTGTGTAGCCTAACTCGCAAAGTAGGCTAACATTTTGCCCCCTCATAGGACGCTTCTATTGAAAATGGAGCATGCTTTAACGTTATATGTTCATCAGTTTCTGAACTTGAACTGTTGAATAGTCGCTTCCATTCGTTTGTAGGGATGTGTTGCTTCATAAAGTCATGTCTCTTGCAGCCTATAAATACACCAAAAAGTTCGTGGATTTTCTTCTTCGTTTCAAAAAGCTTTGAGAACTCTGATCGATGTCCAGTGATTCCTCCAGGTAAGCTCTTTATTTAATTTTATTTTTCTTTAAATTCAATTCGTATGCCAAGTTAATGTGATTGATTCCATCGGGGTTCGGTCTCTGATCCAAACAGCTTTTCCTACACTTCACTACTATTGAACGAATGGGCTAAATACCCGTATGGGCCAGTACTCCGGTCCGGTTGGAATGGTGGGACACACTGGCAGGAATACAAAGGGCCATTCCGCTTTTATATAAATTTGTTTTTTCTCCATTTCCTTCTCCTTTCTTTTATTTCTATTGGTTTTTCCCGAAATCTGTACCAAAGAAAAACAAAACCCTAGCTCCTAATATTTTAGGAATTCTCCTTTAATCCTTAAATCAATAACTGAGGTCGGTCAAAAACTTCGATTAACTCCCTTTTGACTTGATTTCAATTCGAATTCACGAATCGTTTGAGCGATTTCATCATGGAGTTTAGTCAACGTCACGCCTTTCTCCTCCTCGCCACCGTCGTTGATGGCCTCGTCACCATCTCGAGGCGGTTGTGGAGGAGGATTGAAGCTAACGTAGGTCATGCCAACACATAGGCACTTCAGCTTTGATCTTGTTTTTGGAATGAAACTGGGTTCGGTACTGATGAAGGAATAAAGGAGATGAAGAAGGAGAAGAGAGAAAGGAAAGGGATCGGTAAGAGGTCGATCGATTGGTGCCAGAGTGCTGGGAATAGGGCATGGAGTATCAGATCGGATCGGGAAACATGGCGATGGATGGAGTAGATAAGCTTAGCATTTTTTGGGGTTTACTGGATCGGTTCAGTCTGGCGTTAGCCGATCCGAATAGATTCTCCATCTCAAAGCTGGGTCTATCTCCTCAAGGGTTCCGAACCGATACAGCTCAACCCAGAGCTCCGAATCGATCCACTTCTTGCACTGATCCGCTCCGATCTGCCTCGGAAGTGCATGCTCCGAATCGATCCGGTTCAACACTACATAACCGCTACAAACCATTAAGCTTTGTTTTGAAACATAACCACACTATGACCAACTCAACAAACACTAAACATGATTTCCATCTCTATGGACAGATAGGATAGAGCCCTTTTTGCTGTACTTTTCAGAATGTTCGTATGCACACATAATGGCATTGTCTGTCTTTACGTTGCATTTCTTTATGCACTTGTACACTTTAGCTCACACACATGCATGGGGGGATACGGACTATTTTACTCTAACTTATGTTATTGCTCCTTCAGCAGTTTAGCGACCATGGCAGAGAGACGCTCATCTAGGTTAACAGAAAAGGGAGAAATCGCAGAAACATCCGAGAAACTCACTCTTGATGACATATCCTCTCCCTCAAACCCTGAATGGGATGATGAGGGCCCAGATTATGAAATGGAAGCGCACAATAGTGAAGTATCTTCTGGGAGTGAAGTTTCTCTTGGTGAGGAAGAGGAAGGAGAGATAGGAGATGATCGTGCTCCCGACGAGTTTGAAACTGCCACTATATTGGAGTTACCCAAAGATTCTATTGAGCCGACGATCGATGATGATAGACTCGTCCGAATATGTCTAAAGCATGGGATATTAAAAAGAGATACCCTGGTGCCATCAAAAACAGATCGCCCCCACAATCCACCGGAAGGATTTATGGAAATTACTCGATTGATGTGTCTGGTTGGGGCTATTCCACCGTTTCCGCCTTTTGTCGTCGATTTTCTGAGACAGATGCGGATTGCCCCCTTGCAATTACATCCCAGCTCTTATGCTTATTTATACACCTTGTATATAGCATACAAAGAAATTTTAGGTATAGAGCCTACCTTCGATGATATCCACTTTTTTTATAATTTCAAGCATCGGACTCAATAAACTCCCTCCTTCTCATATTTTGAATCAGTCCCAAAAAGGAAAATTATTACTGTTCCATTTAGCAACAAGGCTGGTGATTCTAAACTTGAATGGTTTTATATCAGACAGCAGTCGGAGTGCGCCAGGAGATGGACCAAATCAAGTAAAGCACCGACTTTCTAGATTTCAATTTTAAATGCTCATGCCAACACATTAATTTGCTTTCTTTTTCATTCGCAGTTGATAACCCAAAGCAAATATCGGGCCAACTATATTTTGATCGTTTGCATCGACTGCTCATTGGTGACCAAAAGTTCTTGACCATAGACGAAGTTCTTAAGGATGAGTATCTCCATCATCACGGGTTATTATATATTACCCCTAGTATAGGTCATGGGACGGGCCCATATGTGTACATCCCCCGGTCGACATTATTCCTGAGATGGGCGAGGGCTCGAAAGGTCCAACAATACATCTTAGGACTCCACCTTCTCCATTCTCAACTCAGGACGATGAATTAGCCAACATAGCTGAAAAGCACAGAGAAGGGTATACCATCTCTGATGATGCTATTTCTCCTGAGAAGTCAACATCCCCTAAAGAGCTGCTACTAGATGCATCTCAAGGAGATTCTCCTTCTACCGACGATTCCACATTTAAGGGTTTAGGAAATCTTCCCCTGCCCGAAACTATCTATACTTCAGAGGACTTTGGAATGAATCCTTTAACCTTCACTTCTTAAGAGGAGACTACTCCTGTGAAGGCCAAAGAGCCCGCTCGTGCTAGTCTGGCTTCAGACTTGGGTTTTTGGGGGGAACATCACTTAGGATGCACATAACACATTAGCACCGCACGTCACAGCACTCATGTCTTATGTGAACATTGATTCTGAACTCCACTTATATTGTTGTGCAGGTACAATGTCTCGCCCTTACTGTGATGTTAGGAAAATTCGTCGTAGCATGTTTAGACCTCCTTCTGACACCATGCATGATCGCCGTGAGAGCCGGGGCAGAGATGACAGAAGGCCTCATGATTCTCATCGACCTCACACTTCACGCTCTCGTTCTCCTGTCCGGTCAGATCCAGACAGGTATAAGAGCCACCGAAGTCATCATGGGGAACACACATCACAATCCAAAAATCGAACTTCTCCCCAAGACAAATATAATCGAGAAAAAAGTCCACCGAAACACATTGATTCGTGAGACAAGCACAAAGCTTCTGAGAAGCGATCTGAAAAAGGCGATGCAGCCATCGTCCCGGCTAAGCGGAAACACATTGAACTATCATACTGCAAACCCCCACCATTGGATGCTGATTCCAAAACTAAACTGGCATATCTGGAGAAGCAGTTCCCAGATCACTACTTTGAGAATTTAACTTTTTTACCTGCGCTCGAGCCTATTTCTTCAAAGTGGGCAGATGAGGCTAAGGAAAAGATTGACGCAGTAGAGAAACAATACTCGGAGATGTACAAGTATTCATGCAATCTCTCCAGAATCATTCAGACCTTAATTACAGACGTTGATGCAATGAAGAAGGCTGCAGATTCCAATGAGAATGTTTTGAAAAATATGGAGAAGGACTTAGAAGATACACAGGCTCAACTTGTCATTGCTCAACGAGATGCCAACAACTTCAAAAAGCAATTTGAGGAATAACAAAAGCATTATCATGAATTGCTGGAATCTCACAGTCAAGAGCATTTGGAGTTGAAGAAATAAGCGGAAGACGCTAAGTCAAACAGTGTCAAAATGCAACTGGATTACAATACTCATGAGAAAGAAAAGGCCGAGTTAGCGAGGAAAAACGCCGAGCTGGAGAAACGAAATGCTGACTTAAAGTCCAAGTTAATGGAAGCCGAGACTAGGGCTGCCTTAGTTGAGGGGGATGTGGATAGCGCTATTAAGTCTGCTGAAGAAACTCATAAACAGCTATCATAGGCTCAAGAAGAATTGCATGGCTTTGGCGAACTAATGATTGAATTCTTTGCACACATAATCCGTCGCCGAAACATCTCTTGGATCGAAGACTATCCGACTACCTTAGTTGACGTATGGAGTCAAATCATCAAATGGGAAAAAGAGGAACTTAAGGTAGACTTCGTTGATGAAGACAAACTCATGGAGAAGTATCTGGGAGATGATGAACCGACACGTCTGGCCGAGGGGCGTCGCCTTATTGCTGCTGCCATGAAGGAGGAGAAACGCCTGGCCAAAGAAAAGAATATCCTTGAAGTTGGTTCTTCTTCTGCTACCGCCGAAGCTACTGGAGTCGAGGGATATGATCCGGAGAATCCGGGAATTCCTAGATTGTCTATTTTATCTCCTATACCCGAATCAGCATCAGAGATGGTAGCCGCCCCAATTGAGAAATCATCAGAAGGTATTTCCACCTTTTCACCCCAATTCGTCAAGGCCATCTCCACCTTTCATCACATCATTGGGCAATCGATCAAGGATTCTTTATTTTCTCCTAAGTTGATAACTGTTGCTTCTCATTCTGTAGGTGTTGAACCAGCCGAGAAGACTAATGAGCCTCGGGAACCACCATTGGGGAATAATCCATGGAAATGGCTCAGGGAGGACAGGATAAGGCTACCATCGTCGAATTCAGAGGGGGAGCTGAACCGCCTAAGGCCGACACTTCTCATGATGATGAAATGATAGACGCTTTGAAAGACGACGATGGTAATGAGGGGCATGAAGGAGATCATGATGTTGCTATAACTAGGGATTCGAAAAATGCTGATGACATGACTTTGGCTGAAATGAAAGCCGAACAAGACAAGCGCATGCTGCTGAAAGTTGAGGAATTAAACCCCGAAAGCCTTAAGCCCCTTGCAATGGTGGATGCTGGATCGAGGTTAGTTGTTAAGCTTCCAACTAGGTCAATTATAGAAGAGCTTGCAAAAAAATCTTCTCTTGATTCCAGTGTTCCGACTCCTGGAAAGAAATCTACCGATTCTGGTAACTCAATTACAGAGAAGAAGAAACCAAAGTGTCTCATGTCTGATGCTGAAAAAGAAGCTGGAAATGCTCTTAAGGCTGCCAAGAAGTCCAAGTCTACTCCAAAGCCCAAGTGATAATGCGCTTTGTATTTTTTTGATATTCCACTGGTCCGTTATTATTGTTGTGAGTGCGGCCCTCACATCTTTTGCTTAGCCTTCCTATATAAACTCACATGTTTGTGAATAAAGTGGTTTGTTCCCAGCAATGTCTGATATTCATAAATTTAACATTTAAGTAAAAATGCAAATGAACAGCATGTCATATCATAGTTATATAATAAAGTCATTATTAAGGGGAACATATGTACATATATATGCCCCCAATCATTCTTGGATAACTGATTAAGACTTATTCAAGATTGATTAAATTCAAAATTCAGCTGCCCCCGATTCTCTGACGGGGCCATATTCTTTTCGTCATTGATGCTTATTCGTTTTAGCATCTTTATACTCTCCTGTCTCATAACCAGGTTAAAGTATTACTTAGGCGGTCTCTTATCGGGGTGCACCTTCACGCCTCAAGGGACGTCGTCTTCCCATCCTTTACACTCTCTCTCGTTTCATGAGAGTTAGTAATGTCGTCTTCCCATTCTTTGCGTCTTATCATACAAACGGTAATTTTGTTTGCTCCTGCACATAGGTTATCTCCAATTTTTGAAATTTAATTTAATGTTTTGTGTTTCATTGTCATGGCAGAATAATGGCTGAAGATATAAATAATGCGGGAAAGTAAATGACACACGATATTTTTATAGTGGTTCAGCTAAGTCGCAGCCTACATCCACTTCATAATCCTTTGTTCATATAAACAAACTTTTTAAGGCAAGTCGTGCCTTTTTACATAGCTTATAAAAACAAAAAGGAAGACATTTCATATTTAGCTCAGGAATCGTCGCAAGTGCTGAGCATTCCAAGCTCAGGGAATCTCTTCACCGTCCACGGTTGTTAGCTTGAATGCTCCTGTATCAAGCTTCCGTTGGATGGTGTATGGCCCTTCCCATTTTGGACCCAATTGGGTTGAAGGCGGGAAGACTCGTTTCAATACTAAGTCTCCTGGTTCAAAGGTTTTGAAGCGAACTTTCCGGTCATAATAACGTGCCACTTGATGTCGATGTCTTGAGGCACGCAAGTCAGCTTCGTCACTTTTTTCTTCAACCATATCAAGAGATTCTAGGAGGAGTGTTCTATTCGTCATCGGGTCATAGTATGCAACTCGATGAGAAGGGACTTCTAGTTCTACTGGGATTACTGCTTTTGACCCGAAGGAAAGTGAAAAGGGAGTATGGCCAGTGGCCGTCTTAAAGGTTGTCCTGTAGGCCCACAAAGCTAGCGGCAACTCATCCGCCCACTTGGCTTTGGCCCGCTCCAACCGCTTCTTGAGAATAGATTTAATGACCTTGTTTATTGCTTCAACTTGGCCATTTGACTGTGGGTGAGCTACAGCGGTGTATCGTTTATCAATCTTGTACTTCTGGCAGAAGTTTCTGAATTCGATGCTGTCAAACTGTGTCCCATTATCAGTTATGATGGTCTTCGGTTTCCCAAATCGACAGATAATGTTTCCGACCACAAAACTAATCACCTTTCTTGCCGTGATCGTTGTTAAAGGTTCAGCTTCCACCCATTTCGTGAAATAGTCCACGGCATCGATCGCATACTTTGCTCCCCCTCTGGCAATAGGCAACACTCCAATAATATCAGTTCCCCACATGGCAAATGGCCATGGGCTTACCATCGACTTGAGCTGAGTCGGAGGTGCTCTGGGAATCTTGGCGAATCTTTGACATCTGTCGCACCATCGTGAATAATCAGCCGCGTCTTTATTCACGGTAAGCCAAAAATATCCATACCGTAATACTTTCTTTGTTAGGGTTTGGCCCCCGGTGTGGTCCCCACACTCACCTTCATGTACTTCTTGCAGTACACGTTTGATGTCGTCATGTGCGATACACCGTACTAGGGGCATTGAAAACCCTTGGCGATAAAGGATGTTGTCCTGTAAAACGTATCTTGCAGCCTTACGTCTTACAACTCGTCTTTTGCTTTTCTTCAACGGGAGGGTTCCATTCTTGAGAAAATTCTTGATCGGTGTCATCCATGATTTTCTCTCTGGGTCAACTTCCAAGGCTAGTTCCACCACCATCAGGTCGAAACTCGGTGATTTCAAAACCTCTATCGGAACCATTTCAGTTTCTTCGGGATTATCATAACTTGCTAGTTTTGCCAACCGATCTGCTTTCTGATTTTCTGTTCATAGAACATGTGTTATGCTGTAATGCTCCAAACTACTCAGCAACTCCTTTACCTTTTTGAGAAAAGTAACGAGTCGAGGTCCTTTAGCAACAAATTCCTCCCATACCTGGCATACAACTATCTTGGAATCGCAGCATATATCCAGTGTCTTCAACCCTAGTTCTTTGGTGAGTTTCATCCCGGCAATCAGGGCTTCATACTCTGAATCATTATTGGTAGCAGCAAATTCTAATCGCAATGCACAGCAAATAGATCATCCTTCAGGAGTTATTAAAATAACTACAGCGCCGGACCTTCAATCATTTTTGGTTTCGTCCGTATATAGCTTCCACGGACTGAGCTCTAACTGTTGGTCCAAAGTAACCACCTTGACACCCACCGTTTCCTCTTTGGGAATTGTGAATTCGGTTATAAAGCCGGCCAATGCTTGCCCCCTTATTGATCTCCATAGCTGAAAATTTAAATCGAATTGACTCAACTCTATGTTCCATTTAAGTAACCGCCCTGATGCTTTGGGTTTTTGTAACACTTGTCTTAAAGGTTGATTGGTGTATACAACTATCGGGTGAGCCTAAAAGTAATGACGAAGTTTGCGGGAAGCAATCAGGAGGCTATAAGCAAGTTTTTCTGTCTTCGGATAATTACGTTCTGCAGCAGCTAGCTTCTTTCTCACGTAGTATACAGGCCTCTGGACTTTATCCTCTCCATGTACCAATGCTGTACTGATGATACCGCTAGGTAGACAAACAAATCCTCATGTTCCACAGGTTTTGATAATATTGGAGGCTTTTCTAATAAGTCTAATAAATTCTGGAAAGCCTCCACACAATTAGGGGTCCACTCAAAATTTTGTTTTCCTCGTTTTATCAGATCGAAGAAAGGTACGCACTTATCTGTGGCTTTGGAGATAAACCTGCTTAATGCAGCAACTTTTCCCACTAGGCTTTGAACATCCTTAATCTTCCGTGGTTCTTCAATATTCATTATTGCTGCTATTTGACTGGGATTTATCTCAATTCCTCAAGAACTCACGATAAACCCAAGGAATTTCCCAAATGCGACCCCAAATGAGCATTTTAGGGGGTTTAACTTCATTCCATACCTTCGAAGAATATCAAACATTTCAGCTAAGTCCCTTGTATGGTCGGAAGATTGTTTAGACTTCACAAGCATGTCATCCACATTAACCTCCATGGTTTTCTCGATTGGATTATAGAACATGCGGTTGACCAAACGCTGGTACGTGGCTCCATCATTCTTTAATCCAAATAGCATTACCACATAACAATATAACCCCAAGTCTATGATGAAACTTGTATGCTCCTGATCTGGTATGTGCATGGGAATTTGATTGTACCCTGAATAGGCATCCATAAAGGATAAAAGCTCGTGTCCAGCCGTCGAGTCTACTAGTTGATCAATTCTGGGAGGAGGAAAGCTATCCTTCGGACAAGCCTTGTTCAAGTCAGAGAAGTCAATACATGTACGCCACTTCCCGTTAGATTTTTGACCAGGACAGGATTTGATATCCAGTCGAGATATTCCGAATCCTTAATGAATCCATTATCCTTCAATTTCTCTACCTCTTCCTTCAAAGCTGTTGACCGCTCTAGGCCTAACATTTGTCTCTCCTGTTTAACCAGTGGGTGCTTTGGATTAATGCATAAAGAGTGGCTCATAATGGCAGGCGAAATCCCACACATGTCAGCGTGAGTCTAGGCAAACACATCCAAATTTGCCCTTAAGAAATCAGCCAACTCTTTCGCTCGAATTGGATCTAGTTGTGAGCCGATCTTTTGTACTTTTGTCGAAACTGTCTCATCAATAAGTATATCTATTGTTGTCTTGTTGGGAGTCACCTTTCTTTCCTCGGGTTCTCTATCCTCTCTGGGATCTATATCCTCGAGCACATCTACGGGCGACTCTCTTAGGGCCGGACCCCTTAATTGCTATACCGAGTTTTCCTTCGAAGGGGTAGAATAGTCCTTAGATTCTATATTCAACCCCTTCATTAGCATCTTCAACTCCGTCATGTAACAAGCTCGTCCCGTAGCTTGGTCGCCTCTCATAACCCCAATTCCTGCATTAGTCTGGAATTTAAGCACCAAGCACCAAGGTTCAATACATGCCTTAAACTCGGCAATGGCCGGTCGACATAGGAAAGCGTTGTAGGGTGACTCTACATCCAAAACTACAAATGGCAGGATCCTTACTCTTTGGCGATCTCCCTGTCCTAATGTTACTGGTAATTCTACGTAGCCCGTCAGAGCCGTTGACGCCCGATTGAAGCCCCGTATCCATCCTTCGCAGGGCTTTAGATATTTTGCTTCAAGTCTCATTTGTTCAAAAGCTTTCTTGAAGAGGATATCGACCGAACTCCCATTGTCCACTAACACTTTATGGACAAAGGCAGGGCCGATGGCCATGGTAATTACCAATGGGTCTTCAGTTCGGGATTGAATTCCGGAATCATCTATACTACAGAATATGACGTCGTCTGACATCGTCTTTTGTTGTTTTACTGGAGTAATGTCTTCGAGGTTACTGCATTCTCCTACCTCAAAGTGCTTGGCGGCATTGACGTACTGATCCATCGCTTTGAAACTACGGTTAGCTAGGTGGGGTCCGCCTATAATGGTATTGATAACGATCCCCTTACCTTTCTGCTGGGCTATGGGTTTTGAAGTAGGCTGGTTTTGGTTCGGGGCTTGTCCCCCTTGCCCCCTGTCCCTTGGTGCAACCTTGTACTCGTCTAACTTCCCTTCCTGCAGCAATCTTTCAACTACATCTATCAAATGACGGCATTCATTGGTGGAATGACCGTGGGTTCCATGGAACAAACAAAACTTTCCCGTTGCAATCTCTTTTTCAGTGGAGTCTCCGGATGGTGGTTTTTTGTATTACAATATGTTGTACGTGTCCAAATAAATGTTTTCCAAGGTATCATTCAATGGCGAATAGTTTTCGAAAGTTTGGAATAGAGGCCTTTTGCTGGAATTGTTCCCTCGGTTCCTACTCCTCCTATTGTCGTTTCCATTCTTGTTGTTGTTACCTCCGTTCTGGTTGCCGACGTTCACTTCAACCTTCCCTGAACTGTCACCAGATTGTTTCACAGCAACATTACTTTGGACACCTTCCCTCGAGGCACCTTCGGGCTTTCTCTTCCTATTTAGATGAGCTTCTTCTCGCTTTAAGCGAATATTAGCTTTTTCGTAGAACAATTCCCTAGTAGGGGGCGGTTTTCCAGATAGATAATCCCCAAATTCAGTGTCCATGTCAACTCCTTATATTAAATCCATCAGAATAGTAGGTTCATGAGGGTCACTAACTTCGGTGACGGCCAGGTTGATGCAGTCCAAATATGACTTCAGAGATTCGCCTGGAGCCTGTTTAATCCTTGACAGCTCTATGACGCTTTTGGATTTTCGAGCGTGAAGTAGAAACTGATTCATAAAGCGCTCACTTAATTCTGTGAAATTGGATATTGACCGCGGAGGGAGCCGGGTGAACCACATTAATGCCACGTCTTCTAGATAAATTGGAAAGGCCTTGCATTTTATAGCATCTGGAGCTGCTACGACGTTCATGAACCATGCATACCTCATCAGATGCTGTCCTGGGTCCGTTCTCCTTGAATATCGATCCATTTATGGCAAGTTGAATCGCCGAGGGAATTGGAACTCCAACATATCATCTGTGAAGGGGGTATGACTTCGCTCAATGCCCATGTCCTCATTAGTGTATCGTCGACTTTCGGACATAATTTGATGCACCATTGCCTACACATCGGCATTTGTTAATGTTTCCACAGGTTCTCTAGGTCTAATATTCGGATTACCCCTAGGTTCCTGATTAGGGGACAACCTCCTGTCTCTAGCGGCGGCTGCTCTACATTTCTCCCTACGCTCCCGGTCGATCTCAGGAGGAAGGGGCTGGAGAAGTTGCTGTTGCGTAGGATTAGTAATGTTAGGATCTCTGGGTAGGACATGGGATTCACGCATGGGCAACAACATAGGCTCTTTCAAGCTCGGGTCATCAGGCCCTAACACACGAGAGGCATCTTCGCAGGATCCTAAAGGTCCAAAAGTTAACTAATCAAGATTATAAGGTCACTCAAGCGGCCTTCTTTCACAAGGACGTCCCTCATCTGAAGAAGATGAATAATCTACAGCAAGGAGGCGTGTTGGGGAAGGTGTCTTTTGCCTCCGGAGCTCCTTGAGTTCCCTACTCATGGTGATCATGTTCTCTTGCATGCGAAGACTATCATGCTTATGGGCTTCCAATGTCTCCTTAGTACTCTGGATAATTTCAAGAAAGCATGAAAAATATCCTTGTGCGACAGGTGCAGATGGGTCCGGCTGATCATTGGTCATAGCGGTTGGAATCGGAGCGTTGGCAGGAGCTCGAGTAGAAGTTCCAGCTTCACTTTGATTCGGATCCGATCGGAGCATAGTGGTACGACAGAACTGGTTCGGATGGGGAGAGTGTGTGACTTCAAGATCGTTGGATCGGCTCGGATCGGGGTCTTTGGTTCGGTTCGGACTTTCCGGACCGGAGCGGCCTGCTCCAGATTCTTGACCACGCGACCTCGTCATGACCATTTCTTTCTGATCTTCATTAAATTCATTCTCTCGATTACTTTGTATTTCCTTGCCTTTTCCTTTGGCCATAATTTCCAATTCTTCAGTGATTAACCAACAAGTACTTAAAGATATCGAAAACAGAGGATTAACTTCTTTGAACTTCGAAAGTCCAAATAGTAGAATGATAATCCCAAGAAGCGGAGAATTCAAAAATTCTCGGTGAGAGCACCGAAAATGTTAGATCCAAAATTGGCTCTAACACCCAAAGGAATAATGATTCTACTGAAATGAAATCAAAAAATGAAGAAAACACACAATTTATAGTGGTTCGGCATTAAATAGCCTACGTCCACTTTCTACTCTTTGAATTGATATCTTGAATGCAAGTACAACAACGATTATCACTCAATTTTCACTTATACAATACATTGATTCACTCAATTTCCTTCACAATATGATTCAATAGATGATTGTAATCTGAATAAGTTGATGAAATTTGGATAGCAAAGGAGTTTGAGTTCTGAAAGTGCCAAAAGATCCTTCCAAATGCCTCATGATGGTGTATTTATATGTGAAAAATGCTCCTGGGATGGCTTCAGTTCGGATCCACGTGGCCTCCATCCCATCACTTTCGGGTTCGGATGGGATATGGGAGTGACAACACATCAGTTTAGTGGCAAACATGGGTAGAACGTGGGCATAACCGCTCTGGATTTCAAGGGAACGTGGGTGGAACTATCGCTGCACAGGATCGGGTCGGCTGTATAAGAGGGAATGGGATCGGATCAACTCATTCTAGACCGATCCGGTCTTGGCGAGGCTTCTCTTCTTTCCGTTCTACTCCGTTCTTATTTGGCAATGAAAATCCGATCCGGTTCGGCTTGTTCTAGGAATAAGTGTTCTTCAATATTTGATCTCTTAACTTTGTGTAGCCTAACTCGCAAAGTAGGCTAACAAGAGTTGAATGAATCATTTTGAATTGATAGACCACATCATGCAACAAGTTGTCCCATTGATTGGAACATTACACCACTTAGAGATAAATGACTCATGAAGAATCATTTATCTACCACTAATGCTCAAAATAAAGATCACAGGTCAGGTAAGAGAAGGACACAAATGATAGATTAGAGACAAATATTATGCGGAATATCATGCAATATTTATCTATGGAAAAATGACATATGATGACTCTCCTTGTGGGTGATAATACAAGTACATTTCTTAATTGAACCATGGGTGATAATAGAAATTTGTTAGACCAAAAAATGGTCCTAACACCCAAATCGTCGTATTTTGAGCATAGGATATGAAGAAATAACTGAAGAATAGAGAAAAAAGTAGGACAACGAGATTTTTATAGTGGTTCGGCGTTAACGAGCCTACATCCACTTCATATTTTTCTCATTTCACTCATAGATTACAATTACAATGAATATTGTTTTTCAATCACTTGAATTCAATGAATAATTCTCTCCGAATCCATTGAATTTATTGAGGAAGATAGTGGTTATTCATGGAGAAGTGTTGGCCATGGCAGCCATGGATGAGGAGATGCCAAAAGTCCCCTGAAAATGCCACCTGAAGGTGTATTTATAGCTGTAGGAAAGCTCCTGGGAGGACTGATTCGTGATGGGGTACGTGGCAGGCGATCCAGAAAAATAGGAGAGCCAGTAGCCTTGAGAATAGGTCAAAACAAGCTGCGTTTGAACAGGTCCGAAGGTCGGATCGCGGTCATGGGTCGGATCGCGGTCATGGGTCGGATCGCGGTCATGGATCGGATCGCGGTCATCGGTCGGATCGCGGTCATGGGTCGGATCGCGGTCATAGGTCGGATCGCGGTCATGGATCGGATCGCGGTCATAGGTCGGATCGCGGTCATGGATCGGATCGCGGTCATGTACCAGCTTACACTCGTTCACGGAAATGGGCGTAACTTTCAAACCGTAAGTTCGATTGAGCCAAACCAAAGCTCAAACTGAAGCTAATTCAAAGGGATACGAGTATATGAGGTGAATAGATCCAAATGAGGTCATTTGATAGGGGTTTCGGGCCAGTTTATACTGATGTTGTGATTTTGACCAAACTGCCTTGTGTCTTCTGACGATGCTTCCAATGCCAGAGGGCGATGTTATCCAGAGATTCCATATCAGACAGCATTTACCGAGAGGTGTGTCAACATGATCTTTGCTTTGGGTAGCCTGGTCACAAAGCAGGCTAACATTTTGCCCCCCAAAGTACATCTTATCGAAGATGAGATGTGCTTTGAATATGTTGAGCTAAATCTCTCTGGAACGTCATTTATCCTTGAGAAGGCTTCATCCAACTACTGCATTGCTTCCCTGGGAGATAGTCAGGCCAAGTTCCACGGAAGGAGTATATGAGATGATCAAGAAATCGTTTAAACCTTGTCGGATCAAAGGATCTAATTCATCCGTCAGATGTCATGCTAAATCGTTGGCTCCCGAGCGTGATTCTACACACACAGGTCATTGCCAAACAACATCATTATTCTATGCAAGCCAAGCGCGTGGTAGGGTTGGATTATCTTTTTCATACGAGCCAATGTATGAAGTAGCCAACCAAATCATGGGGCAATGTAAGAATCTTTGGGCTCTGAGCTAACAACCGGACTATTGGGACGAAGCATATCAGAATCAACGTATGAATTTGTCATTTGTATTCAAGTTTGGATCATCTTGATATCTTGATATTGATTCAGGATCTTAAAATCGCATTGAATCGTAACAGTAAGGAATTCAAAAGCCATGATCACTTTGGATCGTAGTCGAGAGAATCCACAATTGTTACGGATCATTTCTTAATCCAATATTCACATATGAAGTAGTCAGTAAGGGACGTTATTAAAATTATGTGGACCAGTGCCTATAGGATTGTCACCATCGCAAGGTAGTAGATAGGTTTGTCACACCTTCCATTTGGTGTAGTTTGAGTCTTTAAGTTCGCATTCGATCCACAAGCTAGCTCACTTGGTCGGCAAAGATGAGTAAGGTTGTACTCCGAAGGCATGACGTACATGTTTTGAATCCCATTTCATGCCAGGATTGTCTTCAAAGTTAGTCTATGAACCGACACTTGTGCTCTCAGTGCCATCGGAGGACAAGCAAGGTCAGTACTTATGCCCCCAGTATCGATGGGGGTTGAGTTGAGTCAATAAGGCTTTTAATCTTGAAGATTTTATACTTCCTGTTGTTGCATCTGGTAAGAGTTGCAGGTTCAGCAATCTTAGCCGACCCAGATCATTCTGTACTGTTTCTCAATTTAGCAAAAATCAGAATTGTATATGCAAATGGTTGAACCACGTTTGCTTTGATATCATCTCTTCTCTTTAGTCAGATAGTGAGGATTGCCTCATCGGGCATCAGCGACTTCGGTTACTCTCATTAGATCAGTTACGGAGTCAAGTAAGATTGTTGAATGCGAGTGAATAAATGTTGTTATGAAGTTAGTTGGGCCCCACCGTTTATGCTTCAGCATAGTCCGAAATGGTTATCACAGTCTTATTGAATCTCTTTCTCATGCTTGGTTCAATTGTGCTTGACAAACAAGATCATGGGCTCGATAAGTGGTATAGATTCTCTTTGGAATTGCACATTCTTGTCATTGTTTTCCAGGGCTTTTCCTTTGTCCTTATCGTTTCTGGAATTAGAAGGTACTCCATTCTTTAGTCAGGAAGGCATCTAGGTCATTCGTCTCGACGCTAACACCCTTTTTGTTATGAAAGTCTATCGACTTTAGGGTTGAATTCATCAAAATCTCTGAGCAAGTCTTGTTATAGAGAAAATTTAAAGTCCGGGGGAATAATAGAGGATCCTGACGTCCAATGTGTGAGGGCTGTAATTGTTGTTATCCATATCATCTCGAGAAGTGCCGCCTCTCGAGAGGCGCCGAATCAAACTAGCGAGCAGGTTGCCATCAAAGAATTGATGCACATTATCAAGATCCTGGATGGTGCCCCCAGCATCGAATCTGAGATTACAAAGGGGGTCTTTGCTGATTTCTTGTTTCCACGTCGATATTGCCCCCGGGTCATGTTTCGAGTCATTCGACCTGACCGGGTTCCTGTTTTTCGAATTGTTGCGTTCTTTCTTGGAGCTAAGTATGAAATGTCGCTCGAGTATTCATTCGAGTTGGAGTTAAAACTGGTCGTGCATGATCTGTGTTTGTCACAATTCTTGCATTCTCATCTAGGATGTTGCAGGTAGCTATTCCATTGCCCATGTTTCCATCTACGACGTTCTGAATCGAAGCTGCACGTTGTGTGACTGCTGATTGGTTCGTGTTCATCTCGGGTGTTCCCACTTGCTTTTTGCATGAAGGGAGAGGTTGGAGGCGAAATAGCTGCATCTTGTCCAATTGCTGTATGGGATATATCCAGCCTTATATGAGCTTCCCATTCTAGAAGTCGGTTGGGATCAGCAGATGGACATTCTCTTTGCATTTGTTTCTTGGTCCTCAAGGGGGCCTGTTAGGATCACAACACAAGTTAAACACAGGCACTTAAGTTATGCCGTTTGTAAATATTTTCAATAGCCACGGCCCCAGTTATAGGGTAAGTGCGAAAGACATGCGGTCGGATCACTTCCCTTTCGAATTCAGACATGTATACATGAGAAGAGGAAGTCACTTTCAGAATTCAAGCGATCATACTATCCAAGCATGGGGTAGGACGTGTTTGGGGACGGTACAAGAAGCCTGTAATTCATAAATGTCTAGAATTCCACGATTACGTCGAATCGTATTAAGGCCAAGAAATCAATGATCGCTCAAGATCTTACTAAGGTAGGGTAGACATCAAAAAAATCTCAGGGCCTCGCCAGGTCCTTCCAGTTGCGAGTATGAAGTTGTATAACATGTCGCTGAACAATTCACTATCCAGGCTTCTTTTTCTGTCGTCGCCGTGAGTTGCACAGGCAGCTTAGAATTATACGCCTACGTCATCCTTCTGGACGCGGCCCTTTAGTTATTCCCTACTGGTCTGCTGTTGTTGTACGAGTTCGGATCTCGCATTTTTTCCAGCTTTGTTTTGTGAGCCTGTACTTAGTGAATGAAATTCCATTTCTTTTTGTACTACTGTGTTCGTGTGCTGCCCCCCATTCCCGGAAACGAGTGGTTCGAGCTCCATTTTCATTCTTGGTCCCAGTCGTGTGACGGGATAGGATCCCTTGAGTGGCATATGTCGTCATGCATTTATACTCTCCTGATCCTTCAGCGGAGCAGAAATTATGGGGGTGCTGAGTCTCCAGCACCTTTCTCAGCGCTTAATCATAGACGCTTTTATACTCTCCTGGCGGTCTCCAAGGTTAGAGTTCGAACTCAGTTGTTCTGTCGCTCCCCGGTCCTTCAGCGGGGTAAGAGTTCTTTCTCAGCGCTCAATCGGAGATGCTTTTATACTCTCCTGGCGTTCGCCAAGGTTAGAGTTCAGACTCAGCTGTTCAGTCGCTCCCCGATCCTTCAGCGGGGTGAGAGTCCTTTCGCATTATCCTGTACCTGCGAGCATTCCATAATTAGTTATGCATTTAAACATTTGAAACGCAAATAAGCAAACAAGTCATGAAAGATTATAAGTTATCAGTGCAACTTATAAGTGAAAGTGCAGTAAAGTAGTATGTATGTATAGGCATGCCCCCAATCAATCATTAACTTAGTGCCTGGCCAAGTCTTGTTGAGGATTGATTAGGACCATAACTGTGTTGCCCCCATGTCCGGACATGGAGGATTTGGGATCAGCTTCCATCCTGCCCCCCCGATCCCTTAACAGGGGAAGAATTTTCTCGTGGCGCTAAGTCTCTAGCGCTTTTATACTCTCCCGATCCTTCGGCGGGTTAGAGTTGTTGGGGCGCTGAATCTCTAGCGCTTTTATACTCTCCCGATCCTTCAGCGGGTTAGAGTTCGAGCTCGGTTCATGATCTGCTCAACGATCCTTCAGCGGAGCAGAAGTTCTCAGCGCTAAATCATAGACGCTTTTATACTCTCTCTCGACTCTGGAGAGTTAGAGTTGGGACTCAGCCGTTCCATCGCTCCCCGATCCTTCAGCGGGGTAAGAGTCCTTTCGCAGCGCCAAATCATGGACGCTTATCAAACTCGTCCTAGGTTTACATTTTAATCCAAGCTCCGAGGATTAAAACCAGTCGGACAAGCAGTTGGAGCATTTGCCAAGGCTTCGTGTTCCTCCGAACAGTCTACGGGAGGAATGGTTGGCACCAGACTTCGGGTACCTGCATTATTCGTACCGCACGAATTAGTCACGTCAGTAACTCGGAAAGCATGTGAAAGCAAATTTTATGATTGAAAAGTAAGCAAATTAAGAGGCAGTGTTGCCTCCTTTATTTGAATTCATGTAATCTGGTGGCGTCGAGCATAGGATCGAGCCATGTAGGCGGTCACACCGCGTCCATCTGGAGTCGGACTATGACGTTGTAACTCAATGATTTATGTTCAATTGTCTTGTGGTCTGCCACGTGTGAGCCAAGGATTTGATGGTCATCCCGGATCCACCTTGAGCTATACAGCATTCTTTAGACGAAGAGCGTGGCTTTGTAAACGAGTAGTTCAGTCGAGCTCGTTATAGTATTGCTCTATGGCTCTATATGCGGGTGTTACAAGTTTGATCAGTAGCAAATCCTGGATACCTACACCATCCACATATTAATTCATCTGAGCTAATTACATCAATAACTCATAAATCATGCAAATATAAGAGTCATGGTTATAGAATAATCCTGTTAAAGGAATGAGTATCATTCTGAGTGAAAAATGGCGTTGCATATTCATTGCTGGTCCATTTTACTTCGCCCTATCTCTGCCAATAAAGGGCTGCCAAAGTCCTTTAGTTGATGAGGGGTATCTTTTCAGTTTATCATGGGGGTGGCAGTCCCAAAAAATGAATAGACCTTGGTCGGGGTCTTGAGATGGCAAAGGCGGCTAGGTAGGTACTATAAGCGAGTGATGAGGTCGCATCTCCTTCAAATCGTCTTTTTGCCCCCGTACTGAGGGTAAGGATGGAGTGTCAGGAAGTCATGACTGGATTGCTAATGGTAGCACATCTTTGCATTGGTGTTAAGTTGTAAATTAGCATGAGAACAATGGATTCATGCTTATAGAAATTTTTGCACTTTCCATGCTAGGAAATAGGATATTACTGCTGGTGGGATAATCATATCACATAAATTTGCTGATATACCCTCGATCCCAATTCGGGGACAAGGGTTCGTGCGCCGACAATCAACCAGCATTCATGCGTAAGCGTTCTAGATCTTCAACTCGCTAACTTTTAGGCAAGACTAAGTCAATTGGCCAGGCAAATTCTTGATGTATCAGCTCTGAATTAGATGATGTAATCTCGAGCAATTTATGCTCAAATCTGTAGTTGCCCCCAGCCTTAGGGGAGTGAGTCACTTGGCAGATAATCGATGAAAAGAGTGGAAGTATGAGTCTTCACTTTCTAACTTCAGAATGTCGTTCGCCAGAAGTTTCATTCATGTACATCTCCCATCTAATGGGTGGCTGACTGGTGATTTGGTCGAATCATTCAGGGCGGTGAATTCGGCAATTGCATTCGTTGGTGTTTGTTTTGGGACAACCTTCCAAGAGAAATAGGCAATGTCGAATTGCATGTCATATCTCGAGGCATAAAGAACGATTGCACGCCTTTCACTTCACATTGTTAGATGCATTCTGTGCTGTAGGAAGTTTATCATGGAGTTAACCATGACTCTTTTCCGGGTTTGGTCTCCAACGTTGGATCAATTTCCATTTTATCAATGGTTGTATTTCATAGTGTCTTGATGGGGATCATCTCTATCTTTTCTGGATTATCGGAACTTTCTTATTCGACCAGATGATTCGACTTTGGATCTTCTGTGTATGAAATATGAGGTATGTTGTAACGTTTCAATCCATCCAATAACTCTTCTGCCCATTCTAGGTAAGCTGCGAGTTGTGGTTTCTCCGACTGGAATTCCTTTCGAGTCGTCCTTCGGGGGTTATCTGCAAAACTTCGGCGTTGGATTGCCGATCATTTCTTGCACCGTCTGTATACAACTTCCAGGTGCTTGATTTCATCTTTCATTTTCGAATGGCAACTCCATATAAAATCCCGCGATAGTGAACTTACTGCATACGTCTTATTTGCTTGACAGGAGCACACTTCAGGTTTTATACTCAAGAAATGACTCATAATTTGGGATAAAATCCCGCAAATATTAGCACTGGTCCAAACGAACACATCCAGGCTCGCCTACAGAAAGCATATGAGTTCTCTCGTTCGGAAGAGGTCTAAAGGAGATCCGATGTGAAGACCTTTGTCAGGTCGGCGTCACCAGTCGGAACACGTGCAGTTGCGTTATTAGATGTCACCCTTCTTCATCCTGAATCACCATCCTCTCTGGAATCTATGTCTTCGGGCAGGTCGTTTGACAATTCCTTTTGCGATGCTCCCATTATTCGCAATATTGACACCTCCTTCACACTCCATTTCATCTGGAGGGGAAGCGTCTTTGGGTTTCACGCAATCTCTGTTGCGTAGCATATTCCATCCTTCCTAATTAGTCGGCTTCTCCAATAACTTGGTCACCATAGACCAGTCTCACTCCGTCTTTGGTAGGGATATTTAACGGTTAACACCAAGATGCTATGTAAGCTCTGAATTCCGCTAGACCTGGTTGGTTGAGACCACGATCAGATAGGCTTGAATGCAATAGCATGGCTTGCAAGGCTTCAAGTAATGTTCATACATTCTGTCATAACTGTTGTATGAAGTGGATAGCTAATGGTTGGTTCATATTTGTGTTGATCTCAAGCTCTCATCTCTCAACCGAGATCGTATGGTGGCTGGTGAGCAGTCAAATTGCTATCGCCCGGGCAAGGATCCATATGCCCGATCATGGCCCACGGTGGTTCAATTGGTACCTAACTCTGGGCACCAAAGTACATTGATCTACCCTTCATTCTATGGAAATCAGTCTTCCTTGATGCGGTTGACGACAAATAGGCATTGCAAATGTTAGCTAAGCTTTTCAAGGAGTGAACTGTGGGACATATATTTTTCACTACGCCATTCAAACGAAGGGTAAATTTGTAGTGCTAGGATCCTTTCTTGCTATTGGATATCCCGTCATTGAGAATCATGGCCATTGGGATCTTCTGAGTCACCTTTAGAGTAGTGTCTGGATCGTTCTATGTCAATGGCATCTGGGACTCCGCCTGTTGGACATGTTTAAGCCACGTAACTAGGTGATCACCACTCGTTCAGGAACATCATCGGTTGCATTGGCGAGATCTTTACACCGTCGGAGCTCTAGAAGAGGAGGCTGTTATGAGACCATCATTATTTTGTATACTGCCATAGTCAGCGTGTCGAATCTTTCCAACAACTCCTCACATTCAATAACATCGGTAGATAGAGGTCATGGCTTCTGGAGGAATTCTAATTGTTGCCATTCCGTTGTCAAATTCTTTGACAATCCGTTTATTCTTCATTGACAAGCTTTGATGAATGCTGTTGGCCAACATATATGTTGAGCTGAAGATGAGCCATGCTCCGAGCCGAAGGCGAGGCCGTGCTCCGAGCCGAAGGCAAGGCCGTGCTCCGAGCCGAAGGCGAGGCCGTCAGCGGGTCCGGGCGCAGCGCCGGCGGGGGTCCGGGGCACCGCACGATTTTTTTGATTTTGGAACACGGAGCCTTTTCTGAAATGATCTGAAAATTACATTTTTTCCAAAAAATGTCACTTTTTTGGGTCGGATCGCGACCCTTGTTCGTCACCACTTTTCTGGGTCGCGGTTCGCTACTGTCGTCTGGTTCGTGGCTCGGATCGTCAATTAATCAACATCTTCGGATCGGATCGCGGATCCTACACCAGGTCGGGTCGTGAAGGTCACTCTGGGCCCGGGTCGTGGAGGTCGTTCCGCGAACTACGAATCGGATCGTGATGGCTTTTTGGGCTCCGTTCGTGGAGGTCGTTCCGCGAATCGCGAATCGGATCGTGATGGCTCTTTGGGCTCCGTTCGTGGAGGTCGTTCCGCGAACCGCGAATCGGATCGTGATGCTCTTTGGGCTCCGTTCGTGGAGGTCGTTCCGCGAACCACGAATCGGATCGTGATGCCCCCTGCGATCCGCGAACCGCGAACCGGCAACCTGCTCTAACCTGCTCCTGTGCATTTTCTTTATAATCCTCATTCGGTTCTCAGTGAAAGCACCAAAATGTTAGACCAAAAAATGGTCCTAACACCCAAATCGTCGTATTTTGAGCATAGGATATGAAGAAATAACTGAAGAATAGAGAAAAAAGTAGGACAACGAGATTTTTATAGTGGTTCGGCGTTAACGAGCCTACATCCACTTCATATTTTTCTCATTTCACTCATAAATTACAATTACAATGAATATTGTTTTTCAATCACTTGAATTCAATGAATAATTCTCTCCGAATCCATTGAATTTATTGAGGAAGATAGTGGTTATTCATGGAGAAGTGTTGGCCATGGCAGCCATGGATGAGGAGATGCCAAAAGTCCCCTGAAAATGCCACCTGAAGGTGTATTTATAGCTGTAGGAAAGCTCCTGGGAGGACTGGTTCGTGATGGGGTACGTGGCAGGCGATCCAAAAAAATAGGAGAGCCAGTAGCCTTGAGAATAGGTCAAAACAAGCTGCGTTTGAACAGGTCCGAAGGTCGGATCGCGGTCATGGGTCGGATCGCGGTCATGGATCGGATCGCGGTCATAGGTCGGATCGCGGTCATGGGTCGGATCGCGGTCATGGATCGGATCGCGGTCATGGGTCGGATCGCGGTCATGGATCGGATCGCGGTCATAGGTCGGATCGCGGTCATGGATCGGATCGCGGTCATGTGCCAGCTTACACTCGTTCACGGAAATGGGCGTAACTTTCAAACCGTAAGTCCGATTGAGCCAAACCAAAGCTCAAACTGAAGCTAATTCAAAGGGCTACGAGTATATGAGGTGAATAGATCCAAATGAGGTCATTTGATAGGGGTTTCGGGCCAGTTTATACTGATGTTGTGATTTTGACCAAACTGCCTTGTGTCTTCTGACGATGCTTCCAATGCCAGAGAGCGATGTTATCCAGAGATTCCATATCAGACAGCATTTACCGAGAGGTGTGTCAACATGATCTTTGCTTTGGGTAGCCTGGTCACAAAGCAGGCTAACAAAATTGTTAATTGTTAATTTTCTTATTGGGTCTATGAATATAAGAAACATTCTATTGATATTTTTTTATTCCATTTTCTTTTCATTATATTGTCTTTCATTTTATTCGACATTGTTCGACCTCCTTGAGTTTTGAATTTTTGTGCACATTCCGTGTGTGCTTTGACTCAGACTGTTATCCTTTTTTTATGAGAGCAAGTGCACCTGTTTTGTCGTGTATGTGCCTCAGTAATTTTTCCTCTTTGCCATATGTGTATATGTATGTGTGTGCGTGCACGCGTATGTATGTGTATGTGTGTGTATGCAGTCATCATGTTAGTCTACCACAAATACAAATCATTATGACAAATTTTGTTATGATTGAGCAAATATGCTCAAGTGCAATTCAAAATTTTCATTTCACATCATGAATTGCACCAATAAGTTTCATAAGAGATTTGTGCCTTGTTTTTCTTACTGATATGGGATTTACCATGCTTCGTTGTTCATTAATTAATTCTTGTAGGTGGTTTCATGTTTTCTTTGCATGTGTTATTTGTGGTAATATTTGAAATGTGTGTATCTATTAAATAAAAAAATGGTACTTCATCTGCTAAGCAGAAACAAGTCAGCAAAATGTTGGATGAATGGTAATTGTCAAGTACTTTCTTTTCTTCTTATGTTACGTAATATGTTGCTAGAATCGTTTTGTATATATTGTGAATTTATTTTGAAAAAATTACCGTTATTAAGAATTTATTATTGAGCCATAATTGCAATAGAGTCATTGAAGGTTATAACGGTAATATATATATATATATATATATATATATATATATATATATATGAGCCGTTATTGTGATTTAGCAGTTACACTAGCACAACGGTCATATATTTATATGACTTTTTATCGAGCTATTACAAAAACAAATGATATTAAAATATTGCTATGGATGATAATTAATTAAAACTTATAAACATTCTTCACTTTTGAAACGTATACAATTTACATGTTATAAATTGGAGTTTTTTGACCATTTCTTTTATTTATTATGGTATTAATCGTGATCCAACTTTTCTCCCACTAACATAGCGAACGTTACAATTTTGCATTATATTTATATAAAAATATAATAGACAAAGCAAAAAAAATATAGAACAATTTTTCATCTTCCTCTCTCTTCAAAAAACCTTCTTATCTTCCTTGAAAAATTTTCATTACAAAAAATAATAATAAGAAAATAGCGGTACAGTTTTTTTTAATTTGAGTGCAAATAAGGCTCAATTCGTTCGTGCAAGCGAACTGATATTGAAGAAGATGATGTTTATCTTAAAGGCGGCGACGAAAGGTACGAACTGCTTTGCACCATTGAGCAGATCGCTGAAACGTCTTTAAAAAAGCGACATTGTCCGCGACTCAGCTATTAGTTTTCCAACAAATTTGAAGATGTTCAGATAACTAATGGCTTCCGCTTCCTCTACAGCTGCAAAAAACACCGCCGATGCCGCACCTGCACCGATGTTCCAGATCCCACTTTTCACTGCTGCACCTTTCAGGTTTGAAGGTCTCCACTTCAAACGCTGGCAAAAAAAATGGAGTTTTTTCTGACTGTGCGAAAAGTCATCAGCGCTTTATCAACCGAGAAACCTCAATTTCTAGAGAAACCAAATGAAGTCAATGTAGATCAATGGCAGTTTGGACAGAGAAATCGAACCAGTTACAGACTTTGATTGAGCAGGACCACATATGCAAGAACTTCATCCTCAATGGCCTCGGCGATGATCTGTACGACTATTACAATTCAGACAAATCAGCGAAGGAGATCTGGGAAGCTATGAAGAAGAAGAAGCATGACACTGAAGAGGCAGACGCAAAGAAGTACGTAGTCAGCCGCTACCTCAAATATCAAATGATGGATGATAAGTCAGTAGAGTTGCAGTCTCATGAGCTTCATAAAATATCTCATGGGATCATCTCCGAAGGTATGTTTAAGTTGATGTTGAATCTAATAAAGTAACTAGTTCTGCTTATATATTGTGTGATTTTAGTATTTGGCACTCTAGATTATGTCATGTTATCAAACACATAATTCATAACATAAGCACCTTAGATATGATTCCTAAAATGTCAGAAACTGATTTTGATAAATGTGAATTCTGTACTCAAGCTAAAACTACCAAGAAACAACATAAATATGTTGATAGAGTATCTATAACCTTGGATTTAATTCATTCTGACATATGTGAGCTTGATGGCACATTGACTAGACATGGGCACCTCTATTTTATCACTTTTATTGATGACTGTTTTGATTCCACATATATATATCTCATGAAAAATAAAAGTGATGCATTTGATATGTTTAAGACATTCAAAACTGAAAGTGAAAATCAATCAAATAGGAAAATTAGAAGACTTCATAGTGATAGAGGAACAGAATATGAATCTAGTTCTATTCTGGATTTCTATAGACTATATGGTATTATACATGAAAGAACTGCACCTTATTCACCTGAATTGAATGGTAAAGATGAAAGAAAAAAAATAGGATCTTTACCAAATTAGTAGTTGCCATTTTATTAAATTCTAGTGCAGCAAAACATTGATGGAGGGATATATTATTAACGGTCTGTTACTACTAAATAGAATCCCTAAATCAAAAAAAGTAAAATTTCACCTTTTGAAATTTTGAAAAATTACAAACCCAAAGTTTCCTATTTTAGAACTTGGGGATGCTTGGCATATTTTGTATTCCAGACCTTAAGAGAATAAAATTAGCAAGTAGAGTATATGAATGTCTATTTATCGGCTATGTAGTTAATAGCAAAGAATACAGATTTTATAACATAAATACACATAATATAATTGAATCAAATGATGTTTAGTTTTATGAAATGAAATTTCCTTTTAAATTAAAGAATAGTGAGAGCACATCAAGTAATTTATTACATATAAGAACAGAACCTAATGAACATTTTGAAAAGAATCTAGAAGAAGTAAAAGAGCAAGAACCACAAAATTTTTTGGCTCAGAGTATTATGATTTACTATAGAAGAGGATCCCTTAAACCTCCAAGATGACTTATGTTCACTAGATGCCGATTTTTGGCAATGATGAGATAGATTCTTTGGACCCGGCCCGGATGTAACACCCCACCTCCGCTAGGGTCACTCTCAAAGGGAATGCACTAGTTTGGAGGAGCGTTATCGAGGTAAACATACACAGAAATATTACAAGACAAAACATAGATAAAACAGCGGAAGAATCAAAAGAAAATTTTCATTACTTTCAAGAAGAGTCAAAACCTTTTACATCAAATAGCCAAGGTCATTATTTTCCATTACAACAAATTCTGTCTTGCATAAATAAAGAAGCATAAACTTAAAACATCAAAAGTAGATTAATTCCCCAAATGTAGCAGAAAATGCAGCCATAGCATAGCCCAAGATCAAACCGTACATGAGCTGAATCAAAAGCAAGCGAAATCCAAGCTAAGTGATAGAGTTTCTTCCCTGAGAACCTGTGTAATAACCCGAAAATCTAGGCCAGTTTAAAATTTTTATTTTGGCAATTTTAGTGAATTTTGAACATTTAAAACGGAATATTTTAAATAATATCGACGAAAATTTATTTTTAATAGAATTCGAATGTATATATTATATACGTCGTCGTTAGAATATAATAATTATATATAATTATAAATAGAAATGAAAATGGCGCGGTAGTTCGATAATTCGATTTCAAACTTCAATTGAATGTACCGGGTGCAAAACAATCCGGATTTTAACGAAACCAAAAATAATAGGATCTAATAGAGAATATCTTTCCAACAAATCCGAAAAATTGAAATTTCATAGCGGGAATCAAAAGATATGTCCAGTTGAAAATTCTGAATAGTCGCTATGGAATTCAGACCCTTAAGAATGGGAATTTTGCAAACGACCTCGGATTTCGACGAAACCACTTTTGTTGGATCCGTGATGTCAAATTATTGCTAGAACCCAAATTTCATAGTTTTTCGAATCAATATGTGAGCGTGGCAAAGGAAAACGCGTTTGACCAGTTTCAGTTGATTTTAATCGACTGGAAAATGGCCATTTTTCTAACGATCTCAGAATTCGACGAAACTAGTTTTGTTAGGACCGTATCGTCAAAACGAAGCTAGAAAATATTTTTCGGGAATTTTTAGAGTTAGTATGCGGCCCTAGTAAATTGGAATGTGCGTTCAAATTCAATATATAGAGTTATATGTTGATTTTGACGAAAACTGATCGAAACGATCGATTCAGCTTACGATACATATCCCATTGTGTTCGGAATGGGGGTAATTAGCTATGGACGACAGGCGGTGGGCCTCGTTTCGAGTTCGAATTAAAAAGTCAACTTTTCGAATTTAAAATTAAATTAAATATATATTTATACTTTGCCCCCCCTTTACATTATCTCTCCCTTTCAGTTAAAAGAAAAAACCTGCCGCTTTAAAACCTCGATTCCCAAATCGCTCCCCTCGATTTCCGTCGCCGGAGCCCACCAGCACCGTCGAGATCGACGGCGCCCTCCTCCCCCGTGCTAGCCGCGTCGCCCAGCCCTCCCTCCTCTCTCCACTTCCTTCTAGAATCCCCAAACCGCGAGGACCCACGCCCTAGGCAGGAAACCCGCCGCCGACGGCCTTCCCCCGGCCCACCACCGCGCGTGCGACACCCCCTTCCATCCCCTGACCGCAGCGCCTCTTCTCCAGCCCCCAATGACGGAAAACAGTGAGGTATATATATTTTTATTATTATTTATTTTCTTTTTTTCAGTTAATATAAATAACATGGGTTAAAAACCTGATTTGGTTTAGGTTGATTTTTTTGAAACTGAAAAGGAGTGGTTTTTAACTAAACAAAGAAGTGATTTTTAATTATATGAAAATATAATCTTTCCCATATTTGTAGCGTTTTAAAAATATGATTTTTACAAAGTAGAAATAATAAAAATATAATTTTTATAATGTAGAAAGGTTAAAAATATAATTTTTATAATGTAGAAAGGTTAAAAATATAATTTTTATAATGTAGAAAAGTTAAAAATATAATTTTTATATAGGTATGGTGATAAAAATTTGATCTTTATATATGTAGCGAAATAAAAATCTGATTTTTATTATATATACATTGAAGTGGAAAAGTGATTTTTATAACGATGAAGTAAAAATTCGATTTTTATATAGGGAAATAGCGTGATAAAAATATAATCTTTATTATAAGAACATCGTTGTAAAAATAGAATTTTTATCTATATAATAGCGATGTAAAAATAGAATTTTTATCTATATAATAGCGATGTAAAAATAGAATTTTTATATATATAATAGCGATGTAAAAATAGAATTTTTGTCTATATAATAGCGATGTAAAAATAGAATTTTTATATATTGAATAGCGATGTAAAAATAGAATTTTTATATATTGAATAACGAAGTAAAAATTCGATTTTTATATATTGAACCTCGAAGTAAAAATTCGATTTTTATATATGTAGTGGCTACGGGCAACGAAAGTGACAAAAGGCGAGAACGGCGATGATTTCCACATATGAAGAGTCGTGGAGTTGGATAGCTATTGGTGAGAACTTCTCACTCTAAATTTCTTTTTCTAGTTATATATATACTAGGATGCAGACGGTGCTTAGTAGCACCCGACACCCGTCATCCACAGACCATGGATGGCTTGTTTGTTTGATTGTTTGTTGTGGTGAAAAATTGATTGTGTGAAGTAAAAGAAATAAAATATTTATATAGTTAAAAATATTTTATCGTTAAAAATATAATTTTTAACGGTTGTGTGAATAAATCAAAATGTGTGTTTGTTGATGTGAAACCCCACATGGGTGTTGGGATGATATTTGAAGTCCACTCATCCCGATTGATTAGTTGTATGTCGATCGATTGATTGACAGGCTGTTATAAGCATTAGATATCTATATTTAATGTTTATACAGTGTAGTGCACTTTGGATGATCATTGATTATTTATTGTTGTGATTATATATATGTGTTGTGTGGAATCCATATAATTAACATTATATGGTAATTGATTGGGCCTCATTCCAATTGGGAAAATAGATAAATAATCATGTGTTGAAATTTATCATGTGTTGAAAGAAATATTTTAATAATAAATTTCACATCTTCATCATTTTTAAAATCATTCTCTCACTACTTTACAGTTGGAGTTTGATTTGAAAATCAAACAATAGATACCAATATTTTATAAAATATTTTAAACAACAAAAATAGTTGTGTTGACAGTACTCATTCGTTGAGATTAGTCAAGTGTTGAAAGAAATATAAATTCATGTGTTGAATAGAATAAATATTCATTTGTTGAATAGAATAACGAAGTGATTGAAATATATAAAGCCGTGTAGATTAGTTTTGCGCCATTTTGACGTGAACGATATTTATATCGATTTTATTCAAATTGAAATGAATATTATAGTGAATTGAATTCGAACAGAAATGAAATTGAATTGAAATCAATTTGAAATGAATTTGAATTGAAGTAAATAGAAGGTAAATTCAAATTGAATTGAATTAAAACGAATTTGAATTGAAAAGAAAACGAATTTGAATTGAAAAGAAAACGAATTTGAATTGAATATAAAATGAATTCGAATTGAATTGAATATAAAACGAATTCAAGTTGAATTGAAAACGAACTGAAATTTAATTGAAATCGATTCGAATTGAAATCAAATAGAAATGAATTCGAATCGAAATTGAATTGAAATCGATTTGAATTGAAACGAATTTGAAATGAATTTAAAACGAATTTATAAAGGAAAATTCAATTTTGATTAGAAATTGAATATAGAGTTGAAATGGTTTTGAAAACGAATTTAAAACGATTTATAAAATTCGTTTTAAATAGAAATCGACGCAATATATATTATATATAATATAATGGCCTGAATAGAACGCGCCGCGCCGCGGCAGTTCGTGAATTTCGACCATTGACTTCGAATTGACGTTGCGGGAGATCCGACCGTCGGATTCTCCTAATACCGGAACCGTTGGGTTCGTATCGAAAAGAGCTTTCTAATGAATATTAGAAATTTGAAATCTAGCGGTTGGATTTGGAATTATGTCCAAATCAAATTTGGAAAAGATCGGTGTAAGTGCAGTTCGATGGCCGTTGATGGAAATCGACTGTACGGGCCTTGATAAAATTATTAAAAATATCTATAATTCGTGTAAAATCATTAGAAATGATTTGGGAAAAATAGGGCTGAAAAATTCCACATTTGAAAGGGTAAAAATAGATTTTTATCGAAATGAACTAGTTTTGAACTAGAATTAAAATCAATTTATTTTTGAAATAAATAAACTGAATTTGAAAGTGATTTTAAGAATAATCAATATTCCCAATACGTGGATTGGACTGGAGTTGAATCGAAATTATCTTCGGAATATTTCGATGTTGGATTTCGTGACTATACAGATATTGTTATGGAAATTTGAAAGATATATTTTATATCGTTATTTCCAATACGATATTTGTTGGTTTAAGAATTTGATATTGAATATAAGCCGGTATATTCTCTTTTCAGAGCCTTGTATTTGATGTCAAATGTGATTTGGGTTTATCGTGAATCGTGTTTTAGATGACATTGGTTCTTTAACCCAGTTAAAGGCAGGATGTTGATTTTTGAAAAGATTAAAACTAAGTGGAGTTTTAATGAATCTTTAATTAGATTGAAAAGTGAATTGATAATTTAAATATCAAATCTGAAAGGTGATCGAGAATGGGGTACCACCAGTTTTGCTCCACAGCGATAGTTAAATCTTTAATTAGATTTGAACGTGAAATGGTAATTAATTTTACCGATAACACCGTGGTGTTAGATATGGAGTACTACCAGTTTCGCTCCATGGGATATATAGGTTGGGATTGGGAAATAAAATAAATAATTACTTCGGTGTGGTTCGCTAATCCCGACTAGTTTGAAATGATATCCAAAGGAAGATTAAAGAATAAATTTAGAAGAATTTATCTTGGATAAAATTAATGGGAACCTTTCCCTAAGAATGTGATTTTGGTGAATAAAAGAATATTCTGAATTGGAATGAGGCGTCTGTTGTGTTTGTGTAACATTTGTTTATCATATACGTGGGTTATTCAGAAAGGCCGGGTTTATACCCATTCTGAATAACCGATTCGACGAGATGTCGAAGATGAAGACGGTGGTTGAAGACCGGAAGTCTTCACATCGTTTGGGTGATTACTGATGATCTTGATTGGGTTGTACACCCAAGATGAGGGAAACAGTTGGTGATCGTCCAGACGTACTTGGAGATGGATGGATATGCGAGGAAAGTGCCTCCGGTTTCGTTCAGACCCAGAACGAACTTGTAAATGGATTGTGTGTCTGACATTGGATTTTATTCTGTGTTGATTGATCACTATTAAATATACATCTGTTTGGCGGCGGAGAATTTATTCTCTTGCTTAACGCCCTTCTCTGAGACGTACGAGCTCAGAGGTTGTATATCGATGGACATCAGTTGCATGGAGTGAATTGCCAGTGTGGCACGCGTAAGTGTTAATTGATCAAGGCTTCTGTTGCAAAGCAAAGTCTTGTGGTTGATGATCAAAGCACGGCCTGTGTGGCGTAGCTTTGTGTATAACATGAATTCGCGAGCCTCACACCTCGGTATGAGTCAAAAACGGGATACGGACCTAAGGAGTGCACGACGTTTCTTTCTAGCTAGGGTGGTGTCAGTGACCTACCAGCCCTGACATTTATATACTTTTCACCTGTGTGGTTGTTGGATACGAGGCGCCTCGGATATAGGTCTGTAAGGACCGGGAAACGTGTGTTCAGGAATAATTAATCCTCAAAAGTAAGAGAGGACCGGCCTTGGAGGTTCCAAAGGATCAGAGTGGGGTCCTGAGGCATTGCTAGAGTGTCTCGAATGCGGAGAGGAGCTTGCCCCTTGCCTCGACTCATGACGGAAATCCAATTTCCAATACGTGTATTTCGGTTTTAATTGTAGAACTAGTATGGCGACATGATAGATGGTACCCATGCCGCCTATGATTGATATTTATGATTGAATTGTTTTGACACTATAAACTTATAATAGTATCAAATGATTTGTTTTAAACGTACCAAGCATGTTTGGCTATTATAAGGGAAAACCCTATCCTCCGGCTTGCGTTGCATTGTGTGATGGGACCTGGGTCTTATAATAGCTTCATTTTTCCAAAAAGCATTGCGCTGTTTTGTTATATGCACTAGTATTCTTGAGAGGAAACCCGTTCCGTGTTATACGGCGTGGTCCCTTGAATTACTATCTTTTAAAGTAAAGTTTTAAATAACTGTTTTAGTTCTCACACCAGTCACATGACTGACCTGGAGTTTATTGTTTTAACCTAAACTCTGGGTGCCCCTATTTTCCACACGGGCAGCTAGTAGTTTTGGTTTTGCAAATTTATATTCACAGGATCCTGATTTACAGCTGGAACGATGCTCGGAAAGCTCTGTATCCGTGCATTACTTCTAGTTGTGCTTTTGTATTATTTTCCGCTGCGATGTATTTAAATGTAATTTAAATCTCTGATATTTGTTGTATAATATTTATTCATTTATACTCTGTATATTCTTGTATCTGATGGAATTGTTGTAATAACAATGAAATGTTCTTCCGTCTACGTCCTTTTGTATGTTGTTCTCAAAGTATCCGCTCTTTCCTTCACGGGGAAGTTACGGGTCCTTACAACCTGGGGGGGGGACGAAAGAAAAAGTGGAGAAAGAAAACGGGTCAGTCATAAAGACTGTTAAGTCCAAGTGACTTTCAGCATAAAAACAGGTAAAAGTAACATAACATGTATAAAGTGAAAGTAAACATAAGGATGCTGTCAAGGTTGGCAAGATAGGCTAAGATAACATGATAAATCAAGTATAAATCAAGTATAGCATCACATATTCAAGTTTCGCTGCATCGACTGTACTAGTATTCCAACCCATGTAAAATGTTAACCACGAAGTGATCCCTTTGCCCAATATCATGAAATGACCCATTACTGGGTCCAGCGGAACGATCCACTAATCGATCGGCTCCCTACAAGTTCAAGCTCGTCATGTGTCTGTGTCATATGGCCCTATCACGAATGTAGTCACCTGCGCTAGGTCCACCATAGGGTGTATCAAGCCCTAGGGTGCCAACCACCGACACGAATCAAGCATGCACAGATAAACCTATTGATGCCCAATGCCTGCTTTTTAACCTCCGGACCACGTGCACGACCATAGCCCGCCTGAACCTACAATGGCGCACCAACACAGCCGTCGTTCTGGTCGCTTACAATCAGCCCAACAATCGTGCCCCACCCTGCCTAGTTCCAGGGTACCATGATACATCTAGTGGGTTACTGCTGAAATGGACCGCGTAACTAGGGTTTCCGTCTAATAGGTTAAGTGTTGTCATTTAAATTCGTGACTTAACCCCTATCAGTCTAGCATGTCAAGTTGGTTAAATGTTGTCTTTCATGTTCATGAATTTACCCTATCATGTGGCATTAATTCATTAATGCAGCCCAACCTCTCACATTAGACCTGTTGTTGTGGTCACTGGATATGTCGGGCGGTTCCGGGCAGATTTACAACAAAACTCAGTCTAACATCGGGTTTCAAGCGTGATATGACCAACTACTCACATTGGATCCTATTGTTTGCAGTCACTGGATTTGCCGGGCGGTTCCGGGCAGATTTACACTGCAAACTCAACCCAACCTCGAGTTGGCCATTTTCAAGTTCATTCTAGTGTCATGTCCATGTTCATGTTTTCATGTCAAGTTCGTGTCAAGTTTTCAAGGCAAGTTTCATGCCAAGTCTCCTATAATTTCCAATTTTTCCCAACGTTACCCCGTCTAAATATTAGGCTAACAATCTTAGCCTAATTTTTCATTCGCATGATTTTTGGCATATAATATTAGGCTAAAACTTAGCCTAATTTAACGTACGCAAAATTGGCATAAAGAAATTCATTAACATAAACACGACATAGGGGTAAACTTGGCATTTTGGCTTAGTCAATATGAACATCATAGGTGTGAACTTGCAAAGTAGCCAACATGAATATCATAGGTGTGAACTTGCAAAGTAGTCAACATGAAGATCATAGGTGTGAACTTGCAACATATACTAAATCAACATACATATATGTGAATTTGCAACATAGACTAAATCAACATACATATATGTGAACTTGCAAATCAATCACGAACATATGAATAAGTGTGAACTTGAAATATGACATAGGTTAACATACACACATAAACATATAGATCTAACATTTGGTCACATATGTGATATGATTTTACAACCTAAAACTTACATAATATGATAAACTACACAACTTGTCATAACAGGTTATATTCCAAGTTCATATACATATGAATGGACTTATTCATTAATTCCCAATTCAACACGATAATAAAACCACAGGCACAAATCAGTATCATTCAATTCCACATATAACATAATAAACATTGTCCTATTATCCATCTATTTCCAAGGCATGACATAAATGAATAAATTGATTAAAACATCGCAGGCATATAGCTCTGATAACATTATGAACATGAAAAGGTTTGAATGATAATCTAGGTTCAAGAACATTGATAGATCTAACTTAAATAGAAAAATCCCAAAATCAAGAATAAAGAAAATAGGTCTGAATAGAAAGTCAATCTTAGATCCAATTTCATAGTCATAGTCCTAGGCAATAACCTCATGGTCATGAATCTTAGGTGATTAGCCACAATATTCCTTGTCATAGTCATAGGAAATAGTCTTAAGTTCACAGTCATAGGCATAGTCTTATGTTCACAGTCATAAGCATAGGCATAGTCCTATGTTCACAGTCATAGGCATAGGCATAGTCTTATGTCATTAACAATAGTTTCAATGTCATAGGCAATATTCCCCATAGTCAAGATCCAAGAAGAAAAAAAGAATAGACATGAATCATACATAAATCAATTCCAATTTATAACATGCCCATATTAAGTTTATAGTTTTTATCTAAAAGTAACTGGAACTTACAGATCGTGGTCTAAGAAATTTAGATGCAGAAGTCAAGTCTAGAAATTGGTCGTTGAATTGTTCAATCGCTGAATCTTGCTTTGATTGTAGAAGAAAATCCCCAATTCCTAGCCGCAGTCTTCAAGAAATAATCTTCGCGTTTTAATTTAATTTAATTTAATTTAGAGAAAGAAGAAGAAGCCATGGTCATCAAGAGTTTGAGCAGCATAAGGTTAGAGAAGATTGGTGTAAAGAAAATGAGGCTAGGGGCTGTTTATATAGGGTTTCAAACTAATTAGAGCCGTCGATGAAGCTAGAGTTAATCAAGGCCATCCATCTCAAGAGAAGCCAATCAAAAAGTGACAAGTCAGCCCTAGTGACACACCAGAGTATAGAAATTCGACAAGAACCCGACCAGGCCAGCCAGGGCCTGACCAAGCAGGTTTTCTGCTCGGCCTGAGCGCACTTGCCAAGTGTGCCAGTGCAACTTTGCATGGGCACACTTCCCAAGTGCGCCAGTGCAATTTTGTTCTGGCGCACTTCCCAAGTGCGCCAGTGCATTCTGGCCCGTTTCTGGTTTTTCTGCCTAACTTCGTTCGTCCATATCTTCTTCGTACGGTATCCTTTTTACGCAAACTTGGACTCTATTTCAAGCAGAATTCCGAGACAAACGCAATGGCGTAACCCGTTTCCCTTGATTCTTAATTTAAAAATTAATTCTGTCTTGATTTATGGTTTTAACATGTTACTAAAATTCGGGTTGTTACATCGGACATTTTAAACCCCATGTTTCTACCCGCCCCGTAGACCTGGTGCGGGTCTGTAATTTCGTCCCGTACCCGAAACTCGTACGGGTCAGGGTTGACCTGACCTGCCCCCACGACCCAGTGATATTATGTTCTATTGTACACAAATTTATATACTTATATTTTTTATCACTAGATGATAAATTATATACATATTGTAATGTGTTCGCATTGATAAGAGAATATAATAAAATGAGTTGTAAGATAATAGTTCAAAATGTATGCATTTGTTATTGTATGATTATCACTCACGCAACTTAATACTATGAAAAAATTATAGTTGTTGATCGAAATAATATAATATTCAAGTTATAAATATGTATGCCTAAGAAGATTAACAAGTAATCATTATAATTATAATGTTTTTTTAATGATGTTTCAATCACGCGGGTCAGGTAGGGGCGCGTTAGTCGTACCCAGACCCGACCCTAGACCCGGACCTCTAAAAGCGGGTCGCGGGTCTACTCGCCCCGAAGACCCTATGGGGCGGGTCTAAATGGGTCAAAATAGTGGCGGGTCAAGCGAGTTTGGACCCCTAGACCCGCCCCATTGCCATCACTACCCGGTGGTAAATATATAGGCTGTAAATGGATGCTTAAAAAGAAATTAAAACGTAATGGCAATGTCGATAAATATAAATCCTGTCTAGTAGCTAACGGTTTTAAACAAAGAGAAAATATAGATTTTGTTGACATTTTTCACCTATAACTAGAATTACATCAATTAATTTCACTTGCTTCAATTCGTAATTTAATAATACGCCAAATGGATATTAAAACCGCATTTTAAACGGTAAATTAGATGAAGAAATTTATATGGATTGTAGTATATGATCAAGAACATAAAGTAAGCAAATTGGATAAATCATTACATGGTTTTAAAAAAGCACCTAAACAATAACATGAAAATTTTGATAACTTAATCATTTCACATGGTTTTAAAGTTAAAGAAAGTGACAAATGCATTTATTACAAATTCGAGAATGACATTTGTACTATTATATGTCTTTATGTAGATGACCTACTCATTTTTGGGTCAAATATTCATGCCATAAACAATGTTAAATCTTTGCTAAGTTTCAACTTTGATATGAAATATTTAGGTAAGGCGAGTGTAATCCTTGGTATTAAAATTACTAGGTCCGAAAAGGGACTTTCTTTGGATCAATCTCATTATAATGAGTAGATTCTACACAAATACAATTTCTTTGACTGTAAATCTGCATATACACCATATGATCCCAGTGTGAAGCTATTTAAAATCACTGGTGAAGGTGTAAGACAGTCTGACTATGCGAGCGTTATTGGTAGCCTTCGGTATGCCATTGATTGTACTAGACCCGACATTGCCTATGACGTGGGATTATTATGCAGGTTTACTAGCAGACCTAGTATAGAGCATTGGAATGCTATTGAGAGGGTCGTGAGATACCTAAAATGAACAGTGAACCTTGAATTACATTATGAAAAGTTTCCAGGTGTAATAGAAGGATATTCTAATGCAGACTGAAATACTTTACCTGATGATTCAAAAGCAACCAGTGGCTATATATTTAGCATTGTTGGAGGAGCTGATTCTTAGAAATCTAAGAAACAGACCATTTTTGCTTATTCTACTATGGAGTCCAAGATGATAGCACTAGCCACAGCTAGTGAAGAAGTAGAGTACTTGGGAAATCTACTTGCTGAGATTCCCATATGGGAAAAACTGATACAAGTTGTGTTGATCCATTGCGATTGTACCGCGGCTATTGAAAAAGTTCAGAATAGTTATTATGATGGTAAGAGATGAGAGATACGTCGTAAACACGGGATTGTTAGAGAGCTACTCTCTTCAGGTACTGCTAGAGTGGATCACATATGTAGTGATGAAAATTTGGAAAATCCTTTGACGAAAAGACCATCTTGAGAAAAAGTCCTTAATACTTCTAAAATAAAAGGGACTATTGCCCACAGATTGTTAAGTCACACACAATTGTAACCCGACCTAATGACTGGAGATCCCAAGAACTAGGTTCAATGGGTAAAAACAAGTTGTGTAGTGATAGCAGTTGAACATGCTATTTTTTGTATATTAAGAAGCATGTATTCCTGAAGTGATTAGAGGATGAGTTAATAGAAACTCTTAATGAGATCTGCTCTATTTAGATTTGAGTACCTACCTTCAGGAGTGCTCTTGATCGACTCACCTATGTGAATGTGGAAATATGGCCGTTTCCCATGAAGTTGTGGGCAAAACTTCTAGAGTGTTCACCAAACTGGGATAGATGTGCATGGCCATTAACACACGGTCTTAGTTGATTGCACTATAAAAATGGTTGTTTGCGGTCTGATGTCAGGAATAGAGTTCAAGACCACGTGTCACTCTAGCAAAAACTGAACCTGATCCACTATGCATAGGTTCAAGTCGGAAGAAACCTTTGCTTATGCACAATCTTATGTTTTTAGAAACTGCTCGATTTTTTTTAATTCAAGTAGGGGATTGTTGGAAACGTTTTGATACGTAGTGAATTTATTTTTAAATTTTTTTACATTTACTAAAAATTTATTATTGAGCCATTATTGCAATAGAGCCATTGAAAGTTATAGTGGTAATACATATATATATATATGTATGTATGTATGTATGTATATATATGCCGGACAGCGGTTACTCAAACTTCCCACGATCCCATCCACCGAAACCGCCAGATCCTCATCCAACCGCGACGCCAACCTCCTCTAATGAACATCCTCCGCAACCTAGTACTTATGCCGAGGCAGTTATTGGCCATCGAACCTCTTTATCTTCTCCATGATGGAGTTCATACAACCTACAAACGGTTATGTTTTCCTACCCGAAAGTATTCATCAACAATCATAAGAAATCTGGACTAATACCATTGTTCTCCATCCAATTAATTTCGATTATCATATGATAAATTGAAGGAGTTTATTACCAGGGTTTGGAAACCTCATATTGATCCACTTTTTCATTACTTTGTCCAATTCTTCATGGAATCTGATTGTATTTCAATTTTATGTTCATCTAATCCCTCTTACTTCGGGAGAATGATGCTGGTAGACAAATGGATTCTTGGTTATAACTTTGGAAAAATTCAATGCAAATAAAGTGCAAATTTGGATTAAACTACATGGTTTAGAAATGGAGATGTGGACATTCAAGGCTTTATCTATTATTTCAAGATTTGTGAGGAAACCTACCATGTGTGATTAGAAAACTGCTTCAAAATCATTCACTTGTTATGCCAGAGTGCTGATAGAGATTTCAGCGTCCTCTGAATTGCCAAATTTGATTCCTATTTTACTTCATAATGGCATTAAGAAAGATATATCTATTGAATACGAGTACATCTCTTTTAAGTGCAACAAATGTATGAAGTTTGGCCATAAGGATTTAATTATTCATGATGTGCAAATGAAACCTAAATGGGTACCTCGTCCCAAGGAACCTGCTGATGAATCCACTTCTTATTTAAATGCTAGTTCTTCATCATCAAAAGTTGGTATAAATGTTGCAACTTCCACTCCTAAGTCTACTACAAATAACCAAGCATCAACTTATAATTCTTTTCACCTTAGAAATTCGACTACATCAACAGATGAATTTTCCCAAAATAATGTTCAAACAGGAAATGATCTGCAATTCTTGAACTCATCGATGCCATCGTCCTTGGAACCTGATGCTTTAGAACATATATTTGACGTTCTTCATGAAGATCCATATTCTGATGATCTTGAAGATGTTTTTGCTTGTACTGATAAGAACCCAAACTACTTGAAGACTAATCCACTTTCTGATTAGACTGTTCAAGCTCCTTCTAAAAGAAAGCTAAGGAGCTCTTCAAGTATTAAATGACTTGTTTGTCGTGGAATGTCAGAGGAATGAACTCCTCACATCATATTGGTGATGCGTTCAAACTTCTGACATCATACAAGCCTACTATTGTGGGGTTAGTAGAAAATAAATTAAATTCTTCTAATATTGCTTTATTATCATCTAAACTTCCTTCTAATTGGTCTAAGTTTCCATCCACCATTACTTCCTTCTTAGGTCGCATCATACTACTGTAGGATACTAGTGTTTGGCAAGTTGACATACATTCTACTACCTGTCAATTACTACTGCATACTTAACTAACATTGGTGGTTTTCACATGTTTTTTACTGTGGTGTATGCAAGTAATCATTATCAAGAGAGAGAGGTGTTATGGAAAGATCTTGTTCAGCAGTCTCAACAAATGTATGAATGTTGGTTATTAATTGGAGACTATAACCACTGCTCTTCACTCGCTGACAAGAAAGGGGAACATCCTATCCCTTTATCGCAAATTAGAACTTTCCAAAATTTCTTGCAAAACTCTATACTTTTTGAAATTAAGGCTACAGGGTTTGATTTTACCTAGCGTAGGAGAGGAATTGCCAGTAATATTGATAAAATTCTAGTTAATCAAACTTGCCTTAGTCAGTTTTCAAATACGAGAGCCATTTCGTTGTCTCAGTAATCCAGTGATCACAATCCTCTACTTTTGCATCTGGTTTCATCTATTCAATCGAAAGGCTTCCTCTTCAGGTATTGCAATGACTGGTTTCATTATCCAGACTATTTTGATTGTTTTAATAGGGGATGGGAGTCCAACACATGGGGATCTGCTAGCTATTTATTTCGGCACAAACTTATTACTTGCAAATCTAAATTTAAGTTGTAGAACAAAATTCGACCTAAAGATGATCATATACTTCAAGAGGCTGAGGAAATATTTCATAATTAGAGGTTGTTGATGATCAAGACCCTGAAAATGTTGAGCTTTTTGATCAAATGATGCAATCAAAACACCAGTATGAAACACAACAACAAATTAAATTTTGGAGTCTTCAACAAAGATCTAAAGTTATGTGGCTTCAATAGGGAGACACAAATTCAAAGTTTTCTTTTCAAAAATATCTTATTGCAAATACCAAAATAATATCAAGGCGTTGATATCATCTAAAGGAGATCTTTTATATAAACCTGATCAAATTGAAGAACAAGCAATTTCTGATTTTACAGGATTGTTTAACGGCCCTACAATTTCTCATTTTCTAGTATTTGAACCAATTGCTATTATTAATAACGCTAGAAAATCTATGCTCATGGCTCATATATCTCTGTCTGAAGTTCAAAGGGCTATTGATTCAATCCATGACGATGCAAGTCCAGGTGCAGATGGTATTAATGCAAAAAAAATTAAATTACATTGGGAACACATTAAGGTCGACCTGTTTCATGCAATACAGGATATTATTCTGAGTGGTAAACTACCTAAAGGTAGTAATCATACATTTGTGACATTAATTCCAAAGGTTGATCGACCTTCAGATATTACACGATATAGGCCTATTTCATGTTGCAATGTGTTCTACAAAATTTTCAGCAAAATATTACGTTCCAAATGAAGTAATTTATGCAACATATTATTTCACAAAACCAGTGTGCTTTTATATACCGGGTAGATATATCGGAGACAATATATTAGTTGCTCATGAGCTTCTTCGAGATTTTAAGAAAGCTGGGGTTCAAAAATTCTCTATTAAAGTCGATTTACACATGGCCTATGACATGATAAATCGCGAGCTTATTTGTTATATTATGAATTCTATGGGGTTCCCAATGCATTTCACCAACCTAATTTATGAATGCATCTCGTCTGCTACCTTTTCAATTTTATTGCAAGGTGTCCCGAAGGGTTTCATTTCAACTACGAGAGGGATTAGGCAAGGGGATCCAGTATCCCCTTATTTATTCTGTATAGTGATGGAATTCTTTAGCTATTGCATGAACAAAGAAACCGCTATGAAGAGATTTCTTCCTCTAAGTTTGTTTGAGCCTCTGATTAGTCATCTCTTGTACACAAATGATCTGCTAATTTTCAGTAAAAGCACTATTACTTCCGCTACTAGCATGAAATCAATCTTTGAAACATTAAGTGTATAATCTGGCCTCAATGTTAATGCTTACAAGACTAAAGTGTATTTTAGTTCTAATGCTGTTAATATAAATGAGATTATCAGCATTCTCGGTTATGAGATGGGGCATCTACCTATAAAGTATTTAGGGGTTCCTCTTTCCACAAATTATTTGCATTATACAAACTACGCTTCTTTGATACAGAAAATCTAGACTAAAATGCAAGGACAGGATTCTCGCTACCTTAGTTATGCTGCTCGGGCAGAGCTTATACACACTGTGATTACTCCTATTGTTTTGTATTGGCTTTTCGTTTCCCAAATTCCAGAAATTACTCTTGAAAAAATCAACACTTTATGCGCTGATTTCTTTTCGGGTTCTAGTCAACATAAAATAAGATGGAAGAATTTGTGTAAGCCTAAGTCCGAAGGGGGGATAGGTCTAAAATCATTCACTGACCTCAAAAAGGCTGCACTTATTAAATTATTATGGAATTTGCTCTTTAACCATAAGCTTTGGGCAATTGGATGCATGCTAAGTATTGTTCTAATAAACATTTTTGGAGTATGACCATTGATAACAATGCCTCATGCACTTAGAAGGCGCTACTATGACTTAGAACTCAAGGGGCTTAACTCTTTAAAAAAAGTTATTGCCAATGGTTCAACCACCTTGCTATGGTTTGAACCTTGGATTAGCTCTAAATGTATCATTGATCTTATTGGTTTTCATAGGTTTCATCTGCTTAGAAGACCATCAGAAAGGGTAGCTGATATTATTCAGAATAGATGCCTACAACCTATGATTCATCCTGCTACTAGGGAAGTTGCACAACAAATTACTCTTATCCAGGTCCAATCATCCTATGGTGCAGACTGCTATGAATGGACTCAAGGAGGAGCTTTCTCCTTTCATAAAGCATGAGACTTCATTCGAGCAAAATAGGAGGTTAATCCATATTTTCCAGTGGTTTGCCACTCCAAAAACAGCCGTAAAATGGCTTTTACAACTTATTTGGCTCTCTCAAATAGGTTAAATACTATAGATAGACTAGCTAACTTTGGCTTACTTACTGATCTTACCTGTGTTTTGTGCAATGAAGCTGACGAATCCATGGACCACCTGTTCTTTCATTGTCTTTTCTCTTCTGAAATTTGAGGTGTGCTTCGAACCAAGCTTGGCTTTCTATCAACAGCTTAAGTTCCATTCAAAATGAGGTGGCTCTGATCCAAAATAAGTTCAGCGAACGTGATCAACTTCGTGACGTTGCCTGCGGTGTATTAACGATGACAGTATATCACATCTGGTATGAACGAAATTCTCGTATTTTTAGAAACCAGACATCTCAAGCTTCAGTCAAATTAAGACAGATTGAAAGAGAGTTGGTGTATTTGGTGAATGCCAATGGCTCTCACACTACTCAATCAACTTTTTCAGAAGATTTCTTGAGACGATGGGGTGTAGAACTGAACAGCGCTGGATAATTGATTTGAAATTCATGGAGGGAGTGTTTGAGTGGTTCTAGGCTGTTGGGCCTTGCTCTTTTTCTTCTTCTGTTTATTTATGTATATGGTTTGTAATATTTGTCTATCAAATGGTTCAATATATGGAAATTATATGTTCTCTTTTCCCTTGCAAAGTACCCAGTAGGGGGATTGTAAGGTTTTGATGAGGCATATAATTATGTGGTTGGTATTATTAATAAATGTACCAATTTTCAAATATATATATATATATGTATATATATAGAGAGAGAGAGGAGGGTTCCGCTACACCTCTTATATTGCACGTGAACTCTCCCCCTTAATCTCCACCATCCATTCCCCCACTCATTCTCTCTCTTCCCATTTCAATATTGTTTCTTAGGGGGAAGAGAGAAAATGAGTGGGGGAATGGGTGGTGGAGATTAAGGGGGAGAGTTCACGTGCAATATAAGAGGTGTAGCGGAACCCTCCTCATATATATATATATATATATATATAAAAGCCATTATTGTGATTGAGAGGTTACACTAGCACGACGGTCATATATTTATATGACTTTTTATCGAGCTGTTACAAAAACAAATGGTATTAAAATATTACTATGAATGATAATAAATTAAAACTAATTAACATACATCACTTTTAAAACGTATACAATTTACACGTTATAAATTACTGTTATTTGATTGTTTCTTTTATTTATTATGGTATTAATTGTGATCCAACTTTCCTTTCACTAACATAGCGAACGTTACATTGTTGCATTATGTCTATATAAGAAATAGAATAAACAAAGCAAAAAATATATAGAATAGTTTTTTTCATCTTTCTCTCTCTTCAAAAAATCTCCTTAACTTCAAAAATTTTCATTACAAAATAAAGAAATAAGAAAAGAGCGGTACAGTTTTTTCAATTTGATTGCAAATTAAGCTCAATTCATTTGTGCAAGCGAATTGATATTGAAGAAGATGCTATTTTATCCTAGTGGCGGCGGCGAAAGATACGAACTGTTTTGCACCATTGAGTAGATCGCTGAAACATCTTCAAGAAAGCGACATTGTCCGCGACTCAGCCCTTAGTTTTCCAACAAATGTATGCATGGATTCTTAGAATATTTTGTTCATGCATACACATGATACATCTTTGTATTTACCCTATCCAGTTTACCAAGTGATAACCTTTTATTATAGGGTTGTTTATATTTGAAGGAAATGCGGAAAAAAACCATTGTCATTATCTACATATCTTAATAAGCCGAGCCTTCCCTTAAGCAATAAGCAAACCGAAGCCTTGAAAATCGTGCTTTGATAAGAGTCGTTGGCAATCTTGTTAATATTGAAAGTATCTTGGCTATAATAGATGCACAGAGGGATGAAGAAGGTGATATGCATTCAGAGGCAGACATAGAAAATTCTTCACCGGTCTACATGGAAACTTTCCAAAAAAACAAGGGTCTTATTGTCTTTTTTCAGGTATATAAATATGAATTACAAAATCATTATGATCTCCATTCACTTCTTAACTATTATCATCTCCTTCTAATTAATCAAATTTCACACCTTAATTTTCAATACATTCTGTCATCTTGATTTAATCATCCACAGGGTAGAGTTGTTTTCACTTTTTAATCCTTCATTATTTGATTCCGGTGTTTTCTTTATTTCTTTTTTCCAGTTAAATATAGTTAAATATTGTGCACGGTGTTATTAGCTTGGGCAATTTACACCAACTTTTCTTTAAACTATGTTCATATGATATATGATTTCATGAAAGATAATATGTCTTCCATCAAGTTACATATATAGATTTAAACTGAAATCCATTTATATATCCTACCTATTTAACAGGCTTATATTTGTTTTTCTTAATCATTTTAAATGAAGCAAATTTGTATGCTGATTGATTGTTACATGTTTATACCTGAACTTGAGTAAAAAAATTTATATTAGTCATATTGGAAAATAAAGTATTAATGGAGGTTCCCGTTAAATACGAAAATTTTACGTAATATTTATTATAACTAGGGGATGTATAATAGACATGACAGTTTGTTGTCTGGCTCGGTTTGAGGCTATAAGGTGTCTTGTCTGTGTCTGTACGATTCTCTTATAGGACAAGACTAGAAAACACCGCCATCCAATCCGATTTAAAATGTTCTATATATTTCTATTGTCCGAACATTATCTGTCTGTTGTCCGGCTCATACGAATAGTGTCCATACTTAATGTTTGTCTGATCCGTGTCTGTCCAAAACTCTTATAGGATAGGACTAGGACACATCTCCGTCCATTCCGATCCAACCCGTATACACCCCTAATTATAACATTTTGAATGAAAAGAAAGTTACATATTTTTTAGGATCTCTTCCTATATGAAGTCGCCCATGTGGTGGGCTGTCAACTGATGCTTTCGGATACAGATAGTGTCATATCTGTATCTGTATCCGAAATTATTTTCAGATATCGGATATCCATATCCGTTTAATTTTCGAATATCGGATATCCGTATCACTTAATTTTCGGATATGGACAGATACCAGATAATTATTCGCTCTGCCTGTAATTAATAAATTTAAGAGTACAAATAAAAAATGTTTGGATCAACATAAAAAAATGTCTTAGTGTTTATAAAAAACAAGGAAATAAAGAAGTGTAATGAGGAAACATTGTTTTATGCTAATATCCATAAGCATATCCAAAAATATTCCAAAATTAAACACTAAAACTACCATTTTTCACTAAAAATGGACAAAGAATTATATAATAGTAACATCCAACAGTTACAAAATAATTATTAACTCTATTTTTCTGTTTTGAGTTATATATATTACATCAATCAGTCGAACGGATATTTTTCGGATACGGATATCACTATAACCATATCTGTATCCGAAAAGATTTTCGGATATCGAATATCCGTATTCGCTTTTCGGATAATGCCGGATAACAGATATTTCGGGTATGGATTCAGACGGATATCAAATTTTTTGGGTATTCATTGACAGCTCTAACCATGTGGTTTTATATTGTTTTAATATTTGTATCCGTGCATATCGTTTGTCTTCTTTCATTTGAAACCCCAAAACAAAACGTACCCACAAAGAAGATCTAATTACTAGAAGGCAGGAGAAGGAAACCCATAAGATGACATAATGAATTGCAGGAGGAGGAAACCCAGAAGATTAACAAGAAACAAAAATCAACAAGAAAATCCAAGAAGAAGAAGAAGAAGCATTGAAGAAATCTTATCAACACAAAAACCATGCACTAAACATCTTCCTACCTCATATGAAACAACAACCACATCTAGACACAAACTCCAACATATACAATACCATACACCAATAATTCCTAGCAACACACTCTCTCTCTCTCCCTCTCTCTCTCTATATAACCAAACTCTGATACTATGTTAGAATTTAGATCCAGAGAGAAGAGAGAGATACAACAATAAACAATTAGAAGACTACATCTTTATTGCTTTACTGATTGATATTACAAAAGATGTTTATTACAACGCTAAACATTGGCTTTACTTATTGATAAGAAAGGAATAATCTAGAATAGAATTATCTAGAGCATATTTGAGTTTATACCAAATATAGACCAAATTAATACAATCCTAGAACATATTTTATTATTATTTCTAACAGTATGTACTATTTTTGCTTATATTTATTATGTTTTCTTGTTATGAATGCAAATTGATGTACACACTGAATTCGGTGTATGCAATATCAATCATTATTGTTTCTCTGCAAAATGTACGTTATCCTCCCCTCTATTTTAGAATCTTATTGAAAGTAGGATGAAGCATTGTTCGGTGTTGGTATCTTAGCATTTAGATATTGGGGAATTCAATGGCATCCTATTTAGTGATATAAACATAATTGGATTTAAACCGTTGTGATTTTAGTCTAAATCGTAGTTGCACTACAAAAAACATTGAATTAAAGACTGAAAATTATAGTCTTTAAACAAGCAATTTAGTCTTTAAATTATATTTAAAGACGGATCAAAGACTGAAATTTCAGTCATTAAATTTTTAGTCGCAAAAAAATATTAAGACTGACATTTCAGTCTCAAAATCTAAAGACTGATATTGCAGTCTTAAATATACTTGAAACTGAATTTTAAAAACAGAAATTCTGTCTTTTCTCAGTCTTAAATTAACATAATTGAAACACTTTAATACCCAAATTAGTAAAATATGATTCATTATAACAAATTTAATATATCAACATCACAATGTCATACATACCAAAATATATCGAGTACCATGTAGGAATTGCATATTATCCAACAACACACAAATGATAAAGCAACTACAACAAAAATTTATTCTTAAAACACTTAAAATATATTACTTAAACCCTTCAACAACGTTATACATAATGTTTTCTATTCAGCAGTTGCATAGACATAATGATTCACCCATACATGTAAAACGTTATAAAGAACATTGTAGATAATGCTTTCCACAATGTTTTATTATCATTAATTTTTTACGACTTTTCCAACTTAAAACAATCATTGCATACTTCGCTTCTGTTGGATTCGCATTGTCATTTCAAAAGTAGTTAGATCCAGTGATTTTCACCATGATAATATATATCAACTAACAATGGTATTACATAAAGAAGCAAAATAGATTTCCATTAGTTGGTACGTAAATACAAGGAATGATTACACAATATCATGTATGATAGTTCTCAGGTACAAAACCAATTTACTGAATTCACCTAAAAAAAGACAAAACTTTGTATAATAAAAGAAAGAGCACAAGACAATAACATTTGGCTGCATTACCTTCACCTAGTGATGTATTTCCAACTTACATCTTTATGATTCTATCTATCTGCAATATCAATTCATCTCTAATCTGGAAAAAAGACCAAATACAAAACTTCCATTAGTAAAAGAATTTTTTTGTAACAATCCATCCAATTGAAATATAACAATAAGCTTTCTCCAACATATATTTGAATACTGGAGAATAAACTTGACTCATAAAGATGTATTCAATTAGACAATAGCACTAACATGTATCAAACTCAGATACATTGATAAATATTAAGGAAAAACTTGTGCCCAAACCTCAAAGCACTAGTATCCCAATGGAGAATTTAAATTTTGTTTAACAGTACACTAGTTCAAATTACTATATTTTAAAATATTTTATTCAAGTTAAATCAACAAGTAAGTCCTGATGTGATTAGATGAGCGAGACGAGTATTTATCTATTTGCTCACTCATTCGAAAATAGAAAGCATATGTCTAGAACAAATAAGAGAGCTTTTAAGCTCTATAACTATTTTTTTTTCTTTGCTTTATTCACAACCTAATACTCTGCTCATTTGAATTTATTAGTGGAATAAATCAACTGGAAACTGAATGTTTGGAATCAAAAATTTTAAGCATTAAGAAGTGAAGACCTATCACATTTAATTTATGCAGCCAATTCGTTTTGTATATGCATAAATAATCATTAGATAAAAATTACCTTCGATTTGAAAGGAAAGCCAGCTCCATAAATATAAGTATAGCTATGATTCCATTGAAACAGATAAAGATGTTGCCAACCAAGAAAAGTTAACACATAATACATGCGGCATGTCTAACTCCACTTTATCCATCAGCAAATGTATGGCAGGTGGACATTTACTGCAGCTAAGATAATTGCTGAATTGTGCACATTCATTATTTTGACACTCCATTTCTGTTCAGTAGCTTCCACCATTTTACAGTGTTCTTCATTTGCTATAAATAACAAAGGCGAAAAAATAGATTCCAACATAAAGACAAGCACACTTTGAATAAGAAAATTAGTGATACATTGATCTTTGTGCACAAGAAGGTACACATTTGGGAACAGAGTGTGTTTCTCACACAAAGGCAAATGTTGTTTTAAACACACAAATTAATTGATCTGGAAAGAAGTAGCAACAAAAATTCATTTGACACAAAAATTTATTCTAAATATAAATTCTTCAAAACAATTACAAATATCATATTGTTATCCTCGATCATAATTTGGTATCAAAAATAGATAAGAAAACAAACTTTAATTTTATAAATACTATGCAGTATGTATCAGTTGCAAATGCTCATTCCTATCAAACGCCATACACGCAGAATCAAAGGTTCAATTTGAAACAAAAATTGAGCGAAACATGCATTATCACGGGATAACAACTTTGAGTTGAACATTATCAGTAAAATAAGAAGCATTTACACACAACAAAGTGTTAATATTTAAGAATAACAATCTTAATATTTTTAAGAACAATGAATATAGCATTGATTTTATTTTCCTATAATACATGTCCTATTCTAGTAAAACTAGAAGTAAACTGGAAATTACACAGCAATAAAAACCTAAAAAAAGATCAGAAAACAAAACGATAAATTAAGAATTACGAACCAGAACTTCTAGGTCATGGTGATTTCTGTCAGGTGAGGGAACGGTTCTGGGAATTCTAATAGAAGAGCATACAGATTTAGATTAGATATGAAGAACGCTTATTCTCCGGTTTGGGGAGAATGAGTCAGCAAATTTAGATCTGAGATGAAGAAATCTACTAACTGATTTGGGGAGAACAGCGGCGTTTAAGACGTTGATACCTATCTGCATCTGGCCTTCATCGTGGCGTGTGGAGGCTACGATCACCTAACGCCCTTTGTCATTTACGAAATTTCAGCAATCCGTGTGATGCACTACATACGAGATGATCATCATCGTTGAATTGAAATCGAATGTGTCGGATTGAACCTATATTATAGAAACTTAAATGATTTGTACTTCATTAATATTCAACAAATATTCCAAAAATCTAGAAAGATATTCGCATATGGATAAATATTCCAAAGATGAAACCAAAGTAAAAATGGATTAAACTTCAAACACGGTTGGTTTTTCCCTTCCTTTTGTTTTCTAGATTTATTGTTATTAAAAATAATTTATAGAATTTTTTTGGGATTTAGTCTAGTTTTGAAAACTAATTATGAATTTAGAATGGTTTCAAAATAATTACGGATATAGTCTGGTTTTGGCTGCGATGAGCTATGTAAGTGTACTGGCGCATTTTGGGATTGCGCATGAAGGCGCAATCCCAAATAACACAATTTCATTTGCAGATAAGAAAAAAAATAAGTTTAGGCATTTTTTGAGATTACGCCTTCATGCGCAATCTCAAAATTGGCCTGGACGTTTTTTGTTAAAATAATACGTTCAGGCGCATTTTGAGATTGCGTATGAAGACGTGTTCTTAAAAAGCGCCTAGATGGTGTATAGAGAGAGAGGAATATCCTCTCTTCTTCCTCACTTTAAAACTTACTTAAAAAACCCAAAAAAAAAGGAGACGAACCCAAACCCTAATTCGACTCCTCAACACTCAATTTGCACTCGTTTTGTCTATAATTTGATATCATGGCTAGCTCGTTGGCCCAAGAATCTCTGGAAGGAATAAAATCACAAACTTTTTTTTTACTAATTATTAGAAATCAAGGGTTTTGTATAATTGGATAAAAATGTAGATAAATGAATACTGGGTTTAGTATGATGAACGTAGTTGCTTGTCATTCACATACAATTGTAATACGTAGTTGAAATATATAGTTTTAACCACTTTTCTAGTTATGTTGGATATATTAATTTTGTAGTATATGTAATGAAAATACTTTTTGTATAGAGTTTGGTGAGATGCAACCAGAACTCATTGATGGTAGTGTTCTATGTTTCCAAGATCGTCATAGATCGAACAACAATGAGTTGATGTCGGTATGTTTATGCGTTATCAATGTTTAAGTTATTTTTATTTTTCAAATTCTTATTGTATTTTTTACATGTTGTTTTAATTCTTAACAGAGTAAACAACCAGTTACCACCATAGATCATTCGTCCTCCCTTGACTCAGTGAGGTCCAATGATGCAGGAGTATTAGCTTTACTTGATTGTGTGGGATTATTATTAGTATACCAGTCGGGTTACGCCGGATTGGATCATCATCTCATCACTGCATTAGTCGATAGATGGAGACCGGAGACATCCACATTCCATCTTAGAGTTGGAGAGATGACCATCACTTTGGATGATATGGTGGTCTTGCTTGGCTTGCCCATTGATGGTGCTCCATTAAAGACCCCTGAGACAGGGGGCTATCTGGAGATGTACCAGAGGTTTCTAGGTTTTATTCCTTCCTTCGTGCAGTGGTGGGGAAACGAGCTAATTGTTACAACTTGATTTTGACAGCAGTTTCAGGCAAACATCCTAGAGGACGCCATGTTGGAGAAAATAGAGCAGCCGTGTTAGAGCTATCACATTGCATATCTGCAATTCTTCCTCTCTTCGTCCATCTTTTGATTTCTTCCTTATCTTCCATCATGTTCTCCACTCCTCTTCCCCATCATCTGTGCTTTCGCCATGCGTGGTAGCCATACCAAAAACCATCTTTTCAATGACAAATCCAAGCCTTGGCTCCAAATAACGCTAATTCACTCCACTGCTCAGCTGCATTTACTATTTGAACCGTTTTCGACTTCACTTCTTATCTAGCGTGGTGGCCATTTCAGGCAATTACATATCTACAGTCTTCTTTCTTGTAGTCGTTTCAGCGAATTTCCGCTCATGCCTTCCGATAATGTGTTGCTTGCGGTATTCAAGCGATTACGTGCCTCATTGCCTAGTGATATATTGACCCCATGTTAGTCTGACCTTATCAGGTGGTATGGCGGTGAGTTGGGTGTTTGTTGGGTCTGCTATTTGATTAGGACCTTTGGGTATGTTATTCAGTTGGCGATTTTGGCTTTCAACGGTAATGAAGTTAGCTTCAAACGTGGAGTATTTTGGTGAACAGTAATATCTTCCTACTCGTGTTGATTCGCATTACATTAAACTTAGTCTGGTATGTCAAGTTTAACTTATTTTTACTCAGTAGATGTGCAATGCCCCTAGCTTGGTGGGCTGAAGTTACAACACTGGAGCTAGACACTACTTATAGGCTACATGTTACATCTCCATGCAGGGAGAAAATTACATACATTATCGAAACAAAAAATGAAACTGATCAAAGGTCAGCAAACAATGTAAACTAGCATAACCAAAGTACCATGACCACAACAAGAGTTATACAAGACATCTACACGTTGAATGCACCCCACAGCAAAAGCTAAAGTCGACATTTCTTGAGCACCACACCAAAGCCTAGTCCACTGCCAAAGGACAGGGATGCTATAGTACCAACACTAGAAACCATCTAAACAGGCAAGGAAAGGAGGTCCCACCATATCACGTTCGAGAGTATGACCTGGGTATGTAGAAGTAGACAGAAAAACCTAGGCTATAGCCAGATTAAGCCGGCATAGAAGGTTGAATAAAGAAGGCAAAGAAAAATCCATCAAAATCAGCAAAGACGAGAGCATATACTTCACCCGGGTTGCCAATAAAAGGGGACGGAGAAGCAATGATACCAGCACGCCTAAACTCGAAATCAACCACAACAAAGCCCATTGACATTACCCATTCAGACTAACCAAAGTGCTCGAAAATAGTATACTCCTAACACCCAAAGGATAAAATCCAAAAATTCGCATGCCAAAAAACCAACAACCAAAGCTATACTACACTGTCAACAATCTGGCTCCAACAAGATGACATCAACAGTTACATTGAATATCAAGTCCCACAACCTGACCCATCACAGCTGAAACAACAAACCAAAAAGCCAAGTATTCTGGAATAGCCCACCAAGCAGAGACAAAGCATCACTTCCCCAGAGAAAGATGGTTAATAAAGAAAGGGACTAAACTTACTAGGCACAAAGGATGGTGAGACATGAAACCAAATCATGGAGCAAGAAGTTTCTACAAACCATTGACTCTCCACGAAGAAACCAAAACTCCCTAGACTTAGCAAGTCGAAACCACCACTAGAACAAGTAGAACAGGCAAGCATTAACTGCATAGAAGACCCCACACACACCATTGCCATCACCAATCCTCCTGGCACTAGCCAGACAAACATAGAACAAAAATCCACCTAGTAATATATTGACGAAATTCGCTAGGAAAACTTGTGCTGCACATTATATGTAGTGTCCCGAAATTCCGGTCCAATTTGAGCTGACAATAACACAAGTCCAATCCTAATTGTACTGGAAACCAAAAAACTAATAGAAAGAAAATAGAGGGTGAGAATAGATAAAATAGAAACTTAGAATAGAAGAAGAAGAAGAAGAACACAACATCAGAGTAACACGAACCTCACAGCGGAACGAATAACATATAATATATATCAAATTTTGAAATATAAATCTGTACTTGAATATACATATCATTTCCAAAGTACAACACTTACAACACAGCGGAAATAAACAATAGCTATATGATCCTGAAGCCTCCTACTCCAGCTCTTCAAGTACCTGTAAATCCCGACTACTTGACTGCCCGTACAAAATTAGGCACTCAAGAGTTTAGGGAAAACAAAACAAAATAAACTTCGGGTCAGTCATGGGACTGGTGTGAGTAAAACAATTTAAAACGGTTTGAGCAACATAACGGAACGGGTTTTCCCTTATGAGAATCCAAACTAATCTTTATATCAAAAACCTTTTGATATTATAATAATGACTATCAATCACAATATAATAATCATATAGCAGAAACGCTTTCATCCCACGTTTTACATATAGAGTATACAATCAAAACCGCAGGCACGTATTGGGTAATGGATTTCCAACTATGACAAGGTATGGAACCACCTTTCGCTAGTGTACCTCTAGAGAGGAATACAATGGGTTCAACAAGAACATCTTGCAACCCGGCTATACATGACCGACCACTCATTTCGCTTGAATGTATCGAATGTATATCACCAATGTTTGGGATCAGCAACCGTTTCCCGAATGGGACAGCATCGACAATAGATTTTTAGAAGTAAATGAAACTCTAGATCAGGTGATTATGCACCCTAATAGGTGCAACCTACAGGGCCATGCTTCCTGCCCGATTTATGTTATTTCCCAGTTGTGAGGCTAGAGACCACGCTTATCTCTGACAGATCACACAATTATTCACTTTGAATGTCACATCGTCATACCCGCCAAATCACAAATTGATTTCCCAAAAAATACAATGGGTATACAGCTAAGAGAAACGAATTCCTCCGCCACCAAAAGTACGTACGTTTGAAGAGACTAACTTACGCGATCTATTAAATATACTCTGTCAGACATTCTTCCATACAGGTCGTCCTGGGACTGGACAAACCAAAGGCACTATTCAGTACAACCATCTTAGGCAATCTTTACCTAAGATTTATACAACAACCCTTGCACTTTACTCCGTCTTCAATTATCTTTGGCACATATGATTCGCAACGCTTATGCCAATACGGAGTGGTACTTCGGATAATAACCCAACCGGTCTCTCCATATTAACAACGTCAAAATGGTCAAAAACTTCGATAGTCGGTGAGTTAACTATAAAAAAAACAGGTGTGCAAACAACGATATTATTTCCAGATGGAAATTTTATCGATCAATCATCATTTAACATTTAACATTTATTCTCTTTAGTTCATTAATTTATTTATCTCCTGTTTTCATATATTCTAAATTCTTATTTTCTATTATTAGAAAACATTTCTGATTCTTATTTGGAAAACATTTAGAAAACTCCTTCACTTGGTTTAAACCGATGTTTAAATCAAACATCGCCATGCCAACTCAAACCATTTCACTCATTAACTAAATTCACTTTACCATCCTTTACTATCAAACCTTACCATTCCTTAGTTAAGAAGGAAGTCAATCAAGTTGGGGTATAATTACCTCTCAGAACTTAACTGAACAATGTTTTAACTTCGAAATAATCAAAGTTTATCTTTTAAATCTTTAACAAACTTCCTTACGCAACTCTCTGATTTTATTTACGTATCCACTTCTTTATTGAAAACATTGGTTTTAACGATAACGTTATAATCCCTACTTTCAAAATATCTAACTTCCATTATAACTTTTATTCTTTAATGTGAATAAATAAACAAACACCTGATTTATAAATAAATAAATCTTAATTTAAACAACGGAAAGTATAAGTACTTTCCCAAATTCGATATAATTGAATTCGACGTATAACTCTCTTCCAAGTAATCTCTATTTGATTAACTCTTCTTCGAATAACTTATATTCGATAATCTTCTTTCTTTCGAATACACTATATTCGATAACCTCACTTTCGAATAACTCATATTCGATAATCTCACTTTCGAATAACTAAATTCGATTAACTTATATTCGATAATCTCACTTTCGAATAACTAAATCCATTGGTTTTATATAAATAGTTTATTTTCAAAATACACTTTGAAAATCCCCTTTTTACATCCCAGTATTTCTTACGGTATTTAAAATACCAAATAACCACGATCGATACCATTCAAACACACATAATCAACAATAGATTATATATCACATCATATATTACAATATATGAAAAACAGTAAAATAAATGTTGAGGAATTCAGTTGGATTCCTCCAACCTGTTTCTCTGCATCACAGATGTTAAACAACATAATTAACATCGATTTCATTTCAATATGAAATATTCTGCAAACCAGAATCAACATTTGATTATATATGTCGTTATCTATAATTTCAACCAATACACAAGCAATTCAACCAAACAGTTAACACACAGCAATCAACAGATATTTATCAGTTCTAAGAATACGTTATAAAAACATAACTGTTCAGAGTTGGTGAGTTTTACTCACATTGGATGATCATCATTAATAACGATAACCATCGCTTGATTCAGACAAACAATTTATTTTGCTATAAATTGTAACAGGCTCCAACCCACTCCCAGTAAGTTCCGTTGGGTAGCCCTCGTCCATACAATCCCAACGGATTTGACCGTTCGCGATTCAGACGCCGTATGAATGAAATATTGAAATCACAAGATTATATAAACATTTATATAAATTTTTAATTAAAACTTGGTTAATTCTTTTTCAAATTGGGCCTCACCATTAAGACAGTCGACCCAACTGCATTCTTAAACTAACCGCATCCTTCTCCTTCTATCACTCGGGAGGAACCCGCAATTCCCATTACAGTAGCCTCCAAAGAAACCCCAAACTCCATGAGACATTCTTAAATTCAAAAACAGTAATAACCATTAACATCCCCTTCAACTCCTATATCAACTAGTATCCAAACCATTCAGTTCGAAACCGACAAAACACATTGCGTCACCTTCTTCTTCTACGTAATCCCCTATAGCTTTCAAACTAAAACCGCACCATCAGCCTTCCATCATACCATTCAAACACACTCATCATTCCACCGATTCTCAAACAATTTCCACCATTGAATCCCTCTTCTTGAACTCCACCTTTCCATCTCAATAGTTTTCATCGTGCATCATCCCTGAAAAAAGCGTCCTCCCTCTCGAGCGCGGTATACAGTACAGGTGATCGACGGAATTTTTCTCGAAATCACTCAAAAGAATAACCAATCCAGCCACTCGACCTCGCGAACTCACGTACACCAATACTTTTGCAAATCGAAGCTTGAATACTTCGAATTCCCGAACCCTAAGTTCTACTGTCCAAACCAAGTACCCCCAAACGTGAATCGCTCCTTGTAAATATCATATAGAAATGAAGCTTCTTCCTTGTTGAATCCATATATGTATATCTCGGATTTTAAAGGATTTTACTTGAATTGTTAGGATTTTTGAAGGATCGAAATTTACTGTATGAAGAAGAATAGTGGAGGCGGAAATACTTTTGACCGAAGAGAGAATTTGTTTATTGTTAAGGAGGGTTAAGGATGTTATATAGGAGAATTTTAATAATAATTTTTTTATTCAATATTATATTTGTTTTGAAGCCATTGTTGTTTGCATATGTCTTCTAAAAATTTCCACGGTCACATACAATACCTAAAAATCACGAAACTGGACAGGCAGCTACAGTTCGACATTGCGGACCCAACGAAACTGGTTTCGTCGAATTCCGACTCCGTTTGCTCACACAACATATTTTTAAAGGTCGAATTATCGATTGTTTTTCACATTAAAATCCCGTATGGCCACGTACTGACTTCAAAAATCACGAAAATTGAAATCTAGCAATAATTAAATATTGCGGATCCAACAAAATTAGTTTCATCGAATTCTGAGGTCATTTACAAAACTGGCTATTTTTAAAGCTCTAAATAACCCTTTTAAATATATAAATATATTTAAAAATAATTAAATTAAATATTTATTAATAAATATTATTGTATATATATTCACATGGAATACCGTACAGCTTCAGAATATTCCTATATGAATTTCTAACTTGATATTTCAAATCCCGATATAAATCGATATTCGATTTATAATGAAATCCCTTTTTAAAATATAAATAATTCCTTTATAAATTATAAAGGAATTCCATAACGACTTTTCTAAAATATGATTTGGACATAAATCAAAATCTACACGACGAAATCTTGATTTTTCTCTTTCATTTGAAAAATATACTTCTCCAGCTCTGAACGTTTTTTGTTTCACATAAATTTGATTTAAAACGGCTTCTATATATTCGTTTAAAGTTCGAATCGCCAAATTACGAACTGCAGCGCCATTTCGAGCTCGATTATAATTATGATATAATTATGTGTTCAAACTTCGTTTAAATAATATATTCGTGAATATAATTCAACTCTAAACTGAATTATACCTTATAAATAATCCAATTCACCTTATATTGTGAATTCCACTAATTCCGATTATTTCAGAATTAAATATATCATTTAATTATTATTTAAATTAAATATTCAAAGTTATTTAATTAAACGACCATTTAATTCTCTAAATCACAATCTAAATAATTAAATTAATTAATAATTAAATCTCAAAAATACGGGACATTACATTATAGGATGTCGAACAATAGGGTATATATGTAATCTACCTAAGCAGGCAACATCAGAAAGCCTGAAAGTACTAGAAGGGCCACCACGCCTCGGCAAGGAGGGAAGTCAGGAGCAAGATAGAGAATCGAAGATAAGCGTGGAGAGGATTGTATAAAAAGAGTGGGAAATTAGGAGAAGAGGGTTTAGATTTAATCAGAGAATAACTGAGGTTCGAAGAAGCATCTACGCAGGTAAAAGCAAGGAGAATGACGGTGAGGGGGAGAGAACCAGGGAGACGAAGGAAGCGAAGATAGGGGTAAAGGAAGCAGAGATTTTGTAGAAGCGAAGAAAGGGGGGACCTTGTCGCCATTAACATATGCTTTGCTGAACCAAAAAACCTTGAGAAGAAAATAAGTCCTGAACATGTACATGGATATTTAGAAAAAAAAAATATGTGGTCTTATTTTCATCCAATAGGTTTAAGCATTGTTTTATATATTAAGCTTATGCTAACCAACGTTATTCATGCACAAAGTGAGTTATTATATAAATTGCAACAAATTTCAACCTCATTCACATGAATTACCAACATTAATAATTAGATTTGCTTAAGATAACATAAATTGAATATTTAATTGTTTTAAGACTTCTTAGTTACCGAATTAAAGTCTGAAATAAAGACTGAAATTTAGTCTCTAAGCAGTCTCAATAGTTACAAACTGATTTAAGACTGAATCTCAGTGTTTAACATGAAATTTTAAAGACTACTTTTTTCAGTTTTTGTTCAGTCTTTATTTAAAGACTGAGTAATTTCAGTCTTTATATGGCAGTTTTTTAGTAGTGTTGTGATTGAGATCTAATTACCAGAGGGTTGTTAACAATTCTAAATGTTATAATTATATTCCTTCCTTGGAAGTCGGAGATAATTACTAGTAGAGTTGTTACAATATTAATAACTACTAGAGTTGCCTTCACCTGCTTTATGATCCTTGCGCATGCATGCGATCAGACCAGAGGCAATCCCAGTGCGGTCTTAAAGCATATTAATTAAGATCAATGCATATATATTCTTAATGTCATAATTATATTACAAATATTATTATCAGTAGTTACCTATGAATGAAAATTTTCTTTACTTCATAACTAACAAAACGTTTTCATGTTGCAAACAATTGAAGAAAATCGGGAATCAAAGTCAAAGTAAAAAAGACTCTACTCAAAATAAAACTGTGCATGGAAATCAATTAAACTCTCCTCAAAATGACAATATTGTGCGTGCTCAACTACCTTTCCTGTCTGCTTCTACTTCACATGGAGCTTGGCCTTCTCCATCCAACATGATGCAGAGTTCAAGCAACCCTTATAATAAAACAGCATGCCAACTTCCAGAATTACCTAAACTGGATTTTGATTATTCGAAAATGATTCAAGATTATCAACTTCCAAAATTACCCAACCTAAATTATTTACAATACATGAACCAAGCCTTTGCACCTCCATATCAATTAGCTACATCCAATGACAATGTATATATTTAGGGAAGAAAAAAACGAAATATCATGGGAAGGAGACCGACAAGATAAGTGTTATGAAGTTGTGGAAAGATTAGGAGGGCTTCATGGTAATTATTTTTGTTCGCAACTCGTTCGCTATATGTTTTTTCTCTCAATAAACAACTTGTAAACTTATGTATATTTCTTATGCACAGGCCACGACATCTGAAATATTTAAGGGTATGAACGATCCGGAGCTTAACTACGGTAACGTTAGCAGCCCTTTGTAGGTACAACAAGTTTTGCTTAAGCTGAATGTATATCTATACCAATGTATTACAAATTAGGAAGTGTAGACAAGAATGCACCAAATGAGGAAGTGTGGAGACAAGTAATGAGTTCTTCTCGACCAATTTTATATTGCTGTCTTTACCATCATGACTTGATTTACTGAAACTTTATGTTATGGGTTGAGGACATGTGTAGGAGCACAAAAGCTTCTGTTATCCCTGTGATTCCTGATTCAGAAGGTAATTGTAATATTATTATGTGGTTAGGAATTACATGTGATATCTGAAACTTACCTTCCTACAAAGCTTATTCTATATGCTATATTATCAGATGACTATAGCATACTAATGTATGTCCGATGAAAAAGAAGTCCACCAACTCACATTTTGCTTTTACATGGTCCAATCAACAACTTGAAAATACACATGTTAGAGTAATCCTTGATAAGGCAAATGGGTCAGTAATCATTGTTACACTCTGTTGCATACAACGAGGTTATGGAAACAAATGCAATGTTATTTTGTAGATTTATTGTATTCATGGTGCTTCCTACATCATGTCCTTACTCGCAGTTACCATTGTTACACTCCGTTGCATACATCTAGGTCAAGAAAGCATACGTTGTATTACTTTAAATTAAAATCCATTTAGTTTGATCGTAAAGATTATCCGGAATTTTTTGATGGAGACGTGGAATTCACAACATTCAATTTTGATCATTAAGATATACTGGTTCAAAAGCACAGTCTGAAGTTGGAATAATAAAGAATTTGGGATAGCTATTGTACATAAAAATGCAGGTACCGAATCCAATCCATTTTCTCTTGATGTATTGGCCATTTTTATCTTTTGAGTACTTCAGCGAGTTAATCATCCGGTATTATATTTTCAGGTATTTTTTTAATGTTATTATCACACACACACATACATATGTATGCAAATCGTTTGTAAATTCTAACAATTATTGATTTTAAACTGAAGGAAAATCTTGACAAAGATTCACCAAATGCTGGTTATGTTTTGCTAATGTTTACAACCTCTATGATGGAAGGTAAGTGGTTGTAGAATCATATTAAGATTTTAGACATGAGTTTTCCACATATGCATTGCAATTGTTTTTGCTCTTAGATTGCATTTAATGTTTCAATCTTGTTTAGTATTTAACTTTGTATGTCAGGTCGTCAAAGGGAGTTGGAGAACAAAGTTTGAAAAATGACATGCCGTCGTCTTCTCAGGATAATATAAACAGAGAAGATATGGCCGTAGATTTAGTTGAATTGATAGAATTAAAGCAGTGTTGTAGTACTTACATGCGTACCAACCAATTAAGGTACAACAGAATGGTTCTTTGTTTTATGATTCTTTCCAAAAATGATGTATTTACTTAAATCGCTTGAAAAGGAACTTCTTCCCTGTTATTAATGTTGTATAGCATATGTAATATGGATGGTGAATAGTTGGATTGTGTGGCTAGCTTTTTGTCTTGATACTATTGTTCGATTATGACATAGTAGTGTTTATGTTAGTGCTTTTGTTTATGTATTTTTTGGTTCTTTGAATGTATACGTGTATATGTATTTTGTGATTGTTTAATGTGTTATGTTTAAATGTGTATGTGCTTATGTATTACATTATTGTATAAGTTTTGAAAAAATTGAATTGAAGGCAAAAGCGCTACAAAACCAGTAATTATAGTAACCCCATGCCTTTTCGGTGGCATTTTAGAAATGCTGTAAAAAAAATAGTTGCATTTAAAAAAGCCACAAAAAATGTAACATAGTAAATGATCGGTGGTGTTTTAGAAACGCAGCAAAAAATAACTTTTGTATCGATTAAAAAAAACTACCAAAAATAAACTTATGGTGGCGTTGAATTAAATGCGACCAAAAATCTTGTATTTTTAGTTGCATGTTTTCTCGCGGCGTTTCTCAAAACGCTGCCTAAGTTTTGGTAACGTTTTTTTGTACGCCACCAAAAATGTTTTTCTTGTAGTGAAATCTATTCTAAGAAACAAGTTAGAGTTAAATGGACCATCATGGAGATCCAACTCCAAATTCTTCCACTCTATGGTCAATAGGAACAAAAATAAATTACTTATTCACAAAATCGAAAAATCTGGCAGCTCATGCTCCCAACGGGTCAAGAAACATATCACACGATATCTAACTTCTTCAAAGATTTCTTGGGACCCCCGCCTCTAGCACGGACTTGGATTTCCTCTTCCGCATTCCTTGCCTTCTCCATGGTTTTAATTCTAATGATCTGGCTAGTATCCTCTCTGCTGATGAAATAAAGTTGACGGTCTTTCAAATAGGAAAAAATAGTGTTGCCAGTCCATATGGTTTAACGATTTCTTTTATCATACTTTTTGGGATATCATAGGTCTCAATCTTATTTTATCCATCCAGCCCCTTATTGGTGGGTTGCCTCTCCCACAGAGCTAGAGCACCATCAATACCAACCATGTATCTAAAAGTTATAATCCTAGCATATGTTCTGATTTTAGACCTACCAGCTTATGCAACTTTTCCAACAGAATTATCCTTAAAATCATGGCTAACAAACTTTCAGGAATTCTGCCTAATAATATCTGCAACTTCGAGGTCAGTTTCTCTAAAGGCAGACATATATCTGACAACATTCTCCTTGCCCAAGAGTTCGTTTCTAATATTAATTACAATGCTCTAGGATCCAACATTGTCATAAAACATGACATGGCCAAGGCTTGTGATCGTTTATCGTGGTTATTTCTTAATAAGGATCTTCGAAAATTTGGTCTTAATGAAGACTTCATTGATATTGCTCATTTCTAATTAACCGCTGGTACACCTCTAGAGGGATGTAAAGTGGGTCAACTACCTTTTGTAACATAGTAGGACCGACCCGGCTATACAGAGCCGAAAGTGGTGCACTAAGCAAATATGACATCATCTAGATCGTAACTGACTTGTCCAGGATCATGTTGCATACACAACATACTCGATATATAAAGAGTAATCTAAAAAGGTGATGACCATATCCTAAAGGTTGCTACCTGCATAGCCTTACGGCATGCCCTGTTTCTACCATTGCTGGGTGGTGAAGCTTAAGGTCATCAATTACCTTATACCAAACACGTCATTGACTTTGAATCCTACATTGCCAAGTCCATCATATGTAAATAATTTCCACTAATGTACAACCTTCGAGCTCGTACATATCAAAGAATGGTGTATATAGTGCAGGAGAGTTATTTCTCACAACACTAAATAGATGTACGCTCATGGAAATAAACATGCCTACAATAGAAATGCAACATCATACATTCATCCGTATAGATCATCCTGGGTTTGGATAAACCGGAAGAACTTCTCTTCCTAGATTGTGTAGTCCAGCAGAGAAGAGCTCTTGCATCGAAGATCTGGATGCAGAACTGCTATTGATTGGTAATATGGAAAATTTTCCCTAAGGGACAGTGATAACAACCCTTCATTATGTCTCCATAACACTTGTTTATTCCATTTATTACTACCAAAATAAAGCACCAAAACAGGCTGGTGGTAAAGGAGTAACGGATCGCTACCAGCATAAAAGAATCATCTGTAAGAAAAAGCCAAGCACGAGGTAAAGCTGAAAGCATAAGGGAACGACCCGCCAACTATGCAATTAACACCATCATTGAATAAAGGATCTTAAAATTTATACAAAGAAAGGATACCGGCATGATGGTTCCGTCACGATGGGTGAACAATGGAAGGTCACTCAAAACCGGAAGGCAATGAAGAGAGCAACTAGGAACTCTACAAACCGAGACCTAGAAGGACGAAAGGGCTATCGGTGTTAACTTGCCTAATACCGATACATAAGGAGACAAAAGCATCAAAGATACAGAGTTCAAGGCATATGGAGATTATCCGGGAGCCAACTACTAGGACCTCCACTAGATGGTTACGGAGAGGTTACTCTAACAAGTAACTAACAAAGCACCGGAAGCAACCTTCCGGAAAGCTAGAATACACTTCAGGAATCTCTCGAAAAGTAAGACGGAACCCCAAAGATAGACAAGTTGTCCACACTATTCTGCTTATTGTCGATAACGAAAGGGGCGGCGAACCGACAACCATTCACTTGAATCATAAAGGTCAGCTCCACAAAGTGTTAATAGCCCGAGACCAGAAAACCAGATCCGGAAGCTTACATTCGGAAGCCGAAAATCTTCTAAAAGTTATTCACATTGCCAGGCTTAGTGGCAATATGAAGTAGATAGACAGGACATCAACAAAAAGCTCCGATGACCGAAACTGCCTTCCCGAGAGCCAAAATCGGCACCTCAATAGTCATAAACTAGGCCTTCGGAACCAAAGGAAAAAGCGGCCGAGAGCCAAAACTTCCAGGTTGCAAAGGTAAAGTGGCCGGCATAGGCTTTTGCTGGCCCAATAGCAAAAGGGGCCCCGATTTGTCTATAAATAAGACCCCAAGGGTCTCATTTTGTGGACTGATTTCTCATTTCTCATTCTTGTATTCTTTTACTTTAGAGTAAACCCTAATTTCTAAATCAATTTGGGGATTTCTCTTGTAATCATTCATGTACTCCAAATCAAAGATTAATAAAGAGAAGACTGATACTTAGCATATTTTCTTATGAGTTTCTTATGTGATTCCTTAACTTCATACACAACCTATTGTAACCTCCCTACACGGTCACGGGTTCCTACTCAAATTTAGACTGTTCCATAGAGTTCTTGCAGAACCCCTTCTTACGAGCCGTTTAGCCTTTTGTTGAGGGTTGTGCTTATGGAACCCTTATCCAGAGATAACTGTTGGTTTTAGAGTTGCTTAAGCATGATGCTCACCCCACTGAGGGAAGAGTGACTAATCTTTTGGGCTCTAAACCTTGATATCTAGGAAATGGTAAAGTAACTCAGACTCGTGAAAGTTAAATAACCCCATTTTCCCCTTAGATCCACTTCCATAGACCTATCTCCAGTGTTGACGAAAAATATCGTTAACATTTTAGCTCTAAAAGGAGGGCTTGAACCTCCGACCTTGTGGTTAACATCCACATATCTAACTGTGCTGTTCCGTCGGAGGTTGCACTAAGCTTTGAAGAAGCAATATTAGGGCTAAAGGTCCCAACGAGACTCTTTTGGATCTCAAATGGCTAAGTCAGATACTACTGACCCAAGAGTGACAGAAGAATAAAGGTTAAGAATGGAAGCTCTGTAAATAATAAAGTGGGAAAAGAAAGTAGAAAATACAGTTTTGATTGTTGGAACACACCTTTTCTACGTGGGACAAACATCATTATTCACTTAGAATGATTCTACACTAAAAGTTTATAACCCCTTCTCTCATGTAAAAGAAGTTATCTACGAGCTAGCCGAAGGAACCGTATTCGAACAAGAAATGATGAAGGATTTTAAACACTTTTCTTCCAAATGGATTAAATGGATAATACCCCACTCTCCAGGCACCTTGAAAAGAAGAGGCAAGGATATGGATAATTGGATACAACATGATTTAATGACGAAAAGGCAAAACTCCAATAATAAGGAAGTAATTTTATACCTAGAATGCTTAATGGAGGTCACCTTATCACCTCAATGGAAAACATTTAACTCCTGACTCAATAAGAACTCGATTATTGGTCATCCACAAAGAAGAAGCTCAAGTACGAAAGGAAATCAGGAGGGCCTTACTGTCATTACCATATGATTAACGGACATGAAACTAACCATTGCAATGCCCTAAGGGGATTAATCATCAAGTTCCTTAATCAAGGCCAGCTACAATACTTTGTAAAAAAGGTCAAATTAAGTCCAACAAAAGTCCTTAGGAAAAGGATTATCTACATGACTAATGGTATGGAACCCTCTCAAGAGTTGAAATAACCAAAGATTGGTTAATCTACAAATGGATAAAAACTCTTGTCACTACCGAATTGGCTAGGGCAAGGCACCCCTCGAAGGGGGGTGATGTGTAATCCTTTCTCCGCGCTCAAATCAGAAAGGGCCAGGTTAAAGCATCAAAAGCGTAAGCCTTCGACCACACCAGTAATGGTCATAAAGGAGCATCTAATTAGCATGCCCTGCCTCTGCTCGCATAAGAGTATGCCCTGCCTCTGTTATGAACTAAGCACATCCTATCTCTACTCGCAGAGGAGCACGTCCTACTTCTGCTTATGTTCTGCATTACCCGTAGAAGGGAACGCTAACCCCTATCATCACCTAGGATGGTCAGGACAGGGAACCTCTTAGGGGGTGAAGTGTTAACCTCTATCACCGCCTACGATGGACAGGGTAGAGCATCAAAAGAGTAAGCCTTAATTCCGCTTTTACGATGACCGGTTGAAGCATCTAAGACCTTATCATCGTCTACAATGGTCAGGATAAGGTGCCTCCTAAAGGAAGGTCGGGTAAGTCCTTGGGTCCTGCTTGTGGATAAGCGAGTCAAGCGCACCCGACGCCCAGGCCCGGAGAGTGTCCAACAAAGGACTTACAACCTCTGCTTTGATGATAAAAGCCCAGAGAGTGACTCAGGAAGCACAAACATCCTCTGCTTCTAAAATCAAACCTTGAGGCGGAAACAAAACTAATTACCGGAAATGGGTTTTTGGTCTTCTATCTAAATACCCGAATCTGGGTTGGTTTGGATCTCAATAATTACTGGAAGGGGATTTTTGGTCCTATTTAAATATGGGTTGGTTTGGACCTCAATTATTGACGGAAGGGGATTTCCGGTCCTATTTAAATACCCAAATCTGGGTTGGTTCGGGCCTCAATTATTGTCGGAAGGGGATTTTTGGTCCTGTCCTAAATACCTGATTCTGGGTTGATTCGAAAGCTCGGCTATTAATGAAGAAGAGATATTTGACCTTCTTAATAATCTGAACCTGGGTGGCAACCAGACTTCTTTTATTGCCAGAAGTGAATTTCTGGTCATATTCCTTAATCTCAACTTAGGAAATGGATCAGAGTCCTATTGTTAACAAAATATTGGATCCAATCTTCTACCAGAACCAGATTTCTGATCTTACACCCTAATCAGAGACACTAGATTCAAATTCTTAATTCCTAGAGAAGGGATCAGCTACCAAGGTCCAAGATGACAACATGGTTTTGCTACTTAGAAATCTTCAAACCAAGGTCGTAATCTTTCCTCTCGATTAGAGAAGTTTCTCAAACTCCTTACATTTGACTTGCTATCATTTATGCAAAACATAAATGAGAATCATATATCAAGTAAGTATGCATCCCATTTTTTATAAGTTAATTTACATGATAATATTATTAGCTATTTAGAAGAGAGTAAGACAATTAAAGATACTTAGTACAGTCTCCTAAATCTCTCTACCCTCATACAAGGGGGAAGTGTTAGCGTGACAAATTACAATGCATAAAGTTCATTGATCTTCTACCACTTTTCCATAATTTTACGATGATCGTCTAAGGGATTGGGTTGTAACTTCAAAACTCGTTTATAGACCTTATCCATGGCACACAAAATTTTGTTTTCCCTCTCCAAACTAAAAGCATCCTTTCATAAGGCATGTTTTTCCTTTCATAACTGCTTAGCCTTGGAAGTGTAAAAGTCAATACACCGGAGCGTATCCTCATTACACTTTTTGTCATAAAAACTTTTCATGTCGACTTTAACTTTCCGTTACCACCTTTTAACAAGTGAATCGTCTAACCCAGGGGGAAAGTTCCTTGTGAGATGGCTTATTTCAAAATCCGGAACCTTAAATTCTGTGGAGACTTGCAGGGAATCAGTCATAGAGGTTTTTGCGGTACATCCAAAAACAAATTCCCAAGCTTTGCATTCTGTTAATGCATTGTCGCGTTCGACTTCTAAATCAACAATATGACGGTGTAACTCGTCTTTTTCTTAGTCAAAATCAATGGAGGGAGTTGTCTTTATCTCTCTCTATAGCTCACAAATGGTCTTATCCTTCTTCCTTAGTAGATATTCTAAAACACTTATTTGTTCATTCAGATGATCCATAGACAGTTCCTCGAGCAAAACGAACCCGCCATCAGTATCAGTAAAATGGCCCTTCGAGAAGTCTTCCCGACTTGGGGTTAGTCGCGTATCCTTCTCGGCAGAAGGAGAAATTCTTTGATCGAATCTCCCTGTTTTATAAACATATAAGCTACTGCTTATAAGGCTTATTTTCAGGAAATAGACAACAATAGTAAGCCATAATAATATTCGGTCAAATGAGATTAGTACAAGCGTCGCCCAACATCCATACAGACGAATGTTAATTACAAAAATCATAGCAGTTTATTGTTCCTTCCACGACATCATATGTTCATATTACATATCAACTTTTCATGGTGAGCCCTAAGTTTCTTTAGTATCATCTCCCAGGGGCGAATCTAGAGCTCTAGTTAAGAGGGATCCTAATTTGAGGGGGGTCATCTTTAATGTAGTTTTTCGGATCAACAACCTGATTAACGTTAGCATGGAAAGCAATCACTAAAAGGGCATGAAATGTTAAGGGGGATCAGCTACTCCCTCACCCTATAACATAGATTCGCCCCTGCCATCTCCTATCATCTCCCAAGAAATTAAAAAAAAGCTGGGGATAATTCATATAGATAAGCTTGAGTTCTTTCAAAAAGCATTCCCTACTGGACTTATAGGGAGATTTTTTAAGAAATTCCCTCCTCAACCTAGAGAAAGAAGGCAAATCGTCCTTGAAAACAGTTTCATTAGTAAAAACAGGTTTTTATCATAATAATGATAAGTAAAAAGAAATCGGTTCTGGAAGTATAAAGTCATACCATGACGTTTGACAAATATCAGTAAGCTTCAAGATAAAGCAAATTAACCCGATGTAAAAAAGGAAGTGGTTTAAGAACAAAAATTTATACCTAAGGAATAGGGGAGTAGGCTGCACTATTTGCTCCCTTTCATCAAGTTTTGAGAAAGCTGTCTCTTTAGCAGGCAAATCATTACCATATAACGTAACGGAGGCACATGAAGAATATGCATTCATATCCCAAAGCCCAAAGCATTGCCAACAGGCAAAGAAAATGTTCCATCATCTTTGTTATTCTGGCAGCCTCTGCACTCGGGGCTAGGTTCGTTATTATGGACATCTTTATCATCACTACCAACGTCTAACACCAAGCCTTCTTCATCGCTAGATTCTGGGTTTTCTAGCAATTCCTCAATGAATAAGAGATCCCCAATCTTCGCCTTGACTTTCTCAGGAACCTTAATGCCCCCGTTTGGCTGAATTTATTCTCTCCATGATTCTGCTCCGGGTGGAAGGACAAATAGAAGGGAAGTCCATGTCTGGAAACTTTCTAAAATTATCACAACAGGCTAGGAGAAGAGCCTTCTCATATCACCACATCTAGGAAATGTGCTTTCAAAAATAAAGAAATCCTACCCTGGGATTCATATATTATTCGTTTAGGGCGGAAAGTGTTTTTCCAATACCCCCAACTCCTCTACATGCTCAGCCAGTGTATCCTTCTGCTCACTTTCAAAAGCTTAAACTTGGGCAGCCAGAGCACGGTTATTCTCTCTCACTTTTTTGAGAAATATTCTCAGTTGCTCGCATGTCTCCTCACGTTTGCTCTTCGTCGAAGTTAATTCACAGAATGTGGATGCTAACACAACATTTTCTTCTTTAAGCTTACTCGCCTCGAGGGATGATGAAGCAACCATCATCCGAGAAATATGCCAACCTTTGGATATCTGGAAAAGAATAAGGTAATGTCAACCCTTATACAAAGACAACTAGTAGGAAATTAGAAAAAGCGAAGGGTAAACCAAAAGTTGCTGCTTAATGAGATGAAGGTAGAAATTCATTCAGTCCAAAAGGGTAGACTCTGGCATATTGAAAACATTAACTAAAGGAAGAGTAGAGCAAACGATACCATCAAAGTCATAGGTTTACCAAAAGGGATTCGAAGGACCATCATAGCTATAAAAGGGGAGTAAGGTTGGCTCATGTTCTCTCGAATCGAAAACTTCCTGAGAGCCAGATATCAGAAAGCCTGCAATGAAATCACTACCTATTGTCTCAGTTGGAGAGGAATCCTCGTTGGGGGCATTGTTGGAAGAAGGGACGATATGTTTAAGTAATGGTTGACCACCAGACAAAGCAACAATTCTTTCATTAGAAGAATAGGATACAAAATTTGCATCTTTACGTCTCTTAGACGGACCATTGTTGGTAAGCAAAGCTGGCTTTTTCTCAGACGGAGCAGTAGAAATAGTAGAGAAATCCAGAACAAGGCATGCATTAGCACCCGAGATAACTGGGTCATCAGAACCCGGGAATAAGGGGATGAGAGATTAAAGTCATCAGAACTAGCAAATAAGCTTGTAGTGTCCGAAAAGTGGATTGGAGGTTGCCCTAAAATCTTTTGTCTAGGGGGAAAGAGGGCATGTTCATGGAAGTTATCCAAAGTCAATGGAATAGAATGCTGCCTCAATCCCTCAGGATCCCCGCCGAGGGCATCAACAACTTGGACCTCCCTTGCCTCAAGCTCTACCTTTTTGGGGATGAAAGCTAAAAAGAAGCAACAATCAACAAAATTCAAAGAGAAAGAAAAAAGTCACTTACCAGGGATGGCGAAAGTCCCCGATATACCAACCTGATGTAGAAAAAATGTTTTCCCAATCTCTCGACTTATTGATGGGGGTCATTAATCCATTGCTTCGCAGGGCTAGGATGAAGAATAAGTGAGTCAGACACTTTGGTTAAACGGAGAAGGAATTGCAGAAGATTGGTATTAAGAGAAGTTTGGCACGACTCAAGCGCTAGGATATCTAAGCATAAAAGAAGAGTATACATATTCGGTGAAAGCTGAACTAGGGCGATCCCCAAGTGGCGTAGGAACCTAAGAACAAACTTTGGGAAAGGGAAAAAACCACCATGCCATATATGAATGGAAGTATAAGCAAAGTACCCTTCTGGCGAATTCTGAATAGTAACTTGTGAAGAAGCAGGAAGGGGGTCAATATTAGTCTAAGTATAACATTTACTTCCTTTTGGGTATTGATGAAAGAACGTTGAGGAAGGGGAGCCTTCTTTGGGCAAGATTTAATGGATCTGCTTGGCTTAGAGCTACCAGATTAGTGAGCCTCAGACATGATCCTAACAGGTGATATCATACCATAATACATGACTTGGTTCCCTTTTCTTCTAATAAAAGTGCATCCAATCACGTGTAGGTGAGTAGGTAACATAAAAGCCTGCTAATGTTTGGGATTTGATCCATCAAACACCAAAACTGGTTGTATTAACCAGGCTTATGCATAAGCCACTCAGGCCAAAGGACAACTAGGCCTTTGGTATGAAACAATTGGCTGGATCACTACCAAAAGTCTAGTTCATCCCGAAGCCCAATACAAGTGGACTCCAAGCCGAGACGTTTTATTTACAAGCTTCGAATTTTGTCGGCACTAGGACCAAAAGGAAATAAAGCTCGCGATAGCATTTCCACCACTAAACCGACACCCATTAGGTCGGAAGCCAATCAAACATGAACCTTGGTGTCGGTTGTAATGGCCCGAATTTCCGTACCCTTTGAGTTGACTAATTACACCACACGTCCAATCCAAATTTGCACAGAAATAGGAGTCATTAATAGAAAGAAGTCAGAGGATGAGAAATAGAAAGAAAGAAATGTTAGAATAGAAGAAAACAAAGAACACAAATCTCACAGCGGAACAAATAAAATATATTATATAACATAACTCTTGAAATACATATCTGTTTTGTATATACATACCAATATCAGAGCACAACAGCTATTTCTATAATAGTTATAAACACCTGTTTCCAGATACAAACATAGTACACAGCGGAAAAATATGATATCTATAGCTAAACGATGAGGCCTCCTGCTTCAAGCTCCTCCAAGTGAATCTGTAAAATCCCGATTACTTGACAACCCGTACAAATTTGGGCACCCAAGAATTTAGGGTAAAACAAACAAAATAAACTCTGGATCAGTCATGGGACTAGTGTGAGTAAACTTCAACTATTTGTTTAACTTCCAAAAATCCTTTTCAAAAGAAAAGATAATCGTAAGACCGTTCCACACATAAACAAGGATGGTTTTTACCTTACGATAACCTAAAATATTTTTGATATCAAATCTGGGGATATTATAATAGTTTTTAAATCAAATAAATAGCAATATAGAGGAACACTTAATATAAAATCAAAAACCGCAGGGCGCTTATTGAAGATTGGATTTCCAACATGACAAGGTATGGAACGACCTTCCGATCAGTGTACTCTAGAGGGGATACACTGGATTCCAACAAGAACATCTTGCAACCTGGCCACACATGGTTGGCCACTCATTTAACTTGAGTGTACCGAGCATATTATCACCAACGGTTATGATCAGCAGCTGTTACCGAAAGCATACAGCAGCGAATAGAATAAGAAGCAAATGGAATTTCTTTAGATCAGGTGATAATACCCCTAATGGGAATGACCCACATGGCCATACTGCCTGCTCGATTTCTGTCATTTCCTAGTTGATGAGGCTTGAGGTCACGATTAACTTTTTAGAACATCTTACCACCATTTACATTGAATGCCACAATGTCGGATCCGTCCATATACGTTGTCCTGGGACTAGACAAACCGAAGGCACCATTTTATTAATCCATCTTGGGTAATTTCTACCTACGATTAATAGAACAGCCTTTATGTTTTACTCCGTCTTCAATTATCTTCAGCATAAATTGATTCATAACGCTTATGCCAATACGCAGTGGTTTTCAGATATAAATCTGATCCCGGTCTCTCCGTATTGACAACTGAGTTATAAAACAAACCAAACTCTGATATTCGGTGCTTTAACTATCAAAGGAACATCCATACAATCAACGGTCCTATTTCCAAATGGAAATTATATCGATCAAGCATCAAACAAAATTGGGCCCTTTTAAATTAATTTCTTATTATATTGTTATTTCCAATTCCTGTTTCCCTATCTTTCATATCCTTTCAAAGCTCTATTTTCTCTCTTGATTCTTGAAAAAAAACATTCCTAGTATCCTAATTTCTTTATTCGAAAAAATATCTCTTATTCCAATTAGAAAACATTTCTAAATATTCACGAATCCTCATTTCTATATTCAGAAAATATACCTTATTAATATCAGAAAATATTTCCATATCCCCTTTCTTAATTCCTCATTGACAAATTCATTTCATTTTCTATGCATAGAAAAAATCTCTCATTTTATTTAGGAAAACATTTCAAAATCCTTTAAATTAACGTGATCTTATAAAACATCGTTATTATAACTCAAACCATCAATCATTTATTAACTAACCATATTGCTAACCAATCTTCACTATCGAACCTTAACCATTTATTAACTAACCAATCCATCAATCATGAAGTCAATCAAGTTGGGGGTATAATTACCTCTCAGACCTTAATTAAACAACATTCTCAACTTTGTAATAGTCAAAGCTCACAACTTCAAACAAAACATCGCTTATGCGACTCTCAGGTTCAATCTAAGAATCCACTTCATTTATGGAAAAATATTGATTATAACGATAGCGTTATAATCGCTGTTTCCAAATATTTGATTTACGATACATTTATTATAACGATAACATTTAAATCGTTGTTTATTTTTATAAAACATTTATCGTAACGATAGCGTTATAATCTTTGTTTCCAAATATTTGGTTTATAAAAATGTAACTTGTACTTATTAATTTCAATAAATAAATCAATAAGTAAATAATTAAATAATTAAATTTGATTCAAAACGGAAAGTAAAAATAAGTTCTTCCCTAAATTCGATATAATCAAATTCCAGTAAATAACTCTCTCTCGAATAGTCTATATTCGATTTATATTCCGAACTTCAGAAATTATCTACCATTTCAGGTTAATTCACTTTTGAATTTATCATTTCCAAATCATCACCAAATTCCTTTATAGCCATTCCAGACTACAAAATGTTATCAAACTTTATTTTATATTCCGAATTTTGAAGTAAAACTCATCGTTTTCTTTTAAAACAATTACCCATTTCCCCTTTTATTCAATTTCCAACTTGGATTCATATTTCAAATCTAAATTTCCTATAGAGATATTTCATTTGCAAAATATTTCCTTTAAACCATTACTCATTTAAGCATGAATATATTTCTTTTATATACAATCAAATCAGTTTGATTTCGTATTTATAAATAATATCTTAAACCCAAATTCCATTTTTAACTACTATTCAGATTTTTCCATACCAATTTCACTTGTATTACAATCATATAAAATCTCGTTTATAATTTCCTTTATAATTTGCTAAGTTCAAATCTCATTTCAAATATTTGTTTCAAAACTGTTTTCCGCTTTTTCAAATAAATTCAAATTTGAATTTATATTTCAATTTATTCAATGATAAATAATTCACTTAATTTATACTCTCGTTTATAAACAACTTCGTGATTTATCCATTTGAACTGGTTTCTATTTTCAACTCTATTTGAAATTAAATTTCTATTTTGGGAAATAAAATTCTTTTTAAATCTCAAATTCCATTTCTATATTTGAAAATATTTTTTGGTATTTAATACAAAAATTCTGGGGAAAGTATGATTTAAACACAACCTAATCAATCACCAATTATATATCGCATCAAATAACACTACCAATGAAATAGTAACATAAATGTTGAGGAATCCAGTAAGATCCCTCCAACCTGTTTCCCTGCATCCACGGAAGTTAATCAACAAAAATAATATTAATTTCATTTCAGTATGCGATAATATGGTAAATAAAATCAATGATTTCATATATATATATAACTATTTCTGCCATTTCAACCAATTTATCAACCAATCATCCAAATAATCATCATGCTGCATAAAATTACTATATATAAATTTAAAACTTGTTTATAAAAATATAAATGAGTCAAAGTTAGTGAGTTTACTCACCTCGATTCATAGTTGATGGTTATGCTTTTATTTCATTTAAAATCAAATGAGCGTTCGATTATATCCCCAAATTTACGTAGCTCTGTTCTCAGCGGAACTAGTCCAGACCGTAGATTTCGTCACTACGGATTCAACTGCCCTGGTAATGTTCAATTCTGCTCACGATTGGATGGTATATAATTTTTTCAAAGTTATAAATAAAATTAAACATTACTGACGAATTAATAATTAATTAAATCTTAATCCCATCATTACCCTTTTATATATTGCTTCCTTCTCGATAAAATATCGAACCTCCAAATTAGGTTTGGTACCTTATCGATTCACTGGCCGGGTTGACACTGTCAGTCCAATATGGTTTGTTGACCCGTGATATTATTGATGAAGAGTTTGTCATTCGGGAACTCTATGTGGACAATAGCTTTCAAAAATAATCTTTATACAATGTTAACTTATGGGTTAGTATGGAGTTCCAAATTACAGAATAAAATATTGCCGGTTATCTTCCCCGACACCCCTTCTTTCCGCTACAATACTTAAATGGCTAAAATCGTGTTTACTCCATCATTTGATCCCTCACCACTTCACCATTTCATAGGCCAGAACCACCAACAAACTCGAGCTCCGTCATCCTCTATCCATCAGAAACAACTCGGCCACCCCATAAAAATTTTGTCTTCCATCTCGTACCCACGTTGTACAAGAGTACACCAAAACTTTTTGCAATAAAATACACCCAAAATTCGCCAATAGCACTCCTCGTCCAAAATACATCACTTGCATCGGTACCATAACAACCACACACTCCCCTCCCTTCCACCTGCGACCGCCACTCAATAAAAACCACCCCCGAATCACAAAGCTTACATCCGTTCACGCACCACCTGGGATCACATCACCACCACCCATCGATGCGCCGTGCTACCCCCAACCTACGCCAGAAGTGGCGCCAGCCAAAACCCTCGAAGTTCCCCAAAATCCCCACTAAACTGACGTGACTTCGGGACTCAAAAACCCCCTCCTCCGATAATTGCTTCCCTCGGTACTAACCCCACTGGATCGCCCTCACCTTTGTCTTCAATTTCCCAGTTAAGAGCTTCATCAATTTTTTCATGTATTTCGTGATTTGATCGATTTAAACTGTGAATATGTAGTAGCGTGGAAAAGAAACGAATGGGAATGGAATTAGTGATTTAGGGATTTACACAGATCTGTTTGTGTTATATAAGTGAAAAATATTATTATTATTTTTATGAAGGAAAGAATAGAAGAAATGGTGTCGGCTTGTAAAAAAAGAAATGGATGAAGGGAATATATAAAAGAAGTATTGGCTTTCCACAGAAGATTCAGAATGGCTTCACTAGGAAGGAACACAGTAGCTTTCCATAAAAGCTTCATGTTCATTTTATTATTTATTTAAAATTAGCATACCCCACTACACAAAATTTCTTTCACTTACAGACTGTTATAGACAAAAATAAAAATACTATCGTGTCAAGCAATATGCCATGATCCCAAAAATATAATAATATAGACAAGTCAACTCATAGTGTGATATCCCAAAACGCTAATATAGGGTGTAAAATACTTTAAATAAAAAAATGCTTATTTTACGAATTAAAAATTACAGTAAAATTCTATAAATTAAATTATAACTACGTCTCAAAAATCTTGTCCAAATTCGAAACCAATATTTAATTATATTAAATAAACCATTATGGTTTATACACGACTCCACATTGACTTTCTGAAAATTTGATTTGGACATAACTTACAATCTATAAGACGAAATCTCGATTTTTCACTTCCATTAGAAAGATATAGTTTAATAGATCCAAACATTTCTTGTTTCTAAGAAATCCGACTTATATTGGCTTCTGTAATATCAATTTGAAGTTCAAAACGTTAAATTACGAAATGTTGCGACATTGTGAGCTCAATTTAAATTATATTATAAAGTATACGTTCAAACTTTGTTTTATAAATAAATTCGTTATTATAATTCAAATCTAAACTGAATTAAATCTCTTAAATTATCACTTCATGCAATATTGTAAATTAAAATTATTTCCGACTCTTTTGGAATTAAATCTATTATTTCATTATTAATTTTAAATAAATATTCAAAAATACTGAATATAAGTCATTTAAGACCTTTTTAAATAATTAAATAAATAATTTATTAAGTCATAAAAATCTGGGTCGTTACATTGGCAAAAATTGAAAGCTAATTAAGTAAATAACAAAGACGTGGGGTTCACTCGTACTGACAACTGAGTATGTTGTTCATTGAAAAAAAAGGCTGTCTACATATAATTTTGCATTTTAGACCCCAACAATATATTGGGAAAAGAAATAGCTTATTGGGTCCGCCATTGGAAGCTATTCCAATCATCATCATCAAGGATTAAACTACACTAAATATGTCAAATTCTGATTAATTGCTTAAAGTAGGATAAAGACGTGATGCAAACTTATGTTAATAATTGGATTATAAAACTTACAAAGAATCTAGTTTGAAACCCTAAGGGAACCTAAGGAATTTTGGTGAACAGTAACCTTGTTTGAGCAATGTGTTGTGCAGGAAAGAAGTGGAAGAAGGAGGAACTCCTGACAAAAGACACACTTTTAATCTCAATGCACAAGTAGGATCAAATCAACGAGCCAGATCCACCCTGAAAAGGTGAAAAGTTGGAAACCCTGCATGGTCAGAACCGTAAAACATCAAAATTGAGAGAAATTTTAACTTGATAAGTCGAAAATACCCCTTCACTACGGGCAAATGTTATTACCAAAATAAATCACCAAAACAGTTTGGTGGTGAGGGGGTAACGGACCTCCACCAGCACAAAAGAATCATCTGTAAGCAAAAGCCAAGCACAAGTAAATCCGAAAGCATAAGGGAACAAGCCGCCATCTATGCAACTGACACCATCACTGAGGAAAGGAGCTCAAAATCTATAAAAAGAAAGAATACCGACAGGATGGTTCCGATACGAAGGGTGAACAACGGAAGGTCACTCAAAACTGGAAGCCAATAAAAAGAGAAACCAAGAACCCTAAAAACGAGACCTAGAAGGACGAAAGGGCTATCGACATGAACTTGCTTAATACCGATACATAAAGAGACGAAAGCATCAAAGGCGTAGAGTTCAAGGCGTATGGAGATTATCCGAGAGCCAACTATTGGGACCTCCATTAGATGGTTACCGAGAGGGTACTCTAATAAGTAACTAACAAATTGTAACACCCCACCTCTGCTAGGGTCACTCACAAAGGGAATGCCCTAGTTTTGGAGGGGTATTATCTAGTAAACAGGCACAGAGATAACACAAGACAGAACATAGATAAAATAGAGTGTATAAAGCAGTGGATATAAACTTTAAAACCAAATCTCATTACTGAAAAATAGAGTCAAAACCTCTTACATCAAAATGCCAAGTCATTATTTCATTACATCAAGTTCTAAAGAAGCAAGGTACTTAAAACAACATAAGTAAAATATTATTCCCCAAAAAGTGCATGAGTGCAGCCATAGTATAGCTCAAGACCAAACCGTACATGAGCTGTCAGAAAGCAAGCAAAGTCCAAGCTAAGAGCTAGAGTCTCCTCCCTGAGAACCTGGGGGGGGGACGAAAGACAAAGAGGCGAAAGAAAACGGGTCAGTCAAAAAGACTGGTAAGCCCTAGTGACTATCAGCATAAAAACTAGTAAAGTTAACAAGACATGAATAAACTGGAATTAAACATAGGAATGATGATAAGTCTGACATGATAACTAAGCTAACAAGATAACTCAAGTCTAACATTGCGTATTCAAGGTTCGCCATACCAACTATACTGGTATACTAATCCCGTGTCAACTATAAATCAAGAAATAATCCCTTGGCCCAATGTCGTGAAGTGACCCAATTCGGGGTCCAACGGCATGATCTAATCGATCGGCTCCCTACAAGTCTAGCTCGTCGTGTGTCTGTGTCATACGGCCCTATCACGAATGTAGTCACCTGTGCTAGGTCCACCATAGGGTGTATCAAGCCCTAGGGTGCCAACCACCGACACGAATCGAGAATGCACAGATAATCCTACTGATGCCCAATGCCTGCTTTTTCAACTCCGGACTAAGTGCACGACCCTAGTTCGCCTGAACCTACAATGGCGCACCAACTCAGCCGTCGTTCTGGTCGCTTACAATCAACCCAGCAATCGTGCCCCGCCCTGCCTAGTCCCAGGGTACCGTGATACATCTAGTGGGTTACTGCTGAAAAGGACCGCGTAACTAGGGTTTCGTTCAGCAGGTTAAGTTGTCATTTAAAATCGAGACTTAACCCCATCTACGTGTCATGTCAAATTGACTAAGTGTGTCGTTCTAGTTCAAGACTTAGTCCTACGAATCATGTGTCAGGTTGGTTAAGTGTGTTCAAGCGGTTCATGACTTAACCCTATCAAATCAATGTGTCAAATTGGTTAAGTATATTCAAGTGGTCCATGACTTAACCCTATCCAGTAGCATTAATTTACTTAATGCACCCCTAACCTCTCACATTAGACTTGGTTATGGTTACTGGATGTGTCGGGCGGGTCCGGGCAGTTTTACACCATAACCTAGTCTAACCTCGGGTTTCGAGTGCGATATGACCAACTACGCACATTGGGTCCTATTGTTTGCAGTTACTGGATTCGCCGGGCGGTTCCGGGCAGATTTATACTGCAAACTCAACCCAACCTCGAGTTGGCCACGTTCAAGTTATCTAAGTGTCATGTCCCAAATTCATATTTTCAAGTATAATTTCATGTCAAGTTCATGTTCCTATCCAAGTTCAAGTTATAACGATATTCATGTTTTTAAGTTCATACTAAATTCAGGTTTTCCTAAACTACCCAAATCGCATCCCCAACGCTCGTGAATTCGAATCAAGGCAATAGACGTAACTAGGGAATAACATAACAAGGATGGGTATAAAGTGGCAAAGGTGATTTCAAGACAAGCATGGTGTAACTTGAGATATGATCATAACATCACTGGCATATGAAATAGGGTGATAAACATAGCTATAAATGACATAAGATGATAATCCTAAACTTGTGGCTAGCAATAGTTTCAACATCACAACATCACAGGCATGTTAAAATAATGATAGGGTTTAGGTTATGGCATGAATAGGCCCCTAAATCAAGTTCTTATCAGCATTCCACAAATCAAGGTTCAATATGAACGGTACTAGGTTCAAGGTGAATAGATCTAGGGTGAACAAGAGTAGATCTAAAATAATAGATCAAAAAGGAATAGTCATAGATCAAAGATATACAAGAGTAGGTCTCAAGTAGTTATCATGTTTTATGTTCAACTTCAATTTACACATGTCCATATTAAGTTTAGAGTTTAGATCTAAGAGTAACTGGGGCTTACAGATCGTGGTTTTTGAGAACTAAGAACAGAAATTGTCGTAGGATCGTTGCAGAAGCTTTAATCTCTAGATTGAATTGAGTTGCTTAGGTTGATGTTGATTAGCTTCTAGTTTTGGTTCCAGTAGAGTAGCGACACCATTTTTATTTTTATTTAGAACAGAGGCAGAGTAGAAGCAGAATAGAATTGTGTGTAGAGAAGGCTAGGTTTGGGGCTGTTTAAATAGGTCTAGGCAGATGAATCTGGACAGAAATCGGACTGGAAACATCAGAACGAACACTATCCCAAAAAGGGGCTCGGGGACCAGGTCGACACCCAGGTCGACTGCCCAGTCGACTCCCCAGTCGACCTGGGTCTGGGCGGGAAATTTCCCGCCCAGTCTGTTCTGCGTTTGAAATTCGAATTTTGAATTCGAATTCGTGCTGTTTTCGATTCTGAAAATTCCTGAAACTTCGGAGGGTCATATCTCCCTCATACGGACTCCGATTCTTGCAAACTCGGACTCGTTTCCAAGCAGAATTCCGAGACGAACACAATGGCGCAACCTGTTTACCTTTGTTCTTATTTTAAAATTTAATTCTGCCTAGATTTATGGTTATAACACGTTATCAAAATACGGGTTGTTACATTCTCCCCTCCTTAAAGGATTTTGTCCCCGAAATCTCTAAGTTAGGAAGAACGTATCCTACCATCCATCATCCATCTACTCAAAACATCATCCACAAGCAAACATTGTCCTTAAGAGATTTCTAATGTCGTATGAACATATGCAAAAAGTGTGTGTATATGTTCCTTATCTAATGCAAATGATCAGGCCTGATTGATCTTTCTAATGCAAAATATGTTTAGTGCCATGAATCCAACATGTATGCAAATAATCCTAGTCATGTAAGCACTATATGTGTGCCCAAACATTCCATATGCAACATTCATATGATAACACATTCAATTTCATCCATAAATAAGTATAAACACTCATGCATATGCAATATGAAAATGTGTCTGATCCGATCTAGTTCCTAATGTGTGTTATGCAACCACGAGCAATCACTTGCAACCACTTGCAACCATTCGCAAACATCAAGCATAACATGTTTCAAATACATGTTTACATTCATAGGATTCTACCTAAGGTTCTCAAGACAGGATCGAAAGGATATACAAGATAAAACAGAGTATCTAGGGAAAAGAAGTTGAAGATGTACCCCTAGAAGGTCCTTCTTGCGGGGCTTGCCCTTGCTTCTTAGGGCAGTTCTTGCTGATGTGTCCAGTTTCACCGCATTGAAACATGCTCCTATCTTCATCTTCTTCTTCCTACAGTCCTGGACTATATACCCGTCAATACCACATAAGTTGCATTTTCTTTTCTCACGTGACTTGTCATTCTTGTTGTTGTTCTTTCCTCCTTTCTCGGAGTCTACCTTCTTGTCTTGAGACTCATTCGCCTTGACCTTCTTCTTGCCATTCTCGTCTTCTTCATGAAGTAGGGCCATATTCACCAAGCTTTCAAAGGTCGCCCCCATGGGTACATGAGTCATGGCCATAGTGTGGAGTGGCTCGCTCAATCCTCGAGCAAAACGTAGAGCCTTCTTCTCAGCCGTGTTGACTAATTCCAAACCAAACCAAGCAAGCTGATTAAACTTATTCACGTATTCCCTAACTGACATGTCCCCTTTCTTGAGTGCCAGGAACCTCTCCATCTGAAGACTCGCTTCTGCGGATGATAAAAACTTAAGCCCAAACCTCTCTCTAAAGTCTGCCCAAGTCTCAATTGGCCTGGTACCGTTGGTGACTTCCCACCAAAATGCAGCTTCCTCTTTCAACAACCATGCTGCCAACTGAACTTTCCTATGATCCTCAATATCGAAAATAACAAACAATCTTCAGTCTCTTTTAGCCAGTTTCGCGCCTCAATGAAGGTTTCAGTCCCAACGAAGTTCTTGCCGCCCATTCCTATAAAGTCCTTGCATATTTTGGCGAAGGCGGTACCCGTAGGAGGAGGAGGAGGAACCGTGGCCACCGGGGGAGGAGGAGGAGGGATATCTGCCCGGCCCGCGCCGTTGGCCCTAGCTTCCAAGTATCTTCGGAACCAGCCAGGTATGGGTACTCCCTCAGGAAGGTTAAGATCAGACATGCTGAAAAGCGAAAAGGAAAAAGATTCAAACGAGGAAACAAAGGAAGGTGCTAATGGCTTTTGGGGAATAGTCTTTTCTTAAAAATAAAACTTTTCTTGAAAAATGCTTCTTTATAAAAGGTTTTGAAAATAGTTTCAGAAGGTTTTTAAAACTTTTGCCCAGTCTGGTAACCTTCTGCTCTGATACCAAATGTAATACCCCACCTCCGCTAGGGTCACTCACAAAGGGAATGCCCTAGTTTTGGAGGGGTATTATCTTGTAAACATGCACAGAGATAACACAAGACAGAACATAGATAAAATAGAGTGTATAAAGCAGCGGATATAAACTTTAAAACCAAATCTCATTACTGAAAAATAGAGTCAAAACCTCTTACATAAAAATGCCAAGTCATTATTTCATTACATCAAGTTCTAAAGAAGCAAGGTACTTAAAACAACATAAGTAAAATATTATTCCCCAAAATGTGCATGAGTGCAGCCATAGCATAGCTCAAGACCAAACCGTACATGAGCTGTCAGAAAGCAAGCAAAGTCCAAGCTAAGAGCTAGAGTCTCCTCCCTGAGATCCTTGGGGGGGGGGGAACGAAAGACAAAGAGGCGAAAGAAAACAGGTCAGTCAAAAAGACTGGTAAGCCCTAGTGACTATCAGCATAAAAACTAGTAAAGTTAACAAGACAAGAATAAACTGGAATTAAACATAGGAATGATGATAAGTCTGACATGATAACTAAGCTAACAAGATAACTCAAGTCTAACATTGCGTATTCAAGGTTCGCCATACCAACTATACTGGTATATTATCCCGTGTCAAGCATAAATCAAGAAATAATCCCTTGGCCCAATGTCGTGAAGTGACCCAATTCGGGGTCCAACGGCATGATCTAATCGATCGGCTCCCTACAAGTCTAGCTCGTCGTGTGTCTGTGTCATACGGCCCTATCACGAATGTAGTCACCTGTGCTAGGTCCACCATAGGGTGTATCAAGCCCTAGGGTGCCAACCACCGACACGAATCAAGAATGCACAGATAATCCTACTGATGCCCAATGCCTGCTTTTTCAACTCCGGACTAAGTGCATGACCCTAGTCCGCCTGAACCTACAATGGGGCACCAACTCAGCCGTCGTTCTGGTCGCTTACAATCAGCCCAGCAATCGTTCCCCACCCTGCCTAGTCCCAGGGTACCGTGATACATCTAGTGGGTTACTGCTGAAAAGGACCGTGTAACTAGGGTTTCGTTCAGCAGGTTAAGTTGTCATTTAAAATCGAGACTTAACCCCATCTACGTGTCATGTCAAATTGACTAAGTGTGTCGTTCTAGTTCAAGACTTAGTCCTATGAATCATGTGTCAGGTTGGTTAAGTGTGTTCAAGCGGTTCATGACTTAACCCTATCAAATCAACGTGTCAAATTGGTTAAGTATATTTAAGTGGTCCATGACTTAACCCTATACAGTGGCATTAATTTACTTAATGCACCCCTAACCTCTCACATTAGACTTGGTTATGGTTACTGGATGTGCCGGGCGGGTCCGGGCAGTTTTACACCATAACCTAGTCTAACCTCGGGTTTCGAGTGCGATGTGACCAACTACTCACATTGGGTCCTATTGTTTACAGTTACTGGATTTGCCGGGCGGTTCCAGGCAGATTTATACTGCAAACTCAACCCAACCTCGAGTTGGCCACGTTCAAGTTATCTAAGTGTCATGTCCCAAATTCATATTTTCAAGTATAATTTCATGTCAAGTTCATGTTCCTATCCAAGCTCAAGTTATAACGATATTCATGTTTTTAAGTTCATACTAAATTCAGGTTTTCCTAAACTACCCAAATCGCATCCCCAATGCTCGTGAATTCGAATCAAGGCAATAGATGTAACTAGGGAATAACATAACAAGGATGGGTATAAAGTGGCAAAGGTGATTTCAAGACAAGCATGGTGTAAATTGAGATATGATCATAACATCACTGGCATATGAAATAGGGTGATAAACATAGCTATAAATGACATAAGATGACAATCCTAAACTTGTGACTAGCAATAGTTTCAACATCACAACATCACAGGCATGTTAAAATAATGATAGGGTTTAGGTTATGACATGAACATGCCCCTAAATCAAGTTCTTATCAGTATTCCACAAATCAAGGTTCAATATGAACGGTACTAGGTTCAAGGTGAATAGATCTAGGGTGAACAAGAGTAGATCTTAAATAATAGATCAAAAAGGAATAGTCATAGATCAAAGATATACAAGAGTAGGTCTCAAGTAGTTATCATGTTTTATGTTCAACTTCAATTTACACATGTCCATATTAAGTTTAGAGTTTAGATCTAAGAGTAACTGGGGCTTACAGATCGTGGTTTTTGAGAACTAAGAACAGAAATTGTCGTAGGATCGTTGCAGAAGCTTTAATCTCTAGATTGAATTGAGTTGCTTAGGTTGATGTTGATTAGCTTCTAGTTTTGATTCCAGCTGAGTAGCGACGCCATTTTTATTTTTATTTAGAACAGAGGCAGAGTAGAAGCAGAATAGAATTGTGTGTAGAGAAGGCTAGGTTTGGTGCTGTTTAAATATGTTTAGGCAGATGAATCTGGACAGAAATCGGACTGGAAACATCAGAACGAACACTGGCCCAAAAAGGGGCTCGGGGACCAGGTCGACACCCTGGTCGACTGCCCAGTCAACCTGGTCTGGGGGGGTCGACTGCCCAGTCGACTCCCAAGTCGACCTGGGTCTGGGCGGGAAATTTCCCGCCCAGTCTATTCTGCGTTTGAAATTCGAATTTTGAATTCGAATTCGAGCTGTTTTCGATTCTGAAAATTCCTAAAACTTCGGAGGGTCATATCTCCCTCATACGGACTCCGATTCTTGCAAACTCGGACTCGTTTCCATGCAGAATTTCGAGATGAATGCAATGGCACAACCTGTTTCCCTTGGTTCTTATTTTAAAATTTAATTCTGCCTAGATTTATGGTTATAACACGTTATCAAAATACGGGTTGTTACACAAATCACTAGGAGCAACCTCCCGGAAAGCTTGGATACACTTCAGCAATCTATCGAAAGGCAAGCAGAAACCCCGAAGATAGACAAGTTGTCCACACTAATCTACTTAGTGTCGATACCGATAGGGGTGGTGAACCCGTAACAATTCACTTGAATCATAAAGGCCAGCTCTATAAAGTGATAATAGCCCTAGACCGAAAGACCAAATCCGAAAGCCTACATTCAGAAGTCAAAAATCTTCTGAAAGTTATTCACACTGCCAGGCTTAGTGGCAATACAAGGAAGATAGACAGGACATTAGCAAAAAGCTACGAAAACCGGGACCTTCTTCCCGAGGGCCAAAATCGACACCTCAAAAGTCATAAAAAAGGCCTTCGGAACCAAAAGGAAAATGCGGCCGATAGCCAAAACTTCCGGGACTAAAGGGTAAAGCGGCCAACAGAGGCTTCTGCTATCCCAATAGCAAAAGGGGCCCTGATTAGTCTATAAATAAGACCCAGGGGTCTCATTTTGTGGGATGATTTCTCATTTCTCATTCTTGTATTCTTTTTCTCTAGAGTAAACCCTAATATCTAAATCAATTTTAGGGATTTTTCTTGTAATCATTCATGTACTCCAAATCAAAGATTAATAAAGAGAGGATTGATACTTAGCATATTTTCTTATGAGTTTCTTATGTGATTCCTTAGCTACTTCCTATACAACCTATTGTAACCTCCCTACACGGTCACAAGTTCCTACTCAAATTTAGACCCTTCAATAGAGTTCTTGTAGAACCCCTTCTTACGAGTCGTTTAGCCTTTTGTTGAGGGTTGTGATTAAGGAACCCTTGTCCCAAAATAACTGTTGGTTTTAGAGTTGCTTAAGCATGATGCTTACCCTATTGAGGGAAGAGTAACTAATCTTTCGGGCTATAAACTTTGATATCTAGGAAAAAGTGAACTAATTCAGACTCATGAAAGCTAAATAACCTCATTTTCCCCTAGGTCCACTTCCGTAGACTTATCTCCAGTGTTGACTAAAAATATATGTAACGACCCAGGGAATTCGACGCCTGAATTCCAACAATAATACATAACCCGTATTACTTGCTAGAACTCAAGTATCGAAAATACCAGATAGTTAATGAAAGAAAATAGAAGGTGAGATAAGAAAGAAAGAAAGAAATATTAGAATATAATAATAATAATAATAATACGACAACATCAGAGTCTCACATCGCAGCGGAATAAAATATAATAAAAACAAAACTTTATTAAGGCATTGAAATAAATACTTATAATCATCAGGTACAGCAATACATTTGGACAATTATAATAATCTTTCCTCACATACAACACACAGCGGAATAAATACTAATATGTATCATACGTCTGAACTCCTCCAGCTTATCTTCGAACTTCACAGCATCCGATAACCTGAACCTGTAAAACCCGTTGATATACATATAAATGTGTATATTTTATCCGCTTATTTATCTTATTTTATATTTAAAATAATTGATACTGTGTATTTATAGTTATGTTTTCAGAATATTTATAATGAATGGATTAATGCACGTAATTGTTGAAAAGCTTGAAGAATTGGTGTATGAAGAGTGTTGATTTTTTAGAGTTAGATTAAAGCTTGAAGAAATGTTGTTGTTCAACCACCTTCTGTTGCATATTTTAATGATCCAATGCCTTTTCATAAAGATATCTTATTGCAGAAGTTACGGAGTTCCTATTCATGCTCAAAACAATTGAAATTGATGCCTGCAAGCTATGCCAATTGCAAATCCGTTCACACTGCATTCACGTTGGCTCACTTGCAAGACCTCTTACTCTACAACCGCGTTCACACTAGTTTATGTGTTATTTAGGCTAAATCTTTAGTCCCACATTGTGTAACTAGCCTAGTAGTCTTTGTCATATCAACTGTAAATACGTTGTATCTCCTTCATTTGTAAACACACTTAGTTTTATTCTGTAATTCGCTTCTTGGAATAAAACTCTTCTTCTACCTTTCTCTTTACTTTTTATCGTACTTTATTTATGTTGTTTATTTTATTTTTCTCTTCTTCTTTAGCTACGTCTAGCTAATCCCCTTTGATTAGGGGGTGATGACGCTAATAGATATGATTCAACATGAATCACATAGCCAATAGATAAGGACTTTATACATGTAGATCTGGATCTGAATCAAGGGTTAGATCTGAACCTTCATATTCTGTGTCATTTAAGAGATATGATCCTTCACAGGGTATATTCATGTTCGATCTAACAATTATCAGATTTAGATCTAATTTTAGGGTTTTAGAAATTAATTAGTGAATCTTTCCTGATAGTCCATGGTTATTTAAGAGCTCAGCTCCTGCATAGGCTATGCTTGTCGTTATTTACTTATTTGTTTCTAAGAACCTAATTATCGTTGATTCATGTGTGTGATAGAAACATGAATTAGATCTATATTTATTTGTTGGCTATTGATGAGTGTGAATCCAATCTATGTCATTATCCCCTATTTGCTTTCTCTTATTATATAAATCTCTCTTTTTATTTAATTACTGTTATTTTCTGTCTTTTCAATCAATCAAAATCCTGGAATAACTTGATTGGATTTATAAATTAAAATATTTTTGGTCCCAGAGTTCGACACACTCTACAACAGTCCTTGTTGTTTAGGAAAGCCGAACGGATTTTACAGTTGTTTACAATTGTTTAATTTGTTCGCAAACAAATTTTGGCGCCGTTGCCGGGGACCAAAACAATTTTGATTTTTAAATCCTTCGGGTTATAATTTTTTTGCTTTAGTTTTCCTTCATATAAGAAAACACACACAAAAATATTCTTGTTTTATTCCTTTTGTTTTCTGTCATATATAAAAAAAATCTCTTGATTAATTTTGATTTGGAATTGCTGATTGATACTATGATCTAATTAAGAGAGAAAACAAAATTGCTAATTTTTCTGTTGGATCTCTTTCCTCTTTCTCCACTTGCCAATTTTTCTTTTTCAATTTATTCTCTCTCCCATTTATTTCTTTCCCCTTTCAACCTTTTCCTTTTTTTTCATATTTTTCTACTTTTACAACAATTAAAAAGAAAAGAAAAATCCTTCTACAAATTACTTTCTTTTTCTCAAAACAAAACAAATAGAAAAAATATATCTTCCTAGAATTCTTCATTGCTGTGATTCTGTCGTAGCCTTCTCTTTAAATATCCACACCAAGTCACCACTTCTGCCTAACACAGCAAACAACCAAGCTTCAGCATTCACTAAAATCCACGTTCACCTAGATCACCTTAATCCCCTTCACAAACACCCTTCCTCCACAAACAAAGACCACCGAACAGTCCACCAAAAGCCTTCAGTACACACCCTTTTCCTCAATCCTGCCTAATTTCCAATCAAACTCCCACTTCTCAATACCCTCTTTATCATCACCTGAAACCGGAATTTCACATACCCTTACAGACCAAGTCACGCTAACATCAAACAGTACCATCCCCTCTTATGTTTGCCTGTGCAAGACAACAACTAACAATTCCAAAACCCCATAACTTCGTCTTCAAATCCAAATACTACATAACAAAACGCTCCAACTACCATACCAAAACCACACATCAGCCTTCTACGTTACCTCGCCTCAAAACTAATCAATTGCCAAAACATTCATCGGCTCCGTCAACAGTCCCTCACAACTGCATCGTCGCAGAAACAATCCAATTTGAGATCATCGAAGTCATACCAGATTCGATAACTTACAAATCCCAAAACCGCACCTCTGAACTGCCAACGCAAGCAACACTGAACCCGAACCCAATTCCCTCTTCTTCTCAACCGCCGAAACTCCCCTCCCTTCTCATGACAAATTCAACACAAAAACTCATCATAAAACACTTTGGACAAAACCGCAAAACAAACTTCCACCGCCCAAAAAAATTCTAACACTTCCACTTCCAAATCATTGATCCCCTGCTACAATTCGAACAGCATACCTCCCCAACATCGCAAATCGAACTTCCGATCTCCATCAACCTATCGCGAAACCACTCCCTGACTCCAACTCGAAGAACAGTAGCTCCTCACAAACCAATTCGATAACCCCAAATCGCAAATCCAGAACACCAATTACCGCCCCAACTAACCACCGTGATTTGATTTGAAACGCAAAGTCCCTTCCGTGTGTGTAATCACGATTTTGGTTTCTAAAGAAAAATACCGTGGACTTGTGATTTGGTAAATCTGAAAGTTAGGTACTGTTTTTATTGTGTTTTGGGTGATAGGGTTACCTGGTTTATGTTTGGATATACGTGGGCGTGATTGGTTGGAGTTAAAAGTGGGTAGGGTAGTGAGTCATTGTATGAGAGTGGCTTATACTGGTGCAAGTTGGTTGGGTCACTCTCTGGTTGATTAGTTGGGTGTTACGTTAATCTTGAATTTGTGCCAAGCATAGTTTTTGCTATTTTTATTTTTTTTCCCCTCTCTTTCTTCTTCTTTTATTTTTGTTGTTTATTTCATTTTAAAAAAACAAGAAAAAGAGAGAGAGAGAGAAATTTTTCGAAAACAGATACAGTGGAAATTAGAAAAAGGTCTTAAATTTTTTTTTTGGGCTCCTAGCCCAAACCTGTGCCGCAGCGTAGTCAAACAATTAATTAGGTGGCAACAACAACCGGACGCGACAGACAATTCAGGGTTGGAGCGGTTGCACACCAAGTGGGATGTGAACGCGCTAGCGCGACTCAATTGCACTGAACGGACTGCCAATCTAGGTGAGTATTTTCTAACTCTACAGGGACTGCTGCTGCAAACAAAAAATATATATAGACATTGCTTGTAAAAATCTTCTACAGGGCATCGACTTGCTTGTAATTTTTTTTTATTTCTGCAATTGCCTGTTTTGTGACTGTTCTGAGACTGTTCATTCTGGGACTGATTAAAACATTAAAACAATCGCATTCATCTTAGTTTTGTTTTCATTTTCTAAGGACTTCATTATATTTTGACAAATTGGTTTAGTTCTAACGGATTATTTCTTGGTGTTTAGACTACGGCAGAGTAATAATCGTTTATAAATATTACGGTGATTCATAAATATTATATCGGTTATTCCTCTGAAGGTACTTAAACCTTCGGCTGCATTGCCAGGGATCCCTGTGCACCGATAACTCCTGTCCGTTAACTGGCTGAGAAATCTTTTGTTGAACTAAATCAAACCGTCATTATATAATTCTAGAAATTGTAAATAAGTAATTTGCATTAGGTTCATCCTTATTTAAAAAAAACAATTTTCTTTTGTGTCTAATTCTTTTTCTCTAAAAATAATAATTTCAAAACAATTCTCGTTTTGTAAAAATTTTTGCTTTTATTTGCTTCTCAAATTTGTTTTTTTCTCATCTTCCCTTAATCTTCTCGCTAGTGCATGCGTAATTGGACTTGTGATCCTACGGATAATCGTTTAGTTCGAACAAACATTCCTTTAATCATGGCCGAAGAAAATCCCACTCGATCTCTTATGGATAGATACTTCCCCGATCGGGTTTCTATTCCTTCTTGCATCATATTGCCAGCCCCAGCGGGTAACCACTTTGAAATTCATTCGAATCACCTAAATTCTCTTCCAAAGTTCGGCAATCTTGAATGTGATGATCCTTATATTTTCTTAACCAAATTTGAACAAGTTTGTGCAACCATGAAATTTCACCAATTAAGTGACGATGGAATCAAACTTAGGCTAATTCCATTTGCACTTACCAATTATGCTGAGAAATGGTTGTATAGCTTGCCTTCAAATACGATTGGAACTTGGGGTGAATTTGTGAACATTTTTCTTTAGAAATTTTACCCTCTGGAAAAAACATCCAAAATTCGAAACGAAATCGTCAATTTTCATCAATTTAGGGGTGAATCCTTTGCAAAATATTTTGAAAGATTTAAAGAGCTTCTAGTCAAATATCCACATCACAATTTCGAAAAATGGACTCTTTGTCAAATTTTATATGATGGACTTGAAAATAACTCTAGAACAATGCTCGAATCGATGTGCCAAGGAAATTTTCTAGCCCAAGATCACAATGTCGCTTGGCAATTTCTCGAAAATTTGGCCGAAAAATTAGCTCAATGGGAAAGATCTAATGAGAAATCGATTTTTCTCGATCTAACGCTCATTAGTAGGATCATCAGTAGCCTTAGAAAAAAAAATAGACGCGATGATAACCAAATTCGATAATGTCCTTTCATCAACTCAAATAAATCAAGCTCAAGCGTCTCATACCTCATGTTACAAATGTAACGATCCTAACCACATAGTCGATCAATGCCCACATTCATTGGAACAAATCAACGCATTTAACAAAGCTAGAAATGACCCATTCTCTCCAACGTACAATCCAGGTTGGAGAAATCATCCTAACTTCTCTTGGGCCCAAAACAATGCAAATTCGAATTCGATTCGACCTCCTTTTCAACCATTTTCGAATAATACTTCGAATCCTTCCTTTCAACGAACTCAACTCCAAAATCTTGCTCCACCTTCTCAAAATCAAGGGCAACAGTATTTTGTACATCAAGATGATAAACGATTGACGTCACTTGAGAAAGATCTTGAAGCATTGACTAAAGCAACTACTCAAAATCTCCAATCAAATAGAAATCTTCAAAACTTATTGGCTTTGCACATGCAAAACACGAGTCAATCAATCGCTAAATTTGAAACGCAAATGAGTCAATTAGCCACCTCCGTAAGTGAAAGAGAAAGAGGCACTTTCCTGAGTCAACCTATTCCAAACCCCAACCGTCAAAATTCTAACTCCAACCAAATTCACATCATTCAAGATTCAAACGTTAGTCACTTGAATGCGGTTACGACTCTTAGATCTGGCAAAAAGATTGAGAACCATGTGGTCAGCCCAAACGATTTATGGGACAATCTTCCAAACCCAACCGAAAATTCGACCAACTCAGGTCAAAACATCGAGCCAATTTCTGACAAGGGCCATCCTCAAACTCAAGTATCCCAACCTACTGAGTTGTATGCTCCATTTCCTCATAGACTCCGACCTAGGAAAAAGAGACGGATCAGGTAGAAAAGATCCTTGAAATATTTAAGCAAGTTAAAGTGAACATTCCTCTTTTAGATATTATACAACAAGTTCCACAATACGCGAAATTTCTAAAAAAATTGTGCACTTAAAAACGTCATACACATGTACCTAAGAAAGTGTTTCTGGAAGCAACTCTAAGCGAAGTCTTTTCCCAATCAATGCCAGTGAAATACAAAGATCCTGGCTGCCCCACAATATCATGTACTATTGGGGATAAGAAAATTGATAGATGCCTGCTAGATTTAGGTGCAAGTGTTAACTTTCTTCCATATTCCGTCTATCGCCAATTATGGCTAGGAGAACTGAAACCCACCAAGGTTACCCTTCAGCTTGCTAACCGTTCAATTAAGAAACCTATGGGCGAAATCGAGGATGTATTGATCAAAATAGGAGAATTCATCTTTCCAGTTGATTTCATTGTCCTAGAAACTCAACAAGTAAACAATCCTGCAAACCAGATCCCTTTGATTCTAGGACGACCCTTCCTAACAACCTCTAATGCTCTTATTAACTGTAGAAATGGGTCTATGAAACTTTCTTTCGGTAACATGACCGTCGAGCTAAACATCTTTAGAACCAAAAAATCTCCTAACTCTTAAGTGGATCAGATTTCTAAAATCCATGCTGTCCACGGCGATGAACCTGAGCTCGACTATCTAAACAACGAAATTGAATCGAGTTATGAAACTTTATTTCAAGATATCCCTGAAAATGCCTTTGATACAACTCCTGTCGAGTCGCTCACAATTGAGCCTATTCCTCAACCAATTTCTTCGGCTGAGTCGTCCCCAAAATTTGAACTCAAAATGATGCCCAGTCATCTTAAGTATGCTTACTTAGGAGACAATGAAACTTTTCCTGTCATTATCACTTCTGACCTTACTTTAGAGCAGGAACAATTGCTCCTTCCTATCCTTAAAAAAAATAAGGAAGCAATAGTTTGGTCCATGGCTGATATTAAGGGGATTAGTCCTTCGATAGTCCAACATTGAATCCACCTTATAGATGATGCCAAACCCACTCATGATCCCCAGCGTCGACTAAACCCCATCATGAAAGAAGCTGTTCATGTTGGAATCCTTAAATGTCTTGACAATGGGATCATCTACCCAATTTCCGATAGTCAATGGGTTAGTCCGATTCATGTTGTACCAAAGAAATCAGGGATTACCGTGATCCAAAATGAAGCTAACGAGCTTATCCCAACCCGCACCTAGACCGGTTGGCGTGTCTGCATTGACTATAGGAAATTAACGCTGTAACACGTAAGGATCATTTCCCTCTGCCATTTATCGACCAAATGTTAGAACGACTAGCCGGTCATGAGTATTACTATTTCCTTGACGGGTACTCGGGCTACAATCAAATCCCTATCGCTCTTGAGGACCAAGAGAAAACCACTTTCACTTTTCCATTTGGTACATTTGCGTACTGTCGTATGCCTTTTGGTCTCTGTAATGCACCTGCAACCTTTTAGAGGTGCATGACTAGCATTTTTTACGATATGATCGAGCGATTTTTGAAAGTGTTCATGGATGATTTTTCCATCTTCGGGGATTCTTACACTTAGTGTTTACATCACCTGGATCTTGTTCTTAACCGTTGCAAAGATAAACACTTAACGGTTAATTGGGAAAAGTGTCACTTCATGGTCAAACATGGCATTGTTTTAGGACATGTCATCTCTAATAAAGGAATTGAAGTAGAAAAAACCAAAATTGAGGTTATCTCGAATCTTCCCATTCCCAAATCCATTAAGGACACCCGATCCTTTTTAGGTCATGCTGGCTTCTATCGTCGCTTTATAAAGGATTTTAGCAAAACCACTCGACCTTTGACTAACCTTCTTGGTAAGGATGTTCCTTTCGACTTCAATTCTGATTGCATTTCATCTTTTGAGCATCTTAAAAATGAACTTGTCTCCGCCCCGATCATCTGCTCTCCTAATTGGAAGCTGCCTTTTGAAATCATGTGTGATGCCTCGAATTTTGCTGTTGGTGCTGTCTTAGGACAACGTATCGATAAGATTCTTCATGTCATTTACTACGCAAGTAAGACTCTAAACGACGCTCAAATCAATTATACGACCACTGAAAAGGAAAGCTTGGCAGTCGTTTTCGCTCAAGAAAAATTCAGACCTTATCTAGTTGGCTCATACATCACTGTCCATACTGATCATTCCGCACTTAGGTACCTTTTCTCTAAAAAGGATGCTAAGGCTCGTCTCATTCGTTGGATCCTTCTACTTCAAGAATTTGACCTTACCATTAAGGATAAAAAAAGGATATGACAATGTTATTGCAGACCACTTGTCTCGTCTTCCAAATGCCCCGTCTTCTTCTCTTCCGATCAACGAGAACTTCCCGGATGAACAGCTCTTTTCGTTGTCCACTGATCCTTGGTTCGCTGACATTGTCAACTACTTAGTCGCCAAGCAGACCCCTTCTTTTCAAGTATTGTCCCGATCGAATCATTCAAAGGTGTGCTCCCGACACTGAAACTCATGGTGTCCTCTCTTTCTGTCATGACCAATCCTGTGGTGGTCACTTCGGTCCCAAAAAGACAACGGGAAAGGTTCTCCAATCGGGTTTCTACTGGCCCAACCTTTTCAAAGGCACATATGAATTTTGTAAAACTTGTGATCGATGTCAATTGTTAAGGAAAATTTCTAAACGGAATATGATGCCCCTAAACCTTATTCTAAAGGTCGAAATTTTTGATGTTTGGGGTATAGACTTCATGGGACCCTTCCCTAATTCTTTTGGGAACCTTTACATTCTATTAGCTGTAGATTATGTTTCTAAATGGGTCGAAGTTGTTCCATGCAAAACAAACGATAACAAGGTTGTTGTGCACTTCTTGAAAGAAAATATCTTCTCTAGGTTTGGCACACCTCACACAATAATCAGTGATAACGGGATACACTTCTGCGATCGTTCTTTTGAAGCCCTCATGAGAAAGTATTCGATAAACCACAAGTTATCCATTCCTTACCATCCTCAAACTTGTGGGCAGGTTGAAATACCGAATAGGCAGATTAAGAAAATCCTTGAGAAAACTATGAATCGAAATTGCAAAGACTGGTCCCAAAAGTTAACCGACGCTCTTCGGGCTTACCGCACCGCTTTCAAAACAAACTTAGGTATGTCCCCTTATCGGTTGATTTTTGGTAAGCCATGTCACTTGCCAGTTGAACTAGAATATAGGGCGTTATGGGCAATAAAAACTTTGAATCTTGATTTAGAGCAAGCAGGTGAACATAGGAAGCTTCAACTTAATGAACTTGATGAAATTCGAAATGATGCCTAGGAAAATGAACGAATTTACAAGGACATAAAAAAAGTTTTTCATGGTAAATCAATTTTACGTAAAACTTTCGTGCCAGGTAAAAAAGTTCTGTTGTATGAATCAAAACTGCATTTATTTGCGAGTAAGTTAAAATCTAGATGGACAGGACGTTACACTATACAGACTATTTTTCCGTATGGTGTGGTAGAAATTGAGAATCCAACCGATAGATCATCCTATAAGGTCAATGGTCAACGCCTTAAACCTTACTTGGAACCAATACCCAACCAAGAGGAAGAGCTCATGGTCCTCCATGAGCCACATTACATTCGGTAAGATGCACTAACCCTCTTTTGTACATAAGTAAATATTCTCTTATTTTATTTCCCTTTCACTAAGATATGTCTGATTAAGACTGTGAGGACACAGTCACAATCAAGTGTGGGGGGGGGATTTACATTACATCAGCAATCAAATGTTATGAACTAGGTCATTCGTTGAACAAGGATTAACTTAAATTTATAAATAACACCTTGGTTCTTGTTTGATAAGTTGAATTGTTAAGTGATGGGAATGAACATTATTTATTCATTGAGTCGTAATGTGTCTTTTTAAGATGCTAGCTTGAGACTGTGCAAACATTAGTCATGTTCTAGAGTAAGCGTGTCAACCCTTGTTATACATGTTAGAATGTGCAAGTAAAAATAATAATAAGAAGAAGAATCATGAAATAAAAACGATTTTGCACCTACATTTGTTGGATTTTCTGAGTTTGTTTTCATGCATAATATTTTTTCTCACTCAAATTTTCAAAATCGTAAGCTCTAAATCCACTTGGCCCAATTAAGGAGAAATGACTCATTGTAGCATTCTTCTTCGATACCCCACATTATTCAAACCCAAGTTTTAGTCGATTTACATTCATGTTTCGACAAGTTTTTCTTATATTGGTATACTTAAGAACCTTTCATTTTCAAAGGTTAAAAACGTCACTTTTATACCAATATTACATTACCCACTCCGTACTTGTTTAAAGGTAAGATAATCATATACCACATCTTATTTTATATGGGTTATCTATCTTACGAAACTTTGTTTATCATTCCTTTTAGCTTTTTATATAACATCATTCCAGACTTGTGTGTTGAATTAGGTTCATAGAAGTAGAGTAACTAAGGCACAAAACTTTCCTTTCATGAAGTGTTGGTAATTATTCGCTTAGTAGAGGTGGAATCAAATGAAGTAATATGCAGTGTCATTCCATTCCATCTCCACTCATCATTCATCATGAAAAAAAAGAAAAAAAAAGAAAAAGAAGAAAAAAGAAAAAAATGCAATGAGGAGAAAATCTCTCAGAATAAAATAGTCATTTATCATTCTTGACTATGAAGCATACATTTCCATTCCATCCACATCCATCATACCATACTTAGAAGCAAGGATTATAGTTGAGGAGATGAAAGGAAACAAAACGTCCATATGTGCCTTAGTATTACTTTATCTTTTGTAGCTTGAAATTCAACTAATACACTTGCCCTCTTATCGATAATATTTTTAGAACTTAAAAAATTCTCCTTCATCTATGAATAACTCACATTCAATACATTACAGTTACATTGGTGCAAAATTATTCAAAAAAAGAATAAATGATTGGGTACACATTGTCGATGTGTAGAACTTTGGTTAACACCACACTCTTAACCTTCAAGACAATTACAGTGTTATCAAGGAATTACGATTCAGCTTGAAATTTTTTATTCATTTTTGCACCAATTATGGGATGGACAATTTAGGGCTAAACCGTTATTGTTGAAGTTAGGTGAAATCCTTGGAATGTGAAAGACCTTAAATATATTGTTTGATTAATCTGCGTACATATGATGCTTTGGATTTTGTGGGTAATATCCGCTGAAAACCCTCACGAGACAACAATCGTCCTACTAGGGACACCTAGGGGTTTAACGGCTTGTTGCATATGCTAAATGCAATCGTGTTTCCTACGAAACTGTGACATATCTTAGTTTAGTTAATTCGAGGACGAATAAAATGATACGTGTGAGGGTATCTGATATACACATTAATGTGTATATTTTATCCGCTTATTTATCTTATTTTATATTTAAAATAATTGATACTGTGTATTTATAGTTGTGTTTTCAGAATATTTAAAATGAATGGATTAATGCACGTAATTGTTGAAAAGCTTGAAGAATTGGTGTATGAAGAGTGTTGATTTTTGAGAGTTAGATTAAAGCTTGAAGAAATGTTGTTGTTGTTAAACCACCTTCTGTTGCATATTTTAATGATCCAATGCCTTTTCATAAAGATATCTTATTGCAGAAGTTACGGAGTTCCTATTCATGCTCAAAACAATTGAAATTGATGCCTGCAAGCTATGCCAATTGCAAATCCATTCACACTGCATTCACGTTGGTTCACTTACAAGACCTCTTACTCTACAACCACGTTCACACTAGCTTATGTGTTATTTAGGCTAAATCTTTAGTCCCACATTGTGTAACTAGCCTAGTAGTCTTTGTCATATCAACTGTAAATACGATGTATCTCCTTCATTTGTAAACACACTTAGTTTTATTTTGTAATTCTCTTCTTGGAATAAAACTCTTCTTCTCCCTTTCTCTTTACTTTTTATCGTACTTTATTTATGTTGTTTATTTTATTTTTCTCTTCTTCTTTAGCTATGTCTAGCTAATCCCCTTTGATTAGGGGGTGATGACGCTAATAGATATGATTCAACATGAATCACATAGCCAATAGATGAGGACTTTATACATGTAGATTTGGATCTGAATCAAGGGTTAGATCTGAACCTTCATATTCTGTGTCGTTTAAGAGCTATGCTCCTTCACATGGTATATTCATGTTTGATCTAACAATTATCATATTTAAATCTAATTTTAGGGTTTTATAAATTAATTAGTGAATCTGTACTGATAGTCTATGGTTGTTTAAGAGCTCAGCTCCTGCATAGGCTATGCTTGTCGTTATTTACTTATTTGTTTCTAAGAACCTAATTATCATTGATTCATGTGTGAGACAGAAACATGAATTAGATCTATATTTATTTGTTGGCTATTGATGAGTGTGAATCCAATCTATGTCATTATCCCCAAATTGCTTTCTCTTAATATATAAATCTCTCTTTTTATTTAATTGCTGTTATTTTCTGTGTTTTCAATCAATCAAAATCCTAGAATAACTTGATTGGATTTATAAATTAAAATATTTTTGGTCACAGAGTTCGACACCCTCTACAACAATCCTTGTTGTTTAGGAAAGTCGAACGGATTTTACAGTTGTTTAGAATTGTTTAATTTGTTCGCAAACACCGGTTAACCCGGGCATTAAAACGCCAGATCAGTCCGGTGAAGCAGAGCAAGAAAATTCGCCAAGTTTAAAAACATTATCCAACCTGATTTTAAAGTTAAACCATTTCTTTTTGAAATCATAGCTTATTCTAATATTATAATAGTGCCTAAACACGAATAAATAACAATCTAGAAGAACAGTTGCATCTCACGCTCCACATATATAGTATACAATCAAAACTACCGGCTCTTATTGGAGATTGGATTTCAAACTATGAAAAGGTATGGAACCACCTTTCGATAATGTATCTCTAGAGGCGAATACACTGGGTTCAACAACAACATCTTGCAACCCGGCCACACATGACCGACCACTCATTTTTCTTGAGTGTATCGAATGTATATCACCAACGGTTGGGAGCTACCCACCGTTTCCCAAAAAGGGAAGACATCAAAATAGATTAAAGAAGAAAATGAATTTCTCTAGATAGGTGATTATACATCTTGGGAACGACCCACTTAGCTATGCTTCCTGCCCGATTTTTGTCATTTCTCAGTTGAAGAGGCTTGAGGCTTAGCACTACCTTTAGAACATCACACCGCCATTCAATTTGAATGCCACATTGTCAGATCTGCCAAATCACTAATTGACGTCCATAAAAATATTTTAGTCGTTAAGCTAAGAGAACGACCATTCTCCGCCACTAACATAAATTCGTTTGTAAAAATCAACGTACGTAATTCTTAAGAAATATTCTGTCAGACATTCATCCTTACAAGTCATCCAGGTACAGGATGAACCAAAGTTACTCTCCTACCACATCCTAGGTATCACCCTATAGTTTAATGCGAGTGGTCCTTGCGAACACGTAAATTCCAACCACGGCAGGATTACAGTATATCTTCGGCCGCTAAACCAGAGATTTTAAGTAATTTTACCATTTTATGAAGATCCACGGTCTTCAGTTACTCTGCCTTGATCAGCATCTGATATCTTCAACATTTCGTATTTGCTAGTCGAAATGGTTTTTGAATATAAATGTGATCTCGGTCTTCCCGTACCATCAATCGTATAGGTCCGATTTAATAGTCGGTTATTTAACTATCAAATTAAACAACCATTCAATCATAAAATAAAAATAGATTTACTGGTTTAGTACTCAGCATCACTTGGCTTCTTTAATTAAAATAATTAAACAAATGGTCAATTTACAACTTAAAAATCTTTTCGATATTTCAACATTCATTAGCCGCTGACCGTAAATTGGTAAGCGAATAATTCTTTAAGTATCAACCTCGGAGACCGAAATCAACATCATATTAATATTCAAAAAATCAATCAACTCATCCAATCTTCAGTTAGGTTCCAATTCTTATCTTAAATCGTTATCAACCCATACTGTTCCATTTTTAATTCATTCGACCATTTTCCAGTTTAGAATATCGTTTCAATTCCGTCTCTTTCACTTAATTTCATTAATAAGTATCGTCAATTCAAAATCAACACCTCGACTTCACTTCTCCTTTATAAGCCTTCTTTATAAAATCTCAAGTTTTAATATAAACCTCTTCTTATCTCGACTTCTTTTACTTAATTCAAATGTTAAGTAAATATTTATTTTTAAGCTATCATGTTCGCTTAAAATTCCTTTTATAACTTAATTCATAAAACTCGGGTTTTAATATAAAACCCGTTCATAATCTCCTTTCATAATCAAACTAGTTTTCATTTCAATCTTCGATTTTTTTACTTCAATGAATTTCATTTACATGGTAATTACTTAAATTATTATTATTATAAATAATAATTTACTTCATCATTAACTATTATAAATTAGTTAATTGCTTATTAACTAAAATAAATAATAAATTTCCTTTTTATACTCTTATTAAGATTTAAACAAATATTTGTTAAGCTAATTCAATATATTAATTGACAATAAACTATTTTAACTTGATAATCAAACCCCAGTTGAAATGGTCGACTTGGTTAACTCAAAACATGATTATTTCTTAAACCGATTCCAATTAATTCTACTTTTAAAGTAATTAATATTATAATTAATTTAAATAACTTCATTAAATTTTTCCTTAGAATAATTAATCCAATTCTTAACCGTTACTTTAATCTCTGCTCAACTGCTTATAAATCTTATTAACATAAGAATTTCCTTTATAAAACCTTTAATAATTAATTATAACTGAAATAATAAATATTAAATATTTATTTCATTTTAATAACTTTACCATTTAAATTAATAGATTTCGAAAATCTATCTTCGGTTATAAAATAAGTTTTATAACTTCGTTTTTGTCGATTCACCTAACGGTAAATCCATATTTCTAAAACGATTGATTATCAAGCCATCTGATGCCAATTACTCAACTAATACTTCCCATTGGTTAATATCACAACAAATATTGAATTACAATTCAACGATCCATAAACAAATAATTCATTCAATTATGTTGGTCAAACTGTTCATATAACGGTAATATGAAAATAAATAATAAATTTGAGGAATCCAGTTGGATCGCTCCAGCCTGTTTTTCCTACAATCGAGTACGTTATCCCAAATAATATTATTCAATTCAATAAACTTATATGATATGCAACAATAAATAAATCACAGCAATCCAGTCATCCCTATTATAATTTAATACGTTTATATTAGTATAAACGTAACCAACGAGGTAAGTTACCTCATTTGGAAATAATCATTCAAAATAACGATTGGTTCAAATTAAATTAAACGAACATTTAATTTAATTAGCTTAGTTCAACACATATAAATATATGTAGCATCCATCAAACAATTAACAAACATAGCACATAAATAATAAACCCGACTTATATTAATATAAGTGGGTAAAAACTGAGTGAGTTGTACTCACTTTGATTTGATCCACTATATCGCTGTAGCGGTTTGGTTACCATTAAATTAAACAGTCGTTTAATTTAACGGTAAATCCCTCTTGTCTCCATTTCTGTCCAAATAAATTCGTGAACGTTATGTTCATCATCACGATTCTAACGTCTTTTATTTTGTTCCATTCTATTAACGCAATAAAACAAATATCAGTGGTTTAGTATACGGTTAAAATTATTAACTAACACCTTAAGTAATTTTCTTTATAACTAAGTACCCTGGTTAGATTTATAGGCCATCAACTTTCATGTTAACTTCCCATACTTTTACCCTTTTTGATTAAAAGCCCAAGTCCAGTAGCCCATAAAACTTTCCTCCCACGCTTCTCTAATTCTTCTATATTTTGTTGCTTACGGTACCCATCACGATTCACAACCACCTTTCTTCATCCACTCAACAACAACTAAATCTCCACATTGTTTATTTTTCTATCAGGATCGAAATGATATTGTTCTTCCCTGTTCCACTGTTGCCTCGTTCAAAACAAGCTGCGTTTCTTCGTTTCTAATACACGCTAAAGCATTTCTTACCCACGTTTCAACATGCCCTAACCCATTCAACGTTGCTACTTTCTTCACAAATTTCGGCCTCCACGGTTTCTTGCCTTCCACGTCTTCATTATCTACTACTTCGTATACGAAGCCTCTTCACTCCACTAACCACGCACGCCTCTACCTGCTTTAAACTATACCCATACATCTTCGTTCCAGGTTCTTGCATCATAAACAAACCCAACTTTCATTTATTCCTTCTCGATCTATCCTCCTTCTGCAGTTAAAACGAAATATTTACCTCATGCAAATACAATTCCATGCTGATAACCATCCTCACCATGCTGTGCCCAACCTCGACATCCAACCATCCATCAAAAACTACCATCAACCTCGCCTCAGTCCCCTCGATGGTAGGACACTACCGGTGCTGCCATTCACTTGCTATTGACTCCGAACCACTGCTGCTTCGTGGTGAACTTCCGGCCTCCACAACACCTCTTACACGATCACAACCGTACAGTCTTAAAACCTCGCGTAGCTGAACAGTTTTGAAGTAAATAGTATTTGAAGATTGTTGAAGGATTTCGAGATTAAAGGTAAAGAGATGGAACACATTCTATTCGTTCATTTTTATAAGTGGCGGCTTTAACTTATCTTGACCACGCAGAACATTCATTTTGGTTTTGATGATTTGGGAGGGTATATATATGGGCATACTAATTAATAAAGTATTGTTTGCAAAACTTAGTCATGAACTATCATCTTAAAACCACCACATACGATCTGCAATTGAGACGAAACTCCGAATCCTAGCATTGAAAATTATTCCGGACACGATGGGATAGGTTTCGTCGAATTTCGAGGTCGTTTGTAAAAAGCCCTTTATAAATCACAGGTGAAAATCACACGTTTAAATTTCCACGATCACAAAATAAATCCAAATAACCATAAACTTGAAACACTACAACAACTCATCATTATGGATTTAATAAAATTAGGTCCATTGAAAATGAAAAAACGGAGTTCGTTTGCATATCGATTATTCAATTTTACGCGTAAAACAATGTTATTTTGGACACCAAAAATACCAGGTTTCCAAAAATAACAAACATTATATCTATCCTGACTCTAAACATTAATACGAATTCGATGGAATTCGTTTCGTAGCTTAATTCAATCGGTATCTCAAGTTATGATCAAAAACCCTTTTAAAACGAATTAAATTATTAAATTAAGTGCTATAATTTATAAATAATTCCATAGCGACTATTTGAAAATTTGAATTGGACATAACTAACAAACTATAACATGATATCTCCATTTTTTTCTTTCTTTAGAAAATTATGATCAAACAGATTTAAATATTTCTTGTTTCACAGAGTTCCGACATAAAATGGATTCTGTATATTCAATTGAAGTTCAAAACTCAATATTACGAACTACCACGCCATTTTGAGTTCGTTTTATAATTATTCATAAATTAAACGTTTAAACTACGTTATATAAATGAAATATATATTTTAAATCCATTAAGAATTCCAAATCAATATTTAAAATAATAAAATGTACTAAATATCTTACTAAGAAAAATACGAGACGTTACATTCCTTCCCCCTTAAAAGAATTTCGTCTCTGAAATTACTAAGGTAGAAGAAACGTTACAACCCATTAACTTTTCAAACTCCAATTTATTTCAAATTGAAAACCAATTCACTATTGTAAATAAAACTTTTCAAAAATATTGAAAATTTCTAACACATTAAATTCCTGGAAAAATTCGAAAGAGCCTCCCTTGTACGGAGTGAGTTCTGCAATATCATAGGATCAAATAATATATATACATTGACCCACACGGTCGGAAAACAAAATTCAAAACCAAAAAAAATTATATTTTTGCGTAAGCATACCTTATGCAAGCACTATTGAGCATACTTGCTCAAATAGTTGCTATATACTCAACCAAAATCAACCCAAAGCCTCCTGGCACTTGTACTCAATTCATTATGTAAGTAACCGATACATGAAATTATAGATAATATTCATCTATCAACAAGTACACTTTACAAATCCCAAAACTAAACAAGGATTAAATCATCCAATTTCAATTTACATACGATTCAATTCCAATTTATAATACTGGAATTATTTTCTTTAGCTTACAGTTCATTCAATTTCTTATTAAACCATTTATAAATTCTATATTCATTCAACCTAACGAACAACAAACAATTCACACCGAATATAACCAATCAATCAACTTTGATTAACTTTAATTAATATTTACTTATATTCACTTGGATTTAATATCAATCGATTTATATTAGATTGATCCCAATTTCATTATTATTAATTTAATTCCTAAATTTATCTTATTTAATTCCAAACATCCATTCTTAAATTAATTCTAAATTAAACAAGTTAGGTTTCAATCCCAATATTCAATTGACTAATTTATTTTCAAAATTAGTTTACTTTTATTTGAAAATCCAAATTATGATTTTCATTCCAAACGTCATCCAATTTATGTTCAAATTTTATTTAACTTAATTTTAAGTTAAATTTTGATTCATTTTAATTCCAAATTAATATTCTCATTCACAAATTCAATATGTGAAATCTCTTCGGGTTATATTAAACCACTCAAATTTTTAATACAATTTGAATTCCGTTCAAATCAACCAAACACACCAATATCTTAATAATTTGATAAAACTATTGAGTTGTATACAAAATTATTTCATTTACCCTCTTTACAAAACAATATCATGTCAGTTGCTAGTTCAAAATTTAACCAATCAAATTACACAATATAAAACATTTGTATAAAATTTACGAATACGCACTCTCATATATATACACTCAACTCAATCTAGAGTATTACTAACCCCACCACTATCTAGTTACACCATAGAGCAAGGTTATTACTAAACCTTTCGCTTTGATACCACTGTAACGACCCCGGGTGTAACGACCCGGAAAAAGTCGATCTTGGTTATCCGATATATAACACATATCAAACATCCAAGGATCGAAAATAACCGAACGGTTAATGAAAGAAATTAGAGGGTGAGAATAGATAAGATAGAAACTTAGAATAGAAGAAGAAGAAGAACATACCACATCAGAGTAACACGAATCTCACAGCGGAACGAACAACATATAATAGATAACATATCCTTGAAATAAAATCATTATATGTATACAATAACATTATCAGAGTACAACACTTACAACACAGCGGAAATAACTATAGCTATATAATCCTGAAGCCTCCTGCTCCAAGCTCTTCCAGTATATCTGTAAATCCCGACTACTTGGCTGCCCAAACAAAATTGGGCACCCAAGAGTTTAGGGAAAACAAAACAAGATAAACTCTGGGTCAGTCATGGGACTGGCATGAGTAAAATAGTTTAAAACAGTTTGAACAAGTAAACGATATCTCATAAGACCACGCCGTATAACGGAACGGGTTTTTCCCTCATGAGAATCCAAATTATCTTTATATCAAAACCTTTTGATATTATAATAATGTCTCTCAACCACAATATAATAATCATCTAGCAGAAACGCTTGCATCTCACGTTCTACATATATAGTATACAAATCAAAACCGAAAGCACGTATTGGGTAATGGATTTCCAACTATAACAAGGTATGGAACCACCTTTCGCTAGTGTACCTCTAGAAAGGAGTACATTGGGTTCAATAAGAACATCTTGCAACCCGGCCACACATGATCGACCACTCATTTCGCTTGAGTGTATCGAATGTATATCACCAACGGTTGGGATCAGCAACTGTTTCCCGAATGGGACAGCATCAACAATAGATTTTTAGAATTAAATGAAACTCTAGATCAGGTGATTATAAACCCTAATAGGTGCGACCTACATAGCCATGTTGCCTGCCCGATTTCTGTCATTTACCGGATGTAAGGCTAGAAGCTACGCTTATCTTTTACATGCCACATCTTCATTCACTTTGAATGTCACATCGTCATACCCACCAAATCACAAATTGAATTCCCAAAAATACCATGGGTGTACAGCTAAGAGAAACGAATTCCTCCGCCACCAAACGTGAATACGTTTGAAGAGATCAACCTACATGATCTCATAAATATAATCTGTCAGACATTCTTCCATACAGGTCGTCCTGGGACTGGACAAACCGAAGGCACTATTCAGTACATCCTTTTAAGCAATCTTTACCTAAGATTTATACAATAGCCCTTGCACTTTTGCTCAGTCTTCAATTATCCTTGGCATATATGATTCGCAACACTCATGCCAATACAGAGTGGTTCTTTAGATAATAATCCAACCGGTCTCTCCATAATAACAACGTTAAAATGGTCGGAAACTTCGACAGCCGGTGAGTTAACTATCAAAGAAAAACACGTTTGCAAACAACAATATCATTTCAAAAGGGAAATTATATCGATCAAACATCATTTAACATTTATCTCCTTAGTTCATTTTTCATCTCCTGTTTCCCTATATTCAACATTTCTTATTTTCTAAATTTAGAAAATATATGTTATTATCATTGAAAATATTTCCATTTCTTGTTTTCTATGTCAGAAAACATTTCTGGTTCTTATTTGGAAAACATTTCCAAAACACCTTCATTGGACTTAGACAGATGTTTAAACAAACCATTACGCTTATTAACTAAATTCCTTTAACCAACCTTCACTATTGAACCTTAACAATTCCTTAGTTAAAAATGGAGTCAATCAAGTTGGGGTAATACTACCTCTCAGACCTTAACTAAACAACGTTTCTAACCTTGAAATAGACAAAGTTCACCTTTTAATTCTTTAACAAACTTCCTTTCGTAACTCTCTTTCGAATCATCTCTATTCGATAATTCTTTCCTTCGAATAAAGTATATTCAATAACTCTATTCAATTTACTCTATTCTATTATCCCTTATCAATTAACTCTATTGGACTAACGCTATTTTTAACTCTATTTGATTTAACTCAAATTGATTTACTCTTTTCACTTAACTCCTTTCGAATAAACTATATTCGATAACTCCTTTAACTCTATTCGAATAAACTATATTCGATTAACTCCTTTAATTCTATTCGAATAAACTATATTCGATAAATCCCTTTTGAATAACCAGATTCGATTATCTCTTTTGGATTAACTCATTCGGATTAACTCGATTTGATTAACACAACTCGATTAACTCCTTGGTTAACTTACTTGGTTAACTCAACTTATTAACTCAACTTGATTTAACTCCGATCGAATAACTAATATTCGATTTAACTCCATTCGCTTGACCCTAGATCGCAGCCACCACAATGGTTACGCCTGATTCCCTCAGGAAACATCTGATCGCCGTAGGCTATCTGCAACCCTAAGAATTACACTAGCAGTCGTGCTAATTGGAAACTTATCTTGAGTAACTATGTTTGACTAACTCCATCTCAAATAACTATATTCGATCAACTGTAATTGAATAATCAATATTCAATTAACTCTAATTCGATTAACTATGTTCAATGGACTCTACTTCGATTAATTCTAACTCTAATCGATTAACTCTGATTGATTGACTCTAACTGGTTAACTCTAACTGATCAACTCTAACTGGTCAACCCTAATTGGTTTACTCTATTCGAATAACTCTAATCAAATAACTATTATTCGATTAAATCATTTCGATTAACTCTTTTGAATTAACTCCTTTTCTGTTCTATTTATTTAACAAATAAATATTCCTTTTATCTTTCCTATTTATTTAACAAATAAATATTTCTTTTATCCTTCTATTTATTTCCTAAATAAATGACCCTTTTCTTTTATTTATTTTCTATAAATAAATGATCCTTTTTCTTTTATTTATTTATATACAAATAAATGATCCTTTTACTTTTATTTATTCCCTAAATAAATAAATCCTTTTACTTTTATTTATTCCCTAAATAAATAAATAATCCTATTTTATCTATTTGTAAATGTTCTACTCATATTTCCTTTATATCTCTATTCTATTTGTAAATGATTTACAAATATTTCTCTTTCTATTTGTTTGGTAAATATTTTCCTCTATATTTGTTTTACAAATATATTTCCTCTATATTTGATTTACAAATATATTTCCTCTATATTTGATTTACAAATATATTTCCTCTATATTTGATTTCACAAATATATATACTTTTATATTTGATTTCACAAATATATATCCTTTATATTTGTTTTACAAATATATATCCTTTATATTTGATTTCACAAATATATTTCTTTTTAACCCTTTTTTATTTTATCATTATTTCCTTTTATAAAATCCTTTTCCCTTTTATATGTATAAAATCCAGTGATTTTATATAAATAAATTATTTTCAAATTATACTTTGAAAATCTCCTTTTATCTTTCTGGTATTTCTTGTGGTATTTAACATACCATATAACCATGATAAATATCGTCCAAACACACATAATCAACAACAGATTATATATCACATCATATATCACAATATATGAATAACAACAAAATAAATGTTAAGGAATCCAGTTGTATTCCTCCAACCTGTTTCCCTGTATCATAGATGTTAGCCAATATAATTAACATCGATTATATTTCACTACGAAATATTCTGCTAAATAGAATTGATATTAGATTAACTATTTATATATATACATTGTTATCTATAATTTCAACCAAAACATAAGCAATTCAACCAAACAGTTAACATACAGCAATCAACAGATAATTATCAGTTCTAAGAATACGTTGTAAAAATAGAACTGTTCAGAGTTGGTGAGTTTTACTCACATTGGACGATCATCGTTAATAACGATAACCATCGCTCGATTTGATTCAGACAAACAATTTATTTTGCAATAAATTGTAATGAGCTCCAGTTGACTCCCAGTCAGTTCCATTGTGTAGGCGTTGTCCATACGATCCCAACGCAACTTACGGTTCGTCGATCTGATATCGTATGTATAAGATACAACGTTATGAAGTTTATACATTTTTAAATTAAAATAAAAACATTAATTTCTAAGAATTGGGCCTCACCCATTATCTCCCGGCCCAAACCCAACGTTAAAAACCCAAACCAGCTCGTTATCTTCCCCAAACCCGTGAGCACTTCAGTACAAACCACGATGCCAAATTCATGGCCTTCATCAATTATTCGAGGCCTCGATTCTCCCTCTCTACTCCACCGATTCCAAATCTGAAACCATGGTTGTGCTCCACTACGAATGCTCTTCCTCCCCATCTCCATCAAACCATGCTCGCGCCCCATATTTGTAATCACGTTCAAGGATTTTCGTATGAGGCCCCTTACAGGCACCGAGACTTATCTCTCCCAAACCACCCCAAACTTCCACGCCAACTGCGGTTTCCTCCTCTGAACCCAAAAATACACCTCAATCCATGGATTGAAGTTTGAAACTCTTAAAATCGGGAACCCTAACCTTCGCTGGTTCACAACCCATGGACGGAAATGATGTCGAGTTTTATGCAACCCACACTGCATTGAAGAGTAGTTCATCCCGAGTCTAAAAATATATAGTTAGTGATTTATACATTCTTCTTTGAATTTGTTTGATTTTTAGAAGATCTCGGAAGGTTTTTTCAGAAGAGAAAGTGGTGGCGGCTACATTCGGTTGACTATGGAATGGAAAATGAATTAGGTTAGAGAGGTTAAGTTATTTATATAGGAGATTTTATTTGATTATTTAATATATTTTTAAGCAAACGTTATATATATATTTGTTCTCTAAAATTCCTATGAAAACACGTGATACCCAAAAATCACGAAACTGGACATACGACTAGAGTTCGATATTACGGTCCCAACGAAACTGGTTTCATCGAATTCCGACTCCGTTTGCTCACACAGCGTATTTTTAACCGTTAAAATACTGACTGTTTTTCACTCTAAAAATCAGTACGGCCACACAGTGACTGTAAAAATCACGGAAATTGAAATCTAACAAAAATTTAACATTGCGGATCCAACAAAATTAGTTTCGTCGAATTCTGAGGTCGTTTGCAAAACTGGCTATTTTTAAAGCTCTGAATAACCCATTTAAATATATAAATATAATTAAATTAAATAAATTAATATTATCGTATATATTCATATACGATATCATTCAGCTCCAGAATAATCATATCAGAGTTTATACTTGATATCCCAGAATTCCAGCTTATCCCGATATTCAAATTTATATTAAAAATCTATTTATAACGTAAATAAAGCGTTGCAAATTATAAAGGAATTCCACAGCGACTTTTCTGAAATTTGATTTGGACGTAAATCAAAATCTACCCGACGAAATCCAGAATTTTCTCTTTCATTAGAAAAATATACTCCATCAGCTCCACACGTTTCTTGTTTCACAGAAATCCAATTAAAAACGAACCCTGTACATTCAGCTGAAGTTCGAATCGCCAATATACGAACTGCCGTGCCATTTCGAGCTCGATTTTAATTAAATTATACATTCAACCATCATTAATTAAATATATTCGTTATCGTAATTCAATTTTAAACTGAATTATGTATTTTGAATTTCCCAATTCACACCATATTGCTATTTTAGCCAATTCTGATCATTTCAGAATTTAATACATTATTTAATTATTATTTTAATTAAATATTCAATATAATTTAATTAAACGGCCATTAAATTCTCTGAATCACTATTTAAATAATTAAATAAATTAATTATTATCGCTGAAAAATGCGGGTCATTACATTCTTCCCCACTTAAAATAATTTCGTCCTCGAAATTGCTAAGCTAGAAGAATGTTACTAACTCTACTAATTAGATTTAAACATCTTCAGGTTTTACATCTTAACTTCCATTTTAACTGAAACTTTTAAATTCCAATTAACTTATTAATTCTTTCCGACTTACTAAAATTTTCAAAAATTCTGAAAATTTTCTAACGCTCTAACTTTTCGGAAAATTTCGCCATAACCTCCTTTGTACTGGTCAATAGGTCAAACTCCAACTCGCCTCTCTGGGCCTTCTCCAACCCAAAAGAAAATCAAACAGCCAAGCGGCTTGCCAAATCAGCTCATAAATCTTATATCCAATAGAAATATAAACTTGTACCTTTTTGTCGGCATATCATTATATCCTTTCCACCTGTTATCAATTCAGCAGATACAAGGGTCATCCCAATCAAATTCCAGTCTATTTTTATCCACAAATCTAACCATTCGCTTATACCTAAGTCGAATTCAATTTCAAATCAAAGTCCCATTTTCGATTTTTTAAATTCTTAACTCATCAATCCAATACCATTTCAGATTCTATCTCACAACTCAAAATCTGATTCTACTTGATATATCGGATCCAATTCTATTTCCTGTTAATTGGTTTCAATTCAGTTCCAGCTTGATTTCAAAAATTTCTATTTAAATTTGTTTTTAATTCAAACAGTCTCTACCTGGGAGTTTTAAACAGTTTACCATATCGAAAATCAAAATTTTCTTTTTAGGATTCAAACCAACTTGTTTTTCTCAAAAAAATTTAGAAAACAAAATCTTTGGTAGTAATCCGTCACTAGGAAACTCGAAAATGAACACCGATGATGGTCGACTACATCATCGGAATTATTTTTCAGCGATCAAAGTGAGTTTAATACTATAACATTTTCAAAACCATATTTAAACATTTCCGTTTTGAAATCATTTTCAAAATATCCTTCACAATGCTTGTAAACAATTTAAAATCTCCTAAGATCTTAAAATTCTCATATACCTAGTTCAATTCCATTTACAAACACTTCTCCAACTTTCCAGGGTTTGAAATTTCAATTCTGATATAAATTTCAAATTTAGTTCACTTCGTAATACTTATATGAATATTATTTGGTTATATACGTAACCATTTCACTTTTTATAATCTTACTCGATTATAATAACAACTAATATATCCAATATATTATAATCATTCCGATATAAATCCCTTATATCAAAATATAATTTGGGTAAAATTATTTCGTTTACCCTCTTTTCAAAACATACCATGTTGGTTCATCGTATTCGAGTGTTTAGTAACCCCTATCGATACAGTGGATCAAACTGATCGACCCGAATCCATAAACAACTCAACCAATAAATCTCCACAATATAAAACAGATTTTATATTGAATAACAAATACGCTCTCATATATATACACTCAAACTTAATCTAGGGTATTGCTAACCACATCTCTACCAAGTCACGCCACAGAGCCAAGGTAAATCTTAACCTTTGCTCTGATACCAACTGTAACGACCCGGAAAAAGTCGATCTTGGTAATCCGATATACAACACATATCGAACATCCAAGGATCGAAAATATCTGAATGGTTAATGAAAGAAATTAGAGGGTGAGAATAGATGAGATAGAAACTTAGAATAGAAGAAGAAGAACACGAACAACATATAATAGCTAACATATCCTTGAAATAAAATCATTATATGTATACAATAACATTATCAGAGTACAACACTTACAACACAGCGGAAATAACTATAGCTATATAATCCTGAAGACTCCTGCTCCAAGCTCTTCCAGTATATCTGTAAATCCCGACTACTTGACTTCCCGTACAAAATTGGGCACCCAAGAGTTTAGGGAAAACAAAACAAGATAAACTCCGGGTCAGTCATGGGACTGGTATGAGTAAAACAGTTTGAACAAGTAAACGATATCTCATAAGACCACGCCGTATAACGGAACGGGTTTTTCCCTCATGAGAATCCAAATTATCTTTATATCAAAACCTTTTGATATTATAATAATGTCTATCAACCACAATATAATAATCATCTAGTAGAAACGCTTGCATCTCACGTTCTACATATATAGTATACAAATCAAAACTGCAAGCACGTATTGGGTAATGGATTTCCAAATATAAAAATGTATGGAACCACCTTTCGCTAGTGTACCTTTAGAGAGGAATACACCGGATTCAACAAGAACATCTTGCAACCCGGCCACACATGACCGACCACTCATTTCGCTTGAGTGTATCGAATGTATATCACCAACGGTTGGGATCAGCAACCGTTTCCCGAATGGGACTGCATCAACAAAAGATTTTTAGAAGTAAATGGAACTCTAGATCAGGTGATTATACACCCTAATAGGTGCGACCTACATAGCCATGCTGTCTGCCCGGTTTCTGTCATTTACCGGATGTGAGGCTAGAAGCTACGCTTATCTTTTACATGCCACATCTTCATTCACTTTGAATGTCACATCGTCATACCCACCAAATCACAAATTGATTTCCCCAAAAATACCACATGTGTACAGCTAAGAGAAACGAATTCCTCCGCCACCAAACGTGAATACGTTTGAAGAGATCAACCTACGCGATCTATTAAATATACTCTATCAGACATTCTTCCATACAAGTCGTCCTGGGACTGGACAAACCGAAGGCACTATTCAGTACATCCATCTTAGGCAATCTTTACCTAAGATTTATACAATAGCCCTTGCACTTTTACTCCGTCTTCAATTATCCTTGGCATATATGATTCGCAACACTTATGCCAATACAGAGTGGTTCTTTGGATAATAGTCCAACCGGTCTCTCCATATTAACAATGTTAAAATGGTCGGAAACTTCGATACTCAGTGAGTTAACTATCAAAGAAAAACACGTGTGCAAACAACGATATCATTTCAAAAGGGAAATTATATCAATCAAACATCATTTAACATTTATCTCCTTAGTTCATTTTTCATCTCCTGTTTCCCTATATTCAACATTTCTTATTTTCTAAATTTAGAAAATATATGTTATTATCATTGGAAAATATTTCCATTTCTTGTTTTCTATATCAGAAAACATTTCTGGTTCTTATTTGGAAAACATTTCCAAAATTCCTTCATTGGACTTAGGCAGATGTTTAAACAAACCATAACGCTTATTAACTAAATTCCTTTAACCAACCTTCACTATCGAACCTTAACCATTCCTTAGTTAAAAATGGAGTCAATCAAGCTGGGGTAATACCACCTCTCAGACCTTAACTGAACAACGTTTCTAACCTTGAAATAGACAAAGTTCACCTTTTAATTCTTTAACAAACTTCCTTACGTAACTCTCTTTCGAATCGTCTCTATTCGATAATTCTTTCCTTTGAATAAAGTATATTCGATAACTCTATTCAATTTATTCTATTCGATTAACCCTTATCAATTAACTATATTGGACTAACCCTATTTTTAACTCTATTTGATTTAACTCAAATCGATTTACTCTTTTCACTTAACTCCTTTCGAATAAACTATATTCGATAACTCCTTTAACTCTATTCGAATAAGCTATATTAGATTAACTCCTTTAATTCTATTCGAATAAACTATATTTGATAACTCCCTTTTGAATAACTAGATTCGCTTATCTCTTTTGGATTAACTCATTTGGATTAACTCGGTTTGATTAACTCAACTCGATTAACTCCTTGGTTAACTTACTTGGTTAACTCAACTTGATTTAACTCCTATTGAATAACTAATATTCGATTTAACTCCATTCGCTTGACCCTAGATCGCAGCGATCACAATGGTTATACCTGATTCCCTCAGGAAACATCCGACCACCGTAGGCTATCTGCAACCCAGCGAATTACGCTAGCAGTCGTGGCAACTTATCTTGAGTAACTATGTTTGACTAACTCCATCTCAAATAACTATATTCGATCAACTGTAATTGAATAGTCAATATTCAATTAACTTTAATTCGATTAACTATGTTCAATGGACTCTACTTCGATTAATTCTAACTCTAATCGATTAACTCAGATTGATTGACTCTAACTGGTTAACTCTAACTGATCAACTCTAACTGGTCAACCCTAATTGGTTTACTCTATTCGAATAACTCTAATCAAATAACTAATATTCGAATAACTCATTTCGATTAACTCTTTTGAATTAACTCCTTTTCTGTTCTATTTATTTAACAAATAAATATTCCTTTTATCTTTCCTATTTATTTAACAAATAAATATTTCTTTTATCCTTCTATTTATTTCCTAAATAAATGATCCTTTTTCTTTTATTTATTTTCTATAAATAAATGATCCTTTTTCTTTTATTTTATTTTCTACAAATAAATGATCCTTTTACTTTTATTTATTCCCTAAATAAATAAATCCTTTTACTTTTATTTATTCCCTAAATAAATAAATCCTTTTACTTTTATTTATTCCCTAAATAAATAAATAATCCCATTTTATCTATTTGTAAATGTTCTACAAATATTTCCTTTATATCTCTATTCTATTTGTAAATGGTTTACAAATATTTCTCTTTCTATTTGTTTGACAAATATTTTCCTTTATATTTGTTTTACAAATATATTTCCTCTATATTTGATTTACAAATATATTTCCTCTATATTTGATTTACAAATATATTTCCTCTATATTTGATTTCACAAATATATATCCTTTTATATTTGATTTCACAAATATATATCCTTTATATTTGTTTTAAAAAAAATATCCTTTATATTTGATTTCACAAATATATTTCTTTTTAACCCTTTTTGATTTTATCATTATTTCCTTTTATAAAATCCTTTTCCCTTTTATATATATAAAATCCAGTGATTTTATATAAATAAATTATTTTCAAATTATACTTTGAAATTCTCCTTTTATCTTTCTGGTATTTCTTGTGGTATTTAACATACCATATAACCTTGATAAATATCGTCCAAACACACATAATCAACAACAGATTATATATCACATCATATATCACAATATATGAATAACAGCAAAATAAATGTTGAGGAATCTAGTTGGATTCCTCCAACCTGTTTCCCTCTATCACAGATGTTAGCCAATATAATTAACATCGATTATATTTCACTACGAAATATTCTGCTAAACAGAATTGATATTAGATTAACGATTTATATATATACATCGTTATCTATAATTTCAACCAACACATAAGCAATTCAACCAAACAGTTAACACACAGCAATCAACAGATAATTATCAGTTCTAAGAATATGTTGTAAAAATAGAACTGTGCAGAGTTGGTGAGTTTTACTCATATTGGACGATCATCGTTAATAACGATAACCATCGCTCGATTTGATTCAGACGGAAAATTTATTTTGCAATAAATTGTAATGAGCTCCAATTGACTCCCAATCAGTTCCATTGTGTAGGCGTTGTCCATACGATCCCAACGCAACTTACGGTTTGTCAATCTGATATCGTATGTATAAGATACGACGTTACGAAGTTCATACATTTTTAAATTAAAATAAAAACATTAATTTCTAAGAATTGGGCCTCACCCCATAGCTCCCGGCCCAAACCCAATGTTAAAAACCCAGACCAGCTCGTTATCTTCCCCAAACTCATGAGCAATTCAGTACAAACCACGATGCCAAATTCATGGCCTTCATCAATTATTCGAGGCCTCGATTCTCCCTCTCTACTCCACCGTTCCCAAATCTGAAACCACCGTTGTGCTCCACTACGAATGCTCTTCCTCCCCATCTCCATCAAACCATGCTCGCGCCGCATATTTGTAATCACGTTCCAGGATTTTCGTATGAGGCCCCTTACAGGCACCGACACTTATCTCTCCCAAACCACCCCAAACTTCCACGCCAACTGCGGTTTCCTCCTCTGAACCCAAAAATACAGCTCAATCCACGGATCGAAGTTTGAAACTCTTGAAATTGGGAACTCTAAACTTCACTGGTTCACAACCCTTGGACGGAAAATAATGTCGAGTTTTATCCAACTCACACTGCATTGAAGAGTAGTTCATCCCGAGTCTAAAAATATATAGTTAGTGATTTATACATTCTTCTTTGAATTTGTTTGATTTTTAGAAGATCTTAAAAGGGTTTTTTCAGAAGAGAAAGTGGTGGCGGCTACATTCGGTTGACTGTGGAATGGAAAATGAATTAGGTTAGAGAGTTTAAGTTGTTTATATAGGAGATTTTATTTGATTATTTAATATATTTTTAAGCAAATGTTATATATATTTGTTCTCTAAAATTCTTATGATCACAAGTGATACCCAAAATTCACGAAACTGGACATACGACTAGAGTTCGATATTACGGTCCCAACGAAACTGGTTTCGTCGAATTCCGACTCCGTTCGCTCACACAGCGTATTTTTAACCGTCAAAATACTGACTGTTTTTCACTCTAAAAATCCGTACGGCCACACAGTGACTCTAAAAATCATGGAAATTGAAATCTAACAAAAAATTAACATTTCGGATCCAACAAAATTAGTTTCATCGAATTCTGAGGTCGTTTGCAAACTGGCTATTTTTAAAGCTCAGAATAACCCATTTAAATATATAAATATATTTAAATATAATTAAATTAAATATAAATAAATTAATATTATCATATTTATTTGTATACAATATCATTCAGCTCCAGAATAATCATATCAGAGTTTATACTTGATATCCCAGAATTCCAGATTATCTCGATATTCAAATTTATATTAAAAATCTATTTATAACGTAAATAAAGCGTTGCAAATTATAAAGTAATTCCACAGCGACTTTTCTGAAATTTGATTTGGACGTAAATCAAAATCTACCCGACAAAATCCAGATTTTTCTCTTCCATTAGAAAAATACACTCCATCAGCTCCGCAAGTTTCTTGTTTCACAGAAATCCGATTAAAAACGAACCCTGTACATTCAGTTGAAGTTCGAATCGACAATATACTAACTGTCGCGCCATTTCGAGCTCGATTTTAATTAAATTATAAATTATACGTTCAATCATCGTTAATTAAATATATTCGTTATCGTAATTCAATTTTAAACTGAATTATATATTTTGAATTTCCCAATTCACACCATATTGCTATTTCAGCCAATTTTGATCATTTCAGAATTTAATATATTATTTAATTATTATTTCAATTAAATATTCAATATAATTTAATTAAACTGCGATTAAATTCTCTAAACCACTATTTAAATAATTAAATAAATTAATTATTATCGATGAAAAATGCGGGTCATTACACCGGGAATTCGACACCCGAATTCAAACAATAATACATAACCCGTATTACTTGCCAGAACTCAAGTTTCAAAAACACTAGATAGTTAATGAAAGAAAATAGAGGGTGAGATAAGAAAGAAATATTAGAATAGAATAATAATAATAATAATAATAATAATAATAATAATACAACAACATTAGAGTCTCACATCGCAGTGGAATAAAATATAATAGAAACAAAACTTTATTGATAGCTTTGAAATAAATACTTACGATCATCAGTGTATAACAATACGTTTGGACAGTTATAATAATCTGTCCTCATATACAACACACAGCGTAATAAATACTAATATGTATCATACATCTGAACTCCTCCAGCTTATCTTCGGACTTCACAGCATTCGATAACCTAAACCTGTAAAACCCAGTCTAACCCGATACAAACGTCGGATCTGTCTGGTGAACCAGAGTGAGAAAACTCGCTAAGTTAAAAACATCACCCAACTTGATTTTAAATCAAACCATTTCTTTGTGAAATCATAGCTTATTCTGATATTATAATAGTGTCTAAACACAAATAAATAATAATCTAGCGGAACACTTGCATCTCACGCTTCACATATATGGTAGGGTACTTTTGGTTCGCATCCCTATTATGGTTTCAAATACACGCCACGTCCCTCCTCAAGTTTCATTTCACTTCCACCCCCTATTTTTAAGTTCCGCCACCTGCTATGAAAAGTTACACCTCCTTCATTTTGTGGAAAAAAGAAAAAAAAATGCGACAGTCAGTAAAAAAAATAAAGTAAAAATTCTAAAATCTAGAAATAACAATCTAGCGGAACACATGCATGCAACTATTGCATAAAGGAAATTCCGCTAACATTGTGCTTGCAGATATGTTGCACATATGTGTGCATGTTTTCTATTTTATTTGCACACTTGAATGCAAGTATAACTAAATTGTGTTGCGCAGTTACGAATTATTGCACATTTTTATGCTAGAATTATGCAATAATTGCACCAAAATATGCAAGTAAATCAACGCACATGCAAAAACTTGAATACTTGCACATATGTATGCAATAAAATTCATATACGTGCATAAAATTATGCATTTAACTGCACTTTTCGTTGTTTTCTTGTTTTTTCCGTGTTTTTAATGTTTTTTGGACTAAATTTTTTGTCAAATGCATAATTTATTTAAATATTAATTTATGTATTTTTTCTATTTTTGTTACCTATTTTTGAAAAATAGGGACTAAATTTACAATAAGTTTATGACCGGACCTGAGCCTAATTAAGTTTGATTATAGGGAAGTGTGCCTAATGTTCACTATATAGTATACAGTCAAAATCACGGGCTCTTATTGGAGATTGGATTTTCAACTATGACAAGGTATGGAAGCACCTTCCGATAGTGCATCTCTTGAGGCAAATACATTGGGTTCAACAAGAACATCTTGCAACCCGGCCACACATGATCGACCACTAATTTTTCTTAAGTGTATCAAATGTATATTGAAGTAACCCTCCTCCTCGGTCGGCCCAAACTCTACGATTTCAGTTTTGTAGGATTTGCAATGACGAACATTACAACATGGAACTGACCAGAATAGAAACGGAGCTAGTTGGGATTTTTGACTGAATTGAACGGACAGTTTAATTCAGTTAAAACAATCTTCAATTAAAGAATGACGGAGTGGAACCCAATGTGAGAATTCTCTCACTAAAATTATTATTTTTATGTAATTTATTTTTGGAGTTCAACACACGAACTTACACAAATCATTTGAAATAGAAGCGATGTATGGATATTGGCGACACTCGCATTTCATACTCCGCGAATAGACACTTATGGCACCGTAAATAGCATTTGGTTGTTGAGTAAATAAATTATATGGATGGTTTGGTGACTTGTGTATTATGATTGTGATGTGAAATGGAGTGTGTGTGTGTGTGTATGCATTGTATGAAATATATATATATGTGTGTTGTATGAAATAAATATATGTGCGTTGTACGGAAAATATATATGCATTGTATGAAAAATATATATATGCGTTGTATGAAAAATATATAGGCGTTGTTTGAAATATATATAAGCGATATATAAAATGGTCATGCTATGGAATAAATGTTGGTTGGTAAAGAATATGATTTTTTTAACTTATATATGCGATATATAAAATGGTCATGTAATGAAATAAATATTTGTTTGCTAAAAATATTATTTTTAGCCTATATATGAAATGGATAAAATGGTCATGCTATGGAAAAATCATTTGTTTGTTAAAAATATAATTTTTAACATATGTATGTGCTGTGTAAAATTGTCATCATATGGAATATTCAATTTTGATTTAGGAATGGAAGTTGGAATTGTTTTTAAAATGAATTTATAAAATACGTTTTAAATGGAAATCGAGGATATATATTATATATATTTAATGACTTGAATAGAACGCGCCATGCAGCTACCGTTCGTGAATTTCAACCATTGACTTCAAATGGATGTAACGGGAGATCCAACCATCGGATTCTCCAAAAATCGGAACCATTGTTGTAACAACCTGGATTTTCGGAACCAATTTAAATTTTTTATTTTAGCTATTTTAATGGATTTTGAACATTTAAAATGATTTATTTTAAATAATAACGACTAAAAATTTATTTAAATTGAAGTTAGAACGTATAAATTTATTTCAATTGTAAAACAAGCCTGAAATGGCGCGGTTGTTTGAAAATTCGATTTTAAACTTTAAATGAATATATAGAATTTAATATAAATCGAATTTCAGTAAAATAAGAAATATTTGAATCTGTTTAATTATATCTTTCTAACGAATGTGTAAAACTGAGATTTCATAACATAAATTGAAAGTTATGTCCAGTTTAAAATTCAAAATAGTCGTTATGGAATTTATATATGTTTTAATATAATTTATAGCCCTTAAAAATAGCCATTTTGCAGACGACCTCTGTTTTCGATGAAACCGCTTTTGTTGGATCCAGAATGTTAAATCATTGTTAAGTTTCAAATTTCATATTTTGGGAATTAATAGGTGGGCATGGCAAAAGAAAACGTGTTTTGTCAATTTCAATTGAATTGGATCGACTGGAAAATGGCCATTTTTCAAACGATCTCCAAACTCGACGAAATTAGCTATGTTAGGACCGTATCGTCAAAATATAACTAGATTTATTTTTCTGTAATTTTTGGAGTTAGTATGTGGCCCCAGTAAATTAAAATATACGTTTAAATTTAATATATATTGATTTATATTTTAATTTAAAGAAAAACTAATCGAAACAGTCGAACTGGCTTACAATACATATCCCATTGTGTCTGGAATGAGGGTATTTGGCTAGGGGCGATACTCGTTGGGATTCGTTTGGAGTTCGAATGGAAAAGAACTATTTTGGAATTAAAAGAAAATAAAAATAAATTAATATAAATAATCAACCAATCACTGAATTTATTTAAACCCTCGTCAGAAGTAAAAAATCGTGCCACCAGTTATTTACAAACGACGGAATTCATTCGTATCTTCTCTATTCGATTTCTTCCAATCCTCTCAATGAAATTCGATGATTCTTGAGGCAATTTCGTAAAGAATTTTGCCATCTTCAAATCCATACAAGTTTGGTAAACTATCGTTCAGTATTTTGATCAGAATCTCGTCTCAAACCCAAGCCATTTGCACAAGATTTTAGCCCTCTGGGGACCACTGAGTTGCGCGCCCTCCTAGGTGGTGGTGGCTCTCACGGCGCACTTCACGTGGCGGCATCTGATCGGAGGACTTGGCTCCTGGCGGCGCGCGAATTCAAGCCCTAGCTTGGAACAATATGAATGACGACGGCCTGTATTGGATTGAGGAGGAAAAGGTTTTTAATTTAATTAATTATTATATTAATTATTTCAAAAATGTCGTCAACCTTTATAATAGCATATCTTTCTCATATGAACTCCAAATCGCATGAAACAAGATCCTTGGGATCGTGGGGACGAGAGCTTCACAACAAGACTAACCGGGTCCAATTTGGAGCGCTTAGAATTTCAGGCAAATTCAAATCCAAACAGAACAGAAATTCAGAAATAAAAACTGGCGGAGTGGATTCCAGTGTGAGAACTCCTTCTCACTCTAATTATTTTACAGTTAAATATATACTAGGATGCAGATGGGGCTTAGAAGCCCCCGACACTATTTATTTGTACAAATCGCGGTTGTTTGTCTAGATTGAATTTTGAGAAAATTGACTGTAGAGGGGTGAAATGAATTGTATTGTGGTGTATTGAATGTGATTGATTATTGTGTATGGCAGGGGCCAGTATCAGGAGAGGAGTAATGCTAGACATTACCCCAGCTCTAATATCGCGCCGTTATAATGCCGATTTTTTTTGAAATAAATATTGTTCATTAAAAATATAATGTTTAAAGTGTATATGAACTGTATAAAATATTCATCAGTTGAATAAAATGTTTAAACAATAAAAATATCATTTTTATTGAATGTATGAACTATTAAAGATATTCATGTGTTGAAATAAATATTTTATCATTAAAAATATAATTTTTAACGTATATATGAACGACATAAAATTCTCCTGAAATGAAAATAAATATTCATTTACAAATCGGACAATTTGTTTATGTATGCCCATTTAACTTACATGGATTAGGACGATAAATTCTACACATCGTCCAACTACACAAATAATATTCAGTATTTGTTGGTTGAAACCCCACACGGGTATTGGGATGATATTTGGCGTACACTAATCCCAATTGTTTAGTTATTTGTCAATCGATTGGTTGACGGACTGTTTTAAGCGTTAATTATTTATATTTAATGCTTATGCAGTTGTGTAATGCACTCTGGATGATGGTTGATTGTGTATCATTATTGTTGTGTACATGTGTTGTATGAAATCCATATTACTAACATTATATGGTAATTGACTGGGTCTGATTTTAATTCAGGAAAAACGAATATTTTAAAGTAACAAATATTTTAAAATAATATTCAGTAAAGGACTAAAATGTGAATTTGATGTCCGGTTTTGGATGGACATGAAAATATAGCAGTATGTGAAGCCGTGTTGATTAGATATGCGCTATTTTAAAACGAATGATATTTATATCGATTTTATTCATTTTTATAATGAATATCGAAGAGAAAATCATTTCAAAATTTGTTATTTTGAAAATATTATCATTTAAATATTATAATGATAAGGAATATTCAGTTTTGATTTAAAATTGAAACGGAAGTGGGAATCGTTTTAAAACGAATTTATAAAATACGTTTTGAACGAAATATATATTATATATATATGGTTTGAATAGAACTTTTCGCGCTGCGACTGTTCGCGAATTTAGACCATTGATTTTGAATTGACATTGCAGGAGATCCGACCGTCCGATTCTCCTAAAATCGGAATCGTTGGGTTCGTATCGAAAAGAACTTTCCAATGAATACAAGAGATTTGAAATCGAATGGTTGGATTTGGAATTATGTCCAAATCAAATTTGGAAAAGGTCGCTACAGATGCAGTTCAGTGGCCGTTAACTGGCTGTACAGGCCTAGATAAAATTATTAAAAATATTAATAATTTGTGTAAAACCATAATAAATGATTTGATAAGAATTTGGATGAAGAATTCCTTGTTTGTAAGGGTAAAAATATATTTTTATCAAAATGAACTAATTATTAACTAAAAAGATAATCCAACATTTTTAAATAAATAAATTGGATTTGTGAATGGTTTAAATCTAACTAGAATTTTCCAATGTATGAACAGAAATGGATTTGAATCGAAATCATCTACGGGAGGTTTCGATATTGGATTCCGTGACTATATGGATATTGTGAAGGAATTTGGAAGATATATATATATATATCGTTATTCCCCATACGATATGTATTGGTTTCAGAACTTGATATTAAATGTAAGCCGATATAATTTCTGTTCAGAGCCTTATATTTAATATCAAATTAGATTTTGGGTTTGTTGTGAATGGTTTCTTAAATAACACTGTTCTTAAATTCTGTGTTAAAAGAATAAATCTTTCAATTAAGATTATTAGAGTTTCCAGTTATATTTAGTAATTGGAATAAAATGGAATGTGAATTGGGTTTATTATGAACTGTGTTTTTAACAATATTGGTTCTTTAACCCGATTAACAGTGAAATGTGATTTGGAATATATAAATCTTTTATTAATATTTAAAGGAAATTTTCCAAAAGTAAAGTCCTCTAATTTTATATATTAAACTGGAATTAAATGGAATTCGATTTGGTAACAATCGAAGTCAGCTTCTGTGGAGGAAGACTGTTAATATATATGGAATTTAAAAGGATTTATCGTTATACCATTTCTTTTATTAGTCGGATACGAAAATTGATATCGATTATATATTGATTTGTTTTCCGTGAAGATTCCATAGTTAATGGAATATGATTTTAGGTTTATCACGAACTGTGTTTTAAATGACGTTGGTTTTTTAACCCAGTTAAAGACAGGATTACATGTCTAACATTGTATTTTGAACCGTATTGTTGATCTCTTCTAAATATAGATCTATTTGTTAGTGAAGAATTTATTCACTTGCTTAACATCCTTCTCTGTGATATATGAGCTTAGACGTTATATATTGGTAGAAATCAGATGTACAGTTTAGATTGTCGTGTGGCATGTTTAGGGTTTCCAACTTTAAATAATCATTAAGTAATGATTGTTGGAAGATTAAAACTAAGTGAAGTTTTAATGAATCTTTAATTAGATTGAAATGTGAATGTGATAATTTAATTTATCAAATTTGGGAAATGATCAAGAATGGAGCACCACCAGTTTTACACCAAGCGATAGTTGTAACACCCCGTATTTTCTGTAATCGTATAAGTAACAAATCAGAGAATAATTAAATTATAAAATAAGAATCAAGGGAAATGGGTTGCGCCATTGCGTTCGTCTCAAAATTCTGCTTGGAAACGAGTCCGAGTTTTCGAGAAACGGAGTCCGTATGAGGGAGATATGGCCCTCCGAAGTTTCAAAAAATTTCAGAATCGAAAACAGCTCGAAAATTCGAATTCAAATTCGAATTCTAACCCAGAAGCGGGCTGTGTGGGAAATTTCCCGCCCAGGACCCAGGTCGACTGGGTGGTCGACTGGTAGTTGACCTACCCTTGACCAGGTCGACTGGGTAGTCGACCTCCCCCAGACCAGGTCGACCATAGTGTCGACCTGGGGGTTGACCTGCTCACGAAACCCAGTTTCTGAACATGATGCATTCTGATGTATTTAGACTCGTTTTCTGTCTAGATTCGTCCGCCTAATCCTATATAAACTCACCCCCAGCCTCATCATCTCCACACCATTTCATTCTGTCTATATTCTGCCTCTATTCTAATTAAAAATAAAAATGGCGTCGCTACCCTGCTGGAATCAAAACTTGGACTGATGAATCTTCTTCCAACCTGAATGATATTAGAAGCTAAATCAAATCTCAAATCCAAGTTTAGAGCTACGACAATTAAAGAGGAATAATTCAGCATTTTTGCATCAACACTAGTTTATTTCCTTTCTTAAAACCACGAAAGGCAAGTACAGTTATTTTCTGCTATAAGCTGTAATTATAATTGTGACATGATTATAAATCTGAGTCTGAGGTTATGTATATTCTTATCTGTCACATCTGTTTTTCTGTGACTATTCTGTACCTCTTTCTTCTTTCTGTTCTATAGCCAGGCTACCACGAGCATGCGCCTCATCTCATAAGAGATTAACGCACGACCGCTAAAATGTTTAGGATAAATAATGAATGATGCATAATTGGACAGGACTGATTCGAGGACATGACATAAAATCTGAGGCATATAATAACATATGACTTGAGATTGAGGCATAAAATATATTGGACTTATGACTTGGGATTCGGGGCGTAGATTTAACCGTAAACATGAAACTAATTTGGATACATAGTACATGTTGTAATCTAGATCTGTAGTTAATTTGAGAAATAAACATATGTTAGATCTAGATCTGTTCATACTAGGTATGATAATCTGTGATTTGGGAGAAGAGGAAATATAGGACAACTTGAAACTTGGGAGGCATAATGCATGTTTTAAATCAAGGTCTAATGTTAGAGTTTAAAGATAATTTACAACATGTTATGCATGAATGATAATGCATGTTGAGGACATACTACATGTTATAGTTTAAAAATCTTGATTTTTGGGACATATTCTTTTATATAAAAATTCATGACTTGAAAAAGGAATATGTGACTTAGGCATAGAGACCTATACAAAAACAGGATAACTATTAATGTGAATGCGCCTTAATAAGGGTTTTTGGATATCTGGCATCATAGGCTATAATTTGGCATAATTCATATTGTTTATCGTGATTTATGGAGAATATTCTGTACTATGTAATGTTTAACTAGAATTAGGAGCATATGTGGTATTAGGAATTATGACCATGATTTGGCAAGTGAGTTTAGGCTAAATTTATGATTAGGCAAGGTATGATCTATATAATCTGCTAAATCTGTTATCTGCTAAATCTGTTATATTGCCTAATCCGCTAGTTCTGTTATATTGCCTAAACTGCTAATTAGATTGAATTGCCTAATCTGCTAATTATGTTAAATTGCCTTATCTGCTAAATCTGCTAAATAGCCTAATCCGCAAGATCTGTTATCTGTTTAATCTGTTGAATGACGTAATCTATTGGAACTGAAATGCTGAAATTTGAAGTATGTGAATCTGTAGGCTCGACTTAAAATTGAGCAAAACTTGTTAATAGAACCTCGAATAATCTGCTGTAACTTGTACAGAAGTTTAATCTGTTAAATAAACAGAATTAGTCTGATATCTGAAAAATCTGTATTAGAATGAATGGGCTATGACACGAGCTTAGACTCTATTTGCGGTAGAAGCCTGCCCGGAACCAACCGGCTTAACCAGCGACCACAAACTGTCAGTCTAATGTGAGAGGTCGTAGGCATAACTAAAATATGCTTAGACACGAGGTTAGGTCTGGCCTGTGGCAGAAGTCTGCCCGGAACCGCCCGGCATATCCAGCGGCCACAAGCTACCGACCTAATGTGAGAGGTCTGTGCATTAATATTTAAATTAATGCAAATCTGGGACAAATATGATGTCTAAAACGTGTTGGGTGGATAGGGTTAAACTAATTGGACTAATGAACTTAGCAAACCCGTTTCGTGAATCTGTAGGCCCAATTACAAAGTTAGACAAATCTGTAAATCTGTAAATCTGATCCGTTAGTCTGAAAACTTGTCTGATCTGTGAACTAGTTGATCTGAACTCTGTATGTCTAAACTTGTAAACAAGTTAATCTGAAATCTGTTAGTCTGGGGACACAAGGTTAGGAGGGAAATTACTTGTGTCATTTGTTCTTTGGGACCAACATTAGTCAGTAACCCTTTCTGGTATCAAAACTTTGACCCAACAGTAGGTAGGGTCCGGGCATGCTTACTGAACTAATTATAAGTGGTTCATTCTGATAGTGGCGAGGGGTGTTGATGGTGCGTTCCAACCGGGTCATGTGCGTGCATGGATCCCGGTCTACCTCTGAGGATGTAAGACGCCGCGACATCTGTAAATAGGCCTGTGCCAATTGGTTGTCACTTTAGGGAGTGATACACCCTATTGTGGAGCCGACATAGGGTATTTATGTATTAGGGAGCCGATCGCTTGGGGTAGGGTTTTAGGGTACACTTAGTTCTGTCTGTTTCTGTTGGTACCGTCTGTTTCTGTTGGGTGGCAACACCTGTCTGCGTGGTATCGTCTGTTCGGGTGGTAAAGGCCCATTTACTAGTGTACACCTAATTCTACATTCTGTTTCCATAGGGATTAATCTGTATCTGTCTGTTTCTGTTCGGGTGGTAAAGGCCCATTATTAACATTCTGTTTCTGTCTGTTTCTGTTCGGGTGGTAAAGGCCCATTATCCGCATTCTACTTCTGTCTGTTTCTTTTCGGGTGGTAAAGGCCCATTATTAGCATTCTGTTTCTGTGGAAATTATTTTGTTCCTGTTTCTGCTTCAGTTTAGACATTAGGGTGACACCTAATTCTGTTATACTAGTATTAGTGCAGAGAGATGAAAAGTAATATTATTCTGTTTCTTCTGTTTAACCTAAGTACATATGCTGCTCCTATTACTGTTATCTCTCATCCAGTTTTATTTGCATGCCATGATTATTATTATCTGTTCATATGCTGAAAGTCACTAGACTTGCCAGACTTTATGTCTGACCTTGCTTGTTTTCGCCCCTTTTATTCCGTCCCCCCCCCCAGGTTTTCCAAGGAGGAAATACTTTAGCTTGATCCAGATTTCTTCTGCTTGAAGTACTCAGAGTGCTTAAAGTATGGCTTGACTCTTTATGGCAGCTTCTGTGGGGATTATGACTTTAAAGTTTTGTACTCTGATGATTTTCTGAACAAGACTGATATTTATGTACTTGAGTTTTTGGTAAAGACGTAACCAAACTGATTTCTGTTTTCCGCTGTAATAAAGTTATAATTTCTCAAGTATTGTTTATCTGTCTTGTAAATTTCTGTTCTGTCTACTAAAACGCTCCACCAAAGTTAAGGCATTCCCTTTGTGAGTGACCTTAATGGAGCTGGGCTGTTACACTTGGTATCAGAGCTGAAGGTTACCAGATTAGATAGAAGTTTTGAAAACTATTTTAAAAAAGGTTTTAAAAAGGAAGTATTTTCAAAAGTAAAGTTTATTTTGAAAAACATAATCCCCAGAAAAACCATATATCTATCTTTTCCATTCTCCGTTTTAAATCTTTATCTTTCATTCCAGCATGTCTGGGAATCTTAACTTTCCAGAGGGCGTGCCAATACCTGGCTGGTTCAGGAGGTACTTAGAGGCTAGTGCCAACGATGCAGGCCCAGCAAATATTCCTCCTCCAGCTACAGCGATTCCTCCTCCTCTGCCCCCTCCTCGTGCAATTGCTTTTTTAAAGATCTGTAAAGATTTTAGGGCCATGGGTGGAAAGGATTTCAAGGGAACTGAATCATTCGTAGAAGCGAGGAACTGGCTCAAAGAAACTGAGGATCTGTTCGTTATTTTCGAGGTGGACGATAGGCAGAAGGTACAATTGGCGGTATGGTTGCTCAAGGACGAAGATTCCTATTGGTGGGAAGTCACTAACGCCGAGAAGCCGGTTGAAACATGGATGGATTTCCGAACAAGGTTTGAGGCGAAATTCCTCTCGCAAGCTGAACGAAGTCTACAACTGGAAAAGTTCTTATCTCTTAAGCAAGGAAGTATGGCGGTCAAGGAATACGTCAACCAGTTCAACCAACTGGCCAGGTTAGGGCTAGATTTAGTCAACACCCAGCATAAAAAGGCTCTCCGCTTTGTTAAAGGATTGAACGAGCCACTGCACAGCCTAGCCATGACCCATGTACCCATGGGAGCGACTTATGAGAGATTGGTGGACATGGCACTACTGCATGAGGAAGACAATGACAAGAAAGAGGCAAAGAAGGAAGAACCACAGAACAAGAAAGCATGGCCCAAAAAGGAAACACAAAAGAAGGGTGAAAAGTTTGAAGATAAGAAGGAGAAAAAGTGTTTTACTTGTGGAAGCTCGACTCATCTGAACAAGGATTGCAGAAAAAGAAAGGGCACTTGCTTCAACTGTGGTGAGATGGGACACTTCACTAGGGACTGTGTGAAGAAACGAGGGCAAGGGCAGAGGGCAGGACCAACTTCTGGAAGGCAGGAGAACACTCTCGAGACTAGTGGATAGGATAGAAATAGGAAAACTTTATGTTGGAGGTTTAATTTCTTTTTTTTGGGTTAAAACTCTTTTCTGATTCTAGCATTTCGATTCTGTAATCGATACTCTGCACTTGAATACTAGTATTGTTTCTGATTCCACTGTAGACTCAGACCCATAAGGGTTATGACTCATTTAAGCGTGGTAAGTTGGGTATCTGTGTTGAGCGTTAAGTTGACTATGACGCATACATTCTGGGGTTTTGTCATTCTTAGTTTCCTAAGAATCATCTAGTAATTTGCTCTGTACCGATAGTCTGTAAATATCTGAATAATTCTGATAAGGTTGAGATTTCCAGTTTTGACATTGTCTAAAGAGGGTAATCCTTTGGGTATCAATCTGATGTTGACTTCGGTCTTCAGTCTGACACGTAGGGGAATTTGTCTCTCAACCAAGGTTTAATGGAAACCAAGGTTTAATGGAAACCAAGGTTTAATGGAAACCAAGTTTTTGTTTTATCTGAACTCGCTTCCATCACTCGACTGTATCCTATCAATCGAGTCTTCGACCTATAGATAGGAATCCTATGGATGTAAACATGTGTTTGAGACATGTTATGTTTGATGGTTGCAAGTGGATGCAAGTGGTTGCTAGTGGCTGCTCGTGGATGCATATACACACACTAGGCACTAGATCGGCTCGAAAACACTCTTATACTGCATATGAATGTGTGAGCATTTTCAATTTCTGTGGATGCAAAATGATTGACTCATCACATGGATGTTGCATATGAATGAATGGTTATCACTCATACAAGAATGATATGTATCAAATAGGAAAATTGCATACATGTTGGACTCATGACACTGACATAGTTCGCATTAAGGAGGTCAACTGAATCAGTGGACCGCCTGATCTTTGCATTAGATAAGGAACATATACACACACTTTTGCATATGTTCATACAACATTAGAAGTTTTCTAAGGACAATGGATGCTTGTGGATGATGGTTGAGTAGATGGATGACTGGATGGTAGGACACATCCTTCTCAACTTGAAGATTTCGGGGACGAAATCCTTTAAGGAGGGGAGAATGTAACACCCCATATTTTCTGTAATCGTATAAGTAACAAATCAGATAATAATTAAATTATAAAATAAGAATCAAGAGAAACGGGTTGTGCCATTGCGTTCGTCTCGAAATTATGCTTGGAAACGAGTCCGAGTTTTCGAGAAACGGAGTCCGTATGAGGGAGATATGGCCCTCCGAAGTTTCAGAAAAATTTCAGAATCAAAAACAGCTCGAAAATTCGAATTCAAATTCAAATTCAAACCCAGAAGCGGGCTGGGCGGGAAATTTCCCGCCCAGGACCCAGGTCGACTGGGTGGTCGACTGGGTAGTCGACCTACCCCGGACCAGGTCGACTGGGTAGTCGACCTCCCCCAGACCAGGTCGACCATAGTGTCGACCTGGGGGTCGACCTGCTCCCGTAACCCAGTTTCTGAACCTGATGCATTCTGATGTATTTAGACTCATTTTCTGTCTAGATTCGTTCACCTAATCCTATATAAACTCACCTCTAGCCTCATTCTCTCCACACCGTTTCATTCTGTCTATATTCTGCCTCTGTTCTAATTAAAATTAAAAATGGCGTCGCTACCCTGCTGGAATCAAAACTTGGACTGATGAATCTTCTTCCAACCTGAATAGAATTAGAAGCTAAATCAAATCTCAAATCCAAGTTTAGAGCTACGACAATTAAAGAGGAATAATTCAGCATTTCTGCATCAACACTAGTTTATTTCCTTTCTTAAAACCACGAAAGGCAAGTACAGTTATTTTCCGCTATAAACTGTAATTATAATTGTGACATGATTATAAATCTGAGTCTGAGGTTATGTATATTCTTATCTGTCAGATCTATTTTTCTGTGACTATTCTGTACCTCTTTCTTCTTTCTGTTCTATAGCCAGGCTACCACGAGCATGCGCCTCATCTCATAAAAGATTAATGCACGAACGCTAAAATGTTTAGGATAAATAATGAATGATGCATAATTGGACAGTACTGATTCGAGGACATGACATAAAATCTGAGGCATATAATAACATATGTCTTGAGATTGAGGCATAAAATATATTGGACTTATGACTTGGGATTCGGGGCGTAGATTTAACCATAAACATGAAACTAATTTAGATACATAGTACATGTTGTAATCTAGATCTGTAGTTAATTTGAGAAATAAACATATGTTAGATCTAGATCTGTTCATACTAGGTATGATAATCTGTGATTTGGGAGAAGAGGAAATATAGGACAACTTGAAACTTGGGAGGCATAATGCATGTTTTAAATCAAGGTCTGATGTTAGAGTTTAAAGATAATTTACAACATGTTATGCATGAATGATAATGCATGTTGAGGACATACTACATGTTATAGTTTAAAAATCTTGATTTTTGGGACATATTCTTTTATGTAAAAATCAATGACTTGAAAAAGGAATATATGACTTAGGCGTAGAGACCTATACAAAAATAGGATAACTATTAATGTGAATGCGCATAAATAAGGTTTTTTGGATATCTAGCATCATAGGCTATAATTTGGCATAATTCATATTGTTTATCGTGATTTATGGAGAATATTCTGTACTATGTAATGTTTAACTAAAATTAGGAGCATATGCGGTATTAGGAATTATGACCATGATTTGGCAAGTGAGTTTAGGCTAAATTTATGATTAGGCAAGGTATGATCTATATAATCTGCTAAATCTGTTATCTACTAAATCTGTTATATTGCTTAATCCGCTAGTTCTGTTATATTGCCTAAACTGCTAATTAGATTGAATTGCCTAATCTGCTAATTATGTTAAATTGCCTTATCTGCTAAATCTACTAAATAGCCTAATCCGCAAGATCTGTTATCTGTTTAATCTGTTGAATGACGTAATCTGTTGGAACTGAAATGCTGAAATTTGTAGTATGTGAATTTGTAGGCTCGACTTAAAATTGAGCAAAACTTGTTAATAGAACCTCGAATAATCTGCTGTAACTTGTACAGAAGTTTAATCTGTTAAATAAACAGAATTAGTCTGATATCTGAAAATCTGTATTAGAATGAATTGGCTATGACACGAGGTTAGACTCTGTTTGCGATAGAAGCCTGCCCGGAACCAACCGGCTTAACCAGCGACCGCAAACTATCAGTCTAATGTGAGAGGTCATAGGCATAACTAAAATATGCTTAGACATGAGGTTAGGTCTGGCTTGTGGCAGAAGTCTGCCCGGAACCGCCCGGTATATCCAGCGGCCACAAGCTACTGACCTAATGTGAGAGGTCTGTGCATTAATATTTAAATTAATGCAAATCTGGGATAAATATGATGTCTAAAATGTGTTGGGTGGATAGGGTTAAACCAATTGGACTAATGAACTTAGCAAACCCGTTTCGTGAATCTATAGGCCCAATTACAAAGTTAGACAAATCTGTAAATCTGATCCGTTAGTCTGAAAACTTGTCTGATCTGTGAACTAGTTGATCTGAACTCTGTATGTCTGAACTTGTAAACAAGTTAATCTGAAATCTGTTAGTCTGGGGACACAAGGTTAGGAGGGAAATTACTTGTGTCATCTGTTGTTTGGGACCCATATTTGTCAGTAACCCTTTCTGGTATCAAAACTTTGACCCAACAGTAGGTAGGGTCCGGGCACGCTTACTGAACTAATTATAAGTGGTTCATTCTGATAGTGGCGAGGGGTGTTGATGGTGCGTTCCAACCGGGTCATGTGCGTGCATGGGTCCCGGTCTGCCTCTGAGGATGTAAGACGCCGTAACATCTGTAAATAGGCCTGTGCCAATTGGTTGTCACTTTATGGAGTGATACACCGTATTGTGGAGCCGACACAGGGTATTTATGTATTAGGGAGCCGATCGCTTGGGGTAGGGTTTTAGGGTACACTTAGTTCTGTCTGTTTTTGTTGGTACCGTCTGTTTTTGTTGGGTGGCAACACCTATCTGCGTGGTACCGTCTGTTCGGGTAGTAAAGGCCCATTTACTAGTGTACACCTAATTCTACATTCTGTTTTCGTAGGGATTAATCTGTTTCTGTTTGTCTGTTTCTGTTCGGGTGGTAAAGGCCCATTATTAACATTATGTTTCTGTCTGTTTCTGTTCGGGTGGTAAAGGCCCATTATCTGCATTCTGCTTCTATCTGTTTCTGTTCGGGTGGTAAAGGCCCATTATTAGCATTCTGTTTCTATGGAAATTATTCTGTTCCTGTTTCTGCTTCAGTTTAGACATTAGGGTGACACCTAATCCTGTTATACTAGTATTAGTGCAGAGAGATGAAAAGTAGTATTATTCTGTTTCTTCTGTTTAACCTAAGTACATCTGCTGCTCCTGTTACTGTTATCTCTCATCCAGTTTTATTTGCATGCCATGATTATTATTATCTGTTCATATGCTGAAAGTCACTAGACTTACCAGACTTTATGTCTGACCTTGCTTGTTTTCGCCCCTTTTCTTCCGTTCCACCCCCCAGGTTTTCCAAGGAGGAAATACTTTAGCTTGATCTGGAGTTCTTCTGCTTGAAGTACTCAGAGTGCTTAAAGTATGGCTTGACTCTTTATGGCAGCTTCTGTGGGGATTATGACTTTAAAGTTTTGTACTCTGATGATTTTCTGAACAAGAATGATATTTATGTACTTGAGTTTTTGGTAAAGATGTAACCAAACTGATTTCTGTTTTCCGCTGTAATAAAGTTATAATTTCTCAAGTATTGTTTATCTGTCTTGTAAATTTCTGTTATGTCTACTAAAACGCTGCACCAAAGTTAAGGCATTCCCTTTGTGAGTGACCTTAATGGAGGTGGGGTGTTACAATAGTTAAATCTTTAATTTGATTTGAACATGAAATGGTAATTAACTTTACCGATAACACTGTGGTGTTAGATATGGAGTATTATTAGTTTTGCTCTATGGGATGAATAGGTTGGGATAGGGGAATAAAATAAATGATTACTTCGTTAAGGTGCGCTAATCCCGATTAGTTTGGAAAACCTTAATTTGGTTTAAATTTTGAAAAGAATATTTGCATAAAAATATATTCTGGATTGGAAGGAGGCGTATGTTGTGTTTTTTATAGCACTTGATTATCATATACGTGAATTATTCGGAAAGGCCGGGTTTATACCTATTCTGAGCAATTGATTCGACTAAAAGTCGACGATGAAGACGGTGGTTGAAGACTGGAGTTCTTCACATCATTTGGATGATTACTGATATCTTGATTGGGCTATACACCCAGGACAAGGTAATAAGTGGTGATCGTCCAAACATACTTGGGGATCGACATGATATGCGAAGACCTATCTCCTATATTGGACATATGGGACGCGGAATAAGGTGCCTCCGGTTTCGTTCAGACCCAGAACGAACTAGTAATTAGATGTGTGTATGACATTGGATTTTATTCTATGTTGATTGATTTCTATTAAATATATATCTGTTTGGTGGCAGAGAATTTAATCTCTTGCCCTTCTCTGAGATGTACGATCATAGAGGTTACATATTGGTAGACATCATTTGCATGGCGTGATTTGTCAGTGTGGCATGCTAAGATGCAAATGAACAAGGCTTCTGTTGAAAAGCAGAGTCTTGTGGTTGATGATCAAAGCATGACATTAAATAGCATAGCTTTGTGTATAACGTTAATTCGCGAGCCTCACACCTCGGTATGAGTCAAAAATGGGATAGGACTGTAGGGAGAACATGACGTTTTTCTAGCTATGGGTGGTGTCATGGTATGGAGCCCAGACATTTATAATTTTACCTATGTGGATGATGGATTGCGAGGCGCCTCGGATATATCGGTCACTACTGGGCCGATGGATAGGTCCGATAGGACCGAGAAACGTGTGTTTAGGAATAATTAATCCTCAATAGTACGAGAGGACCGACCGTACCGCATCCAAGGGTTCACTACGGGGGATCCTGAGGCATTTGCTAGAGTGTTTTGAGTTGGAGAGGAGCCATCCCTGGCCTCGACTCATGACGGAAATCCAATTTCCAATACGACCTTTCGATTTTAGTTGTAGAACTAGTATGGCAACATGATATGGTACCCATGCCATCTATGATTGATACATTTATATTTGAAGTCCATTTTGACACTATACACTTATAGTAATATCAAAATGATTTATTTTAAAACGTACCAAGCATGTTTGGCTATTATAAGGAAAAACTCTATCCTCTGGCTTGCGTTGCATTGTGCGATGGGACCTAAGTCTTATAATAGCTTCATTTTTCGGAAAGCATTGCATTGTTCATAAATTGTTTTACGCACTAGTATTCTTGGGAGAAAACCCGTTCCGTGTTATACGGCGTGGTCCCTTGATTTACTTTATTTTTAAAGTAAAGTTTTAAATAACTGTTTTAGTACCCACACCAGTCCCATGAATGACTTGGATTTTATTGTTTTAACCTAAACTCTGGGTGCCCCTATTTTCCGCATAAGCAGCTAGTAGTTTTGGTTTTGCAAATTTCTATTTTTAAGGATCCTGGTTTAGAGCTGGAGCAATATTCGGAAAGCTTTGTATCTGTGTATCTCTTTCAGCTGTGTTATGTGTTATTTTCCACTGCTATATAAATTATTTTAATCCCTGATATTTTTCTGATGTATATTATTTATTCATACTCTGTTATATTCTTGTACTTTGATGTAAATTGTTGTAACAGTAATGAAATGTTCTATTGTTTATGTTCAGATTTGTCATGTTCTCAAACTCAATCTGGGCTTTCCCGTAAGGGCGAGTTTGGGTCATTTCAGCGTGGTATCAGAGCTTTGGTTTACAAAGATCGAGAACAAGACACATTTGAACCAAATGAAAAAATTCATCAGAGATTGGATTAGTAATATTCTATAAGAATGACTCGTTAGAGATAGGGTCAGTAATACCCTAGAATGAGTTAGAAGAGTATATTTATGAAAACAAATTTAATTTTGAAACTTATATCTCATTATTCGTATTTGGATATTTTATTTTATATTGAATTTGGACTATCGGATATTTTATTTTATATTGAATTTGGACTATCGGGTATATGAAGATTTTGCATATACACCTAGCTAGCGTGTATATGAAGTCTCAAATATACTGGATGGATACAGAATCACACTCTAGTCACCCGGGGATGATTTTGGTAATGCTGCAGAATTATCAGTATTTATTTTCGAGTGCCGAAAATGGGATTTCTATATATTTCTAATTGACTAGTGTGAGAACAAAAATTAGATAGAGTTATTGTTGTGAATTGGCATCAAAAACATGATTTTGAATATATATATATATATATATATATATCAATGTTATGAATTTGAAAATTTAATTAACTAATTGATTGTTGGTTGCGATGTATGACTATTAATCTAACTAATAAAACAAATAAGAAAATGTAAGGTAAATTTAGCCAAATTAAATCAAATATTGAACTGAATTGAAGTGGATTGAAATTGCATATACGTACGTGTATATACATTGAACAGGTCATATCATTGTAGCTAAGAAGAGGAATAAAATTGTATGCCTGACAAATAGGTACATATTTACTGTATTTCTTGGGTTTTGATGATATTATGAGCCGATTGGCTTTTTCTTTTTCTTTTGGATTGATGAGGGCCCTATGAGGCAAGTTGTGGTTTCAAATATCAACCCGTACAATGGAGATTATGGCGAAATTTTTAAAAATGTAGGCTGTTAGCCGAATTTTTGAGAAATTAAAAAATTCTTAGAGACAGTAAAGTTGAAGAATGAAAGTTGAGTTGGTTAATTAACAACTTTTAGCTCCGTTCCTTTTCGAGGACGAAAAGATTATAAGTGGGGGAGATTGTAACAACCCAGATTTTCAGAACCAATTTAAAATTTTATTTTAGCAATTTAATGGATTTTAAATATTTAAAATGATTTGTTTTAAATAATAATGACCAAAAATTTATTTAAATCAAAGTTAGAACGTATAAATTTATTTTAATCATAAAACGAGCCTGAAATGGTGCGGTAATATGAAAATTCGATTTTAAACTTTAAATGAATATATAGAATTCAATATAAATAGGATTTCAGTAAAATAAGAAACATTTGAATCTATTCAATTATATCTTTCTAACAAATGTAAAAAAATGAGATTTCATAATATAAATTGGAAGTTATGTCCAGTTTAAAATTCAAAATAGTCGTTATGGAATTTATATATATTTTAATATAAGTTATAGCCCTTAAAAACAGCCATTTTGCAAATGACCTCCGTTTTTGACGGAACCACTTTTGTTGGATCCGGAATGTCAAATTATTGTTAAGTTTCAAATTTCATAATTTTGGGAATTAATATATGGGCGTGGCAAAAGAAAATGTGTTTTATCAATTTTGACGAAATTAGTTTTGTTAGGACTGTATCGTCAAAACATAACTAGATTTATTTTTTTGTAATTTTTGGAGTCAGTATGTGGCCCTGGTAAATTAAAATGTACATTTAATTCAATATATATTGATTTATATTTTAATTTAAAGAAAAACTGATCAAACCATTCGAATTGGCTTACGATACATATCCCATTGTGTCTGGAATGAGGGTATTTGGCTAGGGGATATACTCGTTGGGATTCGTTTGGAGTTCGGATGGGAAAGAACTATTTTTGGAATTAAAAGAAAATAAAGTAAAATAAATATAAATAATCAACCAATCACTGAATTTCTTTAAACCCTCGTCAAAAAAAAATCGCGCCGCCAATTATTTACAAACGACGGAAATCGTTCATATTTTCTCTCCTCGATTTCTTCCAATCCTTTCAATGAATTTCGATGATTCTTGAGGCAATTTTGTAAAGAATTTTGCCATCTTCAAATCCATACAAGTTTGGTGAACTATCGTTCAGTATTTTGATCGGAATCTCATCTCAAACTTGCGCCATTCGCATGAGATTTTAGCCTGCTGGGCCTACCGAGTTGCATGCCCTCCTTGGCAGTAGTGGCTTTCACGGCAGCGCTTCACGTGGCGGCGTCTGATCGGAGGACCGGGCTCCTGGCGGCGCACAAATCCAAGCCCTAGCTTGGAATTATGAACGACGAGGCCTGTGTTGGATTGAGGAAGAAAAGGTTTTTAATTTAATTAATTATTATATTAATTATTTCAAAAATATCGTTAACATTTATAATAGCGTATCTTTCTCATAAGAACTCCAAATCGCATAAAACAGGATCCGTTGGGATCGTGGGCATGAGAGCTTCACAACAAGACTAACTGGGTCCAATTTGGAGCACGTTAGAATTTCAGGCAAATTTAAATCCAAACAGAACTGAAATTCATAAATAAAAACTGGCGGAGTGGATTCCAATGTGAGAACTCCTTCTCACTCTATCTATTTTACAATTAAATACATACTTGGATGCAGACCGGGCTTAGAAGCCTCCAGCACTATTTACTTGTACAAACCATGGTTCTTTGCTTGTTTGGACTGAATTTTGGGAAAATTGACTATAGAGGGGAGAAATGAATTGTATTGTGGTGTATTGAATGTGATTGATTAGTGTGATGGCACGAGCCAGTATCAGGAGAGGGTTAATGCTAGGCATTATTCCAGTTCTAATTTCGCACCGTTATAATGTCGAAATTTTATGAAATAAACATTATTCATTAAAAACATAATTTTTAATGTGTATATGAAATGTATAAAATATTCATGTGTTGAATAAAATGTTTGAACAATAAAAATATCATTTTTATTGAATGTATGAACTACTAAAGATATTCATGTGTTGAAATAAATATTTTATCGTTAAAAAAATAATTTATAACATATATATGAATGGCATAAAATTCTCCTGAAATGAAAATAAATATTCATTTAAAAATCGGATGATTTGTTTATGTACACCCATTTAACTGACGTGGATTGGGACGATAAATTTTACACATCGCCTAACTGCACAAATAATATTCAATATTTGTTGGTTGAAACTCCGCACGAGTATTGGGATGATATTTGGCGTACACTAATCCCAATTATTTAGTTATATGTTAATCGGTTGGTTGACGGACTGTTGTATTCATTAATTATTTGTGACGGACTGTTGTATTCATTAATTATTTGTATTTAATGCTTATGCAGTTGTGTAATGCACTCTGGATGATGGTTGATTGTGTATCATTAATATTGTGTACATGTGTTGTACGAAATCCATATTACTAACATTATATGGTAACTGATTAGGTCTGATTTCAATTCAGAAAGAATGAATATTTTAAAATAATATTCAGTAAAGGATTAAAATGTCAATTTGATGTCCTCTTTTGGATGGGCACGAAAATATAGAAGTATGTGAAGCCGTGTTGATTAGATATGCGCCATTTTAACGCGAACGATATTTATATCAATTTTCCTCATTTTGATAATGAATATCGAAAAGGAAATGATTTCAAAATTTGATATTTTGAAAATATTATCATTTAAATATTATAATGACAAGGAATATTCAATTTTGATTCAAAACTAAAACGGAAGTTGGAATTGTTTTTAAAACAAATTTATAAAATACGTTTTAAACGAGATATTATATATATATATATATATATGGTTTGAATAGAACGTTTCGCGCCGCGACCGTTCGCGAATTTTGACCATTGACTTCGAATTGACATTGCGGGAGATCCGACCGTCGGATTCTCCTAAAATCGAAACCATTGGGTTCTTATCTAAAAGATATTTCCAATGACTATAAAAGATTTAAAATCTAACGGTTGAATTTGGAATTATGTCCAAATCAAATTTGGAAAAGGTCGCTATAGATGCAGTTCAATGGCCGTTATTGGAAACCGACTGTATGGGCCTTGATAAAATTATTAAAAATACTAATAATTTGTGTAAAATCATAATAACTAATTTGGAAAGAATTTGGATGAAAAATTCCATGTTTGTAAGGATAAAAACATATTTTTATCAAAATGAACTAGTTTATAATTAGAAAGATAATCCATCGTTTTTAAATAAATAAATTAGATTTGTGAATGTTTTTAATCTAACCAGAATTTTCCAATGTATGAATTGGAATTGATTTGAATAGAAATCATCTTCGGGAGATTTTGATTCCGTGACAATACGGATATTGTGGAGGAATTTGGAAGATATATTTATTGTATTGTTATTCCCCATACGATATGTGTTGGTTTTAGAATTTGATATTGAATGTAAGCCGATATAATTTCTGTTCAGAGCCTTATATTTAATATCAAATCGGATTTTGGATTTGTCGTGAATGGTGTCTTAAATAACACTGTTCTTAAAACCTGTGTTAAAAGAATAAATCTTTCAATTAAGATTATTAGAATTTCCAGTTATATTTAGTAATTAGAATAAAATAGAATGTGAATTGGGTTTATTGTGAACTGTGTTTTTAAGGACATTTGTTCTTTAAGCCGATTAACAGTGAAATGTGATTTGGAATATATAAATATTTTATTAAGATTTAAGGGAAATTTTCCAAAGTAAAGTCCTCCAATTTAATATATTAAATTGGAATTAAATGGAATTCAATTTGGTAATAATCGAAGTGAGCTTCTGTGGAGGAAGACTGTTACTATATATGGAATTTAAAAGGCTTTGTCGTTATTCCATTTATATTATTAGTCGGATACGGAAATTGATATCGATTATATATTGATTTGTTTTCCGTGAAGATTCCATTAATGGAATATGATTTTGTGTTTATCTGGAACTGCGTTTTAAATGACATTAGTTCTTTAACGCAATTAAAGACAGGATTACATGTCTAACATTGTATTTCGAACCCTATTGTTGATCTCTGCTAAATATATATCTGTTTGGTAGCGGAGATTTTATTCTCTTGCTTAACACCCTTCTCTGAAACGTATGAGCTTAGAGGTTATATATTGGTAGAAATCAGTAGTACGGTGTAGATTGTCGATGTGTCATGTTTGGGGTTTCCAAAGTTAAATAATCATTAAATAATGATTGTTGGAAGATTAAAACTAAGTGAAGTTTTGATGAATCTTTAATTAGATTGAAATGTGAATGTGATAATTTAAATTATCAAATTTGGGAAATGATCGAGAATGGAGTACCACCAGATTACTCTAAGCGATAGTTAAATCTTTAATTAGATTTGAACATGAAATTGTAATTAATTTTACCGATAACACCGTGGTGTTAGATATGGAGAATTGACAGTTTTGCTCCATGGGATGAATAGGTTGGGATTGAGAAATAAAGCAAATGATTACTTCGGTAAGGTGCGCTAATCCCGACTAGTTTGGAAAACCTTGATTTGGTTTAAATTATGAAAGTAATATTTGAATAAAAGAATATTCTAGATTGGAAGGAGGCGTATGTTGTGTTTTTATAGCACTTGATTATAAGATACGTGAATTATTCGAAAAGGTCGGGTTTATATCCATTCTGAATAATTGATTCGACGAAAAGTCGACAATGACGACGGTGATTGAAGACCAGAGTTCTTCGCATCGTTTGGATGATTACTGATGTCTTGATTGGGCTTATACCTAGGACAAGGTAATAAGTGGTGATCATCCAGACGTACTTGGTGATCGACGTGATATGCAAGGACCTCTCTCCTGTATTGGACATATGGAACGAGGAATAAGGTGCCTCTGGTTTCGTTCAGACCCACAACAAACTAGTAAATGGATGTGTGTATGACATTGGATTTTATTCTGTGTTGATTGATTTCTATTAAATATATATGTGTTTGGTGGCGGAGAATTTACTCTCTTTCTTAACACCCTTCTCTGAGACACACGAGCTTAGAGATTTTATATATTGGTAGACATCAATTGCATGGCGTGAATTATTAGTGTGGCATGCTAAGATGCTAATGATCAAGGCATCTATTGAAAAGCAGAGTCTTGTGGTTGATGATCAAAACATGGCTTTAAATAGCATAGCTTTGTGTATAACGTTAATTCGTAAGCCTCACAGCTCGGTATGATTCAAAAAGGGGATAAGACTGTAGGGAGAACATGACGTTTCTTTCTAGCTATCGGTGGTGTCTTGGTATGGAGCCCAGACATTTATAATTTTATCTATGTGGATGATGAATTACGAGGCGCCTCAGATATATCGGTCACTACTGGGCCGATGGATAGGTCTGATAGGACTGGGAAACGTGTGTTCAGGAATAATTAATCCTCAAAAGTAAGGGGGACCGGCCCTACCACATCCAAGGGTTCACTGCGGGGGATCCTAAGGCATTTGCTAGAGTGTCTCGAATCAGTGAGGTGTCATCCCTGGCCTCGACTCATGATGGAAATCCAATTTCCAATGCGACCTTTCAGTTTTATTTGTAGAACTAGTATGGCGACATGATATATGGTACCCATGCCGTCTATGATTGGTACATTTATATTTGAAGTCCATTTTGACACTATACACTTATAGTAATATCAAAATGATTCGTTTTAAAACGTACCAAGCATGTTTGGCTATTGTAAGGAAAAACTCTATCCTCCGGCTTGCGTTACATTGTGTGATGGGACCTAAGTCTTATAATAGCTTCATTTTTCGAAAAGCATTGCGCTGTTTATAAACTATTTTATGCACTGGTGTTCTTGGGACAAAATTCGTTCCGTGTTATACGACGTGGTCCCTTGATTTACTTTATTTTTAAAGTAAAGTTTTAAATAACTGTTTTAGTTCTCACACCAGTCCCATGACTAACTTGGAGTTTATTGTTTTAACCTAAACTCTGGGTGCCCCTGTTTTCCACACGGGCAGCTAGTAGTTTTGGTTTTGCAGATTTCTATTTTTCAGGATCCTGGTTTACAGCTGGAGCTATATTCGGAAAGCTTTGTATCCGTGTATCTCTTTTAGTTGTGTTATGTGTTATTTTTCCACTGCTATGTAAATTATTTCAATCTCTATTATTTTTCTGATGTATATTATTTATTTATACTCTGTTATATTCTTGTACTCTGATGTAAATTGTTGTAACATTAATGAAATATTCTATTTTTTGTGTTCTGATTTGTCATGTTCTCAACTCAATTCGGGCTTTCCCGTAAGAGCGAGTTTGGGCCGTTTCAGTTGGGTTCGTATCGGAAAGATATTTCCGATGAATATAAGAGATTTAATTTGAATGGTTGGATTTCAAATTATATCCATATCAATTTCAGAAAAGGTCGCTATGGATGCAGTTCGGTAGCCATTATTGGAAACCGAATGTAAAGGCCTTAACAAAATTATTAAAAATATGGAAAAATTATGTAAAATCATGATAACTGATTTGGAATGATTTTGGATGAAGTATTCCATGTTTGTAAAGACAAAAGATATTTTTATCTGAATGAACTGGTTAATAACTAGAGTAAAGAATTGAAATAGTCATGATATAACCCGAATTTTCCAATATATAAATTGGAATGGATTTGAATGGAAATAATCTTCGGAATATTTCGATATTGGATTCCGTGATTATACGGATATTGTTGAGGAATTTGGAAGATACAGATATCGTTATTCCCAATATAATATCCGTTGGTTTCAGAATTTGATGTTGAATATAAGTCGATATTATTTCTATTCAGAACGTTATATTTAATACCAAATTAGATTTTGGGGTTTATAGTGAACAATGTTTTAAATAACAGTCGTTCTTTAACCCAATTAACAGTGATGATATGACTTGGAATTTATAAATCTTTTTATTAAGATTTAATGGAAGCTTTCCAAAGCAAAGTTTTCTAATTTAATATATTAAATTGGAATTAAATAGAATTCAATTTAGTGATAATCGAGATGAGCTTCTGTGAAGGAAGACCATTACTATTTATGGAATTTAAAATGCCTTGTCGCTATTCCACTCATAGTATTAGTTTGATACGGAAATTTATATCGATTATGTACGGTAATGATTTCCGTGAGGATTCCATTTTAAATGGAGGATGATTTTGGATTTATCGTGAACTTTGTTTTAAAGGACATTGGTTATTTAACCCAGTTCAAAGCAGGATTAATTTCTGGAAAGATGAATAATCATTAAGTATAATTTTTTAGATTAAAACTAAGTGGAGTTTTAATAAATCTTTGATTAGATTTGAATGACTGAAAAATTTACCAAAACATGGGATGTGGTATAAACCAAATACATTTGGTTTTTGATATTGATTGTGATGGATTGATTGTTTGGATTGTGCTCGACGAGTTTATGAGCAAATATGCTTTTACATTTAGCATTGGGTTGGGTAGAAATATTTGTATGCTAACATCTTGTGGAACACTTTACAGTTTGACTATGAGATGTGTAGCGATGTTGTTGAGTTCATTTCAAACTTAATGAATGATTTTGAAATGATATTTTTCTTAAGTGAAAAGAAATGTATTCCCGATTTTGGATGGGGAATGTTTTATAAAACAGAAGGGATTTCGAGGGCTAAACCCGATGTTGTCGAAATGATTTCGAAATGTATTATGTGTTTAACATTGTAGTTCATCGCATAACCGATTAGTTGTTATTGATTATGTATCTGTTTGATGGCGGAGAATTTATTCTCTTGCTTAACATCCTTCTTTGAGACGTATGAGCTTAAAGGTTATGTGATTGACAGTGACTAATCATATGCGTGAATTACTAATGTAAAGTACTATATTTTGGATAGTACTTGTGATTATTATGTTGTGAAATGATTTTGCCTACTTCGTTATATGAAATGATTTGGTATGTGGCTAAAGATTCGGGTAACCCGGACGACTAAAAGTATGAGGGAGATGGCAGTGTAGTTCCCGACGGCGTGGGATTGTGCATTGTCAGTGTAGCCTGCTCCATCGTGGGAGGTGCACATTTATATATCGAGTTGGTGAGGTGCATGCCCTTTGGCTTGTCCGAGGGGAGCTCGATATTTGGTTGCATACTTGTTTGTATACATTGTTATGTTTTGGAATTCATATTTCCAAAGATTTTGGTTTGAGATCCCGAAGTGAAATCTATTTTGATATAAATCTAGATATGTATTTCAAATGGTTTGAAATAAGAATTCGGGAATAAAGTCCAAAGAAATAATTTCTATAAAGTGAATTGGATTTCGAAAAAAATCTATATTTGGGATTAAGCCTAAACGGGTAGATTGGAAAATTGCACGTTGTATGATGCATTGTAGATCCATATGTCTAATAGTGGCGTATTTTGTTTATGGTATTCTTGGGAGGGAACACGTTCCTTGACGTACAACACGGGCCCGTGATTTACCTTATTTTAAAGTAAAGTTTAATAACTATTTTGAGTTCTCACACCAGTCCCACGATTGACTTAGAGTTTATTGTTCTCACCGAAACTCTTGGTGCCCATATTTTCCACATGGGCAGCTTGTAGTTTTGGTTTTGCAGATTATTTCATTTAGTAGGATTTTGGATCGAAGCTTAAAGCTATGTTCAGAGCATTGATAGTCTTCCGCTGTGTTAATTTATTTGTTTCCGATGCATTGTATTACATTTATTGTAAATTTACTTTCCGCTCTATATTATTTTCGATACTCTGGTATTTTGTACTCTGATGTAACATTATTATGAAGTTTGTAAAAGTCTTTTGTTGTTTGTTATGATGTGTTGTGCGCCCAAAGTTAGCGTATCCTCCTTTTTGATTCGATTAAGTCGGTTTAATGATTGATTTGGATCGACCGAGAAGGAGGGTCACTACGTATATCACCAACGGTTGGGACCTACCCACCGTTCCCTGAAAAGGGACATCATAAAAATAGATTAAAGAAGGAAATGAGTTTCTCTAGATAGGTGATTATAGACCCTACTTGGGAGAGACTCACTTAGCCATGCTGCCTTCCCGATTTTTGTCATTTCCCAGTTGAAGAGGCTTGAGGTTTAACACTTACTTTAGAAAATCACACCGCCATTCAATATGAATGCCACATTGTCAGATCCGCCAAATCACTAATTGACGTCCACAAAAATACTCAAGTAATTAAGCTATGAGAACGACCATTCTCTGCAACTAACAGAAATACGTTTGTAAAAATCAACGTACGTGATTCTTAAGAAATATTCTGTTGACATTCATCCATACACGTCATCCAGGTACAGTATGAACCAAAGGTACTCTCCTACCACATCCTAGGTATCACCCAATAGTTCATTAGCGAGTTGTCCTTGCAAACCCATAGATTTTAACCATGACAGGATTACAGTATATCTCCGGCCGCTAAACCATAGATTTTAAGTAATTTTACCATTTTATGAAGATCCATGGTCTTCAATTACTCCGTCTTGATCGGCATCTGATATCTTCAACATTTCGTATTTGCTGGTCGAAATGGTTTTCGAATATAAATTCGATCCCGATTTTCCCGTAGCAACAATCGTATAGGTCAGATTTAATAGTCAGTTAGTACTCAGCATCACTTGGCTTCTTTAATTAAAATAATTAAACAAATGGTTAACTTACAACTTAAAAATCTTCTTAATATTTACACATTCATTATCCCTTTACCGTAAATTGGTAAGCGAACATTTCTTTAAGTATCAACCCAGAAGACCGAAATCAACATCAGATTGATATTCAGAAAATCACTCAACTCAACCAATCTCCAGTTGGGTTCCAGTTCTTATCTTAACTCATTATCAACCCATACTATTCCATTTTTAATTCATTCGACCATTTTCCACTGTAAAATATCGTTTCAATTCCTTCTCTTTCACTTAATTTCATTATTAAGTATCGCCAATTCAAAATCAACACCTCGACTTCACATCTCCTTTATAAACCTTGTTTATAAAATCTCAAATTTTAATATAAACCCTGTCTTATCTCGACTTCTTTTACTAAATTCAAATGTTAAGTAAATATTTATTTTTAAGCTATCATGTTCGCTTAAAATTCCTTTTATAACTTAATTCATAAAAATTGGTTTTAATATAAAACCCTTCATAATCTCCTTTCATAATCCAACTAGTTTTCATTTCAATCTTCGATTTCCTTACTTCGATTAATTTTATTTACAAGGTAATTACTTAAATTATTATTATAAATAATAATTTACTTCGTCATTAACTATTATAAAGTTAGTTAATTTCTTATTAATTAAATAAATAATGAATTCCCTTTTTATACTCTTATTAAGATTTAAACAAATATTTGTTAAGCTGTTTCAATGTATTACTAGTACATAATCTATTTTAACTTGATAATCATACCCCAGTTGAAGTGGTCGACATGGTTAACTTAAAAAACGATTATATCTTTAACTGATTCCAGTCAGTTCCACCTTTCAATTAATTAATAATATAATTAATTTAAATAACTTCATTAAATTTTATCTGAGAATAATTAATCCAATTCTTAACCGTTACTTTAATCTCTGCTCAACTGCATATAAATCTTATTAACATAAGAATTTTCTTTATAAAACCTTTAATAATTACTTATAATTAAAATAATAAATATTAAGTATTTATTTCATTTTAATAATTTTTCCATTTAAATTAATAGACTTTGTTTCTGTCGATTCACCTGACGGTAAATCCATATTTCTAAAACGATTGATTATCAAGTCATCCGATGTCAATTACTCAATCAATACTACCCAATGGTTAATATCACAACAAACGTTGAATTATGATTCAACAATCCATAAACAAATCAATCAATTAATTGGGTTAGTCATACAGTTCATATAATGGTAATATGAAAATAAATAATAAATTTGAGAAATCCAGTCGGATACCTCCAACCTATTTTTCCTACATCCAAGTACGTTATCCCAAATAATATTATTCAGTTCAATAAACAGATATGATATTCAACAATAAATAAATCACATCAACCCAATCATCCCTATTGTAATTTAATACGTTTATATTATTATAAACGTAACCAGCGAGGTAAGTTACCTCATTTGGAAATAATCTTTAAAAATAACGATTGGTTCAAATTAAATTAAATGAACATTTAATTTAATTAGTTCAGTTCAACACATATAAATATATATAGCATCCATCAAATAATTAACAAACATAGCACACAAATAATAAACCCGACTTATATAAATATAAGTGGGTAAAAAATGAGTGATTTATACTCACTTTGATTTGATCCATTATATCGCTGTAGCGATTTGGTTAACGTTAATTTAAACAGTCGTTTAATTTAATGGTAAATTCCTCTTGTCTCCATTTATGTCCAAATAAATTCGTGAACGTTACATTCATCATCACGATTCCAACGTATTTTATTTTGTTCCATTCTGTTAGCGCAATAAAACAAATATTAATGGTTTAGTATACGATTAAAATTATTAACTAACACCTTAAATAATTTTCTTTACACCTAATTACCCTGGTTAGATTTACAGGCCATCAACTTTCACGTCAACTTCCCATATTTTTCCCCTTTTTGTCTAAAAGCCCAAGGCCCGCAGCCCATAAAATCTTTCTTCCTACGCTTCTCTAATTCTTCTAAATTTTGTTGCTTACAGTACCCATCACGATTCATAGCCAGCTTTCTTCATCGACTCAGCACCAACTAAATTTCCACATCGTTTATTTTTCTATCAGGGTCGAAATGATATTGTTCTTTCCCATTCCACTGTTGCCTCGTTCGAAACAAGCTGCTTTTCTTCATTTCCAATACACGCTCAAGCATTTCTTACCCACGTTTCAACATGCCCTAACCCATTCAACGTTGTTGCTTTGTTCACAAAGTTCGGCCTCAACAGTTTCTTGCCTTCAACGTCTTCATTCCCTACTCTTTGTATATGAAGCCACTTCACTCCACTAACCACGCATGCCTCTACCTACTTCAAACTATACCCTACTACTTTTTTCCTGGTTCTTGCATCACAAACAAACCCAACTTTTGTTATTCCTTCCCGATCAACTCTCCGGCTGCAGTAAAAACGAAATATTTACCTTATGCAAATACACTTCCACACCGATAACCATCCTCACCATGTTGTGCCCAACCTCGACATCCGACCATCCATCTGAAACTACCCTCAACCTCACCTCAGTCCCCTTGATGGTAGGACCAAATATGGGTACCACCGGTGCTGCCATTCACTTGCTATTGACTCCGAACCGCTGCCTCTTCGTGGTGTACTTCCGGCCTCCACAGCGCCTCTTACATTATCATAACCGTCCAGTCTCAAGATCTCGCGAAGCTGAACAGATTTTTAGTTAATAGTATTGAAGATTGTTGACGGATTTCGAGATTATTGGTGAAGAGATGGAACAAATTTCTGTTCATTCATTTTTATAAGTGTCGGCTTTAACTTTTGTTGACCAAGCAGAACATTCATTTATGTTTTGATGACTTGGGAGGGTATATATATGGGCATATTAATTTATAGAATATTTTTTGCAGAACTTAGTCACGAAGTATCATCTAAAAACCACCACCTACGATCTCCAATCGAGATGAATCTCCTAACCCTAGCATAGAAAAATACTCCGGACACAATAGGACAGGTTTCGTCGAATTCCGATGTCGTTTGCAAAAAGTCCTTCATAAATCACAGGTGAAAAACTCGCGTTTAAATTTCCCATGATCATAAAATAAATCCAAATAATCCGAAACTTGAAATACTACAACACTTCATCATTACGGATCTAAAAAAATTAGTTTCGTTGAAAACAAAAAAATGGAGTGTAACGATCCAAGGATTTTCGGCCTCGAAAATCGACATAAATACCTTTACTGTATCTTATGACGGCCTTCCAAACATCGAAAACACTAGATAGTTATTAGAAAGAAATTAGAGGGTGAGATAAGAAAGAAATATTAGAATAGAAGAAGAAGAAGAAGAAGAAGAAGAAAACCAACACAACACAGAGTCTCACATCATAGCGGAAAAAAGTATAATATAGAAATAAAACTTTGTTGTGAGCAATAAAAGTACTTACAATATCAGAGTACATCACACATCTGGACAGTGACAATAACATGTCCACATATACAATCACATAGTGGAATACACACTATATATAATACGTTTGAACTTCTCCAACTCGTTTCTAGACTTCGCAGCATCTGATAACCTGGACCTGTACAACCCGGTCTAACCCAAGCATTTACAAAACACCGGGTCAGTCTGGTGGACCAAAGTGAGAAAAACTCGCAAAGTATTAAGGGAGATCATCCAACTTGATTTTTAAAGTTCAAAAATATTTTTGAAAGAAAAGTATAATCGTAAGACCAAATCCACACATAAATACAAACGGTTTTTACCTTACGATAACCCAAACATTTTTGAAATCAATATCTTTTCTAATATTATAATAATGTCTAAATACAAGTAAATATCAATCTAGCGAAACGCTTGCATCACACGCTCCACATATATCCAGTTTCCTATTTTCACTTTCAAAACATTAGCCACATTATTACCTAATATTGGGGAAATCAATTCAACTTATTCGTAAAAATAACAAATATCTTTTATTCATTTCTTGACAGTTCCCATGCTTATTCTTATATAATAAAACTCAACTTTACATTTTCTTCCCTAACTCGAAAATATTGTTATAGTTTCACGTAACCCCTTTTTACTTCCCTTTTACTTTGTAATAATCATTATACATTTTCCCAATTTTCATTTACTGTTGCATTATTATTTATTTACTGGAAATAATACTAAACCCTTTCACCATTACAACTAATATCATCCTCGGATAATCCTGATTTCGTTCAAGTTGGGGTATTTTAATTACCACTCAGACCTTGACCAACAACGTTTATATCTAAAGATAAATATATATTGTAATCCAAAAACAATATTTCATTCTAATAACAATTCAAATTCCATCTAACTGAACTATTCAAAATACGGTTTCATAAAACCTTCTTACTTTTGGAAATTCTCTTGCTCGGATATAACCACCATTTCTTAATTTAATAATTAAGTAATTCTTTATATACACTACTTTTAACCTTTACCTTTTTCAACAATTCCATTTCATAATTCGGATTTGCTTACAAAATCCGATGACCCACTTCCTTTACCAAATTCAATTCACCAATTCCTTTTCTAATCCTTTCGACCATTTCCCGCTTTGAAACTCTTATTTCAATTTCCCACCTTTACTTAATTGCATTATTAAGTAACGTTAATTTGGAATTAACGATATAACGCCTCATTGCTTTTATAAACCCTTTTCTTTTATTTAATCAATTCTGGTTTAGCCTAAACCCTTTCTGTTCTCAATTCCATTTTACTTGATTCAAATATTGAGTCAATCTAATTTAAGCTATCATGGTTGCTTAAATTCCTTTTATAACTTTGTAATACAAATTCGGGTTTTAAATATAAAGCCCGCTTATAGACTCCTTTCACCCTTCAATTTGAATTCATTTCACCTTTGATTACTTTTTAAATGAATTTCAATTAAAATGTAATTTTCTAAATTATTATTAATAATTTACTTCGATCATTAATTACCTCAATGGTTAATTTCTTTATACACTAAAACAAATCATAAATTCCCTTTTTAAAACCATATTAAAATTAAACAAATATATTCTTTAAACTATTTTATTAGATTAATCCAAACAAACTAATTTAATAATTAATTCCAGTTAGCAATGGTAAATTTAGTCAATTCTAAACACGGTTATCTCGTTAACCGTTCCAATTCATTTTTCCTTTAAACTAATAATATAATCGATTTAAATAAATCCTTTTAATTTTTTCTTAACAAAACAATTATCCAAATTTAACCATTGGGTAAATTTCTAATCACTTGTTTATAAATCTGATTAACATCAGAATTAACTTTATAAAATCAATTAATAATTAATTATAAATTTAATTAACAAACAATAAATATTTATTTCTTGTTTATAAACTTTAATTCAAATAATATATTTCAAATACTATTTTCTATAAAATATATTTTTTGAAATCAATACTATCGATTCACCGGAAGGTAAATCAATATAACAAAACACTTTATTCTATAGGCCATATGTTGCCAATTACTCAACCAATCTAGCCCATTGCTTAAAACAAAACACGGGTTGACTTTTCAGTCAATGATCACTAATCAAATCAATCAACAAACCATGACAGTTCACGTATGATAATAAATAATATATTTGAGGAATCCCGTTGGATTCCTCCAACCTGTTCTTCCCTGTATCAAACTGGTTATCTCAAATTAGATAATTCAACTCCGTTTAATTGATAATTTCTATAACAGCAAATAACGACCATTTAACATCAATTAATCAACAAAACAATTCAAACAATTTGAACAATTAAACACGTTTATAAATAAACGTGACCAATAAGGTAAGTTACCTTCAATGGATCCAATCGTTAAAATAACAATTTGGTATTTTACTGAAATTAAACAACTTTTAATTTCATCAGTTAAATCGACAAATAAATATATAACTAGCAAACAGTCAACCATTAGCAACCAGAGCACACAAAATAAAAACCCAATTTATATATAATATAAATGGGAAGAACTGAGTGAGTTTAACTCACTTTGAATTGATTTGTCGATAGCACGGCCTAGTTTAGTCAAATTAAACAGTTGACCAAAAATTACAGCTGCTTCCATTATTGTCCAAAACCAGGTGCATGATGAAGGGCCTGTCGACGCGGTTCCGATGCTTCCTGTTTCATTGAATTTCGATCACGTATGCATACGATATTAACATTTCAAGTTTATAAGAGTATTAGAATTAACTAAACTTTAATTTAATTAATTCTTGGGCCTCACCCTATTTGTTCAGCCCACTGAAGAAACCCGTTCCACCTCTTATCCCTATAAAGTTTCGGATCCCACCTCCTCCCACTTTCATCTGCCGCCTCAAAAAATCCATCCATGCCCAAATCAGTTCCTCCTTTCTCCCTTCTTTCTTCATCAAAAATTGAAAGTAATTGCACCGCAAGTCCCCTACGCAACTTGCTCCAGTCACCCCTCGCCTTCTAGCTGCCATCGCTTCACCAACCCCAATTCCATTCATCGTTTCAGCAACCAAAGGTGCCACCGAAACTTCATTGAATAGACCCTAATTCTTTCAAGGAATGAAGCGGCTTCTTTCGTTACTCATTAAAGACTAAACGAACCAACAAGATGCCTTTATCTCGCAAATCCCTGAACCTTAGGTCTTCAATCCGAACAGCCTCATCAGGAAATCGGTCAAACAGCATACATATTTGAAGTATGAGGATCCACAAATACAGATAAGGGTTTTATTTGGTTTTTAATAATTGTATTTTTGTTTGATTTTTCATGAGGTTCGAATGGTTTTCTTACTACTGCATTGTTCACGTGATTCTGGAATCGGGAAAATGTTATGCGTGATACATATTTATAGGTTGGGTTTGATTTAGATAAGATCCATGTCTCTTTGAGGCTTGTCATAGGTAGTTCGGCTACCATATGCTTAGGCCCTCTGTTTCTCTTCCGCTTTTCGGATCATGGGTACTGTGATGGAACAGTGTGATGGGTTTACAGAGATTTGATGAATAGAGTATTGTCCAAAAAGAAGTGATCGTACCTTTGCATGTGAATGGATTTGGTGACAGTGCAGCTATGTGTTGTGTATTCAGATATTTGACCTGTATTTTAAAATTTTCATGTTCAGATTTTAAAAAGAGGGCACGGTCTTGTATGACTTTTGCATATGAATTTTACTGTATATATAAATATGTGTTTGCTGTAACCATTTTATTTTAATTTCTCTAAGGGTTCGAACCATTTATGTTTATTGTATTGTTCATATTGCTGTCCGAATTGGTGAAACACTTAAGAATGATACACATATTTATAGTGGTTTGATTTTATATAATATCAACGTCCATCTGGGACAGATCGTAGCTAGGTTCAGCTACTATTAGCTTATGCGGTTTTTCCTTTTTTCCTCTTCAGATTTTCGTACTGATGATGGGCGTTTGATGGATTATGTGATGTCGAGCAGAAGCTTTTAAAGATTTTGGGTTGAAATTTCATGTACTGATGGTCTGCTCAAATGTAGACAATGATCAAATTTGTTTAGGTATAGAGTAGGTAAAGCTGTGAAGCTATTGAGTTGTTTATTTCATTTGAAGATTTGAAACTGTGACCTGTATATATGTCATGAGATTTAGTAGCATGTGATTTGTATTGATGTATTTTAATAGTAAGTAAGAAATTTCATTTTTCATACCTAGCTGCTTTGACATACGTTGTGATATGATATTTATATTTTTAGTACGAAGGCCTCATTGCTACTAATAGAGATGAAGGCATGTATCAAGATTTTGAACAGAAAACTATAAAGATTATACAAAGATTCCGTGTTGTTTACCAAGAATTTGAAAAAGGAGCGCGTTGAGATGTGGTTTCACTTGTACAGATTTTGCCAGATTCCTTTTGAGATTTTGTTTGAATTTTCCTTCTGGTATTTGATAATGTTGGCATGTGCAGAGGTGCTTTGAAGATATGAAAACGACATTAACAAATATATTTTTTTTCTTTTTCTTTTCTTTCTTTGTCGAGATTTCGGTTGACTACCCATTTACCAAAGATGTCAAGATAGACAATCTTCAATCCATGTAACAGGCCTTGGCACTGTAAGGATCGAATGAAGATTGGTTTAGATGCGACAAGGGTTTTGTTACGGAGATTTTTAAACCAATTTGTGCGGAGATTTTTAAACCAATAGTAAAAAAATATTATAATCAGACATGCTCAGACAGAATCTCATATAACACCAAAATAAGATATTCCGGTTTGAGTTTCAAGTCGAAACGGTATTAAAACCCTTTATTTATATAAAATAAATCGTTATATTATTGATAAACGAATTCCATAGTGATTATTTGAAAATTTTAATTTAGCCATAACTAACGATCTATAACATGAAATTTGGATTTTTCGCTTCCATATGAAAATTATCATCAATACGGTTCCTACGTTTCTTGTTTCACAGAAATCCGACTTGTATCGGATCATGTATGTTCATTTGAAGTTCAAAACTCCATATTACGAACTGCAGCGCTATTTCGAGCTCGATTTATATTATATATAAATTATAGCGTTCAAACTTCGTTTAAATAACGAATTAAATATTAAAATCCATTAATATTCCAAATATAATATTTTAAAATAATAAATTAAATAAAATATTTGACTGCCAAAAATGTAGGTCGTTACATTATTCCCCCCTTAAAATAATTTCGTCCTCGAAATTGCTAAGGAAAGAAAGAACGTTACAAACCCATTAATTTCCAAATCCAATTTATTTTAAATCAAAAACCAATTTAACACCGTATCTAAGTATTTTCAAAAATATCGAAAATTTTCTAACACTTAAATTCCCGGAAAAATCCGGCAAAGTCTCCCTTGCACGAAGTGACATCTACGATATCGTAGGAACAAATAATATAAACATCGACCCACACAGTCGGAAAATAAAAATCAAACCCCAAAATTTTATATTTTCGCAAATGCATACCTTTTACGAGCATTATTGAGCATAGTTGCTCAATGTATATGCGATTTACTCAACCAATATCAATCCGCATAGCTATCGGGCACTTGTACATAACTCAATTCACATATGAGTATATGAAATTCTAAAGTAATATTTCACTAATCAGCAAGTATAAATATACCAATTCCAAAATCAAACAGACATCACCAATTCATTATCAAATACAGGGTTAAATCATACATTCAATTTATATGTTGTTTCATTCCAGTTTAAATTATACCGGAAATTATTCTCTATTTATAATTCACTTGGCTCCATTGAATTGTTGATTATTCCTATTCAAACAACTACCATCCAATAACAAACAATTCACAATCAACAACCAATATACAACCAAATCAATTGAATTCACACTCAATATTAATATTTTATTTTTGGTTTCACATATTTGAACAACAATCGATTAACATCCGATTGATTTCTATTGGATTAATATTTATTCACCAAATTTTCATTTTCCAAATTTAATTAAATTTCGATATCATTCTTAATTTAATTACACTTAACTAAGTTAAATTTCAATTCAAACTTTTAATCCAATTCGAATTTCATTCAAATCGATCAAACACACTAATATCTCAATAATTTAAAAATATTATATTTTTCTTCTATAGAAAATTATAATTTAGGTAAATTTATTTCATTTACCCTCTTTACAAAACAATACTGCATCCATTGCCAGTTCAATGCTTCTCAACACTTGAACTGATAAAAAAACAATACAAAACATTTGTACCTAAAATTTACAAATACGCTCTCATATATATACACTCAATCTCGATCTAGGGTATTACTAATCCTATCTCTATCAAGTTATTCCACGGAGCCAAGGTTATTACTAAACAAATAGCTCTGATACCACTGTAATGACCCAAGGATTTTCGGCCTTGAAAATCGACATAAATACCTTTACCGTATCTTATGACGACCTTCCAAACACTGAAAACACTGAATAGTTATTAGAAAGAAATTAGAGGGTGAGATAAGAAAGAAAGAAATATTAGAATAGAAAGAGAAGAAGAAAACCAACACAACACAGAGTCTCACATCGCAGCGGAACAAAATATAATACAGAAATAAAACTTTGTTGAGAGCTATAAAAATACTTACAATATCAGAGTACATCACACATATGGACAGTGATAATAACTTGTCCACATATACAATCACAAAGCGAAATACACACTATATATAATATGTTTGAACTTCTTCAGCTCGTTTCTGGACTTCGCAGCATCCGATAACCTGGACCTGTACAAGCCGGTCTAACCCGAGTATTTACAAAACAACGGGTCAGTCTGGAGGACCAGAGTGAGAAAAACACGCACAGTATTAAGGAATATCATCCAACTTGATTTTTAAAGTTCAAAAATATTTTCGAAAGAAAAGGATAATCGTAAGACCAAATCCACATATAAATACGGACGATTTTTACCTTACGATAACCCAAACATTTTTGAAATCAATATCTTTTCTGATATTATAATAGTGTCTAAATACAAGTAAATATCAATCTAGCGAAACGCTTGCATCACACGCTCCACATATATAGTATACAATAAAAACCGTGGGCGTTTATTGGAGATTGGATTCCAACTATGACAAGGTATAGGACCACCTGCCGATAGTGTATCTCTAGAGGGGAATACACTGGATTCAACAAGAATGTCTTGCAACCCGGCCCACACATGACCGACCACCCATTTCGCTTAAGTGTATCGAATGTATATCACCAACGGTTGGGCTCAAACCACTATTTTCCCGAAAGGGACAGCATCGAAATAGATTAAAGAAGGAAAAAGATTTTCTCTAGATAGGTGATTATACACCCTAATGGGAGCGACCCACAAAGCCATGCTGCCTGCCCGATTTTTGTCATTTCCCGGTTGATGAGGCTTGAGGCTTGAATTTCCCTTTTTGAGCATCTGGTCACCATTCACTTTGAATGCCACATCGTCAGATCCGCGAGATATCACTAATTGACGTCCACAAAAATACTCCAGTTATTTGGCTAGAGAAAAAAACATTTCTCCGCCATCAACTATGGTACTTTTGAAGAAATCAACGTACGTAATTCTTTTGGATGTACTCTGTCAGACATCCATCCATACAAGTCATCCAGGAACAGGATGAACCAAAGGCACCCTCCCACCACATCCAAGGAATCACCCTATAGATTAGTAGCGAGTAGTCCTTGCAATCCGTAGATTCCAACCACGACAGAGTCACAGTATACCTCTGGCCACTAAACTGGAGATTATAAGTAATTCTACCATTTTATAAAGATCCACGGTCTTCAATTTCTTCGTTTCGATCATCTTCTGATATCATCACGTATTTGTCGGTCGGAATGGTTTTCGAATATGAATTCATTCCCGATTTTCCCATACCAACAATCGTATTGGACATATTTGATAGTCGGTGATTTAACTATCAAAATATACAGTGATTCAATCATGTAAATCCAATGAGTTCACCGGTTCAGTCTTCAGCATCGATTGGCCTTTTAATTAAACAAATGTAAAATTTAAAACTCTTAAATATATCGAGATTATAAATATAGTTTTTCGCTACTTATTTAACATAAGGTTTTTCTTTAAACAAATTCACTTTTACATATCCAGTTTCCTATTTTCACTTTCAAAACAATAGCCACATTATTGTCTAATATTGGGGAAATCAATTCAACTTATTCGTAAAAATAACAAGTATCTTTTATTCATTTCTTGACAGTACCCATGCTTATTCTTATATAATAAAACTCAACTTTACATTTTCTTTTCTAACTCGAAAATTTCGTTATAATTTCACGTAACCCCTTTTTACTTCCCTTTTACTTTGTAATCATCATTGTACATTTTCCCAATCTTCATTAACCGTTGCATTATTATTTCTTTACTGGAAATAATACATTATCTTTAAAGCCTTTCACTATTACAACTAACATCATCCTCGGATAATCCTGATTCCGTTTAAGTTGGGGTATTTTAATTACCTCTCAGACCTTGATCAACAACATTCATATCTAAAGATAAATATATATTGTAATACAAAAACAATATTTCATTCTAATAACAATTCAAATTCCATTTAACTGAACTATTCAAAATACGGTTTCATAAAACCTTCTTACTTTTGGAAATTCTCTTGCTCGGATATAACCACCATTTCCTAATTTAATAATTAAGTAATTCTTTATAAACACTACTTTTAACCTTTACCTTTTTCAACAATTCCAATTCATAATTCGGATTTGCTTACAAAATCCGATGACCCACTTCCTTTACCAAATTCAATTCACCAAATCCTGTTCTAATCCTTTCGACCATTTCCCGCTTTGAAACTCTTATTTCAATTTCCCACCTTTACTTAATCGCATTATTAAGTAACGTTAATTTGGAATTAACGATATAATGCCTCATTGCTTTTATAAACCCTTTTCTTTTATTTAATCAATTCTGGTTTAGCCTAAACCCTTTCTGTTCTCAATTCCCTTTTACTTGATTCAAATATTGAGTCAATCTAATTTAAGCTATCATGGTCGCTTAAATTCCTTTTATAACTTTGTTATGCAAATTCGGGTTTTAAATATAAAGCCTGTTCATAAACTCCTTTCACCCTTCAATTTGAATTCATTTCACCTTCGATTACTTTTTAAATGAATTTCAATTAAAAAGTAATTTTCTAAATTATTATTAATAATTTACTTCGATCATTAATTACCTCAAAGGTTAACTTCTTTATTCACTAAAACAAATCATAAATTCCCTTTATAAAACCATATTTAAATTAAACAAATATATTCTTTAAACTATTTTATTAGATTAATCCAAACAAACTAATTTAATAATTAATTCCAGTTAGCAATGGTAAATTTAGTCAATTCTAAACACGGTTATCTCGATAACCGTTCCAATTCGTTTTTCCTTTAAATTGATTAATAATATAATCAATTTAAATAAATCCTTTTATTTTTTCTTAACAAAACAATTATCCAAATTTAACCATTGGGTAAATTTCTACTCACTTGTTTATAAATTTGATTAACATCAGAATTTACTTTATAAAATCAACTAATAATTAATAATAAATTAAATTAACAAACAATAAATATTTATTTCTTGTTTATAAACTTTAATTCAAATAATATATTTCAAATTCTATTTTCTATAAAATAAAGTTTATAACTTCAATACTATCGATTCACCGGACGATAAATCAATATAACAAAACACTTTATTCATAGGCCATATGCTGCCAATTACTCAACCAATCTTGCCCATTGGTTAAAACAAAACATGGGTTGACTTTTCAGTCAATGATCACTAATCAAATTAATCAACCAACCATGACAGTTCACATATGATAATATGAAAATAAATAATATATTTGAGGAATCCCATTGGATTCCTCCAACCTGTTCTTCCCTGTATCAAACTGGTTATCTCAAATTAGATAATTCAACTCCATTTAATTGATAATTTCTATAACAGCAAATAACGACCATTTAACATCAATTAATTAACAAAACAATTCAAACAATTCGTACAATTAAACACGTTTATAAATAAACGTGACCAATAAGGTAAGTTACCTTCATTGGATCCAATCGTTAAAATAACAATTTGGTATTTTACTGAAATTAAACAACTATTTAATTTCATCAGTTAAATCAACAAATATATATATAACTAGCAAACAGTCAACCATTAGCAACTAGAGCATATAAAATAAAAACCCAATTTATATAAAATATAAATAGGAAGAATTGAGTGAGTTTAACTCAGTTTGAATTGATTTGTCGATAGCACGGCTTGTTTAGTCAAATTAAACAACGTTTAATTTGACCAAAAATTGCAGCTGCTTCCATTATTGTCCAAAACTAGGTGCATGATGAAGTGCTTGTCGATGCGGTTCTGATGCTTCCTGTTTCATTGAATTCCGATCACGTATGCGTTCGATATTAACATTACAAGTTTATATGAGTATTAGAATTAACTAAACTTTAATTTAATCAATTCTTGGGCCTCACCCTATTTATTCAGCCCATTGAAGAAATCCGTTCCACCACTTATCCCTATAAAGTTTCAGATCGCACTTCCTCCCACTTTCATCCGCCGCCTCAAAAAATCCATCAATGCCAAAATCAGGTCCTCCTTTCTCCCCTCTTTCTTCATCAAAAATAGAAAGTAATTGCACCGCAAGTCCCCTACGCAACTTGCTCCAGTCACCCCTCGCCTTCTAGCTGCCATCGCTTCACCAACCCTAATTCCGTTCATCATTTCAACAACCAAAGGTGCCACCAAAACTTCACTGAATTGACCCCAATTCTTTCCAGGAATGAAGCGACTTTTTTCCTCACCCACTAAAGACTAAACGAATCAACACGAGGCCTTTATCTCGCAAATCCCTGAACCCTAGATCTTCGATCCGAACAGCCTCATCAGGAAATCGGTCAAATAGCATACAGATTTGATGTATGAGGATCCACGAATACATATAAGGGTTTTATTTGGTTTTTAATTACAGTATTTTTGTTTGATTTTTCATGAGGTTCGAATGGTTTTCTTACTACTGCATTGTTCATATGATTCTAGAATCAGGAAAACGTTATGCGTGATACGTATTTATAGGGTGGGTTTGATTTAGATAAGATCCATATCTCTTCGAGCCTTTCATAGGTAGTTCGGCTACCATATGCTTAGGCCCTCTGTTTCTCTTCCCCTTTTCAGATCATGGGTACTGTGATGGAACAGTGTGATGGGTTTACAGGGATTTGATGAATATAGTATTGTCCAAAAAGAAGTGATCATACTTTTGCATGTGAATGGATTTGGTGACAGTGAGGCTATGTGTTGTGTATTCAGATATTTGACCTGTATTTTGAAAATTTCATGTTCAGATTTTAAAAAGAGGGCATAGTCTTATATGACTTTTGCATCTGAATTTTACTGTATATATATAAATATGTGTTTGCTGCAACTGTTTTATTTTGATTTCTCAAAGGGTTCGAACCATTTATGTTTATTGTATTATTCATATTGCTGACCGAATTGGTGAAACACTCAAGAATGATATGCATATTTATAGTGGTTTGATTTTATATAATAATATCAATGTCCATCAGGGACTGATCGTAGCTAGGTTCAGCTACTATTAGCTTATGCAGTTTTTTCCTTTTTCCTCTTCAGATTTACATACTGATGATGGGTGTTTGATGGATTACGTGATGTCTAGCAGAAGATTATGAAGATTTTGGGTTGAAATTTCATGTACTGATAGTCTGCTCAAATGTATACAATGATCAAATTTGTTTAGGTATAGAGTAGGTAAAGCTGTGAAGCTATTGAGTTGTTTATTTCATTTGAGGATTTGAAACTGTGACCTATATACATGTCATGAGATTTAGTAGCGTGTGATTTGTATTGATGTATTTTAATAGTAAGTAAGAAATTTCATTTTTCATACCTAGCTGCTTTGATGTACGTTGTGATATGATATTTATATTCTTAGTACGAAGGCCTCATTGCTACAAATAGAGATGAAGGCATGCATCAAGATTTTGAACAAAAAACTATAAAGATTATACAAAGATTCCGTGTTGTTTTACCAAGAATTTGAAAAGGAGGGCGTTGAGATGAGATTTCACTTGTACAGATTTTGCCAGATTCCTTTTGAGATTTTGTTTGAATTTTCCTTCGGGTATTTGATAATGTTGGCATGTGCAGAGGTGCTTTGAAGATACGAAAATGACATTAACAATTTTTATTTTTATTTTCTTTTCATTCTTTGTCGAGATTTCAGTTGAATACCCATTTACCAAAGATGTCAAGATAGACAATCTTCAATCCATGTAACAGGCCTTGGCACTGTTAGGATCAAATGAGGATTGGTTTAGATGCGACAAGGTTTTTGTTACGGAAATTTTTAAACCAATTTGTGCGGAGATTTTTAAATCAATAATAATAAAAATATATTATAATCGGACATGCTCAGACAGAATCTCATATAACACCAAAATAAGGTATTCCGGGTTGAGTTTCAAGTTGAAACGGTATTAAAACCCTTTATTTATATAAAATAAATCATTATATTATTTATAAATGAATTCCGTAGCGACTATTTGAAAATTTTGATTTAGCCATAACTAACAATCTATAACACGAAATTTGGATTTTTCTCTTCCATATGAAAATTGTCATCAATACGGTTGCTACGTTTCTTGTTTCACAGAAATCCGACTTGTATTGGATCCTGTACGTTAATTTGAAGTTCAAAACTCCATATTACAAACTGCAGCGCTATTTCAAGCTCGATTTATATTATATATAAATTACAGCGTTCAAACTTCGTTTAAATAACGAATTAAATATCAAAATCCATTAATATTCCATATATAATATTTTAAATAAATAAATAAAATAAAATATTTGACTGCCAAATATGCGGGTTTTACACGGAGTTCGTTTGCTTATCGGTTATTCAATTTTACACGTAAACTAACGCTATTTTGGACACCAAAAATACCCGGTTTCCAAAAATAACAAACAATATATCTATCTTGACTCTAAACGTCAATATGAATTCAACGGAATTTGTTTCTAGCTTGATTCGATCGTTATATCTAGTTATGATCAAAAATCCTTTTAAAACGAATTAAATTATTAAATTAATCACTATAATTTATAAATAGTTTCATAGTGACTATTTGAAAATTTGAATTGGGCATAACTAACAAACTATAACACGAAATCTCCATTTTTCTCCTTCATTAGAAAATTATGATCAAACGGATTTAAACGTTTCTTGTTTCACAGAATTTCGACATGAAATGGATTCTGTATATTCAATTGAAGTTCAAAACTCAATATTACGAAATACCACGATGTTTCGAGCTCGTTTTATAATTATATATAAATTAAACGTTTAAACTTCGTTACATAAACGAAATATATATTTTAAATCCATTTAAAATTCCAAATCAATATTTAAAATAATAAAATATATTAAATATCTTACTACAGAAAATACGAGATGTTGTAATATCGTTAACACCTTCTTCTTTACTTTTGAATTGTGTAACACCTCACCTCCGTTAAGGTCACTCACAAAGGGAATGCCTTAACTTTGGTGGAATGTTTTAGTAGACAGAACAGAAATTTACAAGACAGATAAACAATACTTGAGAAATTATAAACTTTATTACAGCGGAAAACAGAAATCAGTTTTGTTACATCTTTACCAAAAACTCAAGTACATAAATATCAGTCTTGTTCAGAAAATCATCAGAGTACAAAACTTTTAAAATCATAATCCCCACAGAAGCTGCCATAAGGAGTCAAGCCATACTTTAAGCACTCTAAGTACTGCAAGCAGAAGAAATCCGGATCAAGCTAAAGTGTTCCCTCCTTGGAAAACCTGGGGGGAACGGAAGAAAAAGGGGCGAAAACAAGCAAGGTCAGACATAAAGTCTGGCAAGTCCAGTGACTTTCAGCATATGAACAGATAATAATAATCATGGTATGCAAATAAAACTGGATGAGATAACAGTAATAGGAGTAGCAGATGTATTTAGGTTAAACAGAAGGAACAGAATAATATTACTTTTCATTTCTCTGCACTAATACTAGTATAACAGGATTAGGTGTCACCCAAATGTCTAAACTGAAGCAAAAACGGGAACAAAATAATTTCCACAGAAACTGAACGCTAATAATGGGCCTTTACCACCCGAACAGAAGCAGACGGAAAACAGAATGCTAATAATGGGCCTTTACTACCCGAATAGAGACAGACAGAAACATAATGCTAATAATGGGCCTTTACTACCCGAACAGAGACAGACAGAAACAGAATGCTAATAATGGGCCTTTACCACCCGAACAGAAGGTACAGAAACAGAAATAGGTTAATCCCTATGGAAACAGAATGTAGAATTAGGTGTACACTAGTAAATAGACCTTTACCACCTGAACAGACAGTACCACGCAGAAACAGACAGGTGTTGCCACCCAACAGAAACAGACAGAACTAAGTGTACCCTAAAACCCTACCCCAAGCGATCGGCTCCCTAATACATAAATACCCTATGTCGGCTCCACAGTACGGTGTATCACTCCCTAAAATGACAACCAATTGGCACAGACCCATTTACAGATGTCACGGCGTCTTACATCCTCAGAGGAAGACCGGGATCCATGCACGCACATGACCCGGTTGGAACGCACCATCAACACCCCTCACCATTATAAGAATGAACCACTTATAATTAGTTCAGTAAGTGTGCCTAGACCCTACCTACTGTTGGGTCAAAGTTTTGATACCAGAAAGGGTTACTGACTTATATGGGTCCCAAACAACAGATGACACAAGTAATTTCCCTCCTAACCTTGTGTCCCCAGACTAACAGATTTCATATTAACTTGTTTACAAGTTCAGACATACAGAGTTCAGATCAACTAGTTCACAGATCAGACAAGTTCTCAGACTAACAGATCAGATATATGGATTTAATAGATTTACAGATTTGTCTAATTTTGTAATTGGGCCTACAGATTCACGAAACGGGTTTGTTAAATTCATTAGTCCAATTGGTTTAACTTTATCCACCCAACACGTTTTAGACATCATATTTATCCCAGATTTGCATTAATTAAATATTAATGCACAGACCTCTCGCATTAGGTTGGTAGCTTGTAGCTACTGGATATGCCGGGCGGTTCCGGGTAGACTTCTGCCACAAGCCAGACCTAACCTCGTGTCTAAGCATATTTTAGTTATGCCTACGACCTCTTACATTAGACTGACAGTTTGCGGTCGCTGGTTAAGCCGGTTGGTTCCGGGCAGACTTCTACCGCAAACAGAGTCTAACCTCGTGTCATAGCCAATTCATTCCAATACAGATTTTTCAGATATCAGACTAATTCCGTTTATTTAACAGATTAAACTTCTGTACAAGTTACAACAGATAATTCGAGGTTCTATTAACAAGTTTTTCTCAAATTTAAATCGAGCCTACAGATTTACATACTTCAAATTTCAGCATTTCAGTTCCAACAGATTACGTATTTCAACAGATAATAGATCTTGCAGATTAGGCTATTTAGCAAATTTAGCAGATAAGGCAATTTAACATAATTAGCAGATTAGGCAATTCAATCTAATTAGCAGTTTAGGCAATATAACATAACTAGCAGATTGGGCAATATAATAGATTTAGCAGATAACAGATTTAGCAGATTATATATATCTAAAACTCTATTTACCTATCTTGCCTAATCATAAATTTAGCCTAAACTTACATGCCTAAATCAAGGTCATAATTCATAATACAATATATGCCCCAAATCTTAGCCTTAATATTCCCATTTACAGCTCATGTAAAAACAAGATTTAATATTCTAGTTTACCATTTATGTCCAAGACTAATATACATGTTAATCATTCACTATTATAACCAATTCAGATTATGTCAACATATTTATTATGAAAAATTTACTTAATTAAGCTACGCCCAACCCCCGTATAACATGTTTCCACAAGTTCTCTAAATACTCATGAAATGGCCCTATAGGCTTGATGTACATAACAGTGAATGGGAATAAACTAGCAAAGTTACATACTAAATATGAGATCTAATATCATTAAGGGAATAGGCATAAGAAACTAACTACAATAGTTATAGGCAACTAACCACAATAGTCATGGGCGACTAATCACAATAATTTGTTATTCAATGTTATAGGCAATAGTCTCATAGTCATGAATCATAGTCATAGGCAATAGTCTCATAGTCAATGAATCATAGTCATAGGCAATAGTCTAATAGTCAATGAATCATAGTCATAGGCAATAGTCTCATAGGCATCAGTTTCATGTCCAATTATGCATTATTATTTGTCCTAAAATTTTGGCATTCGTGCGGTAATCTTTTATGAGATGTGGCGCAGGCTCGTGGTAGCCTGGCTATAGAACAGAAAGAAGAAAGAGGTACAGAATAGTCATAGAAAAACAGATCTGACAGATAAGAATATACATAACCTCAGATTCAGATTTATAATCATGCCACAACCATAATTAAAGTTTATATCGGAAAATAACTGTACTTGCCTTTCGTGGTTTTAAGAAAGGATAATAAACTGTTGTTGATGCAGAAATGCTGAATTATTCCTCTTTAATTGTTGTTGTAGCTCTAAACTTTGATTTAGCTTTTAATTCTATTCAGGTTGGAAGAAGATGCATCAGTCCAAGTTTTGATTCCAGTAGAGTAGCGACGCCATTTTTATTTTTAATTAGAACAGAGGCAGAATATAGACAGAATGAAATTGTGTAGAGAAAATGAAGCTAGGGGGCTGTTTATATAGGATTAGGCAGACGAATCTGGACAGAAAACGAGTCTAAATACATCAGAATGCATCAGGTTCATAAAGAGGGTTCGGGAGGCAGGTCGACCCCCAGGTCGACACTATGTTTGACCTGGTCCCCCCAGGTCGACACTATGGTCGACCTGGCCCCTGGGAGGTCGACACTATGGTCGACCCCCAGGTCGACCTGGTCCATGGGCGGGAATTTTCCAGCCTAGCCTGTTCTGGGATTTTGAATTCGAATTTGAATTCGAATTTTCGAGCTGTTTTCGATTCTGAAACTTCGGAGGGCCATATCTCCCTCATACGGACTCCGTTTCTCGAAAACTCGGACTCGTTTCCAAGCAGAATTTCGAGACAAACGCAACGTTGCAACCTGTTTCCCTTGATTCTTATTTTATAATTTTAATTATTCTTTGATTTGTTACTTATACGATCACAGAAAATACGGGGTGTTACATTCTCCCCTCCTTAAAGGATTTCGTCCCCGAAATCTTCAAGTTAAGAAGAATGTGTCCTACCATCCAGTCATCCATCTACTCAACCATCACCCACAAGCATCCATTGTCCTTAGAAAACTTCTAATTTTGTATGAACATATGCAAAAGTGTGTGTATATGTTCCTTACCTAATGCAAAGATTAGGCGGTCCACTGATTCAGTTGACCTCCTTAATGCGAACTATGTCTGTGTCATGAGTCCAACATGTATGCAATTTTCCTATTTGATACATATTATTTCTAAATGTGTGCGCAATCATTCATCCAAATGCAACATCCATGTGATGAGTCAACCATTTTGCATCAACAAAAATTGAAAATGCTCACACATCCATATGCAGTATGAGAGTGTTTTCGAGCCGATCTAGTGCCTAGTGTGTGTATAGGCATCCACGAGCAACCACTTGCATCCACTTGCAACCATCAAATATAACATGTCTCAAAAACATGTTTACATCCATTAGTTTCTACCTAAAGTTCGAAGATTTGATCGATAGGATACAGTCGAATGATGGAAGCGAGTACAGATAAAACAAAAACTTGGTTTCCATTAGACATTGGTTGAGAGACAAATTCCCCTAAGTATCAACCCCGAAGACCGAAATCAACATCAGATTGATACCCCGAGGATTACCCTCTTTAGACAATGTCAAAACTGGAAATCTCAACCTTATCAGAAATATTCAGATATTTACAGATTACCGGTACAGATCAGATTACTAAATGATTCTTAGGAAACTAAGCATGATAAAAACCCAGAATGTATGCGTCATAGTCAACTTAACGCCCAACACAGATACCCAGCTTATCACAATTGGAGTAGTCATAACCCTTATGGGTCTGAGTCTACAGTGGAACCAGAAACAATACTAGTATTCAAGTGCAGAGTACCGATTACAGAATCAAAATGCTAGAATTAGAAAAGAGTTTCAACTCAAAAATCAGATAAAGAAATTAAACCTCCTACAGAAAGTTTTCCCATTTCTATCCTATCCACTAGCCTTGAGAGTGTTCGCCTGCCTTCCAGAAGTTGGTCCTGCCCTTGCCCTCGTTTCTTCGGACAGTCCCTAGTGAAGTGTCCCATCTCACCACAGTTGAAGCAAATGCCCTTTCTTTTTCTGCAATCCTTGTTCAGATGAGTCGAGCTTCCACAAGTAAAGCATTTTTTTCTCCTTCTTATCTTCAGACTTTTCACCCTTCTTTTGTGTTTCCTTTTTGGGCCACGCTTTCTTGTTCTGTGGTTCTTCCTTCTTTGCCTCTTTCTTGCTGTTGTCTTCCTTGTGCAGTAGTGCCATATCCACCAATCTCTCGTAAGTCGCTCCCATGGGTACATGGGTCATGGCTAGGTTGTGCAGTGGCTCGTTCAATCCTTTAACAAAGCGGAGAGCCTTTTTATGCTGGGTGTTGACTAAATCTAGTCTGAACCTGGCCAGTTGGTTGAACTGGTTGACGTATTCCTTGACTGTCATACTTCCTTGCTTAAGAGATAAGAACTTTTCCATTTGTAGACTTCGTTCAGCTTGCGAGAGGAATTTCATCTCAAACCTTGTTCTGAAATCCATCCATGTTTCGACCGGTCTCTCGGCGTTAGTGACTTCCCACCAATAGGAAGCTTCGTCCTTGAGTAACCACACCGCCAATTGTACCTTCTGCCTATCGTCCACCTCGAAGATAACGAACAGATCCTTAGTTTCTGTGAGCCGGTTCCTTGCTTCTATGAATGATTCAGTTCCCTTGAAATCCTTTCCACCCATGGCCCTAAATTTTTTACAGATCTTTGAAAAAGCAATTGCACGAGGAGGGGGCGGAGGAGGAGGAATCGCTGCAGCTGGAGGAGGAATATCTGCTGAGCCTGCATCGTTGGCCCTAGCCTCTAAGTACCTCCTGAACCAGCCAGGTATTGGCACGCCCTCTGGAAAGTTAAGTGTAACACCCCACGTCCATTAATGTCACTCACAAAGGGAATGCATTAACTTCCATGGAGGTTTTAAGTGAATATAGAACAGTAAAATTACAACAAGACAGATATAAAATAGTACTTGGAAATTCAAAAACTTTATTTCATTGTAGCAGAAGTCAAAACATGTTTGATTACATCATAACACCATATTCAATGTCAAGTACAATATCTATCTTGATAAAACAAGTACATAATCCCATTACATGAATAGCCATTAAAAAGAAAGATAACAAGCTGGACTTTACTTCAGCAGTCCAAGCTTTCCAGAAGATAAGCGATCCAACTAGACTCCACTAGAACTTGGCCCAACCTGCGGACCTGAAGGGAGAAAAAGGATGGAAAAGAGGGGGTCAGACATAAAGTCTGGTGAATATGATAATTCTACAATACTATTACCAAAATAACTGGACTAAGGCATAAGCTGGAAAACAAGAAAATGTCTATGAAGAGCAGATTAAGGACATAGACAATCGCTAAAGGCAACGTTATAGGCGCTCCTAAATACTAAAGGATAAACACTATACTGCACCACACCAGTCACCCTAAAGATTCATCCCACTTAGCTTCACTTAGAAACTTTCCCAATGGCTTTACGTACCCCTAGCTGACTACATAGGTGCCGCCTGCCCCTATCTCCACTAGGTGTACCCTACTTCCCATTATTCGATCGGCTCCCTAACTCGTAGATACCCGTGCTGGCCCCACAGTGGGGTGTATCACTCCCCTAAAGTGGCAACCTGATACAACGGACATGCACGGCTTATACCTACACGATGCAACAACGTCTTACCTACCAGCCCGGGTCCACACACGCATATGAAACCCGTTGGACTTGCGTTGCCACCGCTCCCTGTTTTGGCCTCTTATAGTCAAACCCAGTATGCGTGTCCCGTCCTCGACTTGGGTCGAGCCCACAAAGATACGTTTTTGGATACAGGTTGAAGTGGGCCCCCACTATTTACCATAAGCATTCCACCTAAGCTTGTCCCCATTAGTCCATCCCACTTAACCCACTTAGTCATGTTCATTTACATGTGTGTTTGGTTAAGTCTAATCGTATTTCAAATGCCTCTAAAGGCAACCACCAGATTCCTCATGCCACCCAAGGCACCTACTTAACCCCCATGTCTCACCTTACATGATTATCTGGTTAAGTATTTCTCAGTTCATTAAGGCCATAACCTCATAAAGACCTCTCACATTAGACTGGCATTTATGGCAGCTGGATTTGCCGGGCGGGTCCGGGAAGTCTTACACCATAAAAGAGTCTAACCTCGTGTCTTTACAACTGTTATGCTTTAGTTTGGGCCTAGGACCTCTCACATTGGGCCGACATTTGTGACTACTGGATTTGCCGGGCGGGTCCGGGCAGGTTTACATCACAAACGGGTCCAACCTCGTGTCCTAAGCATTGATTATTAATAATAATCCACTTTCCCCCAATTTTAATAATTCCCTACTTGAATTATTAATTACTTCCAATTTTTAACAATGTCCATAATTGACTCAATTATGGACATCCATTCATGGTATGCAAAATCTTACAAAATTGCACCCAATTTATTAATTCCTAATATTACCCCTACCCCACGTTTGAACGTTTATTCGCAAAATATATGTTAGACTCGAATAGCCTAACTCATAGCATAAAAGAGATTATCATAATAACAACATGTATATGTGACCAAATGAATCATAATAAGGGGTGAAACTTGCATATGTCCAACTTGCATAGATTATACATGTCATGGATCTAAAGGTGTCAACTTGTTCAAAATTCACCTAATATAATCTCAATCAATTTTCATAAACTTACATATGAACATGTGTGAATCAACATCATCTAATTTTTTAACAACATGGTTTAATATGGGTACACCTAACTCAATAGACAAATTCCCATAATCAAGTTTTATTTAATTATAGTTTCAAGTTTATGGGTACACCTAACCTAATAGGCAAATTCCCATAAACAAGATCCATTTAAATTAAGAGAAAAAAAATATAACTTTAAGCATGATCCAACAACATCATGATTTTTCAACATAATATAGCATGATTTATAACATGGCATAGTATGATAGTATAACATAGCTTGACATGATTCTCAACATAGCACGACATAGCATAAGAGAATTTACAACATAGCATGACATAGCATATATAATTTACATCATACGACAACATAATAACATAATAAGAGATCCACAATATATAGAATTTACAATTACAAATCACATCACTTTCTTGTGATGCATTCATAACTGAGTCAAATTAGTTTGTAATAGTCTTGTGAGAATCATCATACTCACCAACAAAAGAAGAGAATTAGAGAGAGTTCTTTGGTTTGATTTGTTTTGTTGAGAAGAATTTAGTTGTAGTAGATTAGGCTTCCTCTTCTTTGTTTGTGACGGCTATGCTGAACTCCATGGCAGCAGCATGACGGTAGCTTCTCTAATTTTACAAGTGATTTAGGTCTAGGGTCTACCCACTTATTTATAGATTTTAGAATTCATTTAGGCCATTAGATTTAACCTAGAAATAACCGCAGCCGTTCAGACAAGATGGGGTTTATCTTGTTGACTCAGCAATGAGTCAGAAGTGACTCAGCAAACACTCAGCAAATTAATAAACTTCTATTCATGTTTGCATTAACTGCCCATATATATATATATATATTCTACAATGTACACATTAGATACATCCCCCCCTTTTACACACTTATTATTGTTTTTATATACATATTAGATACATCCCCTCTCTTACACACTTATTAATATTTTTATATTCATATTAGATACATCCCCTCTCTTACATACTTATTAATATTTTTATATTCATAATAGATACATCCCCTCTCTTACATACTTATTAATATCTTTATATTCATATTAGATACATCCCCTCTCTTACATACTTATTAATATTTTTATATTCATATTAGATACATCCCCTCTTCTACACACTTATTATTATTTTAGCAACTTTAGTGTTAATAGAAAATTCGGGGTGTTACATTCTCCCCTCCTTTTAGGATTTCGTCCCCGAAATCTTCAAGTCTGGAAGAATGTATATCCTACCATCCAAACGTCCATCTACTCATCCATCATACACAGGCATCCATTGTCCTTACAGACTTATAATGCTTTCATGTTTAAATGCACAGTGTGTGTATATGTCCGTATCTAATGCAAAATCAGGCGGTCCACTGATTCAGTTGACCTCCTTAATGCAACTATGATCGTGCCATGCATCCATTATGTATGCAAAAGATTCTTAATGCTACATAATACTTCTATATGCGTGCACAACCATCATCTGAATGCAGCATCCACATGATAATACAACCATCGTTCATCCATTTTACTAAATACATCCATATATATGCAATATGCAATATGTAGTGACTGAGCCGATCTAGTGCCTAAAGTGTGTGTATATATGCATCCACGAGCAACCACTAGCAAACACTTGCATCCATTTTGCATCCATCATACATAACATGTCTCAAACACATGTTTCAACCATAGGATTATCCTAACTAAAGGTCAAAGATACTAATGAGAGGACATACTAAAGATAAGATAAGATAAGCTAAGCGATAAAGGAGAAATTAAAAGACATACCCTCAAAAAGAAAAGGGTACAACGAACGCATCTTCTCTTCTGTCTCCCAAGTTGCGTTGCTCTCATCATCTCCCCATTGCACTTTAACCAGTCTGACCTCTCGATTCCTCAACTTTTTGATCTCCGACCCAAGAATGCATGTAGGAGCTCGTCTAATTGTTGCATCACGCTCTATTTCCACCTCTTTAAGCAAGCTCGGCTCTACCACCTCCGCGGTCTTGTGCAAACACTTCCTCAAATGTGATACATGGAATACGTCGTGTACTCCACTAAGTTTCTCAGGCAACTCCACCCTATATGCCATCTTCCCAATCCTGTTTTTTACAGGAAACGGCCCTACAAACCTTGGTGCTAATTTCCCCATGGACCCAAAGCGAACAACATTCTGTAACGGAGATACTTTGATAAAAACCATGTCCCCAATGTCAAACTCAAGATCTGTCCTCCTCTTATCAGCATACGATTTCTGCCTATCTTGTGCTGCTTTCATCCTCCTTCGAATCAACTCAATCTTCTCCGAGGTTTCCCTAACCATATCGGGCCCAAGTAGGATTTTATCGGTAGATTCCCACCAACATGTAGGCGAACGGCATGGCCTTCCATAAAGAGCTTCGAAAGGTGCCATGCCAATACTAGACTGAAAGCTATTGTTATATGCGAATTCTACTAACGGAAGGTGCTCTTCCCATGTACCCCCAAAGTCTAGGATACAAAGCCTTAAAAGATCCTCTAGAATGCGATTCACCCTCTCGGTCTGGCCGTCTGTCTGAGGATGATATGCGGTGCTCAAACATAGCTGAGTCCCTACCGCCTCTTGTAAACTCTTCCAAAATTCGCTAGTAAAGATGGGGTCACGGTCGCTTACTATACTAGAAGGAATACCGTGCAAACGAACTATCTCCTTAATGTTTACAGAAGCCAACCACGGAGCAGTCCTCTTACTTTTCACGGGAATAAAATAGGCGCTTTTAGTAAGTCTATCTACTATAACCCAAATCCCCGTGTTACCCTTCCTTGATCTTGGTAATCCATCCACAAAATCCATTGAGATGCTTTCCCATTTCCATAGTGGAACTTCTAATGGGTGAAGCAACCCACCGGGTTTCTTTTGTTCTGCTTTAACTCGTTGGCACACCAAGCATCTAGCGACGTACTCGGCCACATCCTTTTTCATACCGGCCCAAAAGAAAACCCGCTTCATATCTTTGTACATCTTATCCCCGCCGGGATGAATGGTCATTTTTGAGCGATGAGCATCATCAAGAATGGCCTTCCTTAAGTCTTCGTCTTGTGGTACACAAAGTCTATTATCCCTTCGTAACCAACCCTTATCGTCTAGGGTATACCTACGAAGATGGCTTGACGACTCCCCCCCTTTGAGCTTTTCTACTATCTCAACCAACTGTGGGTCGTCTCGCTGTGCCTCACCAACCCGTCCTAGAAGTGTAGGTCTAACCTCCAAGGATGCTAACAGACCGGGTACTAAGTCAACGGAGGGTCTAAAGTCAAACATAGAGATGAATTCTAAGCTTTGTCGTTCAACAAACAACGGACTCAAGGACAACCTTTTCCTACTTAAGGCGTCTGCCACCACGTTACCCTTGCCCGGGGTATATGCTATTTCAAAATCGTAGGAGGCTAAGAATTCCATCCACCGTTGCTGCCTTAAATTCAAATCCTTCTGAGAGAATAAGTATTTTAATGATTTGTGGTCAGTGAACAGTTCGAATTTCTCACCAAGAAGATAGTGACGCCAAGACTTAAGCGCGAAAACAATTGCGGCTAGCTCTAAGTCATGCGTGGGGTAATTCTTTTCATGAACCCTCAACTGCCTTCCACCATAGGCTATTACTCTTCCCTCTTGCATGAGGACCGCGCCAAGTCCCGTCCCACAAGCATCAGTATAGATGGTAAACGGTTTATTCCCGCCTGGCAGCACTAAGACTGGGGCTGAAGTTAAGGCTCTCTTTAAACGTTGGAACGCATCATCGCAATCTTTGTCCCACGTAAAAACCAGGTTCTTCTTCGTTAACCGTGTTAATGGAGCTGATATTTTTGCGAAGTCTTTGATAAACTTCCTATAATAGCCAGCCAACCCCAAGAAACTTCTTACTTCGGTTGCATTTTTAGGGACCTTCCAATCTTGGATGGCCACCACCTTTGCGGGATCCACTGCTATCCCTTCTTTGGAAACCACGTGCCCTAAGAACCGTACTTCCTTCCTCTAGAAGTGACACTTAGAAAATTTTGCCTTAAGGTTATGCGCTCGAAGGGTTTCCAACACTTCCCTAAGATGTAGGGAGTGCTCTTCTTTATTCTTAGAAAAGACTAAGATGTCATCCACAAAGACTACCACGAATTTGTTAAGGTATTCCCTAAACACCCTACTCATCAAATCAACAAAATATGCAGGGGCATTTGTCAAACCAAAGGGCATCACTAGCCATTCATAGAATCCGTCAGGAGTCCTAAAAGCAGTCTTATCTATACTATCCTCAGCCACTCTCAGTTGATGAAAGCCAGTGGCTAAGTCCAACTGCGAAAACACTGAGGCGCCAACTAACTGATCAAAGAGATCGTCAATCCTCGGCAGTGGGTGTCGGTTCTTTTTAGTAAGCTTGTTTAGTTCTCTATAGTCCATACAAATTCTAAGAGACCCATCCGCCTTTGTGGCAAAAACTACTGGAGCACCCCACTCCGATATACTACGTCTTATGAACCCTTTCTCAAGCAACTCCTTTACTTGCTTATTGAGTTCCCTCCTTTCACGAGGAGCCATGTGGCGCACTGGCAAAGATACGGGTTTAGCATTATCCACAAGATAAATTCGAAAGTCTATCTCCCGCTTTGGAGGTAAGCCCTTCACCTCCTCAAACACATCCGGATATTCCCGGACCACTTCTACCGATCGCAGGTTCTCTACAGACGCGTCAAGCGATTCAAGATAACTTAGCATAACGGAATTTATGGGATTACAAAAGATGTCGAGAGCATTACCAAGGCGAGTCACAAGCCTAACTATTCTCCTTTCACAATCAAGAATGGCCCTATTTCTAGACAACCAATCCATTCCTAAAATTAGCCCATAGCCCGTGAAGCCCAATACATAAGCATCACATCTAAATTCAACGCAAAGTATAGAGATTTTCAAATCCAAACATATCATGGTCAAATGAGCCGAACCCCCAATTGGATTTGAAACGACCAAGGGATCCTCTACTAAACTGGTGTTCAAGTGCAGTGATTCAACTAATGATGCAGAGATAAACGAATGAGATGCGCCAGAATCGAATAAGGTACGGACATGATGATCAAACAGAAAAACTAAGCTTTCAACAGAAATTGTTCTACCTCTTTCTTGCAGCGGTGGGGCCGCAATAGCCTGAACTTGCCCCCTTGCCTGCCCTGGTGCCATAAGAGCCTACACCTGTCCTCCCGAGGTAGACCCTGCCCTCTGCCCCTTCTTTGGACAGTCCTTCACTAAATGTCCCGCATCTCCACAATGAAAACAACCAGTCTTCTTTTTCTTTCTACAATCTTTGCTGAGATGGCCAGGCGTCCCACAATTGAAGCATTTCTTCTTCCCTTTGCCATTATTGTTTTTACCACCCTTCTTATTTTGCTGTTGGGGTTTCTTCTGATCCCCTTTCTTTTCAACTGCCTTATCCTCATGCATAAGTGCCATTTCTACTAGCTTTTCAAAGATGGCTCCCATAGGGATGTGGGTCATAGCCAACCCTTGCAACGGTTCATTCAAGCCTCTAACGAACCTCAAAGCTTTCTTCTCTAGCGTGTTCACCAACTCCAAGCCAAACCTTGCTAACTGATTAAATTTATTGACATATTCCTTTACTGATGAGCTCCCTTGCTTTAGTGCCAGGAATTTTTCCATATTTAAGTTCTCCTCTGCCCTTGAAAGAAACTTTGCCTCAAACCTTCGTCTGAAATCCGCCCATGAATCAACTGGACGTTCCCCGTTAGTGACCTCCCACCAAAACGAGGCCTCTCCCTTCATTAACCAAGCAGCTAAACGGACTTTCCTCCCATCTTCCACTTCAAAGATATCCAACAATTCCTCAGTCTCCTTAAGCCAATCTCTGGCCTCCACAAACGTCTCAGTCCCTTGAAAAGTTTTTCCTCCCATACCTTGAATTCCTTGCACGTCTTTGCAAAAGTGTCAACACGAGGAGGAGGAGGAGGAGGAATGGGTGCAACTAGGGGTGGAGGAGTATCCGTTGGGCCTGCAGTGGTGGCCCTAGCCTCCAAGTATCTCCTAAACCACCCTGGAATCGTCACACCTTCTGGGAGATTAAGATCTTCAGCCATGCTGAAACGAAAAAGGAAAGATTCAAAATGGAGAATTCGAAAGATAAAGATAAGGATGTGGCTATTTGGGATTATGTTTTTCATAAAAACTCTCTTTAAATAACATGTTTTTTTTTTGAAAGCACTTCTTCCAAAAATACTTTAGAAAAAAAAATATTTTTCTAAAAAAAAATTTTTTTTTATCTGTTCTGGTAACCTTATGCTCTGATACCACGTGTAACACCCCACGTCCATTAATGTCACTCACAAAGGGAATGCATTAACTTCCATGGAGGTTTTAAGTGAATATAGAACAGTAAAATTACAACAAGACAGATATAAAATAGTACTTGGAAATTCAAAAACTTTATTTCATTGTAGCAGAAGTCAAAACATGTTTGATTACATCATAACACCATATTCAATGTCAAGTACAATATCTATCTTGATAAAACAAGTACATAATCCCATTACATGAATAGCCATTAAAAAGAAAGATAACAAGCTGGACTTTACTTCAGCAGTCCAAGCTTTCCAGAAGATAAGCGATCCAACTAGACTCCACTAGAACTTGGCCCAACCTGCGGACCTGAAGGGAGAAAAAGGATGGAAAAGAGGGGGTCAGACATAAAGTCTGGTGAATATGATAATTCTACAATACTATTACCAAAATAACTGGACTAAGGCATAAGCTGGAAAACAAGAAAATGTCTATGAAGAGCAGATTAAGGACATAGACAATCGCTAAAGGCAACGTTATAGGCGCTCCTAAATACTAAAGGATAAACACTATACTGCACCACACCAGTCACCCTAAAGATTCATCCCACTTAGCTTCACTTAGAAACTTTCCCAATGGCTTTACGTACCCCTAGCTGACTACATAGGTGCCGCCTGCCCCTATCTCCACTAGGTGTACCCTACTTCCCATTATTCGATCGGCTCCCTAACTCGTAGATACCCGTGCTGGCCCCACAGTGGGGTGTATCACTCCCCTAAAGTGGCAACCTGATACAACGGACATGCACGGCTTATACCTACACGATGCAACAACGTCTTACCTACCAGCCCGGGTCCACACACGCATATGAAACCCGTTGGACTTGCGTTGCCACCGCTCCCTGTTTTGACCTCTTATAGTCAAACCCAGTATGCGTGTCCCGTCCTCGACTTGGGTCGAGCCCACAAAGATACGTTTTGGGATACTGGTTGAAATGGGCCCCCACTATTTACCACAAGCATTCCACCTAAGCTTGTCCCCATTAGTCCATCCCACTTAACCCACTTAGTCATGTTCATTTACATGTGTGTTTGGTTAAGTCTAATCGTATTTTAAATGCCTCTAAAGGCAACCACCAGATTCCTCATGCCACCCAAGGCACCTACTTAACCCCCATGTCCCACCTTACATGATTATCTGGTTAAGTATTTCTCAGTTCATTAAGGCCATAACCTCATAAAGACCTCTCACATTAGACTGGCATTTATGGCAGCTGGATTTGCCGGGCGGGTCCGGGCAGTCTTACACCATAAAAGAGTCTAACCTCGTGTCTTTACAACTGTTATGCTTTAGTTTGGGCCTAGGACCTCTCACATTGGGCCGACATTTGTGACTACTGGATTTGCCGGGCGGGTCCGGGCAGGTTTACATCACAAACGGGTCCAACCTCGTGTCCTAAGCATTGATTATTAATAATAATCCACTTTCCCCCAATTTTAATAATTCCCTACTTGAATTATTAATTACTTCCAATTTTTAACAATGTCCATAATTGACTCAATTATGGACATCCATTCATGGTATGCAAAATCTTACAAAATTGCACCCAATTTATTAATTCCTAATATTACCCCTACCCCACGTTTGAACGTTTATTCGCAAAATATATGTTAGACTCGAATAGCCTAACTCATAGCATAAAAGAGATTATCATAATAACAACATGTATATGTGACCAAATGAATCATAATAAGGGGTGAAACTTGCATATGTCCAACTTGCATAGATTATACATGTCATGGATCTAAAGGTGTCAACTTGTTCAAAATTCACCTAATATAATCTCAATCAATTTTCATAAACTTACATATGAACATGTGTGAATCAACATCATCTAATTTTTTAACAACATGGTTTTATATGGGTACACCTAACTCAATAGGCAAATTCCCATAATCAAGTTTTATTTAATTATAGTTTCAAGTTTATGGGTACACCTAACCTAATAGGCAAATTCCCATAAACAAGATCCATTTAAATTAAGAAAAAAAAACATAACTTTAAGCATGATCCAACAACATCATGATTTTTCAACATAATATAGCATGATTTATAACATGGCATAGTATGATAGTATAACATAGCTTGACATGATTCTCAACATAGCACGACATAGCATAAGAGAATTTACAACATAGCATGACATAGCATATATAATTTACATCATACGACAACATAATAACATAATAAGAGATCCACAATATATAGAATTTACAATTACAAATCACATCACTTTCTTGTGATCCATTCATAACTGAGTCAAATTAGTTTGTAATAGTCTTGTGAGAATCATCATACTCACCAACAAAAGAAGAGAATTAGAGAGAGTTCTTTGGTTTGATTTGTTTTGTTGAGAAGAATTTAGTTGTAGTAGATTAGGCTTCCTCTTCTTTGTTTGTGACGGCTATGCTGAACTCCATGGCAGCAGCATGACGGTAGCTTCTCTAATTTTACAAGTGATTTAGGTCTAGGGTCTACCCACTTATTTATAGATTTTAGAATTCATTTAGGCCATTAGATTTAACCTAGAAATAACCGCAGCCGTTCAGACAAGATGGGGTTTATCTTGTTGACTCAGCAATGAGTCAGAAGTGACTCAGCAAACACTCAGCAAATTAATAAACTTCTATTCATGTTTGCATTAACTGCCCATATATATATATATATATATATATATATATTCTACAATGTACACATTAGATACATCCCCCCCTTTTACACACTTATTATTGTTTTTATATACATATTAGATACATCCCCTCTCTTACACACTTATTAATATTTTTATATTCATATTAGATACATCCCCTCTCTTACATACTTATTAATATTTTTATATTCATAATAGATACATCCCCTCTCTTACATACTTATTAATATCTTTATATTCATATTAGATACATCCCCTCTCTTACATACTTATTAATATTTTTATATTCATATTAGATACATCCCCTCTTCTACACACTTATTATTATTTTAGCAACTTTAGTGTTAATAGAAAATTCGGGGTGTTACATTAAGATTCCCAGACATGTTGGAATGAAAGAAAAAGATTTAAAACGGAGAACTGAAAAGATAGATATATGGCTTTTTGGGGATTATGTTTTTCAAAATAAACTTTATTTTTGAAAATACTTCCTTTTAAAACGATTTTGAAAATAGTTTTCAAATTTTTTTTATCTAATCTGGTAACCTTCAGCTCTGATACCAAGTGTAACACCCCACCTCCGTTAAGGTCACTCACAAAGGGAATGCCTTAACTTTGGTGGATCGTTTTAGTAGACAGAACAGAAATTTACAAGACAGATAAACAATACTTGAGAAATTATAAACTTTATTACAGCAGAAAACAGAAATCAGTTTGGTTACATCTTTACTAAAAACTCAAGTACATAAATATCAGTCTTGTTCAGAAAATCATCAGAGTACAAAACTTTTAAAATCATAATCCCCACAGAAGCTGCCGTAAGGAGTCAAGCCATACTTTAAGCACTCTAAGTACTTCAAGCAGAAGAAATCCGGATCAAGCTAAAGTGTTCCCTCCTTGGAAAACCTGGGGGGAAACAGAAGAAAAAGGGGCGAAAACTAGCAAGGTCAGACATAAAGTCTGGCAAGTCCAGTGACTTTCAGCATATGAACAGATAATAATAATCATGGCATGCAAATAAAACTGGATGAGATAATGGTAACAGGAGTAGCAGATGTACTTAGGTTAAACAGAAGGAATAGAATAATATTACTTTTTATTTCTCTGCACTAATACTAGTATAACAGGATTCGGTGTCACCCTAATGTCTAAACTGAAGCAGAAACGGGAACATAATAATTTCCACAAAAACAGAACGCTAATAATAGCCCTTTACCACCCGAACAGAAGCAGACGGAAAACAGAATGCTAATAATGGGCCTTTACTACCCGAATAGAGATAGACAGAAACATAATGCTAATAATGGGCCTTTACTACCCGAACAGAGACAAACAGAAGCAGAATGCTAATAATGGGCCTTTACTACCCGAACAGAAGGTACAGAAACAGAAACAGATTAATCCCTATGGAAACAGAATGTAGAATTAGGTGTACACTAGTAAATGGGCCTTTACCACCCGAACAGACGGTACCACGTAGAAACAAACAGGTGTTGCCACCCAACAGAAACAGACGGTAGCAACAGAAACAGACAGAACTAAGTGTACCCTAAAACCCTACCCCAAGCGATCGGCTCCCTAATACATAAATACCCTGTGTCGGCTCCAAAGAAGGGTGTATCACTCCCTAAAGTGACAACCAATTGGCATAGACCTATTTACAGATGTCACGGCGTCTTACATCCTCAGAGGCAGACCGGGATCCATGCACGCACATGACCCGGTTGGAACGCATCATCAACACCCCTCGCCATTATCAGAATGAACCACTTATAATTAGTTCAGTAAGCGTGCCTGGACCCTACCTACTGTTGGGTCAAAGTTTTGATACCATAAAGGGTTAATGACTAATATGGGTCCCAAACAACAGATAACACAAGTAATTTCCCTCCTAACCTTGTGTCCCTAGACTAACAGATTTCAGATTAACTTGTTTACAAGTTCAGACATACAGAGTTCAGATCAACTAGTTCACAGATCAAACAAGTTTTCAGACTAACGGATCAGATATACGGATTTAACAGATTTACAGATTTGTCTAATTTTGTAATTGGGCCTACAGATTCATGAAACGGGTTTGTTAAATTCATTAGTCCAATTGGTTTAACTTTATCCACCCAACACGTTTTAGACATCATATTTATCCCAGATTTGCATTAATTAAATATTAATGCACAGACCTCTCACATTAGGTCGGTAGCTTGTGGCTGCTGGATATGCCGGGCGGTTCCGGGCAGACTTCTGCCACAAGCCAGACCTAACCTCGTGTCTAAGCATATTTTAGTTATGCCTACGACCTCTCACATTAGACTGACAGTTTGCGGTCGCTGGTTAAGCCGGTTGGTTCCGGGCAGACTTCTACCGCAAACAGAGTCTAACCTCGTGTCGTAGCCAATTCATTCCAATACAGATTTTTCAGATATCAGACTAATTCCATTTATTTAACAGATTAAACTTCTGTACAAGTTACAGCAGATTATTCGAGGTTCTATTAACAAGTTTTGCTCAAATTTAAATCGAGCCTACAGATTTGCGTACTTCAAATTTCAGCATTTCAGTTCCAACAGATTACGTCATTCAACAGATAACAGATCTTGCAGATTAGGCTATTTAGCAAATTAGCAGATAAGGCAATTTAACATAATTAGCAGATTAGGCAATTCAATCTAATTAGCAGTTTAGGCAATATAACAGAACTAGCAGATTAGGCAATATAATAGATTTAGCAGATAACAGATTTAGCAGATTATATATATCTAAAACTCTATTTACCTATCTTGCCTAATCATAAATTTATCCTAAACTTACATGCCTAAATCAAGGTCATAATTCATAATACAATATATGCCCCATATCTTAGCCAACAGCTCATGTCAAAACTAGATTTAATATTTTAGTTTACCATTTATGTCCAAGACTAATATACATGTTAATCATTCACTATTATAGCCAATTCAGATTATGCCAACATATTTATTATGCCAAATTTACTTAATTAAGCTACGCCCAACCCCCGTATAACAAGTTTTCACAAGTTCTCTAAATACTCATGAAATGGCCCTATAGGCTCGATGTACATAACAGTGAATGGGAATAAACTAGCAAAGTTACATACTAAATATGAGATCTAACATCATTAAGGGAATAGGCATAAGAAACTAACTACAATAGTTATAGGCAACTAAACACAATAGTCATGGGCGACTAATCACAATAGTTTCTTATTCAATGTTATAGGCAATAGTCTCATAGTCATGAATCATAGTCATAGGCAATAGTCTCATAGTCAATGAATCATAGTCATAGGCAATAGTCTCATAGTCAATTAATCATAGTCATAGGCAGTAGTCTCATAGGCATCAGTTTCATGTCCAATTATGCATTATTATTTGTCCCAAAATTTTAGCGTTCGTGCGGTAATCTCTTATGAGATGTGGCGCAGGCTCGTGGTAGCCTGGCTATAGAACAGAAAGAAGAAAGAAGTACAGAATAGTCACAGAAAAACAGTTTTGACATATAAGAATATACATAACCTCAGATTCAGATTTATAATCATGCCACAACCATAATTAAAGTTTATATCGGAAAATAACTGTACTTGCCTTTTGTGGTTTTAAGAAAGGATAATAAACTGTTGTTGATGCAGAAATGCTGAATTATTCCTCTTTAATTGTTGTTGCAGCTCTAAACTTTGATTTAGCTTTTAATTCTATTCAGGTTGGAAGAAGATGCATCTGTCCAAGTTTTGATTCCAGTAGAGTAGCGACGCCATTTTTATTTTTAATTAGAACAGAGGCAGAATATAGACAGAATGAAATTGTGTAGAGAAAATGAGGCTAGGGGGCTGTTTATATAGGATTAGGCAGACGAATCTGGACAGAAAATGAGTCTAAATACATCAGAATGCATCAGGTTCAGAAAGAGGGTGCGGGAGGCAGGTCGACCCCCAGGTCGACACTATGTTCGACCTGGTCCCCCCAGGTCGACACTATGGTCGACCTGTCCCCTGGGAGGTCGACACTATGGTCGACCCCCAGGTCGACCTGGTCCATGGGCGGGAATTTTCCCGCCCAGCCTGTTCTGGGATTTTGAATTCGAATTTTCGAGCTGTTTTCGATTCTGAAATTCTCTGAAACTTCGTAGGGCCATATCTCCCTCATACGGACTCCGTTTCTCGAAAACTCGGACTCGTTTCCAAGCAGAATTTCGAGAAGAACGCAATGGTGCAACTCGTTTCCCTTGATTCTTATTTTATAATTTTAATTATTCTCTGATTTGTTACTTATACGATCATAGAAAATACGGGGTGTTACAAATTGTCTACCTATTCTAAGTGATTTTCAGATAAGATTCACCTAAATCTGCTCTCAGTCTCTTTAAATCAATCACCGAAAATTTACTGTTTAAGTAGATTGGGCGTTCTTTATTTCTTAATTTATTTACTCGCAAAACTTCTTTTAAAGATGTATATCTTTCGAATATTCTTGGGAACATAAATTGAATCATTAAACTTGTTCATTCATTATGTTGTTGTAACGACCCAACGGAAATTTGATGCTCGAATTTCGACAGTATTACTTAATCTCGTGTTACTAGCCAAACCCCAAGTACTGAACACACCAGATAGATAATAGGAAGAAAAAAACAGAGTCTCACATCGTTGCAGAATAAAATATAATATAGAAACAAATCTTTATTGAGAGCTTGAAATAATACTTATAGTCATCAGAGTACAGCAGACACCCAATACATCTGGATAGTTATAACAACCTGTCTTTATATACAACACATCGGAATAAATACTAAATAAATATCATACATCTGAACTCCTCCAGCGTGTCTTATGAAGTTCATAGCATCCTACCCTGAACCTGTAAAACTCGATCTGACCCGAGCATTGCAAACACCATGGATCAGTTTGGAGAACCAGTGTGACAAAACTCAATAAGTTTTAAGATCATCCAACTGATTTAAGGTTAAAAACTTTTTGAAAGAAAAGGATAATCGTAAGACCAGTCCACACATAATTACAGACGGTTTCTACCTTACGATAACCCAAAACACTCTTTGTATCAAAACTGATTTGATATTATTATAGTGTCTTAATTAATTAAATAAATAACCATCTGGCAAAATGTTGGCATCCCGCACTCCACATATTTAGTCTACAATCAAAAACCGCATGACACTTATTAGAGAATGGATTCCATCTTTGACAAGGTATGGGACCACCTTTCGATAATGTGTCTCTAGAGAGGACTACATTGGGTTCAACGAGAACATCTTGCAACCCTGCCACACATGACCAGCCACTCATTCCGCTTAAGTGTACTGAATATATTATCACCAGTGGTTGGGCCCACAAAAATGTTATTCGAAGATACAAAAGTGATAAAACAAACAAATGAATTTTCTCTAGATGGTGATAATACGCTGTAATGGGAGCGACCCATATAGCCGTGTTGCCTGCTCGATTTCTATTATTTCCCAATTGATGAGGATTGAGGTTACGATTACCTTTTTGAACATCACATCATCATTTACTCTGAATGCTACATTATCAGATCCGCCAAATCACTAATTAGCGTCCATAAAAATACTTCGGGTGTTAAGTTAAGAGAAGGTATCTTCTCCACCACCAAACAGTACTTTTAAGGAAATCAATGTACATGATCCTTTGGAAATACTTTGTCATACATTCGTCCATACAAGTCATCGAGGAACAGGATGAACCGAAGGCACTCTCCTACTACATCCTCAGAATCACGCTATGGACCAGTAGCGAGTAGTCCTTGCAATCCGAAGATTTCAATCACGACAGAACCACCGCCAAAATATCTCCGGGAGCTAACCAGAGAAATTCAACAAGTAGTTTTTCTGCTCATGAAGATCCACAATGTAACACCCCACGTCCGTTAATGTCGCTCACTAAGGGAATGCATTAAGTTCCGTGAAGCATTATAGGTAAATAAGAACATAATATCACAAGACAGACATGTGAAAATAGCAGCGGAATTAAAAACTTTATTTAAATCAAAACATCTTGGTCCCAAATACTGAGTTTACATCATAAGTTTGAAGTAACCAATTACATAAATAATCTGTCTTGACAAAAATATCAAAGTACAAAAGCATAAAACCATATTTCCCATGTGAAGCCATAAGAGAGTTTATCAGAGGTCAAAGCGGTACAACTATATCCAAAATCCAAGCTAAGCTGAAAGAATCCAAATCAACTCTAAGCACTTCCACCCTGAGAACCTTGGTGGAGGGGGGGAATGGAAGAGAGGGAAGAGGAAACAAAAAGGGTCTGACATAAAGTCTGGCGAGTCCAGTTACCTTTAAATATAAATAAATAATAGTATCATGGCAGGTATATAAAACTGGAAGAACAAGATAACAGTAACAATAACAAGTGTGAACTGAGCAAGATAAGATGAACAGGGTATATAGCGCTTCTTAAATACATTTCTCTGCACCGCACGGATACTAGTATATCAGAAATAGAATGATCCCTACCAATATCGTTCCATTACATTTTCTTGATTATTAGGTTACTTGGGTTAGTAGAACTCAAGACTTATCCGCGCATCGTACCCATTTACTTTCCCTTGGATTCACCTAATACAATATATGTAGCTATCTTCCAATATTGAGATACACCCCATGGTACCCCACTCACACGGTCTCCACCGTAAAAAACGTAGTCCCCCATTCTATGCCGGAGTGATGTACGGATCTCTATATAACAATGTTACGTTCCGCACATATCTGTCATTACTATGCTATGTAAGGTATGGACTGCCACCATCGATCGAATTAGATTCCTTATCGGAATAATGCCCTCTAGTCTACGATACACCATCCAGAGCAGATATGCATGTATCTAGACTATCCCATGTATGCTCTGTAATTGTAGCTCGATACCTCAATCGCACGTCCTCTAATGTGCACCGAGTTCCGTGGCAGGGCTGAACAAGAAACACGGAACTCGGCCGGGAGCTTTTCCATAACTATACAGGCCGCCTTTAAGAGCCTCCACATACAGATATTCCTAGGGTCTGTTTTCCATGGTGGCTATGGACCCACCTCGGCCCTTCCCTCAACTAGTAAAGACTACAAGAGCTAAGTGACTGCCCCTAATACAACCAATCTAAACATCCATGTGGCATCTACCCTCAACCACGTACCTCGATAGTGAAAACTGGAATGATATTTTGGGTTTATCTCTAGTCTTTTCGCATCCCGCTAGCTGCCGATGACGGATATCCGACGGTCTACTATCCATTACAATAACATGTTCTCCTTAATACGTTATTAAGTATATCTCAATTCACATGTTTCCTAATTAACATGTCACTTACCATTTATGATTAAATATAACTTATTTATTTTACAAGTTTTCCTCATTCTTTCTCCTTTAATCATAAATTCAATTTACACCGTCACTGCAACTTATCGTTGTTTACCTAGCAGATTATTACGCATATCTAATTCTATCATTTATACAAGTTATGCTTACCCTACAAGGTGTCTCCCAATTACATAACTTTATTATTTCTACTGGTTATGTATACCACTAGGTGTCTTAATTACATAACCTTATCAGGTTAAGTTTATGGGCCTATACGTAAATATTACCCATCCCCTCAGATTTACTTAACCCACCCACCGTTCAACCAATTTTACTTAACCCCATCTTTATTTTATTCATACAATCCCTATGGATTTAACTAGGTTTAGTATTCAAGATTTATTACCATATTTTCATATATGGTTACAGTATGCTAGACCTCCAACATTAAACATGTCATTTGTGGATGTTGGATATGCCGGGCGGGTCCGGACAGACTTATTCAACAAATTGGGCTTAACCTCGTGTCTGCGCACATCTCATATTTGCGCACTTAGACCTTTCACATTAGGTTCAACATTAGTGATTGCTGGATATGCCGGTCGGGTCCAGGAAGACTTCCACCACTAATGCAACCTAACCTCGTATCATAAGTACAGTTACAATTTCTAATTGTAATCCTAAGCATTCATTATTATTCAATTTTACCTATGTCCTTATAGGTGTTCATAACCTTTTCCCCCATATTTAATTATATACCCAATTCACTATTCAAATTATAGACTTTAACGCCCCTTTTCAATTCACCTTTTAATTATGCACCATATACTCTTTTTCCCAAGTTATAAGTCAAGGCATATATATATATGTGTGTGTGTGTGTGTGTTATGCACAAACCCAAATCTACATATTTTCCAATTTGTGTCCCTAGTTCATATTCACATATTCACATATTCAATACAAGTTGTGCCCAAATTCATATTAACATATATTCCAATGTTCGCCTAAATTCATATTCATGTTATACAACACAATATATGTCCCCAAATCCATATTTGTGTATTTCCACATTTTATGCCCAAACTTATATTCATATCTTTCCAATATCAATTATGCCCCAAATTATATCTTTCCCAATCATTCCAAATTTCGCACGTTCGCATTTTCAACATTAGGACTAGGCTCGAAAGTAGCCTGGCTATATAAAAATAAAAAGGGAAAAAAGGGAGAAGAGAATCAAGAATAGGAATAATAATGAATCAATAATAAACTGATAGAAATAGGCATAAACTGAATAGGCATATTATGACAAGATTTAACATGGTGGCGGGATGAACATATAAAAGCAGATCTGGTAATTATGTCATAATAGAACTGATTAGGCACCGATTCAAGATCCGATTTTTATATACATATCAAGGTTACTAATTAGATATTTAGATCGAAAAATAACTTGAACATCACAGTGAACAGATCTAAAGAAATGGATCCAAATTACTACGAAAAACACGTTGAATTTGTTGTTGTAGCAAGTGTTGAATTTGTATAGTATTTGCTGAACTGGATTTGGTGAAGATTAGGCCCTCCAATTTTTGTTGAGCAGAGCTCCGCCGTCACCTCCATTTTAGATGAATAAAACCTAGGTTTAGGGTCCTTTATATAGGAGTAGCAGAGCAACCAAGACCTTCAGATTGGACCAGAAGCCATCATAATCGTCTACGTCAGAGATGCTTCCAGACCCCCGGGTGGGTCGACCCCCCTTCAGGGGTGTCGACCCTCAGGTCGAACCCCTGTTGGTGGTCGACCCCCCTGTTGGTGGGTCGACCCCCAATGGGCAAAATTCCTGCCCAAACTCCCGCCTTGCGAATTTTGATTTTTGAACTGATTTTTGAATTTTCTGGATATATTTATTTAATATATACATATATAAGCTCCTTATATGTATACAAACTTCAAACCTTAATAACTTCTTCATACGAAGTCCGTTTTATGCAAACCAGGTGTCTATCTTGACCAGAATTTCGAGACGGACGCAATGGCGTAGTCCGTTTCCCTTAATTCTGAATGTTGAATTAAGTTTTCTTTAATTCATTATTAATAGTGTATTTTACACTAATTATTCTTTAATTCATCATCTTTAGCGTCGTTAAAGTTTCGGGGTGTTACACACAATCTTCAGTTCCTCCATCTCGACCAACATCTGATATCTTCCACGTTTACGTATTTGCTTGTCAGAATGGTGTTCCGATATAAATTCGATCCTGGTCTTTCCGAACCAACAATCGATTATAGGCCAGATTTAATAGTCGGTTATTTAACTATCAAAATAAACATTCATTCAACAATGAAAAATTAATTCACTGGTTCAGTACACAGCGTCACTTGGCCTCTTTAATTAACCATCTATTAATTAAACCTTCTAAATCTTTCGATATTTCAAACATAGCTTTTCACTTCTTATTTTAGCATAAGAGTATTCTCAAACCATTAAAATACTTAAAAAGCAATTCATATATATATATATATATATATATATTTCACACTTTGGGTTCAGCAAATTTCACGTAAAACATCGTTATGACAACTCCCAATATTATAATTGGAATTTAATTATCATATGTTAAAATATATTTTTAAACCACTACCCTTTCAGAATTCATTTGGTTTATATTTCAAATAAATTTCCAAAGTTCCTTTCCGATACTTAGGAAAGATAAATAAAAATATTATTCAAATCTTCACTTGAACTTTACTTAAGAAATAATTCATAATTTCCTTGAACATTCTCGAAGTTAGATTTAATTCCCTCTTACCAATTTCAAATGATTATATTCCTTTATAATCTCAAGTAATCATTTCCAACTTTAGTATGAAATATCATTTCGTATTATTAACTAACAATAGTCCATTTTTAATGTGTATCCATTCCACCTTCTAATATTTCAAAACGATCTGATTTCATATTTATTTTATCGGATTCTATTATAACCTATCATTTTCAAAACATTTGCACTGACCATTTTTTTATTTCTCCTTTTATAAAAATATATGTTTATAAATCAAACATTTAACTTAACATTTGTAAACAATATTATGGATTTTATTTCCAAAATTTATTAACCCTTCCATAACATTTATATTCAATTTTACCAACACTTTGAAATAGTTAGTATCCTTTCCTTAACACGCTCTTAAGCCTCTTATTGAAATTTAAACTTCTATTTGGCGATTACTTTTATCAGAAATCCAATTTATAATCCTTTTCAATATAATTTAACTTATATATATATTTCCATTGCTAACTTTGCTTGGAAAACCGTACTATTTCCTTTACCTAGAAAATTGTATTATATACTTAACCGAGTGGTATACTTTACACCTAAGCCAAATAATGTCAAATTGTACATTGTTTACTTTAAAATCCAATATTTCTAATTACACCCCCAAAATCTTGCAATTATGTTGCAATATTCCTCTTATAGAAAAATAAATGATTTCCAACATCTTTTACCATTATGAACTAATATCATCCCTTCATAATAGTGAAGTCGTTCAAGTTTGGGTATTCTATTTACCTCCCAGACCTTAATCGACAACATTCTTATCTTAAGATAGATAAAAGTTCGTAACTGTAAAATTGATATTAATTATAATATCAGATCAAATTCAGTTTACTATTCCATTTAAAATATGGAATTTGTTGACACACTTTTTGGTAAAAGCTGTCGCACATGAAATATCTGGATAGCATCGCGCTCGGGTATGGAATATACCGTCAGAAGACGAGGAGCGGTTTGGTCAAAATCGCAACATCAACGTAAAATGGGCCGAAACTCCTATCAGATGACCTCTTTTGGGCCCGTAAACAGCAATTACGGAGCTAAGCTTTGTAACTCTTGTAGCCCTCTGAATAAGCTTCAGGTTGAGCTTTCGTTTGGCTCAATCGGACTTATGGTTTGGAAGTTATGCCCGTTTCCGTAAAATGGTGTAATCTGGCAATCGCTTGGATGAAGTGACGAAACATCAGAAAGTTCATAATATGGATCGTCTCGTGGGACCCACCTTGGCTCGTGGGATCCATCTCGACTCGTTAGCAGGAACCTGGATCGCCCCACTCGGCTCGTGGACTAGGGCTCGCCTTCTCCTTCCACTCGTGAAGACCCCTCTGGCTCATGGAGCTCAGGTGGACCACGACCCTCTTCCACGACCCGATCATGGACACTAGCTTCACCACTCCAGCTCGCGACCATACATTGGTTCGTAAAGGCCTCACCACGACCCGACCCCATTCGCGATCCGCGATCTGACCATCGAACCTGCTAATACACATGTAGATCTTGACCTGTTCTCAAGGCTATTCCCGCTCCTACTTTCTCGGATCGGGTGCCACGTACCCCCATCACGAACCGGTCTTCCCAGAAGCTCTCCTACGGCTATAAATACACCATTTGAAGGCATTTCGAAGGATCTTTTGGCTCTAGCTCCTCACAACTTCCACCATTGCTCTCTACAAAGCAGTTTCAGCAGCAAAGGAGCCAAATTTCAATTATAACACGAGGATTTCGTGTATAATCTTATGATTTCTTAGCCCTTTTTATTGTAAACACGAGGATTTCGTGTATAAACCGAGAGAATTGTAATTGTAACTTCTTAGGATATAAGAAGAGATAAAGTGGATGTAGGCTTGGTTTGAGCCGAACCACTATAAAAACTTTGTGTGTCTCCTCTGATTTTACTTTTTTCTGCATTCTGTGATCTGTGATCTGCATTTGGGTGTTAGGCCCAGATTTTGGTCTAACAGTTATCCCACACATCTCATCTTCAAAGTCCTTCTAATTCATATTTCAAAATTAACTTTAGTTATATTTAATGACTATATAAAAAGAAAACGTAAATTAAGCTTCGGAATTTATTTTGAACACAAAAACGTAGTTTACCTCTTAAAAGAATAACTTTTCTTTATATACTTTAAACAACTAATTATATATATATATAATCTTGAAACGACTCAGAATCGATTGAAAATCGATTCCAATAACTTCTTATTATAATGACAGTACTAAAGAGCCAAACGACTGCTAAAATACCAAATGGCGAAATAAGGTTTATTTCATCAATTTCACACTCAACAAATATATCCATTATATATGATAAACATTATCAATATTAGTGAGGAATCCTGTTGGATCCCTCTAACTTGTCTATTACTGCATTGCAAACACATTACCTTAAAATAACATCATCCAATTTAACATAAAGATATAATTTACAACAATCAACCAATAACAGCGATCCAAGCTTCCATCTTTTAATTAAATACATTTATATTACTATAAACGTGACCAACAAGGTAAGATACCTCATTTGGTAATAATCGTTGAATAACGATTTGATTTCAATCACATTAAACTAACGTTTAACTTATCCAATCAATCCAATATATATATATATGTGTGTTCAGCATACATCAAACAATCATAGCACCGAATTAAAAATCCCGGCTTATATGAAATCTAAGTGGTTCAAACTGAGTGATTTATACTCACTTTGATTCCATTTGTCACTATAGCGATGCAGTTTTCAGTAAAATTATACGAGCGTTTAATTTAACTAAAATTCCAACTAATTACAGATTGTCCAAACCTGCTCTAGAAAGTTGTGTTCGTTACCACGATTCCAATGCAACTTGTTTCATCCAATTTTGATAACATAGGTAAGAGTTATACAATTATGAGCATTATGATTTTAATTAAATCAATTAACTCTTAATTATAGTTTAACTTAAACTAGTTACTTTGTTTAATTAACCAAACCCAGGCCTACTGTTTCTTCCTTCGTTCGTTCACGGATGCCTTTATTCCTTTAGCACGCACTACAAACTTCATCGTCGCACCCAAAATCTGACCCTCGGGCCTTCAACCAACTCCACTGGTAGGTTCGACTCGACCCCCCCTCTACCTTCAGCACCATTCCCCAGTTGCCGACGCCTTCGTTCGTCTGCAGCAACCTTAAACCTTCCGGTGCTTCTTCTTTTGATTCCGGCCACACCAACCCACAATACCCGATCACAACCGTTGAATCAGTAGCTCTTGTCGAACTAAATTTTTTTGTAATTAAACAATTTAAGAATAGATGGAAGGATTTTGAGATAATCAGGGAAGAAGGTTGGAATTTCGTAGCCTTTCATTGCTAGGGCAGAGGCGGATTAGTTCATTGACCACACAATTTAGTGTGCCTGCGAATTTTAGGGTAAGACTGCGTTGGATATAGGAAGATATAATATTATTTTATGAAACTTACGCACAAAGTAACATGTTAAAACAACCACATACGACCTTCGATCGCGATGAAAATTATAATCTTAGCATAACTAAATATTTCGAACATTATGGAACTGTTTTCATCGAATACTGAGATCGTTTATAAAACTTCCTTTATAATTCACAACGTGAATCCGTACGAATTTAAATTGTGCATGATCACAAAATAAATTCAATTGACTTGAAACTTGAAATATTGCAATAATTAATCACTATGGATTTTTTAAAGTTAGTTTCGTTGGAATCCGAATTCATTTGAAAATTGGTTATTCCTAAGTTCCATATTAAATTGATAAAACGATTAAATAAAAATCTAAGCGTTTAACATTCGCTTGATCAAACAGTAAGTCCGATCGATATGAAAATCAAAATCCTATAATAACCTACTAATACGAATCCAATGACACAAGTTTCGACGCATTCCGAGACGGTTTTTCCAAAATGACATTTTATACGTAAAACGACGCTATTTTGGAAACCAAATTACCTGATCTCCAAAAATAACGAACTACAAACATATGCTGACTCTAAACATCAAATACGAATTCAGTGGAACTGGCTTCGCATCTTAATTTGATCATTATCTCAAGTTACATAAAATTCCTTTCAAATCACATTAAATTTATTTAATTAGTCGCTATAGACGATTCCATAGCGACTTTCTGAAAATTTGATTTGGACATAACTCAAAATCCATAATATAAAATCTCGATTTTTCTCTTTCGTTAGAAAACTATAATCAAATAGATACGAACGATTCTTGTTTCAAAGAATTCTGACTTATATTGGACTATGTATATTCAATTAAAGTTCAAAATGTAAAACTATAAACTATCGATATGTTACGAGCTAGTTATTAATTTAAATATAAATTATACGTTCAAACTACATTTAATAAATAAATAAAAATCTTTTTATATTTCTAAATTAACGTTTAAAACTAATTTTAAATGTTCAAACTTAACGGTTAAAAATCTAGGCCGTTACAGTTGTCATGGATGGTAATTCCACTTTAGTATGATATATCCAAAGAAATCAGACATATTTTACATGATATCAATTTTCAAGTTAAAGCTCTGCTATTCATCGATTAATGTAGTAGACACCTTGTAAATTCTCATGGATGGTAAGAATTCCCTCCTCATAATTTGGTACTAAATACAACAAGATCGTTTCTAAGTGAACCAATTCATTTAACTTAAGAAAACTTGGACTTTTCTCATTTTTGATATCTCAACCTTATTCATCCCTCACCAAGAAAGGGCAAGATGAGTCATGTCACTGGTTTCTCCTAAACATCTTCTTGGTTAGACACCTAAATTCAGATCTTAGAAATAGAATAAAATGGTTTACTCGTTGGTTTATTAGAGCTAAGATTAAAACAATCACATGCAATAATTTTTAAATCAATTATTTAAATTGGTTATTTATATTGGTTATTTAAATACTTTTAAATAAATTGTCTTTTAAACAATCTTAATTTATTTCATCTATCATTTGAAAACATTCGTAAGAGGTTTGAGAAGATTTATGAAGTTCAAACTCAAATTTCATCGTTATTGAAAAAGTGTTGTGGAAGTTGTTATTTTAGCTTATTCGATCAACATGACTTTTCTATCATTTAAAAAAATTATCATAAATTCTACTAAAATCATTTTTAAAATAGTTTAAATGATTTATTGGATTTAATCCACATTTTTAAGAAATTAAAGATCTCAGTTTTAAACAAATGCTTTTTTTGGATTTTAAACTGCAAAACCGCGATGTTTTACAAAAAAATCAGTCATATTTCAAAATATACCTAATGGAATCTAGATCTTTTTGATTCATTAGAAATCTATAGTTATAAGCGTTCGAAAAAAATTGATTTTAATGAATTTAGATTCATATTTTATCGTATATAAAAGATTTTCTTTTTAAGGTATAAAATTATGAACAACCATTACACGACGCACCTTGAATTTGAATTAAGGGATATGTAAACTTCCTACAACCTCTCCCTTGGAAATGTTTCTAACACAAGGGCGCTTCCTCTGATTTGCTCAAATTTTCATTTCTTCCTTGTTTTCTCTCGGCCTACCTCCTCCAAAGGATGGTTAATTGTTTTTGAAGCTCCGTTTGAATGTTGATGAGAAGAAGTATGGCAATAGTTTCGACATCCTCAGACATTTATTTGAGAGATTAGTTATTTTCTTTATATTTCTTATATTATTAGTGAGATTCGAAAGTCGTTAAAGAGCTTAAGAAGAAGAGAAGAAATTTGATGTGAAGAAATGAGAGAAAAAGGTGATATATTTATAGGAAAACTTAGATAATAGAATATTCTTTGGAAAATTGTCACAAACCCTTTCTCCACCTCCCTTCTCTCGGTGGACAACGTCTATGTCCAGGCTTTATACATTGTGCAAGGGCATGGTGTGCAGGAGCGCAGTGTTGTAAGAAGATGGTGTATGTAAGAGATATGTTATTATTACATTAGAGTAAACTCTTTTTATTTTTTCTTGGTTACTTTTTCCAAATGTTTCTTACATTAAGTAATCTCTTCATTAACTTCTTATGCATCGTTATCATGTGATTATATGTTTGCATATGTGTATTATACTTTTTTAAAAACTTTGCACAACTTCCATCCGTCAAACTGTAGAGAACCCGGAATCCGTTTATCAGTCACATTTTTTGTTTTTTTTAAACTATTTATCTATGTGGTAAAAATTTGAAAATGATTTTCTTGTCATTTATAAATAATTATAACATGGTTATTTTAGTAATGAAACCATATTAAACCATGTAATAATTATTCTCAAATATGGGTATTGTATCAATTCAGTTATATCAGCTTTTCCTTATTTCTTTAATATATTATCAATGGTAACCTTTTCCAATGTTCATCAATTTAAATTTTGGCAAAAGAGTTACATGGACAAGGAGCGTATTGGTCTTGAGTTCTCATTTAGAGATCATGATTTCATTAAGGTATAACCGATGAAGAGTGGGCCATGGTTTGGGAAGTCGAAGAACCCAACATTCAGGTTTGATGGACCCTTTTCTACCATAGAAACGATCGAGAAGCTCACGTGTGGAGCAAAAATACCAGGTAGTTTGGAAGGTTTCCATAATGTTTTTCATGTTTCACATATTCAGAAGTGTATGCATGATAAAGGGACTATTATAGTTAGTGTAGGTTAAGATTTAGTGGTAGAATCAGATCCGACTTTTGTGAGACAACCAGTTCGAGTTGTAGTAAGAGATGAGAAGAAGCTAAGAAACAAGATAGTCATATTAGTGAAAGTTCAATAGAGTGACGAGGAGAGTGACTATACTGTGACGACCCCATTTCCCGTACATACGGAGACAAGGGTAATCTTTGGAATATAACACAGAAACAAATAATAACAGAACAGAATTAAATAAATACACCAGATAATGTACAATAGAATACACTGGATAAACGTAATCATCAGAGTTACACAGTATACAGGATCATACTTAGTACAAATACAGTTCAGCTATACATAAATGTCAACAGCGGAAACAAACAAAATATGTACAATAGGAGCTGAACAGCATAAAAAGAGATAAATGATAGAATCCATCTTCAGCTCCAGCTATCCGGATAAAGCCTGCTAAACCTGAATACAAGGCTGCCCGTGTAGAAAAAGGGGCACCCGAGTTTGAATGTGAAACAAACTACGAGTCAGTCATGGGACTGGTATGAGAAATCTACTCAACACATTTAGAATATGGCTAATCACAGGACCACGCCACTTTCGTGGAACGGGTTTACTCCATTGGATTGCCAGTGCTTTAAAATAAATCATTCTTTAAAACATCGCAATGCTTTTTATAAAAATGAAGCCATTATAAGACTCAATTCCCATCACACAATGCAACGCAAACCGGAGGATAGAGTTTTACCTTATAATGGCCAAAATATGCTTGATACGAATAAAACAAAAGTATTTGATATTATTACTAGTGTTTATAAGTTTCAAAAACAATTTCAATCATAACTATCAATCATAGACGGCACTAATGCCCCATACCACTATGTCGCCATATATAGGTATACAATCAAAACCGCACAGTCACGTATTTGGAAATTGGATTTCCGTCATGAACCAAGGCAAAAGATAGTCCTTACCGACTTCGAGACGCTCTAACCCGCCCCTCAGGATCAGAGCTCGAGTGACCCTTGGATCGTCAGGGCCGGTCCACCGATGTGGATTAAAATTCCTGAACAATGCATTTCCCCGCCCTATGGGGCGTAGGTGAGCCAACGAATGACTCCATCGGACCCGGATCGTCCGATCAAACCGAGGCGCCTCGCAACAGCAACAACCACATAAGTCAAACTCATCAGGGCGTGTAAAACCACTGACGCCACTTCTAGCTAGAAGGAAACGCATGCCCTCCCTGAGGTCCTTCCTCCCGTTTCTGGTTCATACCGGGTGTGAGGTTTGCGAATTCACGTTATACAAAAAGCTATGCCACACAGGCGGTGCTTTGATCATCACCACAAGACTTTGCTTTTCAACAGAAGCCCTGATCATTTGCCACTTAGGCATGCCACACTAGCAATTCATGCCATGCGACTGATGTCCATTGATATACAACCTCTGAGCTCGTGCGTTTCAGAGAAGGGCGTTAAGCAAAAGAATAATTCTCCGCCGCCAAACAGATGTATATTTAATAGAGATCAATCAACACAGAATAAAATCCAATGTCAGACACACAATCCATTTACAAGTCCGTTCTGGGTCTGAACGAAACCGGAGGCACTATATACCTCGCAAACCCATCGATCACCACGTACGTCTGGACGATCACCACTCATTATCCATATTTCGGGATGCCTCCCAATCAGGACCTCGGTTACCATCCAAACGAGGTGAAGATCTCCGGTCTTCGACCACCGTCTTCATCTTCGATTTCTTATCGTCGATTCAGTTATTCAGAATGGGATAAACCCGGTCTTTCTGAGCAACTCGCGTATATAATAAACAAGTGCAACACTAACATATAAACGCATCATTTCAATTCATTAGTCACTAACCGTCGATCAGTAAGAGAACGATTTCCCAAATATTAACCCCGAAGGCCGAAACCAACATCAGATCAACACCCAGGAAACCATTCGACTTAGCCAACCTTCAGTTAGTATCTAAATTTCACATCCATATCGTTTATAATATTTTATAATGATTTATCGCTATCTTTATTTATTTTAAAATAGCCAATTTATTCAAAACGACGCTTCGGGCCATAACGTGGCCATGGCGCTGTTTTTCTTCAGATTTGATTTACACATATCTGAAAATCTAACCGTTGGATTTTCACAAAATTTACATCATTAGAAAGATCTTTTCAAAACGAATCCAACGGTTCCAGTTTCGGGAAAATCCGACGGTCGGATCTCCCGGTACAATCGTTTGAAGTTTCGATTTCAAAAAACGAACTACAGCGTCGTTATTCGATTTAATATAATTATATTTATATATATATATAATCGATTCTGGCGCTGTTTTTCTTCAGATTTGAATTAAACATTCCATACAATCCAACCGTTGGATTTTTACAAAGTTGGTGCCATTGGAAAGATTTTTCCAAAGTGAACCCAACGGTTGCGATTTCAGGAAAATCCGATGGTCGGATCTCCCGTACTAATCGTTTGAAATCACGATTTCAAAATACGAACTGCAGCGTCGTTATTCGATATATTTCAATTCTATTTATATATATATCGATTCTTCGATTTCAAAGCTATATTCTTTTCATACATTTGATAAAAATGATATTTTTATCCAACTGCCTTCTATTTCAACACTTCATTATATTTAACAATTCATGTATATAATAAAAATGTGATTTTTATTGTAAAACAATTCATTTCAAAACACTATTATTTTATATAGTTCATATAGGTAATAAAAATGTGATTTTTATTATAAAACAAATTCTTTCCAAACAAGATTATTTTATATAGATAAAAATGTGATTTTTATATTTAAAACACGAACACCATTCAACACATGAATTTCTATCCAACGAATGAATATCGACTCAACACATGAAGGTTTTCTATTCAACGAATAAATATAGTTTCAACAAATGAAAATAATTCAAACACATGAATATTATTCAAAATTTCGGCAGCATAACGGCAGGGTAGTTAAAACCGGAACCGTCCCTAGAACGGCTCCTCGCTCTACCTTAAAACCTCGCGGTTTTTGACAATGGGGAATCATGCATCTAGTTCGCACGCATGCGACATGTATATTTATTTCATTTCCACAAACTAATCCTATGTGGTTTCAACCAAATATTTCTCAACCACAAATGGGTATTTTTCAACCACACTCAATCAATATCAACCACAAACAATCCCAATCAACCATTCGCTATCAATCAATTTTCACACCAATCACAACCAATAAATATCGTCCATGGTTTGTGGACGAGGGGCGTGTGTGTGTATGTATATATATATATATAGCAATTCACTTCTATTTCAACACATATATAATTTTTACAACGCATATATAACTTATACATCGAACGTACAACTTATACAACGCTTATACAAGAGGTGTACAACGCTTATATAACTCATACATCGACTATATAATTTATACATCGTCGTTTTCCCTATCGTTTATAAATTAGAAATCTCACATTGGGTTCCACTACACCAAAAATGGCAGAAGGCTCAGAAAAATATGCGGTCTCTTCTAGAATGTAGAAGACGTCCACACGAGTCCACTGTCTCTTGTTTCACTGAATTTCGTCAACAAACGAAAAACATATGATTTTTACAGTGAAATCATAAACGGTAGTGCTTTAAACTGTTATAATATAGTTTAATATAATTTCAGCCGTTACCTCTCTGATTTGTTCAAAACTAGGTTTCGGCTTTTCTCAAAATCCGTGTAGCAGTTGCTCGATCGGATTTCACCACGGGGTAGGGCCTGGAGAGGCGTACGTGCGCCAGAGAGGAGGTCCAGTTCAGTGGTTCCTGGCGGGCTCGGCGGCGGTTGAAAGTCGTGAACTTTGAAGCGTTGGATCTCGACGATGGCGCAGCTACAGGGGTCGAGTCAGGTATGGATGTGGAGAGGGGATCGAGATCTTCAAAAAGTTGAACTGGAGCAGGGTCTGGTTCTTCCTAGTTTGGTCGGAATCGGAGCTGGAAGGTTGGAAGTCTCTTCCGCCTTCGATCGGGGAGAGAGAAAAGGGATTTTTCTTTTTTTATTAAATTCTGAATTGCCGGTGGGTTTTAAAAGGTGTTTTCTGACACGACCACCAATCTAAACCCAACGACTGTCGTCCCTAGCGTTTTACCCCCTTTCCGAACACAATGGGATATGTTTCATAGGCCCATTCGACTGTTTCAGTCAGTTTCCATTCAAATTAAAATATAAAACATTCAATATTCGATTTGAACGTACATTTCAATTTGCCAGGGCCACAAACTGATTCGAAAAATTCCAGAAAAATAAATCTGGCTATGTTTTGACAATACGGTCCCAACAAAACTAGTTTCGTCGAATTCTGAGACCGTTTGCAAAAAGGCCCATTTCTGGTCAATCCAATTTAACTGTAATTGACCAAAACACATTTCCCTTTGCCACGCTCACATACTAGCTTCAAAAATTATGAAATTTGAAACATAGCAATAACTTCACATCCCGGATCCAACAAAAGTGGTTTCGTCGAATTCTGAGGTCGTATGCAAAATGGCCAATTTCACGGGCTATATAATTTCCATAGCGACCTTTCTGAAAATTCATTTGGCCATAACTTTTTCTTTCCGCTATGAAACTTCGATTTTTCAGATTCGTTAGAAAGGTATTTACTAACAGATTTAAATATTTTTGGTTTCACTCAAATCCGTTTTGTTTTGCACCCGGTACAGTCCGACAAAGTTTGAATTCAATTTTTGAAACTGCAGCGCCACTTCAGGCCTGGTTTATAATTAGAATTAATTATATTCGTTTTCAAACGTCGATTCAAACTCACTTTTCGTTGCTATTATTTAAAATATTTATTTTAAATATTTAAAATCCATTATTTTAGCCAATTTAAAAAATTTAAACTGGTTCAGATTTTTCTGGGTCGTTACAATCTCCCCCACTTAAAACTTTTCGTCCCCGAAAAGGAACAAAGTCAAAAGTGGTTTGATTAATCAACTCTACGTTCGATCTGGCTTCCATTCTCCAACTTTTCAGTTTCTGAGAATTTTCAAATTCTTTAAAAATTTGGCTAACACCCGGAATTTTCGAAAAATTTCGCCATAACCTCCTTTGTACGGAGAGAGGTTTGGAAATTTATTGGGCCGTATTAGGTACCCAATAAATCCTAATAAGCATACACATATTTATAGTGATATATTCTGGTGTTTACAGGGGAGCGTGTATTGATAATAACTCCAGAGAATAAATTCTCGTCACCCTGTCAAAGCCTGAGGGAGTGTGTATTTTAAATGCTCCAGAGGATAAATCCTCGTCACCTCGTCCCGTGTGGGAAATAAATAGTCCATGTGTCGTATCTAATAACTAGAGAGACGTGGTTATTGTCAACTCTAGACCCGTGTGGGGTTTTTATTAATTTGGCAATTTTATCGTTACAATTTAAATAGTCCATATCAGTCATCAGTTCAACCTGTAAAATATAGTCATCGCCATACAAGCCTCTCGCTCGTATGGTAAATCTTCCACCTCGTCACACAAGCTCCAAATGCTTATGTGGTATATGATGAAGTATGCCTATCTTCTGAAGTATGCCATGTAATGTAGTTCAAAATTAATTGTTACTATCCTATGGCGACGTTTATCTTTACACACAGAATAACCAACACTCCGCATCCAATGGCATTCACAGGAGTTGATAAAATAATATTTCGCATCCAACTCATTAAGGTTTACCTATTTGTCGGGCACGCAAATAAAATCTTTACTCAACAGCTAATCCATTTACCTGTTCAAACATATATAATGCACATGTATATATTTCTATCTATTTTCTAATCAGTTCAATGTGTGATTTAAATGAATAAATTCTACCATTATTCTCTTATTAATTAAATTAACTATCGTTTCAATAATTTAATTAATCTAATTTACTATCACACAACACAAACAACAGTCAAATTGTTTTTCACTTTTCAAAAATATACTTTTATATATTCAAAAATCATATTTCTAAAACCAGACTATATATATTATCACAAATACGTTATTTAAGAACATATTACTCTCGACTCGTTCTGAGGCACTTCTGACCCCATCTCTAACGAGTTGTTCTGATTCTGCTTTACTCTTACTAGGATATTGTTGATCCTATCTATACTGAGTTACCCGTCCTAGAACACTACTGGTTCTATTTCTGACGAGTTCGTTATATGTTATATTCCAGAACTAAGCTTAACCAAAGCTCTGATACCACGATGTGACGACCCCATTTCCCGTACAGACGGAGACAAGGGTAATCTTTGGAATATAACACAGAAACAAATAATAGCAGAACAGAATTAAATAAATACACCAGATAATGTACAATAGAATACACTGGATAAACGTAATCATCAGAGTTACATAGTATACAGGATCATACTTAGTACAAATACAGTTCAGCTATACATAAATGTCTACAGCGGAAACAAACAAAATATGTACAATAGGAGCTGAACAACATAAAAAGAGATAAATGATAGAATCCATCTTCAGCTCCAGCTATCCGGATAAACCCTGCTAAACATTAATCCAAGGTTGCCCGTGTAGAAAAAGGGGCACCCGAGTTTGAATGTGAAACAAACTACGAGTCAGTCATGGGACTGGTATGAGAAATCTACTCAACACATTTAGAATATGGCTAATCACAGGACCACGCCACTTTCGTGGAACGGGTTTACTCCATTGGATTGCCAGTGCTTTAAAACAAATCATTCTTTTAAACATCGCAATGCTTTTTATAAAAATGAAGCCATTATAAGGCTCAGTTCCCATCACACAATGCAACGCAAACCGGAGGATAGAGTTTTACCTTATAATGGCCAAAATATGCTTGATACGAATAAAACAAAAGCATTTGATATTATTACTAATGTTTATAATTTTCAAAAACAATTTCAATCATAACTATCAATCATAGACGGCATTAATGCCCCATACCACTATGTCGCCATATATAGGTATATAATCAAAACCGCACAGTCACGTATTTGGAAATTGGATTTCCGTCATGAACCAAGGAAAAAGATAGTCCTTACCGACTTCGAGACGCTCTAGCCCGCCCCTCAGGATCAGAGCTCGAGTGACCCTTGGATCGTCAGGGCCGGTCCACCGATGTGGATTAAAATTCCTGAACAATGCGTTTCCCCGCCCTATGGGGCGTAGGTGAGCCAACGAATGACTCCATCGGACCCGGATCGTCCGATCAAACCGAGGCGCCTCGCAATAGCAACAACCACATAAGTCAAACTCGTCAGGGCGTGTAAAACCACCGACGCCACTTCTAGCTAGAAGGAAACGCATGCCCTCCCTGAGGTCCTTCCTCCCGTTTCTGGTTCATACCGGGTGTGAGGTTCGCGAATTCACGTTATACACAAAGCTACGCCACACAGGCGGTGCTTTGATCATCACGACAAGACTTTGCTTTTCAACAGAAGCCCTGATCATTTGCCACTTAGGCATGCCACACTAGCAATTCATGCCATGCGACTAATGTCCATCGATATACAACCTCTGAGCTCGTGCGTTTCAGAGAAGGGCGTTAAGCAAAAGAATAAATTCTCCGCCACCAAACAGATGTATATTTAATAGAGATCAATCAACACAGAATAAAATCCAATGTCAGACACACAGTCCACAAGTCCGTTCTGGGTCTGAACAAAACCGGAGGCACTATATACCTCGCAAACCCATCGATCACCACGTACGTCTGGACGATCACCACTCATTATCCATATTTTGGGATGCCTCCCAATCAGGACCTCAGTTACCATCCAAACGAGGTGAAGATCTCCAGTCTTCGACCACCGTCTTCATCTTCGATTTCTTATCGTCGATTCAGTTATTCAGAATGGGATAAACCCGGTCTTTCTGAGCAACTCGCGTATATAATAAATAAATGCAACACTAACATATACACGCATCATTTCAATTCATTAGTCACTAACCGTCGATCAGTAAGAGAACGATTTTCCAAATATTAACCCCGAAGGCCGAAACCAACATCAGATCAACACCCTGGAAACCATTCGACTTAGCCAACCTTCAGTTAGTATCTAAATTTCACATCCATATCGTTTATAATATTTTATAATGATTTATCGCTATCTTTATTTATTTTAAAATAACCAATTTATTCAAAACGACGCTTCGGGCCATAACGTGGCCGTGGCGCTGTTTTTCTTCAGATTTGATTTACACATATCTGAAAATCTAACTGTTGGATCTTCACAAAATTTACATCATTAGAAAGATCTTTTCAAAACGAATCCAGGGGTTCCAGTTTCGGGAAAATCCGACGGTCGGATCTCCCGGTACAATCGTTTGAAATTTCGATTTCAAAATACGAACTGCAGCGTCGTTATTCGATTTAATATAATTATATATATATATATATAATCGATTCTGGCGCTGTTTTTCTTCAGATATGAATTAAACATTCCAGACAATCCAACCGTTGGATTTTTACAAAGTTGGTGCCATTGGAAAGATTTTTTCCAAAGCGAACCCAGCGGTTGCGATTTCAGGAAAATCCGATGGTCGGATCCCCCGTACTAATCGTTTGAAATCACGGTTTCAAAATACGAACTGCAGCGTCGTTATTCGATATATTTCAATTCTATTTATATATATATATCGATTCTTCGATTTTAAAGCTATATTCTTTTCATACATTTGATAAAAATGATATTTTTATCCAACTGCCTTCTATTTCAACACTTCACTATATTTAACAATTCATTTATATAATAAAAATGTGATTTTTATTGTAAAACAATTCATTTCAAAACACTATTATTTTATATAGTTCATGTAGGTAATAAAAATGTGATTTTTATTATAAAACAATTTCTTTCAAAACAAGATTATTTTTTATAGATAAAAATGTGATTTTTATATTTAAAACACGAACACCATTCAACACATGAATTTCTATCCAACGAATGAATATCGACTCAACACATGAAGGTTTTCTATTCAACGAATAAATATAGTTTCAACAAATGAAAATAATTCAAACACATGAATATTATTCAAAATTTCGGCAGCATAACGGCAGGGTAGTTAAAACCGGGACCGTCCCTAGTACGGCTCCTCGCTCTACCTTAAAACCTCGTGGTTTTTGACAATGGGGAATCATGCATATAGTTCGCACGCAGGCGGCATGTATATTTATTTCATTTCCACAAACTAATCCTATGTGGTTTCAACCAAATATTTCTCAACCACAAATGGCTATTTTTCAACCACAATCAATCAATATCAACCACAAACAATCCCTATCAATCAATTTTCACACCAATCACAACCAATAAATATCGTCCATGGTTTGTGGACGAGAGGCGTGTGTGTGTATATATATATATATATATAGCAATTCACTTCTATTTCAACACATATATAATTTTTACAACGCATATATAACTTATACATCGAACGTACAACTTATACAACGCTTATACAAGAGGTGTACAACGCTTATATAACTCATACATCGACTATATAATTTATACATCATCGTTTTCCCTATCGTTTATAAATTAGAAATCTCACATTGGGTTCCACTCCACCAAAATTAGCAGAAGGCTCAGAAAAATATGCGGTCTCTTCTATAATGTAGAAGACGTCCACACGAGTCCACTGTCTCTTGTTTCACTGAATTTCGTCAACAAACGAAAAACATATGATTTTTACAGTGAAATCATAAACGGTAGCGCTTTAAACTGCTATAATATAGTTTAATATAATTTCAGCCGTTACCTCTCTGATTTGTTCAAAACTAGGTTTCGGCTTTTCTCGAAATCCGTGTAGCGGTTGCTCGATCGGATTTCACCACGGGGTAGGGCCTGGAGAGGCGCACGTGCGCCAGGTAGGAGGTCCAGTTCGGTGGTTCCTGGCGGGCTCGGTGGCGGTTGAAAGTCGTGAACTTTGAAGCGTTGGATCTCGACGATGGCGCAGCTACAGGGGTCGAGTCAGGTATGGATGTGGAGAGGGGATCGAGATCTTCAAAAAGTTGAACTGGAGCAGGGTCTGGTTCTTCCTGGTTTGGTCGGAATCGGAGCTGGAAGGTTGGAAGTCTCTTCCGCCTTCGATCGGGGAGAGAGAAAAGGGATTTTTCTTTTTTTTATTAAATTCTGATTGGCCGGTGGGTTTTAAAAGGTGTTTTCTGACACGACCACCAATCTAAACCCAACGACTGTCGTCCCTAGCGTTTTACCCCCTTTCCGAACACAATGAGATATGTTTCGTAGGCCCATTCGATTGTTTCAGTCAGTTTCCATTCAAATTAAAATATAAAACATTCAATATTCGATTTGAACGTACATTTCAATTTGCCAGGGCCACAAACTGATCCGAAAAATTCCAGAAAAATAAATCTGGCTATGTTTTAACGATACGGTCCCAACAAAACTTGTTTCGTCGAATTCTGAGACCGTTTGCAAAAGGCCCATTTCTGGTCGATCTAATTTAACTGTAATTGACCAAAACACGTTTTCCTTTGCCACGCTCACATACTAGCTTCAAAAATTATGAAATTTGAAACCTAGCAATAACTTCACATCCCGGATCCAAAAAAAGTGGTTTCGTCGAATTCCGAGGTCGTATGCAAAATGGCCAATTTCTCGGGCTATATAATTTCCATAGCGACCTTTCTGAAAATTCATTTGGCCATAACTTTTGCTTTCCGCTATGAAACTTCGATTTTTCAGATTCGTTAGAAAGGTATTCACTAACAGATTTAAATATTTTTGGTTTCACTCAAATCCGTTTTGTTTTGCACCCGGTACAGTCCGACCAAGTTTGAATTCAATTTTTGAAACTGCAGCGCCACTTCAGGCCTGGTTTATAATTAGAATTAATTATATTCGTTTTCAAACGTCGATTCAAACTCACTTTTCATTGCTATTATTTAAAATATTTATTTTAAATATTTAAAATCCATTATTTTAGCCAATTTAAAATTTTTAAACTGGTTCATATTTTTCTGGGTCGTTACATATACTTTGGAGACAAAGGGCATGATTATGGATACTTATCCTAATTTTAAGGAGAGGAGGATGTAATACTCCAATTTTTTGTAAATATTATTCAGGAAATTTAACTGGTTAAATTAACTAAACATAATGTAGGAAAATATTCGTAATTAATAAAATTGTTTAGCCTTAATAACTAATCAAATAAATATAATGTAAGTGAAGGCTTATGGGTGGGGCAAAGTGGAAAACATAAAGCCTTTCATACGCATAACCTTCTATCCTCTTTCATTCAATTCCATCATTTTTATTTTACAAAACATAGAACTAAAGTAAGTAACGCGGGCAATTACAACCTAGAATAAGAAGAATAAAACTTTGGGAAAGTTAGAAGAAAACAAGCTTAAGGTTTCAACTAAAACAAATCTCACCTTTACTATCCAATCTAAGGTGAATAATAATTTTACCCTTTTTTTGATTCAGCTGTAGTTAATATGTAAATTTTTGTTATGTTTACATGATTGTTTTCATGTCAAAATTGATATTATTTATTATTTAGGTAGAACAATTTATAGATCGAATTGTTTATGCTTTTTTTTTTGAATTTGTTCAGGAGGGAAGCAGACCGAAATCGTAAAACCCTCCCTAATGCACCTAGCCTGGTCCGCGAGCACCACATAAGTTGCTAATTTTAGAGAATGCACATGGTAAGCTCTTTGTATGTTATTCCGGGTTTTGAACTCACGCCACTGTTACCATAGCGCAAAGTCCTTAACTGTTAGGTTACTGCTACGGACAATTATTTGTGCTTGTTTTGCTTGATTTGATTAGGTTTTAGATAAAAACCTATAGTTTTGCATCTTCAGTCGATTTTATTTTTATATGATGTTCCAAATATGTATATGGAGATGGGATTCAAGATTCATAATTTTCTAAGCACTTAGCAATTTTTTATGAATTTCTTAAGAAAGAACATGTATTAATTAAGATTTTTAGTTATTAAAAATAATTAAATAATGATTTTTGCTCTAAAATTTCTTTACAGGTGGATAGGGCTATTATCAAATTTTTGAGATTTTTTGGATTTTTCCTATGTTTGCATGATTTATTATGATCTTTCTAAGTTGGCTTAACTTAAGAAATCAAGGCATAAATTAAAGATAATTAATGATTTTCTAATGTTTTAAACTCTAAAATTTGAAAAATCTGAATTGTTGTTTGCAATTTTTTTATCAATGGCCAAATGATGTGGAGTAGGTGAAAAGTTTAACTTTAAATAGAAATAAAAGTTTTTTAAATAATTACTATCAGGCCATCAACCTAGTCAATAAGCCTTGTCATCCCAGTCGATTAGCTCTTGATGCATTGAATATCATGTAAGATGGTACAGAATTTATACATGCTTGTCACTATCATCACCAATGCTTATCAATTTAGTCCTGGTCACCTTTATCCTTATTTTTTTAAACATAAAATATCCAGAGGCTTATCGCCTTCGTATATGGGTGATAACTTATCGATGTCCGTAGATGATAGGATTATTTCTTATACAAAATATGAAGCTTACCGCTTCTGTTTTTTCAAAGCTAATCGAGGCTATCGCCTCTATTCGTTGTCGTCATTGACTATGTCGACAAGATCTGTTTTCAAATCTTCTTTCAGAATGCTTTGAGGCTATCACCTCTATTCCTTATCGAGATCGACTGTGCCAACAAGGTTTGTTTTAACTTGTTTTCAAACTATTTTTATCCATGTAGGTGTTAACCTACGTACATGGTTAACATACCTTTGGCTATCGATTTAGTCAACTTTTGTAACTTCAACCCTTTAGTTAAACAGCTGATAAGGATGGGGACGACATGTGTTCTCGTGCATGTTGAATTTTCTTGTAATATTAGTAACCGCTTATTGTGGACCTAGTTGACAAGATAATTATACGTTTATGATGGTAAACCTTGTCATTACTTGTTAAGTTTTAATGAGGATACTATTATTGCATGTTGTTGTTTATATTGTTTGCACATTATTACTCATATTGGGGACATATATGAATATTAAATAATCATAGATATATTAGGGTTAGCAGTAGGCTTATTCTTCGTGGACAATAGTAAATAGGAATTGATGGCTCATAGTTATCCTAGTAATACTACGAGATGTATGATTTATATTCCATGTGAGTGCAAGGTTTGAATTCAAACCTATGGATAAACTATCAGTTCACAGTCAATTTAATTATAAAACTTTAAGATGTGTGATGGGTAATTTACATTAGATATTTGAATTTTTTCATAGTCATCCTAAGGAAAAAAACTAGCGGTTTAAAGTTTTAAGGATAAAACTATGGTTCATAGTCAACCAAATGGTAAAACTGTGAGACACGTGATAGATAATCCACATCAGATATTTGAAAAGGTTGATAATCAGTCTATGGTAAAACTAGGGGGTGCGCGGAAGATATTTGACATCCAATGGAGGGCAACTCCATAAATTTTGGAATTAGAAATAAGCTCAAGAGTGGTTAACCCCACATCTAATGGAAGGCAACTCCACATCAAATATTTGAAAATGTCCATAGTCATCTTAATGGTAAAACTATGGGGTGCGCGGATGATAACTGACATCCAATTAAGGGCGGTTAACCCAAATGGTTGGGGATGGATAATGGGGAATCCACTATATGATGCAATTTGGACATTATTATTATTTATAGTTCTAACTACTATGAATGTAGGGGCACATGATTGGTTACAATGTATTAAGATACGAAACTCATTCTACTAGGTGGCGTGGTCACACTAGATATTTATTGGTTTGAGATGATAGTAATTATTCACCTACCAAACTGTTGTTGGATCTGAACCTTTTATTTTACCCTTAAGCTCTTGGGTGTTCATTTGAGTAGATTTAGATTTAAGGTTTTTCGGGTCCTTTTTGAATGAATAAGCCTCCATAGACCTGCATGAGGCATTTACCAAGTTAAGGTTCTTTTTGTTATGTGTTATTTTTTGGATGTATGTAAAGGGAAAGCTGCTTATTGCCTATACTACTAACTCTGATCAATCAAAAGGCATCTTCATATGTATCTCTTAGAGTTATATTTTGTAATAATTATGTTTTGATCTAAACATGGGTTTTGCAAGCAGGGAATGTAACTAATGATTATTAATGGATATTGTTTTAAAAACAAATTCATATTCCCGTGTTCTTTGATGTTATGATGCATTAATATATATTTTTTCTATCATTGAAAGTTAATGCTATAGATGAATGCAACATTTATATGCACATAACTTTGGGCTTTAAAAAGCGGAATGTTACACCTTCAAGCTAAGCTCGTAGTTAATTTAAATATTGAAATTCAAGTCTTTTTTTTTAAGTTACTTGAATTCAAATTGAAATAGTTTAATCTAAAACGTTTAATAGCACATAATATCTATGTCTGAGCCTCGTTCTTAGCATATTATATATACATAGGATAAGAATTTCTCCACGAATGCAATGGAACAACTACCGTGGTCAAATCCTAACCTTTTTTGAAAAAAAAAATGCTTAACCCTATTATTATTATTTAGTTAATTTTTTCTTTATTTATTTTGAGTTGATTTTAAAGCGTGTTACATAGCACACCCTAACTCTCCCGCGAGCATCCATGAGTACAACAGTGCCTAGTATTTGAAGATTGTTATGTACCTAGTATCAATAGATGTATCAACATCCAACCTCAATACAACATGATTATGAATATTTAAAATGATATGTTTAATTTCATTGTATGAATTACTTATAATTACAGCACATCCTACATATTATCACAAAACATATCAATTATAATTTTTTAATTATATATACTTAAATTGAATGAACGGTTAGTATGACTAGTATATAATATAAGAAATTTTCTGTTTCGAGTGAGATATTATTATAGAGTTAATAATTTATTGTTAATTGTAGTACTTCTCCTAGGGCATACTTCTAATTTCATCACTCTTAACCATCAATGGTATAACAAAATGAGATGAAAAAACGCAAATTAAAATATTTCATTAATGTTATATTAAGAATTGATTAGTTAAGTTATTTAATTGTATTCTGAATATGCATGCACATAACTATTTTTGTGACTGCATTAATATTATATAGAAGGATAATGATAATCAAATATTTTGTCTCTATCATACTATTTTCTATTATGGTTGGTTTAGTCATTCTTTATTCTATTCATATTGAAACAACAACAAGTAATAACGATTGGACATTTTTTATTAACATAATAACGAAGGTTCTTTATTTACGTTTGACACCAAATTTGAGTTGTACCTTATTCTTTACTATAATAATTTTAGTTGCTTGCACATTTTAAAATGAAAATACAAATTTATGTAACTTAAAGTAGATAAACCTATACTCATGGCCAAATTAACTAGTTTAATATATTTATTGGCCAAATGAGGAGTAAAAAAGGCCTCGTTAATGGCGACTGGAGAAATCTCTCCAGTTTTCGCCATGCGGGAGCGCCTTCATTTCATTTCCTTCCTAATCTAATTTCTTATCAGTGTTTTTCTACATCAACCTTCAACGATTCACTTCGTTTGATAAAACTTCTGATTTACTTTTTCCTTTCATTAGATTTCGATCGGTATTTTCAATTTTAGTTTTGGATCTGCTACTGTGGACCCAGATCTGCCCTAAACCGAGTAGTATCCAAGCCTAATTTGTAGATCTACAGCCGATTCAGTTTTTCAAGCAAAACCTAGAGCCAATCTGCTGCGGATCTCAGTGCATCTGGATGAAATCTAAAGAGTTTAAAAAGATTGAAGTTTCTAGCATCTCAGAAATCTGAATACCATTGAGCATGGCATATGTATGATTTACTGTTCTGATTTACTTCTTGATTTTCTGGTTGCTTGCTCATGAGTAATGGGTTAAGTTGCTCGTGTGTAGTTCTTTGGTGTTTGCAGTTGGTTTCTTATTGATTTCTAGCTCTCCAATGTCAATGGATTTACAGTATATATATCACGGCAGAGGTTGGATATAATTCTTGCTGCATTATCATATGATTTTCTAGCATTAAGACTGATTCACAGGCGTCTGTGAGTCGTCAACCAGATTTAATGCTTGAAATTGAGCCATGAAAGAATTCTTGTAGTATTATATATGATGGTGTTAGGTTGTTGTTTGGGTTTGGAGTGATACGTGACATTGGAATTGTGAAGGAGTCAAGAAGATACTTACTGAATGTTGTGGTGTTGAGTGTATTTGCTCTGGTGTAGCGTGTCAAAAGGGGGGTGGCCTCATCATGGGCCGGGTTTATTTTAGATTAGATTTAGAGTTCTTTTATTTTCATGTTTTTCTTTATTTTGTTTTGTTGTAACGGTTAGTATGCTAACCTGTCTATTGTAATGCTTTATATCATAATATAGTGAACCAATGTTAAAAAAATAAGGAAAATATTGACAAGATGAAACTAAGACATTCTGATTTCACTATCTCGGAGAAGAGAGAGAATAAATTAAGTTATTAATAGAAAAATAAAAAAGGATGCACATGTGTGGGTAGATGATGTATTTGGTTGGGTGAAAAGATAAATGTAACAAAAAAGTATTTAAGTTGGTGTAAATAGTAGTACCTAACATAAGTGAACAATTATTTGCTTTCACTCGATCATATTTTTATTTGTTTATTTAATGATTTATTTAGTTGCTAAAAGAATTAACAAATAAAAATGTCACTACTAGGCCACAAGTGATGAGCTTTTGAGTAACAAATACAGTTTTCCTGTTTTTTCGGGGGATGTTTTGGTCAAGGTCTATGTTAGATTTCAAATACACAAAACATTCTTGTCAAAAATACTAGGTTAGTCCCGTGCAAATGCACGGCTGAAAAAAAAAATTATATTTATATTTTTATAAATACACATATAAAGAATTGTAAGTGAATATTACATGTTAACGCATCAATAATAAAAATTATTATTGTGAAGTTATAATGTATTAGATTTTAAATATTTATTTTCAATAATGATTTAAATTGATGGTAAAAAGTTTTTTCATGCATTCGACATGTGATGTAACATGAGCAAAAAATAAAAATCTTGCATATTGAAACATTCATCTTAAAAGTTTTTTCACAACGGCCAAAACTCTTATATATGCTCGTCTTCATCATAAATTAAAACATTCATCTTAAATAGAAAATCTTGCATTATTAGATTTTTTATTTATCTAGTGGATTTTAGAGGGAAAAGGAGCAATTTTGGAGGGAAAAGTGTTATGCATGCAATATCAGCTGAAAGTAAGTGGTGTATAATGGTTTGAAGAAAGATAAAAATGTTGTTTGTTTTCCGGCAATTAATACTTCTAATATAAAACAAATGTACCATATACTGGTGATGTGAACATCAAAAACAATATTAATCCCATTTACTTCATTACAAAATAAGTACTTATTTCATAAGACCTTTATCTGAGTACTATTATTCTAGTATATTTACAAAATACATTACGTGAATAGAAAATCTTCCAGTAATAGCCCTTCTGTAGAGACATAGTAACACACATATTTGATAATGTACCTGGATCAGTTAACCAACCGAGTGGTAACATGTATAGATCAGGCCATGATTTTCTATGCAAATATGGAGCCCCAATTTTACGTGCAGCAGCAAAATCCCTGATTCACAGGCAAGTACAAATAATATTATTAATTTTTAAAAATCAAACTAACAGAGGCCAAAAAAAGGTACACGGTCTTAAAAACAGAAAAATGCAAGAGAAAAGAATAGGAAAATATATCAGAGAAGGAAAACAGATAGCTTTATGATTATTCTCTCTTGTTATTTTAGTATTTCATACAATTAACATGATTACAACAACAAAATTTCATAAGGGGATGAATTCATAGAAAATGAGTAAATTAAGGATTCTACCTGGCCACATTGAAATGAGCCGCCACATCATCCCGTTTATCCCAATCATCACCAGTTATATATACATATCCACATGCTGATGCCATTAGCCAATGATGGAGTGGCGGTTGTTCCAGGTGGAAGTGACAAAATTATGAAGCGGTTCAGTCATGTAGAATCTGCATTTGTATCATGATTTAGTTACACACAAACGGAGTTTGGCTTCATTTTCAATTTTTTGATTGAAAAAATATAACTACCCAGGTTTTCCAGGTCAGGATCAGTTCTAACCCTCTGTTATATGCAACGTAACGATAATAATTAAGTCTATAATTACATGGTAAACAAAGTAATTTTGCAGTTTGTATCATATCATACCTTGTAATCTTCATATCCTGCATGCATTGCATCTTCCAGTGCAGAAAGACCTGCTTGAACCTGCACGAAAGAAAGGAAAAATAATGAAAGTAAGAAAAACTTTGAAAAAACACCACATATATTTATATTTCAGCATAATTCAATAAATAAACATAATGTTAAAAACTAAAATAAATAACAATAATCATACATTTGGAAGTACTGAGACATTCACTTTCTCATACTCTCATGGGATGCCCATGCAGAATTATAATAAAACAAATAGTTTTTGTAGCTGTTTGAAACAAATAGATATCGAGACAGTAGGGACAAAACTATTGTTGATAACTGAAAATTTTTCAGAGGTTGGGCTACCACAATTTTCAGTCAAAACAGGCATATCAAATAAGGGATAAAGAAGCTGCATCAGTCAAGTACATTATTCCAAATTACATTTTCCGAAAAAACAAAATTTCAATTGAAGTTGAAAATGGAAATCTATGAACCTAATAAGCATATAGGAAAGAATATAGAATTCGAAGAAGCTGAGTTAAAAGTAGCAATAACCATTTTTTTAAAATGAATAGGCAATAAAAATAACCATGCAAGAATTAAAAACTAATTTTTTTTAATTATTAATCTGAAAGTATGTCTATTTCATCGCAATATTCGTATACTTCCCAGATATCTAATGATATTCTACAGAGGTTATAAAAACAAAGATTAAATTTCCATGTGTTTAACCATGTCAGCATATCAGGGAGTTCTTAATGAGAACGACATTGCATTAATGCTGGCCCCAGATGACATTGCAATGCTGAAATATGCAAAAAATTCTAGATGTAAAGCATCAGTTTAAATCATTAATTTACAGATCATATTTTGTAATTTTTATAGTATTATGGTTCATTCTAATTTTTTTACTGTTCCAAGTTAAAAAATGAGCAAAAACCTTATGTCAATACATAAAGGCATATGTATATCCTTTCAATTTTAAGTATAACACTAAATAAATTGCACAATAAAATTAGATCATCATTATTTTTCATGAACCTGAAGATCATAAAGAAAAATATTGTTTCATTATGTGACTATAAAGGGCAAGTTTGATATGTTCCTGAAATAAATTACCATTGACATGCAAAGCTAAAATTGAAAGAATTGATTGTGAAAATAATGTAAATGATACCAATATGGAAGAAAGACTAAGTTCTTATGTCAGTATTGAAATTCCAGCCATGATTCTACTTTTATTGGATTTCCATGTTGATTAACACCTGCCAAAACAATTATAAGTATGAATTTACATGTGAAAATTGTTATAAACAGAACGATACAGAAATATAAATATTACTTAACAAAAAAATAACATGTAAACTTTCAAAAGACGTTAATTCAGTGGCTTTATAATGTGGCGATGCCAAGCTTTAAGTGGAAAAGCTTCAATGTATAAACATGTATGGTTGTTTGACGAACTGCTCTATAATATATAGAATGACTTCTCATCCATATATAAACATGTATGCATGCAGAAAATGAATGTCAAAATCAACTAAATTCAGAATACAATTTTTCATTTTAACTCAGCATTTATTTCATTTCCTATACAATGCAATGGTATGTTGTTGTCATTCCCATTTAATGAGCAATCTACATAGATTGATGAAAGTATATTAAGGAGTAACATGCATATAATCCTGTTGCAAGTTCTACCAAAAATATGCAGTTGCTAAATTCTTTTTTTGGTTGCTGTACAATAATAATGGGGATTAAGTGCATATATGAGCTGCAAAATAAAATAAAAAAAGTCAAAAATATTTCCAAGTGTAATGAGATAAGGTGTGGTTATTTAATAAGGTATACATAATATGATAATATGCGATATGAGCTTAAAAAATGGTCATGGTATCCATACAGAACATATAATGTACAATTTCAAAAAGTAAACCACATGAAGCTATAAATAAACCTTAACTAAAAGCTTACTGATAATAAATAGTAAAATTTGTATCACTTAAAAACTGTCCTATTTAGCTAAGAAAGAATTATGCATTTTTCTCATTAAGATGAGCTCATTAATCACCATCTTTGTCTTTTCCTTTTTTTAAATAGAATATTATCCCAATGCCACGTTGTGCTTGGAAATGCCTGTAAAAGATGAAATATAAGAAAGGAAATGAATATAAACTGCTTTTTTCCTACTAAAATTAGCACTCTATCAATATTTATTTATTTCCTTTTATATTATAGTCAGTGGCATCATTGTGTTGAGAAAATGTTGGAATTGTTTCAATACTAATCACTTTTCATAATCCATCAGAAAACGACCTTTGTTTAAACCGTAGAAAAATCAATCAATCGACATAAAATGGAGCATTTGAATTTGTTTTTTATTAAAAGGCTTAATTTATTTCAGTTAATATTCATTTCTTTATAACCCTTGTCTTTTAATATGGAAATATTTTACAATCCATGGTAGAATTTTTCGATGAAAGTTTAACAATGTTCAAAGTGTCATGGACACGAAGGTAAATGGTCACTTACACGGATTCGTTCATGAAGTGATTCTGGTTAGAAAAAAATGTTTTCCCAACAGAATTGAACCTGAAGATCATAAAGAAAAATATTGTTTCATTATGTGATTATAAAGGGCAAGTTTGATATGTTCCTGAAATAAATTACCATTCCTATGCAAAGCTAAAATTGAAAGAATTGATTGTGAAAATAATGTAAATGATACCAATATGGAAGAAAGACTAAGTTCTTATGTCAGTATTGAAATTCCAGCCATGATTCTGCTTTTATTGGATTTTCATGTTGATTAACACCTGCCAAAACAATTATAAATATATGAATTTACATGTGAAAATTGTTATAAACAAAACGATACAGAAATATAAATATTACTTAACAAAAAAAATAACATGTAAACTTTCAAACGACGCTAATTCAGTGGCTTTATAATGTGGCGATGCCAAGCTTTAAGTGGAAAAGCTTCAATGTATAAACATGTATGGTTGTTTGACGAACTGCTCTATAATATATAGAATGACTTCTCAGCCATGTATAAACATGTATGCATGCAGAAAATGAATGTCAAAATCAACTAAATTCAGAATACAATTTTTCATTTTAACTCAGCATTTATTTCATTTCCTAAACAATGCAATGGTATGTTGTTGTCATTCCCATTTAATGAACAATCTACAGAGATTGATGAAAGTATATTAAGGAGTAACATGCATATAAATCCTGTTGCAAGTTCTACCAAAAATATGCTACTGCTAAATTCTTTTTTTGGTTGCCGTACAATAATAATGGGGATTAAGTGCATATATGAGCTGCAAAATAAAATTAAAAAAGTCAAAAATATTTCCAAGTGTAATGAGATAAGGTGTGGTAATTTAATAAGGTATACATAATATGATAATATGCGATATTAGCTTAAAAAATGGTCATGGTATCCATACAGAACATATAATATACAATTTCAAAAAGTAAACCACATGAAGCTATAAATAAACCTAAACCAAAAGCTTACTGATAATAAATAGTAAAATTTGTATCACTTAAAAACTGTCCTATTTAGCTAAGAAAGAATTATGCATTTTTCTCATTAAGATGAGCTCATTAATCACCATCTTTGTCTTTTCCTTTTTTTGAATAGAATATTATCCCAATGCCACGCTGCGCTTGGAAATGCCTGTAAAAGATGAAATATAAGAAAGGAAATGAATATAAACTGCTTTTTTCCTACTAAAATTAGCATTCTATCAGTATTTATTTATTTCCTTTTGTATTATAGTCAGTGGCATCATTGTGTTGAGAAAATGTTGGAACTGTTTCAATACTAATCACTTTTCATAATCCATCAGAAAACGACCTTTGTTTAAACCGTAGAAAAATCAATCAATCGACATAAAATGGAGCATTTGAATTTGTTTTTTATTAAAAGGCTTAAATTATTTCAATTAATATTCATTTCTTTATAACCCTTGTCTTTTAATATGGAAATATTTTACAATCCATGGTAGAATTTTTCGGTGAAAGTTTAACAATGTTCAAAGTGTCATGGACACGAAGGTAAATGGTCACTTACACGGATCCGTTCATGAAGTGATTCTGGTTAGAAAAAAATATTTTCCCAACATGAATTGAACAAATATAGAAATTCTAATCAAAATTGAAATCCAAAAACACATCCTAAATTTAAGCAATAGTAATGAAATATCCATTATATGCCTTTTAAAGAGGACCACTCTTTAATCAATAAAAATTTGACCAAAATTCAACTTTACACCTGAATCACATAGACAACCAACTTCATGCCTAAATTGAACTGAGTCCAACGAATCAAATACACATATAAACTATTTACTTTAAATCAAAACAGATTCGGCAGCATAATATAAAAATCAATGTTCTCTAAAAATATTACCTTTCTCTTCTTCTGATTTTAGTTGATCACCATCTTCTTTCAAATAATCACTTTGCATTTTCTCAACTGATTTCTTCTCAGCCTCTACTTCTAACTTTTCAGCTTCAACAACTAAAAAAAATGCAGCTCAAATTAATTTAAAGCTCAACCTCAATCAAAATCCAACTTACAAAAAACAAAATAAATTTATGAAAAAGTATCCTACCTATTTCCTCATCTTCTTTACTCAAAGGACACGTATTAATTCCTTTAACCTTCCTTGTGCTTCTTCTCACTTCAGTACTCACCGTTTCACTACCGCCACTTTCTTCAGTGTCTGCCTAGTTCTTCTTCTAGTAGTTGTTCCCACAATAACCTTGCTTTCCTCTTTCTTGCTCGTTCTTCGCCTAGTATTTACCAAACTCAGAGCCTCACTCGCCTCCTTCTTCTCCTCGTCGTCCATTACAGGTGGCTTTGCGCTCACTCACCTAGATCGAGGTAGCGGACTTGCTGCTTGATCCACAACTTTAGACTTGTGTACATATGACCTCTGATTTGTCTTTGGAGATTGGACCATCACCGAGTCCAGTATCTCAGATAATCCTTCAACCTGTAAATTCTTTAATAGCAAAAAGAAAAAAAAAATCCAGCAGAAGTGATAAAGAAACGCATAGATTAAGGAGCTTGTAGAGCATTAGAGCATCACCCACGTCAAAATTTGTGGTGTTTGTAGGAATGTAGTTCCTCTTGCAAAGACCTTCGAGGTCTTTTCGTGAAAGAGCGTGGAAATCCATTGATTGATTTTGTATTTGAGGGAAAGACTAGACATTTCTTCGATTTAGGGTTCGATTTAGGGTTAGAGTGTGGAATTAAAGAAGATGATCAGAAAATAGGATAATGGAAGCAAGTAGAATTAAAGAATAGATGAGAAAACTGAGGACTGAGGAGATAGAAATGGCCATTCGTGTATATTTCAGTAATAATTATGGTTAAAAAAAAAAAAGATGCTCATCGGTTCTTCGGAAAACTCTGTAGTCTTCTGGCCTCTGAAATGTATCTTGGTAAAGTAATAATAGCTTTTATTAGAGAGAACTGTGTAGAAGCTGGCATTGGGAAGTGAGATTTATTTGTCAACTATTATCACAGCCTTGGAAATCAACCCAATAATAATTACACGTTGGAAACTAAACCCGGTATAATTAATTTAAGAGGAGTGCTAAAGTCAGTCGCTCATCAAGCGATTGCAGTTATACTTGCTCACGCATTGGCCACATATGTTTAAGTGGGGTCCACTTTCATTGAATTTAAAAATAAAAAAAATATTCAACCAATCATCGGAGCGACTGTGCAGCGAGTGTAGGAATACGCGAGTGATTCTAGCAAATTTCTTAATTTAATATAATTCAGTGTGTTTTTTATTATTATTTTTGGAGGAAGATCTGAGTGTCAGAAGGGAACTGGAGGGATTTTTTTATTTATTTAGTAGCATTGTGGAGGGAAAATGGACAGCTTTGGAGGGAAAAGTGGAGGGAAAATGAACAGTTTTGGACGGAAAATGATCTTGGTTTAGTATTATGTAAGATATGTAAATTAGTATCCTTTTTCCGAAAATTATTAAAAATCAACGTAAAACGTTACCAAATTTCAAAACTTAATTAATCATTTTCATATTTCTGTAAGAAAAATAAAAGGCGTCAAAAACAAAAAAATTGAAATAATCATGCTTCAACAAAACATGTATGAATAAATGCAGTTTTTCAAAAAACTGCAAATATTAATGTAATTATGATCAATAATTGCATATTTTTATGCAACTTTTGTTGAATGTTTCAAAGTTTCAATTTTAATATATGAAATTATTCAATATCACATTATTATAGAAAAAACATCAAAAACTTAATGTGATCACATAACAAATGAAAAATAGTTCACATTCAGAAGAAATGAAGATGAAAAAGTTTTTCGAATAATTGCAGACATATCGATAGTCTTTGATGAAGACATGTCTACAAATGCTAAGGTAATATTTGCGGATATATCTGCATTTTTTTCTTAACAAATACAGATATTTTTGTTCTAATTTTGTGTAATCATGTTTTTAACGTTTACAATTTTATGATTATGATTATTATTATTATTTATCATGCGGTGAAGCAAAAAATCATCGAAACAATGTTGCTTCAGCTTTAGACATTCACCATTAATTTATTCAGGAAAATATTTAAGAGGACAAATTTAAAGGCTTTTTTCTCCAAAAGGATAGCCACTTAAATTTTACTCACAAGGACAACATCTTCATTTTCTGATCTCACGTGCGTTTTTTTATTACCTGTCGAAATTATCTTCCGCATATCACGCGCGCAATTCCTTAATTCATAAAATCTTTCTCGTCCTGGAAAAATTATCAGGATCTCGCCGTCATTCATCTCGACTCAGTCTTCCATATTTTCGATTTCAATTTTTATTTTGATTTCATAAATTCAATCAAATCCGAAATCCTAATTGAACGCAGAATTCTTGAACGGAAATTTGATCAGAAGCCAATCATACAGAACCGCAATCAATTGCATATTAGGTTTAGGCCTTATTCCGACGATTCATTGTGCGTTTATGATACTAAAAATTCATGGATTCTCGTTGTGATACAAGCAAGTATGGTTTTTTCCTGTTTTCGAATCTCTGTTATTTTTTCCTGTTATTCTTTGTTTTTACTCTCAATTGTTTTTTCTATAAATTCAATAATTGAAATGTAAATGCATTGACGAATTAAAATTGTTTTATATTAAAGCAATTTTTTATTCAATCAGTATACATGTTAGTTTTGAGTAAAATTGGAATTTGTTTGTTATGGTTTCATGAAAAATTAACTACTACAGTTTTTAGGTATCATTTTAGTATTTTTGTGGTTATCATTTTCTTCTCTCTTCTTTGAATGTGCAGTATTCTGTAGATATCATTGTACTATTTTTATAGGTATCATTTTGTATGTGTTACCTGCTTGTTTTAATTTTTTACTGTATGTGTTTACCTCTTTTTACTCTGCTAACTGAAGTGTTCAAATTAAAAATGTGTTGCAGTTGTGAAGACACTCTTCTTATAGTGCTTGTCTTCAATGGTACCTCTTTCAGTACTCGGTTGTCGGTTAATTGTTCATTGTACGCTTTGCAAAATGAAATATGTGCGTACTGGTCTCAGCTTACTCCTAAATCAATTGAAATAAGCTACGTGATTGAGGAAAGAACTAAAATTGTTGAAACTGACTTTGATCTTCAAAGTACCATTTTATTTCAATTACATAAGAGGGATGCTTTTTTTTCCTTTGATGTTAAGTTGAAGGAGTATCTGTTGGAAGATGTGGTTGATGGTTCCTCAGCACTTTCTACTAATGTTTCGATTCCTTCGTCTTCTGTTCCATGTTTGGGTGCGAACATTGTTGTCCATAGGAAGAGTTACTTAAAAGATTTTATGAAAAATGGATCAACATTGAAATTTTCTGATTTTACCGGTTTTTGTTTTGAAGGCGCTACTGAGTTCAGACTATTCTTGATGGCCTATCAAATTAAATCAGGTCATGAATTACAATTTCTGAAGAATAGTGCTACTAGGATCACTGCTATTTGCTCATCATCGTCTTTTGGTTGTCTTTTTAAAGTGCATGCCTCTTCTGATGTTGGCCAACTACGTAGGTTTTTCATTAGAAATTTGATTGCTGACCATTCTTGCGGAGGTGGTTTAACAAATTCGAATAAACCTGCTCTATCTAGTCAATTTGTTAAATCATTGATCATTGATGAAATTAGAGATCGTTCGAATAAGAAACCGAAAGACATTATGTATGATTTTCGAAGAGAGTTTAATCTTACTTTGTCTTACCCTTATGCTTATAAAGGAAAGCAATTGGCTTTAAAGGAATTGTATGGCGATGATGCAATGTCGTACAATGATTTGTGTTGGTATTTAGGTGCACTACAGACCCACAACCCAGGTTCTTATGTTGCAATGGATGTAGACTCTTCTACAAATCAGTTTGAACGAGTGTTTGTTGCTTTTGGTGCTTGTATTCTTGGATTCAAACATTGTAGGCCTATGATTTTTTTAGATGGTACCCATTTGAAAGGGAGGCCAGGAGTGTTGATGGGTGCTACAGCTAAGAACGGCAATCAAGGTATTATTTTACGATACCATTTGGCCTCTATTGGATCAGTTTTAGTTAGTACATTTTATTATTTATCAGTATTTTGTTTCTTACACTATCATTGTTTAGCTGTACTGATTTAAGTTATCATTTTTTTTAAACTACGGTATCATTTTCTTCTCTGTTTCCAATCTGCAGTTTGTAAGTATCATTTTACTACGTATCTAGGGATCATTTTTTATCAAACATTTTTAAAGCAAATTTAAGTTATCATTTTTATTTCCATCTAGTTATCATTTTCTGTTATGTTTCAATGCACAGTTTGTAGGTATCATTTTACTACGTATTTAGGGATCAGTTTATATCAAACACTTTTTAAGCATCATTTTTTGTTATTTGCAGGTATCAGTTTGTATTTTACAGTATTTAATTAACATTTTTTTATGTCTGAAACTATAATTTTTTCTTATAATGAAGAATTATTTATGATTTATATTCAAAAAAAAATTCCAGGTTTCTTCCCTCTAGCTATGGCCGTAGTTTCAATTGAAAATGTGGATAATTGGAGTTGGTTTTTAAATCATTTGAAGAAAATGCTTAACGAAGATCGTAATTTGGTTTTTATGTCCGATCGACATCAAGGTCTGATTTCGGGAGTTCAAGATATTTTTCCCACTTCATACCATAGTTATTGCTACCTTCACATGGAACAAAATTTGTTGTCTGCTGTTAAGTCCAAAAATGCACACATTTCGATTGTGGAATTGTTCTACACATGTTCTCGAGCATCTAATGTTCATGAGTTTCAAGTTTCTCATTCAAAGTTTTTACAAGTTGGTGGTGCTGCAGCGGTTAATTTTTTGAAAGACAAACCTTTTGATAAGTGGGCTGATTTTTTTTTCGTGGTAAAAGGTACGGTGAGTACAGCTCCAATGTGGCTGAAAGTTTCAACAGCTGGATTTTAGAAGAACGGGCCTTACCAATTACATCTTGTTTGGACGGGATACGAATAAAAATCATGGAACAAATGGCTAAACGTCGGGAAGAATCTCGTTTATGGACTACTATTTTGTGTCCAACAATGGAAAATCGATTACAAGTGCTAGTTCAAGACGGTTTTGGTTGGGATGTATTACGGGCTTCTGAACACCTTTTCGAAGTTAGATCACCAATCTCTCATCGTGTTGATCTACAAGACAGGACTTGTAGCTGTAACCAGTGGAATGTCATGGGATTTCCATGTGCTCATGCGATAAAATGCATTACTAAAATGAAATTAAATGTGTACGATTTCATTGAGCACTATTTCACGGTTGAAGCTTACCGATCTTCATATAGTCATACAATTAATCCTATACCTACATATGACAAACCGGATGTTGATTCAAGTACTGAAGCAATAATTAAGCCACCAAAGGATAAACGTGGTGCTGGTAGACCTTCATCAAAAAGAAAAGGAGGATTTGCATATTTCCGAAACAAGCTAAACAGATGTAGAGTGTGCAATGCATATGGTCATAATAAGCGGAATTGTCAAGCGTCCAAAAATTAAAGAATAAAATTCATTATATTTCTTCTATGTATCATTTGTATCTCCATATATACTTGTCGAGTAAACTTGTATGCGTTGGCAATTTAGTTGATTATGCTCTTTAAATGTACGCAACAATCTGCATTTTTAATAAATAAAATTCTTATTTTATTTTGTTAACATTTTATTATAACATTGCTGTGTTGTTGGCTTGATGTTTTTTTTTGGTTGTTATGATCATTGACATTCGATCTGCATGTTTAGTATTTGTTTTTACAAGTTTGTATACATTTATTTATGTTTTTCTTTTATGTTTAATTAGGTGATTATCTTTTCAATGTCTTTGTAGGGTTCAGTTTTGTGTAGTTACCATGTATAAAAAATATCCTGGTATCATTTTTATAATATTTTAGGGGTCATTTTTAACTTATCTTCCTTTCAGAGTATATGAGTATCTTTTTTCCTACACTGCAGATATCATTTTTTCTTTGAATTTAAAACTTCAGATTAAGGTTATCATTTTTCGTATATTTTAGATATCATTTTTATAAATCAAATCAATTAAAAGTTTCTGGATATCATTTTTTATGCAGTTTAGTTATCATTTTTTGATATCTCCTCCACTGTACAGTTTTAAGTTATCTTTTCCCGGCTTATGTAATTATCATTTTTTACATTTTGATAGTTAACATCCCTTGTGCACACATACAACATACTGATAACAGTAAAAATGATATTATTTTTCAAATTTAGACTTTTCCAATCCAAATCCTTAATTTTGCTAGTACATAGATTCATCATCAATCATTTATTCAGTACTAGTATTTCACACAAACATCCATTCATTACTGAAATTTTAAACATTAACAACTGCATAAATTTCAACGTAACAGAAAATAAACTGTTTTCCAACCAACTACAACACACAGCACTGTTTCACTCATTTTTTCATTGATTTTTTACTGCTCTTTTTGGTCAATCCAGTGACGAATCGAACTAGATTCCAGCAGCATCCATGATTCGAAATGACTTCACGTACAATCAGTGCTCTTATCTTATCCATATTCTCTTTCGACACCTTTAGTGGAATTTCAGCTCTGTTGTCTGAAATTATATTTATGATGACAAATATCCCGCAGTCCACTCTGTATAAATGAAAACTAATGCTGATTAGAAAATAGAAAAAAAATTCCAGTTATCATTGTTGTGCATCACAAACACTTCTATGTCAGTTTCAATCAATTATTGGGACAAACTAGTACTTCTTTTGTATTCAGCAACGCAAAAAATAAATTAAAAAGACAGAAACATCAGAAAAACAACATGAAGAAAACTTAACCTGTCAGAGTGCTGCTGTGCACATGGTTCTTCAAAAATCTCTCGGTCAACAATTTTCTTATCCACAATTTTATTTTCTACCCAAATTTGTTGCAGAATTTCTTCCACTTTCTTTCGTTGTAATAAACATTTTTTAGTACTAGTTTACTCACGAAAAATATAACGGAAAATTCTTACCACTTCATACGCTTCGTTCAAATGAAGATTATTATACTTGTTCGATCTTCTTGGTCTCTTCGAATCATAGTGAACCCATTGCATGTTTGCATATGCTAATGTCAACAGGGACCAATGGTTGTCAAAATGTAATGGGAAGTAAATTTTTTCTGTATACTTCTGTAAAGCTGCTTCTTTCAAGAAAGGAGTAACCAAACAATTAATAATTGAACTCCTGCCTTCCATTATTCCTTTCTGCTCAGTGTAAACTTTATCTTAATGAGTACTGAAGACCTGAATACTGTAATATTAATTTTTTAAAACTGTGATTCAACTTACTGTCATCATTGTAGACATTGCGTAATTGTAATCAACTAGATCACATTTATTGGTGCACCAGTCGATTATCTGAATATCCCAAAAAAAAAAAATAACATAAAGTCAATAAACATGCTACAATAACTAATAAACGATTTACGTCATTGCTTTATCTTGCTAATAATTTGTGTTTGTGGAGAAATGTTGTGTTATTAACAAAAAACATAAAATGATAACAACAGTTTAGAAAAAAAGATATCCATAAACTGTTAAGTGATATGAATTACTAAAATGATATCTAAAATAAGCAGAAAATGATAATATAAACCTGGAGTTAAAAATTCAAATCAATAATGAGTAGTCATTAACAAATAATATCATCAAAGAGTGTAGTCAGTAAATTGGATGATGACATACTGAACTGACAACAATATTTTTTTGTAAGTATTTGTGTTTGTGGAGAAATATTGTGTAATAATCAAATAACAGATAATGATAACCACATTTTATAAAAAATGATATCTAGAAACTGTAAAGTTAAATGAACTGTATAAATGATAACTACTATACAATAAAAATGACAACCAAAATGTGCAGTAAATAATTCAACACAAAAAATGATATCTTCATTGAAGGAAAAATGATACCCATGAACTATTTCAGTAAGATGGCTATCAATAAATTATTTTTGTACTTATGTTTACCTGCCCATCTGTTAACGACCCTCTCAACAATTCTGTCAGCATGTCCTTCGTCACAATACATCCTCCCCTTGCCATGTCATCATCTTGCCAAGCTACTGGACTATCCAATATTTACAAGTCAAACAGTTAACAAAATAATTTCTATGTTTTATAAGCACAGATGGAAATATAATACTCACTTGTCTTCTGCTATTGACATTGAATAAAATTTCCGTACAATTCTACCTTCCTCATCATCTAGATGTTTTGTCACTTTTTTGCATTTTGATAAGTCCAAGTCTTTCCATAACGGTTCTTCAACATTTATTGGCTCTACCAGTTCAACATTTTTTTCGTGCTCCACGTTATCTTCATTTATCGTTTTTTCCCTACATTTTTCATCATCAAATGGAATCAATGAGAGTTGTAACTCATCATTTTTCCCTTCACATGAAACTTCAGTCTCCTTCTTTTGTGTTACCCGTGCTTTCTTCCACGCTTTTACATAATATTCATACTCCTCTTTTCTTTTTTGTGTTCTTCTTCTTGCTCTCAATCTCAGTATGTATGAAGGTGGTTTTGCACTTTTTGACTTGGAAGATGATTTTTTAATTTTTTTTTTCCTTGATTTTTGAGAATTCCCTTTTCTGACTTTCATCTTTGCAATCTCAGCAGTCAAATTAAAACTAAAACTCGGAGGTTCAATGTCGTCAATTGACTGTACACTCTTATTTCCAATCTCACTGTTACCGACAGAATCTTTAACTGTGACTGGCGTTTTTTCATTCCCTAAACCAGCTGGTAGGCTTTCTTCTGCATAACTCCTATCCTCAACATTCGTCATGCAATCGTTTAATTTATCCTGATCTAGATTCAGATTATTCACCTCAGTTGTTCTCACTTCATTACAGTCCAAATTATCATCTGTATGCGCATCAACCATTGTCGTTTGTAAACCAACTCTATCCTCCGTTTTATCATGTTGCATTTCAGCTTTCTGTTCTTTCATTTGCTCTTTAAGTCTATATAACTCTTCTTCTGCTTTTCTTCTCAAGTTTCTTTCCTGCATCCACTTCTTTTTAAATTATTTGTTTTCTTTCTCCAACTCTGTGATGCGATAGTTCAGAACTCTATTTTCCATGTCCAAACTAACTGTTTCCACTACTTGGACTTGCTGACCACGCTTTCTTTTTTTGTTTTGTGCAACTTTTCCTTTTAATGCAGCTCTATTTGCCAAACTTTCCTTACACTCTAACAGCAGTGTTTCATGTAGTACAATTTTTCCCATTTCCATTACCTGCACAAGAAGACACATAATATGAATTAATTTGCATACTAGCCACAATTTAGAACTGGATTTAAAAAGAATGGATGTATAACATAATTTTTTTCCTTTTTCACTATTTTGTATGTTTTTACAATTTATGTCAACTATCAAAATTTAAAAAATGATAACTACATCAGCTGGAAAAAGATAACTAAAAACTGTACAGTGGCTAAGACATCAACAAATGATAACTATAATACATGCAAAATGATAATATAAAATTGAATAAGCATTTGTACAAATTAAATGATAATTGAATTGTTTAAAAAATGATATCTATGGGTATTTCATAAGTTAAATACTCAGCAGATTAAATTAAAAAAATGAACAGTTGAATAATATCATCAAAGAGTGTAGTCAGTAAACTGATTAATGAAATACTGAACTGACAACAAAATTTTTGGCTAATTATTTGTGTTTGTGGACAAATGTTGTGTACGAACCAAAAAACAAAAAATGATAACCACAGTTTAGAAAAAATGATATCCATAAAATGTTAAGTTAAATTGACTGTAAAAATGATATCTACAAGACACCAAAAATGATAACCTAAATCTGAAGTTAACAATTCAACATAAAAATGATATTTGCAGTGAATGAAAAAAGATACCCATGGACTATGAAATTAAGATTAGTACAAAAAAAAACCCCTAACTAATTACAAATAAGATACCAAAAAAATTCCAATACACGGTACCTACACAAAAACGAACCCGACGAATACATCAAAATTATATTTTTACCTGTCCAGCTTTGAAAGTGTCTAAAAATTCCTTCGTCACGATTTTACTCAACTTCCTCAAATCCCACCTAGCAAAACGAGGGATTTTATTCTCAAACTTCTTCCTCTGGGCAATTAGATTTAACTTCTCACACATCACATACTGCATAAACACAAAATACAATGTTAACAATAAATTCATCAATAGTTGGTCGTGTTTACAGAAGAAATACTTTAATCAAAATATTTACCAAAGGAATCATTGAGCAACCAGCCATATCACGCGGATTTTTTATGGAACTTTTTACAAACTTTTTAAAACTTGAATGAATGGTTTTAGGCCATGACACTGATCTCATTTTCTTCGCGTCTACAATGTATGGAATGAAACCCCACCTAAACTTTTGTTGGTTATTCGGAAAGAAAATTGTAAGCAATATTAGCATTATCATAAGCAGTGGCAAGTCCTCTTCAAACACCTTCTTCTTCTTCCCTATTTCTTCTTTAATTCTTTTTTCCAATTAAACTTCTTACAATGGTAGTTGATTTCCCAAAGTTTCTCGACACGAATTCCTTGCAATCTGTCGGTGTCGTTTTACTAGTCATTTTTGGTGTATCGTCTATATCAGTACCTTCCAAAGGCATGTAAAATAGAAGATTTATATCTTCTGGACATATTTCCATTTCACTTTCACCAAACACAAAACATTCTTTCTCCACTGAGTAGCACGAATATACAGCATCCAAATTTTCTGCTTTTTTCTTGCACTCTGTTAGTGAAATGTTTTTCTCGTAAAAAACAGAAAAGAAATCATAGAATGGTGTTTGTTTCAAAAACTCAATTTGCTTTGATGTAAGTGCTTTCTTATCTCTCAACAAACAGATCGTCTTGTAAGACGATTGCAACCCACATCTGTAAGCTGTAGCACAACTGGTTTTCTCACCAACCACTACCTCTTCTTTACTTTCCACTGGAATTGTACCAGACTTGATTTCTCGAGGCCTTGGGTTTTCAAAATCATCATCCTAGTTATCAAAAAAAAAAAACTAAAATAACTGTAGAGAACAAAATTATTTATCACTGACACAATTGAATTTCATTCATTACAAACCATAATTAATCTAAATAACAATGTAGGTGCTAATTATACTAATTAACAAATTTACAGTCTCACTTTGCATTATCATTTTATCAATTTACACTATCATTTTTACCTACACCAAAAAAATCAAGTTAAATAGTATTCTCATACTCAAGGTATCATTTTTAACACATATACAGTATCATTTTTTATAAATATCTATACTCAGAATATCATTTTAATACCTATGAAGTTATCATTTATATATAATTGAAGTTAGCATTTTTTACTTACAGAATTTTCTTCATTGACTCCACCATCCTTTTCTTCAAGAATTTTCGATTTTCTTCCTTCTTTAACCTGCACAAATAAAGAAATATTGTTACAAAATTTAAACAAAACATACAAAAATTTATTATAATGAATAGAACTTAGCTTTTTTTTTTGTCATTCATTTCTTTCTTCAACTTTTCTGCAACATATTTAGGATCATTGAACCTTTTCGACCGCGTCTCTCTTCTTATACATTCAGTGCTTTTCCTTACTGTTTTTTTTCCATCATTTTTTCGATTAACATTATCATTTCTTTTGGCTAAATTCGCTTGCTCTACATTTTCACCGTTGACATTATCATTTTTTCCCCAACAGACCTTCTTCATCAGTAATCTCCTGTATTGTTTCACTCTGGTTCTCAACCTCATTTCTTTCAACAGTTTGTACATTCGCGGTTTGATTTTTTTCCACTATCTTCTCTTTCATCCACAAATTGATAATCAACGTTATCATTTCCTCTGTCAACTGCGTGTTTATCAATTGCAGTACTGTCGATTTGCTTCTAGGCGTCAATAACTAGGTTTTCGACTCCACTTCGTGATAATTCGGCGGCATCAGCTAGTGTTTCAAAATTCCTTTCCACGACTCTTTCCATTAACTCGCTGTCAGTCTTGCTGCTAGGGTTTCGGTTTGATTTAGGGGAATCCGTAGGAGGAGAATTCGTCGATCGCGTTTCTGTGGTCATTTCTGAATTACGGCGGACGAAATTGAAGGTTACGCTGTACAAGAAGAAAAATGAAATAACGGGGTATTATTTGGGCTGGGCTATTATTTGTCCTTTTGGATAAAATATATGAGTGTTGTCCTTATGAATAAAATATTTAATTAATTTGTCCTTACAAATTTTTTTCCCTAATTTATTTCCAATTTTTTCCATAAAATAAAAAATAAATAAAAAAAGTAGCAAAAACAATAGTTTCACGGTTCATCCAAAGTAGCACGATCTACTTCCAATGGCTACCGTTATTCTCATATCCAAAACCCAATCCTTTTATTCATTCGTCCTCCTCTTCTTCCCCAAATTACTACCTCACCACTAACCACACCCAAAATCAGAAACCAATTAACTAATCTGTGGAGAGCGTGAAACAATGGCCACCTCCTCTGCATCTTCGGCTGCCACTCTCCGCATCTCCACCATCTCCTCTTCCGCCAAACTCCCCACCACCTCATTCCTCCCTCTCCGCAACCGCTTCCCCCTAAAAAGCCTAACCCTTCAGCGTCGCACCTCAGGGGGAGGCGCCGCCGGAGCCAGAATGGCGGACACCGCCGCCTCCAGCTACGCCACTGCCCTTGCTGACGTCGCAAAGGATAACGGGACCTTAGACGCGACCATTGCTGACGTCGAGAAGATCGAGAGGTTTTTCGCCAACCCGGGCGTGCAAAGCTTCTATCTCAACCCTACCATTCCTAAAGAGAAGAAAATGGAGATGATCCAGGAGATTGGTAAGGCGGAGGAGATGACGCCACATATGGTGAATTTCTTGAGTATTTTGGTTGATATGGGCAGGATTGACATTATCAAAGATATCGTTATGGAGTTCGAGGTTATTTACAATCAGCGTACTGGCACTGAGGTATTATAGTCTTTTACGTGAAGCGCCTGAATTTTTTATTTCTAGTATTTTCTGTATGCAATCAACGAGCCAAAGTAGATTCTAACATCTCCAACGTGACTGTATATGCCACTTCACTGTAATGCTTGATAATGGACTATTCATATGAATAAACGTAGTATGTATACTATATCTGCTTAAGTCCATGAATTTTGTGATTCTGCTTGGAAGAGGGATTAGGCTAGTGCTCGAAAGTGCACATAGGAAACAAAGAAGATATGACATTAATGTTGACACTAAGGGTGTGGTGTTTTACCATTTTTAGTTTGGGTTTCAGTCCACATAAAATCGTGCATGATGCGTAAACGATCGTTTTAGAAAACAGATTTAACATACAAAGCAGAAAACAATTCAACATCCATTTGGTTTCATTTTATATTTTGAGTTTTATGTTTTTCAACTTTCACTAAGAAGCACCAAAATATAAAAGTACAAGGTTTTCAATTCTTAGTCATTGCGATGAATGGACACCAAAAAAGTTAGATAGTCTTCATGCTTTTGTTTTCTCACAAAACATGAAACAGGCCATAAACTTGTTTTTCATTTTACATATTAATTTTATTTTTGAAAATTGTTTGTTCTCCAGCAACGTAAACGACAGACGCACTTTTCCTTGGACAAAAACACAAACTGAAAACGACAAAACAAACGGGGTTTTATTTTTTATTTTTTGTGTTTTGGGAAATAACAGAAGCACGAGAAATAATTCATCCTTTCATCTCTTCCGTTGTTCTTTTCATATTCCTTCCATCTCGCCCTTTGTCGTTTCTTAACTTTTATCATATTTTGTAATTAACGTCGGAAATTCAAAGCATAAAATACAATATAAGATAAACCAAACTGCACTAAAATTTTGACATGGTGCTAATCACATTCAGAGTGTGTGTAGTCAACCAAAACACAATATAAAATATAAATATCTTCTTTGATGGCGGTTAACTAACTATACTTCTGCTAAGCATTTTATATCGGAGAACTAAGTGCTGAAACTTTTGGTCATTAGCCATGGTTTTGTTACCTGAAACCATACAGCATGCCTTGAATATGTTTATGCTTCGTAACATGAGTTGGTAATTTTGTATTTACTAAAACAAGGTATGAAACAATTCAATAAGGATATTTCCATCTCAGGTGGCGGTCGTCTCTTCAGTTGTGAAGCTGGAATCAGAGCAGTTGGCACAGATAGCTAAACACGTGCAACGACTCACAGGAGCCAAGAATGTTAGAATCAAGACTGTTATTGATCCTTCACTGGTTGCAGGGTTTACAATTCGATATGGAAGTTCTGGTTCGAAATTAATTGATATGAGTGTGAAAAAACAACTCACCGAGATTGCTTCTCAACTCGATTTCTCGACCATCACCCTTGCTTGAGTTGATTACTTTTGTAAATGTTTTTTTTGTAATTTTTGTAAGGATTTGTATGAATACATATATGATACAATTTGATTGTGCAATTCAGTCAATTTTAGGATGAAAAAACAAAATTGTTATTCTTCATTCTTTTGTGTTATGAACTACTATGAGTGTTATGGTCCCTTCTGCTTTTACTATACCAAGCTTGGTATAATCAGCGACAGCAGGCTGTTTAATTCTTCAATAAAAGTCTATGAATACATATACTCTAAGAAATACATATTACAAGAAGAGTCTTATAAAAGAAAAACACATTTAGGATACTTATCATATTTCATTCCTTGTTAAACTTCTACTAGCATTTGATACAATTTCCTGTGACTATGTTACCTCCATACTTGGTCTTTCACTTTCTCTTTTAAATGTCCTGACATTTTAAAATGAGAAGCCCTTAACTAAATGGCTGCTGGAGATTTCTTTACAGTACTGTATTCATTCATCCTTAAAATGTCAGGGGTATGGAATGAGTTCTACTTAAGTGAATAAACCAGACTAAAACATAGGTCTATTGGTAGTCATTGTTTAGTGTTGTTGTCCACATAACAAGATCCTCATTGTATTCTCATATTCTGTCCAACTGAACATGTGATCCTGCATTATAATTAACTTTTCCATTCTGAATCAAACAATTACATCAAAATTTCATTTATTGTGGAACATATTTGTTCACCACATAGCTTTTACATATGGTTGAACATGAGTTAAATATTCATATTCTTTTATTGTCTTTAGAACTTATACTCATGATGGGAAACACATATCAATGTGAATGCATACACTTAAGTTATCAGAACTCAAAAAAAATTAAACGACGATATAATTTTTCTTTTACATGGGCCTTGAAGCATAAATATGCAAAAAGTCTTATTAGAGGCAAGTATATCATTAAATTGATTAGTCATCCTTCAATTCATTTTGCTTAGTATGTTTTATTCGATTAACAGTTTTTATCATATCGTCAATTATGCAAACTTACCAAAGTAAATATTTAGAGTATTATGTATTTTCCTATACATTTTAGAATGGTTGTTAAATTTTACTTATAAGTGTCCAAGAATACCTAAAAGAGGTGCATGAATGTTATAAATTTCTCTAGTTTGTGTTAGAATTGATTCATCGTGTTATTATGTTGATGATAATACTCAACGAATTATAACAATTAGCATTTATATCTAGTGCATAACTCCTAACCAATAACATTCCTACATGAAGTTAAATAAAATAAATCCGCTAAAGTATACTTTGTAAATTAATTTGAACAATTTTTTGGAGGGAACACCTTGTATTAGATTTTTGTGAGACATCAGTTTAAAGACAAACGAAAATTAGCATCATTATTTTTAACAAAAAAGAAAAACAAATGAAATAAAGGTTATTTACATTTAAGATTATCCTCGATATCATTATCATACTTAAAACTTTACTCTATTTTAAACTTTCCTTATTTTAACTCACACAGAAAAATTTATCCAAGATAAAGTTTATCCTATAAAGAATCCTTTTATTTTGACTTATACCCTATACTTGTCTAAAATTTCATAGTTCTATTTTAATCTATGTCTTATACTTGTTCTAAATGTTATTGGTTTTATTTTAATCTATGTTAAACACTTACGTTAAGTTCCATCATTCTTTTTTAGCATGTTCTATTTTAATCATTCTTTTTTAGCATGTTCTATTTTAACTTATACCTAAGATTTACTGGAAATTTACATTAAGGGCTTACTAGTTGGTCCCAATTATTTTGTAGGACACAGGTTCTAAATAATTATTTTCCAGGACAAAAATCAAGGCTCGAGTCTTCATCTTCTTAAAAAACCATCGTATCTTCGGAAATCAGGTGCTCGTGGAATTTAGGTCAAACTTAAGCCGATGTTTCTTGTGCACTCAAAGTGTTCATTTTATTTTTTGGGAAAAAATTAGGCGTTAGTTTGTTTTGAAACCAAATTCGAGTTTAATTGTGGAAAATATTGAGGCGATTTTGTTGATTTGGATAATCTAATCGATTTTCTCTGTTGGATTGCTTGTTTTTTGGTGAGTCTCTATTTTATTTGCTATTTTTTATTGTCAAGACGATGTTTTATGTCGTTTTTCATGCTCTTGTATATTTCTTATAATGAACTATTCGATGTTATTTGAGAGGCAGTTTTGATCTATTAGAGGAATGTTTCGTTTGCTTTAGGTTGAATAATGAACTCTGAAATGTATTCTTCTGATAAAAAAACACTGTGTATTTAGCTTGGTTGCATTATTCACTTTAGATTATGATTATTGCATTTACACTATAACTTCATATTTGTCTTGAGTAATCAAACCAATTATTTTTGTCAGTCAATTCTATTTGTACTCACTTTGAGTATGAAATTGTATATTAAATAATATTAGCTGACGACGCTTGTTCTTCCGTTCTTGGTGTTTTGTGATCCGTAAAAGATAAATGATTCTACCTTTTTAAAAAAAGTAGGACAGAAAATGATAAATGGGTGAGATTCTTTACAAAAATGATAATTGGGACAGAAAATAATAAATGATTTCATTGATAAGTGCATTTCAATGTATATTTACAAATGAAGCTCAATCTTTTTATATTCAAAAAAGATTGTATTTCAATGTATAGGTACGAATGTTTAATATACAGCCATGCTCCTTCTTAATGTAAGATAAACCGTTAATGTCATATACAGGAATTGATTTTTTTGTTGATGTTTATGTAATATGCCAGTATGGTTTAGATCATTACTGCAAGTTATTTTTTTTTAAAAAAAAGATAACAGTATCTATCTTTATCTAGAAAAGATATATACATACATACATATATATATATATATATATATATATATATATATATGACAGACTTAAAGTTAGTATTCCATTGTATCAAAAATGTATACATGAACGATATCCATAGTTAAGTCACTTAAAACAACCAGTATTAGCTTTTATAATGTAATTAATAAAAAGACATGTCTAGTTCATTCCGCCTTTCCGCAAGGAACATAGTTAAAGGACAAGTCAAAATCCACCTTATCTATTACTCAAATTGTGACTTTATTCCTGAATTATGTTTACTATAATTTTCTATTATAAATTTATATTCATATTATTATTATTATATATTTAATCAAAAATCAAATACTATTATTTATTACAAAACATTTGAATTCTAAGAAAGCTTAAAAGAACTTAAAAAGATATAACATAATATCTTTTTATTAAATTTCACGCTCTATTGCGTTTTCATTTACTATATGTTACTTATATGTAAGCATACCATCTAACCAGCCTCATTGCTACTGGACCATTCATTTCATAAATTCCATGGTAAATTAAAACTCCAGGACGCCGTTTTTATCAGATAAAAGATAAACGATTTTATCTTTTTGTCAGAAAATCATATAACTTATACTTTTAACAAAAACAAAAAAGATAAATGTTTTTATCTTTTTCTCAGAAAACCATTTAATTTTATTCTTTTTAACAGAAAAATCTATAAGGCTCATATATACAACCTTGACAAAACATGTTGCCCTTCTATTGGTTATAAAAAAAACCAATACTTATATATATACATACATATATATCATTTTATATATCTTTTTATATATACAAAATGCTATATATCTTTTTGTATATGAATTGTGTATCTTTTTGTATATGAATTTTACATATCTTTTTCACACGAATTTAACTTGTTGCACTATTTTTTTAAAGTTTGAATTCCGGAAAATATATATGATTATATCTTTTTCTGAAAAGTGCGTAAAAATGGATTTTCAACTGTGTGACAACGTTATCTCATTTTCTGATTAAAAAGACATATTGTAATGAAGATTTATATATCATTATACTATAATAGAAAATGAAACATTCTATAATATAGAATAAAAGGATATATACATTAAAAGGATATACGATTATATCTTTTTAATGTTTATACTATTATATCATCAATATCTCATTTTCATCATTATTCTATAATAATATGATAGAAGATGAACCGATCTATAATGAAGTTTGCTGTAATTTAAGTTTAGGTGATTATATATACATACATACATATATTGTAACAACCCGCATTCTACGTATCTAAGATTGTAGAATATTTATTTCTTTTTCGTATGAAGTCGTATGGTCGTGTAACCTTGGGAAACAACATTTAGAGTCATTTCTCATGTTCATGATTTTTGTCGATTTTTAAATGACCGTTTTGCCCCTAGCCGATATTGTTTTGGTCATAACTTTTGATTGGAAAGGAATTTTGACCTGAAACCACTTCCATTAGATTCGTTTGATGGTTTACCTTTCCGTAGAGTGGTCACATTAGCCAAACGGACTAACCGTTTGGGAGATATGGCTGAAACAAATTTCAGATAGTGAAAAACAGCTTAATTGGGCTTAACCGGGTGATTAACAGCTAGGCCCAAAGGGAAATTTCGGGATTAGGATTATGAGAGGGCTGAAAGGGTTAGGAATACATTTCAGGTTTCTCAGCCGCCACAAACCTTCCTTAAGCTCTAGCAATGGCCTCCATCTTCTAAAACACTCCAAAACACCTTTTTGTCATCTCTAATCACATATTAGTCTAATCTACATCAAATCAAGGCGGATTAGCATAAGGATTGGGATAGAGCTGCTGGAACACGTAGTGATTGGATCCAAATCAGAGATTATTTCAGATCTATAGTTTACTTTATGGCAAAGGTGAGTGATTAGCTTGTTTTTTCACTAATTATGGCTAATTATGGTAATTAGCGAAATTATGGCTCAGAAAAATCTAGAAAAATTCCTAAAATTCTAAAACATCATTTTATGCCTCTGATATGAATTTGGGTTAATTTCGACTAATTTTGCTAATCCCGGAATTTAGGGGATTAAGAGGTGATTAGTGATAATTAGCGAATTTATGCATGATTAGAATCTGGAAAAATATTCAGAAATTCTAAAATAATGATTTACACCTCTGTTAGAAAATTTGGCTAATTTGGATAAGTTTTGCTTATTATATGCTTAAACATGGTTAAGAGGGATTAAGAGAAAATATGGGGTTTTGGCTATGTTTGATCCGTTTTAACCTATCATATTGATGTTTTGGTGTTTGAGGTTACTTCTACTTGTTGCTATGACTTTGTGGTATGCTTTGTGATTGTTTAGAATAGTTATAATGGTCGAAAACGCCGTCGAGTGGCGTATAAACAGTCGCAGGAAAGTTGCAGGAAAGTGATGCAGGCTTTCGGATCAGATGAATGGGCTCGGATCGGGAAAAGTATCACCGAACCGAACCGTAGCTTAGCACAAAAAGAAGAATGGCAAAAAAGGAAGGCCACCATGGTTGAACTGGAATCAGATCAGGTTAAGTAAGGGGGACCGGATCGGATCGAGATGAAGAGAAGGGGGACCAGATCGGATCGAGATGGAGAGAAGGGGGGGATCGGAACGGTAGAGAAAGGGGGAGCGGATCGGACCGTGACTAGGGAGGCCGAACCGAACTGATGCGATGAAGGTACTCCGAACCGAACCAATGCAACGTGAAGAACCCGAACCGAACCGAGATGTATATACATGACCGAACCGAACTGATGCGACGAAGGTACTCCGAACCGAACCAATGCAATGTGAAGAACCCGAACCGAACCGAAATGCATATACATGACCGAACCGAACCGATTCAGTATTGACCAATAACCCGAGATGCAAAGGTAGTCCAAATGGGAAGTTTGTACTCAGGATCTAGTTGGGAGTAAATGAGTTCACTTCATGATTGGACTTTGCTGCGGGACGTGTGCAAAGGGGTTGTCGGTATTCATAGCTTTGGTTCACCATTGAGAGATGGATAGTGGGCTTGTAGTGATAGTTGTACGGGATTGGATTCCGTCATGGCCCAAAGGATTAGGTAACCAAGGTAGTGGATATTGTATGCTTTACGCACCGAGTGAGAGATGTGAGGATGGTTGCTATGCTTGATTGTTTGTCATCACTATGACATGCACACCCCCACCTCCGTATTCCTTACACCATATGTTAAAGGCACCTTAGAGGGTTGTACAGTATGTAGTGCTAACTCTTTGGTTGTAGGTCCAGGTTCAGGTATGATTGGATTATACATGTTATTGTTTTGTTTTGTTGCTTATCGCTTATACCAAACTTTTTGTCTAACCCAGAGTTTTATGTCTCTTCTTATTACTCTGGGTGCTCACACGAGCAGACTAGAGACAGGTTAGCTGGTGATGCGCGAGTAGCAGATTCGGAGGCGAGCAGGAGGCTTCCACGAATGATATACATAGATATTCTCCCTGTGTCGTTGCTGGTCACTACTTTGAGCATTAGTAGTGTACCTTACTTGTTTAGCTTTTTGAGACAGTTTTTAAAAGTTGTAATAATGATGTTGGATCATAAGCTGTATTTTGGATTTCCGCTGCCATGTTAGACATGATTTAGTTTTCAGCTTATGTACTGTCTCGCCTGTTTTATGTCAAGTATATTATTATTATTATATTTTGTTCCATGCGCTGTGAGACATTCTACAGCTTCTTTGTTAGTTCATTCTCTTCTTTCTTTTCTTCTGACGACCGTTCCGTGCTAGTCGGGTATGTGTGCAACGCACTTTCGGAGAAAATGCCGGCTGGTGCGGGGCGGGCCGTCACATTTGGTATCAGAGCTCTAGGTTGCAAAATTAACCTAGGGAAGTCATCAGGGAGAGTTAGTATACGTATACGAGAGCGCGTATTTGTGATTATTTTGGTTTTCAAAAGCTATATATATATTTAGTATAGCTAAGATGAAGTGGCACTGCACTAGCACCACTATAGAGGTGGTTGATCGTTTTCTCTTTACAGATTGAACGATGAGCCGATATACGAGGAGTACGAGTTCAGGAGCAAACAATGGGAATGTTCCTGATATGAGGACGATGTTTACTACTTTCATGCGAGAGATGCTTAGGGATGCTCGGGGAGCAGTTCCTAATGCTGCGAATGGTAATGGTCTAGTAGTGCAGGCGCCTAGGGCCGATTTCGCCAAGTTGTGCAAGGATTACACTAACCTTGGTGGGAAGCCGTTCCACGGAACGGAGTCGACCACAGATGTTCAGGATTGGTTGGATAGCTGTGATTGTATCTTTGACGACTTGGGTATCGAGGATGCGATGAAGAGAAGGCTAGCATCCCGTCAGCTGCAAGGACGGGCAATGAATTGGTGGAATGCTATTAAGGCAGCTACTCCAGAGGATCAAGTCACTTGGGATCAGTTTAGAAATCATTTCAGTGATAAGTTTATCCCAGCTGCTCAGAAGTCAGTGTTGTTTAAGAGATTCTTGGAACTCAAGCAGAATGGCAGAGCTGTCTCGGAGTATATTTCCGAATTCGACACTTTGTCCAAGTATGGGTTATCTCTTATTGATACTGCCGAAAAGAAGAACGAGAAATTCATAACTGGCTTGGATCAGTACTTGGGAGAGAGGCTTATTAACCACATCGATGAGACGTTTGAGTCGATCGTGGGGAAATCTTTGAGATCGGAAAGTCTTTACCCTAAGCCAAAGACTGAGATTGCTATTGCATCTGCAGAGGAGCCAAAGCCGCAAGCAGGCGGTGGAGGCAAGAATAATTCCCAGAATAAGAGGAAACAAGACCAAACCATGGATGGTCAGAATAAGAAAAATAAGAAAGATGGCGAGTGCTTTAGCTGTGGTAAGAAGGGCCACTATGCCAGAGATTGTCGGGAAAAGCCTGGGGAAAGGAAGTGCTTTAATTGTAGCCAAGCGGGACATCACAAGAATGAATGTCCACAACCTCCTAGGGAAAAGCAGATCGTGAGAGCATATGCTATCAACGTTGTTCCTTCTTCGTCGAATGCCCCAAATGCGACGCAGAAGGAAAAAGGTGTCGTTATTCGAGGTATGCTTTCTATTTAAGATGTTTTGATCAGGTTTTGTTTGACAAACCTGAGTTAGTCGATAGACCTTTAGTAGCGACGAACCCGATTGGTGGTTCGGCTAGCCTCAGTATGATTTACCGTAACGTGGTCTTATCGAGTCATGGATGTAAGTTTGTTTGTGTTTGCTTTCTTTAGGCTTTACTGGGTTTAGCATTATTTTGGGGAGTCGATCTACTCCAAGGGAATAGGGTGGTATTAGGTACCTACCTAGTGATGGCGATAGTAACTGGAGTTAAGGAAGCTAAGAGGTTATCGTTGTAATAAGTTCTAGTTGTCTCTGGGAGGCAAATGAGTGCTCCAGTGCTAGATTGTTTTGCTAGTATCACTTCACGTGGATTGTCCGAATTCGGAGGAGATGTTCTTTAGGTGCTTGTCTGATATTGGTTTAGGCCTTTGGGGCTTGTGCTTGGGGAATGTTGAGTTTGACTAGGATGGTTTGCATGAGGGATAAGTAGTCGTTGTGATTTTCATTGGATGATACCTTGGTTTACTCGAGGAGTGATAGGCAGCTGTGACAGGATAAGACTATTCGATGGTATGGACTGCCCCGAGTTGGACTCGATAAGGTTATGAGATGACTCGACTGGGACTCGAGAAAGATGCAAAGTAATGGATTGTTTAGGACCCTATGCTGATGTTCTCTTTGGATAGTAGAACTTTGAAGGAATAGGATGATTTCGTTGATCATGGAAGATGCAACGAAGGTTAGGACGATTCAAGTTGGACTTGAACTCGTAAAAGAAAATAGGTATTCGTTGATCTAGGAGCTGCAACGAATAGGGGGACGACTCATGTTGGACTAGGGTTGGTAGGTAATGGATACTCAAGACTGGGTCTGAGTTTATGGGTAATAGATTGACTCGAGTTGGACTCGAGAAGGCTGCAAAGAATTGGATTGACTCGAGTTGGACTCGAGAGGGCAGCAAGATAATGGATAGACTTGGGTGGGACTCGAGTGTTTCAGGCAGACTAAAAGCAGGGGTATCTGAGGACGCCCACTTACCTTGGATCCGTTGGACGTGATCTAGTTATCCTTGGAGGATAAACATACGTTGGACGTACGGTAGTCCGTTTGGAGGCAGAGTTTCCGTTAGTTATTAATGTTGGTTGGACCAGACATATAGGTATTGACGTATTCATGGCTTTAGCAGGTGATAGATAGGATTTGTTTGATGGATGCTATGGTTGTTGTGTTTGTTCTTACCTTTCTTCTCTTGAGTATCACCTGTGGGATCCTGTTGAATGGAAATAGGGTAAGTTCGTTGATCATGGTGATATGACGAGTGTAAGATACTTTACGTTAGACTTGAAGTATGTTGGGCATTGTGGAGCGTCCGTTGTCTTGGAGATTCAACGGATATAGGAGTTTCAGTTGGACTTGGACTCATAGGTAGAGTACCTAGATTCATTGGATGAGTCTAGTTCACCTTTGGAAGGTGAATGTACGTTGGACGTACAGTACGGATATAGGTAGAGTACCTAGATTCATTGGATGAGTCTAGTTCACCTTTGGATGGTGAATGTACGTTGGACGTACAGTACGGATATAGGTAGAGTACCTAGATTCATTGGATGAGTCTAGTTCACCTTTGGAAGGTGAATGTACGTTGGACGTATAGTACGGATATAGGTAGAGTACCTAGATTCATTGGATGAGTCTAGTTCACCTTTGGAAGGTGAATGTACGTTGGACGTGCAGTATGAATATGGGTAGGGTACCTGGGTTCATTGGATGAATCTAGTTCACCTTTAGAAGGTGAATGTACGTTAGACGTACAATGCAAATGTTGGTGTAGTGCCTAGGGTCATTGGATGGGTCTAGTCTGCCTCTAGGAAGTGAATGTACGTTGGACGTGCAATACGAATGTAAGAAGGACTCAAGTTGGACTTGAAAGGACATTTGGAATGTAGTTGAAAATTTGGCATATAGGTTTGGATTACCTAGGAAAATGACAGTATAGACGAATGCCATAGTATCGGACTGGGTGCGATAGCTGATGCGTTGAGTAAGAGACGTGCCAGTTTAGAGGCTATTTTTCTGGAATGGAAGCAACTAGAGTATATCATGGGATATGACTTCAGACCTAAGTGTGAATTGGATTCAAAAACGCTAGTAAGCTTGACGATTAGATCGATCTTGATTAAGTGGATCGGTTCCAGTCAGAGGGACAATCCCAATCTATTAGAAGTTACCTCTAAGGTAGAGATGGGAATCGATGGCGAGAGAACGACTGTACTTGGGAAGTAGAGAATGACATAAGAAAGTCGTATCCAAAGCTCTTTGCCTAGTAAGATTTTAGCGGCGATGATTCTTCCCTTGTTAGTAAACCGCATGTCAGGGCAGAATGGTTCTGTTTGTTTTGCATGTTTGATCGTTGTATATGGTTGGTAGGCATGCGGGATGCTTTGTATGTTTTGGGTTAAGGAATTTCGGGGACGAAATTTCTTAAGGGGGGAGGGGAGAGAATGTAACAACCCGCATTCTACGTATCTAGGATCGTAGAATATTTATTTCTTTTTCGTATGAAGTCGTATGGCCGTGTAACTTTGGGAAACAACCACTAGAGTCATTTCCCATGTTCATGATTTTTGTCGATTTTTAAATGACCGTTTTGCCCCTAGACGATATTGTTTTGGCCATAACTTTTGATTGGAAAGGAATTTTGACCTGAAACCACTTCCATTAGATTCGTTTGATGGTTTACCTTTCCATAGAGTGGTCACATTAGCCAAACGGACTAACCGTTTGGGAGATATGGCTGAAACAAATTTCAGATAGTGAAAAACAGCTTAATTGGGCTTAACCGGGTGATTAACAGCTAGCCCAAAGAGGAATTTCGGGATTACGGTTATGAGAGGGCTGAAAGGGTTAGGAAAACCATTTCATTTCAGGTTTCTCAGCCGCCACAAACCTTCCTTAAGCTCTAGCAATGGCGTCCATCTTCTAAAATACTCCAAAACACCTTTTTGTCATCTCTAATCACATATTAGCCTAATCTACATCAAATCAAGGCGGATTAGCATAAGGATTGGGGTAGAGCTGCTGGAATACATAGAGATTGGATCCAAATCAGTGATTATTTCAGATCTGTAGTTTACTTTGTGGCAAAGGTGAGTGATTAGCTTGCTTTTTCACTAATTATGACTAATTATGGTAATTAGCGAAATTATGGCTCAGAAAAATCTAGAAAAATTCCTAAAATTCTAAAACATCATTTTATGCCTCTGATATGAATTTGGGTTAATTTCGACTAATTTTGCTAATCCCGGAATTTAGTGGATTAAGGGGTGATTAGTGATAATTAGCGAATTTATGCATGATTAAAATCTGGAAAAATATTCAGAAATTCTAAAATAATGATTTAGACCTCTGTTAGAAAATTTGGCTAATTTGGATAAGTTTTTCTAATTATATGCTTAAACATGGTTAAGAGGGATTAAGGGAAAATATGGGGTTTTGGCTATGTTTGATCCGTTTTAACCTATCATATTGATGTTTTGGTGTTTGAGGTTACTTCTACTTGTTGCTATAACTTTGTGGTATGCTTTGTGATTGTTTAGAATAGTTAGAATGGTCGAAAACGCCGTCGAGAGGCGTATAAACAGTCACAGGAAAGTTGCAGGAAAGTGGTGCAGGCTTTCGGATCGGATCGGATGGATGGGCTCGGATCGGGCAAAGTATCACCGAACCGAACCGTAGCTTAGCACAAAAAGAAGAATGGCAAAAAAGGAAGGCCACCATGGTTGAAATGGAATCGGATCGGGTTAAGTAAGGGGGACCGGATCGGATCGAGATGAAGAGAAGGGGGACCGGATCAGATCGAGATGGAGAGAAGGGGGGATCGGAACGGTAGAGAAAGGGGGAGCGGATCAGACCGTAACTAGGGAGGCCGAACTGAACTGATGCGACGAAGGTACTCCGAACCGAACCAATGCAACATGAAGAACCCGAACCGAGATGTATATACATGACCGAACCGAACTGATGCGACGAAGGTACTCCGAACCGAACCAATGCAACGTGAAGAACCCGAACCGAACCGAAATGCATATACATGACCGAACCGAACCGATTCAGTATTGACCAATAACCCGAGATGCAAAGGTAGTCCAAATGGGAAGTTTGTACTCAGGATCTAGTTGGGAGCCAATGAGTTCACTTCATGATTGGACTTTACTGCGGGACGTGTGCAAAGGGGTTGTCGGTATTCAAAACTTTGGTTCACCATTGAGAGATGGATAGTGGGCTTGTAGTGATAGTTGTACGGGATTGGATTCCGTCATGGCCCAAAGGATTAGGTAACCAAGGTAGTGGATATCGTATGCTTTACGCACCGAGTGAGAGATGTGAGGATGGTTGCTATGCTTGATTATTTGCCATCACTATGACATGCACACCCCCACCCCCGTATTCCTTACACCATATGTTAAAGGCACCTTAGAGGGTTGTATAGTATGTAGTGCTAACTCTTTGGTTGCAGGTCCAGGTTCAGGTATGATTGGATTATACATGTTATTGTTTTGTTTTGTTGCTTATCGCTCATACCAGACTTTTTTTCTGACCCAGAGTTTTATGTCTCTTCTTATTACTCTGGGTGCTCACACGAGCAGACTAGAGACAGGTTAGCTGGTGATGCGCGAGTAGCAGATTCGGAGGCGAGAAGGAGGCTTCCACGTATGATATACATAGATATTCTCCCTGTGTCGTTGCTGGTCACTACTTTGGGAATTAGTAGTGTACCTTACTTGTTTAGCTTTTTGAGACAGTTTTTAAAAGTTGTAATAATGATGTTGGATCATAAGCTGTATTTTGGATTTCTGCTGCCATGTTAGACATGATTTAGTTTTCAGCTTATGTACTGTCTCGCCTGTTTTATGTCAAGTACATTATTATTATTATTATTATTATATTTTGTTCCATGCGCTGTGAGGCATTCTACAGGTTCTTTGTTAGTTCATTCTCTTCTTTCTTTTCTTCTGACGACCGTTCCGTGCTAGTCGGGCATGTGTACAGCGCAATTTTGGAGGAAATGCCGGCTGGTGCGGGGCAGGCCGTCACATATACACACACGCATATATATATACACATTTAATCATACAAAAAGATATATACAAAAAGATACACAATTCATATACAAAAAATTATGTGCTTACTAAACAAACACCTGTTACATATGTAAGCATACCATCTAACCAACCTCATTACTACTGAACCATTCACTTAATAAATTCCACAGTAAATAAACACTTCAGGGCGCAATTTTTATTTGAAAAAAGATAAACGATTTTATCCTTTTCTTAGAAAATCATATAACTTATACTTTTAACAGAAAAAAGATAAACGTTTTCATCTTTTTCTCAAAAAACCATTTAATTTTATTATTTTTAACAGAAAATCCTATAAGGCCTATATATATACAACCTTGACAAAATACATTGTCCTTCTATTGATTATAAAAACAAAACCAATACTTATATATATATATATATACATAAACATTTCCATCTTCTAGAATATTTCAATAATATTTACGTATGTCTTTGTATAAAAACACATTACTCATCTAAAAAGAAAATCCCATTTTTTTGTCTTTGTTTTTCCATAATAAAAATATATTAATTGTTTTTATAATTGCATTTTTGTAATTAACAATTTTTAAATGTTTAGAAGTGTTGGGTATTCCAGCCCGTATTTGGCATAATTTTATGCAGGCATATTTGGCATAATTTTATGTAGGCATATTTGGCATATCTTTTTATGCAGGCCATGCTTAATTTGTGGGTGAGATTTATTGGTTTTGTATTTTTCCCAGATTTGTTGTGCAAGCATGCCTTTTGTGCAACAATATCTTTTTTTTTCAGGAAAGACATTTGGGAGATTACTCACATTTTTGGTATGCACATTAAAAGAAAAGAGGGTTAATATAACCAGATCTGGTCACATAAGGCAATAGCAGTTTTTGGTCATTTATCATCTTCTTCAAGGTGTTTTGGTCTTTAAGATTGAGCTTTATTCTTGCTCGATTCACCGCTGGCCTGAAGTGCACACATAGGGTGCTCTCTTACACCTTTTTTTTTTCTTCTCTTATTGTTTTTGGATTCCGGTGATTAGAAGCGAATCTTTTGTAAACATTTTGGGGCTGTTTTCCCATTTTGGTTTATCAATAAGAGAAGAGGGTAGACTCCTTAAGAGGTCTCGTTGTTTTTACTCTTCACATCGAAGAGGTTTTCCACGTATAAAATCTTGTGTCTTGCTATTTTACTTTCATCGTATCTTTTTTATTTGAATGATGTGTTGATTGATTGTCTTGTGTGTGATATTGTGGGTGTAGCTTGAAATAATCCCTAATCGATCCTATCAAATTAGTATCAGAGCTTGAGGTAGGTTATTTATCACACTATGGAGTCGAGCAGTCATAGCTCAATGATTATGTTGACATCAACCAACTATTTTATTTGGAGACCTATGATGGAAGACTTGTTATATTGCAAGGATTTACATGACCCAATTGAAACCGTCACTAGTTCGAGTGGTATTATCTCTAAACCTTCTAAACCCGATAAAATGGAAGAGAATGAATGGATAAAGTTGAAAAGGAAAACTTTAGGAACCATTAGACAATGGGTTGACATTAGCATTTTAAACCATGTGTCACAAGAGACCGATCCATATGATTTGTGGAAGAAATTAGAAGGTTTGTATGAGAGGAAAACCGCCCATAACAAAGCTTCATTGATTAAAAGGCTTGTTAATCTAAAGTTGAAAGGTGGAAAGTCAGTTTCTGAGCATCTTAGTGATTTCCAAGACATTATTAACAAGTTGACAACTATGAAGATCATTTTTGGTGATGAATTGCAAGCTTTGTTTTTATTGAGTTCTTTGCCAGATAGTTGGGAAACCTTAGTTGTGACCATTAGTAATTCAGCTCCAGATGGTGTGCTATCTTTGGATGTGATCAAAGAAAGCATGTTTAATGAAGAAATTAGAAGAAAGGAGATTGGAGTTGACAATTCACAAGCTCTTGTTGTGGAGAATAGAGGATGAAGCAAGAGCAAAGGACCCAAAGGCCGTGATAAATCAAGAGGAAGATCCAAGTCTAGTGATGGAAAGAATCACTTCATATGCAACTATTGAAAGAAGCCTGGCCATATTAAAAAGTATTGCTTTCGTTGGAAAAGAGAACATGGGAAGAAGAATGATTTTCAAAAAGAAGGCGATGATAAAAATGTTGCAGCAGTAGCCTCTAAAAGTGGTGATGATGTCACTTTAATTTGCGCAACTAGTGAATGTCATCATGTTAGCAGTACAGATTCTGAGTGGCTGGTTGATACAGGTGCTTCATATCATTGTGTTCCTAAGAGAGAGTATTTTTTGAATTATCAAGCAGGTGATTTTGGCAGTGTCAAAATGGGTAACCAGAGTTCAACAAGCATAGTTGGGATTAGTGATATTCGTGTGAAGACTAATGTTGGATGCTTTCAATGTACGTCATATTCCGGATTTGCATCTTAATTTGCTTTCAGCTCATATTCTTGATCAAGAAGGCTTTCGTCGCACATTTGAGAGTGGCAAGTGGAAATTATCCAAGGGGTCCATGACAATTGCAAGAGGTGAGTTGTGTTGTTCTTTGTACAAGACATATTTGACTGTATGTTTTGGTGAGCTCAATGCAGTGGAAGAAAAAGATTCTCTTAATTTGTGGCATCGAAGATTAGGACACATGAGTGAAAAAGGTTTGAAATGTTTAGCAGGTAAATCTCTTATTCCTGTCAATACTATAATTTCTCTTAACCCTTGTGATCATTGCTTAGCAGGAAAATAACATAGAGCTTCTTTTGCTAGAAAGTCTACAAGAAAGCAGGCTAAGTTGGAGCTTGTACATTCGGATGTATGTGGTCCTATTGAGGTTGAATCCAATGGTGGCAACAAATATTTTGTCACTTTTATTGATGATGCTACTAGAAAGACATGGATTTACATTTTGAAGACCAAAAGCCAAGTGTCTGAAACTTTTCAGAAGTTTCTTGTTATGGTGGAAAGGGAGACAGAAAGCAAGTTAAAGTGCCTTCGTTCAGACAATGGGGGAGAGTATACTTCACATGAGTTCAAGAATTATTGTGCGCAATATGGTATTCGACATGTGAAGACAGTTCCAGGCACTCCCCAACACAATGGTGTAGCTGAGAGGATGAATAGAACCATTGTGGAGAAGGTGCGATGCATGTTGAAGATGTCTGATCTACCAAAGTCATTTTGGGCTGAAGCAGTGAATACAGCAGTTTATCTGATCAACTGTTCTCCATCTATTCCATTGGGGCTTGACATTCCAGAGAGAGCATGGAAGGGATGTGATCCTGTATATACACATCTTAGAGTATTTGGATGCAAGGCATACATGCATGTGCCAAAAGACCAAAGATCAAAGCTGGATTCCAAGACTAATCCATGTGTTTTTGTTGGATATGGTGATGAAGAGTATGAATTCAGGCTATATGATCCAGAAAAAGGAAAGGTAGTAAGAAGCAGAGATGTAGTGTTCTTTGAGCATGAAAAAGGTGCAGAACTATTGAGTGCAAGGTATCATACTAGCTCAGATTTTTTTATTGATACTACCGATGTTTCTTTGTCCCCTACTCGTGGTTTTGTTGAACAGCCAATACAGGCTGATCTTGATGCAACACATGAAGGTGTTGATGATGCACAGCTTGATGGTGCACATTTTGATGATGTTCATGATGAAGCTCAACCAAATGGAGAAGTGGCTTGTGAGTAGGGGGAGCAAATTGCCCCATAAGTGGATGATGCTCAAGTTATAAGGTCAACCAGAGAACATAAACCATCTACAAGATATCCAAGCACAGATTATATCTTAGTTACAGCTGATGGTGAGCCTGAGAGCTTCCAAGAAGTGTTGACTAGTCGAGACAAGAATCTTTGGCTTGAGGCTGTGAAAGAGGAGATGGATTCTTTGATGAAGAATCAGACTTTTGAGCTAGTGAAACTTCCAAAAGGCAAGAAAGTTTTGAAAAACAAATGGGTTTTCAAGAACAAGAAAGATGGTGAGAAGATAGTAAAGCGCAAAGGTAGATTGGTAGTCAAAGGATGCAATCAGATAAAAGGCATTGATTTTGATGAGATTTTTTCACCAGTTGTCAAGATGACTTCTATCAGAACCATTTTGGGTTTAGCAGCAAGTTGTGACCTTGAATTGGAACAACTTGATGTAAAAACCGCATTTTTACATGGTGATTTGTAGGAAGAAACCTACATGGAACAACCTGAAGAATTTGAAGAAAAGGGAAAAGAAAAACTTGTTTGCAAGTTGAAGAAGAGTCTTTATGGACTTAAGCAAGCACCAAGGCAGTGGTATCACAAATTTGATTCATTTATGACAAGCAATGGTTACAAGAGGACTGTTGCAGATCCTTGTGTGTATTTTAGAAAGTTTCCTGGCGATATCTTCATTATTCTTCTTTTATATGTGGATGACATGTTGGTAGTTGGACAAAACTTAGAATTGATTAGCAACTTGAAGAAAGATTTGTCCAAGTCATTTGACATGAAGGACATGGGTCCTGCAAAGCAAATCTTAGGCATGGAGATTGTTCGTGATAGAAAAGCTAGGAAGTTGTGGCTATCTCAAGAAAAATATATTGAACGTGTGCTTGAAAGGTTCAATATGAAGCATGCTAAGCCGGTTTGTACACCACTCGCATCTCATTTTAAGCAAAGTAAGAGGGATTGTCCAACAACGGAGAAGGAAAAAGCAAGTATGTCTTCTATTCCTTATTCATTTGCAGTTGGTTCATTGATGTATGCTATGGTGTGCACTAGGCCAGATATTGCACATTCTATTGGTTTGGTGAGTAGATACTTATCCAATCCTGGTAAAGTTCACTGGGATGCAGTAAAGTGGATTTTCAGATATTTGCGTGGTACTCATAGATTTTTCTTATGTTTTGGAGGTAGCAAACATGTTCTTAAGGGGTATACAGATGCAGACATGGCTGGTGATATTGATAGTAGAAAATCTACCTCAGGTTATGTGATCACATTTTCAGGGGGAGCCATTTCTTGGCAATCCAAGTTACAAAAGTGTGTGGCTTTATCTACAACCGAGACAGAGTAAATAGCAGCTGTGGAAGCAAGTAAAGAGATGCTTTGGTTGAAGAGGTTCCTTCAAGAGTTGGGTTTGCAACAAGAAGAGTATATAGTATTCTGTGACAGTCAGAGTGCTATGGATTTGAGCAAGAATTCCATGTATCATGGACGCACTAAGCATATTGATGTTCGGTATCATTGGTTAAGAAATGTGATTGAAGAAAATATGCTCAAGTTAAAGAAAATTCATACAAACTAGAATGGTGCAGATATGTTGACTAAAGTGATTCCAGGAAACAAGCTTGATGTTTGTAGCAAGCTTGTGGGAATGAGTTTCAAATGATGATTGAAGCATGCACATCTTCCCCAAGTTGGGCTGGAGGGGGAGATTTTTGGGTATTCCAGCCCATATTTGGCATAATTTTATGCAGGCATATTTGGCATAATTTTATGCAAGCATATTTGGCATATCTTTTTATGCAGGCCATGCTTAATTTGTGGGTGAGATTTATTGGCTTTGTCTTTTTCCCAGATTTGTTGTGCAAGCATGCCTTTTGTGCAACAATATCTTTTCTTTTCAGGAAAGACATTTGGGAGATTACTCACATTTTTTGTATGCACATTAAGAGAAAAGAGGGTTAATATAACCAGATCTGGTCATATAAGGCAATAACAGTTTTTGGTCATCTATCATCTTCTTCAAGGTGTTTTGGTCTTCAAGATTGAGCTTTATTCTTGCTCGATTCACCGCTTGCCTGAAGTGCACACATAGGGTGTTCTCTTACACTTTTTTTTCTTCTCTTATTGTTTTTGGATTCCGGTGATTAGAAACGAATCTTTTGTAAACATTTTGGGGCTGTTTTCCCTTTTTGGTTTATCAATAAGAGAAGAGGGTAGACTCCTTAAGAGGTCTCGTGGTTTTTACTCTTCACATCAAAGAGGTTTTCCACGTATAAAATCTTGTGTCTTGCTATTTTACTTTCATCGTACCTTTTTTATTTGAATGGTGTGTTGATTGATTGTCTTGTGTGTGATATTGTGGGTGTAGCTTGAAGTAATCCCTAATCGATCCTATCAAGTAGAATGTCTTATTTTATTTCTGTTTTTAAAAATATAATTGCATTTGTCTTTTACTAAAAGATAAAAGATAAGTTACATTGAATATTTTATTTCATTTCAGATTTGAAAAAAGATAATTGCATCTATTTTTTAGATTCAAAAATGATTTCAGTTGTTCTGTTAATTTACTGTTTTCACTTGTTGTTTCATAAAGTCATAAAGGTGTGCCATGTTACTAGTTGTGTATATGATACGAGTGGTGATAAATACCAATGTATCAGCAATGATCAATGAATTTATGTGATAATTTTGGGCTCTTCTCATTCAGGTGAGGATTGGCTTCGTCCTTTTAAAGGTGCAAACCAGAGGGTAACTCTTTAATGTGGGTTATGAAGATTACAAAATTTAAGAAGAATTATATTTTGTAAAAGAATGGGAATGGAAACAACTGAAGAGTTTATAAAGTTGCAGAATGAAGGTGGTTAATTTTGTTGGTAGTCTTAATAGTAAGAAGAAGTTCAAAGTTGACAACGTATATAATATATTTTTGTCAGCGAAAATGAAGATTAAACTGTGTTTTGCAAAAAAGCTAAATGCATAATGCATATATCTTTTTCGATTCTATCATATACTATTTGTTTTTTGTTTTGCTTTTGTTGGTGTATATAATTAATTGGTGGATTTTGTTGGTGTGCATGATTAATTGGTAGCATGATTAATTGGTAGCATGTTGTAAGTTTTAATGCAGTTGATTGTCTGTTAATGTTTTCTTATTTGCAATTTATTGCTGCTTACTATTATTCATGTTTGGAGCTGTATATTGAAATAATGTTGTCTTGAACAATTGTGTTTGTTTGAAGTTTTAATGTAGTTGAATGTCTCTTAATATCAAACTGTCTAAGCACATATGTATATAACATTTTATGTGCTTACTAAACAAACACATTTTACATATGTAAGCATACCATCTAACCAACCTCATTACTACTGGACTATTCATTTCATAAATTCCATGGCAAATAAATACTTCAGGGCGCCATTTTTATCAAAAAAAGATAAACGGTTTAACCTTTTCCCAGAAAATCATATAACTTGTATTTTTAACAGAAAAAAGATAAACGGTTTTATCTTTTTCCCAGAAAATCATATAACTTATTCTTTGAACTGAAAAAAGATAAATGGTTTCTCAGAAAATCATATAATTTTATCTTCTTGGGCTATTCTGTAATGGCATAGTAAAATTTTAGTAGAATATGATGGGCCGAACCTTGTTAAACTACCAACAAATAGTAGCTACAAAAAGATAAAGCAAAGACCAAAGACACTTATAATATAATTAGTTACAAAGAAAAGGTGTTACAAATAAACAGAAAGATTGCAAAACGGAGCACAATGTGCACTGCATGTCAAACCCAAGAAGAAACAACAATGAGAAGATTTATAATATATAACAGAAGCAATTCAAATCCTTTCACTACACAAATTTACCCACTCTGTTGCAGTTGCAGGTTCATATTTACCATTGTCATTATGCATAAATAATTCAAAATCACTGCAAAAAGCCTAATGCTCTATGGTAGTAAAATCAGGTTAAAAAGGCTTTTGTAGAAGCATAACAGTGAACCGCTCCTGCAACCTTGCTTTCCGGGTCCCATTCCTCAAAGCCCGTAGCGCTTTAGCTGCAAATCATTTACAGAAAAGATAACGTTATATGAAATCATTTATAGTAAAAGATAAATGTGTTTATCTTTTGTAGCTATTGATTATAGAAACATTAAAACATAATTATATTTATTGAATACAACACAAAAGAATGGATATTTAATACAGTTGAAAGCAATATAGAATGGATATTCCCATGCACATAAACGTAATGTTGTTATTACTTGATATAGGTATGAAATTTATGCATTGATGTCCTCTTTCATTGAAGAAATGCATAGTGGCTGTTCTGTAAACAATCTAGAGAATTTCTGTGTTTTCATATTTTATCTTGCACTAAAAAAAAGTATACTTATATATTTATAATCATGTACATACAGTTAACAAACTTATACTTTTAACAGAAAAAAGATAAATGGTTTTATCTTTTTTCCTAGAAAATCGTATAACTTATACTTTTACTGAAAAAAGATAAATGATTTTATCTTTTTATTGGAAAACCATTTAATTTTATTATTTTTAACAGAAAATCCTATAAGGCCTATATATACAACCTTGACAAAACACATTGCCCTTCTATTGGTTATAAAAACAAAACCAATACTTATACCTCATCAATATTATATACATATATATATATATAACAATGGCATAGCAAGTCATATGTTATATACTGGATTGATGTCCTCCTTATATATATATATATATATATATATATAGGATTATCTAATATATAAGCATATTACAAAACGTAAACAAGTTTACCTTTTTAAAAAAGATATTTTAAAAAATTGTTATGTTTTCATCTCATTATCTTAATTTGTCCATATGAGATTTAGGGTATGATTTCACAACATCTATACCTTTTAAAAAAGTGTTATGTTTTTATAAAGATGAACTATAAAAATGAACCATCTATGATATGAGATTTCTACAAGAACTTTTGGTTACATGATTCGATTATTTCTATTTGATTATGCGATTTTCCATTGTATCAAAAATATAATTCTATTTTAAAAGATTGACTTGTTTATCTTTTCAAACTACTTCAACTATAGGTTCAAAAATATCAACAGCATATTCTATGTAAAAGATAAATGCAATTATCTATTAGTAAAAGGTGATTGCAATTATATATTTTAGTAAAAGATATTTGCAATTAAATTTTAGTAAAAGATAGATGCAATTATATTTTAGTAAAAGATAATTAACAGCAAATATGTTTATCAAGTATCAATAATTATCAAATATTTAAGCCATAGAGGATTTTCTGTTAAAAATAATAAAATTAAATGGTTTTCTGAGAAAAAGATAAAATAATTTGTCTTTTTTCTGTTAAAAGTATAAGTTATATATTATGTTATATCTACCACTGAATATGTACGTATGATTAACATCTACCACTGAATATGTACGTATGATTAACCAAACAGTTTCGTATTATGTTATATCATCACAAAACAACAAACACCACACATGCATAAATAACAACGTTGGAATAAAAATGAACTTACTTCTTACTTATTCAAGGACAAACACAAATAATTGATGAACAACAAACAACAAAGAAGAATAAGTACATATTTGTTCAGCAACTATTGAAAAGAAATTACGAAACATTATAAAGATGAAAACCTAGATTCATACATGTCGAGTCTTTATTTGAGAATATCGGCTTGTTTTAGAAAATTAATTTTTTTGATAAGATCCACTTAGGGATTTAGGGTTTTATGAATGGGGATTTTTCCCACAAGGACAAACTCACCCAAAAACTTGCCCAAAAGGACAAGAGCCCAAAAACTTGCCCAAAAGGACAAGTTTTAGTGCAAATGGTGGAATTCAGGGGGGTCCCATGTTTTTCCACTTTGCACTAAAACTTGTCCTTTTGAGCAAGTTTTTTACCACTTGTCCTTTTGGGCAATTTTTTTGGTCTTTTTGTCCTTCACAACTTTTTCCTGTTTATGAATCGTCTTAGGTTTTAGGGATTGAAATCGATCCAAGAGGGCGAAAATGAAATCGATCGCAACTGAATTTAAATGAAACCGAATGGAAATTGATTGATTTTTGGTAAAACTTAGGTTTGACTGAGAAAGGGAGGAACGAAGAAACAAAAGAACGGGTTGAAGGAAGAGGCATTTCATGTTTTTTTTCCTGGAAAATAATTAATGTAAAGCCGTTTCCTTTAAACTTATTGTTTAACTAAAGGAGGCCCTTAATGTATAATACCCCTAAGATTTATCCCTAGCTTACACCCTAAACTAAGTAGCTGAACTAATAAATAACCAAATCATCACCATATTTACCTTATTCCAAAAGCTTAAGCTATGCCGCAAAGTACTATATGGTTATTTCCATCATTAAAGACAACTTAAGTTTTGCTTCCTTAATTGAATCAAAAGATTTCATGCTTAGGAAATGAGTATAACTTCTACTTTTAAACCACCTTTTCCATGTTTTAGTTCTACTTGTAATGCATAATTTGAAGTTTCCAACGCTACATGGTAGATTTGTTAAGCTAAGATTTGATTACTAAATAGCTTCTATAATTGAAGTTGGTTGATTAGGATGTTTGTTGTTAAGGTATCGATTGTATTAGATGTTAAAATTTAATTGCATTGGATGGTTGAAACTGACATTTTATTAGATTTATAGAATACAACATTACTATTTTTCCTAAAATTGATACTTGGTTATTCTCTAATATTTTAATTTGTGGATCCAAGAATATAAGGTGTTTGTTGATAGTATTGTAGAACTATGTAATTAAAGTTGATATGGACATTTGATAATAACGACATTTCATAGATAAGATAAATCAAACACCACTTTGATTATAGTTAGGCACACAAAATAGCTCTATTAAAATATGGTTTATTGTTAAAAATGTACTTTGGGATTGAGATTTCATTGTTTCTTGCATAAAGTTTGAATTTCAGAAATTATGAACTACTATGAATGTAGTTCATACTGGAATGAGGATTATTTATTTATTCTTGGCAGTGACAAGAAACTCACAATTTATCTTTAATATATATAAGAACATTCATTGGATGATCTAATATATTGTGTTTGTTTAGGTTCGATCATTCATCCTTTGTTAATTGGTTTTACGTTTGGGTCGTATCCAACTTTATCTATACCAACAATTTCTTAAAGAAATTCATTTGTTATGAAGTAGGTAGTTCTTGAAACATTTTTTTTTCTTAGTGGAGTGAAATGAGCATTCATATAATGTTATGATCTATCTTATATAAAACCGATTTTGTATTAGTTTGTAATATATTTATGGTTATGACATAAATTAGTTGGCTAGTAAGTATTTTTTATCAGAATTCTCTTTGGATGAATCATATAACACTTCTTACATACAATTATTATGCACACTCTTTCGACTTGCACAACTTGCCAACTCATTGGCCTAACAAATGTATTGGATTCTTATGAAACCGTATCTTTCCTGCTTTTGTAAACTGTTTTATATATGATATTAATTATAATCCTGTGTATTACTTTAGAGCGTGCACCTTATAGAAAGAATTAATTCAACTTCACTCATTGTTAATTCAGTTTTGTTCGCTAAAGCTAGATCATCCCTTCTCACTACATCACTATGTATTCCATGGAGGATTGACCTTTTGAGGCTGGATTTTGTTCGTATTAGGTACGCGCAGAACTCTATCCTGCATACTCACACATTCAATAAAATCGAATCATCTCTATCGCATATCATTTTTCTGATAGAAATCAAATATATATAACCAAAAAGAATAAAATAGTCATTCTTCGGTGGCGAACAAAAACAGTCAAGTAGTACAAAAAGACCCACTTAAACTATAACATGAATGACAAATACAAATAGACGAACAACACGGACAAATAGACAACCCCACGTGTAACACCCGATTTTAATTAACAATAAATAAATGTAAATGATTAATAAACTAAATATAAATTAGAATATTAACCAGAATTAGTAAAGAGACTAGCACCATTGGGTTCATTGTAATTTTCTGATTAAAATGGACACTTGGATTGCCAAAATTGGAGTTAAAATGAATTAGTTATGAACTAAAGAAGAATTCATAAAATTAAATAAATAAACAGTGGAACCAATGGTCACTAGGAGGCCCAACACAACAAGGTTAACACGTGTGTCGACCCATGGGTCGGCCCCTGTGTCGACCCAATAAGGTGGTTGGGTCGACCCAAGTGAAGGAAATTGGGTGCCTTGCCTGACACACAAGGTAGCGTACATATATTATTATTCACAGCGTTGTTTACTAGGTAGCATTGTTTTATTGGTTTATTTTAAACCAAGGGATGACGTGGCACTTTCTTATTGGTCCGATGACATGTTTGGACCAAATCTAGTCTTAGATTTAAACGATTGTGTGCATCCAGTAAACCCTATAAATAGACTACCAGGGGCTCTCTCAATTCTTCACATCCATTCTCTCTTCTTCTTCCCCAGACCTATCCTCAAATCAAGAAAAGGCCACATAATTAAATTTTTAAGGGGTGAAGAAGTTCTTAAGTTTTTAATATTTATATTTATAAATACTTATGGAGGCAGAGGTTCTGCTAGATTTAAGAAAAAGACTATTGGGGAAGCTTCGTTCATCAAATCTATGAGTTTTACATAATTTTTAGATTCGTTAATTGTGTAGGAATGTTTAGACAACTAAGTAGTTTTAATTTGCAAGTTATAGTATTTATATGTTTAGATTTTCTTTAAGTTACGGTAATTTATTTACTGGCTATGCCTATTTCTTTCCAGTTATTTGTTGTTTAAAAGTAATTCTTCTTCCTCTTATCCCCTTCTTTGTTATAGTTTATTTACAGTTATGTTTTTTTCCTATTATATTTTCTTTTGTTTATTTTGAGTCTAGGCCTTGCGAATAGCCTAGACCATTTCCCTTTTTCTTTTAGCACTGAGCCCAGGCCTGACAAAAGCCTTGACCTTTATCGTTATTTGTGCATTAAATTGGAATAATTTTGAAATTGAATAAAAATAGACTTTTGGGAATATTGAAATTAATTAAGTATTATAATCAGATTGGACTGTAAATTGGGGATAAAACCTTACCATGTAATTGGAGAACACGTAAACGAGAATAAATTGAATTTAATTGGATATTAAATGATGTGAGAATGGGTTATATAAATAGATTACATTAATTAGAAATGTTAATACAACCTAGGATATAATATAAGGTTATATTAGGCTTATTAATAAACTTAAACGTGTTAAGCTAAATTGATGATATTAATAAGTGAAGATAGAGGGAGTCCATTCCAGCAGCGTAGGGCTGATTACGGGAGATAAGTTGCTCGTAGATTAGGTCCATTCCGACAGCATGAGGTTGATTGGGGAAGATAAGAGGTATAATAGTATAATGAAATCCTAGTCTTGATCCATTCTAGTAGTGTGGGGATGATATGGGAACATAAGAGGCCTAATAAAATAATGAATGGGACCAAGTCTAGAGGTGACTTGTGTCAATTGCATTTTGGGTTGGGAACCCATATCAGTCAGTCCCTTTGTTATCATGGAGTCTCTCACTAGGTAGAGTGCTAGGGCACACTTTATTGAATTAGATAGTAAGAGTTTCAAACGAGGTGGTACGAGTGCGTTTTGATGGAATAATGAGCGTGCATCATTCCGATTGGGAAAGATAAGCCACTATAGCGCCTGTGATTAACGGCTATATCATTTTAGTTAGTGGGTTCAGGACTGATAACCTACAAATTCCATAGCTAGCATAAGTTATTACATTATGGATATAGGACCCGATCGATGGGTAGAAATTAGGTAAAACCTAATTATGATATCTTAGTAGTTGGTTTAGAAATTTCCGGATATGAATGATAAGCCTATCTTTATTCGTGGTTAAATTTCCTGCTATTTCATTTATGCTTTTATGTATATTGCTCTTAGAACTATTCATCTGTTTAAATGATTCCTTAACATATGCTCATGCTAGAAATTACGAGAACTCATCAGATGTATGTCTAATCTAGTTTGTTTTCTCCTTCTCTCTCCCTACCTCCCCCTCAAGTTCGCAGGGTGGAGGGTCTTAGTAGTGATTCTTGATTATTTGGTTTAGCTTGGATTCATACTCTTTTCAGACTCATGTATTGGTTCAGTTCTTGTTATCTGATCATTGTATTGGCTTATGAGAGGGATAGTTTTTATGGTTTCACTTATGTACTCTGATTTTTTTCACGAGACAGTATGTTTGTTTTATGATAATGCCTATCTGTTATTTTGAAATGTAATAAGTGTTGTGATTTAACTTGCTTATTTAATAAAAAATTTGAAGTTTCCGCTGTGTTTTATATTTCTGTCTTGTGAATTTTAATCTCTGAGTTGTTACTTCACACCTTGTGCTTAAACCTTAGCGCATCCTCATATAGGTGGTATTAAGGGGTATGGGGTGTCATATTTGGTATCAGAGCCTAAGGCTACAAGATTAGAGAAAAGGTTTGAAAAAGTGTCTTTAGAAGTAAAGAATTTTCAAGTAATGCTTATTTTTGGAAAATATCCCCTCAAGTCAATTACAATATTCCTTTGATTCTTTTTGAATCTTTATCTCTCTTTTTTCCAGCATGTCTAGGGCTCCCAATTTTCCAAAGGGCGTTCCTATTCTGGCATGGTTGCGTAGATATGCTGAAACTATGACGCCTTCCAAAGGGCAAGGAAACGTCCCACCTCCAACTGTAGTCGCAGTAGTTTCACCTAATCCAGCGGTTAATTTCTTTAAGCTCTGTATGGATTTTTCTACCATGGGAGGCAAGCCATTTCTTGGCTCGGAGAGTTTTGTTGAGGCTCGTAACTAGCTGAGAGAAATTGATTTTGTGTTTGAATTATTAAAATTTGTTGACAAAAGGAGGATTCAATTGCCAGCTTGGCAACTGAAAGGAGAGGCATCATATTGGTAAGAAGTAGCCGAGGCTGAACGTGCCGTAGATACATGGGATGAGTTCAAGGATAAGTTCGAGAAGAAATTTTTATCGAAAGCTAAAGAAGGGATGCAGTTGGAAAAGTTCTTGAGTCTGAGACAGGTTGATATGATGGTTGAGGAGTATGTGAATTAATTCAATGAGTTGGCGAGATTTTGCTTAGATTTGGTTAATACTGCACATAAGAAGGCTTTAAGATTTGCGAGGGGACTTAACCAACCCCTCCAAGGACTAGTAATGACACATATTACGATGGGGGCTACGTTTGAGAGGTTTGTGGACATGTATTTTATGCATGAGGATGGAAAGGAGAGTAAACAAGAGAATAAGACTGAGGTGGCCAAGATGGGTACAGAAAAGAAAAAGTGGTGGCCCAAGAAAGGTGCAATAAAAAAGGAGAAAATCGAGATAAAGCATAGATAAAGAAGGAATGAAGTATCATGGTTGCGGAATGATGGGACATTTCGTCAAAGATTGTAAGAAGACAACTAAGAAGGTTGCTTGTTTTCAGTGGGGACAGATGGGACATTATAGCATACGGTGCCCTCAAAAGCAGGGACGTGGGGCAGGTTCATCAAGAGAAAAGGTTCATGTGCTTGAGGTTTCTTAGACTGGTGACAGCAGTCAGGACAGAGGTAGATAGGTGATTGTAGAAGGTTTGGTTTCTCTTTTTGACTTTCTCACTAGGACCTTGTTCGATTTTGGTACTTCTCATTCTTCCATATATGGATCTGTTGTTGACATTCTGCACTTAGATACTTCTATAGTTTTTGGTCTGGTAGTTGTCTCAAACACCATAGGAGGTACGGCTCACTTATCTACGATGTGTAGGTATTTGATGATTTCTATTCTTGGCATCGAGCTTGAGTGTGACTGTAACACCCCGTATTTTCTGTGAACGTATAAGTAAAAAATCAGAGGATAATTAATTTTTAAAATAAGAATCAAGGGAAACGGGTTGTGCCATTGCGTTTGTCTCGGAATTCTGCTTGGAAACGAGTCCGAGTTTACGAGAATCGGAGTCCGTATGAGGGAGATATGACCCTCCGAAGTTTCAGGAATTTCTAGAATCGAAAACAGCTCGAAATTCGAATTCAAACCCAGAAGCGGGCTGGGCGGGAAATTTCCCGCCCAAGACCCAGGTCGACTGGGGAGTCTACAGGGTAGTCGACCCCCCCCCCCCCCGACCAGGTCTACTGGGGAGTCGACTGGGTAGTCGACCCCCCCTGACCAGGTCGATTGGGTAGTCGACCTGGGTGTCGACCTGCCCCCGAAATCCAGTTTTTGAACCTGGTTCGTTCTGATGTATTTGGTCACGTTTTCTGCCTAGATTCGTCCGCCTAACCCTGTATAAACAGCCCTCTAGCCTCGTTCTCTCTACACCATTTCATTCTGCCTATACTCTGCCTCTGTTCTAATTAAATAAAATAATGGCGTCACTACTCTGCTGAAATCTGAACTGGAACTAGGGCTAAAGCATCTTCTTCCAAACTGAATAGAATTAAAAGAGAACAACTGCAACTCTTCTTCTTCTTTAAACCAATCAAGGCAAGTGCAGTTATTTTCCGATATAAACTTTAATCATAATTGTGACATGATTGTAAATCTGAATTTGAGATTGTGTATGTTCTGTTCTGATCTATTTTATTCTATATCTCTTCTTCTTTCTGTTCTATAGCCAGGCTACTACGAGCCTGCGCCAATCTCCTAAGAGATTAACGCACGAACGCTAAATTTTGGGACAAATAATGAATAATGCATAATTGGACATGAAACTATTGCCTATGACTATGATTCATGACTATGAGACTATTGCCTATGACATTGAATAAGAAACTATTGTGATTTGTCGCCCATGACTATTGTAGTTAGTTTCTTACGCCTATTCCCTTAATGATACTAGATCTCATATTTAGTATGTAACTTTGCTAGTTTATTCCCATTCACTGTTATGTACATCGAGCCTAGTGGGGCCATTATCATTGTATTTGGTTCATTATTTCATGCCTATTCTTTCTTGAGCTTATCTCCTATTCCTTTTGCTAGGGCCATTTCATGAGTACTTAGAGAACTTGTTGAAACATTGGGCGTAGCTTAATTAAGTTAATAAATATGTTGGCATAATTTGAATTGGCTATGATAGAGAATGATTTACATACATATTAGTCTTGGACAAAAATGGTAAACTAGAATATTAAATCTAGTTTTGACATGAACTGTAAATGGGAATATTAAGGCTAAGATTTGGGGCATATATTGTATTATGAATTATGACCTTGGTTTAGGCATGTAAGTTTAGGCTAAATCTATGATTAGGCAAGATAGGTAAATAGAGTTTTAGATATATATAATCTGCTAAATCCGTTAAATTGCCTAATCCGTTATCTGCTAAATCTGTTATATTGCCTAATTTGCTAGTTCCGCTATATTGCCTAATCTGCTAGATCTGTTCATCTGCTAAATCTGTCATCTGCTAAGTCTGCTGAAAATGCCTAATCCATTATATGCTAAATCTGCTAAATTGCTTAATCTGCTAAATCTGTTAAGTCGCCTAATCTGCGAAATCTGTTATCTGCTGAGTTGATATATTTATTCTGTTATTGACATAATCTGAATTGGCTATAGTTATGAATAATTGACATGTATATTAGGCATGGGCATAAATGGTAAATTATTAATTAATTGGCCGCAAAGATAAACATGGCTAACTCGAGGTTAGAATGAGTTTGCGGCGTAATCCTGCCCGGAACCGCCCGGCACATCCAGTGGCCGCAAACAATAGGTTCTAATGTGAGAAGTTAGTCATAACATGCTTGAAACCCGAGGTTAGACTCAGTTTGTGGTAGAAATCTGCCCGGAACCAACCGGCCTAACCAGTAGCCGCAAACTGTCAGTCTAATGTGAGAGGTCTGGGCATTAATATTTAATTAATGAAAAATCTGAGATAAATATGATGTCTAAAACGTGTTGGGTGGATGGGGTTAAACCAACTAATGAAATTAATAAACCCGTTTCATGAATCTGTAGGCCCAGTACAAAGTTAGACAAGTCTGTAAATCTGTTAAATCTGTATGTCCGATCCGTTAGTCTGAAAACTTATTAACTTGATTTTCTGATCTGTGAACTAGTTGATCTGAATTCTGTATGTCTGAAACTTGTAAACAAGTTAATCTAAAATCTGTTAGTTTGGGGACACAAGGTTAGGAGGGGAATTACTTGTGTCATCTGTTGTTTGGGACCCATATTAGTCAGTAACCCTTTCTGGTATCAAAACATTGACCCAACAGTAGGTAGGGTCCGGGCACGCTTACTGAACTAATTATAAGCGGTTCATTCTGATAATGGCGAGGGGTGTTGATGGTGCGTTCCAACCGGGTCATGTGCGTGCATGGATCCCAGTCTGCCTCTGAGGATGTAAGACGCCGTGACATCTGTAAATAGGTCTGTGCCAATTGGTTGTCACTTTAGGGAGTGATACACCCTACTGTGGGGCCGACACAGGGTATTTATGTATTAGGGAGCCGATCGCTTGGGGTAGGATTTTAGGGTACACTTAGTTCTGTCTGTTTCTGTTGGTACCGTCTGTTTCTGTTGGGTGGTAACACCTGTCTGTTTCTGCGTGGTACCATCTGTTGGGGTGGTAAAGGCCCATTACTAGTGTACACCTAATTCTACATTCTGTTTCCATAGGGATTAATCTGTTTCTTCTTCTGTCTGTTTCTGTTCGGGTGGTAAAGGCCCATTACTAACACTCTCTTCTGTGGAAATTATTCTGTACCCATTTCTATTTCAGCTTAGACATTAGGGTGATACCTAATTCTGTTATACTAGTATTAGTGCAGAGAAGTGTAAAGAAATAGCTTATGTCATTCTGTTCTTCTGTTATATCTGCTACACCTGTTACTGTTATCTCTCATCCAGTTTTATTTTCATGTCATGTTATTATTATCTGTTCATAACTGAAAATCACTGGACTTGCCAGACTTTTTGTCTGACCCTTGTTGTTTCGCCTCCTTTCTTCCGTTTCCCCCCAGGTTTTATAGAAGGGAGTACTCGAGCTTGATCCAGATTTCTTCCGCTTGAAGTGCTTAAAGTATGGCTTGTCTTCTTCTGTGGGGGATTATTATTTTAAACTATGCATTCTGAAGGCTTTTGTACAAGACTGATATTTTGTACTTGAATTCTGATATTGTGATTTGAAAGGATGTAACCAAGCTTATTTCGGTTTCTGTTGTAATAAAGTTATAAATTTTTCAAGTACTGTTTTATCTGTCTTGTAAGTTTCTGTTCTGTTTACTAAAATGCTCCACCAAAGTTAAGGCATTCCCTTTGTGAGTGACCTTAACGGTGGTGGGGTGTTACACTTGGTATCAGAGCTGAAGGTTACCGGATTGGGTAAAGTTTTTGAAAACTATTTTAAAAAAAAAGGTTTTGAAAGGAAATATTTTCAAAAATAAATCTTATTTTGAAAAACATAATCCCCAAGAGCCATATACCTTTCCTTCAGTCCTTTTTGTAATTTAATCTTTCCTTTTTTGTTTCAGCATGTCTGAAGCATCTGAGATACCAGAGGGTGTTCATGTACCCGGTTGGTTTCGTCAATATCTTGAGGCTAGGACCGCCGCCGCAGGTTTAGCAAATGATCCCCCTCCTCCACCCCCTCCTCGTGCAATTTCTTTCTCAAAGATCTGTAGAGATTTTAGGGCCATGGGTGGAAAGGATTTCAAGGGAACTGAATCATTCGTAGAAGCGAGGAACTGGCTCAAAGAAACTGAGGATCTGTTCGTTATCTTCGAGGTGGACGATAGGCAGAAGGTACAGTTGGCGGTATGGTTGCTCAAAGACGAAGCTTCCTATTGGTGGGAAGACACTAACGCCGAGAGGCTGGTTGAGACATGGATGGATTTCAGAACAAGGTTTGAGACAAAATTCCTCTCGCAAGCTGAACGAAGTCTACAACTGGAAAAGTTCTTATCTCTTAAGCAAGGAAGTATGACGGTCAAGGAATACGTCAACCAGTTCAACCAACTGGCTAGATTCGGATTGGATTTAGTCAACACTTAGGATAAAAAGGCTCTCCGCTTTGTTAAAGGATTGAACGAGCCACTGCACAGCCTAGCCATGACCCATGTACCCATGGGAGCGACTTACGAGAAATTGGTGGACATGGCACTACTGCACGAGGAAGACAAGGGCCAGAAAGAGACAAAGAAGGAAGAACCACAGAATAAGAAAGCAGGGCCCAAAAAGGAAACACAAAAGAAGGATGAGAAGTCTGAAGATAAGAAGGGGAAAAAGTGCTTTACTTGTGGAAGCTCGACTCATATGAACAAGGATTGCAGAAAAAGGAAGGGAAATTGCTTCAACTGTGGTGAGATGGGACACTTCACTAGGGACTGCCCGAAGAAACGAGGGCAAGGACAGAGGGCAGAACCCACTTCTGGAGGACAGGCGAATGCTCAAGGGACTGGTAGATAGGGTAGAAATAAGAAAATTTAAGTAGAAGGTTTAATTTTCTTATCTGATTGTTGAGTTAAAACTCTTTCTGATTCTGGCATTTTGATTCTGTAATCGATACTCTGCACTTTAATACTAGTATTGTTTCTAATTCCGCTGTAGACCCAAATCCATAAGGGTTATGACTCATCTGTTTGTGATTGGGGTTTGAGAGATATTCGTGTTAGGCGTCAAGTAGGACGCATACATTCTGGGATTTATCATGCTTAGTTTCCTAAGAATCATTCGGTAATCTGATCTATACCAGTAATCTGTAAATATCTGAATATTTCTGATAAGGTTAAAATTTCCAGTTTTGACATTATCTAAAGAGGGTAATCCTCTGGGTGTCAATCTGATGCTGGTTTCGGTCTTCGGGGCCGATACTTAGGACCCATGTCTAATGGGAACCAAGTTTTTGTTTTATCTGTACTCGCTTCCATCATTCGACTGTATCCTATCGATCGAATCTTCGAACTTTAGGTAGAAACTAATGGGTGTAAACATGTGTTTGAGACATGTTATGTTTGATGGTTGCAAGTGGATGCAAGTGGTTGCTAGTGGTTGCTCGTGGATGCATATACACACACTAGGCACTAGATCGGCTCGAAAACACTCTCATACTGCATATGGATGTGTGAGCATTTTTCAATTTTTGTGGATGCAAAATGATTGACTCAGCACATGGATGTTGCATATGACTGAATGGTTGTGCACTCATATAGAAATGATATGTATCAAATAGGAAAATTTGCATACATGTTGGACTCATGGCACTGGCATAATTCGCATTAAGGAGGTCAACTGAATCAGTGGACCGCCTGATCTTTGCATTAGATAAGGAACATATACACACACCTTTGCATATGTTCATACAACATTAGAAGTTTCTAAGGACAATGGACGCCAGTGATTGATGATTGAGTAGATGGATGTTGGATGGTAGGACGCATTCTTCTTAACTTGAAGATTTCGGGGACGAAATCCTTTAAGGAGGGGAGAATGTAACACCCCGTATTTTCTGTGAACGTATAAGTAACAAATCAGAGGATAATTAATTTTTAAAATAAGAATCAAGGGAAACGGGTTGCGCCATTGCGTTTATCTCGGAATTCTGCTTGGAAACGAGTCCGAGTTTGTGAGAATCAGAGTCCGTATGAGGGAGATATGACCCTCCGAAGTTTCAGGAATTTCTGGAATCGAAAACAGCTCGAAATTCGAATTCAAAATTCGAATTCAAACCCAGAAGCGGGCTGGGCGGGAAATTTCCCGCCCAGGACCCAGGTCGACTGTGGAGTCGACCCCTCCCCCCCGACCAGGTCGACTGGGGAGTCGACCCCCCCCCCTGACCAGGTCGATTGGGTAGTCGACCTGGGGGTCGACCTGCCCCCGAAATCCAGTTTTTGAACCTAGTTCGTTCTGATGTATTTGGTCATGTTTTCTGCCTAGATTCGTCCGCCTAACCCTATATAAACAGCCCTCTAGCCTCATTCTCTCTACACCATTTCATTCTGCCTATACTCTGCATCTGTTCTAATTAAATAAAATAATGGCGTCACTACTCTGCTGAAATCTGAACTGGAACTAGGGCTAAAGCATCTTCTTCCAAACTGAATAGAATTAAAAGAGAACAACTGCAACTCTTCTTCTTCTTCTTTAAACCAATCAAGGCAAGTGCAGTTATTTTCCGATATAAACTTTAATCATAATTGTGACATGATTGTAAATCTGAATTTGAGATTGTGTATGTTCTGTTCTGATCTATTTTATTCTGTATTTCTTCTTCTTTCTGTTCTATAGCCAGGCTACTACGAGCCTGCGCCAATCTCCTAAGAGATTAACGCACGAACGCTAAATTTTGGGACAAATAATGAATAATGCATAATTGGACATGAAACTATTGCCTATGACTATGATTCATGACTATGAGACTATTGCCTATGACATTGAATAAGAAACTATTGTGATTTGTCGCCCATGACTATTGTAGTTAGTTTCTTACGCCTATTCCCTTAATGATACTAGATCTCATATTTAGTATGTAACTTTGCTAGTTTATTCCCATTCACTGTTATGTACATCGAGCCTAGTGGGGCCATTATCATTGTAATTGGTTCATTATTTCATGCCTATTCTTTCTTGTGCTTATCTCCTATTCCTTTTGCTAGGGCCATTTCATGAGTACTTAGAGAACTTGTTGAAACATTGGGCGTAGCTTAATTAAGTTAATAAATATGTTGGCATAATTTGAATTGGCTATGATAGAGAATGATTTACATGCATATTAGTCTTGGACAAAAATGGTAAACTAGAATATTAAATCTAGTTTTGACATGAACTGTAAATGGGAATATTAAGGCTAAGATTTGGGGCATATATTGTATTATGAATTATGCACTTGATTTAGGCATGTAAGTTTAGGCTAAATCTATGATTAGGCAAGATAGGTAAATAGAGTTTTAGATATATATAATCTGCTAAATCCGTTAAATTGCCTAATTCGTTATCTGCTAAATCTGTTATATTGCCTAATTTGCTAGTTCTGCTATATTGCCTAATCTGCTAGATCTGTTCATCTGCTAAATCTGTCATCTACTAAGTCTGCTGAAAATGCCTAATCCATTATATGCTAAATTTGCTAAATTGCTTAATCTGCTAAATCTGTTAAGTCGCCTAATCTGCGAAATTTGTTATCTGCTGAGTTGATATATTTATTCTGTTATTGACATAATCTGAATTGGCTATAGTTATGAATAATTGACATGTATATTAGGCATGGGCATAAATGGTAAATTATTAATTAATTAGCCGCAAAGATAAACATGGCTAACTCGAGGTTAGAATGAGTTTGCGGAGTAATCCTGCCCAGAACCGCCCGGCACATCCAGTGGCCGCAAACAATAGGTTCTAATGTGAGAAGTTAGTCATAACATGCTTGAAACCCGAGGTTAGACTCAGTTTGTGGCAGAAATCTGCCCGGAACCAACCGGCCTAACCAGTAGCCGCAAACTGTCAGTCTAATGTGAGAGGTCTGGGCATTAATATTTAATTAATGAAAATCTGAGATAAATATGATGTCTAAAACGTGTTGAGTGGATAGGGTTAAACCAACTAATGAAATTAATAAACCCGTTTCATGAATCTGTAGGCCCAGTACAAAGTTAGACAAGTCTGTAAATCTGTTAAATCTGTATGTCTGATCCGTTAGCCTGAAAACTTATTAACTTGATTTTCTGATCTGTGAACTAGTTGATCTGAATTCTGTATGTCTGAAACTTGTAAACAAGTTAATCTGAAATCTGTTAGTCTGGGGACACAAGGTTAGGAGGGGAATTACTTGTGTCATATGTTGTTTGGGACCCATATTAGTTAGTAACCCTTTCTGGTATCAAAACTTTGACCCAACAGTAGGTAGGGTCCGGGCACGCTTACTGAACTAATTATAAGCGGTTCATTCTGATAATGGCGAGGGGTGTTGATGGTGCGTTCCAACCGGGTCATGTGCATGCATGGATCCCGGTCTTCCTTTGAGGATGTAAGACGCCGTGACATCTGTAAATAGGTCTGTGCCAATTGGTTGTCACTTTAGGGAGTGATACACCCTACTATGGGGCCGACACAGGGTATTTATGTATTAGGGAGCCGATCGCTTGGGGTAGGGTTTTAGGGTACACTTAGTTCTGTATGTTTCTGTTGGTACCGTCTGTTGATGTTGGGTGGTAACACCTGTCTGTTTCTGCGTGGTATCATCTGTTGGGATGGTAAAGGCCCATTACTAGTGTACACCTAATTCTACATTCTGTTTCCGTAGGGATTAATCTGTTTCGGCTTCTGTCTGTTTCTGTTCGGGTGGTAAAGGCCCATTACTAGCACTCTCTTCTGTGGAAATTATTCTGTACCCGTTTCTGTTTCAGCTTAGACATTATGGTGACACCTAATTCTGTTATACTAGTATTAGTGCAGAGAAGTGTAAAGAAATAGCTTATGTCATTCTGTTCTTCTGTTATATCCGCTACACCTGTTACTGTTATCTCTCATCCAATTTTATTTTCATGTCATGTTATTATTATCTGTTCATAACTGAAAATCACTGGACTTGCCAGACTTTTTGTCTGACCCTTGTTGTTTCGCCTCCTTTCTTCCGTTTCCCCCCCCAGGTTTTGTAGAAGGGAGTACTCTAGCTTGATCCAGATTTCTTCCACTTGAAGTGCTTAAAGTATGGCTTGTCTTCTTCTGTGGGGATTATGATTTTAATCTATGCATTCTGAAGGCTTTTGTACAAGACTGATATTTTGTACTTGAATTCTGATATTGTGATTTGAAAGGATGTAACCAAGCTTATTTCGGTTTCTGTTGTAATTAAGTTATAAATTTTTCAAGTACTGTTTTATCTGTCTTGTAAGTTTCTGTTCTGTTTACTAAAATGCTCCACCAAAGTTAAGGCATTCCCATTGTGAGTGACCTTAACGGAGGTGGGGTGTTACAGTGACGCTTATGTAGTGGGTTTTATGCGTTATGGACTTATTCTGGGGATGGATTGGTTGGTCATGTATGGTGCTATTCTTGACTGTGAGAGGAGAGTTGTTAGGCTTGAGATAACTATATGGCCAATATATATTGGCCATATAGTTCTCTTGAGAGAGCTATATATATACTACATATAATTCCATATACTTACATATATATATACACTTATTTATTATTATCTTACTATAAGTATCTTACAGTAAGATAATAATAAATAAGTATATATATATATGTATATGGAATTATATGTAGTATATATATAGTTCTCTCTAGAGAGAACTATATGGCCAATATATATTGTCCATGTAGTTCTCTCTGGGTCAAGTCAATCTTTCATTGGAAATTTTATATACTCATACAAATAAAAATGTATGAGAAATCGAGAAGATGGGGGTTCGTTTATCTGATTGGCTAGTCAAACATGAACTAATTCATAGATCTTTGGGTTTCGATTGCCGAGGAATAGAGACTCTACGAATAGAAACTGAGGATTGGGACTCTATTGCTGTCATTTCATATGTATATGGTTTTAATTATTTATGCTTCATCTTTCTATTTAATTAAGAAGGCAAACAAGCTTACCTTATTATTAGAGAAAGGGGCAGGTAAATGTTTTTCTTACTTGAAGTCTCAATGGAAGAGAGAGAGGGGCCTGAAAGCAATCATTCCTTGCTTCTAGGCTTACGAAAAAAGGCTAATCCAAGGACTCTTTACTAATAGAATATCATAGGGCCTTGAGCCATACTCCCATCAGCTTTCAAGTAGATAAAGAAGTTTAAGCTAGTGACATCAGCTACCGGCTATTGGCCAAAAGCTTCTCCTTGCATAATATGGGTTCCAAGCCTTCCTCTTCATCAATGATTATGGGTCGCTCATGTCTTGTAGTTTGATACAGAGAACTATATGACCAATATATATTGGCCATATAGTTCTCTCTGTATTCTTATTCATAGGTAAGAACACACGGTATGGTACACCCTCTCCCATTCGCTAGTGGACACAGAATAGGAGGCTTATAGGTAATTCCAATTTCCCTCTACAACTAAGGGATGTAGCATCCCAAATATTTGAAGTGAGAAGAACCCTCCCTATGAATCTTCCTGATGCGTGCCTAGGGAACACACATAGATTCAGTGCGGCGAGAGAACATATAATATCTTTACTACCTTATAGACATAAGATAGAGTACAAATGGTGAATTTTTGGTCTGATATCTCTTTACTATTTCCAGAGAGAACATAATATAAATTGACTACCTTATAGACATAAGATAGAGTACAAATGGTTCATTTTTGGTCTGTTATCGCTTACTCATCGAATGGAACTCAGTTCATATCTGTATATTGATCTTTGGGATTCGATTTGTCTTCTTTTATCCCTTCTCAGGGCAAGTCTTATGAATGGTGAAATGACCATTTAGGTCAGTTGAGAAATCCATAGTGAACTTCGGCCCAACCAGTAGATTCTAATAGCTAGGGCCCTTGGTTACTAGCCTTACCCTTCATGTGGTACCTTGAAGTGTATTTCTCGCCATTAGATCTTCAGCTACGCTTCATGTGTCTTCCTTACGAAGGGGTGTTCTTATTAATAGGTAAGAACACACGGTATAGCACACCCTCTCTCATCCCCTAGTGGACACAAATTGGGAGGCTGATAGGTAATTCCAGTTGTGAGAGAACAATATATATACTATATATAATTCCATACACTTACATATATATACACACTTATTTATTATTATCTTACTGTAAGATACTTACGGTAAGATAATAATAAATAAGTATATATATATATATGTAAGTATACGGAATATACTTACACATATATTTATTTATTTATTATTATCTTACCGTAAGTATCTTACAGTAAGATAATAATAAATAAGTATATATACATATATGTAAGTATATGGAATTATATGTAGTATGTATATAGTTCTAGAGAGAGCTATATGGCCAATATAGAGAGAACTATATATATACTACATATAATTCCATATACTTACATATATATATACTTATTTATTATTATCTTACTGTACGTATCTTATAGTAAGATAATAATAATAAATAAGTATCTTACAATAAGATAATAATAATAAATAAGTATATATATATATGTAAGTATACGGAATTATATGTAGTATATATAGTTCTCTCTGAGAGAACTATATGGACATATAGTTCTCTATATATATTGGCCATATAGTTCTCTCTTACATATAATTCCATATACTTCTCTCTGAGAGAACAATATATATATATATATATATAAGTATATGGAATTATATGTAGTATATATATAGTTCTATTCGAGAGAACTATATGGCCATATAGTTCTCTATATATATTGGCCATATAGTTCTCTCTTACATATAATTCCATATACTTACATATGTATATATTTATATATATATATATACGTATTTATTATTATTTTACTGTAAGTATCTTACAGTAAGATAATAATAAATAAGTATATATATATATATATATATATATGTAAGTATATGGAATTATATGTAGTATATAACGTGTCATAGTAGGATTTTCGAGATTTCTTGCGATTGCGAGGGTCAGTCATGATACGTTTCTTAGATTACTTAGACGCTTCTGTCGACGATCTCTATTTGGTACCCATAGTTAAAGACTTTTCGGACGTATTCGAGGAGGTGAGAGGGCTACCTCCCAGGCGCGAGATAGACTTCCAGATATACTTGGTGGAGAATGTTAAGCCTGTTGCATTACCAGTGCGCAGTATGACTCCGAGAGAGAGGAGGGATCTTAGTAAGCAAGTGGGTGAGCGAGAAAGGGTTTATTAGTCGAAGCATTTCTAAGTAGGGTGCACCAATTGTCTTTGCGACTAAGGCGGGACGACTCTCTCCATCTATGTGTGGATTACAGGGAATTGAACAAGCTCACGAAGAAGAATAGACACCCACTCCCATGGATAGATGACTTGTTTGATCAGTTTGTGGGAACTTTAGTTTTCTCTTTGTTGGATTTAGCTACAGGTTTTCATTAGATTAGGGTAGCGGATGACAACATAGATAAGACTGTTTTTAGGACTCTTGAAGGATTCCTTGAGTGGCTGGTTATACCTTTTGGGCTAACCAATGAACTGCCGTATTTTGTAGATTTGATGTGCCGAGTATTTAGGGAGTATGTGAATAAGTTTGTGGTTGTATTTATTGACGATATCTTGGTTTTCTCGAGGAGCGAGGAACAACACACCTTGCACTTGGGAGAGGTCCTCCATACTCTCCACGCACATCAGTTAACGGTAAAGTTTTCTAAGTTTCATTTTTGGCGAAAGGAGGTAAGGTTCTTGGGCATGTTTCCTCCAGTAACGATATAGTTGTGAACCACGCTAAAGTTGTCGCAGTCCAAAATTAGAAATCCCCTAAGAGTACGACAGTGGTGAGGAGCTTTTTATGATTTCGCAGGATACTATCGGAAGTTCATTAAGGATTTTGGGTGGATCTCAGCGTCGCTTACCCACCTAAAGAAGAACCTAGTTTTTTTGGGATGTGGATTGCGAGGATGCATTCTTGAGATTTAAGAAGGACCTTACATTAGCTACAATATTGACTCTTTCTGATGGTATGAAAATGTTCACCGTTTACATAGATGCGTGTGGCACGGGTTTAGGTGTGGTGCATAGACAATTGAGGGTACATGAAAAGAACTACCCTACCCATGATTTGGAGCTAGCAGCGATAGTCTTTGCGCCTATGTCTTGTAGACACTATTTATTAGGTGAATGGTTCGAGCTTTATATGACCATAAGTCTCTTAAGTACATGTCCTCGCATAAAGATCTTAATTTGCGACAACAGTGTTGGATGGAGTTCCTTGCATCTTATAACTTCGAGATAGCATACACCTCGGGGAAGGGGAATGTAGTAGCAGACACGTTGAGTAGACAGAGAATGACTTTGAGTCCATTGTTCGTAGAGTTGTAGAGTTTGGAGTTTATCTCATCGTTCGATTTTGGACCATCTGTAGATTTTGCACTAGGATTATTAGCATCGTTGGAGGTGCAACCTACTCTAGAGCACATTGGACCCAGTCAGCGCGAGGATCGACAGTTAGTGGGCGTCATGGACTAACTCAGTAGAGGAGAGACCTCTAGTCACCTTGTTAGGTTTTCTGTGAATGAGAGAGGGTGGCTACATTGGGAGATTGCGTGCTCCTAGAGTTGATGATTTGTTGAGATCGGTTTTAGAGGAGATTCATCGCTCTTCGATAACCATCCATCCGAACGTTGATAAGATGTATAAAGATATAAGGAGAGTTTTTCATTGTACTGGGATAAAGAAGGATGTGGCAGAGTATGTAACTCTATGTATGACTTATCGGCAAGTGAAGGCTGGGCAGATGAGCCTAGTGGATCGATTTCTTCAGCCCTTGGATGTGCCACAATGGAAGTGGGAGAGCATCTCGATGGAATTTATAGATGAGTTGCCTAGATCAAGGAACAACAACACCAGTATTTGGGTTATAGTCGATAGGTTAACTAAGAGCGCTCACTTCATCCCGGTTAAGAGTAAGTGGATGTTGGCTTGGTTGGCATCAGTGTATCTTAGAGAGATCATCCGACTTCATGGTGTACCCTCTAGTGTTGTTAGTGATCAAGACCCCATCTTTATGAGCGAGTTTTGGAGTAGCCTGTAAGAGGAATTGGGGACACATCTACGACTTAGTACCTCCTATCACCCTTAGACAGACAGAGTGGGTTAACAAGATTCTCAAGGATTTATTACGGCTATATATCCTAGACTTCGTAGGGACTTGGGAGGAGCATCTTCCGTTGGTAGAGTTCTCATATAATAACAGCTATCATATGAGTATTGGTATGACTCCATTCGAGACGCTATATGGAGGACTCTACAGATCACCTGCATGGTTGTGGGAGTCCACGGACAGACTTCTACTTGGACCTGAGATGGTTAGAAAAACCACAGAGAAGATAAATTTAATTTGGAGGCGGATGAAGGCATCTCGGGACAAGCAGAAGTCATATGCAGATCAGCAGAGGACAGATATAGAGTTCAAGGTAGGATATGTCATCTTTGTTAATGTGTCACCTTTGAGGAGGGTTGTTCGATTCAACTCAGTAGGGAAGTTGGCGTCGAGTTTGTAGGCACATTCCCTATAGTAGAGAGGACCGGTCTGATGGCCTACAAAGTTAGACTACCGGAGAGATTGGTAGGAGTTCATGATGTATTCTATGTTTCACACTTACAGAAGTGCCTACATGATTCCATGGTAGTAGTAGAGCCAAGTACTCTAAAGGATATCGAAGTAGAGAGAGGGGTATCAGTCATGAGAGTTCTTACTCAAATACTAGGATTTGAGGTGAACAGATACGGAATAAAGAGATCAAGCTTGTTAAGATTCAGTGGGTAGAAGACAGCGATGATGTGACTTGGGAACCAAAGGATAGGAGTCACGCTTCTTTTATGTTTCTCTTTACAAGTACGTTCTTACTTCTTTTCTAAGCTTTGAATTTGAATCTATTTTTCCTATCGTTTGATGTGACGGCAAGGAATCTCGCTCGGTCCGAACCAGTCGCTAAACCGACTCAGACCGTTCGAAATGCCCTATCGTTTTGAGAACACGACAAAACAGAACGCATACAGAAGAACATTTCATTGTATATTACAACAATGCATCAGATTACAAGAATATACAGAGTAAAAATGAATATTACACAGAAATATCAGAGGTTTAAATTACATTTAAATACATAGCAGCGGAAAATAATACAATACACAACTAGAAGAAGATATACGGATACAAAGCTTTCCGGATATCGTTCCAGCTGTAAACCAGGATCCTGTGAATATAAATCTGCAAAACCAAAACTACTAGCTGCCCGTGTCAAAAATAGGGGCACCCAGAGTTTAGGTTAAAACAATAAACTCCAGGTCAGTCATGTGACTGGTGTAAGAACTAAAACAGTTTTTAATCTTTAATTTCAATAGTAAATCAAGGGACCACGCCGTATAACACGGAACGGGTTTCCTCCCAAGAATACCAGTGCATAAAACAAACAGAGCAATGCTAAATAAAGAAAGATGAAGCTGTTATAAGACCCAGGTCCCATCACACAATGCAACGCAGCCGAGGATAGGGTTTTCCCTTATAACAGCCAAAGAATGCTTGATACGTTTAAAACAAATCATTTGATACTATTATAAGTGCATAGTGTATAAAACAACTTCAAATCATAAGTATCAATCATAGGCGGCATGAATGCCCCATACCACTATGTCGCCATATATAGGTTTACAAATAAAACCGCAAATGTCACGTATTTGGAAATTGGATTTCCGTCTATGAACCGAGGCAAAAGATAGTCCTCAACCGTTTTCGTGACTCTCTAGCCCGAGCCACAGGGTCAGAGCGCATCGACCCTTGGATCGTCAGGACCGGTCCACCGATGTGGATTAAAATGCCTGAACACTACGTTTCCCCACCCTATGGGGTGTAAGTCTGGTCCGTCAGCCGACCAGAATGCATCGGCCGAAACCGATATAACCGAGGCGCCTCGCAACAGCAACAACCACATAAGTCAAACTCGTCAGGGCGTGTAAAACCACTGACGCCACTTCTAGCTAGAAAGAAACGCAAGTCCTCCCTGAGGTCCGTCTCCCGTTTTTGGTTCATACCTGGTGTGAAACACGCGAGGTAAACGTTACACAAAGCTACGCCACAAAGGCCGTGCTTTGATCATCACCACAAGACTTTGCTTTTCAACAGAAGCCTTGATCATTTGCATCTTAGCATGCCACACAGGCAAACCATCCTATGCAACCGATATCAGTCACACAGAATGAAATCCGATGTCAGACACACAGTCCATTTACAAGTCCGTTCTGGGTCTGAACGAAACCGGAGGCACCTAGTACCCCGCATATCCATCGATCTCCAAGTACGTCTGGACGATCACTAACTGTTTCCATCTTCTTGGGTGTACAGCCCAATCAAGATCATCAGTTATCACCCAAACGACGTGAAGACCTCCGGTCTTCGACCATCGTCTTCATCTTCGACTTATCGTCGTATCAGTTATTCAGAATGGGATAAACCCGGTCTTTCCGAATAACTCGCGTATATATTATAAAAGTGTTACACAAACACAACATACGCCTCATTCCAACTCATTAGTCATTAACCGTAAATTAATCAAGAGAATAATTCCCCAAATATTAACCCCGAAGGCCGAAACCAACATCAGATCAATATCCAGAAAACCATTCTACTTAGCTAACCGACAGTTAGTTTCTAAATTTCCCGTTCAAATCTAATTAAAGATTCATTAAAACTCCACTTAGTTTTAATCTGTGACTGGGTTAAAGAATCAGTGTCATTTAAAACACGGTTCACGATAAACCCAAAGTCACATCCCATTAATTATCGGGTTAAAGAACAAATGTTATTTAAAACACTGTTCACGATAAACCCAAAAATCAATATCCATTCAATTCCAATTAAATATTATTTAATTGGTACACTTCATTAAATCTAAATAAAAAGATTTAATCTTTTCTCAACTGGGTTCAAGAACAGTGTTAGTGAGGACATCATTCACGACAAACCCAAATCACATTCATTAATTATCGGGTTAAAGAACAAGTGTTATTTAAAACACTGTTCACGATAAACCCAAAAATCAATATCCATTCAATTCCAATTAAATATTATTTAATTGGTACGCTTCATTAAATCTAAATAAAAAGATTTAATCTTTCCTCAACTGGGTTCAAGAACAGTGTTAGTGAAGACACCATTCACGACAAACCCAAATCACATTCGATATTCAATACAAGGCTCTGAATAGAAAATATATCGGCTTATATTCAATATCAAATTCTACGACTAACAAATGTCGTATTGGAAATAACGATATAAATATATATATCTTTCAAATTTCCATAACAACACCTGTATAATCACGAATTCCAACATCGAAATATTCCGAAGACAATTTCGATTCAAATCCACTCCAATGCAATCATTGGAAATTTTGGTTATTTTTAAAACCCTTTTTAAATTCAATTTATTTATTTAAAAATAAATAGAATTATAATTCTAGTTCAAAACTAGTTCATTTCGATAAAAATCTATTTTTATCCTTTTAAATATGGAGTTTTTCATCCCAATTCTTCTCAAATCATTTCTTATGATTTTACACAAATTATTACTATTTTTAATAATTTTATCAAGGCCTGTACAGTCGATTTCCATCAATGGCCATCGAACTGCACTTACAGCGACCTTTTTCGAATTTGATTTGGACGTATCTCCAAATCCAACCGTTAGATTTCAAATTTCTAACATTCGTTAGAAAGCTCTTTTCGATACGAACCCAACGGTTCCGGTTTTAGGAGAATCCGACGGTCGGATCTCCCGTAATGCCCGTTTGAAATCAATGGTCGAAATTCGCGAACTGCCGCGGCGCGGCACGTTCTATTCAGGCCATTATATTATATATATAATATATATAATATATATTTCGTCGATTTCTATTTAAAACGAATTATATAAATAGTTTTAAATTCGTTTCAAAAGCAATTTCAACTTCCTTTTCAATTCAAATCAAAATTGAATTCTTCTTTATAAATTCGGTTTAAAATTCATTTCTATTCAATTCAAATTTCAATTCAATTTGAATTCATTTCAATTTGCTTTCAATTCATTTTGAATTCGTTTTCAATTCAATTCATTTCGAAATCACTTTCAATTCAATTCATTTTGAATTCGTTTTCAATTCAATTCATTTTGAATTTGTTTTCAATTCAATTCATTTCGAAATCGTTTTCAATTCATTTTGAATTCGGTTTCAATTCAATTCATTTTGAATTCGTTTTCAATTCAATTCATTTCGAAATCGTTTTCAATTCAATTCATTTTGAATTCGTTTTCAATTCAATTCATTTTGAATTTGTTTTCAATTCAATTCATTTCGAAATCACTTTCAATTCAATTCATTTTGAATTCGTTTTCAATTCAATTCATTTTGAATTTGTTTTCAATTCAATTCATTTCGAAATCGTTTTCAATTCATTTTGAATTCGGTTTCAATTCAATTCATTTTGAATTCGTTTTCAATTCAATTCATTTCGAAATCGTTTTCAATTCAATTCATTTTGAATTCGTTTTCAATTCAATTCATTTTGAATTCGTTTTCAATTCAATTCATTTTGAATTCGTTTTCAATTCAATTCATTTTGAATTTGTTTTCAATTCAATTCATTTCGAAATCGTTTTCAATCGATATAAATATCGTTCACGTCAAAATGGCGTTAATCTAATCAACACGGCTTCATAAATTTCTATTTTCAAAATAGTTGTTATTATCAAAATATTTCGTTCAACACATGACCAATCTCAATGGATGAGTACTGTCAACACATGAACTTTTATTTTATAATATTCTTTATTTTTCAAATTGGAATGAGGCCCAATCAATTACCATATAAAGTTAATTATATGGATTTTCATACAACACATGTATATAATAGCATTGAAAAATAATCAACCATCAACCAAAGTGCACTACACTGTATAAGCATCAAATATAGATATTCAACGCTTATAACAGCCTGTCAATCAATCGATCGACACATTTAATCAATCAGGATGAGTGAACTTCAAATTTCATCCCAACACCCGTGTGGGGTTTCAAACAATCAAACACCTATTTTATTTGTGCTGTTGGGCGATGTGTAAAATTTATCGTCCCAATCAATGTCATTCAAATAGGTGTACATAAACAAACCGTCCGGTTTATAAATGAATATTTTATTTTATTCACTTCACGTTAAAAATTATATTTTTAACGATAAAACATTTTATTTCAATCTATGAATTTCTATTCAATTCATTTATTCTATAAAATGATATTTTGATTTTTCTAACATATTTTAGAAAATTTCGGCGGCATAACGGCACGATACTAGAAACGGGACAAGGCCTAGCCTTATCCCCGGTCTAGTGAAGGCCCACGCCATTCACACATCAATCAAATCAATTTCATCTCACCAAACAATTCAATTCAAACAAATAATTCAACTAATCTATGCAACCAAACAAACAAGTCCATGGTCTGTGGACGATTGTGTCGGGTGCTACTAAGCACCGTCTGCATCCTAGTATATATATATGACTAGAAAAAAAAAGAAATTGAAAGGTGAGAAATTCTCACATATAGCTATCCTAGCTCCACGGCTCTTCTTTGATAGAAATCTTCATCGTCCTCGCATCTTCGTCATCTTCGTTGTCCGCTTTCACTACCTATGTAAAAATCGAATTTTTACTTCGCTATTCCATATATAAAAATCGAATTTTTATTTCAAAGTTCAATATATAAAAATCGAATTTTTATTTCAATGTTCAATATATAAAAATTCTATTTTTCTATCGAAGTTCAATATATAAAAATTCTATTTTTCTATCGAAGTTCAATATATAAAAATCGAATTTTTATTTATATAGATTCCGCCTTTTCCATTTCAAAGATCTAATCTTTTCTTTTACTTTTCAAAGTTTAAATCTTTTACCTTTTAAAAATTCAAATCTTTTAAAACTTTTTTTAAAATAAAGAATCAGTTTTAAACATTTAGAAAAAAAAACTGTTTTAACCTTTTAATTAAAATCAGTTCAGTTTTCTTTCTTTTCTAAAAATTTCAATTTTTATTTCTTTTTTTTTTTTTAAAATCAGTTTTTCCTTTTTTCCAAATTCAGTTTTAAACATTATAAAAAAATCAGTTTTAAACATTATAAAAAAATCAGTTTTAAACATTATATAAAATCAGTTTTAAACATTATATAAAATCAGTTTTAAACATATTAATAATAACAGAAATAACATAATAAAATAAAAAAAAGAAGAAGACAAACAAAAAAAAAAGGACTTACAGAAGGGGGGGGGGTTTCGGACGTCGCTCGTGAGGAGGAGCATCGGCGGGGGCATCGATCTGGGGAGGGAGGCGGCGGCGGCGAGTGGGAGTTTGGGCGGGTCTCGTTCTGACTGAAGGGGAGTAGAGAGGGTAGAGGAGGAGATCGAAGTGAGAGGGGCTACTGAGGTGGGCGGTGCGTTCCTCAGCGCGGTGGCGCGCTGAACGGAGGGGCGACGCTGCTCCTCCTTCTCTCTTTTTTTTTTTTTATTTATTTCGATTTTGACAGAGTGAACGGGGGGGGGGGGGCAGAGAGATAAAGGGAAATTTTTTTTTTTTTTTATTATTATTTAATTATTAAAAAGTTGACTTTCACATACGACCTCAAAACGAGGTCCACCGCCTGCCGCCCATAGCGTTTCACCCCCATTCCGAACACAATGGGATATGTACCGCAAGCTGAATCGACCGTTTCGATCAGTTTCCCTTTAATTTACATTTAAATCACTATATTAAATTTTAAACGTACATTTCAAATTACCGGGGCCACATACTAACTAGAAAAATTCCAGAAAAATATTTTCTAGCTTCGTATTGACGATACGGTCCTAACAAAACTAGTCTCGTCGAATTCTGAGACCGTTAGAAAAATGGCCAATTTCCAGTCGATTAAAATCAACTGAAACTGGTCAAACGCGTTTTCCTTTGCCACGCTCACATATTGAATCGAAAAATTATGAAATTTGAAACCTAGCAATAACTTGACATCACGGACCCAACAAAACTGGTTTCGTCGAAATCCGAGGTCATTTGCAAAATGTCCATTTTTAAGGGCCTGAATTCCATAGCGACTATTCAGAATTTTCAACTGGACATATCTTTTGATTCCCGCTATGAAATTTCAATTATTCGGATTCGTTGGAAAGATATTCACAATTAGATCCTATAATTTTTGGTTTCACTAAAATCCGGATTGTTTTGCACCCGGTACATTCAAATGAAATTTGAAATCGAATTATCGAACTACCGCGCCATTTTCAATTCTATTTATAATTATATATAAATATTATATATTCTAACGACGACGTATATAATATATACGTTCGAATTATATTCAAAATAAATTTCTCGTCGATATTATTTAAAATAATTCATTTTAAATAATCAAAATTCACTAAAGTTGCCAAAATAAAAATTTCAAACTGGCTCGCATTTTACTGGTTGTTACAATCTCCCCCACTTAAAACTTTTCGTCCCCGAAAAGGAACAAAGTCGAAAGTGGTTTGATTAATCAACTCTACGTTCGATCAGGCTTCCATTCTCCAACTCTTTAGTTTCTGAGAATTTTCTAATTCTTCAAAAATTTGGCTAACACCCTAAATTTTCGAAAAATTTCGCCATAACCTCCCCTGCAATGGGAGCATCGGGGAATTTCAAATAGCTTCCCCGGTCCTTCAGATCTCAAAAAGAAAAAGAAAAAGCCAAGCGGCTAGCCAATAGGCTCATAAAATCATCATCACCCAAACAAAACAGTAAATTATGTAGTAAACATGTACCTATTTGTCGGGCAAACAAATTTTATTCTCAGCTCTAGCCTCCTTGCTATGACCTGTTCAATGTAAGTATATGTATATGCTAGCAAATGCGACCAATTTTCAATACAATCAATATTTGATTCAATTAGGCTAAATGGTTCAAAATTAGCAAACAAATAAACAAACTACACAAACATCAATCAATTAGTTGATTAGCTTTTCAAATTCATAACTTTGATATATATACAAAAATCAGATTTTTGATGCCAAATCACAACAATAGGCCCTATCTAAGTTTGGTTCCCACACCAGTCTAATGGAAATATGTAGAAAATCACACCTTCGAAACTCGAATACCAATTCTGATGATGTCTAGACTATCATCAGAATCGTCTCCGGGCGACTAGAGTGTGACTCTATATCTATCCAATATATTAAAACTTCAAATACACGTGGATCAGACGTATACGCAAGGTCTATATATACTGGACTGTCCAAAATCAATATAAACAAATTATCAAATACGAATAGTTGATTTAAATTTTCAAAACAAAATTTGTTTTCACTTTAAAAATATACTCTTCACACTCGTTCTAGGATACTACTGATCCCATCTCTAACGAGTCATTCCCATTGGATATTACTAACCCAATATCTGATGAATTCTTTCATATGGTTCTAATGTGTCTTGTTCTCTGAGCTTTGTAAACCAAAGCTCTGATACCAACTGTGACGGCAAGGAATCTCGCTCGGTCCGAACCAGTCGCTAAACCGACTCAGACCGTTCGAAATGCCCTATCGTTTTGAGAACACGACAAAACAGAACGCATACAGAAGAACATTTCATTGTATATTACAACAATGCATCAGATTACAAGAATATACAGAGTAAAAATGAATATTACACAGAAATATCAGAGGTTTAAATTACATTTAAATACATAGCAGCGGAAAATAATACAATACACAACTAGAAGAAGATATACGGATACAAAGCTTTCCGGATATCGTTCCAGCTGTAAACCAGTATCCTGTGAATATAAATCTGCAAAACCAAAACTACTAGCTGCCCGTGTCAAAAATAGGGGCACCCAGAGTTTAGGTTAAAACAATAAACTCCAGGTCAGTCATGTGACTGGTGTGAGAACTAAAACAGTTTTTAATCTTTAATTTCAATAGTAAATCAAGGGACCACGCCGTATAACACGGAACGGGTTTCCTCCCAAGAATACCAGTGCATAAAACAAACAGCGCAATGCTAAATAAAGAAAGATGAAGCTGTTATAAGACCCAGGTCCCATCACACAATGCAACGCAGCCGAGGATAGGGTTTTCCCTTATAACAGCCAAAGAATGCTTGATACGTTTAAAACAAATCATTTGATACTATTATAAGTGCATAGTGTATAAAACAACTTCAAATCATAAGTATCAATCATAGGCGGCATGAATGCCCCATACCACTATGTCGCCATATATAGGTTTACAAATAAAACCGCAAATGTCACGTATTTGGAAATTGGATTTCCGTCTATGAACCGAGGCAAAAGATAGTCCTCAACCGTTTTCGTGACTCTCTAGCCCGAGCCACAGGGTCAGAGCGCATCGACCCTTGGATCGTCAGGGCCGGTCCACCGATGTGGATTAAAATGCCTGAACACTACGTTTCCCCACCCTATGGGGTGTAAGTCTGGTCCGTCAGCCGACCAGAATGCATCGGCCGAAACCGATATAACCGAGGCGCCTCGCAACAGCAACAACCACATAAGTCAAACTCGTCAGGGCGTGTAAAACCACTGACGCCACTTCTAGCTAGAAAGAAACGCAAGTCCTCCCTGAGGTCCGTCTCCCGTTTTTGGTTCATACCTGGTGTGAAACACGCGAGGTAAACGTTACACAAAGCTACGCCACAAAGGCCGTGCTTTGATCATCACCACAAGACTTTGCTTTTCAACAGAAGCCTTGATCATTTGCATCTTAGCATGCCACACAGGCAAACCATCCTATGCAACCGATATCAGTCACACAGAATGAAATCCGATGTCAGACACACAGTCCATTTACAAGTCCGTTCTGGGTCTGAACGAAACCGGAGGCACCTAGTACCCCGCATATCCATCGATCTCCAAGTACGTCTGGACGATCACTAACTGTTTCCATCTTCTTGGGTGTACAGCCCAATCAAGATCATCAGTTATCACCCAAACGACGTGAAGACCTCCGGTCTTCGACCATCGTCTTCATCTTCGACTTATCGTCGTATCAGTTATTCAGAATGGGATAAACCCGGTCTTTCCGAATAACTCGCGTATATATTATAAAAGTGTTACACAAACACAACATACGCCTCATTCCAACTCATTAGTCATTAACCGTAAATTAATCAAGAGAATAATTCCCCAAATATTAACCCCGAAGGCCGAAACCAACATCAGATCAATATCCAGAAAACCATTCTACTTAGCTAACCGACAGTTAGTTTCTAAATTTCCCGTTCAAATCTAATTAAAGATTCATTAAAACTCCACTTAGTTTTAATCTGTGACTGGGTTAAAGAATCAGTGTCATTTAAAACACGGTTCACGATAAACCCAAAGTCACATCCCATTAATTATCGGGTTAAAGAACGAATGTTATTTAAAACACTGTTCACGATAAACCCAAAAATCAATATCCATTCAATTCCAATTAAATATTATTTAATTGGTACACTTCATTAAATCTAAATAAAAAGATTTAATCTTTTCTCAACTGGGTTCAAGAACAGTGTTAGTGAGGACATCATTCACGACAAACCCAAATCACATTCATTAATTATCGGGTTAAAGAACAAGTGTTATTTAAAACACTGTTCACGATAAACCCAAAAATCAATATCCATTCAATTCCAATTAAATATTATTTAATTGGTACGCTTCATTAAATCTAAATAAAAAGATTTAATCTTTCCTCAACTGGGTTCAAGAACAGTGTTAGTGAAGACACCATTCACGACAAACCCAAATCACATTCGATATTCAATACAAGGCTCTGAATAGAAAATATATCGGCTTATATTCAATATCAAATTCTACGACTAACAAATGTCGTATTGGAAATAACGATATAAATATATATATCTTTCAAATTTCCATAACAACACATGTATAATCACGAATTCCAACATCGAAATATTCCGAAGACAATTTCGATTCAAATCCACTCCAATGCAATCATTGGAAATTTTGGTTATTTTTAAAACCCTTTTTAAATTCAATTTATTTATTTAAAAATAAATAGAATTATAATTCTAGTTCAAAACTAGTTCATTTCGATAAAAATCTATTTTTATCCTTTTAAATATGGAGTTTTTCATCCCAATTCTTCTCAAATCATTTCTTATGATTGTACACAAATTATTACTATTTTTAATAATTTTATCAAGGCCTGTACAGTCGATTTCCATCAATGGCCATCGAACTGCACTTACAGCGACCTTTTTCGAATTTGATTTGGACGTATCTCCAAATCCAACCGTTAGATTTCAAATTTCTAACATTCGTTAGAAAGCTCTTTTCGATACGAACCCAACGGTTCCGGTTTTAGGAGAATCCGACGGTTGGATCTCCCGTAATGCCCGTTTGAAATCAATGGTCGAAATTCGCGAACTGCCGCGGCGCGGCACGTTCTATTCAGGCCATTATATTATATATATAATATATATAATATATATTTCGTCGATTTCTATTTAAAACGAATTATATAAATAGTTTTAAATTCGTTTCAAAAGCAATTTCAACTTCCTTTTCAATTCAAATCAAAATTGAATTCTTCTTTATAAATTCGGTTTAAAATTCATTTCTATTCAATTCAAATTTCAATTCAATTTGAATTCATTTCAATTTGCTTTCAATTCATTTTGAATTCGTTTTCAATTCAATTCATTTCGAAATCACTTTCAATTCAATTCATTTTGAATTCGTTTTCAATTCAATTCATTTTGAATTTGTTTTCAATTCAATTCATTTCGAAATCGTTTTCAATTCATTTTGAATTCGGTTTCAATTCAATTCATTTTGAATTTGTTTTCAATTCAATTCATTTCGAAATCGTTTTCAATTCAATTCATTTTGAATTCGTTTTCAATTCAATTCATTTTGAATTTGTTTTCAATTCAATTCATTTCGAAATCACTTTCAATTCAATTCATTTTGAATTCGTTTTCAATTCAATTCATTTTGAATTTGTTTTCAATTCAATTCATTTCGAAATCGTTTTCAATTCATTTTGAATTCGGTTTCAATTCAATTCATTTTGAATTCGTTTTCAATTCAATTCATTTCGAAATCGTTTTCAATTCAATTCATTTTGAATTCGTTTTCAATTCAATTCATTTTGAATTCGTTTTCAATTCAATTCATTTTGAATTTGTTTTCAATTCAATTCATTTTGAATTTGTTTTCAATTCAATTCATTTCGAAATCGTTTTCAATCGATATAAATATCGTTCACGTCAAAATGGCGTTAATCTAATCAACACGGCTTCATAAATTTCTATTTTCAAAATAGTTGTTATTATCAAAATATTTCGTTCAACACATGACCAATCTCAATGGATGAGTACTGTCAACACATGAACTTTTATTTTATAATATTCTTTATTTTTCAAATTGGAATGAGGCCCAATCAATTACCATATAAAGTTAATTATATGGATTTTCATACAACACATGTATATAATAGCATTGAAAAATAATCAACCATCAACCAAAGTGCACTACACTGTATAAGCATCAAATATAGATATTCAACGCTTATAACAGCCTGTCAATCAATCGATCGACACATTTAATCAATCAGGATGAGTGAACTTCAAATTTCATCCCAACACCCGTGTGGGGTTTCAAACAATCAAACACCTATTTTATTTGTGCTGTTGGGCGATGTGTAAAATTTATCGTCCCAATCAATGTCATTCAAATAGGTGTACATAAACAAACCGTCCGGTTTATAAATGAATATTTTATTTTATTCACTTCACGTTAAAAATTATATTTTTAACGATAAAACATTTTATTTCAATCTATGAATTTCTATTCAATTCATTTATTCTATAAAATGATATTTTGATTTTTCTAACATATTTTAGAAAATTTCGGCGGCATAACGGCACGATACTAGAAACGGGACAAGGCCTAGCCTTATCGTCGGTCTAGTGAAGGCCCACGCCATTCACACATCAATCAAATCAATTTCATCTCACCAAACAATTCAATTCAAACAAATAATTCAACTAATCTATGCAACCAAACAAACAAGTCCATGGTCTGTGGACGATTGTGTCGGGTGCTACTAAGCACCGTCTGCATCCTAGTATATATATATGACTAGAAAAAAAAAGAAATTGAAAGGTGAGAAATTCTCACATATAGCTATCCTAGCTCCACGGCTCTTCTTTGATAGAAATCTTCATCGTCCTCGCATCTTCGTCATCTTCGTTGTCCGCTTTCACTACCTATGTAAAAATCAAATTTTTACTTCGCTATTCCATATATAAAAATCGAATTTTTATTTCAAAGTTCAATATATAAAAATCGAATTTTTATTTCAATGTTCAATATATAAAAATTCTATTTTTCTATCGAAGTTCAATATATAAAAATTCTATTTTTCTATCGAAGTTCAATATATAAAAATCGAATTTTTATTTATATAGATTCCGCCTTTTCCATTTCAAAGATCTAATCTTTTCTTTTACTTTTCAAAGTTTAAATCTTTTACCTTTTAAAAATTCAAATCTTTTAAAACTTTTTTTAAAATAAAGAATCAGTTTTAAACATTTAGAAAAAAAAACTGTTTTAACCTTTTAATTAAAATCAGTTCAGTTTTCTTTCTTTTCTAAAAATTTCAGTTTTTATTTCTTTTTTTTTAAAAAAAATCAGTTTTTCCTTTTTTCCAAATTCAGTTTTAAACATTATAAAAAAATCAGTTTTAAACATTATAAAAAAATCAGTTTTAAACATTATATAAAATCAGTTTTAAACATTATATAAAATCAGTTTTAAACATATTAATAATAACAGAAATAACATAATAAAATAAAAAAAAGAAGAAGACAAACAAAAAAAAAAAGGACTTACAGAAGGGGGGGGTTTCGGACGTCGCTCGTGAGGAGGAGCATCGGCGGGGGCATCGATCTGGGGAGGGAGGCGGCGGCGGCGAGTGGGAGTTTGGGCGGGTCTCGTTCTGACTGAAGGGGAGTAGAGAGGGTAGAGGAGGAGATCGAAGTGAGAGGGGCTACTGAGGTGGGCGGTGCGTTCCTCAGCACGGTGGCGCGCTGAACGGAGGGGCGACGCTGCTCCTCCTTCTCTTTTTTTTTTTTTTTTTTATTTCGATTTTGACAGAGTGAACGGGGGGGGGGGCCAGAGAGATAAAGGGAATTTTTTTTTTTTTATTATTTAATTATTAAAAAGTTGACTTTCACATACGACCTCAAAACGAGGTCCACCGCCTGCCGCCCATAGCGTTTCACCCCCATTCCGAACACAATGGGATATGTACCGCAAGCTGAATCGACCGTTTCGATCAGTTTCCCTTTAATTTACATTTAAATCACTATATTAAATTTTAAACGTACATTTCAAATTACCGGGGCCACATACTAACTAGAAAAATTCCAGAAAAATATTTTCTAGCTTCGTATTGACGATACGGTCCTAACAAAACTAGTCTCGTCGAATTCTGAGACCGTTAGAAAAATGGCCAATTTCCAGTCGATTAAAATCAACTGAAACTGGTCAAACGCGTTTTCCTTTGCCACGCTCACATATTGAATCGAAAAATTATGAAATTTGAAACCTAGCAATAACTTGACATCACGGACCCAACAAAACTGGTTTCGTCGAAATCCGAGGTCATTTGCAAAATGTCCATTTTTAAGGGCCTGAATTCCATAGCGACTATTCAGAATTTTCAACTGGACATATCTTTTGATTCCCGCTATGAAATTTCAATTATTCGGATTCGTTGGAAATATATTCACAATTAGATCCTATAATTTTTGGTTTCACTAAAATCCGGATTGTTTTGCACCCGGTACATTCAAATGAAATTTGAAATCGAATTATCGAACTACCGCGCCATTTTCAATTCTATTTATAATTATATATAAATATTATATATTCTAACGACGACGTATATAATATATACGTTCGAATTATATTCAAAATAAATTTCTCGTCGATATTATTTAAAATAATTCATTTTAAATAATCAAAATTCACTAAAGTTGCCAAAATAAAAATTTCAAACTGGCTCGCATTTTACGGGTTGTTACATTTGAATCATAAGTCCTAGGTAGATTCCTATGGATGGTAGAAAATGGTTTAAAACATGTTAATAGAATGTGTTATGATTGAATGGATTCACGTGGATGCAAGTGTTTGCTAGTTGATGCAGTGGATGCATTTACACACACTAGGCACTAGTTAGAGATCGGATGAACAAAGACACTTATATAATTGCATATGGATGCGTGTGTTTTTTATTAATTTTATATGGGTGAAAAATGGTTGAATCATCACTTGGATGTTGCATTTTGATGAATGGTTGTTGCATGCATAAATATTTTTATATGCATCAATAGAGTTCTTTTGCATACATATTAGATGCGTGGCACAAACATGAATTGCATTAAGGAGGTTAACTGAATCGATAGACTGTCTGATTTTTGCATTAGCTTAGGGACATATACACAACATCTTTGCATATGCACATGAAAAGCATTAGAAAATCTAAAGACAATAGATGCCGGTGTTTGAAGGTTAAGCAGATGGGTGTAGATAATGGTTGATAACATTCTTATAATCTTGGAGATTTCGGGTACGAAATCCTTTCAGGAGGGGAGAATTTAACACCCCAAATTTTAATTAATAATAATTAAATGTAAAAGATTAATAAACTAAATATTAATTGGAATAATAATGTGTATAGGGGTAATTCCGCAAAGATACTTGTTGCGAAGTTAGGTAAGTTGAGATTTTTCCTTAAGCGCTGGAATAATTTTATTTTTGGTAGTGTAAGAACTAGGAAAGATAAGATCATGTGTGGACTATTATACTTAAATAAAATTAGCGAGTCCAGGATCCTTAATTCCACTGAGAAGGACAAATATTGTAACCTTAGACAAGATCTCAAACAGATTTTAGAAAAAGAAGAGATTATGTGGAGGCAAAGATCTCGTGTTCAATGGATTAAGGAGAGGGATAATGATTCAAAGTTCTTTCATAGTGTGGCTAATAAGAAGAGATGGGATAATTTGATTCATTCTGTTGTTTTCAATGATGTGGAATTGACCTCGCAGAAGGATCTAAACGAAGCTTTCACTAGGTATTACAAGCATATTTTTGGTTCTAAGATTAAGAGAAGAACTAATGTCAGATGGAATGACTTATATCCATCTGATACTAAGGTTGACCTTGTTGATTTAGATAAACCTTTCTCTGAGCAGGAGATTCCATATGAATTACTATCCTCATTTCCAAACAACTTTGAGAGCTCCTTTTAATGTCCAGTGATTCTTCTAGGTGGGCTTTTTCTTTACTTTTCCTCAAATTCACCCTACGTGGCAAATCAGTGTATATGGTCCCCTTCGGTTCAGATTCTGATCCGAATGAATTCAGAATCAGTATTCTTGGAAGGCTATCAATTATATGCCTAGTGACAAAGCTCCTGGGCCTGATGGTTTCTCTGTTCTTTTTTACAAGCAGTTTTGGGAAGTTTTGAAGTTTGATATTATTGATCTTTTTAATGAATTTTATAGTGGTGAATTGCGTTTGGGTAGTTTCAACTTTGCCAATGTCATCTTATTCATAAGAGAGAGGGAGCTAATTGTCTTAAGGATTTTAGGCTTGTTTCCTTAATCAATGTCTCTGTTAACATTATTTCTAAAGTCCTAGCGAATAGGCTTAGTGCCAAGATGAACGATCTTATTGATTGTTCCCAAACTGCCTTTATTAAAGGTAGAAATATAGTAGATGGAGTGGCAGCGGTGCAGGAATACATTAATATCTGTTGTAAAAATAATATTTCCTGTGCCATTTTGAAGTTAGATTTTGAGAAGGCTTTTGACTCAATCGATTGGGATTTTATATGCGAATTATGTCTTGCTAGAGGTTTTAGCTTCAAATGGACTAACTAGATCTTGTTATTGCTTAGGTCTGGTTGCTCCAACATTGTTGTTAATGGGGTAGCGGGTAAGAAGATACAATCCAAGAGGGGTCTTAGACAAGGCGATCCCTTATCACCTTTTCTATTTAATTTAGCGGTTGATGTTTTCTCTAGAATTATAAAGAGAGCTGGTAGATTAGGTGTCCTTGGTAGTGTTGGGAATGCGGAAATTAATAAAGAATTATCTATCCTCCAATTTGCAGATGGTACATTATTATTTTCTTCCCACTTGCCTGAGCATATTACTGCTCTTAAGTTTATTCTTTACTATTTTGAGATGTTATCTGGACTAAGGATTAATTTTGACAAGAGTGTTGTTATGGTTCTTAATGATTTTAACAATGTTGAGGCTTTGGTTGCTAGCACCTTGAACTATTCTGTTATGAAATTTCCTTTTGATTACTTAGGTTTTAAGATTAGACCTTCAAAGCTTAAGAAGGAAGATTGGTTAGTTATTATTGATAAGATAAATAATAGATTATCGACCTGGAATAATATATTTCTGCCTAGGGCAGGTAGATTAGTTCTTGTTAATTCGGTTTTATCGGTTATTCCTTCTTATTGGATGGTCGTTCATCGTTTTCCTCAATGGGTTATTGAGAAGATTGATAGGATCAGGCGTAATTACCTTTGGAATGGTGTCCCTTTTAGTAGAGGTTATAAATGTTTAATCAACTGGGAGATGTGTTGTAAGCCCAAGAAAGATGGGGGTATGGTGATCATTAACTTATTTAATTTTAATTCTTCCCTACTAGCCAACTGGTTATGGAAATTTAGATGCCCTGATGTGAAGGGTTCATGGAATTTATCGTTTCCAAATCTTATTATTCTAGAGGAGAGTTTATTGTTGGGTCTAGTATTGGTTGGCTTAATAGGTTATCTCACTTTTGGAAGTCTGCTTTGAATTGTTTTGATTTTTTTAATCTAGGATGCAAGATGACTGTTCATTCAGGTAATCTTACTTATTTTTGGCACGATGCTTGGATTTCTCGTGTATCGCTTAAAATTGAATTTCAAAAGCTTTTTAATAATAGTAGATTGAAGAATGCTTTAATTATAGATGTTTACAGAGAAGATTTAGATCCTCCATGGGAGTTTTCCTTTGACAATATCTTAGAAGGGGATTTATTAAGGCAATTGGCCTTACTTAAAGCTAAGTTAGCATTGTACCATTTAGATGAGAATGGTGATTCAATTTGTTGGAGTTTAGATAAGAGTTTAGTTTACACTGTTAATTCTATGTATAATTTTATTAATTTTTCTGGTGTTTCTTTGCATTCCTTTAAATTTTTATGGAAGTCTAATTCTCCCCCCAAAGCTAAGTTTCTTATGTGGCTGATCATTCATAAGAAGCTTAATACGGTTGAGCTTTTGAAAAGGAAGAATATTATTTTTGATGTTAAGTGTTGTTTTTGTTGAATTGTGGAGGAGGACGTTGATCGTTTATTTTTCTCTTGTTATTTAACCTTTTTTATTTTTAATATGATCTTAAGGATTTTTACTTTTGATTGTTTTAGTTCTTTTAGTAGCTGCGTTGATTATTGGGATTGTTATAGATTCGGTTATAATTCCAGACAAAGATATGTGTTGGATTCGCTTATTACAATCATAAGTTGGTTCATTTTGTTAGAGAGGAATCGGAGATTTTTTCATTCTATTTCTGTTTCTGCAGATAATTTAATCATTAGTATAGTTAATTTCTGTCTGGTTTGGATGTCTAAATCACACTATAAGTTTTTCGGTGATTTGCGATTTGGGTGCTTTTTGATTAAGGTTAGATTTAATCTGAGTTTATTTATTAGAATTAACAGTTATTTTAGATGTAATAGACCTCGTCTTTGTTGCTGACTTCTTTTTCTTGGTGTTGGCACTTTTTTCTTGTTTTTACTTTTGTTCTTCTTTTTGCGCATGTATATATGGTTATATGCCTATATATATATATGTTTATTAATATATATATATATTTATATATATATATTTATATATATACGCATATACTCATATATATATATAAGTCACTGATAGTTTGGTTCAGTTTTTTCAGATTCCAGGTTATTGATGTAGCTGAGGAGCTCTTTGGGTAGCTGTCTGGATTGACCATTGTTGCTTGCTTTGGATATATTTGTGTATGTGGAGTTGGAGTGTTTTTGGGGTGTGTTGTACCTTTTTGTTTGTATTTTGCTTGTTGTATGTATTGGAGTAGATATACTTCTATATCGGGTGGTGGCTTTGCCGGAATTCGATATGGAAGTTTGATGGGTGGTGGCCTTGCCGGAGCTCATCTATCTATTATCCTCTACATTCATTTTGTGGTGTCAGTATTGTGTTTTATACTTGTTTGGGTATGTATTCGAACATTGTATCCTCTTTATTTTTTATTATATATGTGTGCTCTCTTATTCTTAGTAAGATCACACATCATTTGTTTTCAAAAAAAAAGGAATAATAATCATAATTAGAAACTGGACTAACACCGTTGGGTCCATTGTAATTTTTTGATCAAAATGGACACCTGGTTTGCCAAAATCGGAGTTAAAATAAATTAGTTATGAATTAAAGAAGAATTTAGAAAAAATAAATAAATAGTGGAACCAGTGGTTATTGGGCGCCCCAGCCCAATTGGGTCGACAAGTGGAATGACCCATGTGTCGACCCAGGAAGGCGGGTGGGTCGACCCGGGTAAAGGAAATTACGTGTCTTGCCTGGCACACCAGGCAATGTACTTTACAACATTGATTGCTGATTTGACATTGTTTTATTGGTTTATTTTAAAACAAGGGATGACATAGCGCTTTCTTATTGGTCCGATGACATGGTTAGACCAAATCTAATTTCAGATTTGAACGGCTGAGGGAATCCAATAAACCAAATAAATAGACTAGCAAAGCCTCTCTCAGTTCTTCACATCCATTCTCTCTTCTCTCTCCTTCTTCTTCCCCAGGCCTATCCTCAAAATTAGGAAATGCCACATAATTAAACTTTTAAGAGGTGAAGAAGTTCTTAAGTTTTTAGAGCAAGACGGTTGTGTAGAGAAGATCTACACAGCTCGTAGTTCTTAAGTTTTTAAAATTTATTTTTATAAACACTTCTGGAGGCGGAGGTTCTACTAGATATAAGAAGAAGGCCATGGGGGCAGCTTTGTTCATCAGATCTATGAGTTTTTATGTAATATTAGGTTAGCTATTTGCATAGGAATGCTTGAACAGTTAAGTAATTTTAATTTGTAAGTTTTATGTTTGCAGTATTTATATGTTTAGTTTTTCTGTAAGTTACTGTAATTTATTTACCATCTATGCCTACTTCTTTCCAGTTGTTTATTCTTTATAAGTAACTCTCCTTCTTCTTGTCCTCTTCTTTGTTAAAGTTTATTTACAATTATGTTTATGCCTAATTTATTTTCTTTTGTTTATTTTGAGTCTAGGCCTTGTGAGTAGCCTAGACCATTTCCCTTTTTTTTGGCACTGATCTCAGGCCTGAGAAGAGCCTAAGTCTTTATCGCTACTTTGCATTAAATTGGACTAATGTTGAAATTGAATAAAATTGGATTTTTAGGCATATTGAAACTAATTAAGTATTGTAATCAGATGGGTTGTAAATTGGGGTAAAATCTTAACATGTAATTGGAGAACATGTGAACTGGAATAAATTGAACTTAATTGGACGTTAAGTATCTTGGGAATATGTTGTATAAATAGATTACATTAATTAGTAATGTCAATACAATCTAGGACATAACATAAGGTTATATTGGGCTTATTAATAAACTTAAATGTGTTAAGTTAAATTGATGAAATTAATAAGTTAAGATAGAGGGAGTCCATTCCGGTAGCATAGGGCTGATTGGGGAAGATAAATGGCTCGTATATTAGGTCCGTTCCAGCAGCGTGGGGATGATTATGGAAGATAAGAGGCCTAATAGTATAATGAAATCCTAGTTTAGGTCTGTTCAGGAGGCGTGGATCTGATTGGGGAAGATAAGAGGCCTAATAATGAATGGGGACCAAGTTTAGGGGAGACTTTTATCAATTGCATTTTTGGCTGGGAACCCATATCAGTCAGTATCCCTTTGTAATCATGGAGTCTCACGCTGGATAGGGGCCAGGGCACGCTTTACCGAACTGGATAGTAAGAGGTTTAAACAAGGTGAGTACGGGGACGTTCTCGCAGAACGATGAGCATGCATCATTCCGATTGGGGAAGATAAGCCGTGTTAATGCCTGTGATTAACGGTTGAATCCTTTTTGTTGATGGGTTTGGGATTGATAACCTTCGATCCATGGCTGGCATAGGTTATTACATTATCGGTATAGGAGTCGGTCGACGGGTAGAAATTAGGTAAAGCTTAATTATGATATATTGGTAGTTGGTGCAAAAAAGTTCAGATATGAATGAGAAGCCTATTTTTATTCATGTTTATCTTTCCTACTATTTCATTTATGCTTTTATGTCTATTGCTCTTAAAATTATCCGTCTATCTAATGCTTCCTTAACTTATGATCAAGCAAGAAATTATTAGATCTCACCAGATGTATGTCTGACCTAGTTTGTTTTCTCCTTCTCCTCCCCTCAGGTTTGTAGGGTGGAGAGTCTCAGTAATGATTCTTGATTTTTGGTTCAGCTAGGACTCAGACTCTTTTCAAACTCGTATATTGGTTCAGTTCTTGTTTTTTGATCATTGTATTGGCTTATGAGAGGGATAATTTTATGGTTTTACTTATGTACTTTGATATTTTCCACGAGACAGTATGTTTATTTTATGATGATAATTCCGTGGTATTTTGAAATGTAATAGGTCTTGTGATTTGACTTTCTTATTTAATAAATGTTTAGAAGTTTCCACTATGTTTTATATTTCTGTCTTGTGTGTTTTAGTCTCTGTGTTATTACTTTATACGTAAGCACTTCATAAACCTTAGCGCATCTGCATATGGGTGTTGTTAAAGGGTTTGGGGTGCCACACCATGCAAGCATAAAAATAGAAACAAAGCGAAGAAACCCAAAGCCTAAGGAAAAAGACCAAGCACAACCCAAGCAGCAAACCCCGACCAAAGCAACTAATGTGAGCGCACGTTCCAACCAGACCGGAACCTCCACCGCTATCAAATAATAAAGCGAGAACAAGCAAAGCCAAGAAAACTCCAACTCCTTGCAGTAGCAAAGACACGAGCTGACAAACCAGACACAGAGGCGATCCCGCGCGGCCTCCACCTAGAAATCTAAACAAGCCAGAAGGCCAAACTCGGCTCAACATCCCCCAAAAGAAAGACTACAATCTATTAAGCCTTTGTCGAAACATAAACAAGGAGTTTAGCAGGGGAGGGGGTAGGGTTGTGGGGAAGTTAGAAAACACACCACCACCCACACACTTAAACCAATCAACCAACATCGGCATGGGGAAAAGGACCTGAAGTAACATCGAAAGAGCGAGTCAAAGCTAAAGAATGAAACTGAAGAACACTCAAGAAAGGTCGACCACGAAATGCAAGAAAGACATAATCCTTAACACTGTGGATTATGGAAGAAGATGCCATAAGGACCCTATTGAACACAGTCTTGCTACGAGAGCACCAAAGATGCCAAAAAATCAGGCAAGGAATAAGATGGAAAAGGATATAACGAAGAGACTTTTCGGTCCTTCCTTCTCACCAGAGACGAAGCAAGTCAAGAAAGGAAAAAGTATTACCCTGAAGGACTACTTGGGCACTACTAGAAAACTAGGCTACAATGTCGGTTTTTTGCCGATGTCTAAGTGTTTTACGACTGATGTCTTTGCGAGTGTAGAGAAAGATCAGGATTTTTCACATCGGTTTTTGATTGATGTCTAAGACGGCTTTATACAACGTTTTCTTTACATAAACTAATATAATAGACCATCTTTTACATCCATTTTTTTAACTATCTAATGTAATGTATGGTCTATTACATTACTTTTTTTGGACGTCTAATGCATAGGCTCGTTATTATATCAGTTTCTTTAAACATAATTGTTGAGTATACAGTCTATCTATTTTAAATAAATATTTAAACAAGAATATAAATAATAGATAAATATCTTATTTGAACAAATATCTTTTACATGAATAGTATACATTTCAGTTTCAACTATTTGTACATACGCATTCAGTTCATATACACATACATTTCATATTTACATTTTACATCTCATTCATTATAAACACTCTCTCACACACACAGACATGTACACTTGACTCTGTCTTCTAGCTTGTATCCAGTTGTTCAGTCTTCATTACCCATGGCATAAATTTCGAAAGAAAAACTTGAATCATAAAGGCTCGAGTAAATCAAACCATAAAAAAGCATAAAGTTGAATCACATACTAGTAAATTCGAGCATAGATTATTACCCGAACAGAAGCCTCAAATATCATAATCTCGCATAAGAAAATTTAATATCATTTTCCTCATTATCTAATCAAGAAAAATTTCACTTGCCACCAGCCCAACAAAGTACTCAAGCCAACCAAAACCAACTTCTAGTCAGACTATCTCCAACATCTGTTCATCACTAACTATTGCAAAAGGCGTCCTTGATCATCACTATATGCTTATCACTAGAATAAAGATCAACAAAAAACAACGTTAACCCAGAGCACCACAAACCCCTCTTCTTCAAGCATCATCTTACATTTAGCATGGGGAATAACGAGAAAACTTACTTGCTATCAATACAGGCAACATTTAGGTCAAACATTTAAACACTGCACAAGTCCATCTCCTATACAGAATCATCCACCAGAGTCCACCAAGTACACATTCATTTTACAATAACTTAGGCAAATTTTGAATCAAATTTAGTACCTTGAGCCTGTAGTAAGAACAATGATATAATACAATGCTCGGTCCATGATATATGCCAAATCCGCTGCAATAGTGCCTTCGCTTAACAACCCAACTACAATGCTCGGTCCATGATAAAGTAAAGAAAAAGGTAAGTATCTGCCACCATGTCATACTATCGGTTTTACTACTTGTCTCAAATTTATGGACACAATGACTGTGATGGCATATGTTCATATATGGGTAACAAACTACATATTAATGTTTGGAACGGTTAAATACACTGTGTCATTTTTTTTCCACGGACTACTGCAGTACTAGCATCGGAATATAGTTAAAACTATTACCACAACATCCAGTGGTAGACAATTAGGTAAGGACAGCTAGATGAATAGGTGGAATATAAACTCAAAACTCTTACCTATAGCTAACATGCACGTGTGTGCCGAGCTGTGGATGTGCCTCGTGTCATGCGTCAAACCCAATAACAGAATCAATATCTGTACAAACAACCATAACGTAAGTCTGACAAAAAATATAACCTCGTGCAAACTTACTGTACATACCATTGGTATATACATTTTTCTCAGTGTGTGTTTTTGGTGTTAATGCCCAGAAATTGGTATTAATAGTCAATGGTTACATTGATTATTTTGCATAACAACAAGTAATATAACTCAAAATGCAAGTCGAAGGAAATAACCCAATACAAAATAGAACAAGCAAAGAAAAAAAGGAAGGAAGCTAATTGCAGGATATTGGTTTGGAAAAGCAACTATTCCCACTCTATCAGTTGTTAACGTCCCAACGAAAGTAAGACCGTCATTAGTGGGCTAAAAGGAGAAGTTGAACTTTAAAAAAAAATGGCAACAAATTATGTAAATATCATATAGAAAACACAAATATGGCCTATAAATAAGAAACACAGAACATATGCTGCTTCAACATTGTGAAGAAGGAAAGTTGAACTGGGGACAAATCGCAAGGTTAAGAGGAGTTTAAAAATGTAAAGAGGAGTTACATTATGTCTGTGAAGCAGCAGTGGAAGATGAAGCATTAAGAAGTAACTGAGATTGACGATGATGAAGAAAGGAGGGTCAGAAGATGGGAGGAATTTGGGGCGTACTGCTTTGACTTATTAGCATTATTGCAGTGGATTTTAGATCCGAAAATAAAGTGGAGAAAGGAAATTTTATTTGGATTTTTTTTTGTATAAAAGGTTTTGAATCAAGGGCTAAAGAGAAAGGGAAGGAAGCCTGAAAATGAAATTTAGCGGCAAATTCAGGCGGGATGCAAGATTAGATTGGGCCTTTCCCGTTAATTTCAAGGATAGTGCTATTAGCTTTTATTTTTGAATTCAAAAACATTCAAAAATTTAAAATAGAGTAATAGACAATGACTATTTTAATAAGTGACGTCCACAAAACCCTTTAACGTCGATTAAAAAAATATCAATGTTAAAAATTCCTTTAACATCGGTGGTTTTAGAAACTGATATTAAAATACCAATGTTATAGCCTACTTTTATAGTAGTAGGGTCCTGAAGAAAGAACAAATAGCACAAGCACACTCACCAACGAAGAACAAGTGAGCGGTCGATTCCACATCTCCTGCTCTACGACACCAGTAACGAGACGTTAATGAGATTTCGATCCTCATTAGATTCTCATTCAATGGTAAACCATCATGGAGGTTTTTCCACATAAGAATGGAAACCTTGAGGGGGATGCGGGCGTCCCAAATGAAAGGGAAATTTGGGATTTTCGGCAGCGGAGTTCTAGTTGAATTCCACACTTCCTCCAAGGAGAAAGAGCCACCATTCGAACTAACTCCACCACCGTGTAAACTGGAAAAGAATTTCATGGATTGCATGCATTTCCACATCTCACTAGCGTAAGATGAGGTCCAAAGAAATCCGTAGGAAAAAGACAGTGGTACTTGGCATGAAGGAACGGTGCCTAAAGAGAGTTAAGCGAACAGAATATAACCCAAAGCTTACAAGCGAAATCCTTACAGATATCCATCGGGTTTCGAAGTCCCGAACTACCCTCATGTTTGGAACAATAAATGACATCACAAGATACCCAATGGTGCCTCCTAGAAGTGTCCTTATTCCCCCAGAAAATGACGTGGACAAAGAATGATAAGACTGGAAAAATGAGGCGGTGGGAGTCATGGATGCGAAAACATATAGCCCAATAGAATCAAGAACTAATTTAATGGGAATAAGTTTACTAGAATGGAAAGGAGAGTAGAGTTCCAACGAGTAATTTTAACCCTAGCTTTATCAATCAAAGGATCGATGATCACACTGAGCTTACGACCTCTACACAGAACAATACCAAGGTAAGGCAAAGACAGAAAAGCAACTTAGAAACCAGAGTAGGATTCAATCCAAGAAATCCTTTCCGGAGCCATATAATTGGCTGGAACGGAACAACTTTTCAAAGAGTTAACGAGTTAACTCGAACACTTCTCGTACGGATGAATAAAATCCAGGAGTCGAAGAACAGAGCATCGGTTCCCATTAGAGAAAATAATAATGTCATCCGTAAAAAAATAAGAACGAAATAATAGGGAAACCACTACGGATACCGAAACAATGAATATATCCCACCATCATATGAAAACGCACACCACGAACGAAAGCCTCCACGATGATGACAAAAAGCATCCGCGAAAGGGGGTCACCTTGGTGTAGTCTCCTTCCCAACTGGTAAAAACCGTTGGCTGATATGTTAATGAGAACGGAAAACCAGCAGCTCGAGATGAGCCTCCAAGTGATATCAATAAAAGGCTCGGGAAGCTGAAAGCCTGGAAGACCCTAATGATGAACAATCCAGACATGCAATCATGGGCTTTTGCCATATTGAGCTTGATAACCACATTGAAGCCCCTAACCTTGCGATCGATTTGGGAAATAAGCTCTTAAGCCATAAGGGTATTGTCTGTAATAAGACCCCCTTTAACAAAGCTAGCTTGTGAAGATGAAATAACATGATCTAATATGTGCAAGTCTAGAGGACAACACCTTAGAGATGACCTTATTCGAAAAGTTACACAAGCTAATTGGGAAAATATGAGCACGACCGGGGATTCTCGCATTTAGGGATAAGAACAAGATTGGTGGAAGTCTGTAACAACCCAGAATTTCTAAACCAAATTAAAATTTTGATTTTAGCTATTTTTATTTATTTTTAATATTTAAAATGGTTTGTTTTAAATAATAACGGCCAAAAATTTATTTTAAAAGAAGTTAGAACGTATAAATTTATTTTAATTATAAAACGAACTCGAAATGGCCCAGTAGTTTGAAAATTCGATTTTAAACTTCAAATGAATATACAGAATTCAAAATAAATTAGATTTCAATGAAACAAGAAACGTTGGAATATTTTGAATTGTAATTTTCTAACAAATGTAAGAAACTGATATTTCACTTTATTAATTGTAAGATATGTCCAGTTTAAAATTTAAAATAGTCGCTATGGAATTTTTGTATATTTTAATATAACGTATATCCCTTAAAAATAGCCATTTTGGAAATGACCTCCGTTTTCAATGAAACCACTTTTGTTGGATCAGGAATGTCAAATTATTGCTAGATTTAAAATTTCATATTCTTTTGAATTAATATGTGAGTGTGGTGAATTTAAATGTCTGTTCAGTTTAAACTGTAAATTTAATCAACTAGAAAATGGCCATTTTCCAAACGGTCCCAAAATTCGAAGAAATTAGTTTTGTTAGGATAGTATCATCAAAACATAGCTAGAGTTATTTTTCTGTAATTTTTGGAAGTCGGTATGTGGCCCCGGTAAATTAAAATATACGTTGGAATTCAATTTTGAACGTTATATTAATTTATATTTTAATTTTGACGAAAACTGATCAAAATGATAGAATTGGTTTACGAAACATGTTCCATTGTGTCCGGAATAGGGGTATTTGGCTAGGGGCAACTATCGTTGGGTTTAATTTTGAGTTCGAATGCAAAAATGTCCAAAATTAAATACACTAGGAATAAAATAATATTAAAAATATATTATAAAGGCCCCTAAATTTCTCCAAACCCTAGACACTCCAGAAATCCGCCTACCCCTTTTTTCAAGGCTGAAATCGCTCGAAAATTCGAGCTTCAATTTCTCTAAGTCTACAAACTAATTTCTGAAACTTCCAAAGGGAAAATCAAAGTTCTTTGAATGATCTTCAAATTCATACCCCTAACATCAGTTTTCGTGAAGTCATTTCGGAGAATTTTGAGCCTAAAGGGCCGACATTTGAACCACTTTTCTGGTCAACAGAGGGGTCGAGCGCGGCGTACGCCTGGCACTGGCAGCTAGCTCGACAGCGGTTGGAGTGTTACCCTCCAATCTTCCTCCAGTGGCTCAGATCAACGGCGGCGGCTTTTCTCCCTCCGACGATGCGTTTCCAAAAAAAGGGCAGCAATGTTTTTAATTAAACATTATTAAAAGGTTAATTATATTAATTACGTATTTAATTATCCAATGTATTAATTAGCGTAACTTTTTCATATGAGGTCGAAATTCGACGATTCAAGTTGCGTTGCGATCGTGGCGACGAACTCTGCAACACGGAGCTGACCAGAACGGAAACGGAGCACACTGAATTTTTGAGCTAAATTAAGCGATCATTTAATTTAGTTTAAAAATAAAATCATTCAAATAAAGACTAGCGGAGTGGAAACCAAAGTGAGAACTCCTTCTCACTCAAAATCATGTAGCTATTTTTGGAGTTCAACACACGAACTCCCACAAATCATTTAACTTTGAAAGCAATGTATGGATATTAGCGAAACTCACATTTTCTACTCCACGGATGGCCACTTGTGGCGCCGCAAATGGTATTGGGTAGTTGAGTATTTATTTATATGGACGATTTGGTGATTTGTGTATTGTGATGGTGATTTTGTGGTATCTAACATGTTAGAAAAATATTAATATATTTACGGTAGTTGAAATGGAATAAATATTCATTTACAAGTCGGACGACTTGTTTATGTACACCTTGATTGGGCCGATAAGTTTTTTTTACACATCGCCCAAACGCACAAATAATAATCAGTATTTGTTGGATGAAAACCCCGCATGGGTATTGGAATGATATTTGACATACACTAATCCTAATTGTTTAGTTGTATATCGATCGATCGATTGACGGACTGTTGTAAGCGTTATTTATTTATTGCTCAAACAGTTGTAGAATGCACTTTGGATGTTGCTTAAATGTTTAATGATTGTTTATCATTATTGCTAAATACCTGCGATGTATGAAATCCATATAATAAAAATTATATGGTAATTGATTGAGTCACATTCCAATTCGAAAGTAACGAATATTTTAATATAATATTCAGTAAAGAATTAAATTATGATTTTGATGTTCGATTTTGGACGGACACAAAAATATTGAAATACGAAGCCGAGTTAAGTAGTTAAGCGTCATTTTAACTTGAATGATTTTTATATCGATTTTATTCATTTTATAAACGGATACGAAAAGGGAAATGGATTTCAAAACTAGATATTTTGAAAATATTATCAATTTAATATTATAATGATATGGAATATTCAGTTTGATTTAAAATTGAAAACGAAGTTGAAATCATTTTAAAACGAATTTATAAACAATTTATAATGTACGTTTTGAATGGAAATCGATGATATTGTATATATATAATGGCCTGAATAGAACGCGCCGTGCAGCGACCGTTCGCGAATTTCGATCAGGGAGATCCAACCATCGGATTCTCCTAAAACCAGAATCGTTGGGTTTGTATCGAAAATATCTTTCCAATGAATATAAGAGATTTAAATTTGAACGGTTACATTTTAAAATATGTCCAGATCAATTTTAGAAAAGATCGCTATGGATGCAGTTCGGTGGCCGTTATTGAAAACCGACTGTACGGGCCTTAATAAAATTATTAAAAATATGGACAAATTGTGTAAAATCATAATAAGTGATTTGGAAAGATTTTGGATGAAAAAATTCCATATTTGAAAAGATAAAAGATAATTTTATCCAAATGAACTAGTTATTAACTAGAATAATAATCCGTTGATTTTTAAATAAATAAATTGGATTTGAAACGGTTTTATTATAACTAGGATTTTCCAATGTATGAATTGGAATGGATTTTAATGGAAATAATCTTTGGAATATTTTGATATTGGATTCTGTGATTATATGGATATTGTTGAGGAATTTGGAAGAAATAAGTATCGTTATTCCCAATACGATATCCGTTGGTTTCAGAATTTGGTATTGAATATAAGTCGACATAATTTCTATTCAGAACCTTGTGTTTAATATCATATTGGATATTGGGTTTATTATGAACAATGTTTTAAATAACATTTGTTCTTTAACCCAATTAATGGTGAATATATGATTTGGAATTTATAAATATTTTAATTAATATTTAACGGAAATTTTCCAAAGTAAAGTTTTCCAATTTAATACATTTAATTAAAATTGAATGGAATTCGATTTGGTAATAATAGAGATGAGCTTATGTAAAGGAAGACCGTTACTATATATGGAATTTAAAAGACTTTGTCGTTATTCCATTTATATTATTAGTCTGATACGGAAATTTATATCGATTATATATTGATCTGTTTTCTGTGAAGATTCCATAGTTAATGGAAGCTGATGTGGGTTTATTGTGAACTATGTTTTAAATGACATTGGTTCTTTAACCCAGTTAATGACAGGATTAATTTTCCTAAAAGTTGAACAATCATTAAGTAATGATTTTTATAAGATCAAAACTAAATGGAGCTTTTGATGAATCTTTCATTAGATTGGAATGAGAATGGGTTAATTAAATTTATCGAATTCTGGAAATGATCAAGAATGGAGTACCACCAGTTTTACTCCAGGCGATAGTTAAATCTTTAATTAGATTTGAACGTGAAATGGTAATTAATTCTACCGATAACACAGTGGGTGTTAGATATGGAGTACTGCCAGTTTTGCTCCATGGGATGAACAGGTTGGGATTGGAAAGATAAAATAAATGATTACTTCTGTAAGGCTCGATAATCCCGACTAGTTTTATAAACCTTAATTTGGTTTAGAATTGTTAAAGGATAAAATAAAATCTTTTGAAAGCGATATCAAAAGGAAGATTAAAGAGAAAATTTAAAGGAATTTATCTTTGATAAAATTAATGGGAACCTTTCCCTAAAAATGGAAATATTTGAATAAAAGGATATTCTGAATTGGAATGAGGCATATGATGTGTTTTTACAGCAGTTGATTATAAGATACTCGAGTTATTCGGAAAGACCAGGTTTAACCCATTTTGAATAACCGTTACGACGATTAAAAGTCGACGACGAAGACGGTGGTTAAAGACCAGCGATCTTCACATCGTTTGGATGATTACTGATGTCTTGATTGGGATGTACACCCAAGACAAGGTAATAAGTGGCGATCGTCTTGACGTACTTGGAGATCGACCGGATATGTGAGAGCCTCTCTCCTGTATTGGACATACGGGACGAGGAATAAGGTGCCTCTGGTTTCGTTCAGACCTAGAACGGACTTGCAAATGGATGGTATGTCTGACATAGTATTCCTTTATACTGTATTCGTTGATCTCTGCTAAATATATATCTGTTTGGTGGTGGATAATTTATTCTTTTGCTTAACACCCTTCTCTAAGACGTAAGAGCTTAGAGGTTACATATTGGTGGAAATCAGTGGTATGGTATGGATTGTAAGTGTGGCATGCTGAGATGCATGGATAAAGGCTTTTGTTGAAAAGCAGAGCCTCGTGGTTGATGATCAAAGCACAATTTTAAGTAGCACAACTTTGTGTAGCATTAATTCGCGAACTTCACACGTCGGTATGAACCAAAACGGGATAAGGGACCATAGGGAAAGGGATATATGTTAGCTCTAGCTACGAGTAACATCATGGTATGGAGCCAGACATTTTACTCATGCGGATGTTGGAAACTTTATTGATGGAAAGTGAGGTACCTCGGATATGATTTGAGTCCCAAGTGGCTCTTGATTGGTCGACTGGACTGACCAATTTTGGAGGTTCGATGGAACCGTTTAACGTACAGTTTATGGTATAACTAATCATTGATGAATGACCAGCCCTACTAATTCCCAGGGTTGCCCGTAGGTGTGATCCTGAGGCATTTGCTAGAGTGTCTCAAAAACGGTGAGGAAGATCCCTTGCCTCGTTTCATAGATGGAAATCCAATTTCCAATACGCGATTTTACGGTTTTAGTTGTAAACCTATATGGCGACGTAATATAATGGTACCTACGCCACCTATGATTGATACAATTATATTTGAAGTTGATTTCTTCACTTATAGTAATAATAAAAAGATGAAATTTTGCATATCAAGCATGTTTGGCTATTATAAGGTAAACTCTATCCTCGACTGCGTCCATTGTGTGATGGGACCTGAGTCTTATAATAGCTTCATTTTTCTGTTTAGCATTGCGCTGTTTGTTTTATGCACTGGTATTCATAGGGAATAAACCCATTCCGTGTTATACGGCTTGGTCTCGTGATTTACCTGACTTTAAAATAAAAGCTAATAACTGTTTTAGTTCTCACACCAGTCCCATAACTGACTCGGAGTTTATTGTTTCTACCTAAACTCTGGGTGCCCATGTTTTCCACACGGGCAGCTAGTAGTTTAGGTTTTCACAGATATCTCTTTTCCCAGGATGCTGGAATACAGTTGGAGTTATATTCGGAAAGCTTTGTATCTGTGTATTTCTTTCAGTTGTGTTGTTGATGTGTTTTTCGCTATACATTGTATTTATACATTTAAATTTCCGTTGCTTTGTATTTTAATCTCTGATATTATAGTATTCCTACTATGTATTATTTATTTGAACTCTAATACCTTGTACTCTGATGTAAATTGTTGTAATAGCAATGAAATGTTCTATTGTTTGTGTTCTGATGCGTCGTGTTCTCAAAGCAATCCGGGCTCCTCGGTATCTTCAGGGATCGGGGAAGTTTGGGTCGCTTCAAACTCCATCCGTTAGGAAGCTCGCCACCTGAAAAGAAATATTGGATTGTCAGGCAGAAATCTAATTGAATGATCGGCCCGACACTCCAGTAGAAAACCCCATTGAAATCGTTCGGACCACTCATACTTTCCTTGCTCAACGGGAAGACACAAGACTAAAATTCCGTACTAGAAGGAGGCCAGAAAAAACCGTCTCACTCGTCAGGAAGAACCAACCGAGGGATAAAAGCCAACAAAGCGGGATCAGAATAAGAACCAAGAGGCAATCAAGAAAGGATTGAAAGTGAGAAATGATAGTCTCTTTGAATTCTTTGGGATGGAATCTAAAAAAAGATCCCAGCGAAGAATTTAGTGGATAGACAAAAGATTATTCTTTTTCCTATAGTGGAATAAAATAATTTGGAATTCAAAACTCCATCGACTGTCCATTTAATCCTGGCTTTTTTTTTTACAAAGGAAGTCATTCTCGAAGCGCAATTAGGAAGAAAAGGCGAGTTGGGTCTAAGCCCTGGTGGCCTTGTTAGAAGCTAAATCATCATCACCGTAAAAAGATTCCGCTAAGATAAGAATCTATCGCATATCACATTATTTACTTTCATTTTTATATTTTATAAGCTTATTATATATCAAATATACATGTACATGTTTGTGACAACTCATCGAGGATTATAACGAAACATGTGGAGCTCTTGCAATGTCTATAGACTTATGATTGCATATTTTTGCATGTACTAACCTGAAAATTTTATCAACTATTACGATGCTCCCACTGAATGAGTACTTGGCCCTTAATTGTTTGAGATATAATCAATCAGCATCATATGATTCATAAACATATGGGAAAACAATATTCTCGAAAATACGATTTAATTTGTAATTCCAAAATAATTTTAGATACTTCATTACTTTCCAGAGCATCATTTTATTATAAAAAATACCGCGTTATAGTTTTATTTTGTGAATATTAGGCTCGGATCCATGAAATCAAACTTAATACACAAAAACTCATTCCAAAAGATTATAAATTAGGTCACTATAATTTAATAACCAAATAATTGCACAATTAATCAGTGAATAGTTGTAGACATTCATGCAATTATCTCAAAAAATTGCATAAATGCCTAAAAAAGATTAGTGAAAAAATGCAGAATTTCAACAATTTTTTTGGTGAATAATTGCAGAAACTTCCGTAGTCTTTTAAAGTTACGGAATTTTTTGCAACTTTTTTGATGAGCAATTGTAGAAATTTCTACAAACTTTTGTAATATTTTGAAAACTTGTTTTATTACTTTGACTCATATCATATATTCACTTATAGAAAATTATAATTATATAAGAGATGATATAAAATTTCTCAATCATATGTCCTATATGTTTTATTAACTTATATTAATATTTCATTTAAGTTATCACTTCTAATTCATATATTAAAACATTCTTAATCTTGTCCTTGAATTCCAGCCCATGTTCAAAATTTATTTTATATGCTTAAATCTGAAATTTAAGTGAACATTAATCACAACCATGTCTTAGGATTAGTACTTGATTAATATTATAATTATAAAGCTTAGTAAACCTCATGAGTTTGGTATACCTTTTTTTAAAACCATAATTATTTTATAACTTTCAAATCTGTATAAACAATCTTTATAATCAGGTTAGTGTTCTAATATATTCATTCAAAACCAAATCTATATTTCATGCCTATCTAATTAACTTTCTCAATTTCAAAATATTTTGCTTACGATTATGTATAACAGAGAATTTTATTACCATCGCCAAAACTATTTAATAAATTTGTAAATTCAATTAAATTAATTTTTTATAAATTATCACTTTATAATTCTCATTTGTATGTATATACTTAATATGGTATTATTAAGTTTCAAAACATATATTTCTTTGCGACATTTTGAAATACCCATATGTCATAAGTTAAAATTATCCTTCTTTATATACAAAGTAGTATGTCTATTGTCTTACATAGAACCAATTTACTATTTCAAACTTATTAGACATAAAATAGAGTTAACAAATTTCAAACATCATGTTTCAAGTTCTTTATTATAATCTTATTAGTATAGATTCACTTAATAATTTCAAGTTTTTAACATATAATACCTTTCAAATTGCTTATTTTACCAATATATAATCTAAGTGATTATTACCTTAGTTATTAACAGGTTTTCACATTAATTCTTAAATACAAGTTATACATATAATTCCTTTCATTATTAATTCAGTTAGCTCAAAGATAAGTCTAAAACAGCTAGACATTGAACCAACGAAAGAACCTAACCAACAGAATTCTACAAAGATAGAGACTGTAACCAACACAAATTAGAAAATATTGAGGATTTCGGAAGCTATCAACTTCAAAATCCTAGGATATGGATTTAGGACAAAGATTGAGATTTAGATTCTTGAAATCCTTCTGAGAAATCGAACTAAGGAAAGGAATTCAAAAAAAGGAAACACTAAAAAAGGTTAAATTTTAAAACAAATCAAATATCCTTTAAAATCATTCAACCATTTTTAAAACTATTTATGCTTTTTCAAAGTGGAAATTTGCGTGAAGGGCTTACTAGTCCGGTCCAATTTGTTTTAAGGACACAGCTTCAACGGAATTAGTTTTAAAGGCAAAAATTAATGCGCTGCTTATTTCACAATACCGTTTGCCCCTTTCTCAAATTGAAAAATAGATCTTCATTAAATGATTAAACAAAAGATTTCTCAAATTGAAAAATTACTCAAAACATTCATTTTCCCCCAATTTTATCAGCTCGTGATTTCTAAATTCGATCTCTCAAATTTGTCAAAATGTTTAGGCGATTTTCGATTTCATGCTACAATTGTTAATTTTATCATGTCAGGTTTATCTTTTTCTTTTTTATTTCTATTCTGAAATTCGAAATCAATTTTAATACCTTCACGAGATTAAAGAGGCGATTTTTTTTGTTTTTTTCAATTTTATCAGGCAGTTTTCATCATTCTGAATTGAATCTTCGATTATAATTCTATAAAGTGATTTTTAGTTTTTAGTTGAAACCTAAATTGTCGTATAATACATCATTATCTCATTTATTTTTGTTCTTGATTTTTTTTGTATTATGTAGTTCTATCAAGGCGAGATGAAATTCAAAGTTTAAGTAGTCATTTACAATATCGGGTTGCTGAAAGGTACGGTGTTTTTCTTATTAAATATTGTGCTTTTGTTAATTTATAGAATGCACTGGTAATTCATATATGGATGACATTGAATTTTTGAATTCAACATGGATGACTGGAAAGAATTATGATGGAAATGTATTATGGAAAAGATAAATCTGTTTTTATTCGAATAACATAACAGATGCTATAGGACTAAAAAGGATAATTGGTTTTATCTATTTTAAACTATGTGATAAATGGAAATGTATTATGAAAAAGTATTACAATGTTTATTCAAATAACATAACAAATTTTATAGGAACAAAAAAGATAATTGCTTTTATCTTTTTAAATTGTAATAAAACATTGGTCTACTGTTATATATTATTGCTTCAAATATAGTGCATATATGATTTAGAAGTTCTTACATAAGGTATACAAATGATTTAAACTACATATAGAAAAGATAAAAGCATATATGTTTTGGAAGTTCGAACATATGTCTTTGTATTGTATGCATGAATTATGTTTCTGCTGCTTTTTATGTTAATATTTTTATCTTTTAGAAGTTCTTACATAAGATAAAAGCATATATGTTTTGTGTTAATATTTTTATGTTAATATTTTTATGCATGAATTATGAGCACAAGTCTTTTTATGTTTTAGAAGTTCGAACATATGGTTCTACTGCTTTTTGAGGAAAGATAAATCATTTTATCTTTTATTGAAAATATTTTAAATTTACGTGAATTTACTGATGATTTTTTAATGATTGATGTCGAAACTTAAATGATGAATTTGATACTGAATTTTTAATGGTTGATGATGTTATTCATATGACTGAGCATGAGTTGTAATCCGTAAAATGGTTCTACTGCTTTTTGAAGAAAGATAAATCATTTTATCTTTAACTGATAATATTTTTAAGATCGTGATATAATTTGTTATTAACATTATATTGTCTCTAATAGATAATTTGTTATGCATTTGTTTTATATTTCAAATTCTATTGTTTTTTTTTGCATCCAATAGATAATTTCTAGTCTGAATATAATTTGTTCATATAAAATGTTTTGGTACTAAAAAGATAAATATGTTTATCTTTTTTATTAAATGAGATGCTTTTATAAAGAAAATACAAAATATTATATTTCTATTTAAAAATATATTTATCTATTAGTTTTTAACTTAAAAATAGTGTTAAGATATAATGCTATATATGTTTTTAAAATAATTATTTCATGCTAGAATTTAAGTAGTTTAAAAAGATAAACAAGTTTATTTTTTTAAAAAAATATTTTTCTACAAAAATGCATGTGACACGATAACACAAACTCTAATAATTTAGGTACTACATTGATTGATATGCTTTAGTTACTTTTGACTGGTTTTGTAACTGAATTTTCATTTTGGTGTTACACCTATTGGATTAGCCTGCCGTATACATGCTGAACCGTCTGAATAAAAAAGGGAGAATAAAAAATTGTGTCGCATGCAAAATAGCATTAGCATGAAGTTGCAACACAAAAATTAAGGTGCAACTGTATCCCAAAAATGAATGGAATGCTTTGAATTATTGTGGAATTTGCTATTTGGCAGCCATGATGCTACTGTATTTAGTTCTTGTCTGCTGTATTTGGTTCTTGTCTATTATGTTTATTGTTTTATAGGCTGAGATTGTGATGGTCTAGTTGTTTTATAGGCAAGAAGCAACATAATATGAATGTTGTAATTAGCTATTGCTACACAGGTTTAAAGCTGTGTGTATTGAAATAATGTTGTTTTGAAGCATTGTGTGTATTTGAAGTTTCTTGTTTTTTGCTTGTACGTGGCAAGCGCTTTAGTTATCCTTGTGTGGTTGTGATTCACATATACAATTTATACCTCATACTTGCAGTATTATTTTGTCCAGATTGAAAAAAAGATATATACATTTATCTTTTTCACAAAATAGATACAATATATACTGTTATATTATATTCACAAAATAAACACCAATATATATTGGAATCTAATAATATATTACACTTACACAAATAGTATGAGATTTATACAAACAATAATTTGGTGACATATCATTTATGCTAGCAAACAAAACGTAATTGAGCATTCACAAGAAACAAATTTGAGAAAGATAAATACATTTATCTTTTCATTAGTATCCCATTTTATTAGCAAGCCTAAAGCTTCCAAACAGCTTCGAAAGAAAAATACACTATAAAAGTGCATATATATACAACTTAGTAAGAGTCTACACTTATAGTGAAAATATACAATTTGTTATGGAAACCCTTCTGTATATTTAGACTCCGTCGTGCAATCCGTTGCTGAAGGGGAAGTGTTATGTGGAGACGGTGGAGAAGTTTGCTACACCAAGCATGCCTCATATCATGTGAAAGGAAAGTACTATCATGAGATGGCCCTTGGAACTGTCCTTGCATGCATCAAGAGTCATGCAAATCGGTATAAGTAGTACATTGTTTAAGTCCTCCCGGTACATATTGACTTTTTAGCATTGGTATAAGCAGTACATTTGAAGTGAACCTGCTACATTCATATTCCTTTTTTGCATTGGTTTTCTGTATTGATCATGCAGAAACCTGGGTGGCTCATAATAATGTATCAGTAACAAAAATAGCAAAGAGACATTGAATGCATGAACTGAACTGTAATTGAAATCATCTCACCGCAATGGTGATTGTAATTGAACTGATGTTTAAAACTGTTAGCTAATATAAAGAAAAAGATAAAAGTTTTCTATCATTTTAGTTGTTTAAGCACAAATCATCATATAAATTTTCAATTAGTCCATACCCCAAACAAAAATGGTAATTAATCTCACATACCAACAAAATGGAAGCATAAAACAAATGTTATAAGGTAGAAATAAACATTCAATTTGTTGTATGTTCTGACTTTAAGTTTGTTGAATTGGCCTTATCTTATATCTTCTATCTTTTAGTAAATGATAGATGCAATTATACTTTTTTATCTTTTTGTAAAACTAAAATTATAAATAAACATTCAGATAAAAGATAAACCAAAATTTTACGCAAATCTGCTGTTAAATTATATGTAATGTTTAAGTAATAAACATTCAGTTGGCCTTATCTTTTATCTTTTAGTAAAAGATAGATGCAATTATATTTTTGATTGGCCTTATCTTTTATCTTTTAGTAAAAGATAGATAGCAGCAGATTTTCGAAAGTAGTGTTTAAGTACTAAACAATCAGTTGGCCTTATCTTTTATCTTTCAACTTTTAGTAACGGATAGATGCAATTATATTTTGATTGGCCTTATCTTTTATCTTTTAGTAAAAGATAGATAGCAGCAGATTTTTGAAAGTAATGTTTAAGTAATAAACATTCAGTTGGCCTTATCTTTTATCTTTTAGTAAAAGATAGATGCAATTATATTTTTGATTGGCCTTATCTTTTATCTTTTAGTGAAAGATAGATAGCAGTAGATTTTCGAAATTAATATTTAAGTAATAAACATTCAGTTAGCCTTATCTTTTATATTTTATCTTTTAGTAAAACATAGATGCAAATATTATTATTATTTGAAAAGATAGATGCAATTATCTTTTTTAAATCTAAAACAAAATAAGATATTATACTAAACAATTAAAATTTGTTAATTACAAAAATGTATTATCTTTTTTAAATCATCACACATGTACAAAATGATAGCCGAAAACAATTAGTTCAGTTTTATCTTTTTTAAATCGGAAATAAAATAAGATATTCCTTTGTAAAAAATGAACATGTTAAAATTTATCATTTAGTAAAAGATAAAATAAGATATTATGCGTAACTTGTCTTTATTTTTTAGTAAAACATGGATGTGATTATCTTTTTCCTAGCAACAGAAATAGAAGCACCCACCCAAAAACGAGCACTAAAATAATTGTTATTGAAATCAAACATAACTATAACAAATGAATCACACGTGCAAAAAAAATTATAAACAAATAAATATCTATATAAAACTTATCTTAGTTAGAATCTAATAACATAAAATACTACATAAGAAATCATTTTTTGTCCCACTTTTTGAAAAAAAGATAAAATCAATTATCTTTTACATATAAAACACACATAACCCATGACCATCCATTATATTCATCACCTATACATAATAGGAAATTTACTTAGTTAAATTTAAAAGTTAAACATGGAGGCAAATTACCATATATGCATATTAGAAAAACACTTCTATATCAAAACATAAAGATAAAATTATTTATCTTTTTGTCTGAAAGCTGAATTTATCATTTCAAACAATTTACATGCTTTCGCACAATATAATATACATATTATATGTTTAATATTATTATGAGTAAGTGAATTTATCATATGTTGCAAATAAGAAACTTAGACAATCATATGATTTGGATATGTTTATTATTCTAAAAAGATAAATACATTTATCTTTTTACAGAAGTTATATGTTTTCAAGTAATATAATATACAAGTTTTATCATTTAGTAAAAAAATAACTACAAATATGGTGTTGACAATGTCATTCAGAAATTTTAGCAAAAACTTTACCTGCATGAATGAAGTTCACATCTAATCAAACAAAATAAAAAGACAGCTTAATATCAGTACTCGGTGAACACAAACAATTGATGAACAATTGCAATCAGCAATCATTAAATAAAAATCGCAAACTAAAGCACTGATAAACAATAAAATGTAATCGGCAAAGGTGTATTTACTTTTTCAACAATCAGCAAATCCAAATCATTACAAATCGTTAGAGTGGATTGTCTGTGTATCGATAGGGGAGACGATCTGGTTTCCTTAACAAATAATCAAATTCGGCTAGAAAATTTTACATGATTTTGATTTTGTACACAAATCGGCTTTGAAAAACCTAATTTTTATTTTCGTTTGAAGCTTTGAATTTGAGTACCGGCAGTGATTTATTGGTCGATAGTGATTTGGGAAACTTTGGCCTGGAAAATAATTAATTGGAACTCGTGTCCTTAAAATTAATTGGTTGAGGGAAGTAAGCCCTTATTGTAAAATGCCCCTTTTAAAAAATACGCTCTCCCAAGAAAGATTCTGTGACCGATTTGAATCATTCTAGGGTATTGCTACCTTATCTTTAATGGGTTTTGAACCGTATTAGCAAAGGTTTTTAGATTAAAACAAAGCTCTAATACCACATGTAACCACTCACCTTTTCGTACCATTTTAGTCGATAATGAATCTAACTCAAATCATTCGAAATAGCAGATTGTTTTAACTATAGGGTTGTAAAAAATCAAGCCATATAGCATGGATAGATCACACATACAAAATAGCAGAATAACTCATAACGGAATAAATAACTTAGTAGTTCGTGATACTACGGAAAACTCAAAATCAAAATACATAATGTTAAAGTAATAAATTAACACATTAGAAAAAATAGATAAATAAATGCCTAGTATACAAAAAAATGATATAAATGGAATAATCGAATTCCAAGTTAGCAATACCAAATAGATAACAACCTAAATATCCAATAGATCTCTAGCTCTCAAAGGATGAATCATCAAAGCTGAACTCCTCGATCTGACTCGAGCATCAAGTCAAAAAACAAAACACTCGAGTCAGGATTAAGATTTTCAATAGGAAATCAACTCTAATGAAATGTTCAAATAAAATGCACAAGTAACTTAAATAATATTTGGGATTCCATTCTCTAAGGATTTGTTAAACTAGTTATTATATAATATAATACACTATTATAATAGTGTCTATGGTTAAATATAATATTGAAAATAGTGTAAGCGGGATTAACATTATTACCTTTACACTATTCATAAACATCGTCATAAACATTGCATATAAAACACATGTTAAATGGTCGGTGGATAGAGATGCGCCATTATAATTCAAAATCGTAAGGGGCTCGATCAGGACAATATAATAAGGCACACGAGGCAATACTCAAGGTAAGATTCTACCAGTTCACAGCCGCAAATAGCGCTCACCTCGAACAACACTACTGTAATCAAAGGGCCCCAGTCAAATCACAAATTAATAGGTGGTATCAAAGAAGTGCATCTGATAAAAGGTGTTACCTCTATTAATCACGGTATAACTCATGTTTTAGTCATTTTTATTATGACTCGAAGGTTAAGGCTATCCATCATCGCTCTCTTACTTTATTCCACTGGCATTGGCCAAACTAACTTACTTCATTTTGGGTTCTCCACCACATGCACAGTTGTTAAAGTGATATCGGTAATTGCACAGAGTATGTTAATATGGACTCAAGTTTCTTTAATAATCGAACGCTTATTTCACATTATGGTCATTTATATTTGAAATCATATTCAAAATATTATAAATCAAATAATAGCAGTGCAGATTTATATTCAAATAACTACGTCCAAATATTTCAATGTCATAAAACAATTTCAAATCAATCCATTATTGATTAAGTTCAAAGTCCAGATTTCGCATTTACAAAATGTTCTATTTACAAAATTGCATTTTGTTTTCACATTTCTATATCTTAGTTGTCATTATTTCAAAAATCTTTTATTAACATTCCAGATTCAATAGCTTGGACTAGAAACAATTTTTATTTAAAATAGTTGATATAATATAAAATATTTATTTTCAAAAATAATAATATATATACAAAATAATTTGACTTTAGATAATTATAAATATATAATAATTAAATATAAGATAAAATAATATAATTATAATTGTTATATAATGTATACTAATGAAGTTAAATATATAAAATGGTTATAAAATAATAACTAAATTTAAATAATATGATTTCAAATAGTTTGATATAAAATGATACAATTTTGAAATAATTTAAGATAGTCTGATCCATACTACTTATCTATATTTCCAAGTTCGTCTTATCATTAATTCAGATTCAAAATTTCAATTTAAATAAAGTTTAAATTTTTAACAATATATTGTTGATTTCAACTATTTCAAAACAATATTCATGTTGGGATTGGTTTCATTGCTAAAATAAATTTCACATTTTCTTTAAATCATATCTTAATAATTTTAAATCAATTAAAACTAAGTTTTCAATTTAATTGATTATAAAAAAATTTATTTCAATGTGTTCAAATATACCTAGATCTACCTTAAATGGCAGTCAATGTTGTAACCTAGATCTAACTCCAAATTGCAGCTTTTCTCCTCGCCTATATGGCGAAGAAGAAGCGAGTTACCTCTTCGCAACCCTCTTCCTCCTCTGTCCCACTTCTCAGAGCTATGTGTACTGGAAAGGTGTTCTCCACTATAGTTGATTCTTCCACTGAGTCCCTTTACCCCTTAGAAGCTCTTACTCGTGACTTCAACTATCATTCCTCCCCTTTAGCTGGTATGGTTGATCCTGCAACCAACCTTGTTTCATCGATGCTTGTTGCAGCCTTGTTTGTAGAACGTGTTGACGATACTGTAGATATTGGTCATATTGTGGGCTGTGATATTGGGATGTCTAGTGAAGTGCAGTGTGATGCAAGGGAACCAAGTGAACTTATCCCTTTGACCACTCATACTGTGCCACGCACTGATGGTGCTTGTGCATTTTCCCCTGAAAACCTCCTTCATATTGAACAGGCTTCTTCAATGCTAGAATTGTATATCATATCCCTTAAGACTGCCTTGAGTACGTTGTAAGATAATGTCCTTCCAGTTGCTGGAAATGTTGCTAATGTAGTAATTGTAAATGCGAATTTAGGTGCTGATGTAAATGGGTATGTCAAACCTGCTTGGTCATATCTTATGAAAACATTACCTAAGAATGCTGGAACATACGAGCTGTAACGACCCAGATTTTTGGTCGATTGATTTTGAATATTTAATATTTATTTTAAATATTGATGTGATAATATAAATGAATTTTATATCGAGTTATCAATTTAATAATCGAAATACGATTTATTTCGAATATATAATCATCGTAATATGAAAAACGATATATATATGTAAATAAATTCGAAGTTAGAACTAAATCAAGATAATTCAGATGATCTGTATAAATTCTAATTCGAATATAAATGATAATATTATTTTATTATCGAAGAATATATTGGTTTGAATTTACTTTATATTAATTTAAATTAATATCTTCAACAGATGATCAAATGAGGCTTTGAATATTGTCCCAGTGTGTCCAGAATATGGGAATAACCCTAAAAATATCAGTTGGGTTCAGTAAGTAGCTCAGGATCAAGGGTTATTTAAATTTTAAGGATACAAATTTTTAATTAAAATAAAATATCATAGTCTGGTGGACAGAAACGAAACTACAAGGCAAAAATCAAATGGCCTACTTGTCTTCATTTTCCACCACATGGAAGCTAGCAAGTGTGGCCTTTCTTTTTCCCTCTCAACCGTGAATCCTTCTGTATAAATCAAGACCGTGGCTCCCTTTTCTTCCATTCCTTTTTAATCCAAATTTCAACAGCTTCAAACAAAATCAAAAGGACTTCAGGAAAATAAAACCGAAACCACGTTTCCCATTTCTAGTCCATTCACTCAAATTCCAAATCGTGAATACCCTCTTGTTATTCGATAAATTCGAACCTCTCAGAGTAATGGAAAAAAGAGGAATTTGGATTCGCGGCTTGGAATCTCGCGATCCACTGAAAACCGATAAAAAATCGCGATGTCTGAGAGGGAAAATCTGGAGAAGACTAAGGGTTGAATAGTGGGGTTTTTAGGAGGTGCGACGACGAGATTCATGGGTATTCGAGTTAGTTGATGGTGCAAATGATTGATGCAGTATTGGGAAGACTAGGGTTTGCGATGGGATTCAGGGCATGAGGCGATGGGGGTTAACTGGTGTAGCTAGCGATGGTGGGTGAGAAGGCCAACGCTGTGAAGTCGAACCAGTGGACGATGGCGCTAAGGTTGAATTGTGAAGTCGCGATGGGTCTTGGGGTTCTCTGTAGCGTGCGTGAATTCACTATAGCCTGTCGAACTACTGTTGTGACTGGATAAGAGAATCAACATTGGGGAATGACAAGTTTCGATCTTGATTTGGATGAGTTTTACAAAGTGAAAGCAGTAGGAATTGGGTAGCGTGATAGCATGGAAAAGGCAAGGTGCGATGTTGGTTTCGAATGGTTTTTCTGTTTGGAGTTTGGGGATAAGGTTGTACAGAAGGATAGTGGGAGATATAGACATCCTACTGTATTCGAAAATGGAAGAAGGTATTACCAGTTTTTAAAATGTAATTAAAAAATTAATTAGGTTAGATATGTTAATTAGTTTAATTAGGTTAATAACTAATTAAAATGAATCCAAGGCTTATATAAGTTTTATCTCATTAGTACGAGGCCCGATCATATCAAAACAAGTAGCGTTGGATCGTTTCGTCAAATTATACGAGCTAAAATGGGTTAGAGATTTTCTAGAATCAACAATGAAATTTAAATTAAATCAGACGTTGTTCGGTTTAATTTAAAATTGGAGCGGATTGCAAAAGAAAAATCATCGGTGAGTAATTCTCACTCGAAATTTATTTAATTTCATTTTTATCGTTAAAAATAATGTGTTGACTACTTGGATGTGTTTATTTATTGTTTATTGGTGTGGCTATTATAAATGTATATTAGTTATTTAGGATTGGTGTTTGTGGCTATTATATATATATATATATTGATGGTTGGATTCTTGTAATATCATTAGCGGATGCCCGCATTATCATTAGCGGATGATTTCCCTACGTGCCCCACAATACATATATATATATAGTGGATGACCTTCATACTGCGATATCCTGCCTCGAAGCAGGATGGTATTATTTATGTGCTAACATCTGTGGATGCAGGAAAACAGATTGGAGGGATCCAACTGGTTTCCTCAAATTTATTTATTGTTTGTTTTCATACATATCATCATATATGCTATGTTAAAAACCTGTGATTGTTAAATTAGGTGGGTTGTGTGTTTAAATACCACTGGGCCTAAATGTTGATATTTAAAAATATCGTGAAAAGGAATTTAGAGATTTTAAAGGAAAATTCTATTTTTCTAAAAATAGAATTTGAGTTTTAAATGGACTAGAAATATTAACTTGTTTTAATAATTAAAACAAGTAATTCATTTATGAACGAAGTTTATAAATGAAGTGAAATGAATTATCATTGGATAAATTCAGGAAATATAAATACGAGTGTGAATTTGAAAAGGGAAATTTATTTATTTTCAAAGTAGAAATATTCTTTTCAAATACGAAAGTGAAATAGGAAAAGGTGTGCATTAGTAAATGAATTAACAAATTGAGTTAAAAAAATTAGACTGAGTTGGAATGAATTAGAATGGCTAGATACATATTAAGCAGGTATAGAATGAAGTAATGGAAGAGTATAAATATAATGCTCGACAAAAAGGTACGTATTTAAATTAAATATGAGATTTAATGCGCCGTGTCGGCTAGCCGCTTGGCTTTTCCTTTTCCTTTTTGATTGGAGAGGGCCTGTGTGGCAAGGTTTGACTTTTTCCGGTAACCCCGTACAAAGGAGGTGATGGCGAATGTTTTCGGAAATTTAAGGAGTTAGAATATTTTTAAAGAAGATTTGATAAACTAGAAATCGATATATCGATATATATATATAGAATTCGATAATGAAACGAACTTAAAATAGAATATTATAAACGAAAAGGAATTTTATAAATAAAATCCTGGGAGATATACGTTTTAAAGTGAACGATGATTTTAAAGCAAATAATTTGCAGATTTAAAATGATCGTGTTGATAAGAAGTTAATCAAATGGAGTTAAAGAAATAGAGTTAAGCAGAATTAGAAACTGACTGGAAATTAGTTGAGTTGAACGACTTTTTGAGTATCGATCTGATGTTGGTTTCGGTCTTTGGGGTTTATACTTAGGAAGTTGTTCTCTTACTAGTTTATAGTTAGAGTCTGATAGATGTGGAAGAATAGTGATATGTAAATATGCAATGGGAATGTTTTACAGAGTTAATAACATATATTTTCTTAATATAGAAAATAGGGAAATATAAATATACATATATATATATATATGTTTGAGGATTTGATCGATAATTCCATTTGGAAATAAGATCGTTGTGTGTACACGGAAATTTTTCATTTGATAGTTAAATCACCGACTATCAAAGTTTTTGACCATTTTAACGTTGTTAATATGGAGAGACCGGTTGGATTATTATCTGAAGAACCACTCCGTATTCACATAAGCGTTGCAAACCAAGTATGTTGAATATATTGAAGATGGAGTAAAGTGCAAGGGATGTTGTATAAGTCCTAGGTAGAGATTGCCTAGGATGGATGTACGGAATAGTGCCTTCGGTTTCGTTCAATCCCAGATCGAACGTATATGGACGAATGTCTGACAAAGTATTTCCAATGATCGAATATGATGGTCTGTATAAATATATATGGTAGCAACGGATTTATTCCTTTAGCATAATATCCAGAATATATTTGTGCAAATCAATTAATGATTAACGGATCTGACAATGTGGCATTCAAAGTGATTGTGTTATCAATTAATGGCAAGTAAGCGTAGCCTCAGGCCTCAACAACCTAGAAATGACAAAAATCGGGCAGGCAGCATGGCTATGTGGTAAGCTCCCATTAGGGTGAAAAATCACCTATCTAGAGAAATTCATTTAATTCCTTATTTTATTCAATGGTGTCCCATTCGGGAAAACGGTTGCTGATCCCAACCGTTGGTGATATACATTCGATACACTCAAGCGAAATGAGTGGTCGGTCATGTGTGGCTGGGTTGCAAGATGTTCTTGTTGAACTCAGTGTATTCTCCTCTAGAGATACACTATCAGAAGGTGGTTCCATACCTTGTCATAGTTGGAAATTCATTACCCAATAAGTGCTTGTGGTTTTGATTGTATATTATATATGTGGAACGTGAGATGCAAGAGTTCCACTAGATTGTTATTTATTTTGATTTAGACACTACTATAATATCAAAAGAGTTTGATATAAAGATTATTTTGGATTCTCATAAGGGAACCCCGTTCCGTGTTATACGGCGTGGTCTTATGAGATATCCTTTAATTTCTCAAACTGTTTTAAATTGTTTACTCATACCAATCCCATGACTGACCCAGAGTTTATTTTGTTTTGTTTTACCCAAACTCTTGGGTGTCTAAATTTGCGCGGCCAGTCAAGTAGTTCAGGATTTTTCAGATTTATCCAAAGGAGCTTGGAGCAGGAGGCTTCAGCGTTATCTAATTATTGTTATTTCCGCTGTGTTATAAGTTGTACTCTGATAGTGATAATCTGATAATGATATGTTATACAGTTAAAAAAATTTATTTCAAAAGTTGTGATATATTATATTTTGTTCCACTGCGATGTGAGATTCTGTGTTGTTGTTTATGTTCTTCTTCTTTTTCTTTTATTCTAAGTTTCTATCTTATCTATTCTCACCCTCTATCTTCTTTCAATAATGACTCATATTTCTGTGCAATTTGGGTTGGACGTGTGTTGTATTTAGTCAACTCAGGTAGTACGGATTTGCGGGCCATTACAGTTGGTATCAGAGCTTAGGTTGAGCGAATACCTAGGCTTTGGTGGGATGTGGTCATTAGAGATAGGGTCAGTAGTACCCTAGAATGAGTTGAGCGTATATATTTGAGAGAGTGTATTTATTAATTGATATAAAATTTGATTTATATTATGTTGGCTTGTCTGTTGAGTGGTTTATGAATACTGATCGAATCATGGGACGCCATGAAGTCGATAGGAATTTCTAAACACTTGAATAGAAAATTCGACATGATATTGTTTTATAGTGGGTAAATGAAATAATTTTACCCAAAAATTCTATTTTTGATAGAAAAGAATAATTCTCTGAAATTACTATAATATATGGATGTATTGGATGTTAATATTATAATCAAATTAGATTATAAAATTGGAATGGTTATATATAACCAAATAAAATTTGTATATGAATTAATTATACAGACAAGATAAATTAAAATTTGATTCAGAATTAGAATTTGGAATTTAATCCTGGGAATTTGGAAAATATTTTATGAAGTAAATATATTGATTGTTCAAATAAAAAGAATGTAAACCAAAAGTTTGGGTAGAACTGAAAGTTGTAGAAATATAAAATTTTGAGTTCAACATAAGTTGATTTTGAAAAGTAAATAGGTTAGTAGCATTTTTCCTAGCTAAGTAATTTCGGGTCGAAATTCTTTTAAGGGGGGAAGAATGTAACGACCCGGATTTTTGGTCGATTAATTTTGAATATTGATTTGATAATATAAATGAATTTTATATCGAGTTATCAATTTAATAATCGAAATACAATTTATTTCGAATATATAATCATCGTAATACGAAAAACGATATATATATAAATAAATTCGAAGTTAGAACTAAATCAAGATAATTCAGATGATCTATATAAATTCTAATTCGAATATAAACGATAATATTATTTTATTATCGAAGAATATATTGTTTCGAATTTAGTTTATATCAATTTAAATTAATATCTTCAACAAATGATCAAATGAGGCTTTGAATATTGTCCCAGTGTGTCCAGAATATGGGAATAACCCTAAAAATGTCAGTTGTTGGGTTCAGTAAGGAGCTCAGGATCAAGGGTTATTTAAATTTTAAAGATACAGATTTTTAAATAAAATAAAATATCATAGTCTGGTGGATAGAAACGAAACTACAAGGCGAAAATCAAATGGCCTACTGTCTTCATTTTCCACCACACGAAAGCAAGCAAGCATGGCCTTTCTTTTTCCCTCTCAACCGTGAATCCTTCTATATAAATCAAGACCGTGGCACCCTTTTCTTCCATTCCTTTTTAATCCAAATTTCAAAAGCTTCAAACAAAATCAAAAGGACTTCAGGAAAATAAAACCGAAACCACGTTTCCCATTTCTAGTCCATTCACTAAAATTCCAAATCGTGAATACCCTCTTGCTATTCGATAAATTCGAACCTCTAAGAATAATGAAAAAAAAGAGGAATTTGGATTTGCGGCTTGGAATCTCGCGATCCATTGAAAACCGACAACAACCCGCGATGTCTAGGAGGGCAAATCTGGAGAAGACTAAGGGTAAAACAGTGGGGTTTTTAGGAGGTGCAACAACGAGATTCATGGGTATTCGAGTTAGTTGATGGTGCAGATGATTGATGCGGTACTGGGAAGACTGGGGTTTGCGATGGGATTCAGGGCATGAGGCGATGGAGGTTAACTGGCGTAGTTAGCGATGGTGGGTGAGAAGGCCGACGCTGTGAAGTCGAACCAGTGGACAATGGCGCTGAGGTTGAATGGTGAAGTCACGATGTGTCTTGGGGTTCTCTGTTGTGTGCGTGAATTCACTATAGCCTATCGAACTACTGTTGCAACTGGAGAAGGGATTCGACATTGGGGAATCACAAGTTTCGATCTTGATTTGGATGAGTTTTACAAAGTGAAAGCTGTAGGAATTGGGTAGTGTTGCAGTGTGGAAAAAGCTAGATGCAATGTTGGTTTCGAATGGTTTTTCGGGTTGGAGTTTGAGGATAAGGTTGTACAGTAGGATAGTGGGAGATACAGACATCCTATTGTATTCGAAAATGGAAGAAGGTATTACCAGTTTTTGAATTGTATTTAAAAAATTAATTAGGTTAGATATGTTAATTAGTTTAATTAAGTTATTAATTAATTAAAATGAATCCAAGGCTTATATAAGTTTTATCTCATTAGTACGAGGCCCGATCATATCAAAACAAGTAGCGTCGGATCGTATCGTCAAATTATACGAGCTAAAATGGGTTAGAGATTTTCTGGAATCAACAATGAAATTTAAATTAAATCGAACGTCGTTCGGTTTAATTTAAATTGGAGCGGATTGCAAAAGAAAAAACATCGGTGAGTAATTCTCACTCGAAATTTATTTGAATTTATTTTTATCGTCAAAAATAATGTGTTGAGTGCTTGGATGTGTTTATTTATTGTTTATTGGTGTGGCTATTATAAATATATATTAGTTATTTAGGATGGTGTGACGGCCCGCCCTGCAACAGCCAGCATTTCCCATGAAAGTGCGCTGTGCCAATGTCCAACTAGCGCGGGACGGTCGCCAAAGAAAGAAAAGGGAGTTTGAACTAACAAGGAACCTGTAGGATATCTCACAGCGCATGGAATAAAATATAATAATAACATACTTTGACATAAACAGGTGAGACAGTGCATAAGCTGAAAATTAAACATCATAGCAGCGGAAAATCCATTTACAGCTTATGTTCCACATCATCATTATCACAACTTTAAAACTGTCTCTAAAGCAAAAGCAAGAAAAGGTACACTACTAATGCCCAAAGTAGTGACCAGCAACGACATAGGGAGAATATCTATATATATCATACGTGGGAGCCTCCTGCTCGTCTCCAATATAGCTACCCGTGCGTACCACCTAACCTGTCTCTAGTCTGCCCATTTAAGAGCATCCAGAGTAATAAGAAGAGACATAAAACTCTGGATCAGACAAAAGTCTGGTGTGAGTGATAAGCATCAAAACAGAACAATAACAGGTACACTAAACCATACCCGAACCTGGACCTGCAACCAAAGAGTAAGCACAATATACCGCTCAATACTCTAAGGTGCCACTAACATATGGTGTAAAGGATACGGGGGTGGGGGTGTGCATGACATAGTGAAAGCAAACAATCAAACATAGCAACCATCCTCACATCTCTCACTCAGTGCGTAAAGCATACGATATCCACCACTTTGATCACCCTATTCCTTGCTATGATCACTCTGCCCCATGGAGTCATGATGACACCACTGCACTGATCCATAGCCACTAGTCTTTGCTACGTCCACTCTGCCCATGAAGTCATAACGACTCCACTGCACTGGCTCATAACTATGCTACGATCACTCTGCCCCATGGGGTAATAACTACCCCACTGCACTGATACATAGCCTAATATCTGTCTTGGTGGTGAATCAAAGCTATGGACATCGATAACCCCTTAGCACATGTCCCACAGCAAAGCCCAACTCATGAAGTTGACTCGTTGGTTCCCAACTCGATCCTGAGTACGAACTTCCCACTTGGACTACCTTTGCATCTCGGGTTATGGTCTTCTCCGGATCGGTTCGGGTCTTCACTTTACTTTGCTTCAGATCGTGCTCTTTGAAGTAGTCCTGTTCGTGATCACCCACGTCGGATCGGTTCATGCCCCCTCCATCGGATCGGGTCGTGGTTCCCCAGCTGGATCGGTTCGGATCGTGCTTTCCCCCTCCAAGCCTTTGCTTCCACCCAGATCAGAGCTTCTGGTTCGTGGTTGGTACTTCGGTTCGGGTCAGGTGCTCTCTACGGATCGTGCTACCATGCTAAGGTCGGATCGGATGAAGCAGTTCGCGAGTGGCATCGGTTCGGATCGGAGCACCTTCTCTCAAGCGGGTCGGATCATGGAGCTTCTAGGGCGAGTGAGTCAGATCGTGCTTTCCCTCTCCGATCTGATCCGGTTCGGGTAATTTTCTGAACTTCTTTCCAGCGACTGTTTTATGCCATTCGACGGCGTTTTCGACCACTTTTCTAATCAATCACAAAACATACCATACAGTCATAGCAACATATAGAACTGACCACTAACACCAAAACGACAATTTGATAGGTTAAAACAGATCAAACATAGCCAAAATCTCATATTTTCCCTTAAGCATGTTTAAGCAAAACTAATGACAGGATTAGTAAAACTTAACCAAATCAACCCAAACTTCTAACAGGGGTCTAAAATAATATTTCAAAATTTATAAACATTTTTCCAGATTTTTAACATGTTTAAATTCGCTAATTAACTCTAATTACCCTTAATTAACCATAATTAATGAGGAACTATACAAATCACTCACCTTTGCCACAAATAAAATACCAAATCTGAAATGATTCTCTATTTGTGCACCAATACCAAGGCTATACAACAGTTCTACCTTGATTTTTGTGCTAATCCGCTTTGATTTGATGTAGATTTGGCTTAATTAGCGATTAGAAGGTGATTTGGGGTGTTTTAGAAAGTGGAGGCCATGGTTAAACTTGAAGGAACAAAAAGTGGCAGCTGGAAAATGATAGAAACTGAATTTCCTAACCCTATCAGCCTTCCCATAACCTTAATCCCGAAATGGGCTATGGGCCCACTCACTAATCACCAAATTAGGCCCGGTTAAGCTGTTTTCACCATCTGAAACTTGTTTCAGTGATATCTCCCAGACGGTGAGCCCGTTTGGCTAATGTGACCACCCTACGGAAAGGTAAACCATCATCCGAATCTATTGGAAGTGGTTTCAGGTCAAAACTCCTTCCCAATCAAAAGTTATGGCCGAAACAAGATCTGATAGGGGCAAAACAGTCATTTAAAAATCGGCAAAAATCATGAACATGGGAAATGACTCCAATAATCGTCTCCCAAAGTTACATGACCAAACGACTTCGCATATGAAAGAAATAGATATTCTACGATCCTTCGATGCGTAGAATGCGGGTCGTTACATTCTTCCCCCCTTAGGAAATTTCGTCCCCAAAATTCCTTAACCCAAAACATACTAAGGATCCTGCATGCCTACCAGCCATATACAACGATCAAATATGCAAAACAAACAAAACAAACCAGTCCTAGCATGCGGAAAGACTAAATCGAAACGAAAATATTACCAGGCGAAGAGTTCTGGATACGTCTTCTTAATGCTCTCCTCTGTCTCCCAAGTACAGTCATTCTCATTCTCGCCCCCATTGAACTTTGACTAGTTTCACCGCCTTCCTTCGAAGTTGCTTCGTATCGTTCCCAACAATGCGCGTAGTTCTGCGGTTCCCAACCGCTGCGAATTCAACCTCGATATCATCCAATTGATCAGGTGAAATAGTCACATTGGGGTCGTGCACGAATTTCCTTAACTGGGAAACGTGAAATACGTTATGAACTCCTGCCATTTTCTCTGGTAATTCAACTTTATATGCCAAATTCCCAATTTGCTCAAGAACTGGGAATGGACCAACAAATCTTGGTGTCAACTTGCCTCTCCTGCCAAATCATATCACGCTCTTCAACGGAGAAATCTTAACAAACACCAAGTTGCCAATGGAGAACTTTAATTCTCTTCTTCCTTTTATCAGCATAACTTTTCTGCCTATCTTGGGCAGCCTTCATTCGCAGTTGGATAACCTTAAGCTGAAGTTTCTCTTATCACATCTAGTCCAAGCACAAACTTCTCACCAGTTTCTAACCAACACGACGGTGAGTTGCACGATCTTCCGTACAAAGCTTCAAATGGAGCCATACCAATATTGGATTGATAACTATTATTATATGCAAACTCTACTAGATGCAAATGGTCATCCCATGATCCACCAAAGTCCAATATGCAAGCTCTCAAGAGATCTTCTAACACTCGATTCACCCTCTTTGTCTGTCCGTCTGTTTGAGGATGATATGCGGTACTTAGATGTAATTCGGATCCTAAAGCCTCTTGTAAGCTCTTCCAAAATCCACTAGTGAACAACGGATCTCAGTCACTCACAATGCCTTTGGGTATTCCATGAAATCTCATTATCCACTTTACATATAGTTCAGCTAACTTAGCTGTCGTTCTATTCGACTTGACGGGTATAAATCTTGCACTCTTGGTCAATTGGTCCACAATCACCCAAATTCCATCATGGCCCGATCTAGTCCTTGGTAACCCATTAATGAAATCCATTGAGACTTGTTCCCATTTACATTCTGGAATCTCTAATGGTTGCAACAAACTACTAGGCTTCTTTTGCTTAGCTTTAACTAGCTAGCAATTCATGCATTTGGATATAAACTTCCCAACGTCCCTTTTCATCCCTTCCCAGTAGTAGGTCTGCTTCATGTCTCGATACATCTTGTTACCACTGGGATGTATAGTCAGTTTTGAGTGATGACATTCTCTAAGCACTTCATCTCTCAATCCGTTGACATTGGGCACAACTAGTCTTCCATTCTTTCTAAGCCATCCATCTCGATCAAGCCCATACTTGTTCATCTCCTCATCGATACCCATCTCTAACTTGAAGATGATTCCCAATAGGTTAGGATCGTCCCTCTGATTGGAATCAATCCGCTTAATCAAAGTGGGTCTGATCGTCAAACTTGCTAACATTTCTGGATCCAATTCACACTTTGGTCCGAAATCATACCCAGCGATGTACTCCAGTTGCTTCCATTCTAGAAATATAGCCCCTAAACTGGCATATCTTCTACTTAATGCATCAGCCACCGCATTGCCCTTTCCTGGTGTATATGCGATATCGAAATCATAGGAAGCTAAGAATTCTAACCATCTTTGCTGTCGGAGATTTAGATCCTTCTGAGAGAAGAGATACTTTAACTATTTATGATCAGTAATCAACTCGAATCTTTCTCCCAAGAGATAATGTCTCCACATCTTCAACGCGAATACGATCGCTGCTAATTCCAAGCCATGGGTAAGGTATCTTTTCTCGTGCGGTTTCAATTGCCGACTTGCATAAGCTACAACCCTACCTCCTTGCATCAATACAGCACCTAGTCCGGTACCACATGCATCCGTATATACTGTCATCTCTTCATTCCCCTTGGGAATGACTAACACTAGTGCACATGTTAACTTTTCCTTTAGACTCTTGAATGCATTCTCGCACTTTTCGTCCCAGACGAAAGCTTGATTCTTCTTGGTCAACTGAGTCAACGGTGCTGCTATCTTGGAGAAGTCTTGGATAAACTTACGATAATATCCAGCTAATCCCAAGAAACTTCTTATGTCCATTGCATTCTTGGGCGTAGACCAATGTTGCACCGTAGCCACCTTCGCAGGGACCACGGCGATACCATTTTCTGAAACGACATGGCCCAAGAATCTCAATTCCTTCCTCCAGAAGTGACACTTAGAAAACTTTGCTTTCAATTGGTGTTTTCTCAACACCTCCGTCACTACCCTCAAATGTTCCTTATGTTCTTCCTCTGTCCTTGAATTAACTAAGATATCGTCTACGAACACAAGAACAAACTTATTCAACTGATCTCTGAATACTCTATTCATAATATCCACAAAATATGCTGGTGCATTGGTCAACCCGAATGGCATGGCCAACCACTCATAAAATCCAGACGACGTCCGAAATGCCGTTTTAGCTATACTTTCAGCTTCCACTCTAAGCTGATGAAAACCTGTCGCGAGACCCAACTGGGAGAACACTCTCGCGCCACTCAACTGATCAAACAAATCATCTATCCGTGGTAGAGGATACCTATTCTTCCGCGTTACCTTATTCAATTCGCGGTAGTCCACACACAAACGAAGGGAACCATCTGCCTTGGTAGCAAACACAACCGGTGCTCCCCACTCAGAAACACTTCTTCTGATAAATCCCTTCTTCAAAAAATCGCTCACTTGCACCCCGAGCTCTCGCTGCTCCCTTGGCGCCATACGACGAAGTGGAATCACTATAGGTCTGGCATCTTTCACTAAGTCAATACGAAACTCAATCTCTCGATGTGGTGGAAGTCCGGTCACTTCCTCGAAGACATCCGGATACTGGCCAGCCACGGGCACATATGACAACTCATCATGCAGGATGTCGAGGGAATTTAGAAAACTAGCTATTACCCCATCATTAGGTAGACCACCAAACAATACCCTCCGCCCATCATCCGCTCTAACTCTCACCAAAAAGCCCTCACAGTCTACCACCACCTCGTATCTTTGGAGCCAATCGACTCCCAAAATAATGCCAAACCCAGTAAAGCCCAAAACAAAGCAATCACAAACAAACATGCATCCATGATTCGATAAGACCACATTACGACAAATCATGCTAAGGCTAGTCGAACCACCAATCGGGTTCGTCACTACTAAAGGTCTATCGACAATCTCGGGCTCCAATCCCAACCTATCAACCAGGTCACTAGATATGAAGGAACTGGAAGCTCCAATATCAAACAATACTCAAACAGGAACATCGTAAACATAAAGCATACCTTGAATAACAACATTCTTTCCTTTCTCCGCGCGGTTGGGGCATTCGACGAAGAAGGAACAACATTGATAGCATATGCTTTCACAATCTTCTTTTCTTTGGGGGGTTGCGGACACTTATCCTTGTGATGTCCCACTTGGCCGCAGTTGAAGCGCTTCCTATCTGCTGGCTTGGCCCGACACTCTTTGGCATAGTGGCCCTTCTTACCACAGGTGAAGCACTCAACATCTTTCTTATTCTTTTTCTTATGGCCATCCTTGGTCTGATTCTGCTTTCTCTTATTCTGAGAACCATTCTTGCCTCCACCGCTTGCTTGCGACTTTGGCTCCTCTGCAGATGCAACCTCAGTCTTCGACTTAGGGTAAAGACTCTCTGACCTCAATGCTTTCCCCACGATCGATTCAAACGTCTCATCGATGTGGTTAATAAGCATTTCCCCGAAGTACTGATCTAAGCCTATTATGAACTTCTCGTTCTTCTTCTCGGGAGTGTCAATAAGAGATAATCCATACTTTGATAAAGTATCGAACTCAGCAATATACTCCGAGACAGCTCTACCATTCTGATTTAGCTCCAAGAGCTTCCTAAATAACTCTGACTTCTAAGCAGCTGGGATAAATTTTTCACCAAATTGTGCCTTAAACTGATCCCATGTAATTTGGTCCCCTGGAGTAGCTGCCTTAATAGCATTCCACCAATTCATCGCCCGTCCTTGCAGCTGACGGGATGCTAGCTTTCTCTTCATCGCATCCTCGATACCCAAATCTTCGAAGATTCGCTCACAACTATCCAACCAATCCTGAACTTCTGTGGCCGATTCCGTTCCGTGGAACGGCTTTCCACCAAGACTAGTGTAGTCCTTACATAGCTTGGCGAAATCGGCCCTAGGCGCATGCACCGCTGCACCACCACCATTAGCAGTATTAGGGGCTGCCCTCTGAATGTCCCTAAGCATCTCTCTCATGAAATCGGTAAACATAGCCCTCATGTCAGGAGCATTTCCATTGTTGGCTCCTCTACCAGCACCCCTCGTATATCGGCTCATCGTTCAATCTGTAAAGAGAAACGATTAACCATCCTCTTTGTGGTGTCAGTGCAGTGCGACTTCATCCTTATCTATACTAGTAGTATATATATAGCTTTTGAAAATCAAAATAATCACAAATACGCGCTCTCATATACGTATTATCTCTCCCTAGTGTCTTTTCCTAGGTTAATTATGCAACCGAGAGCTATGATACCAAATGTGACGGCCCACCCCGCAACAGCCGGCATTTCCCATGAAAGTGCGTTGTGCCAATGTCCAACTAGCGCGGGACGGTCGCCAAAGAAAGAAAATGGAGTTTGAACTAACAAGGAACATGTAGGATATCTCACAGCACATGGAATAAAATATAATAATAACATACTTCGACATAAACAGGTGAGACAGTGCATAAGCTGAAAATTAAACATCATAGCAGCGGAAAATCCAATTACAGCTTATGTTCCACATCATCATTATCACAACTTTAAAACTGTCTCTAAAGCAAAAGAAAGAAAAGGTACACTACTAATGCCCAAAGTAGTGACCAGCAGAGACACAGGGAGAATATCTATATATATCATACATGGGAGCCTCCTGCTCGTCTCCGGTACAGCTACCCGGGCATACCACCTTACATGTCTCTAGTCTGCCGTTTAAGAGCACCCAGAGTAATAAGAAGAGACATAAAACTCTGGGTCAGACAAAAGTCTGGTGTGAATGATAAGCATCAAAACAGAACAATAACATGTATACTAAACCATACCTGAACCTGGACTTGCAACCAAAGAGTTAGCACAATATACCGGTCAATACTCTAAGGTGCCACTAACATATGGTGTAAAGGATACGGGGGTGGGGGTGTGCATGACATAGTGAAAGCAAACAATCAAACATAGCAACCATCCTCACATCTCTCACTCAGTGCGTAAAGCATACGATATCCACCACTTTGATCACCCTATTCCTTGCTATGATCACTCTGCCCCATGGAGTCATGATGACACCACTGCACTGATCCATAGCCACTAGTCTTTGCTACGTCCACTCTGCCCATGAAGTCATAACGACTCCACTGCACTGGCTCATAGCCATGCTACGATCACTCTGCCCCATGGGGTAATAAATACCCCACTGCAATGATACGTAGCCTAACATCCGTCTTGGTGTGAATCAAAGCTATGGACATCGATAACCCCTTAGCACACGTCCCACAGCAAAGCCCAACTCATGAAGTTGACTCGTTGGTTCCCAACTGGATCCTGAGTACGAACTTCCCACTTGGACTACCTTTGCATCTCAGGTTTTGGTCTTCTCCGGATCGGTTCGGGTCTTCACTTTACTTTGCTTCAGATCGTGCTCTTTGAAGTAGTCATGTTCGTGATCACCCACGTCGGAGCTCCTTCTCTCAAGCGGGTCGGATCATGGAGCTTCGAGGGCGAGCGGGTCGGATCGTGCTTTCCCCCTCCGATCCGATCCGGTTCGGGTAATTTTCTGCACTTCTTTCCAGTGACTGTTTTACGCCATTCGACGGCGTTTTCGACCAATCTTACTTTTCTAATCAATCATAAAACATACCATACAGTCATAGCAACATATAAGAATTGACCACTAACACCAAAACGACAATTTGATAGGTTAAAACGGATCAAACATAGTCAAAATCCCATATTTTCCCTTAAGCATGTTTAAGCAAAACTAATGACAGGATTAGTAAAACTTAACCAAATCAACCCAAACTTCTAACAGAGGTCTAAAATAATATTTCAAAATTTATAAATATTTTTCTAGATTTTTAACATGTTTAAATTCGCTAATTAACACTAATTACCCTTAATTAACCATAATTAGTGAGGAACTATGCAAATCACTCACCTTTGCCACAAATAAAATACCAAATCTGAAATGATTCTCTATTTGGGCACAAATACCAAGGCTATACAACAGTTCTACCTTGATTCTTGTGTTAATCCGCTTTGATTTGACGTATATTTGGCTTAATTAGCAATTAGAAGGTGATTTGGGGTGTTTTAGAAAGTGAAGGCCATGGTAAACTTGAAGGAACAAAAAGTGGCGGCTGAAAAATGATAGAAACTGAATTTCCTAACCCTATCAGCCTTTCCATAACCCTAATCCCGAAATGTGCTATGGGCCCACTCACTAATCACCCAAATTGGGCCTGGTTAAGCGGTTTTTCACCATCTGAAACTTGTTTCAGCCATATCTCCCAAACGGTGAGTCCGTTTGGCTAAACCACTCTATGGAAAGGTAAACCATCATCCGGATCTAATGGAAGTGGTTTCAGGTCAAAACTCCTTCTTAATCAAAAGTTATGGCCGAAACAAGATCAGCTAGGGGCTAAACGATCATTTAAAAATAGGCAAAAATCATGAACATGGGAAATGACCCCAATAGTCGTCTCTACATGACCATACGACTTCGCATGTGAAAGAAATAAATATTCTACGATCCTTCGATGCGTAGAAAGTGGGTTGTTACGATTGGTGTTTGTGGCATATATATATATATTAGTGGTTGGATTCTCGCGGTATCATAGGCGGATGCCCGCGGTATCATTAGCGGATGATTTCCCTATGTGCCCCACAATATATATAGTGGATGACTTTCATACCGCGATATCCAGCATCGAAGCAGGATGGTATTATTTATGTGCTAACGTCTGTGGATGCAGGAAAACAGATTGGAGGGATCGAACTAGATTCCTCAAATTTATTTATTGTTTGTTTTCATATATATCATCATATATGCTATGTTAAAAACCTGTGATTGATAAATTAGGTGGGTTGTGTGTTTAAATACCACTAGGCCTAATTGTTGATATTTAAAAATATCATGAAAAGGAATTTAGAGATTTAAAAGGAAAATTCTATTTTTCTAAAAATAGAATTTGAGTTTTGAATGGACTAGAAATATTAACTTGTTTTAATAATTAAAACAAGTAGTTCATTTATGAACGAAGTTTATAAATGAAGTGAAATGAATTATCATTGGATAAATTCAGGAAATATAAATACGAGTGTGAATTTGAAAAGGGAAATTTATTTTTTTCAAAGTAGGAATATTTATTTCAAATATGAAAGTGAAATAGGCAAATGTGCTAATTAGTAAATGAATTAACAAATTGAGTTAAAACAATTAGATTGAGTTGGAATGAATTAGAATGGTTAGATATATATTAAGCAGGTATAGAATGAAGTAATGGAAGAGAATAAATATAATGCTCGACAAAAATGTACGTATTTAAATTGAATATGAGATTTTATGCGTCGTATCGGCTAGCCGCTTGGCTTTTCCTTTTTCTTTTTGATTGGAGAGGACCTGTGTGGCAAGGTTTGACTTTTTTCGATAACCCCGTACAAAGGAGGTTATGGCAAATTTTCCCGGAAATTTAAGGAGTTAGAATATTTTTAAAGAAGATTTAATAAACTAGAAATCGATATATCGATATATATAGAATTCGATAATGAAACGAACTTAAAATAGAATATTATAAATGAAAAGGAATTTTATAAATAAAATCCTGGGAGATATACATTTTAAAGTGAACGATGATTTAAAAGCAAATAATTTGTAGATTTAAAATGATCGTGTTGATAAGAAGTTAATCAAATGGAGTTAAAGAAATAGAGTTAAGCAGAATTAGAAACTGACTGGAAATTAGTTGAGTTGAACGACTTTTTGAGTATCGATCTGATGTTGGTTTCGGCCTTCGGGGTTTATACTTAGGAAGTTGTTCTCCTACTAGTTTACAGTTAGAGTCCGACAGATGTGGAAGAATAGTGATATGTAAATATGCAATGGGAATGTTTTCAAGAGTTAATAACATATATTTTCTTAATATAGAAAATAAGGAAATATGAATATATACATATATGTTTGAGGATTTGATCGATAATTCCATTTGAAAATAAGATCGTTGTGTGTAAACGGACATTTTTCATTTGATCGATAATTCCATTTGAAAATAAGATCATTGTGTGTAAACGGTTGCTGATCCCAACCGTTGGTGATATACATTCGATACACTCAAGCGAAATGAGTGGTTGGTCATGTGTGGCTGGGTTGCAAGATGTTCTTGTTGAACTCAGTGTATTCTTTTCTAGAGATACACTATCGGAAGGTGGTTCCATACCTTGTCATAGTTGGAAATTCATTACCCAATAAGTGCTTGCGGTTTTGATTGTATATTATATATGTGGAACATGAGATGCAAGTGTTCCACTAGATTGTTATTTATTTTGATTTAGACACTATTATAATATCAAAAGAGTTTGATATAAAGATTATTCTGGATTCTCATAAGGGAAAAACCTGTTCCGTGTTATATGGCGTGGTCTTATGAGATATCGTTTAATTTATCAAACTGTTTTAAATTGTTTACTCATACCAGTCCCATGACTGACCCAGAGTTTATTTTGTTTTGTTTTACCTAAACTCTTGGGCGCCTAAATTTGTACGGGCAGTCAAGTAGTTCAGGATTTTTCAGATTTATCCAAAGGAGCTTGGAGCAGGAGGCTTCAGCGTTATCTAGTTATTGTTATTTCCGCTGTGTTATAAGTTGTATCTGATAGTGATACTCTGATAATGATATGTTATACAGTTAAAATTTTGTATTTCAAAAGTTATGATATATTACATTTTGTTCCGCTGCGATGTGAGATTATGCGTTGTTGTTTATGTTCTTCTTCTATTCTAAGTTTCTATCTTATCTATTCTTACCCTCTATCTTCTTTCAATAATGACTCGTATTTCCGTGCAATTTCGGTTGGACGTGTGTTGTATTTAGTCAACTCAGATAGTACGGGTTTGTGGGCCATTACACGAGCCAACTTCATATATTACTCAGGTTGTCAATGGTGTTAGTGTTCTGGCTGCTAAAGTCATCGATGGTGTTGTAAACTGCTGGGTTGATCATTTAATAGGTTTCTTCCTGGATGTTTCTGCACCTTATAATGAAGTGTGACTTCAATGCCTTCGTATTTCGAAGTCAAGAGGTAAATTACATGCTCGATTATATAGGTCTTTATTCTATTTTCACTTCTCACGTAAGGAAAATCGTCTTCGTGCGTTGGAATCCAGTCCTCAAATCATAGAGGAAAAGCCATTCATTATTAATCCATGGGGAATTGGAATAGACAAAATCAGAGTGCAAGTATGCGCCATACCTGTATGAGAAACCTTCACTAACATTCCTTTTGTCCTACAACCGTTAATTGGCTTTAATTGGCATGCGAGTCTTATTATTGATTTTAGATGTTCTGATGCAGCGATTGAGGAACATAGAAGCCTACTGTCTGTTAGAGCGCTAATTGAGCTTACCCTAACCAAGCTTTTACAAGAGAAACTAAAATTTATAAAAACAGAAGGGATTGACTTGGAGGTTTGAAACACCCCACCTCCATTAAGGTCACTCACAAAGGGAATGCCTTAACTTTGGTGGAGGTTTATAAGTAAAAGGCCACAGATAAACTCAAGACAGATATAAATACACATATTTAAACAGCGGAAACCAAACAGACTTTTATTTCATCCATACGTGTTCAAAACAAAACATTCCGTAATTGTCTCAAAATACTTCCATCATTACAACCTCATAACTGTCTTGATTATTAAAGAAGCATAAAACATAAATAAAGTGACAAAAATCCCCAAAGTGATATCCAAAGCCATAATCCGAGCAAAAGAGATCCAAATCATACATCTACGTTCTTGAAGCTTGTAAAGAGCCTGACTGAGCTGAGTTGTTTCCTCCCTGTGGACCTGGGGGGGGGGACGAAAGAAAAGAAGATGAAAAGAAAATAGGGTCAGACATAAAGCCTGAGTAAATCTAGTAACTCTTCAGTATGTGAATAAGAAAAGGCATGATAGATATATACTGAAAATAGGAAAGTGTCACAAGCTAAGGAGGTGGCGTTTAGAATCGAATGTACTATCGCACCCACATTACATCTCTGCATCTACTTGAGTTTATTCTAACTGGCACCCCATGGTGAGGGTGAAGTGATCCCCATTTTCGAAAGATCGGCTCCTACTCGCGTTAACATGTGTCATACGGCCCCCAAGAATTATAGATACCTATGCTGGTCCCACCATGGGGTGTATCAAGACCCATGGTGGCGGCCCCGACACAAACTCTAGAAGGCATAGGTTATACGACTGGTGTCCCCAGTGCCCTGGTTGTCTGCTCCGGAGTGTGTGCATGCCCGCACCCTGTTAGACCTGCACTGTGCACCCACGGCCGTCGTTTGACCGCTTACAATCAGCCCAGTAATCGTGCTCCACCCTGCCTAGTTTCAGGGTACCGTTGATACCTAACTTGGGTTACTGCTGAAACGGGTCCCTCGTTACCAGGATTTTCTAGTCAAACATGTTAAGTGGTTAAGTTTCTGTATTTACCTAACCCCACCAATCAATTCTTGTTAACATGTTGAATTTGGTTAAGTGTTATAGTTGACTTAACCCTACCATCTTTCCTTAGCCTCTTAGGAGCACCTGACCACTCACATTAGACAGGTATTGCTACGGTTACTGGATATGCCGGTCGGTTCCGGGCAGGTTTACATCGTAGCTCAGTCTAACCTCGGGTCATTATTGGGCTCAATGCTTAACCACCCACATTGGATAGGTGTTGTTGTGACTACTGGACAGCCGGGCGGTTCTAGGCAGGTTTACATCACAACTCAATCCAACCTCGGGTTAAGCATATCGTGTTTTCTAAATTTACATATTTTATTACTTCTCAATTATATATGTAAATGTCATATCTTTTATTCTTGGGTATAACAATTCATACCGCTTTAAATGTCATTGTCATTGGCATGTGCCAAACATGCCAACATATATTTTCAATGTTTTACACCCAACGTTATTACCCCCGTTTATACATTCGCAACGTTATAACAAATGTTGGGCTCGACACAATTCAGCTCAACTTTATAAGCGTAAGAAAAGGAGAAATCAAGAACATGTAATATTTTACAACATATAAGGGTGTGTGGCGCATGAACTTGCAATTTAGCGATACTAACATAAATGATGGGTCATGTGAACTTGCATTCAAATCAATGTATAACTAAGTAGGTGACATATGAAATGGCATAGTTTAGGCCAATACAAACTTGTGTTTAAACATATTTAACTTGGCATAATGTCAAACACAAAACTAGCATGTTGTATTTTCACCAAAATGTCCAATTATAGCATCTAATCACGTAGCCTATTTCAACATGAACTTGCATAGCTTTTGAAACCCAAACGATGCTTAACATAGATCCAATTACACTTGCAAATAAACATGAACTTGCATAGTTTATGAAACCCAAACAATACTTAACATAGATCCAATTATACTTGCTGATGAACATGGAAATGATATCACAGGTTCGGGGTCATGTAGGCATAAGAGGTTTCAAGTCTAAAACATGTTTACATGAGCCTTAATTTAGACTTAGTGAATGTATAAGGTCCATGCCATAGGCATAAACATAAAGGGATCAAATTCTAGTTTTTGCCACAAACTTGCAAGTGCCATTGTTTTCATATACAATTGTTCAATAGGCTTGCATCAATCAATTTATGCCACAAACATCAATACACAAGTCATGATAGAACCAATACAATACATAGAATTTTATACAATACAATAACACAATTCTATTTTCATTCACATCGAATCACATCACAATTTTTATTCATATTCTGAAAGGTCACTATACTTACAATGAATGCAGAATCTTGAATTTTGGATTCTGAATTCTGAAATTGAGATGCGCTCCTTTGGGTAGACTAATGTTGCGTTGATTAATTTGATTAAACTTTAATCTTCTTCTTAATTTGATTCGTCTCTAGGCTTTTCTCTCTTGACGGCTATGTTCAATTCCTCCCTAGCAGCATGACGACTCCTTTCTTATTTTTTTGTGTGAATTTTCAGTTGAGACTTAGGGTGTATTTATAGATTTTTAATTTGTTTTGAGCCGTCAGATGAAGGCAGGAGGAATCTAGGCCATACAAAGTTCAAAGAGCCAATCAAGAGGTGACACGTCAGCCCTAGTGACACACAGGGCCACAGAAATTCGAGCCAGAGCCAGACCTTGCCAGCCAGGTCGACCAGGCAGGTCGACACCCAGGTCGACACTATGGTCGACCTGGGGTGACCAGGTCGACACTGTGGTCAACCTGGGGTGACCAGGTCGTCACCATGGTCGACCCTATGGTCGACCTGGTCTCTGGGCGGGAAATTTCCCGCCCAGCCCAGTTTGAACCTGAAATTCGAATTTTGAAATTTAAACTGAGCTGTTTGAATTTAAATTTTATTCTGAAACTTCCGAAGGTCATAACTCCTTCATACGGAGTCCGATTCGCGCAAACTCGGACTCTATCTCAAGCAGAATTCCGAGACGAACGCAATGGCGTAACCCATTTCCCTTAATTCTTTCATTTAGAATTAATTATACTTTAATTTGTGAAGCTTAACGTTATAGAATTCACGGGGTGTTACATTCTCCCCCCTTAAAAGGATTTCATCCTCGAAATCTTCAAGTTAGGAAGAATGTATATCATACCATCCAACAGTCCATCTACTCAACCAACAAACACAGGCGTCCATTGTCCTTAAAAGACTTCTATTGCTTCATGATCATATGCATAGTGTGTGTACATGTCCTTATCTAATGCAGAAATCAGGCGGTCTACTGATTCAGTTGACCTCCTTAATGTGAATCATGTAAGTGTCATGAATCCATTATGTATGCAAAATTTTCCTATTCATAATTCTATATGAGTGCACAACTATTCATACAAATGCGACGACCATATGACAGCATATAAAGTTTCAACCATATACAAATGAGAATACGTACATCCATATGCAATATGAAGTGACTGAGCCGATCTATAACCTAGGGTGTGTGTGTATATGCATCCATGAGCAACCACTAGCAACCATTTATAGCCATCATCCATAACATGTTTTCAAATACATGTTTACATCCATTTGTTTTCTACCTAAGGAGTTAGGAAAAGGATCGAGGAGATATACCTAAAAAGATAGATAAAGCATAACTTAAGGAAAAAGAGAGATCAAAGATGTACCCTCAAAAAGGAGAGGGTAGGCAGTGCGTATTCTGTCCTCAGTTTCCCAAGTCGCGTCTTCCTCGGTGTCGCTCCACTGAACTTTAACAAGTTTGACTTCGCGGTTGCGTAGCTTTTTCACTTCAGTTCCTAAGATGCGGGTTGGAACTCTCCTCACAATTGCTTCACGTTCCACTTCGGCTTTTTCTAGAATGCTAGGTTCCACCACTTCCGCAGACTCATGCAAACACTTCCGGAGGTGAGAAACATGAAAGATGTTGTGAACTCCGGCCAGTCTCTCGGGTAGCTCTAATTTATAGGCCATCTTCCCAACCTTCTCGATGATAGGAAACGGTCCTACAAATCTTGGTGCTAGCTTTCCTGCGGATCCAAAACGAACGACGTTCCTTAAAGGTGATACCTTAAGGAAAACCCTGTCCCCAACCTCAAACTCAAGGTCGGTCCTTCTTTTGTCGGCGTAGGATTTTTGTCTGTCTTGGGCTGTCTTCATCCTTCTACGTATCAAGTCCACTTTCTCTGAAGTCTCTCGAATCATATTTGGCCCAAGTATAAGCTTATCTGTAGACTCCCACCAACAAGTTGGTGATTTGCATGGTCTTCCGTACAAGGCTTCGAAGGGTGCCATGCCTATGGTAGCTTGGTAGCTGTTGTTGTAGGCAAATTCCACTAAAGGAAGGTGGCCTCCCAAGTCCCTCCAAAGTCAAGAACGCAAAGTCTCAAAAGATCCTCTAAAATTCTATTCACTCTTTCCGTCTGGCCATCGGTTTGGGGGTGATAGGCCGTGCTCAAACATAACTGTGTGCCTACAGCTTCTTGCAGACTCCGCCAAAACTCGCTTGTGAAGATAGGGTCTTGGTCACTAACAATGCTGGAGGGTATCCTATGGAGTCGAACTATTTCCTTGAGATAAAGAGATGCTAGAGATGCGACAGTCCTTCTACTCTTGATAGGTATAAAGTGGGCGCTTTTTGTAAGCCTATCCACTATTACCCAAATGCTAGTGTTGCCTCTTCTCGACCTAGGTAGTCCATCAATGAAGTCCACTGAAATGCTATCCCACTTCCATTGTGGGACCTCTAATGGATGAAGTAGTCCTCCAGGTTTCTTTTGTTCCGCCTTGACTTGTTGGCAGGTCATGCACTTAGAAACGAAATATGCCACGTCTTACTTCATGCTGCTCCAAAAGAAAGTCCTTTTTATATCCTTGTACATCTTATCACCGCCAGGGTGTATAGTCATCTTGGAATGATGCGCTTCCTCGAGAACCTTCTTTGTCAACTCCCTCTCTTGTGGGATGCATAATCTTCCATCTCGCCTTAGCCAACCCTTATCGTCGATGGTGTACCTACTGAGGTGACTAGAAGTCTCACCCCTAATAAGTCTATCAATCACATCAACAAGCTGAGGGTCTTCACGTTGTGCAGCCCCTATTGAGTCTAAGAGAGTAGGGCGTACTTCGAGAGATGCTAACAAACCCGGTACAAAATCTGAGGAGGACCTAAAGTTAAAACTGGCTATATACTCCAAGCTTTGCCTCTCTACGAAGAGTGGGCTTAAGGTCAGTTTCTTTCGGCTCAACGCGTCTGCTACTACGTTGCCTTTGCCGGGGGTATAGGAAATTTCAAAGTCATATGAGGCAAGAAACTCCATCCATCTTTGCTGCCTCAAGTTAAGATCCTTCTGCGAGAAGAGATATTTCAACAATTTATGGTCAGTGTATAATTCAAACTTTTCACCTAGGAGATAATGGCGCCAAGACTTAAGCGCAAAGACGATGGCGGCTAACTCAAGATCGTGGGTTGGGTAGTTCTTTTCATGAACTTTCAATTGTCTTCCGCCATAAGCTACTACCCTTCCTTCTTGCATTAGAACAACGCCTAGTCCCGTTCCACATGCATTCGTGTATACTGTGAACATTTTGCTTCCTTCTGGCAAAGTCAGAACTGGGGTTGTTGTGAGAGCCCTTTTTAATCGTTGAAAAGCAAACTCGCAATCCAAATCCCAAGTGAACGCCATATTCTTCTTTGTTAGCCTTGTGAGTGGGGCTGAGATTTTCGCGAAAACCCTAATAAACTTTCGGTAAAAACCGGCTAGCCCAAGAAATCTTCGAACTTCGGTTGCATTTCTTGTTGTCTTCCAATCTTGCGCTGCCACCACTTTCGCGGGGTCCACAGCCAACCCATCTTTGGACACTATATGCCCCAGAAATCTTACTTCTTTTCTCCAGAAGTGACACTTAGAGAATTTGACTTTTAGTTGATGAGCTCGAAGAGTTTCCATGATTTCTTTTAGATGCCGAGCATGCTCTTCCTCGTTCTTTGAGAAGATTAAGATATCATCTACGAAGACAACCACAAATTTGTTGAGGAATTCTCTGAACACCCTGCTCATTAGGTCTACAAAATAAGCGGATGCGTTTTTCAAGCCGAAAGGCATGACAAGCCACTCGAAGAAGCCGTCTGGGGTTCTGAATGTCGTTTTATCAATTCTATCTTCAGCTACTCTTAGCTGATGGAACCCAGTTGCCAGATCAAGTTGGGAGAAGACCGTCGCACCTACAAGTTGATCAAACAAATCGTCGATTCGGGGAAGAGGGTGCCTATTTTTCTTGGTCAATTTGTTTAACTCCCTATAGTCGACGCAAAGGCGAAGCGAACCATCCGCTTTGGTTGCGAACACCACTGGAGCACCCCATTCTGAAATGCTCCGTCTAATGAACCCTTTTTCGAGAAGTTCTTTAACCTGCTTACTGAGCTCCTTTCTCTCTCTTGGAGCCATGTGTCTGACAGGTAAAGCTACAGGCTTTGCGTTATCCACAAGATATATGTGGAAGTCTATTTCCCACCTCGGAGGTAAGCCTTTCACCTCCTCAAAGACATCCGGATATTCCCGGACTACTCTAACTGATTGCAAATTCTCATCAGAAGCATCAAGCGAATCTAGATAACTAAGCATAACAGCATTCAAGGGATTACAAGAAATTTCTAGAGTGTTACCAAGCCGAGTTAAGAGTCTAATTACTCTTTTCTCACAATCAAGAATGGCACTATTACTGGATAACCAGTCCATGCCTAAGATCAAACCATATCCCGAGAAGCCCTAGACAAAGGCATTACAACTAAACTCAACGCTGAGAATAGAGATTTTCAAACCCAAACAAACCATTGACAAGTAAGCGGAGCCCCCAATTGTATTTGAAACTACTAAGGGATCTTCTACCATACTAGTGTCTAGATGCAGAGATTCTACTAAGGCAGATGAAATAAAAGAGTGTGATGCGCCAGAGTCAAAAAGTGTACGAACTGGATGATCATAAAGATAGACTACACTTTCTACAGAAATATTACTACCTCGTTCATGTTGAGGTGCCACTAGCGCATGAACCTGACCCCCTGAAGTGGATCCGGCTTTCTGTCCCTGCCCTTTCTTCTTTGGGCAGTCCTTAGCTTGGTGCCCAGTCTCTCCACAATGGAAGCATCCACCCATCTTCGCCTTCCTTTTTCGGCAGTCTTTTGATATATGTCCCACAATGCCACAGAAATTGCACCTTCTCTTCTCACGGGGTTTATTGTTCTTCCCTCCTTTCTTGAAGTCTGTTTTCTTTGCTTGTAGACCCTCTTTCTTCTCTTCCCCCTTAGTTTCTTTCTTGCCGTGGTCTTCCTCGTGTAGCAACGCCATGTCCACCAAGATTTCATAAGTCGCTCCCATGAATACATGGGTCATAGCAAGGTTGTGTAGAGGCTCATTCAAACCCTTGACGAAGCGAAGTGCCTTCTTGTGTTGGGTGTTTACTAAGTCTAACCCAAATCTGGCCAGCTGATTAAACTGATTAACATATTCCCTGATCGTCATGCTCCCCTGTTTCAGAGTTAGGAACTTCTCCATTTGCAGGCTTCTTTCTGCTTGGGAGAGAAATTTCATCTCAAACCTTGTCCTGAAATCCTCCCGTGTTTCCACCGCCCGCTGAGCATTGGTAACTTCCCACCAATAGGAAGCTTCATCCTTAAGCAACCATACCGCTAGTTGTTTCTTTTGCCTGTAATCCACTCCAAAGATGACAAACAGATCCTCAGTCTCCTTTAGCCAGTTTCTTGCCCCTACAAAGGACTCTGTTCCATAAAAGTCTTTTCCACCCATAGCCTTAAAGTCTCTACATGTTTTTGCGAAGGCATTTCCACGAGGAGGTGGAGGAGGAGGAGGAACCGCGGCCACTGGAGGAGGGATGTCTGCTGGGCCCGCGCCATTGGCTCTTGCTTCTAAGTACCTCCTAAACCAGCCGGGAATCGGCACTCCTTCCGGGAGGTTAAGGTCTCCAGACATGCTGAAACAGAAAGGAAAAATTCAAAACAAAGGATAGAGAGAGATAGATAGGGCACATGGCTTTGGGAGATTTTGTCTTTTTACAAACATAACACCCTTTTTTTTCTTGAAAAATGCTTCTTTAAACTTTCTTTTTGGAAACAATTTCAAAAACTTTTATCTTATCTGGTAAACCTATGCTTTGATACCAAGTGAAACACCCCACCTCCATTAAGGTCACTCACAAAGGGAATGCCTTAACTTTGGTGGAGGTTTATAAGTAAAAGGCCACAGATAAACTCAAGACAGATATAAATACACATATTTAAACAACGGAAACCAAACAGACTTTTATTTCATCCATACGTGTTCAAAACAAAACATTCCATAATTGTCTCAAAATACTTCCATCATTACAACCTCATAATTGTCTTGATTATTAAAGAAGCATAAAACATAAATAAAGTGAAAAAAATCCCTAAAGTGATATCCAAAGCCATAATCCGAGCAAAAGAGATCCAAATCATACATCTACGTTCTTGGAGCTTGTAAAGAGCCTGACTGAGCTGAGCTGTTTCCTCCATGTGGACCTGGGGGGGACGAAAGAAAAGAAGACGAAAAGAAAATAGGGTCAGACATAAAGCCTGAGTAAATCTAGTAACTCTTCGGTATGTGAATAAGAAAAGGGCATGATAGATATATACTGAAAATAGGAAAGTGTCACAAGCTAAGGAGGTGGCGTTTAGAATCGAATGTACTATCGCACCCACATTACATCTCTGTATCTACTTGAGTTTATTCTAACTGGCACCCCATGGTGAGGGTGAAGTGATCCCCATTTTCGAAAGATCGGCTCCTACTCGCGTTAACATGTGTAATACGGCCCCCAAGAATTGTAGATACCTATGCTGGTCCCACCATGGGGTGTATCAAGACCCATGGTGGTGGCCCCGACACAAACTCTAGATGGCATAGGTTATACTACTGGTGTCCCCAGTGCCCTGGTTGTCTGCTCCGGAGTGTGTGCACGCCCGCACCCTGTTAGACCTGCACTGTGCACCCACGGCCGTCGTTTGACCGCTTACAATCAGCCCAGTAATCGTGCTCCACCCTGCCTAGTTTCAGGTAACCGTTGATACCTAACTTGGGTTACTGCTGAAACGGGTCCCTCGTTACCAGGATTTTCTAGTCAAACATGTTAAGTGGTTAAGTGTCTCTATTTACCTAACCCCACCCATCAATTCTTGTTAACATGTTGAATTTGGTTAAGTGTTATAGTTGACTTAACCCTACCATCTTCCTTAGCCTCTTAGGAGCACCTGACCACTCACATTAGACAGGTATTACCACGGTTACTGGATATGCCGGTCGGTTACGGGCAGGTTTACATCATAGCTCAGTCTAACCTCGGGTCATTATTGGGCTCAATGCTTAACCACCCACATTGGATAGGTATTGTTGTGACTACTGGACAGCCGGGCGGTTCCGGGTAGGTTTACATCACAACTCAATCCAACCTCGGGTTAAGCATATCGTGTTTTCTAAATTTACATATTTTATTACTTCTCAATTATATATGTAAATGTCATATTTTTTATTCTTGGGTATAACAATTCATACCGCTTTAAATGTCATTGTCGTTGGCATGTGCCAAACATGCCAACATATATTTTCAATGTTTTACACCCAACGTTATTACCCCTGTTTATACGTTCGCAACGTTATAACAAATGTTGGGCTCGACACAATTCAGCCCAACTTTATAAGCATAAGAAAAGGGGAAATCAAGAACATGTAATATTTTACAACATATAAGGGTGTGTGGCGCATGAACTTGCAATTTAGCGATACTAACATAAATGATGGGTCATGTGAACTTGCATTCAAATCAAAGTATAACTAAGTAGGTGACATACGAAATGGCATAGTTTAGGCTAATACAAACTTGTGTTTAAACATGTTTAACTTGGCATAATGCCAAACACAAAACTAGCATGTTGTATTTTCACCAAAATGTCCAATTATAGCATCTAATCACATAGCCTATTTCAACATGAACTTGCATAGCTTTTGAAACCCAAACGATGCTTAACATAGATCCAATTACACTTGCAAATAAACATGAACTTGCATAGTTTATGAAACCCAAACAATACTTAACATAGATCCAATTATACTTGCTAATGAACATGGAAATGATATCACAGGTTTTGGGTCATGTAGGCATAAGAGGTTTCAAGTCTAAAACATGTTTACATAAGCCTTAATTTAGACTTAGTGAATGTATAAGGTCCATGTCATAGGCATAAACATAAAGGGATCAAATTCTAGTTTTTGCCACAAACTTGCAAGTGCCATTGTTTTCATATACAATTGTTCAATAGGCTTGCATCAATCAATTTATGCCACAAACATCAATACACATGTCATGATAGAACCAATACAATACATAGAATTTTATACAATACAATAACACAATTCTATTTTCATTCACATCGAATCACATCACAATTTTTATTCATATTCTGAAAGGTCACTATACTTACAACGAATGCAGAATCTTGAATTCTGGATTCTGAATTCTGAAATTGAGATGCGCTCCTTTGGGTAGACTAACGTTGTGTTGATTAATTTGATTAAACTTTAATCTTCTTCTTAATTTGATTCATCTCTAGGCTTTTCTCTCTTGACGGCTATGTTCAATTCCTCCCTAGCAGCATGACGACTCCTTTCTTATATTTTTTTGTGAATTTTCAGTTGAGACTTAGGGTGTATTTATAGATTTTTAATTTGTTTTGAGCTGTCATATGAAGACAGGAGGAATTAGGCCATACGAAGTTCAAAGAGCTAATCAAGAGGTGACACGTCAGCCCTAGTGACACACAGGGCCACAGAAATTCGAGCCAGAGCCAGACCTAGCCAGCCAGTCGACCAGGCAGGTCGACACCCAGGTCGACACTATGGCCAACCTGGGGGGGACCAGGTCGACACTATGGTCGACCTGGGGGGACCAGGTCGAAACTATGGTCGACCTAGGTACGTGAAAAATCTGAGATGAGGTATGATCCTGTAGAAGATAAATTTCAAAAGTTTTTAGGAGAGGAAAGTGAATCTTAGCACCTAAGGTATCATGCTGTTGGGAATGATATAACACCAGTGATCAATGGAATTGATGGCTCTTATAATTGTTTTTTTAATTTATGCAACCATTCCGGGATAGGATTCATTGTACTTCCCGCTTTTGAGATGTTATGATCCATGCCCTGCAACGTATTTCACTGCCTTTCAGCATATCGTAGGCCCAGGTACCGATGATGACATCAGTAATGACAAAGGGGACTAGTAATCCCCTAGTTTAGCAGTTTAGGCACTTTAATCTATCTCATATTCTTTTATTTTTTTGTGCTATGAGAACTAGCCACTTTAAATCCAGCTTGTTAGTTAGGCAATTTGCCTAACTCATGTGCTCGTATATTCATTATTTGTTGTATTGAAAAGTGGTTGCGACCACTATAAAAACCGGTCTCTCTTACCAGAAAAATAACTTATAATACATTTAGATTCAAAACATCTACTTAATAAATTACTATCTAATCAATTTATTAAATTTCATAATCATAACAAATTTGTAAAAGTCATTCAGTATATTAAATTAATATCTTTAAATTGAGTTTAACTAATTTGGTAAATTTCATTTCAATTATGTTATTTAACAAATTAAGTTATCGTTAATTTCTAACTTCTGATTAAAACCTTTATTTATTTATATTTTATAAAAGTCTATTTATGAACATAAATTTACAATTTAAATAATAATTAGACTATATTAAAAGATTTATTTACATATAAAATCATTTAAATCATTTGAATTTCAAAACTAAATAATATTATAATTTAAATTATTAAATTTATATTTTAAAACATATATCAACTTATAAATTAATTTTGTATAACATACAATCTAAATTTAAAGATTTATTAAATCATCGAAAAATTGGTTTAAATAATGTTCTAAATTTAGATTGCTAAAATTCTTTTATCAAATCAGAATACCTATAGAAATTCATAAAATACTTTCAAAATAGACTAATGGTGTCCATATATAATTTTTTACCTGGGTCAAGTGATATGGATATATATCATTTCAATCAGTTTATATAATATTAAATTTATGGATATTTATCATTTTAACTCACTTCCCCAAAAACTCGGTTTTAATTCCTAAATCAATGTAATGGTTCAGGTTACATCATTTCAACCTGTGATGATTCTACCAATCAATCAATAGGGAACTTGCAGCACGAGGACAAATAAATATAAAACTTCAAATAACACACATGCATCATAATATATCAAAACAATTAAGTATTATTTGTAAATAATTCGTGTTATATACATCAAAAGTGTGTGTGTGTCATATGTGCATAAATTTATAGCAAACAAATTGTTTTTTTTCAAGAACAATCCTAACATTTCATATGTCATTTCAAGATGGGTCAATTTAAAATGTTAATCGTGAGTAAGGATTCTCACTTAGCGTGGCAAATAAAAGGAAGACGATGTAGGTTGATACGAACACTGATACAGAAGCTGGCACGACACACGCATGCATGATCAAATTAAGCGAATCAAACTAATAACTTGAATTAAAATTTCTCCATGATAAATCAACCCAAGTTCTAGGCAAAAAATTAGCACTTCTTATTTTATAAAGTGTGTGTGTGTATTTATATCATATAAAATATTTCTTCAACCAATAACTACCAAGAATGAACACTAGACCTCACATGTCTCATTCACATGCACTACCGCTTCACCATGACATTTCCTAATTCTAGTTGAACACAATAGAAACATAAACACAAACGCAGCAACTCACACTACACCCATACACATACACACTAGGTCGGCTCACGGCTGGATCGACAGAGGTGGTTGGAGGTGGGGGTGTTTTCGTCAGGGAATACGGATTTAGAATTTTTCCAAAATTTACAAAAATTAAACAAAAAAATTATTCGTTTTGAAATTTATTTTTGGACCAGCCAATTTCAGAATTTGAAAAAGGCATAAACTAAAAAGTTATTGCAAATTCTTTTATTTACAATTTAAAAAAATGGTTTTCGATAAATTTTGAGAAAGAAACAACTAAAAAACCAACAAATAAATTTTCAGCTAAGAAATCTAAGCCTTAAAATGTATCTAAAAGATTTGTGATTTCAACATAGAAGATTTCAAAATCTGTAATAGTGTTCAACATGAAAGTTGTAGCTATTTCAATTTTACACACTCTGAGAAAAAGATAAATTGAATTTGAGTTTTCTAACATGAAGTTTCAGCCTTTACAACACAATTTAAAAATAAATAAAAAACATTAAATAATAAGTCTTTGGTTTCAAAGGAAAAGTGGTCATGGCTAGGGTTTCAAATGGGACTCGCTTGTTGTATGTAATGTCCCGTATTTTTGGCAATCAAATATTTTATTTAATTTATTATATTGAATATTATAATTGGAATATTAATGGATTTTTAATATTTAATTCATTATTAAAACGAAGTTTGAACGTTATATATTTATATAATTATAAATTGAGCTCGAAATGGCGCGGCAGTTCGTAATATGGAGTTTTAAACTTTAATTGAATATACAGAATCCGTTTTAAGTCAGATTTTTGTGAAACAAGAAATGCTGGATTCTTGTTGATTATAATTTTCATATGGAAGAGAAAATCCATATTTCGTGTTATAGATTGTCATTTATGTCCAAATCAAATTTTAAAATAGTCGCTATGAAAAATCGTTATTAAAATATAACGTTTATTAATTAATATAGTTTGGTTTTAATATAATTTGGATACCGTTTTAACTCAGAATGTTGATATTGAGTTGTATAATTTATATTTGAAGCTATATGATATTTCCAATTGGGTATTTATGATAATAATAATTTATTACTATTTTATTTGATTGTTCTGGAATTTAATAATATTTTATTACTATTATTATAGGCCTTTAAAATAGCAATTTTGCAAACAGGCTCAATTTTCGATGAAATTAGTTCCATTGGAACCGTAATGTTAAATTATTGTACAGTATTAAAATTCGTGGCAAACCGATGTCATATGTGACAACGGTAGCCATAAATGCCCAGTCATTCTATATATCGCGTAATTAAATTAATTTAATTTATTAAAGAGATATTTGAGAGTAACTTGAGTAGACGATTGAATTAAACCGTGAAACCAGTACCATTGAGTTCGTATCGACTATTAGAGTCAGAATAGATATATACTTTATTATTTTTGAAGACCGAGTAATTTGGTATCCAAAGTAGCAATGTGTACCGGGAAACAGCCTCAAAATGCAATGATACAGGTGCCATTGGATTCATATTAATTATTATAAGATTTCAATTTGTGCGTCAATCGGACTTACTGTTTGATCGTGGCAACGATAAACGCCTTTATCGCTAATATTATTTTGGTCAATTTAGACAGAGGTAACTTTAAACGAATAGATGACTGTCCAAACAAACTCCAAATTGGAACAAACAAGTTTCATTAGATCCGCTGGGAAGAGTTCTAGAAAAATGTCAAGGTTTCAGATTTTTTTCTGTAATTATAGGAATTTAAATGCTTGATTTTTCATCGATAATTATAAAGGGCTTTTCACAAACGAACTCGGAATTCGACTAAACCTGTCTCATTGGGTCCAGAATATTTTTTTATGTTAGGATTACCTTATTTTGTCAAAAACTAAGATAATATAAGATGATTTTTTGACGAAAAACTCACGGCATGAGTTAGAAAATTTAATTTATTCCATTCCCACTCACTATATATACAATGCAGTATAACCTATTATTTCGTCAAACCCTCGTTCATGGTCAACACCATATTTCAGCCGTCTCCATTGTATTGAATGACCATCAATATCCCTCGTACTCTCCTAAAATTCTCCTTTCCTGTTCATCGATTCGAAAATCCTTCTGTTGTAAACTTGTAGAGCTCGACAACACCTTTGAAATGAACGGTCGTGATGAGTTTCTGAGTTTTGAGATGGCTGGAATTGGTCAAAGAAGGCGTCAGCGTTGATCTGAGTTGTTAGAGCCGTGGCATTGTCGAGTGGCACCATTTTCAGGTCACGGAATGAGGAGGTGACGGGCTTTCAGGTGGTGGGGATGTGATGATCTTCGGCGGACGGAGGAGCAACCGACGGTGACCTTTCTACTGACGAGCGTGGTTCAGTAAATATGCAGTGACGAGGGGATAAAGGAAATAAAGTCGTTCAGTCCAATATTCTTTTATAAACAGGTGGTTAAGTAATTAAAATATAGTTAATTAAAGTATTAATTCATTAATTAAAAATTGCTAGTAACTTAAATCTTATTATGGATCGATGCATGACGCAGGAACCAGAACGATGTGGGAGCAAGGTCGAATTCTTGATCCATGAAATGACGCGGTGAACAAAGGGTTCGACCTTGTTTTTCCTTAATGAACGTATTTAGTTAGTTAATTATATTAATAAGGAAACCAATTATTTAAATTAAATGTCACAGGTCATGAATATTGGATGGCCTCCATGAATTACGTAGGACCTGGGCACTGCGTTTTAACATAGCAGCATGGGGAGATTGTCCTATATCCATTATTTTGAATAGTAATTACAGTTTAAACACTTTTACAATTATAAGTTAATCATTAGTTTAAATAATGAGTAAAGATTTAATCCTACTACCTAAACCATATTAATTAAGTCGTGAATTCGGTACAAGCCTTTGGAATGAACTGAAGCAGTCACGTAAGAACACTGGAGAAATCATATCAGCCTTGTTTAATTGCAAGAAACTATCGGCCTGGATCCTTTGCAATATAATTAAGGGTATAACCTTAGTTTAGTTAATTTAAATAAATAATTAAGGGTAAAATTATATATATATCGTAGTAACATAGTTAATTTGATGCAGGTAATACAGTGAATGAAGGGAAGGAGAGAACGATGATACAGCCAATCATATTAAATAACGTAGCTAAGTCTAATATTTAATTAATTAAGAGATAAATTATTAAATAAGAATCATATGATTATAATTCCAATAACTTACTCATATGTGATCAGAATCGTACAAATCATACACCGTCGGAATCGACTTGACGAGCACTTCATATTGGAACTCATTTGGATAGAAATGGAGACAGTGGAAACTTATAGTTAAATTAAACGATTGTTTACTTTAATTAAATTGAGTTGTTGCCAATGGAATGAAACCAAGGTGAGTTAAACTCACTCGGTTATTCCCACTTATATTTTATATAAGTTGGGTTTATTTGTTTGTGTGTTATGGATGATTTTATTGGATGATTGTTGAATTATATATTCATATGTTGAATGAACAGTTAAGTTAAATGTTCGTCTAACTTAATCAAAATAAAATCCTTATTTCTAATGATTGAATCCAATTGAGGTAACTTACCTCATTGGTTACGTTTATAATAATATACACGTTATAAATAAACAATTGAATGCTTGAATTGTTGTTATTTGCTGAATATTGAATGTTACCGTCCATTATTGGTGTTATTATTGTTCTGTTTATCTCATCTGTTTAGATGGAAAGTGAATATTAATTAGCCACATTGAACTGAATTATTCGAATTGAGGTAACCCATTATTTTGCATGGATTGACAGGTTGGAGGAATTCAACAGAGTTCCTCACTAATATTGATAGTATTTATCAATATGATTGGTTATGTTCATGTGGATGTGAAGTTAATTTATATTTCACGGGTTTGGTACTATAGTAGACATTTGCCTCTTTAGTACCGTCAAATAAAGAAAAGTTTTTGAAATTGATATCAAATCAATTTCGAACAATTTCAAAGATTTAAATATATTTATATTTATGATTTGAAATACAGTTTTTATCATAAATACAAATATCGAAGTTTAATTTATTGATTTTATAATTATTTAAATTTATAATCAATAAAGATATAATATCTTATTAAACGAATAGTTGAACAAAATATAATTATCGAAATTGTTATTAAAATGTGTAAAATGGTATGTAAAGGCCTTAACAGCCATAAAGGAGGTTTAAATTGATTTCAAAATATTGAAATGGAATAACTGAATCGTGGATTTATGAGAATATATGAAAGCGATTAAGAAGTGATATTTTTGAAATAAACGACCGCTTTAAACAAACGGTGTTTTGAAATATACGAAATGTGATTGAATAACATCTCATGAATAAGATTAACGATTAACAGAATTGGAAATGAGTATTGAATTGTGAATGGGATTTCAAGTTTTTAAATGAAATTGAATTTTAAAATATGAATATGAATTTATAAATGGCATTGAGACTTATAAATAGAATTTGGTTTGAAATGACAAATAGGAATTTATAATCGGATTTAAACCCGACAGTTGGAATAGATTATTAAATCAAGATCTTCCAAAGATAGTATAACTGGATATACGAATATGAATTGATTTATACGTGAAAGAGTAATAAAATAAATTCCAAGTATAACGGAATTGGATAAGTATAAATTGAAAAATGGGAAATAATGTGAAATGGTGAAAATAAGTTTATTGCGAGGTTCGGAATGTTGTATTCCAAAGTTCGTATGGTTATTAAGATTAGGTTTATTCCGAGATTCGGAATGTGATATTCTAAAGTTCGGAATGTTAAACGAAGGTGATAATTGGGAAATGAAAACAAATTACAAGTCGTCACTAATAATTTGCAAATAGAATTTGTAAGTGAAGTTTGAGTTTTGAAAGCGAATTTGTAACATTTTTACAAACAATAAATAAAACTATTTGACTAATAAATTGAAGTTTTTTGTAAAGGATCGTTATATGATTTTTAGACCATAAATAAGTTGTTGGTAATGAATTGAAAAGGTTTGATAAATAGGAGTAAGAGGATTTGGAAATATAATCTGTAACATTTGATACAGAATTTAAGTTAAATTATTTTGATTAATAAAGATTAATAATAATTGTTGAAATAATTTGTAAAATATAACCATAAAGAGATCTTGGAGAAATTTATATAGGATTTGAATTATAATTAAATCGAGACTCGTGTATTATATATTATAAAAGATTTTTTTAAAGTATCAAAGAGAGTCGTAAATAAGAGTTTACTTAATAAATTAAGTAAACGTGTTTGAGATTTTAAATAGAGTTTTTAAAAGGAAAACGGATGTGTTAATAATCTTATATTTATTCTCAAGATATGAATGTTGTTGGTCATGGTCTGAGAGGTAAATAGCATACCCCAACTTGAGTGACTTCATGATTATCCAAGAATGATATTAGTTTATGAACGAGAGGAGCTGAGGGAAATATAAGTTATTATTTTCGTGAATGATTTTATAAACTGTATTATAAACGTTTATAAGTCGAATGAAGGGTTTTAAGAATATTCCTATTCGATAATAAAAAATAAAAGCTATGATTTAAATATTGGAAGATTTTAAGGATTTAATTAACAAACGGTTAATTATAAAGAGGCTAAATGTGCTGGGTACTGAATCAGTGAATTCATTTTTATTTTTATGAATGAATGTTTGTGTATTTAAGTTTATTTGATAGTAAATAACCGACTATCAATTCTGGCCTACACGATTGTTGGTACGGAAAGACCCTAATCGAATTTATATTCGAAAACCATTCCGACCAAAAATACGTGAAGATATCGGAAGAAAATCGAGATGGATCATTGAAGACCATAGATCTTCATAAACGGAAGTACTACTAATAATCTCTGGTTTAGCGGCCAGGAGATAAACTGTGGTTTTGTCGTGGTTGGAATCTACAGATTGCAAGGACTTCTCGCTACTAATCTATAGGGTATGGTAGGAGGGTGCCTTCGGTTCATCCTGTTCCTGGATGACTTGTATGGACGAGTGTCTGGCGGAGTATTTCCAATGGGGTCACGTGCGTTGATTTCTTCAAACATGTCATAGTTGGGGTAGCTTCCAAGTAGGATATTTTTGTGGACCTCAATTAGTGATATCCAACGGATCTGACGATGTGGCATTCAAAGTGAATGGTGGTCAGATTTTTTGAAAATAGTAATAATGGTAAATGGATAAATAAATAAATTATGACCTCAAGCCTCATCAACCGGGAATGGCATAAAATCGGGTAGGTCACATGGCTATATGGGTCGCACCCATCAAAAGGGTATATCATTACCTGATCTGGTGAAATCAAATGCCTTCGGTTGTCTCTTTATATATATATATATATATATATATATGTATGTATATGTATGTATGCTATCGGTTCGGTTGGCTGGCCCCCAACCATGGTAATGATATATTAGGTACTCTCAAAGTATAGTGAGGGGCCGGTCATGTTTAGCCTGGGTTGCAAGATGATCTTGTTGAACCCCCAATGTATTCATCTCCAGCGGTACATTGTCGGGAAGGTGGTCCCATACCCTCCCAGGAAATCCATTCTCCAATAAGAGCTCGCAGTTTTGATTGTGTACTATATATGTGGAGCGTGAGTGTTAGCCTACTTTGTAAACTAGGCTACACAAAGTTAAAGGTTATTTAAGTGAAGAATATTGACTAAGAAATGCACCCTTTTAGAAGTCCGGTTCGGATCGGATCCCAGTTGTCAAGCCAAGATGATTGTGAAGCAGAAGACAAAGCCACGGGGGCATAACCAGTTCGGAGCGGAAAGACCCAATCCGCTCCTTCCTCTTTGTATACTCAATCCGCCCTTCCATTCTTCCACCAAAACCGATCTGATCCCCTAGTTGCTAGCACCCCTGATCCGAACCCAGAGTCACGACAGCTTCACCCCACGTTCCCTTGAAATCCGGAGCAGTTATGCCCATGTTCTACCCATGTTTGCCACTAAACTGATGTGTTGTCACACCCATAATCCATCTGAACCCGAAAGTGATGGGATGGAGGCCACGTGGATCCGAACCGAAGCCATCCCTGGAGCATTATTCACCTATAAATACACCATCAAGAGGCATTTGGAAGGATCTTTTGGCATTTTCAGAACTCAAACTCCTTTACTATCCGAATTTCATCAACTTATTAAGATTACAATCATCTTTTGAATCATATTGTGAAGGAAATTTAGTGAATCAATGTATTGTATAAGTGAGAATTGAGTGAAAATCGTTGTTGTACTTGCATTCAAGACATCAATTCAAAGAGTAGAAAGTGGACGTAGGCTATTTAACGCCGAACCACAATAAATTGTGTGTTTTCTCCGTTTTTTGATTTCATTTCAGTAGAATCATTACTCGTTTGGGTGTTAGAGCCAATTTTGGATCTAACATTTTGGTGCTTTCACTGAGATTTTTTTGAATTCTCCGCTTTTTGGGATTATCATTCTACTATTTGGAACTTCAAAGTTCAAAGAAGTTAATCCTCCGTTTTTCACATCTTTAAGTACATGTTGGTTAGTCACTGAAGAATTGGAAATTATGGCCAAAAGATAAGGCAAGGAAATCCAAAGTAATCGAGAGAATGAAGTGAACGAAGATCAGCAAACAATGGTTGTGACGAGGTCGCATGGTCAAGATTCCGGAGCAGGTCGCTCCGGTCAGGAAGGACCGATTCGAATCGACGACCCCGATCCGATCCAGCGATGTTGAAGCCACCCACTCTCCCCATCCGAACCGGTCCGGCCATATCACTGTGCTCCGATCCGACCCGAATCAAAGTGAAGCTGGAACTTCTACTCGAGCTCCTGCCAACGCTCCAATTCCAGCCGCTATGACCAATGATCATCCTGACCCGTCTGCACCCGTTACACAAGGAGATTTTTCATGCTTTCTTGAAATGCTTCAGAGTACTAAGGAGGCACTGGAAGCCCATAAACGTGACAGTCTTCGCATGCAAGAGAACATGATCACCATGAGTAGGGAACTCAAGGAGCTCCGGAGGCAAAAGACACCTTCCCCAACACGTCGTCTTGCTGTAGATTATTCATCTTCTTCAGTTGAGGGACGTCCTCGTGAAAGAAGGCCACTTGAGTGACCTTAGAATCTTGATCAGTTAATTTTTGGATCTTTAGGATCCAGCGAAGACTGTACTCGTGTGTTAGGTCATGATGACCCGAGCTTGAAAGAGCCTATGTTGTTGCCCATGCGTGGATCCCACGTTCTACCCAGGGATCCTAATATTACTAATCCTACGCAACAGCAACTTCTTCCGCCCCTTCCTCCTGAGATCGACCGGGAGCGTAGGGAGCAATGTAGAGCATCTGCCGCTAGAAACAGGAGGTTATCCCCTAATCAGGAACCCAGGGGTAATCCGAATATCAGACCTAGAGAACCTGTGCAGACATTAACAAATGCCGATGTGTGGGTGATGGTGCGTCAGATTATGTCCGAAAGTCGACGATACACTAATGAGGACTGGGGCATTGAGCGAAGTCATACCCGCTTCACAGATGATATATTAGACTTCTAGTTCCCTTGGCAATTCAACTTGCCACAAATGGATCGATATTCAGGGAGAATGGACGGGGGATAGCATCTGATGAGGTACGCATGGTTTGAATGCAGCAACAGCTCCAGATGTTATAAAATGCAAGTCCTTTCCAATTTACCTAGAAGACGTGGCATTAATGTGGTTCACTCGACTCCCTCCATGGTCAGTGTCAAACTTCACAGAATTAAGTGAGTGCTTTATGAACCAGTTTCGACTTCACGCCCGCAAATCCAAAAGCGTCATAGAGTTGTCAAGGATTAAACAGGCTCCAGGCGAATCTCTGAAATCATATTTGGGCCGCTTCAACCTGGCTGTCACCGAAGTTAGTGACCCTCACGAACCCACTATTCTGATGGCTTTAATAGAAGGAGTTGACCCGGCCACAGAATTTGGGGATTATCTATCCGGGAAACCGCCCCCTACTAGGGAATTGTTCTACGAAAAAGCTAATATTCGCTTAAGGCGAGAAGAATCTCGTGCAAATAGGAAGTGAAAGTCCGAAGGGATCTCTAGGGAAGGTGTCCAAAGTAATGTTGTTGTGAAACAATCTGGTGACGGTTCAGGGAAGGTTGAAGTGAATGTCGGCAACCAGAACGGAGGTAACAACAATAAGAATGGAAACGACAATAGGAGGAGTAGGAACCGAGGGAACAATTCCAGCAAAAGACCTCGATTCCAAACTTTTGAAAACTATTCGCCATTGAATGATACCTTGGAAAACATTTATTTGGAAACATACAGCATATTGCAATACAAAAAACCACCACCCAGAGACTCCACTGAAAAAAAGATCGCAACGTGAAAGTTTTGTTTGTTCCATGGAATCCACGGTCATTCCACCAACGAATGCCGTCATTTGAGAGATATAGTTGAAAGATTGTTGTGGGAAGGGAAGTTAGACGAGTACAAGGTTGCCCCAATGGACAGGGGGCAAGGGGGACAAGCCCCGAACCAAAACCAGCCTACTTCAAAACCCACAGCCCAGCAGAAAGGTAAGAGGATCGTTATCAATACCATTATAGGCGGACCCCACCTAGCTAGTTGTAGTTTCAAAGCGATGGATCAGTACGTCAATGCTGCCAAGCACTTTGAGGTAGGAGAATGCAGTAACCTCGAAGACATTACTCCAGTAAAACAACAAAAGACGATGTTATATTCTGTAGTAGAGATGATTCCGGAGTTCAATCCCCAACTGAAGATCCACTGGTAATTACCACGACCGTCGGTCCTGCTTTAGTCCATAAAGTGTTGGTGGACAATGGGAGCTCAGTCAATATCCTCTTCAAGAAAGCTTTTGAACAAATGAGACTTGAAGCAAAAGATCTAAAGCCCTGCGAAGGATGGATATGTGGCTTCAATGGGGCGTCGACGGCTCCGATGTGCTACGTAAAATTACCAGTAACATTAGCACAGGGAGATCGCCAGAGAGTGAGGATCCTGCCATTTGTAGTTTTGGATGTAGAGTCACTCTACAACGCTTTCCTAGGCCGACCGGCCCTTGCCGAGTTTAGGGCATGTATTGCACCTTGGTGCTTGCTGCTTAAATTCCCGACTGACGCAGGAATTGGGGTGATGAGAGGCGACCAAGCTACGGACGAGCTTGTTACATGATGGAGTTGAAGATGCTAATGAAGGGGTTGAATATAGAAACTAAGCACGATTCTCCCCCTTCGAAGGAAAACTCAGCATAGCAATTAAGGGGTCCAGCCCCAAGAGAGTCGCCCTTATATGTGCTCGAGGATATAGATTCCGGAGAGGATAGAAAACCCGAGGATAGAAAGGCGACTCCCAACGAGATAACAATAGATATACCTATTGATGAGACAGATTCGACAAAAGTACTAAAGATCGGCTCGCAATTAGATCCAGTTCAAGCGAAAGAGTTGGCTGATTTCTTAAGGGAAAATCTGGATGTGTTTGCCTGGACTCACGCTGACATGTGTGGGATTTCGCCTTCCATTGTGAGCCACACTTTATACATTAATCCAAAGCACCCACCGGTCAAACAGAACAGACGGATGTTAGGCCCAGAGCGGTCAGCAGCTTTGAAAGAAGAGGTAGAGAAATTAAAGGATAGTGGATTCATTAAGGATTCGAAATATCCCAATTGGATATCAAATCATGTCCTAGTCAAAAAATCTAATGAGAAGTGGCATACATATATCGACTTCTCTGACTTGAACAAGGCTTGCCCGAAGGATAGCTTTCCTCTTCCCAGAATTGATTAGCTAGTAGACTCGACGGCTGGACACAAGCTTTTATCCTTTATGGATGCCTATTCGGGGTACAATCAAATTCCCATGCACATACCAGATCAGGAGCATACAAGTTTCATCACAAACTTGGGGTTATATTGTTATGTGGTAATGCCATTTAGATTAAAGAATGCAGGAGGCACGTACCAGCGTTTGGTCAACCACATGTTCTATAATCAAATTGGGAAAACCATGGAGGTTTACATGGATGACATGCTTGTGAAGTCTAAACAACCTTCCGACCATACAAGGGACTTAGCTGAAATGTTTGATACTCTTCGAAGGTATGGAATGAAGTTAAACCCCCTAAAATGCTCATTTGGGGTCGCATCTGGAAAATTCCTTGGGTATATCGTGAGCTCTCGAGGAATTGAGATAAATCCTAGTCAAATAGCAGCAATAAGGAATATTAAAGAACCACGAAAGATCAAGGATGTTCAAAGCCTAGCCGGAAAAGTTTCTGCATTGAGCAGGTTTATCTCCAAAGCCACAGATAAGTGCGTACCTTTCTTCGATCTAATAAAACGAGGAAAATAAAATTTTGAATGGACCCCTGATTGTGTGGAGGCTTTCCTGAATTTATTAGACTTATTAGAAAAGCCTCCAATATTATCAAAACCCGTGGAACATGAGGATTTGTTTGTCTACCTAGCGGTATCATCTCATACCGTCAGTACAACACTGGTACGTGAAGACGATAAAGTCCAGAGGCCTGTATACTACGTGAGCAAGAAGCTAGCTGCTGCAAAACGTAATTATCCGAAGATAGAAAAACTTGCTTATAGCCTCCTTATTGCTTCCCACAAACTTCGTCATTACTTTCAGGCTCACCCGATAGTTGTATACATCGATCAACCTTTAAGACAAGTGTTGCAAAAACCCGAAGCATCGGGGCAGTTACTTAAATGGAACATCGAGCTGAGTCAATTCGATTTAAATTTTCAGCCACGGAAATCAATAAGGGGGCAGGCATTGGCCGACTTTATATCCGAATTCACATTTCCCGAAGAGGAAACGGTGGGTGACAAGGTGGTTACTTTGGACCAAGAGTTAGAGCTTAGTCCGTGGAAGCTATATACGGACGGAGCCAAAAACGATCGAAGGTCCGGCGCTGGAGTTGTTTTAATAACTCCTGAAGGACGATCTATTTACTATGCATTGCGATTAGAGTTTGCTGCTACCAATAACGATTCCGAGTATGAAGCCCTGATTGCCGGGCTGAAACTCACAAAAGAGCTGGGGGTGAAGACACTGGATATATGTTGCGATTCCAAGATAGTTGTATGCCAGGTTCGGGAGGAATTTATTGCTAAAGGGTCTCGACTCATTACTTATCTCAAAAAGGTAAAGAAGTTGCTGGGTAGTTTGGAGCATTATAACATAATGCATATTCCAAGAATAGAAAATCAGAAAGCAGATCGGTTAGCAAAGCTAGCAAGTTCTGATAATCCCAAAGAAACTGAAATGGTTCCGATAGAGGTTTTGGAATCACCGAGTTTCGACCTGATGGAAGTGGAACTAGCCTTGGAAGTTGATCCAGAGAGAGAATCATGGATGACACCGATCGAGAATTTTCTCAAGAATGGAACCCTCCCGTTGAAGAAGAGCGAAAGACGAGCTGTAAGACATAAGGCTGCAAGATACATTTTACAGGATGACGTCCTTTATCGCCAGGGGTTTTCAATGCTCCTACTACGTTGTATCACACACGACGACATCAAACGTGCACTGCAAGAAGTACATGAAGGTGAGTACGGGGACCACACCGGGGGCCAAACCCTAGCAAAGAAAGTATCACGGTATGGATATTTTTGGCCTATCGTGAATAAAGACGCGGCTGATTATTCATGACGCTGCGACAGATGTCAAAGATTTGCAGAGCACCTCCGACTCAGCTCAAGCTGATGGTAAGCCCATGGCCATTTGCCATGTGGAGGATTGATATTATTGGAGTGCTACCTATTGCCAGAGGGGGAGCAAAATACACGATCGTCGCCGTGGACTATTTCATGAAATGGGTGGAAGCTGAACCTTCAACAACGATCACGGCAAGAAAGGTGATGAGTTTTGTGGTCAGAAACATTATCTGTCGATTTAGGATACCGAAGACCATCATAACTTATAATGGGACACAGTTTGATAGTGTCGAATTCAGAAACTTCTGCCAGAAGTACAAGATTGATAAACGGTACACTCTTGTAGCTCACCCGCAGTCAAATGGCCAGGTCGAAGCAGTAAACAAGGTCATTAAATCTATTCTCAAGAAGCGGTTGGAGCGGGCCAAAGCCAAGTGGGTAGATGAGTTGCCACTAGCTTTATGGGCCTACAGGACAACCTTTAAGACGACCACTGGCCATACTCCCTATTCACTTCCCTTTGGGTCAGAAGCAGTAATCCCGGTAGAATTGGAAGTCCCTTTTCATCGAGTCGCATACTATGACCCGATGACAAATAGAACACTCCTCCTAGAGTCTCTTGTTATGGTTGAAGAAAAAAGAGATGAAGCAGACTTGCGTGCCTTAAGACATCGACATCAAGTAGCACGTTATTATGACCGAAAAGTTCGCTTCAAAACCTTTGAACCAGGAGACTTAGTATTGAAACGAGTCTTCCCACCTTCAACCCAATTGGGTCCAAAATAGGAAGGGCCATACACCATCCAACGGAAGCTTGATACAAGAGCATTCAAGCTAACGACCGTCGACGGTGAAGAGATTCCCAGAGCTTGGAACGCTCAACACTTGCGACGATACCTGAGCTAAATATGAAATGTCTTCCTTTTTGTTTTTATAAGCTATGTAAAAAGGCACGACTTGCCTTAAAAAGTTTGTTTATATGAACAAAGGATTATGAAGTGGATGTAGGCTACGACTTAGCTAAACCAATATAAAAATATCGTGTGTCAATTATTTTCCTGCATTATTTATATCTTCAACCATTATTCTGTCATGACAATGAAACACCAAACATTAAATTAAATTTCAAAAATTGGAGATAACCTATGTGCAGGAGCAAACAAAATGACCGTTTTCATGATAAGATGCAAAGAATGGGAAGACGACATTCCTAACTCCAACTCTCATGAATCAAGAGAGAGTATAAAGGACGGGAAGACGACGTCCCTTGAGGCGTGAAGGTGCACCCCGATAAGAGACCGCCTCAGTAATACTCTAACCTGGTTATGAGACAGGAGAGTATAAAGATGCTAAAAATAATAAGCATCAATGATAAAAAGAATATGGCCTCATCAGAGAATTGGGGACAGCTGAATTTTGAATTTAATCAATCTTCAGTAAGTCTTAATCAGTTATCCAAGATGGATTGGGGGCATATATATGTACACATGTTCCCCTTAATAGTGACTTTATTATATAACTGTGATATGACATGCTGTTCATTTGTATTTTTACCTAAATGTTAAATTTACGAATATCAGACATTGCAGGGAACAAACTACTTTATTCACAAACATGTGAGTTTATACAGGAAGGCTAAGAAAAAGACGCGAGGGCCACACTCACTACAATAATAGCGGACCAGTGGAATATCAAAACAAAATAAAACAAAGCACATTATCACTTGGGCTTTGAAGCAGACCTGGATTTTTTGGCAGCCTTAAGAGCATATCTAGCTTCTTTTTCAGCATCAGACATGAGACGCTTTGGCCTCTTCTTCTCTATCGTTGAAGTACCAGAACCAGTAGATTTCTTCCCAAGAGTCGGAACGCTGGAATCAAGAGAAGATTTTTTAGCAAGATCTTATGTAATTGACCTAGTTGAAACCTTAACAACTAACCTCGATCCAGGATCCACCACTGCAAGGGCCTTAAGGCTTTCGGGGTTTAATTCCTCGACTTTCAGCTGCATGCACTTGTCTTGTTCGGCTTTCATTTTAGCCAAAGTCGTGTCATCAGCATTTTTCGAATCCCCGGTTATAGCAACATCAGGATCTTCTTCATGCCTCTCATTACCATCATCGTCTTTTAAAGCATCTATCATTTCGTCATCATGAGAAGTGTCGGCCTTAGGCGGTTCAGCTCCCCCTCCGGATTCGATGATGGTAGCCTTATCCTGTCCTCCCTGAGCCTTTTCCATGGATTCTTCCCCAATGGTGGTTCCCCGAGGCTCATCAGTCTTCTTGGCTGGTTCAGCACCTACAGAATGAGAAGCAACAGTTATCAACTCTGGAGAAAATAAAGGATCCTTGATCGATTGCCCAATGATGTGATGAAAGGTGGAGACGGCCTTAACGAATTGGGGTGAAAAGGTGGAAATACCTTCTAATGATTTCTCAATTGGGGCGGTTACCATCTCTGACGCTAATTCGGGTATAGGAGATAAAAGAGACGCTCTAGGAATTCCCGGATTCTCGGGATCATATCCCTCGACTCCAGTAGCTTCGGCGGTAGCAGAAGAAGAACCAACTTCAAGGATATTCTTTTGTTTGGCCAGGCGTTTCTCCTCCTCTATGGAAGCAGCAGAAAGGCGACGCCCCTCGCCCAGACATGTCGGTTCATCATCTCTAATATACTTCTCCATGAGTTTGTCTTCATCAACGAAGTCTACCTTAAGTTCATCTTTTAACCATTCGATGATTTGACTCCATAAGTGAACTAAGGTAGTCGGATAGTCTTCGATCCAAGAGATGTTTCGGCGATGGATTATATGTGCAAAGAATTCAATCATTAGTTCGTCAAAGCCGTGCAATTCTTCTTGAGCGTCTGATAGCTGTTTATGAGTTTCTTCAGTAGACTTAATAGCGCTATCCACATTCCCCTAAGCTAAGGCAGCCCTAGTCTCGGCTTCCATTAACTTGGACTCCAAGTCAGCATTTCGTTTCTCCAGCTCGGCATTCTTCCTCGCTAACTCGGCCTTTTCTTGCTCAAGAGTATTGTAAGCCAGTTGCATTTTGACACTGTTTGACTTAGCATCTTCCGCTTGTTTCTTCAACTCCAAACGGTCTTGATAGTGAGATTCCAGCAAGTCATGATAACGCTTTTGTAATTCCTCAAATTGCTGTTTGAAGTTGTTGGCATCTCGTTGAGCAATGACAAGTTGAGTCTGTGTATCTTCTATGTCCTTCTCCGGATTTTTCAAAACATTCTCATCGGAATCTGCAGCCTTCTTCATTGCATCAACGTCTGTAATTAAGGCCCGAATGATTCTGGAGAGATTGCATGAATACTTGTACATCTCCGAGTATTGTTTCTTAACTGCATCAATCTTTGCCTTAGCCTCATCTGCCCACTTTGAAGAAATAGGCTCAAGTGCGGGTAAGAAAGTTAGATTCTCAAAGTAGTGATCTAGGAACTGCTTCTCTAGATATACCAGTTTAGTTTTGGAATCAGCATCTAGTGGTGGGGGTTTGCAGTATGATAGTTCAATGTGTTTCTGTTTAGCAGGGATGATGGCTGCATCGCCTTTTCCAGATCGCTTCTCAGAAGCTTTGTGCTTGTCTCGTGAATCGGTGTGTTTCAGTGGACTTTTTTCTCGATTATATTTGTCTTGGGGAGAAGATCGATCTTTGGATTGCGATGTGTCTTCCCCACGATGACTCTGGTGGATCTTATACCTGTCTGGATCCGACCGGACAGGAGAACGAGAGCTTGAGGTGTGTGGTCGATGAGAATCATGAGGCCTTCTATCATCTCTGCCCAGCTCTCACAGCGATCATGCTCGGTGTCGGAAGGAGGTCTAGACATGCTATGGCGAATTTTCCTAACATCATAGTAAGGGCGAGACATTGTACCTGCACAACAATATAAGTGGAGTCCAGAATCAATGCTCACATAAGACATGAGTGTTGTGACGTGCAGTGCTAATGTGTAATGTGCATCCTAAGTGGTGTTCCCCCCAACAAACCCGAGTCTGAAGCCAGACTAGCATGAGCGGGCTCTTTGGCCTTCACGGGAGTAGTCTCCTCTGAAGAAGTGAAGATTAAAGGATTCGTGCCAAAGTCCTCTGAAGTATAGATAGTATCGGGCAGGGGAAGATTTCTTAAACCCTTAAATGTGGAATCATCAGTAGTAGGAGCATCTCCTTGAGAAGCGTCTATTGGCAGCTCTTTAGGGGATGTTGACTTCTCAGGAGAAATAGCGTCATCAGGGATGGTATACCCTTCTCTGTGCTTTTCAGCTATGTTGGCTAACTCATCGTCCTGAGTTGAGGATGGAGAAGGTGGAGTCCGAAGAGGTATTGTTGGACCTTTCGAGCCCTCGCCCATCTCAGGAATAATGTCGACCGAGGGTATGTACACATATGGACCCGTCCCATGACCTATACTACGGGTAATAGATAGTAACCCATGATGATGAAGATGCTCATCCTTAAGAACTTCGTCAATGGTTAGGAACTTTTGATCGTCGTTAAGAAGCCGATGCAAAAGATCAAAGTATAATTGATCCGATATTTGCTTTGGGTTATCAACTGCAAATGAAAAAGAAAGCAAATTAATGTGTTGGCATGAGCATTTAAAATTGAAATCTAGAAAGTCGGTGCTTTACTTGATTTGATCCATCTCCTGGCGCACCCCGGCTGCTGTCTGATATAAAACCATTCAAGTTTAGAATCACTAGCCTTACTGCTAAATGGAACAGTAATAATTTTCCTTTTCGGGACTGATTCAAAATATGAGAAGGAGGGAGTTTCTTGAGTCCGATGCTTGAAATTATAAAAAAGTGGACGTCATCGAAGGTAGGCTCTATACCTAAAACTTCTTTGTATGCTATATACAAGGTGTATAAATAAGCATAAGAGTTGGGATGTAATTGCATTGGGACAATCCACATCTGTCTCGGAAAATCGACGATAGAAGGCGGAAACGGTGGAATAGCCCCAACCAGACACATCAATCGGGTAATTGCCCTAAATCCTTCCGGTGGATTGTGGGGGCGATATGTTTTCAATGGCACCAGGATATCTCTTTTTAATATTCCATGCTTTAGACATATTCGGACAAATCTATCATCATCGATCGTCGACTCAACAGAATCTTTGGGTAACTCAAATATAGTTGCAGTTTCAAACTCATCGGGAGCACGATCATCTCCTATCCCTCCTTCCTCTTCATCACCAAGAGAAACTTCACTATCATAAGATGTTTCACTATTGTGAGCTTCCACTTCATAATCTGGGCCCTCATCATCCCATTTAGGGTCTGAGGGAGAGGATATGTCATCGAGAGTGAGTTTCTCGGAAGTTTCTGCGACTTCTCTCTTTTCTGTTAACCTAGATGAACGTCTCTCTGCCATGGTCGCTAAACTATTGAAGGAGCAATAACATAAGTTAGAGTAAAATAGCCTGTATCCCCCTGTGCATGTGTGTGAGATAAAGTGTACAAGTGTGTAAAGAAATGCAACGTAAAGACGGACAATGCCATTACGTATGCATATGAACATTCCGAAAAGTACAGCAAAAAGGGCTCTATCCTAACTGTCCATGGAGATGGACGTCATGTTTAGTATTTGTTGAGTTGGTTTTGGTGTGGTTATGTTTCAAAACAAAGCTTAATGGTTCGGATCGATTATGTAGTGTTGAGCCGGATCGGAGCATGCACTTCCGAGGAAGATCGGAGCGGATCAGTGTTAGAAGTGGATCGATTCGGAGCTCTGGGTTGAGCTGTATCGGATCGGCTCAGAACCTTTGATGAGATAAAGCCAGCTTTGAGATGGAGAATCTATTCGGATCGGCTAACGCCAGACCGAACCGACTCAGTAAACCCCCAAAAAATCCTAAGCTTATCTACTCCATCCATCGCCTTGTTTCCCGATCCGATCCGACGCTCCATGCCCTATCCCCAGCGCTCCGGCACCAACCAATCCACCTCTTACCGATCCCTTTCCTTTCTCCCTTCTCCTTCTTCATCTCCTCTATTCCTTCATCAGTACCAAACCCAGTTTCATGCCCAAAAAAATCAAAGCTGAAGTGCCTATGTGTTGGCATGACCTGCGTTAGCTTTAATCCTCCTCCACAACCGCCTCAAGATGATGACGAGGCCATCAACGACGGTGGCGAGGAGGAGAAAGATGAGGCGTCGACTAAACTCCACGCTGAAATCGTTCAAACGATTCATGAATTCGAACTGGAATCAAGTCAAAAGGAAGTTAATCAAAGTTTTTGACCCACCTAAGTAATTGATTTGAGAATTAAAGGAGAATTCCTGAGATATTAGGAGCTAGGGTTTTGTTTTTCTTTGGTGCAGATTTCAGAAAAAATGATAGAAATAAAAGAAGGGGGAAAGAAATGAAAATGATGAATTTATATAAAAGTGGAGTGGCCCTTTGTATTCCTTCTAACGTGTCCTTCCATTCCGATCAGACCGGAAGGCAGGCCCACGATGATTTGGCACATTGACGTAACAGTGCCGATAATAGGAAAAACCATGTGAATCGGATCTGAACCCCGGCATAAGTGCAAGTATTGATTTAATAAACGAATGAAAACTCAAAGAAGAATATATGTACTAAAGTTTACCTGGAAGAGCTATTGGACATCAAGCGGAGTTCCCGGAGTTATTTGAAGCGAAGGAAGAAATTGGAACGTTCTATGGTGTGTATATAGGCAACAAGAGATATGACTTTAAGAAGCAACGCGTTTCTACAAACGAATGGGAGCGACCATTCAATGATTCCAACTCAGAAAACAATGGTCAGATAATGTCAAAGCATGCTCCATCTTCAATAGAAGCGTCCTTCGTGGGGGGAAAACGTTAGCCTACTTTATGGACTAGGCTACACAAAGTTAAAGTATTATTTAAGTGAAGAATATTGACTAAGAAATGCACCCTTTTAGAAGTCCGGTTTGGATCGGATCCAAGTTGTCAAGCCAAGATGATTGTGAAGCAGAAGACAAAGCCACGGGGACATAACCGGTTCGAAGCGGAAAGACTCGATCCGCTCCTTCCTCTTTGTATACCCAATCCGCCCTTCCATTCTTCCACCAAAACCAATTTGATCCCCTGGCTGCTAACACCTTCGATCCGAACCCAGAGTCACGACAGCTTCACCCCACGTTCCCTTGAAATCCGGAGCGGTTATGCCCATGTTTGCCATTAAACTGATGTGTTGTCACACCCATATCCCATCCGAACCCGAAAGTGATGGGATGGAGGCCACGTGGATCCGAACCGAAGCCATCCCAGGAGTATTTTTCACCTATAAATACACCATCAAGAGGCATTTGGAAGGATCTTTTGGCATTTTCAGAATTCAAACTCCTTTACTATCCGAGTTTCATCAACTTATTAAGATTACAATCATCTTTTGAATCATATTGTGAAGGAAATTGAGTGAATCAATGTATTATATAAGTGAGAATTGAGTGAAAATCGTTGTTGTACTTGCATTCAAGACATCAATTCAAAGAGTAGAAAGTGGACGTAGGCTATTTAACGCCGAACCATTATAAATTGTGTGTTTTCTACGTTTTTTTATTTCATTTCAGTAGAATCATTACTCATTTGGGTGTTAGAGCCAATTTTGGATCTAACAGTGAGATGCAAGCATTCCGCTAGATTGTTATTTATTTGTATTTAGACACTATCAAAATATCAGAATAATCTTGTTTTCAAAAAAATGTTTTGGGTTGTCGTAAGGTAAAAACCATTTGTATCTATGTGTGGATTCGGTCTTACGATCATCCTTTTCTTCCGAAATGATTTTTACGTTAAAATCAAGTTGTGTGATGCCTTAAAACTTAGTGGTTTTTCTCACTCTGGTTCACCAGACTGACCCGATATTTGTAATGCTCGGGTTAGACCGAGTTGTACAGGTTCATGTTATCGGATATTATGAAGAGATGAGCTGGAAGAGTTGCAACGTATGATATTATATATTCCGCTGTGTGATTGTATATGACGACAGACTATTATAACTGTCCAGATGTATGATGTACTATGATAATTATAAGTATATTTTCAAGCTTTCATTAAACAAACATTTCTATATTATATTTTGTTCCACTGCGATGTGAGACTCTGTGTTGTGTTAGTTTCTTCTTCTATTCTAATATTTCTTCTTTCTTATCTCACTCTCTAACTTCTTTCTATTAATGATCCAGTATTTTTGGTGCTTAAATAGTTGACACGGTATTTGGTGTCGATTTTCGGAGTCGAAAATCCTTGGTCCATTACACTTGGTATCAGAGCTATTGGTTTAGTAATAACCTGGGCTCTGTGGCATAACTTGATAGAAACTAGGTTAGTAATACCCAAGATTGAGTTGAGTGTATATATGAGAGCACGTATTTGTAAATTTTATATATAAATGTTTTGTATTGTGTTGTTTGATCGGTTCAAGTGTTGAAAAGTGTTGAATTGGCAATGGATACAATATTGTTTTGTAAAGAGGGTAAATGAAATAATTTTACCCAAATTATATTTTGTGTCGAAAAAAAGTAATTTTATTAAATTGATTATTGGTGTGTTTGGTCGATTTGAATGGAATTCAAATTAGATTAAAAATTTGAATAGTAACTTAACCTGGTTAAGTGAAATTATATATTCGAATTAAATTAAAATAGATTTGGAATTTAGTGAATAATAATGAATAGAAATCAATTAATTTGTAACAATCCGGAAAATCAGTATCAACTTAAAATTTTTATTTTGGTAGTTTTAATGAATTTTGAATATTTAAAATGAATTATTTTAAGTAATAACGAAGAGAAATTTATTTTGAATAGAATTAGAACGTACATATTTATATGAATCAACGTCAGAATATGAATATTAATTTTAATTATAAAAGGAATTGAAAATGGCGCAGTAGTTTGGAAATTCGATTTCAAATTTCAAATGAATGTACAGGATTCAAAATAAACCGGATTTTAGCGAAACCAAAAATATTTGAATCTGTTTGAAAATATCTTTCTAACAAATCCGAAAAATCCAAATTTAATAGCAGGAATAAAAAGTTATGCCCAGTTGAAAATTCGTAATAGTCGCTACGGAGTTTTGGCCCTTAAAAATGAAAATTTTGTAAACGACCTCCGTTTTCGATGAAACCACTTTTGTTGCATCTGGGATGTCGAATTATCGCTAGATTCCAATTTTCATAATTATTGGGATCTATATGTGAGCGTGGCGAAATTAAACGTGTTTTGACAGTTTCAATCAATTTGGATCGACCAGAAAATGACCATTTTTCAAACGGTCTCCAAATTTGACGAAATTAGTTTTGTTAGAACCGTATCGTCAATACGAGGCTATAAATAATTTTTCTAGAATTTTTGGGGTCCATATGTGGCCCCAGTAAATTGAAATGTGCGTTAAAAATTCAATATATAGATTTATATTTTGATTTTAGCGAAAAATGATTGAAACAGCCGAACTGGCTTACGATACATATCCTATTGTGTTCAGAATGAGGGTAACTAGCTAGGAGTGATAGTCGGTGGGTTTCGTTTAAAGGTTGAAAATAAAAGCTACTTTTTGGGAATAAACTAATAATAAAATAATAATTATAAAGTTTAGTCAAACTCCCGCTTTTTCTATCTCTATGGATCGATTTCAAAAATCAAAAGAAGGGAAAAAGGGCGTTGAAGCCTGTCACCCTCCCCCAGGACCTCCCTCGCCGACACCGAAGGCCGAGCGCCACCTCCCCAAGCCATCCCCTCCTTCCGCCGCCCCTCCCTAGCACCACCGCCTTCTCCATTCCCTCCTCCCCTCCTATGAAAGACCGTGAACCCCAAACCCTCCATGAACGGCGCTTCCACAACCCACATGCACCACCGCAACCTCCTGTGCCACCTGCTTCCCTCTTACTGCTCAAGACCAGCGAACTCACCCTCCTCAACACAGTACGTTATTTTTACTTATCTATTTATTCATTCTTTTTATTTATATGTTAAAACATTAGTTTTTTCCTGATTTTAACATAATAGAAAAGGGATGATTTTTCTCATTTGAAGTAGCGAATGAAAGATTATATTTTTATATGAAAGATTATATTTTTGAATATGAAAGATTATATTTTTATACGAAGAAAAATAGAATTCTTATACGAAGAAAAATCAGGAATTTGCATATTTGTTTATGGAATAAAAATATGATTTTTATATTATAGAGATAATAAGAATATGATTTTTATATTATAGAGATAATAAAAATATGATTTTTATACTATAAAGATTATAAAAATAGGATTTTTATATAATAGAGAAAACAAAGATGTGATTTTATATATTCATTAGCAATAGAAAAATGTGATTTTTTAACTATGTAGCGTTGTTATAAAAATACGAAACTATTTTTAGAAAGATAAAAATATAATTTTTAGCCTATGTATGTTATTTATAAAATATTCATACAAAGAAATAATTATTGATTGGTTAAAAATATAATTTTTAACATAGGTATACTACATAGATCGACAATCAAAGCATGGCGGAGCGGATCCCAAATGTGAGAACTTCTCACTTTTAATTTATTTTCTAGTTAAAATATATACTAGGATGTAGACGGAGCTTAGCAGCACCCGACACTCGTCGTCCACAGGCCATGGACGACTTATATGCTTGTTTGATTATGTTGTGAAAATTAATTGTGTGATGTGGAATGGAATTAAATATTTTATAGTTAAAAATATAATTTTTAACGTGTATATGAATAAAATAAGTATTCATAAACAAATCGGATGATTTATTTATGTACACACATTTGACTGATATTGATTGGGACGATAAATTTTACATATCGCCCAACTGCACAAATAAAATTCATTATTTGTTGATTGAAACCCCACACAGGTATTGGGATGATATATGACATACACTAGTCCCAAAAATTAGTTGTATGTCGATCGATTGATTGACAGGCTGTCGTAAGCGTTAAATATTTATATTTGATGCTTATGCAATGTAGAATGCACGTTGGATGATGGTTGACTGTGTTTGATTGGTGTTATGTACGTGTGTGTATGAAATCCATATAAATCAAATTATATGGTAATTGATCGTGTCTGATTCCAGTTCAGGAAGGATAAATATTTTTAAAATAACGATTATTTTAAAATAATGAATATTTTAAAACAATATTTAGTAAAAGAATCAAAATATGATTTTGATGTCCGATTTGGTATGGACACAAATATATATAAATATATAAAGCCATATTGATCAGATTAACGCCATTTTGACGTGAACGATATTTATATCGATTTTATTCATTTCTATGATGAATATCGAAAAGGAATTGATTTCAAATTCTAATGTTTTGAAAATACTATCATTTATATATCAATGATATGGAATATTCAATTTTGATCAGAAATTGAATATGAAGTTGAAATTTTTTTGAAAACGAATTTAAAACGATCTATAACATACGTTTTAAAATGGAAGTCGACGAAATATATATAATATATATACAATGGCCTGAATAGAACACGCCGCACAGCGGTGGTTCGCGAATTTCGACCATTGACTTCAAACGGACATTACGGGAGATCCGACCGTCGGATTCTACTAAAACCAAAACCGTTGGGTTCGTATCGAAAAGAGCTTTCTAACGAATATTAGAGATTTGAAATCTAACAGATGGATTTGGAATTGTGTCCAAATCAAATTTGGAAAAGGTCGTTGTAAGTGCAGTTTGATGACCGTTTATGGAAATCGACTGTACGGGCCTTGATAAGAATATTAAAAATATCAATATTTTGTGTAAAATCATAACAAATGATTTGGAAAGAATTGGACTGAAAAATTCGACATTTAAAAGGACAAAAATATTTTTTTATCAAAATGAACTAGTTATGAACTAGAATTATAATTCAATATTCTTAAATAATTAAACTGGATTTGAAATGGTTTTAAAATAACCAGAATTTCCAATATATGAATTGGAATCGATCAGAATCGAAATTACCTTCGGAATATTTCGATATTGGGTTTCGTGATTATACTGATATTATGGAGGAATTTGGAAGATATATATATATATATCGTTATTCCGATACGATATTTGTTGGTTTCAGAATTCAACATTGAATATAAGCCGGTATATTTTCTATTTAGAGCCTTGTATTTAATATAAAATTGGATTTGGGTTTGTCGTGAATGGTATCTATAATAATACTGTTCTTAAACCCAATGGAGTTAAGAAAATTAGAATCTGACTAGAGATTAGCTAAGTTGAATAGTTTCCTGGGTATTGATCTGATGTTGGTTTCGGCCTTCAGGGTTAATACTTAGGGAATTGTTCTCTTACTAATTTACGGTTAGAGACTGATGGGATTTTAGGTTTGTTGTGAACTGTGTTTTTAACGACATTCGTTCTTTAACCCGCTTTACAGTGAAATGTGATTTGGAATTTATAAATTTTTTATTAAGATTTAACGGGAATTTTCCAAAGTAAAGTTTTCCAATTTAATATATTAAATTGGAATTGAATGGAATTCAATTGATAATAATCGAAGTGAACTTCTGTGGAGGAAGAATGTTAATACATATGGAATTTAAAAGGCTTTGCTGTTATTCCATTTATATTATTGGTCGGATATGGAAATTGATATCGATTATATATTGATTTGTTTTACCATGAAGATTCCATAATTAATGGAATGTGATTTGGGTTTATCGTGAACGGTGTTTTAAAATAACACTTGTTCTTTAACCCGGTTAACAATGGAATGAGGTTTTGGGTTGTCGTGAATGGTATCTTTAATAATATTGTTCTTAGACCCAATGGAGTTAAGAAAATCAGAAACTAATTGGAGATTAGTTAAGTTGAATGGTTTCCTAGGTATTGATCTGATGTTGGTTTCGGCCTTTGGGGTTAATACTTAGGGAATTGTTCACTTGCTAATTTACGGTTAGAGGTTGATGGAATGGAATGTGATTTTGGGTTACCGTGTTTTAGATGGCATTGGTTCTTTAACCCAGTTAAAGGCAGGATATGATTTCCTAAGTTAAATAATCATTAATATTGATTTTTAGGAAGATTAAAACCAAGTGGAATTTTAATGAATCTTTTATTAGATTGAAATGGGAATTGTTAATTTAAATTATCAAATTTGGGAAATAATCGAGAATGGAGTATCGTCAGTTTTACTCCTAGAGATAGTTAAATCTTTAACTAGATTTGAATGTGAAATGGTAATTAAATTTACCGATGACACCGTGGTGTTAGATATGCAGTATGATCAGTTTTGCTCCATGGGATGAATAGGTTGGGATTGGAAAATAAAATAAATGATTACTGTAACAACCCGTATTTTTGAATAACATGTTATAACATAAATCGAGGCAGAATTAAACTGTAAAATCTGAATCAAGGGAAACGGGCTATGCCATTGCGTTCGTCTCGGAAAAATACGCGAAATAGAGTCCGAATTTTCGAAAATCGGAGTTCGTATGACCAAGATATGGCCTCACGAAGTTTCACGAAAAATTCAAATTCAAAACAGATTCAAATTTCAGAAAATCAGAAGTGGCGGGAAAATTTGTTCCTCTCATGGCCTCCACTCTCATACTAAAATTTCTAAGTTATTTATATGAGAGATTTTGAGTGCATACAAGTGTTTTCAAGCTTGTATGAGTGTTCTTAGTTTGCATTCAAGTCAAGTTGCAACATTTCTATTTCAAAGCAAGGATTTTTATTGATTTGGCTCAAGGGCTTTTCATTGGAGCATTCATATTTGGGTCTTTTTGGTGATTGCATAAGGGCTTCGTCTCAATCTTTATAATAAATATTCATTTGTGTCTTCATAGCATTGTAAGCCTTTTCTACTTTCTTTTTATTGAACTCTAAAGTTAAATGAATGATGCAAGTTTGGGGTTGATCATTATGATATGCAAGTTTGGTTGATCATTATGATATGCAAGTTTGGTTGATCATCATGTTATGCAAGTTGGTTTAATCATTATGTATGACACATGTTGCTATGTTATGCAAGTTTGGGTTGATCATTATACACATGATATCATGTTATGTAAGTTAAACTTGATGTTGTGAGCATAAATCTCCAAGCTTTATATTAAAGGTTGCATTTTGGCAACATGAAAGTTATCATATCCCTTATGATAACTTGCATGTGAGGCTAAATGCGAACTTCTAGCAACTTCTACATGTCATTTATCACCATGTATCACTCATATGCTAAGTTTGGTTTTATGCATGCTTTTGAAGCCTAATGATGCAATATGCAAGTGTATGAACATATGTACATTTCATATGCCACCATGATAAACTTGTGGCTTCAACACCTTTTTGTCATGATTATGCCAAGTTCTCTATTTTATCCTTTATGCGTTGTTGCGACTATGTAAACGATGGGATTACGTTGGGGTTGGGTAACATTATGACATAAACATGGTTTTTATAACATAACGTGATGTGTTAACTTGTAATTATGTTTTGGAAACATAATGGACATGACACTTAGAAAATATGAGTGTGGCCAACTCGAGGTTGGGTTGAGTTTGTAGCATAAATCTACCCGGACCCGCCCGGCTTAACTAGTGGCTACAAACATGTAACGAACCATAATTTCTGTATATTTAAAATTTAAATTTTTAATTAAATAAATCGTATATTTTTGGTTAAATTTATATTTATTTATATAACGAGCTTGAAATGGCGCGGTAGTTTGAAAATTCGATTTCAAACTTTGGAAAAATATATAAAATTCATTTTAAATCAGAATTGGGAAAAATTGGAAACGTTAGAACCGAATTAATCATATCTTTCCAGAGAATGTAAGAAATTGAAATTTCGCCGAATAAATTGCAAGTTATGAGTAAATCAAAATTTCGAAAGGTCGCTATGGAATTTATATGAAGCAATTATAAGTGTTGAAATTTAAAATTTTGAATTCCGGATTTGTTAAATTTTAAATAATTATATATGGGGATATAAAATATGTGAATTCGATTTATAAAATTTTATTTAATTTATGAATTGATTTAAATTGAATTTTAAGGATATTTAATTTGAAATTTAAGTTGAGGTTGGAATTTTATTTGTTTATATTTAATTTGATATTCAAGTTTGAAATTTGAAAATAATTAAATATGGAATAAAATATATGTGAAATAAATTTGTAAATTTATCTAAATTGTAATTTGGTTTAAATATGAATTTATAAATATTTAAATAGGATTTTATAGATATTTAAATTTGAATTTTAAACAGTTAATTGAATATTGAATATTTTATTAATTTATTTAACTGTGAAATTAGCTGTTTTGGCGACTGTCTCGGAATTCGACGAAACTGGCGCCATTGGATCCGGAACGGTGAATTGTTGCAGGATTCCAGTTTTTAGAATTTTCGGACTTGTTATGTGACCGTACGAGAGAAAATGTGAACGAGAGCTTGCAATTGGATAATTTAGTTGTTTCTCTTATTGGGCCTTATATAAAAATAAATAAAATTCCTCTTCCTTCACACATCAGCCCATTCTCTTTTCCCATGCTGCCCTCCATCAAGTTTTCATCTCTAATGGCAGAAATTAAATTTTTAATATTTATTCAAAAATAAAATACACCTCAAAAATAAAATCTCTCCAAACCCTATCGAGTTATATGTCGATTCGAAGCTCTCGATGAGTAGAGCATGGATCTGCAGTTCGTTTCAACATGCAGTGGTCAGAACTGCCGGAAAATCTTGGTCAAAGTTGGGTTTTTCGTAACCCTAAATCATCAAATTAGGGCTTTTTGATTGGAGGCTTAATTGAAGAATCTAAGACATGGGTTTTGTAGAGGGGAGTCATACGAGTTCGGGGATGGTGTCCGTTGGTCGTAATGTGGTCGGAGGTGAGAGAATTTGGGGTTAGAAGTCAGAAAAGCACGGTTTTGGAAGGGTTCGGCGACGGCGGTGGGGACCACCGGAGGTGGTGATGCTGGTGGCCGTGGACGCGGTTTTCGATGCAGGTCGTGTTGGTGGTGGTCTTGTGTCCGTCGGTGGTCGGAGCGCTGAGAAACGGCCGGTCAAAGTTCGGCGAGAATGGGTTTGGGCGTGCGGCTTTTCCTGGAGGAGACGAGCGGGAAGACAATGAAGGGGAGCTGAGGTGTCAGATTTTGAGTGGGTGAGTGATTATTTAATTAATTTATATACATTCAAAACTCATTTGGTAAATCACTCATAACTTCTTCGTTTTAAATCGGATTTGGACGCGGTTTGTTGCGTTGGGATCGTGGCGGAGTTGCGGACGTTTTGGCACTGGTTTGGTTGCAATCTGAGGCTGTCAAATTTTGGGCCTTTCTGGACGCTCGATTCAAATCGAAGTCCGAAGGTGAGTGTTTCTTCACTCACGTAAGACTAAATTTATTCCATATTTATCGAATTAAAGTATGAAATGAATTGGTTGCATGTTGTGTTTGATTTGGTGAATGATTGCTTGAATTTGACATGCTAGTGTGTTACATACAATAAAAATCGATAATTAGTTATTTGAATTTAATTTAAGTTTCAAACTGAAATTCTGACACTTGATGACGAGTAAAATGATTCAATTTTCTGTTGAATAAAACGATGTGATGGCTGCCTTGATTGATTTGATTCTGGATGAATATTGCTTGGACTGTTCTGTTATGCAGTATATGATGTTGTGTGGCCAATGTTACGATAAATTCCATTCACCCTTGATGTTACGGGCATCGAATAAACCCGGGATTTATCGATAAAATGAATTAAGAACACAGAGTGAAATGATAAATCTCTGTGACCCTGATTTGGATTGAAATGATAGATCCATCCCGAATATCGAGAAATTAAATTTAAATCACTTGGCCATAGGATAGCAAATTATATACGGACACCGGTCGGTTAAATGAAATTGTGAATTTTGAAATTTATTTGTTTAACGACAATAAGCGATGTTTTATAATTTATTTTCCTTTGAATTTGAAATTGGAAATACAAATAAAAAGGAAATGAATTTGTGTTGAAATTATAGTTAAATCGAGGGTGGAATTTATTTAAATCGAATGTATTGAAATTGAACTGTGGTGTCTGATTTGAGATTTACTTTAAATCAGCCTTGATTTGAATTAAAGGTGAATTGTAAGCTCGACATTTGTTGAAAATTTAAAATCTTTGAAACAATGAAAATGAACTGCAAATTCAAATTTTGTTATAAAGTGAATATTCGAAATGGGAATATGATTTGAAATCAAATGTTGTTTTGGGATTCAATGGATTGAAATTTAATAAGTATGGAAGTGGAAATTTTAACAAATTGAAATGGTTGAAATCGAATTCGGTTTATTCGAAATAAATTGAGATTGTTGGAATGGGAATACGGGTTAGAGTTTAACCGTCTGAACTGAATTGGCGAATTTGAAATGAATGAAAATTTGAAATGAAACTTGATCGGGATTGTGAATTTGAATTGATTTTCTTGAAATTGAAATACAACTGCAAGTGTAAACGAAATCTGGTCGAAACGATGCTAAATTCCAACTATAGTATGTCAAAACTATTTTTCAAACTATTTTGATAATAAATTAAATTTCCTTATAACTATTTATTTTATAAATTAGTTAAATAAATTACTTTATAATTATTAATTATTTATTTTATGAATTATTTTAATGTTTTAATTATTTTGTCAAACTCTACTTCTATTACAAACTATTATTTCACACTATTTCAATTATACCTTTAAACTATTTAAATATATTGTTAATTATTTTGATATTCAAATTTTATCTAAGTTGGAATTAGTTCAAGATGTTGAGCGTAAATGGAAAATCCCAGTTGAATAATATTCTACTTAGAGTATGAAAATGAAATTCAAAACATGATATTTTGATATGAAACACAAACTCCTTTGAAAGTAAAAGCACTGACCGGTGTGAAAAATGTAAACGTTCGGTTGTCAAGGAGACCGGAGTCGACATAAGGCATACTCTCTGTCAGTGTCGATACCACCTTGACAACTGTGCACGCGGTGGAAGTTCCAGAACCGGAGTAGGATGGTATGGAGGCGATTACTGGATTTGAAGAAAGAGAACGATGATGGATTAGCCTTGACCTTCGGGTCATAATTGAAATGACTAAAACAGGAGCCATACCCAGGTTAATGAGATCGCATCTCTGATCGAACGCGCTCCTTCGAAACCATCTCTATTACTGTTGTGATTGATTCGGGTGCACCTTTGAATATGGGAATGTCGTTCGAGGTGGGCGGTAGTTGCGGCTATGCGTTACCACCGGCCTGGGTCCGCAATTCGGTAGAATCCTACCGGGGTATTTCCTCAGTGCCTGGTCATATTATCCTGATCGAGCCCCTACGATTTTGATTTAACGTTGTCGTATCACGGCGCATCCCTATCCACCGACGTACTGGTGTGTTATATGCAAACTGTACGGCAATGGTATAAACGGTGTAAGGGGACCATGGAATCCTGCTTACGCTATTTTCGATATATTATACTTTACTGAATAAACACTATTGTAATAGCGTATTATACTATATATGTATTAGTTTAACGGATCCTTAAGAGATGGAAAAATCCCGTAACATCTCTTGAGTTACTGCACCATGACACCGATATTATTCTGTATTTTAATTGGACTAATATGAGATGATTTAGTGCTGATCCGAGTGTTTGTTGTGTTTTCTTTTTATGCAATACGCTCGGGTCAGCAGATGTTGCAGTTATTGAAGATTGTTTTGCCTTGGAGATCGAAGACGGAGTTGATATATATGTATCCACTACATTTTATTTCCGCTGCATTACTGTATGTAAGTATACAACTCTGATGATTTAAATGTTGTAACTCGAATGTATATGTTTAAATGTTTTTGAATATTTATTTGTCTATTATATGTGATCCTTCCGCTGTGAGATTCTGTGATTGTTTTCTTTTCTTTCCTTCCTTCTTTTTCCCAATAACCATCTGGATTAGTGATTTGTTTGGGTCGACATGTGTGGTTTATTGTCGATTTAAACAGTCAAAAATCTGGGTCGTTACAGTTGGTATCAGAGCGATGGTTATCGATAACCTTGGCTCTGTTTGGGAATTAACTCATTAGAGATGGGGTTAGTAACGCCCTAGAATGAGTTCGAGTGAATATATGAGAGAACGTATTTGTATTTTGAATATAAAAATGATTTTATGTTGTGTTAATTGTTCTGTTGAATATTTATAGATTCTGGTCGATATATGGGACGCCATAGAATCGATAGGAATTTCTAAATGATCGGACAGAATGACTTGACATAATATGGTTTTCGATTATATTTTAAATTATATTAAATATATATTATGGTTCAAATATGTATGTATCTGTTTTAGTGGGTGATAATATAAAGTAATTACCCATTATGGTTGATTAGATCGTAAATTAAATAAGGAAAAAAATTAATGAATGAAGAAATATGAAAAATCGGGAAATACCAGTGGGTATAATTGGTTGCAAAACAGTTTGTTATAAAGTAGAAATGAACTTGAAATTTGATTCCGGGCTTTGACAATGATTTACCAAAGTTTTGAAATACTATTATTTTATAGAATAGTTTGGAAATAGTTTGAAAGGGTTTTAAAACGAAATGAGTGTAATCCCTTCTTAGACCTTAGAAACGACCTCGGTAATGAGTGCACGCATTATCGATGTGTATTCTGAAGAGTCTAAGTGGGGGAGACTGCTCAAATGTTAGTATAATTTGTTAAGTAAAGGATTTGGATTTAAATCCCATATGATATAAAATTTTAAGTTCATATGTTATGAATTTTGATAAAGGTATTAGAATATGTTATTTAAAGTTGGAATTTAAAGTAAACATATTTTTGCAAAATTTTATATGTTTAGTAATTAAAGATTTGGGTTTAAAATTTTATATGTCATGTCTTCTATAAAATAGTATAAATATATTAGTTATTTTGAACTTAGGTTAAAAACCGGAATCAAGCCATTTAAGTTCGTCCTGATTAACGACATCGATCCAAGGTTAATATACTTGTTTGGTTGAAATTTTTAGACTTCGAAATCTGGAATGGATTTAAGAAATGAGGGGTCGTCACGGAACTCTTGAATTGGGATTGTGAAAATATTTAATCAGATAAAGTATAGCTTTATTTAAGTAAAGGGAATCGAATAATAATAGTTTGAGAATTAAGTATGAAATTGAGTCGTGAACAGTCGTTAATTCAAATCATGACTTGTACGTCGAATAAATAAATTGGTTAATGGAATAAGGGTCAAGTGAACCCAGTTCGTCGAAAATTTTAAAGAGAATTCAAGTTTAATCAAAATATAATACTTGAAACAAAACCGGAAATTGAATAGAAAGAATATCGAATATAAAGTAAGCAATTGAATGTAGATTCAATTATTGAAAATGAGGTGATAACAGCGTTAAGTGTTAAGGATTTACAAAATGTTGGAATCGAAAATTTGAAATTTCAAATAAAAATAAACCAACGTTATGAGAAAATCCAAAATAGTCGATAAGCTGAAATTAAAATGGCTATAACTTTTGATGGGCTGATCGGAATCTGACAACTCCGGACTTTATGGAAACCTTAGAAATTGAGTTAAAACTTTCGTTAATAGTGCCCGTTGAAATTCTCGAGTTTACTATGCTGAAATTCAAGTTTTATACATAGTTGTGTGTGCAGAAAATTAAAAACAGAGGTGTACATCGATGTTGTTTTGATCATAACTCCCAAACGAAACGTCGGATTTTAGTGTGCGAGTACAATTCGGAAAGGCCAGAGTGTAAGCTAAAACTTTTTCTTAATGTGCTAAGTAAAATTTTAAGGTTTAAAGGGCTGAAAACTGACCTGAACAATTCAGGCCTGCATTTTCAGTGCCCGGGCTGAAACGTTCACTTCCGGTAAAACTGCCATAACTTTTAAACCGATTATCCGAATTCGATGAGTCCGGACATTTCGGAAAACCTGAAACGAGAGTAACAACTTTTGCCTAGTGTGTTTTTGCCAAATTCTAACTTTTAATGCGTGATAATCAACGATTTGTCCGCTGGCCTGTTACGGATATTTGGTTTTGTAGTTGAAACGACGAAATTTTGATATGTATGTTGAATGCAATTGATATATATTGTATATATGTTTGATCTTCATGTATGTGTAAGTATTTGACAGGTGTACGGAGTGTGCGCTACGACTTTGAAGCTCGCTTGCGCTAAAATGCTAAATGCCAAGGTAAATAAAAATGCAATATAACGCTAAAGGAGGTACGTACTTGTGGTATATGATTTTGAGGGTTTTATATTTGTTTTTCCCCATTTTTGGGATGCCTCATCGTTGGATGAGATGTATATTGAGTCGTATATGTATTGGGATTTTTCCCGGGCCTCTCCGTACAAAGGAGATGCTGCCGAAATTTTCCGTGATTTCGGGAGTTAGAAAAATTTACGGATTTTATGACTATACTCGTTTGGAAATATTATTTTAAATATGCGCTTGATATCGTTTCGTTCTCTTTTCGAGGACGAAAAGATTTTAAGTGGGGGAGAATGTAACGAACCATAATTTCTGTATATTTAAAATTTAAATTTTTAATTAAATAAATCGTATATTTTTGGTTAAATTTATATTTATTTATATAACGAGCTTGAAATGGCGCGGTAGTTTGAAAATTCGATTTCAAACTTTGGAAAAATATATAAAATTCATTTTAAATCAGAATTGGGAAAAATTGGAAACGTTAGAACCGAATTAATCATATCTTTCCAGAGAATGTAAGAAATTGAAATTTCGCCGAATAAATTGCAAGTTATGAGTAAATCAAAATTTCGAAAGGTCGCTATGGAATTTATATGAAGCAATTATAAGTGTTGAAATTTAAAAATTTGAATTCCGGATTTGTTAAATTTTAAATAATTATATATGGGGATATAAAATATGTGAATTCGATTTATAAAATTTTATTTAATTTATGAATTGATTTAAATTGAATTTTAAGGATATTTAATTTGAAATTTAAGTTGAGGTTGGAATTTTATTTGTTTATATTTAATTTGATATTCAAGTTTGAAATTTGAAAATAATTAAATATGGAATAAAATATATGTGAAATAAATTTGTAAATTTATCTAAATTGTAATTTGGTTTAAATATGAATTTATAAATATTTAAATAGGATTTTATAGATATTTAAATTTGAATTTTAAACAGTTAATTGAATATTGAATATTTTATTAATTTATTTAACTGTGAAATTAGCTGTTTTGGCGACTGTCTCGGAATTCGACGAAACTGGCGCCATTGGATCCGGAACGGTGAATTGTTGCAGGATTCCAGTTTTTAGAATTTTCGGACTTGTTATGTGACCGTACGAGAGAAAATGTGAACGAGAGCTTGCAATTGGATAATTTAGTTGTTTCTCTTATTGGGCCTTATATAAAAATAAATAAAATTCCTCTTCCTTCACACATCAGCCCATTCTCTTTTCCCATGCTGCCCTCCATCAAGTTTTCATCTCTAATGGCAGAAATTAAATTTTTAATATTTATTCAAAAATAAAATACACCTCAAAAATAAAATCTCTCCAAACCCTATCGAGTTATATGTCGATTCGAAGCTCTCGATGAGTAGAGCATGGATCTGCAGTTCGTTTCAACATGCAGTGGTCAGAACTGCCGGAAAATCTTGGTCAAAGTTGGGTTTTTCGTAACCCTAAATCATCAAATTAGGGCTTTTTGATTGGAGGCTTAATTGAAGAATCTAAGACATGGGTTTTGTAGAGGGGAGTCATACGAGTTCGGGGATGGTGTCCGTTGGTCGTAATGTGGTCGGAGGTGAGAGAATTTGGGGTTAGAAGTCAGAAAAGCACGGTTTTGGAAGGGTTCGGCGACGGCGGTGGGGACCACCGGAGGTGGTGATGCTGGTGGCCGTGGACGCGGTTTTCGATGCAGGTCGTGTTGGTGGTGGTCTTGTGTCCGTCGGTGGTCGGAGCGCTGAGAAACGGCCGGTCAAAGTTCGGCGAGAATGGGTTTGGGCGTGCGGCTTTTCCTGGAGGAGACGAGCGGGAAGACAATGAAGGGGAGCTGAGGTGTCAGATTTTGAGTGGGTGAGTGATTATTTAATTAATTTATATACATTCAAAACTCATTTGGTAAATCACTCATAACTTCTTCGTTTTAAATCGGATTTGGACGCGGTTTGTTGCGTTGGGATCGTGGCGGAGTTGCGGACGTTTTGGCACTGGTTTGGTTGCAATCTGAGGCTGTCAAATTTTGGGCCTTTCTGGACGCTCGATTCAAATCGAAGTCCGAAGGTGAGTGTTTCTTCACTCACGTAAGACTAAATTTATTCCATATTTATCGAATTAAAGTATGAAATGAATTGGTTGCATGTTGTGTTTGATTTGGTGAATGATTGCTTGAATTTGACATGCTAGTGTGTTACATACAATAAAAATCGATAATTAGTTATTTGAATTTAATTTAAGTTTCAAACTGAAATTCTGACACTTGATGACGAGTAAAATGATTCAATTTTCTGTTGAATAAAACGATGTGATGGCTGCCTTGATTGATTTGATTCTGGATGAATATTGCTTGGACTGTTCTGTTATGCAGTATATGATGTTGTGTGGCCAATGTTACGATAAATTCCATTCACCCTTGATGTTACGGGCATCGAATAAACCCGGGATTTATCGATAAAATGAATTAAGAACACAGAGTGAAATGATAAATCTCTGTGACCCTGATTTGGATTGAAATGATAGATCCATCCCGAATATCGAGAAATTAAATTTAAATCACTTGGCCATAGGATAGCAAATTATATACGGACACCGGTCGGTTAAATGAAATTGTGAATTTTGAAATTTATTTGTTTAACGACAATAAGCGATGTTTTATAATTTATTTTCCTTTGAATTTGAAATTGGAAATACAAATAAAAAGGAAATGAATTTGTGTTGAAATTATAGTTAAATCGAGGGTGGAATTTATTTAAATCGAATGTATTGAAATTGAACTGTGGTGTCTGATTTGAGATTTACTTTAAATCAGCCTTGATTTGAATTAAAGGTGAATTGTAAGCTCGACATTTGTTGAAAATTTAAAATCTTTGAAACAATGAAAATGAACTGCAAATTCAAATTTTGTTATAAAGTGAATATTCGAAATGGGAATATGATTTGAAATCAAATGTTGTTTTGGGATTCAATGGATTGAAATTTAATAAGTATGGAAGTGGAAATTTTAACAAATTGAAATGGTTGAAATCGAATTCGGTTTATTCGAAATAAATTGAGATTGTTGGAATGGGAATACGGGTTAGAGTTTAACCGTCTGAACTGAATTGGCGAATTTGAAATGAATGAAAATTTGAAATGAAACTTGATCGGGATTGTGAATTTGAATTGATTTTCTTGAAATTGAAATACAACTGCAAGTGTAAACGAAATCTGGTCGAAACGATGCTAAATTCCAACTATAGTATGTCAAAACTATTTTTCAAACTATTTTGATAATAAATTAAATTTCCTTATAACTATTTATTTTATAAATTAGTTAAATAAATTACTTTATAATTATTAATTATTTATTTTATGAATTATTTTAATGTTTTAATTATTTTGTCAAACTCTACTTCTATTACAAACTATTATTTCACACTATTTCAATTATACCTTTAAACTATTTAAATATATTGTTAATTATTTTGATATTCAAATTTTATCTAAGTTGGAATTAGTTCAAGATGTTGAGCGTAAATGGAAAATCCCAGTTGAATAATATTCTACTTAGAGTATGAAAATGAAATTCAAAACATGATATTTTGATATGAAACACAAACTCCTTTGAAAGTAAAAGCACTGACCGGTGTGAAAAATGTAAACGTTCGGTTGTCAAGGAGACCGGAGTCGACATAAGGCATACTCTCTGTCAGTGTCGATACCACCTTGACAACTGTGCACGCGGTGGAAGTTCCAGAACCGGAGTAGGATGGTATGGAGGCGATTACTGGATTTGAAGAAAGAGAACGATGATGGATTAGCCTTGACCTTCGGGTCATAATTGAAATGACTAAAACAGGAGCCATACCCAGGTTAATGAGATCGCATCTCTGATCGAACGCGCTCCTTCGAAACCATCTCTATTACTGTTGTGATTGATTCGGGTGCACCTTTGAATATGGGAATGTCGTTCGAGGTGGGCGGTAGTTGCGGCTATGCGTTACCACCGGCCTGGGTCCGCAATTCGGTAGAATCCTACCGGGGTATTTCCTCAGTGCCTGGTCATATTATCCTGATCGAGCCCCTACGATTTTGATTTAACGTTGTCGTATCACGGCGCATCCCTATCCACCGACGTACTGGTGTGTTATATGCAAACTGTACGGCAATGGTATAAACGGTGTAAGGGGACCATGGAATCCTGCTTACGCTATTTTCGATATATTATACTTTACTGAATAAACACTATTGTAATAGCGTATTATACTATATATGTATTAGTTTAACGGATCCTTAAGAGATGGAAAAATCCCGTAACATCTCTTGAGTTACTGCACCATGACACCGATATTATTCTGTATTTTAATTGGACTAATATGAGATGATTTAGTGCTGATCCGAGTGTTTGTTGTGTTTTCTTTTTATGCAATACGCTCGGGTCAGCAGATGTTGCAGTTATTGAAGATTGTTTTGCCTTGGAGATCGAAGACGGAGTTGATATATATGTATCCACTACATTTTATTTCCGCTGCATTACTGTATGTAAGTATACAACTCTGATGATTTAAATGTTGTAACTCGAATGTATATGTTTAAATGTTTTTGAATATTTATTTGTCTATTATATGTGATCCTTCCGCTGTGAGATTCTGTGATTGTTTTCTTTTCTTTCCTTCCTTCTTTTTCCCAATAACCATCTGGATTAGTGATTTGTTTGGGTCGACATGTGTGGTTTATTGTCGATTTAAACAGTCAAAAATCTGGGTCGTTACAAAACAATAGGACCCAATGTGAGAAGTTGGTCATGTTGTGCTCGAACCCGAGGTTAGACCAAGTTGTGGTGTAAAGCTACCCGGACCCGCCCGGCTTAACTAGTAACCACAACAAAGTCTAATGTGAGAGGTTAATGCACATTAAGTTAATTAATTAATGCCTCCTGATTAGGGTTAAGTCATGGTCCACTTAATACTTAATCAATTTGGGCTTGATGGGTTAATCGGGGTTAAGTCATGAATCTTGGGTACACTTAACCAATTTAATCCACGTTTGGATCAGGTTAACCACATTTAACCCGTTTAAGGAAACCCTAGTTGCGTGGTCCTTTTCAGCAGTAACCCTCTTGATAGTATCATAAGACCCTAGGACTAGGCTAGGGTGGGGGCACGATTACTGGGCTGACATGTAAGCGACCAAAACGAAGGCTGAGTAGGTACGCCGGTGTGGGTCCAGGCGGACTATGGTCGTGCACATCGTCCGGAGTTGGAGAATCAGGCACGGGTACCAGTAGATCTAGACTGTGCATACTTGATTGGTGTCCGAGGTCTACACCCTAGGACTTGATACACCCTGGGGTGGACCTAGCGCAGTTAGCTACATTGCATGTTTGGGCCGTATGACACCGACACTTGACGAGTTAGGCTTATAGTGAGCCGATCGACTAGACCGTGTAGTTGGACCTTGATTTAGGTCATCTCATGATGTTGGGCCAAGCTTGGGCCAAGGGATCAATTCTTGTTTTTACTTGACATGTTAGAATGCTAGTACACCCGTGGTGCAAAACTTAACCTTGATTATGCGATGACACCTTTATCTATCTTGTTAGTTAATCATCATGCCAGCATGTTGTTATCTTTATGTTCATCTCAACTTCTCATGCCAGTTAACTTTACTAGTTCATAGACAGATAGTAGTAGGGCTTACCAGTCTTTTTGACTGACCTGTTTTCTTTCGCCTCTTTTCTTCCGTTTCCCCCCCCCCCCCCCTCAGGTCCTCAGGGTGGGAACATTGGAGCTTAGCTTGGATCTTTACAGCTTGCTTACTGGATTTGCTCATGTACGGTTTTGGACATTGAGCTAGCTATGGTTTATCACTTCATTTTGGGGATAGTACTTTATGTATTTCAGTTTTTCAGTTTATGCTAGACTTTGTTTGTTGGAAAATAATGACTAAGTACTTTGTTGTAACTTAACTATGGTTTTGGAAATGCAAGTTTTATCCGCTGCTTTACAACTCTGTTTTACTTATATATTCCGTCTTGTGATATCTGCATGCATGTTTACCTTGTTTAACGCCCCTCCAAAGCTAGTGTGCTTGCAAGAGTTACCCTGGCGGAGGAGGGGTGTTACATTTGGTATCAGAGCATAAGGTTTACAAGATTTGAGCAAAAGTGTTTTTGAAACTTACCTTTTGAAAAACTATTTTCAAAACCAATTATGTATTTTCCAAGAAAAGTCTAGTTATTTTAAAAAAGGCTATTCCCCAAAAGTCATAGCACTATCCTTCGTTTCTTCGTTCTGAATCTATCTTTTTCCTTTTTCAGTATGGCCGATCTTAACCTTCCCGAGGGAGTGACCATTCCCGGATGGTTCCGGAGGTACTTGGAAGCTAGGGCCAACGATGTGGGCCCAGCAAATACCCCCAATATAACCGAGGTTCCTCCTCCTCCTCCTCCTCAGAATCCACAAGCGGATTTCGCAAAAGTTTGCAAAGACTTCAAGGCGATGGGTGGTAAGAACTTTATTGGGACGGAGACTTTTGTGGAGGCAAGAAATTGGTTGAAAGAAACTGAAGATCTCTTCGCCATCTTTGATGTGCAAGATCATAGAAGGGTTTTATTGGCAGCATGGCTACTAAAGGAAGAAGCTGCTTATTGGTGGGAGGTCACCAATGCTACGAGGCCTATAGAGACTTGGGCCGACTTTAGGACAAGATTTGGGCTTAAGTTTCTATCATCAGCTGAGGCGAATCTGCAATTGGAGAAGTTCATATCTTTGAAGCAAGGGGACATGACAGTAAGGGAGTATGTGAATGAGTTTAACCAGCTCGCCCGATTCGGTTTGGACATGATTAATACTCCCCAGAAGAAGGCTTTGCGCTTTGCACGAGGGTTGAATGAGCCATTACAAGGTTTAGCCCTATCTCATATACCCATGGGGGCCACATTTGAAGGCCTAATGGACATGGCATTGCTTCAAGGAGACGATAAGAATGGCAAGAAGGAAGCCAAGGCTAATGAGACCCAAGCCAAGAAGACAGACTCCAAGTGGGGAGGAAATCAGAGCAATCAGAACAACAAAAACAACAAGAACAACAAGGGCAACAAGGCCAAGGCAAAGGATCCAAGAAAATGCCACTACTGCGGGATTGTTGGGCACATAGCTAAAGACTGTGGGAAGAAGAAGAGAAAGTTTGGCGGATGCTTTCATTGTGGAGAGACCGGACATTTTAGCAAGGATTGCCCCAAGAAGCAAGGGCAGAATCAGCGTGCAGGACCTTTTGGAGGGCAAGTGCATGCTCTCACTGCTACTCCAGTTCAGGACCGAGGTAGTATTTCTGTAGAAAGTCTTGTTTATATTTCTGATTATCCTGTTCGCACCTTATTTGATTCTGGCGCATCGCATAGTTTTATTTCTTCTGACATTGTTGAAAGTTTGCACCTAAGTACTAGCCTAGTTGAAGATCCCGTTTGTGTTTCAAATCCAATTGGGGGTTCCGCCCATCTATCTATTATTTGTGTGGATTTGAAGGTTTCTATCTTGGCCGTAGAATTCACGTGTAATGCTTATGTTCTCGGGTTCACGGGATATGGGTTGATCTTGGGCATGGATTGGTTGTCCAGTTATGGAGCCATTCTCGATTGTGAATATAGGGTGGTGAGGCTCATGACTCGCCTCGGTAATCCCCTAGAAATTTCTTGTAACCCTAGAGGTCCCGTCATGTTATGTTATCTTGAATCTCTCGACTCGTCCATCGATGATCTGCAATCTGTAAGGGTGGTCCGAGACTATCCTGATGTCTTTGAAGAAGTTAAGGGGTTACCCCCTAAACGAGAGATAGATTTCCGCATTTATCTAGTCGATAATGCCAAGCCAGTATCATTGCCCGTTAGGCACATGGCCCCTCGTGAAAGAAGGGAGCTCAGTAAGCAAATCAAGGAGTTGCTTGAGAAGAATTTTATTAGGCGAAGCATTTCTGAATGGGGTGCTCCGGTGGTATTCGCTACTAAGGCGGATGGTTCGCTTCGTCTATGTGTTGATTATCGAGAATTGAACAAGATGACAAAGAAGAATAGGCACCCGTTACCGAGGATTGATGATCTCTTTGACCAGCTTGTTGGTGCTTCTGTTTTCTCTCAGCTCGATCTAGCCACCGGATTCCATCAGCTTAGAGTAGCTGAGGATAGTATTGATAAAATGCGTTTAGGACTCCAGATGGATTCTTTGAATGGCTTGTCATGCCATTCGGTTTGACTAATGCACCCACCTACTTTGTAGACTTGATGAGTAGGGTGTTCAGGGAGTTCCTTAACAAGTTCGTGGTTGTCTTCGTGGATGATATTCTGATCTTCTCAAAGGATGAGGAAGAACATGCCAGACATCTCAAGGAAGTAATGGATACGCTTAGGGCGCATCAGTTGAAAGCCAAATTCTCTAAATGTCATTTCTGGAGAAGGGAAGTTCGGTTTCTTGGACATATAGTTTCTAAGCAAGGCATAGCGGTGGATCCCGCGAAAGTGGTTGTGGTTCAAGACTGGAAGACTCCTAGGAATGCAACCGAGGTAAGAAGCTTTCTCGGTTTGGCGGGCTACTATAGGAAGTTCATCAGAGACTTCGCTAAGATTTCGGCCCCTCTTACTAAGTTGACGAAGAAGAACTTGGTCTTTGCATGGGACTTGGAGTGTGAGCTTGCTTTCCAAAGGCTTAAAAGAGCCCTTACCTCAGCTCCAGTTTTGGCATTACCCGATAGTGGTAAGATGTTTACCGTGTACACAGATGCATGTGCCACGGGGTTAGGAGTTGTTCTGATGCAAGAGGGAAGAGTGATATGTTATGGGGGTAGGCAACTTAAAGTTCATGAGAAGAACTATCCCACTCATGATTTGGAGTTAGCGGCGATCGTCTTTGCTCTCAAATCCTAGCGCCACTATCTTCTGGGCGAAAGGTTTGAGTTGTATACAGATCACAAGTCACTCAAATACCTCTTCTCGCAAAAAGATCTGAATCTAAGGCAGCAAAGGTGGATGGAATTTTTGGCATCTTATGACTTCGATATAGCTTATACCCCTGGCAAGGGTAATGTTGTGGCAGATGCACTAAGCAGAAGGAGATTGACTTTGAGCCCCTTGTTCATTGAGATGAAGAACTTGGAATTCTTGGCAACCTTTGATTTCACGACGACTGTTGAGTCGATGACGGGTTCATTAGCATCCCTTGAGCTTATACCCACACTTCTTGATCAAGTGAGGGCTTCGCAGAAGGAAGATCCACAGATAGTCGAGGTTATGGACAAATTGATTCGTGGTGAGACGTCTAGTCACCTTGCCAGATATACTATTGATGATAAGGGTTGGCTAAGGCGTGATGGAAGGCTATGCGTTCCACACGTAGGAGACTTGGTGCATAAGGTTCTTGAAGAAGCACATCACTCGAAGATGACTATACATCCGGGAGGAGATAAGATGTATAGAGATATGAAGCGTATTTTCTTTTGGGATGGAATGAAGAAAGATGTGGCAGAGTATGTTTCAAAGTGCATGGTGTGCCAACAAGTGAAAGCCGAGTCAAAGAAACCAGGTGGGCTATTACATCCATTGGAGGTCCCGCAATGGAAGTGGGAGAGTATTTCTATGGATTTCGTGGATGGATTGCCTAGGTCAAGGAAAGGGAATACGAGCATATGCGTCATAGTTAACAGACTTACGAAGAGTGCTCACTTCATCCCAGTAAAGAGCAAGAGGACCGCATCATGGCTAGCATCTATTTATCTTCGAGAGATAGTGCGGTTGCATGGAGTTCCTTCTAGCATAGTTAGCGATCGTGACCCAATTTTCACTAGCCAGTTCTGGAACAGTTTGCAAGAAGCGATGGGTACGCGATTGAATCTGAGTATAGCCTATCACCCCCAGACGGATGGCCAAACCGAAAGGGTGAATATAGTGCTAGAAGATCTTTTGAGGCTCTGTGTTCTTGACTTTGGTGGTACTTGGGAAGACCACCTTCCTCTTTTAGATTTTGCATATAATAATAGCTATCAAGCCAGCATAGGGATGGCACCATTTGAAGCTTTGTATGGGAGGCCGTGTAGGTCACCATCTTGTTGGTGGGAGACAACAGATAGACTTATACTTGGGCCCGATATGATACGGGACACATCCGAGAAAGTTGAATTAGTGAGAAGAAGGATGAAAGCGGCCCAAGATAGACAGAAATCCTATGCTGACAAGCGAAGGGCAGATTTGGAATTCGAAGTGGGAGACATGGTTTTCGTGAAGGTTTCTCCTTTGCGTAATGTGGTACGTTTTGGAGCAGTTGGGAAGCTGGCACCAAGGTTCGTAGGACCCTTCCCTATCATAGAGAGAATTGGAAAGATGGCCTATAAGGTGGAATTACCCGAAAAGCTAGCCGGAGTGCATAATGTCTTTCATGTCTCGCATCTCCGAAAGTGCCTACATGAGTCCGCTGAGGTGGTTGAACCAAGCATTCTTGAAGACATTGAGGTAGAGAAAGAAGCAACCTTGAGAAAAGCTCTGATTCGTATCTTGGGAACGGAGATCAAGAAGCTAAGGAATCGAGAAGTCAAATTAGTGAAAGTTCAGTGGGGTGAAGCCGATGAAGACGCAACTTGGGAAACCGAGGAGAAGATGCGTGGGCTTTATCCATTCCTTTTTGAGGGTACATTCTCGATCTCTCTTCCTAATTAATACATCTTTCTTTTGCTTATCTTGTTTATCTTGTTATCTCGTTAATCATGTTATGAGGACCTTAGGTAGAAACCCTTTGGATGAAACATGTATTTGAAACATGTTATGCTTGATGGTTGCAAGTAGTTGCAAGTGTTTGCACGTGGATACTCGTGGATGCATGATGCACATTAGGCACTAAGATCGGCTCACACACTTTCATGTTGCATATGCATGAGTGCTTATACTTATTCATGGATGAAACTTGTTATGCTATCACATGGATGTTGCATATGGATGAATGTTATGTGCACTCATGTAGAGATCATAAATTATGTTAGGAATTCGCATACATATGGACTCATTTCACTAACATACTTTGCATTAAGGAGGTTTACTGTATCAGTAACCGCCTGATTTTCGCATTAGATAAGTACATATACACACACCTTTGCATATGATCATACAGCATTTAGAATCCTTTAAGGACAATGACTTCACGTGGATAATGTTTTGAGTATATGGATGATGGATGGTAGGATACGTTCTTCCTAACTTGGAGATTTCGGGAACGAAATCCTTTAAGGAGGGGAGAATGTAACAACCCGTATTTTTGAATAACATGTTATAACATAAATCGAGGCAGAATTAAACTGTAAAATCTGAATCAAGGGAAACGGGCTGTGCCATTGCGTTCGTCTCGGAAAAATACGCGAAATAGAGTCCGAATTTTCGAAAATCGGAGTCCGTATGACCAAGATATGGCCTCACGAAGTTTCACGAAAAATTCAAATTCAAAACAGATTCAAATTTCAGAAAATCAGAAGTGGCGGGAAAATTCCCGCCAGACCCAGGGGGGTCGACTGGGGAGTCGACCTCCCCCCCAGGTCGACTGGGGAGTCGACCCCAGGGTCGACCTGGGTGTCGACCTGCCTGGTCGGCCCAGGCAACCTGGTGCACCCATTATGGCTGTTTTGACCTGTTTTGGAGGCTTGTGACGGGATTTGATGGCTTGGATTGAATCTAGGGTTAATCCTATGGCTAATACTATCCTAATCTTCTATAAAAAGACCCCTAAACCTATCCTAAATCATTATTATTCAATCCTACAACTAAACTATGTCAAATTTGTTCCTCTCATGGCCTCCACTCTCATACTAAAATTTCTAAGTTATTTATATGAGAGATTTTGAGTGCATACAAGTGTTTTCAAGCTTGTATGAGTGTTCTTAGTTTGCATTCAAGTCAAGTTGCAACATTTCTATTTCAAAGCAAGGATTTTTATTGATTTGGCTCAAGGGCTTTTCATTGGAGCATTCATATTTGGGTCTTTTTGGTGATTGCATAAGGGCTTCGTCTCAATCTTTATAATAAATATTCATTTGTGTCTTCATAGCATTGTAAGCCCTTTTCTACTTTCTTTTTATTGAACTCTAAAGTTAAATGAATGATGCAAGTTTGGGGTTGATCATTATGATATGCAAGTTTGGTTGATCATTATGATATGCAAGTTTGGTTGATCATTATGATATGCAAGTTTGGTTGATCATCATGTTATGCAAGTTGGTTTAATCATTATGTATGACACATGTTGCTATGTTATGCAAGTTTGGGTTGATCATTATACACATGATATCATGTTATGTAAGTTAAACTTGATGTTGTGAGCATAAAGCTCCAAGCTTTATATTAAAGGTTGCATTTTGGCAACATGAAAGTTATCATATCCCTTATGATAACTTGCATGTGAGGCTAAATGCGAACTTCTAGCAACTTCTACATGTCATTTATCACCATGTATCACTCATATGCTAAGTTTGGTTTTATGCATGCTTTTGAAGCCTAATGATGCAATATGCAAGTGTATGAACATATGTACATTTCATATGCCACCATGATAAACTTGTAGCTTCAACACCTTTTTGTCATGATTATGCCAAGTTCCCTATTTTATCCTTTATGCGTTGTTGCGACTATGTAAACGATGGGATTACGTTGGGGTTGGGTAACATTATGACATAAACATGGTTTTTATAACATAACGTGATGTGTTAACTTGTAATTATGTTTTGGAAACATAATGGACATGACACTTAGAAAATATGAGTGTGGCCAACTCGAGGTTGGGTTGAGTTTGTAGCATAAATCTACCCGGACCCGCCCGGCTTAACTAGTGGCTACAAACAATAGGACCCAATGTGAGAAGTTGGTCATGTTGTGCTCGAACCCGAGGTTAGACCAAGTTGTGGTGTAAAGCTACCCGGACCCGCCCGGCTTAACTAGTAACCACAACAAAGTCTAATGTGAGAGGTTAATGCACATTAAGTTAATTAATTAATGCCTCCTGATTAGGGTTAAGTCATGGTCCACTTAATACTTAATCAATTTGGGCTTGATGGGTTAATCGGGGTTAAGTCATGAATCTTGGGTACACTTAACCAATTTAATCCACGTTTGGATCAGGTTAACCACATTTAACCCATTTAAGGAAACCCTAGTTGCGTGGTCCTTTTCAGCAGTAACCCTCTTGATAGTATCATAAGACCCTAGGACTAGGCTAGGGTGGGGGCACGATTACTGGGCTGACATGTAAGTGACCAAAACGACGGCTGAGTAGGTACGTCGGTGTGGGTCCAGGCGGACTATGGTCGTGCACATCGTCCGGAGTTGGAGAATCAGGCACGGGTACCAGTAGATCTAGACTGTGCATACTTGATTTGTGTCCGAGGTCTACACCCTAGGACTTGATACACCCTGGGGTGGACCTAGCGCAGTTAGCTACATTGCATGTTTGGGCCGTATGACACCGACACTTGACGAGTTAGGCTTATAGGGAGCCGATCGACTAGACCGTGTAGTTGGACCTTGATTTAGGTCATCTCATGATGTTGGGCCAAGCTTGGGCCAAGGGATCAATTCTTGTTTTTACTTGACATGTTAGAATGCTAGTACACCCGTGGTGCAAAACTTAACCTTGATTATGCGATGACACCTTTATCTATCTTGTTAGTTAATCATCATGCCAGCATGTTGTTATCTTTATGTTCATCTCAACTTCTCATGCCAGTTAACTTTACTAGTTCATAGACAGATAGTAGTAGGGCTTACCAGTCTTTTTGACTGACCTGTTTTCTTTCGCCTCTTTTCTTCCGTGTCTCCCCCCCCCCCCCCCTCAGGTCCTCAGGGTGGGAACATTGGAGCTTAGCTTGGATCTTTACAGCTTGCTTACTGGATTTGCTCGTGTACGGTTTTGGACATTGAGCTAGCTATGGTTTATCACTTCATTTTGGGGATAGTACTTTATGTATTTCAGTTTTTCAGTTTATGCTAGACTTTGTTTGTTGGAAAATAATGACTAAGTACTTTGTTGTAACTTAACTATGGTTTTGGAAATGCAAGTTTTATCCGCTGCTTTACTACTCTGTTTTACTTATATATTCTGTCTTGTGATATCTGCATGCATGTTTACCTTGTTTAACGCCCCTCCAAAGCTAGTGTGCTTGCAAGAGTTACCCTGGCGAAGGAGGGGTGTTACTATTACTTCGGTGTGGTTCACTAATCCCGACTAGTTTGGAAAACCTTAACATGGTTTGAATTGACATTTAAAGGAAGATTAAAGAATAAATTTTGAAGAATTTATCTTTGATAAAATTAATGGGGACAAATCCCTAAGAATGTGAATATTTGAATAAAAGAATATTCAGAATTGGAATGAGGCGTATGTTGTGTTTTTATAGCACTTGTTTATTATATACGCGAGTTATTCGGAAAGGCCGGGTTTATACCCATTCTGAATAACTGATTCGACGATGTCAATGATGAAGACGGTGGTTGAAGACCGGAGGTCTTCACATCGCTTAGATGATTATAGATGTCTTGTTTGGGATGTACACCCAAGACGAGGTAATAAGTGGTGATCGTTCAGACGTACTTAGAGATCGACGGATATGCGAGAACCTCTCTCCTGTATTGGACATACGGGAGAGGAATAAGGTGCCTCCGGTTTCGTTCAGACCCAAAACGAACTTGTAAATGGATTGTGTGTGTGACATTGGACTTTATTCTATGTTGATTGATTTCTATTAAATATATATATTTGTTTGGCGGGAGAATTTATTCTCTTGCTTAACGCCCTTCTCTGAGACGTACGAGCTTAGAGGTTATATCGATAGATATCAGTCGCATGGCATGAATTGCCTGTGTGGCATATGCAGTGATCAAGGCTTTTGTTGAAAAGCTGAGTCTTGTGGTTGATGATCAAAGCATGGTTTTAATACAGCGTAGCTTTGTGTATGGCGTTAATTCGCGAGCCTCACACCTCGGTATTAGTCAAAAACGGGATAAGGGAATGCAGTGAGTGCATGACATTTCTTTCTAGCTATGGGTGGTGTCAGCGTTTTACAAGCCCTGACATTTATATTATTTTTACCAATGTAGTTGTTGGATTGCGAGGCACCTCGGTCATATAGGTCTCTACGGAGCCGATGGATAGGTCCTATAGGACCGAGAAACGTGTGTTCAGGAATTGCTAATCCTCAAACATAACGGAGGACCGGCACTGCAGGATCCAGGGGCTGCCCAGAGTTCGTAGTCCCGAAGCATTTGTTAGAGTGTCTCGAAGCGGTTAGGAGTACATCCCTTGCATAGAATCATGACAGAAATCTAGTTTCCAATACGGGACATTTCGATTTTGATTGTAGAGCCTAGTATGGCAACATAGTGGTATGAGGCACTATGCCATCTATGATTGATACATTTATATTTGAAGCTGTTTGCTACACTTTACACTGTAATAGTATCAAAATGATTTTTTTTAAACGTACCAAGCATGTTTTGCTATTATAAGGTAAAACTCTATCCTCCGGCTTGCGTTGCATTGTGTGATGGGACCTGAGTCTTATAATAGCTTCATTTTTCCAAAAAGCATTGCGCTGTTTGTTTTATGCACTGGTATTCTTGGGAGGAAACCCGTTTCGTGTTTACTGCGGGGTCCCTTGATTTACTTTATTTTTAAAGTAAAGATTTAATAACTATTTTAGTTCTCACACCAGTCACATGACTGACCTGGAGTTTATTGTTTTAAGCTAAACTCTGGGTACCCTTATTTTCCACACGTGCAACTAGTAATTTTGGTTTTGCATATTTATATTCACAGGATCCTGGTTTACAGCTGGAATAATATTCGGAAAGCTCTATATCCGTATATCACCTTCAGTTGTGTTTTGTATTATTTTCCGCTGCTATGTAATGTATTTTAATCTCTGATGTGTAATATTTATTCATACTCTGCATATTCTTGTACTCTGATGTAAATTGTTGTAATAAGCAATGAAATGTTCTTCTGTTTGTGTTCTGATTTGTCGTGTTCTCAACTCAATCCGTTCTTTCTCTTCTCTTCGGAGACCGGAGAAGTTCGGGTCCTTTCAGGTGGTATCAGAGCTTTGGTTTACCGAGCTCGAGAACAAGACACATTAGAACCGAACGAAAGAATTCATCAGATATTGGATTAGCAATATCCAATGGGAATGACTCGTTAGAGATGGGATCAGTAGTATCCTAGAACGAGTGTGAAGAGTAGTGTTTTTAATATAAAAATGAAAAAAAACATTGTTTTGAAAATTTAAATCTTATTCAACGTATTTGAATATTTATTTATATTGAATTTGGACGATCCAATATATAAAAATTTTGCATATACGACTTGCAAACGTATATTCGAAGCTTTAATATACTGGATAGATATAGAATCACACTCTAGTCGCCTGAAGATGATTCTGATGATTGACTAGTAGTCATACGAGTTTATGTTCGAGTTTCGAAAGTGGGGTATCTATATGATTCCAATTGACTGGTGTGAGAACCAAAACTAGATAGGGTCTATTGTTGTGACTTGGCATCAAAAAAATGATTTTCTGTATATATATAAAAATTATGAATTTGAAACGTTAATCAAATAATTGATTACTGATTGTGTAGTTTGATTAGTATTCTGATTAATTAGGATTTGGTACATATAACCAAATTGTATCAAATGTTGAACTGAATTGAAAATTTATAGAAATTGCATGCATATACATGTATATACATTAGACAGGTCATAGCCAGGAGGCTAAAGAAGAGGAATAAAACTGTATGCCCAAAAAGTAGGTACATGTTTACTAATTTATTGGGTTCGGATGATTCTATGAACCGATTGGCTAGCCGCGTGACTTTTTCGTTTTCTTTTGAGATGAGAGGACCTATGTGGCGGTTTAGGGATTTTCCCGGTGCTCCCATACAAGGGAGGTTATGGCGAAATTTTTCGAAAATTAAGGGTGTTAGACAAATTTTTGAAGAATTGGAAAATTCTTAGAAACTGAAAAGTTGAAGAATGGAAGCCAAACTGAAAGTTGAGTTGATTAGTAAAACATCTTTCAGCTCCGTTCCTTTTCGAGGACGAAAAGATTTTAAGTGGGGGATATTGTAACAACCCAGAAAATCAGAACCAATTTAAAATTTTTATTTTGGCAATTTTAACAAATTTTCAATATTTAAAATGAATTATTTTAAATAATAACGACGAGAAATTTATTTAGAATAGAATTAGAACGTATATATTTATTTGAATCGACGTTAGAATATAAATACTTATTTTGATTATGAAAGGAATTGAAAATGGCGTGGTAGTTTGGAAATTCGATTTCAAATTTCAAACGAATGTACAGGATACAAAATAAACCGGATTTTAGCGAAACCAAAAATATTTGAATCTATTCGAAAATATCTTTCTAACGAATCCGAAAAATACAAATTTCATAGCAGGAATAAAAAGTTATGCCCAGTTGAAAATTCAAAATAGTCGCTATGGAATTTTGGCCCTTAAAAATGAAAAGTTTGCAAATTACCTCCGTTTCCGACGAAATTACTTTTGTTGGATCCAGGATGTCGAATTATCTCTAGATTCCAATTTTCATAATTTTTGGGATCAATATGTGAGCGTGGCGAAATTAAACGTGTTTTGACAGTTTCAGTCAATTTGGATCGACCAGAAAATGGCCATTTTTCAAACGGTCTCCGAATTCGACAAAATTAGTTTTGTTAGAACCGTATTGTCAATACAAGGCTAGAAATAATTTTTCTAGAATTTTTGGGGTCCGTACATGGCCCCAGTAAATTGAAATGTGCGTTAAAAATTCAATATATATATATTTATATTTTAATTTTAGCGAAAACTGATCGAAACAGTCGAATTGGCTTACGATACATATCCCATTGTGTTCGAAATGAGGGTAATTTGCTAGGGGTGATAGTCGGTGGGTTTCGTTTAGAGGTCGAAAATAAAAGCTACTTTTTTGGAATAAATTAATAATAAAATAATAATTATAAAGTTTAGTCAAACCTCCCCTTTTCTATCTCTCTAGATCGATTTCAAAAATCGAAAAGAAGAAGAAAAAAAGGGCACTGAAGCCCGTCACCCTCCCCCAAGACCTCCACCGCCACCGAAGGCCGATCGCCACCTCCCCAAGCCATCCCTTCCTTCCGCCACCCCTCTCTGGCACCACCGCCTTCTCCATTCCCTCCTCCCCTCCTCTGAAAGACCGTGAACCCCAAACCCTCCACGAACGGCGCCGCCACAACCCACCTGCACCACCGCCACCCCCTACGCCACCTGCTCCCCTCTGACTGCTCAAGACCATCGAACTCCCCCCCCCCCAGCATAGTACTTTTTTATATATTTTTAAAGTAAAGATTTAATAACTGTTTTAGTTCTCACACCAGTCACATGACTGACCTGAATTTTATTGTTTTAGCCTAAACTCTGGGTGCCCTTATTTTCCACACGGGCAGCTAGCAGTTTTGGTTTTGCAGATATATATTCACGGGATCCTGGTTTACAGTTGGAATGATATTCGAAAAGCTCTGTATACATATATCACCTTCAGTTGTTTTTTTATATTATTTTCCGCTGCTATCTAATGTATTTTAATCTCTGATGTGTAATATTTATTCAAACTCTGTATATTCTTGTTGTGGCGACCCAAACTTCCCCGTAATGGAAAGCCCGGATTGCTTTGAGAACACGACAAATCAGAATACAAACAGAAGAACATTTCATTGTCTATTACAACAATTCCATCAGAATACAAGAATATAATAGAGTATAAATGAATAAATATTATACAACAGGAAATATCAGAGTTTTAAATTACATTTAAATACATAGCAGCGGAAAAGCAATACAAAGCACAACTGAAAACAGATACACGAATACAGAGCTTTCTGAATATTGCTTCAGCTGTAAGCCAGGATCCTGTGAATATAAATCTACAAAACCAAAACTATTAGCTGCCCATGTGGAAATAGGGGCATTCAGAGTTTAGGTTAAAACAATAAACTATAGGTCAGTAATGTGACTGGTGTGAGAACTAAAACAGTTATTAATCTTTATTTTAAAGTGAGGTAAATCGAGGGACCACGCCGTATAACAAAGAACGAGTTTCCTCCCAAGAATACCAGTGCATAAAACAAGCAGTTCAATGCTAAATAAAGAACAATGGAGCTATTATAAGACCCAGGTCCCATCACACAATGCAACACAAGCCGGAGGATAGGGTTTTACCTTATAATAGCCAAATAATGCTTGAAACGCGAAGTTTAATCTTTTATGATTAATATAAGTGAAGAAAACAACTTCAAATATAAATGTATCAATCATAGACGGCATGAATGTCCCATACCACTATGTCGCCATATATAGTATACAATCAAAACCGAAAAATGACGTATTTGGAAATTGGATTTCCATACTGGTGGTTACTGATTCGAAAGATCGATCGCGTAGTACAATTCCCAACGGCTTACGTCGCAGGCATGCGAACACGCCGTAATGCACATCCGCACTATCCTGGAAACCATGTATCTCAACGGCTTATGTCGCAGGCATGCGAAAACGCCGTATACCCTATTCAATATGGGAATCGGGGGGTGTGCCCTATCCCTCACCTCGGTCGACCGAATCCACGACACCATGAAGGTGCCCATCCTCTAAAAAGCATACTGATCTAACCGTCAGTTTACCACCATACCGGGGTGTGAGGCTCGCGAATTAACGCTACATAAAGCCGTGCTATATTAAAGTTGCGCTTTGATCATCATCCACCAAACTTTGCTTTTCAACAAAAGTTTGGATCACTGCATCTCAGCATGCCACACGATCAATCCACACCGTATCACTGATTTCTGCCAATATATAACCTCTGAGATCGTACGTCTCAGAGAAGGGTGTTAAGCAAGAGAATAAATTCTCCGCCACCAAATAGATATATATTTAGCAGAGATCAATGAATATAGTATAAAGGAATACAATGTCAGACACACCATCCATTTACATGTCCGTTCTAGGTCTGAACGAAAGCGGAGGCACCTTATTCCTCCCCCATATGTCAAATACAGGGGAGAGGCCCTCGCATATCCGTACAATCAACAAGTACGTCTGGACGGCTACCACTTTAGCCCCTTCAAGTTAGCTACTCCAATCGTAAAAATAGTAGCACACATCCATTCGATGTGAAGATCATCGGTCTTGCACTGTCTTCAATCTCTTTGACTTATCGCCGAACTAGTTATTCAGAATGGGTATAAACCCGGCCTTTCCGAATAACCCACGTACCTTATAATCAAGTGTTATAACAACACATCATAAGCCTCATTCCCATTAATTTTATCAAAGCTGAGAAATCAATCTTATCTTTATCTGGGTTAAAGAACCAATGTCATTTAAAACACGGTTCACGATAAACCCAAAATCCCATTCCATTCAGTCTCTAACCATAAATTAGAAAGAGAACAATTCCCTAAGTATTAACCCCGAAGGCCGAAACCAACAGCAGATCAATACCCAGGAAACCATTCAACTTATTTAATCTCCAGTTAGTTTCTAATTTTCTTAACTCCATTGGGTTTAAGAACAGTATTTTTAAAGATACCATTCACGACAAACCCAAAATCCAATTTGGTATCAAATACAAGGCTCTGAATAGAAAATATATCGGCTTATATTCAATATCAAATTCTAAAACCAATGGATATCGTATTGGAATAACGATATATACATACATATATATATATATATATATATATATATATATATATATATCTTCCAAATTCCTCAACAATATCTGTATAATCAAGGAATCCAATATCCAAATATTCCGATGATAATTTCATTTCAAATCCATTCCAATTTATTCGTTGGAAAAATCTGCTTATTTTAAAACCCATTTCAAATCCAATATATTTATTTAAAAATAAATAATTAATTATTCTAGTTAATAACTAGTTCATTTGGATAAAAATCTATTTTTATCTTTTCAAATATGGAATTTTCCACCCCAATTCCTTCTAAATCATTTATTATGATTTTACACAAATTATTGATATTTTTAATAATTTTATCTAGGCACGTACGGTCAATTTCCATGAACGGTCATCGAACTGCACTTACAACGACCTTTTCCAAATTTGATTTGGATATAATTCCAAATCCAACCGTTAGATTTCAAATTTCTTATATTCGTTGGAAAGCTCTTTTCGACACGAACCCAACGGTCCTAGTTTCAGGAGAATCCGACGGTCGGATCTCCTGTAACGTCCATTTGAAGTTAATGGTCGAAATTCGTGAATTGTCGCGCGTTCCATTCAGGCCATTATAATATATACAATATATATATATATATATATATATATATATTTCTTCGATTTCCATTTAAAACAAATTTTATAAATCGTTTTAAATTCGTTTCAAAAACGATTTCCACTTCCATTTCAAATTCAAATCAAAATTGAATACTCCAATATAAATTCATTTTAAATTCATTTCATATCGATTTCATTTCAATCCGTTCTGCATTTATTTCAATCGATTTCAATTCTATTCGATTTCAATTCAATTTATATTCATTTTAATCAATTTTAATTCTATTCGATTTCAATTTAATTTATATTCATTTCAATCGATTTCAATTCTATTCGATTTCAATTCAATTTATATTCATTTCAATCGATTTGAATTCCATTCGATTTCAATTCAATTTATATTCATTTCAATCGAATTCAATTCTATTCGATTTCAATTCATTTTCAACTTAATCCGTTCTGAATTCATTTCAATCGATTTCAATTCTATTCGATTTCAATTTAATTTATATTCATTTCAATCGATTTCAATTCTATTCGATTTCAATTCAATTTATATTCATTTCAATCGATTTCAATTCTATTCGATTTCAATTCAATTTCAATTTAATCAGTTCTGAATTTATTTCAATCGATTTCAATTCTATTCGATTTCAATTCAATTTATATTCATTTCAATCGATTTCAATTCTATTCAATTTCAATTCAATTTATATTCATTTCAATCGATTCCAATTCTATTCGATTTCAATTCAATTTATATTCATTTCAATCGATTTCAATTCTATTCGATTTCAATTCTATTTGATTTCAATTCAATTTCAATTTAATTCGAATTTCAAATTCATTTCAATTTAATTCGAATTTCAAATTCATTTCAATTTAATTCAAATTTCAAATTCATTTCAATTTACTTCGGATTTCAAATTCATTTCAATTTAATTCGAATTTCAAATTCATTTCAAAATATCAGATTTTGAAATCACTTTTCGATATTCATTATAAAATGAATAAACTCGACCAAATTTCCATTCATGTTAAAATGGCATTTAACTACTTAACACGGCTTCACATTTCAATGTTTTCTGAATATTATTTTAAAATATTCGATAATTTCAAACTGGAATCAGACTCAGTCAATTACCATATAATTTTATTTATATGGATTTCAACATCACATGTATACAATAATAACGATAAACAATCATTAAAAATTCATACAACATCTAGATGCATTCTACAACTGTATAAGCATTAAAATAAATAAATAATGCTTATACAGTCTGTCAACCCATCAACTGACATACCTCTAATTATTGGGATCAGTGTATGTCAAGTATTATCCCAATACCCGTGTGGGGTTTTCCAACAACAAATACTGTTTATTATTTGTAACACCCCGTGTTTTCTGTTAACATAAACTAATGAATTGAGGAATAATTAATTTTAAATGTGAGAATTAAGGGAAACGGGTGACGCCATTGTGTTCGTCTCGGAATTCTGGTTGAGATAGAGTCCGAGTTTGCGTGAATTGGACTCCGTATGAAGAAGTTATGGCTGTCAGAAGTTTCCAGAAATTCAAATAAATTCAAACAGCTCGAAATCGGATTCAAAATTCAAAATTCAAAACAGAACTCAGAAGCGGGTTGGGCGGGAAATTCCCGCCCAGGACCCAGGTCGACCAGGGGGTTGACCCTAGTGTCGACCTCCCCCTTACAAGTCGACCTGGGGGTCGATTTGCCTCCATCCCCCCCTCCCCGGCCAGATCTGAATTTTGACGACTTATGATTTGTTGCTGAGTCATTAGGGTTTCTGGATAGTTCTGATCTGGTCTGAATGGTTGTGGTTAACTCTAGGTTCATCCGACGGCTCTAATTGAATTGAAATTCTATATAAACACATGTAGACTCAAACCCTAAAACCGAATAAAATGAGAACCATGGCTGTCATGCTATCACCCTGCAACCTAGAGAAGCCGCCACCAACTAGGAGCAAAGAAAAGCTAATCAACTCAATTCAACTCAAGTCTACAATAGCAACAACAACGAATTTGTCTACTTCAAAGGCGAGCTAAATCAATTTGGGAACACAGATCCAAGAACTCAAGACCTTCTTTGAGTTGTGAGTTCAATTTCTTTTAATAAGATAATTAACAAGTTAATTGGGTTAAGTTATAATTTGGGTTATATGGCTATGTTTGTGAAACATTGAAAGAATGTGATATTTTGTGAATATATGCTAGTTGTTCATAATGACAGTTTTTGTTGTGGATTCCTTTGTATATGCCCAACCATCTATGTTCAACTTGATTCATGTTGGACATCATTTTATATGCAAGTTTGGGTGTAGATTATATGCTAGTTTCTATGTGAATTTTACACAAGTTTACATGTGAACCAAATAAAGTGACTATATGCAAGTTTAGGTAGAAATTGGATTCACATACATGCAAGTTTACACCTTTAGATTTAGATCTATGACATACATAGTTTTATGCAAGTTTGTGACCATGGCCTATGCAAGTTTTGGATGAAAACTATATTCATATATGCAAGTTTTAGGTGAAAACTATATTCATATATGAAAGTTCACACCCTTAGGCCTATGTTTAGATTCATGACAATACCAAGTTTATGCTAGATATGTTGTAATGCTTATTTGTAAGTTAGAACCAGTTCGTGTGTTATGCAAATTTGCGGTGTTTCTTCTCTTTTATGTCATTAGACTAATTGCTAGTCTAATATATATATATATATATATATATATATATATATATATGTCATGATAAGAGAACGAACAACGTGGGGACGATAGGGGTAATACTGAATATACACATATTGAGAATTGGCATGTAATGGCCTTAAAAGGCATACAATTAATTTGAGGCAATAATTGGTATAATTAATATACCTGAAATAATTGGACATAATTTAGGTGACAATTATGGACATAAGTATATTTGGAATTTATTTACAAATTTGAATAGGGATTAATCCAATTCGGGGTTAAATAAAGTTGTGTAATAATAAACAATCTAAGACACGAGGTTAGACTCTTTTGTGATGTAAGACTTCCCGGACCCGCCCGGCAAATCCAGCAGCTATAAATGTCAGTCTAATGTGAGAGGTCAAAGGCATGAATTAAATGCGTAACAGTTGTAAAGACACGAGGTTAGGCTCGTTTGTGGTGTAAGACTGCCCGGACCCGCCCGGCAAATCCAGCAGCCACAAATGCCAGTCTAATGTGGGAGGTCTTTACAATGTTACGGTGTTAATGAATTAATAAACACTTAACCAGATAAACATGTGGTAGGATATGGGGGGTTAAGTGGGTGCCTTGGGTGGCATGTGAAATTAAGAGGGTGCCTTGGGTGGCATGTAAAATACGATTAGATGCACTTAACCAAGATTGAAACATGTAAGAAGACATGAATAAGAATGGGGTTAAGTGGGGAAAACCTTAGAGGGGACTAAGCATAGGTGGAAAGCTTGTGTCATACATGGGGGCCCTTTTCAAACCAGTAACCCATTAAGTATCTTTGTGGGCTCGACCCAAGTCGAGGACGGGACACACATATTGGGTTTGATTGTAAGAGGTCAAAACGGGTTAGCGATGGCAACGCAAGTCCAACGGCGTGATGTGCGTGTGTGGCCCTAGGCTGGTAGGTAAGACGTTGTTGCATCGTGTAGATATAAGCCATGCGTTTTTGGTGGTATCCGGTTGCCACTTTGGGGAGTGATACACCCCACTGTGGGGCCAGCACGGGTATCTACGAGTTAGGGAGCCGATCGTATGGGGGTAGTGGGTACACCTAGTGGAGATAGGGGCAGACAACACCTATGAAGGCAGCTAGGGGTACACGAAACTACCATTATCATTATTAAGTTTTGTAGGCGGGATCAACTTTTAGTGTGTTTGGTGTGGTGCAATGTAGTAATTTTCTTATAGTGATTAAGTGCGCCTTTAACGTTATCTCTTTTCATCTTATTTTCTTTGTTTGCTCTGCCATGCCCATTGGTACACAGTCATTTCCTTATTTACCAGCTTATTCCTTATCCTAGTTAATTTAATGATTATATTGTTAAAGTTATTGCACTCGCCAGACTTTATGTCTGACCCCCTTTGTTTCCACCTGTTTTCTTCCTCTCCCCCCCCCCCAAAGGTGCTCAGGGTGGGACTAGTTCTAGTGGAGCCTGATTTGGACAGCTTATCTCTCTCTTTTGGAAGTTGCTTGGATTGATGAAGTAAAGTTCAGCCTATCTTATTTATGGCTATTTTGTGTTGGGGTTATGTCTTTTATTTTATGTACTCGGAACTTATTTGTCAAGATGGATAATAAGTGTATTTGGTTTTGTAGTTGGTTTTTGATGTGATGTAACCAAACTATTTCTCCGCTGCAATAAAAGTGGTTTTTTTTATTTTCCAAGTACCAATATATTTATCTGTCTTGTTTACTTTTCTTTTCTATACACAATAAACGCCCCCACCAAAATTAAGGCATTCCCTTTGTGAGTGACCTTAATGGAGATGGGGTGTCACACATGGTATCAAAGTTGAAGGTTACCAGAACAGATAAGATATTTTGAAAAACTATTTTTCAAATAACATTTTATTAAGAAATACTTTCAAAAATATGTTTTAAAAAGAGTATTTTTAAGAGAAAAGTTTATTTTAAAAACATAACCCCCAAGAGCTATATATCTTTCTTTCGAATTCTTCGTTTGAATCTCTGCATTTTCTTTTCAGCATGTCTGGAATTCCCGAGATACCCAAGGGGATACCGATACCAGGATGGTTTAGAAGGTATCTGGAAGCTAGGGCCAATGTCGCAGGCCCAGCAAATGCTCCTCCTCCCCGTGTTGATACTTTCGCAAAGATATGCAAGGACTTTCAGGAAATGGGCGGAAAATATTTTCATGGGTCGGAGACGTTTGTTGAAGCTCAAAATTGGCTAAAGGAGGTGGAAGAATTGTTTGGAATCTTTGAGGTAGAAGATGGAAGAAAGGTCCAGTTAGCTGCCTGGTTAACGAAGGATGAGGCCTCGTTTTGGTGGGAGATCACTAATGGAGAGCGTCCAGTTGATACATGGCCATATTTCAGGCATAGGTTTGAGGCAAAGTTTGTCTCATGGGCCGAAGAGAATCTATACATGGAAAGGTTTTTGGCGTTGAGGTAGGGAAATCTATCAGTGAAAGAGTACGTCAACAAGTTCAATCAGTTGGCGAGATTTGGCTTGGACTTGGTGGATACAGCCGAAAAGAAGGCCCTGAGATTTGTTAAGGGTTTGAACGAGCCGCTACATGGGTTAGCTATGACCCACATCCCTATGGGGGGCACCTTTGAAAGACTGGTTGACATGGCGCTTATGCATGAAGAGGAGAAAGGTGCCAATGCTAATAAGGCACCTGAGAAGAAAGGGGATCAAAAGAAACCACATCAGCAACAGCAGAACAAGAAGGGTGGTAAAGACAACAATGGCAAGGGAAAGAAAAGATGCTTTAACTGTGGGACACCAGGCCATCTGAGAAAAGACTGTAGGAAGAAGAAGAAGACTGGTTGTTTCCACTATGGCGAGGCAGGACATCTGACTAAGGATTGCCCAAAGAAAGGGCAGAGGGCAAGGCTTACCACTAGAGGGCAGATTCAGGCTCTCATAGCACTAGGGCAGGCAAGGGGGAAGGTCCAGGCTCTCATGGCCCCACCGCTGCAAGAACGAGGTAGAACGATTTCCGTTGAAAGTTTAGCTTATCTTTTTTATCATCCTGTTCGCATACTCTTTGATTCTGGTGCATCGTACTCTTTTATATCTACTGCTTTAGTTGAATCACTACACCTAAACACCAGTATAGTAGAGGATCCCTTAGTTGTATCAAATCCAATTGGGGGCTCAGCCTATTTGTCGATGATTTGTTTGGATTTCGAAATTTCTATACTTAGAGTTGGGTTTAGATGTGATGCTTATGTTTTGGGCTTCACGGGCTATGGGTTAATTTTGGGCATGGATTAGTTATCCAGTAATGGAGTCGTCCTAGATTGTGAAAAGAGAGAGGTTAGGCATATGACTCGCTTGGGCAACACTCTCGAAATCTCTTGTAACCCCATGAATTCTGTTATGCTAAGTTATCTAAAATCGCTTGATGCGTCTGTTGAGAATTTGCAGTCTGTTAGAGTGGTCCGTGAATACTCGGATGTCTTTGAGGAAGTAGAGGGCTTGCCTCCGAAGCGGGAGATAGACTTCCGTATATACCTAGTTGATAACGCAAAACCCGTTGCTTTACCCGTTAGACACATGGCTCCAAGGGAGAGAAAGGAGCTTAGCAAGCAAGTTAAGGAGCTGCTAGAAAAAGGGTTTACAAGGCGGAGTATTTCTAAATGAGGTGCTCCAATGGTGTTCGCAACTAAAGCGGACGGTTCACTTCGCCTATGCGTTGATTATAGGGAGCTAAACAAGCTGACCAAGAAGAATAGGCACCCACTGCCAAAAATAGACGATTTGTTCAATTAGCTTGTAGGTGCAACAGTTTTCTCCTAATTAGATCTGGCTATCGGATTTCATCAGCTAAGAGTGGCTGAAGATAGCATTGATATGACCGCGTTCAGAACCCCGGACGGTTTCTTCGAATGGCTCGTCGTGCCTTTTGGCTTGACAAACGCACCTGCTTAATTCGTCGATTTGATGAATAGAGTATTCCGAGAATTTCTCAATAAATTCGTGGTGGTCTTCGTAGATGATATTCTGATTTTCTCGAAGAATGAGGAAGAGCATGCTTTGCATTTAAAGGAGATCATGGATACTCTCCGCGCACATCAGTTAAAAGCAAAATTCTCCAAGTGCCACTTCTGGAGGGAAGAAGTAAGGTTTCTTGGGCATGTGGTGTCCAAAGAAGGGTTAGTTGTAGACCCCGCAAAAGTAGTTGCGGTCCAGGATTGGAAGGTTCTAAAGAATGCAACCGAAGTCCGAAGTTTTCTTGGACTAGCAGGCTTCTATCGCAAGTTCATTTAAGACTTTGCGAAAATCTCAGCTCCACTTACAAGGTTAACGAAGAAAAACCTGACTTTCGTTTGGGATTTGGATTGCGAAGTCGCTTTCCAACGGTTGAAGAGGACCCTAACAACAACCCCAGTTTTGACATTACCAGATGGGAGCAAGATGTTTACTGTATACACAGATGCATGCAGTACGGGACTAGGCGCTGTTTTGATGCAAATGGGGAAGGTAGTAGCTTATGGTGGAAGGCAGTTGAAAGTGCATGAGAAAAACTACCCAACCCATGATCTAGAGTTAGCAGCCATCGTTTTTGCGCTTAAGTCTTGGCGCCACTATCTCTTAGGTGAGAAATTTGAGTTGTATACTGACCATAAATTGTTGAAGTATCTTTTCTCGCAGAAAGACCTCAATCTAAGGCAGCAAAGATGGATGGAGTTTCTCGCCTCATACGACTTTGAGATCTCCTATACTCCTGGAAAAGGCAATGTAGTAGCAGACGCCCTAAGTAGAAAGAAGCTGACCTTAATTCCTCTCTTTGTAGAAAGGCAAAGTTTGGAGTACATAGCAAATTTTGATTTTAGACTCTCTGTTGATTATGTGACTGGCTTGATGGCAATGCTAGAGGTGCGGCCTACTTTGTTGGACTCAATAGGAACTGCGCAACGTGAAGACCCTTAGCTAGTTGATGTGATAGACAAGCTGATTAGGGGAGAGACTTCTAGTCACCTCAATAGATACTCCATCGATGATAAGGGTTGGTTGAGACGGGATGGAAGACTATGCGTCCCACAAGCAAGAGATTTGGTGAAAATGGTTCTGGAAGAAGCACACCATTCCAAGATGACCATACCCCCCAGTGGAGACAAGATGTATAAATATATCAAAAGAGTTTTTCTTTTGGAATGGTATGAAGAGGGATGTAGCTGAATTTGTTTCGAAATGCATGATATGCCAGCAAGTCAAGGCGGAGCAGAAGAAGCCTGGCGGTTTGCTTCATCCTCTAGAAGTTCCGCAATGGAAATGGGAAAGCATCTCGATGGAATTTGTTGATGGGTTGCCTAGGTCAAGAAGGGGCAATACCAGTATTTGGGTAATAGGGGACAGGCTCACGAAAAGCGCTCATTTTATACCTGTCAAGAGTAGGAGGACCGCCTCGTCTTTAGCCTCCATTTGTCTTAAGGAGATAGTTCGACTCCATGGGATACCCTCCAGCATAGTGAGTGATCGAGACCCTATCTTTACAAGCGATTTCTGGAGGAGTTTGCAAGAGGCTGTAGGCACACATCTATGTTTAAGCACAGCCTATCACCCTCAAATCGATGGTCAGATGGAAAGGGTGAATAGAGTACTAGAAGATCTTTTGAGACTGTGCATTCTTGACTTTGGAGGATCTTGGGAGGATCATCTCCCTTTGGTGGAATTCGCTTATAACAATAGCTACCAAGCCACTATAGGCATGGCACCCTTCGAAGCTTTATATGGAAGGCCATGTCGATCACCAACTTGTTGGTGAGAGTCCACAAATAAGCTTATACTTGGGCCGGACATGATTAGAGAGACTTCAGAGAAAGTGGACTTGATACGAAGGAGAATGAAGACTGCCCAAGATAGACAGAAGTCCTACGCAGACAAGAGAAGGACTGACCTTGAGTTTGAAGTTGGGGAAAAGGTGTTCCTTAAAGTATCTCCTTTGAGGAATGTCATCCGCTTTGGGTCCGTAGGAAAGTTGGCACCATGATTTGTAGGACCATGTCCTATCATCGAAAGGATTGGGACGATGGCCTACAAAATAGAGCTACCTGAAAGACTGGCTAGAGTTCATAATGTTTTTCATGTCTCTCAGCTACGAAAGTGCTTACATAAGTTGGCAGAAGTTGTGGAGCCAAGCATACTAGAGGAAGTCGAAGTGGAACGAGAAGCAACTGTGAGGAGAGTTCCAACTCATATCTTGGGGATGGAAGTCAAAAAGCTACACAACCGTGAAGTTAAGCTTGTCAAAGTTCAATGGAGCGACGCCGAGGAAGACGCGACTTGGGAGACTGAGGCCAAAATACGTGCAGCATAACCTTTTCTTTTTTAGGGTACATCTTTGATCTCTTTTTCCTTAAGTTTATTCAAAGCTTGTATCTACCTTTTTAGTGTATATCCTCGGTCATATTCTTTATCCTTAGGTAGAGGCCAATGGATGTAAACATGTATTTGAAACATGTTATGATTGATGGATGCTAGTGGATGCAAGTGTTTGCTAGTGGCTGCTCGTGGATGCATATACACACACGTTAGGCACTAGATTGACTCAATCACTTTCAGACTGCATATAAATGTGTGCTTATTTAGATTAATGGACGTATAATGGTTGTGTTATCATGTGGATGCTGCATTCGGATGACTGGTTGCGCACGCATGTAGAAATAATATGTATCATTAGGGATCTTTTGCATACATAATGGACGCATGGCACTATCATAATTTGCATTATGGAGGTCAATTGAATCAGTAGACCACCTGATTTTGAATTAGATACGGACATGTACACACACTGTGCATATAAATATGAAAGCATTAGAAGTCTTTTAAGCACAATGTATGCCTGTGTTTGATGGTTGAGTAGATGGATGATTGGATGATAGGATATGTATTCTTCGTAACTTCAAGATTTCGGGGTCAAAATCCTTTAAGGAGGGGAGAATGTAACACCTTGTGTTTTCTATTAACATAACTAACAAATTGAGGAATAATTAATTTTAAATGTGATAATTAAGGCAAACGGGTTACGCCATTGTGTTCGTCTCAGAATTCTGGTTGAGATAGAGTCCGAGTTTACGTGAATTGGACTTCGTATGAAGAAGATATGGCTGTCGGAAGTTTCCAGAAATTCAAATAAATTCAAACAGCTCGAAACCGGATTCAAAATTCAAAACAGAAGTCAGAAGCGGGCTGGGCGGGAAAATTCCCGCCTAGGACTCAGGTCGACCAGGGGGTCGACCCTAGTGTCGACCTCCCCCCTACAGGTCGACCTGGGGGTCGAGCTGCCCCCCCTCCCCCCCAGTCAGATCTGAATTTTGACGACTTATGACATGTTGCTGAGTCACTAGGGTTTCTGGATAGTTCTGATCTGGTCTGAATGGTTGTGGTTAACTCTAGGTTCATCCGACGGCTCTAATTGAATTGAAATTCTATATAAACACATGTAGACTCAAACCCTAAAACCGAATAAAAATTAGAACCATGGTCGTCATGCTATCACCCTGCAACCTTGTAACACCCCGAAAATTCTATAACTGTGAAATTCATGAATTAAAGTATAATCAAATTCAAATCAAAGAACTAAGGGAAACGGGATACGCCACTGCGTTCGTCTCGGAAAAATACGCGAAATAGAGTCCGAGTTTTCGAAAAACGGAGTCCGTATGAAGAAGATATGGCCTTCGGAAGATTTGAATTAAATTTAAAACTCAAACAGAATAAAATAATAATTTTGAAATGGGGCCCAGTGGGCCAGGCGGATAAAACACCCGCCTAGCCACCCAGGTCGACTGGGCTGTCGACCTGGGCTACCCATGTCGACAGGGCTGTCGACAGCCCTGTCGACAGGGGTATCGACCTGGTCGAGCCCAGTCAACCTGGCTGGCCAGGTCGGTGTGTGGTCGAATTTCTGTGGTCTGCTTTGTCATTAGGGCTAGGTGGCGGGTTTTTATTGGTCTCTCTTCCTAATGAATGGCTATGATCTAACCTAGCAACATCAAGGGTCCTAATTAGTTCCTAACCTCTATATAAACAACCCTAGACTAAACCCTAATCTATTCATTAAAAATTAAGAACATAGCCGCCATGTTGCTGAGGAACGACAAAGCATAGCCGCCAACTAAAGAGAGGATTAGGGAGGAAGTTCTAAGGCCTAAAGCAATTCAAGCAACCTAAAGCTAATCAATTCAACAAAGGAATTTGCGTCTTCAATCCCTAAACTAGAGAATTCATCAAACCATTGTAAGTAGAGTATTACTTTGGTATTAATAAACAACTGTGTTGATGTGTATGCTTGGATTGTGGCAATGGAAGTAACTTATATTTGTGCAAAATTATGTATTCATTATAAAGGACTACATGCGGTAGTTCTATGCAAATAAACGTTGGAATATTGCGCAAATTGTGTAAACTATATTGAAGCTACATGTATGTGGTTAATGGAGATTCATGCAAATTTGAGGCTTTGTTATTATGCCATTATGATGTATGTTTTTATGTATAAATCATTTTGCAAGTAATTGAAACAAGTTTGGTTATTATAGTTCATATGAAACTATGTGGAATTTTGACACCATGTATTAGTCATGCTTTTGCAAACTTATGAATATGGCTAGGAATGATATTTGGCATAATTGAGATCTATGATTAAGTCTATCTTGTTTTAAAGAATTATATGATGACATATGTGAGACATGGTTAGATTAGACTCAAAAATCCCCTTTTTGCAAGTTTAAAGCAAAACACCATGATTAGGAATATTTATGCATAAGTATGTTTATACCATCGTTATGTGATTAGGCTTAAATCATGATTAAGTTGAAATATGCTATGTTCATGCTAGAAGTATTTATGCCATGCTTATGTTTGACAATATGCTAGAAGTATTTATGCCATGCTTATGTTTGACAATATGCCATGTTTATGCTAGAAGTATTTAGGCCATGCTTATGTTTGACATTATGCCTAAATAAGAATATAGGTTCATGTTGTAGTTAAACCTATGCAAGTTTACATGTCTTGATTTATGTCCCCTATGTTGTATGACCAAAATACATGTCACCACTATGCAAGTACACCAATTTCTATTATGTATTTTCCAACGTCATATGCAAGTTCATGCGCTCACTTTCCCCTCTTTGTGTATACGCCATAAGCCTCCCCTTTCGCATGGCTAAATTGGGCTTTAAAAGGCTAAGCCCAATATATATATGAACGGACGTGTAAAACGGGGGAAAACAACGTTGGGTTAAAATGAATTAATGAATGAAAATATGAAATAGAAGGGCCCAAAGTCAAGTATGGGTTGGGCCCATGGTTGGTGTAACCATTACACCATTAACATAATAATGGGCCGCAAATATTTACATATAAGAAATAAAGAAGAATGACAAAATATGTAAATGTAGAAAAGACGATGTGTTTAACCCGAGGTTGGATTAAGTTGTGATGTAAACCTGCCCGGAACCGCCCGGCTGTCCAGTAGTCACAACAATACCTATCCAATGTGGGAGGTTAAACATGGAGCCCAGCAAGGACCCGAGGTTAGACTGAGTTGTGGCGTAAGACTGCCCGGAACCAACCGGCAACAGGCAGCCACAACAATACCTGTCTAATGTGAGAGGTCAGGGCCTTAATAAGACAATTAAGGCTGAGTCAGGATTGTTAGGATTAAGTGAACTAAAGACTTAATCAAAATGGAACATGCTAAACTAAACGGACTGGTGGGGTTAGGTTAGGAAACACTTAACCAACTTAGCATGTTGGCTAGAGATAGAAAACCTAGTAACGGGGGACCCTTTTCAGCAGTAACCCTAAAAGGTGTATCAGGATACCCTGAAACTAGGCAGGGTGGGGCACGATTACTGGGCTGATTGTAAGAGGTCAAATCGACGGCGGTGGTGTAGCAGTGTAGGTTCTAACGGTGTGCGGGCGTGCACGCACTCCGGCACAGAAAAATAAAGCACTGGACACCAGTAGCGTACCTTTGCACTCTAAGGTTGTGTCGGGTTGCCACTATGGGACTTGATACACCCCATGGTGGGACCAGCATAGGTAACTACAGACATCGGGGGCCGTAAGACACATGTAACTATGCGAGTAGGAGCCGATCATCGTAGAATGGATCACACTACCCTGATTATGGGGTGCAAATTGGAAACTAGTTTATATGGGTTCAGGGATTAACATGGGGTACGATAGTATATTCGACCCTAGATAACTTAACCAAGTTTATAATGTTGCCCACTTCCTGTTTACTTATCATACCCGGTTCTTTATTCATAGACAAAGTAGTACTAGACTTACTCAGGCTTTATGTCTGACTCTATTTTTCTTTCGTCTTCTTTCTTCCGTTTCCCCCCCCCCCTCCAGGTCCTCAGGGAGGGAACACAGCAGCTTGATCAACCTCAACATCCAGCTTGAAGAAGAGAAATGTATTGCTTGGACTTTCCTGTTTTGAACTATGGCTTTGGACAATTCACTATGGGGCTTTGGCAGTTTATCTATGTTTTATTTATGCTTCTTTAAAAATAATGTACTCAAGACAGATTATGAAGTATTATGTTATGTTTTTGGAAGGGATGTTGTTGTAACACGTATTTGACTTTATGAAATGAAATTCGTTGTTCTTCCGCTGGTTTACAAATATGTGTTATTATATCTGTCTTGTATATCTGTGACTTGTACTTATAAACCTCCACCAAAATTAGGGCATTCCCTTTGAGAGTGACCCTAACGGAGGTGGGGTGTTTCACTTGGTATCAGAGCATAGGTTTACCAGATAAGATAAAAAGTTTTGAAAAATTATTTTCAAAAAGGAAATTTAAAGAAGCATTTTTAAAAGAAAAATATTATTTTATTTTAAAAAAAAAAAAAAAGGCAAAGTCCACTCCCCGAAGCCATAGGTATTATCTCTTATCCTTCGTTTTGAATCTATCCTTTTTGTTTCAGCATGTCCCAAGAACTTAACTTGCCTGAAGGGGTGCCCATACCTGGTTGGTTTAGACGTTTCTTAGAAGCTAGGGCCACTCAGCCAGGTCCTACCGTTCCTCCTCCTCCAGCTGAAGGGAATCATCCAGCCGCAGCAGTACTTTTTCCTCCACCTCCTCCACGGGGAAACACATTCGCTAAGATATGTAAAGATTTTAAAGCTATGGGAGGAAGGGATTTCCATGGAACTGAGTCCTTCGTAGCAGCTAGGAATTGGCTAAAAGAAACCGAAGACCTATTCATCATCTTTGAGGTAGAAGATAGGCAAAAAGTACAGTTGGCAGTGTGGCTATTGAAGGGCGAGGCTTCCTACTGGTGGGAAGTCACCAATGCTGAAAGACCAGTGGATACATGGGAGGACTTTAGGGCAAGATTTGAGACTAAGTTTCTCTCAGATGCAGAAAGAAGTTTGCAGTTGGAAAAATTCTTATTTCTTAAGCAAGGAGACAAGACTGTTAGAGAGTATGTGAATCAGTTTGATGAGCTGGCTAGGTTTGGGCTTGACCTAGTCAACACCCCGCACAAGAAGGCTCTCCGTTTCGTCAAGGGGTTAAATGAGCCATTACATAGTTTGGCCATGACCCATATACCCATGGGAGCCACGTATGAAAGATTGGTGCAAATGGCATTGCTGAACGAAGAGGACAAGGGCAAGAAGGAGACAAAGGCAGAAAGCTCTCAAGGGAAGAAAGAGGGTTTGCAGCCTAAGAAGACGGACTTTAAGAAAGGCGGGAAAGGCAACAAAGAGAAGAGGAAGTGCAATTTCTGTGGCAAAGTGGGGCACTTAGTAAAGGACTGCCGGAAGAAAAAGGCCAAGGAGAATGGTGGGTGCTTTTCATGCGGTCAGACAGGCCACAGGGCTAAGGACTGCCCAAGGAAACGAGGACAGGGGCAGGGCACTGGATCCACCCCAGGGGCACAGGTTCATGTGCTAGAAGCGCCACCATTGCAACAGCGAGGTACCAATACTTCTGTAGAAAGTGTAGTTTATCTTTATGATCACCCCGTTCGCACTTTATTTGATTCCGGCGCATCACACTCCTTTATCTCGTCTGCTTTAGTAGAATCTCTGCACCTAAAAACTAGTATGGTAGAGGACCCCTTAATTGTTTCAAACCCAATTGGGGGCCCAGCTCATTTGTCTATGATCTGTCTGGATTTGAAAATTTCTATTCTAAGTGTAGAATTTGAATGTAGTGCCTTTGTTTTGGGCTTTTCGGGGTATGGTTTGATTTTGGGTATGGATTGGCTATCCAGTAATGGGGCCATCCTTGATTGTGAGAAAAGGGTTGTTAGGCTCCTAACCCAGCTCGGTAATACTTTGGAAATTTCTTGTAATCCCTCGTATGCGGTTATGCTTAGTTATCTTGAATCGCTAGATGCCTCCGTTGAAAATTTGAAATCAGTTAGAGTGGTCCGGGAATATCCGGATGTCTTTGAAGAGGTGAAGGGCTTGCCTCCGAAGCGGGAGATAGACTTCCGCATATATCTGGTAGATAACGCAAAGCCCGTCGCGTTGCCCGTTAGACATATGGCTCCACGAGAAAGGAAAGAGCTCAGTAAACAGATTAAAGAGCTTCTAGAGAAGGGGTTCATTAGGAGGAGCATTTCAGAGTGGGGCGCTCCAGTGGTGTTCGCTACAAAGGCGGATGGTTCACTCCGTCTATGTGTTGACTATAGGGAGCTCAACAAGCTAACGAAAAAGAATAGGCACCCTCTCCCTAGAATTGACGATTTATTTGACCAGCTTGTAGGAGCGTCTGTTTTCTCCCAACTCGATTTAGCAACCGGTTTTCATCAGCTAAGGGTGGCTGAAGATAGCATCGATAAAACGGCTTTCAGAACCCCAGACGGCTTCTTTGAATGGCTTGTCATGCCTTTCGGCTTGACAAATGCACCTGCTTACTTCGTGGACCTGATGAGTAGGGTATTTAGAGATTTCCTCAACAAATTCGTAGTGGTCTTCGTAGATGATATCCTTATCTTCTCAAAGAGTGAAGAGGAACATGCTCAGCACTTAAGGGCAATCATGGAAACTTTGCGAGTCCATCAACTAAAAGCCAAGTTCTCCAAATGCCACTTTTGGAGAGAAGAGGTGAGGTTCCTTGGGCACATAGTATCCAAACAAGGGTTAGCGGTGGACCCTGCTAAGGTAGTGGCGGTACAAGATTGGAAGACACCAAGGAATGCAACTGAGGTCCGAAGCTTTCTAGGACTAGCAGGTTTCTATCGAAAATTCATAAGGGATTTTGCGAAAATCTCAGCTCCGCTCACGAAATTGACTAAGAAGAATCTAGTATTCAATTGGGACTTGGATTGCGAGTCTGCTTTCCAACGGCTGAAAAGGGCTCTTACAACAGCCCCAGTTTTGACGCTGCCAGATGGGAGCAAGATGTTCACTGTGTATACGGATGCATGTGGGACAGGGCTAGGCGCCGTCTTAATGCAAGAAGGAAGGGTAGTAGCTTATGGCGGGAGGCAGTTGAAGGTGCACGAAAAGAACTACCCAACCCACGATCTTGAGCTAGCCGCCATCGTCTTTGCACTCAAGTCTTGGCGACACTATCTCCTAGGTGAGAAGTTCGAACTTTACACTGACCATAAATCGTTGAAATATCTTTTCTCGCAGAAAGATCTTAACTTGAGGCAACAAAGATGGATGGAATTTCTTGCCTCGTACGATTTCGAAATCTCCTATACTCCGGGCAAAGGCAACGTAGTGGCAGACGCGTTGAGCCGAAAGAAATTGACCCTAAGCCCGTTGTTTGTTGAAAGACAAAGCCTAGAGTTTATAGCCAGCTTCGACTTTAGGCCTTCCTCCGATTTCGTACCGGGCTTGCTTGCATCTCTCGAAGTGCGCCCAATTTTAGTAGATTCTGTAGGGGCAGCACAACGCGAAGACCCTCAGCTTATGGAAATAATTGATAGGCTAATTAGGGGTGAGACTTCAAGTCACCTCAATAGATACTCCATCGACGATAAGGGTGTACTAAGGCGAGATGGAAGACTATGCGTCCCACAGACGAAAGATTTAGTAAAGAAGGTTCTCGAAGAAGCACATCACTCCAAGATGACGATACACCCCGGCGGAGATAAAATGTACAAAGACATAAAAAGGACTTTCTTCTGGAACGGCATGAAAAAGGACGTGGCAGAATTCGTTTCTAAGTGTATGGTGTGCCAACAGGTTAAGGCGGAACAGAAAAAGCCTGGCGGACTACTACATCCTCTAGAGGTCCCGCAGTGGAAGTGGGATAGCATCTCAATGGACTTCATCGATGGGCTGCCTAGGTCTAGGAGAGGCAACACTAGTATTTGGGTAATAGTGGATAGGCTTACTAAAAGCGCCCACTTTTTACCTGTCAAAAGTAAAAGAACTGCCTCATCCCTAGCATCACTTTACCTCAAGGAAATCGTGCGACTCCATGGAATACCATCTAGCATCGTTAGTGACCGAGACCCCATCTTCACCAGCGAGTTTTGGCGGAGTCTGCAAGAAGCAGTAGGAACGCAGCTATGCTTGAGCACGGCCTATCATCCCCAAACCGACGGCCAAACGGAGAGAGTGAACAGAGTTTTGGAAGACCTCTTAAGGATATGCGTCCTCGACTTCGGAGGGACATGGGAAGACCACCTCCCTTTGGTGGAATTTGCATACAACAACAGCTATCAAGCAACCATAGGAATGGCGCCCTTCGAAGCTTTATACGGAAGACCGTGCCGATCGCCCACTTGTTGGTGGGAGTCCACGGATAAGCTCATACTTGGACCAGACATGATCCGAGAGACCTCAGAGAAAGTAGACTTAATACGAAGAAGGATGAAGACGGCCCAAGACAGACAAAAGTCCTACGCCGACAAGAGAAGGACCGACCTTGAATTCGAAGTTAGAGACAGAGTTTTTCTCAAGGTATCACCACTAAGAAACGTTGTTCGTTTTGGAACCACAGGAAAGCTAGCACCAAGATTCGTAGGGCCATTCCCTATTATCGAGAAAATTGGGAAAATGGCTTATAGATTAGAGCTACCCGAGAAGTTGGCTGGAGTCCACGACGTTATTCACGTTTCACATCTCCGAAAATGTCTACATGAGTCTGCTGAAGTGGTAGAGCCAAATATCCTCGAAGAGGCCGAAGTGGAACGCGAAGCAACCATAAGAAGAGTTCCAACCCGCATCTTAGGAACGGAAGTGAAGAAGCTACGCAACCGCGAAGTCAAGCTCGTTAAAGTCCAGTGGAGCGACACCGAGGGAGACGCGACTTGGGAAACTGAAGCTAGAATCCGCACTGCCTACCCTTTTATGTTCGAGGGTACATCCTTGATCTTTCTTTTTCCTTAAGTTGCGCTTTTATCTATCTTTTTAGGTATCGACCTTATCTTTAGGGTAGAAACCTTTTGGATGAAAACATGTAATTGAAACATGTTATGTATGATGGTTGCAAGTGGTTGCAAGTGATTGCTAGTGGTTGCTCGTGGTTGCATATACACACACAATCTAGGTTTTAGATCGGCTCAGTCACTTCATATTGCATATGCATATATGTTTGTATTCGTATGTGGATGAACTATAATGTGTTGTCATGTGGATGTTGCATTTGTATTGAATGGTTGTGCACTCATGTAGAATCAAGAATAGGAAAATTTTGCATACATAATGGATGCATGGCACTTACATAATTCGCATTAAGGAGGTCAACTGAATCAGTAGACCGCCTGATTTTGCATTAGATAAGTACATGTACACACACACTTTGCATATGATCATGAAGCATTAGAAGTCTTTTAAGGACAATGGATGCTCGTGTTTGATGGATGAGTAGATGGATGATTGGATGTTAGGATATACGTTTTCCTACACTTGAAGATTTCGGGGACGAAATCCTTTTAAGTGGGGGAGAATGTAACACCCCGAAAATTCTATAACTGTGAAATTCATGAATTAAAGTATAATCAAATTCAAATCAAAGAACTAAGGGAAACGGGATACGCCACTGCGTTCGTCTCGGAAAAATACGCGAAATAGAGTCCGAGTTTTCGAAAAACGGAGTCCGTATGAAGAAGATATGGCCTTCGGAAGATTTGAATTAAATTTAAAACTCAAACAGAATAAAATAATAATTTTGAAATGGGGCCCAGTGGGCCAGGCGGATAAAACACCCGCCTAGCCACCCAGGTCGACTGGGCTGTCGACCTGGGCTACCCATGTCGACAGGGCTGTCGACAGCCCTGTCGACAGGGGTATCGACCTGGTCGAGCCCAGTCAACCTGGCTGGCCAGGTCGGTGTGTGGTCGAATTTCTGTGGTCTGCTTTGTCATTAGGGCTAGGTGGCGGGTTTTTATTGGTCTCTCTTCCTAATGAATGGCTATGATCTAACCTAGCAACATCAAGGGTCCTAATTAGTTCCTAACCTCTATATAAACAACCCTAGACTAAACCCTAATCTATTCATTAAAAATTAAGAACATAGCCGCCATGTTGCTGAGGAACGACAAAGCATAGCCGCCAACTAAAGAGAGGATTAGGGAGGAAGTTCTAAGGCCTAAAGCAATTCAAGCAACCTAAAGCTAATCAATTCAACAAAGGAATTTGCGTCTTCAATCCCTAAACTAGAGAATTCATCAAACCATTGTAAGTAGAGTATTACTTTGGTATTAATAAACAACTGTGTTGATGTGTATGCTTGGATTGTGGCAATGGAAGTAACTTATATTTGTGCAAAATTATGTATTCATTATAAAGGACTACATGCGGTAGTTCTATGCAAATAAACGTTGGAATATTGCGCAAATTGTGTAAACTATATTGAAGCTACATGTATGTGGTTAATGGAGATTCATGCAAATTTGAGGCTTTGTTATTATGCCATTATGATGTATGTTTTTATGTATAAATCATTTTGCAAGTAATTGAAACAAGTTTGGTTATTATAGTTCATATGAAACTATGTGGAATTTTGACACCATGTATTAGTCATGCTTTTGCAAACTTATGAATATGGCTAGGAATGATATTTGGCATAATTGAGATCTATGATTAAGTCTATCTTGTTTTAAAGAATTATATGATGACATATGTGAGACATGGTTAGATTAGACTCAAAAATCCCCTTTTTGCAAGTTTAAAGCAAAACACCATGATTAGGAATATTTATGCATAAGTATGTTTATACCATCGTTATGTGATTAGGCTTAAATCATGATTAAGTTGAAATATGCTATGTTCATGCTAGAAGTATTTATGCCATGCTTATGTTTGACAATATGCTAGAAGTATTTATGCCATGCTTATGTTTGACAATATGCCATGTTTATGCTAGAAGTATTTAGGCCATGCTTATGTTTGACATTATGCCTAAATAAGAATATAGGTTCATGTTGTAGTTAAACCTATGCAAGTTTACATGTCTTGATTTATGTCCCCTATGTTGTATGACCAAAATACATGTCACCACTATGCAAGTACACCAATTTCTATTATGTATTTTCCAACGTCATATGCAAGTTCATGCGCTCACTTTCCCCTCTTTGTGTATACGCCATAAGCCTCCCCTTTCGCATGGCTAAATTGGGCTTTAAAAGGCTAAGCCCAATATATATATGAACGGACGTGTAAAACGGGGGAAAACAACGTTGGGTTAAAATGAATTAATGAATGAAAATATGAAATAGAAGGGCCCAAAGTCAAGTATGGGTTGGGCCCATGGTTGGTGTAACCATTACACCATTAACATAATAATGGGCCGCAAATATTTACATATAAGAAATAAAGAAGAATGACAAAATATGTAAATGTAGAAAAGACGATGTGTTTAACCCGAGGTTGGATTAAGTTGTGATGTAAACCTGCCCGGAACCGCCCGGCTGTCCAGTAGTCACAACAATACCTATCCAATGTGGGAGGTTAAACATGGAGCCCAGCAAGGACCCGAGGTTAGACTGAGTTGTGGCGTAAGACTGCCCGGAACCAACCGGCAACAGGCAGCCACAACAATACCTGTCTAATGTGAGAGGTCAGGGCCTTAATAAGACAATTAAGGCTGAGTCAGGATTGTTAGGATTAAGTGAACTAAAGACTTAATCAAAATGGAACATGCTAAACTAAACGGACTGGTGGGGTTAGGTTAGGAAACACTTAACCAACTTAGCATGTTGGCTAGAGATAGAAAACCTAGTAACGGGGGACCCTTTTCAGCAGTAACCCTAAAAGGTGTATCAGGATACCCTGAAACTAGGCAGGGTGGGGCACGATTACTGGGCTGATTGTAAGAGGTCAAATCGACGGCGGTGGTGTAGCAGTGTAGGTTCTAACGGTGTGCGGGCGTGCACGCACTCCGGCGCAGAAAAATAAAGCACTGGACACCAGTAGCGTACCTTTGCACTCTAAGGTTGTGTCGGGTTGCCACTATGGGACTTGATACACCCCATGGTGGGACCAGCATAGGTAACTACAGACATCGGGGGCCGTAAGACACATGTAACTATGCGAGTAGGAGCCGATCATCGTAGAATGGATCACACTACCCTGATTATGGGGTGCAAATTGGAAACTAGTTTATATGGGTTCAGGGATTAACATGGGGTACGATAGTATATTCGACCCTAGATAACTTAACCAAGTTTATAATGTTGCCCACTTCCTGTTTACTTATCATACCCGGTTCTTTATTCATAGACAAAGTAGTACTAGACTTACTCAGGCTTTATGTCTGACTCTATTTTTCTTTCGTCTTCTTTCTTCCGTTTCCCCCCCCCCCAGGTCCTCAGGGAGGGAACACAGCAGCTTGATCAACCTCAACATCCAGCTTGAAGAAGAGAAATGTATTGCTTGGACTTTCCTGTTTTGAACTATGGCTTTGGACAATTCACTATGGGGCTTTGGCAGTTTATCTATGTTTTATTTATGCTTCTTTAAAAATAATGTACTCAAGACAGATTATGAAGTATTATGTTATGTTTTTGGAAGGGATGTTGTTGTAACACGTATTTGACTTTATGAAATGAAATTCGTTGTTCTTCCGCTGGTTTACAAATATGTGTTATTATATCTGTCTTGTATATCTGTGACTTGTACTTATAAACCTCCACCAAAATTAGGGCATTCCCTTTGAGAGTGACCCTAACGGAGGTGGGGTGTTTCAAACCTAGAGTAGCCACCACCAACTAGGAGCAAAGAAAAGCTAATCAACTCAATTCAACTCAAGTCTACAATAACAACAACAGCAAATTTGTCTACTTCAAAGGCGAGCTAAATCAATTTCAGAACACAGATCCCAGAACTCAAGACATTCTTTGAGTTGTGAGTTCAATTTCTTTAATAAGATAATTAACAAGTTAATTGGGTTAAGTTATAATTTGGGTTATATGGCTATGTTTGTGAAACATTGAAAAAATGTGATATTTTGTGAATATATGCTAGTTGTTCATAATGACAGTTTTTGTTGTGGATTCCTTTGTATATGCCCAATCACCTATGTTCAACTTGATTCATGTTGGACATCATTTTATATGCAAGTTTGGGTGCAGATTATATGCTAGTTTCTATGTGAATTGTACACAAGTTTACATGTGAACCAAATGAAGTGATTATATGCAAGTTTAGGTAGAAATTGGATTCACATATATGCAAGTTTACACCTTTAGATTTAGATCTATGACATACATAGTTTTATGCAAGTTTGTGACCATGGCCTATGCAAGTTTTGGATGAAAACTATATTCATATATGCAAGTTTTGGGTGAAAACTATATTCATATATGCAAGTTCACACCTTTAGGCCTATGTTTAGATTCGTGACAATACCAAGTTTATGTTAGATATGTTGTAATGCTTATTTGTAAGTCAGAACCAATTTGTGTGTTATGCAAATTTGCGGTGTTTCTTCTCTTTTATGTCATTAGACTAATTGCTAGTCTAATATATACATACATACATATATATATATATATGTCATGATAAGCGAACGAACAACGTGGGGACGATGGGGGTAATATTGAATATACACATATTGAGAATTGGCATGTAATGGCCTTAAAAGGCATACAATTAATTTGAGGCAATATTAGTATAATTTATATACCTGAAATAATTGGACATAATTTAGGTGACAATTATGGACATAAGTATATTTGGAATTTATTTACAAATTTGGATAGGGATATTAATCCAATTTGGGGTTAAATAAAGATGTGTAATAATAAACCGCCTAAGACACGAGGTTAGACTCTTTTGCGGTGTAAGACTGCGCGGACCCGGCCGGCAAATCCAGCAGCCACAAATGCCAGTCTAATGTGAGAGGTCAAAGGCATGAATTAAATGCGTAACATTTGTAAAGACACGAGGTTAGGCTCGTTTATGGTGTAAGACTGCCCGGACCCGCCCGGCAAATCCAGCAGCCACAAATGCCAGTCTAACGTGGGAGGTCCTTACAAGGTTACAGTGTTAATGAATTAAGAAACACTTAACCAGATAAACATGTGGTGGGACATGGGGGGTTAAGTGGGTGCCTTGGGTGGCATGTGAAATTAAGAGGGTGCCTTGGGTGGCATGTAAAATACGATTAGATGCACTTAACCAAGATTGAAACATGTAAGAAGACATGAATAAGAATGGGGTTAAGTGGGGAAAACCTTAGAGGGGACCAAGCATAGGTGGAAAGTTTGAGTCATACATGGGGGCCTTTTTCAAACCAGTAACCCATTAAGTATCTTTGTGGGCTCGACCCAAGTCGAGAACGGGACATGCGTACTGGGTTTGATTGTAAGAGGTCAAAACGGGTTAGCGGTGGCAACGCAAGTCCAATGGGGTCATGTGTGTGTGGCCCCGGGCTGGTTGGTAAGACGTTGTTGCATCGTGTAGATATAAGCCATGCATTTTTTGTGGTATCGGGTTGCCACCTTAGGGAGTGATACACCCCACTATGGGGCCAGCACGGGTATCTACGAGTTAGGGAGCCGATCGAATGGGGGTAGTGGGTACACCTAGTGGAGATAGGGGCAGACGACACCTATGAAGGCAGCTAGGGGTACACGAAACTACCATTATCATTATTAAGTTTTGTAGGCGGGTTCAACTTTTAGGGTGTTTGGTGTGGTGCAATGTAGTAATTATCTTAATTGATTAAGTGCGCCTTTAACTTTATCTTTGTTCATCTTATTTCCTTTGTTTGCTCTGTCCTGCCCATTGGTTCACAGTCATTTCCTTATTTACCAGCTTATGCCTTATCCTAGTTACTTTAATGATTATATTGTTAAAGTTATTGCACTCGCCAGACTTTATGTCTGACCCCCTTTATTTCCACCTCTTTTCTTCCTCCCCCCCCCCCCCCCGCCCGTGCTCAGGGTGGGACTAGTTCTAGTGGAGCTTGATTTGGACAGCTTATCTCTCTCTTTTGGAAGTTTCTTGGATTGCTAAAGTAAAGTTCAGCCTATCTTATTTATGGTTATTTTGTGTTGGGGTTATGTCTTTTATTTTATGTACTCAAACTTTATTGTCAAGTTGGATAATAAGTGTATCTGGTTTTGTAGTTGGTTTTTGATGTGATGTAACCAAACTATTTCTCCGCTGCAATAAAAGTGGTTTTTTTATTTTCCAAGTACCAATATATTTATCTGTCTTGTTTACTTTTCTGTTCTATACACAATAAACGCCCAACCAAAATTAAGGCATTCCCTTTGTGAGTGACCTTAATGGAGATGGAGTGTCACACTATTTGTGCAGTTTGGTGATGTGTAAAATTTATCGTCTCAATCAATATCAGTCAAATCAGTGTACATAAACAAACAGTCCGGTTTGTAAATGAATATTTGTTTCAACGCATCACTATTTTATACAGTTCATATATCCAATAAAAATGATATTTTTATTATTCATTTATTTTATACAGTTCATTTCACATCACAATCAATTTTCACAATACAATTAAACAAACAAGTCGTCATGGTCTGTGGACGACGGGGAGCAGTTCATATATGCAGTTATACAATAAATAACTGTACAAAAATAATAGTGAGAAAATATCAAATTCGGTGTCCACTCCATCGGTTTTATTCTGAATTTCTGAACGGTTCGGGTTTGAGTTTGTCCCAAATTTCAATTTGCTCCAAATTGGACCTGGTCAGTTTTGTTGCGAAGCTCTCAGCTCTACGATCGCAACGGACCCAGTTTCGCGCTATTTGGACCTCGTACGAGAAACATCTTAACGTTTAAAGACCAATGACATTTTGGAGTTAATTAACAAAGTAATTTATTTAATTTATTTACCCTTTCTCTCTGTAAACTGAAACGCGACGTCGAAGAACACTCCCGCCCTAGGGCGTCACCGCGTCGTCGCTGGAGCACGCCGGACCACCATCGGTGGTGCCCTCTCGACGCGGCGTGGCGCACGCTACCCTTGGCCAGAACCGCCGCCCCTTCGATGATCCCCTCGCGCCAGAAAACGCCTGTAAAGGTAACGACTTCCAGCCCTCGATTCGCGTTCAACTCTCAACGATATTCCCCCAAACTACCACGGATTTAAAGATCGAGGAAAACACTTTGATTTTCATCCAAGAAACAACGGATTTCGTTGCTTGGATTTAGAGATTTTCGCCCTTGAATTTTCGAGCGTTTCTGGCCTTAGAATGATTAGATGGCGGCTAGGGTTTCTAAGGTGGAAGGGGTCATTTATAATAAATATTTATTTAATTATTTTATTCCAAAAAAAAATATTTTTCCATACGAATTCCAAATCGAACCCAACGACTGTCTCCACTAGCTAAATACGTCCATTCCAAACACAGTGGGATATGTTTCGTAAGCCGATTCGACTGTTTTAGTCAGTTATTCTTTAAATTAAAACATAAATCAATATATATTTAATTTAAACGTACATTTCAACTTATTGAGGCCACATACAGACTCTAAAAATTCAAGAAAATTTATTGCTATCTTCGTATTGACGATACGGTCCTAACAAAACTAATTTCGTCGAATTTGGAGACCATTCGAAAAATGGCCAATTTCCAGTCGATCCAAATTGACTAAAACTGTTAAAACACGTTTAACTTCGCCACGCTCACATATTGATTTCGAAAATTATGAAAATTGGAATCTAGCAATAATTTGACATCTCGGACCCAACAAAAGTGATTTCGTCAAAAACGGAGGTCATTTGCAAAATGGCTATTTTAAGGCCTTTATATATATTAAAATAATATATAAATTTCACAGCGACTTTTCTGAATTTTAAACTAGACGTAACTCTCAACTTTTAAAATGAAATCTTAGTTTCTTACATCCCTTAGAAAGATACAGTTAAACATATTCGAATATTTCTTGTTTCGCTGAAATCCGATTTATTTTGAATCATGTACATTCATTTGAAATTCGAAATCTAATTTTCAAACTACCGCGCCATTCCAGGTCCGAATTATAATTAAAATAAATTTATTCATTTTAACTTCGTCGAAAATAAATTTTTCGTCCTTATTATTTAAAATAAATCATTTTAAATCTTCAAAATCCATTAAAATTGCCAAAATAAAAATTTTAAATTGGTTCTGATTTTTCGGGTTGCTACACTTGTACTCTGATGTAAATTGTTGTAATAAGCAATGAAATGTTCTTCTGTTTGTGTTCTGATTTGTCGTGTTGAGAACACAATCCATTCTTTCTCTTCTCTTCGGAGATTGGGGAAGTTCGGGTCGTTTCATAATTAGTAATTGATCGATGTTAAAGTATGGGTAACCAAACTGAATATTTAATTTAAGGTAAATTAAATTGATTTAATTGAGATGGTTATGCATTGGTTATTGATGTGTGTTAGATAAGTTGAATATAATCATTAACGAATTAAAATAGAGCTGAATAAATTGAAAAATAAATTTCAGAACATTAAACTGGAATGAAACTGCATGTGAATTCACATTAATGATTTGAAACCCTGTATCTGAAAACGAATTGATGCTTTATGTTTGTTGAATAGTGAAATATTAGTTAATAATTTCATATATCTGTTACTTATATGGTAAAATGGGTTAAGTACAGGTACCAGAAGGCTAAGGATTGATTTTGATTGAGTAGATCGCGATAAATTGAGCAAGTATGCTAAACAACGCTCATAAAGGTATGCCTACGCAAAAATATAAAATTTTGTTTTTTGGATTTGTTTTCCGACCATGTGAGTCGATGTATATATATATTTTGTTCCTGCGATATTGCAGATGTCACTCTGTTCAGGGTAGACTCTGCCGAATTTTTCCGAAAATTTAAAGTGTTAGAAAATTTTTGATATTTCTGGAAATTTTATTTTACCATAATAAATTGGTTTTCAATTTAAAATAAACTGGATTTTGAAAATCTATGAGTTTGTAACATTTTCTCACCTTAGTAATTTCGGGGACGAAATTCTTTTAGGGGGGAATAATGTAATGTCCCGTATTTTTGGCAGTCAAATATTTTATTCAATTTATTATATTAAATATTATATTTGGAATATTAACGGATTTTTTATATTGAATTCGTTATTAAAACAAAGTTTGAACGTTATATATTTATATAATTATAAATCGAGCTCGAAATGGTGCGGCAGTTCGTAATATGGAGTTTTGAACTTTAATTGAATATACAGAATCTGTTTTAAGTCGGATTTTTGTGAAACAAGAATCTTTGGATTCTTGTTGATTATAGTTTTCATATGAAAGAGAAAATTCCAAATTTCGTGTTATAGATTGTCACTTATGTCTAAATCAAATTTTAAAATAGTCGCTACGGAAAATCGTTATTAAAATGTAACGTTTATTAATTAATATAATTGGGTTTTAATATAATTTGGATACTGTTTTAACTCAGAATGTTGATATTAAGTTGTATAATTTATATTTGAAGTTATATGATATTTCCAATTGGGTATTTATGATAATAATAATTTATTATTATTTTATTTGATTATTCTGGAATTTAATAATATTTTATTAATATTATCATATGCCTTTAAAATAGCGATTTTGCAAACGGGCTCAGTTTTCGATGAAATTAGTTTCACTGGAACCGTAAATGTTAAATTATTGTACGGTATTAAAATTCGTGGCAAACCGATGTCGTATGTGACAATGACAGCCATAAACACCAAGTCATTCTATATATCGCGCAATTTAATTTATTAAAGAAATTCTGAGTGTAACATGAGCAGACGATTGAATTAAGCCGTGAAACCAGTTCCGTTGAGTTCGTATCGACGATTAGAGTCAGAATAGATATATAATTTGTTATTTTTGGAAACCGGGTAATTTGGTGTCCAAAGTAGCAATGTGGTGCATATAAAAATAGCGTACCGGGAAACAGTCTCAAAATGCAACGAAACAGGTGTCATTGTATTCGTATTAATTAATTATTATGTGATTTCAATTTGCATGTCAATCGTACTTACCGTTTGATCGTGGCAACGATAAATGCCTTTATCGCTTATATTGTTTTGGTCAATTTAGACAGATGTAACTTTAAACGAATAGACGACTAGCCAAACAAACTCCAAATTGGACGAAACAAGTTTCATTGGATCCATTAGGAAGGTCTAGAAAAATATCAAGGTTTCAGATTTTTTGGATTTTTCTGTAATTATAGGAATTTTAAACGCTTGATTTTTCATCGATATTTATAAAGGACTTTTCACAAACAAACTCGGAATTCGACGAAACCTGTCCCATTAGGTCTGGAATATTTTTTATGTTAGGATTACTTTATTTTGTCAAAAACTGAGATTGTAAAGATGATTTTTTGACGAGAAACTCATGACATGTGTTAGTTATAATAAAATATATTTTATTCCATTCCCACTCACTATATATACAATGCAGTGTAACCTATTATTTCGTCAAACCCTTGTTCATGGTCAACACCATATTTCAACCGCCTCCATTGTATTGAATGACCAACAATCTCCCTCGTACTCTCCTAAATTTCTCCTTTCATGTTCATCGATTCGAAAATTCTTCTGCTATAAACTTATAGAGCTCGACAACACCTTTGAGATGAACAACCATGATGAGTTTCTGAGTTTTGAGATGGCCGAAATTGGTCAGAGAAGGCGTCGGCGTTGATCTGAGTTGTTGGAGCCATGGCAATGTGAGTGGCACCATTTCCAGGTCATAGGATGAGGACGTGATGGGCTTTCAGGTGGTGGGGTTGTGATGATCTTCGACGGACGGAGGAGCAACCGACGATGACCTTTCTACTAACGAACGTGGTTCGGTAAATATGCAGTGATGAGGGGATGAAGGAAATAAAGTCGTTCAGTCCAATATTCTTTTGTAAATAGGTGGTTAAGTAATTAAAATATAGTTAATTAAAGTGTTAATTCATTAATTAAAAATTGCTAGTAACTTAAATCTTATTATGGATTGATGCACGATGCAGGAACCAGAACAATGTGGGAGCGAAGTCGAATTCTAGATCCATGAAATGACGTGGTGAACAAAGGGTTCGGCCTTGTTATCCCTTGATGAACGTATTTAGTTAATTATATTAATAAGGAAACCAATTATTTAAATTAAATGTCACAGGTCATGAATATTGGATGGCCTCCATGAATTATGTAGGACCTGGGCACTACATTTTAACATAGCAGCATGGTGAGATTGTGTTGTACCCATTATTTTGAACAGTAATTAAAGTTTAAACACTTTTACAATTATAATTTAATCATTAGTTTAAATAATGAGTAAAGATTTAATCCTACTACCTAAACCATATTAATTAAGTCATGAATTTGGTACAGGTCTTTGGAATGAACTGAAGCAGTCACGTAAGAACATTGGGGAAATTATATCGACCTTGTTTAATTGCAAGAAACTATCGGCCTCGATCCTTTGCAATATAATTAAGGGTATAATCTTAGTTTATTTAATTTAAATAAATATTTAAGGGTAAATAAGTTTATATAAATCGTAGTAACGTAGTTAATTTGATGCATGTAATACAGTGAATGAAGGGAAGGAGAGAACGATGATACAACCGATCATATTAAATAAAGTAGTTAAGTCTAATATTTATTTAATTAAAAGATAAATTATTAAATAAGAATCATATGCTTATAATTCCAATAATTTACTCATATGTGATCAGAATCGTACAAATCATACACCGTCGGAATCCTCTTGATGAGCACTTCATATTGGAACTCATTTGGATAGAAATGGAGACAGCGGAAATTTATAGTTAAATTAAACGACTGTTTAATTTAATTAAACTGAGCTATTGCCAATGGAATAAAACCAAGGTGAGTTAAACTCACTCAGTTTTTCCCACTTATATTTATATAAGTTGGGTTTATTTGTTTGTGTATTATGGATGATTATATTGGATGATTGTTGAATTATATATTCATATGTTGATTGAACAGTTAAGTTAAACGTTCGTTTAACTTAATCAAAATAAAATCCTTATTTCTAATGATTGAATCCAATTGAGATAACTTGCCTCAGTGGTTACGTTTATAATAATATAAACGTTATAAATAAATAATTGAATGCTTGAATTGCTGTTATTTACTGATTATTGATTGTTACCGTCCATTATTGACTGTTATTATTGTTCTGTTTATTTCATCCGTTTAAATGGAAAATGAATATTAATTAGCCACATTGAATTGAATTATTCGAATTGAGGTAACCCATTGTTTTGCAGGGATTGATAGGTTGGAGGAATTCAACAGAGTTTCTCACTAATATTGATAATATTTATCAATATGATTGGTTGTGTTTATTTGGATGTGAAATTAATTTATATTTCACGGGTTTGGTACTATAGTAACATTTGCCTCTTTAGGACCGTCAAATAAAGAAAAGATTTTCGAAATTGATATCAACTCAATTTCGAACGATTTCGAAGATTTAAATATATTTATATATATGATTTGAAATACAATTTTGATTAGAAATACAAATATCAAAGTTTAATTTATTGATTTTATAATTATTTAAATTTATAATCAATAAAGATATAATATATTGTTAAACGAATAGTTAAACAATATAAAATTATCGTATTTTTTATTAAAATGTGTAAAATGGTATGTAAAGGCCCTAACAGTCGTAAAGGAAGTTTAAATTGATTTTAAATACTGAAATGGAATAATGGAATCGTGGATTTACGAGAATATATGAAAGCGATTAAGAAGTGATATTTTTGTAATAAATGATCTTTTTAAACAAATGGTGTTTTGAAATATACGAAATGTGATTGAATAGCATCTCGTGAATAAGATTAACGATTAACAGAATTGGAAATAAGTATTGATTTGTGAATGGGATTTCAGGTTTTTAAATGAAATCGGATTTAAAAATATGAATACGAATTTATAAATGAGATTGAGATTTATAAATAGAATTTGGTTTGAAATGACAAATAGGAATTTATTATCGGATTTAAATCCGATAGTTAGAATAGATTATTAAATCAAAATTGTCCAAATATAGTATAACTGGATATACGAATATGAATTGATTTATACGTGAAAGAGTAATAAAATAAATTCCAAGTATAACGGAATTAGATAAGTATAAATTGAGAAATGGGAAATAATGTGAAATGCTTAAATAAGTTTTATTCCGAGGTTCGGAATGTTGTATTCTAAAGTTCGGAATGGTTATTAAGATGAGGTTTATTCCGAGATTCGGAATGTGATATTCCGAAGTTCGGAATGTTAATCGAAGGTGAGAATTGGGAAATGAAAACGAATTACAAGTCGTCACTAATAATTTGCATATGGAATTTGTAAGTGAAGTTTGAGTTTTGGAAAGCGAATTTGTAACATTTTTACAAACGATAAATTAAACTATTTGACTAATAAACTGAAGATGTTTGTAAAGGATCGTTATACGATTTTTAGACAATAAATAAGTTGTTGGTAATGAATTGAAAAGATTTGATAAATGGGAGTAAAAGGATTTGGAAATATAATATGTAATGTTTGATACAGAATTTAAATTAAATTATTTTGATTAATAAAGATTAATAATAATTGTTGAAATGATTTGTAAAATATAACCATAAAGAGATATTGGAGAAATTTATATAGGATCTGAATTATAATTAAATCGAGACTTGTGTATTATATATTATAAAAGATTTTTTAAAGTATCAAAGAGAGTCGTAAATAAGAGTTTACTTAATAAATTAGTAAACGTGTTTGAGATTTTAAATAGAGTTTTTAAAAGGAAAACGGATGTGTTAATAAACTTATTTATTCTGAAGATATGAATGTTGTTGGTCATGGTCTGAGAGGTAAATAGAATAACCTAACTTGAGTGACTTCATGATTATCCAAGAATGATAATAGTTTATGAACGAGAGGAGCTGAGGGAAATATAAGTTATTATTTCCGTGAATGATTTTGTAAACTGTATTAGAAACATTCATAAGTCGAATGAAGGGTTTTGAGAATATTCTTATTCGATAATAAGAAATAAAAGCTTTGTTTTAAATATTGGAAGATATTTAGGATTTAATTAACAGACGGTTAATTATAAAGAGGCTAAATGATGCTGGATACTGAATCAGTGAATTCATTTTTATTTTTATGAATGAATGGTTGTGTATTTAAGTTTATTTGATAGTAAATAACCGACTATCAAATCTGGCCTATACGATTGTTGGTACGGAAAGACCGGGATCAAATTTATATTCGAAAACCATTCTGACCAACAAATACGTGAAGATATCAGAAGAAAATTGAGATAGAGCATTGAAGACCACAGATCTTCATAAATGGAAGAACTACTAATAATCTCTGGTTTAGCGGCTAGAGATAAACTGTGGTTTTTTCGTGGTTGGAATCTACGGATTGTAAGGACTTCTCGCTACTAATCTATAGGGTGATTCCTAGGGTATGGTAGGAGGGTGCCTTCGGTTCATCCTGTTCCTGGATGACTTATATGGACAGGTGTCTGTCAGAGTATTTCCAACGGGGTCACGTACGTTGATTTCTTCAAACATGTCATAGTTGGGTAGCTTCCAAGTAGGATATTTTGTGGATGTCAATTAGTGATATCCGGTGGATCTGACGATGCGGCATTCAAAGTGAATGGTGGTCAAATTTTCCGAAAATAATAATAAAGGTAAATGGATAAATAAATAAATTATGACCTCAAGCCTCATCAACCGGGAATGACATAAAATCGGGTAGGTCGCATGGCTATGTGGGCCGCACCCATCAAAAGGGCATATCATTACCTGATCTGGTGAAATCAATTGCCTTCGGTTGTCCCTTTATATATATATATGTGTGTGTGTGTGTGTGTGTGTGTGTGTGTGTGTGTGTGTGTGTGTGTGTGTGTATGTATGTATGTATGCTATCGGTTCGGTTGGCTGGCCCCCAACCGTGGTAATGATATATTCGGTACTCTCAAAGTATAGTGAGGGGCTGGTCATGTTTAGCCTGGGTTGCAAGATGTTCTTGTTGAACCCCGATGTATTCATCTCCAGAGGTACATTGTCGGGAAGGTGGTCTCATACCTTGCCAGGAAATCCATTCTCCAATAAGAGCCCGCGGTTTTGATTGTATACTGTATATGTGGAGCATGAGATGCAAGCGTTCCGCTAGATTGATATTATTTGTATTTAGACACTATCATAATATCAGAATAATATTGTTTTCAAACAAATGTTTTGGGTTATTGTAAGGTAAAAACCGTCCGTATCTATGTGTGGATTCGGGCTTACGATTATCCTTTTCTTTCGAAAGGATTTTTACGTTAAAATCAAGTTGTGTGATGCCTTTAAACTTAGTGGTTTTTCTCACTCTGGTTCATCAGACTGACCCGGTATTTGTAATGCTCAGGTTAGACCGAGTTGTACAGGTTGAGGTTATCGGATACTATGAAGAGACGAGCTGGAAGAGTTCCAATGTATGATATTATATATTCCGCTGTGTGATTGTATATGAGGACAGATTATTATAACTGCCCAGATGTATGATGTACTCTGATGATTGTAAGTATATTTTCAAGCTCTCAATAAAGATATATTTCTATATTATATCTTGTTCCGCTGCGATGTGAGACTCTGTGTTGTGTTAGTTTCTTTTTCTTCTATTCTAGTATTTCTTCTTTCTTATCGCACCCGCTAACTTCTGTCCAGTATTTTCTGTGCTTAAATAGTCGACATGGTATTTGGTGTCGATTTTCGGGATCGAAAATCCTTGGACCATTACATTGTAGGTGGTGGAAGGTAGGCTAGGTGTGATCAGGTCAACGGTGGAGATCCTAGGCGGCGGTAGGGGCGTGGGGGGAAGGTAATTCGCATTTTTAGATCTTGGTTTTCGCAATTTTTAGATCAGTTGAATTTTAAAATTAGAATGAATTAGAAAATAGAGATAAAGATTATGAATCATTACAACAATTAGAATTTACCTGGGGATTGGTGTGTGAAAGGAAAAAAATTCAGATTGAAAGAAGTGTTGAAGAGGAAGGAAGAAATGGTCTCGGTTAAAAACTAAAAATGAAAATACAAAAAAGAAAGATCTGTTAATAATCTTTCTCGAAGTCCGCTCAAACTGTAACATAATATTTAATTAAGGGATGGCGCGGCACAAATAGCTTTCCTATGAAGCTAGGTCTCAATTTAAATATATGTAGGAGGGATAACAATACAAACACGGTCCTATTTGCACAATTTTTCACAGAAATGTCAAATTTGGAGCAGACGAAAGTGTATTTCACAAAACAAAAAAATGGAGAAGTTCATATAATTTCAAGTAAAATCATTGAAAAAAAATCAAATTTCAGAACATCTAAATTTTCAATTCAAATTCAAAATTTGACAATTTTTGACCAAACCTAACTTTTCTAGAAAAATTTATATTGTAATCGATTTGGTAAATTAAAATGCTTAATAAATCAAACATGTTATTTAAATTTAAGTTAAGAAATTCTTTAAATTCAAATGACAAAAATTTAATCGGTTTAACAATTATATTCTTATCTCACAGTCAATTAATTTCATTATTCAAGTGGTACTTATTTTTGTTTATACACAAAATCAAATTCACTTATTTCATTATAATTAAGAATAACTTAACCTTAAAAATTAAGATAGTGTTTGGATCCTAATTTTTAGCTTTTTTGTTTTCGTTCATATAGAAATACGAACAATGCATGCTTATCGTTGAAAATAACCGTTTTAGAAAATAAAGTAAACAAACAAAACAAAAAACAATATTTATTTTCCATGGTTTAGGAAATAACGGAAGAATGAGAAATAATTTATCCTTCCGTCGTCCTTATGTTCCTTTTGTGGTCCCCTCCAACTCTCTTTCGTTCCCTTCGTTGTTCCTTAACTACTAGAGCGAACCCGTGCTTCGCACACGGACCCTGCAAAAATGTCATAATTGACCGTAGATAATTAAAATATTAATACGTAATAAGATTATTATATTTTCATTTACATGGATTACAATATCAAATATTATAGGTGCAGGATAGTTGGAGAATGTTGTCAAGTATACTCGCATACGGAAGACTTAAAAACCATAAAAAAATATAACTGTTAGTGGGAACAGAGGTAAAAATGATAAATAGCCGATAATTAATAGCAGATGCGTTAAGCATTGAAATTTAAAAACCATATGCTGTGTAAATAATAAGAGTAAACGCCTTCAGTCAGGTAAGGTAACTAATGAAGAGTGAATACGCTCAGTTAAGTAATGTTTTTCATTAAATACAGTTATATAACAATGCAGCCAAAACATGTGACTTTGTTGTGTTTGCCTTAATATATGTTTAGTTTCAAAACATAGATAGAATGATCAATGCACTGTACTCTGTTAAACTAAGACGATCGCAACTTCAACATGGATAATATAATTTCATGGGAAACATGTGGACATGAGACATAATAGAATAAAAAAGCACAGCAGTTGAGCATCAAAAAACTTGGTTTTGCATCTTTTTCGAAGCCTGACATAAGACATAGAGGGGCAATAGCAGTATAATACAACTATATTTCATTTCCCAAACTGCAATGGCTGATGCTTTTTAATTCGATCCCTATGAGCTCTCAACCAAACAATTTGAGATGCTAACGTATTTCTCCTGATATAGAAACATACAACAATAGTGTCAGAAAATTATCATACAGTTGAGCTCAGTACATATGTAAAAGTGAAAAACGTAGTTAGGAAACAAAATACGAATGGCAGATTGTACGAAAATTCATAGTACATTTATTTGCAAAATGGAAAAGATATTGAAATCACAAATCATTTAAGTTGAAGGACTGTTATTGAAAATTCCTAATGGTTATTCCGAACTTGCATTCTCATGTAGAAATGATAATCAAATCCAAGTAATAATTCAGTAGAAAATTTTAGTTAAATTGTATAATCAATTCAATCAACTTTATATAATAGAATTGCACGCACAGAACAAACCGTCCAGCAAATTCTCTGTTATTTATTATTTATGGACCACAACAATCAACTATAACTATTAATGCAATAGTTCAGTCACTATAAATTTTGGGCTGAAGAATAGAGATACTAATTGCAATAGATATTAAAATGAGAAATTAAATATTAGTTATTGACATTCAATACTATTTAATTCAAAATTTTAAAAAGGGTAACGATGAAACAAAAAAGGGATACAAAAAGGTTAAGAAATTAAATATCATGGTGATTCAATAAGCTGAAATTTACCAAATATCTAGGAGTCAAAAGAATATTAATTTATTCCCAATTTTAACATATAAAATTTCAAAATATTAAAAGACTAAAGAATAAACTGAATTAAAGGAACATTCAAACCTCATCAATTTTTCCTATTAAACTACATACACCTTTGTCCACGTTCTCCTATAGATGCTCCAGTATGATCATAAACTTATGTGGAGTATTCATGTTGTGGCACAGCTAATATCATTTATATTTATATATAAAATATGTAGTTCTGAATTGAACCTGTTAGGCCATAAAAATTGAGATTCTTAGCATAGCCAAAATTCTGACTTCTAATCAATCTTCCATTCTGTTAGCTAATTGAAAGCACTTCAGAGCTCATATCCTTATGCTGCAGCTATAGGAAGTCAAATTTCATATTTTAGAGAGATGAAAAAACTGATATTTGATTATTAAAAGAAGACGCTGGTACAGATCCAGATGTAAGCGAGGGAAATGATTAAGGTTTAGTCAGAACGAATTGTTATGAAGAAAATAAAATGCAAAAAGAGCAATCATCTACATCACTATACTTCCTTTATTATAAGCAAAATGAGACGACAGTTGATCTGAGTGGGTAAATTGGTTACATTTGCATAAGAGCAATGGATTGGCAAATGGCATTATAGTTTTAAAAAAAATGCAATCATGAGTTGATACTAATTAGCAATTCCTGTTATACTTCAACTTACATATTCGAGTTAATGATAATTCTAATTTTATCTTTAAAAAAATGAAAGACAGGTCATCAATGACATTTTATAATTAGTTTTGTTTTTAATTACTCTAAGTTCAAATTTATTGATAATGAAATAACTAAGCTTTAAAAGAACTCTTGTATTACTTACTCCTGATTAAAATTTAAAAATGAGAAAAACTATGATAATCATAGTTGATAACATGGTGTAGCGTATATGAAGACATGAGAAAGTCTTATTCTGAAAAAAGATACAAACATAAACAGAAGATCGAAAATGGAATGTATAATGTCTCTATATGCAATAAATCTCAGGCTTGAAAATGGAATGCATGATTTCTCCAAATCAAATAAACATATAGGTATGTTCAATGTAAAATCAAAGAGACAAATAGAACAAAATAGTGGAAATTAGGAAGAAAATTCGAGGTCGTTGGTGAATGCCACTTCACTTTAAATTATAATTCACCAAGATATTGTTGTCTTTATTTTCAAATGATATGAACAGGCTATATACAAAGTTAGGAAAATTGCAAGTAAAATTATTGGGCGAGATGGGTAAAGAGGGGATTTGAATCCGATATGCGATACCCATGTCATGATAAGAAAAAGAAGGAATTACCAACCTGTTTCGTTTACTATATTATTAGCATATTGGAAAGAGACTACACATTTTTGTTAAATCCCAAATGCACTAACTTTAGAAACAAACAGATAGTTTTTTTTTTAAGGACTTACATAGTTTGCATATTGTACACATTTGAGTTTTAAATATAGGTAGACTTATCATGATAATGGAAAGAAAATATTATAAGGTGAAGATCTAGTACCACTAAACAAATTCTAACTTGAGCAAAAGAGGTTATATCCGATTGGAATTGGCAAAAATAATAATAGCATAAAATTATAATACATTATTATATTCAAATAATAATTAGAAAGGAGAAATTAAATAACAAATATACTATATCATCCAGATAAACTATTTCCAACATTAGTTGAGTATGCTTTAAAAAAGTACAAATTTCAAATTATAAATGATATACATCACATAGATACATATTAATCAAACAAAAAAAGAAGTTTGACACTATCAAATTATATTGCACATCAATTGTTCCAAAGAATAAGCGACCATGATTTAAGGAACTTAAATCAATTTCAAAATATTTTTATCAACATACAAAGCAGAAAACCAAAATGATATCCTAAGGTATTGGATATGGATGAAAATTACTTGTAATACCAATGAACTAAAATAATAGTAACAGGTACAGCAAATCTTTGAAAAAATGGGTATTTAATAAATACTATTTATAATAACATATTGTTTGTTTTTACAAAAATTTAGAGTATAGTAACATGGAACTAAAATATTTGAATTACACAATAAAGTTAGTCAAATTCCTCCCCATTGCCACATAAGAATACACCAAGGGTTAAAAGGGAAGGGAAAACACCATTTCACTTGACTATAAAATATAGTGAGCCTACTTTGATAGAAAATGATGAAGCAGTCCAAGCTAAAGACAAAATGAGCAGAATTGCTCATCACGTGCATTCTTGTTTTCCTCAAGATAAGTTTAGGCTTTGTATTTTTTTTTATTTTGACGCATTAAACACGCAATTTTGATATAATACTACATCTATTAACCAAAAAATTTATTTGTTAGACATTTACATATATTTAATAAATGCATTTTAAGTGTCATGTAGAGGCGAAATATATGGTTTTTTAAGAAGAAAAATATTTCTATATGTACATGTAGACAAAATATTTCCAGAAATAGTTGAATAAACATTAAAAATATTTCAAATGTTAAATCATAAATGATACATATGGCATAGATCCATAATAATCAAACTAAACATGCATTTTGCTACTATCTAATTATACTACACGTCAATTTTTTTACACAATAAGCGATAATGGATTAAACAACCTAAATTAGTTCAACAATGTAATTTTCACCATATACATTATGAGCACACAATGTTTTACACTATGAGTGCTTTATGCAATAGGGAAATCTGTGTCAAAGCCACCCAAGTCTGCACTGTGTAACAGAATAACTGCTCTACAGTAGGCCCATGGAAAATTTTCTACATCTAAGCTAGGCAATGTATAAATTAAAACATCCACTCTATATTAAAGCACGTCAACTGTTGACTATTTGAAACTTTTATTTGCCCTTAATATTTATTCCTACAATGCCTGAATATAACTATTTGCTTTCAATAATTACTCTAGCAATGTTTAAACATTGCCCAGCATCCAACAACCAACTGCATTACAGACTAAGGATAACAATTTTCAGTTTGCCAAAGATTTAGGTAGCAAGAAAAAAGATGTTCATATACAGATGAAGTAATTTATAACCTGACTAACAATGAACTGAAATAACTTACGTGGTTTAGATCAACAGAAATATATTTTAAAAAATAGGGTAAATTTTTCCCAGATTTCTTATCATAAAGAACCACAATTGTGAAAGTAAAACATAGGAAACCTAATACATTTGAACAAAAATTACTTGTTGACTCTTTGCTGCATGTATGCAAATCATGTGAAAGTAGCTTATTTTTGAAGTAGGTGTTGAACGACTAACATCTCTAAAATAGACCACGGTAAAATGATAGCAAAAAAATCAATCGATAGTAATTGAGTCAATAGTTAGATATTCATTATCTACATGCAATAGATAGTAATTGAGTCACTCGTTAGAAATTACATATCTACATGCATGTGCCATGAAATATGTACTAATTAAGCAGACAATGCATGCACATAAAGGCAGTAATTATATAACTTCATATAAAAACTGACGATGACAACTTATTAACAAATCCTTCTTGCTAACCCTTTGATACAAATGTGAACAATAAGGTAAATAACAGAATTATTATTGATCTATTATTAAAAAAATGGCATGTCCAAACACTGTGAATAGTGTAAACCTATAATTAGGAAATTAGATGGCAACATGTTAAAGCCGTTGAGCACATGCACTTTAAGCGTGGTTGCATTGTAGAACTTTTTCACATATGCTTATAAGAATACTTGCATAACTTAGAATATTTTATTGATGTTCAAGAAGGTGTAAAACAATAAGCCATGCAAATCAAATCAATCATAAATGTTTAGAAAACTTTGAACATTCAATAGCCATGACTTACTGCATATTACTAAGTTGGTTAATCCAAAAAATTCAGAGATATTATATACTCGTAAGTTAAATATAATTATAAGAATCAGAATTAAGGCATGGTAATTTTACTTTCACCAAAATTTGAAAACTTGTACTAACTTCCATCTGTGAAACCATAGTTCTAAAAGGATGCCGAAATAAATATATTACAGTAACTAATTAAATTTAAACACGTAAAAAATCATACGAATTGGATTGTGTGTGGATGGGTCCGTTAGTGGGTGTTCGCATATGCGCATGTGTCCATGATTAAAAATTATGTAGTAGTAACATAAAATATATGAAGATGATTAAAATAATGACCCTATACACATGAAAATGTATGACTTGTAGTATTGGTTAAATAATTGGTAAGGGTCCGTAGTTAGGTCGGATGACACCATGGTTGATTGTTTTTCCATGACAAACTTGATTTACTAAAAATATTTTACAGACCTAGCAGAGATAATCACACTCTTAAAAGTCAACTGGCAAGCACCTCTGGTGACGAAGTATCTAACGATACACATGCATGCATAGGCATAAATGGACTAATTAAATTTCTATCGGAAGAAATGGAGAAGGGTCGCAGAACTTTACAAACTATACAAAATCTTCTCTAACCCATATATTCAGCATGCTGTTTTGAGAACTAATACACATATGGTTACAACAATATTTCTTTGTGACTATCTTTGTTTGTCTTCTCAATATTTTTTACTTAAAGGTGTAATTGAGTGTTTCATAAAAATTATTGTTTAACAGATATATCTTAAAGTTCCAATCAGTATAATCTACTATCTTACTACATTTTTCTAAAGTTTGAGTCGCATTGTGCGGTTTGAAAGAAAAAAAAGTGGGTTTATTCTTAGCAGTTAGCACATTAATTATGTAGTGATGTATTTTATTCCTAGAACGTAGTGATGTGTTTAATTCCTAGAAAATATTAAATGATTATTTTTGTGATTATTGATTTAAATTTTTTCCCTTTTAAATCTCTCACTTCTTTTGCCTAATTTATAAAATGTAAATTAGTAATAAACCATTAAGAATATCTAAATACATTAATTTGAATGTTAAAATTGGAATACTTTATAGGATACAACTTTAATTCGATTCAATTTCACCTTTCCATACCATGTTAATAAAAAGTATCCAACATTAAAACAATGTTAATGCGCTTATAGATGACTTTGTCTAAGCTTCAAGTAATGCACAAAAATATGTTAGAAACATGATAAATTTGTAAATTTCCTGATTAGACGACATAGAATAAGAACTCTAGCTTTGTCAAGGTCAGGACATCAGGATGCATGTCCATGCTTTTTCAAAGTGGTCCTTTCAAGCAAAAGCAGTATTACTTTGTTAAAAAATAAAGCTCAAGTTGTAGTTTGGGTTTAATAAAAAATCATACACGCAACGCTCTAAAAAAACAAATTTATAGTGCTTACTGGTAATAATGAGTGTGTGTTGTATTCTACAATGCAGGAAGTTATATATTAATCAGAGTTGCATGTAATTATCACCACAACAAAAGATTGTACAAGGAACTAAAAAAATTGGTTTTGAGTGACAAACTAAAACTTATTTGCTATACCACGCTGATTGATAAAAAAAAAAAAAAAAACGAATCATATTATCCTACTAATTCTACCTTGCTTTCAACTATTCAAGGCAAGAAAATAAATCAGACCTTATCACTCGAATTGTCCCTATGGTGGTGTAGAATTTGAGGTAAATGTAATGCAAAAGAAACCATTTGATCACCAAAAGCACCTTCCTTAAAGAAATCCTCTAAAGGTCAATATGATAACCCTGACAATGTGTAAAGCTAAGGAAGGAAAATTTATGTCATGATAAGTGCAACCAATAGGTACATGAAATATGTGCATGTCCGGAAATTTGCATATAACCATTTTAATCAATAACATTGTAATTAACATAAGAGGAAACATTAAGCACATAGAAAACTCCTAGCATGCTAAACAAAAAGTAATATCATTGTGCATTAATGATCATTGCAGTGCATAAAAACAAAAAACTACAGAAGGCAACTTAATTTTTGAAAGCAGTAAATAAATTTATGTTAACGCGATAACTCATCTCAAAAAACAAAGGACATATAGTTGTTTATAAAATTTAGGATATAATTTAATGATATCATATCATTAAAAATATGTATACTTAATAGCACTATCTTTAGGTTAAGTTCACTATCACTAAAGTATAATTGAACGCGGAAAAATTAAGTATATCTAGAAAAAAATATTGAAGATAAATCATATTGGAAATCAAGCTAGACGATGATATTTTCCACAAACAATTAGCCATCAACTAACTACTTGTAATGAAAGTAATTTTGTAAATTAGAAAGTATTCTCCAAATAGCTGGAATTCGATTTTTTGAAATGAAAATAAGAAAACAAAAATCAACGACTCGATAATTTTGACTCACTAAAGAGTAAGCATGTAATTTTATTAATCAAAACCTTTAAAAAACTGTTGAGTTGTTTAATTTTCTTATTCATGGAAACTAATGAATATACATTAATGTACCACATGAAAATATAATCATTTTATATTTAGTAGAATAATTTTAAATTACTCCATGCGGACATCAATATAATGACCAAATATGTGTAACTTATACCAATACACAAAGAGAATTAAGATCAGTTTGACAGTAATATAGGAACAGGCATCAACTACAAAACATTAGAATGAATTCATGTTATGCACATGGATTTCATCAATAAATCATTTAAAAAGAACATATTATATATATACTTATTTAATAACTTGTAAACATTAACCTAATCACATACGTTTCCAGGTCATGAAATAATATTTCTGCATTGGTGCATAGTTAATAATTTGACAAAGCTCGCACTTTCCTCATTTCCTTGTTAATCGAGGAAATAAAGATATATCAGCATTTAATTAAAATGACTATAAATTCATTAACATCACATTATTCATAAAATTACACAACACACATTGAAATATGTAGTTGCACCAAGTACGTAAAGTTAAAAATGTTGAGCAGAAATGAAAATACGTAAAATATATTCATACAACAAAGTATTCTATACTGAGATGCAAGTAAATAAATTCCAGTTATTATTATTGTAATAAGGTGACTACAAATTCCTGACTTTGACTAATCGAATTTCCTTAGGTACAATTATGTACTTTATACTCTCTACTTCATGGAAGTTTAACATTTAGACCCTACAGTTTATTCAGTTTTCCCAAATAACATGGAATAATAAACTTCTACATACATATTCCTTCATGTAGGGATTTTATACGTGTGTAAAAAAAACATAACCACGCTGAATGAAACATAACTTATAGTATTATATAGAAAAAAAGAGATGCTAATTTAGTATTAGTAAAACCATGAGTGATTACTACCTAACTAACAGCCATAACTATTGAAATCACTAAGAACCCACCAATATAAACAACAACCAAACAAAAGCATTCAACTTTAAAATTTAGCTTAGACAGAAAAATGATACCTTTACATGTTGAATTGGAAAGAAGGTGGTTCCAGAAGTTCGCAGTAAACAACAAATTGAATTGAATGTAGTCGAAGCAGCAGTGTTTGGAAACAAATATGTGGAAAGAGGCAAACCGCCGGTGTAGACGCAAAAAGAAATCCCAAATACACGATGGTGGTTATTTCCCGAAAAGCATGTCGGCGAACAACCTAGGGCTAACTTATTTTCCCTAAATTACGTTGTCGATGTGGTAAGAAGAGAAGGAATAATGATGGAAAGTGACCACTTGGCTATAACTGCTACTGCTGGTGGAGGAGATCGAAAAACTACACGATTTGGTGTTGTTGCAACAGATTCTGATAACCACAGGCTGCAGGGGGCAGGTGGAAGTAGTATAAGACCGGAAAAGGTCAATCAATTGAAGAGAGGGTTGAAAGAACTGTAGTGCTTTGAAGGCACCTACCGCCGATTGAAAACATCTATTAGTGGAAGATTGAGAAAGGAGCAGGTGGATGATGCGTTTCGTGGATGGGGGAAGGCAGAATGGACATGACGGTTTGGGGAAGAGGAGGGCATGGGATTGAGATGGAAGGAAGGAAAATGTGAAGCGATCAAATAGGAGGCAGGGTTTGAGAGGAGAAATTCGTGAAAGGGGGAATGAGTGCAAACTCGGTAATTATAATATAGTATAGATTCTTGCTTTTTGTGATTAATATTGAAAACTCAAAATAGAAAACACAAGCCAAACCAAACACTACCTAAAAATTTAAATTCCATTCAAATCAATAATTAAAAATCTATTTAAAAATTCAGGTTACATGAAAGAAGGGGGATATGATACATTATAAAAACCTCTAATGTCATTTATAATTTTCACTGTTATTATATTTATATTGCTACTGTAGTAATTACTACACTTAAACCTGAATTTTCATCGATGCACCAGCTCATTCGTATCTTATAAAGATTGCGCAATTTTGAATTTTTTCGAAGCTAAGCTGCAAAACGTAAGATCTAAAAATGAATGAGAATGCCAACTATGGAATTCATGAGGATATATGATATTTCAGCTGACATTAATAATCCCAAATGAATATGTGATTGTAGTTACAACCCAAATTGCACATGGATTCGTCATCCCAGCAGCGATCATAAATGCACAGCGTTATCCAGCAATATTTAACACGAATAATGGTTGTGAAAGGTATTTCTCTATATTGACGTATACGTTACCATAAACAAAATCTGACATGATACAAGGCCTGAGCCCCTTTATCATGGTGATACATGTACACATATACATAATATTTACAGATATTCCAACTATAATATTGGATAATGCTACAACAAAAGGACTACAGCTATAAACAAATACATATGGGGTAAAGTTACAGTACTGCTATAAACTCAAGCGGTGCCTGTTATCAGTCTTTCCTGCTGATCTAATTTCTTGACTTTAATCAGTCCAATGAGTACTTGCATCCCAAAAAAGGCACAGACAGTGTATGCAGTCATTGCTGGAACCTGCACATATGTTTATTTTTCCCTTAATCAAACTTCATTTAAACAAAATATGGATCATGGTAAAGAATATAATCCTTGGATTTACTTACCCGGATTGAGTTAAGATACAAAATTGTTGCAAGATTTACCAGACTTCCTGCTGCTACAGTCTACAGAACGGAACATAAAGTTACTATACAAGTATGATATACAGACGACACTTGTTTTGACATGAAATTTAATGCAACTTAGTTGTGAAAGAAAGATGAATATCATGCAGTTAAACATTGCTCAACTTAAAATTAGCCAGGAAAACTTACACAACCAATGGTCTTTTGGACAACTGCAACTCTTTTGAATGATCTTTCAGATTCTAATGCCCGAACCCGGAGCTTTAGATCACCTTGTTCCTATTGATAAAGGGACAATAAGTTTGATTTAAATGAATATATTATTGGACTAAATGCATTATACCCTCTGAGTTGTTTATTAGCAGCAAACATCACTTAGGGATCGTTTGGATTAATTTATATAAGTCCTTTTTTTTTTGGATCCAAACCAGTTAATTTTGGCTTTGAAAAAGCCAAAAAACAACTTATACAAGTCGATCCAAGCGAGCCATTAACGACCAAAGATGAACTAATGGGCTTTGGGCAATGATAACTTCGCTAGTATGAAATACTTATTCAACATCATAATTTGTACCAAGCGCTCAATTATGGCAGCAATCTTTTCAACTCGGTCGGCTTGCCTGAAAAGATTATAAAATGCTTGGGATTGTCGATCCCATCTTCTTCTAAGGTCCTGTATCAAAAATTAGGTTCAAGGTACACTATATAGTTTGCAGTTATGTTTGGATGTGAAGCAATTGATTAATAAGATAGAGACCTTAACAAGAACTTCATAACCGGCTTCACGAAATTTTAACAGCTCCAAAGCATATCTACAAATGCAGGAAAATTGTTATGCCCTTCATATAAGAAAATGAACAAAATTCAAGAAAATAGAAACCAAATGTGATACACCTACGGTTTAGCAATCTCCGTGATATCGAATCTAGGGTCCAAACCTTTTCCTATCCCATCTAATACTGCAAAAAGAAAAAGAATTTTTTTTTCAAGAAGATGCCGTAAATATCACATAATTAGCATGTAAATTAAATATCACGAACTCGCTTATTTTGTTTTTCATTGACTTTGTATTTACGAATTATCATCTATTGACCTACAAAAAGTGCTTTGTGAAAGTAACTTTCTTGCTATATTGATGGTGAAAATAGCAATCTTTAGTGTACCTGAAAATGCTCTAACAACAAATGTAAAAGTTGCAGGAAAACGGAATGGCTGATCCGCAGCAATTGCAAGAAGATCCTCACCTAAATATTAAATATATCCAATGTCTTAAATATACCATCATAGGAACTATGAATGGCGCAGTTAAACATTATGCTCCAATACATACCTATAGCAGCAAGTCTTTGCTTCTTCTTTTCAAATCTTTCTTCTTTGCTCAATTGCTTTTTGAACCCAAGTTCAGCAGTTGCCTTTTCTCTCTCTTTCCTTTGTGCAGCCAGACGTTCTTCAAAGCTGTAAATTAATCACTATATGGATTCAGCTGTAAATAATGTAACATATAAACTAATATGTGACACTGCATCAATATTACAAACTGCCAGCTCCTTAATGCAAGATAATAATTCATAGCAACTCTTTTTACATGATGCTTATGGAGAATACGTCAGTAGCACATCTGAGTTAAAAAGCCTTGCTCTTTTCAGCATATCACCAGAAAAAGGCCAAATAAGGAGCTCATATGTTTTGTAAAAGCAAAAATCTTGCCCACTTTTATGACACACTCAGCTGATGATTAACAATTTTCATACGTTGACTTATAGACAATTAAGCACCTACAAAGTCAGAAAAACGTTTTTTTTTTTTTTTTTTTTTTTTTTTTTTTTTTTTTTTTTTGACTCGCCTGTTAAGAAAGAATTTAGCAGTTCTTCTGACTGCTGTCATATCCCCAGTAGGAACAAGAACACCCATTTGAACCATTGCCTGAAGAACCTGCATGCTTAAAGTACCACCTCATAAGTTGGATACAAATTTATCTGAATACTGAACTATTCACCTGATTCCAATATTATCTCAAAAGAACAAATAAACCGTGGTTGATACAAAATGGATGGATGAAGAATATAACCTTTTCAGGATCCTTCTCATAAACTCCATAAAATACTTCAAGCAAACCTTCTCGAATATTTGGACTTATACTGCAAAATAGTCGAGTATCCCAGTGATATCAAAAATAATTTCTAGGTTATAACTTAAATAGCAACACCACGAAAAAGTAAATTCATAACAGAAGAAAAAACCAACACCTTCCCATCATTCCAAAATCATAAAAGATAAGCCTACCACCATTATAGTCATCGACAGCAATATTTCCAGGATGCTGGACAGGAAAAGCCAAGAAACAAATAAGCATAGAAACTCTAAAGAATGTTCAATGAAATTGATATAGTGTAAATACATTCTCCGATAGTACTAACAACATCAGAGGTAAAAGCCATTAGACATTAACTACAAGTTTATGAATCTATGTAACATTAAAAATTGTTTATTTCTCAAATGCACCAATGCAAGAAACTGAAATGTATTATTCGTAACTCTAAAAGAAACCAGCTTTTATGTTAACTTCTACCAAACAAACATTTTTAATTAAGTAGCCATTAATGAACTACTTACGGAGAAGTGTTATCTGACATCCCACATTGTGGAATTTAAGATTCTATTTTTTTTATTAATGTATAGTAAAAAACAAGATAGAAAAACTTTATTAAAATCAGCTCCTACTTGGCTATAAGAGTGAACACGGTCCTTTTAAAAGTTAAATAATCTGTGGTTCATCACTTGAGATCATGAAGTACATACTAACAGATATGTTCATCATACATGTGGAGTACAAGTTGCTTATCAAAAGAATCGCCTCTCAGAAGCTATGATGTAAACGATATACATCGGTAGCAATTTAGACCGACTACACAAGCATGACTAACCGGATCAGCATGGAAAAATCCATGAGACAGAATTTGTTCTAGGTAGGATTCCACTGCATATCGTCCTAACCTACAAAAACCAGAAAACATACCATTAAGATCAACAAAGGAGACATTTGGTATAACAAATGCTGTTTTGCATGTTTTTCAATCAAGGTATTAAAGCCAATTTTAGGACCTTTGTCGATCAACACCCAGCTGATCTAGTTGTTTTATCCTGTTTATTTTTATCCCAGGGACATACTCCATTGTCAGGACCTGAATTGCGAAAACATTAAACAATCAATAAGGACAGATATCTTGGGTATTACTTTGATTAATGCAATTTTGTATGGCATTATCAGGCAGTATTATGTTAAGAGGAACCTGCGGTGTAGTATACTCCCAATATATGCTTGGCACCTTTACATAATCCATATTTTTAAAGTTTTCAGCAAACAGTTCGGAATTAGCTGCTTCTTTGGTATAATCTATTTCCTGAAAATAACCAGGAGATAATAACTCATGTAATGACAAAAACTTTAGGTAGCGTTTGGTTTGACATTTTTTTTTTTTTTTTTTTCAGCCATATAAAAATACAAACAATACATGTATATTACGAAAAAAGACCGTTTTTAAAAACAAAGTTAACACACAAAATAGCAAACAACTTTCATTTATTTTCCATGTTTTGGAGATAGGTATTCCTCCCATCATCCATCAACTCTTCTTATTTTTGGTAGTTAATTTTAAAAACTCAACATGCAAAACACAGTTTTAACCAAACACTACCTCAGACTTCGAGAATTGTGTTGGGTGTATTCACAAACCAGAAGCAAATAAAGTAGCGGAAGATATAAATGCAATCTATTCCAGTCACTCTAGCATGTAACATTGTTAAATCTACACTAATACTTATAAGAAGTAATTCATATTTTGAGTAGCAGTGCAGCCAAATGATCAAAAAGCTGCTTTCCAGAAGTGGGGGGTAGAAATACCTTCTTCTTCTTTTTTTAAATTGGGTGTTTTATATACAAATTTATGTAGCATATAACATACGACATGACAAGTGGGTTAAATCCCGCAAGGCAGGATTCGAACCCATGACATCTCGCACCATGTCAAAACATAATAAGTTTTAGTGATATAATGTACTATGTAATGTAAAGTGAGCTGAATACAGTTGTCCATATAAAACTTTATTGATACATGTGTAGCAGTGAGAAAGCAAAAACTCTAGATGAAAATCAAACAAAAATAGTTGTACGCTAACTGACATGAGAAAGTACCTGATATAGCACGGTAGCACACTCATCATAAATAGCAACCCAGTCTCGTTTAGCACCATCAGATTTAGGGTCTATTTTTTGAAGATATTCTGCAATTACCTAAAATGAAAGGGGGTGAAGAATCAAAAATAAAAAGCATAGCAAATGAGCCTAAGATAGGAGGGAAAATAAAATGCAGATTGGGGGATTAAAATTCTTATAGCAATTGATCCATGCTAGAAAATGATATTTTATAACTAATTACGGGTACATTTTAGAAATCGAGGTTTTTAGGATATAGCTCTGTGTGGTTTAAATCACTAGCATTACATATTCTGCAGTTACAATGAAAACATATAATGACGGAGTATGATTATGTTAGGAGGAGGAAAACAAGTTCAAAAAACATAGCAGTAATAAATAAACTGCCCATGGCAGTTTTCGAGAAAAGTTTGTATGCAGAACATCTGACAATAGTGTGTTTATAAACTAACCCTCAAATTCTTCAAATCAATATCAAATAGATCCTTTAAACCAGGCCGTTGTACTTTAATTACGACTTCCTGCCCCTTCAAGCAAGCTCGATGAACCTGACCTGTACAGTATACAGTTCAGTAACCAAAATAAAATTTATATGCTCATGACAAAAGTAGAAATTACCAAGACTAGCAGCAGCTATTGGTTCATAGTCAAATCGATCAAAAATATAGTCGACGGAGCTACCAAGCTCTTCCTCTATAATTGACACAGCTGTTTCTGAAGGAAAAGGAGGAACTTGATCCTGGTTAAGCATAAAATATTATATTTAGTTGTCTAGTAAGTGTAGAAAAATAACCACCTTAACGAAGAAAATTTCACCGTAAACCACAATATACGACTATGCGTAGGACCAGCAGTTTGCTCCATGAAATTAATTTGTGTGTCAAGTATTGTTCTAATTTGAAATCTGGCCCCTGATGAAATTTTGTTTTACTGGGTTAAATTTGCTGCTTCTTTTTTCATTCATTGTGCATTTAACATTAAAACATAAGACAAATTTACAATGAACTTTTCCCTATGCAATATTCTTTTGTATCCATCTAGTAAACTCAATCTGTAACATATTTTTCTCAGTTAATAAAACACAACCAACTCCAACATCAATTTTCTAATATCAACACTACTTCCATGCACTTCCCACACCCATTTGTGCACGTTGACTGCTTAGAAATTAGACTGTTGTGTCCGTTGTGCCCACTTTTGTGATCACTCTTTTATGCGCTCCTGTGCCGTGATCACTTGCTTGCTTTTGCTCTAAGCATGCTTATTGTTGTGCTCGTCTGTTATGGTCGCTCACATATTGCAATTGCTCGCCTGTTATGATTGGTTTTTACTATTAATATTTACTACTGTTCTTACTTGCTGCGGATGCTCGTCGACTACTGCCAAAGTTTCAAATTTCCTTCATACTGCTCGAGATCCACTTTTTCCACAGGTGTGAGACGAGATTTCAAACATAATTTTAATTGTTTGACACACATCTGACCCCAAAATCTTAAGATTTCAATCTAATATATAGATCGAGATGTCAGTCCAAGATTTTATTTAAAATCCTAGATTTGAAAGCTTGCCTACTGTGCTTGTATCTTGCAACTGATAGCTCGTTGTCATGCTTTCATGACTTATCAGTAATGATACTAAACATTTGAATTATTATCATCTAAACGTTACTTTTTATTGGGATGTTTTGTCATGTAAATCTTGAGTGGGATGTCTGTAATTTGCTTAAAAACATAATCTTAATGCAGATTGAAGAGAAGCAACGAGTGCAATAAGTTGGTCACCCGACGAACACGGTTGTTTCATGTATGTAAAAATGCACACAAAACCAGTTTTTTATACTAAGATAAATAGCAATTAACGTTATTTTTCACAGAAAAAATTGTGCATCAGACATGCAAAACTTAAAAGGCAGTGCATTCAAGATGCAAAGTTTTTGGATGTTAAGACACGGTGATAAGGAAGATTGACAAAGAAGAAAAATAAAATTTACAACATTTTAAGCTGAGATTACGGGCAAACTGTTGCATTGTTAAGCGGTACAACATTGAAGCCATTATCTATTAAATTCAGCTAAGCCGCTCCATTTTACTATAAGTCATGACAGAAAAAATGGCATCAAAGAAGAAGATAGAATGATAAAATGCAGTAAACCTATTGAATAGGAGTGAATCATATGGTAACAGATATTGACCTGAAGTTCGGATAACTGATCCACATATTCTTGTGCAAGAATGTCCACTCTTGTTGAAAACTGCTGACCTATTTTGATAAATGTGGGACCTAACCTCAGTATACTCTCTTTTAACCATTTTGCTAAGTTTTTCCTCCTTAGTTTCTTTTTCTCCTCCGTCATGCCTCCTAAACATTGTCAGATCAGTCATTAGTATGCACGTCACCAAATACAAATTCATAGGTTGCTAAAAAAAGAAGATAACAAAACATCAATTGTGATTTTATCCCCTTCAATTTCAGCCTAACCATATCACATTTGTTTTACCCATTAGATTTGGTATATAAATGATTGGATTTCAGGGAGATGCAAGAGGGATGAAAATGATAAAGTACAGGATGAAGTACCAAGAAACTCATCCATTTATTCATCAAATCCAATGTGGCTTAAATGAAGCAGCAACAAAGGATAAATGGGGCTACGAACATACACATACATATAATACACTTGCATGCACACGTGCACGCACATTAATATGTAACATATACACATAGACGGATACACACACACACATATACATACATATACATATGCATGCATGTATGTATGATGTATGGATGGATGTATGTACACATGTATGTACACACATGTACACACATAGAACGAGAACATACAGAAACTTATGTGTGTGTGTATATGATAAATGCATTTACAATAAGTTTTCTTGAACTTGAAAGTGAACAACCCATTAGTTGACATGATATTGTTGGTTTGGATTTCATTATTTAACCCGATGGCATTGTGTCAATGGAAGGACTGCATAATTTAATTTTAAGTGGGATTACCATTAACATATTCCTAACATACATATAGTCTTGAAATGCCATCATTTCATTCCCTTGAGCTTTCCCTATCTACTTTTTGTATGTATTTGTTTTGGATTAGTCTAAGTTTTTACATGTGTGTTTCCCAAAAAAATCCCAGGACATACATACACAAAAAGGACAAATTTTATTTATAGGTTTAAACAAATTTGTACTAATTACAAAAACATGCTTTTTTCGTGTATCGGTCTTTTACACTAGTGCAATTCAAGTTTGCGCAAGTATAATATATTTTAAATAGTTGCACTTGCGCAAATCGTGCAAGTACAAATTAAGATTTTGTACTAGCCCAATTTGAATCTGCACAAATATAAATTCATCGTGAAAATCAAACCTATTTTGCCAATTAGATTTGAACGAAGCCCAAAGTTGAAGTATGTTATTTTCCTCGGCCTATAGATAAAATTTGTCCATACAAAAATCAATGATGAAATTTCAAAATTCTGACCCTTTTATTCCCTCAAAATTCTTTAGTTTATGACTTTGAACTTTTTAACTGATTTATATAAATATAGCGATTTTTTTAAGGTAATTAGATGGTAAGTACTACAAGTCTTGTGTAGTATATAACCACTTAGATAATGGTGTTTGTCTTACTCAAATAAATCATCTTTATAAAGTTCCAGGTCATTTCAAAAAAAGTTTAACTCTTCTGGAACTTTTAAGTTAATGGGAGCTGTTGAAATTAGTAGTTATGACCCCTGGATTAAAATGAGATTTTGGAAAAAATTCAAAATTATTGATAATATTGTAATATGATTCAGATTAATAGAACATCATGCGTAAATAAAAAGAATTAGCTTAATTTGAAATTCACGATGCATAGGTACAATAAATGATGGTGATTTTTTGGGCAGTGTTCTCTTATTATTATTGTTTTTGTTTGTGTGTGTGGAAGGGCCATTCAATGGTCCCGGACTTTTTCAATTTGAAAATCTTTCTAACGTGGGGCTAAGGGAGGGAGTAGCTCGCCCTCGGAAACCAGAAAACTGAGAAAAAGAAACGAATGACTAGGGGGTGGCAATTAGACCCGATCCGTTGGACCCGGACCCGACCCGTTGTGTCTCGGTTCTAGACGGGTCGGGTTTTGTCGGGTCTGAACTATACATTTCAAAAATCTAGACCCGACCCGACCCGACCCGACCCGAGCTTCGGGTCGGGTTCGATTGAATAATAACACTAAAAATGCATATGTTTCAATGCTTTTTGGTCGGGTATTTCAGGCCAGTCAATGCGGGTCGGGTTTATTCGGGTCTTAATTGTATTTTTCATCACCTAGACCCGACCCGAGACCCATCGGGTTAGATTCAGGTTCGGGTCTTTTCGAGTCGGTTCGGTTCGGGTTCTTGGTTCGAATAGAATGGATCAGTTCCCTCACTTCGTAGGAATTGGACCTACGAATTTGTCGATTATGAGTTGGGAGTTTTAACCATTCAGTCAAGGATGCTTAATATGGCTCATTGTACATGGTGAATAACCAAGGGGTGTTGTGGGGATGTGGATAGAGGGTGGAATCTATATGTATCATATTGAGCTAGGTTATTAATATGATGTAATAAAGGTCATCTTCATAAATTTTCGAAAATTATACACTATTTTGAAACTTCTAGCTCTTTCCATGCTGCAGTTTAACGATGAAAAATATGTTTGTGTTGTAATACATAAAAGTGAATACGATTTTGTATCTTTCTGTTCAGTCCCATATCATGAGATAAGTTTAATTATTAGCTCCAAGACATATATATAAAAGAGTTATTGTAATAGAAATAGATAATGAATATCCTGAATGAATAAAAATCTCTTTTCTTCTCTCCGATGGATTCTAATTTCTTTATTTTATAACACGTTATCATCCTAATCAATATCTTTATTGTATAAGTTTTACTCTATGATACGCTTGATATTTATTTTGTTGTCATCCAAATCAATGAAAAATCACTTGATATTTAGTTATTTATATTTGTCATCTTCTGAATCAAGATGAAAGGTGGAACCCTAAGTGAATTAGTTGAAATTTTTATATATTCTTAGAGTATTGTCTTTTGCTTTTTTAGTACAAAAATTTCAAAGATTCAAATATACAATGGGTTTTTCTTATTCATTACATTGATCTGAAAGTATCAAACTCTATTTGATGTAGTAAATTAGAATTTTGTACTTGCCCATGGTGAAAATCAAACTTATTTTTGCAAGAAGTTTTGAACGAAGCCTAAAGTTGAAGTATGTTTTTTTCTCAGCCCTAAAAATAAAATTTGTCCATACAAAAATCAGTGATGAAAACTCAAAATTCTGACCCTTTTATTCCCTCAAAATTCTTTAGTTTATGACTTTGTGCTTCTTAACTGATTTTTACAAATACAGTGATTTTTTTAAGGTAATTAGATGGTAGTACTAGTACATAAGTACTTGTTACTACAAGCCTTATGTAGGATATAACCACTTAACAATGGTGCTTGTCTTACTCATATTAATCATCTTTATACAATTCCAGGTCATTTCAAAAAAAAAACACTTCTGGTATTCTGGTACTTTTAAGTTAATGGGAGCTGTTGAAATTAGTAGTTATGACCGCTGGATTAAAACGTGATCTTGGACAAAATTCAAAATTATTGGTAATATTGTAATATGATTCAAATTAATAGAACATCATGTGTAAATAAAAAGAATTAGCTTAATTTGAAATTCACGGTGCATAGATAGAATAAATGATGGTAATTTTTTGGGTTGTGCTCTTTTATTATTAATGTTTTTGTTTGTGTGTGTGGAACAGATATTCAACGGTCCTAGACCTTTTCAATTTGAAAATCTTTCTAAGGCAGGGAAGACGGAAGGAGTAGTTCGCCCACGGAAATCGTAAAATTGGGAAAAACAAATGAATGATATAGAAAAGAAGTGCGAATAGGATAGCCTTCTCGCTTCGTAGGAACCGAGTCTAGAAATTTACCGATTATGAGTTGGGCGCTTTAACCATTCGGCTATGGATGCTTTACAAGGCTCATTGTACATCGTGAATAACTAGGGGGTATTGTGGGAATGTGGATCATAGTAGTTAAGGCGCAAGGCTTGAGCCTTAGGCCTTTTTATGCGATTTTTTTACAAGTATGAGTTTTTTTGCTAGAAAAAAACTGCACTACAAAATGCTACTAAAAATGATAAATTTAGTAAAAAAAACATATATTAGTAGGTACGAAGTCACAAATGCAATTTCGAAACTAAAACGGTCACAAATTCAATAAATTTAATTATTTGAAACATAACTCTTTAAACTTTAAAATTAAAACATAACTTAATAAATTTTAAAACATATCTAAAATTTAATTTAAAATTTAAAATTTAAAATATAACTCAATAAATTAACTAACAAGTTTAGATTAAAGTTTAAACCATTAAACTAATTAATTTAAATGAAAAACTGTTAAAAAAACTGCTGCTGATATTTGATACACACACACACACTTGACGGTGGAAGCAGCGGTGGCGGATTCAGCAGCATTTTTTTTAGTGCCGAATGCGTTAAAACCAAAGGGAAAACCCTAAAAATCGAACAAAATTGTTCGACTTTGATAGTTGAGAGTCGGATCGGGTATAAACGAAAGTGGGTTTGGCAAAAAATCAATTATTTCTCGAGACGCGCTCAGCGCCTCGAGCCACCAAAGGCACGCTTTATTTGTGCCTCGGATAGCCGAGATGCCTCGAAGGCCAGCGAAGTGCAAAGCCTGCGCCTGAGCCTTAGGCGCGCCTTGGCGCGCGCCTTAACAACTATGATGTAGAGAGGGTGGAATCTAAAGATGCCTCGGTTCTCTTGGAATTTATATGTATCATATTGATCTAAGCTATTAATATGACGTAATAAAGAAGATCGTCTTCATAAAAGGCACACCGTGCGACTGAGCCTTCTTTGAGCCTAGGCGCGCCTGGACGCATGCCTTGATAAATATGTGCACAACCACAAGAGATCTTTTTTTTTTTCAGTTTTTTAATAACTTGCAAAAGGACGCACTCAAATTGCAAAAAAGGCACAACGTGCGACTAAGCCTTTTTTGAGCCTAGGCACGACTGGACGCATGCCTTGATAACTATGTGCACAACCTCAAGAGTTCTTACCACAATGGACGGCAAGTTTTGTTCAATTTTCTTTGTTGGTACTTCGTACCTCCTATATGTCAAAAAGCATTCTATGATGAATATCTAGAATGTTTAACCTTTATAAGATAACTATTTACTCAAAAGAATATCAGTCCTTCAATCAATAGAATATTTTCTATTATGAACTTATAGAATGCCAGGTAATGTCCATTATGGCCTAAACTCTACAAATTATTCAGGCATAGCATGGTTAAGTTGCTTCAGTTTCATTGAATTGTAGACCAAGACAATGACGTTAAGGAACTTACCCCGGTAAGAAAACTTTTGGCTGTTAAGCCAGGCCTTACATATAAAAGTAAATACAAAACCCCATATCTCCAAAGTTCTTTGAATTGTTGAATAGGTTTTAAATCTGTTCCAGCGTCCACCAGGTGTAACAGAAACCTGTAAACAAAAACACAAGTTGTCGCATATTTGTAACAGCTCGGAAAAAGGGGGGAAAAATCTACACAGGCATGTAAATAGATGCTTAGGGGCTGTTTGGCTTCAAAACACATGTTTTTGAGTTTTCCATATTTGATATGTATATTTAAGGCGTGAGAAAGAGGTGAAAATCCTAAACACTATAACAAAGAGAGGGAAACGAAGGAAGAAGATACTTTCTGATATCGTCCAAAAGAGGGAAAAGAAAGGAAATCTGGTTTCCACCTTAAAGTCACTTTACTAATTAACCTTTTCCCACCATTTTCCATCTGTGCATTTTTATATATACAGTTGAAAACGCAAAGCTTGTTTTTGAACAAAAGGGACCCTTAATTTCAATCAAATGATTTGAACAACGTATATTAGTTACACTTGTGATGTTAGACGTAACCAGCATTGTTTACGTCTACACTGCATTGTCTATTGCAGCTTTTGGTTATTTATACCGGTCTAATTTTACCAGCACCAACAAATTTTCTTCAAAGGCCAAAAAATAAATGATGAAATAATTTATACTATCCACTGGATTTTGCATCACCAACGGTTTCCAAAAGGCACCTCTTTTCCATCCATTTTTTAACATGCTTAAATTTATAATTTATAGCTCCAAATTAAAATTTCTTCAAATTTCAATAGGAAATTTCAGCATAAGTTTGAGGGGAAGAAAAAATCTGATAGCATTCTCTGTACCTGAGCCTTAGGTCCGCCATTTTTAAACCAAGCATCTTCCTTTCCAATCTCTTCAACTCTTTTCTTTCTCATACTCTCATCCGAACCCACGCTCCCCCTACTAGCACTACCATTGCTATTCTCATACTTCACCAACTTCTCATTTTTAACCCCACCATTCCCATTCAAAACCGCATCCAAACTACTCCCAGTCGAACTCCTCTCTCCAACTTCCAACCCTAACCCTAAAGCGCTACCATTTCCATTTAATCCGTACTTTCTCTTCTCGTCCTTCTCCGCAATCGCTACTCTATCTTCTGCCACGGATCGAATCGAATAGTCAGAAGATTTAGAACGGGACAGGAATCTCAGTGGTGGAGCTTGGCCGTAGCGGCGAAGCGAGAGGGATTGGAGAGAAGAAGGGGTGACAGTTAGAGCAGAAGCCATGAAGTAGCAGGGTTTTGAGATGAGTTGTGGAAGAAGATCAAGCAAGCGGGAGAGCAAGTAAAATGTGAAGGGAGAGAGTGGTTAAGGAGGAGGCCACGTTGGATGGATTGCAGTTTGAGGTGTGGGTATCTCGTGGGCCCGTCTAGGCTTAGCTGTGTAAATGCTTGCCAGTCTTTTGGAATTTTTTGGATTGCTGATATAGCATGTGGAACAGGAAAGCGGTCTGCTAAAATTTCCAATTTAATGTCCGTTGATTATAGAAATACCAGTATAACCATACAAACGTGGGAATACCAACCTTGTAACAATATACAATTAATAAAAGAATTTATTTCCTTGTAGGTTTTTAATATTTTGAAATTGCATATGAATAAAATATACAAAAAAAAATTTATATATATATTATCAGAAACTAGAAAAATAATTATTTTAACCAATCATGCAATTAAATACACAAATGAATATTCATTAAAAAAAATCACAAAAGATTGGTATAATAGTTTAAATATTGCAGAACTTTATTATCTCAGTCATAACTTAATTATCCATGAACAGTTCTGGCAAAGTTATATGCCGTAGATAAATCATGGAAATTTGAAGTATGTTACTTCAATCTATTTTTCAAAATTAAGCATAGTAAGCTATACTTCTATAAAATGTAAGTGAACATAGTAAGTTATGCTTTTGTCAAATTTTAAATGGTTATTCCAGGTAACAACGATTAATATGTATTGAATAGGTGATGCAAGCACCATTTATTCTCAAACTGTGTAAATCTATCTCTATTGTATAACGCAAATGCTTCGTCTTGGAAACGCTTTTTGAAATATTAGAAATATATTTGAAAACTACTTATAACTATTACATTCTCTGCATTAAAATCAAATAAAAACACTTAAAATTATATTTTAACTCAATTTTCTTTCTCATATTCAATCCAATATTTATTGAATTTCATTTGAATCTTTTTATTAACTCTTTTTATTAACTCTAAACGTCCTCTAATTTCCATCATATAACTCTTTTTATTAACTTCTTTAAGAACAACAGACAAGCTTTATATTTGCTAGGAACAAACACATGCACTAATTAAAAGCATTCTGACGATGTCATATAAGAAAAACACTACAATTTGAGCTCTAAAGTTCCTAATTTTCAAAATACAACAAACCGTTTCAAATCACAAAATGCCAAATAATTCCCAACAAATGATATGGATGCTTAGAGATTCTGAAAGCTAAATGCTGCTCAGTTTTCACAATGTCTCCACCATAAAATTCAGAATTCTTACTATTGGCTTTCAGCTTAGCTTTTCTTTCTCCCCGCTACAAGTGCCTACATTTAGTATAAACACTCATGAGAACTTCTAACTTTAAAATAAATAAATAAATTGAAAACTGAGCAACAATACAGTTTCTATTTTTTTTATTTTTTTTTACTTTTATTTGTTCATATCGCAAACTGAGTTTTGTAGGGATTACAGACTCAGTTTGCATTACAAACAGAGCCTGCAGAATGAGTATGCACTGCAAACTGAGCCTGCAACTGCAAACTCAGTTGCAACTTGCAACACTAAGTTTAAACACAGTTGCAAAGCTGACTTTAAAATCATTTGCAGGTGCATATCCAATTTGCATGGTCGACTGAGTCTGCACATTCAAGCATAGCTTATGTATAATTCAATAGCACGGAAACATGCCAAAGTGGTTCGAAGCTCAAACGGCATGTAAAGGCTGAAGAAAGTTAAAAAATAAAAACACTTTTATACTAGGCTATTATGTCAAGGTCGTATAGTATTATTACAGGCTCAATGCATGGTCGTATCTGCATAGATGCATTTTTATAGAACTCGGAAGAACAGATTGTGCAGTCTTGACAACACCAAAAGCACTGCACTTGTATAAATGTTGTGCAATCCAAACATTAGATCTAAGTTTGGATTCACGACATGTAACCATTGATAAAAAGGTTATAGGAGATACAATCATACAATCCACATATACCACTTAGATTACTAAATTGTAAGTCCTAAGAATCATGTATGCAAATACTTTGTGATTATTAAAGAAAGAAAATAAAAGTTTGATATCAATACCACTATTTTTCACGTTGAGGATTGGCAAATAATAATGATTAATTTTAAATTGATCTTTATTGTGATTTAATGAAGTATCTTACAGATAACAACTGATATTTCATTCTATTAAAGTTAAATATTCAATACTATGGTCCGGTGGCATCATATTGCTTGGATTATATATTGGTGATAAATAAATTATAAATACAACAAAACCAACTTTGGGTATTTCAGTTGAAAGAGCAATACTTTCGCAAAGACAATAGGAATATAATCGATCGAGTGCTTACTGATTACCAACTCTACTATCAGTAACTTAGTGAAGTTCTGTAAGATTTCACACTAATCAAACATTAGCACATCATTTCATCTAAAACTAACATGCATGGTTACTCTCACATGTACTTCATCTTGCATGACACAGTACTTCCTATACATCCCAATCATGTCACCTTGCATAGCACCGTTGAAATAATCGCATATCCATATTGCGACAGTTTATGCTTATAAGGGAATAAATTGCTCTCCTCCTGTACTGTAGCAGAACGGTATGTAGTTGCTCATTCAAATTCTACACACTACGTCATAGATGGCCTACTGCAACGAAAATACAAGGTTTTGCTAGCTACAATGTAACGATAGCTATGCTGATTTTTGTTCGTTTCACGACCCGCTTCAAGATGTTAGCGTAGATATCAGTAAAATGTTGCAGTAGCTATAAATATATTCAAATTAAAAAAAAATTAAAAAAATTACACTCCAGCGATCCACACCATCATTTAAAATAAAATCTCAACCATCAATCCACACCTCATTCATATCCCCAATTTTCATTCACCCGCTGTGAATCAATACCTAATTTTTAGCCACAAAATAGAAATCCTAAAAAAAAAATGAAAATGGGAACAAATCTTTCTCCCGATGATTCCAGATGAGAGTAAAAGCATCGTGGCGGCTTCTAGAACTTGAACTGATCATCTCGAGCTTTATTGTATCGATGTGCTAGAATCGTCAATTACACTACAAAAGAATTATGAATTCCCTACGCCAATTTGGTGTAAGAATGGCTTAGGGATTCAAGTTTCCCTACGTCATCCCTACGCCAACATGGAAGTCGGAAAATAGCTCGTTGCAAAAATTTACCTATGAGTTCCCTACGCCTAGATTCCTACGCTTTTCATATGCCAAATTCCATACGTCTTCCCTACACTGCATTCCTTATGCATTTCCTAAGCCGGGATTCCTATGCTTTCCCTACACCAAATTTCATACGCCTTCCCTACACTGCATTCCCTACATCAAGTTCCATATGTCTTTCCTACGTCGTATTCCTTACGCATTCCCTACGCCAAGTTCTATACGCTTTCCCTACGCTGTATTGCCTGTCATTCCCTACGCTGAAAAATTGGACTTTCCTTACTCATTCCATACGTTTTTCCTACGCCGCTGCACACCAAAATTCAATATGGTTTTTTTATATTTATCTTCATCTACCACACATATCATAATAAAATCGAACACATGCAAAATTATAACAATATATATCAATAAAAACATTGATGTAGAATGAATACCCAACAAGCTTACTACATGTATTCAAAACAAATCACGTCGAACAAACAATAAAATAAAGTTGTTACATAACTCGAACATGGTCATTTCATCTAATTCAAACATCATATAATGTACCTTATACAGATAGAACATCAAACCCACTGCCAAAATAAGATAACTCATAAAGTATGTCATATCTCTGATTTTTGCTCCCGCCTCAACCCTTGTATAAACTCTTGCACAGAACTCATTTGTTTCTGCATAGAACCTAAATCTCCTTGTAGTTTGTTAATCGTGACATTCATTTCTTGACTTTTACTCCTTAGCTCTTCTACTTCCTTCACAAGCTTCTCTCTATCATCTGAAACTCCAAACCTAGCAATTTATGTATTGTCTTTATATATGTACACATAAATTTCATAATCCAATTAGGATGATTAAATTTTATATACAATTAGCATAATACAATAAATAAAACAAGTATTTCGGCTCAGTTTAACTGAGCCATATGGCTCGGTGAAACTGCGCCATATGGCTCGGTGATACTGCGCCGGAAGTGGATCGGTAAACATAAATCATGATATTTAGGACACTGAAAAGTTGGCTATCTAGGTCTATAATGGACTAACAAGTAGAAAATGGAGTCTGCTTTTGAGATATAAATAGACTTTTGCGTTGTAAAAAAGCTAAAATTTTAATGTTTTGCATAGTACTATGACACCACTAAGTTTCTAGTACTGACATCCTATAATAATTATACATGCATTAAGATAAGTTCATTAAGTGCAAACTTTCAGAAAACGTTATACTTTGAACATTGAGAAGTTAGCTATGTCGTGTACTACGTGCAAGTAGAATTTATGTGCAGTTCCATCCTGATTACAGTGGTCCATTTCATTCAGTACCGACTTTCTCAAATATATGAGAGAAATTGTACAAAACAACCTTATCTAAGTACTGATATTCACCAAATTCTGTTTGTAATAGATTGAATCTCACCAAGAAAATAACTTTCAAGTAACCATGGAATTGACCGTGAAAACAAACATACCATAATCTTTCAAATAGAATTTATTTTACATGCATATAATTATGAATAAAAATTATATTTGCATAGTACCAACTAACATTAACCAAACTGAATCATGACTAGGCAAACATAGATGTATAAATAGAATCATAAATCATCCTCAAAAGAACTCAACAGCAATGGGATCTTTCATAATACTAATAGCAATGGAATCATAAATCACTGAGCCATGAGGCTCAGTTTGAACTGAGCCTCACGGCTCAGGTTTAACTGAGCCAAGGGTCAGTTCACTGAGCCAAACGGCTCAGTTTTCACTGAGCCGAAAGGGTCGGTTCACTGAGCCAAACGGCTCAGTTTTCACTGAGCCGAAAGGGTCGGTGAGCTGAGCCAAACGGCTTAGTGAAACTTCAAAATTTAAAATTTACTACTATGAAAACATGATGAAAAAGAAATGATACGCATCTCCATAAGCAAAAACACAAGAATCAGGAATGTTGCACTCTTACTGGAAAATAAATAAATTAAGTTTTCAGTCCATACCCCAGGAATATTTCCTGTACTAGGCCTTCATTTGCTTCTTGAAGAAGCGCACGTCTTACCTTCTCCAATAAGTTGCATGTAAAGAAGGTTTAGCTCATTGTAAGAGAGCTCCATACCCCGACTCTTGGTCATTTGAGCAACTCACTCATTGTATTTGGCATGCAATTTATATAAAAGTTAGGTATTGTATTATTTAACAAAATTAGAAATTTGTAAACTATAATTCAAAACTTTTGTTGATTACATACAACAATTTGTTCCGAGTACTCATCAACCCATCCCTCATCTATAGAATCGTCCAGTTGCTCAACATAATGTGTTCGAATGTAAACCTGCATGTATGTTGGTGTTCGACCTTGTTCTTTCTACTAAAAAATGAAAATAATTTATCCTGTCATTATTTGGATTGTATACTATTATTGGTTTTTTTTTTTTTTTTTTTGAAGAGGAGGGTACTTATATTACATCAACCAGGTACATAAAAGGGGAAGAGCTGGATACAAATATAAACTACCAGCAAAAAAACGAATATTATATAAACTTTCCTAAAGCCAGCTCAACCCAAAACAAACAACACGACTGAAAGAAAATTTACAAGTAACACAACCAATCATACACACTAAATAACATGACAAACTACACTGTCCTGACTAACAACCCAATAACATCAAATCACCATCAAAAGAGAAAGACATGCAAGCACCAAACACAAACCTCCTCACAACAAAATACATCACTAAATGAAGGCCATAAGCAAGAACACAAAATCCAGCACATTCTTGGAAGAAGAACAAAAGCACACTTCTGCGAGGTAACCCCCAGAAATTCAAGTCTCAACGTCCTTACAGCACAAAAGAAAACACATTAAAATTTAGCCAAAAGTGACCAACCACTCATCACTAGGACATTAAAGCAAGTAAACTATTTTTTACAAATTCCACCATTCTTCACACCACCTATTTTATCACCTTCCTCTCTCACTTTCTTTTTTTTAGACTTGTTTTTGAACTGAGATACCATTTTAATCCACTCAGGATTATCTTCCACCAAGTGGTCATCTCCAATAAATATATTATCACCTTTAAATTTACCACCCTTAACTTTACTACTTCTTCTTTTAAAGCTACTGGTGGAAGAACAGTCTGATTCATCCATAAAATTGTCATGTAGGTCATTAATATCTTCTTGTTTTTGGGCAAATATAGGAGCCTTGTCAAGCTCCGATTTAGCTGAAATGTCTTCAATGTTAACAGCGGAAATTTGAGACATGTCACCATTCTTACTAACTTCTTTGCTTCTAAAACTATTATCACCTTTGGCACTTCCATCTGCATCCTCAACTCTATTATCAAGTTTCCCGAATAAATTACCGACTTCAGTTATTTCAACATTTGTATCCTTCTCACTATTATGTTTCTTAGCTTCTTTCATGTCATCTTTATGATCAGAAGGCACTTTTATAAAATTCTTATCAACATTTGATGTATCTTTCCATTCAAAATTACCAGCATCCTTCAACTGCGCATTAACTTTATCTTTCAAACCATAGGATTCCACAATAGCAAAGTTACTCTATGTTCGATTATGAATACCAGCACCATCACTTATAAATTTATCTTGACTGTCCATAACACCTTTATCCATTCCATTATCTAAATTAGAAGTAACCTTAGGACCCAAACTTCAGGTGCTTTACATAGAACAGTGAATGCCCGAAGACCTTACAATTAGAACAAGAAAGAGGAATCCATTCATACTGTACTTTTTGCCAAACTACTACACCATTTTGACATTGTATAGGTACCATCACAGGAAAAGTAAAATCGATTTTGACCTCAACCAAGACTCTAGAAAATGAAATATGACATTGATTTTTAGTAACATTATCCAGTCTTATAAGTTTACCCAAGGTAGACGTTATCCTTCTTATCGCTTCCACTGTCCAGAAATCTAAGTCAAGATTTGGGAATTTAATCCATATAGGGATGGAGTTTAGAAATTCACGTGTTAATTTTAATCTAGGATGCCACTTTTTCATAAATATCAGTCTCTTATTGTAATAATACGGACCAACAGATAAAATTCTATCACAGTCTTCAACTAATTCACACTTGATTATAAAAAAATTGTTATCCCTAGTGAATAGTTGATAATTATCTTTCAGATTCCGGTTTATATCTATATAGTCCTTCAAATAATTGTAATACGGTTTACTGCCATAGATATATATAAAACTATCGAATTCAACCATTTCTCCCTTGCTTGATTAACAAGGTTATCACTAATAACTACAACTTTCAAATTATCTAGGGTTGAAGGTTCATAAAAATTAAGCTGTATGGCATTCTGATGCAAATCGTTCTTCTTAACAGCTTCAATCCAGGATTTAGGATGTGATAAATTAATCAAAGTATTACTTGCATGCTCCTTGGGGACTAGATCTGGAAATTCATGCATAGAAGCAAGCTCTAGACATCTGGTATTACCTCGGGAAGATATGGAGCGAGATCTGCATGCATGTTGGTGAGAAGGATTGAAATCTGGAGGTATAGCTGGGATCTGAATCAAAGATGGAATCTTTTTTCGATCGAGAATTTGGAAGGGAATTAGAGGCAGTCGCCATTATTCTGAAGAGCTCTTTTTTTCCATTGGTAAACACAGAAGTTTAGTAAACACAGAATATAACTTGCTATGTAATGAAAAAAATCTCATACTATTATTAGTTAATAATCTAAACAATTACCATATCGTTTATCCATTATGTCATTGACTTAGAACCACATCTATGTGGTCTTGGATTTTTCTTGCGAGCGATTGAGTTCTTTCGAGAAAGATCCATCACATCCTCCCTCTCCCAATATGCTAAAAATTATTGTCATAACTCATCTGTTATACAAGCATTCTTCTTTTTATACCTTTTCATGTCTCCAACAATCCACCTATACTTCAAAGAACACTTTTCGTCCCATAATAGTCTGACATCAGCAAAATAAGTAGTGGTATCCCAAGTGTACAATGCCTACACAAGAATTTGGGATTGAATTGATAAACTAAAAAAAACTTAATCATGAGTGGACTAAATATTGCAATAACCTGAATTTCAATTTTTTTACCTTAAACTCTTCAAACCAATGATCCTTAGTATTAGCAGGAATCACACTGAAACAAGGCCAAAATGATGTCAAACATGCCTTAAGCATAGAAGATATAGTACGAGATGTCGATTCACTATTCACGAATTCCCAACTATTAATGTAGAAATTATAGTAATTATATAATGCATTATTAGAATATACAATAATTCGAAGATTTAAAATTTTTACTTACTCGCCACTCTGCCTATAATAGATGTACATGGTGCCAATCGAAGAAGTAGAGCCAGTCTGTGGGGGTGCCTTGATCATGATCACATCCATCTGAAGGGGTGGATTGTTGATCAATAGAGGGTGGTTCTGGTTCGACCAAACCCAAACCGCGTCCACTACCCCTACGACCACCACCGGTACTACGACCACCACGACCATGAGAACTCATATTTATTGCATGAATATGACATTTGCAACTATATACATAAGATAATCTAGCATTTCGAAATCAAATTAGTGACAAGGTTTGAAAACATACATCAAAGAGCATAGAACGTATATCAACAATTGAATTTTTTACAAATAACCAAACGTAAACAAGTTCTTAACATAAAAGCAACCAAGCAACTAGAAACACATGCAAATAATCATAATTAAATATACATGCTACCAATCTTCATTATCATCATCACTCTCAATGTTAACATTCTCATCTTCAAGCTCACACTCATCTTCTTCTACTTCAATTTGCTCATAGTCGTCTTCATCTACTTCGACCCCATCACTGACGTCATTAATAAGAGATCATATGTCTTCTACTTGTTGTACAATCTCCAGTTGCTCATTAAGTTCTGGATCATTTTGATATTCCATATTGTCAGTTATGATCATGTTTGAGTGAAATAACCATCTCGGCTTTATTTTAATAACAGCCCACCAATCTGAACTTGTCGATAGTAGGATACGGTGTGAAATAAATTTGCGTAGCTTATGCCGCCAACACAAATGGATCATACACTAAATATTTTTTTTATGGTTTACTTCAATAAGAGGGTAGTCCTTATGTATGCGCTTTACTCTGATACTCGGCCTACTATCAAACCATCGACATTTGAATAGAAATGTTTTTAACTCCGGCACCACCGCGTAAGTTAACTCGATTATTTCCTCCAGTACACCATAATAAACTGTTATGTCATCATCGTTGTTCTCACCTTTGATACAAACTCCACTATTAATAGTTGTCTTTTTCTTTTAATATTCTTCTGTGTGGAACTTAAATCCATTTATAAACATTATTGGACATATTTTGTAACTATTACGTGGACCAAAAGCAAGTTTCCTATAGCAAATGTCGGTGATGTTTTTCATATCAACCTATCAATTTGAATCAAGTACACAAATTAATATATAATGAATACCGTGCAAGGTTAAAATACATGACTTATCATACTTACATAATGTTTAAACCGCCGCTTGGATTATTTACAGAATTTGGCATTATGATATTCACTTTCGAACTTGTTGTTTAAACGAAATACACATGTTAATATCTAATGAGTATTGTGTGTAGCTTGAAGAGAATGGCATTAATTTAGTTAATGAATAATCAAATTATTATAGTACCTTATAAGATCGGTTAATTCATTGCAATTAAGAAGCATAATTGCCTTGGCATAATTCTTTGTTGTAGCAAAGCCTTTAACATTCTTCCATTTACCAGATGGACATACTTGTTTTTTGAATGTTGAGAGAACGTTATCGACTGAATCATCCACGATATCATTTTCGTTGTGATGACCACGATTGAAATTTAAATTCGCATGATCATCGAAATAATGACTAAAAAATATGGATGCTTCTTCAATAATGTATGCTTGACAAATAGAACCTTCAACACGTGCTTTCTGTTTCACCTTTTTCTTTAGGTGACCCAGATACCTTAATAGGAAAATGTGTGAAATTAACTATGACATATTCTGTATTTAAACATAAACATTGCGTAAATAAATAGAATTATTACATACCTTCCAAAAGGATACATCCATCCATACTGTACTGGTTCCCATAGTAATGCTTCAGTTGGTAAATGTACTGGCAAATGTTCCATGCAGTTAAACACTTCAGGGGGAATATTTTCTCCAATTTACATAGTAATTTGGGTATACGTCTTTCAAGCTTCTGCAAATGGCTTTTAGATAGAATTGTCAAACATATCTCTTTAAAGAATAATCTGAGTTATGTTATAGGCATCCAAACTTTCTATGGTAAAAGCTCTTTAAATAGTATCAAAAATAAAGTCTCTAAAAATACATGGCAATCGTGACTCTTCATACCTGACAGTATAAGATCTTTCATATCAACACATAGTTTCATACTAGAAGTAATCCCATCAGGAAATCTCAAAGAATCGACCCACTCTATTAATTTTATACAACGAGTCTTATCCAGTTCATAACAAGCAAGAACTTTGAAGTTTGGACGAATAGGATTAACCTTAAGCTCTGGACACTTGCAATAGTATTCGATATCTTTTCTTGATCTAAATCATCTTTGGTTTTTCCTTTCGCATTCATAATTGCATGAAAGAAATTCTCAAATACATTTTTTCAATATGCATTGCATCTAAATTGTGTCGAATTTTTAGATCCTTCCAATACTGTAATTCCCAAAATATACTCTGTTCGCACCAAATGTGATAATCACCTTTGCCAGGAATTTTGGGTTCTTTGTTTCCTGTCTCATGTAATTTTTCATAATAGTGTATAATATAAAGTATCTCTTCTCCATTCAAAAATGTTGGTGGTTACAAATTTACATTTTATTTCTTTCAAAGTTTTTCTTATCACGTCTAAACGTGTCATTTGTATGTAAAAATCGACGGTGGAAATCCCACCAGCACTGCTTACCACCATGCTTCAATGTAAATGCTTTTGTTGAATCCATGCACACAGGCCAAGATAATTTACCTCCTGTACTCCAGCCCGAAAGCATCATGTACGCGGGAAAATCGCTTATCGTCCATAATAAACAAACAAATAGTTTGAAGTTTTCCTCTTTGACATGTCGTACGTGTTAATACCCTCTACTCACAAATAAACATCTATTCGATTTTTCGGATTTTTGGGTCCAGGGACAATTAGGGTTAAAAATATGTATGGATTTTGCATACACATCCAAGGAGGTAAATTGCAAGGTGTCAAAATAACTGGCCAAGTGGAGTACTTTTTGCCATACTGGCTAAAAGGTTAGAAACCATCAATGCATAAACCGAGCCTAATATTTCATGAATCATTGGCAAAATCAGGATATTTATTATCAAAATGTTTCCATGCTTCTCCATCTGCAGGATGACATAAAACTCCTTCCTCTTGAACCCGTTCATTATGCCATCTCATGTGCTCTGTAGTGGCATAAGAAGAATAAATCTTTGTAATCTAGGAATAATCAAAAGATAAGGTAAACGAGTAAAAGGCACATTTTTACCGTTAATTTTTTTCTTTTCGTATCTTCCTAAGCCACAAAGTTTACGTTGTGAACGGTCTATGTCTTCTTCCAATATAGCATACAACCACTTCGACATGTATATATCTTTTCATATGGCAATCCGAATGCAGACACTTGTTTTTTTAATTGATACCAATTTTCAACCAATCTAGTTTGCAAACCGGATGGGACCACATCTCGAATTAAACTAAGAACGTCATTCATTAATTTCTGAGTACTATTGTTTGTGGATTTTATTGCAACTAGCCTAGCAGTCGCTGTCAAGTCTGTCAAAGGACATCCGTCAAAAAGCGGTTTTTTTTATGCTTCTAACAAGTTAACAAAAGATTTAGCTTTTGGATGTGGCTCTTCCTCTACATCCAATGAATTAGGCAACTTGCTCGGCCCAGCGACATCAATAAACATTTCAGTCATTCTATTTTCTGTAGTAGTAGAATCATCAAAATAAACATCAATATTTACGTTATCATCCTCAACAACTACCGACATATTAATAACATTCATCGCATCTTCACCATGATGCATCCACACATAGTAATTATCCATAAAGCTGTTTTTAGTCAAATGTCACTGAACAATTTCATGAGAATAATGTTTTGTGGCTTTGCATTTCTTACAAGGACAATGAGTTTCCATCATGTTTGTCCCATTGGAAGATGCCGCTAGCATGAACTCAGTTAAACCTCTTAAAAATTGAAATGGAATTATTCCTTTATGCCCAACATCTTTGTACATCCAAGCGCGATGAACTTTCAAATGTTCCATCTTCTATTGCACAATTAATATATGTTATAATATAAGACGATTGCTTATATTATTATTTTTTATATAAAACTATAGTTATTTCATTATTTTAATTATTATTCAATTATTATTTTATTTTATTTATATGGATAAGATTTCATATTCGTACACATACAAATACAATATTAGATGTATGTTACTTTAACTTAAAAATTCTTGTTCTTCTTAAATGTTTAGATTCTTATATTTATGCAAATTAAATATATCTAATCGTAATCCTAATAGAAATTTGTCTATTGTTTATTCAATCGAACTTTACATTAGAACTGTTTATTTATGGGCACAGTCAACCTACTTCTCATTACAAACAAAGCGTTATTTTTTACATTTCATAAGTCATTTCACCTCAAGTGGTTCAACAAAATTTCAGAAGCACTTCCCCTTATTCCTCGTATCATACGCTTATGGGAGTACACAGGGGACATAGAAGAAGTACTCCCAAAATTTTATCACCACTTGAATTGAAATGATTTATGTAATGTAAAAAATTAGTTTTGTTTGTAACTTGTCCAATACAAGGACAAATTTGACAAATACCGTATTGGATGAATATTGATGTCCGTTTCACAACAAAACGAACATCTATATAATGATCATATACGATACCTGTCAAACGGGGCCAAACATTAATCTATGAAAACAATTTTTTTAATTAACTTCTACTTATCATAGAAATAATAACTGACGTGAATACACTCATGTAACATGATTTTTTTATATAATAATCCAATCTTTAAAAACAACCAATGAGAAATATTTAGTGCATCAGCGGGTAAATAAAAATTACTACATCCAATCCTAAACTCAATATTCTTTATTACATTACTACATGAAGAAACAATACATACTGGATGTTAGTTGGAAAAACCATGATAGTTTACACAAAATATAAGATAAACCATAGAGACCAAAAGTTATATTGGAAATGATATCTGGGAGCAACTGCCACAAGAAAATCAGGGCATATAAACTACTACAACAATAATCGGTTGAAAGATCAACATGTATAGGACAATCCTTTTGATACTGAAGTAATATAGTTTAAGCAGCACACTTCAGCTAACCAACTTGCCGAATTGTGGGAAATAAGAATATTTTGTAGCCTTTCCAATTTTAGATACAACATATTTTTTTTACTTTTCTTAAACTAATGGGTATGAAATGAAACTTAAGATAAAACTAAGGGACATGTACACATCAAACTTTAAAAAGAAAATAATCAACTAACAATTAAGTATAAATATTTAGAAAAGTTAAAAAGGAAAAGGTGAATTTTTTTTTGTGATTGATTCCAAAATGCATGGATTAGTGAAGGTTAATGTAAGATACAGATTTCACTCGAACCAAATCGATCGCCAAATCGACCAAGACCGTTCAAAACCTGGATAAGCTAACTCTTGGCATACAACACATCAGAAAAAATAACAAAAGGCTTTTATAAACATCATAATAATGTTACATCAGAGTACAGAACATCAGAGTACATCGAAAATAATAATAAAGCGGAAGATTTACTTACAATAAATGTAATGCAATGCAGCAGAAACAAATAAACGAACACAGCGGAAGACTATCAATGCTCTGGACACAGCTTCAAGCTTCAATCCAGAATCCTACTCAATAAATAAATATCTGCAAAACAAACCACTCGACTTCCCGTGTGGAAAATAGGGGCACCCAAGTTTGCAAGGGAAAAGCAAACTACAGGTTAGTCATGGGACTGGTGTAAGAAACTCTACAATTAAAATTAACTTATATAAATGATAAGGCAAATCACAGGACCATGCCGCTAACGCGGAACGGGTTTACCCCCATGAATGCCAGTGTATAAACAACAATCAGTAATAGAGATATGGATCTACTATGCATCAATCAACATGCAATATCTCAATCTACCCATTTAGATTAATAATCACATTTAGATTTTCCAAATCCAATTCAATTTACAGAAATTATTCCTTTGGACTTTATTTCCCGATTTTCTATTTCAAATCATTTGAAATACATATCTAACTTTTATATCAAAGTAGATTTTACTTCGGGATCTCAAACCAAAATCTTTGGCACAATGCATACAAACAAGTATGCAACCAAATATCGGGAATCTTCCCTCAGACAAGGCAGTAAGCGCCCCTCCAACTCGATATATATGTATGTGTATATATATATATATATATATGTGTGTGTGTGTGTGTGTGTGTGTGTGTGTGCAACTCCCACGCACGGAGCAGGATACACTGCTGACCACTCACCCTAAGCCACTGGATTCAGCCCATACTTTTAGTCGCTCTCGGGTCACCCGAATCTTTAGCCACACACTAAACCATTTTATATCCCGAAGTAGGGAAAATCATTTCACAACACAATAATCACAAGTACTTTCAAACTATAGTACTTCACATCCGCAATTCACACATATGATTAGTCACTATAAATCATATAACCTTTGAGCTCGTACGTCTCAAAGAAGGGTGTTAAGGAAGAGAATAAATTCTCCGCCACCAAACAGATACATCAATAATAGCAACTAATCGAATATGTGATGTACTACAATGTAAAACCATAATACATTTCCAAATCATTTCGAAATCATCGGGTTTTAGCTCTCAAAATCCTTTCTGTTTTATAAAACAGTTTTATAAAACATTCCCTCTCCAAAATCAGGAAAACATTTATTTTCATTTAAGAAAATATCATTTCAAAATCATTCATTAAATTTGAAATGAACACAACTAGCTAAACAACTTATCGTCAAATCGTGAAGTGTTTCACAAGGCGTTAGCATACAAATATTTTCTACCCAACCCAATGCTAAATGTAAAAACATTTCTTCTCATAAACTGGTCGAGCACCATCCAAACAATCAATCAACCAATAATAATCAATATCAACAATCAATTAGCCCAATTCATATCAACAACCAAGTATATTTGGTTCAATCATGTTTTGGTAATTTATTTATTACCATTTATTCATTCACAATCCAATTAAAGATTTATTCAAACTCCAATTGGTTTCAACCTCTAAAATCATTTCTTATTGATTATTCAACTTTCTGGAAATTCATCCTACTTTAACTGGGTAAAGAACCAATGTCATTTAAACACAGTTCACGACAAACCCAAAATCCAATTTCAATTTAATTCCAATTAAATATTAATTAATTGGTAAACTTCATTAAATCTTAATTAAAAGATTTAATCTTTTCTCAATTGGGTTTAAGAACAGTGTTAATGAAGACACCATTCACGACAAACCAAAAATCCAATTTTATATTAAATACAAGGCTCTGAATAGAAATTATATCGGCTTATATTCAATATCGAATTCTGAAATCAACAAATATCGCATTGGGAATAATGATATATACTTCCAAATTCCTCCACAATATCCGTATAAATCACGGAATCCAATATCGAAATATTTCGAAGATAATTTCGATTCAAATCCATTCCAATTCATATATTGGAAATTCTGGTTATTTTAAAACCATTTCAAATCCAATTTATTTATTTAAAAATAAATGGGATTATAATTCTAGTAAATAACTAGTTCATTTTGATAAAAATTTATTTTTATCTTTACAAACGTGGAAATTTTCATCCAACCAAATCATTTATTATGATTATACACAAATTATTAATATTTTTAATAATTTTATCAAGGCCCGCACAGTCGATTTCCATAAACGGTCATCGAACTGCACTTACAGCGAACTTTTCCAAATTTGATTTGGACATAATTCCAAATCCAACCATACAGATTTTAAATCTCTTATATTCTTTGGAAAGCTCTTTTCAATACGAACCCAACAGTTCTGGTTTTAGGAGAATCCGATGGTCGGATCTCCCGTTATGTCAATTCAAAGTCAACGGTCGAAATTCGCGAACGGTCGCGGCGTGGTGCGTTCTATTCAGGCCATTATAATATATATATATATATATATATATAATATATATTTCATCAATTTCCATTTAAAACTTATTTTATAAATCGTTTTAAATTCGTTTTAAAAACGATTCCAACTTCCATTTCAATTTCAAATCAAAATTGAATATTTCATTATAAATTCGTTTTAAATTCATTTTTAAACGATTTCAATTTGATTTTCAAAGTTAAATAAAAATTGAATATTCTTATATAAATTCATTTTAAATTCATTTTAAAACGATTTCAATTTCATTTTCAAATTTAAATCAAAATTGAATATTCCATTACATGACAATTTTATACATCTCATATATATGTTAAAAAAAAAATTTTTAACCAATCATTATTTATTTCATTCCCACTTCATATATATTATTCACATTTCACATATATATTATTCACATTCCACATATATATATATGTATATATATTATTTTCATTTCATATATATGTATTTTCACATTTCATATGTATATTATTTTCATATTTCACACACACACACACACACACACACATATATATATATATATATATATATATATATATATATATATTAATTTCATATATATGTTTTATTCGCACTTCACATATATATTATTCATTTCATATATATATGTATATACATAAATTCATTTCATATATATATTATTTTCCACTTCATATATATTTTACAACATATATATATATATATTTCATTTCACGCATATATATATTTTACAACACACACACACACACATATATATATATATTTCATTTCATGCATATATATATATATTCGAAACCCATTGTATTCTAAAGGGCATGGAACAACGAATCTTCCATACATAATTGAACTTTCATCATATATATATATATTACAACACACATATATATTTTTCACATCGCAAATATATATTTTATTCACATCGCAAATATATATTTTATTCACATCGTATATATATATATTTCACATCGTGTGTATATATATATATTTATTTATTTTTCACATCGCAAATATATTTGTACATCACAATCACAACACAATCAAATAAATCGTCCATGGTCTGTAGACGACAGGGAGGTGATATAACATAAAATAAATAACTGTAAAAAAATTTATAGTGAGAGAAGTTCTAACATTGGTTTCCACTCCGCCATTCTTTATTTTGAATTTCTGTACTGTTTGAGTTTGAATTTGCCACAAATTTTAATCTACTCCATTTCTGCCCTGGTTAGTTTTGAAATGTAGATCTCTTTGTTGTGAATCCAACGCATCTGAAATTGTTCAATTTCGTGTCCGTTTTCAAAAGTTACAGTCTTTTAAATTTTAATTACATAATTAAATTAAAAACTATAATTAATTAAAAATAATTTTTTCCTTAATCACATGTTAAGCCGCTCTTCCTCCTTTCTGTAACCTTCAGCAAAACGAACCCGACATCGCAACAATTGTTCCAACCTAGGGCTTCACGTCGATCAATCACTAGGCCGCCGTCATCTGATCTGAAAGTGCCACGACCGGCGCCTTCACCTGAGCTTCCCACGTCATCGACGGTATGCCTCGCGTTCCCCGGTGCTCCAAAATCGAGCTCGATCGAGCTATATTCATGACCAAATTTTGCACGAGATTCAATATAAGAAATGATCTTGACCGTATAGTTTTGAAGCCCATAGAATTCTCCACAGTTTTTGTTTAACAACCCTCATCTAATTTGATGTATGTAAGGAGCGATTTAGGGAGTTCACTTAGAGCATTTTCATTCGTTAATTGAGTGGGAGCGGAGGCTGTAATAAGTGATGGAGGATTAGGGTTTTAAAGCTATATATATTTATTTTAATAATAATTTAATTCCAAAAATTCATGCTTATCCATACGAACTCCAAATCAAACCCAACAACTGTTGCCCCTAGCTAAATACCCCTACTCCGAAGACAATAGGATATATCCGGTAAGGCAATTCGACTGTTACCATTAGTTTCTGTTAAATTTAAAATATAATCAATATATTTTAAATTAAAACATACCTTTTAATTTACCGAGGCCACATACTGACTCCAAAAATTCCAGAAAAATAGATCTAACTATGTTTTGACGATACGGTCCTAACAAAACTAATTTGGTCAAATTTGGAGACCGTTTGAAAAACGGTCCTTTTCCAGTCAATTAAATTCAAACAGAAATTGCCAAACACGTTTAAATTCACCACACTAACATATTAATTCCAAAAATTATGAAAATTGGAATCTAGCAATAATTCGACATTCCAGATCCAACAAAAGTAGTTTCATCGAAAACGGAGGTCGTTTGCAAAATCGCTATTTTTTAGGGCTATATATTATATTAATTCCATAGCGACTATTCTGAATTTTTAACTGGACATAACTTTTTATTCCCGTTATGAAATCTGGATTTTTCACATTCGTTGGAAAGATATTTTTAAACAGATTCAAATATTTCTAGTTTTACTGAAATCCGTTTTATTTTGAATCCTGTACATTCATTTGAAATTTGAAATCGAATTTTCAAAACTACCGTGCCATTTCAGGCTCGTTATATAATTAAAATAAATTTATTCGCTTTAACTTAGATTTAAATAAATTTATACGTTCTAATTCTATTCAAAATAAATTTCTAGTCGTTATTATCTAAATAAATCCTTTTAAATATTCAAAATTCATTAAAATTGCCAAAATAAAAATTTTAAATTGGTTCCGATTTTCCGTTATAATCTCCCCCACTTAAAATCTTTTCGTCCTCGAAAAGGAACGGAGCTGAAAGTTGTTTAACTAACCAACTCAACCTTCAGTTTGTCTTTCATTCTTCAACTTTTCTGTTTCTAAGAATTTTCCAATTCTTCAAAAATTTGGCTAACACACTAAATTTTTGAAATTTTTTGCCATAACCTCCTTTGTACGGAGAGACATTTAAAACCACAACTAGCCACGCAGAGCCCTCACCAATCCAAAAGAAAAAGCCAATCGGCTCATAAAATCAACCAAACCCAATAAATTAGTAAACATGTACCTATTTGTCGGGCATACCGTTTTATTCCTCTTTTCTAGCCTCCTTGCTATGACCTGTTCATTGTATATACATGTATATGCAGGCAATTCCAATCAATTTTCAATTCAGTTCAAAATTTGATTCGATTTGGCTTATTTTATCATTCCTTCTCTTATTGATTTTATTATTCCAATATTTTTATTAATCAAACAACACAATCAGCAATCAATTTGTTGATTAACTTTTCAAATATATATAATTTTTATATATTCAAAATTCCAATTTTCTAAGAGCAGATTATATATATAATCACAAATACGTTAATTATAAACTTGTCATAAACTTGTCCCTCTCAACTCATTCTAGGGCATTTCTAACCCCATCTCTAATGAGTCACTCATTCTAGAATGCTTCTGATTCTATCTCTAATGAGGATTCTTCTATAGGATATTACTAATCCTACCTATGATGAGTCTTTTATTCTGTTCTAAAGAGTTGTACCCCAAAGATTTGAGTTAACCAAAGCTCTGATACCAGCTGTAACGATACGGATTTCGCTCGGACCAAATCGATCGCTAAATCGACCAAGACCGTTCAAAACCCGGATACGCTAACTCTGGGCATACAATACATCAGAACAAATAACAGAAGAATTTTATAGACATCATAATAATGTTACATCAGAGTACAGAATATAAGAATACATCGAAAATAATAATACAGCGGAAGATTTATTTACAATAAATGTAATACAATGCAGCGGAAACAAATAAACGAACACAACAGAAGACTATCAATGCCCTGGACACAACTTCAAGCTTCGATCCATAATCCTGCTCAATAAATAAATATCTGCAAAACAAACCACTCGACTGCCCGTGTGGAAAATAGGGGCACCCGAGTTTGCAAGGGAAAAGCAAACTACAGGTCAGTCATGGGGCTGGTGTGAGAAACTCTACAATTAAAATTAACTTATATAAATGATAAGGCAAATCACAGGACCATGCCGCTAACGCGGAACAGGTTTACCCCTATGAATGCCAGTGTATAAACAACAATCAGTAATAGAGATATGGATCTACTATGCATCAATCAACATACAATATCCCAATCTACCCATTTAGATTAATCACCACACTTAGATTTTCCAAATCCAATTCAATTTACAGAAATTATTCCTTTGGACTTTATTTCCCGATTTTCTATTTTAAATCATTTGAAATACATATCTAACTTTTATATCAAAGTAGATTTTACTTCGGGATCTCAAACCAAAATCTTTGGAAATATGAATTCCAAATCATCACAATGCATACAAACAAGTATGCAACCAAATATTGGGAATCTTCCCTCAGACAAGGCAGTAAGCGCCCCTCCAACTTTATATATATATATATATATATATGTGTGTGTGTGTGTGTGCACCTCCCACGCATGGAGCAGGTTACACTGCTGACCACTCACCCTAAACAACTGGATCCAGCCCATACTTTTAGTCGCTCTCGGTTCACCTGAATCTTTAACCATACACTAAACCATTTTATATCCCCAAGTAGGGAAAATCATTTCACAACACAATAATCACTAGTACTTTCAAACTATAGTACTTTACATCAGCAATTCACACATATGATTAGTCACTATTAATCACATAACCTTTGAGCTCGTATGTCTCAAAGAAGGGTGTTAAGCAAGAGAATAAATTCTCCGCCATCAAACAGATACATCATTAATAGCAACTAATCGAATATGTGATGAACTACAATGTAAAACCATAATACATTTCCAAATCATTTCGAAATCATCGGGTTTTAGCTCTCGAAATCCTTTCTGTTTTATAAAACATTCCCTGTCCAAAATCGGGAAAACATTTCTTTTCATTTAAGAAAATATCATTTCAAAATCATTCATTAAATTTGAAATGAACACAACTCGCTAAACACCTTATCGTCAAGAAGTGTTTCACAAAGCGTTAGCACACAAATATTTTCTACCCAGCCTAATGCTAAATGTAAAAGCATATTCTGCTCATAAACTGGTCGAGAACCATCCAAACAATCAATCAACCAATAATAATCAATATCAACAATCAATTAGCCCAATCCATATCAACAACCAAGTATATTTGGTTCAATCACGTTTTGGTAATTTATTTATTACCATTTATTCATTCACAATCTAATTAAAGATTTATTCAAACTCCAATTGGTTTCAATCTCTAAAATCATTTCTTATTGATTGTTCAACTTTATGGAAATTCATCCTACTTTAACTGGGTTAAAGAACCAATGTCATTTAAATACAGTTCACGACAAACCCAAAATCCAATTTCAATTTAATTCCAATTAAATATTAATTAATTGGTAAACTTCATTAAATCTTAATTAAAAGATTTAATCTTTTCTCAATTGGGTTTAAGAACAACGTTAATGAAGACACCATTCACGACAAACCCAAAATCCAATTTTATATTAAATACAAGGCTCTGAATAGAAATTATATCGGCTTATATTCAATATCGAATTCTGAAATCAACAAATATCGCATTGGGAATATTGATATATACTTCCAAATTCCTCCACAATATCCGTATAAATCATGGAATCCAATATCGAAATATTCCGAAGATAATTTCGATTCAAATCCATTCCAATTTGTATATTGGAAATTCTGGTTATTTTAAAACCATTTCAAATCCAATTTATTTATTTAAAAATAAATGGGATTATAATTCTAGTTAATAACTAGTTCATTTTGATAAAAATATATTTTTATCTTTACAAACGTGGAATTTTCATCCAAATTCTTTCCAAATCATTTATTATGATTTTACACAAATTATTAATATTTTTAATAATTTTATCAAGGCTCGTATAGTCGATTTCCATAAACGGTCATCTAACTGCACTTACAGCGAACTTTTCCAAATTTGATTTAGATATAATTCCAAATCCGACCGTTAGATTTCAAATCTCTTATATACTTTGGAAATCTCTTTTCGATAAGAACCCAACGGTTCCGGTTTTAGAAGAATTCGACGGTCGGATCTCCCGTAATGTCAATTCGAAGTCAATGGTCGAAATTCGCGAACGGTCGCGGCATGTCGCGTTCTATTCAGGCCATCATAATATATATATATATATATATATCGACGATTTCCATTTAAAATGTATTTTATAAATAATTTTAAATTCGTTTTAAAAACGATTCCAACTTCCATTTCAATTTCAAATCAAAATTGAATATTTCATTATAAATTCGTTTTTTTATTTTCAAATTTAAATCAAAATTGAATATTCCTACATAAAATCGTTTTATATTCATTTTAAAATGATTTCAATTTCATTCTCAAACTTAAATCAAAATTGAATATTCCATTACATGACAATTTTATACATCTCATATATATGTTAAAAATAATATTTTTAACCAATCATTATTTATTTCATTCCCACTTCATATATATATTATTCACATTTCATATCTATACTATTCACATTCCACATATATATTATTTTCATTTCATATATATATATATATATATTCATATATATATATATATATTTCACATTTCATATATATATTATTTTCACATTTCATATATACATATTATTATTATTTTCATTTCATATATATATAATTCATTTCATATATATATATATATATTATTTTTCACTTCATATATATTTCACAACACACACACATATATATATATATATATATTTCATTTCACGCATATATTTATTTTACAACACATATATATATATATTTTACAACACACATATATATATATATATTTTTCATTTCACGCATATTTTTTTTTTCATTTCATGCACATATATACTTTACAACACACACACATATTTTTTTTTTCATTTCACGCATATATATATATATATATATATTACAACATATATATATATATATATATTTCATATCGCAAATATATATTTTATTCACATCGCAAATATATATTTTATTCACATCGTATATATATATATATATATATATATATATTTCACATCACAAATATATTTGTACATCACAATCGCAATCACAACACAATCAAATAAATCGTCTATGGTCTGTGGACGACAAGGAGGTGATATAACAGAAAATAAATAATTGTACAAAAATTTAAAGTGAGAGAAGTTCTCACATTGGTTTCCACTCCGCCATTCTTTATTCTGAATTTCTGTACTGTTTGAGTTTGAATTTGCCACAAATTTTAGTTTGCTCCATTTCTGCTCTTGTCAGTTGGAAATGTAGATCTCTTTGTTGCGAATCCAACGTATCTGAAATTGTTCAATTTCGTGTCTGTTTGCAAAAGTTACAGTCTTTTAAATTTTAATTACATAATTAAATTAAAAACTATAATTAATTAAAACTAATTTTTCCCTTAGTGACATGTTAATCCCGCTCTTCCTGCTTTCTGTAACCTTCAACAAAACGAACCCGACATCACAATAATTGTTTCAACCTAGGGCTTCACGTCAATCAATCACCAGGCCGCCGTCATCTGATCTGAAAGTGCCACGACCGGCGCCTTCACCTGAGCTTCCCGCGCCATCGACGGTAGGCCTCTTGTTTCTCCCCGACGCTCCAAAATCAAGCTCGTTCGAGCTGTATTCATGACTAGATTTTGCACGAGATTCAACAAAAGAAATGATCTTGACCATATAGTTTTGAAGCCCATAGAATTCTCCATAATTTTTGTTTAACAAAGCTCATCTAATTCGATGTATGTGAGGAGCGATTTGGGGAGTTCATTTGGAGCATATTCGTTCGTTGATTGAGTGAGAGCGGCGACTATAATAAGTGATGGAGGATTAAGGTTTCAAAGCTATATGTATTTATTTTAATAATAATTAAGTCCAAAAGTACATGCTTATCAATATGAACTCCAAATCAAACCCATCGACTGTCACCCCTAGCTAAATACCCACATTCTGATCACAATGGGATATATCCGGTAAGCCAATTCGACTATTACCATCAGTTTCCATTAATTTTAAAATATAATCAATATATTTTAAATTCAAACGTACCTTTTAATTTACCGGGGCCACATGCTGACTCCAAAAATTCCAGAAAAATAAATCTAGCTATGTTTTGACGATAGGTCCTAACAAAACTAATTTCATCGAATTTGGAGACCGTTTGAAAAAATGGTCTTTTTCCAGTCGATTAAATTCAAACTGAAATTGCCAAACACGTTTAAATTCACCATGCTCACATATTAATTCCAAAAATTATGAAAATTGGAATCTAGCAATAATTCGACATTCCGCATCCAACAAAAGTAGTTTCGTCGAAAATGGAGGTCGTTTGCAAAATCGCTATTTTTAAGGGCTATATATTATATTAATTCCATAGCGACTATTCTGAATTTTCAACTGGACATGACTTTTTATTCCCGTTATGAAATCTGGATTTTTCACATTCGTTGGAAACATATTTTTAAACAGATTCAAATATTTCTGGTTTTACTGAAATTCGGTTTATTTTGAATCCTGTACATTCATTTGAAATTTGAAATTTGAAATTTGAAATCGAATTTTCAAACTACCGCGCCATTTCTTGCTCGTTATATAATTAAAATAAATTTATTCGCTTTAACTTCGATTTAAATAAATTTATACGTTCTAATTCTATTCAAAATAAATTTCTAGTTGTTATTATCTAAAATAAATCCTTTTAAATATTCAAAATTCATTAAAATTGCCAAAATAAAATTTTAAATTGGTTCCGATTTTCCGGGTTGTTACAGTTAGAAACGTAATGTTGGGTGAAAAGGTTTCTAGTTTTGTACCTGGATTTATAAGCTCTCTAAATTTGTAAAAGACCAATGAATAAAGGAACGATAAATACTCACTGCCTATCTTCTTTGTCAATAGTAACAACCAAGAGAATAAACTAAATAAATTGCTTCATTTATAACAAATCAGAAGAGCAATTTACATTTTATCTTAGGTTTCCCTATTCCGATTCTGCTCGTATTAAACTATATAAAGGGTACTAAAAGCGCCCAAAGTTCATGAGCTTAATTCGTGTTTAAAACAACTAAAAAAATTCAACAAATACAGTTTGTACACTTTTATTAGGGTTACGATTATACTATATTTAAAATTAGCTGCAACATATACCTGATCTTTGAGGCTGGACTTTATACACTTCTCGGAATTCAATTTCACTTTGTAGAATTAGGCGGCGACTATGGAGGCAGAGGGGCGACGCGGCAACGCGGGGACGGTGGCTCGGAAGCTCGGCGGCTCGACGACGCGTCTGAAGGCACGACAGCAGTCGGCGATGCTTGATGATAATTGAGGGTTTTTTTTGTTTTAATATGATGAAATGATGGAATAGCCAAATGGGAAAAGGGTTAATATGTTGAAACGGTTGAATAAAAATCGATAGGGGCGGGGTTATTTTTTAGAACTGATTAAATAAATTCCAACCTAGTTAAAAGGCATAGAAATTGAGTAGAAAATTTCTACACAGTCCCTACGCCATTCGCATATTTTCACGCTTTCCCTACGCCGCGCCTACGCCGCGTAGGGACGGCGTGGGGAGTTCTGGGTTGGAAAATGACCCCTTTTTGTTGTGTTAAGGCAGTATTCATGGATTGAGTGTCTCGAGAGATAATTTTTTATTGTCTCGAGCGTAAACTTCGGTTGTCGATTTTCCACCACTTCGATTTACGTCAGCTTCCACGTATATATATCTTGTCTGCTATCTTTTTGTAATCAGAAGAAAGCATCAAAGTATTGACCTCCACAAGTATTAAATTAGTTTTATTCATTCTAAGATGCAACATCGGTACCATCGAGTGTCACCGAAGGGTTAGGGTTTCTGTTTCCCATTTGAGTAAGAAATAGCGCTTTTCTTATTATTGTAAGATGGAGACGAGGGTTTGGGGAGGGCTATATCTCATGATTATAATTGGACTACAAAGATTGGCAATTGGGATTGATAGGGAGTCTACTGGGACGTGCGTTGTGGTTTCTACATTTGATTTTTTGGTAGGTTTGCATCAAGATTGGTGCTTTGCTGAGGAGGCGATGGCAATTGAATCGGTTGGTATAGTCGAGGAGAGCAATAATTGCTTTTAAGCATATAATCTACAGCCGTGGGCAGAGTAGGACTATTTATTTTTGTTAGTTGTTCTATTTTTTAGTTCCTAAGTTTCAGTAATTTGTTTAGTTTTAACATTTGACTACAAGCATTTTGTTAGAATGTTAAAAATCGTTGTTCTTTGAGTCTGATCCTGTGAGCCTTTCATCCTGTAAACTAAAAGTTGTACACTAACCCTTAGGAAGGTTCCTTTGTAAGATGGATATCAGTTTATGTTTTTGTACGTATCCGTTCGTAGATTTTGTTTGTTATAATAACTTACACTCAAATTATCACTCTTAACGTTGAGTTTTGTACTTTTATGTTAGCTTCCCTATATGGTGTAATCATTTAAATAGTAAATGATTGAATTTATTGAGTAATCTGGGGTACATAAAGTAAATATGGATTTTTGCCTGAGAATCCTTTCCCCTCATTACATGTAGATTTGCAAATCACCAGTCTAGTTGTTACTTGTGATAGTTATACTGTAATCATACACAAGATTTTATTGAAAGGAACGCTAAGCACTTCCACCAGTATGGGGAGTGCGCATATACTCCCTATTGGTTGGTGAACAATATACACTAACAGTTGAGTTATAATCGAATCACACCGATTGGTCCACTCTTCACCAATCTTGTGGTGATTAGAGCACACTGTCCCATGTGAGAGTACTTATGATTCCCTTTTGACTTTATGTGTTTCCTACTCACTTTGGGTATTGCTATTGATTTTTAGTTATGTTCAGTTGAGTTCAGTAATTATTTGATGGTAACACTGCGTCGGCTATAACAAAGAAATTTGGTCATCATAACTACAAAATTGTTCTTAAACTCTATATAAATCCATAAAAGGATATTTTCCCTATCTTTCATCAACCCACTAGATAAATATTATGTTGTTATATTATATGCCAAAACTTATTTTTGAATCTGATACTTTGTTTTGTCCATTGAAATAATATTTCTTCAAGTATCAGTGTTTTTTTTCATTTCCATTGACTACCAGAGCATGTAACTGTAAATTATAACATGCAGCCCACCTTTCTGTATCTCTTATAGCATCCCAACAGTAAGGATCGAGTGAGTAAAAAACTTATGTCATCCCAACAGTAGTTTACACTTCAAATTGGTAAATTTGGCTAGGTTCATCATCCACATCATATAAGCATGCAGAACTGCAGTAAGAGGAGCAGTGTTCTTACTAATGAGCCTGTATCTGTGAAGAGTGGACAACACCATGTCGAAGTTAAACCGTAGGTTTGATTTACCACTTTCATCATCTTTATTTGCAGTAATTATTCAAAGTTTGCTTGCATTGTTATGGCATAGTGTCATGACACAGAATAAACCAAAATGTTCATGCAAGCCTTTATGTCCTAGTTGTGAGTTGGTTTAAGTCTAATATTAGAATTAGTATGAGGAATCATTTTGAAAATCCCCCTTTTTAATCGTTTGTTTGAAAATTTGCATGCACTATTTTGGCTTTTAACATTATTTCATTTCATAGGTGAGTGGCTTAATGCTTGCATATCATACTAGCATCCGCCATCTTTTTAGCAAGTGTCTGCGGCAATATGAAAAGCTTAGGAAAAAGCAAGCCTTTCTTAACTACTACAGGAAGCATCCAATGTTTATTGTGAGTATACAAATATTTAATTGTTTCTAGCTATCTTTCTCATATGAAGTTTAGAAAATTGGTTATCGTGCTTCTTCGCCGATTTCTTTCCAACTTAACGTGTCGGCTATTCACATCCTACATATTAATTTTCCCTGCCCAATAAATAAATTGGTTATCGTGCTTCTCACTCAACATCTGTGTTTGCATTGATGCAAATCATCTAGAACTTGATTTGTTTCTTATGAGTTTATTATGTGCAAGATAACGATCTTTCTGAATTTGATGATGTGTATTTTCTAAAAGAAGCTGTAGTTTGGATGACGGAAATCAGAGTTTGAGGTGGTGTATGTGGTGTTGTTTAAGGCTTTGGGTGATGATGGACCTGGTGTGCAGTGTTTCAAAGAAGCTTGGTCTTTCAAAATCGGATGAATCGAGCGGTGCCCACTTTTTCAACCTAATCGGATATGTAGTGCCCTGGACCCTCGCTGGAACTGCGGTCGATCCCCGCTAGGATTGCGGTTCCCCGGACCCCCTCCAGCGCTGCAGTAACGATACAGATATCGCCCAGACCTAATCGATCGCTAAATCGACCAAGACCGTTCAAAACCCGGATATGCTAACTGTGGGCATACAGCACATTAGAACAAATAACAGAAGACTTTTATAAACATCATAACAATGTTACATCAGAGTACATAATATATCAGAGTACATTGAAAAATAATACTACAGCGGAAGATTAGTTTACAACAAATGTAATACAGTGCAGCGGAAGACTATCAATGCTCTGGACACAACTTTAAGCTTCAATCTAGAATCCTGCTCAATAAGTAAATATTTGCAAAACAAACCACTCGACTTCCCGTATGGAAATAGGGGCACCCGAGTTTGCAAGTGAAACAAACTTCGAGTCAGTCATGAGACTGGTATGAGAAATCTTACTTAACTTATTTAATAATAAGGCTAATCATAGGACCATGCCGCTAACGTGGAACGGGCTTACTCCATGGGATTGCCAGTGCATAAATAAAGTAAATCATTTAAAACAACGCAATGCTTTTTAGGAAAATGAAACCATTATAAGACTCAAGTCCCATCACACAATTCAATGCAAATCGGAGGATAGAGTTTTACCTTATAATGGTCAAACATGATTGATACATATAAAACAATAATCATTTGATATTATTATTAGTGCTTAATCAGTTTAAAACACTTTCAAAGTAAATGTATCAATCCTAGACGGCATAGCTACCATATACTATGTCGCCATATATAGGTTTACAATCAAATCCGTAATGTCGTATTGGAAATTGGGTTTCCATCATGAGTCGAGGCTAGGAATCATCCTCACCGATTTTGAGACACTATAGCAAATGCCTCAGGACTCGGACGCTGGCGAGCCCTGGTTAGCAACAGGGCCGGTCCACAAATACTTTAGTGGATTAGTTATTCCTGAACAATACATTTCCCGGTCCTATTGGACCAATCACTTGGCCAGTAGTGTAACGATCGAGAATTTCGCTCGATCTGAATCGATCGCTAAACCGACCAAGATCGTTCAAAACCCCTGATTGTTTTGAGAACAAGACAAATCAGAACACAAACAGAAGAACATTTCATTGCTTATTACAACAATTACATCAGAATGCAAGAATATACAAAGTATGAATAAATAATATACATCACAAAATATCAGAGATTTAAATTACATTTAAATACATCGCAGCGGAAAAATAATACAAAACACAACTGAAAGAGATATACGGATACAGAGCTTTCCGGATATCATTCCGGCTGTAAACCAGGATCCTGTGAATATAAATTTGCAAAACCAAAACTACTAGCTGCCCGTGTCAAAATAAGGGCACCCGGAGTTTAGGTTAAAACAATAAACTCCAGGTCAGTCATGTGACTGGTGTGAGAACTAAAACAGTTATTTAAAGCTTTACTTTAAATCAGATATATCAAGGGACCACGCCATATAACACGGAACGGGTTTCCTCCTAAGAATACCGGTGCATATAACAAAACAGCGCAATGTTTTTGGAAAATGAAGCTATTATAAGACCCAAGTCCTATCACATAATGCAACGCAAGCCGGGGGATAGGGTTTTCCCTTATAATAGCCAAACATGCTTGGTACATTAAAGGCAAATCGTTTGATACTATAATAAGTGTATAGTGTCAAAACAATTTCAAATCATAAGTATCAATCATAGAAGGCATGGGTACCATATATCATGTCGCCAATATTAGGCTCTACAATCAAAACCGCAAATGTCACGTATTGGAAGTTGGGTTTCCATCTATGAACCGAGGCAAGGGATCATCCTCTACCGAATTCGAGACGCTCTAGCCGTGTCTCAGGATCAGAGCTCGAGTGACCCTTAGAGCGACAGGTCCGGTCTACCGATGTGGATTAAAATGCCTGAACACTGCGTTTCCCCGCCCTTTGGGGCGTCAATGAGCCAAATGACTCCAGCAGCTCCACATAATCACCGATATATCCGAGGCGCCTCGCAAAAGCAACAACCACACAGGTGAAAATAATATAAATGTTAGGGCTAGTAGGTCACTGACACCACATTAGCTAGAAGGAAACGCATGCCCTCCCTGAGGTCCTCTCTCGTTTCTGGTTCACAACCGGGGTGTGAGGCTCGCGAATCAACGTTACACAAAGCTATGCCACACAGGTCGTGCTTTGATCATCAACCACAAGACTCTGCTTTTAACCAAAAGCCTTGATCATTTGCCACTTAGGCACGCCACACAGGCAATTCACTCCATGCGATTGATATCCATCAATATATAACCCTTGAGCTCGTACGTCTCAGAGAAGGGCGTTAAGCAAGAGAATAAATTCTCCGCCGCCAAACAGATATATATTTACTAGAAATCAATCACACAGAATAAAATCCAATGTCAGACATACAGTCCATTTACAAGTTCGTTCTGGGTCTGAACGAAACCGGAGGCACCTTGTGCCTTGCATATCCATCGATCTCCAAGTACGTCTGGACGATCACCAACTGATTCCCTCCTCTTGGGTGTACAGCCCAATCAAGATCATCAGTAATCACCCAAACGATGTGAAGACCTCCGGTCTTCGACCACCATCTTCATCCTCGACACATCATCGAATCAGTTATTCAGAATGGGTTCAACCCGGTCTTTCTGAATAACTCGCATATATAATAAACAAGTGTTACACAAACACAACACACGCCTCATTCCAATTCAGAATATTCTTTTATTCAAATATTCTTATACTTTGGGAAAGGTTCCCATTAATTTTATCAAAGATAAATTCTTTAAATTTATTCTTTAATCTTCCTTTGAATATCAACTCAAATTAGTCGGGATTAGCGAACCACACCGAAGTAATCATTTATTTCCCAATCCCAACCTATTCATCCCATGAAGTAAAACAGCTCATACTTCATATCTAACACCACGGTGTTATCGGTAAATTCAATTACCATTTCATGTTCAAAACTAATTAAAGATTTAACTATCGCCTGGAGCAAAACTGGTGATACTCCATTCTCAATTATTTCAATCTAATTAAAGATTCATTAAAACTCCACTTGGTTTTAATCTTCCCAATAATCAATATTAATGATTGTTTAACTTGGGAAATCACATATTGTCTTCAACTGGATTAAAGAACCAATGTCATTTAAAACACGGTTCATGATAAACCCAAAATCAATTCAAATTAAATATCATTTAATTGGTATACTTTATTAAATCTAATAAAAAGATTTAATCTTTCTCTCAACTGGGTTTAAGAACAGTGTTAATGAAGAAACCATTCACGACAAACCCAAATCCCATTTGATATTAAATACAAGGCTCTGAATAGAAAATGTATCAGCTTATATTCAATATCAAATTCTACGACGAACAAATATCGTATTGGAAATAACAATATAAATATATCTTTCAAATTTCCATAACAATATCTGTATAATCACGAAACCCAACATCGAAATATTCCAAAGACAATTTCGATTCAAATCCATTTCCACTTTATATATTGGAAATTCTGGTTATTTTCAAAACCATTTCAAATCCACTTTATTTATTTCAAAAATAAATGGATTATAATTCTAGTTCAAAACTAGTTCATTTCGATAAAAATCTATTTTTATCTTTTCAAATATGGAGTTTTTCATCCCAATTCTTTCCAAATCATTTCTTATGATTTTACACAAATTATTACTATTTTTAATAATTTTATTAAGGCCCTTACAGTCGATTTCCATCAACGGTCATCGAACTGCACTTACATCGACCTTTTCCAAATTTGATTTGGACATATTTCCAAATCCAACCATTAGATTTCAAATCTCTAATATTCGTTAGAAAGCTCTTTTCGATACAAACCCAACGGTTCCGAATTTAGGAGAATCCGACGGTCGGATCTCCCGTAATATCCATTTGAAGTCAATGGTCGAAATTCGCGAACTACCGCAGCGCGGCGCGTTCTATTCAGGCCATTATATATATATATATATATTATATTTCGTCGATTTCCTTTCAAAACGTATTTTATAAATCGTTTTAAATTCGTTTTCAAAACGATTTCAACTTCATATTCAATTTCTTATCAAAATTGAATATTCTATATCATTAATCTATAAATGATAATATTTTCAAAACGTTATATTTTGAAATCACTTCCTTTTCTATAATCATTATAAAAATGAATAAAATCGATATAAATATCGTTCACGTCAAAATGGCGCATATCTAACCAACATGGCTTTATATATTTCAATAACTTCGTTATTCTATTCAACAAATGAATATTTTCTTCAATATATGAATATATATTTTTATTCAACACAGGAATATATATTTTTATTCAACACATGAATATATATATTTTTATTCAATACATGAATATTTATTTTTCTATTCAACACATGAATTTTTATTCTATTCGACACATGAATTTTTATTCTATTCGACACATGAATTTATATTTCTATTCAACACATGAATATTTATTCTATTAAACACATGAATTTATATTTCTATTCAACACATGAATTTTCTATTCTATTCAACACACGAATTTTCTATTTCTATTCAACACATGAATTTTCTATTATAATATTCCTTATATTCCAAATTGGAATGAGGACCATTCAATTACCATATAACGTTAATTATATGGATTCCCTACAACACACGTATATAATAGCAACGATAAATCATCAACCATCATCCAGAGTGCACCACACAACTGCATAAGCATTAAATATAAATAATTAACACTTACACAGTCTGTCAACCCATCGATTGACATACAACTAAACAATCGGGATTAGTGTACGTCAAATATCATCCCAACACCCGTGTGGGGTTTCACATCAACAAACACAGATTTTTATTTGTGCAGTTGGGCGATGTGTAAAATTTATCGTCCCAATCAATATCCTTCAAATAGGTGTACATAAACAAACCGTCCGGTTTGTAAATGAATATTTATTTATTCACATTCACGTTAAAAATTATATTTTTAACGATAATTAATTTATTTCAACACATGAATATATATTTTATTATCCATTTCACATCAACATCACAAACAAACTTCACAACACATCAAACAAGCATACAAGCCGCCCATGGTCTGTGGACGATGGGTGTCGGGTGCTGCTAAGCACCGTCTACATCCTAGTATATATTTTTAACTAGAAAACAAGATTTAATGTGAGAAGTTCTCACATTTGGGTTCCACTCCGCCATTATCTATTTCTAGCTTCGTATTGACGATACGGTCCTAACAAAACTAATTTCGTCAAATTCTGAGACCGTTTGAAAAATGGCCTTTTTCTGGTCGACCGAAATTGACTGAAACTGTCAAAACACGTTTAACTACGCCACGCTCACATATTGATTCAGAAAATTATGAATTTTGAAACCTAGCAATAATTTGACATCCCGGATCCAACAAAAGTGGTTTCGTCGAAAACCGAGGTCGTTTTCAAAATTTCCATTTTTAAGGGTTAGGATTCCACAGCGACTATTCTGAAATTTCAACTGGGCATAGCTTTTTATTCCCGCTATGAAATTTCAATTTTTCGGATTCGTTGGAAAGATATTCTCAAATAGATCCTAATATTTTTAGTTTCACTAAAATCCGGTTTATTTTGAATCCTGTACATTCATTTGAAATCGAATTTTCAAACTACCGCGCCATTTTCAATTCCTTTTATATTTAAAATAAAATATTTATATTCTAACGACGATTCAAATAAATATATGCGTTCTAATTATATTCAAAATAAATTTCTCGTCGTTACTATTTAAAATAATTCATTTTAAATATTCAAAATTCACTAAAATTGCCAAAATAAAATTTTTAAATTAGCTCGAATTTTCGGGTTATTACAATCTCCCCCACACTACACCATACAGGCCATTTTGCAACCCCTAAGTGCGGAGCATTTGCAACGGCTTATAGCCGTTGCGAAATAGCAACGGCTATAGACCGTTGCAGAATTGTATACAACGGTCAACACTCGTTCTAATTTGTGCAATGGATCTGAACCGACCTAAAATTTAATACGCCCTTCCATACATACTCCGTTCCCAACGTAGCGTACGTTTTCATTTTTCCACTTCATTTCCCAGATTCACGTAGAAAGAGCAAAAAGACGAAGCACGCAAGATCCATTTTTTCAGATCCAAAACATCCCAAGATCTCGAAATCGAAGGTTATGCACTCTAGGTATGCAAAAATAGATTCTAGTTGTTTTCTTGTTGATTTAATCTCCTAGAAATAAAGTCAATCGAAGTAACTATTTAGTTCTGAATCTACCCACTACAGGATTTAATCAATCAGTTTATTGTTAGGAGGTCGACATGATTAAATGAATCGAAATCAGATCTCAGAACTGCTAAAATTAGGGCTGGAACCAAATCCCCAAATCGGAAGAATCATATTCCTTAGCAGATTCGGAAACCATTAGAAAGATCTTAACCAGCTGATCTATTGTCCATTGGGATATTTTGTTACAAGTAACCTTTGTGCACTGATTATTTTTGATGGTTTATATGGTTTTACTGTAAGATTGTGAATTGTGAATGTGGTTTCTAGATGCAAATTGTTGTATTCAGCTTATCGATTTAACCAGACAATCAGTAAGGACGAGTATTTACTGCTAAGCATCCTTTGGTATTTACAATTAGGACTTTAAATAATTTAACTTTTTAAACGATCATCGTTAAGAAGATTATTTTCACCATATGAACTGTCACAATTGTTCAGTGCAATTTTTCACACTTAAAAATATGGTGCAATTCACAACAATAGGGTAAAATTAGGTTGCTCATAATTATATACTTACGTACGAGTTTTCATTTGTGGTAACTCTTTTGCAGCAAGCCCACGCAAGCTTGAACCGATTCCTGTAATGTTCAAATTGTGTATAATTTTTATGTGATGTACTTTGTAAGTTTTTACAATCAAAGAATTTTCAATCTGAGACTTAAACAGTAGGTTATAGAAAATTATAATTTCTAATAAATAGGTATTATTTTTCCATTTTCTATGGTTTACTATTATATATTTTACTGATGATTTATGTGCTTAATAGGCGGTATCTATTTGACCATGCTCTGCTTTTATTTTTTTTATTTGGCTGTTGCATCCTGATTATTTTTTATGTCGCTCGATGGTGCATAGTTCATTGCATGTTTGTTACTATTTCAAAACATCATGTATTTCATTGTTAAATGATGAAACTGACCTTAAATGATCACACGTTATGAGAAAAAAATCATCCACTAGTTATCTGCAAGTTTGAATTCATTTATTTTGTGTAATGAGTATGATCTTTTTCTATGTGAATGACATTGTACTATAAAAAATACTATTATATCATTAAAAAATATGCTTATATCATCATATTTCTCTATTTGATGATATACTTTGCAAAACAATTTAGATAAATGGTATTCTTATGTGAAGGAATGCTATTTATATCAGCTTTGTTCCGGTAGTAAATGAAGTAATCTGTTTGAGCAAGACTTTCTAAAGGATGCTTGGGAGTTCTTTAATTTCATTGCATTTTCGTGGCTTTTTTGTTTGGGGGGGGGAGCGGAGGGGAAGGTGTATATATATAAACCTACTTAAAAAATAGTTAATTTTTTTATGTAAATTAAAATTTAGTTCTTCTCATGTCTCTGCATCTTTCAGTCTGGAATAATGTAAACTAGCCAAATCAGATATGTATGGCCTCCTTAATGGATTCATTGTAATCCAAACATTTGCAGTTGTGCTTGTAGGGATGATTTCTTAACAATGGTAACTTTTGCTAAGCACCTATGAGCATTATGATAAGTTTTTCTTTTCTTCTTTTTCTTTCCCTTTTTCTTTCCCTTTTTCTTTTTAGTTTTGCGCTGCTTGGCTTGCCATAGTATTCAAATTAAAATGATGATAATGGCAAGAATCCTTGAGTTGAAGCTTGTACATAATGCTGATAACAATGGGATTGGTTGTTGGCTGACCGGATTTCGGTGATTATACATTTACGTTACATTTGATGTGTATTTATATGTTTCTAAATCCTCAGTTACTGCTGTTATTATATGTCACATTTATGTCACATTTGATGTGTATTTATATGTCACATTTCAAAATCACTAATTATGGAATTGTTTATTTTAAAATTGTTAATTAGAAATAATATTTTTAATTTTAATTTCAAAATTTTGCAAGTTTGGATTCTAAGTCAAGATAAATATGATACATGTTCAAGTTTGGCTGTGGGTATGATCGTGTATGGATTTTGCTGAGGGAGTACAGTAAATGTTCAATGAAGATGAAGGTTTCTCTGGGTTGAGAATGATTGTTGTGGGTGCTGAGAGGTATGGAAGCTAGGCAGGGATTGTAGTTGACGATGTAGATTGGTGAAGCTGAGGTTCGGTTAGGTTGCGGTGAGTTGGACTTGGTACTTTACGTGTTCGTTGAGATGGTAATCGACCTAAGAAGCTAACACGTATTATTTATAATGTCATCATTCTAATACATTTTTCCATGTTCTAACAGGTAAAATGCAAGAATGAGCAACTCACTGTGTGGATTTTACATTACAAATGAAGACTTTGTGTTTTATGTACATATAACTTCTACAACAAAGGTAACTCCAACAGACAGAGTACCTATGCAACCTATTCCACATACAGTTACAGTTCAATGACCTATTACCTTTAACTAGTTCATTTTTCCTTTTTATTTTTCCCATCCACAAATTAATTATTTAACATATACTATTAACCTTAGCTGCAATTTTTTTATTTCTAATTCAAACTGTTTAAATTTGTAAATTTTTGGTGTTACATAGATATGATCATGGATTAATCATCGATTGTTTATGATCAGTATTCCTTGTGTGTTTTTAGATGCACGCATGCGTAGACTTGCTTTACCACTTGACATACTTTGTTTTCAATTTCTACATATATGGAATTGTACATATGTAGTTGCATGGTGAATTATTCAATGAAGAAGCATATAGTATTACCATTATGAACTAATAACTTAACATCCTAAATGAAAATAAAATAAAATTATACCTCTATCTTAAATTCAACAACAATTTACTGCCCCCATACAACGGGGACTATGAACATAGATAACTTGCTCAGTACATTTTTAGCCTAAGTTTGTTTAGTTTATTTATGTAGACAAGCACCTTTTCATACCTTTTTCCTATTGAGTTCTCTACAACTCGGCTGCCAATTATTCTGCCTACTCGCTGTTTAGGCTGCACTAAAATAAACAATGAATAAACTATGACTTAGTGCTTCATGTAATTAAGCCTTTTGTTTTAGCTTACTTTGGGGTTTCATTAAATGCCGCTAATTACTGGCCTTTTTTCATGCTCTAAATTTATATATTAGTTGCTACTTACGATTACAGCACCAGTGCTATGCATGGATTATTTACTTTATTTATTAGGCCATTCCCATGATATATGGAATATAAGTTCAGTACTTTATTATTCCATCAATTCTTATGCTTTTCTTGATCCAAGATAAAAACGGGTGTTCCTATGACATGTGGACATCCTTATGATGTGATGATTTCAAACTGGGAGAAAATATGTCCTCCTGCATATCTTGACTTCCAAGTTCAGTCAACATACTGATATTTTGCTTTTGGTTGTCTTAGTCATTTTTGTATTCCTGGATATGTTCATTGTAAATGGTTATGCAAAGCCTCATGCTACAACATTATTTTATTTTAATGAATTTTTGTCCATTGTCTATTTGGAATTCGATTGTCATCTTTTGGCTTAGTTGGTCCTAATTATATAAACGATAATATCAGAATTATTAATCTAATTTTACAATGCCCATATAATCCGCGTGAGCGGTACAGATGCCCATGAGGAAAAATTAATAAAAAATTGTATAATATAATTTTAATGCCATTCCAAGAAATTTACCAATATGATTCTTAGGGTGTGTTTGGCGCAAGCGTAAGCGGAGAATCTGAGCTGCTTGGGACCCGACGCGTCCAACGCGTCGGTGCCCAACAGTTCAATTTTGAGCCGTTGGGAAAACAGTTCAAAATGGTCGATTGTCCAACGGACGCGTCCGTTGGGCAAACAGACCGTTTGGCCCATCCGAACGCACCCTTAAGTTCAGCGATGAAGAGTTTGCTGCTGCTACCGCAGCAGCATACACTGTAAATCTAGTACAACAAGAAGAATCAACACATGAAGAATCGATTAACAAAAAACTAATTTTGAAGAAAATGGGTAGATTTTACTGAAACATCTCAACACAAAACAATAAGAAGAAATTAAGAGACTTGGATTAAACAAAACAATTTTAATGGTTCTTACAAAAATTTCTTACTGGACAGAAGATGGAAGAAAAGAAAAATACAAAAGGTGATTTTTTTTTCTGGAAACTTAGATTGGCTACGTATTAAACTGTATAGATATTTCGACCACTGTATTTCCATGCAGTAACAAGATTATTATGTAATAATAATATCAAAATATTATCATGCATTCTTTATACGATTGACCAGAAATAAGTAACAATAAGAGCACAGCTATCTCTACTACAGTTAATTCTATCATTTTTTAAATTTCATTTCAGACTTATTTTTTTGGCTTCAATCCTACTTTTGATTAAGAATAGATTATAGACAGTTGTAAAATGATTGTATGGTTTAACAACGATAAATGAGTTTGGTCAAAGTATTTGTTTTCACTGTGTATTGGATTTAATATTTCATTGATTGCCTCCGACGAAGTGCGTGATTGATATCTTAAACCATTTCTTTGCTTAATTCTAGCTACATGTACGTACGCTAATAGGATTTCTTCTATGCCTTGTTCATAACTATAGAAACACCATTTCCAATGTTTTTGTTTGCATCAAGCTTTTGGATGACTAGGTGTTAACTTTAAGTTAGCTGTTATTTCGATTTATAATGTTTTGGTCTCCTACTTGAGTATGACTCTGCTTGGATTTCATAGGTGCATATGTTATTTGCCTAATTGATAACTGTCGTTGTAGTGTCTACACATTGCTTTTATATGAATTAAAGTTAACTGCAGATTGCATGCGACTTACATATGCAGTTTTGACTGCAAGAGTACAGTTGTTTGTGTTCACCTTTCGAATTTAGATAAACTATCATATTAAGTGATCCAATATGCATCTTCCACTTGAATCCATTTAACGCATTAGAATTTACGTTTCTATTCTCAAGTGTTACCTTGTTTATGGAAAAAATAATTAAATTGCCTTCTATCTACTGCGGGTGTCGTTGTAGTGTCTACACATTGTAAAATCTTACTAGGCTGTGTAGTGAAAGCAAAAAAACTTTGAAAATCACCAACTGAACTTATTTTTGGTACCATGCTGGTTGAGAAGATAATAGAGATAAATGAAAACCGTTCAATTAAGAAAGATATGGAAATGCTAGATGAGACAAGTTCTGATCATATTGAAGATGAAACGGTGGCTTCAAGACTTGAGGAAGCAACCCTTTAGAACAATTTCAAATATGCTCGTGAACTATGTATTGTATTTTGTAATATTTTTATTGCTATTACTACTAATCTTTGAAGTGTAACATACCATTGTTGAATGTTGTAATTTCAAAATTTGTAAAGTTTGGTCTTTGTGTTGAATATATAAAAAATATTTTGTTCAATGATATTATTTTGTGATATTATGTTAAATTTGTAAATTCTTGTATTGAGTATGAAAATTAAATGAATTTTGTATGGTAGGAGAGCCTAGAAAAGCAAAAAAAAAATTAAAAAAAGAGATGCGAATTCGCAATGGTTATAGGCCGTTGCTAATTCTAAATTAGCAACGGTTTTGAGCCGTTGTAAAACAAAATTCGCAACGGCTTTGAGCCGTTGCAAAAGTTTTGCAACTCCTTATTTTGCAACGGCTCATAGCCGTTGCAAAACGGTTTTGCAACGGCTCAAAGCCGTTGCAAAATAGCATTTCTGGTGTAGTGCCACTTAAAACTTTTCGTCCCCGAAAAGGAACGAAACCGAAAGTTGTTTTACAAATCAACTCAACTTTCAATATTTTCATTATGGCTTAAGTTCTTCAACTTTTCAGTTTCTAAGAACTTTTCAAATTTTTCAAAAATTTGGCTAACACCCTAAATTTTCGAAAAATTTCTCCATAACCTCCACTGCACCGGGAGCTTCGAGATATTTCAAATAGCCTCCCATGGCCCTCACCAATCCAAAAAGAAAAAGAAACAGCCAAGCGGCTAGCCAATCGGCTCATAAAATCATCAAAAACCCAAGAAATACAATAAACATGTACCTATTTGTCGGGCAAACAATTCTATTCTTCTTCTCTAGCCTCGTTGCTATGACCTGTTCAATGTAAGTACATGTATATGCATGCAAATGCGACTAATTTTCAATACACTCACTATTTGGTTCAATTTGGCTAAAGGTTCAACATTTAATTAATCAACCAACACAATCATCAATCAATTAGTTGATTATCATTTCTTTGATATATAGTCCAAAAATCAGATTTTTGATGCCAATTTACAACCAATGTATTCTATCTAGTTTTGGTTCTCTCACCAGTCAATTGGAATTATATATAAATCCCACTTTCGAAACCCGAACATAAATGCTGATGATGCTCGAGCAATCATCAGAATCATCTCCGAGCGACTAGAGTGTGATTCTATATCTATCCAGTATATTCAAACTTCGAATACCCGTGGATCAGACGTGTATGCAAAATCTTTATATACTTGAATGTCCAAATCAATATAAAAATAATATTCAAATACGAATAGTTGATTTAAATTTTCAAAACAAAAATTGCTTTCAATTTAAAAATATACTCTTCACACTCGTTCTAGGATACTACTGATCCTATCTCTAACGAGTCATTCTCATTGGATATTACTAATCCAATCTCTAATGAATTCTTTCGTTTGGTTCTAATATGTCTTGTTCTCGAGCTCTGTAAACCAAAGCTCTGATACCAACTGTAACGATCGGGAATTTCGCTCGATCTGAATCGATCGCTAAACCGACCAAGACCGTTCAAAACCCCTGATTGTTTTGAGAACACGACAAATCAGAACACAAACAGAAGAACATTTCATTGTTTATTACAACAATTACATCAGAATGCAAGAATATACAGAGTATGAATAAATAATATACATCACAAAATATCAGAGATTTAAATTACATTTAAATACATCGTAGCGGAAAAGTAATACAAAACACAACTGAAAGAGATATACGGATACAGAGCTTTCCGGATATCATTCCAGCTGTAAATCAGGATCCTGTGAATATAAATCTGCAAAACCAAAACTACTAGCTGCCCGTGTCAAAATAAGGGCACCCGGAGTTTAGGTTAAAACAATAAACTCCAGGTCAGTCATGTGACTGGTGCGAGAACTAAAACAGTTATTTAAAGCTTTACTTTAAATCAGATATATCAAGGGACCACGCCGTATAACACGGAACGGGTTTCCTCCCAAGAATACTAGTGCATATAACAAAACAGCGCAATGCTTTTTGGAAAAATGAAGCTATTATAAGACCCATGTCCTATCACACAATGCAACGCAAGCCGGGGGATAGGGTTTTCCCTTATAATAGCCACACATGCTTGGTACGTTAAAGACAAATCATTTGATACTATAATAAGTGCATAGTGTCAAAACAATTTCAAATCATAAGTATCAATCATAGACGACATGGGTACCATATATCATGTCGCCAATACTAGGCTCTACAATCAAAACCGCAAATGTCACGTATTGGAAGTTGGGTTTCCATCTATGAACCGAGGCAAGGGGTCGTCCTCTACCGAATTCGAGACGCTATAGCCCATGTCTCAGGATCAGAGCTCGAGTGACCCTTGGAGCGATAGGGTCGGTCCACCGATGTGGATTAAAATGCCTAAACACTGCGTTTCCCCGCCCTTTGGGGCGTAAATGAGCCAAATGACTCCATCGGCTCCACATAGTCACTGATATATCTAAGGCGCCTCGCAACAGCAACAACCACACAGGTAAAAATAATATAAATGTCAGGGCTAGTAGGTCACTGACACCATCCTAGCAAGAAGGATACGCATGCCCTCCCTGAGGTCCTCTCCCGTTTCTGGTTCACAACCGGGGTGTGAGGCTCGCGAATCAACGTTACACAAAGCTATGCCACATAGGCCATGCTTTGATCATCAACCACAAGTCCTGCTTTTAAACAAAAGCCTTGATCATTTGCCACTAGGAATGAAACACAGGCAATTCACTCCATGCGATTGATATCCATCAATATATAACCCCTGAGCTCATACGTCTCAGAGAAGGGCGTTAAGCAAGAGAATAAATTCTCGGCCGCCAAACAGATATATATTTAATAGAAATCAATCACATAGAATAAAATCCAATGTCAGACACACAGTCCATTTACAAGTTAGTTCTGGGTCTGAACGAAATCGGAGGCACCTTGTGCCTCGCATATCCATCGATCTCCAAGTACGTCTGGACGATCACCAACTGATTCCCTCCTCTTGGGTGTACAGCCCAATCAAGATCATCAGTAATCACACAAACGATGTGAAGACCTCCGGTCTTCGACCACCGTCTTCATCCTCGACACATCGTCGAATCAGTTATTCAGAATGGGTTAAGCCCCGTCTTTCTGAATAACTCGCGTATATAATAAACAAGTGTTACACAAACACAACATACGCCTCATTCCAATTCAGAATATTCTTTTATTCAAATATTCTTATACTTTGGGAAAGGTTCCCATTAATTTTATCAAAGATAAATTCTTTAAATTTATTCTTTAATCTTCCTTTGAATATCAACTCAAATTAGTCGGGATTAGCGAACCACACCGAGGTAATCATTTATTTCCCAATCCCAACCTATTCATCCCATGAAGTAAAACTACTCATACTTCATATCTAACACCACGGTGTTATCGGTAAATTCAATTACCTTTTCACGTTAAAATCTAATTAAAGATTTAACTATCGCCTGGAGCAAAACTGGTGATACTCCATTCTCGATTATTTCAATCTAATTAAAGATTCATTAAAACTCCACTTGGTTTTAATCTTCCCAATAATCAATATTAATGATTGTTTAACTTGGGAAATCACATCCTCTCTTCAACGGGGTTAAAGAACTAATGTCATTTAAAACACGGTTCACGATAAACCCAAAATCAATTCAAATTCAATTCCAATTAAATATCATTTAATTGGTATACTTCATTAAATCTAATAAAAAGATTTAATCTTTCTCTCAACTGGGTTTAAGAACAGTGTTAATGAAGACACCATTCACGACAAACCTAAATCCTATTTGATATTAAATACAAGGCTCTGAATAGAAAATGTATCGGCTTATATTCAATATCAAATTCTACGACCAACAAATATCATATTGGAAATAACGATATAAATATATCTTTCAAATTTCCATAACAATATCTGTATAATCACGAAACCCAACATCGAAATATTCCAAAGACAATTTCGATTCAAATCCGTTTCCATTTTATATATTGGAAATTCTGGTTATTTTCAAAACCATTTCAAATTCACTTTATTTATTTCAAAAATAAATGGATTATAATTCTAGTTCAAAACTAGTTCATTTCGATAAAAATATATTTTTATCTTTTCAAATATGGAGTTTTTCATCCCAATTCTTTCCAAATCATTTCTTATGATTTTACACAAATTATTACTATTTTTAATAATTTTATCAAGGCCCGTACAGTCAATTTCCATCAACGGCCATCAAACTACACTTACAACGACCTTTTCCAAATTTGATTTGGACATAATTCCAAATCCAACCATTAGATTTCAAATCTCTAATATTCGTTAGAAAGCTCTTTTCGATACGAACCCAACGGTTTTGAATTTAGGAGAATCCGACGGTCGGATCTCCCGTAATATCCATTTAACGTCAATGGTCGAAATTCGCGAACTACCGCAGCGCGGCGCGTTCTATTCAGGCCATTATATATAATATATGTATATTATATTTCGTCGATTTCCTTTCAAAACGTATTTTATAAATCGTTTTAAATTCGTTTTCAAAACGATTTCAACTTCATATTCAATTTCTAATCAAAATTGAATATTTCATATCATTAATCTATAAATGATAATATTTTCAAAACGTTATATTTTGAAATCACTTCCTTTTCTATATTCATTATAAAAATGAATAAAATCGATATAAATATCGTTCACGTCAAAATGGCGCATATCTAACCAACACGGCTTTATATATTTCAATAACTTCGTTAATCTATTCAACAAATGAATATTTTCTTCAACACAAGAATATTTATATTTATTCAACATATGAATATATATCTTTATTCAACACATGAATATATATTTTTATTCAACACATGAATATTTATTTTTTTATTCAACACATGAATTTTTATTCTATTCAACACATGAATTTCTATTTCTATTCAACACATGAATATTTATTCTATTCAACACATGAATTTATATTTCTATTCAACACATGAATTTTCTATTCTATTCAACACATGAATTTTCTATTTCTATTCAACACATGAATTTTCTATTATAATATTCCTTATATTCCAAATTGGAATGAGGCCCAATCAATTACCATATAACGTTAATTATATGGATTCCCTACAACACACGTATATAATAACAACGATAAATCATCAACCATCATCCAGAGTGCACCACACAACTGCATAAGCATTAAATATAAATAATTAACGCTTACACAGTCTGTCAACCCATTGATTGACATACAACTAAACAATCGGGATTAGTGTACGTCAAATATCATCCCAATACCCGTGTGGGGTTTCACATCAACAAACATAGATTTTTATTTGTGTAGTTGGGCGATGTGTAAAATTTATCATCCCAATCAATATCCTTCAAATAGGTGTACATAAACAAACCGTCCGGTTTGTAAATGAATATTTATTTATTCACATTCACGGTAAAAATTATATTTTTAACGATAATTAATTTATTTCAACACATGAATATGTATTTTATTATCCATTTCACATCAACATCACAAACAAACTTCACAACACATCAAACAAGCATACAAGTCGCCCATGGTCTGTGGACGACGGGTGTCGGGTGCTGCTAAGCACCGTCTGCATCCTAGTATATATTTTTAACTTGAAAACAAGATTTAAAGTGAGAAGTTCTCACATTTGGGTTCCACTCCTCCATTCTCTATTTCTAGCTTCGTATTGACGATACGGTCCTAACAAAACTAATTTCGTCAAATTCTGAGACCGTTTGAAAAATGGCCATTTTCTGGTCAACCGAAATTGACTGAAACTGTCAAAACACGTTTAACTTAGCCACGCTCACATATTGATTCAGAAAATTATGAATTTTGAAACCTAGCAATAATTTGATATCCCGGATCCAACAAAGGTGGTTTCGTCAAAAACTGAGGTCGTTTGCAAAATTTCCATTTTTAAGGGCCAGAATTCCACAGCGACTATTCTGAAATTTCAACTGGGCACAACTTATTATTCCCGCTATGAAATTTCAATTTTTCGGATTCTTTGGAAAGATATTCTCAAATAGATCCTAATATTTTTGGTTTCACTAAAATCCGGTTTATTTTGAATCCTGTACATTCATTTGAAATCGAATTTTCAAACTACCGCGCCATTTTCAATTCCTTTTATATTTAAAATAAAATATTTATATTCTAACGACGATTCAAATAAATATATACGTTCTAATTATATTCAAAATAAATTTCTCGTCGTTACTATTTAAAATAATTCATTTTAAATATTCAAAATTCGCTAAAATTGCCAAAATAAAAATTTTAAATTGGCTCGAATTTCCGGGTTATTACAAGTAGCGACCAATACCCGAGGGCCCTCGCAATCCATCATCCATATAAGTAAAAATGTCTGGACTCCATACCATGACACCACTTCTAGCTAGAAAGAAATTTTGCACTCCCTGCCGTCCTTATTCCGTTTTTGACTCATACCGGGGTGTGAGGCTCGCGAAGTAACGCTGTACACAAAGCTATGCAAATTAACGTTGTGCTTTGATCATCAACCACAAGGCTCTGCCTTTCAACAAAAGCCTTGATCATTTGCATCTTAGCATGCCACATTGACAATCCACGCCATGTAACTGATGTCTATCAATATATAACCTCTAAGCTCGTACGTCTCAGAGAAGGGTGTTAAGTAAGAGAATAAATTCTCCGCCACCAAACAGATATATTTTTAATAGAAATCAATTCACACAGAACGAAATCCAATGTCAGACACACATCCAATTACAAGTCCATTCTGGGTATGAACGAAACCGGAGACACCTTATTCCTCGTCCCGTATGTCCAATACTGAAGAGAGGTTCTCGCATATCCGGACAACCAACAAGTACGTCCGGACAACTACCAGTTTAACCCTTTACTGGGAGCTACCCAATTCAGGACATTTGTAGTCGTCCATTCGATGTGAAGATCGCCGGTCTTCAACCACCGTCTTCAATGTCTTCGACTTTAAATCGTCGTATAATTATTTGAAATGATATTTAACACGGTCTTTTCAAATAATTCTCGAATATATATAATTCAAATCATTTCTTATCATTAATAATATTTTATAATGATTTCTCGCTTTTTTTTATTCATATAAAAATAGCCCATTTAATTCGAATGACATTTCTGGTCGTTACGTGGCCCTTGCGTTGTTTTTATCCAAATTTGAATTACACAATTCTCGAAATCTAACCGTTGGATCTTTACAAATTCAATATCGTTGGAAAGATCTTTCCAAAGCGAACCCAACGGTTCCAGTTTTGGAAATATCCGACGGTCGGATCTCTTGGTATAATCGTTTAAAGTTATGATTCCAAAACGCGAACTACCGTGCGTGATTCGTTTTATTTAAATTTAAATTTATATTTTATATATATAAATATAATTCGCTCGACGATTTTAACTAAGATGTTAAAAATAATGTTTTAATCAAACATGATCATATTCTAACATATGATTCTTTTATTCTAATTTAACATGATAAAAATGTCATTTTTAATGACAAAACATATTTAACATATAATTCTTCTTATGCTAACTTACACGATAAAAATGTCATTTTTAATGACATTACATGTTAATCATCTATTTCTTTTTTTTCTCAAACTAACATGATAAAATGTCATTTCTAATAACAAAACAAGTTTATTATGTTTTTCTTTTTATTCTAATCTAACATATTAAAATGTCCTTTTCTAATAACATAACATGTTTTACATAAAATCCTTTTTATTCTAATCTAACATATTAAAATGTCCTTTTCTATTAACATAATAGGATTAACATGTAATTCTTTTTATTATACTCTAACATATTAAAATGTCCTTTTCTAATAACATAACATGTTTTACATAAAAACCTTTTTATTCTAATCTAACATATTAAAATGTCCTTTTAAATGACAAAACAGGATTAACATGTAATTCTTTTTATTCTACTCTAACATATTAAAATGTCCTTTTCTAATAACATAACATATTTTTACATAAAATCCTTTTTATTCTAATCTAACATATTAAAATGTCACATATTAATGGCAAAACATGTATTAGCATGTTTTTATTTTTATTTTAATCAAACATAATAAAATGTCACATATTAATGGAAAAACATGTATTAGCATGTTTTTATTTTCATTCTACTTCGCTAATATGTGGATGACATTATTCTAAAGAATCAGTACACATTGTTATTTTTCCTACTTCGCTAACATGCAAATAATAATGTTTTAATAAACAAAACATGTATTAACAAGTGATCATTTTCTTTTGTCGCTAACATGTAAATGGTTACATTTTAATAAACAAATCCTATATTAACAAATGATCATTATTCTTCTCTGTTAACATGTTAATGGTTACATTTTTATTTAGCAAAACCTCTTTAATGAATCAAACAATAAAAATATAATTTTTATTGTCTAATCTTTTTATTTAAAACATGATCCTTTTCACTAAATCAAACATACACTAAACATGTTAATTTTAATGTAAAAACATTTTATTTAAAACATGATTCTTTTTATTGAATCTAACATACACTAAAAATATCATTTTTAATGTTTAAACAATTTATTTAAAACATGATTTTTTTTATTGAATCTAAGATACACTAAAAATGTCATTTTTAATGTTTAAACAATTTATTTAAAACTTGATTCTTTTTTTATAATGAATCAAAACATACATTAAAAATGTTATTTTTAATGTTTAACCATTTTCTCTAAAACATGATTCTTTTTTACAATGAATCAAATATACATTAAAAATGTTATTTTTAATGTTTAACTATTTTATTTAAAATAGGACAAATGTGTGATTCATATATATATATAATAAAAGTGATTTTTTTATTGTATAATCAATTTATTTCCAAAATGACAAATTCCATGATTCATATATACAATAAAAAGGTAATTTTTATTATATAAACAAATTATTTCCAATATGGCAAATCTTATGATTCATATATACAATAAAAAGGTAATTTTTATTGTATAAACAAATTATTTCCAATATGACAAATCATGTGATTCATATATACAATAAAACGGTAATTTTTATTGTATAAACAATTTATTTCCAATATGACAAATTCTATTTTAACATGTTGTTTTTTTTATCTAAACAAACATGTCAAAAGTAACATTTTATTGACAAATCCTTTTATAACATGTTATTCTTTTTATCAAAACAAACATGTTAAAAGTAACATTTTATTTAAAACTTGTTTCTTTTTAATGAATCTAACATACACTAAAAATGTTATTTTTAATGTTTAAACAATTTATTTAAAACATGTTTCTTCTTAATGAACAACAGTACAATAAAAATGTAATTTTTAATGTTTAAACATTTTATTTAAAACATGATTTTTTTTAATGAACAACAGTACAATAAAAATGTAATTTTTAATGTTTAAACATTTTATTTAAAACATGTTTCTTTTTAATTAACAACATTACAATAAAAATGTAATTTTTAATATTAAAGTATTTTATTCAAAACAATGAATATATTGTTTATTCATGCATATAATAAAAATGTGATTTTTATTGTATAAAAATTTTCTTTTCAAACGATGAATATTTTGTTGATTCATATATACAATAAAAAGGGTGATTTTTATTGTATAAACATTTTCTTTTCAAACGATGAATATTTTGTTGATTCATATATACAATAAAAAGGTGATTTTTATTGTATAAACAAATTCTAATCAAACATGAACATTTTTATTTTCATATATACAATAAAAATATGATTTTTATTATATAAAAAATTCTAATTGAAAATGAACATTTTTCTAACATACTCAATTCAATCTAGCCATTCACCGCAATCACAAACAATCAATTCCAATTTTATACAACATAAATATGACTTTTAATAGCGTACATATAAATTTCACATTGAAATCAACAATTAATTTTATTTTAAATTAGAGATCACACATTGTAAATTATAAAGGGAAATTTATAATTTAATTTCAACTATCACATTAATGTTAACATTATTTTTAATATGTTAAACGTTACAATCACAACACAATACAACCAATGAAATCATCCATGGTTTTCAAACAATAGTGAATGTGAATTAGCAGACACCGTACAACATTTTATGATAGTTAAAATAGATAAAAATCGACATTGACAATCGATATATATATATATATATATATATGCAGTTATAAAATAAATAACTGTAAAAATATTTTAGTGAGAGAGTTCTCACCTTTGGTTTCCACTCTGTCAGTTTTAATTTCTGAATTTCTGTTCTGTTTTAATTTACATTCGCTTCAAATTCTGATTTGCTCCTTTTTGATTCTGGTCAGTTCTGTGTTGTAGCTCTAGTTGTCACGGTTCCAACGCATTTGAAATCATCGAATTCTGTTGCTGTTTGAATAAGTTACGGGTTTTTAAAACTTAATTACATAATTAATCTAATTAACAAACTAAATAACACTAATTATTTTCATTAACCTTAACCTAAAATTAGGCCGTGGCCTTAGTCTTCTTCTCATTTAAACGAAATACTCCAGGCATCGAAGCAACCCACCCTCGCTCCGATCTTTCACCAAATCGCACGAAGATAAAGGCGCCAGAGGTCGATCAGAATAGCTCACTTCGAAGGGCTCGATGTCAGCCCCTAATGCCTAGCATGGCGGCCCATTCGAGTGCCTCTAGAACCCTAGGAATCGGTGCGTACGACTGGCCTTGGGGCTGTGATTTTGATCAAATTACACTACTAAAATCCATCATACCCGTATGGATTGAAAGCTCTCACATAGATCTACCACATTTGCTTTGTAATCACTAGCTAATTCGATCTGGATTTAGGGATTTTAGGGATTCAAATCGGGACATTTTCAGCCGTGGGTTTTGAGTACGGCGGCGGCTTAAGAATTAGGGTTAGATTTCAAATAAAATAATATTATTCCTTGGTTTATGCGATATTTAAGCCAAAATTCGGACTGAGTCCAAATCAGGCCCGTTTACTGCCTAACAATAGGTTTTGACGTCTTCTGAACACAATGGGACTAGTGGCGAAGCCCAATTCTAAAGTCTGCCGCAGTTTCACTTCAAATGTAATACTTCTAATTAAACAACGTACAAATTTCAATGTACATTTTAATTTACCGAGGCCATATACTGACTCCGAAAATTCCGGAAAAATAAATCTAGTTATTTTTTGACGATACGGTCCTAACAAGACTAATTTCGTCAAATTTGGAGACCGTTTGAAAAAAAGTCATTTTCCAGTCGATCCAATTCAAATTTAAATTACCTAACACATTTAAATTTACTGCGGTCACATATTAATTCCAAAAATTATGAAAATTGGAATCTAGTAATAATTTGACATTCTGGATCCAACAAAAGTGGTTTCATCGAAAACGGAGGTCGTATGTAAAATGGCTATTTATTATATTAAAAAATATATTCCATAGCGACTATTTTAAAATTTAAACTGGACATAACTTTCAATTTATTTTATGAAATCTCAATTTTTCACATTCGTTAGAAAGATATAATTAAACAGATTTAAATATTTCTAGTTTTACTGAAATTCGATTTATTTTGAATTTTGTACATTCATTTGAAATTTGAAATCGTATTTTCAAACTACCATGCCATTTCAAACTCCTTTTATAATTAAATTAAATTATTACATTCTAACTTCGATTAAAATAAATTTTTAGTCGTTATTATTTAAAATAAATCATTTTAAATATTCAAAATCCATTGAAATTGCTAAAATAAAATTTTTAAATTGGTTCAGAATTTCCGGGTTGTTACAATCTCCCCCACTTAAAATTTTTTCGTCCTCGAAAAGGAATAGAGCTGAAAGTTATTTAAACTAACCAACTCAACTTTCATTCTTTTAATGGTTTCAATAATTTTATTAGTTGAACTAATAATCACACAACACAATCATCAATCAATTAGCTGATTAGCTTTTCAAATATATATAACTTTTATATATTCAAAAATTGTATTTTCTAAGATCAGATTATATATATAATCACAAATACATTAATTATAAACTTGTCACTCTCAGCTCATTCTAGGGTATTTCTAACCCCATCTCTAACAAGTATCTCATTCTAGGATGCTACTGGTCCTATCTCTAATGAGTATTCTTTTATAGGATATTACTAATCCGACCTCTGATGAGTCTTTTGTTCAGTTCTAACGAGTTGTACCCCAAAGATTTGAGTTAACCAAAGCTCTGATACCAACTGTAACGATACAGATTTCGCCCAGACCTAATTGATCGCTAAATCGACCAAGACCGTTCAAAACCCGGATATGCTAACTCTGGGTATACAACACATCAGAACAAATAACAGAAGACTTTTATAAACATCATAATAATGTTACATCAGAGTACATAATATATCAGAGTGCATCGAAAAAATAATACTATAGTGGAAGATTAATTTACAATAAATGTAATACAATGCAGCGGAAGACTATCAATGGTCTGGACACATCTTTAAGCTTTTAGCTTCAGTCCAGAATCCTGCTCAATAAATAAATATCTGCAAAACAAACCACTCGACTGCTCGTGTGGAAATAAGGGCACCCGAGTTTGCAAGTGAAACAAACTACGAGTCAGTCATGGGACTGGTATGAGAAATCTTACTTAACTTATTTAATGATAAGGCTAATCACAGGACCACGTCGCTAATGCAGAAAAGGTTTACTCCATTGGATTGCCAGTGCATAAATAAAGTAAATCATTTAAAACAACACAATGCTTTTAGGAAAATGAAACCATTATAAGACTCAAGTCCCATCACACAATGCAACGCAAACTGGAGGATAGAGTTTTACCTTATAATGGTCAAACATGATTGATACGTTTAAAACAATAATCATTTGATATTATTATTAGTGTCTAATCAGTTTAAAAAACTTTCAAAGTAAATGTATTAATCCTAGAGGGCATATGTAACGACCCGAAAATCCGTACCAATTTGAGTTGACTAATATCCTACACATTCAACTCAAAGTGCACAAAAATTCAGATCCTTAATAGAAAGAAATCGTAACAACCCGCACCTCCGTTCACGCAAGATATTGTCCCAACCTTAGCCACCATATAGGTGTGGGGTTTTGTTCCTCAAAAGGCCTCGGCTAAGTTTCGAGATCCGCCAACACATGGCGTTGCCACACAGGCTGAGCCAATCTCCCTACCAACACCGATATTGTCCCTACTTTGCCACCACCCAGGTGTAGGGTTTTCCATCACTAGGCCTCGGCGTTAGTAAGAGATGAGATCTACTATATAAGTACCCACTTCACATAGGCTTTCACGATGTGGGACTTAGGGGTGTTACATTCTCCCCTCCTACAGAGTCCAACGTCTCTGTTGGCTCACAAACACCTCACCTAGGCGCTGTGGTCCACACAGGAGCCACAATTCCGGCTGGGTATTGGCTCTGATACCACTGTAATAGCCCGCACCTCCGTTCATGCAAGATATTGTCCCCAACTTAGCCACCATATAGGTGTGGGGTTTTGTTCCTCAAAAGGCCTCGGCTAAGTTTCGAGATCCGCCAACACATGGCGTTGCCACACAGGCTGAGCCAACCTCCCTACCAACACCTATATTGTCCCTACTTTGCCACCTCTCAGGTGTAGGGTTTTCCATCACTAGGCCTTGGCGTTAGTAAGAGATGAGATCTACTATATAAGTACCCACTTCACATAGGCTTTATCGATGTGGGACTTAGGGGTGTTACAGAAATTAAAGGATGAGATAGAAAAGATAAAACTAATAGAATAGAAGAAGAAGAAGAAGAAGAAGAACACAACTGAACATAATCAGAGTAAACACGAATCTCACACGGAACGAAATAAAATATATTACATACATACTATAAATTACAAAACTGTATTGTATATACATACCATATCAGAGTACAATACATCATATCACAGCGGAAATAATCTCTAAATACTAACGGTGCAACCTTTTGCTTTTAGCTCCTCCAAGTGCATCTGTAAAAGCCTGAAACACTTGACTGCCCGTACAAATTTGGGCACCCAAGAGTTTAGGGAAAACACAAACAAAATAAACTCCGGGTCAGTCATGGGACTGGTGTGAGTAAATTCCAACCATATTGTTTAACTTTGAAAATCCTTTTGAAACAAAAGGATAATAGTAAGACCAGTCCACACATAAACATGGACGGTTTTTACCTTACTATAACCAAACCATTTTTTTTGATATCAAAATCCAGTGATATTATAATAATGTCTAATCAAATAAGTAATCAAATAGCAGAACGCTTGCATCTCACGCTCCACATACATAGTATAAAATTAAAAACCGCAGGGCGCTTATTGGAGATTGGATTCCAACTATTACAAGGTATGGGACCACCTCCCGATTAGTGTACTCTAGAGGGGATACACTGGGGTTCAACAAGAACATCTTGCAACCTGGCCCATACATGACCGACCACTCATTTCTCTTGAGTGTATCGAATACATTGCCACCTACGATTGGGCCCATATAACCGTTATCCGAAGATACAGAAACAAAAGAAGAACAAATACGAATTTTCTCTAGATGGTGACAATACACCCTAATGGGAATGACCCACATAGCCATGCTGCCTGCCTGATTTTTATCATTTCCCGGTTGTGAGGTGATCGTCGCTAGTCTATGAGTTAGAAAAGCGCGACATTTGTAATAAATTCTGCAAGCATACAGGTTTGTAGCATACAGGTCGAACACAGGGAGGAAAGTTAAATTTTATTATTTATATGTTTCGTGGGCGTGTTAGACGAACTTTGGAGGTTGATTTTGAAAATAAAACAAGGCAAAATTAAAACTGTAATTTGATTCAGAACAGATCTAACTGAACCGACGATCAGATCACAATTTCAATGGAAAAGAAATAAAACTATGAATTAGATTCAAGTCTAATCAAATCCAATTTAACCTATGAACGCGATTAAAATACAGAAAATAAAAGTGCAGAATATAAATAACAACAGGAAATAAAATTAGGATTACCGCTGAATCTAATCAGACGGTCAATCACTAATGAAAAGAAATGCAAAACACAAATAGTGTTCTACCGAATCTAATCGTGTAGACACACTAATTGCTAAGAAATAGAAAAAAAATGCAGAAAATAAAAAAGAAGAACTAGAAACTTTATTAGAAATAGAAAATGGGATCTAGGATAGGATGGTGGCTACAATGCCATTACAAGGGTATATACAGGGTAGATAGCGAAACCCTAACCCTAACCCTAATGGTAAATGGGCCTGGTCATTACACCACTAATTTGTTTACAATGAGAAACATAAATGGGCCTTAGATAAATAAAGCAAATTTGGGCCTTTTCTCTTTTTTCCTCTTGCTTCCTTGATATTTCTTCATTGATTTGTGATGTGCAAAGCCTTTTTATCACTCCTTTTCTTGTCCAACAGCAACTAGATGTGATATCTTCATCTACAATTCTTCAAAATGCAAATACACAGCAAATTGAACTCTATTTCTCTACATTTCTGGTTGCATGCGGGCTGGGTTGGACTATCTGTAAAAATAACAAAACAATACCCAAGTAATATTTATTTATATACAAAAGATAAGATATAAGAGCATAAAATAAACACATTTCTATGTCAATCAAATACCCCCACACTTATCTTTTACTCGTCCTCGAGTAAAACAAGAAATTTAAAACTAACTAGATAGGTCACACTTTCGTAGGAAACACGATTGCATTGGGCGTATGCAACAAGCCGTTAAACCTCTAGGTGTCCCTAGTAGGACGAGTGGTGTCTCGTGAGGGTTTTCAGCGGATACTACCCACAAAATCCAAATGCAATATGCTATGATTCTAATGAAACTACATGAATGCAATGGACATATGCAAAAATAAAAACGAAAAATGACAACACGACTTATTTCAGGAAAGTGGTACAACAAATTAAGTTAACAATTTCTAGTCAGTTGATTTTACTTTAGATACCTCGACTTGTCACAAATTTTCAATATAGATCAAGTTTTCAAATGTGAAATTCCAGTTTGGCCAGTTAGTTCGGTCGATAACATAGTGCAGCCATGAAATAAATTCTTAGTTTGCTTGGCACAGTTTGCAAAGTGGTATTCTAATTTTCTCATGTATGGCTAGTCAAATCAATAAGGTCAAGAAGTGTTTGGGTATCATCGCTTATTCTTTATTCTATAAAATTTTAAGATTTATGATTAAGTACATACACCTAAAAAGACCAAGGTTTACCACCCATGCACTGCCTCGCGGACTAACGGAGAGTGGGTAAAGAGCTTGGCGGATTGTGCAGGCCGACTTTGACTTTGTCAACAACGTGTCGGTAATCCTTAGGTGTCCAATCCCATAAAATGAGACCAAGATATTCCAACTTTGACTTTGTCAACAACGTGTCGGATAGAGCTTGGCGGGTTTGCACACCAACGCTCGATATACAAGCAATGTTGGATACCCTTGGAATACTATTATTATTATTATCGAAAATATAAGCACAAAAGAGAGTTACGCAAATTCAACTTAACACAACTTAGTTTTAAAGATTTGAAAAGCCAATATAAGTATTTTAAGTCCTCCACTTATTTAAACAAAGTCTACAATATAGAATAGATTTCATGGCCATCACCTAAGAATCTCCCTATGTACCGGTTACACTATTATCCCTCAAAATTAAACTTTTCATTATATTTCAAATTCGAATTTAGCTGAGAGAGAAAAATACTATCAACTGGCTAAAAATTGTAAACTTATTTTGTTGTATCAATTGAAAATGAGTCGTATTTCAAAAAAAAAAATGGCATGTTATTATAGTCTAAAATGCATGATGGTCCTATTTAAATGGCTGAAAATGAAAAGAAACAAAAAAATTAAAAAGAAATAAAAACAAAGAAAAATGAAAATGGGTGAAATGCAGACTCCCCCCCACACTTGAACTAAACAGTGTCCACACTGTGATTTTTTTCTGAATGTGAAAGATAGAAACCAACGATGGATTAATTGCAATATGATTTGTAAAATAAAATGCAATTTAGCAACTATCTGCGTATGAAAATCATATGCAAGACGAAATCTATGAAGATGATGAATGGTTTGTGAAGAATGAAATTTCCTTTTCCCCCCACACTTGCCTTTGTCGAAAATGATGCATGATGATTTCATGTTTGATTTGTGAGGTACCCTAGGCATATCAATGGATTCTGAGATCAAAATCCTTCCAACAATTTTTTTATCGTGCCAATGATTTGTATTATTCAACTGAAGATTATCATAATCCCATAAATTTGAGTTTTCAATCATAATTTCTTTTGATGATATGCAATTATGGTTATCTTTGAGACTTCCCAAATATTCATTTTCTCCATTTAAAAGCTTAAGTTCATCTTCAAATAATTCTTCAAAAGACATAGTGGTCACGTCTATCGAAGAAAGTGAAGTTTTCTGAGGAGATAAATTAGACGTGTCATCCAAAACTGTTTCTATTATATCGACTTCTCCTATTTCGATTTCTTTGGGTTGATGAAAAATATTCAGTTCGATGGTTAAGTGCCCAAATGATAGTCGAAGTAGGCCGGACCTACAATTGATGATGGCATTCGAGGTAGCTAAGAATGGTCGACCCAATATCAATGGAATCTGATTATTTGGATTCGAAACAGGCTCGGTTTCAAGAACTATGAAGTCAACCGGAAAATAAAATTGTTCAATTTGAATCAAGACATCTTCAACAATGCCTAAGGGTTTTTTAAAAGATCGATCAGCTAGTTGAAGTGTGATATTCGTAGGTTTCAACTCTCCTAGTCCAAGTTGACGATAAACAGTGTAGGGAAGAAGGTTGACACTTGCACCAAGATCAAGTAAGGCGTGACTGATGTGAGTATTTCCTATTTTACAACCGATTGTAGGGCAACCGGGATCCTTGTACTTGATTAGTGAAGGATTTGAGAAAACAGAGCTAGTATTTGCCGTTAAGAAGGCAGTTTTGGGAATGTTGGTGGCTCGTTTTTGGGTGCATAGCTCTTTGAGACACTTGGCGTATTGTGGAATTTGTTGGATAGTGTCTAAGAGTGGAATATTGACACGAACTTGTTTGAAGATTTCAAGAATTTTTTCGAAATTCGCATCCTTCTTCTTATTGTTAAGTCTATGAGGGTATGGAGCTACTGATTTATAGACTCTTTCAGACTTTTGATCGTTCGAAGAAGAAGGTTGCGATATAGAAAGTGAAAGAGCCACGGGTGTAGAAGATGGTTTGTTGGGATTGCTGTAATTAGAGGAGGAGATGTTGCGATTGCCAACATTCGATGGAAGTTTAGAAAGTTCAGAATGGTGGGCATTAGTAGTCATTGGATTTCGATTGGGGTTGAAATCGAATGATTGTCGGGATTGCCGACACTGTTGTCAACCGTTTTTCCTGATCTGAGGGTGATGACTGAGTTGTTCGAATTAATGTTTTTGTCCTTACAAGAGTTCACGGTACGAGAATTATATTTTGGACTCACCTCGGGTTGACTAGACAAATTTTCATTCTCATTATTTTTCCCTAGTTCCTTTAGCAGATACATCATTTGTTCCATTCGTTTCTCTAAACGCACAATTTCTGGTGACGATTGAGAAGACGAAGTAGATTGAAAGTTAGAATGCCTATATGGTTCACTCGAAGGCTCAGATTGAGGTGAAACTTGAGAAGTTTGAGGACCAAAAGAAAATGGAGCTTGGTTATTCGAATTCGGTATCATGTGAGATGGATTTACTTCATTATTTGGATTAGACCATGAGAGATTTGAATGATTTCTCCAACTAGGGTCAGATGTGGATGAGTAAAGACCATTTTGGGCTATGACATTGACTTGGTCATGAAGGTAATATTGGGGTAGTCCATTGAATTGAGGAGTTTGAGTCTCTAAGGGAATATGAATTGTGTCCACGACATGCACTCCTCTAGTGGAAGCACGGATGGGAACACGAATGGACTCCCATTGCATGTCCCTTTCAGAATAATCCTCTAAGAATTTCCAAGCTTCGTCGGCCGTTTTAGACATAAAATCTCCCCCACACATTGATTCTAGTTGAATTCTAGCCTGATAGTTTAGACCCTCATATACAATTTGACATAAGTGATCTTTTATGATTCCATGATGAGGACAACTATACAGTAATTGGTTGAACCTATCAAAGTATTTTGAAAAAGTTTCCCCCTCATTTTGAGAAAATTGATGTATTTCAGTTCGAATTTTTAGAGTTTTGTGAAAAGGGAAAAACTTTTTCAGGAATACACTGACAAATTCATCCCAACTTCTTATTGACTGTTTGGGAAGAGAATTTAGCCATCGTTTAGCGCTTTCAAGTAGTGAAAATGGAATTAGCCTTAGCTTGATTGATTCATTGGATAATTGTTGCATTTGAGTTGTGGATGAATACAATTCAAATTCACTTAAAAATTCATAAGCATTTTCAGAACCAGTGAATTTTGGTACCCCTCGAATGAAAGAATGTTTAAGCTCAAAATTTCCTTCAGCTGGTGGAAACACGATGACAGAGGGTTGAACGGTTCTATTTGGATAACAACGTTCTCGAAGAGATAAGGGTCTATTCATTTCCAAATTGAGATTTTGAAAGTTTTGATTTACTCGGTTTTGATCCAACTCATTTGGAAAGTTCTGATTTACTCGAGAACCCCTAGGAGAATTCTGTTGGCTAACACTGTTTTCACTCATCGTTATCAAATGTAAACAAAGAAAATCTTAGATTCGAGGTTGACAAAATGAGCTTCACTTCAAAATAAATAACGTACACTAGTATATCTCATTAATTGATAATCTCGATTTGAATAGGGAAGAGGGTCTTATGGCCGTTCACGTATAGTATAAATACTAAGGGATACGACCAATGTTTTACGGGTAGTATGCAACCTCTTTTGCTAGAAGTTCAATAAATTGAACTAATATATATCCGCGATCAAACCGTTGAGAAAATCAATTTCATGAAATACACTTTTGTAGTTAAATAATTTGAAATATCTAATCTGTTGAAAAACGATGGAAGTGATGATTTTAATTATCGAAATTCGCTCCTCACCAAATAGATTCAGGAATTACAACAACACAGAACAGTCACAGAAATATAAATCAACGATTAAAAATTTTACATTCAAGCCGCTGCCCCTGCAGAAGATTTTTACAACAATTTCTATATATTTTTCTTTGCAGAAGAGCACCTGTAGAGTTCAGAAAATTTTACTGTGGGGTATGGCTGTCCGTCCAGAGAATTTGAGTATTGCTCATGATTCAACTTCAACTGTTTGCAATCGCTTGACTTTTTTCTTCTTGGTTCGCTTTGCTTGAATTTTGTACTTCCTTTGATTTGAACCTTCTCTCTCGTTGTTATTGATTTGGTTTCGTTGCTTGCTTGGGCCTTGAATTCAAATTGGTTGCTTGAACTCTCTTCCTTGCACTTCGGTCTTTTGATTCTTTCCTCTCTCTTCACTCTTCTTTTTTTTTAAAGAAGCAAGTAGGATGGGAAAGGAACAAAAATTAAATGAAGACAAATCCAAGACAAGTTCGAACCCGTACTAAAATAAGCAAGCAAGCACTCTACTCACTGGATTGAAACAAAACAAGTAAGAATTGACTCAACAAGTGAAATAATGGGTGTGGCACTGGCACGCTCAGAGTCAAACCAAACCTATGTGACTGACCAAAACCAAGTCGGTTCACCGAAATAGATATGTCAGCATAACCCTAAGAAATGAAACTTCTTATCGGTTTCCTGATGCTCCTTGTTTCTTTCCACAAATCACAACCAGAAATAAAATCCTCCCTTTTATTCCCTTCCCAAAATAGAAGATCACGCCACAGAAAAAGAAAAAGAACAAATCAATTTCAGTTCGAATCCGGTTTAGGTTTGTGTTGTGGGTGCGATTTGGTTATGAGTTCGATGGGTTTTGGGTTTTTCGAACTGAATTTGGTCCTGAATTGGTGAATTTCGACTTGGTTTTTGGCTTTCGTGATGAAGGCTGGATGTGAGATCGGGGAGTACGATCGGCAGTTTGGTGGAAGTTTCGAATTGGTGAATTTGTATTTTTTTTTTCTCTTGTAAAAGAAGAAATGAGAAGATTGGAAAGGGAATCAGGAAAGAAATCAGAGAATAAAAAGCAAGTTTTTTTTACATATATGACAGAAATCAAAAACAATAAAAAAACTAACACGAATCAGAAATTAAATAAATAATAAAATTTAATCGTTACCTCCCCGGCAACGGTGCCAAAAACTTGATCGTCGCTAGTCTATGAGTTAGAAAAGCGCGACATTTGTAATAAATTCTGCAAGCATACAGGTGTGTAGCATACAGGTCGAACACAGGGAGGAAAGTTAAATTTTATTATTTATATGTTTCGTGGGCGTGTTAGACGAACTTTGGAGGTTGATTTTGAAAATAAAACAAGGCAAAATTAAAACTGTAATTTGATTCAGAACAGATCTAACTGAACCGACGATCAGATCACAATTTCAATGGAAAAGAAATAAAACTATGAATTAGATTCAAGTCTAATCAAATCCAATTTAACCTATGAACGCGATTAAAATACAGAAAATAAAAGTGCAGAATATAAATAACAACAGGAAATAAAATTAGGATTACCGCTGAATCTAATCAGACGGTCAATCACTAATGAAAAGAAATGCAAAACACAAATAGTGTTCTGATTTTGTTAACTAATCAGATCAATACCCCAGAAACCATTCAACTTAATTAATCTCCAGTTAGTTTCTGATTTTGTTAACTCCTTTGGGTCTAAGAACAGTATTATTGAAGATGACGTTCACGACAACCCAAAATCACATTCCATTAATTATCGGGTTAAAGAACAAGTGTTATTTAAAACTCTGTTCACGATAAACCCAAAAATCAATACCAATTCAATTCCAATTAAATATCATTTAATTGGTACAATTCATTAAATCTAAATAAAAAGATTAAATCTTTTTCTCAACTGGGCTTAAGAACAGTGTTAATGAAGACGCCATTCACGGCAAACCCAAATCACATTTGATATTAAATACAAGACTCTGAATAGAAAATATATTAGCTTATATTCAATATCAACTTCTACGACCAACAAATATCGTATTGGAAATAACGATATGTATATATATATATATCTTTCAAATTTCCATAACAACATCTGTATAATCACGAAATCCAACATCGAAATATTTCAAAGACAATTTCGATTCAAATCCATTCCAATTCAATTATTGGAAATTCTGGTTACTTTTAAAACCCTTTTCAAATTCAATTTATTTATTTCAAAAATAAATAAATTATTATTCTAGTTCAAAACTAGTTCACTTCGATAAAAATCTATTTTTATCTTTTCAAATATGGAGTTTTTCATCCCAATTCTTCACAAATCTTTTCTTATGATTTTACACAAATTATTGATATTTTTAATAATTTTATCAAGGCCCATACAGTCGAATTCCATCAACGGCCATCGAACTGCACTTACAGCGTCCTTTTTCAAATTTGATTTGGACATAATTCCAAATCCAACCGTTAGATTTCAAATTTATAATATTCATTAGAAATCTCTTTTCGATACGAACCCAACGGTTCCGGTTTTAGGAGAATCCGACGGTCAGATCTCCCGCAATATCTATTCGAAGTCAATGGTCGAAATTCACGAACTGCCGCTGGGCGGCGCGTTCTGTTCAGGCCATTATATTATATATATAATATATATAATATATACTTCGTCGATTTCAATTCAAAACGTGCTTTATAACTCGTTTTAAATTCATTTTCAAAACGGTTTCAACTTCATATTCAATTTCAAATCAAATTCAATTTAATTCGAATTTCAATTCATTTCAATTTAATTCGAATTTCAATTCTACTCAATTTAATTCGAATTTCAATTTATTTCAATTTAATTCGAATTCAATTCTATTCAAATTCAATTCTTTTCAATTTAATTCGAATTTCGATTATTTTCAATATAATTCAAATTTCGAAATCACTTTCAATATAATTCAAATTTCGAAAACACTTTCAACATACATTGAAATTTGAATAAAATCGATATAAATATCGTTCACGTCAAAATGGCGTCAATCTAATCAACACGGCTTCATATATTTCTATTTTCAAATATTCTATTTCAAGTATTTCTTTTACAACTACTTCTATTTTAAAACTGGAATAAGGCCCAATCAATTACCATATAATGTTAATTATATGGATTTTCTACAGCACATGTACAAAATAACAACGATAAATAATCAACCATCATCCAGAGTGCGTTTTATGCTGTATAAGCATCAAATATAAATATTTAACGCTTATAACAGCCTGTCAATCAATCGATCGACACACAACTAATTATTGGGATTAGTGTATGTCATATATCATCCCAATACCCGTGTGGGGTTTCAAGCAATCCAACACAGATTTTATTTGTGCAGTTGGGCTATGTGTAAAATTTATCGTCCCAATCAAATCAGTGTATATAAACAAATCTCTGATTTGTTTATAAATATTTATTTTATATACACGTTAAAATTTCTATTTTTAACTATAGAATATTTTCCACTATAAAATATTTTATTTCATTTCACATCACATCACACAATCAACTACACAACAAAATCAAACAAACAAGCATACAAGTCGTCCATGGTCTGTGGACGACGGGTGTCGGGTGCTACTAAACACCGTCTGCATCCTAGTATATATTTATAACTAGAAATAAATTAAAGGTGAGGAGTTCTCACTTTGGGGTTCCACTCCACCATTTCATTTCTGAATTTCTGAACCGTTTGAATTTGTTTGTTATTTCCAACGCTATCTTCTTCACGCCGTTCATAATAAAATCTCATTTTTATTATTCAGTTTTATTTATAAAAGTCATATTTTTACATCGCCACTTCGTTATGAAAACGTATTTTTATATCGTTATACATATAATAAAAAATCGCACTTTTTATTATATCGCTACATATACAAAGATCGAATTTTTACTTCGCTTCATTTATAAAAATCGAATTTTTATATTTCATACCTTGTAAAAATTATATTTTTATAATCTCTATTATATAAAAATCATATTTTTAATCCGCTACTATATAGATAAAAATTCTATTTTTATTCTTACTAAAAATTATATTTTTACAATTCTAATCATATAATAAAATTATATTTCTACTTTATATAATTTTACAATGCTTCCTTCTATATAAAAATTATATTTTTACATATCTACTTCTAATACAAAGATTGAATTTTTATTATCATACCTATGTAAAAATTATATTTTTATTACTCTACCTAAGTAAAAATCATATTTTCATTCTTCCTATGATATAAAAATCATATTTTTAACATCAAAGAATTCATATTTTTATACAATGAAAGATCGCACCTTTTCTCTAATGAAAAATCTCCATTTTGTTCTAAAGAAAAATCTACCTTTTTTCTATATCAAAATGAAACATTTTTTTTCTAAAACTAAAAATACTATCTTTCTAAAACTAGAAATCATGTTATTTCAGTTTTAAAAATCATATTCTTATCAATCAAGAAGTCATATTTTCTTTAACAAAGAAAAATTCATTTTCATATCAAAGAAAAATCGTATTTACTAAATCAAAGAATTATACATCCGAAGACTTACAGTCTTCATCGCTGATTGGATCCAAGGATGAGACGGGATCGCTGATCGAAGGTGCTCGTTGGTCCCATCACCACTGGTCTGCGCGAGTTCGAAGGGAAGGAGGCTTCAATCGGAGGGTTGTGGTTCGATCGAGGGGGGGAAGCGTTGGCTGAGGATGTAGTGGCGGCAGGGGGCGCTCGACGTCGGTTGGGGTTCACGGGGGGGGGGGGGGAGGGGGGCGTTGTGGCGGTTTGGGGGTATTCAGAATGGAGGAGAAGAGAAGAGGAGGAGGAGGGCGAGAAGAGGAGGGGGTGCGGTGGGGGAACCGCGCCTCGGCGGCGGCGGTCGGCAGCGCAGCAGCAGTCGCTCTGTTTTCTTCTTTTTTTTCGATCTATTTGATAAGGTAACGGGGGGCCTGAGATAATAGAAGAAAGAGGGGTGTTTATTTATTTTTTTATTTTTTCCAAAAAGCAACTTCTTATTTCGAAATCGAAATCAAGCCCACCGACTGTCGTCCTTAGCTAATTACCCCCATTCCGAACACAATGGGATTTGTATCGTAAGCTGATTCGATCGTTTCGATCAGTTTTCGTCAAAATCAACATATAACTCTATATATTGAATTTGAACGCGCATTTCATTTTACCGGGGCCACATACTAACTAGAAAATTTCCCAAAAAATATTTTCTAGTTTCGTATTGACGATACGATCCTAAAAAAACTAGTTTCGTCGAATTCTGAGACCGTTTGAAAAATGGCCATTTTCCAGTCGATTAAATTCAACTAAAACTGGTCAAACGCGTTTTCCTTTGCCACGCTCACATACCGATTCGAAAAATTATGAAATTTGAAACCTAGCAATAAATTGACATCACGGATCCAACAAAAGTGGTTTCATCGAAAACCGAGGTCGTTTGCAAAATTGTTATTTTTAAGGGCCAGAATTCCATAGCGACTATTTTGAAATTTCAACTGGACATAACTTTTTATCCCCGCTATGAAATTTCAATTTTTCTGATTCGTTGGAAAGAAATTATCAATTAGATTCAAATATTTTTGGTTTCACTAAAATCTGGTTTATTTTGCACCCGGTACATTCAACTGAAGTTTGAAATCGAATTATCGAATTACCAAGCCATTTTCAATTCCTTTTATAATTATAAATAATTATTTATATTCTAATGACGACGTATATAAATATATACGCTCTAATTCTATTCAAACTAAATTTTTCGTCGTTACTATTTAAAATAATTTATTTTAAATATTCAAAATTCGCCAAAATTGCCAAAATAAAAAATTTATATTGGTTCAGAATTTCCGGGTTATTACAATCTCCCCCACTTAAAACTTTTCGTCCCTGAAAAGGAACGAAGCCGAAAGTTGTTTTACAAATCAACTCAACTTCCACTATTTTCGTTACGGCTTAAGTTCTTCAACTTTTCAGTTTCTAAGAACTTTTCAAATTTTTCAAAAATTTGGCTAACACCCTAAATTTTCGAAAAATTTCGCCATAACCTCCCCTACACCGGGGACTTCGGGATATTTCATGTAGCCTCCCATGGCCTTCTTCAACTCAAAAGAAAAAGAAAAAGCCAAGCGGCTAGCCAATCGGCTCATAAAATCATCATCACCCGAACAAAATAGTAAATTATGGTAAACATGTACCTATTTGTCAGGCAAACAATTTTATTCTTCTGCTCTAGCCTCTTTGCTATGACCTGTTCAATGTAAGCACATGTATATTCATGCAAATGCGACTAAATTTCAATACAACTCACTATTTGATTCAATTTGGTTATAGGTTCAACATTTAATTAATCAAGCAATAATCAAACCACACAACCATCAATCAATTAGTTGATTAGCTTTTCAAACTCATAACTTTGATATATAGTCAAAAATCACATTTTTGATGCTAAATCACAACAATAGGCCCTATATAATTTTGGTTCTCACACCAGTCTAATAGAAATATATAGAAACCTCACTTTCTTCACTCGAATATAAACACTGATGATGAGGCCTCATTATCAGAATCATCTCCGGGCGACTAGAGTGTGACTCTATATCTGTCCAGTATATTAAAACTTCGAATACACGTTTGTAAGACGCATATGCAAAATCTTTATATATTGGATTGTCCAAATCAATATAAATAAATAATCAAATACGAATAATTGATTTAAATTTTCAAAACAAAAATTGTTTTCATTTAAAAATATACTCTTCACACTCGTTCTAGGATGCAACTGATCCTATCTCTAACGAGTCATTCTCCTTGATATTACTAATCCAATTTCTGATGAATTCTTTCGTATGGTTCTAACGTGTCTTGTTCTCTGAGCTTTGTAAACCAAAGCTCTGATACCAAATGTAACGACCGAGAATTTCGCTCGATCTGAATCAGTCGCTAAACCGATTAAGACCGTTCGAAACGCCTGGTTGTTTTGAGAACACGACAAAATAGAACGCAGACGGAAGAACTTTTCATTGTATATTACAACAATTCATCAGATTACAAGAATATACAGAGTATAAATGAATATTATACATTACAAAATATCAGAGATTACAATAAATTACATAGCAGCGGAAAATAATACAAAATACAACTGAAGAAGATATACGGATACAAAGCTTTTCGGATATCGTTCCAGCTGTACATCAGGATCCTGTGAATATAAATCTGCAAAACCAAAACTACTAGCTGCCCGTGTCAAAATAAGGGCACCCAGAGTTTAGGTTAAAACAATAAACTCCAGGTCAGTCATGGGACTGGTGTGAGAACTAAAACAGTTATTAATCTTTATTTTAAAGTTAGGTAGATCAAGGGACCATGCCGTATAACATGGAACGGGTTTCCTCCCAAGAATACCAGTGCATAAAACAACAGCGCAATGCTAAATAAAGAAAAATGAAGCTATTATAAGACCCAGTTCCCATCACACAATGCAACGCAAGCCGGAGGATAGGGTTTTTACCTTATAATAGCCAAAGAATGCTTGATACGTTTAAAACAAGTTATTTTGATAGTACTATAAGTGTATAGTGTCAAAAACAATTTCAATCATAAGTATCAATCATAGGCGGCATGAATGCCCCTTACCACTATATCGCCATATATAGGTTTACAACTAAAGCCGAAACGTCACGTATTGGAAATTGGATTTCCATCTGCGAACCGAGGCCAGGGATCGTCCTCTACTGATTCGAGACTGTCTAGCCCGAGTCTCAGGGACAGAACGCATCGACCCTTGGAGCGACGGGGCCAGTCCACCGATGTGGATTAGACGAAATCCTGAACACTACGTCTCCCCGCCCTATGGGGCGTAAATGAGCCAACGAATGACTCCATCGGTTCGAGAACGACCGATATATCTGAGGCGCCTCGCAACAGCAACAACCACATAAGTCAAACTCATCAGGGCGTGTAAAACCAGTGACGCCACTTCTAGCTAGAAAGAAACGCATGCCCTCCCTGAGGTCCTCTCCCGTTTTTGGTTCACAACCGGGGTGTGAGGCTCGCGAATCAACGCTACACAAAGCTACGCCACAAAGGCCATGCTTTGATCATCAACCACAAGACTCTGCTTTTCAACAGAAGCCTTGATCATATTGCCACTTAGGCATGCCACACGGGCAATTCACTCCATGCGTTTGATATCCATCAATATATAACCCCTGAGCTCGTACGTCTCAGATAAGGGCGTTAAGCAAGAGAATAAATTCTCCGCCGCCAAACAGATATATATTTAACAGAAATCAATCACACAGACTAAAATCCAATGTCAGACACACAGTCCATTTACAAGTTCGTTCTTGGTCTGAACGAAACCGGAGGCACTTTCCTCGCATATCCATCGATCTCCAAGTACATCTGGACGATCGCTAACTGTTTCCATCTTCTTAGGTGTACAGCCCAATCAAGATCATCAGTAACCATCCAAACGACGTGAAGACCTCCGGTCTTCAACCACCGTCTTCATCTTCGACTTATCGTCGTATCAGTTATTCAGAATGGGATAAACCCGGTCTTTCCGAATAACTCGCGTATATTACAAACAAGTGTTACACAAACAAAACATACGCCTCATTCCAATTCATCAGTCACTAACCGTAAATTAACAAGAGAATAATTCCCCAAATATTAACCCCGAAGGCCGAAACCAACATCAGATCAATATCCAGAAAACCATTCTGCTTAGCTAACCGACAGTTAGTTTCTAAATTTCACATTCTTAGGGAAAAGTTCCCATTAATTTTATCAAAGATAAATTCTTCAAATTTATTCTTTAATCTTCCTTTGAATATCAATTCAAACTAGTCGGGATTAACGAACCTTACCGAAGTAATCATTTGTTTTAATTTCCCAACCCCAATCTATTCATCCCATGAAGTAAAACTGGTCATAATTCATATCTAACACCACGGTGTTATCGGTAAATTCAATTACCATTTCACGTTCAAATCTAATTAAAGATTTAACTATCGCCTGGAGCAAAACTGGTGATACTCCATTCTCGATCTTTTCAATCTAATTAAAGATTCATTAAAACTCCACTTAGTTTTAATCTTTGACTGGGTTAAAGAATCAGTGTCATTTAAAACACGGTTCATGATAAACCCCAAAATCACATCACATTTCAATCAGTCCCTAACCGTAAATTAGCAAGTGAGCAATTCCCTAAATATTAACCCCGAAGGCCGAAACCAACATCAGATCAATACCCCAGAAACCATTCAACTTAACTAATCTCCAGTTAGTTTCTGATTTTGTTAACTCCTTTGGGTCTAAGAACAGTATTATTGAAGATACCGTTCACGACAACCCAAAATCACATTCCATTAATTATCGGGTTAAAGAACAAGTGTTATTCAAAACTATGTTCACGATAAACCCAAAAATCAATACCAATTCAATTCCAATTAAATATCATTTAATTGGTACACTTCATTAAATCTAAATAAAAAGATTTAATATTTTTCTCAACTGGGCTTAAGAACAGTGTTAATGAAGACACCATTCACGGCAAACCCAAATCACATTTGATATTAAATACAAGGCTCTGAATAGAAAATATATTAGCATATATTCAATATCAACTTCTACGACCAACAAATATCGTATTGGAAATAACGATATGTATATATATATATATCTTTCAAATTTCCATAACAACATCTGTATAATCACAAAATCCAACATCGAAATATTCCAAAGACAATTTCGATTCAAATCCATTCCAATTCAATTATTGGAAATTCTGGTTACTTTTAAAACCCTTTTCAAATTCAATTTATTTATTTCAAAAATAAATAAATTATTATTCTAGTTCAAAACTAGTTCACTTCGATAAAAATCTATTTTTATCTTTTCAAATATGGAGTTTTTCATCCCAATTCTTCACAAATCATTTCTTATGATTTTACACAAATTATTGATATTTTTAATAATTTTATCAAGGCCCGTACAGTCGATTTCCATCAACGGCCATCGAACTGCACTTACAGCGACCTTTTTCAAATTTGATTTGGACATAATTCCAAATCCAACCGCTAGATTTCAAAATTCTAATATTCGTTAGAAATCTCTTTTCGATACGAACCCAACGGTTCTGGTTGTAGGAGAATCAGACGGTCGGATCTCCCACAATATCTATTCGAAGTCAATGGTCGAAATTCACGAACTGCCGCGGCGCGACGCGTTCTATTCAGACTATTATTTTATATATATAATATATACCTTGTCGATTTCAATTCAAAACGTGCTTTATAACTCTTTTTAAATTCATTTTCAAAACGGTTTCAACTTCATATTCAATTTCAAATCAAATTCAATTTAATTCGAATTTCAATTCATTTCAATTTAATTCGAATTTCAATTCTACTCAATTTAATTTGAATTTCAATTTATTTCAATTTAATTCGAATTCAATTCTATTCAATTTCAATTTGAATTCAATTCTTTTCAATTTAATTCGAATTTCGATTATTTTCAATATAATTCAAATTTCGAAATCACTTTCAATATAATTCAAATTTCGAAAACACTTTCAACATACACTGAAATTTGAATAAAATCGATATAAATATCATTCACGTCAAAATAGTGTCAATCTAATCAACACGGCTTCATATATTTCTATTTTCAAATATTCTATTTCAAGTACTTCTTTTTCAACTACTTCTATTTCAAAACTGGAATGAGGCCCAATCAATTACCATATAATGTTAATTATATGGATTTTCTACAGCACATGTACAAAATAACAACGATAAATAATCAACCATCATCCAGAGTGTGTTTTACACTGTATAAGCATCAAATATAAATATTTAACGCTTATAACAGCCTTTCAATCAATCGATCGACACACAACTAATTATTGGGATTAGTGTATGTCATATATCATCCCAATACCCGTGTGGGGTTTCAAACAATCCAACACAGATTTTATTTGTGCAGTTGGGCGATGTGTAAAATTTATCGTCCCAATCAATATCAATCAAATCAGTGTATATAAACAAATCACTGATTTGTTTATAAATATTTATTTTATATACACGTTAAAAATTCTATTTTTAACTATAGAATATTTTCCACTATAAAATATTTTATTTCATTTCACATCACATCACACAATCAACTACACAACAAAATCAAACAAACAACCATACAAGCCGTCCATGGTCTGTGGACGACGGGTGTCGGGTGCTACTAAACACCGTCTGCATCCTAGTATATATTTATAACTAGAAATAAATTAAAGGTGAGGAGTTCTCACTTTGGGGTTCCACTCCTCCATTTCATTTCTAAATTTCTGAACCGTTTAAATTTGCTTGTTATTTCCAACGCTATCTTCTTCACGTCGTTCATAATAAAATCACATTTTTATTATTCAGTTTTATTTATAAAAGTCATATTTTTACATCGCCACTTCGTTATAAAAACGTATTTTTATATCGTTATACGTATAATAAAAAAATCGCATTTTTATCGCTACATATACAAAGATCGAATTTTTACTTCGCTTCATATATAAAAATTGAATTTTTATATTTCATACCTTATAAAAATTATATTTTTATAATCTCTATTATATAAAAATCATATTTTTAATCCGCTACTATATAGATAAAAATTCTATTTTTATTCTTACTAAAAATTATATTTTTATAATTCTAATCGTATAATAAAATTATATTTCTACTTCATATATTTTTACAATGCTTCCTTCTATATAAAAGTTATATTTTTACATATCTACTTCTAATACAAAGATCGAATTTTTATTATCATACCTATGTAAAAATTATATTTTTATTACTCTACCTAAGTAAAAATCATATTTTCATTCTTCCTATGATATAAAAATCATATTTTTAACATCAAAGAATTCATATTTTTATACAATGAAAGATCGCACCTTTTCTCTAATGAAAAATCTCCATTTTGTTCTAAAGAAAAATCTACCTTTTTTCTATATCAAAATGAAACATATTTTTTTTCTAAAACTAAAAATCCTATCTTTCTAAAACTAGAAATCATGTTATTTCAGTTTTAAAAATCATATTCTTATCAATCAAGAAGTCATATTTTCTTTAACAAAGAAAAATTCATTTTCATATCAAAGAAAAATCGTATTTACTAAATCAAAGAATTATAGATCCGAAGACTTACAGTCTTCATCGCTGGTTGGATCCAAGGATAAGACGGGATCGCTGATCGAAGGTGCTCGTTGGTCCCATCACCGCTGGCCTGCGCGAGTTCAAAGGGAAGGAGGCTTCAATCGGAGGGTTGCGGTTCGATCGAGGGGGGGAAGCGTCGGCTGAGGCTGTAGTGGCGGCAGGGGGCGCTCGACGTCGGTTGGGGTTCACGGGGGGGGGGGGGGGGGCATTGTTGTGGTTTGGGGGTATTCAGAACGGAGGAGGAGAGAAGAGGAGGAGGAGGGCGTGAAGAGGAGGGGGTGCGATGGGGGAACCGCGCCTCGGCGGCGGCGGTCGGCAGCGCGTCGGCAGCGCAGCAGCAGTCGCTGCTTTTTCTTCTTCTTCTTTTTTCGATCTATTTGATAAGGTAACGGGGGGCCTGGGATAATAGAAGAAAGAGGGGTGTTTATTTTATTTTTATTTTATTATTATTTTCTTTCCAAAAAGCAACTTTTTATTTCGTAATCGAAATCAAGCCCACCGACTGTCGTCCTTAGCTAATTACCCCCATTCCGAACATAATGGGATATGTATCGTATCGTTTCGATCAGTTTTCGTCAAAATCAACGTATAACTCTATATATTGAATTTGAACGCGCATTTCACTTTACCGGGGCCATATATTAACTAGAAAAATTCCCGAAAAATATTTTCTAGTTTCGTATTGACGATACGGTGCTAAAATAACTAGTTTCATCGAATTCTGAGACCGTTTGAAAAATGACCATTTTCCAGTTGAATTTCGTTTGAAAAATGACCATTTTCCAGTCGATTAAATTCAACTAAAACTGGTCAAACGCGTTTTCCTTTGCCACGCTCACATACCGATTCGAAAAATTATGAAATTTGAAACCTAGCAATAAATTGACATCACGGATCCAACAAAAGTGGTTTCGTCGAAAACCGAGGTCGTTTGCAAAATTGCTATTTTTAAGGGCCAGAATTCCATAACAACTATTCTGAAATTTCAACTGGACATAACTTTTTATCCCCACTATGAATGTTCAATTTTTCTAATTCCTTGGAAAGATACTATCAATTAGATTCAAATATTTTTAGTTTCACTAAAATCCGGTTTATTTTGCACCTGGTACATTCAATTGAAGTTTGAAATCGAATTATCGAACTTCCACGCCATTTTCAATTCCTTTTATAATTATAAATAATTATTTATATTCTAACGACGATGTATATAAATATATACGTTCTAATTCTATTCAAACTAAATTTTTCGTCGTTACTATTTAAAATAATTCATTTTAAATATTCAAAATTCGCTAAAATTGCCAAAATAAAATTTTTAAATTGGTTCAGAATTTCCGGGTTATTACAACAACGCTTTTTCGATCTACGGCCACATAAAATTAGTGTCGAATATGCCCACTTTTGTAGTAGTGATGTTTCACATAAAATCCTTTTTATTCTAATCTAACATATTAAAATGTCCTTTTAAATGACAAAACAGGATTAACATGTAATTCTTTTTATTCTACTCTAACATATTAAAATGTCCTTTTCTAATAACATAACATGTTTTACATAAAATCCTTTTTATTCTAATCTGACATATTAAATGTCACATATTAGTGGCAAAACATGTATTAACATGTTTTTATTTTTGTTCTAATCTAACATAATAAAATGTCACATATTAATGGCAAAACATGTATTAACATGTTTTTATTTTTATTCTACTTCGCTAATATGTGAATGCCATTATTCTAAAGAATCAATACACATTATTGTTTTTCCTACTTCGCTAACATGCAAATAATAATGTTTTAATAAACAAAGCATGTATTAACAAGTGATCATTTTCCTTTGTCGCTAACATGTAAATGGTTACATTTTTATAAACAAAGCTTATATTAACAAATGATCATTATTCTTCTCTGCTAACATGTTAATGGTTACATTTTTATTTAGAAAAACCTCTTTAATGAATCAAACAATAAAAATATAATTTTTATTGTCTAATCTTTTTATTTAAAACATGATTCTTTTCATTGAATCAAACATACACTAAACATGTTAATTTTAATGTATAAACATTTTATTTAAAACATGATTCTTTTTATTGAAACTAACATACACTAAAATTGTCATTTTTAATCTTTAAACATGATTTTTTTATTGAATGTAACATACACTAAAAATGTCATTTTTAATGTTTAAACAATTTATTTAAAGCATGATTCTTTTTTTATAATGAATCAAAACTTACATTAAAAATGTTATTTTTAATGTTTAAGCATTTTCTCTAAAACATGATTCTTCTTTATAATGAATCAAATATACATTAAAAATGTTATTTTTAATGTTTAACTATTTTATTTAAAACAGGACAAATTTGTGATTCATATATATAATAAAAGTAAGTTTTTTTATTGTATAATCAATTTATTTCCAACTTGACAAATTCCATGATTCATATATACAATAAAAAGGTAATTTTTATTGTATAAACAATTTATTTCCAATATGACACATCCTATGATTCATATATACAATAAAAAGGTAATTTTTATTGTATAAACAATTTATTTCAATATGACAAATCCTATGATTCATATATACAATAAAAAAGTAATTTATATTGTATAAACAATTTATTTTTAATACGACAAATTCTATTTTAACATGTTATTCTTTTTATCGAAACAAACATGTTAAAAGTAACATTTTATTGACAAATCCTATTTTAACATGTTATTCTTTTTATCTAAACAAACATGTTAAAAGTAACATTTTATTTAAAACATGTCTCTTTTTAATGAATCTAACTTACACTAAAAATGTTATTTTCAATGTTTAAACAATTTATTTAAAAAATGTTTCTTCTTAATGAACAATAGTACAATAAAAATGTAATTTTTAATGTTTAAACATTTTATTTAAGACATGATTCTTTTTAATGAACAACAGTATAATAAAAATGTAATTTTTAATGTTTAAACATTTTATTTAAAACATGTTTCTTTTTAATGAACAACAGTACAATAAAAATGTAACTTTCAATATTAACATATTTTATTCAAAACAATGAATATATTGTTTATTCATAAGTACAATAAAAAATGTGATTTTTACTGTATAAACATTTTCTTTTCAAACGATGACTATTTTGTTGATTCATATTGTAACAACCCGGAAAATCTAAGCCAGTTTAAAATTTTTAATTTGGCTATTTTAGTGGATTTTAGATATTTAAAATAAAATATTTTAAACAATAACGACAAAAAGTGTGTTTGAATCGATGTTTGAAAATAAATATAATTATTTTAAATTATAAACAAGGCCTGAAATGGCGCGACAGTTTCAAAATTTCAATTCAAACTTTGACTGACTGTACCGGGTGCAAAATAAAACGGATTTTAGTGAAACCAAAAATATTTAAATCTGTTAGTGAATATCTTTCTAACGAATCTGAAAAATCGAAGTTTCATTGCGGGAATCAAAAGTTATGGCCAAATGAATTTTCAGAAAGGTCGCTATAGCGAATATATAGCCCTTGAAAATAGATATTTTGCAAACGGTCTCAGAATTCGACGAAACCACTTTTGTTGGATCTGGGATGTCAAATTATTGCTAGGTTTCAAATTTCATAATTTTTGAAGTTAATATGTGAGCGTGGCGAAGGAAAATGTGTTTTGGTCAATTACAGTTAAATTGGATCGACCAGAAAATGGTCATTTTTCAAACGGTCTCAGAATTCAATGAAACTAGTTTTGTTGGGACAGTATCATCAAAACATAGCTAAGTTTATTTTTCTGGAATTTTTAGAATCAATATGTGGCCCCGGCAAATTGAAATGTACGTTCAAATCAAATATTGAATGTTTTATATTTTAATTTGAAGGAAAATTGACTGAAACAGTCGAATGGGCCTACGAAATATATCCCATTGTGTTTGGAATGGGGGTATTTAGCTAGGGAAGACAGTCGTTGGGTTTGGATTGGAGTTCGTAGGAGATAAGGGGTATTTTTGGATTTTTAAAATATATAAATATAAATAAAAAAATCTGATTGGCCCTCATTCTTTTCTCTTTCCCTGACTCCTTCAGGCGCGACGACGATAAAGAGCTCCCACCTTCTCTCTTAAATTCTGGCCAAACCACTCAGTAAAAACTCGAGCTCCAGTTAAGGTTTTTGAAGAGCTCTTCATCCTCTTCAAATCAATATAAAGTTTGGATTTTTTCGTGGAGTATTTTATGAGAACCGACGTCACGAAGTCAGGACGTTCATCATGCCGCCACCGCTGCCTGGTCAGTTCGAGTTCGCCGCCTCCCCCATGGATCCACGCGCCTCTCCTCCCTCTTCCTCGTGGTGAAGACCGATCGACGAATCGCTGCACGGTTTGATCGCAAATCGCGAACCCTAGTTTGAACCATTTGCTGAGAGGTTCGGTTATTATATATTTAAACTGATTTCAACATATAAAAGTGTCGCAAATTTGATTGATCTTCTAAAAATCATATCTTTTTGTTGTGTGGTCGAAATTCAGTGAAACAGGAGACAGTGGACTCGTGTGGACGTCTTCTACATTTTAGAAGAACCGGGTATTTTTCTGAGCCTTCTGCTATTTTTGGTGGAGTGGAACCCAAAGTGAGATTTCTAAATTATAAACGATATGGAAAACAACGATGTATAAATTATATAGTCAATGTATGAGTTATATAAGCGTTGTACACCTCATGTATAAGCGTTTTATAAGTTGTATGTTCGATGTATAAGTTATATATGCGTTGTAAAAGTGATATATGCGTTGAAATAAATTGAAATGATATTGAAGTGAAATCGAAATATATTTATATATGAATATATATATATATACACTCCCCTTGTCCACAGACCATGGACGATAATTATTGGTTGTGATATTGTTTGGACTATTTGGTTTGTAACGACCCGAATTTCCGTACCCTTTGGGTCGACTAATAACAACACACGTCCAACCCAAATGACACAGAAATACGAATCATTATTAGAAAGAAGTTAGGGGATGAGAAATAGAAAGAAAGAAATATTAGAATAGAAGAAAACGAAGATCACAAACTCACAGCGGAAGGAATAAAATATATTAAATAACATAAACTTTGAAATACAAATAAGTAAGTTTATATACATACCGTCATCAGAGCACAATACCTATTCCTGGAACAGTTATAAAACTCTTGTTTCCAGATACAACATAGTACACAACGGAAATATGATAGTCTATAGCTACTGGTGAAGCCTTCAAACTCCTCCAAGTGAATCTGTAAAATCCCGACTACTTGACGGCCCGTACAAATTTGGGCACCCAAGAGTTTAAGGAAAACAAACAAAATAAACTCTGGGTCAGTCATGGGACTGGTGTGAGTAAACTCCAACCATTTGTTTAACTTTCAAGTTTCTTTAGAAAGAAATGATAATCGTAAGACCGATCCACACATAAACACAGATGGTTTTTACCTTACGATAACCCAAAACATTTTGATATCAAAATCTGGTGATATTATAATAGTGTCTACATCAAATAAATAGAATCTAGCGGAACGCTTGCATCTCACGCTCCATATATAATATTAAATCAAAAACCGCAGGGCGCTTATTGGAGATTGTATTTCCAACATGACAAGGTATGGGACCACCTGCCGATAGTGTATCTCTAGAGACGAATACACTGGGTTCAACAAGAACGTCTTGCAACCCGGCCCACACATGACCGACCACTCATTTCGCTTGAGTGTATCGAATGTATATCACCAACGGTTGGGATCAGCAACCGTTTCCCGAAAGGGACAGAATTGATAGATTAAAGAAGCAAATTGAATTTCTCTAGATAGGTGATTATACATCCTAATGGGAGCGACCCACATAGCCATGCTGCCTGCCCTATTTTTGTCAACTCCGGGTTGAGAGGCTTGAGGTTTGAATTATCTTCCAGAACATCTGGCCACCATTCACTTTGAATGCCACATCGTCATACCCGCCAAACCACAAATTGATTTCTCCAAATATACCACGAGTATAAAGCTAAGAGAAACGAGTTCCTCTGCCACCAAACGTAAGTACGTTTGTAGAGATCAACTTACGCGATCCGTTAGATATACTATGTCAGACATTCGTCCATTCACGTTGTCCTGGGACTGGACAAACCGAAGGCACTATCCCGTAAACAGGATAGCCCTTGCATAACTCCATTAGCTCCGAATGATGGTTTATCTTTCCGTAGAGTGGTCATAATAGCCAAACGGACTTACCGTTTGGGAGATATGGCTGAATTAAGGTTTAAAGTGTTAAAAACAGCTAATTGGGCTTAACCGGGTGATTAGCAGCTAGGCCCAATGGGGGATTTCGGGATTAGAGGTATTTAAGGGTTGCTAGGGTTAGGATTTCGGTTTTTCACTCATTTTCTCAGCCGCCACTTACCTCCTTAAGCTCTAGCAATGGCCTCCATCCTCTAAAACACTCCAAAACACCTTTTTGTCATCTCTAATCACATATTAGCTTAATCTACATCAAATCAAGGCGGATTAGCATAAGGATTGGGATAGAGCTGCTGGAACACATAGGGATTGGATCCAAATCAGAGATTATTTCAGATCTATAGTTTATTTTGTGGCAAAGGTGAGTGATTTGCATTGTTTTTCACTAATTACGGCTAATTATGGTAATTAGCGAAGATTAGCGAAATTATGGCTCAGAAAAATCTTGAAAATTTCCTAAAATTTTAAAATATTATTTTAGGCATCTGATAGAAAATTGGGTTAATTTGGTTAAGTTTTGCTAATCCTATCATTAGTTATGCTTAAACATGATTAAGGGGAAAACATGGGTTTTGGGTACATTTGATCCATATTGTAATGATTAAATTGTTGTTTTGGTGTTTATGGTTGATTATACATGTTGTTACTACTGTTTGGTATGACCTATGATTGCATTATAAAGTTAGAATGGTTGAAAACGCCGTCGAGAGGCGAAAATAGCTTGCTGAAATGGTGCAGGTTTTCTTTGGGTCAAGTTAGACCGACCAGGGGAAGGTTTTGACCGACCGACCCGAATAGAAGGAGGACATCACGACCGACCCTGTATGAAGTGTTCGACCGACTAGAGAGGCCGACCAGGCTGGGCAAGACCGACCACTATGCGATGTTCGACCGACCCCATACGATGATGAAGTACGACCGACCAGGGATGGTGAAGTACGACCGACCAGGAATGGTGAAGTGTTCGACCGACTAGGGAGACCGACCAGGCTGGGCAAGACCGACCACTATGCAATGTTCGACCGACCCCATACGATGATGAAGTACGACCGACCAGGGATGGTGAAGTACGACCGACCAGGAATGGTGAAGTGTTCGATCGACCAGGGGGGCAATACCGACCGACCAGGGTAGAGATGATGAGAACCGACCAGAATGAAAGGTGCTTGACCGACCGACCCAAACAGGAGGAAACCAAAACCCGAGAAGCAAAGGTAGTTCAAATGGAAGTTAGAGCTCAGGATCCAGATGGGAACCAACGAGTTCACTTCATGGTTGGGCTTTGCTGCGGGACGTGTGCAAAGGGGTTGTCGGTATTCATAACTTTGGTCCACCACTGAGAGATGGATAGTGGGCTTGTAGTGATAGTTACACGGGATTGGATTCCGTCATGGCCCAAAGTATTAGGTGACCAAAGTAGTGGATATCGTATGCTTTACGCACTGAGTGAGGGATGTGAGGATGATTGCTATGCTTGATTGTTTGACACCACTATGACATGCACACCCCCACCCCCGTATCTCTTACACAGTATGTTAGTGGCACCTTAGAGTATTGTACGGTATGTAGTGCTAACTCTTTGGTTGTAGGTCCAGTTTCAGGTATGATTGGATTATACCGGTTATTGTTCTGTTTTGTTGCTTATCGCTCATACCGGACTTTTTGTCTGACCCAGAGTTTTATGTCTCTTCTTATTACTCTTGGTGCTCACACGAGCAGACTAGAGACAGGTTAGCTGGTGGTGCGCGAGTAGCTAATTCGGAGGCGAGCAGGAGGCTTCCACATATGATATATAGATATTCTCCCTGTGTCGCTGGTGGTCGCTACTTGGGCATTAGTAGTGTACCTCCTTTATCATGCTTTTGTTTTGTTGAGACAGTTTGAAAAGTTGTAATAATGTTGGCTTTGGATCATAAGCTGTACTTGGATTTTCCGCTGCTATGTTAGTTTATTTTCAGCTTATGCACTGTCTTACCTGTTTTATGTCAAGTATGTTGTTATTATATTTTATCCTATGCGCTGTGAGACATTCTACAGGTTCCTTGATTAGCTCATTCCCTTCTTTCCTTTCCTTCTGACGACCGTCCCGTGCTAACTGGACATGTGTACAGCGCACTTTTGGAGTAAATGTCGGTTGGTGCGGGGCGGGCCGTCACACCAGAGGTCGATCAGAATAGCTCACTTCGAAGGGCTCAATGTCAGCCCCTAACGCCTGGCATGATGACCCATTCAAGTGCCTCTAGAACCCTAGGAATCGGTGCGAACGACTGAGCTTGGAGCTGTGATTTTGATCAAATTATGCTACTAAAATCCATCATACCCATGTGGATTGAAAGCTCTCACGTAGTTCTACAATATTTGCTTTGGTATCGCTAGCTAGATCGATCTGGATTTAAGGGATTCAAATCGGGACCCCGGCTTAAGAATTAGGTTTAGATTTCGAATAAAATAATATAATTCCTCGGTTTGTGCGATATTTAAGCCAAAATTCGGACTGAGTCCAAATCAGGCCCGCTTACTGCTTAAAAATAGGTTTCAACATCTTCTAAATGCAATGGGATTAGTGGCGAAGCCCAATTCTAAAGTCTACAGCAGTTTCACTTAAAACGTAATACTTTTAATTAAACAACGTACAAATTTCAACGTACGTTTTAATTTACCGGGGACACATACTGACTCCAAAATTTCCAGAAAAATAAATCTAGCTATGTTTTGACGATACAGTCCTAACAAGACTAATTTCGTCAAATTTGGAGACCGTTTAAAAAACGATCATTTTCCATTCGATCCAATTCAAATTTAAATTACCAAACACATTTAAATTTACTGCGCTCACATATTAATTCCAAAAATTATGAAAATTGGAATCTAGTAATAATTTGGAATTCCAGATCCAAAAAAGTGGTTTCGTCGAAAACGGAGGTCGTTTGCAAAATGACTATTTATTATATTAATATATATATATATTCCATAGCGACTATTTTAAATTTTAAACTGGACATAACTTTCAATTTCTATTATGAAATCTCAATTTTTCACATTCTTAGAAAGATATAGTAAAACAAATTTAAATATTTCTGGTTTTACTGAAATCCGATTTATTTTGAATTCTGTACATTCATTTGAAATTTGAAATTGAATTTTCAAACTGTCGTGCCATTTCAAACTCCTTTTATAATTAAATTAAATTATTACGTTCTAACTTCGGTTAAACTAAATTTTTAGTCGTTATTATTTTAAATAAATCATTTTAAATATTCAAAATCCATTAAAATAGCTAAAATATTAAAAAAAATTGGTTTAGAATTTCCGGGTTGTTATAGCTGCGCTCGGACCCGCTACTTGGCTCGCCTTCGACTCGTCATATATTTTCCAGTGTTTGTATAATTTGAAACTACATATGTAATGAGTGAACTGAGTGATGTAGTGAAGAATATCTATATATGATAATCAGTGTTGTAGTAAATCATTGAGTTTTAAATAGTTGGAGTCAGAAATTTGTATTATCTCAGTTGTTGAAATAAAATATTTTATTTAATAAAACACTACTTGAATTCAAATTCTGTGCAGTAGTATTCTATGAAATAAATATTTAATCCTGTTAGAGATGAAATATCTATAGCAACATTTTTGGAATGTAAAAGTATTGCCACTATGTGGTACAGTGCTACTATAGATAATGTGGGGCCCATTTTTAAGTAAAATTAGTATATGCGGCAACACTAGGAAAATGTTGTCATTGGATGGTAAAGATATTGCCTTTGACTCTAGGGCAAAGCGGCAAAATACAACACCGAGAATGTGTTGTCTTTGATCTTTTTTAGCCTATAACAACATTTTTTGGCACTTCTTACTTTACTTCTCTAGTGTTGTAGTAGGCCATCTATGGCGTAGTGTATAACACATTCTTCATAGTCTTAACAATATCTTATAATAACAACATTTTTGCTTTATTCTATTTTGCAACAAGCTAAATAAACATCATTTAAGTATATAACTCAAGCTTGTTCTTGAACATGCAAGAATAAAATAAAATAAACAATCAAAGATGAGAATAAAACCACATACCTTCAATTGGAGGATGCGACTTAGAAAGATCCGACCCACCCTCGAGTGATATCACCTTCGACAACGTCATATCAACATCTGTGTAACGACACACATTTTTTCCCAATTTTTGATGGTAATTAAACCGACTTAAACCGTTGATAAAAACAGATTGTTAGGGGTACTTACACATTTTTGCACAAAAGTAAATGAACATATCCATTATTATTATAATAATATTACATCAAAGATTACCAAAAATATCAAAGTACAGCGGTTACACAACGAAAATAAATATAAATATACTCTCAACGAAAGAAATATGATCCAAAATATAGCTCTAGCTCCAAACCTGAATCCAGCTCTGAAGGCTAAATCTGCAAATTAAACACTAGCTGCTCGTGTAAAAATTATGGACATCCAGAGTTTAGGTGGAAGGAAAAATAAACTCCAAGTCAGTCATGGGACTGGTGTGAGAACTCAAAACAGCTGTGTTTAGGGTTAATTTTAAAGTTAGGTAATTCACCAGACCACGCCACTATCGCGGAACTCCATTTGAATACCAGTGCATAGAAATTCATTATGACTTTTGAAAACTGAAACTACCAAAAGGTCTTGTGTGAAGACCCGTAACTTCCCCGGTAAGGAAAGCGCAGATACTTTGAGGACAAGACCAATCAGAACGCAAACAGAAGAACACTTCATTGTTAATTACAACAATTTCATCAGAATACAAGAATATACAGAGTATAAATCAATATTACACATTTACTAAATATCAGAGGTTAAAATAAATTACTGCAGCGGAAAAATAATACAATACACAACTGGAAGTAATACACGGATACAGAGCTTTCCGAATATCGCTTCCGCTGTAAATCAGGATCCTGTGAATATAAATCTGCAAAACCAAAACTACTAGCTGCTCGTGTCAAAATAAGGGCACCTAGAGTTTAGGTTAAAACAATAATGTAATAACCCGAAAATCTGGGCCAGTTTAAAAAATTTATTTTTGCAATTTTAGCGAATTTTGAACACTTAAAATGAATTATTTTAAATGATATCGACGAGAAATTTATTTTGAATAGAATTCGAACGTATATATTATATACGTCGTCGTTAGAATATTAATAATTATATATAATTATCAAAGGAATTGAAAATGGCGCGGTAGTTCGATAATTCGATTTCAAACTTCAATTGAATGTACCGGGTGCAAAACAAACCGGATTTTAGTGAAACCAAAAATAATAGGATCTATTTGAGGATATCTTTCCAACGAATCCGAAAAATTGAAATTTCATAGCGGGAATCAAAAGATATGTCCAGTTGAAAATTCTGAATAGTCGCTATGGAATTCAGGCCCTTAAAAATGGAAATTTTGCAAATGACTTCAGATTTCGACGAAACCACTTTTGTTGGGTCCGTGATGTCAAATTATTGCTAGGTTTCAAATTTCGTAATTTTTCAATTCAATATGTGAGCGTGGCAAAGGAAAACGTGTTTGACCAGTTTTAGTTGATTTTAATCGACTGGAAAATGGCCATTTTTCTAACGGTCTCAGAATTCGACGAAACTAGTTTTGTTAGGACCATATCGTCAATACGAAGCTAGAAAATATTTTCGGGAATTCTTAGGATTCGTATGTGACCCCGGTAAATTGAAATGCGTGTTCAAATTCAATATATAGAGTTATATGTTGATTTTAACGGAAACTGATCGAAACGGTCGAATCAACTTGCGATACATATCCCATTGTGTTCGGAATGGGGGTAATTAGCTAAGGACGACAGGCGGTGGGCCTTGTTTAGAGGTCAAATGAAAAAGTACCTTTTTGAAATTTAAAATAAAAAATTATTTTCTCTCTCTCTCCCCTTCAAAACCGCTGGCCCCCCCTTCATCGTTTCATTCAAAACAGAAAAAAAATAAAAAAAAGAGAGAGAAGGGGGGATCGCGACCGTCGCCCCCCCCCCCGATGAGTCGCCGCCGCCCCAGGTGGGCCGCCACCACCTGCCGCCTCCCTCTCCTGTTTCTTCTCCGCTTCAGGCCATCCCCCCCCGAACCCAATACGATTTCCGCCCCAAATTGAGTCGCCGTGGACCCCTAGCCCCACCGCCAATGCCCCAGACCCCCTCCGCGCCTCCACTGGCCTCCACCGCCACCAGCCTCGCTCTCCTCCCCGTTCAACATCAATACAGTAAGCTTTATATATATTTCTGTTTATAAAAAAATCTGAATGAACGTTTATAGTTTTATTTTGATAAAGATTTTTATTTAATATGAAGAAGTTGAGATTTTTAATATGAAATTTTTTATATTTTTAATTAAGGAAAGTTTATATTTTTAATAACTAAAAGGTGGGATTTTTATTCGTAGGAAGTCATGATTTTTATCCGTGTAAAGGTAGGATTTTTTGTTGTATAAATATATTATAGAGTTATAAAAATATAATCTTTTATATTGTAGAGTTATAAAAATATAATTTTTATAAGGTAGAAGTATTAAAAATATGATTTTTATATAATAGAGAATATAAAAATATCACCTTTATATATGTAGTGAAATAAAGGCGAAATCTTTATATTTGAAAGGGCGAAATCTCTATATAGTAGCGATGTAAAAATAGAATTTTTATCTATATAGTAGCGAAGTAAAAAATTCAATTTTTATATATTGAATAGCGAAGTAAAAATTCAATTTTTATATATTGAATAGCGAAGTAAAAATTCGATTTTTATATATTGAACAGTGAAGTAAAAATATGATTTTTATATACGTAGCAAGAATATAAAAATGTGATTTTTATATATGTAGTGAAAGCGGACAACGAAAGTGACGAAAGGAGAGAACGGCGAAGACTTCTACATCTGAAGTGTCGTGGTATTGGATTAGCTATCGGTGAGAACTTCTCACTTTAACTTTCATTTTCTAGTTATATATATATATACTAGGATGCAGACGGTGCTTAGCAGCACCCGACACCCGTCATCCACAGACCATGGATGGCTTGTTTGTTTGATTGATGTGTTGTGAAAATTGATTGTGTTGTGGAATGGTCGAATAATAAAATATTTTTGTGTTTTAAGGAAATAAAATATTTATATAATTAAAAATATTGTATCGTTAAAAATATAATTTTTAACGTGAATGTGAATAAATAAATATTTATAAACAAATCGGCTGATTTGTTTATGTACACTGATTTGACTGATATTGATTGGGTCGATAAATTTTACACATCGCCCAACTGCACAAATAAAAATCTGTGTTTGTTGATTTGAAACCCCACACGGGTGTTGGGATGAAATTTGGGTACACTAATCCCAATTATTTAATTGTATGTCGATCGATTTGTCGACAGACTGTGTAAGCGTCGATTATTTATATTTGATGCTTATGCAGTTGTGTGGTGCACTTTGGATGATGGTTGATTGTTTATCGTTGCTATTATATACATGTGTTGTATGGAATCCATATAATTAACGTTATATGGTAATTGATTGGGCCTCATTCCAATCGGGGAGAATAATGAATATTATAAAAGAAAATTCATGTGTTGAATATAAAAATAATCATGTGTTGACGATGTTCATGTGTTGAAAATATTCGTGTGTTGAGTAAAATATTTTAATAATAAAATTTACATCTTTATCATATTTAAAATTAGAACTACTTTGCGGTTGAAGTCTGATTGAAAATCAAACGATAGATACCATAGTTTTATAAAATATTTTACATAACAAAAATAGTCGTGTGTTGAAAGAAATATAGATTCATGTGTTGAATAGAATATATATTCATTTGTTGAATAGGATAACGAATTTATTGAAAAATATAAAGCCGTGTTGATTAGAGATGCGTTATTTTGACGCGAACGATATTTATATCGATTTTATTCGTTTTATAATGAATATTGAAAAGTGATTTCAAAATTTAATATTTTGAAATGAAATTCAAATTAAATTAAATTGAAATTTTATTGAATCAATTTGAAATGAATTCGAATCGAATAGAAAATGAATTCGATTCGAATTGAATAGAAAGTGAATTTGAATTCAAATTGAATAGAAATGAATTCAAATTGAATTAAATTGAATTAAATTGAAATTGAATTAAAATGAATTGAAATCGTTTTGAATGAAACTTAAAATGAACTGAAATTGAATTGAAATCAATTTGAAATGAATTCGAATTGAATTAAATAGAAGGTAAATTCAAATTGAATTCAATTGAAACGAATTCGAATTAAATAAAATTGAAATGAATTCGAATTGAATTGAAATCAAATCGATTTGAAATTGAAGATGAAGTTGAAATTGTTTTTGAAACGAATTTAAAACGATTTATAAAATACGTTTTAAAAGGAAATCGACGAAATATATATATATTATATAAAATGGCCTGAATATGACGCGCCGCGCCGCGACAGTTCGTGAATTTCGACCGTTGACTTCGAATCGACGTTACGGGAGATCCGACCGTCGGATTCTCCTAAAACCGGAACCGCTGGGTTCGTATCGAAAAGAGCTTTCCAATGAATATTGGAAATTTGAAATCTAACGGTTGGATTTGGAGTTATGTCCAAATCAAATTTAGAAAAGGTCGTTGTAAGTGCAGTTCGATGGTCGTTGATGGAAATCGACTGTACGGGCCTTGATAAAATTATTAAAAATATCTATAATTTGTGTAAAATCATAATATATGAACTGGAAAGAACTGGGATGTAAAATTCCACATTTGGAAGGATAAAAATATATTTTTGTCGAAATGAACTAGTTTTGAACTAGAATTAAAATCAATTTATTTTTTTGAAATAAATAAATTGAATTTGAAAGTGATTTTAAAAATAATCAATATTCCCAATACGTGGATTGGACTGGAGTTAAATCGAAATTATCTTCGGAATATTTCGATGTTGGATTTCGTGACTATACAGACATTGTTATGGGAATTTGAAAGATATATTTTATATCGTTAATTCCAATACGATATTTGTTGGTTTCAGAATTTGATATTGAATATAAGTCGGTATATTTTCTATTCAGAGCCTTGTAATTAATATCAAATGTGATTTGGGTTTATCGTGAATCGGGTTTTAGATGACATTGGTTCTTTAACCTAGTTAAAGGCAGGATATTGATTTTTGAAAAAAATTAAAACTAAGTGGAGTTTTGATGAATCTTTAATTAGATTGAAATGTGAATTGATAATTTAAATTATCAAATCTGAAAGGTGATCGAGAATGGAGTACCACCAGTTTTGCTCCAAAAGCGATAGTTAAATCTTTAATTAGATTTGAACGTGAAATGGTAATTAATTTTACCGATAACACCGTGGTGTTAGATGTGGAGTATTACCAGTTTTTTCCATAGGATATATAGGTTGGGATTGGGAAATAAAATAAATAATTACTTCGGTGTGGTTCGCTAATCCCGACTAGTTTGAAATGATATCCAAAGGAAGATTTAAGAATAAATTTAGAAGAATTTATCTTGGATAAAATTAAAGGGAACCTTTCCCTAAGAATGTGATTTTGTGAATAAAAGGATATTCTCAATTGGAATGAGGTGTTTGTTGTGTTTGTGTAACATTTGTTTATCATATAGGTGGGTTATTCAGAAAGGCCGGGTTTACACATATTCTGAATAACCGATTCGACGAGATGTCGAAGATGAAGACGGTGGTTGAAGTCCGGAAGTCTTCACATCGTTTGGGTGATTACTGATGATCTCGATTGGGTTGTACACCCAAGATGAGGGAAACAGTTGGTGATCGTCCAGACGTACTTGGAGATGGATGGATATGCGAGGAAAGTGCCTCCGGTTTCGTTCAGACCCAGAGGAATTTGTAAATGGATTGTGTGTCTGACATTGGATTTTATTCTGTGTTGATTGATCTCCATTAAATATACATCTGTTTGGCGGTGGAGAATTTATTCTCTTGCTTAACGCCCTTCTCTGAGACGTACGAGCTCAGAGGTTGTATATCGATGGACATCAGTCGCATGGAGTGAATTGCCAGTGTGGCACGCGTAAGTGGCAATTGATCAAGGCTTCTGTTGAAAAGCAAAGTCTTGTGGTTGATGATCAAAGCACGGCCTGTGTGGCGCAGCTTTGTGTATAACGTGAATTCGCGAGCCTCACACCTCGGTATGAGTCAAAAATGGGATAGTGACTACAGGGAGAGCACGACGTTTCTTTCTAGCTAGGGTGGTGTCAGTGACCTACCAGCCCTGACATATATATACTTTTCACCTGTGTGGTTGTTGGATACGAGGCACCTCGGATATAGGTCTGTAAGGACCGGGAAACGTGTGTTCAGGAATAATTAATCCTCAAAAGTAAGAGAGGACCGGCCCTGAAGATCCAAGGATCATAGTGGGGTCCTGGGACATTTGCAAGAGTGTCTCGAACGCGGAGAGGAGCTTGCCCCTTGCCCCTTGCCTCGACTCATGACGGAAATCCAATTTCCAATACGTGATAGTGCGGTTTTAAGTGTAGAACTAGTATGGCGACATGATAGATGGTACCCATGCCGCCTATGATTGATATTTATGATTTGAATTGTTTTGACACTATACACCTATAATAGTATCAAATGATTTGTTTTGACGTACCAAGCATGTTTAGCTATTATAAGGGAAAACTCTATCCTCCGGCTTGCGTTGCATTGTGTGATGGGACATGGGTCTTATAATAGCTTCATTTTTCCAAAAAGCATTGCTCTGTTATGTTATATGCACTAGTATTCTTGGGAGGAAACCCGTTCCGTGTTATACGGCGTGGTCCCTTGAATTACTCTCTTTAAAGTAAAGTTTTAAGTAACTGTTTTAGTTCTCACACCAGTCACATGACTGACCTGGAGTTTATTATTTTAACCTAAACTCTGGGTGCCCTTATTTTCGACACGGGCAGCTAGTAGTTTTGGTTTTGCAGATTTATATTCACAGGATCCTGATTTACAACTGGAACGATGCTCGGAAAGCTCTGTATCCGTGTATCACTTTTAGTAGTGCTTTGTATTATTTTCCGCTGCTATGTAATTTATTGTAATCTCTGATATTTGTTGAATGTAATTTGTTCATTTATACTTTGTATATTCTTGTATCTGATGGAATTGTTGTAATAACAATGAAATGTTCTTCCGTCTGCGTTCTGATTTGTCTTGTCCTCAACGCAATCTGTGCTTTCCTTCACGGGGAAGTTCGGTTCGTGTCAGTTTGGTATCAGAGCGAGGTTTACAGAGCTTGAGAACAAGATACTTTAGAACCATACGAAAGAATTCATCAGATATTGGATTAGTAATATCCAATTAGAATGACTCGTTAGGGATAGGATCAGTAGTATCCTAGAACGAGTGTGAAGAGTATATTTCTCAAATGAAAACAAATTTTGTTTTGAAATTTAAATCGTTTTATACGTATCTGAATATTTATTTATTTTGAATTTGGACAATCCGATATATAAAGATTTTGCATATACGCGTCATGAAAGTATATTCGAAGTTTTAATATACCGGATAGATAGAGAACCGCACTCTAGTAGCTCGGAGATGTTCTGATGGTGGTTCGAAACATCATCAGCATTTATTTTCGAGTGACGAAGGTGTGATATCTATATATTTCCATTAGGCTGGTGTGAGAACTAAAACTAATATAGTTAGAATACATTGCTGTGAATTGGCATCAAAAACATGATTTTTGTATATGTATCAAAATTATGAATTTGAAATGATAATTCACTAATTGACAGATGTTTGTGTTGTTTGTTTATTTGTTTGATAATTTTGAACCATTTAGCCTAATTGAACCAAATATTGAATTGTATTGAAAATTAGTCGCATTTGCTTGCATATACATGTACTTACATTGAACAGGTCATAGCAAGGAGGCTAGAGTAGAGAATAAAATTTGTTTGCCCCCACAAATAGGTACATATTTACTATAATTTACTGTTTTGTTTGGGTGATGATGATTTTATGAGCCGATTGGCTAGCCGCTTGGCTTTTTCTTTTTCTTTTTGAGATCAAAAGGCCTATATGGCAATTTCGGGATTTTCCCGTGGCTCCCGGTGCAGAGGAGGTTATGGCGAAATTTTTCGAAAATTTAGGGTGTTAGCCAAATTTTTGAAAATTTGAAAATTCTCAGAAACTGAAAAGTTGGAGAATGGAAGCCAGATCGAACGTAGAGTTGATTAATCAAACCACTTTCGACTTTGTTCCTTTTCGGGGACAAAAAGTTTTAAGTGGGGGAGATTGTAATAACCCGAAAATCTAGGCCAGTTTAAAATTTTTATTTTTGCAATTTTAGCGAATTTTGAACATTTAAAATGAATTATTTTAAATGATATCAACGAGAAATTTATTTTGAATAGAATTCGAACGTATATATTATATACGTCGTCGTTAGAATATTAATAATTATATATAATTATCAAAGGAATTGAAAATGGCGCAGTAGTTCGATAATTCGATTTCAAACTTCAATTGAATGTACCGGGTGCAAAACAAACCAGATTTTAGTGAAACCAAAAATAATAGAATCTATTTGAGGATATCTTTCCAACGAATCCGAAAAATTGAAATTTCATAGCGGGAATCAAAAGATATGTCCAGTTGAAAATTCTGAATAGTCGCTATGGAATTCAGGCCCTTAAAAATGGAAATTTTGCAAATGACTTCGGATTTCGACGAAACCACTTTTGTTGGGTCCGTGATGTCAAATTACTGCTAGGTTTCAAATTTCGTAATTTTTCGATTCAATATGTGAGCGTGGCAAAGGAAAACGTGTTTGACCAGTTTTAGTTGATTTTAATCGACTGGAAAATGGCCATTTTTCTTACGGTCTCAGAATTCGACGAAACTAGTTTTGTTAGGACCATATCGTCAATATGAAGCTAGAAAATATTTTCGGGAATTCTTAGAGTTCGTATGTGACCCCAGTAAATTGAAATGCGTGTTCAAATTCAATATATAGAGTTATAAGTTGATTTTAACGGAAACTGATCGAAACGGTCGAATCAGCTTGCGATACATATCCCATTGTGTTCGGAATGGGGGTAATTAGCTATGGACGACAGGCGGTGGGCCTCGTTTAGAGGTCAAATGAAAAAGTACCTTTTTGAAATTTAAAATAAAATAAAAAAATATTTTCTCTCTCTCTCCCCTTCAAAACCGCTGCCCCCCCCCGCTTCATCGTTTCATTCAAAACAGAAAAGAAAAAAAAAGAGAGAGAAGGGGGTATCGCGACCGTCCCCCCCCCCCCCCCCCCCCCCCGATGAGTCGCCGCCGCCTCAGGTGGGCCGCCACCACCTGCCGCCTCCCTCTCCTCTTTCTTCTCCGCTTCAGGACACCCCCCCGAACCCAATACGATTTCCGCCCCAAATTGAGTCGCCGTGGACCCCTGGTCCCACCGCCAATGCCCCTGACCCCCTCCGCGCCTCCACTGGCCTCCACCGCCACCAGCCTCGCTCTCCTCCCCGTTCAACATCAATACAGTAAGCTTTATATATATTTGTGTTTATAAAAAAATCTGAATGAACGTTTATAGTTTTATTTAGATAAAGATTTTTATTTAATATGAAGAAGTTGAGATTTTTAATATGAAATTTTTTATATTTTTAATTAAGGAAAGTTTATATTTTTAATAACTAAAAGGTGGGATTTTTATTCGTAGGAAGTCATGATTTTTATCCGTGTAAAGGTAGGATTTTTTGTTGTATAAATATATTGTAGAGTTATAAAAATATAATCTTTTATATTGTAGAGTTATAAAAATATAATTTTATAAGGTAGAAGTATTAAAAATATGATTTTTATATAATAGAGAATATAAAAATATCACCTTTATATATGTAGTGAAATAAAGGCGAAATCTTTATATTTGAAAGGGAGAAATCTCTATATAGTAGCGATGTAAAAATAGAATTTTTATCTATATAGTAGCGAAGTAAAAATTCAATTTTTATATATTGAATAGCGAAGTAAAAATTCGATTTTTATATATTGAATAGTGAAGTAAAAATTCTATTTTTATATATTGAATAGCGAAGTAAAAATATGATTTTTATATACGTAGCAAGAATATAAAAATGTGATTTTTATATATGTAGTGAAAGCGGACAACGAAAGTGACGAAAGGAGAGAACGGCGAAGACTTCTACATCTGAAGTGTCGTGGTATTGGATTAGCTATCGGTGAGAACTTCTCACTTTAACTTTCTTTTTCTAGTTATATATATATATATATATATATATATATATACTAGGATGCAGACGGTGCTTAGCAGCACCCGATGTAACGACCCGCATTCTACGCATCGGAAGATCGTAGAATATTTATTTCTCTTTGATATGAAGTCGTATGGTCATGTAACTTTGGGAAACGACTAGTAGGGTCATTTCCCATGTTCATGATTTTTGCCGATTTTTAAATGACCGTTTTGCCCCTAGTTGATCTTGTTTCGTCCATAACTTTTGATTGTTTAGGAATTTTGACCTGAAACCACTTCCATTAGCTCCAGATGATGGTTTCTGTTTTCGTAGAGTGGTCATAATAGTCAAACGGACTTACCGTTTGGGAGATATGGCTGAATTAAGGTTTAAAGGGTTATTTTCAGCTAATTAGGCTTAACAGGGTAGTTAGTAATTAGGCCCATTGGGGGATTTCGGGATTAGTGGTATTTAAGGGCTGCTAGGGTTAGGATTTCGGTTTTTACTTCATTTTTCCAGCCGCCACTTATTTTCTTCAACCCTAGTCATGGCCTCCAACATCTAGAATCATTTCAAATCACCTCTAATCACTTTCTAATCAAAGATTAAGCAAAACTACATCAAATCAACGTCAAATTTGGGATATAGCTGCTGGAACACATAGGGATTGGATCCAAATCAGAGGACATTTCAGATCTATAGTTTAATTTGTGGCAAAGGTGAGTGATTTGCTTAGTTTTTCACTAATTATGGCTAGTTAGGGTAATTAGCGAAAATTAGCGAAACTATGGCTCAGAAAAATCTAGAAAAATTCCTAAAATTCTAAAACACCATTTTATGCCTCTGATATGAATTTGGATTAATTTCGACTAATTTTGTAAATCCCGGAATTTAGGGGATTAAGGGGTGATTAGTGATAATTAGCGAAATTATGCATATTAAAAATCTGGAAAAATATGTATAAATTCTTAAATATTATTTTAGACCTCTGTTAGGAATTTGGATTGATTTGGTTAAGTTTTGTTAATCCTATCATTAGATTTGCTTAAACATGCTTAAGGGGAAAATATGGGTTTTTGGGTATGTTTGATCCGTTTTGACATATCATATTGTTGTTTTGCTGTTTGTGGATGTTTCTACATGTTGCTATGACTGTATGGTTTGCTTTGCAATTGATTAGAATAGTTAGATTAGTCAAAAACGCCGTCGAGTGCCGTAAACAGTCGCTGAAAGAAGTTGTAGGAAAATGTACAGGACCGGATCGGATCGCCCCCATGTCCCACGAACCGATCGTGGTTAGACCCACGAACCCGAACTGATGCAGTGCTACGTCCCAAACTGGAGTACCTCGACCCGGATCGCGAATGAGTATCACGAACCGATCCGATGCTGCGTCACGAGCCCTCCACCACGATCCACCTTCACGATCCGCTAGCAGCTCCGATCGCCAGAAGGAAGCACGACGCCGATCCGACAGGGGCGCCACGAACTGATGAAGCGCGACCCGACCCGAAGGAGCTTGTCACGAACCGATCCGTGGCGATGGACTTAGAGACCCCGACCCGATCCGCTGAAGGGTACTCGAACCGATCCGATGGAGCTGGAGGACCACGAGTTGATGTTGGCGACCCGAACCGTCTTCAGGTGGTGACCACGATCCGATGGTAAGCGCGAACCGAACCGAACCACTCAGGGTAGCACGATCCGAGGAGAAGAACTGAAGGAAGAACGATCCGAATGAAGATGACGACCAAAACCCGAGATGCAAAGGTAGTCCAAAGGAGAAGTTAGAGCTCAGGATCCAGATGGGAACCAATGAGTTCACTTCATGATTTGGGCTTTGCTGCAGGACGTGTGCAAAGGGGTTATCGGTGTCCATAACTTTGGTTCATCACTGAGAGATGGATTAGGGGCTTGTAGTGATAGTTACACGGGATTGGATTCCGTCATGGCCCAAAAGATTAGGTGACCAAAGTAGTGGATATCGTATGCTTTACGCACTGAGTGAGAGATGTGAGGATGGTTGCTATGCTTGATTGTTTGACATCACTATGACATACACACCCCCACCCCCGTATTCTTTACACCATATGTTAGTGGCACCTTAGAGTATTGTACGGTATGTAGTGCTAACTCTTTGGTTGCAGGTCCAGTCTCAGGTATGATTGGATTATACCTGTTATTGTTCTGTTTTGTTTAGCTGCTTATCGCTCACACCAGACTTTTGTCTGACCCAGAGTTTTATGTCTCTTCTTATTACTCTGGGTGCTCACACGAGCAGACTAGAGACAGGTTAGGTGGATGCACGGGTAGCTGTACTGGAGACGAGCAGGAGGCTTCCACGTATGATATTTATGTATTATCTCCCTGTGTTATCGATGGTCACTGCTTGGGCATTAGTAGTGTACCTTTTCCTTTCTTTTGCTTAGAGACAGTATTTTTTTGAAGTTGTAATAAGGATGTTGGATCATAAGCTGTATTTTGGATTTCCGCTGCCATGTTAGACATGATTTAGTTTTTCAGCTTATGCATTGTCTCGCCTGTTTTATGTCAAAGTTATGTGATTATTATATTTTATTCCATGCGCTGTGAGACATTCTACAGGTTCTGTGTTAGTTCTTCACCTTCTTTCTTTCCTTTCGACGACCGTTCCATGCTAGTTAGACATGTGTACAGCGCACTTTCGGGGGAAATGTCGGCTAGTACAGGGCGGGTCGTTACACCCGACACCCGTCATCCACAGACCATGGATAGCTTGTTTGTTTGATTGATGTGTTGTGAAAATTGATTGTGTTGTGGAATGGTCGAATAATAAAATATTTTTGTGTTGAAAGGAAATAAAATATTTATATAATTAAAAATATTGTATCGTTAAAAATATAATTTTTAACGTGAATGTGAATAAATAAATATTTATAAACAAATCGGCTGATTTGTTTATATACACTGATTTGACTGATATTGATTGGGTCGATAAATTTTACACATCGCCCAACTGCACAAATAAAAATATGTGTTTTTTGATTTGAAACCCCACACGGGTGTTGGGATGAAATTTGGGTACACTAATCCCAATTATTTAATTGTATGTCGATCGATTGGTCGACAGACTGTGTAAGCGTCGATTATTTATATTTGATGCTTATGCAGTTGTGTGGTGCACTTTGGATGATGGTTGATTGTTTATCGTTGCTATTATATACATGTGTTGTATGGAATCCATATAATTAACGTTATATGGTAATTGATTGGGCCTCATTCCAATCGGGGAGAATAATGAATATTATAAAAGAAAATTCATGTGTTGAATATAAAAATAATCATGTGTTGACGATGTTCATGTGTTGAAAATATTCGTGTGTTGAGTAAAATATTTTAATAATAAAATTTACATCTTTACCATATTTAAAATTAGAACTACTTTGCGGTTGAAGTCTGATTGAAAATCAAACGATAGATACCATAGTTTTATAAAATATTTTACATAACAAAAATAGTCGTGTGTTGAAAGAAATATAGATTCATGTGTTGAATAGAATATATATTCATTTGTTGAATAGGATAACGAATTTATTGAAAAATATAAAGCCGTGTTGATTAGAGATGCGTTATTTTGATGCGAACGATATTTATATCGATTTTATTCGTTTTATAATGAATATTGAAAAGTGATTTCAAAATTTAATATTTTGAAATGAAATTCAAATTAAATTAAATTAAATAAAATTGAAATTTTATTGAATCAATTTGAAATGAATTCGAATCGAATAGAAAATGAATTCGATTCGAATTGAATAGAAAGTGAATTTGAATTCAAATTGAATAGAAATGAATTCAAATTGAATTAAATTGAAATTGAATTAAAATGAATTGAAATCGTTTTGAATGAAATTTAAAATGAACTGAAATTGAATTGAAATCAATTTGAAATGAATTCGAATTGAATTAAATAGAAGGTAAATTCAAATTGAATTGAATTGAAACAAATTCGAATTAAATAAAATTGAAATGAATTCGAATTGAATTGAAATCAAATCGATTTGAAATTGAAGATGAAGTTGAAATTGTTTTTGAAACAAATTTAAAACGATTTATAAAATACGTTTTAAAAGGAAATCGACGAAATATATAATATATATATATATTATATATAAAATGGCCTGAATAGGACGCGCCTTGGCAGTTCGTGAATTTCGACCATTGACTTCGAATCGACGTTACGGGAGATCCGACCGTCGGATTCTCCTAAAACCGGAACCGTTGGGTTCGTATCGAAAAGAGCTTTCCAATGATTATTGGAAATTTGAAATCTAATGGTTGGATTTGGAGTTATGTCCAAATCAAATTTAGAAAAGGTCGCTGTAAGTGCAGTTCGATGGCCGTTGATGGAAATCGACTGTACGGGCCTTGATAAAATTATTAAAAATATCTATAATTTGTGTAAAATCATAATATATGAATTGGAAAGAACTGGGATGTAAAATTCCACATTTGGAAGGATAAAAATATATTTTTGTCGAAATGAACTAGTTTTAAACTAGAATTAAAATCAATTTATTTTTTTGAAATAAATAAATTGAATTTGAAAGTGATTTTAATAATAATCAATATTCCCAATACGTGGATTGGACTGGAGTTGAATCGAAATTATCTTCGGAATATTTCGATGTTGGATTTCGTGACTATACAGACATTGTTATGGGAATTTGAAAGATATATTTTATATCGTTAATTCCAATACGATATTTGTTGGTTTCAGAATTTGATATTGAATATAAGTCGGTATATTTTCTATTTAGAGCCTTGTAATTAATATCAAATGTGATTTGGGTTTATCGTGAATCGTGTTTTAGATGACATTGGTTCTTTAACCTAGTTAAAGGCAGGATATAGATTTTTGAAAAGATTAAAACTAAGTGGAGTTTTAATGAATCTTTAATTAGATTGAAATGTGAATTGATAATTTAAATTATCAAATCTGAAAGGTGATCGAGAATGGAGTACCACCAGTTTTGCTCCAAAGCGATAGTTAAATCTTTAATTAGATTTGAACGTGAAATGGTAATTAATTTTAACGATAACACCGTGGTGTTAGATGTGGAGTATTACCAGTTTTCTCCATGGGATATATAGGTTGGGATTGGGAAATAAAATAAATAATTACTTCGGTGTGGTTCGCTAATCCCGACTAGTTTGAAATGATATCCAAAGGAAGATTAAAGAATAAATTTAGAAGAATTTATCTTGGATAAAATTAAAAGGAACCTTTCTCTAAGAATGTGATTTCATGAATAAAAGGATATTCTGAATTGGAATGAGGTGTTTGTTGTGTTTGTGTAACATTTGTTTATCATATACGTGGGTTATTCAGAAAGGTCGGGTTTACACCCATTCTGAATAACTGATTCGACGAGATGTCGAAGATGAAGACGGTGGTTGAAGACCGGAAGTCTTCACATCGTTTGGGTGATTACTGATGATCTCGATTGGGCTGTACACCCAAGATGAGGGAAACACTTGGTGATCGTCCAGACGTACTTGGAGATGGATGGATATGCGAGGAAAGTGCCTCCGGTTTCGTTCAGACCCAGAGCGAACTTGTAAATGGATTGTGTGTCTGACATTGGATTTTAATCTGTGTTGATTGATCTCCATTAAATATACATCTGTTTGGCGGCGGAGAATTTATTCTCTTGCTTAACGCCCTTCTCTGAGACGTACGAGCTCAGAGGTTGTATATCGATGGACATCAGTCGCATGGAGTGAATTGCCAGTGTGGCACGCGTAAGTGGCAATTGATCAAGGCTTCTGTTGAAAAGCAAAGTCTTGTGGTTGATGATCAAAGCACGACCTGTGTGGCGCAGCTTTGTGTATAACGTGAATTCGCGAGCCTCACACCTCAGTATGAGTCAAAAACGGGATAGTGACTACAGGGAGAGCACGACGTTTCTTTCTAGCTAGGGTGGTGTCAGTGACCTACCAGCCCTGTCATATATATACTTTTCACCTGTGTGGTTGTTGGATACGAGGCGCCTCGGATATAGGTCTGTAAGGACCGGGAAACGTGTGTTCAGGAATAATTAATCCTCAAAAGTAAGAGAGGACCGGCCCTGAAGATCCAAGGATCATAGTGGGGTCCTGGGACATTTGCTAGAGTGTCTCGAACGTGGAGAGGAGCTTGCCCCTTGCCTCGACTCATGACGGAAATCCCATTTCCAATACGTGATAGTGCGGTTTTAATTGTAGAACTAGTATGGCGACATGATAGATGGTACCCATGCCGCCTATGATTGATATTTATGATTTGAATTGTTTTGACACTATACACCTATAATAGTATCAAATGATTTGTTTTGACGTACTAAGCATGTTTAGCTATTATAAGGGAAAACCCTATCCTCCGGCTTGCGTTGCCATGTGTGATGGGACCTGGGTCTTATAATAGCTTCATTTTTCCAAAAAGCATTGCGCTGTTTTGTTATATGCACTAGTATTCTTGGGAGGAAACCCGTTCCGTGTTATACGGCGTGGTCCCTTGAATTACTCTCTTTAAAGTAAAGTTTTAAATAACTGTTTTAGTTCCCACACCAGTCACATGACTGACCTGGAGTTTATTGTTTTAACCTAAACTCTGAGTGCCCTTATTTTCGACACGGGCAGCTAGTAGTTTTGGTTTTGCAGATTTATATTCACAGGATCCTGATTTATAGCTGGAACGATGCTCGGAAAGCTCTGTATCCGTGTATCACTTTTAGTAGTGCTTTGTATTATTTTTCGCTGCTATGTAATTTATTGTAATCTCTGATATTTGTTGAATGTAATTTGTTCATTTATACTCTGTATATTCTTGTATCTGATGGAATTGTTGTAATAACAATGAAATGTTCTTCCGTCTGCATTCTGATTTGTCTTGTCCTCAACGCAATCTGTGCTTTCCTTCACGGGGAAGTTCGGGTCGTGTCAAATAAACTCCAGATCAGTCATGTGACTGGTGTGAGAACTAAAACAGTTATTTAAAACTTTACTTTAAATCAGTTATATCTAAGGACCACGCCGTATAACACAGAACGGGTTTCCTTCCAAGAATACCAGTGCATATAACAAAACAGCGCAATGCTTTTTGAAAAAATGAAGCTATTATAAGACCCAGGTCCCATCACACAATGCAACACAAGCCGGAGGATAGGGTTTTCCCTTATAATAGCCAGACTTGCTTGGTACGTTAAAAACAAATCATTTGATACTATTATAAGTGTAGTGTCAAAATAATTTCAATCATAAATATCAATCATAGATGGCATGGGTACCATATATCATGTAGCCATACTAGGCTCTACAATCAAAACCGCAAATGTCAGGTATTGGAAGTTGGGTTTCCATCTGTGATCCGAGGCAAAAGATAGTCCTCTACCGATTCGAGACGCTCTAGCCCGTGTCTCAGGATCAGAGCTCGAGTGACCCTTAGGAGCCACAGGGCCGGTCTACCGATGTGGATTAAAATGCCTGAACACTGCGTTTCCCCGCCCTTTGGGGTTTCAATGAGCCAAATGACTCCATCGGCTCCACACAGTCACTGATATATCTGAGGCGCCTCGCAACAGCAACAACCACACAGGTGAAAATAATATAAATGTCAGGGCTGGTAGGTCACTGACACCACCCTAGCTAGAAAGAGACGCATGCCCTCCCTGATGTCCTCTCCCGTTTCTGGTTCACAACCGGGGTGTGAGGCTCGCGAATCAACGCTACACAAAGCTATGCCACACAGGCCGTGCTTTGATCATCAACCACAAGACTTTTCTTTTCAACAGAAGCCTTGATCAATTGCCACTTAGGCATGCCACACAGGCAATTCACTCCGTGCGATTGATATCCATCAATATATAACCCCTGAGCTCGTACGTCTTAGAGAAGGGCGTTAAGCAAGAGAATAAATTCTCCGCCGCCAAACTGATATATATTTAATAGAAATCAATCAAACAGAATAAAATCCAATGTCAGACACACAGTCCATTTACAAGTTCGTTCTGGGTCTGAACGAAACCGAAGGCACCTTGTGCCTCGCATATCCATCGATCTCCAAGTACGTCTGGACGATCACCAACTGATTCCCTCCTCTTGGGTGTACAACCCAATCAAGATCATCAGTAATCACCCAAACGATGTGAAGACCTCCGGTATTCAACCACCGTCTTCATCCTTGACACCATATCGAATCAGTTATTCAGAATGGGATAAACCCGGTCTTTCTGAATAACTCGCGTATATAATAAACAAGTGTTACACAAACACAACATACGCCTCATTCCAATTCAGAATATTCTTTCATTCAAATATTCTTATACTTTGGGAAAGGTTCCCATTAATTTTATCAAAGATAAATCCTTCAAATTTATTCTTTAATCTTCTTTTGAATATCAATTCAAACTAGTTGGGATTAGCGAACCACACCGAAGTAATCATTTATTTTATTTCTCAATCCCAACCTATTCATCCCATGAAGTAAAACTGGTAATACTTCATATCTAACACCACGGTGTTATCGATAAATTCAATTACCATTTCACGTTCAAATCTAATTAAAGATTTAACAATCGCCTGGAGAAAAACTGGTGATACTCCATTCTCGATCATTTCAATCTAATTAAAGATTCATTAAAACTCCACTTGGTTTTAATCTTCCCAGTAATCACTATCAATGATTATTTAACTTGGGAAATCACATCCTGTCTTTAACTGGATTAAAGAACCAATGTCATTTAAAACATGGTTCAATATAAACCCAAAATCACATTCCATTCCCATTCAATTATTGAAACTTCTTGTTACTTTTAAAACCCTTTCAAATCCAATTTATTTATTTAAAAATAAATAAATTATTATTCTAGTTCAAAACTAGTTCATTTCGATAAAAATCTATTTTTATCTTTTCAAATTTGGATTTTTTCATCTTAATTCTTCACAAATCATTTCTTATGATTTTACATAAATTATTACTATTTTTAATAATTTTATCAAGGCCCGTATAGTCGAATTCCATCAACGGCCATCGAACTGCACTTATAGCGACCTTTTCCAAATTTGATTTGGACATAATTCCAAATCCAACTGTTATATTTCAAATCTCTAATATTCGTTAGAAAGCTCTTTTCGATACGAACCCAACGGTTCCGGTTTTAGGAGAATCCAACGGTCGGATCTCCCGCAATATCCATTCGAAGTCAATGGTCGAAATTCGCGAACTGCTGCGGCGCGGTGCGTTCTATTCAGACCATTATATATATATGATATATATTTTGTCGATTTCCTTTCAAAACGTATTTTATAAATTGTTTTAAATTCGTTTTCGAAACGATTTCATATTCAATTTCGAATCAAAATTGAATATTCTACATCATTAACCTATAAATGATAATATCTTCAAAACGTTATATTTTGAAATCACTTCCTTTTTCTATATTCATTATAAAAATGAATAAAAACGATATAAATATCGTTCACGTCAAAATGGCGTCAATCTAATCAACACGGCTTTTATTCAACACATGAATGTTTATTCTATTCAACACATGAATCTATTTTTAATTCAACACATGAATTTATTTTCAATTCAACACATGAATTTATTTTCTATTCAACACATGAATTTATTTTCTATTCAACACATGAATTTATTTTCAATTCAACACATGAATTTATTTTCTATTCAACAAATGAATTTATTTTCCATTCAACACATGAATTTATTTTCAATTCAACACATGAATTTATTTTCTAAATTGGAATGAGGCCCAATCAATTACCATATAACATTAATTATATGGATTCCCTACAACACATGTATATAACAGCAACGATAAATCATCAACCATCATCCAGAGTGCACCACACAACTGCATAAGCATTAAATATAAATAATTAATGCTTACGCAGTATGTCAACCCATCGATTGACATACAACTAAACAATCGGGATTAGTGTACATCAAATATCATCCTAATACCCATGTGGGGTTTCAATCTATCAAACACATATTTTATTTGTGTAGTTGGGCGATGTGTAAAATTTATCGTCCCAATCAATATCAGTCAAATCGGTGTACATAAACAAACCGTCCGGTTTGTAAATGAATATTTATTTAATCACATTCACGTTAAAAATTCTATTTTTAACTATAAAATATTTTCCACTATAAAATATTTTATTTCGTTCCACATCACATAATCAAATTTCACAACATAGCAACCAAACAAACAAGTCATCCATGGTCTGTGGACGACGGGTGTCGGATGGTACTAAACACCGTCTGCATCCTAGTATATATTTCAACTAGAAAACAAGAATTAAAGTGAGGAGTTCTCACCGAGGGTTCCACTCCTCCATTTTATTTCTGAAATTCAGACCATCTGGATCTGGCCGTACTTCCAACGCAGTCTTCTCCACGCTATTCATATTAAAATCACATTTTTAATATGATGTTCTATACATTAAAAATAATATTTTTAATACTCTACCGATATAAAAATCATATTTTTATTCTTTCTATAATATAAAAATCATATTTTTATTCTTTCTATAATATAAAAATCATATTTTTTATATAGTATTTATAATTAAAAATCGCACCTTTTCTATTTTAAAAATAAGGGCTTTATATTTTTATATGTTAAAATATAAATAAAAATCCTATTTTCTTATTTATAAAAATCAAATTTCTTTCGATTTAAAAATCAGATCTTTATCGGTATTCATATATATAAAAGCATATAACTAAATAAAATAAATTAGAAAAGCTTACAATTTTGGGTCGGAGGGGGATCCATGGGGCGCTGGAGGTTGGAGTAGGCGGTCTGAGGCGGCGTCGGGGGGTGTAGTAGGTCGGAGGACATCGCAGGGTGGGGGATGGCGGTGGTGGGATTGCGGTGGCGATTTGGGGCGAAGGGGGTTTGGGTTTTGGGTGTTCTTGAACGAAGAGGGAGGAGATGGGGTGGCGGTGGAGGCTGATGGAGGCGGAGGGGGCCGCGCGAGGTGGGAGGCGGCGACAGGGTGGGCGGCGCCGACGAGGATGGGGGTGTGACGAGCGATTCTAGGGTTTTCTTCATATATTTTTTTGAAATTTGATTTTGAACTGTCGGGGAAGGAAAAGGAGAAAAAAGGTTATTTTATAATTAATTATTTAATTAATTTACTTTTCTAAGAGTTGACTTTTTATTCGAACTCTAAACGAGACCAACCGCCTATCATCCATAGCTAATTACCCCAATTCCGAACACAATGGGATATATTTCATCAGCTGATTCGATCGTTTCGATCAGTTTCCGTCAAAATCAAAATATAAATCTATACATTGAATTTGAACGCACGTTTCAATTTACCGGGCCCACATACGGACTCTAAAAATCCCAGAAAATTATTTCTAGCTTCGTATTGACGATACGGTCCTAACGAAACTAATTTCGTCCAATTCTGAGACCGTTTGAAAAATGACCATTTTCCAGTCGATTAAGATCAACTTAAACTGCGAAAACACGTTTTACTTCGCCACGCTCACATATTGATTCAGAAAATTACGAATTTTGAAATCTAGCGATAACTTGACATCACGGATCCAACAAAAGCGGTTTCGTCGAAAACCGAGGTCGTTTGCAAAATTTCCATTTTTAAGGGCCAGAATTCCATAGCGACTATTCTGAATTTTCAACTGGGCGTATCTTTTGATTCGCGCTATGAAATTTCAATTTTTCGGATTCATTAGAAAGATATTCTCAAATAGATTCTAATATTTTCTATTTCACTAAAATCTGGTTTATTTTGAATCCTGTACATTAATTTGAACTTTGAAACCGAATTTTCGAACTACCGCAGCATTTTCAATTCCTTTTATAATTATAAATAATTATTTATATTCTAACGACGTTTCAAATAAAAATATACGTTCTAGTTTTATTCAAAATAAATTTCTCGTCGTTATTATTTAAAATAAACTATTTTAATTATTCAAAATTCACTAAAATTGCCAAAATAAAAAATTTAAATTGGCTCGGATTTCTGGGTTATTACATCTTGCGGCACACACACAATACAAACGCATGCACGGGAGAGACAAAATTGATTAGTAAATGAAAATCCTATGATATTGTTATTAGTGCATAGTGTAAAAACAATTTCGCAAATAAATGTATTAATCACAACTAGCATAATGCCCCATCCCTTTATACTGACATAATCATGCCGGTAACTAGCAGGCTATACAACTAAAAATTGTACGGGCTTGTAGTAGAGATTGGGTTTCCAAAAAATTACCAGGCAAAGGAATTTCCTTATTGAACCGATGGGTACGGCTCTAGAGACGCCCCAAGAATCAAACGAGCTCTCTGCTAACACGAGGCCGTGTTACCTATGTGACTAGGTAACTAGAGCACATCTGAGTGTATCACTTCCCGGTTGTTACCAACCTTTAAACCGGAGGCCTCCAACATCAACATCCACTAAAGTAGAAGATTTCCGCATAGGTTAATACCTGAGCTCCATACCATAGTACATATTTTATCTAGAAGGAAATGACTACTCATAACCTCACTGCATCTTTCCTGTTTCAGCCATTTTCCGGGGTGTGAGGCTTGTCGATGTCACGACATACACAAAGCTACGCTTAAATAAGCCATGCTTCGATCATCAAAAGGTCAATCACTTAAGTGTGCCACATTTTCCATTCATAATGCATCACTGATTTCTATCAATATATAACCTCTAAGCTCATATGTCTTAAAGAAGGGTGTGAAGCTAAGGGAATAAATTCTCCACCACCAAGAATATATATATATATAATAAAGATCAGTGCAACACAGTCAATTATAATGTCAGACACATAATCCATACAAGTTCATTTTGGGTCTGAACGAAACCAAAATCCGAAATTCTCCAAATACGTCTGGACTTATTTGCAACTTAACTGATATAAAATCCTTCTGCAAATGGGAGCTACCCATTTGAGACATTCAACAAACATTCCTTTCGATATGAAGGGTCCCTGTCTTCAATATTGTCTCCAATGCCTTCAGTTTCTCCATAACATCATATTATTACTTGGAATGGTTTTCGGACATAAATCCGATCTTGGTATTTCCAAATAATAAGCGAAATTTTAAAAAACACAATTGTGGATCACACAGGCTTTCAACCAAATCTCTTTCCATCTAGGATTTTGTTAATTAAAACTTCTTTAAACTCATTCTCATTTTATCTTTAATAATATTCATATTTTAACTTTTCTCTTTTTAAATCTCATCTTTTAAATCAAAGATAATTTAGCCTCAAAACCTCAATTAACTTTCCGTTTGATAACTCATTATCCAAATTCAGTTTCCTTTGAAAATCCTTAATCCACATTTCGTAATTTCAATCATAGTTTTCATTTAGAACGGTTTTCCAACATTCAATTCTTTAATCTTAATTAAAAGATTGTCATACTCTCCAAAATACTTACTATTAAATTTCTTAAATCAATGATTTGATTAAATCCCAATTACAACATGAATTTCCATAACTCAATCTCATCCGATTTCAAGAATGATGTTATTGAAGATACCATTCACAACAAAACCCAAATTAATCGATATTGAACATAAGTTACACAGAAATTGTATCAACTAATATTCGATATCAATTCTCATAATCAACGAATATTATAAGTGGAATAATGATAATAATATCTTCCAAACTCCTCAAATAGTATATGTTTACACTATAGAATTTCATATTAAATATCTGAAGATTATGTTTATCCAACTTATCTCAAACAAGTCGGGAAACTCGTATCTTAATACGAAAATTCTTCGGACCCCTTGATATTAGATCTGGATAGAAATACCATCAACTTATCCTCAATATTAATCTCTATATCCAACATATACTGTAAGTGGTATAACAGTAAAATACCTTCTAAATTCCTCAAATAATAAGGGTCATCGTCAACCGAATTAATATCAAACATCCGAAAATTTATCTCCAACCAAATCCAATTATTTAAAATTGGAAAACCCATTTTCCAAATAAAATATTTTTAATAATTTTAAACCTTTGAAAACATTTCATAAATCATTTAAAAATAATTACTCAAAGTTCAGGAAACAGTTTGCGGGTTAAAAACTTCAAAATATATTGTTTTCATAGAAAAGATTACAACAACGTTATAAAAGCGTAACAAAACAGTTATATTGGCCAATTTGATTAAAATAACCTTTATATTATCCAAACCTTAAAATTTCCAATTCAAAACACTTTTAAATAATTTATAATGATTTTACAAAAAATCCATATTTTTAAAACATTAAAAATGACTGTTTACAGTTACGGTCGACGAACTACACTTACAACAACATAAAATGGTTTCAAACATAACTTGAAAACTATAAGTCGAAATTGAGAACTACTTTCTCTTATTTGAGATCCTTGTTAAATGAAAGCAAATGTTTTTCGTTTCGTGGAAATCCGATTTAAACTGCAAAAGTTATAGGCGTTTAAAGTTTGCAACTAAAACGCGAACTGCCGTTGTGTGCGACAAGCTCTATTTTGACCATAACATAAATTCAGATAAAAATTATTCTAAACTAATTCAAAATTATTTAAAAAATTATTATATACTCATAATACCATTTTAAAACATTTTCTGGGTAGGAAACCCAAGCTTCACTTTTCCAAAACCCAATCGTTTTCAACAACGTCTTGCTTAATGTCAAACTTGTTTAACAAAACGTTTTCCTTTACAAAAATTATTAGTATATATTTCCACTCCGTTCCCAAATTACTTCAAATTGAAAATATTTTTTCGAACCAAATTCCCATATCATAATAATATAATATTATTAATTATGGAGGAGATTTAACTCATTACCGATGCAATACCACAATTGTAGTTTAATGGTGTGTGCCATACAACATTAACAACCATATAAACATCCATAACAACCATTATCAACATCATTAAAATAAATAATAACTATGCACAAGCGTTATGACACTAACGCTTAATAGTGTGTGTATTGTTATAATCTATTCAACCATCATCCATCACAACCAAACATCAACCATTAAACATCCATAGTAAGTTAACAACACCATATAATTATCCAAATTTATCTTCGCTAATTAGTGGAAATTAAACTAGTGTATAAATTTAAAGAGTTCTCACTAATATAGCTTTTCAATTCTTCACGGTAGTCGAGTGTAGATGATTGCAAATGAACCGTCAGACAGTATTTCGGCGCGCCGTCTTCTTTGCCAATATATATATATAATATTAATCTTTTCTTTTTATAAGAGGTGCGAGGTGGAGGGCCAAGGCTTAGGTGGTGGGTGAGGAAAAATGGTGGAAAAGAGGAAGATTTATGCCATGGAAACCAAAGCTTTTAAGCTTTAAAAAGAAGAGAGAAAAGGAAGAAGAGAGAATGAATGAAAAAATGAAAGGAAAGGGTGCTATTTATAGGAAAAATGGAGTAAGGAGAGGGTGACACCTCAGGGGTCAAGTAGAAGGCGTGCATGAAAGTTCACATGCAAAAATATAGGTGCCCTCACACTTGTCAGGTTAAGATCGAGAGTGGCATGCATTAGGACAATTGTCCATACACTTGTTAAGAAGGAGAGTGCTTAAGATAGCATTTTACTCAAAATGCTATGGAAACTCAAAGACAACAGTTATAACAAAAGCTACTAATGGTTATAATATTTATAAAATTATATTTATATCCGACAAAAGATCATATTAACAAAATAGTTTAACAACCACGAATATGACAAATTTGTTGTAACAAAAGCATGATAAATTCTTATCAAAATTATATTGTTATATTATGACAAAATTAAATATTTATAATTATTACTTAATAATCATATATATATATTTATATCAAATTCATATTTGAATCAAATTAAATTCATTTTATATTGAGAAAATTCAAATTATGTATCCAAAAATTTAGTTTTAAACTGGTAAAAATTCTGGATCGTTACATTCAACTCCCCTCCCTTAAAACTTTTCGTCCTCGACAAGGAAACGGGTTTAGAAAAGATTTTCTCTCCTTTATGAGATCTCAAACTCAAGATTAAAATTTTATTTAACCAAACTTCCATTCTTACAATGAAAATGTCGGGTAGAATACATAGGTCCGGACAACCATATCTATAATGTTTTCCAAACGATGACCTCCAATTATCCCTTATATCCGACTCATCATTTACAGGGACAATTGCTTAATACTCAACGATTTACCACCCTTTAATAAACAAGAAGATTTAGAGTTATAAATCATTTTCTTAGGTCTTATCTTGCTAATCATTATGAATACAAAGGTTATGAAACTTATTCCTTTTTCAGTTTCAAAAATTACTATTAACCTTTACATGAAAAACTCGATCATCTCATAACTCAGCTTGTCTAAATGCTTTAGTTTAGATAATTTCTTCTTTCTAACTATTCCCACTTACCAAATATCCTTCACATATGTTCGGACTTATTTATATAGTTTTGGAAGTGATTTCAAAAGGTTAGATAGAATCATATAAATCTGTATATCGTAGTCAACCTCAAATAGTGTCATATCATGATACCATCTTGGTCGGAGTACAAAAGTATAACATTCCCCTACTTTAGCGCGTACTACGTACTTGAGGTAGTCCAAAATATATAACCACAAAATTATACCTATCAAGGTACTAGTCCCCAAAATGTGTCTTAGTCCCAAACAATTTAGTGCATCTAAGCACTTAAGATAACTATATACAATATATAAAATGTCCAAACTCCCAACTAACTAATCATCCGACATATTTGATCCATCGTCTGATGTACCAGACAGACTAAGCTCCTCAGGTTCCTCGTCGGCAAACTCATCCTCGTCGTATGCTGCATATCCATCACCATTCCATCATCTTCCTCATCTACCATGTATCCATCATCCTCAACAACTCCATCTTCCTCGTTTGCTGAATGATCTAACTCATCGATAATATCATCAATCTCATTACCTAACTCAGGAGCCAGGTCCCATTCAGTACCCTTATCCTCCGGTATCTGCTCTAATAATTGTTGGTCTGTCTCATTTAATACCTTCTACCATATCTCATTCAGCATATCATCTTCAAAACCTGGAGGTATCTCTATGCTGAAATAAACTGCGACATCTACCCCTGTCATCTATTCTATAATCATAGGACCCGGGGAAAGTCCTGGTGCAGCCCAATGTTATCAACCTGCTATGAAGGAATATCCTCTCCTAACATATTGTGGTCAAGTCCTTCATAACTATCTAGATGTCCTATCTGATCCTCCATGGGGTAGAGTCGTAAATCTCTATGATTTTGTGTTCACTAGAAGAATTAGGGTCGTCACTAGATATGTTTATAATCGGGTTCTCTGAGTTAGATCCAGAGCTGTTATCACTACCACTAGGGAGAAACTGAGATAGGTATTGTCTAACACTTAGATCTCTACAGCTCTACGACCCTAAAATAAGAAAAATAAATGACTTAGAGTCAAAGGTCAATTTGCCAAATTTATTTCTAACCACATTAAAAGATTTTTTTTAAAGGAAAGTAACTAATATCCTAACAAATTTAACCCGAGTTTATTTCTTAATATGAATCTAATTATTTTTCAATTTGAATTAGTTCAGAAATTTTAACGCTCACTCAAATATAATACTCCAAAATCTCATTGTACAGCATTCCTAACCATATCTCTAATGAGATATTATAAATATGATGAGTCCTTCCTTTTGTTCAAATATGTCGTACCACATAGCTTTATACAAACCAAAGCTCTAATACTGAATGTAATGACCCGCCTTTTTGCCCAATTTTCAGCGGTAATTAAACTGACTCAACCCGTTCATAAAGACGGTACTACATATAAATCATATACACAGACTAACAACAACTAACCCTCTACTCCTTTCCTAAGCTGTGATCAGATGGTAACTCCTCGTCTCCTGATCAAACTCATCATCTCCATCCAGAGGCTCATCAGCCTAGCCAGGGGCTATCTCCTCCTCCATCCAGAAATCATCTGGCTCACCATCATTCTCCAAACCCGCATCATAGCCTGCCTCATCAACCTCTGGCTCAACCTCCGGCTCAATCTGTGGCTCGACGACATCCTCGATCTATGGATCCTCTGGCTCATGCAATGCTAGAGCAAGCTGTGGCTTATCTACAACATGTAACTCGGGAGCAAGATCACAAGAAAGCAGCTCCTTTGTTGCTATGTACTGTGTTGGACTAGATAAACCCTAGAGGGATGGTGAATATGGTTTATTGGATTAATTCAAGATAATTAAACATCACTGTACATATTACAGTAGAGAAAATAAGTGCAGAAAATAAATACACAGATTTTACCTAGCTTTGGCAAACCCTGCTTACTGCTGCATTTCCCAAGGTTTTTTACTAGAATTAGAAACAAACTCCTGCATACAAAAAACCTATAAACTCGCGACTCCCTCGCTAACCGCCTATAGAGTCTGGTACATTCGCAAAACTTGTTGATTTTCTAATTCAACCTTCAAAACCTTGTGTTGATCTAGAACCATAATACCAGACTTTCGCAAATTACAATCACGTTATTCGTAAACCCCAATTATAAATCTTATAACTAGAAAGCTAGAAAAACAAATTGTATGATTTACAAAACAAAGTAAAACAAAAAAAATATAAATTAAAGACTAAAAACCCCTATATAATTAAAAATAAGGTCGACCACCATTATTTCCTTCTATGTGCTTTGTCTTAAAAATGTCGATCGACACTCTGAAAAATAGGGTTTTGCAAAATCCCAAATCTCGATTTCGATTGCTAAAAAAAGAGATGATTTTCTGGTAATCTTCGACATTGTTCTTGGTCGATGACTTGATTGAGGTTGCGATCGAAAACACAATGAGTAATTCGAATTGATTTTACTTGTACTCTTCGAATTTGTTGTTTGATTTTTCTGCTCGAATTTCAATCAATTTGCTAATGATGATTCGATGTGAAATATATAAGATTAAAAAACCCTAAACTCTCTCTGATTTCATAAAATGATTTGCTTTGATTATTGTGTGATTTTGTTGCCTTGAAACTTGTCGTGACTTGTTGTCTTGGTTTGAATTGCATGATTGATTCTTGACAAAAATGGTCGTGAGTTTGAGATTGAATACTGGAAACAAATAATTAGTTTCCATGGCCCTTGCGTGATTTTCCAATATGGTTTCCCACTAAAAATGTTCACTGTGTTATTTCTGGAAATTAATCTGAAAGATTTTATTGAGAGGTTTTTTGGAAAGATTTAAAATCTTGATGCTGAGTTTGGATTGGTCTTTACCAAAAAAAATGTTTGCCAAAATTTACTTCATTCAAAAACTGGAAACAAGAAACAATTTGTTTTGTGGCTCCTTGAATTTTCATTGTGTTTTCTTACCAAAAATGCATTGCTGAAATTCTGGAAAATAGATTATCCATGAATGTATTTCTGGAATCAAATATATATGTGAACTAGAACATGATTTCAGGAAATCATTTTGAATTGCAGAGTTCACTTCTTTCGCAAAAAAAATTATCTTTGAATTTTTCGTTCCGTCTTTGCATTATGTCCATACTGTGATTTCTAGAACAAATTTTCTACCTAAAATATTTTCTTGCCAAGTTTGATTTCGATTGCTGGAAACATTAGAATTTGATGTTTGTCTAAAAAGAAATGTGCCTGCAAATCTATGGAAATGAATTATTTCCTGGAAAGATTGGATTTAAAAATTCTTCCCAAACTCAACTGCCTTACCATGATATATTTGTGTGAACAAAAACTTTCCAAAACAAACTTTCTTGCCTTGAATCCCCTATTGTAAACTTGCATGAAAAAAATGTTTCCCAAAAAAATTTGCATGTTAGTTTTATCACAAACTAATTCTAGAGAAATAAAATAAAATTGCATGCCAAACTTATTCAATCATGTTGGTTGTTGGAGCTCTTTGTTTCTTGCTTATTTGAACCAAAAAAACTTTTACCGAAAAAAAAAACTTAACCATATGCTTCAGCATATACTCCTTGTTTGGGCACTATCATTTGTTATCTGCCTTTGCACTTGTGTTCATGATTCATGTACACATGCATGCTTTGGTTTATGCACTTGAGAAAAAAAAAATGATCTTGGTTGTTCATATATGTGTAAACATACACATTGGCTTGATTGTTATGTTGAAGCTGATGTCTGCATATATATTGTAACACCCTACACTTTTCTATGCCCAAATTTCGACAAAAATCAAAACTTGGACACATCTAAGCATGGAGCATGTATATCTGCTACCCGCAATAAATGACGATGAGCATAAGCAGAGTACAATTGAAAATAACTCACAGCGGAAACAAAAATAGGATAACTAGTATTAACTTAAGTAACTACCTTTTTCAAAGTAAGTCACTTTGCCAATACTAAGCATGAGAGAGAACGAGAACCGAAAGCCAAACTAAAACACCTGTGAGAACCCGACCTTCTATAGAAAACCTGGGTGGTTGTAATGAAGAGGGGGTCGGAATAACATTGATTATGGTAAACAAGAAATGTACAACACAGATTATAATACACAGATGTATCCTGTTTGGTTCAACCCAAGATGTATGCCTACCAAGGTTTGTGATTCCAACCTAACCTTGTAAATGCTTACGCACGATTTTACTACTCTTCCCAAAGTAGTATTCCTAACGTATTATACCGAGATAGGACGTTTACGCACACTTTTGTGAAGCCTTTTTACCAGAGCTTGGCTGGTTATTTAATCGAGGTTAGACCCCTAATTACGGAGTTTCTATATATATATACTTTCATTCACTCTTATTATCCCTTGAAGATTTATTTAACATTAACATAAACTAGAGGGCACTCGCTACATTCCCTACGAGTTAAGGCTTCCATCGTTCACGCATATACCATTTCCCCGCATAAGGTGAGAGGTTTTATTTTATCGCTCGCTATACCTTCTAGCTGACCTTATTAGATAACCCCCTTAATCGCTTATTACTTGCCGTATGATGGGTAGCCATATCTAACATTTTAGTTTCCAGGTTTGGGTAGGCCCACACATACCTGCCATTTAATACCCCTAGACTGAAAGACCTATTCACAGGTGGACTCTTCAACCCCGGCCACTTAAGACTCAGGAAGCGGACTATACGCGAAGGTTATTAGGTTCGTATCCCACTAGCCTTTAATACTTTTCCCTATTTTGGGATAAAGTGGGCTACGTTATTAAGTCATTCCCATTTTTTCCCTTTACACGAAAATGTTAAATGCACACGATTCATTATCGTTATGGGTTCATATGGTTAATAATATTTTACATTAATAACCAACTAAGTCTAACTATATTTTTAATTATAAGTTCTGTATTGATTAATATAAATAAGGAAGGTTATATTACCCTTTTCCCTAGGATATTTATTTGATTTCTTCCCTAATTTAGATTTAGTATTTAAATGACAACCAATATCCATTAATTCCATTTTTACATCCATTTTTTTTATTATCATTTATGACCATAACAGTCATATTTTCCTAAGGTAACTATTTATCAGTCCTAAAATATCTATTTGTTGTACCCGAACAGACCATTACTATTCATATTTATACATTTATTTACTTGTTTATTATATATATTTATTTATTTATTTATCCACCAGACCACTTACATTAAGTTGACCAATTGTGGATGCTGGATTTGATGGTTGGTTCCGGGCAGACTTCTAACACAAGTTGAACTTAACCTCATGCCTTAATACATTTATATTTACGCATTAGACCCCTCACATTAAGCTGACTACCTGTGGATGCTGGATTTGCCGGTCGGTTCTGGGCAAACTTATACCACAAGTTGAGCTTAACCCCGTGTCTAAATGCGGTTATAATTCAAATTTCCTAGTTTGGGGTGTACAACATTTATCCTGATTAATTTAGGAACTGTAATCATTATCCTATTATATTTGTTTTCCCTAATCAACATTGGTTACCATTGTTTATTTATGGCCTTATTTATAGCAATCAATTACACTAATCGCTACAATGGTCACCATAAATATATTCATTAAGTACGAAATATAATTTACATGTATGATTCCATAAATGAATACCATTCAACATTTCAAACCTTCAAACATTTAATACAATGTAAAATTTACCCTTTTTCACTGATTTGGGCGGATAATATGTATATATATTTATATTTTATGTTTTCGCGTGGTCAATGTAGTTATCATTTTTTTTGTTATTATTATTATTATTTATTCTTTTAAATTTAGTGATTTGGTTTAATTGACAACCAAATATTCCTTTTTGCATTCAATCTTGTCTGAAGGTTTCAAATCTTACAAAAAGATCATTAGCCATAATCATTGTAAAGTATTCCTAAATTGTGGAGTTGACATATTTCCATATCACAAGAAATATATATATATAATTTGGAATAGTTGAAGCAAATTACACACAAATATGTATATTTATATTTATACGTACATTTGCACCACTTTTCCCTCTTTGATCTTTTTATCATACTACTTGTGATTTCAAAATAATGCTTTTTTATTCAAAAGGAGGAAAACGACATGCTTACAATAATTAAGCCAAAACCCAACAATATTGAATACAAACAGGCGTATTTCTTTTAATATTACAATCACATAATTCACTAATCGAATCTTTTTACCCAAGTTCACATAAGTTATTATTTAACACTAAACTAGAGATCTGAAATGTAACTACATCTATATGGTGTTTAATGAGACTGATTTCCAGATCTATAATTCTATGCAGTGTCCATAGTACATTTTTACAACATAATTGTAGGAAATGGTTATGAACAATTTAAGAATCCCACAATTAATATTTATGCCTAACCACAATTCATAATATTTAAGTTTTAACAATGTTTACAATCAGATCTGATATGTCAATCTAATTACAATAATTTAATGAATAGATCTGACAGAAAATAGGCATAAAAATTTAGATCTAATTCAAACAAAATAGATAGGTAATTCTAACTGCATTCGTAAATTACTCACTCACCTTAAAGCATCCAAATACAAAGCTTGAACCTTTTAGGCCTTCAATTACCAAATTCTTATAAATCTACAGTTTATCTAAAAAGGGGATACATTTAAATATGTAGAGATGTAAGAAAATAGGAAGAGAGGAGAGAATCTGATTTGGAGCGTCAATTTGCATTCTTTTCCATTGGATATGATAGTCCTCTCAATTCCATATAATTTGGATTTGATTTGCTGTGTATGAATATATTTTTATTTTAGAAATTAGGTTTGGCAAAGGAGGAAAATGGCGGAGCTCCGTTGTAGCTACATATTTGTATGGAAAAGTTTAAGCCCTTACCCCTTTATTTATAGAGGTTTGGCCTTGAACCATCGGATTCATTTTAATTTATATTCGTCCATTCGTTTTATATATAATACAAACTAAACCGATAAGACCTAGCCATCACTAGGCGTTTTGACACCCAGAAGGTCGACCGCTTAGGCATCAAAACGCCCAGTCAGGCTGGTCAAATAAGGTGTGTGTGTGTACATATATATTCTTATTTATTTATTTTCCGTCCATCTTCATATTTCATTTGTAACTTTTTCATAAGGACTCCGTTCGTGAAACTCCAAATATGAAAGTTGACCAGAATTCTGAGATGAACGCGTCGTTTAAAGGGTTAAATTCCATCATTTACAGAAATTCCTATTTTTGAAATTTTAATAATAAATTTATATTGCCAAAAATTCCGGGTTGTTACATATATTCTTGTCACCATTCATGCACAGTTTCTTGATTACTTTTGTTCACAATTGGTTGATGCGTTGCGTGGCCTATTATTTTGTGAACTTGGCTTTGCTGCTTGGATTTGCTGCCATGATCCATGTACACAGTGTGTAAGTTGCCACTATGTATATACATACAAAGTGTGTATATACATATGTGTCAATCTTCATTGTTGGGCTTGTCTTATCACTTGATACTTTGACATGTAATTGTTGTTCGACCATGCCCAGCTTAGCTATTGTACTTGCACATGAGCTCTTTGTAGCCATTTTGATCTTGCGAAACCATTGTTCATACTACGTATATACATACATAAATATATATATCAACAGTGTGGATGTGTATATATATGTGTTTGTGTCAGCATATGTACTGGATTTCTTGGTTCATGTCCATTCACTGATTTGACCATGTTGCCCGTGCACAAAATATATATGTATATACATACACATGTATGTGTATACATGTATGTGCACGTGCAGAATATATATATGTGTGTGTGTTTTGTGTGTGTGTGTGAGAGCACTACAGATATTGTCTACCTTGTGGTATTTACAGTGTATCACTGTGAGTATCACAAGATGTCTAGACACAAATGGATGTCCATATAAATCTGATCAAGTCATGAAATATGATGAGAAACACACCAAAATTTTAAGGCAAATGTATTTAAAAAAATAAAATTATACCTGCTAGACTTTAAAATATTTTTCCTGTATTACTGTGTGTGTTCCTGTGACACGTAAAGCAGAAGACTAGACTGACTGTGAAGCTGACAGAAGACAGAAGACAAGACTGTGCACTACTACAAAAGTGGGCAAATTCAACACTAGTTTTATGTGGCCTTAGATCGAAAAAGCATTGTGTAACAATCCAGAAAATCTGAACCAATTTAAAAATTTTATTTTGGCAATTTTAATGAATTTTGAATATTTAAAATGTGTTATTTTAAATAATTACGACAAGAAATTTAATTTGAATAGAATTGGAATGTATATATTTATTTGAATCGACGTTAGAATATAAATATTTATTTTAAATTATAAAAGGAATTGAAAATGGCGCGGTAGATTAAGAATTCGATTTCAAATTTCAAATGGATGTACAGGATTCAAAATAAACCGGATTTTAGCGAAACTAAAAATATTAGAATTTATTTGAAAATATCTTTCCAACGAATCCGAAAAAATAAAATTTCATAGCAGAAATAAAAAGTTATGCCCAATTGAAAATTCGGAATAGTCGCTGTGGAATTCTGGCCCTTAAAAATGGAAATTTTGCAAACGACCTCCGTTTTCGACGTAACCACTTTTGTTGGATCCGGGATATCAAGTTATTGCTAGGTTTTAAAAATCGTAATTTTCTGAATCAATATGTGAGCGTGGCAAGGTAAAACGTGTTTAAACAGTTTTAGTCAATTTGGATCGACAAGAAATTGGCCATTTTTCAAACGGTCTCCAAATTTGATGAAATTAGTTTTGATAGGACCGTATCATCAATACGAAGTCAAAAATAATTTTTTGTAATTTTTAGAGTCATTGTGTGGCCTCAGTAAATTGAAATGCGTGTTCAAATTCAATGTATAGGTTTATATTTTAATTTCAACGAAAACTGATCGTAGCAACCAAACTGGCCCACGATACATATCCTATTATGTTCAGAATGGGGATAATTAGCTAGGAACGATAGTCGGTGGGTTTGAATTGGAGTTCGAAATAAAAAGTTACATAAAATTAAATGGAAATTAAATATATATTTAATTATAAAGTCAACTCCCCTTTCTTATCTCCCTTCCCCGTCGTATTTCAAATCAAAAAGAAAAAAAACCCATTACCCCTCCCTCAGCCCCGTCGCCCCTCCCCCACGATACCACCACCGTCAGCCGCCACCTCCGGCGACCCCCCTTCGAGCCCCTCCTCCTCTCACCCCTCCCTCTCGAACGCGGGTTCGAAGAACCCCAATCCCCTCTGAAACTCACCCAATCCCGCCGCCACCTAGCCCTGAGCCAACCACCGACCGTCGTGACCATCCCCCTGACCCCAGACCTCCGGTTCCACCCCACAGCCACCCAACTCCGACCACGAAACCCTCCATTCAATAAAAAACAAACTTTTATAATCTTCTACATTTACAAATAGCACCTTGAAGCCGCGCACCCAACGGAGCACCTTCAAGCGAGCGCCAAAGTCCGCCGAAAGCTCTAGAAAAATGTGAGAATTTCCAATTTAGACACTTTGATTTTTAATTAGAAAAAGGTTCGATTTTTAACTGGGTAAAAATGTGATTTTTAGTTAGGAAAGTTTAGATTTTTAAACATAAAAGTTTAGATTTGTAAACGTAGGAAGTTAAGATTTTTAAGCATGGAAAGACGAGATCTTTAATCATATAAAAATGTGATTTTTACTGTATGAATAGCAAAATAAAGAGGGGATTTTTATATGTATGATAGCGGCATAAAGATTTGATTTTTTATTTATATAGTTGCATATAAAAATATGATTTTTAGGCGAGTAAAAATATAATTTTTAGTTAAATAAAAATATGATTTTTTTTCTTTTTTTGAATAGCGAACTAAAAATGTAATTTTAATCATTTGAATAGAGAAGTAAAAATATAATCTTTTCTATATATGTAGGGATATAAAAATATAATCTTTTCTATATATGGAGTGAAATAAAAATGTGATTTTTATCTATATAGCATTGAAATAAAAATGTGATTTTTATATAAATCGTGTGAAACAGAGTGCGATGGAACCGATTGGAAACGCGGCGAAGATTTTCGATATAAGAAGAGTCGCGGCGTTTGGTTTAGATTCTAGGTGAGAACTCCTCACTTTTATTTTAATTTCTAGTTAAAATATATACTAGGATGCAGACGGTGCTTACCAGCACCCGACACCCGTCGTCCACAGACCATGAACGACTAGTTTGATTGATTTTGTTGTGAAACTGATTATGTGATGTAAAATAAAATAAATATTTTATTGTTAAAAATATAATTTTTAACGTGTACATAAAATAAATATTTATAAACAAATCAAACGATTTGTTTATATACACACATTTGACTGATACTGATTGGGACGATAAAATTTTACACATCGCCCAACTGCACAAATAAAATTCATTATTTGTTGATTGAAACCCCACATGGGTATTGGGATGATACATGACATACACTAGTCCCAATAATTAGCTGTATGTCGATCGATTGATTGACAGGCTGTATAAGCGTCGAATATTTATATTTAATGCTTATGCAGTGTAGAATGCACTTTGGATGATGATTGATTGTGTTTGATTGTTGTTGTGTATGTGTGTTGTACGAAATCCATATAAATCTAATTATATGGTAATTGACTGTGTCTGATTCCAGTTCAGAAAAGAATGAATATTTTAAAATAACAAATATTTTAAAATAATGAATATTTTAAAATAATATTCAGTAAAAGATCAAAATCTGATTTTGACGTCCGATTTGGGATGGACACGATATATTTAAATATATAAAGCCGTGTTGATTAGATTAACGCCATTTTGATGTGAACGGTATTTATATCGATTTTATTCATTTTTATAATGAATATCGAAAAGGAATTGATTTCAAAATATAATGCATTGAAAATACTATTACTTATACATCGATGATATGGAATATTCAATTTTGATTTGAAATTAAATATGAAGTTGAAATCGTTTTGAAAACGAATTTAAAACGATTTATAAAATACGTTAAATGGAAATCGACGAAATATATATTATGTATGTAATATAATGGCCTGAATAGAACGCGCCGCGCTGCGGCAGTTCGCGAATTTCGACCATTGACTTCGAACGGACATTACGGGAGATCCGACCGTCTGATTCCCCTAAAGCCGGAACCGTTGGATTCGCATCGAAAAGAGCTTTCTAACGAATACAAGAAATTAGAAATCTAACAGTTGGATTTGGAATTATGTTCAAATCAAATTTGGAAAAGGTCGCTGTAAGTGCAATTCGATGGCCGTTTATGGAAATCGACTGTACGACCCTTGATAAAATTATTAAAAATATCAATAATTAGTGTAAAATCATAAGAACTGATTTGGGAGGAATTGGGGTGAAAAATCCCATATTTGAAAAGATAAAAATAGATTTTTATCGAAATGAACTAGTTATGAACTAGAATTATAATCCAAATATTTTTAAAATAAATAAATTGGATTTGAAATGGTTTTAAAAATAACCAGAATTTCCAATATATAAATTGGAAATGGATTTGAATTGAAATTGTCTTCGAAATATTTCGATGTTGGATTTCGTGATTATACAGGTATTGTTATGGAAATTTGAAAGATGTATATATATCCTTATTTCCAATACGATATTTGTTGATTTCAGAATTTGATATTGAATATAAGCCGATATATTTTCTATTCAGAGCCTTATATTTAATGTCAATTTGGATTTTGGGTTCGTCGTGAATGGTATCTTTAATAATACTGTTCTTGAACCGAATGGAGTTAAGAAAATTAGAAGCTGACTGGAGATTAGTTAAGTTGAATGGCTTCTTGGGTATTGATCTGATGTTGGTTTTGGCCTTCGGGGTTAATACTTAGGGGATTGTCCTCTTACTAATTTACGGTTAGAGGCTAATGTGAATTAGGTTTATTGTGAACTGTGTTTTAACGACATTCGTTCTTTAGCCCAATTTACCGTGAAATGTGATTTGGAATGTATAAATCTTTTTATTAAGATTTAACAGGAATTTTCCAAAGTAAAGTTTTCCAATTTAATATATATTAAATCGGAATTGAATGGAATTCGATTTGATAATAATCGAAATGAAATTCTGTGGAGGAAGACTGTTAATACATATGGAATTTAAAAGGTGTTGCCAATATCACACTTATATTATTGGTCGGATACGGAAATAGATATCGATTATATATTGATTTGTTCTTCCGTGAAGATTCCATAATTAATGGAATGTGATTTGGGTTGTCATGAATGGTATCTTTAGTAATACTATTCTTAGACCCAATGGAGTTAAGAAAATCAGAAACTAACTGGAGATTAGTTAAGTTGAATGGTTTCCTGGGTATTGATCTGATGTTGGCTTCGGCCTTCGGGGTTAATACTTAGGGAATTGTTCACTTGCTAATTTACGGTTAAAGGTTGATTGAATGGAATGTGATTTTGGGTTTATCGTGAACCGTGTTTTAAATGACATTGGTTCTTTAACCCAGTTAAAGACAGGATATGGTTTCCCAAGTTAAACAATCGTTAATATTGACTTTTGGGAAGATTAAAACCAAGTGGAGTTTTAATGCATCTTTAATTAGATTGAAATGATATCCAAAGGAAGATTAAAGAATAAATTTAAAGAATTTATCTTTGATAAAATTAATGGGAACCTTTCCCAAAGTATAAGAATATTTGAATAAAGGAATATTCTGGATTGGAATAAGGTGTATGTACTGTTTTTATAGCACTTGTTTATTATATACGCGAGTTGTTCGGGAAGACCGGGTTTATCCCATTCTGAATAACTGATTCGACGATGCATCGAGGATGAAAACGGTGGTTGAAGACCAGAGGTCTTCACATCGTTTGGATGATTACTGATGTCTTGATTGGGCTATACACCCAAGGCGAGGTAATAAGTGGTGATCGTCCAGACGTATTTGGAGATCGACGGATATACGAGGGCCTCTCCCCTGTGTTGGACATATGGGGGAGGAATAAGATGCCTCCAGTTTCGTTCAGACCCAGAACGGACTTGTAAATGGATGTGTGTCTGACATCGAATTTCATTCTGTGTGATTGATAAACATCGGTTGCATAGCGTGAATTGCCTGTGTGGCATACTGAGATGCAAATAATCAAGGCTTTTGTTGAAAAGCACAGTCTTGTGGTTGATGATCAAAGAACGGCTTTTATATAACGTAGCTTTGTGTAGCGTTAATTCGCGAGCCTCACACCCCGGTGTGGACCAGAAACGGGAGAGGGCTTCAGGGAGGACATGCGTTTCTTTCTAGTTAGGAGTGGTGTCAGCGTTTTGCACGCCCTGACATTTTACTTATGTGGATGATGGATAGCGAGGCGCCTCAGTTATATCGGTCGATCCATGGCCGATGGAGTCATTTGGCTCATTTACGCACCATAGGGTGGGGAAACGCAGTGTTCAGGCATTTTAACCCACATCGAATGGACCGACCCTGACGATCCAAGGGCCCACCTGAGTCTGGGTCCTGAGGCTTGGGCTAGAGAGTCTCGAAGTGGTAAGGACGATCCCTTGCCTTGGTTCACAGATGGAAATCCAACTTCCAATATGTGACGATTGCGGTTTTGATTGTAGAGCCTAGTATTGGCGACATGATATATGGTACCCATGTCGTCTAGGATTGATACATTTATATTTGAAGTTGTTTTCTTCACTTATAGTAATAATAAAAGATGAAATTTAGCGTATCAAGCATTCTTTGGCTATTATAAGTAAAACCCTATCCTCCGGCTTACGTTGCATTGTGTGATGGGACCTGGGTCTTATAATAGCTTCATTATTCTTTATTTAGCATTACGCTGTTCTTTTTATGCATTGGTATTCTTGGGGGGAACCCGTTTCGTGTTATACGGTGTGGTCCCTTGATTTACCTAACTTTAAAATAAGATTAATAACTGTTTTAGTTCTCACACCAGTCACATGACTGACCCAGAGTTTATTGTTTTAACCTAAACTCTGGGTGCCCCTATTTTCAACTCGAGCAGCTAGTAGTTTTGGTTTTGCAGATTTATGTTCACAGGATCCTGGTTTACAGCTGGAATGATATTCGGAAATCTCTGTATCCATATATTCTTTTCAGTTGTGTTTTGTATTATTTTCCACTGCATTGTAACTTGTAAACCTTTGATATTTAGTAAATGTGTAATATTTATTCATACTCTGTATATTCTTGTATTCTGATGAAATTGTTGTAATAGACAATGAAACGTTCTTCTGTTTGTGTTCTTATTCGTCTTGTCCTCAATTCAATCTGTTCGCTCCTTCACGGGGAAGTTCGGGTCGTCTCACATTTTCTTTCCCCGTTTTTTCATGTAGGCAACACCAGAGGGGCGTGGCATCTACGGCCGTTGCCTTTGCCCTCTAAGGCAACGCTTTTGCCTATCTACTTCCACAGAAGGAAAGTGTTGCACTATAACCCTAATGCAACAGTACTTGCAAGTAATGCAACAATATACAGCGTTGCCTTAAGCATTATTTTGAGTCTAGCTGCCAGGTCATGATAGTGGAGCCATGTCAGCTTTCCACGTAAGCTGCTTATGTGTCACACAACACATCAACTCTCCATATCAGCTACATACTTGTCACACGCCACGTCAGTTGTGGAGCACACGTGCCAGGTGAAATTAATAATATTTTATTTAATGCAACACCACTGTATTATGTAATGCAACACCATTATCTTGAAATGCAACATTAGAAAAAAAGGCAAACGCAACAAAAATGTCTGGATTGATTTTGATTTTTTTTGGTATTTCTTGTGTGATATCATAGAAATAATAGACTTAGCAGCGTACATGTTAATACATATAAATGAAGTGATATGATGGTAACAGGGAAAGCAGAGTCATTTACTGATATATGAACTGTTCCCCCGCTTGCAAAATAAAGTCAAACATACCAGCCTAAGAGAGGGCACTACAAAATAGTACCTATATAACCTGGATCCCCAGGCTATCCGCCTTGATTATTGTGATCTATGCATGTGTGATTATGAATCTGATGTGTAACGACCTTGTTAGAAGACAGGTTAATAGTATGTAAATTGCATTTGGTTTCGATAAAAACATAAAGAACAGAACAAAGACGACAGTTTTAAAAGATAGACATTTAGCAATATAAGAAAAATAACATAGGGATTACGAAGTCCACAACTGAAATAACTCTCAAATGTAATATAACAGATATATTTATACCATGAAGTCAATGATAAACATTAACTAACAGTTAGCATCTACAACATTGCACTTATGAATGAAAACTTCAAGACAGGCCAAACTACTTTTAGTACCGTTATATCTTAGGAAAACGAGGGTGGTTGACAAATACCATAATAACCTCTACATTTTAAATAGATATTGCAATGCATTTGAAGGTACATACATGTTAAACAGAAAGTCCAAAAATAAATAAAGGCTAATTTTATAACAACCCTTTTTTGCCTTACTTCAGTAAAATGCATTCGAAACTACCTCTCACCTTACTTCAGCAAAGACGTTTTGTACAACAAACAACAACCAACCAGTATTGCTTTTCACGGTCATCAACCATCGAACTACTATGGTTCGAAGTTAATTTTCGTAAGAAAAATGATGTTGGTAGGTAGTTGTTTGCCATGAAAGAAATTGCGAACTGAAAAAATGGTATTATGAAGAGTATAATTAGAAACTTATGGTACTTTTTAGCGATGCTATTAGAATAAAAGGAAAGAGAGGTGTTCTTAGCAGCGCGCAAGTTGTATAGTTATATATAACAAATAATAACAAGTAAAAGTATTGTCATTCATGCTCCGGTACAAGCAAAATGAATTCATCATATGAAAGATGTAACACGAATGGCAAAAGAAAGTTGTCTGAAAGTACCAATCATAATTCATCCCAAAGTTTGTAAAATTGGGCATTATGAAGTCCATGCTGAATATTGCATAACTCGTGAGCATTGTATCAAGCACTTGTTCATAGGGTATAAATTCAAAATCTATATTAGGTCTCCTCAACCTATGCTTCACCGCAACACCATTGTTAACATTTATTCCTAAAAGTGCTGGATTGGTTGGACTACATTAGATATAAACAAAATCAGCAGTGTGCTTACATTCTGGTACATAACTTATTTATCGATGATAACTTATAGAAAAGAAAGTCAAATTCGAAATTTCATAAATTTACCAGAATCAGATAGGAGTTTTAACCCTCCATTTGCGCCTTCGCATGACTCATTCGGATTGGGAAGAGATTGGAGAGAATAGATACGATGGGGTGGAAAATCGAAGGTGACGTGAATTTAGGTTTAAACTTTGGACAACAGTAAAGAAAGGGGAAGTGAAAGAAGAAGATGTTAGAGGAATGGATTATTTTTACATCGTATTTCGTGAAGGGGGAAAGTCCCGCTAAAATTTCACATAAAAAAAGGGTATAGTCAGGTGGCAATCACTGATTGGATGATGGGGTAATGTTTTTAATAGGAAGCAGGGATTGGTTTGAACCATTGGATTGAATCATAATCTACGGTTATTTATTTGTTTATTCTGATAACGCAGATCGCTGATTTGGATTGTATTTATTTAAAGCCACGCTTTGAACTGGTGTTGCACGTCACAACACTAGAATTCCAACCACAACAATGCATTCACATCTAATGCGACAACATATGAATATTGTGGCAGTAGATCAAAGAAAGCATAGCTTTCGCCACACTTTTCATGCAACGCACACAAATTAGTGTCAAATATGCCCACTTTTGTAGTGGTGGTGTCAGTGTGTCAATGTAGATATAACAGAGAGTGAAAGAAAAATAGTGATAGAATGTAATGTATGTGTATATGTGTTTGTACAACTGAGTGACTGAGTGAACTGTAATGAGGAGCAATGTATACAAATGAAACTAAATGTATATGTATTGTATTTTAGTGATGTGTAAAAATTACGGAGTTATAAATTTGTACTATTCAAATGTAGAAATAAAATATTATATTTTAATAAAATACTGTTTGAATATTTAAATTTTTGTGCAGTAGTATTCTATTTAAATGTAAATATTTTATTTTGTCTGTGATGCATTGGAATAGTACAATAGCAAACACATTTATAATAATACACATATGTTCGCTATCATCAAGTAAAAATCATATAATTGTTATATACAACAATGTCCCCCTTTTGATGATGACAAACATATAATAAGATTTTGAGTATAATAAATGTGTTTGACAATGAATATTGAAGCCCCCCTACAACAAATCTCCCCCTAGATACGTGCATGAGTGAAAAGAATAAATCGAATGAAATTTCAGTATTAAAATATTTATAAAATATTCATTCGTAAATCAAAATCTTAACCCATTCTCCCCCTTTTGTTATCATCAAAAAGACACAGAAATTAAAACACTGATGAAAATATTGACTAGAAATGTAAAATCAGCTTAAGAGGAAGAACATTCATCATAACTCTCAATCAATCAAACAAAAAATAATAATCTAAGAACTAGTGGTAAATTTAACATTGTAGAATGATGGATTTACGATAAAATTTATAAAAATGGAGAGAGTTTAAAAAACATATGGATTCCAATTATTTTCAAATAAATTTCTAAAATTGAGCACAAAACAGTGATGGATTTGGACTACGATTATAAGTACAATTTAAATGACACAATCAAATATCAAATCCCAATAACTATCAATCAACAAATCATAATATATCATAAAATATTAACACATTTCACAAGTTAGAAAATGGATTGATAGGCTGGTTTTTACACACCACGGAGGATTTCATATAAATTTTTATTTATTTCCTTTTTCGTTTTCTTTTATTTAAGAGCGCACTGACCACACATAACCAAATCTTGGATTTTAAATGAGGTCAGTTGCAGCTTAAATTATAAGTAATCTCATAACCATGCATGGCCAGAGCTTGGACTTTTAAATGAGGTTAGAGAAGCACTTATGTATGTTATAATTTAATTATTTTCTTTTAAAAAATCTCCTCAGTATATAAAACCAACATGGATGACAGAAATATGGTAGGTACAAAAATGATTGTGAAATAAATTTCTAAATTAATCATATTATAAAATATGCTCAACTGTACTGGGATCTTTGAAAATTTTCAATTATCCCTTTTCTGAAAAATAATACAGTCGCATTTCCATCACAAATTTGAAGCTGTATATTTAAGATGATTTAAAAAATATTAAACTCTCCATATTAATATAAATCATGATGGATGGCAGAATGAGGATAAACTGTGAAGATGTTCGTGAAATAAGTCCCAATTCAAAGATATTATAAAAGTTGTTCAATCATCATGAAATTTTAAATAAAATCTCCTCTGTTGTGAAGTATATTGCAGTCACAACTCATCACAATTTCAAAATATGATAATAATTTGATGAATTCTAAAATACAGTTCGATTTGGTTATTGATTTCAGTTTCTGAATAAATAATCAATAAATGATTTTAAAATTGAAAAATCAATTATAAGGAATTGAAAGATATATATAGTTTGAAAACCAATTTAAAAAATCAAGCAGTTGAATGGGAAAAAATAGGACATCAAAGACTGATACCACTTGTTATCTCCATTTAACGAGAATTTTAAATACCACCCTGGTGGCTAACAAAGGTAACTCAGACAATAATATCAGATTACCAAGTCCGGGCAAGCATACAGATTCCATCTATCAAAGCATCAATCAATATTTACCAAAATAAGCAGTCTTTAAAAACATTTTTAAAATGATTTCTTTCATTAGAGAAGCAAGACAAATTTAGAATAAGTTTCACAAGAAAGTTTTCAGAAATTACAACAAGTCCAAGAAGACAAATCATAATCCAAGATTTAAAGAAACTTATTTGAAATCACTTGAAGGGACATTAAAACTTCAAGATTCAATGAATCGATCACACAATATTATTAATTACAAATTCAAGAAGTGTGTGAGATTCAAAATATTAAACAATATTCAAATGATTTCAAACAAAACATATCCAAGTAAATAATCATGATTTCAGAATGAATTTCAGAATGTAGCACAAGAATCTATGCCAAAAGATTTTCAATTCGTTAAGCCAATCAAAAAAACAATTTTGATCCTTTTATCAGAGCAGAATTCAGCAAATTTCAGAGTAAGACTCACAAGAAATTTTTCATAATTATTTCTTATAAGCACAAGAGAGATAATTCATGATCCAAGATTAAATAATCAGTTCATTGGAAATCACTTGAGGAGATGTATTAATTTTAAGATATAATGAATCATTCACACAAGTTCATTAATTTCAAATTCAAGATGTGTGTGAGATTCAAGATATCAAAATTTCAAATGATTTCAAACAATCAAATATCTAAGCCACTGATTATGAATAACAATGAATTTCAAGATGCAACATAAAGATTCAAGCCAAATATTTCTCACTTCAGAAATATCCAAGCCAATCCAAAACCCACTAAAATTATCACAACTGAAAAATAATAGTGTGCTGTAATGAGTATAATTTTTCAACTCTTTCCAAAATGAATTAGAAGAAACTCAAAACAGCAAAGGTATGTGAAATTTCATTAATTTTTCAGATCTTCAAAAAAAAATAGAATTTAAATTAACAGTTTTCAAGATATGATAAGAATGCTTTAGCACTGTCAGGAATTCAAAAATAAAAAAGGATTAAACTTCAAAATAATTGCAGAAATTTACAATTTTGAATTCAAGATCTGGAAATTATTAAAACATTAGAGTTTTATACAAATGAAGCAAATTTCCAGAAAATCATGAATTCTGCAATTTGAAGTTAAGACAACTCAAGAAAAATATTGTGGCAGTGTCAAATCAAATCAGAATAATCAAAAGAAAATAAATAGAAGGGGTAGAAGAAGGAATAAAATAAAATAGAGAATATACACAAACAATGTGAGTTTAGAGATCATACTCGATTTTCAGTAGATGTTGCGGATCTCAAACTCAGCAATCTTGGCTAAAGAACTCTAAGTGGTATAAAAATATGGAACACCTTGAATTTAATTCTGTTTTGCAAAGTAGTTCCTCAGCCTCCTCTGGTACCTAACAGTTTAGGGGATCGAGTGGTCTAATAAAATTTGTAAAACCACTCTGAAATGTGTTCACAAATTTAGGTACCCAAACGTGTTTGTATAACAATCCATCCAATTTTACCTTTGTACCCTTAGGAACCCAAATCTGTTTGAATTTAGCCAAGGTTGTTTTATTTCCTTTTGTGATCCACGATTGTTTAAATGGATTGTTACGCAACAAATTCACATTTCGTTCATGATTCAAAAATCCTTTGAAAATTATAAAATTCAAATTTTCAAAACAAACTTTTTCAAAGCAATTTGAAGGATTTTTAAAATCACATAAATTCAGCTTTTTAAAATTACTAAAGCCCAAATTTTCAATTTGATTACAACCCAAATCATTTGAAGAGTTTTTCAAATCATTCAATTTTGCTTTTGAAATTTTTTATTAAGTTTTCCAAACCCAAGATCATTTCTATTTCCAACTGAAATTTGGTTTTTTAACAACATATTCAATGATTTTTTCCCCATTAGAAAATTTATCCAACGTTGATTCTAATTGTTGAATTTCGGATTTAAGATCACCGCTTTCTTTTATTAAGTCTAAACAACGATTACTAGTGATCTTCCTTTTAGTATCATATAGTTTCAAAACAAAAATCTCATTTTTAAGCAATTTAATTTTGGCTTAGGACTCAGAACTTTCAAATTCAAAATGTTTTAGCTTTTTAAATTCGAGTTTTTCAAAATCTTTTAATACTTCAATTTCTTTTTCAAGCTCATTCAAAATAGATTCGGTTTCCAGCAAATTTTTTTTTAGCAAAACCATATTCATAATTTTGGTAGTCTTAAAGTTTTCAAAATCTTTTTACAAAAAATTGTTTGTGCTTTCAAGCTCAGTCTTTCCCTCTTTTAAAATCTGGATTTCATTTTCAAGTCTTTGAATATTTTCATTTTGGTGAACAATATCATTTTTCAAATTCAAACAATATTTTCAATTAAAGTTTGAAGACTTCTTGACGTATTTAAGTTTTGATACTAAAATATTATTTTTGCTGATCAGCTCAAGTTTATCAGATTTCATAATTTTATTTTTGGACTTGAGGTTCTCAACAAATTCAGTTAAACCAATTAAAAGGTGAATTAAATCTTTATAAGAAAAATCTTCTGTTGAGTCTCCATCACAATCATCATTTGTTTCTCCTTTTAGGCATAGATCTGAATCTGAGTTGATCTTCTGGAGTTTTGAGCTGCTGTTGTCAATTCTTACATACTTCTTATCGAGAGTGTTCCTGATTTCCTGTGCAGTCAAACAATGAGAGATATGGTTATATTGGTCATCATCAATATAAGAACGTAAAATATGGGTAGCACGAGAACTAAATCCAATGTTATTCCTATCGACCATATCATACCCATTATTAACAATATCCCAACATTTAATATTAAAAGATTTTAAATAGGATTCCATTTTCGATTTCCAATTTAAAAATTCTGTAGCATTAAAAATAATTGGCATGCGACTGGACTGACCCTCACTGGATTGACAACTAGGGAACACTATGACTATAGAGTTAATAGAAAACCAACTCTGGTACCAATTATTTGATCTAGATTAACCCTTAATAGGGGTGAATTTGGTCTATTGGATTAATTCGAGATATTAAAAATATCACAGTACGTATTGTAGTAGGAAAAATAAGTGCAGATAATAAATAACAATGATTTTACCCAGCTTCGGCAAACCCTGCCTACTGCTGCATTTCCCAAGGTTTTTTAGTAGAATTAAAAACAAACTCACGCATACAAAAAAACTGTAAACTCGCGACTCCCTCACTAACCGCCTATACAGTCTCGTACACTTGCAAAACCCGCTGTAGTTCTAATTCTACGTTCAAAACCCTGTGCTGATCTAAAACCCTAAGATTAGACTTTCCCGAATTACAATCCCGTAATTCGTAAACCCCATTTATAAATCTTATAACTAGAAAATCCTAGTTTTATGGAAAACTAGAAAAAAAAACAGATTGTATGTTTTACAAAACATAGTAAAATAAAACAATATAAAATAAAGACTAAAAACCCCTATATAATTAAAAATAAGGCCGATCTCCCTTATTTACTTCTATATGCTTTGTCTTAAAAATGTCGGCCGACTCTCTGAAAAATAGGGTTTTGCGAAATCCCAAATCTCGATTTCGATTGCTGAGAAAAAGATGATTCTCTGATGATCTTCGACATTGTTCTTGGTCGATAATTTAGCTGAGGCTGCGATCGAAAACACAGTGAGTAATTCAAATTTATTTTACTTGTTGCTCTTCAAATTTATTGTTTGATTTTTTTCTTGAATTTCGATCAATTTGCTTGTGATGGTTCAGTGTGATATATATAGGATTATAAAAAACCCTAAACTCTCTCTGATTTCATAAAATGATTATTGCGTGATTTTGTTGCCTTGAAACTTTTTGTGACTTGTTGCCTTGGTTTGAATTGTGTGATTGATTCTTGGTAAAAGTGGTCGTGAGTTTGAGATTGAAAACTGGAAACAAATAATTAGTTTCCATGGCCCTTGCATGATTTTCCAATATGGTTTCCCACTAAAAATGTTCACTTCAATACTACAAAGTGGGCAAATTCGACACTAGTTCTATGTGGCCTTAGATCGAAAAAGCGTTGCCTTTGCCCCTTTTTTCAAATAGGCAACACCAGATGGGCGTGGCATCTACGACCGTCGCCTTAGCCCTCTAAGGCAACACTTTTTCCCATCTACTGCCACAAAAGGAAAGTGTTGCATTATAACCCAAATGCAACAGTACTTCCAAGTAATGTAACACCATAAGCATTATTTAGAGTCTGGCTACCAAGTCATGATAATGGAGCCACGTCAGCTTTCCACGTAAGTTGCCTACATGTCACATGACACGTCATCTCTCTATGTCAGCTACATACGTGTCATACGCCACATCAGCTATGGAGCCCACGTGCCATGTGGAATTAATAATATTTTATTTAATGCAACACCATTGTATTATGTAACACAACACCATTATCTTGAAATGCAACATCAGAAAAAAGGCAAATGCAATAGTAGAAGAAGGCAAATGCTACAATAGAAGAAAGAAAATACAACGCTTTAATTAAAAATTTTGCAATACTAGTTTTGTACATAGAAGAAACCCATCCAAAACATTCATCATCACATTCAAACCATCGAAAACATTCTACATACCATACCAATTATTCAAATATACCACAGATGTCAATACATACGATCAAGTACATAATTTAAAAGTACAATTTAAATAATATGCTCAGGCAAGTACTCTATTAGCAGTATCCTGTGGATGGATGCCAAGTTCCTCTCTGTTTTTGTAACACCACACCTCCATGAAGGTCACTCACAAAGGGAATGTCTTAACTTCGGTGGAGGTTTATAAGTAAAAGTCACAGATAAAACACAAGACAAATATAAACATATATATATAAGCAGCGGAAAACAAACAGACTTTCATTTCATAAATACGTGTTCATACAAAACATTTCCATAATTGCCTCAAAAAAACTTCCAATTATTACAACCATAATACTGTCTTGATTTAAAACTTAAAGAAGCATGAAACAAAATTAAAACTGCATAAATCCCCATAGAATGTCCAAAGCAATAGCCCAAACGAAAGAGATCCAAGCAATACATTCTCTCTTCAAGCTGGATGAAAAATCTGACTAAGCTGAGGTGTTTCCTCCCTGTGGACCTGGGGGGGAATGGAAGAAAAGAAAGCGAGAGGAAAATGGGTCAGACATAAGTCTGGTAAGTCTAGTTATAATTCTAGCATGAGAACAATAAAAAGATCATGACCTGTATAAACTGAGAACAGGACAATACCAGAATATAAGATAAGATATGGCAGGAAATACTAATTATACTAAACGCACTCACTATTACTTCACTGCACCTACTTGCACTGTCTCAACTGGCACCCCATGATCAGGGTGAAGTGATCCCCTTTCTAAAGATCAGCTCCTACTCACATAAACATATGTGTCTTACGGCCCCACTTGATTGTAGATTCCTATGCTGGTCCCACCATGTGGTGTATCAAGTCCCATGGTGGCGGCCCGACACAATTCTAGATTGCATAGGTTATACTACTGGTGCTCAGTGCCCTGTTTGTCTGCTCCGAAGTGTGTGCACGCCCGCACTCCGTTAGAACCCACACTGCTACACCAACCACTGTCGCTTTTGACCGCTTACAATCAGCCCAGTAATCGTGCCCCACCTTGCCTAGTTTCAGGGTACCATGATACCTAATTGGGTTACTGCTGAAATGAGTCCCCGTTACTAGGGTTTTCTAGTCAAACATGCTAAGTGGTTAAGTGTCTGTATTAACCTAACCCCACCCATCAGTTTAATTAACATGTTGAATTAGTTAAGTGTTTTAGTTAACTTAACCCTACCATCCTGACTTGTCTGTCCTTAGCTTTAAATCAGTTAAAGCACCAACCACTCACATTAAACAGGTATTGTTACGGTTACTGGATGTGCCGGTCGGTTCCGGGCAGGTTTACACCGTAACTCAGTCTAACCTCGGGTCTTTATTGGGCTCAATGCCTTAACCTCCCACATTGGATAGGTATTGTTGTGATTACTGGACAGCCGGGCGGGTCCGGGCAGGTTTACATCACAACTCAATCCAACCTCGGGTTAAGCATACTCGTATTTTCTAAATTTACATATTTGTTCTTTTATTCTTATATGTAAATTTGTTAACAATTAAATGTTATGGCCCACTTTCCAAATTCATTATTTTTAGGCATATAATTTATACCGTTTCATGCCATAAATTATCTGTGTGATTTTTCACCCATTTATGTCAAGTTTCCTATAATTACCAATTTTTTCCAACGTTACCCCATCTAAATATTAGGCTAACAATCTTAGCCTAATTTTTCGCTCGCATGATTTTTGACATATAATATTAGGCTAAAAACTTAGCCTAATTTAGCGTACACAAAATTTGCATAAAGAAATCCATAGTCATAAACATGACATAGGTGTAAACTTGGCATTTTTGGCATAGTCAATATGAACACAATAGGGGTGAACTTGCAAAATAGTCATCTGAAATGTCATGGGTGTGAACTTGCGACGTAGACTAAGCCACATACATATATGTGAATTTTCATCATAGATATATATGTGAATTTGCAACATAGACTAAATCAACTTACATATATGTGAATTTACAAAACAGACTAAATCATCTCACATATATGTGAACTTGCAAATCAATCACAAACATATGAATAAGTGTGAACTTGAATAGGTTTAACATATACACATAAACATGTAGAACTAACATTTGGTCACATATGTGATAGGATTTTACAACCTAAAACTTGCATAACATGATAAACTACACAACTTATCATAACATGTTATACTCCAAGTTCATATACTTATGAATAGACTTATCCATTAATTCCCAATTCAACATGATAACAAAATAGAACCACAGACATAGATCAATATCATTCAATTCCACATATAACATAATAAACATCGTTCTATTTTCAATTTATTTCCAAGGCATGACATTGATTTTGATTCGCATCCCAAAACATAACTAAACTTACAACGAACGACAAACTTGAGTTCTGATTTCTGAGTTCTGAATTTGCAATGCTTTCCTTTGGGTAGATAAACGTTGTTTGAATCTTGTTTTTACTTTAGTTTTGCTCGTCTCTAAGCTTTCTCTAATTGAAGGCTACTCTTAGTTTCTTCCCGGCAGCATGGCGACTCTAGTTCTATTTTATTTGAGTGAATTTAGGTTGAGTGTTGGGTTATATTTATAGAATTTCAGATTGATTTGAGCCGTCAGATGATCATAGAGTGAATCTAGACCATACACACCAAGAGGAGCCAATCAGAAAGTGACAAATCAGCCCTAGTGACACACCAAGCTCAGGAATTCAACCAGAACCCGACCAGGTTAGCCAGGGCCTGACCAGGTCGACTGGGCAGTTCGACCCCCAGGTCGACCTGGTTCCTGGGCGGGAATTTTCCCGCCCAGCCCAGTTTGGGTCTGTTTTTCGAATTTTGAACTGGATTTGAACTGTTTGAATTTTAAATTGAATTCTGAAACTTTGGACGGTCATAACTCCTTCATACGGAGTCCGATTTACGCAAACTCGGACTCTATCTCAAGCAGAATTCCGAGACGAACGCAATGGCATAACCGATTTCCCTTAATTTTTACATTTTGAATTAATTATACTTTAATTTGTTAATTTAATGTTATCTAAAAATTCGGGGTGTTACAGTTTTTACACGAAACTGCTGTAGACTTAAAAAAAGAAAAGCAAGGCAACAAAAATGTCTGGATTAATTTTGAATTTTTTGGTATTTCTTGTGTGAAATCATAGAAATAATAAACTTAGTCGTGTACATGTCAATACATATAAAAGAAGTGATATGATAGTAACAGGGAAAGCAGAGTCATTTAATGATATACGAATTGTTCCCCCGCTTGCAAAATAAAGCCAAACATGCCAGCCTAAGAGAGGGCACTACCAAATAGTAACTATATAACCTGGACCTATATCTCCAGGCTATCCACCATGATGATTGTGATCTATATGTGTGTGTATGAATCCGATGTGTAACGACCTTGTTAGAAGACAGGCTAATAGTATGTAAATTTCATTTGGTTCCTATAAAAACACAAAGAACAGAACAAAGATGACAGTTCCAAAAGAAAGACATTTAGCAATATAAGAAAAATAGCATAGGGATTTTGAAGTTCACTACCAAAATAACTCTCAAACGTAATATAATAGATATATTTATACCATGAAGTCAATAATAAACATTAACTAATAGTTAGCATGTAACGACCCGTACTTTTAAGGATAATAAATAATTTATTTAATTACTTAAATAAAGGTTTGGTAATGTAAAATGACCAGAATTAAATAATAAGGAATATTTAATTAATATAGTAATTAAATAATATATTTAATTCTGAAATAGCCGGAAATAGTGAATTGACAATATCGTGTGAACTGGACAGATTTGAAATATATAATTCAGTCTAGAATTGAATTATATTAACGAAGTTATTTAAATAACATCAGTTGAACGTATATTTATATTATAATTAAAATCGAGCTCGAAATGGCGCGGTAGTTCGCAATTTGGCAATTCGAACTTTAAACGAATATACAGAAGTCGTTTTAAATCGGATTTCTGTGAAATAAGAAACGTTCAGAGCTGGTGAAGTATATTTTTCTAATGGAAGAGAAAAATCGAGATTTCGTCATGTAGATTTTGATTTATGTGCAAATCAAATTTTCGAATAGTCGCTATGGAATCGTTTATCAACCATAACGATATATTTAATTATAATTAAATATTGGCCTCGAATTTAGACAAGCCCGTTGTGACGTAGTGATAATTTAATTTTTAGAATTTTACTGTAATTTTTAATTAATTAAATAAGCAACTTTTTATTTGGAGTATTTTGCACCCTTAATCAGCGATTTTGGGGTTTCACAATATGAGTTAATCTACCGGTATTATTATATTTTTAGGATCATGGCACTTTGCTGAATATAACGGTGTTCTTATTTCTGTCTATAACAGTCCGTTAAAAGGGAATAAATTTTGTCTATAACGCATACATAATAAGCGGGCGGCTCATTTGAGTGGTTTCCAACATCACACGAGGCTTCAGCTTTCCATGGCCGTAAAAGAAAATCGAAACATATTTTTATCCACTCAAATGCAATACACGAAACATAACCTAATCCAACCAAATTCCTATAAGTACAATACTTTTCTCTAAACCTAATCACAAATACTTTCTCGGCTAAAAACATCTGCCGCCATCCTTGCTTCAGGAAAATCAATATCGAGAGAAAAGAAAATCGAAAACAATTCCTCAAAATTCCTAAAATCGAAATACTTATATGTTTGGGTTTAGAGGATCTTGTTGCATGCGTTGGAAGAATTTGGGTGGATTCGAAGTTTATGGGTGTCGACAGTCACTGTGCGTGCTCGATTTACTGCTGCTGTCGCGAGTCTTCGAAGTGATGCGAGCTGAGGGAAAGTCAGACGAGGTTGGAGAGGGAGTATGAGCTGTTGAAGTCGGCCATGGTTTCGAAATAACTTGGAGATGGCAGTGTTGTTTAGATTGTGGGGGAAAGGAGAGATAACGAAGAGGAGGATATTCTTGTGGATTAATGAACTGATGATGGGTGTTAGTTGGGAGAGGAGAATGCGGCCTGGCCATGTTGTGTGGCTTCGAACATGATACATGAGGAAGGTGTGGAACAAATGAATGTGGAGGGTGCTATGTTAATGGGAAGGGAGGATCGAAGAAGTTTTAAATGTGTATACGGGTTTGCCTGATTCGTGATGTTTGATTGCCGAAGCCAGGAGGAAATGCAGACTTTCATTTTGGGGGAGAAACGGTTGGAGGGCGGGCTGAATATGGGAATGGAAATGGGCTGATTTAAAAAGTAAGTGGGCCGAGTATATTGAAAGGGGCAAGGCCCGTTTGAAAATGTTTTTATTTAATATAAATATATATTAACTTGTAAGGATCAAAACAAATTTATATGTAACCAAAATGTGACGAAATCAGATCCGTCAGGATCGTATAGACGGTGGCTACCCAATGGAACTGACGGGGAGCAAATCGAAGCTCGTTATAATTTATAGCGAAATAAATTGTCCGTCTGAATCAAGCGATGGTTATCGTTATTAACGATGATTGTCCAATGTGAGTAAAACTCACCAACTCTGAAAAGTTATATTTTTATAACATATTCTTAGAACTGATAATTATATGTTGATTGATGTGTGTTAACTGTTTGGTTGAATTGCTTGTGTATTGGTTAAAATTATGGATAACGATATATATATATATATATATATATATATATATCGTTAATCAAATATTGATTTTGGTTATCAGAATATTTCATACTGAAATGATATTGATGTGAATTATATTGTTTAACATCTGTGATGCAGGGAAATAGGTTGGAGGAATCCAACTGGATTCCTCAACATTTATTTTACTGTTTTCATATATTGTAATATATGATGTGATATTTAATCTGTTGATGATTATGTGTGTTTAAATGATATCGATCATTGTGATTTGGTATCTTAGATACCGTGAAAAATGCAGGGATGTAAAAAGGGGATTTTCAAAGTATATTTTGAAAATAAATTATTTATATAAAATCAATGGATTTTATATATAAAAGGAAAAAGGATTTTATAAAAGAAATTAATTATAAAATCAAAGAGAATCGAAAAGGGAATATTTGTAAAACACTTACAAATGGAATCGAAAGGGAAATATTTAAATAAATAGAAAGATAAAGGAAATATTTATTTGTCAAATAAATAGAATAAGATATCATAAAAAGGAAATTTATTTATAAAATCAAAGGATTTTATAAAAAGGATATTTGTTTATAAAATGAATTAGAATTTATTAATAAGAGAAATTATTTATAAAATCAAGGGATTTTATAAAAAGGGAATTTATTTATAAAATCAAAGGATTTTATAAAGAGGAATATTTATTGGGATAATAAATAAAATCATATAAGGAATATTTATTTAGAAAATAAATAGAAGTATAAAGGGATTATTTATTTGGAAAATAAATAGAATTCAAGAAGAGAAATATTTGTAAAGCATTTACAAATAGAAATGAAAAAGAATTTATTTATTTAGAAAATAAATAAAGATAAAAAGGGAATTATTGATAAACAAAAGAGGTTATCGAATATAGTTATTCGAAGTGAGTTTATCGAATATAAGTTATTCGAAAGAGAATTAATCGAATATTAGTTATTCGAAAGAAGTTAATTGAATATAGTTATTCAAAGTGAGTTTATCGAATATAACTTATTCGAAAGAGAATTAAGCGAATATTAGTTATTCAAAAAAAGTTAATCGAATTTAGTTATTCGAAATGAGTTAATCGAATATTAGTTATTCGAAGAGTGTTAATTGAATATAAATTATTTGAGTTAGAGTTAATCGATTAGAGTTAATCGAGTTAGAGTTAATCGAGTTAAGTGAATCGGGTTAAGTAAATCGAATATGGTATTCGAAGGTAAGTAAATTGAATATAGTTATTTAAAAGAAGTTAATCGAATATGGCTAGTCGAGTTGAGTTAGTCGAGTATGGTTAGTCAAGTCGAGTTAAATAAGTCGAGTTAATTAAGTTAAGTTAGTCAAGATGAGTTAATCAAACCGAGTTAATCCAAATGAGTTAATCCAAGAGAGTTAGTCGAATATAGTTATTCGAATAAAGTTAAAGGAGTATCGAATAGAGTTAAAGGAGTATTGAATATAGTTATTCGAATAGAGTTAAAGGAGTATCGAATATAGTTTATTCGAATAGAGTTAAAGGAGTATCGAATATAGTTTATTCGAATAGAGTTAAAGGAAGGAGTTAACGATTATAGTTTAATCGAAAGGAGTTAATCGATTATAGTTTAATCGAAAGAAGTTAATCGATTATAGTTTAATCGAAAGGAGTTAATCGAATTTAGTTATTCGAAAGTGAGATCATCGAAATTAAGTTATTCGAAAGGATATTTTCGAATATAGCGTATTCGAAAGAAAGAGATCGAATATAGTTTATTCGAAAGAGTGAGTTAATCGAATATAAGTTATTCGAAGAGAGATAATCGAATATAAGTTATTCGAAGAGAGATAATCGAATATAGGTTATTCGAAGAAGAGTTAATCAAATAGAGAATACTCAAAAGAGAGTTATACGTCGGATTCAATTATATCGAATTCGGGAAAGTACTTATACTTTCCGGTGTTTAAATCAAGATTTATTTATTTATAAATCAGGTGTTTATTTATTTATTCACATTAAAGAATAAAAGTTATAATTGAATTTAGATATTTCGAAAGTACGGATTATAACGTTATCGTTATAACCAATGTTTTCAATAAAGAAGTGGATGCGTAAATAGAATCTGAGAGTTACGTAAGGAAGTTGTTAAAGATTTAAAATATAAACTTTGACTATTTCGAAGTTAAAACGTTGTTCAGTTAAGGTCTGAGAGGTAATTATACCCCAACTTGATTGACTTCCTTCTTAACTAAGGAATGGTAAGGTTTGATAGTGAAGGATGGTTAAGTGAATTTAGTTAATGAGTGAAATGGTTTGAGTTAGCATGGCGATGTTTGATTTAAACATTAGTTTAAATCCAGTGAAGGAGTTTTAGAAATGTTTTCCAAATAAGAATCAAAAATGTTTTCTGATAATAGAAAAATAAGAATTTAGAATATATGGAAACAAGAGATAAGTAAATTAATGAACTAAAGAGATAAATGTTAAATGATGATTGATCGATATAATTTCCATCTGGAAATAATATCGTTGTTTGCACACGTGTTTTTCTTTGATAATTAACTCACCGACTATCGAAGTTTTTGACCATTTTAACGTTGTTAATATGGAGAGACCGGTTGGATTATTATCCTAAGAACCACTCTGTATTGGCATAAGCGTTGCGAATCATATATGCCAAAGATAATTGAAGACGGAGTCAAGTGCAAGGGCTGTTGTATAAATCTTAGGTAAAGATTGCCTAAGATGGTTGTACTGAATAGTACCTTCGGTTTGTCCAGTCCCTGGATGACCTGTATGGAAGAATGACTGACAGTGTATATTTAATAGATCGCGTAAGTTGATCTCTTCAAACGTATTTACGTTTGGTGGCGGAGGAATTCGTTTCTCTTAGCTGTATACCCGTGGAATTTTTGGGGAAATCAAATTGTGATTTGGCGGGTATGACGATGTGACATTCAAAGTGAATAAATGTGTGATCTGTCAGAGATAAGCGTGGCCTCTAGCCTCACAACCGGGAAATGACAAAAATCGGGCAGGCAGCATGGCTATGTAGGTCGCACCTATTAGGGTGTATAATCACCTGATCTAGAGTTTCATTTACTTATAAAAATCTATTGTCGATGCTGTCTCATTCGGGAAACGGTTACTGATCCCAACTGTTGGTGATATACATTCGATACACTCAAGCGAAATGAGTGGTCGGTCATGTGTGGTCGGGTTGCAAGATGTTCTTGTTGAACCCAGTGTATTCCTCTCTAGAGATACACTAGCGAAAGGTGGTTCCATACCTTGTCATAGTTGGAAATCCATTACCCAATACGTGCTTGCGGTTTTGATTGTATATTATATATGTAGAATGTGAGATGGAAGCGTTTCTGCTAGATGATTATTATATTGTGGTTGATAGACACTATTATAATGTCAATGAGTTTTGATATAAAGATTATTTTGGATTCTCATAAGGGAAAAAACCCGTTCCGTTATACAACGTAGTCTTATGAGATATCGTTTAATGGCTCAAACTGTTTTAAAATGTTTTACTCATACCAGTCCCATGATTGACCCGGAGTTTATTTTGTTTTGTTTTCGCTAAACTCTTGGGTGCCCAATTTTATACGGGCAGTCAAGTAGTTAGGATTTTACAGATATACTTGGAGAGCTTGGAGCAGGAGGCTTCAGGATTATATAGCTATAGTTATTTCCGCTGTGTTGTAAGTGTTGTACTCTGATAATGTTACTGTATACATATACTGATTTATTTCAAGGATATATTATCTATTATATGTTGTTCGTTCCGCTGTGAGATTTGTATTACTATGATGTTGTATCTTCTTCTTCTTCTATTCTAAATTTCTGTCTTATCTTTCCTCACCCTCTATTTTCTTTCTATTAGTTTTTCTGATTTCTAGTGTAATGTGGGTTGGACTTGTGTTATTTAGTCAGCTCAAATTGGACCGGAATTTCGGGACACTACATAGCATCTACAACATTGTACTTATGAATGAAAACTTCAAGACAGGCCAAACTATTTTTAGTACCGTTATATTTAGGAAAACGAGGGTGGTTGACAAATACCATAATATCCTCAACATTTTAAATAGATATTGAAATGCATTCGAAGGTACATATATGTTAAACAGAACGTCCAAAAATAAATAAAGGATAATTTTATAACAACCCTTTTTTGCCTTACTCCAGTAAAATGCATTCGAAACTACCTCTCACCTTACTTTAGCAAAGACGTTTTGCACAACAAACAACAGCCAACCAATATTGCTTTTCACGGTCATCAACCATCGAACTATTATGGTTTGAAGTTAATTTTCGTAAGAAAAATGATGTTGGTTGGTAGTTATTCGCCATGGAAGAAGTTGCGAAAATGATGTCTTTTGTTGTCCCTAAAAAACCGGTATTATGAAGAGTATAATTAGAAACTTATGGTACTTTATAGCGATGATATTAGAATAAAAGGAAAGCGAGGTGTTCTTAGCAGCGCGCAAGTTGTATAGTTATATATAATAAGTAATAAAAAGTAAAAGTACTGTCATTCATGCTTTAGTACCAGCAAAATGAATTCATCGTATGAAAGAAGTAACATGAATGGCAAAAGAAAGTTGTCTGAAAATACCAATCGTAATTCATCCCAAAGTTTGTAAAATTGGGCATTATGAGGTCCATGCCGAATATGGCATAACTCATGAGTATTAAGTCTAGCACTTGTTCATAGGGTATGAAATCAAAATCTATATTAGGTCTCCTCAGCCTAAGCTTCACTGCAACACCGTTGTTAACATTTATTACTAAAAGTGCTAAATTGGTTGGATTACAATAGATATAAACAAAGTCAGCAATGTGCTTACATTCTGGCACGATAACTTATTTATCGAAGATAACTTATAGAAAAGAAAATCAAATTCGAAATTTTATAAATTTACCAGAATTCGGATAGGTGTTTAACTCTCCATTTACGCCTTCGCATGACTTGTCCGGATCGGGAAGAGATTGGAGGGAATAGCTTCGATGGGGGTGGGGAATCAAAAGTGACATGAATTTAGGTTTAAACTTTGGACAATAGTAAATAGAAGAAGTGAAAGAAGAAGATGTTAGAGGAACAGATTATTTTTACGTCGTATTTCGTGAAAGGGGGAAGTCCCGCTAAAATTTCACATAGAAAAAGAGTACAGTGAAGTGGCGGTCATTGATTGGATGATGGGGTAATGTTTTTAACAGGAAGCAGGGATTGGTTTGAAGCGTTGGATTAAATCATAATCTACGGTTATTTATTTGTTTATTCTGATAACGTGGATCGCTGACTTGTATTGTATTTATGTAAAGCTACGTTTGAACTGATGTCGCATGTCACAGCACTAGAATTCCCACTGCAACAGTGCATTCACGTCTAATGCGACAACATATGAATATTATAGCAGAATATCAAAGAAAGCATAGCTTTGCCACACTTTTCATGCAACACACACAAATTAGTGTCGAATATGCCCACTTTTGTAGTAGTGCTGTGTGATTTCTAGAAATAAATCTGAAAGATTTTCCTGAGAGGTTTTCAGGAAAGATTTAAAATCTTTATGCCGAGTTTGGATTGGTATTTCCCAAAAAAATTATTTGCCAAAATTAACTTCATTAGAAACCGGAAACAAGAAACAATTTTTTTGTGGCCCCACGAATTTGCATTGTGTTTTCTTACCAAAAATGCATTGCTGAAATTCTGGAAAATAGATTGTCCATGAATGTATTTCTGGAATCAATTGTACATGTGAACTAAAACATGATTTCGAGAAATCATTTTGAAATGCAGAGTTAATATCTTTCCCTAAAAAAATGATCTTCGAATTTTTCGTTCCATCTTTGCATTAAATCCATACTGTGATTTCTAGAACAAATTTTCTGCCCAAAAATATTTTCTTGCCAAGTTTAATTTGGATTGCTGGAAACATTAGAACTTGATGTTTGTCCAAAAAGAAATGTGCCTGCAAATCTATGGAAACACATTAGTTCCTGGAAAGATTGGATTTAAAAAATTCTTCCCAAACTCATCTACCTTGCCATGATATATTTGTGTGATAGAAAACTTTCCAAAACAAACTTTCTCGCCTTGAATCTCCTGTTGTAAACTTGCATGAAAAAAAATGTTTCCCAATAAAACTTGCATGTCAGTTTTATCACAAACTAGTTTTGGAGAAAGAAATAAACTTGCATGCCAAACTTATTCAGTCGTGCTGGAGCTCTTTGTTTCTTGCTTATTTGAACCAAAAAAACTTTTACTGAAAAAAAAAACTTAACCATTTGCTTCAGCATATACTCCTTTTTTTAGGCTCATTTGTTATCTGCTTTTGCACATGTGTTCATGATACATGTACACATGCATGATTTGGTTTTTGCACTTGAGAAAAAAAATGATCTTGGTTGTTCATACATGTGTAAACATACACAATGGCTTGACTGCTATGTTGAAGCTGCTGTGTGCATATATATTCTTGTCACCATTCATGCATAGTTTCTTGATTACTTTTGTTCACCATTAGTTGATGCATTGCGTGGCCCATTGTTTTGTGAACTTGGATTTGTTGCTTGGCTTTGCTGCCATGATCCATGTTGTGTACACAGTCGTGTAAGTTTCCACTATGTATATACATACAAAAAGTGTGTGTATGTATATGTGTGTGTGTGTCTCAATCTTTATTGCTGGGATTGTCTTATCACTTGATACTTTGACATGTAATTGTTGTTCGACTATGTGCAGTTTGGCTATTGTACTTGCACATGAGCTCTTTGTAGCCATTTTGATCTTGCTGAACCATTGTTCCTACTATGTATATACATATATACATATATATATATATGTCCATAGTGTGAATGTGTATATATGCGTGTTTGTGTCTGCATATGTACTGGATTTCTTGGTTCATGTCCATTCACTGATTTGACCATGTTGCCCCTACACAAAATATATGTGTATATACATACACATGTATGTGTATACATGTATGTGCACATGCAGAATATATATATATATATATATATATATATATGTGAGCACTACATATATTGTCTACCTTGTGGTATTTACAGTATATCACTGTGAATATCACAAGCTGTCTAAACACAGATGGATGTTCATATAAATCTAGTCAAGTCATAAAATATGATGAGAAACACACCAAAATTCTATGCCAAATAAATTTAAATAAAATAAAATTATATCTACTAGAATTTAATTTTTTTTCCTGATTACTCTGTGTGTGGGTGTGTGGGTGTTTGTGTGTGTTTATGTGACAAGTAAGCAGAAGACTAGACAAACTGTGAAGCTGACAGAGGACAAAACTGTGTCAGTGTGCCAATGTAAATATAACAGAGAGTGAAAGAAAAATAGTGACAGAGTGGAATGTATGTGTATATGTGTTTGTACAACTGAGTGACTGAGTGAACTATAGTGAGGAGCTATGTATACAAATGAAATTGAATGTATATGTATTCTATTTCAATGAAATTTATAAATAGTGGAGTTATAAATTTGTACTATTCAAATGTAGAAATAAATATTATATTTTAATAAAAAACTATTTGAATATTTAAATTCTTGTGCATTATTATTCTATTTAAATATAAATACTTTATTATGTTTGTGATGTAATGGAATAGTACAATAGCAAACACTTTTATAATAATATACATATGTTTGTTATCATCAAACAAAAATCATAGAATTGTTATATACAACATACCAAGCCAAATCATCCATAATGATATCCATCTCGGGTACCAACTGCATCTTACTCCATATAAGCAAATATACCTCAGGCTGCGGCAAGACGGGTGAACAAAAATCTGCCTCATGATACTCTACCTCAGGGGCTACCTCTAGAATGTAGTCCAGAATAATCTCAACCATCGGAGGTGGCTAAATATCTACTGCTAGAGGTGGTACACAGACTGGATCCCCCATCACTACATGACCGTATGCATCTAACACAAATCCATCTTTATCCTCCAAAATCCAATTGTCGTATGCTCCTGAATCCTCAGACTTATCTGAGTCCAAGTCTATTGAAGCATCATCGAAGTCGGAATCTATATCCATGACCTTAAGTAGTCTATAAATGGATGTAGCATCGGAAATATAATCCTTATAACAACCATGACTAGAAATACTATTGATGCTATCAGCAGATAGTGAGGCTGAAGAACTGTCATCCGAACTATCGGATGAAGTACTGAACGAAGAAGAAGACTGTATAAATTATGCCACATACTGTCTAACCGGTAACTTCTTACCTCTCTACAATTTGAAATAAATAATTTTAAATTAGAACATATATTTAAACTAACTCTTTTTAAATAAAACAACTAGTGGTTTCATGTATATTCACCGTCCAAAATCGCGTATGTAACTTCCTTTATAAGTTTAACCCTAAGGTGTGTCATAATTTATCAACTGTCCAACATCGCCAAAAATTTCGTTTACTTATCCTAACCATACATTTTAAGTTCATAATCAAAACTTAAGCAATTAAACTAGTAATCAAACATCACATCCAACAATCATTGGATTGATTAAGTTCTCAAATCATATATATATATATATCAAAACATAATCTTTTATATACCCAAAGTATAATTTCAAAGTCAGATTTTATATACATATATATATATAATGACAAACACGACTCTTATAAACATATAACTCTCAACTCATTCTAGGGCATTACTAACCTCATCTCTAATGAGTTTACTCATACTAGGATACTAGATCCTATCTCTAATGAGTGATTATTTTATATGATGTTACTAATCCTATCTCTGATGAGTTCTTTCATCTTGTTCTAATGTGTCATATCCTCAAAGCTTTGTAAACTAAAGCTCTGATACCAAATTGTAACGACCCGAATTTTAGCCTGCCTCGAGCCGATGGTCAGCCCACTCGAAACGTTCTCAAAGGCAGTTTGTTACAAGGATACGACACATCGGAACACAGAACAAGGGAATTTTTCATTGCTATTACACAAACTTTACATTAGAGTATAAGAATATCAGAGTATAGATAATAGATACAAAGTGGAAAAATATCAGAGAAATGAATTACAAAACAACGGAAAACATAAATACATAAATATAAATAGCGGAAAAACAGAAACTAACACAGCGGAAGACTACAAAATAATACAGAGTGTAGCTCCAGCCATAATCCAGGATCCTATATAATGAATATTTGTAAAACCAAAACTACTGGCTTCCCGTGTGGAAAATATGGGCACACAGAGTTTAGGTGGGAAACAATAAACTCCGAGTCAGTCATGGGACTGGTGTGAGAACTAAAAAACAGTTATTTAAAACTTTATTTTAAAGTTGGGTAAATCACGGGACCATCCGTATGACAGGAAACGTGTTTACTCCATATGAATACTAGTAAATAAAACTCGCAATGTTTTTTGAAAAATGAAGATATTACAAGGCTAAAGTCTCATCATACAATGCAAGCACAAGCCAGAGGATAGAGTTTTACCTTATAATAGCCAAACATGCTTGATATGCGAAATTTCTCTTCTATCATTATAAGTGCATAGTATGGAAAACAATTTCTAAAATAAATGTATCAATCTTAGAGGGAATAATACCCATCATATTATGCCGCCATATAGGTTTACAACTGAAAACGCAAGGTTCGTATTGGAAATTGGATTTCCATCATGAGCCGAGGTGAAGGATCTTCCTCATCCGAATTTCAGAACATCTCTAGCAAAATGTTCCAGGGAAAACAACATCACTTGGAGTGACAGAGCCGATCCACATATTCTCATGGATTGGACAATTGCTTGAACATAACTTTTCCGGTCCTATTAGACCTCCTGGTCAATACGTCGACCATCTTCTAAGGTCCCTCGCAACATCCACATAAGTAAACTGTATGGGCTTCATACAATGGCATCACTTCTTGCTTATCCTACTGGGGAGTGAAGCTTGACGAAGTCACGTCTCGACACAAAGCTATGCTATATTAGCCATGCTTTGATCGTCACCCACAAAGCTCTTCTTTTCAATAAAAGCTTTGACCATTTCATTTTAGCATGTCACATTGTCAATTCATACCATACAGTTGATGTCTATTAATATATAATCTCTAAGCTCATATGTCTCAGAGAAGAGTGTTATGCTAAGAGAATATATTCTCCGCCACCAAATAGATATATATTTAGTAGAGATCAATCAATACATTACAAAATACAATGTCAGACACACAATCCATTGCAAGTTCGTTCAGGGGGTGAACAAAACCGAAGGCACCTTATTCCTCATCCCATATGTCCAATACATGAGAGAGGCCGTTGCATTTCCGGTCGATCTCCAAGTACGTCCGAACGACCATCCCTTATAAGCTCCTCTTGGGTGTACGACCCAATTGAGACATCAACAATAATCCAAATGACGTAAAGATATCCGGTCTTCAACCACCGTCTTCAATCTCTTCGACTTTTGATTGTCGTACCAGTTATTCAGAATGGGTTAAACGTGGTCTTTCTGAATAACTCGCACATCTTTAAAATCAAGTGATATGTAAAGATATCATATGCCTCCTCCCAAGAGTATCCTTTTATTCAAATATTCATTACATTGGGAATTACCCCCCATAAATCTTATAAAAGATTTACATCATTTAAACTCTTTTTTAAATCATTCTTGGAAATCATTTCAAAAGGTTTTATAATCTCTTTCCACAAATTCAACTCCAATTAAGGTTTAAAAGCCTTATTGGGATATTCAAGTTTTACATGAAAGATAATATTTTGTATCATTATCCCATCCCAACCTATTCATCACATGGAGCAAACTGGTAGTACTCCATATCTAACACCCATGTTTCAGTAAATTTAATTACCTTCTTACACTCCACATCTAATTAAAGATTTATTAAAACTACGACTTAGTTTTAATTTCCAAAAATCATTATTTAATAATTATTCAGTATTAGAAAATTAATCCTGTCTTCAACTGGGCTAAAGAACAAATGTTATTTAAAACATCGTTCACGATAAACCCAAAAATCAACTTCCATTCAATTCCAATTTAATTTATTAAATTGGAAAACTTCACTTTAGAAGAATTCCATTTAATCTTAATTAAAAGATTTATTCCATAAATTCCATTTTCAATTGGGTTTAAGAACAGTGTTATTGAAGACACCATTCACAAAAAACCCAAAATCCCATTTGATATCAATTACAAGGCTTTGAATAGAAACCATATCGACTTATATTCCATATCAAATTCTGAAACCAAAAGATACCGTATAGGGAATAATGATATCTATATCTTCCATATTTCTCAAAATAGTACCGTATAATTACGGAATCCAATATCGAAATATCCAAAGATTATTTCCATTCAAATCCAATCCAATCCATATGTTGGAAAACTCTAGTTATATTTAAAACCTTACAAATCGATACGTTATTCTAAAACCATTGGATTTTTTAACTTCATAAAGAAGTGTCTAGTCTTAGTTGAATATCCGATGTCCTTCGGCTTTTCCCACCCCTCACCTAATGGAATAGACTCTAGTTAGATCTCATAGGTGGTACTAGACTGTACTCTTAGGAATCATCGCATATTCCTTTTGGTTCTTTATTCTAGTTGTTAACTAGCTCATTTAGATAAAATTCTTTTATCTTTCCAAAACTTGGAGTATTCCATCCAAAACCTTTTAAATCATTTATTATGATTTAACATAATTTATCCATATTTTAAATAATTAATAATTTTTATAAGGCCCTTAAAGTCGATTTTCAATTTTGGGTCATCGAGCTGCATCCATTGCGACCTTTTCCAAAATAGATTTGGATTTATCTTAAAATCAAACCGTTGGATTTTAAAACTTCTTATTCCATTTGAAAACTCTTTTCATTTCGGACCTAACGTTTTTAGTTTTAAGAAAATCCGACGGTCGGATCTCTTGGTACGTCAATTCAAAGTTACGGATCGAAGTTCGCGAACAGTCGCTGCACGACACGTCCTATTTAAGCCCAAATCAATTTATAATTAAAAATAAACCGAGTCACTTCCAAAATAATTTATAAATTATATATAATTATCATTGGAGATTCTGTTTGAAGAATTTCCCTTCAAAATCAAATATTTCAATATTAAGTCATTTTAATATTATTTTAAATCATTAAAATAATATATTTTTTCAGAACTCGTTATTTTAAGTCCAAAATTTCCTAACATTCATTATATAAACAAACAAGATACTTTCGAAAAGAAATCTCTTTTGAAACGGGGTCTACTTAGCCTAACCGAACTTCACTTTTGACAGTTACTATTCATTCCGAAAATAAAACTTTGATAGGCTATAACTATATGAAAATTACTTCAAAATAACTTGCTATAGTTATGAATATTCATCGATATTTTATAATCTTCGCACTCATCCAAAATCAGACATTAAAATCAAACTTTTATTTTTCACTGATTATTTTATTATTAAAATGATCAATTTTATTTTGAAATGAAATGAGATTCAACTAATTACCATATAATTCCCTTCATAAGGATTTCACACATTATCTACATCCAACAATAGTTGTAGATCAAAGTGGAATTCACCGTATAAGCCTTAAATAAATAACGCTTATACAAATCTATTAATCTACCGATTAACACACAAAATTAAAAGTGGGAGATGTGTCAATCAAATATCCTCCCAATACCCATATGGGGTTCATATCACATTCCGATCAACCATAATTTCAAACAATCAATAATAACTTGTTTATTTCAAGTTATATTTCTACCAAGTATACTTGACTTGAATAGGTGATCATAAATACGTCGTTTGACTTATAAATGGGTGTTTAACCCTACAACAACTGCCATAAACTTTTTAACATCGTATTAACATGTTAATTAACCCTGTTCCATTTCCAAATCACACCACAATTCATCGAAAATTCAATCACATATCAACTAATCTTTTCATAGTTTAACTAACTTGTAAACTACAATTAACTAAACATATTAACCAATTAGGGTATAGAGTTCTCACCCCAGCCATCCTACACCTTGATACTTCACTGTAGAACTGCACAAGCTTGCTACAGACCTAAAAGCGCTTCTTTCTCAACCCAAACCACTAGCTAATCAACACACACACACACACTCTCCAAATACACTTTAATTTGGAGATTTAGAAGGAAAGTTAGGACTTTTAGATAGGGTTTGAGGAGGATAAGAGGGACCGTGGCTAGGTCAGGTAGGGGGTGGCGCACGGTGGAGGTGGAGTACAAGGCATAGGAAGGTGGGGTTCACAAGAGGAGGTTTAGGAGGTGTAAGCTTGGAATTAGGTTTAAAGGAGGTGTCTTTTACAAATTGGAAAAGGGTTTTAGGGTTTAAGTAGCCCACGATCGGAGGAGAAAGGAGGTGGGTTGGAGGTGGAACACGCTGGAGGGAGGCAATGGAGGATTGGAGGGCGGTTTGAGGCTTGAAGGAGGAGGAGAGAATGGTAATGGAAGCTTTAGGGTTAAGGAAGAAAAGGATTTTAAATGGAAAACAAATATAAAAAGAAAACAGAATGGCCTTAAGTACAATGGAATGACCCTTTTAGGAAGCTTAAAACATGTGTCTGAAACCTAAAGGCCAATTTGTTGTCTAATTTAGGTAGGATATAGGATTTAGTGGAAAGGGATTAATTAATTCCTTAATTAATTAAATAAAGTAAACTTTGTTCTGGTCATACGATCACATACGAAGTCCAAAAATTACGAAACTTGAAATCTCGATATATTACGCAATTAGGGTTCCAAGGAACCTAGTCTCGTCGAATTCGGAGACTGTTTGAAAAATCGCCTTATTTCTAGCTTTAACCGAATTTCGATTGAATTTTCAACTTACGTTTATATATCGTACTCTTACATATTAACTACATTTGACTTGAAATTTTAAAATCTACCATATTTTGACATTCCAGATCCAATAAAAGTAGTTTCGTTAGATTCCGAGACCGTCTCAAAAATGGTCCTTTTATAGGTCATCAATATAACATCAAAATATTAATTTTCAAAATCTTCACTTTTAAATTGATTTAAAAAGTTTACTGACCCTGTTTTAAGTGAAATAAAACATAAAACCAAGTTTAAAATTTATTTAAATTTTTTATCAAGCCAAAATTCAACATTTTCCATTAAAATCCATTTAAATAGACTAAAATTCAAATTTTAAATTGGCTAAAAATATGGGTCGTCCCATTCTTCCTTCCAATTATATTCTAAATAAAATATGAAGATGTTGGGATGCTGCCTAAGCCTAGATTATAGAGGACAAATTCCAATTTTTCTACAACAAATCTAAAGAGAACTTTCTTCAATATTAACAATAGAAAAGAGATATTTTTCTGAACTTCAATCCAACCACTATGAGTTCTAGTCATTTTCAGATTTGATAATTAAACAGTATTCTAACAGTGAGTAAATCTAAATCTGAAGTGTTTATACGTTTATGTTGGCTAGCTTTTTGACCAGGCCACCAAGGTTCACACACAAGAAGAAAGTATGAAACTACGTTCCTCTAGTTCATGAAAGGCCAGATCGCACCAGCGGATCGCACACACGGATCGCACCCCTCGGATCGCCAGCACAGAACGCGACCCGATCCGTCCATGGGAGCATGACCCGATCCGCACCTATGCCACCACCTCACTCCGATCCGATCCCCTGCTACGTGGCGAAGCTCCTGACTTGTTCAACCACGAACGGGTCTTCAGCGATCCGAAATGTACGGATCTCGCGACACCTGTCCACAACTGTCATATTGACCAATTCCTCCTCAACACTCGATCCGATCAGATTTTCTCGGGATCTACACCACGTGTGACCGTGAACCGCCTGACAGAATCAGCTATAAATAGCCCAGAGACTGGCATTTTTCAGGATCTTTTGGCAGTATTGAGCACTGATTCCACCATTACTGTCATACCACTATTTCTTATCAGTTTTACTTCGAGGTTACTGAGAGAAATCATAATTGTAAGAGTGATTTTGAGAGAAATCATTGATTGTACTAGCATTCAAAGTATAATCAATAACATATAAAGTGGACGTAGGCTCGTTAACGCCGAACCATTATAAATTCTGTGTGTTTTCTGCTTTTTCTTCATTCCTCAGTTATAATTCTCTACGAATCAGAAAATTTTGGGTGTTAGGTCCAAATTTTGATCTAACATTTTGGTGCTTTCACTGAGAACTCAATTCTCAGCCTACCGGATTGCTATTCTACTATTTGGATTTGAAAGTCCGAAGAAAACAGTCCCAAAACTTCACTGTTCAGATTTCTGAAGATTCCAGCGACATCTGATATCATGGCTGGAAAGAAGTCTAAGGAAGTACGAGCTTCGCAAGCGAATGAGGCAATTGAAGAAAGTGTTCACGCGCAGGTCGAGGTGGGTCTCGCGGATCACGGGGACCAAGGCACGATCCGAACCGACCGTGGCGTGACGATCCGAGCAGATGAGGGCGCCACGATCCAGGTTGATGAGGGCGGAGCGAACCGGACTGCTGAAGGGGTTGTCACACGATCCCATGACAACGCACCGAACCCTCTACCCAGCGTCACCACGAACCGAACCAAGGGGGGCGCAACGAGCCACCGACATCGATCCGAAATGATGACCAGACTACAACTCGACCTGGAAAGGAGGTTATGGCTCACACTTCCCGTCCCGGTACCTCTGCTCGACCTGGTTCAAGTTCTCTGCGCATAAGAGAAAATGTTGATGATCAATATGACCCTTCTGATCCCGTTACTGAGGGAGATCTTTCTCGCTTTTCTGAAATGTGGGAGAGGCTATTTGATGAATTGGCTGCTCAAAGGCAGGAGAGCTCCGTGCTGCGACAGAACTTGACTGCTATGGATAGAAGGCTCAATGATCTTGCAAGGCAAAGGACGCCCCCAGTTCGTTCGCTCACCCCAGAGTACTCTTCTTCGTCAGAGGAATCGCCAAGACCTTTGCGGCGACTGTATGAGAGGCCTGAAAACATAGAGCAGCTCCGATTTGGAACCCTGCCATCACGGGAAGAAGAGGTACTGGGTGAAGGGCCCTCAAACCTCAATGTGAATAATCGTGCCGCAACTCCCAGAGCTCGAGGTGTGGACAGCCCTGTTGAGAATAGACTACCTCAGCCCCTTCGCCGTACAAATGCTCATGGTAACAGGGGGCAGCGAAGCCCGATCCGAGCCCCAGATTTCGTGGCTGCCCCTGGAAGGGAGATCAGAGAGTTCCACCGAGCAAGAAGCGCTGATCCCGAGCCTCCGCTGACCAGTGCAAATGTTGCAACTATGATCCATCAAATTCTGGCAAGTAGCCGTGGACAACGGAATGAAGATTGGGGAATTGACCGCAGTCACACCCCTTTCACTGATGACATTTTAGATGCGACGTTCCCGAGGCGCTTCAACATGCCGCAGGTGAACCGTTACGCGGGCAGATCTGATCCCATCCAACATCTGATGAGATATTCTTGGTCAATGACCGCTGCCGCAGCTTCTGACGCTGTCAAGTGCAAAGCATTTCCTATATTCCTGGAGGATGTTGCGTTATTATGGTTTACTCGCTTACCAGCAAGATCAATTTCCAGCTTCAGGGAGTTGAGTGAAAGGTTTGTGGAACAGTTCCTCATCTATGCACAAAGGACGAAGAGTGTGATTGGCTTGTTCCTTGTCAAGCAACGACCAGGCGAGAGTTTGAGGGTGTATCTAGACCGTTTCAACCTAGCCACTACTGAAGTCAAAGATCCTCATGAGCCAACTGTTGTGGCAGCCCTGATTGATGGGGTAGATAAAGACACCGAATTTGGGAGATACCTGGCCGGCAAGCCACCTCATACTAGAGAGTTATTCTACGAAAAAGCTAACGTACACTTACGTCGGGAGGAGGTATATGCTAACCGGAAGGCAAAAATGGCAGATAAGGAGGAAATCCAGAGCAATGTCGCCATTAAGCAGACAGGAGACAGCTCGGGGAAGGTCGAAGTTAATGTCGAAAACCGGAACTAGGGTGGTCGCCAGTCAGGAAACAATGATAATAACAGTAATGGCAATAACCGAAAAAGGAATCGAGGGAACGACTCCCAAAGAAGGACTCGTCCCAGGTCTTTTGAAAGTTATACGCCAATAAACGATACTTTGGAGAATATCTTCATGGATTCGTACAGCGTCCTCCAAAATAAAAGGCCTCCTCCCAGAGAGTCGACAGAGAAAGAACGTGAGACGGGGAAGTTCTGTCTCTTCCATCAGATTCACGGCCACTCAACAAATGAATGCCGTCACCTAAGAGATGTGGTCGAGAAGCTTCTCCGAGAAGGAAAATTGGATGAATACAGAGTGACACCCAGAGACAAGGGGCAAGCCGTACAGGCCCCAAATCAGAACCAGAATCAACCTGCTGTCAGGCCAACTGGCCAGCAAAAGGGAAAGGACCTTGTTATCAATACCATAATCGGAGGGCTTTATCTTGCCGGGCACAGTTCCAAGGCATTGGATCAGTATGTCAATGCGGCTAAGCAGCACCTCGAGGTAGGAGAGTGTAGCAACCCTGAGGACAATGTCCCGGTAAAGCAACAAAAGATGATGTCCGACGACGTCGTTTTCCACGAACGAGAAAGCATTGGAGTCCATGCTCCGACCGAAGATCCTTTTGTAATCACAGTTCCTATTGGCCCGGCCACTGTTCATAAAGTCTTGGTGGATAACGGGAGTTCCGTCAACATTCTTTTCAAAAAGACATTCGACTAGACGAATCTCGAGATAAAAGACTTGAAGCCCTGTGAGGGATGGATCCGTGGATTTAACGGAGCATCCACCGCTCCAATGGGATATGTAGAGCTACCAGTTACACTTGGGGAAGGAGAACGCCAGAGAGTGAGAATTCTTCCCTTCGTGGTTTTGGGTATTGAATCGCCCTATAATGCCTTCTTGGGACGACCGGCCCTAGCAAAGTTCAGAGCCTGTATAGCCCCCTGGTGCTTGTTATTGAAGTTTCCTACAGAAGCTGGTGTTGGTATTGTCAGAGGAGATCAGGTTGCCGCACGAGCATGTTATATTGCAGAGCTAAAGCTACTCCGCAACGGAGGAGACATAGAAACCAAGGGCGCTTCTCCCCCCGCAAGGGCGGAGACCTCATAGCAATTAAAGAGGATAACCGTAGGTGAGTCGCCCAGAGATTTGCCCGAGGATATAGATCCCAGAGAGGACAAAGAACCTGGGGGCAGAATGGCGACTCCCAATGAGACAACTGTGGATGTACCGATCGATGATAGTGACCCAGAGAAGGTCCTTAAAATTGGATCCCAGTTAAATCTGAATTTAGCTAAAGAACTGACGGATTTCTTGAAAGATAACTTGGATGTATTTGCTTGGACCCACGCAGACATGTGTGGGATATCTCCATCAATCATGAGCCATTCATTAAGCATTGACCCTAAGCATCCTCCGGTAAAACAAAAAAGGTGAATGCTGGGCCCAGAGAGGTCCGTTGCCTTGAAAGAAGAAGTTGGAAAGCTAAAGAGTAATGGATTTATCAGAGACTCAACCTATCCAGACTGGATTTCAAATCCAGTTCTGGTAAAGAAGGCCAACGGGAAGTGGCGAACGTGTATCGATTTCTCGGATTTGAATAAAGCCTGCCCAAAAGACAGTTTTCCGTTACCCAGGATCGATCAGTTGGTGGACTCAACGACGGGTCATGAACTTCTCTCCTTTATGGATGCTTATTCAGGATATAACCAGATTCCAATGCATGTTCCAAATCAAGAACACACTAGCTTCATTACGGATCTGGGATTATACTGCTACGTGATAATGCCCTTTGGCTTGAAGAACACAGGCGCTACATATCAACGGTTAGTGAACAGAATGTTCTATAACCAGATTGGGAAAACAATGGAAGTATACGTCGACAACATGTTGGTTAAGTCCAGGCAATCCTCCAATCACACTACAGACTTGGCAGAGATGTTTGGCATTCTTCGAAAGTACGGGATGAAACTCAACCCAACGAAATGTTCATTCGGAGTCGCCTCCGGAAAATTCTTGGGATTCATCGTCAGTTCTCGCGTGATTGAGATTAATCCAGACCAGATCGCAGCAATCAGAGGCATTCAGGAGCCTAGGCAAATTAAAGATGTGCAAAGCCTTGCAGGGAAAGTAGCAGCACTAAGCAGATTCATCTCCAGGGCTACGGACAAATGCATCCCATTCTTCGAATTGATAAAACGAGGAAAACGCAACTTTAAGTGGACTCCTGATTGCATTGAAGCATTCCAGAACTTGCTGAATCGTCTGGAGAGACCTCCGATATTATCTATGCCGGTGGATCACGAGGACTTATTCGTGTACTTGGCAGTGTCGTCCCACGCGATTAGCTCAGCATTGGTAAGAGAAGAAGATAAAGTTCAAAGACAAGTGTATTACGTGAGCAAAAAATTGGCGGCAGCAGAGCGTAATTATCCAAGGATAGAAAAGTTGGCGTACAGTTTGCTGATTGCCTCTAGAAAGCTCCGACATTATTTTCAGGCTCATCCCATCACCGTGTACACTGATCATCCACTCAAGCAAGTTCTACAGAGACCAGAAGCGTCTGGAAGACTAGTCAAATGGAACATTGAGTTGAGTCAATTTGATCTGAACTTTCAGCCCCGGCGGTTAATACGGGGGCAAGTGATGGCCGATTTCATAGCAGAGTTTACTGTCCCGGAGGAAGATATGCGACCGAAGAAGCTGACCCACCAAAGTTACTTCTCGATCCCAGTGCCTGGAGATTGTATACTGATGGCGCTAGGAATGACAAGAGATCCGGCGCTGGAGTAGTGCTTGAAACTCCTGAGAAACGGCTGATATCCTATGCTATCCGGATGGAGTTTCACGCCACTAACAACGACTCCGAATATGAAGCCCTGATAGTCGGGCTAAGGATCGCAAAGGAGTTGGAAATCACAAAGTTGGACATATTTTGCGACTCCAAGTTAGTTGTAAACCAGGTCACTGGAAAATTCCAAGCCAAAAGCCCAAGATTGATTTTATACGTGGAGAAAGTGAAGGAGTTGCTGAACGGCTTCGATCACTACAGCATATCTCATATTCCGCGGTCAGAGAACCAACAGGCGGATAAGTTGGCGAAGATGGCTAGTTCCGACGATCCTGAAGAGACCGGGCTAGCCCCAGTTGAAGTACTTCGGTCTCCTAGTATAGATCAGATGGAAATTGATCCAGTACTAGAGACGGAACCAGAAAGGGAGTCATGGATGACCCCTCTAAAGAATTTCTTGATGAATGGAACGCTTCCGACCAAGAAGAGCGAGAGGCGTAAAGTAATTCGTAAAGCTTCCCGATACGTTCTGTAAGGTGGAGTCCTTTACAGACAGGGATTTTCGATGCCCCTTCTCCGGTGTATAGCTCATGACGACATCAAGCGTGTACTGCAGGAGGTACATGAGGGTGAATGCGGCGATCACACTAGAGGGCAAACATTGGCAAAAAAGGTGCTGCGGCATGGTTATTTCTGGCTTACCATAAACAAAGATGCGGCAAAGTACGCACGACGGTGTGATGCATGCCAGAGATTTTCAAAGATGCCTAGGGCACCTCCTAGTCAGTTAAAAACGATGACAAGCCCATGGCCTTTCGCTATGTGGGGAATTGATATCATCGGAAATCTCCCCATAGCTAAAAGCGGAGTGAAGTTCGCTATTGTAGCTGTCGACTACTTCACTAAGTAGGTCGAGGATGAGCCACTGACTACAATCACAACCAAACGAGTGATCAACTTCGTCGTTAGGAACATCATCTGTCGATTTGGGATTCCAAAGATCGTTATAACTGACAATGGAACTCAGTTCGATAGCATTGAATTCAGGGACTTCTGCCAGAAATACCACATCGAGAAACGGTACACCTCTGTGGCGCATCCGCAGTCGAACGGACAAGTCGAAGCGGCGAATAAAGTGATTAAGTCCATTATGAAAAGAAGACTGAAGCAGGCCAGAGCCATGTGGGTTGATGAATTACCCTTAGCACTATGGGCCTACAGGACAACGTATAAATCGGCAACAGGCCATACCCCCTTCTCTCTTGCTTTTGGAGCAGAAGCAGTCATCCCGATTGAAATAAAAGTACCTTCTCATCGAGTGACTTATTACGATCCGATGACTAATAACAAATTGCTCCTTGAATCCCTGGATATGATCAAAGAGAAGAGGGATGAAGCAGACCTGCGTGCCTTGAGATGCAAGCAACAGGTCGCCCGATACTACAACAAAAAGGTTCGAGCCCGAACCTTTGAACCCTGAGACTGGGTTCTGAAGTGTGTCTTTCCACCCCCAACTCATATGGGTGCGAAGTGGGAAGGACTGTACTCCATTCTGTGCAAGCTTGATAATGGAACCTTCAAGCTAGCAACCGTAGATGGAAAGGAAATCCCCAGAGTGTGGAATGCCCAACATTTACGGCCGTATCTAACGTAAAGATGTCAGATCTGTTCTTTTGCTTTATTAAGAACCATGTACAAGGCACGACTTGCCTAGAATAGTCCGATTTTTTAAGCAAAAGATTATAAAGTGGACGTAGGTCATGATTCGACCGAACCACTATAAAAATATTGTGTGTCGTTTATCTTTATTGCACTATTATTTATCTGCCTTTCTACTTTTATGGAAATTGCTGTGAACCATACAACGATCACAGGAACATATAATTATAGGTGCCTTCCATCAGAATGGAGTGCAATCAACAGTCAAAACTCTGAGGGTGCGATAAAGTAAATCATATCATTGACAGCGCTCTAACTCTCCAGAGCTGAGAGAGAGCACAACGGACATGAAGGCGATGTCCATAAGTCACGGCGGTGTACCATGATCGGAACCGCCTTGACGGAACTCTAACCTCGGCGACTGCCAGGAGAGTATAAAAGTGTCTCCGACTGAGCGCTGAGAAAGAGCTCTTACCCCGCTGAAGGATCGGGGAGCGACAGAATAGCTGAGCTCGAACTCTAACCTTGGCGACCGCCAGGAGAGTATAAAAGCGTCTCCGACCGAGCGCTGAGAAAGAGCTCTTACCCCGCTGAAGGATCGGGGAGCGACAGAACAGCTGAGCTCGAACTCTAACCTTGGCAAAGCGTCTCCGACCGAGCGCTGAGAAAGAGCTCTTACCCCGCTGAAGGATCGGGGAGCGACAGAACAGCTGAGCTCGAACTCTAACCTTGGCGACCGCCAGGAGAGTATAAAAGCGTCTCTGACTGAGCGCTGAGAAAGAGCTCTTACCCCGCTGAAGGATCGGGGAGCGACAAAACAGCTGAGCTCGAACTCTAACCTTGGCGACCGCCAAGAGAGTATAAAAGCGTCCATGACTGAGCGCTGAGAAAGAGCTCTTACCCCGCTGAAGGATCGGGGAGCAGAATGAAAACCAAGCTCAAATTCTAACCCGCTGAAGGATCGAGAGAGTATAAAGGCGCTAGAGACTTAGCGTCACACAAATTCTAACCCGCTGAAGGGTCGGGAGAGTATAAAGGCGTTAGAGACTTAGCGTCACAAGAATTTCTACCCCGCTGAAGAATCGGGGAGCAAACAGGCATGATGACATATGCCGCTAAAGGGATCCTATCCCGTTACACGACTGGGAACAAGAATGAAAAATGGAGCCCGAACCCCTCATCTCCGGGAATGGGGGCGGCACACACATGAATCTAATCAATCCCCAATAAACCCTAGCCAGGCACCATATTAATGGTTGATTGGGGACACACCCACACACATATATGCACGCAGAAGTGTAGTGCAGAAATTAAAAAAAAAGGTTTTATTGTTAGGATGATTCATGATTTGAGTATTTGTATTCGTGACTAAGTATGATAAACTTGCAGGAACACAGCAGTGTAAAAAGAAATAAACTTTCATTCATAAGCTGGAAACCTACAAGATAAAGAGGAACCTAAACAAAAGTGAGGGCCATTCTCACAATTACATTTCATGGCCAGTGGAAAGCCTAAAAAATCCTAAGGACAAAATATGAACTGGTGTTTGCCTCCTACTTATGCTGGGGGGAGGGGACTATGTAGACTTCTTGCTCTTTTTCTGCTTCCCCGATGCCTCCTTGTCAACATCCGAACGATCACCTTTTTTCCTCTTCCTCTTATCAACGAGAGGCTCCGGTGAAGAACTAGAGGACTGAGAGGCTAGTTGCGAAGTTATCGATCGGGAGGAAAATCTTACGACCAACCCAGTTTTGGGGTCGATCTCAGAGATAGGGGGCACATATACTGGATCCTGTCTCCCTTTCATAAGAAGCAACTGCTCCTCCCCTTCGGCATGTTGTTCAGCTAAGATTTCCTCATCACCGCCTCTACTCTCTTTGGTAATGGCGACTTCCTCTTCATCACCGTCGTGGCGCCCGTCCATGTCTCTCAAAGCCTCGATAGTTTCAGCATCCGGGGGGACATCAGCACCAACGCGTGGCAGGATGTCAATCTTCTCCGCCCCTGTCTTCTTTTTGGCATCCTTATCAATCGGCCCGCTACCTGTATCATGAGAAACAAATGTTATTTTGGGAGAAAATGCAGTTTGCTCAGTTGATTGTCCGACAAGGCGACGACAAGTGATAATTGCTTTGGCAAGTCGCGGAGAAAATATAGAGATACCTTTCGCCGATCCTCCATCCAAGCTAGCAGCAGAACCCCCGACAGTTGGAGGAGTTGGACCCAGAGGAATCAATGGGTAATCTGGATTATATTCCTCGATTTCGGAAGCCTTGGGCTCTGCAGCTGAGCTCGGGCCTTCTTCCATTTTCTCTTTGCCCTTCGCCTGAGATTTCTCTTTTTCAATTTCTTCTTGGAGCAGGCGTCTGCCTTTCGCTAGATCCTCGGGCTCATTATCCCTCAGAATGGTCCGCATCAACTCATTCTCATCAATCTCGTCAACTCCTAATCGCTGTTTCTCGCTCTCAACGATTGCATCCCATATGTTGGCTAAAGTGACATGATAGTCTGGGATCCAGGAGATATTACGGGTTTTGATGACCTGACCAAGGAAGTCGAATAACATTTCTTCAAATCCTTCGATCTCCTTCTCTCTCTCAAGGAGCTTTTCATTAGAAGCAGTGGCCATTTCAATGGCACTCTCCACATTATTTTCAGCAAGAATAGCGCGCTTCTCTGCACGTGCGAGTTGATCATTCAGAATCGCCTTCTCCTTTTTGGCCAGAGCTAAGCTATCCTTCAAACTTGCCTTTTCTTTCTCCCAAGCAGCTCTTTCGGCCTCAAAGTGATCTTGTGCTGTTTTCAATTCGAAGTTGGCCATCCTGAGATCTTCCACCTCTTGCTTCAATAACACTCGCTCTTTGCTATTAGAATCAAGCTCATTATGGAAACATTGCCTGGCCTCCTCCAGCTCTGTTTTGTAAGCTTTAGCATCTCGTTGAGCCAAGGCAAGCAGAGATTGTGCATCCTCTAAGTCCTTCTCCATTTTTGCCCTGGCCCTTTCATTGTTATCTATCTTTACTTTGGATCTACGTGCTTCCATCTCAAGCGTTCGGATGACCTCTGAAAGATTAACGGCATGTTTCTTCATCGCCTCATACTGCCTGGCTACATGGCGAATGTGCCCGATGACTTCAGTATCCCAGTTCCTAGGGACTGGCTCCAAGGCTGGAACAAACATCATCCTTTCGAAGAAGATGTCGGGGAATTGTTCTCGCAACTTTTCCAGCTTAGCCTGAGTCTCAGGACCATGGATGTAATCTCGTGACCCGGGGGCAATCAAACCCTGTTGGCTGGAAGGGACAATGTCAATTTTCTCCTTCTTAGAATCCTTGATTGGATCCTTGCTTTTATCCTTGGGCTCGTAGTGTCTTTTTGATGACCTACTGTGAGAGGGTGCACTCTTCGGAGGGGTTAAGTCTTTAGGAAGTTGTTTTCCCCCTGTAGGTGGCACCGAATAACTGGGAAGCTTGCCAGAGGTTGATTTTGATGGAGACCTGGATTGTGAAGAAGTAGGCTTGTGAGAAAGGCAGCGAGCACGCTCAGGATTTGGATGAAGGCTGGGTGTACCTTCACGGAGAGAGCGATAGGAATAAGATCGCCTACGAGACATCTTTCCTGCAAAAGAAACAAGAGCATATTAAAACCTTGAATACTGTTGATATAAAAGTGTGGGGTCAGGCAGTGCGTGTGATTTGTGCATCCCATATAATTCCCCCTAACAGACCAGGGCCCGAAGTCAGGCTCATCTGAGTAATTTCTCGTTCTCCAACTGGAACAGTTGTTTCCTCAGAAACAGGGAAAAATGGCTCCCCTTCAAAGTCTCCCTGTGTGCATACATCATCAGGCAAAGGAATTTTGCTCAACTCTTTAAATAGCTGCTCTTCTGTTAAATCATCGGGAGTAGCAGGTTCAATCGGAAGAGAGGACCTTGAGGGGAAACCCCCCGGAGAAACTGGGATTTCCTTAGACTTATCACCACGGGCCTCATCTCCTCTATATATATTTAGGTCTTCGTCGTTCTGAATGACTATCGGCGAATGACTCTTACGAAATTTAATTGTTTCTGCTACCTGTGACGTTCCTTCCCCCTCTGTTGGGGGCACGTATTTGTAGGGTTTGCCGCCTGCACCAAGTCCAAACCTTATATCCAGAAGGCGGTGCTTGTGAAGGTTCATGTCAGTAATGCACTTCTTGATCTTTAGAAAATCGGATTTGCTTTGTAGAAGATGAGACAGTCGATTATTGTATACCGAGCCCTCCGTCTTGGGAAAGGCGTGATCTTCTTAGAGAAAAAAAAGGGGGCATGTTAATGCTTCCATTTCTTAAACAAGTTATTCAGTCAAAAGTTTAAAGTTTACTTGATTTAAGCCATCTTCTTGAACACCCAGCCTGTCTCTTTATATAGAACCAGTCGGCCTTGGGATCCCCTATGTTGCTATATCCGTCAGACAAAACCTTCCTATTTGCTACCGATTCGAAAAAAGAGAAATTTGGGGTTGCCGAGGAGCGATGCTTGAAAAGATAAAAGAATTTTAAATCTTTAAATGTGAGCTCGGTATGCAGGATTTCCGCGTATGCGATATATAGAGTGTATAGAGCCGCGTAGGCATTGGGATGAAGCTGCATCGGAGAAATACCCAATCGTTTTAAGGTCTCAATGGCGATTGGAGGAAACGGAGGAATAACGCCTACCCAACACATGAGTCGGCTAACTGTCATATACCCCTCCGTAGCCAAATGAGGTCTATCTTCGCTGCCGGGTGTCCTCACATCCTCCCAGGGGATACCATGTCTCAAGCAAATTCTCTTAAGCTTTATGTCATCAAGTTTGGAAGCTAAAGAGTCTATGAATTTCTCTATTTCTATTGCACCAGGGACTTCGTCGGGAGCTCGGCCGTCAACTTCTGACTCTTCATCAAGCGAGGTACTCTCAGATGGATTCGATTCTGTTTCTGCCTCATATTCGGATCCAGAATCCGCACCCTCTGGATTAGTTGGAAGAACCTCGGGTTTGAGATGCTCATACACCTCGGGATCCGTCTCTGTGTCAGATCTTGAAGGGGAACGATTATTCGACATTACTGTTTAGGCGAGTAAACATGAGAAATAAGATTATAATTACCCGTCCCCCCTGTGTGTGTGAGTGCAAGTGTGTGCCTGTGCATGTCTTAAAGAAAAAGCATAAAGGTTATCAAGATCATCGAAGTGTTAGTCGTCATATGCTGTTAAGTTATGCATTTGGTCAGTCCAAGAAGTCTGTCTCAAAGGCTCTAACCTAACTGTTAAATATACTGCAATTATGGTGGATTGATTAAAGTCCATATATGCTTGGAACTGTTAACCAGGTCGGTTAGTTGAAGAGATTGGAGTTCGGATCGTGACAGAAGCGCTGACATGTGGAAACAAATCGGCCCGGAGGAATCGGACCGGCCTAGGCGGATCAGATCGTTGAACTAGATCCTGGGAATAATAACAAGACTTCATCTCGCGAAGGAAGATCCCGATCCGTCCCCTCCTATACTTCCACGAGCCCACACTCCTCGATCCGATCCGTTGTCCAAAGCTACTCCTCCACTTCCCTTTTTACTTTCCTCGCTACCACGACCTGAGTCGAAGCTCTATCCACGAATCGACCTGGCACCTTCTTCCTCCTCCGTCTTCTTATCCATTTCATGAACCCGAACGCTTAAACCCATCAACCAGTCGCCTTTAAAGGCTCGAACACCACCAAAACTCCATTACCCTCTCCCCTCAAATTAGTGAAAACCAGAGAGAAACGAAAATGAAAATGCATTAAGGTCTTGATTAATACAATTACCTATCTCGTTTTGACTAAAATCGCGAAAGAAAATTGTTTTCTGGGGATCGCAAGTTAAGGTTTGGAAGGGAGGATCGATGGCGGCTGTAGAGAGAAAGAAGAAGAAGGGAAAGTGGAGGAAGGGTCGGGTTTATATAGATAAACCCGTGACCGTTAGTATTCTATTTTTTGTCCTATTCAGACCGTGGGCCTTGGTGGTTCGCAGAACCAAGCCCGTCAAAAAAAAGGGAGGCCAAACCCTCAAGCGACTCGTGACTGAAGTAAGGAGGCCCATCGTGTTTCGAGGGGGAATCCCAAATGGCGACCAGCCCAAAACAGATACCTCGTCTCACGAGCCGTGGGAAGTTTTGGCGATCCAACCCGATGAATGATTGCTGAAATTGAAGACTCATAAATAATTGAAGATTCAAAATTTACCTGGTAATTCAATAACGATCCCTCCGAAAGCTCCAAAGATGAGAATAATCTAATGAACAGAGAAATGATTGAAGATCGATTGGATATTTACACTAATCAAAAGACACGACTTTCTGAAGTTGTACGACGTCTCAGACAGACACGACTTTTGATCCGCATCACCTCATGAAAGGATACGTCTGAAATTTCGAAGCATGTTCCATCCTTAATAAAACATACTTCGAGGGGGCAAAGTGTTGGCTAGCTTTTTGACCAAGCCACCAAGGTTCACACACAAGAAGAAAGTATGAAACTATGTTCCTCTAGTTCATGAAAGGCCAGATCGCACCAGCGGATCGCACCAGCGGATCGCACACACGGATCGCACCCCTCGGATCGCCAGCACAGAACGCGACCCGATCCATCCATGGAAGCACGACCCGATCCGCACCTATGCCACCACCTCACTCCGATCCGATCCCCTGCTACGTGGCGAAGCTCCTGACTTGTTCAACGACGAACGGGTCTTCAGCGATCTGAAATGTACGGTTCTCGCGACACCTGTCCACAACTGTCATATTGACCAATTCCTCCTCAACACTCGATCCGATCCGATTTTCTTGGGATCTACACCACGTATGACCGCGAACCGCCTGACAGAATCAGCTATAAATAGCCCAGAGACTGGCATTTTTAAGGATCTGTTGGCAGTATTGAGCACTGATTCCACCATTACTGTCATACCACTATTTCTTATCAGTTTTACTTCGAGGTTACTGAGAGAAATCATAATTGTAAGAGTGAGTTTGAGAGAAATCATCGATTGTACTAGCATTCAAAGTATAATCGATAACATATAAAGTGGATGTAGGCTCGTTAACGCCGAACCACTATAAATTCTGTGTGTTTTCTGCTTTTTCTTCATTCTTCAGTTATAATTCTCTACGAATCAGAAAAATTTGGGTGTTAGGTCCAAATTTTGATCTAACAGTTTATATGTTTATATGCTATTATAATTTACATGTATATCCTATTATCCCTTTTCTATTTTAAATTTATTTACAGTCTTATGCCTATTTTATTCAGTTAATGTGTTTCTGAATCAGATCTACGTTTTTATCTTATTCCTTTGTATTTTGCGCTATGCCTAGGCTGTCTACAATCGGACTTATTAATAAACTTAAACCTGCTAAGTTATTACTGTGATTAATAAGCTAAGAGGTATCACATCTTGTTGTTGGTATCCGGTTTTGGGACTCTTAAATCCTAGTTACTTAGGGGCATAAGCATAGGAGGTTGTCTTATGTCGAGTTGTGCGAAACCCGTATCAGTGAATATCCCTGTTAGTATCGTAGAAAGTGGCCTCGCACTAGGTAAGGTCAGGACACATTTTACTGATCTGGATTATAAGAGGTTCAAAGTGGAAGGTGGGTACGAGAGCGTTTCGGCGGAGTCATTAGCATGCATGGGTACGATTAAGGGAAACTAAGACACTGTATGTAACAACCCGAGGAATTTGCGACCTTGGTTATCGACATAAACTCAATGTCGACTATCCAAGCATCGGAAATACCGAATAGTTAATGAAAGAAAATAGAGGGTGAGAATAGATAAGATAGAAAATTAGAATAGAAGAAGGAGAAGAGCATCACAACATCAGAGTAAACACGAATCTCACAGCGGGACGAATAAATATATTTCATAACATAACTTTGAAATAAACAGTATCTGTATACAATACCATTATTAGAGTATAACACTTACAACACAGCGGAAATAACAATAGCTATATAATCATGAAGCCTCCTGCTCCAGCTCTTCAAGTATCTGTAAAATCTCGACTACTTGACTGCCCGTACAAAATTGGGCACCCAAGAGTTTAAGGAAAACAAAACAAAATAAACTCTGGGTCAGTCATGTGACTGGTGTGAGTAAACTCCAATCATTTGTTTAACTTTTAAAATCCTTTCTACAGAAATGATAATCGTAAGACCGATCCACACATAAACACGGATGGTTTTTACCTTACGATAACCCAAAACATTTCTTAAAAATCAATACTCTTCTGATATTATAATAATGTCTAAATCAAATAAATAGCAATCTAGTGGAAACACTTTCATCTCACACTCCACATATAATATATACAATCAAACACCGCGGGCTATTATTGGGTAATGGATTTCCAACTATGACAAGGTATGGAACCACCTTCCGATCAGTGTACTCTAGAAGCGATATATCGGAGTTCAACAAGAACATCTTGTAACTTAGCCACACATGATTGGCCATTCATTTCGCTTGAATGTTCCGAATATATTATCACCTTATGGTTGGTATACCAACATAACCATTCCCGAGAGATACAAAAGCGTAAGAAGTAACAAATATGAATATTCTCTAGATGGTGACAATATACCCTAATTGGGTGCGACCCACTTAGCCATGCTGCCTGCCCGATTTTTGTCATTTCCTAGTTGATAAGGCTTGAGGTCATAACATACCTTTTAACATATCACTCTTTTAATTAATTTGAGTGCCACATCGTTATACGCGTTATATCACAAATTGATTCCCCAAAAATACCACAGGTATAAGCTAAGAGAAACGAATTCCTCCGCCACCAACATAAATACGTTTGAAGAGTTCAACTTACGCAATCTACCGGATATACTCTGTCAGACATTCTTCCATGCAGGTCGTCCTGGGACTGGACAAACCAAAGGTACTATTCTATAAAGAGGACATCCCTTGCATAACTTCGTCTTCAATTATCTTCATCATATTTGATCGTAACACTAATGTCCATACAAAGTGGTTTTCAGATAATATATCTAATCCTGGTCTCTCCGTATTGACAACGGAAAAATGGTCAAAAACTTCGATAGTCGGTGATTTAACTATCAAAGAAAAACATGTGTGCAAACAACGATATTATTTCCGGATGGAAATTCTATTGATCAATCCTCATTAGAAAACATTTCTGGTTCTTATTTGGGAAACATTTCCAAAACTCCTTCATTGGATTTAATGTTTAAATAAAACATCGCTATGCCGATTCAAACTATTACACTCATTAACTAATTTACTTAACCGACATTCGCTATCGAACCTTAAATATTTCTAAGTTAAAAACGAAGTCAATCAAGTTGGGATATAACTACCTCTCAGACCTTAACTGAACAACATTTCTAACCTTGAAATAGACAAAGTTCACCTTTTAAATCTTTAACAAACTTCATTATGTAACTCTCCGATTCTATTTACGAATCCACTTCTTTTACAGAAATCGTTTGATTTTAACAATAGTGTTATAATCCCATGCTTCTGAAATATAATAACTTCACTATAACTTTTATTTATTAGTTTCGATAAATAAACATACAAGTAATTTATCAATAAATAAATAAATCTTGGTTAAAAACGGAAAGTGAATAGTACTTTCCCGAATTCGATATAATCGAATTTCAACGTATAATTCTCTCTCGAAAAATCTCTATTCGATAACTCTCTTTCGAATAAACTCTGTTCGAGAACTCCAGTATGAATAAACTATATTCGATTAATTCCTTTCGAATAAAGTATATTCGGTTAACTCCTTTCGAATAAACTATATTCGATAACTCCTTTTCGAATAAACTATATTCAATAACTCCTTACGAATAACTAATATTCGATTAACTCCTTTTCGAATAACTAATATTCGATTAACTCCATTTGATTAACCCTACTCGATTAACTGTAATCGATTTACTCTATTCGATTAACTCTAATTGATTTACTCTATTCAAATTACTAATTTTATTTTAATCCTATTTCCTATCTTATTCAGATTCCCATTTAAATTTCTATTTCAAATCCCAATTTTTCTTTATAAATGTTTTAAATTTATAAAATAACTATTTTAATCCATTTTTCACATCGAATGTGAATAATATTTCTTTTTTATATCAATTCAGTTTGATTTCGTATTTCAAAATAATATCCCATTTTCCAAATTCTATTTAAACTTCTATTTATATAATTTTCTATAAAAACTTATTTTATACTTCTAACACTAAAATCTCATTTAATTCCCTTTAAAAACTAAGTTCAAATTCCATTTGAAATATCGGTGTTAAAACCGGTTTCTACTTCTCTACATAAATCCAGACTTATATTTTAATTTATCCAGTGATAAATATTTTACTTAATTTATAAATATCGTTTATAAATTAATCTTCTTAATTTATCTGTTAAAACAGATTTCTATTTAATATCTACTTTTCACATATTTCCTTTTATAATTCTATTTATTTTCTAAATAAATATTCCTTTTATAATTCTATTTATTATACATGGTATTTAAAATACCAAATAACAATGATTGATATCATTCAAACACACATAATCAACAACAGATTATATATCACATCATATATCACCATATATGAAAAACAATAAAATAAATGTTGAGGAATCTAGTTGGATCCGTCCAACCTATTTCCCTGCATCCACAGATGTTAAACAATATAATAACATCGATTTCATTTCGATATGAAATATTATGATAAGCAGAATCAATATTTGATTAACGATATATATATATCGTTATCTATAATTTCTACCAATACATAAGCAATTCAACCAAACAATCATCACACAGCAGTCAATCAGCATTTATGATTACTAGATTATATTTAAAAAAATATAAACGGATAGAGTTAGTGAGTTTTACTCACATTGGACGATCATCGTTAAATAACGATAACTGTCAGTTGGTTCAGACAGACGATTTATTTCACTATAAATTATAACGAGCCCCATTTCACTCCCACTCAGTTCCATTGTGTAGCCATCGTCCATACGATCCCAACGGATCAAACCGTTTGAAAATTCTGATATAGTATGATCAAGATATGATTTATACAAGTTATTATACAATATTTAAATTAAAATAACTTAACTAAATTTCTAATTGGGTTTAACCAAACTTGTTCGGCCCACTTACCCCTCCAAAAACCCAACCCACGATGAATCCTTCTTCCCCATTCATTGAAAAATCTCGACCTCTTGCTACCAATTCGAACACCATTCTACATCTTTCCAACCTTCCACCGCACCCTCGTTATCACATAAATTCAAAAATGGACTTCACCACTTCCTTCTCCATCAAAATCTCATCATCACCGCACCACTTATACTGAACACGAACTCGACATTCTCTTTGCGGTTTATCGACAGTAGCACCATGCTACAGTGACCTGCGTCACTTCCCATAACTGAAATCCACCAAATGTTTAAGGGAGGCGCGGTTTTCAATGACAAACCCAAATCCGATAACCATTCCTTAAATTAATGCTTGCACCTTCCCAAATCGCGAACCCTAGAGTACGCTGTGGAGTTTTCGAGCTGTAGAAACCAGCATCGCACGCAACAAAACTATCACCGAATTGAAGCCCTCCCCTTCGCGAACCATATACATATCTCTTGTAAATTATAGGATTTTATTTCACTTTTTTTTATTATTTTAGAAACTCACGAATTAGGTTTTGGAGAAAGAAACGCTGACGGCTACAAAATTTTGACCGTTGAAAGAGTGCATTTAGGTTTAGGAGTAAGGAGGCTTATTTATATAATAGTTTTAAATAATTTTATATTGATTATTATATTTAATTTTAATCAATCACTAATTATATTTATTATTAAAAATCCCTGTGATCACACATGATACCCAAAAATCACAAAAATGGACATGTAGCTACAGTTCGACATTACAGACCCAACGAAACTGGTTTCATCGAATTCTGAGTCCATACGCTCACACAGCGTATTTTTAAAGTCAGATTATTGACTATTTTTCACATTAAAATTCCGTACGGCCACATACTGACCCCAAAATCATGGAAATTGAAATTTAATAATAATTTACCATTCCGGATCCAACAAAATTGGTTTCGTAAAAAACGGAGGTCGTTTTCAAAACTGGTTATTTTTAAAGCTCTAAATAAACCCATTTAAATATTAATATATTTAAAGACAATTAAAATAAATATTAATAAATTAATGTTATCATATATATTTACAATAGAATATCATACAGCTCCAATTGGATTTATAACTCGATATTCAAATCCCGGTTGAATCGATATTCAATTTATATTGAATAAATCGCTATAAATTATAAAGGAATTCCATAGCGACTTTTCGAAAATTTGATTTGGACATAAATCAAAATCTACACAATGAAATCCCAATTTTTCTCTTCCATTAGAAAAATATACTCCACCAGCTCCGAACGTTTCTTGTTTCACAGAAATCCAGCTTAAAACGGATTCTGTATATTCGTTTAAAGTTCGAATCGCCAAATTAAGAATTGCCGTGCCATTTCGAGCTCGATTATAATTATAATATAATTATACGTTCAATCTTCGTTTGAAAAAAAAATTCATTAATATAATTCAATTCTAAACTGAATTAAATCCCATATACTATCCAATTCACACAATATCGTGAATTTAGCTATTTTCGACTACTTCGGAAATTACATATATTATTCTATTATTTATATAAATTAAATGTTTAATATTATTTAATTAAACGACCATTTAAATCTCCAAATCATTATTTAAATATTTAAATAAATTAATTATTATATCGTAAAAAAGGGGACGTTACATTCTTTCCCCCTTAAAATATTTTCGTCCTCTAAATTACTAAGGTAGGAAACAAGCCCGATTAACTAGGTTAAAAATTATTTGTTTATTTCTTAACTCCAGTTTTACTGAACCAATTAATTTCAATTAAAATATTAATTCATTTTGAATAACCAAAATTTTCAAAATTTTCTAAAAAATTTCTAACACCCTAAATTTCTGAAAAATTTCGCCAGCACCTCCTTTGTACGGCTCTATCGGTACAACAACAACTCGCCTCTCTAGGCCTTCTCCAACCCAAAAGAAAATCAAATAGCTAAGCGGCTTGCCAATTTGGCTCATCAAAATCTCATACTCATGTAAAATATAAACTTGTACCTTTTTGTCAGGCATTTCATTATATCATTTCCATCTGCTACCAATTAAGCATATACCAATATCATCCTAATCAATCTCCAACCGATTCATCCTCAAATTCAATCATTTGGTCCTATCCAGGCCGAATTTCATTTCGAACTCAAGTTTCATTCTTGATTCCAAACTCTTATCAATCCAACTTACTTGATATCATTCTAATCCAATTCAATTTCCACTTAACACTTAACTGGCTTTATTTTAATTCCAATTTGCTTTCACAAATTCTACTTTAATCTGTTTTTAATTCAACAGTCTCTTCCTGGAAATTTTAAACAGCTTTGCTTTTCAAAGACCAAATATTCCCTTTCGGAATCAGAACAACTTGTTTTCTCAAAACATTTCCAAAAACAATATCTTTGGTAGTAATTCGTCACTTACAACTCGAAAATGAACACCAATGATGGTCGACTTCATCATCGAAATTCATTTTCCAGCGATCGAAGTGAGTTCAATACTATATCATTTTCAAAGCCATTTCTAAACACTTCCATTTTGAAATACATTTCAAATATCATTCACCATGCTTATAAAACAATTTAAAATCTCCCAGGACTTTAAAATTCTCATATATTTAATTCTATTCCATTTACAAACACCTTTCCAAATTCCTAGGGTTTTAATTTCAATTCTGATTTAAATTCAGATTTAATTCATTTCGTAACACTTATACGAATTTTGATTGGTTATTTACATAACCGTTTCAATTATAATCTTATCTGATTATAATCACAACCAACACATCCAATATACGATAATATTTCAAATATCTATACTTTGTTTATGTCAAAATATATTTTGAGTAAAATTTATTTCATTACCTCTTTTCAAAACATACAGTGTCGGTTCATAGTATTCGGGTGTTTATAAACCCCTACCGATACAGTGGATCAAACTGATCGACCAGAATTCATAAGCCGCTCAACCAATGAATCTCCATAATATAAAATCATTTTTATATCAAATAACAAATACGCGCTCAAATATATACACTTAAACTCAATTTAGGGTATTGCTAACCCCATCTCTACTGAGTCACTCCACAGAGCCAAGGTAATTACTTAACCTTAAGCTCTGATACCACTGTAACGACCCGGGGAATTTGCGACCTTGGTTATCGACATAAACTCAATGTCGACTATCCAAGCATTGGAAATAACGGATAGTTAATGAAAGAAAATAGAGGGTGAGAATAGATAAGATAGAAAATTAGAATAGAAGAAGGAGAAGAGCATCACAACATCAGAGTAAACACGAATCTCATAGCGGAACGAATAAATATATTTCATAACATAACTTTGAAATAAACAGTATCTGTAAACAATACCATATTAGAGTATAACACTTACAACACAGCGGAAATAACAATAGCTATATAATCCTAAAGCCTCCTGCTCCAGCTCTTCAAGTATCTGTAAAATCCCGACTACTTGACTGCCCGTAGGGCACCCAAGAGTTTAAGGAAAACAAAACAAAATAAACTCTGGGTCAGTTATGTGACTGGTGTGAGTAAACTCCAATCATTTGTTTAACTTTTAAAATCCTTTCTAAAGAAATGATAATCGTAATACCGATCCACACATAAACATGGATGGTTTTTACCTTACGATAACCCAAAACATTTCTTAAAAATCAATACTCTTCTGATATTATAATAATGTCTAAATCAAATAAATAGCAATCAAGTGGAAACGCTTTCATCTCATGCTCCACATATAATATATACAATCAAACACCGTGGGCGCTTATTGGGTAATGGATTTCCAACTATGACAAGGTATGGAACCACCTTCCGACCAGTGTACTCTAGAAGCGATACACTACTCGGCCACACATGACCGACAATTCATTTCGCTTGAATGTTCCGAATATATTATCACCTTATGGTTGGTATACCAACACAACCGTTCTCGGGAGAAACAAAAGCGAAAGAAGTAACAAATATGAATATTCTCTAGATGGTGACAATATACCCTAATTGGGTGCGACCCACTTAGCCATGCTACCTGCCCGATTTTTGTCATTTCCCAGTTGATGAGGCTTAAGGTCATAACGTATCTTTTAACAGATCACTCTTTTAATTACTTTGAGTGCCACATCGTCATACCCATCAAATCACAAATTGATTCCCCAAAAATACCACGGGTATAAGTTAAGAGAAACGAATTCTTCCGCCACCACCGTAAATTCGTTCGAAGAGATCAACTTATGCAATCTACCAGATATACTCTGTAAGACATTCTTCCATACAGGTCGTCCCGGGACTGGACAAACCAAAGGTACTATTCTGTAAACTGGACAGCCCTTGCATAACTTCGTCTTCAATTATCTTTATCATATTTGATCGCAACGCAAACGTCCATACAGAGTGGTTTTTAGACAATATATCTAATCCCGGTCTCTCCGTATTGACAAAGGAAAAATGGTCAAAAACTTCGGTAGTCGGTGATTTAACTATCAAAGAAAAACATGTGTGCAAACAACGATATTATTTCCGGATGGAAATTCTATCCATCAATCCTCATTAGAAAACATTTCTGATTCTTATTTGGGAAACATTTCCAAAACTCCTTCATTGAATTTAACCAGATGTTTAAATAAAACATCCCTATGTTGATTCAAACTATTACACTCATTATACTTAACAGACATTCGCTATCGAACCTTAAATATTACTATGTTAAAAACGAAGTCAATCAAGTTGGGGTATAATTACCTCTCAGACCTTAACTGAACAACATTTCTAACCTCGAAATAGACAATGTTCACCTTTTAAATCTTTAACAAACTTCCTTACATAACTCTCCGATTCTATTTACGAATCCACTTATTTTACAGAAATCGTTTGATTTTAACAATAGTGTTATAATCCCATGCTTCTGAAATATAATAACTTCACTATAACTTGTATTTATTAATTTAGATAAATAAACAAACAAGTAATTTATTAATAAATAAATAAATCTTGGTTAAAAATGGGAAGTGAACAGTACTTTCCCGAATTCGATATAATCGAATTTCGACGTATAATTCTCTCTCGAAAAATCTCTATTCGATAACTCTCTTTCGAATAAACTCTATTCAATAACTCCATTTCGAATAAACTATATTCAATTAATTCCTTTCGAATAAAGTATATTCGATTAACTCCTTTCGAATAAACTATATTCAATAACTCCTTTTCGAATAAACTATATTTGATAACTCCTTTCGAATAACTAATATTCAATTAACTCCTTTTCGAATAACTAATATTCGATTAACTCCATTTGATTAACCCTATTCAATTAACTCTAATCGATTTACTCTATTCGATTAACTCTAATCGATTTACTCTATTCGATTAACTCTAATCGATTTACTCTATTCGATTAACTCTAATCGATTTACTCTATTCAAATTACTCTTATTTGAATAACTAATTTTATTTTAATCCTATTTCCTATCTTATTCAGATTCCCATTTGAATTTCTATTTCAAATCCCAATTTTTCTTTATAAATGTTTTAAATTTATAAAATAACTATTTTAATCCATTTTTCACATCGAATGTGAATAATATTTCTTTTATATATCAATTCAGTTTGATTTCGTATTTCAAAATAATATCCCATTTCCAAATTCTATTTATACTTCTATTTATATAATTTTCTATAAAAACTTATTTTATACTTCTAATACTAAAATCTCATTTAATTCCCTTTAAAAACTAAGTTCAAATTCCATTTGAAATATCAGTGTTAAAACCGGTTTCTACTTCTCTACATAAATCCAGGCTTATATTTTAATTTATCCAATGATAAATGTTTTACTTAATTTATAAATATCGTTTATAAATTAATCTTCTTAATTTATCTGATAAAACAGATTTCTATTTAATATCTACTTTTCACATATTTCCTTTTATAATTCTATTTATTTTCTAAATAAATATTCCTTTTATAATTCTATGTATTATATATGGTATTCAAAATACCAAATAACAATGATCGATATCATTCAAACACACATAATCAACAATAAATTATGTATCACATCATATATCACCATATATGAAAAACAGTAAAATAAATGTTGAGGAGTCCAGTTGGATCCCTCCAACCTATATCCCTGCATCCACAGATGTTAAACAATATAATAATATCGATTTTATTTCGATACAAAATATTCTGATAAGCAGAATCAATATTTGATTAACGATTTATTTATATATCGTTATCTATAATTTCAATCAATACATAAGCAATTCAACCAAACAATCATCACACAACAGTCAATCAACATTTATCGTTACTAGATTATATTTATAAAAATATAAACTGATAGAGTTAGTGAGTTTTAATCACATTGGACGATCATCGTTAAATAACGATAATTGTCAATTGATTCAGACAGACAATTTATTTCGCTATAAATTGTAACGAGCCCCATTTCATTCCCAGTCAGTTCCATTGTGTAGCCACCGTCCATACGATCCCAACGGATCAAACCGTTTGAAATTCTGATATAGTATGATCAAGATATGATTTATACAAGTTATTATACAATATTTAAATTAAAATAACTTAACTAAATTTCTAATTGTGCTTAACCAAACTTGTTCGGCCCACTTACCCCTCCAAAAACCCAACCCGTGATGAATCCTTCTTCCCCGTTCATTGAAAAATCTCAACCTCCTGCTACCAATTCGAACACCATTCTGCATCTTTCCAACCTTCCACCACACCCTTGTTATCACATAAATTAAAAAACGGACTTCATCACTTCCTTCTCCATCAAAATCTCATCATCACCACACCATTTATACTGAACTCAAACTCGATATTCTCATCGCGGTTTATCGACAGTAGCACCATGCTACAGTGACCTGCGTCACTTCCTATAACCAAAATCCACCAAATGTTTAAGGGAGGCGCGGTTTTCAATGACAAGCCCAAATCCGATAACCATTCCTTAAATTAATGCTTGCACCTTCCCAAATCGCGAACCCTGGAGTACGCTGTGGAGTTTTCGAGCTGTAGAAACCAGCATCGCACGCAACAAAACTATCATCGAATTGAAGCCCTCCCCTTCGCGAATCCATATACATATCTCTTGTAGATTATAGGATTTTATTTCACTTTTTTTTTTATTTTTTTAGAAACTCACAAATTAGGTTTTGGAGAAAGAAACCCTAGCGGCTACGAAATTTTGACCAGTGAAAGAGTGGATTTAGGTTTAGGAGTATTAAGGCTTATTTATTGAATAGTTTTAAATAATTTTATATTGATTATTATATTTAATTTTAATCAATTGCTAATTGTATTTATTATTAAAAATCCCTATGATCACACATGATACCCAAAAATCACGAAAATGGACACGTAGCTACATCGACATTATGGACCCAACGAAACTAGTTTCGTCGAATTTGGAGTCCGTATGCTCACATAGCGTATTTTTAAAGTCAGATTATTGACTGTTTTTCACATTAAAATTCCGTACGGCCACATACTGACCCCAAAAATCATGGAAATTGAAATTTAACAATAATTTACCATTCTGGATCCAACAAAATTGGTTTCGTCGAAAACGGAGGTCGTTTTCAAAACTGGCTATTTTTAAAGCTCTAAATAAACCCATTTAAATATTAATATATTTAAAAACAATTAGATTAAATATTACTAAATTAATATTATCGTATATATTTATAATAGAATATCATACAGCTCCAATTGGATTTATAACTCGATATTCAAATCCTGGTTGAATCGATATTCAATTTATATTGAATAAATCGCTATAAATTATAAAAAAAATCCATAGCGACTTTTCGAAAATTTGTTTTGGACATAAATCAAAATCTACACGATGAAATCCCAATTTTTCTCTTCCATTAGAAAAATATACTCCACCAGCTCCGAAGGTTTCTTGTTTGACAGAAATCCAGCTTAAAACGGATTCTGTATATTCGTTCAAACTTCGAATCGCCAAATTACGAACTGTCGTGCCATTTCGAGCTCGATTATATTTATAATATAGTTATACGTTCAATCTTCGTTCGAAAAATAAATTCATTAATATAATTCAATTCTAAACTGAATTAAATCCCATATACTATCCAATTCGCACAATATCGTGAATTTAGTTATTTCCGACTACTTCGGAAATTAAATATATTATTCTATTATTTATATAAATTAAATATTTAATATTATTTAATTAAACGACCATTTAAATATCAAAATCATTATTTAAATAATTAAATAAATTAATTATTATACCGTAAAAATACGGGACGTTACACTGTAATACCAACAAATAGGTCTGTGTCTTATAGTTGACAGATTAGGGATTGATACTTGCTACTACCGTAGCTGGCACATGATATTTGTGTAGTAGGGAGCCGATTGCATGAGTAGCAATTAGGGTAACACTTAATCTTGATATTCTACTAGTGGTGTAATAACTTGATTCTTGGGATATTAATGAGAAGTGTACACGATCTTTACCTTATCTTGTTGCCATGTTATCTCGTACTTGTTTATTTATTGTAGTTTCATGTTCAATATTATTTACCTGTCCTGATACTTTCCATCTTATCCTATTGTTGAAAATCACTAGAACCCGCCAGACTTTATGTCTGACCTATTTTTGTTTCCCTTCTCTCTCTTCCTTTCCCCCCTCAGGTTCTCAGGGTGGTAGTGTTCGATAGTGATTAGGATTTCTTTTAGCTTGGATCTAGACTTCTTCTGACTAGATGTACCGCTTTGATTATTGTTCTATTTTGTTATGGCTTTTGAGGAAGGCTATTGTAGCGACCCGGAAAATCCGACACTCGAATCATCGACATTTACACAAACTGTGTCCCACTCGAGTATCAAATCTCCAGAAAGCTAGAAAAAAGAAGTTGGAGGATGAGAAAGATAAGATAGAAATTTTAGAATAGAAGAATACGAAGAAGAATAATACACAGAATCAGAGTCTCACATCGCAGTGGAACAAAATATATAAATAATCTTTATTGAGAGCTTGAAAATATACTTACAACATCAGAGTACATCAATACACTTGGACAGATAACAACCTGTCCTCATATACATCATACAGCGGAATATAATCATATGTCTGAACTCTTTCGACTTGTCTCTGGACTTCGCAGCGCCTGATAAGCTGGACCTGTACAACCCGGGCTAACCCGAGCATTTCAAATACCGGGTCAGTCTGGTGAACCAGAGTGAGAATAACTCGCACAGTTTATATAACATCCATATTGATTTTAAAGTCCCAGATCCTTTTGAAAGAAAAGGATAATAGTAAGACCAGTCCACACATAAACACGGACGGTTTTTACCTTACTATAATCCAAAATAGTTTGAAATCAATATCTTTCTCTGGTATTATCATAATGTCTAAATACAAATAAATATCAATCTAGAGGAACGCTTGCATCTCACGCTCCACATATATAGTATACAATCAAAACCGCAGGTGCTTATTGAAGGTTGAATTCTGACTTGACAAGGTATGGGACCACCTTCCGCTCGTGTATCTCTAGAGACGAATACACTGGGTTCAACAAGAACTTCTTGCAACCCGGCCCTCACATGACCGACCACTCATTTCGCTTGAGTGTATCGAATGTATATCACCGGCGGTTGGGATCAGCAACCGCCTGCCCGAAAAGGGACAGCATCGAATACAGATTAAAGAAGCAAATGGAATTTCTCTAGATAGGTGATCATACACCCTAATGGGAGCGACCCACATAGCCATGCTGCCTGCCCGATTTTTGTCATTTCCCGGTTGATGAGGATTGAGGTTATAATCGACTTTTGAAACATCTGGCCACCTTTTACATCGTCCATACACGTCATCCAGGAACAGGATGAACCGAAGGCACTCTCCTACTGCATCCAATATAGGAATCACCCCAATGGATCAGTAGCGAGTAGTCCTTGCAACCCGAAGATTTCAATCACGACAGAATCACAAGTCATCATAACTCTGGTAGCTAGCCAGAGAAATTTAACGAGTAGTTCTTCCGCTTATGAAGTTCAACGGTCTTCAATGCTCCATCTCGACCATCTTCTGATATCTTTAACGTTACGTATTTGCTGGTCGGAATGGTTTTCGAATATAAATTCGATCCCGGACTTTCCATACCAACAATCGTTTTGGTCAGATTTTGATAGTCGGTGTTTTAACTATCAAAACAACAATCACCCATATAAAAATAAAGTGGTTCCATTGGTTCAGTGTACGGCGTCACTTGGCCTCGTTAGTCAAACATTCATTTATGACTCTTTCGATATTTGAAGTACGCCCCTTTACTTCTTTATTCCGAAATCAATTCACTCAACCTTTCAAATCATAGTTTATCATAACCTTCGCAGAAATATCATTTTAATTCCCTTAACTATCTTCGTCTCTAAACCAATATCACCCTTGGATAATCATGAAGTCGTTCAAGTTGGGGTATTTTATTTACCTCTCAGACCTTGAGTCGACAACATTCTTATCTTCGGATAAATTAGAAGTTTATTAACGAAATTTTGAATTTCGAGAACTATCCCAACAATTTCATCAACTATAGAATCTCTTTTATAATCCACTCATCTTATTTGATGTAAATAACCTCATTTCTCAAAGACACTTGTTAGATAATCGATTCTCATCCACTTAAGCTTTCGTTCACTTTCTACTCGTATTAAATCATATTTGAAACTTTCCTTTTTAAACAATCGCTTTTATAAGATAAATAAATTTTTGACTCATATCAATATGAGTAAAACATGTTAAAACCCTTTTTGTTATAAATAAGGCTTTAAACTCCATCTCCATTATAACCAATATCATCTCGATATATGTTTACTTTCAAACATTTCCCTTTTAAAGGCAAATCTTATTGATATATCAAAACAACTTGCTTTCATTTGAAAATGCTATGATACATTCATATCTTGCCCATCGAGTTACTTGTCGAATTCATATTTATACCATACGTTAAAAGTTCCGCTTACAAGTCATCCCTTTTGTTACTTGTCCAACATTATCTATATCAAATAGTTCACTTCATTACCAATTATAAAAATAATTAATCTTCCTTAAAAGTTGGTTTTAAATGGTACATAACTTCGATAATAATTAACAACCCAATAATTGGTTTTGATTCTCGTCCAAGTAGTCAACTTGATCATCTTAAACAGGGTTATATTGTTAAAACATTCCACTTAGTTATTCCCTTCATATAAATAAGTAAACTTAATTTAAATAAACTTTATTTTATTTAATTAACAATCTGATTAGATTTAATAATCTCATTTCATTGTTTATCGAAAACAATTAATCAAACTCTTAACCATTTTGTTGCTTTCCACTCACATGCTTACCAAACTCATTATTCTACAAATCTCACTCATTATACAAAAATAATTATTTATTTTCTTTAATAACTTCATTTAAAAATAGTCTATAAAATAGACTTCAAACCTGTCTTTAGTTATAAACCAAATTTTATAATTTTACATTGGATTTACTAGACGGTAAATCGATTTCTATAAACGATTCATTTACAGGCCATCTGCCGATAACTACTCAACCAATATCACCCATTGGTTAATATCAACAATTGTTGAATTTGGTTTCAACCAACAATCAATCAACTGGTTAACAGTACATGTAAATAAACAATATATTTGAGGAATCCGGTTGGATCCCTCCAACCTGTCCTTCCCTGCATCACAATGGTTACCTCAATTTTTACACAGCCATACAGTTCAACCAATAACGGTTAACAAACAACCATCAGCAAACATTGCACACAAAATAAAATAAAACCCGGTTTATATAAAATATAAACGGGTAACTGAGTGAGTTAAACTCACCTTGAATTTCATTTGTCGTCAAAGTGGTTCGTTTTCGGTAAATTCCAAATGCGTCAACTCCAAACTGTTTCGCTTGTCAGTACGGTTCCAACTACTTTGGTTTTGTCCCGTCTGTTCACCTATATGAATAACAAGTCATACGGTTTATTTTTAAAAAATAAATCAATAATTGTTTAACCATAATTTAATTTACTATTTATGTTAATTAACCTTAATTAAATAGCGACCTATCTGTTAATTACATTAAACAAATGATCAGGCTGATTATTTCTTCTTAAAGAAGCTAGTGGAGAGTCCATGTTACCGCTTTTCACTCTTCCCTCTTCCTATTACAACAGTTTATGTCCCCGACCTTTTATAAAATGGCCATCACTTCAACTTTCTAGCGTCACCTTCCCTTCACACTACTATAATTATGTTATCCACTTGTTATTAAGCACAAATCTACACCTTATATAAACACATTATGATCTGGCAAGTTAAGTTTGTTAAGTGAAAATGTGAGTTTTAACCGTTAATATAAAGTTAATTAAAATGAAATGTTAATCCTTAGTTAGGCCACATTAAAAATAGGATTACCTCTTGATATTTATTTCTTCTTCCTGCTATGATTTTCTTCTTCACTTAAGTATCAATGTCTTCTCCTCCAGGGTACCTTCCTCCATCCTACTACAGCCTCGTTCAGGCCCCCCCAAAGTCCACACCCATTTATCAAACTCAACACGTCAACCGTACTCCCCATACATGCGTCTTCTTCCCCTCACACGCAACGCCTCCATCACATTTCATCATTTGTTTTCTCTTCATCAACATGCATGCAACACCATGAATACATCACCATCCCGCACGCATGCTGATACTTCACGGCCTCACACAACTGCACCATCCACCCTTATCATTTTCTCCAAAACATGCCTATGCAACTGATACCACGTTTGCACCTGCCACTCATTCGCCAAAACCACCCATACGTCCCCCTCCTGAAGCAAAAACCATGCCGACCATCACTTGCTAACAACACCGCTTCCCCCACCGTTCTATGATTACCCAGCTCCGCCCATGTCCGCGAACGCTGTTGACCCATGCTGCCTCGTCGTCGGACTGCCTGCGCCCAACGCCCTCGACCGGCATCCCCTGTGACTTAGTGTTGCCTGCCGTTGTCACCGTGCCGCACTGAAATGACTCGCTGCTGACATAGATATACTTGTCTGGTATTATTTGTAGTAGAGAGAAATGTTTGTATTTTTAATTTATATCTGCTGAATAGGAGGTGCTGTTTAAGTATTGGAGGAAGGCTTGCGTTCTTTTGATTTGCGAAAAGGAAGATGGCCAGTGGTATTTATAGGAGTAAAAACGTGGTGACCACGGTATAACTTTAAATATATTATATAAAGAGAGGTTTGCAGGCACGATTTAGGCTAGCTGTTTCCTTGATGGGAAATTTGAAACCTTGGTCGGCAAGGCGAGTGATATGTCGTTCTCACTGAGTAAATACTTGTCAGAGTTTCAGTAAGTTGAAATGAAAACACGAGTAGGTAGGCTTGCCAAGTGAATAGGGCGGGTTAGCTTACGGTACAGACAGCGTTTAAATATGAAAGATATATGTGTTGTGCGTTTGAAATGGGAGACACAGCCAATTGTTTACAAGTTAGGCTGTTTATTTTTCAAACTTAACCCATAAACGAATCCGACATAGTTTAAATATGAAAGATATATGTTGTTTCATGTTTCAATTTTAGTGTCTCGCATTACCTAAGATTTCATTCATGTCCAAGCTGTCCTGGACAGACATAAGAATATGGTCGTGTCCAGTGATGTACAACGATCCCAAAATTATAATAACATCGGTAGGTTAACTTATATTATGAAACCCCGAAATACTGATACAGGGTGCACAATACTTCAAATAAAAAAAGATGCATATTTAATTTATTAAAAATTACAGTAAAATTCTAAAAATTAAATTATAACTACGTCTCCAAAAGAATCTTGTCTAAATTCGAATCCAGTACGCAGTTATATCCAATAAACTGTTACGGTCGATGAACGATTCTATAGCGACTATTGGAAATTTTAAATCAGGCATATCTTACCATCTACACGACGAAATCACGATTCTTTTCTTTCATTGGAAAAATATAATCAAATCAATTCAAACATTTCTTATTTCACAAAATTCCGACTTATTCTGGATCCTGTATATTTAGTTAAAGTTCAGATCGAAAATTACGAACTGCCGCGTTGTTTTCGAGCTCGTTTTAATTATATTATAAAATATATATTCGAACTTGATTTTATAAAATAAATTCGATATAAGATTCATTTATATCGTCAAATCAATATTTAAACCAATTTAAATATTCGTAGACAACGTTCAAAAATCTGGGATGTTACATTCTTCCCCCCTTTAAATAATTTCGTCCCCGAAATTGCAAGGTAAGAAGAAGGTTCCGAACACGATTATTTTAAAATAATTATTACCAAAACAAATTCAACTCTTTAAATATTCAAAAAAAAAAAAAAAATTGCCAGCATCTCCACTGCATGGCTCGATCACGACAACTACAAATGCCACTCCGGGCTCAACTTTCCCAAAAGAAAACCAAAAGCCAAATGGCTACCCAGCTCAGGGGTATAAATCAATAACTCCCATCAATATTTTAAGGTTTACCTTTTTGTCGGGCAACTCAATTTCCCATTTCCAATTTCGAAGTAACTCAACTGACAGCTCTTTGTCTTCCATTATGTGCTTCCGACCTGTGGAACCAAGTCATCTCCACAAATATCTGCTCTTAACTCCACTTACAATGCAAATCACAAATACAGGGTAGAATAATCCTGTTTCATACCATAAATGATTATCTTTCCAATTTCTTATACTTGAAATTTTATTTTCATTCATTCAACTTCTTTATTGGCCCGTTTGGCGGATTTTATTTGACCAATCCAACATCCAAATAACAAACAACCAAAGTATTTGAATTCTATCCAACGTTAATTCTTACTATTTCTATTCACTCGGGTTTAACATATATTGATATATCCAATTGATTTCCACTAGTGTCTATTTGATTTTCAAATAATTGCATTTGATTTTTAAATCTCAAATCTCTCTTATTCCACACTATTTCTTAAGTTACTTTAATTTCAAACAAATCAATCAAAACAACCAAACAGCCAATATTACCATACTATAGAAAATTACCTTTTTCTATATAAAAATAAAATTTGGGCAAAATTATTTCATTTACCCTCTTTTTCAAAATAGTTTGAAAATAATTTTAAAATCAATTACAAGTACGTGCTCACATATATACTCAACTCATTCTAGGGTGTTACTAACCCCATCTATACTGAGTCACGCCACAGAGCCAAGGTTACTACTCAACCAATAGCTCTGATACCAACTGTAGCGACCACGAGATTCGAGTAGGCTTTTCAACCATCCTCTCCTCCCTCGGCACTGGGCTAACCTCCCAGCGTGGCTTACAGAGATACCTCAGAACTGCTTTTACGGCCAGCCTCTCGACTCGACCAACCCACATTGTCGGGAGATGTAGGGGTAAGAGTCTCCCGTTCGCCACCAAACGCGAAGCGAGAACCCCCTATCATCCGTACCAATTAAGCAACCAGCTCTGATACCAACTGTAGCGACCCGGAAAATCCGACACTCGAATCATTGACATTTACACAAACTGTGTCCCACTCGAGTATCAAATCTCCAGAAAGCTAGAAAAAAGAAGTTGGAGGATGAGAAAGATAAGATAGAAATTTTAGAATAGAAGAATACGAAGAAGAATAATACACAGAATCAGAGTCTCACATCGCAGTGGAACAAAATATATAAATAATCTTTATTGAGAGCTTGAAAATATACTTACAACATCAGAGTACATCAATACACTTGGACAGATAACAACCTGTCCTCATATACATCATACAGCGGAATATAATCATATGTCTGAACTCTTTCGACTTGTCTCTGGACTTCGCAGCGCCTGATAAGCTGGACCTGTACAACCCGGGCTAACCCGAGCATTTCAAATACCGGGTCAGTCTGGTGAACCAGAGTGAGAATAACTCGCACAGTTTATATAACATCCATATTGATTTTAAAGTCCCAGATCCTTTTGAAAGAAAAGGATAATAGTAAGACCAGTCCACACATAAACACGGACGGTTTTTACCTTACTATAATCCAAAATAGTTTGAAATCAATATCTTTCTCTGGTATTATCATAATGTCTAAATACAAATAAATATCAATCTAGAGGAACGCTTGCATCTCACGCTCCACATATATAGTATACAATCAAAACCGCAGGTGCTTATTGAAGGTTGAATTCTGACTTGACAAGGTATGGGACCACCTTCCGCTCGTGTATCTCTAGAGACGAATACACTGGGTTCAACAAGAACTTCTTGCAACCCGGCCCTCACATGACCGACCACTCATTTCGCTTGAGTGTATCGAATGTATATCACCGGCGGTTGGGATCAGCAACCGCCTGCCCGAAAAGGGACAGCATCGAATACAGATTAAAGAAGCAAATGGAATTTCTCTAGATAGGTGATCATACACCCTAATGGGAGCGACCCACATAGCCATGCTGCCTGCCCGATTTTTGTCATTTCCCGGTTGATGAGGATTGAGGTTATAATCGACTTTTGAAACATCTGGCCACCTTTTACATCGTCCATACACGTCATCCAGGAACAGGATGAACCGAAGGCACTCTCCTACTGCATCCAATATAGGAATCACCCCAATGGATCAGTAGCGAGTAGTCCTTGCAACCCGAAGATTTCAATCACGACAGAATCACAAGTCATCATAACTCTGGTAGCTAGCCAGAGAAATTTAACGAGTAGTTCTTCCGCTTATGAAGTTCAACGGTCTTCAATGCTCCATCTCGACCATCTTCTGATATCTTTAACGTTACGTATTTGCTGGTCGGAATGGTTTTCGAATATAAATTCGATCCCGGTCTTTCCATACCAACAATCGTTTTGGTCAGATTTTGATAGTCGGTGTTTTAACTATCAAAACAACAATCACCCATATAAAAATAAAGTGGTTCCATTGGTTCAGTGTACGGCGTCACTTGGCCTCGTTAGTCAAACATTCATTTATGACTCTTTCGATATTTGAAGTACGCCCCTTTACTTCTTTATTCCGAAATCAATTCACTCAACCTTTCAAATCATAGTTTATCATAACCTTCGCAGAAATATCATTTTAATTCCCTTAACTATCTTCGTCTCTAAACCAATATCACCCTTGGATAATCATGAAGTCGTTCAAGTTGGGGTATTTTATTTACCTCTCAGACCTTGAGTCGACAACATTCTTATCTTCGGATAAATTAGAAGTTTATTAACGAAATTTTGAATTTCGAGAACTATCCCAACAATTTCATCAACTATAGAATCTCTTTTATAATCCACTCATCTTATTTGATGTAAATAACCTCATTTCTCAAAGACACTTGTTAGATAATCGATTCTCATCCACTTAAGCTTTCGTTCACTTTCTACTCGTATTAAATCATATTTGAAACTTTCCTTTTTAAACAATCGCTTTTATAAGATAAATAAATTTTTGACTCATATCAATATGAGTAAAACATGTTAAAACCCTTTTTGTTATAAATAAGGCTTTAAACTCCATCTCCATTATAACCAATATCATCTCGATATATGTTTACTTTCAAACATTTCCCTTTTAAAGGCAAATCTTATTGATATATCAAAACAACTTGCTTTCATTTGAAAATGCTATGATACATTCATATCTTGCCCATCGAGTTACTTGTCGAATTCATATTTATACCATACGTTAAAAGTTCCGCTTACAAGTCATCCCTTTTGTTACTTGTCCAACATTATCTATATCAAATAGTTCACTTCATTACCAATTATAAAAATAATTAATCTTCCTTAAAAGTTGGTTTTAAATGGTACATAACTTCGATAATAATTAACAACCCAATAATTGGTTTTGATTCTCGTCCAAGTAGTCAACTTGATCATCTTAAACAGGGTTATATTGTTAAAACATTCCACTTAGTTATTCCCTTCATATAAATAAGTAAACTTAATTTAAATAAACTTTATTTTATTTAATTAACAATCTGATTAGATTTAATAATCTCATTTCATTGTTTATCGAAAACAATTAATCAAACTCTTAACCATTTTGTTGCTTTCCACTCACATGCTTACCAAACTCATTATTCTACAAATCTCACTCATTATACAAAAATAATTATTTATTTTCTTTAATAACTTCATTTAAAAATAGTCTATAAAATAGACTTCAAACCTGTCTTTAGTTATAAACCAAATTTTATAATTTTACATTGGATTTACTAGACGGTAAATCGATTTCTATAAACGATTCATTTACAGGCCATCTGCCGATAACTACTCAACCAATATCACCCATTGGTTAATATCAACAATTGTTGAATTTGGTTTCAACCAACAATCAATCAACTGGTTAACAGTACATGTAAATAAACAATATATTTGAGGAATCCGGTTGGATCCCTCCAACCTGTCCTTCCCTGCATCACAATGGTTACCTCAATTTTTACACAGCCATACAGTTCAACCAATAACGGTTAACAAACAACCATCAGCAAACATTGCACACAAAATAAAATAAAACCCGGTTTATATAAAATATAAACGGGTAACTGAGTGAGTTAAACTCACCTTGAATTTCATTTGTCGTCAAAGTGGTTCGTTTTCGGTAAATTCCAAATGCGTCAACTCCAAACTGTTTCGCTTGTCAGTACGGTTCCAACTACTTTGGTTTTGTCCCGTCTGTTCACCTATATGAATAACAAGTCATACGGTTTATTTTTAAAAAATAAATCAATAATTGTTTAACCATAATTTAATTTACTATTTATGTTAATTAACCTTAATTAAATAGCGACCTATCTGTTAATTACATTAAACAAATGATCAGGCTGATTATTTCTTCTTAAAGAAGCTAGTGGAGAGTCCATGTTACCGCTTTTCACTCTTCCCTCTTCCTATTACAACAGTTTATGTCCCCGACCTTTTATAAAATGGCCATCACTTCAACTTTCTAGCGTCACCTTCCCTTCACACTACTATAATTATGTTATCCACTTGTTATTAAGCACAAATCTACACCTTATATAAACACATTATGATCTGGCAAGTTAAGTTTGTTAAGTGAAAATGTGAGTTTTAACCGTTAATATAAAGTTAATTAAAATGAAATGTTAATCCTTAGTTAGGCCACATTAAAAATAGGATTACCTCTTGATATTTATTTCTTCTTCCTGCTATGATTTTCTTCTTCACTTAAGTATCGATGTCTTCTCCTCCAGGGTACCTTCCTCCATCCTACTACAGCCTCGTTCAGGCCCCCCCAAAGTCCACACCCATTTATCAAACTCAACACGTCAACCGTACTCCCCATACATGCGTCTTCTTCCCCTCACACGCAACGCCTCCATCACATTTCATCATTTGTTTTCTCTTCATCAACATGCATGCAACACCATGAATACATCACCATCCCGCACGCATGCTGATACTTCACGGCCTCACACAACTGCACCATCCACCCTTATCATTTTCTCCAAAACATGCCTATGCAACTGATACCACGTTTGCACCTGCCACTCATTCGCCAAAACCACCCATACGTCCCCCTCCTGAAGCAAAAACCATGCCGACCATCACTTGCTAACAACACCGCTTCCCCCACCGTTCTATGATTACCCAGCTCCGCCCATGTCCGCGAACGCTGTTGACCCATGCTGCCTCGTCGTCGGACTGCCTGCGCCCAACGCCCTCGACCGGCATCCCCTGTGACTTAGTGTTGCCTGCCGTTGTCACCGTGCCGCACTGAAATGACTCGCTGCTGACATAGATATACTTGTCTGGTATTATTTGTAGTAGAGAGAAATGTTTGTATTTTTAATTTATATCTGCTGAATAGGAGGTGCTGTTTAAGTATTGGAGGAAGGCTTGCGTTCTTTTGATTTGCGAAAAGGAAGATGGCCAGTGGTATTTATAGGAGTAAAAACGTGGTGACCACGGTATAACTTTAAATATATTATATAAAGAGAGGTTTGCAGGCACGATTTAGGCTAGCTGTTTCCTTGATGGGAAATTTGAAACCTTGGTCGGCAAGGCGAGTGATATGTCGTTCTCACTGAGTAAATACTTGTCAGAGTTTCAGTAAGTTGAAATGAAAACACGAGTAGGTAGGCTTGCCAAGTGAATAGGGCGGGTTAGCTTACGGTACAGACAGCGTTTAAATATGAAAGATATATGTGTTGTGCGTTTGAAATGGGAGACACAGCCAATTGTTTACAAGTTAGGCTGTTTATTTTTCAAACTTAACCCATAAACGAATCCGACATAGTTTAAATATGAAAGATATATGTTGTTTCATGTTTCAATTTTAGTGTCTCGCATTACCTAAGATTTCATTCATGTCCAAGCTGTCCTGGACAGACATAAGAATATGGTCGTGTCCAGTGATGTACAACGATCCCAAAATTATAATAACATCGGTAGGTTAACTTATATTATGAAACCCCGAAATACTGATACAGGGTGCACAATACTTCAAATAAAAAAAGATGCATATTTAATTTATTAAAAATTACAGTAAAATTCTAAAAATTAAATTATAACTACGTCTCCAAAAGAATCTTGTCTAAATTCGAATCCAGTACGCAGTTATATCCAATAAACTGTTACGGTCGATGAACGATTCTATAGCGACTATTGGAAATTTTAAATCAGGCATATCTTACCATCTACACGACGAAATCACGATTCTTTTCTTTCATTGGAAAAATATAATCAAATCAATTCAAACATTTCTTATTTCACAAAATTCCGACTTATTCTGGATCCTGTATATTTAGTTAAAGTTCAGATCGAAAATTACGAACTGCCGCGTTGTTTTCGAGCTCGTTTTAATTATATTATAAAATATATATTCGAACTTGATTTTATAAAATAAATTCGATATAAGATTCATTTATATCGTCAAATCAATATTTAAACCAATTTAAATATTCGTAGACAACGTTCAAAAATCTGGGATGTTACAGCTATGATTTTACATTTTTGTACTCTGATGTTTGATATTATGAGACAGATGGTTTTAATTGTGGTTTTTTGTAATGACCCACCTTTTTGCCTGGTTTTCCTGGTAGTTAAACCAAATTAAGCCGTTCATAAAGACGGACTGTTAAGGGTACTTACATATTTGAATAAAAGTAAAAGAACTTTTCATTATCATTACAATAATATTATATCAGAGTTACAAAAAATGCATCAGAGTACATCGATTATATAGTGGAAAAGATACTAAACTCAGCGGAAGAATGTGAATGCTCCAAGACATAATAGCTCCAGCTAAAATCAGAATCTTGCTCCAACCAACCCCAATGGTAAATCTGCAAACCAAACTACTAGGATTTCCGTGTAAAAATTATGGGCACCTAGAGTTTAGGCGTCAGAACAATAAACTCCAGATCAGCTACGAGACTGGTGTGAGAACTCAAAACAATTGTTTTTACAGTTTATTTTAAAGTTAGGTAATCCACCGGATCACGCCGCTAATGCGGAACGGGTTTACTCCATGTGAATACCCATGCATAGAAATCCGCAATGACTTTTGAAAATGAAGCTATCGTAAGCTCGTCCCACATCACATATGCAAGCGCACACTAGATGAGCGAGTTTTTTCTTATGATAACCAAAAATGCTTTTGATACGTGAAAATCCTCTTCCATATTATTAGTAATGCATAGTGTGAAGAACCTTTTGAAAGTAAATATATTAATCTAGCCAGCATAATGCCCGTCCCATTATATTGATGTGATGTACCAGTAACCAGCAGAATATACAATCAAAACTGTACGGGTTCGTAATGGAGAGTGGGTTTCCAACATGATGATTTCTGGTACGAAAGATCATTCGTGGGCTCCCAAATTTACTTGCGCGCATCATCCCAATACCCGCGGTTAATGTCTAGACTCAACCATAGTTATACTAGCCCACCATACATGAATCAGAGTACCTAACAAATAATGTCCCGGGGACTTCGCAATACCCTTTCATTATCACATCCCGGTGCACCGAACAAACTAAACGAACATAAAAATTTGACCATCAATTTACCATCAATCCAGGGTGTGAGGTTCCTCGAGGTCACGATATACACAAAGCTACGCTCATGCTTTGATCATCCATAACTTATCACATAACTTAAGCATGCCACATTGTCCATTCACTACGCATCACTGATTTCCATCAATATATAACCTCTAAGCTCATATGTCTTAGAGAAGGGTGTCAAGCTAAGAGAATAAATTCTCCGCCACCAAACATATATATATATATACATATATATATATTTAACAGAAATCGGTGCTACGCGTTCAATTACAATGTCATACACACAATCCACACATGTCCATTCTAGGTCTGAATGAAACAAGAATCCGGAATTACTTCACATACGTTAGGCTTCTTGACACTTAACTGATATGAAATCAATCTGAAAATGGGAGCGACCCATTTGAGACATTCAGCAAGTCGTCCTTATGATATGAAGGGTCCCGGTCTTCATTACTTTCTTCAATTGCTCACAACGTCGTATTATTACTTGGATTGGTTTTCGGACATAAATCTGATCCCGATCTTTCCAAATAACAAGCGCAATTAAAAACACAATTACAGAACACACAAGTTTTCAATTAAATCTTATTCTGTTTTAGATTTGTTAAATTAAACTTCTTTAAAACCATTCTCAAATTATCTTTAACAAAATCCATATTTTAACTTTTCTCCTTTAAAACACATCCTTTAAATCAAAGAAAATATAGCCTCAAAACCTCAACTAACTTTTCGTTTGATAACTCGTTATCCAAATTCAGTTTCTTTAGAAAACCCTTAATTTATATTTCAATAATTTCAACCATAGTTTCCATTAAAACGATTTCCCGACGTTCAATTCTTTAATCTTAATTAAAAGATTATAATTCTTTCCAAATTCACTTTTAATTTTTTTGAATCAAAGATTTGATTAAATCCTCAACCATAACACAAATGTCCACAACTCAATCTCATCGGGTTTCAAGAACGATATTATTGAAGATACCATTCACAACAAAATCCAAATCAATTGATATTGAACATAAGTTACATAGAAATTGTATTTACTTATATTCGATGCCAATTCTCATAATCAACGAATACTATAAGTGGAATAACGATAACAATCCTTCCAAATTTCTCAAATAGTATACGTTTACACCACGGAATTTCACATCAAATATCTGAAGATGATTTCTATCCAACTTATCTCAATCAAATCACGAAATCCTTATCTTAGTTCGAAAATTTATCAAACCCCTTGATATGGGATCTGGATAGAAATATCATCAACTTACCCTTAATATTAATCACCGGATCCAACTCATACTATAAGAGGAATAACGGTGAACTACTTTTTAAATTTCTCGAATAGTGAGAGTCATCATCTACAGAATTAATTCCAAATATCCGAAGACTATCTCTAACCATATCCAATTATTTAAAATTCGAAAACCCATTTTAATTTAATTATATCAATTTAAATTACATAAAATATTTTTAATACTTTTAAACCTTTGAAAACATTTCGCAATCATTTAAAAATGATTACTTATAATTCAGAAAACAAATTACGAGTTAAAACTTTCAAACAGACTGTTGTCAAAAGAAGTGTTACAATAGCGTTTCAAAAGCGCTGCAAAAATGTTACAAAACAATTATCTTAACTAGTTTGATCGAAATATCGTTTATCTTTGCCAAAACTTAAAATTTCCAATTTAAAACACTTTTAAATAATTTATAATGATTTTACAAAAAAAATCCATATTTTTAAAATATTTAAAAATTGCTATTTACAATTATGGTTGACAAACTGCACTTACTGCATCTTCTTTCAAAACGGTTTTAAATATAACTTGAAAAATATAAGTCGAAACTAAAATATGCTTTCACTCATTTGAAAGTCCTTGTTAATGGAAATCAAACGTTGTTCGTTTCGTGAAAATCCAATTTAAATTGCAAAAGTTATAAGCATTTAAAGTTTGCAACTAAAATACGTGAACTGTCGTTGTGCGACAAGCTCTATTTTGATCATAATATAATCTCATATAAAAATTATTCCGAATTGCTTCAAAGTACTTTTATAAAACCATTATATACTTATATAAACCATTTTCTAGATATTTCTAGATAGGAAAACCGAACTTCACCTTTTCAAAACAAAACCGTTTTCATCGATTTACGATAAAACCTTGTTTTTTGGTCAAAAACCCATTTAACAAGATGTTCATTTTTTTCGAAGATTATTTATATACATTTCAATTTTATTTTCAAATTATTTCAAATCTCAATTTTGAAAATAAATTTCAAACTCTGATTTCAATAATAATATTGCTTACAATTACAAAGAAGAATTGCCGACCATCAATGTTATATCATAATTGTCGTGTAAGAGTGCGTGCAAAACAACATCAACAACGATTATAAACAACCATAACAACCATCAACAACGTTATTAAATAAATAATAACTGTGCACAGACGTTATAACACTAACGCTTAATAGTGTGTGTTCTAAACTACTCAACCACCATCCATCGCAACAAACAACAACCATTCACATCCATAGCCGATTCAAACCAATTACACTAGTTAACCATCCAAATTATAACTAATTAGTGTACAATAAACTAATGTAGAAGTTTAAAGAGTTCTCACCAATATAGCTTTCCCATTCTTCACAGTAGACGAGTATAGCTGACTGCAAACGAACCGTCGGCCAGTATTTCGGCGCACTGTCTACTTTGTCAATACACACACACAAAATATATATATATATATATATATATATATATATATTTGTGTGTGTGTATGTAATGTATACTAATCTCTTTCCCTTTCTTTATAAGAGGAGGAGGAGGACGAACTTTGGCAAGGTTGTGGTGGAGGGAGGTAGTGTCTCATGACCGAATTAAGAAGGAAAGAAGGGGAGAAGAAAGAGGAGAAGAAGAGGCTAGGAAGCCATGGATGGAGAGCTCAAGAAAGAGATGGAAAAATGAGAAGTGGAGTGAATGAAATGAGAAGGTAAATGTGGGTTTATATAGGAATTCTAAGCGTGTAAGAAACTTACACATCGTAGGACACTTGTCTTGCCCTAAAGCTTCCTTAACATGCATGTTTGCAGATGTCCTACACGCAATGCTCCTTAACATGCACCGTGTCATCTTATGAGACACTTGTCTCTCATGCATGCTTAAGTCCATACATGTAGACAAGTGTCCTAGACACTTGTTAAAATAAAGGAGAATCCACTTTAGGTAGCTTTTTACTCAAAAATGCCATAAAACTCAAAGATAACATTTATAATAAAAGTCGTCGATGGTTCTAATATTCATAAAATTATACCTATATCAGATAAAAGTTCATATTAACAAAATAGTTTAACAAACACAAGCATTATAATTTCTTATCAAAATTATACTATTATATAAAATATTCTTCCATATGTATTTATATCAAATTCATATTTAAATCAAATTAAATTTATTTTATATTCAGAAAATTCAAATTAAGTACTCAAAATTCCAATTTTTAATTGGATAAAATTCTGGACCATTACATTTTTGGTATTTGAAACAATGTGATGTTGTAACTGGTTTGGAAATGATGTTTTTCTTTAAATAACAAAAGTTAGTTTTTCCGCTGCATATTTTGCATCTGTCTTGTAAATTTTAGTTCTTGTTTACCTACTGCGCTTCACGAGACCTAATGCATCCTCGTATGGGTGACGAGATGTAAGGTGTCACATTTGGATGTTCAAGCCCTCCTTCTAACGCCAAAATGTTAACGTTATTTTTCGTCAACACCAGAAATAAGATTACGGATGTGGATCTAGGGGAACTTAGGGATTATTTAGTTTCTACAAGTTTGAGTTAGTTCACCGTTTTCTAGATATCAAGGTCTTAAGTCCGAAGATTAGTTACTCTTCCTTCAAAGATGTGAGTATCACACTTACGAGACTCAAAGACCAACAATTACCTTGGGATAAGAGTTCCATAAGCTCGACACAAGTTAGAAAGATAAACGGGTTGAGGAAGGTTATTTCGCTAATTTGTACTTAGGTTTGAAGCATTGTCGAAGATTTATGAAACTGTGTCGAAAGTTAGCAATAAGGAAATACATGAAATTGGTGACAAGTGTTGATTCTCTCTTTATTAATTACTTGCATGAGTACATAAATGATTACAAGAAAAATCCCCAAATTAATTTACAAAATAGGGTTTTCACTTTAAGAAATGAATACAAGATTGTTGAATGAAAAAAGTTCCCCAAAATGAGACCCCGGGGGTCTTATTTATAGACAAAATGGGTTCCTTTTTGGTTGCGCTCGGTAGAAATCCCGATTTTGAGTGCTTCCGGCCTCTCCAGCCGCCGTGTGGTGCCGATATCAACCTGGTTCCGCATTCTGGGTGTCGTCAACGGCTCCGTATCACCTTTATAATTAGTGCCGCCTCCATGCAATTATCGATACCAAGTAAATTGGTATGAATAACTTCCTTTTCTGCTTTCGATTTCGGTGATAAGCCTCTGTTCCGATAGCAAGTCCTAAGATCTGCCTTGCTATAGTGGCTTCTGAGGATTGCCTTTATACTTCCTTTCTTATGACTTTGACAGCTTTCTTGATATCAGTATTGACACTAAGCATGTTAGTGTGAATGTCCACTCCTTCTCGTTCTGTTTTATGAACCCGGGCCTATATTAGCAGTCTTTGGTTCCGGTATCGGCTTCGTGTCTATGTTGTTTATGGATTCTTCCTGATGACTCTAAAGCCGCTTTTTAGTAGCGTTATCGATACCAAGTGTATTGGTATCGGTAGCTCTCTGCTCAAACCCAAATCGGTCTTGTGTTTTCCTTTTTATGACTTTAAGCTTTCGGCGTCGAACTGTATATTTCCAGTATTGAGATTATGTTGATTGCTTTCGGTGTTGGTGTCATAATCATTCTTAGTGGCCTATTGTATGTTAGTTTCGGTACCGCCTTGCCGCTATCTTCCCTGTGCCGGTACCAAACTCTGTCTCTTACGTTGGTATCGATAGCATATAGACCATTTTTTCCCCTTTTTTGCTTTCGGTATCAACTTTAGGCTTTCCTAGCTTCCATTCCGACGCTGGTATCATTCCGATACCCCTTCACCCTTATCTGGTTTAGGTGTCGAAATCTGGTAGTAACAAAACAATAAGACAAATTGATAAAAACGTGCAATATTTTAGTATAATTACTGTGATTTCTGCAATTTTTTAAAAATTTGCAAGAATTCGATAAAACGTGGATTTTTTGTTTTTAAAGCATTTTTTTTTTGTAATTTTTCTTATATGAATATGAAGATGATTATGTATTGAATTAAGTTTTGATTTTTAATAATTTCTTACTTGATTTTTGATTCTTTTTTTAAATAATTTTAGAAAAACAGGTATGTAAGATACAAAGTTTTTGAGTACTTTTAAACTTAAACAGAGACCTTAACGAAACAGTCACAAAAATCCTTAATTTAAACCGGATAAATTTGTGGATTACTTTGTGCTTTGATGCAAACGTGAACCTTTCTATCTCGTAGTTGCTTCTTCAGCTATTTCTGGACCAAAAGTCGGATTTAGGGTGCTTTAGTCTCATCCGTTACATAATAAACCCAGCGCAACGGGCTGCTCTACTTCGGGCACCTGCAAAACACGCTGCACGCTACCATCTTGCACGAAAGGCAAGATATCCCCTAAATTTTCTCACTTTATTTTTTACTCAAAGGAGATACTTGAAAGAATTAAAAAGTGATTTTATTCTTATTCTTCCTTCTTTATTCAACCCGGAACTTCAAAAAGGCAGCTCGAATCCCCTTTATTTTTTTTAGATTCAGCATTCAATTCTGATTCTGCCAACTGTCTTTTGCTTGAAATGCTGGGAACTTGGGGATTTTGTAGAGTTACGTTTCGCAATTTGGGTATTTTGTAGCAATGTCGGTATCAATGGAGGTGAAGGAGATGGGTCTGGTTTTTGTTTGGACCTTTTTTGCTCTGAACAGCTTTTATAGGGTTTTGGGAAATTTGGAAGGTAAGTTAGGATTCAGAGCACAGTTGCGTTGTTGTTCATATTTGGTTTGTTGGGGGGGTTTTCGCAGATGTGTTTAGGTGGTTTAGAAAGTTCGACTTTTTGCTTGAGTGATGCTACTATCTATGAGGTGTTATTTAATTCTTAAAGCCTTAAAGTATGCTGTTGCTGTAAAATAATAATAATATTTTATGTGTATGTTGATGTGTTTACTGTGTTTTTTTATTGCTTGAACATTACAACTGGATGGTCAACTCATTACTTATAATTGACAGTTTTCTTTGGATAGGTGATGCATTACACAGTCTGAGGACAAATTTGGTTGACCCTAATAATGTTCTACAAAGTTGGGATCCAACACTTGTCAATCCATGCACATGGTTTCATGTTACATGTAATAGCGATAACAGCGTCGTTCGAGTGTAAGTATTTCTGTTGTGTTTTATTGCGATTATGGTCTCAAGATATGAAATATGCTCTGTATGTTTTTCGTAGTGATCTTGGAAATGCCAATTTATCTGGTCAATTGGTTGCTCAACTTGGTCAGTTGACAAATTTGCAGTATCTGTAAGTGACTCATCCTATTTGGTCAGCGAATCAAAGATGTTTACCTGTGATTTTGTTAATATCAGGTGTAGATTTATTTTATATCAAAACCTTAAATAACAAAGATAAATATTTCTATGCATAACGGAAGGTCCATTATCCTGTGGCGACCTAATATAATTATTCAGTTTTGTGACACTACAATTTATGAGGTATAATCTCATTGTCAATTGCTCTATACATAATTCACTGAAATAGACTATAATTTTTATTTTCATTTCACATGTTACATGCTTGTTTATTTTTCCATAAAAGAATCAATTAGTTATTAGGATGGCCTTGTAATTTTGTTACTGTCTGGTATTATTAAAATTCCTCAAAGTTCTAGAGCCCTTTCAAGTTTCATCAAATTATTGACTTCATTTTTGTTCTGTTTTTAAATATTCATACTGAACTTTAATTTAAATTTCATTCTTCGTCTACAGTTTATAGTTTCTAGTATCATATCATAAAATGCATCCTTTAATATACCCAAATGAAAGGAACATAATTATTATATTACAATGGTCATGGCTGATTAGTGATAAACACCATGATATTTAAAACCATACTGGGGGCTGGTATTACAACCGTGGACTGGAAGATTGTACAGTAAATAACTGATATATGCCTCCTATACTGTTATTGACAGATAGAACACCATTATTATTATTATTATTATTATTATTATTATTATTTTACATGAACATCGTATCATTGTTTGTTGGTTTTCAAGGATGCATACTGCATTTGTTACTTGGTACAAAAGCTCAAGCCCTCATGTAGTTCAATGATATAATTTAAAGCTAATAAGAACTTTGCACACATGTAACTTTTTTACTCGGTAAAGGAAGTATGAACCTTAATCGTCGAAGTTTGAAATCTGAACCTCATTTCATTACACAATAATATGTACCACAATCCTATTACCGACAGCAAAATTACCAGAGTACTTTTCATTAGCTTTTTTTTCCATCTAATTTGATTCCAGTAGTTGCACATAACGCTAGAAAAAATAATTGTTTTCTTTAATTTTTTTTAATGCGTTTTACTTGAAACAGAGAGCTTTACAGCAACAACATTAGTGGAACAATTCCAAACGATCTTGGGAATCTGACAAAACTTGTGAGTTTGGATCTGTATCTAAATAGCTTCAGCGGAACGATACCTGACTCATTGGGGAATCTATCAAAATTACGTTTCCTGTAAGTGCTTTCATCATTTATTGCATACAGTGTTTTAACTGACAATGTTAATTTGTTTGTTTGCATTGAACCATCCATTTGCACATTTGCTACGATGTTCAAACAGCTATATTATTAGACTGAACCCAGTAGTTTATTTTAAATATAATAGATTGGATCAATAAAGTTAAGTATTTCGAATATTTAAAATGATATGTATATGTGTGTGCGTATCAAAAAAGGTTTTCAAAATGGGATTTAAATCATAAATCACAAAGTTTAATTTTGAAATCGCAATAGGATTTAAAACCAAGGTCTTAAATCTCGGATATCAGTCGCGTTTCGTCTCGGGGATTTTATAGACTCGGTCTCGTGTCGGGGGAGATCTCGGTCGAGATGGGTCTAACTCGGGAGTTCGTCTCGGAGTTTCATCTCGGGTCTGAAAGTTCATATCGGAACAATCTCGGGGTACATGATATGTTAAAAATGACATTTTAACAAAAGGATTTTTATGAATGCTATCAAAAACATAATAACTTAAACTTAAAATGCAAAATAACTTTATTGTTCTTTATTTTGCGAAAGATCATTCATACTCTAAATCATAATATGCTTAAAATAGGAATATTGTTAGACAGGAAACATTAAAAGGACCCAAAACATTAAGAAATTCAGCATAAATAGACCATAAAATACATAATTTCATAAGTAACATGTATGTAAAAAGACGAATATGAAAATCATAAGCATTGTAAAACATATATGAACATACAATATAGTCATTTAACAAGCAAAATGTAAAATAACAAAAGATTGATATGGCTAGATTTGAGTTTTTTAATTATAGTTCTAATTCAGGCATAAATTTAAATTTTAACAAAAAAACTAAGATCTCGGACGATATTCCAGTATTTCGTCTTGGTCGATATATCGTTCGATATTGCAATATCTCGGGCGATATATTCGAAAGGAGATTTAGAGTGATATTTGCTATTTCGTTTCGGAAGGAGCCCAAAATGAGATCTCGGAGGGGATCTCGGGTGATATTTGTGAGATTTGAAACAGTGTTTAAAACATAAATCGTAGATTCGAAATATCCAAATTTTAAGGTTATGTGCTTTAAAGTATATTTTGATGTTTGAACTTCAACAGTTGAACTTAAAACTTAATCTTCAGCCTAATTCTGTTTTTATTTTATTTTAAAAACATTATAATGGAAATTGTGAATCTAATTAAGTATATTAAATATATTAGTTTGAGTTGAATGTGTTTTCTTATTGAGATTTTAACTATGTTTTAATTAGAATGTAAATCGAGTCATAATGGGAGAGGCCCGATTTGAATCAGGATTTAAATCATATGATTTTAAGATTTTTGACAACAATGATATGAAATACTATTAGCAAAACAAAATATGTGATTGTGAATCTAGAGATTTTAGGTTCAAGACCCACGTACATTAATATGTGTAGACTTAGACTAAGTGTCATAACCTTGTAGGATTGGACGAACGCTCAAAATGTTCGTTCATTTTTTTTTGTCCAGATTTAATAGAACATTAAAAAAATTGTAAATATAATTTATTTCCTGTCGAAATCATATTCCTTTTTTTATTGTTGCCCCCAAAAAAATGCCCTTGTTTAGCATAGTATTAGCTACTAGATTGAGTAAATCAATGACAGTAATAAATGTTGATGTAAGATAGAGAGTATGTACTGTAGGGCTGAAAATTCAGGGATTAGATCCTTTCTTCAATGAGAATTGTCTTCCCAAAAAAAGTTAGTTTGGGTAATTTTATTATATTAAAAGTAATATTTCAAACTGATGGTTAAGAATAAAATATTGAACGCTTGATATTAACTTTTTGAACATTAGCGTAAACTTTGAAGTAAATTACAAATTTTATGTATATGATATTCATAATGTAGGGTTAGTCATTCACAAAATGTTCTTTAATGTAGAATTATATAATGTAAATGATATTCTGGTGTCAGTTGGGCTGTAGCAAATATGTGGCATAACCGAACGATTCTCTCTCTTATATATGTACATAATTAAGTACACACACATACATAAGCGGATATGTATATGGGGAATTAGAGAGAATGACTAACTTTACCCCAAAAAAATAATAATAATAAAAAATAAATAAATTAGGATAGAAGATTTCAAGTTTTAATTTAGGCTGGAGAACAGAATGCTAATTACAACTAGCATTGTTTTCAACTTTTACACTAGGCAAAATGCTAGTTGTAATTAGCATCATACTCAGTTTACACTACATAAAACACTACTTATAATTAGCATCGTCCTTCATCCCCAAAAAGGAACATGTTGTCCTTAAATCTAATCTTTTCTTCAAAGTTTACCCCTTTACTTATTAAATATTGATGGTTATAACCTAAAATTCCAGTAATGTTTTCCTCGTCGTGCTGTTTTGCTCAAAAACATTATGGTTTGCATACGGCATGGTTTGGTTTATTGGAATTTAATAGCTGTAGGTTTGAACTAAAATTTATGTAATTGTTGTTCGGATTTAGATGAGAAACTTAAAAAGTATTTGGTTGGCCGTCTGATTTTTAGTTTAGATAATCTAAACTGAGATAACCGAATAAACCAATCTAATATTGAATATCCAACATGAACGCATTTATTATAAGTCAAATTAATTAAAAAAAAATCATTTTTTATTTTTAAGTTGTGTAGGATACATGTTGCATTTATTTCACCACCTTTCGAGAGATCTTCATGCATGAAAATCATACATGTAAACTTAGTTAATGTTTTTACTTGTCTGTTAACAAAATTTTCCTTTTCTAGTTAGATATTTATTGTCAAATTAGTAATTTTGTTTAGTACTTGACCAGTACCATATCGATTTTTGGTTTTAGTTCTTAATCATCATTATATAATAATCATTTTGGTTTGATTTTTATTGCATATTTTCACCTTTTGGTTTTGAAAATTTTATATTGGTTTGGACCAAATTGACCGTCAGTGAATTTTTGAATATATGTTAATGTTGCATTTATAGTGGCCAAAGTACCTTGGTTATATTTTTTATATCTCTCTTCTTCTATGCATCTCAATGATTTCTTTTCATCTTCTTTGTGCAAGGATAGCCGCCTTAACAATAACAGCCTGTCAGGCGCTATTCCAAAATCTTTAACAACTATCAGTGCTCTGCAAGTTCTGTAAGTTGCAGTAATATCTTCAAATTTCAGTTGTAGCTCAACCTAGTTTGTGTTGTTTTGATTATAAGGCACCCGATTGGTTTTGGTGAACGTATTGTGCTTCATCTGTGGGCATTTCACCTCTCGACCAAATGTAATCGGAAATTGTCAAATTTCATAAGATTCTTTTCCTTTCCAAAATATTTTTGTTTGGCAAAAACAGAAATAGCCGAAAGAATGAGAGGGAAATATGAAAGTACCTAATGAAATACATGGGAGTGCCCAATGAAGCACACGATACTTCCTAGGGTATAACTAAATTGAGTTGGTTTTTCTCAATTTAACCTAGAAATTTATCAACCAGTAATCGTTATCTTTTTATATTTTTATGCAGGGATCTCTCAAACAACAATCTCTCGGGAGAAGTTCCCTCCACTGGATCTTTCTCTTTTTTTACACCCATCAGGTTTATAGCCAAACTATTCTTTATGTAGTCTGGGAATTTTATGTGGTTTATATGCCTTTGATCATTGATATCTTTGTATATAATCTGCAGTTTTGCAAATAACCCTCTGTTATGTGGACCGGGTACAATCAAGCCTTGTCCTGGTGCTCCTCCATTTTCTCCACCACCCCCTTATATTCCACCATCACCACCATCATACCAAGGTACCAATTCACCTTTACACCAATTGTCTGAAATTTTCCATGCATAAGAGTTATCATTAGCAAACTGTATATCAACTATCAAACTTATGTTTGTGCAAATCTTAAATGAAGCTTATCTTTATGTTCGTTCGATTGTAGAATCTATTCGTAAGTCATATTTTGGGTTTCGGTTTGGCAAACATGTAGTAATTTGACTTCCACTCTTACTTTTTCAAGTAAGGCTGTGAACCAGCCATTTAATTTAGGCTACTTGATTCATCCTATGGTAACTGTTGCAGGTTCACAATTAAAATATTCTGAGAACGCTTTATTTTGATTGCCCATGCAAACAGAAGTTCACATCAAGCATTTGGCTGTACTAACATATTCATTTATTCAAAATCCTAATTCTTTCTTTCCGATATCAATCTATTTGGCATGTTCATTGAACAGCAGGGAGTGTTCCTGTTAAAATTGCATTTGTGAACCGTTTACGTGACATGTTCTGTATCATGGATAGTGTATTGCAAGGTTCAAAATTCCTTGTTTTGTTTCCATTTCGGTCATCACAAAATTTTGAAATTTCGGTTCCGTTTTGGTAATTTTGGAAATTTCATTTTGATTTTGGTTTATAAGTTTCGGTATTATTCTGTATTTTCTAGACACTTAAAGTGTGAATAGATTTATATACCGTTTGTAAAAATTTTAAAAATAATATTATTAACCCAAGTTTGGATTATTTCTGAATAATCCGAAGGTTGGGGGGGGGGTGTCTTCCCAAATTAATCCCGGTGACCTGTTAACCTGTTTGACCGGTAAACTTTTCCAAATCAACCGTAATTCATTTCTAACCCAGACGACACATCATCTTCCTCTTACTCCCTCCAACCCCGATGTGTGAAACGCTGCATCAACATAACCGCCTTAAATAAAATTGGCAGCTTCCATCAGTTCTCCGCTGTCCAAATTCATATGATATTGTGTTAAATTGATTTTTATCTAATTTTTACTTGGCGATCTCAAGACGGATCTGGAGTATGATATCGTGCAAATCCTTAATTCTGATACAATCCCAATCAGACCGAGATCCAAAAAGGGGGATGCGCCCATAATAGGAGTATCAAATTTACAACTTTATGCTAATACACCTTCAGCAATGGATTTCGATTGTGGGATCACAAGACGGATCTGGAGTATGTCAGTGGAGATTTCAAGATAAAATCATAGCGATTTAGACTTGGATTGATGAAATATGATTTGGCTAAGGCAAAGGACGAAGGAAGATAGGATTTAATTTGGCAACTGACGTCGAACAATGCATAAAACATCAACCACAAATTTCGAATTCAGATTTGGATGTCTAAACTCAAAAGAGAAGAAGTTTGATTCATATCTATGGTGGTTAGTTGAAGTGGTGTTAGACATGCCAGTCGCAGTCGACACAGTCACCAAGAAGTGAAGAACCTCGAAACAGTTAAAACTAAAACAATGAATATGGATGAGGTGAATTGGCTATACTGTGATTTGACTGAGTATTAGAAGCAGCCATTGTCATTAACTATGACTGAATTAGCGTTAATTCTTGATTTCTGATCTTAAATGCTTCAGATCAAAGAACTTGGTTTATACAATATGATTTCATGTGATATGCTTGCTTAATAGAGAAGCAGCTATTGAGAGGTTATTACTTGAAACGTGTTCTACATGTTCAAGAAACAGCTGCAGATAGTTGCTTGCTATTTCTGACTGGGTCACTATGCGGCTTCAAAATGTTCACCGTTGCATTGAGCTTTTCTTCCCTTTTTTCTGTAAGCTGGGAGTGTTTTTTTCTCTTTTCGTTTCTAAATTGTTGTGAGGAGATGAGACAAGGTAAAGAGAAAAGGAGAAGAGCAGCAGAGAAAGGGAAAAATATGGGAAGAAGAATGGTTGATTTGGGAAAGTTTACCGGTCAAACAGGTTAACAGGTCATCGGGATCAATTTGGGAAGGCACCTCATAACTTTGGATTATTCAAAAATAATCCAAACTTGAGATTATTATGGGAAGACACGTCAAACATCGGATTATTCCTGACAATTAATCCAATTGAAAAAGCAACGAACCCTTTTTCCTTCTTTCAACTATTGGTTTGTCGCTTTCTTCCAAAGTCACACCCGTGCCCTAGCTCGATTCAAATGTGAGGGGGGAGGGGGGGGGGGACAATATACTAATGGATATTAGTAATCGACGAAGAAAAAGTTGGTCTAACTTCAATTTTTATTTGCAGCTTGAATTATATGATTCAAGCTAAGGTAATTTTGATATTTAGCTTTGTTTTTACTTTTTTTATACTGTAAACTCGTCTTCGTTGTCATGTCTTTGCTCTTCAAGTTCAACAACAACACAATTAAGCCATTAATCCCAAACAAGTTGGGGTTGACTTGGCTGGAGATGAAACGAAAAACTAAAAGATAGTCAATTCGAATTTAATTATAATAACAAGAGATTTAAAGGTGAAAACATGAATAAAGATAAAATAAAATTTAAATTTAAAATAATTCAGCAGATAATAATAATAGTAATATATAAACCATGATGCTGACAGTGATGAAGATAATAATAATAGCTGTACTAATAATGACAATCATCGAAGACCAACACTAAATCTTATTTCCATATACATTAATCCTATCATCTAAAGCTAAAAACACTCTCCTTAAACTAACCAGAAGCTCAAGATCTTGGTACATGGATCACTAACTTTAATATGCTTCTGTTCAACACCAGTTTTTCAGATATACTCGGATTTCTCAAATCTCTTTTTACTACCTCTCATTCTTGGTCGACCTCTATCTGACCTCTATCTCCCTTTGATTTTGAGTATTCGGTACAACCTATAATTCCAATGTGCACAGATGTATCGTGTGGTCTCCGTTATAGATGTCCAAACCATTTTAAGTGGTGTTGGACTAACTTCTCTTTAACTGGTGCAAACTTCAAGTTTGTCTTGGATCAAGGTTATTACGACGCCAAGTCGAGCCACTACCGTCTAGAAGACTAGTCGACAAGTCGTCTGACTAGTCGACAAGTCGTCTGACTAGTCGACAAGTCTTTTATATACATATATTTATTAGACTTAAATATATAATATAATTAGATATAAAGATAACATAATAATAAGTTCAAATTCAACAAAGATAACATAATAATAGGTTCAAATTCAACAAATATCCATAATAGATCCATAATAGGCTTAACATAATAATACCCATTTCAATCGCTGTGATATAATTAAAATTTAAAAACAAATCAGTTAATTATTTAATTAGGTTATAAACTTATCAGTTAATTAAAAAAATTCAGTCACTTAAAAACAAATCAGTTAAGCCTAGGATTAATTCTTATTAACAAATCAATTAATTAAAAACCGATCGAGTCTTCTGAAATAATTTTTATGATGGAAAAATAAATAAATCATAACATTCCTGGGGCTGGCGGCGGAGGGAGGAGCAGCAGCAAGGCACAAGTCGAGGGTTAGGTTTTTTTTTTAATTGATGCTCGATTTAGTGATCGATGCATTAATCGAGCAGGAAAATGGATGTCGAGTGAGCTCGAATTAGGGTTTCTGGGCTCAAATTAGGGCTCGATTTGGCCCACCATCGTCGAAATGCACAAGTCGAGAGTCGTCGAGTTCCTCAGAGCGACTTCTCGACTTGTCGACGACTAGTCGTCGACGTGATAACACTGCTTGGATATCATCATTTCTAATTTGATCTCGGCTGGTATGCTCACAACTCCATCAGAGCATACGCATCTCTGTTGCATTTATCTTCTAAAGCTGTTGTCTTTTAGTATGCTAACATTCTGCATCATATAACATCGCAGACCTGATTGTTTTATAGAGCTTTCCTTTAAACTTCTGTTGGATTTTCCTGTCACGGAGAATGCTAGATGCTAGTCGTCATTTCACTCTGCTTGAATTCTAAAACTAACATCTTCACCAATCTCACCATCAAACTACAACATAGATCCTATATATCGAAAAGATCACGTCTTCTCTCTTGATCAACGAAAATTTGATCATATTCCGGTCTGGTTCATGCTAGAACCGAAATGAAAACCACGATTCCGGCATGTCAGCTGGAATTTAGAACCTTGGTGTATTTGAGCATCATAACATTATGGTTGTACAAGCTATTAGCAGTATTTTCCACTTTGATTTAGACATGAAGCAGTACTCCCTACCCTATGTTAATCAACTGAATATACAATGACTATCTAGTATCTACATGAATAAACCGTACTTAGTTAAAAAGAAGAATAAGAAACAAACCCAAAAAAAAAAAAAAAAAAAAAAAAAAAAAAACACTATGCGTAATGGGAAAAGAAATGCCACATCCTGAGCAAATGTTTTTGTAAGTCATGCCTATTAATGAAAACTTTCATTTATGTTTGTGGACCAAATGACTACAACGTTAGTTGAATATTGAACAGGAAGCAGAGCTCCTACTTATGGAGCGATTGCTGGAGCTACTGCTGCTGGAGCTGCTTTACTATGTGCTATTCCTACAATTGTATATTTATGGCGGCGGCGGCGTAAACCACAAGAATACTTCTTTGATGTACCTGGTTAGTATATTATACATTCTCTTTACATCTTAAAATTTGGATTGTGCCTCTCTTATCTCTTGTATTTTTTCTACCTTGTATGTAATATTAAAAGCTCATTATCAGTTATATGTGGTCTTTCAACTTGTATAAATTGTTGTATGTGGTTTTGACTTCAAATAGCCAGTTAAAAAAACTATTACTAGCTGACTTCATTTGATGACTGACATGAAATTGATAGCGTCTTTCCAATACCAAAGTAATACCAAATAATTGCTTTTGCAGCTGAAGAGGACCCTGAAGTTCATCTGGGTCAACTTAAAAGATTTTCTTTGCGAGAACTTCAAGTTGCAACCGATGGATTCAGCAATAAAAACATTTTAGGGAGAGGTGGATTTGGAAAGGTTTATAAAGGAAGGTTAGCTGATGGGTCCCTTGTAGCAGTAAAAAGACTAAAAGAAGAACGCACGCCAGGTGGCGAACTTCAGTTCCAAACAGAAGTTGAGATGATTAGTATGGCTGTCCATCGTAATTTGCTGCGTCTTCGTGGGTTTTGCATGACACCTACTGAACGTTTGCTTGTATATCCATATATGGCCAATGGGAGTGTAGCATCCTGTTTAAGAGGTATCATTCAGCATTGAAGTATTTAAGCATGTCTGTATGCTCAGTTAGGTATTTAACACCAAGCAACAGAAGCCTAGCACCATATTTGTTAGCTGTCACAGTACACTTATTTTTTCTACCTTAATTATTTTTTTTTCCACAAAAAGCAAAGGATAACTGTTATTGATGCCCTGGGAGGTTCGAACCCAATCCCTTCAGACTTTTAGAGATTTTATTATGCTAAATGGTCTTTGACTTTGTGCATGAAAAAATGTTTATTCTTGTATAAGATTAGTGTTCACTTGACATCTCTTTGCTTGATTATTCAAATCACCGATGTTTTCTCCATCTTATCACACAAAGTGTATTTATTGTTGTGTCTATGCATGTATTTGTACGCATAAGCACATATGCATTCATATGTCACAAACAAACATAGAGAGTTGTGTATAAACACAAATACAACCCCATCCTTCTTTTCACATCCACATACATAAAGATATTTAGATTTCATCCCATATTTCTCCTTCGCTGCATGTACTCTTACTTGCATGTTGGACATCATCAAGTTTGAAAGTTTTGGTAAACTTAAACATTGATCACAATTCCTATCACTAACTAAAACCGTGCTACGATTCACCGGAATTCCAGTGATTTGACTTGTGGTCATCCTTGGCACCTTGCTCAAATCATTTGACATGTTTCTTTACTATTCATAACAGAACGCCAACCGTCAGAGTTACCGCTTGATTGGCAAACTCGAAGGCGAATCGCATTAGGATCTGCTAGGGGACTATCATATCTACATGATCACTGCGATCCTAAAATTATTCATCGTGATGTTAAAGCTGCTAATATTTTATTGGATGAAGAATTTGAAGCTGTGGTTGGCGACTTTGGCTTAGCTAAATTAATGGATTATAAAGACACACATGTTACCACCGCGGTTCGAGGAACGATTGGTCACATTGCTCCAGAGTATTTATCAACAGGGAAATCTTCAGAAAAGACAGATGTGTTTGGATATGGGATTATGCTTTTGGAGCTCATTACTGGACAAAGGGCTTTTGATCTCGCTCGGCTTGCAAATGATGACGATGTCATGTTGTTGGATTGGGTAATGATGTTTACCAAATATTTTTTCCTTCAAAGCTTTTACTGCAAACTATTTGAATTTTTTATGTTTATATTCCATGCACATATACTCCTCTAGTACCCTAAACTTACATGAAACTGCACCCTTAACTTTTAAAGCCAATTTACTAGAATATATTCACATTCAGACATTCGAATGCCATTTATTTGTTTGAAGTGTTTTATTAAGAGTTTTGGGAGTTTGTGTGCTACATATGGGCATTGAGTGCAGTTAAATTTGACCCTGAATGATAATTGTTTACAAAAGCCAATTATAGATGCCATTAAAATACGTCCAATCAGTTAAAAATATTTTTTAGCTAGATAGATCAGGATTTGGTTTGCATGCAGTTCTACGACATCAAGTTAAAAACGAGCATGAGCTCACGCTTTGTCAATGTTGATTTAATCATCCTTGGTAAAGCTGTTATAAGCGTGAATTCTGTGTACGTGCCGTCATCATATTTGACATCCAAACAAAGTCGAATATTATAATATGAATTCTGAAATTCTGGTGTGTACCAATATTCAATGTGCAATATGACATAATTGTTCTAAAGTTGCATAATATACAGGTAGATAAAATATCTCTTCAAGTAGTAAATGAAATTACTTTTTCTGGCATTGATCTGGATCAACTTGCTATAAACACCCATTGCTAAGACAATGTAGTGTTATTGAGTTTTAAGAAAAAGATTATAACAAAATCTAATAGTTTGTTTGTTTTAACAATGAAATAGAAGCATGTATTGATAGATTGTCAACTTGGTAGTTCTTTTATGTTAAATCTTGCAACTGTCTTTAGGTAAAAGGGCTTCTAAAGGAGAAACGACTAGAAATGTTGGTTGATCCTGACCTTAAAAACAACTATATTGAAGCAGAGGTAGAGTCACTCATCCAGGTAGCACTCCTATGCACACAAGGGTCGCCAGTTGATAGACCCAAAATGTCAGAAGTGGTTAGAATGCTTGAAGGTGACGGCCTGGCTGAGAGATGGGAAGAATGGCAAAAGATTGAAGTTGTTCGACTAGAAGTAGAGTTGCTTCCGCATCAAAACTCAGAATGGATACTTGATTCTACAGATAATCTTCATGCTGTCGAATTATCAGGCCCGAGGTTAGATTTCACCGAATTTCAGTTACATGTTGGTCCAGGCTTGCTATTCAGTAATATAATCGATGGTCGGCCGCTAGTTGTCTATAACGTGGCTATGTGTTTCAATTTGGGTTACAGTTTTGAGAGGGAAATAAGGACACATTACCATAACAATTTGTAATCCACACAAAGGAAGATTTCTATACCTTGTACAATTGCCATAAGACCAAGAGCATCATTTTACGTCATATCTCATTAAATCACATCCAACGATTGGTTTGTTGATAAATTACTGCACTAAAACCATTAATGACACTGGCTAGTTCATCACACTTATCCCTGGAAAATTTACCCGTCCTCACACACTGCACTTTGACAACTAAAACCAAGCCATACAACCTAAGAAAATTCCGGTGCATTATAAATGTGCGTGATTAAAATGTTAAGTAATTTGGTGCTTTAATTGTGATAAAGAAACAAATTGTTTGTTTTAATCTTTTGTCATTTTCCTTTAAATGTGAAACCTAATCGCCATTGTTCACACAGAAAAACCCAAAATCGCCGTTGTTCACACTGAAAAACCCGAATTTTATTCAGAAATCGGGAAATTATATCGATTTTTTTCTTTTAGTTTGAAAATTTTAGGTAATGTTTGGTTTACTTTGGGTTTCGAGTTTTGACTTTTCAACGTTAATTCCAAAAAGTGCGAAGATTTAAAGGATAGCGAAAGTGACGGATCAAAGGTGGAGGGGATGGTGGAGGTGATGGAGGGACGGTGGATGGATGAATTTGCTATCATTTTTCCGTTGTTTCTTAAAATATGGAAAATAATGAAAAGTTTTTTTATGTGTTTTTGTTTTGTAAAACGATCGTTTTTCACGATATGTGCGTTGTTTGTGCTCTTGTATGTACGAAAGCCCAAAATTAAAAAAAATATAAACCAAGTGCACCCTTAGGTAGTGTTTGGTATAGTCTTTTTAGTTTTCGATTTTCGTCAAATGCGCACAACACATTTATATTGTGGAATATAATCACTTTAGAAAACAAAGTTGACATACAAAATATGGAATACAGTCACTTTAGAAAACAAAGTTAACATACAAAATAGAAAACAACTTTTATTTGTTCTCCACGTTTCTACAAATAAGAGGTGCATGAAATACAATTCATCTTTCCATCGTTGAACCATTCCCTCCGTGGTTCCCTCCATCTTTCTTGCATCTTTTGCATCGTCCCTCCACATCTTTCATATTTCATAATTATTGTTGAAAACTTAAAACAAAAAACTCATTTTAAACCAAACACCATCTTAGTTTCTAATTTAAACGATTTGGTAAAGTTTATTCAAGAATTTTGCAAAGAAATCCGCACATAGAGGATGGTGGTGATGATGGTCATGGTGACTTTGGCGACAACGATGATGGTGAAGATGATATCGTAGTGTAGGCATTGATGTCAGTGGTCGTAAAGATGGAGTTTCTTCATTTATCAAAAAAATCAAAAATTCATATTATTTTTCAACCTGAAGAGAGTTTGATTTTATTTTCTAATTGTGAATGGGTGATTGGTTGTCTTGATACTCCAATCCAAAATCCTTAGAACCACATTCTAAAAACCTTATGATTTTATTTGGAGTTCCCGTATAAGTGCAAATATCAAAGTTGTAGTGGAGTTTGCTTTGTTTCATTCAACTTCTCACATGTTTTCATTCTATTTTACAGGTAACATGTTAGCATGAAGTATCAAACCTATACGCTAGCACAGAGCATTGGAGATCTGAGATGACAAAAACCACTCTAGGTTAACCCGAGTATTTGTAATTAATTGCACGCTCGAGTGCTGGTTTTTTGCTAGCGATAGTTGTGCGAATGAAGAATGTTTCTGTATCTGACAGTCTTGTTAATATTTAGAAATAAATTTTCGTAATATATTAGATGTGATTATTTATGTTCCCATGTTAAACTGTATTTGAGTATCTTTTTCGTCTGCTATGCGTTGGTGTGATTTTTTGGAAATCTGATGAACTAGCATGACAACGTTAAAATCAGTTATGTAGAAACTGCTTTAAGATATGTTGATGACCTCTTTTTAGGATGTTATTCGTCAGCATCATTCGTTTAAACAAATAAATCATTATTGTGAATTAATGTAAATTATTTTGTAAAATACGATGAAGTCGAGATGATTGTTATTTTTAATTGATTAGCAGTGTTGAAATTAATTCAAACTATCTAACTGCATTGACAAGGGAAATATAGTACTAAAGAGAGTAAAATTGAATTTACAAGTCTTTTAGACATTTCTATTTCACGGAGATAAAAACATTTTGGAAGACCTTTTCTGATGTTGCAAATTCCTTGAGAAAAAATATTTGAAACATGTTCTGCGTGTTGCTGTTTATAGTGGAGAAGTTGTGTTTTTTGTTTGAAACAATGCGTCTTCCACTTTTTACGTACATTTCAAACAGTCGCGTTTTCCGCATGTTTAAACATTTTACTATCGGTTGCTTGCAACAATCACATCTCTCGCAATTTTTGTTTATTTGATTTTGATTTAGAGCATCTTCAACCCTAATCAACCCTAATGTTAATTCAATATAATTTGCATGACACATCATTAATTAACATTTTCTATTGAAACTTTGTCTCCAATGCATATATATATATTTTGTTGATGTAATTGCAAATTTATTTGACATTGTCTTCTTCAATGTCTAGTTCTAGACATTCAATTCCACATGACACGTCATATTTCTCTCACCGTCAGTCGGTTTTAACCAACATATTAATTCTATTAATTATAAGAAAATTACACCTATGCAATTTTCGTGTATCTACACTTTTGTATTGGACAAAAAACACAATCCATGAATGTCAAGTGCTTTCACATCCTCTTGACAATGTGTACACATAGATTTTAGATGACAATACGTCATGTATGGGTTGGAGATGCTCTCATGGGCTTGTTAACGGGTAACTAGAATAATTCTGTTTAAAAATATAGTTTGGATAAAATCCAAACTCAGTCCGATTCAATCGGATGGACGATGATGACCAGTTGTGCCTGTATGGGGGCGATAATGCAAGACCTTCCTCACAATATCACAAACATTTGGACGTTAATTGGACTAAACACTCTTTTGAGAAATTTCTATTTAGGCAAATGTTGCTCCTCACATTTTATAACATAGGACTATTCTCAGTTCGTCTTCTCTTTCCCTTTTTCTCATTTTAAAACGTGGGACTATTCTTAATCCGTCTTCTCTTTCCCTTTTTCTCATTTAAAAAAAAAAGTAACTCACATAAAATTTTTTAATTTTAATTTTTTTACTAACAATCTTCAATCAAATTTAATAAAATTTCTCTTGTCGTTTATTGTAGGACAACTATTATATAAGAATAGATGCCTTGTGGACTTGCATCTATACATAGTGTTAACATGTCGGATTAGCCAAAATGAAATGGATGACTAAGCATTGAACCAACGATCCTATACGACTGTTGATCCGCCTTCTTACAAGCCAGTCACGCAATTTGAGTGGTCGGGACTTGGGTACAGACTTGGGAAAACTCGAAGAAATTTGGATGAAGTTGCGGAATTCTCGAAAAACTCAGATTTTTGGCCAAGTGTTTCGGGATCGGTACATATTCCGAAAGCACTCTTGGATCGATATTATCATTCTTCTCCTTAAATTGGCTCAAAATCTCCTAATTACATTGGAATCGGTGACTTTCGTATTCTGGGATTGGTATTTTTGGAGGCATGGAATTTCGTATTCCGAGGATGATCTCAACATGGTGTTGTTTTTACTAAGGCACGGCGGATCAGTATTTGCACTCCGTCTTCCTAGATCGATGTAATTTTAGTGGCTTTCAGGATCGGGTTTGGTAATTCGTATCCCCAAATACGAAGTGAATTTTGGAAAATTGAATCAAAAGCATTTGAAGATGAAGCGAATTTTGGCTAAGGCATTGGGGACTGGTACCAATCCCCAGGCATATTTTTTGTGGGTTTCGGCCCACTCTCCGTCTACCTATAAATAGCTCTGTGATGGGTAGGCTTCAGGATCCTTTTTCTAGACTCAGGATTCTTGGACTTGGAGACATTTTAATGGCCTCTCTTGTGACTTTATGGACTTTGGAATCATCTTTGGACTTGTGAACTACTTCTTATATTTGGTTTGGAGATCTTGACACTTGGTTTGCTATTTGGACTCTTTTGGACATTGAAGCAATATCTTGGTCTTTTGGACATTGGAGAAGACTTATTGGCTTTAAGCAAAGATTTTTCTATTATCAACACTTAACCTTGTAATCAAAAGGCGTGTACTTGTAACCACAATATTCGAAGTTACATCAAAGTGGACGTAGACACACTTGTCGAACCACCATAAATCTCTGAAGTTATTTACTTTTTCTACACTATGCACTTGGAATATTTGGACTTGGGTGTTAACGTGGAAAGTGATAACTTTTCGTCCTTAACATTTTGGCGTGCCAGGTATGGGAACTACACAACTTTGGATTGATTAAGGAAGTGGATTACTTTTGGATTTTATTATTATGGTGAAAATGAAAAGAGATGCTACTACTCAGGCAGAAGGAGCTGGTTTGAAAGGAAGCAAGGAGGTATTCTCTGCTGGAAATCCCTCTATCTATCTAACTCAGGAAGAGATGGATGGAGTGATTAAGGATTTGCATGCATGCATGCAACAATAAGAACTCCTTAAAATGCAAGAGAAAATGATGAATTCGCTTCTTACTCGGATGGAAGGATTTGGAAGGCCGGCAGGCTAAGAAACTCAGGCTGGAACAAGCGCGCAAGACGCTCAAGGTTTGCAGGACTTAGGGGTAGTCCCCTCAAATCGCTCGATCCGTCTCGGCTAGGGGGTATCTCCCCCAATCCCGATGGGAGTGTGATTCATGATGTTTTGGTTGGTCAGGCTATGGGATATGTAGCTGAAACTATGACTCAAGCGCCAGTGCGCGAGAGTACAAAAGATGGAAGAACTCCTACGACTTTGGAAGTTAGGTTTGCACCCATAGTAGCTCCTCAAGTTAGGGTTGAAGCGGATGTTCGGGTTTGGAATCAACGAATGGCTCAGACTGGATTAGACACCGGGGCCACCAGTTTTGGTTTGGAAGAGCAATTGCTTGGAAATGGAAATCGAATTGCGGACATGATTCGACGCCTCACTCGAGGCAGAGCATCTCACTCGGATCTGGACTTTGTTAATCACAGTTCATTAACTTAGGTTATCAGAAATTCTCAGAACCACCGGATTTCAAGTTACAGGTTTTGGATGCTTACAATGGTTGGAAGGGTCGTACTGTTCACTTGATGTGTTATATGCAACACATGGAGGTGCTGGCGGCGTCAGATAACATCATGACAAAATGCTTTCCGCTTTATCTTACAGATATTGCTGCTATATGGTTTAGCAGTTGGAATCGGAAAGTAGTGGAAGTTGGAATATTCTAGTTAAAAAATTCATTGAGCAATTCAGGGTCCACATCTCTTGACCTAAAAATGTTATGACTCTTACGACAATCAAGGAAAGGTCTGGAGATACTCTATACAAATTCTTAGAAAGGCTTAATGTGGCGTTAGCGCTGGTTGGTTGACCGGACCCGTCTATGGTATTGATGACTGCTATCTCTGGAGTTTTGGATAAGACGAATTTAAAGATCTCGCTTCAACGGGATCCTCTAAGGGACCTGGATAAATTTTACTTTGAAACAGATAGATTTCGGCGGGAAGATGATGCTAGACTTAATAAGGAAGTTATCAAGATTAATATGGTTAAGGATGGGAAATCGTCCGAATCAAGCAAAGGTAAAGGCAAATGAAAAGTCTCATTTGAAAATGATCAGAATGTGTTTCAAAATTTCAATAGCGGGAGCCCAAATTCTCTTCGTACACGGAGCTTACTTCTTCTATGAAAGAGATTTATTTGGATACTCACCGAACTGCTCCCTTCAGAAAGCCTCCAAAGAGGGAGCCAGCTTAAAAGGAAAAGAATTCTGGTAGACACTATTTGTTTCATGAGCTTGATGGCCATAATACAAACGATTGTAATAATCTTCTGGATATGATTGAAGAACATGTCAAACGTGGTGAGATGACATAGTACGTTAGGAATCAGATTGTAGTAGCAAAACATGCAAAGTTGCCTACTCCGACTCGGAATGGGGACAATCCAGAACCTAGCCCGCGTAGATCGGTCATCGACTAACTTGCATTTTCTAGACCCTTTGGATTTGCGGCTATCAGATTTTGGTTATTTAGTTGTTGAGACTTTTGCTTCTTTTGGCTTTCTAGCACTTAGGTTCTGGCTTTCTGTTTTTCTGGCTTATGGATCTTGGATTTTGGCTCTCTGGATTTTCGGCTTTTGGACACTGGCATTTTGGTTTTCTAGTTCTTAGGTTTTGGCACTATGGTCCTATGGATTTTGGATGTTGGTTTTTTGGTTTTCTATTTTTTTGGTTTTGGATGGCTAAGTCTACCTATCCATGTATGGAATCCTGTGAGATTCCTAGGCATGCTCTTTGCGGACAATAAACCATCCACCATCTGGTTAATAAATTTGTAATTGAAAATGGCTACGTTAGCTTACACACGTATGGGATTAGGATGTGATCCCTAGGCGTGCTCTACATATGACTATAGATTGTTAGGATTTCTTTTGGATTTATGAAAAAACATTTTCGAACTTTAATAAAATTATTTCACTTGTATGGACTATGATTGTGTATTATGAAATTGGAAACTGGAAATTCGAACTTTAGGGACTTAGTGAGTACGGACTATGCTCATCAAGTATAAAACTCTTACACTGCTATTCAAGTATAGACTATGTTTGGTAATAGTCGGGCCGTCTTGTCAGGACCTGACAAGATCGTTGGGCTAAGGCTTAGGTATGGACTATACTCGATTGGGTGTGGGGTTTTTTTCCAGGACTTGGCAAAGCATTTCATCTAGTTTTTTTGCAGGTACAGATTATACTTACTTAGGTTAGGCCTTTTATGGATACTGGGATTTCTTGGATTTGGATTTTGGATACTCTGGATTGGCCTTCTCTCATAATACGATCTGGAGTGATCATGGGATTTCGTTGGACTTCAGCGTTTAGTATTCTATTAATACGATCCGGCGCAATTGTGATTTTGTGGTCTTCGGTTACTGGATTTTTGTTTGGACTTCTCACGGAACGTGGCTTTTGGATTTGTGGATTTCTAGACTATACAAATCACGTCATCCACAAAAAATATGTTTTTCGCGGCAAGTGTTGACCCACCTTTTTACAAGGTAGTTACGTTATGGAATTATGGCTATTGAAGTGCTCAGGACTTGAGTACGGAATTGGGAACACCTAGAGAAATTTGGAAGAAGTCGCGAAATTTTTGAAAATATCGGATTTTGGCTAGGTGTTTCGAGATCAATATGTATCCCCGAAGCACTCCTTGATTGGCATTATCATTTCTTCTCCTCGAATTGGCTCAAAATCTTCTAAGTATCCCTGGGTCGGTATAGACTTTTTGTACCCCGGGATCGTTATTTTTGGATGGAATGGGATTTCGTATCTCGAGGATGGCCTCAGTATGGTGTGGCATTCACTAAGGCATGGAGGATCAGTATTTACACTCTGTATTCTCAGGATCGGTGTAACTTTTGTGGATTTCAGGATCAGGTCTGGTAATTCGTATCCCTAGATACAAAGTGAGTTTTTGCAAATGGAATCAAAAGCATTTGAAGACGAAGTAGATTTTGGCTAAGTTTTTGGGAATCTGTACCACTGCCAAGATTGGTACCAATCCCTGGGCATACTTTTCGTGGGCTTCGGCCCAATCTTCCCTTGGCCTATAAATAGCCTTGTGCTGGGTTGTTTTCAGGATCCTTTTTCTGGACTCGGGATTCTTGGACTTGGAGGCATTTTAATGGCCTCTCTCATGGCTTCATGGACTTTGGAATCATCTTTGGACTTGTGAAATTTTCTTGGATTTGGTTTGGATATCTTGACACTTAGCTTGCTACTTAGACTCTTTTGGACATTGAATCATTACCTTGGTCTTTTCGACATTGGAAAGGACTTGATTGCTATAAGCAAAGACTTTGCTATTGTCAACACTTAACTTTGTAATCAAAAAGACTGTAATTGTAACCATACCATATAAATATATGAAGTTACATCGATGCGAACGTAGGCACACTTGCTAAACCACTATAAATCTCTGGTGTTATATACTTTTTCTACACTATGCATTTGGAATATTGGACTTGGTCGTTAACGTGGGAGTTGACCACTTTTTGATGTTAACAACAATGTATCAGATGTGCTTTACACACTCATTTTTTCTTCAAATAGTACGTAAGCCGACACATAGATGACTTTCTCTTTGTACCTTACTTTCTTGAAATGTGCTTGGAGACTTAAATCACAGTCTCGCAGAAGGCGACACCCCCTTCGTGTACCCATATATATAGGTTTACTGCAAAGTGCCGTATAGTTATTCATTTCAACAATAATTCTGTCATAATCCTATTAAGTAGTATAGCCTTTACCGTATCATTATACACATTAAACACTTTTCTTGAAATATTTAATATTAATTGTCTAGGTTAGTATTATAGTGCTTTAAATCATGATATATTATGTACTTTTGTTCATTGAACTCATGATAATGAATTTCATTATGTCAAGTTGAGTTTCCATCATAGGTGGTTTATATATTGGCTTTAAACTCATACCTTTTGATGCTTTCCAAAACCCCCTGATAGTCCTTTTGTAAATGGATCAGTCAAGTTTTGAATCAATCACATGAAATCAATGGGGATTAAACCCACCAACGAGCATTTTCCTTACTGCACTATGCCTTCGGATGATATGCCTGGATTTTTGATCAGCTATTTCGTTATATACTCCTGATGATGCATTGGTTTTGGCCATACAGGAATTTCCAATGATAAATTTCTTAATCATTCCGCTTCTCAAGAAGTCAATTTTATAAATCCAACATCCATAGTACGTTCTATATCATATGTTTGTTTCTTTGAGTCATAAGATATTACACCCCTACTAGAAGTGAATATCAACACACTGGTTGTTTTATTACTATCCTCTCTTTTAGTGTTCCAACTGACATCTATGTATTCTTCTATTATACATGGTGCAATATATCATAGTATAAAGTTCTTTTTAAATATTTTAAAATTCTTTGTACAACTACTAATGAATATGACCAGGTTACTAGTATGTCTACTCATTTTTCCAACAATATAGTTAATGATTGATAATGTGCATGTCATGGAACACATTATGTTATCGATAAATTTTAGCATATTTTATTTAATCTTTTGCTCTGTGTAGTTGAAGTGCTTAGCAATTCAATGCATCGAAAGGGAAAAAAGTCATAGAGGGGATAAAGCGAGTGTAACAACCCGGAAAATCAGAACCAATTTAAAAATTTTATTTTGACTATTTTATTGAATTTTGAATAGTTGAAATAATTTATTTTAAATAATAACTATTAAAAATTTATTCAAATCGAAGTTTGGACGAATATATTTAATTCTAGCTTTAAAAGGAGTTAGAAATAGCGCGACAGTTTGAAAATTTGAAATCAAACTTTGACTGACCATACAGGGTGCAAAATAGATCGGATTTTAGTGAAACAAAAATATTTAAATCTGTTTAGTAATATCTTTCCAACGAATCCGGAAAATTGAAATTTTATAGCGGGAATCAAAAGTTATGGTCAGTTGAATTTTCAGAATAGTCGCTATGGAATTTAATATAATATATAGCCCGTATAAATAGCCATTTTTCAAACGACCTCATTTTTCGACGAAACCACTTTCGTTGGAACCGGAATGTCAAATTATTGCTAAATTTAATTTTCCATAATTTTTGGAACCAATATGTGAGCGTGACAAAAGAAAATGTGTTTTAACAATTTCAGTCAATTTCGATCGACTTGAAAATGGCCATTTTTCCAACGGTCTCCAAATTCGACGAAATTAGTTTTGTTGGGACCGTATCGTCAAAACATAGCCAGAATTATTTTTCGGTAATTTTTAGATTCAGTCTGTGGCCCCGGTAAATTAAAATGTTCGATCAAATTAAATAATTAAATGTTTTATTACTTAATTTGAAGAATAACTGACTGAAACAGTCGAATGGGCCTACAAGACCTATCCCATTGTGTCCGGAATGGGGGTATTTAGCTAGGGGCGTCACTAGCTGGGTTTGATTTGGAGTTAGAAGCGATATAGAAATTTAAATAGAATTAAATAAAAATAAATTAAATAGAAATAAGTATACCGTATATATACCATATAATATACGAACCTAATACTATCGTCATCTTCCAAGTCGCCATATATCAATTTTAATGGCCATTACTGCTCCTTCATTCCTCCTCAAATAAACCCAAATCCGATCAACGAAATCCCATGGTACTTTGGAGGATTTTGTAGAGCATTTCCGGAGCTCCGCATCCATACCCATTTTGTGTTTTAACGAGTTGTATTGGCCGAGATCCAGAGCCCCGAAGTCATCACCGTCGGCCCCTTCTCTGCGCCGCCTCAGGCCGCCGAGCTTAGCCGGAGTACCACCCCAGGCACGCCGCACGAGGCACTACGCTGTGAACCATCCCGATCCCCCTCCCGTGCCTGGAGCCGTATGTAAACTCGAGACCTAGAGTCGAAGACGTCGTGAAAAAGTCGGCCTAAAACTTTGCAAAAGGGAAGAAGGTTGTTTATTAATAAATTTATTTATTTATTTTATTTAAATTTGTTTACAGTCTTCGTAAAACCATATCTTTATCATACGATAACGAAATTCAATGAAACAGGAGGCGTTGGACTCGTGCACTACATTTTAGAACTGACCGCAGAATTTTTAGAGCTTGTTACAATTTTTGGCGTCGTCAAATCAATGTGAGATATCTGAACTCAGAATTAAAATAAATAAAATTATATTAGGATGCAGTAGGAGTTTAGAAACTCCCGACACCCGTCGTCCACAGACCATGGACGACTTGATTGATTTGTGATCGGTTGAATTTTAGTGTTTGTTTGTGGTTGAAAATGAAAAGAGAAAAAGAAATTGATTGATATTGTGAAAAAAAGATCGTCTGCGTACGAAATAGATTATTGAAATCCCCCTTGTCAAAAGCTACGAGGCTTTAAGGTAGCGCGAGGAGCCGTACATCGAGACGGTGCCGGTTTTAATTACCCTGCCATTATGCTGCCGAAATTTTCTGAAATATTCATATATGAAATTTGTTTGAACATCCAAAATTCACATTTTTATTGAAAATAGAAATAAGGAGAATATTCATTGTTTTGAAATGAAAATAAGTTAAACAATAAAAATCTACATTTTTATTGTATAGGAAATTTGTTCATTGTTTTAAAACAAATCATGATTACATTAAAAATACCATTTTTAATGTGAATATAGAATATAGGAAAATTATTCATTGTTTTAAAACAAATCATGATTATATTAAAAATACCATTTTTAATGTGAATATAGCATATAGGAAAACTGTTCATTTTTTAAAACAAATCATGATTACAGTAAAAATACCATTTTTAATGTGAATATAGCATATAGGAAAATTGTTCATTGTTTTAAAACAAATCATGATTACATTAAAAATACCATTTTTAATGTGAACATAGAATATAGGAAAATTGTTCATTGTTTTAAAACAAATCATGATTACATTAAAAATACCATTTTTAATGTGAACATAGAATATAGGAAAATTGTTCATTGTTTTAAAACAAATCATGATTACATTAAAAATACCATTTTTAAAGTGAATATAGAATATAGAAAATATGTTCATGTTTTTAAAATAAAAATGATTACATTAAAATCCCATTTTTAATGTGAATGTAGGACATAGAAAAGTGTTCATGTTTGAAATTTAAAACATGTTAACATTAAAAATTCTATTTTTAATGTGAATACAGAATATGTGAAAGGTGTTCATGTTTTGAAATAAAACATGTCTAACATTAAAATTTCATTTTTAATGTAACTATAGAATATGATAAAATGGTTTATGTTTTAAAATAAAAACATGCTAACATTAAAAATCATATTTTAATGTCATGATATGAAGCTAGAAAAATTGATCATATTTTGAAAGGAAAATATGTTACATTAAAATCCTCATTTTTAATATAAAGTAGAAAACTAGAAAATGATCATGTTTTGAAAAGAAAAATAAGTTGACATTAAAAATTTCATCTTTAATGTAAAGTAGAAAACTAGAAAATGATCGTGTTTTGAAAAGAAAAATAAGTTGACATTAAAAATTTCATCTTTAATGTAAATGTAGAAAACTAGGAAAATATTCATGTTTTAGAAATAAAAACATGTTTGCATTGAGATTTACATTTTCAATGTTAATGAATATTATAAAATGACCATTGCAAAATAAAAATGTGTTTACATTTTTAATGTCAATGAAACATTAAAAAGAATCATTGGTATATAAAAATGTTTTTACATTGGAATTCACATTTTCGATGTAAATGAATCATTAGTAATAGGATTAAATGATTACATTTTTTTTATAATAGGATAAAAAGTTACATGTTTATATAATATGGTAAAAGAAGTTTAAAGGTTACATTTTTATATAACGTAATAATAGAATAGAAAGGATTACATTTTTATATAATGTAATAAAAGAATAAAAGAAATAAAAATTACATTTTTATTATGTAATAGAGACTGAATGAAAAGATTTCATGTTCTTTGTAACATAGAAAAGAATACATATTCTATTCGACATAGAATGATTACATTTTTGTTGTAATATGGAAATGTTTACATTTTTATGTGATATAGAAAAGATTGCAATTTTTGTAGAAATGTAAAAGGGTTATGTTTTAGATATAAAACATGTTATCATTAAAAATCACATTTTTAATGAAGTGTAAAGAAATTAGAAAATGCCATGTTTTAGATATAAAAACATGTTATCATTAAAAATTTCATTTTTTGAAATGTAAGGATGTTGAAAAATGTTCATTGTTTTGAAATGGAAATAGTTTGAAATTGTCGAATGAATTAATTTATATATTTATGTAAATATAAATTAAAATAAAACGAACCGCGCTTCTGCAGTTCGCGTTTTGAAATCGTAACTTCAAAAGATTATACCGAGAGATCCGACCGTTGGATTTTTCTAAAACTGGAAACGTTGGGTTCATTTTGGAAAGATCTTTCCAAGATATAAAATTTGCTAAGATCCAACGGTTAGATTTGGAGAAATGTATAAATCAAATTTTGATGAAAACAACGCCAGGGCCATGTAATGACCCGAAGCGTCGTTTAATTAAAAATGGATATTTTTAAATAAATAAAAATAGCAATAAATTGTTACAAAACATTATAAACGATATGGAATGAAAAGATTGATTTTAATCATATATATTCGAGAATTATTTGAAAAGTCCGAGTTAAATCTTATTTCAAATAATTATACGACGATTGGAAGTCGAAGATTTGAAGATGGTGATTGAAGACCGGCGATCCTCACATCGAATGGATAACTACTGATGCCCTGAATCGGTTACCTCCCAGGAGGGATTACAGTGGTAGTTGTCCAGACGTACTTGTTGATTGTCCGGATATGCTCGGTGTCTCCAGTTTCGTTCAGACCCAGAACGGACTTGTAAATGGATGTATGTCTGACATTGGATTTTATTCCATGCTGATTAATTTCTATTTAATATATATCTGTTGGGTGGCGGAGAATTCATTCTCTTGCTTAACACCCCTCTCTGAGACGTACGAGCTCAGAGGTTATATATTGGTAGACCTCAGCCTCATGGCGTGAATTGTCAGTGTGGCATGCCAAGATGCAAATGATCAAGGCTTATTGTTGAAAAGCAGAGCCTTGTGGTTGATGATCAAAGCACAGCTTTAAATAGCATAGCTTTGTGTATAGCGTTACTTCGCGAGCCTCACACCTCGGTATGAACCAGAAACGGGAGTAAGGACTGCAAGGAGGCCATACGTTTCTTTCTAGCTAGAAGTGGTGTCATGGTTTTTACATGGCTTGATATTTTTACTTACGTGGATGAAGGAATGAGGCTCCTCAGTTATTTGAGTCCCTAGTGGCTCTATTTACGCCCCATAGGGCGGGGAAACGTATTGTTCAAGCATTATTAATCCACTAACATATTTGTGGACCGACCCTGAAGATCCAAGGTGCAGTTGCGGCTGAGCCTGAGACATGGGCCAGATTGTCTCGAATTCGATAAGGACTATCTTTTGCCTTGGTTCATGATGGAAATCCAACTTTCAATAAGACCCATGCGGTTTTGATTGTATAATTAGTACGGCGACATAGTATATGGTAGCTATGCCGTCTATGATTGCTATTATGATTGAGAATGCTTTTGAAACATATATACACTAATAATAATATCAAATCCGTTTTATCGTATCAAGCATATTTTGAACATTATAAGGTAAAACTGTATCCTCCGGTTTGCGTTGCATTATGTGATGGGACTTGAGTCTTATAATGATTTCATTTTTATAAGAAAGCATTGCGTGGTTTAACGATTTACTTTATTGTGCACCGGCAATCCAATGGAGTAAACCCGTTCCGCGTTAGTGGCATGATCCTGTGATTAGCCTTGTTATCAAATAGGTTAAATAAGATTTCTCATACCGGTCCCGTGACTGACTCGTAGTTTGTTTCACTTTGCAAACTCGGGTGCCCTCTTTTCCACACGGGCAACCTTGTATACAGGTTTAGCAGATTCATTCTGGATAGCTATGGAGCTGAAGATGGATACTATCATTTATATTATGCTGTTCAAACTTTACTTAGTATATTATGTTTTTATTTCGCTGCAGACATTTTATATTAAGCTGAAACTGTACTCTATGCTAAGTATGATCCAATTATGCTGTGTAACTCTGATGATGTATTATTTCCGGTGTAATTTGATGAACATTATCTGCTGTAATTCTCTATTTCTATTCTGTTGTTATTGTTATGTGTTATATTCCAATGATTATCCTTGCTTTCGTACTACGGGAGTTCGGGGTCATCACAGTTGGTATAAGAGCTTTGGTTAAACTTAGCTCGGAATATAACATATTAACAAACTCATCAGAGATAGAATCAACAGAATTCCAAAACGAATAACTCATCGTAGAAAGGACTAGTAATGTCCTAGAATGAGTAAAAGTACACCCCCATAGATTCATTTACATTTAAATATATGTCTCTATGTTTCACAATATCTATCCTGTTGGCCTGGCTCTTTGTCTGCTATTTGCAAACATAGTAGAAAATGAGTGGTAGAAACAGAAGAAGTAAATCTTTGGTTCAACAATCTAATGAGCCAGTTGTGCTCCCACAATCAGAACCAGATCTAGAAGCTCTAGTAAAGAGGTTTCGAAATCTGGGTGGAGAACCATTCTCGGGCAAGGAGTCCATTATTGAAACACAAGCATGGATGCATTCTACTGAGAAAATTTTTGAAGGCTTAAAGTTGAAAGACGATCAGAAAAGACTAATAGCATCTTGGGTACTCAAAGGCGAAGCTCTATTCTAGTGGGAAATTGTTACTAAGGAAACTCCAAAAGGTAGTATTACCTGGGATAAATTCAAAGAAATTTTCACAGAAAAAATTATTCCTCTAGGAGAAATTGATCGGTTATATGATGAGTTCTACAATATGAAACAAGGTGATATGACCATTCGGGAGTATCAGAAGAAATTCGAGTAACTTTCCCGCTTTGCCCCAGAACTAATCGAAGATCCTTTGAGGAAAAATCGGAGATTTATTAAAGGACTTCAAAGCAAATACCTAAATTGGGTAACTGCACATATTAATCTCCCTTTTTCTGAAATGATATCTATGGCTTGTCGCTATGAGGATCTTGATAAGCAAGGAGTTTTGGAAGATGAAGGAGAAGACAACTCTAGCAATAAAAGGAAGTTTGAATCTGATAGCCCTGAGGGAAGTACAGAGCCTGAGGTCAGTAAGAAGTCAAAATCCAATATGAAAAAGGTTGAGCATATGGAATAATAATTAACGACTGCCATATGCAATAACTGCAATAAGCCAGGGCATTTGCTAAGGAATTGCAAATCTTCGTAGAAATGAAAGAATGTTGAATATAAATCCAATAAGAAGGCTCAAGAGACCAGGGAATGCAATCTTTTCCATAAGCCAGGTCATGTAAAGCAAGATTGCCGGTTTCGAAAGCTACCAAAGTGGCTCAATCCAATGAGGTGGCAGAAGCTCCAACACCCTCAACAAGTCAAGAAAGGCCAGATGTTTTGAAAGGCACTCTTTCTACTAAAAATATTCCTGTCACAGTATTATTTGATATGGATGCATCATGAAGTTTCATTTCGAGTAATACAGTCAAGAAGCTCAATCTAAAAACGAGGGATCTTAAAGAATCGATTAATGTCCATAGTCCGGTCGGTGGTTCCCTTGTTCTTGGAGTATATTGCCAGTGCCGATCTCATTTTCTTGTTACCGGTTCCCTATTAATTTGATCGTCATGGATTTTTCCGAGTTCGATGTTATTCTTGGGCTGGAATGGTTAACGAGATATGAAGTCGAGGTTAAATGTGATGAAAGGTTTGTTAAAGTTAAAACGAAGCTTAGAGATATTGTTATACCTTGCGTAGGCTCAGATTCCTGTAGAAAAGAATTTTGGGCTGCTCTTGAGGTCACCCCCACTGCTCTTGAAAATATTCCTATCGTCAAAAATTATGCGGATGTGTTCGAAGAAGTTGATAGCTTACCTCCGCGAAGAGAAATCGACTTCAGGATTGATTTGGTCCCAAATGCAAGGCCAGTTGTGCATTCTATTCGAAGAATGACATGGAAAGGGAAAGAAGAACTGAGCAATCAAACCAAAAAGCTTTTATGGAAGGGTCTGATTAGGCCTAGCTTTTCAGAGTGGGATGCAGCAGCATTGTTTGTTCCTAAGTCTCAGACTATGTGTAGATTACCGAGACCTCAACAAGCAGACACTCAAGAATAAGTATCCATTGCCCCGTATAGATGATTTGTTGGATCGTTTAAATGGAGCGAAAGTGTTTTCAAAGATGGACCTAGCTACAGTTTCCATCAATTGCGTATTGCTGAGGAGTGTGTTCCTTTGACAGCTTTCAGAGGTCCAAACATATTTTATGAATGGTTAGTAATGCCGTTCGGCTTATGCGATGCTCCAGCTTATTTTGTCGTTTAATGAATCGAGTATTCCGGGATGTTTTGAACAAATTTATGTTGGTCTTCATTGATGACATCTTAATCTTTTCTAAGTCGACTGCGGAGCATGAGAAACATTTAGAACAAGTTTTGGAAATTCTGAGAAAGAATGTATTAAAAGCCAAATTTTCAAAATGCGTATTCTGGTAAGAAGAAGTGAAGTTCCTCGGTCATGTAGTATCGAAGGAAGGAATTTCAGTGGATCCTAGCAAAATCACAACCATTCAAAATTGGAAGCATCCTAGCACTCCTACAGAAGTCAGAAGTTTTCTAGGGTTAGCTGGCTATTATCGAAAATTCATTAAGGATTTTTCGAGGCTAGCTTGTCCATTAATGAATCTTACAAAGAAGCATACAAAGTTTATCTGGACACCTGAATGTGAGGCAACTTTCCAAGAACCGAAACTAAGATTGACTACTGCTCCAGTGTTGACCATTATTGATGGCAATCAAGATTTGAAAGTCTGGACAGATGCTTCTAGAGAAGGTATTGGTGCAGTGTTAATGCAAAGAGACAAAGTAGTTGCTTATGCTAGCCGTCAATTGAAACCGCATGAGAAGAAATACCCCACTCATGATCTTGAGTTGATGGTCATCATATTCGCTTTGAAGATATGGAGGCACTATCTTTTGGGTGAGAAGTTCGAATTATATACAGATCATAAATCCCTGAAGTATCTGTTCACCCAAAATGACTTGAATTTGAAGCAGCAGCGTTGGGTAGAATTTCTTGCGACTTATGATTTGGACATCATGTACATTCTAGGAAATGCCAATGTTGTGGCGGATGTACTTAGCAGAAAGAATGCCGATGTCGCCAATCTTATCCTCGCCAATCTTATCATTACACCCACATTGATCGACAAAATCTCTGCTCTTCAGAAGAATGATGAATTTATACAAAGAATTAGTAAAAGAGTTCGGGAAGGTGAACTCTCGAGTTTCCAAATTGATAACAAAGGAGTTCTGAGGTTAAAAGGCCGAATTTGTGTCCCAAATATTCCTAAGCTCAGAAGAGAAGTAATGGATGAATGTCATAAATCCAAGCTTTGTATTCATCCAAGGGTGAGCAAGATGTATCATGATCTCAAGCGTACATTCTGGTGGAAATCTATGAAAAGAGGCATCTCCATTTATGTCAACAGGTGTTCTACTTGCCAACAAGTCAAAAGTGATCAGCAAAAACCTGCCGGCTTGTTACAACCACTACCAGTTCCCAGTTGGAAATGGGATCAAATTTCCATGGATTTTATTGATAGCTTGACCCGAACCAGAAAAGGCAATGACAATATATGGGTGATTGTTGATCGTCTCACAAAAACTGCCCTTTTTATTCCTGTTAAATCGACCAGAACAGCACAAAGTGTGGCGAAGATTTATTTCAAAGAAATTGTCCAACTACATGGAGTCTCTAATAGCATTGTAAGTGATCATGACCCTATATTCGCTAGTAAGTTTTGGGAAGCATTCCAAGAAGAGCTGGGGACAACATTAAATCTGAGCACCGCTTATCATCCTCAAACAGATGGCCAGACTGAGAGGGTGAACCGTATACTGGAAGACTTGTTGCGGGCTTGTATTCTTGACTTTGGCGGATCATGGGAAGACCACTTGCATTTGGTCGAATTCTCTTATAATAACAGTTACCAAGCAAGCTTGGAAATGTCGCCATTCGAAGCATTGTATGGCAGGCCTTGCAGATCTCCCGCATGTTGGGTAGAACCAGGCAATCGATTAGTATTGGATCCCGACATGATTCGAGAAGCTTTGGACAAAGTTTATTTTATCAAGAAGCGACTAATAGCTCAGAGCCGATAAAAAAGTTATGCTGATGTAAGAAGAAAGGATCTAGAATTTGTTGTTGGCAATTATATGTACTTGAGAGTTTCTCCATTAAGAGGAGTAGTTCGCTTCGGGAAGACTGGGAAGTTGGCACCAAGGTTCATTGGTCCATTCCCTATTCTAGATAGAATTGGAACTCTCACTTACAGGGTTCAGCTGCCTGACTGGTTGCCAGGGGTACATGATGTATTCCATGTGTCTCAACTTCGGAAGCATGTACATGATCCAGACTTGATTGTGGAGGAAGCTGCACAGCAAGGTTTAGAAATTACCCCGAACTCAGCCGTAAGAAGGGAGCCGGTAAAGATCATTGGCAAAGAAACCCGAGTTCTGAGGAACAAAAGAATTCATCTAGTCAAAGTGCAGTGGAGTGGAGATCCTAGAGACTGTACATAGGAGACAGAGGATAGCATCAAACAGGCTTATCCCCGGTGCAGAGTGGATATCTATGACTAGCTCGAGTGCAAGGTAAATTTACCATATTTACATTTTCCGTTTTGTTTCCTACTTTACTACAATTTCCTTTTCGGGGAGGAAAAGCTTTTAAGTGGGGGAGATTGTAACAACCCAGAAAATCAGAACCAATTTAAATTTTTTATTTTGACTATTTTATTGAATTTTGAATAGTTGAAATAATTTATTTTAAATAATAACGATTAAAAATTTATTCAAATCGAAGTTTGGATGAATATATTTAATTCTAGTTTTAAAAGGAGTTAGAAATAGCGCGACAGTTTGAAAATTTGAAATCAAACTTTGACTGACCGTACAGGGTGCCAAATAGATCGAATTTTAGTGAAACCAAAAATATTTAAATCTGTTTAGTAATATCTTTCCAACGAATCCGGAAAATTGAAATTTCATAGCGGGAATCAAAAGTTATGGTCATTTGAATTTTCAGAATAGTCGCTATGGAATTTAATATAATATATAGCCCGTATAAATAGCCATATTTCAAACAACTTCCGTTTTAGACGAAACTACTTTCATTGAAATCGGAATGTCAAATTATTGCTAAGTTTAATATTCCATAATTTTTGGAATCAATATGTGAGCATGGCAAAAGAAAATGTGTTTTGACAATTTTAGCCAATTTCGATCGACTTGAAAATGGAAAATTTTCCAATGGTCTCCGAATTCGACGAAATTAGTTTTGTTGGGACCGTATCGTCAAAACATAGCCAAATTTATTTTTCGGGAATTTTTTGAGTCAGTCTTTGGCCCCGGTAGATTAAAATATTCGCTCAAATTAAATAATTAAATGTTTTATTATTTAATTTGAAGAATAACTGACTGAAACAATCGAATGGGCCTATAATACCTATCCCATTGTGTCCGAAATGAGGGTATTTAGCTAGGGGCATCACTCGCTGGGTTTGATTTGGAGTTAGAAGCGATATAGAAATTTAAATAGAATTAAATAAAAATAAATTAAATAGAAGTACGTATACCGTATATATACCATATAATATACGAATCCAAAACTATCGTCATCTTCCAAGCCGCCATATATCGATTTTAATGGCCATTACTGCTCCTTCGTTCCTCCTTAAATAAACCCAAATCCGATCAACGAAATCCCATAGTACTTTGGAGGATTTTGTAGAGCATTTCCGGAGCTCCGCATCCATACCCGTTTTGTGTTTTATCGAGTTGTATCAGCCGAGATCCAGAGCCCTAAAGTCGTCACCGTCGGTCCCTTCTTTGCGCCGCCACAGGCCGCCGAGCTTGGCCGGAGTACCACCCCAGGCGCGCCGCACGAGGCACTACGCCGTGAACCATCCCGATCCCCCTTATGTGCCTCGAACCGTGTATAAACTCGAGACCTAGAATTGAAGACGTCGTGAAAAAGTCGGCCTAAAACTTTGCAAAGGGGAAGAAGGTTGTTTATTAATAAATTTATTTATTTATTTTATTTAAATTTGTTTACAACCTTTATAAAACCATATCTTTATCATACGATAACGAAATTCAATGAAACAAGAGGCGTTGGACTCGTGACATCGAGCACTACATTTCAGAACTGACCGCAGAATTTTTAAAGCTTGTTACAATTTTTTGCGTTGTCAAATCAATGCGAGATATCTAAACTCAGAATTAAAATAAATAAAATTATATTAGGATGCAGACGGAGTTTAGAAACTCCCGACACCCGTCGTCAACAGACCATGGACGACTTGATTGATTTGTGATATGTGATTGGTTGAATTTTGGTGTTTGTTTGTGGTTGAAAATGAAAAGAGAAAAAGAAATTGAAATTGGTTGATATTGTGAAAAAAAATTCGTCTACGTACGAAATAGATTATTGAAATCCCCCCGTCAAAAGTTGCGAGGCTTTAAGGTAGCGCGAGGAGTCGTACATTGGGACGGTGCCGGTTTTAATTACCCTGCCGTTATTCTTCCGAAATTTTCTGAAATATTCATATATGAAATTTGTTTGAACATCCAAAATTCACATTTTTATTGAAAATAGAAATAAGGAGAATATTCATTGTTTTTAAATGAAAATAAGTTAAACAATAAAAATCTACATTTTTATTGTATAGGAAATTTGTTCATTGTTTTAAAACAAATCACGATTACATTAAAAATACCATTTTTAATGTGAATATAGCATATAGGAAAATTGTTCATTATTTTAAAGCAAATCATGATTACATTAAAAATACCATTTTTAATGTGAATATAGCATATATGAAAATTGTTCATTGTTTTAAAACAAATCATGATTACATTAAAAATACCATTTTTAATGTGAATATAGCATATAGGAAATTTGTTCATTGTTTTAAAACAAATCATGATTACATTAAAAATACCATTTTTAATGTGAATATAGCATATAGGAAAATTGTTCATTGTTTTAAAACAAATCATGATTACATTAAAAATACCATTTTTAATGTGAATATAGATTATAGGAAAATTGTTCATTGTTTTAAAACAAAACATAATTACATTAAAAATACAATTTTTAAAGTGAATATATAATATAGAAAATATGTTCATGTTTTTAAAATAAAAATGATTACATTAAAATCCCATTTTTAATGTGAATGTAGGACATAGAAAAGTGTTCATGTTTGAAATTTAAAACATGTTAACATTAAAAATTCTATTTTTAATGTGAATACAGAATATGCGAAAGGTGTTCATGTTTTGAAATAAAACATGTCTAACATTAACATTTTCATTTTCAATGTAACTATAGAATATGAGAAAATGGTTTATGTTTTAAAATAAAAACATGCTAACATTAAAAATCATATTTTAATGTCATGATATGAAGCTAGAAAAATTGATCATATTTTGAAAGGAAAATATGTTACATTAAAATCCTCATTTTTAATGTAAAGTAGAAAACTAGAAAATGATCATGTTTTGAAAAGAAAAATAAGTTGACATTAAAAATTTCATCTTTAATGTAAAGTAGAAAACTAGAAAATGATCATGTTTTGAAAAGAAAAATAAGTTGACATTAAAAATTTCATCTTTAATGTAAATATAGAAAACTAAGAAAATATTCATGTTTTAGAAATAAAAACATGTTTGCATTGAAATTTACATTTTCAATGTTAATGAATATTATAAAATGACCATTGTAAAATAAAAATGTGTTTACATTTAATTTTATGTTTTTAATGTCAATGAAACATTAAAAAGAACCATTGGTCTATAAAAATGTTTTTACATTGGAATTCACATTTTCGATGTAAATGAATCACTAGTAAAAGGACTAAACGATTACATTTTTTACAATAGGATAAAAAGTTACATTTTTATATAATGTGGTAAAAGAAGTTTAAAGGTTACATTTTTATATAATATAATAATAGAATAGAAAGGATTACATTTTTATATAATGTAATAAAAGAATAAAAGAAATAAAAATTACATTTTTATTATGTAATAGAGACTGAATGAAAAGATTTCATGTTCTTTATAACATAGAAAAGAATACATTTTCCATGTGACATAGAATGATTACATTTTTGTTGTAATATGGAAATGTTTACATTTTTGTGTGATATAGAAAAGATTGCAATTTTTGTAGAAATGTAAAAGGGTTATGTTTTAGATATAAAACATGTTATCATTAAAAATCACATTTTTAATGAAGTGTAAAGTAATTAGAAAATGCCATGTTTTAGATATAAAAACATGTTATCGTTAAAAATTTCATTTTTTGAAATGTAAGGACGTTGAAAAATGTTCATTGTTTTGAAATAGAAATAGTTTGAAATCGTCGAATGAATTAGTTTATATATTTATATAAATATAAATTAAAATAAAACGAATCGCGCTGCTGCAGTTCGCGTTTTGAAATCGTAACTTCAAACGATTATACCGAGAGATGCGATCGTCGGATTTTCCTAAAACCGGAACCGTTGGGTTCATTTTGGAAAGATCTTTCCAAAGATATAAAATTTGCTAAGATCCAACAGTTAGATTTGGTGAAATGTGTAAATCAAATTTTGATGAAAACGGCGCCAGGGCCATGTAATGACCCGTTGCGTCATTTAATTAAAAAGGGCTATTTTTAAATAAATAAAAATAGCGATAAATCGTTATAAAATATTATAAACGATATGGAATGGAAAGATTGATTTTAATCATATATATTCAAGAATTATTTGAAAAGTCCGAGTTAAATCTCATTTCAAATAATTATACGACGATTAAAAGTCGAAGATTTGAAGACGGTGATTGAAGACCGACAATCTTCACATCGAATGGATAACTACTGATGCCCTGGATCGGTTAGCTCCCAGGAGGGGTTACAGTGGTAGTTGTCTGGACGTACTTGTTGATTGTCCGGATATGCTCAGTGTCTCCAGTTTCGTTCAGACCCAGAACAGACTTGTAAATGGATGTATGTCTGACATTGGATTTTATTCTATGCTGATTGATTTCTATTTTATATATATATCTGTTGGGTAGCGGAGAATTTGTTCTCTTGCTTAACACCCCTCTTTGAGACGTATGAGCTCAGAGGTTATATATTGGTAGACCTCAGTCGCATGGTGTGAATTGTCCGTGTGGCATGCCAAGATGCAAATGATCAAGGCTTATTGTTGAAAAGCAGAGCCTTGTGGTTGATGATCAAAGCACAACTTTAAATAATATAGCTTTGTGTATAGCATTACTTCGCGAGCCTCACACTCCGGTATGAACCAGAAACGGGAGTAAGGACTGCAAGGAGGACATACGTTTCTTTCTAGCTAGAAGTGGTGACATGGTTTTTACAAGGCCTGACATTTTTACTTGTGTGGATGATGGAATGAGGCGCCTCGGTTATTTGAGTCCCTAGTGGCTCTATTTACGCCCCATAGGGCGGGAAAACGTATCGTTCAGGCATTATTAATCCACTAACATATTTGTGGACCGGCCCTGAAGATCCAAGGTGCAGTTGCGGCTGAGCCTGAGACATGGGCTAGATTGTCTCGAATTCGGTAAGGACTATCTTTTGCCTTGGTTCATGATGGAAATCCAACTTCTAATACGACCCATGTGGTTTTGATTGTATAACTAGTAAGATGACATAGTATATGGTAGCTATGCCGTCTATGATTGCTATTATGATTGAAAATGCTTTTGAAACATATATGCACTAATAATAATATCAAATTCGTTTTATCGTATCAAGCATATTTTGACCATTATAAGGTAAAACACTATCCTTCGGTTTGCGTTGCATTGTGTGATGGGACTTGAGTGTTATAATGGTTTCATTTTTATAAAAAAGCATTACGTGGTTTAACGATTTACTTTATTATGCACCGGCAATCCAATGGAGTAAACCCGTTCCGCGTTAGCGGCGTGGTCCTGTGATTAGCCTTGTTATCAAATAGGTTAAATAAGATTTCTCATACCAGTCCCATGACTGACTCGTAGTTTGTTTCACTTTGCAAACTCGGGTGCCCTCTTTTCCACACGGACATCCTTGTATACAGGTTTAGTAGATTCCTTCTGGATAGCTATGGAGCTGAAGATGGATACTATCATTTCTATTATGCTGTTCAGACTTCACTTAGTATATTATGTTTTTATTTCGCTGCAGACATTTTATATTAAGCTAAAACTGTACTCTATGCTAAGTATGATCCAATTATGCTGTGTAACTCTGATGATGTATTATTTCCGGTGTAATTTGATGAACATTATCTGTTGTAGTTCTCTATTTCTGTTCTGCTGTTATTGTTATGTGTTATATTCCAATGATTATCCTTTCTTTCGTACTACGGGAGTTTGGGGTCATTACAGTGAGGAAATAGACAAGATATAGCAAATGACTCTAAAAAAAATATATAAATCTTGTTTTTAACGTTTTCTTACAAATATATAGGCTATGATTAAATGGAAAATTAACATTCAATAATATTGTAATTAGTACGTTCTTAATTTTTAATAAAAGCATGTGCGAATATATATGAATAAACATAAACTTGTATTTAACTCAATTAATTTTAATAGTGAATAAAAATATATGTTAAAAAGTTTAATTAATAAACTAATTTTATGAATTTAATCTTGTATAAATGTCAAATTTCAATTCATTTCTTTTATAAAAGATATAGCTGCAATAGAAGAAATAACGAGATACATTGAGAATAATAAAATATAACGAGACTTAACGCGGTATAGCAGTAGAAATCCGCTATGAATATAGCGAGGTAACAACGGAGCGTTAATTGCATAGCTTTGGCTCTACTAGTATTAGAACATAGTTGCATATGCGAGTCAAATGTAGTGCTTACAGGTTTGCAATCAAGTTGATCAAACCTTTTCTAGAATCTTCCCTATGTAGCGAGACTAGGTGATGACCAACTCAGCTGCTATTTTCATGACTTTTATTCTTATAATCACTTCAGCTTCTCCAATATATTTTATGTCAGAACACAAAGATAGAAAATTTTCTTCTACTTCTATACTCGAGGTATCAATCCCAGATATTAATGTATCATTATAAATGTATATGACCACAACATTACCAGTATGAAATTTGCTATAGACACATTTGTTTGATTTGTAAATCTTAAAACTATATGATACCATGGTTCAATCAAATATTTCATGCTAGTTTTTTTCTTCTTGTTTAGAATCTTAAAGCGGTAAATTTACATACTTTACATCTTCGTCCAATGATCGCATAACCTTCTGCATGAAACACACACACACGCGCGCGCACACACACACACACACACATACATATATATACACACACACACATGCACGCATGCACGCACGCACTCATACATCAATCTCTCCATTTAAAAATGCAGTCTTAATGTCCATTTGATGAATTTCCTTTAGTGAACAGATAGTTGTTTACTCAGGAAATCTTGGATTCTAACTCCCTTGTTGAGCAGATAGTACGATCCCTAAATAGTGATCATAGCGACTTGTGATTCCTCTTGTGGATTCATTTTGATGTTGGCTTCATCGGTATCTATAGAGCTAGAGTAGTGAGTCATACAAGTGGGGGGCATGCTCACCCATAGGCAATGTATTGATGCCCTATGTAGAGTAAGTGAAACTCTCGCTTAGCCAGTTCCAGAATGCTAATTCTAAGAATTCGTTCGACCAATGCCTTATGGTCTTGCTGTACTAGGCCTCTTGAACCTTTAAACATCTTTTTAGGTCGCTTGCCTTGATATACATAGGGTCTAACTTATCTAGCAAGTCTGAAATAGTCACACTAAAAGGCCAGATAACCCAAAGTACATTATGTTTCATTCTTGTTTTGATTTTATTCGAGACAAATTAGGATCATCGAAAGAATTCACTTGGTATCTCGAACGGTCATTATCCTTCCACTGGGTTTGCTATTGCAAAGAGTTACGTCTCCTGTTGTCCATAGCGACGCAGTACACCAAAACAGATGATTCCGAACGAGTAACCATCGCAAATAATTTCAGCAACGCTATTAGTGTTGCTATGGGGGCATGGCAATTTATCTCCAACGCATATAAGCGTTGGCAGATTTTCTCTCCCAACGCTTATAAGCGTTGGTATATTTTCATTTGCAACGCTTATAAACATTGGAAGATTTTTGTTTGCAACGCTTATCCATGTTGCATTTTTTTGTTTGCAATGCTTGTACATGTTGCAAGATTTTCATTCACAACGAATGTTAATATTAACATATACTAGTAATTCCCAAATTCTAACATTAATAGTCAATTTAATAACAAATATGATTATAATATAGACGATATTTAATATGAATCCAAAACAAATATTATTCTCAATTTAAAAAGTACCAATGAATACCATTAGACAACATTCATAATCAAGTAACGACATAAAATATCAGTAACAATAAACAAGTACAATACATAATTAAGTTAAACTCAATACATAATTAAATTACTAAATTCAATACAAAATTGAAATTCTATAAACACTGAATACAAAACTCTAGCCATATAACAAAACCTTCATCTGAAGAACCTTCCATTTTCCTCTGTTCTTCCGCTGCCTCTAGAAGTGCCTACATTTATTTATTGAAATTTTCAGTTCCGTGTTGAAAACAAAAAAAACATAAGTATTATACTCATAGACACATTATAATGATGGTAAGTGGGAAACTGAATCTATTAAAAAAGACTACCAATACTGAATGCCAAAGTGGCATCAACGAAGATAACCTTATACACCAAAAGTATTTAAGAAAAAAGAGAGCACATACGTGAATATGATTGGCATAGATGAATATCCCTCAATATACACATAGTAACCTACAATATACTGAATTATTTGTAGGCTCGGTTTAACTGAGCCTAAAACTGAGCCACTCGGCTCAGTTTAAACTGAGCTTAAAACTGAGCCTTGTAGGCTGAGTAAAGCTGAGCTTTGGCTTAGTTTAAACCGAGCCTTTACTGAGGCTACAAGACTCAGTTTAAACTGAGCCGAAGCCGATCCTACAAGGTGCAGCTCTTAATACATCCATATTTATTCCCACTCATGAACAATCAATATCAACAATTGTATTAGACACATCAATTTTGGACACAACACATACCAACAACAACAACAATATGCAACATAAGTAATTTTATCTTTTTGGAACAACTTCAAATAAAAATAAATCAAAGGTTTATTTCTTTGATAATCACTTTTGTATATTTTCCCGAAAAATGGTTTTAATATTTTTTGAGAAAAATCAAAATGTCTTATTTGCAAGAATTTAAATTTATTTTAGGCAATCAACAAATATATTTGTAAATTAAAGTTAAAACGACTTTAGATAAGAGTTATATGAATGTAATATTACGTTTGCCCCATACCATGCAGTCATCTTTTTTTCCTTTTCTGAATTAACTCCCAAGTTAAGCACCTCTCTGGTGAGAAATGAATACAATTTCCTGATACGAATTTTTCTTGTTAAAATGATGATGAAACTAGTGTATAGAACATGATTGGTGAAATAATTTGAAATATACACTTAAGCATTACATGGATTACTTAAATGAGTTTTATCAATATAGAAATTCACCGACACAATGCGCTAGTTGATAGATCGTGGCATAGGTTGGTTCACATTTAAAATAGTAATAAGTTTGGGTAATACAATCATAATATTGTAATATTATGCTGCAATATATAACTTACAATTTCAGTGAAAAAGTTGACATGAAGCAACAGGTTTTGTCGATGGGCATGTTTTGTCATAGAATCCAATGGTCAGGTTGACGCTGCAGCATGTAATGTGAGCCTTGGGGAGCAGGGAAAATAGGAAGGGAAAAGAGGGCTGAGAATGTAGTTTACCAAGTGCATTGCCAAGCTTAAGGAATAAGTCATTTAGCTTACCATGCTTCAATTTCTCCCTCTCATCCATAGTGTCATCTTTGGAACTTTTAATGTTCCTTTTTGTTAGAGAAATGCCTGTAAAAATAAACAAAATTAAATAAATCACCTAAACGATAAGCAGCCTACGCACATTTACAGCAATCCATATGCATCTGATAGCTCTACAACTATATGCAGTCTTGCAACACATTAAAGATATTGGACTACTCAAAAAAAAAAACTTACAGTCAAATGAATAAAAATATCAAAATTTCATTAATTCAATGTACAAAAAGTATTTACTGCTTGGATTTTGCAATACATAGGAAATTCAATGAGTGTGATCTATGGAAGATGAGGCACAAATCATTTCAGAAAACAAACACTAAGCAGGATTACTGCATGGGCTTATCTTGTTAGCTAGGGAACCTATTAATGTCTAAACATCCAAGGAATGCATTTCAGAGTTGATAAAGAAGGGGAAACAAGATTACTGCTTATGCCTGTGGAACTATACATAATACAACATTTTCTAGTGTGAAATCTAGGAAGCAATTCTCTTTAAAGCCAAATAATGGAATAGCACAGTATAGATTATTTATTCCATCAAATTAATGTCAAAGTTGTATATTAATGCTACTAAATTTTTTGATCCCTTGTATTATTGTTAAATTTAATAAGAAATACTAAAAAATTATATATAAATTTTCAAGCAAAGTGCATTTGTTCATTACTTTTGGAACTTTTATATCAGAGAAGATTGAATATGAATATCCCTTATTCAGTTTGGAAACTGTTCACAACAAAAAGCAGAGTATATCAATTAATTCATACAAACTGTTTTGTGCCAAAACTATCATCTTTACTACTAATAAGGTAAATTCACTCCACTAAATTACTTGACGTCTTTTTGAACTTCCCAAAATACCCTTGACCTTTCACCGTTCAAAAATTTCGTCATTCTTCTTACCCGGACTCTCATTCCATTTCCCCACGAATTAAGCCTCCCTCAACTCCATGTTACCCTAATCTGCTTCTCCATCTTCCTCCCTCTTAGCAAATTCAATTTTAGTTTCACAAATCAACTGGCTGACTCTTCTATCTCGATTATGTCATCGCTTTTGATCTCACCACTGCAGGTAGTACTAGAAACCGTTTCGAGTCATTCCTCTGACTCTTTCTTTTCCTACTTGCAGATTTAGGTAACTTTTTATATTTTTGTAATCGATTTTTAGCTAGCTTGCAGGGAGATCAATTGGCTGATGATTGACCTTTCATCCAAGTTTCCTATAGGTACTAAGGTTTTTTGCCAGATTTACAAATTAGATGTCATTGACAGCATTCCTAAATTGAACAGCAGAAGACAACCAATCTACTTCCGTTTCAAATATCAAGTAACTTCTGTATGTGTTTTTGTTATTTTCAAAAACTTCACCTTTAAAGTCCAATGGATATTCTCAGCACAAAATCATGTTGAAACCCTAAGTTATATTGTGTTAACATAAACAAGAGAAGAAATTGAGAAGCAGATTAAAGAATTGAATAAGCAATCTAGGAGACATTGCGTTTTGATGGTGTCGAAAACCAGATATACCTCAACTCAGTTTTTCTTTTCGAATATGTTTGCTTAAGTACAAATTTGTAGGTTTTTTTAGATTTAGATTTGCTGTTATTAATTCCTTAAAGGCATTGATGAATGTGCTGTCATTATAGTATTATTTTATTATTCCAAAAAATTTCTTAACTACATTCCTGTTGTCATTGAGGAGAAGATGATTAACTTCAGTTAATTACCATAAACATTGTTCTTTTTAGTACAAAATTTGCACGGGCAAAAGAATAGATAATGACCTAATAAAAATGTGTAAAAAACTGCTTCTGGCTACATTTACAGGGAAAAAATATTGACCTGAGTTTGAAATTTAGTTTGGCTAAATTTAGCTTACCTTAATTTGGTTTTACTAAATTAAAGCAGTTCTTTTGATTTAGCTGAATTTTGCAGATATGTTAATTAATTATCGAATTTAGTAATTACACTTCTGTCTTACTATATCACTTATATATCATACAAAGAAAATACGTTTTTGATTAGTTTATGTCGCAATTTAAGTAGTTTGATTCATATGTTATTTCAGTATTTGTATTACAATAGCTCCTCTATGCAAAATGATTGTGCTTCTCAATTTTTTTGATTAACAAGGTAATATTACCGTTCAAAACCTTATGCACTCATCTTTCTATTATTGTCAAATCAACTTTCATCGTTTGATTGATATATGTGTATGTGTGATCCCTTTTCATTCCAAAATTATGTACTCTTTTAGTAATGTGATTTCTAAGTAATGATTTGATTAAAATTTACATTTTGGACAATTTTGGCCTGTGCATTCGTTTTTAATCATTTTATTTTAGTTGTTTATTTGAAATTAATTAGTTAAACCCATACAGTTTTTATCAATGACCATATTTTATTCCTTTGCTTCCAAATTTGAAATGTTATAATTTACGGCTAATATGTATCTATAACTTTTATTTGGTTGAACCTCATATACTTGAAATCTTTTTTTTTTTTCATGTTAAACCCATACAGTTTTTTTTATATAACTTTTATTTGGTTGAAAATTTAATATGAAACAATACTGTTGGTGCGGGTTAAGAGGACTGACGTAGGATTTGAGATCCATTACTTCACAATTGATTAAGTTTCATGTTCTATTTCCGCTTAATTATTGTAGCTTATTATCTTGCTTATGTATGCTTAGATTCATATCATATATTGTGATGTAAAGTCAATTTGTTTGATTTTGCAGTGAAGGAAGAAACCTTCGCTCCATTATAGCTCAGACATGTTGAAAATGAAATGCACTTCAGCCAGAAATGCCTGTCATTGGCAAGTTAGATATTTTTATGTTTTCTTTTCTGATGTTCTTTTACATATTGTTATAGATTTTTTTTGTGTGGTTGTTATCTGGATTGGCCGCCCTCACTTTGTATCTGGATTTGCTTAGTCTTTATATATGAATCCAGGTAAAACCATGACATATTTCCGTGGCAAACATTCCATTATTGACATCAGATGCACATATAGCTTACCATATATTCGTTGGTCATCATTTGGATAATAATATTTTCATTTAAATATAAGTCAAGCTTTTGAACAATTCTTAAAGGATTATGTGGTTGTGAATTGGATGGATATGAATTCTTATGTTTACTTGGCCATTATTGCTTTAATTCTGTACCATTTATTAGCTTGGGTTCATCTCTCAATACTTTTTATATCAAAATAGATTAAATCAAGTACCTTCAAGTTCATAAATGAAACTTATAAACATCATAATTACCATCCTATAATGTAAGGAAGAAGAAGTTCACGTAGAATTTTTTTTTTCATTTAGCTACCTAACAGAGCCATTGATACTGTTGTGGAAGAAATTTGACAAATGGAAAGGCAAATAAATATCATAAAAGAATTCAATTTTTTTTTTCTCTTTTTGGAGCGCAAAGGTAAGAGCTTAGTACATGAATTTAAATTTGAATTTCAGTCTTTTGATTTGCATCATCTTATTATTAGCAGTGTGGGCATCTTTGCATACATTCAAGAATACTGTTAATTTGGAAACCTGTGAGCACTAAAATTAGGTGCAGTTGAGCTTATTTAATTAACTTTTGATAGAGCTTTAATATATGTCTGTTAGCTTCAGTTAAACTTCAAAAGCTTGCTGACATATATTTATATGTATATACACGTTTGTGTGTATATGTATGCATCAATTTTTTTGCTAAAAAATGATGATAAATATATCTCGGCTGTGATTTTGAATACACATCTTTATAAATTAATTTTGGACATGCCTCCATTCACCTATGTTGGTAAACACCTCCATTCACCTATCTTTATAAATACACCTCTATTTTAATATGTTTATTCTGATTTACATGAGAAATACACAATGATTTAAACTGATACAAGATTAATACATTTCCATGAAATCATGAAAATCATTTTCAAATTAAGGATTTCTAATATACATTTTCGAAACATTTATTTATTGATCGACGATAGTGTATTTTCAAAAAAGATTGTCGTCTTCTTCAGCGCTATTAATACATCTGATGATTTTCTTTTAGTAGTTTAATGTTATAAGATATCCAATATTTTATTGTAAAACATAGATTCAATATGAGTGAAAATCTTTCACTTTGCTGGTTCTAAGAGAAATATTGCATGCTTAGTTTGTTAGTAGTGAAATATCCTTCACTTTCATACTCATGTCTTTTTCATGTGAACATTTGTATAAATAAGCTAAAACATGTAACATTTACTCTGTTTTTTAATGCTTTGATCAAATGTGCATATGTGGGTGTGTGAGAGAGGTATGGTGTGCATGTGTTACTGGGTTAAGATCCTTTCAGCATGGTCTGCAATTTTTTTTAAGGATGGGGTAGTGCTTCAACTTAGCAACATAAGTTACATTCATTGAGAACTAAACTTTAAATCAAATATCATTTTCCGATTAGCTAATGCTGATGTGCCTTTACACGTTTAATTATGATACCAGCTTTTATTATTTTACAGTTTGTTTTTCCTTTTTACTAGGTGAAAAAAACCTTGCTTCAAGCATGATAAAATTGAACTTTAGTTTCTAGCAAAAAGTTGATCTTTAGTCAGAATACAAAAGCGCATACAAAGGACTTATTGTGCTTCTCACGTCAGTAAAAGAATCATATCATTAGCAAATATTTAAATAAACTGATTGTAAAGAAGAAACAATTAACACATAGCTTGCTCAGAATGAGAAAAGAAACCTGATAGTATGCATTTCACTGAATTATAACTGAGGATACAGTAGAATATCAGTTGACATAAATTCCATAAATAGATTGGTAGGAAATCATCTAAGTTTGACTAAATCAATATAGAGCTTACAAATTATAATTTGATTAGCTTGCTGATTTCATTAAATGTGACTTCTTGAATTTATGTTTGGTTATTATGCGTATTTTGAGTAAAAAATATGAACGTTGGTTCATAATACAAGAGTATTTTTTTTCTCGATGTAACATGTGATCTTTGGCTTTTCCTCTTCTTTTCCCTTCACTTCATTTTTTTTGTTCTTTTCCTTTCTTGGAATGATTAAGATTTAGGTTAAAAATATGAACTTCAATATTATTTCATCAATTTTGAAGGTTTAGATATATGTTCAATTATATGTAAGTCTATACATATATCTAAGTGACATTAAAAACCATAAAATTTTATGAATTCTCCCGTCCTTAATACTCTTTCTATCTTACTAATAAAATAAAGAGTTTTTTTTATTAAAGATAAAGAGTTTATTATAAGTTCGCGACTCTAACTAAACTAATTCAACCCAACAAAAAGGGATTAGATTTCTAATAAAAAAATGGAAGTTCTTGGTAGGCAAGGCATAGAAATCACTTCTATTTTTTTTATAGATTTTAATATTTCTATATTATATATATCTATTTTTCAAAGGAAAAAAACCGTGTAACTGAAATAACTCACTCAGAATGCCTTTTAAAAGATTACGCGGTATGATTGGGTCGAATAAGCCCTTATGGAATAAATACTCAGCTGCTTGTGAACCTTCGGGTACTGTTTTATTCAATGTTTGTTCAATTACTCTTTTACCTGCGAAAGCAATGTACGTGTTAGGTTGAAACAAAAGAGATAAGTTTTAGCTTTAAATCAAAAAGAGATTAAGATGGTAAGTTCAAACTTCTTATTTGTTCAACGGTTATGCACAAAACATAAGTTGTTTTCAATTCAGGAAGAAGGATTATGTTGTTAAATAAATAGTATTTATCTAAATTTTTATTTAGAACTCAAACTTTGTATATTTTCAGCAATGACATTTGTTAGTAGACAGATCAACCAATACATGCGAGTAGAGAAGCTAACATAATAACCAACAATGGATGAGAGTAAGATCAAAGTAGCCCAATGAAAAATATGAGATGTCGTATATGGCCTTGATCCATAGTCGAGAGTTTGTTATGTTGAAACACAAGTTGATTAAAGTAATAGTAATATGATATCTACAATATCTGAAAACTTGCTTATAAACTATAAATTGTGAACTATTTATATTTAAATTATTTTTTATATACAGTAGACTGCGATGGATTTTACTCTCTTTGTATTTTATTTTTATTTGCCTTATTATCCAAAATTAAATGAGATGTTAGTTTATAACATTTCATGGGTAATTAATAAAATGCGTCTCTGTTATAAAGTATGGACCTAAGTTTTTATAATGGATGCTTAGATGTTTACTGATTGAGCTACTAAATTTAGCAAAAGCTACGTGGGTGGTTAATTTAATATTGATACGTTATTTCTATTTATTAACAGGTTTTGATATGCCATACTTGGATCTTTTGCAGTGCAAAATTGTCATGAAAGATAATGGCAAGTAATATGTATGTATTGAAATGGTGACTCAAAGTAAAGGAGATGCAAACCTACACGTAACTTTTGTACTACTATTCAAGGAAGGGAGGAATAGTATACAAAAGTCATATGCAGGTTTGTATACTATTCATTACTATTGCTTTATTGATTTTGTGATTAATCAACATGCTTTTTTTTTGTATGGTGCATTTTTTGCTTTTTGTAATATATGTTGATAATAGGTAATTGTTTATATGCTATGGAAGACTGTTTGCATTCAGTTATAGCAATTGGCCAATTCGTGCGTGTTTTGATTTCAACCCTTTTTATGAAGAATTTGAAGAATTATTATGGATGAAGCCTGGAATTTAATATAAACAAGTACCTCCCTGTTGGATTTCCACAAACTTAATGTATTTAGTCAAACTTGGTTGCTACGAAAATTAGATATTGAATTATTTGAACGTTTTCTTACAAAATGTGTTTTACATTAATTAGTATATATCTCAAATTTTGTATGTTGGCTGTTCATTTTATTCATGCAACACGTGGTTATTATAAATTGTTGGTTATTATAAATTGTCGGTGGTTAACTTTAGTAAGAATAATTTATAGATATAAGTTTGTCTAAATACATGCAGCGTTTAAACCGTAGTGGGTTTATGTGACAATCTGAAGATTTTCCTATCCATTGAAGCAAGAAAATAAGGTTGCCATAAAGGGTTGCTACTTTATCTTCTTACAAAGTTTTATAAAATTAAACATAAATCATTTAGTCATGTGGGGAAATACTTAATAAAAACAATTGGAAGATATGTTATTTGTTTTTGTTTTTTTCCTGATTTGAACTTTTTTGGGACAAACCACCAGAAAATAAACTCATGTAGCATTTGCTGATATTATTAACTTTTCGGGGTATTCGTGTCGGCCAAATGGCAAGGATATGTTGCATCTGATACATGCTAACGCACATACACCATCAAGCACAAAATCTGACTGTTGTGATGATGAGCAAGCCTGAACCAAGACGGTTACGGGAAGAGAAGCTGCGTGCACAAATTGATTGACCACATCTGATAACGATGTAGCTCATGTGTAATAGTAGCGACAACTATAATGAGGTTCATAGAAAGAAGGAGGTGTGGTGAGAGGATGCAGGTGAATTCAATTCAATGAGGTTTAGAAAAGGTACGCTAAAAGCTGCAAAGCATCCTAATGCACTCTTGGCATTTTCATCCCGAGTGCCTGCATTGGTCAAAAATTTTCAATAATGGAGGCAAAGATAGTAATAGCAATGATTCAAATCTTCTAGGCTAACAGCATCCATGCATAAATAAAAGGATGGCATTGATTTAGATAAGCTTCAGTCTTCTGAGAGAATTACAAAATCTCGAGCTATTTTAGGCCAGTCTGCTACAAATGGGATAACTACTGATCAGGCTGCTCGGCCCATTGTAGACAATGAAAGACCAAGGTCAGCAGGGTCTGCAAGTGGTTCAAGTTGGGTGTCATCCATATTTGGTACATCTGCAAGGGAGAATTCTTCAAGCAAGCTGCATAATTCACATGCTAACTACAGTAGTCATCCGCCATCTATGATCCAATTGAAAGAGTTGTTCTGTAGCCTTCAGATATTCATACCAAACAGGAAGCTATATAGATTGCTATAACTAAATTGTTATTGAAATCTTACTATGACATTGTAAGGAAAAATATCAAGGACTCTGTACCGAAGGCAATAATGCACTTCCTGGTTAACCATACAAAGCGTAAGTTGCATAATGTTTTTATCAGGAAACTATATAGAGAAAATCTATTTGAAGACATGCTAAAATAACCCGATGATACATGGCCAAGAGAAAACACATCCGAGAAACTCTCCAAGTGCTTTAACAAGCTAACAAAACATTGGATGAATTTCCACTAGATGCAAAAACTGCTGAGAAAGGGTATAACTTGGACACAGATTCAACTGGCTTACCAAAAATTCACGGACTCCCTTTATCTTTCTATGCATAAAATAGTGGAGATTTCATTCTATCGTATATTCTCCATCAAAACCAAGGCATAATAAATCATCCCATTCTGGAGAACATCAATCTTTATTTAACTCAACCCCAGATTCCAATGGCGGTGGATATTACCCATACCTGAAAATCGACTCATGAATGATTCAAAAATTGGCGTATTTTCAAAATATAGTTGTTGTTGCATCTGAGTATGAGTAATCACTCAGTTTTTGATCGCTTGGATTTGATGTTTGGATGATTGTAATATGTAATTCATTTTTTTACGGTGACAAATAAATGCTGATTTTAATTACCAGCGGAAATAAATATGAAAATTAAAAGTGAGAAAAATAGTAATAGCAATGATACTGCAACGACTCACTTTTGAGTTGTCACCTGATTATAAGCACATGCCTACAGACATGCTTATAGTGCAGCCTCTGTTCGCGTCGTTATCACTCCTATTAGTTAAGAGTTTAAATATTTGCTGGAGTCATATCTTTAATTTTGTACTAGCATCTATTCTGTGTGTTCTCTTCGAGGAATTGAAAATTTCAATTTCTTTCCGTTCACAATTGCAAATTTCTCATTCGCATGGTTCTAAACTTTATTTTTACAACAATAACCACATCTATGATTTATATGTTCGGAATCAAATGTTATTTTGCTAAAAGTACCACGAAACTAGCAATCAGCGTGGACAAGAAAATGTGAGACAGTTTCAAATGCATCGCGATCATGACTATCATGAACGCTAATGCTTATCAAGCGCAGGATGCCATGACTGGAATACATTGGAATGTGTAGGAATATGTGTACCAGTTACAAGACTATGCTTATTAAACACAGGACGACCACCAATGTGTAGGAATATGTGCACCAGTTACTGAAATACATTGGAATGTCGTGACGACATTTAAAACTATTACGATGAAGTAAATAAAGTACAGTACTATATTGGCCATCCATTTTGAATTTATCGAATATTCGTTATTAATCAGTAGGGTTAATCCGTAGAGTTAATTGAATATTCGTTATTCAATTAGAATTTATCGAATATTTGTTATTCAAATTAAGAGTTAACCAGATAGAGTTAATTGAACATAGTTAATCGAATTAGGATTTAATTGAATGTTAGTTATTCAATTAAAGTTGATCGAATATAGTTATTGAGATAGAGTTGGTCAAACATAGTTACTCAGGATAAGTTGCCATTTCGTACGACTGCTAGCGTAATTCGCAGGGCTGCAGATAGCCTAGGGCGGTCGGATGTTTCCTGAGGGAATCAGGCGTAACCATTGTAATCGCTGCGATCTAGAGTCAAGCGAATGGAGTTAATCGAATATAGTTATTCGAATAGAAGAAAATGAGTTAATCGAATATAGTTATTCGAATAGAAGAAAATGAGTTAATCGAATATGGTTATTCGAATAGAAAGTAAAAGGAGTTATCGAATATAGTTTATTCGAAAGGAGTTAAGTGAAATGAGTAAATCAATAGTGTTAGTCAAATGGAGTTAATCGAAAAGAGTTAAATCCAATAGAGTAAATTGAATAGAGTAAATCGAATATGGTTTATTCGAAGAAAGGTTTTCGAATCTAGTTATTCGAAATAGAGATTATCGAATATAGTTATTCGGAGGGAGGAGTTATCGAATAGGGATTTATTCGAAAGAGAGTTACGTAAGGAAGTTTGAAATGTTGAGTATCAACATAAATAAGTTTTGGAAAGGTTAATGGGTTGGTAGCACTTTTTCTACCTTAGCAATTTCGAGGACGAAATTATTTTAAGTGGGGAAGAATGTAATGACCCGAATATTCCGTCAGTTGGATTTGAATATTTAATACAGTTTTAAATATTGGGTGGATAAATAAATGGAATTTTATATTATGTTAACGATTTAATAATCGATTTCGATTTAATATTGAATATATTAAATTGTCAGAATACGAAAATGGATTTAGTTACATTCAGATTTTTAATTTGAATTAATAGCAGTTCAAATAAAATAAATAGGAAATTTTATTTTGAATTTATAACGCTAATAATATTAATTTATTTTCAAGGAGAATAAATTGGTTTGAAATTAATTTATATCGAATTAAATTAATATCTTCTACAGATGATCGAATCGGACTTCGTGACCTATCCCAGTGGGTTCAGAATAGTGGTTTTACCTTAGGAATGTCATTTGTTGGTTCCAGAAAAGAGTTCGCAGTCAATGGTTATTTCATTTTTAGGGATACAATTTTTAATTTAATTTAAATTTAAATTAAATATACATTCCTTTTGGTGGATAGAAACAAAACCCCTGCTTTCCTTTATTACCACAAATGAAAAGAAACCCGTGCCTTCCTTTAGTCCACAACTTTCTTCATAAAAGTCGTGCCTTTCATCCTCAGTTCCTTACGATCGAAATTAAAAGCCCCTCCATGCCTCAAAAACAATTCGAAGCTTCAGCAGAAAAGGGGTCGCTCGTGCTTTTGAAATCAAAATGAAAATTTGGTCTCCTCGTTCGATTCACCGTTGCAAGTTCTCTGAACTCGATCCAGGTTCGATCGCGAGTTCATTGGTTCTAGGTCTGGACATCGCGATTAGGATAGAGTTCAGACTGTTTGAGTTTGGGGTTTCTGTAGGGTGCGATAACGGATGTAAAGTCGATCTGGGTGCTTGGTTGGGTGTCGCGATTTCAAGGAGGGGTCGAGCTGATCGTAGGTCACGGTTTCAAATGGTTCTGAGGCGTTCGAGTTACTAGTTGTTGAACTAGGAAGGTCGCCGGAAGTTCTGAATGGGGTGCGATGTATGTGGATTCGAACTGTGTGTTGAGGACGTCGTGGAGTTGCGGGATGTCTAAGGGAGCTCTGTAGCTGAACGCTGAGAGGTCGACAGTAGTAAGCGGTGACTGAAGGGTTTTGTGGCATTGAAGTGTTGATGACAATAATGTGTTCGACGGAATGCCTTAGAGAATGGAGCATTATTTCTGGCCGAGTGAAGTGGTTCTTTTTGAAGTCGCTTCGTAGTCGGTCGAGTAATCTACAAAACCGAAAGGTATATATTTCACCGAATTTAAATTCATAGGATAATTAAATTAATTTATGTTAAAATTAATTTACACAAATAATCTTTTAATTGATTTATAAATCATATGATCATAGGCGTAATTCATTCGAGATGAATTAAGTTGAAACAAATTCAAGTCAATGCTAGACGAGATTGTATGGAATCAGAATGGATATTCAACAAGTAAAATAAAACCTGTGAGTAAACCTCACTCACCATTTATTTAGAAATTATTTTTAATTCATTAAAAATATCTGTCTGTGCTTGTTTGAATGTTGTCTGATGGTTTTAAAATATATATTAGTTATTTAGGACTATTATATATATATATTGGGTTGATTGATTGGTTGGATTCCCGCAGTCTCATTAGCGGATGCCCGCGGTACCATAGCGGATGATTACCCTATACGCCCCACGCTATGATTAGTGGATGACCTTCTATACCGCGATATCCTGCCTCGAAGCAGGATGGGTATTACTATGTTGACTAACAGTCTGTGGATGCAGGAAAACAGGTTGGAGGAATCCAACTGGATTCCTCAAAAATATATTCTGTTGTTGTTTGTTTGATTTCATATATATTCAATTATGATGTGTTAAAAATCAAATGATTGAAAATTGGTTGATTTGATTGTTTAAAATATCCCTGGCTTGAATATTGATTCATAAAAATATCGGAAAGGGTATTTGATATTTAAAAAGGAAATTCTATTTTTATAAGTAGAATTTGAATTTTTAAATAAAACTATAGAAAATATTAACTTGTTTTGAAGGTATATAAAACAAGTGATCGAATTTATAAACTTTGTTTATAAATGAAAGGTGGGTTTTGAATCGAATTTATAAACTTTGTTTATAAATGAAAATATGGGATTTGAATTGAATTTATAAACTTTGTTTATAAATGAAAGGTGGGTTTTGAATCGAATTTATAAACTTTGTTTATAAATGAAAATATGGGATTTGAATTGAATTTATAAACGTTGTTTATAAATAGAAAGGTGGGATTTGAATTGAAGTTATAAACGTTGTTTATAAATAATGCAGAGAATTCAAATGGACTTTGACTATAGAATTTGAATATAGAATTCAAATGGACTTTGACTATAGAATTTGAATATAGAATTCAAATGGACTTTGACTATAGAATTTGAATATAGAATTCAAATGGACTTTGACTATAGAATTTGAATATAGAATTCAAATGGACTTTAACTATAGAATTTGAAAATTGAATTCAAATGAAGTTTAAATAAAGAGAATTCAAATAGAATTGAATTGGAATTTGAATAGAGAAGTCGATAAGGGAACGAGAGTATTAGTATAATTAGAATATGTAATATGCAAGTTAAAAATATATTTGAACATGTCATGTTCAAATATGACGATGAAATAGACTGAGAAGTTAATTAACAGATTTAATTAACAAATTGAGTTAAAACGATTGGTATAGTTAAAATAGATTGGACATGTATAGACATATAGGAGACAGGTTTGGAATAAAGTATAGAAGTGAAATAAATAGAATGCCCGACAAAAAGGTACGTGTTTAATTTCCATATGAGATTTTATGCGCCGTATCGGCTAGCCGCTTGGCTTTTTCTTTTTCTTTTTGAGATGAGAAGGACCGGGAAAGCTATTTGAAATTTCCCGATGCTCCCGGTACAAAGGAGGTTATGGCGAATTTTTCCGGGAATTTAAGGAGATAGAATATTTTTAAGATAATTTGATAGTTAGAAATCAACGTATCGATATATATAGAAGTCGATAAGAAAACGAACTTAGAAATAGAATAGTATAATCAAAAAGGAAGTATAAGAATAAAACCTCGTAAGGATAAAAGAGAAAGTATATATGTGTTTAAAAGTGAAGAAGTAGTGGTATGGTATTGATTATTCGAGTAAGTAGTCTTGTCTGTTTTGACGTTAAATGTTATTCAGTCAAGGTCTGAGAGGTAATTATACCCCAACTTGGTTGATTGCATGAGATACCGATAAGTAGCAAGATTCAGGCTCGAAGATCAATGTGAAATGAGAATTAGTTAAATACTGTATTTGGGTTGTCGTAACGATGTTTTACACAACATCTGTTTTAACCCAAATATGTGCAAAGCTTGGAAATAGAATAATGAATATTTCTAAAGCTAGAAATTTAAGGAAGGCGATATATGGAAATGTTTTCCAAATAACGTATAAGGCCAATATGGTTATTGAAATATTTGATTAACAAATATTGATAAAGAAATAGAGAAGAGATTTAATTAATGGAATATTAATTAAAGGCTCAGTGATTGTTGGTTGTTTGGATGAACACTTGTTTTATTCGATAGTTAAATCATCGACTATCGAAACACTTGTTTTTATTCGATAGTTAAATCACAGACTATCGAAGTTTTGACCATCGTTGTCAATATGGAGAGACCGGTTGGATTATTATCCGAAGAACCACTCCGTATTGGCAGTAGCGTGCGAATCAGATTATATAAAGATAATCGAAGACGGAGTAGAGTGCAAGGACTTTTTTCTATTTATAGAAATAGTACCTTTGGTTCATCCTGTTCCTGGGTGACTTGTATGGATGGATGTCTGACAGAGTATTTCCAGAAAGGTCACGTACATTGATTCCTTCAACTGTACCAAGAGTGGAAGCGGAGGAGGAAACTTCTTTTAGCTGACACGTAATGTACTGTTGTAGACGTCAATTAGTGATTTTCGATGGATCTGACGATGTGACATTCGAAGTGAATCTGGCGTGATGATAAAGCGTAGCTTCTAGCCTCAACATCCGGTAAATGACAGAAATCGGGCAGGCAGCATGGCTATGTAGGTCGCACCTATTAGGGTGTATAATCACCTGATCTAGAGTTTCATTTACTTCTAAAATCTATTGTCGATGCTGACCCATTCGGGAAACGGTTGCTGATCCCAATCGTTGGTGATATACATTCGATACACTCAAGCGAAATGAGTGGTCGGTCATGTGTGGCTGAGTTGCAAGATGTTCTTGTTGAACTCGGTGTATTCTCCTCTAGAGATATACCAGCGGAAGGTGATTCCATACCTTGTCATAGTTGGAAAATCAATTACCCAATACGTGCTTGCGGTTTATGATTGTAATTATATATGTGGAACGTGAGATGCAAACGTTCCACTAGATTGTTATCTACTTGATTTAGACATTATTATAATATCAAAAGAGTTTTGATATAAAGATTATAGTTCCTTTCAAAGGGATTTTTGAAAGTTAAATCAAGCGTTTGGATTTTCATAAGGGAAAAACCCGTTTCGTGTTATACGGCGTGGTCTTATGAGATATCATTTAGTTTTCTGAAACTGTTTTAAACTGTTTACTCATACCAGTCCCATGACTGACCCGGAGTTTATTTTGTTTTGTTCTACCTAAACTCTTGGGTGCCTAAATTTGTACGGGCAGTCAAGTAGTTCAGGATTTACAGATATACTGGAAGAGCTTGGAGCAGGAGGCTTCAGCGTTATCTAGTTATAGTGGTTCCGTTGTGTTGTAAGTGATGTATGTTGATATTGATGTATATTCAAGTACAGATTTGTATTTCAAAGTTATGTTATGAAATATATTTATTCGTTCCGCTGTGAGATTCGTGTTACTCTGATGTTGTGTTCTTCTTCTTCTTCTATTCTAAGTTTCTATCTTATCTATCCTCACCCTCTAACTTCTTTCTATTAATGGTTCGAATTTCCGTGATATTTGGGGTTGGACTTGTGTTTTTGGTCAGCTCAAATTCTACCGGATTTTCGGGTCATTACAGTTGGTATCAGAGCTTAGGTTGAGTGAATACCTAGGCTTGTTGGAATGTGCTCATTAGAGATAGGATCAGTAGTGTCCTAGAATGAGTTAAGCGTATATATATACGAGAGAGCGTATTTGTTATTTGATATAAAAACTGTTTTATATTGTGTTGACTAGTCTGTTGAGTGGATTATAAATTTTGGTCGAATCGTGGGACGCCACGATGTCGATAGGAGTTTATAAACACTTGAACAGAAGATTGGACACGATATTGTTTATAAATAGTTAAGTTGATTGTTAGGATTATAATCAAATTAGATTATAAAAACAAAAATAGATATATAACCAGTAGAATTTGTATATGAAATCAAATATACAAATGTGATGAATTAAAATTGAATTCCAACCAGAATTAAGAATTTAAAATCCTGGGAGTTTGGAAAATATTTTTCTAAATGGATTTTGAAAGAAATATAGCACTGGAACTCATTCAGTAGCTGGGAAATAATTCTGATAATGGTCGCAACATCATCAGTGTTCATTTTCGAGTTTCTAAGTGATGAATTGCTGCCTTAGAAAAATTTTGATGGAAATTTGTTTGAAAGGAAAAACAAGTTGTTTGAAAATTCAAATATTTTGAATTTGGGATAGGTATAAATATATGTATATATTTATATAACTTCAAAGGAATTTTGAAATGTGTAATGGGAATATAGATTTCAAATAGAAGTAAAATAGAGGAATTTGAATATATATATAATTCAAATAGAAGTGAAATAGAATTTGAATTCAAAGGAATTCAAATGAGTTTGAATAAAGGAAAAATTCAAATAGAAATTGTATAAGAAAAATTGAAATGGAATTTGAATTCAAAAGGAATTCAAAGGAATTCAAATAGAAATATATGGCTTTGTTGTTGTTGTTGTTAAATTTGAATTCAAAGGAATTCAAATGGATTTGAATAAAGAAAATTCAAATAGAGATTTGAATATTAGAATCCAAATGGAGAATGGTTAAATAGAATTCAAAGAAAACAAAAGGAGTTAAAATAGAATTTAAATTCAAGGGATTTCAAATAGAAATTGAATAAAGAATTTCAAATAGAAATTGAATATAAGAAATTCAAATAGAAATTGAATAGAAGGAAATAATATAGAGTTTGAATAAAGAAATTCAAATGGAATTTGAATATTGTAAATATATAGGATTTGAATATTAGAAGTGAAATAGATCGGGAATATTATGTTGAAATGGAAAAATGGATTTGATATATATTAAAAATATATCAGAATGGAGTTGAATTTATTATAAACGAAGTTAAAACGTTTATATTTATAAATATAATTAAAACGAGCTCGTCATAGCGCGGCAGTTCGTAAATTGGCAATTCGAACTTCAGTTTAGTATACAGAACTCAATTGAAGTCGGAATTCTTTGAAACAAGAATCGTCGGGACCGGTTGAACAATAGTTTTCTAATGAAAGAGAAAAATCAGGATTTCGTCGTGTAGATTTTGAGATAGGTCAAAATCAAATTTTTAGAAAAGCAGCGCCAGAAACCATTAAAAATCACAATGGTATATATATATAAGTAAAAGGATTTTTAAAGTAAATAAAATCCGAATGGCCATGAGAAAAATATAGACTTGAGTTATAAAATGAAGGTGAACTTAAGTGAAGTAGATAAAATGATTTGGAAAACAATGATCATATTTTGAATGGTTAAATTGAATTAACTAAATTGCAAAATAATTAGTTAAAGGAAAGTTGAATCGAAATTGGGTTTTTGGATAAGTGAAAGAGATTGAGAATTTATATTCAAAATCGAATATATAACTCGAGTTGAAAATATAATTAGATTAGTCTATAATTAAATTGACTTTTTATTTGAACAAGTTATATTCAAATAAAAAGGGTGAAATAGGCAAAACGGTTAATTAGCAACTAGTTAATGGGAATTTGAACGATTGAAATTAAATTTAACTTAAGTAAGTTAAATGGATCGAAATGGATAAATTAAGTAAAATCAATGTGAATGAAATATGAATTGGGAATGAATAAAGGAAAAACCAAAAGAGTTAAAAAAGGAAATATATTTGTAAAAGCAAATACAAAGGAAGTTATGTGCAAATAGAATTTAGAAAGGAATATTTGTGAAACATTTACAAATAGATTCAATGGAGATATTTATTTATAGTAAATAAATAGAATGTTATAAATAGGATATTTATTTGTTAAATAAATAGAATTTAATCAAAGGAATATTCAGAAGATGAATAGAAAATGGAAATCTGTTTTTAACAGATAAATAGAAAAGATTTATTTATAAATAACAGTTTATAAATTAAATTAAAATATTTATCATTCGATAAATGGAATATATAAGTCTGAACTTATATAGAGAAGAGATATTGGTTTTTAACACCGATAGTTTTAAATAGAAGGGGTACACAACACTTGTATAAGTGAAGTAACGTTATTAAAGAGAACATTTATAAAGTGAAGAACCGTTACCAAAAGTAAATCTTTATAAATGAAGAAACATTATCCAATAGGAGTTATTCGAATAGGAGAAGTCGATTAGAGTTAGAATAAATCGATTAGAGTTAGAATTAACCAGTTAGAGTTAATCAGTAGGGTTAATCCGTAGAGTTAATTGAATATTCGTTATTCAATTAGAATTTATCGAATATTTGTTATTCAAATTAAGAGTTAACCAGATAGAGTTAATTGAACATAGTTAATCGAATTAGGATTTAATTGAATGTTAGTTATTCAATTAAAGTTGATCGAATATAGTTATTGAGATAGAGTTGGTCAAACATAGTTACTCAGGATAAGTTGCCATTTCGTACGACTGCTAGCGTAATTCGCAGGGCTGCAGATAGCCTAGGGCGGTCGGATGTTTCCTGAGGGAATCAGGCGTAACCATTGTAATCGCTGCGATCTAGAGTCAAGCGAATGGAGTTAATCGAATATAGTTATTCGAATAGAAGAAAATGAGTTAATCGAATATAGTTATTCGAATAGAAGAAAATGAGTTAATCGAATATGGTTATTCGAATAGAAAGTAAAAGGAGTTATCGAATATAGTTTATTCGAAAGGAGTTAAGTGAAATGAGTAAATCAATAGTGTTAGTCAAATGGAGTTAATCGAAAAGAGTTAAATCCAATAGAGTAAATTGAATAGAGTAAATCGAATATGGTTTATTCGAAGAAAGGTTTTCGAATCTAGTTATTCGAAATAGAGATTATCGAATATAGTTATTCGGAGGGAGGAGTTATCGAATAGGGATTTATTCGAAAGAGAGTTACGTAAGGAAGTTTGAAATGTTGAGTATCAACATAAATAAGTTTTGGAAAGGTTAATGGGTTGGTAGCACTTTTTCTACCTTAGCAATTTCGAGGACGAAATTATTTTAAGTGGGGAAGAATGTAATGACCCGAATATTCCGTCAGTTGGATTTGAATATTTAATACAGTTTTAAATATTGGGTGGATAAATAAATGGAATTTTATATTATGTTAACGATTTAATAATCGATTTCGATTTAATATTGAATATATTAAATTGTCAGAATACGAAAATGGATTTAGTTACATTCAGATTTTTAATTTGAATTAATAGCAGTTCAAATAAAATAAATAGGAAATTTTATTTTGAATTTATAACGCTAATAATATTAATTTATTTTCAAGGAGAATAAATTGGTTTGAAATTAATTTATATCGAATTAAATTAATATCTTCTACAGATGATCGAATCGGACTTCGTGACCTATCCCAGTGGGTTCAGAATAGTGGTTTTACCTTAGGAATGTCATTTGTTGGTTCCAGAAAAGAGTTCGCAGTCAATGGTTATTTCATTTTTAGGGATACAATTTTTAATTTAATTTAAATTTAAATTAAATATACATTCCTTTTGGTGGATAGAAACAAAACCCCTGCTTTCCTTTATTACCACAAATGAAAAGAAACCCGTGCCTTCCTTTAGTCCACAACTTTCTTCATAAAAGTCGTGCCTTTCATCCTCAGTTCCTTACGATCGAAATTAAAAGCCCCTCCATGCCTCAAAAACAATTCGAAGCTTCAGCAGAAAAGGGGTCGCTCGTGCTTTTGAAATCAAAATGAAAATTTGGTCTCCTCGTTCGATTCACCGTTGCAAGTTCTCTGAACTCGATCCAGGTTCGATCGCGAGTTCATTGGTTCTAGGTCTGGACATCGCGATTAGGATAGAGTTCAGACTGTTTGAGTTTGGGGTTTCTGTAGGGTGCGATAACGGATGTAAAGTCGATCTGGGTGCTTGGTTGGGTGTCGCGATTTCAAGGAGGGGTCGAGCTGATCGTAGGTCACGGTTTCAAATGGTTCTGAGGCGTTCGAGTTACTAGTTGTTGAACTAGGAAGGTCGCCGGAAGTTCTGAATGGGGTGCGATGTATGTGGATTCGAACTGTGTGTTGAGGACGTCGTGGAGTTGCGGGATGTCTAAGGGAGCTCTGTAGCTGAACGCTGAGAGGTCGACAGTAGTAAGCGGTGACTGAAGGGTTTTGTGGCATTGAAGTGTTGATGACAATAATGTGTTCGACGGAATGCCTTAGAGAATGGAGCATTATTTCTGGCCGAGTGAAGTGGTTCTTTTTGAAGTCGCTTCGTAGTCGGTCGAGTAATCTACAAAACCGAAAGGTATATATTTCACCGAATTTAAATTCATAGGATAATTAAATTAATTTATGTTAAAATTAATTTACACAAATAATCTTTTAATTGATTTATAAATCATATGATCATAGGCGTAATTCATTCGAGATGAATTAAGTTGAAACAAATTCAAGTCAATGCTAGACGAGATTGTATGGAATCAGAATGGATATTCAACAAGTAAAATAAAACCTGTGAGTAAACCTCACTCACCATTTATTTAGAAATTATTTTTAATTCATTAAAAATATTTGTCTGTGCTTGTTTGAATGTTGTCTGATGGTTTTAAAATATATATTAGTTATTTAGGACTATTATATATATATATTGGGTTGATTGATTGGTTGGATTCCCGCAGTCTCATTAGCGGATGCCCGCGGTACCATAGCGGATGATTACCCTATACGCCCCACGCTATGATTAGTGGATGACCTTCTATACCGCGATATCCTGCCTCGAAGCAGGATGGGTATTACTATGTTGACTAACAGTCTGTGGATGCAGGAAAACAGGTTGGAGGAATCCAACTGGATTCCTCAAAAATATATTCTGTTGTTGTTTGTTTGATTTCATATATATTCAATTATGATGTGTTAAAAATCAAATGATTGAAAATTGGTTGATTTGATTGTTTAAAATATCCCTGGCTTGAATATTGATTCATAAAAATATCGGAAAGGGTATTTGATATTTAAAAAGGAAATTCTATTTTTATAAGTAGAATTTGAATTTTTAAATAAAACTATAGAAAATATTAACTTGTTTTGAAGGTATATAAAACAAGTGATCGAATTTATAAACTTTGTTTATAAATGAAAGGTGGGTTTTGAATCGAATTTATAAACTTTGTTTATAAATGAAAATATGGGATTTGAATTGAATTTATAAACTTTGTTTATAAATGAAAGGTGGGTTTTGAATCGAATTTATAAACTTTGTTTATAAATGAAAATATGGGATTTGAATTGAATTTATAAACGTTGTTTATAAATAGAAAGGTGGGATTTGAATTGAAGTTATAAACGTTGTTTATAAATAATGCAGAGAATTCAAATGGACTTTGACTATAGAATTTGAATATAGAATTCAAATGGACTTTGACTATAGAATTTGAATATAGAATTCAAATGGACTTTGACTATAGAATTTGAATATAGAATTCAAATGGACTTTGACTATAGAATTTGAATATAGAATTCAAATGGACTTTAACTATAGAATTTGAAAATTGAATTCAAATGAAGTTTAAATAAAGAGAATTCAAATAGAATTGAATTGGAATTTGAATAGAGAAGTCGATAAGGGAACGAGAGTATTAGTATAATTAGAATATGTAATATGCAAGTTAAAAATATATTTGAACATGTCATGTTCAAATATGACGATGAAATAGACTGAGAAGTTAATTAACAGATTTAATTAACAAATTGAGTTAAAACGATTGGTATAGTTAAAATAGATTGGACATGTATAGACATATAGGAGACAGGTTTGGAATAAAGTATAGAAGTGAAATAAATAGAATGCCCGACAAAAAGGTACGTGTTTAATTTCCATATGAGATTTTATGCGCCGTATCGGCTAGCCGCTTGGCTTTTTCTTTTTCTTTTTGAGATGAGAAGGACCGGGAAAGCTATTTGAAATTTCCCGATGCTCCCGGTACAAAGGAGGTTATGGCGAATTTTTCCGGGAATTTAAGGAGATAGAATATTTTTAAGATAATTTGATAGTTAGAAATCAACGTATCGATATATATAGAAGTCGATAAGAAAACGAACTTAGAAATAGAATAGTATAATCAAAAAGGAAGTATAAGAATAAAACCTCGTAAGGATAAAAGAGAAAGTATATATGTGTTTAAAAGTGAAGAAGTAGTGGTATGGTATTGATTATTCGAGTAAGTAGTCTTGTCTGTTTTGACGTTAAATGTTATTCAGTCAAGGTCTGAGAGGTAATTATACCCCAACTTGGTTGATTGCATGAGATACCGATAAGTAGCAAGATTCAGGCTCGAAGATCAATGTGAAATGAGAATTAGTTAAATACTGTATTTGGGTTGTCGTAACGATGTTTTACACAACATCTGTTTTAACCCAAATATGTGCAAAGCTTGGAAATAGAATAATGAATATTTCTAAAGCTAGAAATTTAAGGAAGGCGATATATGGAAATGTTTTCCAAATAACGTATAAGGCCAATATGGTTATTGAAATATTTGATTAACAAATATTGATAAAGAAATAGAGAAGAGATTTAATTAATGGAATATTAATTAAAGGCTCAGTGATTGTTGGTTGTTTGGATGAACACTTGTTTTATTCGATAGTTAAATCATCGACTATCGAAACACTTGTTTTTATTCGATAGTTAAATCACAGACTATCGAAGTTTTGACCATCGTTGTCAATATGGAGAGACCGGTTGGATTATTATCCGAAGAACCACTCCGTATTGGCAGTAGCGTGCGAATCAGATTATATAAAGATAATCGAAGACGGAGTAGAGTGCAAGGACTTTTTTCTATTTATAGAAATAGTACCTTTGGTTCATCCTGTTCCTGGGTGACTTGTATGGATGGATGTCTGACAGAGTATTTCCAGAAAGGTCACGTACATTGGTTCCTTCAACTGTACCAAGAGTGGAAGCGGAGGAGGAAACTTCTTTTAGCTGACACGTAATGTACTGTTGTAGACGTCAATTAGTGATTTTCGATGGATCTGACGATGTGACATTCGAAGTGAATCTGGCGTGATGATAAAGCGTAGCTTCTAGCCTCAACATCCGGTAAATGACAGAAATCGGGCAGGCAGCATGGCTATGTAGGTCGCACCTATTAGGGTGTATAATCACCTGATCTAGAGTTTCATTTACTTCTAAAATCTATTGTCGATGCTGACCCATTCGGGAAACGGTTGCTGATCCCAATCGTTGGTGATATACATTCGATACACTCAAGCGAAATGAGTGGTCGGTCATGTGTGGCTGAGTTGCAAGATGTTCTTGTTGAACTCGGTGTATTCTCCTCTAGAGATATACCAGCGGAAGGTGATTCCATACCTTGTCATAGTTGGAAAATCAATTACCCAATACGTGCTTGCGGTTTATGATTGTAATTATATATGTGGAACGTGAGATGCAAACGTTCCACTAGATTGTTATCTACTTGATTTAGACATTATTATAATATCAAAAGAGTTTTGATATAAAGATTATAGTTCCTTTCAAAGGGATTTTTGAAAGTTAAATCAAGCGTTTGGATTTTCATAAGGGAAAAACCCGTTTCGTGTTATACGGCGTGGTCTTATGAGATATCATTTAGTTTTCTGAAACTGTTTTAAACTGTTTACTCATACCAGTCCCATGACTGACCCGGAGTTTATTTTGTTTTGTTCTACCTAAACTCTTGGGTGCCTAAATTTGTACGGGCAGTCAAGTAGTTCAGGATTTACAGATATACTGGAAGAGCTTGGAGCAGGAGGCTTCAGCGTTATCTAGTTATAGTGGTTCCGTTGTGTTGTAAGTGATGTATGTTGATATTGATGTATATTCAAGTACAGATTTGTATTTCAAAGTTATGTTATGAAATATATTTATTCGTTCCGCTGTGAGATTCGTGTTACTCTGATGTTGTGTTCTTCTTCTTCTTCTATTCTAAGTTTCTATCTTATCTATCCTCACCCTCTAACTTCTTTCTATTAATGGTTCGAATTTCCGTGATATTTGGGGTTGGACTTGTGTTTTTGGTCAGCTCAAATTCTACCGGATTTTCGGGTCATTACAATTTGCCACTTAGGCATGCAACACAGGCAATTCACTCCATGCGTTTGATATCAATCAATATATAACCTCTGAGCTCATACGTCTCAGAGAAGGGCGTTAAGCAAGAGAATAAATTCTCCGCCGCCAAATAGATATATATTTAAGAGAAATCAATCACACAGAATAAAATCCAATGTTAGACTCACAATCCATTTACAAGTTCGTTCTGGGTCTGAACGAAACCGGAGGCACCTAGTACCCCGCATATCCATCGATCTCCAAGTAAGTCTGTACGATCACTAACTGATTCCCTCCTCATGGGTGTACGGCCCAATCAAGATCATCAGTAATCACCCAAACGACGTGAAGACTTCCGGTCTTCGACCACCGTCTTCATCCTCGACACCACGTCGAATCAGTTATTCAGAATGAGATAAACCAAGTCTTTCTAAATAACTCGCGTATATAATAAACAAGTGTTACACAAACACAACATACGCCTCATTCCAATTCAGAATATTCTTTTATTCAAATATTCTTATACTTTGGGAAAGGTTCCCATTAATTTTATCAAAGATAAATTCTTTAAATTTATTCATTAATCTTCTTTTGAATATCAATTCAAACCAGTTGGGATTAGCGAACTACACCGAAGTAATCATTTATTTTATTTCCCAATCCCAACCTATTCATCCCATGAAGTAAAACTGGTCATACTTCATATCTAACACTACATTGTTATTGGTAAATTCAATTACCATTTCACGTTCAAATCTAATTAAAGATTTAACTATCACCTGGAGCAAAACTGGTGATACTCCATTCTCGACCATTTCAATCTAATTAAAGATTCATTAAAACCCCGCTTAGTTTTAATCTTCACAGAAATCAATATCCTGTCTTTAACTGGGTTAAAGAACCAATGTCATCTAAAACACGGTTCACGATAAACCTAAAATCACATTCCATTAATTATCGGGTTAAAGAACAAGTGTTATTTAAAACACCTTTCACGATAAACCCAAAAATCAATTCTGATTCAATTCCAATTAAATACCATTTAATTAGTACACTTCATTAAATCTAAATAGAAAGATTTAATTTTTTCTCAACTGGGTTTAAGAACAGTGTTAATGAAGACATCATTCACGACAAACCCAAAACCCATTTGATATTAAATACAAGGCTCTGAATATATCGGCTTATATTCAATATCAAATTCTAGGACCAACAAATATCGTATTGGAAATAACGATATAAATATATCTTTCAAATTTCCATAACAATATCTGTATAATCACGAAATCCAACATAAAAATATTCCAAAGACAATTTCGATTCAAATCCATTCCAATTCAATTATTGGAAATTCTGGTTACTTTTAAAACCCTTTCAAATCCAATTTATATATTTAAAAATAAATAAATTATTATTCTAGTTCAAAACTAGTTCATTTCGATAAAAATCTATTTTTATCTTTTCAAATATGGAGTTTTTCATCCCAGTTCTTCACAAATCATTTCTTATGATTTTACACAAATTATTGATATTTTTAATAATTTTATCAAGGCCCTTACAGTCGATTTCCATCAACGGCCATCGAACTGCACTTACAGCGACCATTTCCAAATTTGATTTGGACATAATTCCAAATCCAACCGTTAGATTTCAAATCTCTAATATTCGTTAGAAAGCTCTTTTCGATACGAATCCAACGGCTCCGGTTTTAGGAGAATCCGACGGTTCGATCTCTCGCAACGTCAATTCGAAGTCAATGGTCGAAATTCGTGAACTGCCACGGCGCGTTCTATTCAGGCTATTATATATAATATATATTATATATATTTCGTCGATTTCCTTTTAAAACGTATTTTATAAATCATTTTAAATTCGTTTTCGAAACGATTTCAACTTCATATTCAATTTCGAATCAAAATTGAATATTCCACATCATCAATATACAAATGATAATATTTTCAAAACGTTATATTTTGGAATCACTTCCTTTTCTATATTCATTATAAAAACGAATATAATCGATATAAATATCGTTCGCGTCAAAATGGCGCAAATCTAATCAACACGGCTTTACACATTTGAATAACTTCGTTATTCTATTCAACAAATGAATATTTATTCTATTCAACACATGAATCTATATTTCTTTCAACACCTGAATATTCTCAACACATGACTATTTCTATTATTTAATATATTTTATAAAATTATGACTTCTATCGTTTAATTTTTAACCAGACTCCAACCGTAAATTAGTAAGAGAACGATTCCCTAAGTACTAGCCCCGAAGGCCGAAACCAACATCAAATCGATACCCAGGAGACCACTCATCTTATCTATTTTCCAGTTAGTTTCTAATTTTATATATGATAAAGATGTAAATTTTATTGTTAAAATATTTTATACAACACATGAATATTTTCAACACATGAATATATATTTTTCAACACATGAATATTTATTTTTCAACACATGAATATTCTCAACACATGAGCATCGTCAACACATGACTATTTATACTATTCAATACACGAATCTTTATTTTATAATATTCTTTATTTTCTCAATTGGAATGAGGCCCAATCAATTACCATATAATGTTAATTATATGGATTCCATACAACACATGTATATAATAGCAATGATAAATAATCAACAATCATCCAAAGTGCACCACATAACTGCATAAGCATTAAATATAAATAATTAACGCATACACAGTCTGTCGACCAATCGATCGACATACAACTAAATAATTAGGATTGGTGTACGTCAAATATCATCCCAACACCCGTGTGGGGTTTCAATCCACAAACACTGAATATTATTTGTGCAGTTGGGCGACGTGTAAAATTTATCGTCCCAATCAATATCCTTTAAATATGTGTACATAAACAAATTGTCTGGTTTGTAAATGAATATTTATTTATTCTCATTCACTATATTCATATTCACGTTAAAAATTATATTTTTAACGATAATTAATTTATTTCAACACATGAATGTTTTATTATTCATTTCACATTAACATCACAAACAAACTTCACAACACATCAAACAAGCATACAAGTCGTCCATGGTCTATGGACGACGGGTGCTGCTAAGCACCATCCGCATCCTAGTATATATTTTAACTAGAAAACAAGATTTAAAGTGAGAAGTTCTCACCGACTAGCTAATCCAATACCATGACTCTTTATATGTAGAAATCTTTGTCGTTCTCGCCTTTTGTCAATTTCATTGTCCGTAGCCACTACATATATAAAAATCACATTTTTATATTGTTGCTATGTATATAAAAATCACATTTTTTTTATAACTAGGCTATATGGATAAAAATTCTATTATTATACCACTACTATATAGGTAAAAATTCTATTTTATTATACCACTACTATATAGATAAAAATTCTATTTTTATCCTACTGTTCATATAATAAGGATCATATTTTTATCACACTATTCTCTATATAAAAATTATATTTTTATATCGCTCTTCTTCCAATAAAGATTATATTTTTACTTCCCTAAAAATCAAATCTTTACTTCATTAAAAATCCGACCTTTCTTTGTTAATATCACATATAAAAATCCGCCCTTTCTTTATTAATATCACATATAAAAATTCGTCCTTTCTTTGTTAATATCACAATAAAATTCCGACCTTTCTTTGTTAATATCACATATAAAAATCCGACCTTTCTTTGAAATCCGACCTTTCTTTGTTAATATCACATATAAAAATCTGACCTTTCTTTGTTAATATCACATATAAAAATCCGACCTTTCTTTGTTAATATCACATATAAACATCCATTCTTCTTTGTTAATATCCTATAAAAACTTGATGTTATATAATTAAAGACCCTAACGTTTCTTATTTAAAAACCTAATTTTTATATCGTTCATATACAAATAAAAATCATATTTTTATAGTGAAGTTATAAAAATCACAACCACATTTTTAAAGACGTAAATAAGTAAAAATAATATTAAAACTTACAATTCTTATTTAGTGAGAAGGGGGGGGGGGGTTTCACGTCGGTTATGGGTGGTCAGTGGAGGGCGGTGGAGTCGGAGGTGGTCAGGGGGAGGTGGTGACGCGGTGGCAGGCTCGGTTGAGGCGGGTTTTGGCGATTTGGGGGATTTTGGGTTTGGGGATGATGGATTGGATGGAGAAAGAGGAGGGGACGGCGGCGCCTGAGTGGGTGGAGGCGGAAGAATGCCGGCGGTGGCGCGGCAAGAGGCGCGGTGGTCGGTTTAGAGGGAGGGCAACGCGATATTTTTTTCTTTTATGATTTGAAAACGATGAAGGGAGGGGGGCCTGAGATAAAAGGAAGAGAGAGAGAGGGTTTTCTTTATTATTTATTTAACTATTTAATTTCAAAAAGCAACTTTAATTTCGACCTCGAAATCAAACCCACTGACTGTCGTCCATAGCTAATTATGTCCATTCCGAACACAATGGGATATGTATCGTAAGCTGATTCGATCGTTTCGATCAGTTTTCGTCAAAATCAAAATATAAATATATATAATGAATTTGAACGCGCATTTCAATTTACCGGGGCCACATACGGACTTTAAAAATTCCCGAAAAATATTTTCTAGCTTCGTATTGACGATACGGTCCTAACAAAACTACTTTCATCGAATTCTGAGACCGTTTGAAAAATGGTCATTTTCCAGTCGATTAAAATCAACTAAAACTAGTCAAACGCGTTTTCCTTTGCCACACTCACATATTGATTCAGAAAATTACGAATTTTGAAACCTAGCAATAACTTGACATCACGGATCCAACAAAAGTGGTTTCGTCGAAAACCGAGGTAGTTTGCAAAATTTCCATTCTTAAGGGCCAGAATTCCATAGCGACTATTCTGAATTTTCAACTGGGTATTAGGGGTGGGCATTTAACCGATTTAACCGACTTAACCGAACTGACTTAACCGATAATTTCGGTTAACCGAAATCATCGGTTAACCGACCGACCTTAACCGAACATTTTTGGTTCGGTTAACGGTTAATAAAACCTAAGTAGGTTCGGATAACCGACATATTTTTTGTTTTGGTTAACCGACATCAACGGTTAACCGAACATGCGTCTGAAGATTCCGAGCTTCATGTATTAGAATATTAGGTAGTTGAGTACTGGGTAGTGGGTAGTGACTGACTGTATAGTGTTCACTGTTAGTGTTCAGCATGTCAGTTTGTTTATGAAGTTGTTAGATCTATTATTATAAGTCAGTTTAGATGGAAAATGGTCAACTGTTAACCACTAAATAGTTAACCATTTAAATCAAACGGTTAACCGTCTAAATCGAACGGTTAACCGTGGATAATTATTTTCGGTTCGGTCGAATAAAGCTACCTTCAATTAACCGAAATTCGGTTAACCGAACCATGCAAACTAAGCGGTTAACCGAAAATATTAACCGATATGTTCGGTTAACCGCCATCGCCCACCCCTACTGGGCATAACTTTTGATCCCCGCTATGAAATTTCAATTTTTCGGATTCGTTGGAAAGATATTCACAATTAGATTCTAATATTTTTGGTTTCGCTTAAATCCGGTTTATTTTGAATCCTGTACATTCATTTGAAATTTAAAATTGAAATTTCAAACTACCGCGCCATTTTCAATTCTTTTTATAATTAAAATAAAATAATTATATTCTAACGTCGATCTATATAAATATATACGTTCGAATTCTATTCAAAATAAATCACTCGTCGTTTTTATTTAAAACAATTCATTTTAAATATTCAAAATTCACTAAAATTGCCAAAATAAAAATTTTAAATTGGCTCGGATTTCCGGGTTATTACAATCTCTCCCACATAAAAATTTTCGTCCCTGAAAAGTAACGAAGTCGAAAGTTGGTTTACAAATCAACTCAACTTCCATTGTTTCCATTACGGCTTAAGTTCTTCAACTTTTCAGTTTCTAAGAACTTTTCAAATTTTTCAAAAATTTGACTAACACCCTAAATTTTTGAAAAATTTCGCCATAACCTCCCCTGCACCGCGAGCTTCGGGATATTTCAAATAGCCTCCCATGTCCCTCACCAATCCAAAAAGAAAAAGAAACAGCCAAGCGGCTCATAAAATCATCCAAACCCAAAGAAATACAATATACATGTACCTATTTGTCGGGCAAACAATTTTATTCCTGTGCTCTAGCCTCCTTGCTATGACCTATTCAATGTAAGTACATGTTTACATATGCAAATGCGATAAATTTTCAATACAATTCACTATTTGGTTCAATTTGGCTAAATGGTCCAAATTTTAATTAAACAACCAATAATCAAACAACACAATCAGCAATCAATTAGTTGATTAGCTTTTCAAATTCATAACTTTGATACATATACAGAAAATCATGTTTTTGATGCCAAATCACAACAATAAGCCCTATCTAGTTTTTGGTTCTCACACCAGTCAATTGGAAATATATAGAAATCCCACTTTCGAAATTCGAACATAAATACTGATAACGTTGTAGCATTATCAGAATCATCCCCGGGCGACTAGAGTGTGATTCTATATCTATTCAGTATATTAAAACTTCGAATACATGTGGATCAAATGTATACGCTCAATCCTTATATACTGGATTGTCCAAATTCAATATAAAATAAATAATCAAATACGAATAAATGATTTAAATTTTCAAAACAAAATTTGTTTTCAATTTTATTTACAAAATATCACTCTTCACACTCGTTCTAGGATACTACTGATCCCATCTCTAACGAGTCATTCTCATTGGATATTACTAATCCAACCTCGGATGAATTCTTTCGTTTGGTTTTAATGTGTCTAGTTCTCCGAACTCTGTAAACCAAAGCTCTGATACCAACTGAGACGACCCGAACTTCCCCGGTAAGGAAAGCCCGGATACATTGAGGACAAGACAGATCGGAATGCAAACAGAAGAACATTTCATTGTATATTACAACAATTCCATCAGAATACAAGAATATACAGAGTATAAATAAATATTACACAACAGAAAATATCAGAGATTACAATAAATTACATAGCAGTGGAAAAATAATACAAAACACAATTGAAAGTAATACACGGATATAGAGCTTTCCGAGTATCGTTCTAGCTGTAAGTAAGGATCCCGTGAATATAAATCTTCAAAACCAAAACTACTAGCTGCCCGTGTGGAAAATAAGGGCACCCAGAGTTTAGGTTAAAACAATAAACTCCAGGTCAGTCATGTGACTGGTGTGAGAACTAAAACAGTTATTAATCTTTATTTTAAAGTTTGGTAAATTAAGGGACCACGCCGTATAACACGGAACGGGTTTCCTCCGAAGAACACCAGTGCATAAAAACAATAGTGCACTGCTAAATAAGAAAAATGAAGCTATTATAATACACAGGTCCCATCACACAATGCAACGCAAGCCGGAGGATAGGGTTTTTGCCTTATAATAGCCAAGAATGCTTAGTACGTGAAATCTCATGTTTTATTATTACTATAAGTGTATAGTGTCAAAACAATTTCAAATCAAAAGTATCAGTCATAGACGACATAAGTGCCCCATACCACTATGTCGCCATACTAGGCTCTACAAATAAATCCGCAAAGTCACGTATTGGAAGCTGGATTTCCATCTGTGAACCGAGGAAAAAGATAGTTCTCTACTGATTCGAGACGCTCTAACCCGTGTCTCAGGACCCAGACTCAGGTGGGCCCTTGGAGCGACAGGGCCAGTCCACCGATGTGGATTAAAATGCCTGAACACTGCGTTTCGCCACCCTTTGGGGGTGCCAATGAGTCCAATGACTCCATCGGCTCCACATAGCCACCGATATATCCGAGGCGCCTCGTAACAGCAACAACCACATAAGTCAAACTTGTCAGGGCGTGTAAAACCACTGACGCCACTTCTAGCTAGAAGGAAACGCATGCCCTCCCTGAAGTCCTCTCCCATTTCTGGTCCACTATCGGGGTGTGAGGCTCGCGAATCAACGCTACACAAAGCTGTGCCACACAGGCTGTGCTTTGATCATCAACCATAAGACTCTGCTTTTCAACAGAAGCCTTGATCATTTGCCACTTAGGCATGCCACACAGGCATTTCACTCCATGCGTTTGATATCCATCAATATATAACCTCTGAGCTCGTACATCTCAGAGAAGGGCGTTAAGCAAGAGAATAAATTTTCCACCGCCAAACAGATATATATTTAAGATAAATCAATCACACAGAATAAAAACCAATGTCAGACACATAGCCCATTTACAAGTAAAGCCTACCATCCCTTCATCCCCCAAGCAGCAGGTAATACCCACCGTGGCTCCCACATGGTCCCCCAGTACACTTGTTTTATGGCGACCCTCTTGAGCCTCCCGGCTACTGCCTAACCAACCCCCGCAAGGGACATGTGGGGGTAAGAGTCTCCCGTTCGCCACCAAACCGCGAAGCGAGAACCCCCCATCATGATTGCAACAAGAACTGGTGATACTCCATTCTCGACCATTTCAATCTAATTAAAGGTTCATTAAAACCCCACTTAGTTTTAATCTTCACAAAAATCAATATCCTGTCTTTAACTGGGTTAAAGAACCAATGTCATCTAAAACACGGTTCACGATAAACCCAAAACCACATTCCATTAATTATCGGGTTAAAGAACAAGTGTTATTTAAAACACCGTTCATGATAAACCCAAAAATCAATTCCAATTCAATTCCAATTAAATACCATTTAATTGGTGCACTTCATTAAATCTAAATAGAAAGATTTAATCTTTTTCTCAACTGGGTTTAAGAACAGTGTTAATGAAGACACCATTCACGACAAACCCAAAACCCATTGGATATTAAATACAAGGCTCTGAATAGAAAATATATCGGCTTATATTCAATATCAAATTCTACGACCAACAAATATCGTATTGGAAATAACGATATAAATATATCTTTCAAATTTCCATAACAATAACTGTATAATCACGAAATCCAACATCGAAATATTCCAAAGACAATTTCGATTCAAATCCATTCCAATTCAATTATTGGAAATTCTGGTTACTCTTAAAACCCTTTCAAATCCAATTTATTTATTTAAAAATAAATAAATTATTATTCTAGTTCAAAACTAGTTCATTTCGATAAAAATCTATTTTTATCTTTTCAAATATGGAGTTTTTCATCCCAGTTCTTCATAAATCATTTTTTATGATTTTACACAAATTATTGATATTTTTAGTAATTTCACCAAGGCCCGTACAGTCGATTTCCATCAAAGGCCATCGAACTGCACTTACAACGACCTTTTCCATATTTGATTTGGACATAATTCCAAATCCAATCATTAGATTTCAAATCTCTAATATTCGTTAGAAAGCTCTTTTCGATAAGAACCCAACGGTTCCAGTTTTAGGAGAATCCGACGGTCGGATCTCCCGCAACGTCAATTCGAAGTCAATGGTCGAAATTCGCGAACTACCGCGGCGCGTTCTATTCAGGCCACTATATATATAATATATATATGTATATATATATTATATTTCATCGATTTTGTTTTAAAACGTATTTTATAAATCGTTTTAAATTCATTTTCGAAACGATTTCAACTTCATATTCAATTTCGAATCATAATCGAATATTCCACATCATCGATATACAAATGATAATATTTTCAAAATGGTATATTTTGAAATCACTTCCTTTTCTATATTGATTATAAAAACGAATATAATCGATATAAATATCGTTCACGTCAAAATGGCGCAAATCTAATCAACACGGCTTTACACATTTCAATAACTTCGTTATTCTATTCAACAAATGAATATTTATTCTATTCAACACATGAATCTATATTTCTTTCAACACCTGAATATTCTCAACAAATGACTATTTCTATTATTTAATATATTTTATAAAATTATGATTTCTATCGTTTAATTTTTAACCAAACTCCAACCGTAAATTAGTAAGAGAACGATTCCCTAAGTATTAAACCCGAAGGCCGAGACCAACATCAGATCAATACCCAGGAGACCACTCATCTTATATATTTTCCAGTTAGTTTCTAATTTTATATATGATAAAGATGTAAATTTTATTGTTAAAATATTTTATTCAACACATGAATATTTTCAACAAATGAATATTTTTTTTCAACACATGAATATTTATTTTTCAACACATGAATATTCTCAACACATGAGCATCGTCAACACATGACTATTTATACTATTCAACACATGAATCTTTATTTTATAATATTCTTTATTTTCTCAATTGGAATGAGGCCCAATCAATTACCATATAATGTTAATTATATGGATTCCATACAACACATGTATATAATAGCAATGATAAATAATCAACCATCATCCAAAGTGCACCACACAACTGCATAAGCATTAAATATAAATAATTAACGCTTACACAGTCTGTCGACCAATCGATCGACATACAACTAAATAATTGGGACTGGTGTACGTTAAATGTCATCCCAACACCCGTGTGGGGTTTCAATCCACAAACACTGAATATTATTTGTGCAGTTAGGCGACGTGTAAAATTTATCGTCCCAATCAATATCCTTCAAATAGGTGTACATGAACAAATCGTCTGGTTTGTAAATGAATATTTATTTATTCTCATTCACTATATTCATATTCATGTTAAAAATTATATTTTTAACGATAATTAATTTATTTCAACACATGAATGTTTTATTATTCATTTCACATTAACATCACAAACAAACTTCACAACACATCAAACAAGCATACAAGTCGTCCATGGTCTGTGGATGCCGGGTGTCGGGTGCTGCTAAGCACCGTCTGCATCCCAGTATATATTTTAACTAGAAAACAAGATTTAAAGTGAGAAGTTCTCACCGACTAGCTAATCCAATACCACGACTCTTCATATGTAGAAATCTTTGTCGTTCTCTGTAATGACCCACATTGTCAGGGGTATTATAATTAATTTATTTAATTATATATATCGTGATGTAGTGAATTAAATAGAGGTTTAATTAAATTATAGTGAATAATTAATTTAATTAAATAATTAAATAATATATTTAATTCAGAAATAATCAAAAATATTGGAAATCACAATATAATGTGAACAGGGTCATCCCCAAGATTTAACTCAGCTTAGAGTTGAATTATATTGACGAATATATTCAATCGACGTCAGTTTGAACGTAGAATTATAATATAATTAAAATCGAGCTCGAAATGGCGCTGCAGTTCATAAATTGGCGATTTGAACTTCAACTGAATGTACAGGATTCGTTTTAAGCCGGATTTCTGTGAAACAAGAAACGTGTGGAGCTCATGGAGTATATCTTTCTAGTGGAAGAGAAAAATCTGGATTTCGTCATGTAGATTTTGATTTACGTCCAAATCAAATTTCAGAAAAGTCGCTGTAAAATTCCTTTATAATTTGCGACGCTTTATATACGTTATAAATAGATTTTCAATATAAACTGAATACCGAGATAATCTGAAATATGAAATATCAAACTGTAAATTCTGATATGATATTCTGGAGCTGTACGATATCATATGTGAAGATATACGATAATATAAATTTGTTTATATTTAATTTAATTATATTTAATTATATTTATATATTTAAATGGGTCATTCAAAGCTTTAAAAATAGCCGGTTTTGCAAACGAAGTCGGAATTCGACGAAACTAGTTTTGTTGGATCCGCAATGTCAAATAGTTGTTAGATTTCCAGTTTCGTGATTTTTAGAGTCACTGTGTGGTCGTACGGATTTTTAGAGTGCAAAACAGTTAGTATTTCGACGGTTAAAAATACGCCGTGTGAGCATACGGAGTCGGAATTCGACGAAACTAGTTTCGTTGGGACCGTAATGGCGAACTCTAGCAGTATGTCCAGTTTGGCGATTTTTGGGCATCGTATATGACCACTGGAATTTTTAAGGACAAAAATACACAGCTTTTGCTTAAAATCGAATATAAAAATAAATAAATAAAAATATCTACACTATAAAAGCACTCAACTAACTTCCTTAAGACCTAAACCAAAGCTCGGAAACCGGCCGTGGTTTCTGTTTTCTTTTCCTTCTATCTCAACGTGAAAACGATCCTTTAAAATTCAAGAAGAAATATAAATCAAATCATACAAATCACTACGTATACATTTATGAATCCATGATGAAGAGATCTTGGATTTGATGTGTTTTTTCCGAGTTCGACGCCGATTTCACTCGCTGGAGTTTTGGCAGCGATGTTAGGGTTCGGCAAATTCATGGGTTTGAGCAACGATTTGAGATTTCGATTTCGTACTTGGGTTCATGGCAGGAAACCGCGCCTGTTGGCAAAAATGGGGTGGTTTCGATTGATAAAAATGTCAATCGTCATTTACTGGTTGCGCGAGTACTGTGTTGACGCAAGGGAGGAATGGCGATCGAGTCGTTCGTAGTGGTGATAATTGGATGGAGAGCTTGATGAGGAGTCGGCTGATGGTTTTAGTTTGTTGAACGATGGTGTAGAGGAGGAGCAGTTCGGTGGAGAATGTGATCGGATTTGGCCATTTCTTTTACTGGAGCAGGTATTTCCACGTTGGGGAAGAAGGAGGATAAGCGGACTAGTATGGTAGGGGCATGGGCCAGATTCAAGTGAGGTCCAATTGATTTGAATTTAAAGTTTTGTTTAATTATAAATAGTGTACAAACTTATATAACATATAACTTGGTCATACGAGGTCAGAATCGAGAACCGTAAGTTGCGTTAGGATCGTATGGACGGTGACTACGTCATGGAACTGACTGGAAGTTCATAGGAGCTCGTTACAATTTATAGCAAAATAAATTGTCCAGCTGAATAAAGCGATGGTTATCGTCATTGACGATGATCGTCCAAATGTGAGTAAAACTCACCAACTCTGAACAGTTCTATTTTTATAATGTATTTTTAGAACTGTTAATCATCTGTTGATTTGTTGTGTGTTGGTTGATTGATTGAACTGCTAGTCAGTTAGTAGAAATTATATATATATATATATATATAAAAACTGTTAAATATTTATTTGTCGATTCTGTTTATCAAAATATTTAACAGTGAAGTGAAATCGATGTTAATCGTATTTTCTAACATCTGTGATGCAGGGAAACAGGTTGGAGGAATCCAACTGGATTCCTCAACAGTTATTTTACTGTGATTTATATATTGTGATATACAATGTGATATATAATCTGACGTTGATTATGTGTGCTTTGGACGATAGTTATCGTTGTTATATGGTGTGTTAAATACCATAAGAAATACCAGAATGTGGAAAAGGGATTTTCAAAGTATATTTTGAAAATAATTTATTTATATAAAATCAATGGATTTTATATTATACAAGAAAAAGGATTTTGAATAAAAGAATTATATTTGTAAATCAAATATAAAGGAAATTTATATTTGTTAATCAAATATAAAGGGATTTTATTTGTTAAACAAATATAGAGGAGATATATTTGTGAAATCAAATATAAAGGAAAATATTTGTAAAACAATATATATAAGGGAAAATATTGTCAAAACCAATAGAAAGAGGGATATTTGTAAACCATTTACAAATAGATAAAAATGATTTATTTATTTAGGAAATAAATAAAGGTAAAATAATTTATTATTTAGGGTATAAATAAAGTTAAATGATTTATTTATTTAGGGAATAAATAAAATAAAGGAATATTTATTTGTTAGAATAAATAGAATAAAGGAGATATTTATTTGTTAAATAAATAGGATTATAAGGAAATATTTATTTAGGAAATAAATAGATTATAAAAGAAAATCTTTAAAAAAGAATAAACGTTATTAGCGAGTAAGTTAATCAAATTGAGTTATCAGGTTAGTTAATCAAAGTAAATTGATTAGTTAAACTAAGTGAATTGGTTAAGTTAATCAAAGTGAATTGGTTAAGTTAATCAAAGTGAATTGGTTAAGGTAATCAAAGTGAATTAGTCGAGTTAATCAAAGTGATTAGTTCAGTTAATCGAGATAAGAAAAATCAAGCTAGGTTAATCGAGTTGAATTAGTCAGTCGAGTTAATCAATTGAGTTAGTCAAACCAAGTAAAACCAGTTAGAGTTAATCAGTAGAGTTAATCAGTTAGGGTTGACCAGGCAGAGTTAATCAGTTGGAGTTAATCGATTTGAGTTAAGATTTTCGAGTTGATAATCGAATTAAGTTATCGAATACCACTTATTCGAAGTAGAAGTTATCAAATATAGTTATTTGAGATAGAGTTAGTCAAACAGTGTTATTCAGGATAAGTTGCCATCTCGTACGACTGCTAGCGTAATTCACAGGGCTGTAAATAGCCTACGGTGGTCGGATGTTTCCTGAGGGAGTCAGACGTAACCATTGTGACCGCTGCGATCTAGAATCAAGCGAATGGAGTTAAATCGAATATTAGTTATTCGATAGGAGTTAATCAACTTGAGTTAGATTATCGAGATAAGTTAATCGAGTTAAGTTCTTGAGTTAGATTATCGAGATAAGTTAATCGAGTTAAGTTCTTGAGTTAGATTATCGAGATAAGTTAATCGAGTTAAGTTCTTGAGTTAGATTATCGAGATAAGTGAGTCGAGTTAAGTTCTTGAGTTAGATTATCGAGATAAGTGAGTCGAGTTAAGTTCGTCGAGTTAAATTAATCGATGTTAGTTTCATCGAAAGGAGTTAATCGATGTTAATTTCATCGAAAGGAGTATCGATGTTAGTTTCATCGAAGGGAGTTATCGATTATAGTTTAATCGAAAGGAGTTATCGATTAGTTAAATCGAAAGGAGTTGTCAAATTTAGTTATTCAAAAAGGAGTTATCGATTTGTTAAATCGAAAGGGAAGATTATCGAATATCGTTTATTCGAGAGGAGATTATCGAATATAGTTATTCGAAGGAGTTATCGAATATTAGTTAATCGAAGTGAGTTATAGAATATTAGTTAAATCGAAGGAGTTATCGAATATAGTTTATTCGATGGAGTTAATCAATTAGAGTTAAATCAAAGGAGTTAATCGAATATAGTTTATTCGAATATAGTAAAGGAGTTAATCAAATATAGTTTATTCGAATAGAGTTAGAGGAGTTATCGAATATAGTTTATTCGACGGGAGTTAAGTGAATGGGGTTAATCAAATAGAGTTAATCAAATAGAGTAAATCAAATAGAGTTAACCAAATAGGGTCAATCCAATAGAGTTAATTGAAAAGAGTTAATCGAATATAGTTATTCGAAAGAAAGGTTAAGTAAGGAAGTTAGTTAAAGAAATATAAAGTGAACTTTGCCTATTTCAAGGTTAGAAGTGTTGTTCAGTTAAGGTCTGAGAGGTAGTTCTACCCCAACTTGATTGGCTTCGTTTTTTTATTGAGAAATGGTTAAGGTTCGGCAGTAAAGGATGGTAAAGTGAATTTAGTAATTAAAGAAAATGGTTGAGTTGGCATAGCGATGTTTTATCTAAACTTCTGTTTAATCCAAACGTAGGAGTTTGGAAATGTTTTCCAAACAAGAATCAGAAATGTTTTCTAAATACAGAAAACAAGGAATGGAAATGTTTCCAGTGTTAATAACGTATATTTTCTAAATATAGAAAATAGCAAATGTTGAATATAGGGAAACATGAGATGTAAAATGAACTAAAGAGATAAATGTTAAATGATGTTTGTTTGATATAATTTCCATCTGGAAATAATATCGTTGTTTGCACACTTGTTTTCTTTGATACTTAACTCACAGACTATCGAAGTTTTGACCATTTTTAACGTTGTTAATATGGAGAGACCGGTTGGATTATTATCCAAAGAACCACTTTGTATTGGCACAAGCGTTGTGAATCATTTGTGCCAAAGATAATTGAAGACGGAGTAAAGTGCAAGGGTTGTTTTATAAGTCTTAGTTAACAGTGACTAAGATGGATATACTGAATTGTGCCTTCGGTTTGTCTAGTCCCAGGACAACTTGTATGGATGAAGGTCTGACAGAGTATATCCAATGGATCGCGTAAGTTGATCCCTTCAAACGTATATACGTTGGTGGCGGAGGAATTTGTTTCTCTTAGCTGTATACCCATTGTATCTTTGAGGAAATCAATTTGTGATTTTGTGGGTATGACGATGTGACATTTCTAAGTGAATGAAGATGGATGTCTGACAGAGTATTTCCAGATGATCACGTACATTGATTTCTCCAACCGTACCAAGAGTGGAAGCGGAGAAGGAAACTTCTTTTAGCTAACACATAATGTATTGTTGAGGAAGTCAATCGGTGATTGGATGGATTTGATGATGTGGCATTTATGGTGAATCTGATGTGAAGATAAGCGTAGCTTCTAGCCTCACATCCGTAAATGATAGAAATCGGGCAGGTAGCATGGCTATGTAGGTCGCACCTATTAGGGTGTATAATCACCTGATCTAGAGTTTCATTTATTTCTAAAAATCTATTGTTGATGCTGTCCCATTTGGGAAACGGTTGCTGATCCCAACCGTTGGTGATATACATTCGATACACTCAAGCGAAATGAGTGGTCGGTCATGTGTGGCCGGGTTGCAAGATGTTCTTGTTGAACCCAGTGTATTCCTCTCTAGAGGTACACAGCAGAAGGTGGTTCCATACCTTGTCATAGTTGGAAATCCATTATCCAATACGTGCTTGCGATTTTGATTGTATACTATATATGTAGAACGTGAGATGAAAGCGTTTCTGCTAGATTGATATATATATTTGTACTTAGACATTATTATAATATCAGAATGATATTGCTTGTCAAAGATGTTGGATTCTCATAAGGGAAAAACCCGTTCCGTATTCACGACGTGGTCTTATGAGATATCATATATATGTTAAACTGTGTTAAACTATTTTACTCACACCAGTCCCATGACTGACCCGGAGTTTACTTTGTTGTTTTCCCTAAACTCTTGGGTGCCTAAATTTGTACGGCAGTCAAGTAGTCGGGATTTACAGATATACTTGGAGAGCTCGAGCAGGAGGCTTCTGGATCATATAGCTATAGTTTATTTCCGCTGTGTTGTAAGTGCTGTACTCTGATAAGTGCTATTGTATACATAACTGTTATATTTCAAAGTTATGTTATATATTATATGTTATTCGTTCCGCTGTGAGGTTCGTGTTACTCTGATGTTGTGTTCTTCTTCTTCTATTCTAAGTTTCTATCTTATCTATCCTCACCCTCTAATTTCTTTCATTAATTACCAGGATTTTTCGATGTTTTGGTTATCGACATCGTGTTTATGTCGATAACCAAAGTCGCTCAAAATCCGGGTCGTTACAGTTGGTATCAGAGCTTAAGTTAAGCGAATTACCTTGGCTCTGTGGCGTGACTCGGTAGAGATAGGGTTAGTAATACCCTAGATTGAGTTTGAGTGTATATATACGAGTGCGTATTTGTATTTGATATAAAAATGGTTTTATATTGTGGAGATTCATTGGCTGAGTTGTTTATGAGTTCTGGTCGATCAGTTTGATCCACTGTATTGGTAGGGGTTTCTAAACACTCGAATACGATGAACGGTCATGGTATATTTTGAAAAGAGGGTAAATGAAATAGTTTTACCCAAATTATATTTGATATATATTGAATTTATAATATATGAGATATATTGGTTGTTATTATAATCGAGTAAGATTATAAATATAATGGTTATGTAAATAATCGATCAAAATTCATATAAGTATAATATATGAAATAAGATGAATTAAATCTGAAATTAAAATCAGAATTGAAAATTTAAAACTGGAAATTCAGATAAGTGTCTGTAATTGAATCTGGATTGGATATATGTGAATTTTAAAATCCTGGGAGGTTTTAAATTTGTTTTAATAAGGACATTTTGAACTGAGTCAAGATGGAAGTGTTTAAGTTGGAGTTTTGAAAAGGAATATAGTATTGAACTCACTTTGATCGCTGGAAAATAATTCTGATGATGGTGTACACATCATCAGTGTGATTTTCGAGTTGTAAGTGACGGATTACTACCCAAGATTTTATTTTCAAATCTTTTTTGTGAAAACAAGTGTTTAAGAATTCAAATGTTTTGAATTGGTATTATGATTTCAAATTTACTTGAAGTAAAAGCACAGGAATTTAAATTCTAAAATTTAAATTTAACTTGTTGAGTTAAGTAAAACTGGGGTGATAAGAGAATAATCTGAAATGGTCTTGTACTGATGAGTTAAGAGTTTGAAATCAAGAATCAAACTCGAGTTGAAATGATAATAGGCTTGGATATAAGCGAATGGGTGTGTTGGTGCTAAAACTGATTGGAATTTGATTGGGGTGGCATTGGTATCTGCTAAATTGATAGCAGATGGAAATGAGATAATGAAACTCCCGACAAAAAGGTACAAGTTTATATTTGATATGAGTTTGGAATTTATGAGCCGAATTGGCAAGCCGCTTGGCTGTTTGATTTTCTTTTGGGTTGGAGATGGCCTAGAGAGGCGAGTTGGAGTTTTACCGATAGGGCTGTACAAAGGAGGTTAAGGCAAAATTTTCTGGAAATTTAAAGTGTTAGAAAATTTTCAGAATTTTTGAAAATTTTAGTTAGTCGAAAGAATTAATATTTTAGTCGATATTAATTGGTTCTGTTGAAATCAGAAATAAGGGGTAAACAAATCTTAGGAGTTCCAATATATAGGGTCGTCCTTTAACTTAGCAATTTCGAGGACGAAATTATTTTAAGTGGGGAAGAATGTAATGACCCGCATTGTCAGGGGTATTATAATTAATTTATTTAATTATATATATCGTGATGTAGTGAATTAAATAGAGGTTTAATTAAATTATAGTGAATAATTAATTTAATTAAATAATTAAATAATATATTTAATTCAGAAATAATCAAAAATACCGGAAATCACAATATAATGTGAACAGGGCCATCCCCAAGAATTAACTCAGCTTAGAGTTGAATTATATTGACGAATATATTCAATCGACGTCAGTTTGAATGTAGAATTATAATATAATTAAAATCGAGCTCGAAATGACGCTACAGTTCGTAAATTGGCGATTTGAACTTCAACTGAATGTACAGGATTCGTTTTAAGCTGGATTTCAGTGAAACAAGAAACGTGTGGAGCTCGTGGAGTATATCTTTCTAGTAGAAGAGAAAAATCTGGATTTCATCGTGTAGATTTTGATTTACGTCCAAATCAAATTTCAGAAAAGTCGCTGTAAAATTCCTTTATAATTTGCGACGCTTTATATACGTTATAAATAGATTTTCAATATAAACTGAATACCGAGATAATCTGAAATCTGAAATATCAAACTGTAAATTCTAATATGATATTCTGGAGCTGTACGATATCATATGTGAAGATATACGATAATATAAATTTATTTATATTTAATTTAATTATATTTAAATATATTTATATATTTAAATGGGTCATTCAAAGCTTTAAAAATAGCCTATTTTGCAAACGAAGTCGGAATTCGATGAAACTAGTTTTGTTGGATCCGCAATGTCAAATGGTTGTTAGATTTCCAGTTTCGTGATTTTTAGAGTCACTGTGTGGTCGTACGGATTTTTAGAGTGCAAAACAGTCAGTATTTCGACGGTTAAAAATACGCTGTGTAAGCATACGGAGTCGGAATTCGACGAAACCACTTTTGTTGGGACCGTAATGGCGAACTCTAGCAGTATGTCCAGTTTGGCGATTTTTGGGCATCGTATATGACCACTGGAATTTTTAAGGACAAAAATACACAGCTTTTGCTTAAAATCGAATATAAAAATAAATAAATAAAAATATCTACACTATAAAAGCACTCAACTAACTTCCTTAAGACCTAAACCTAAGCTCAGAAACCGGACGTGGTTTCTGTTTTCTTTTCCTTCTATCTCAACGTGAAAACGATCCTTTAAAATTCAAGAAGAAATATAAATCAAATCATACAAATCACTACGTATACATTTATGAATCCATGATGAAGAGATCTTGGATTTGATGTGTTTTTTCCGAGTTCGACGTCGATTTCACTCGTTGGAGTTTTGGCAGCGATGTTAGGGTTCGGCAAATTCATGGGTTTAAGCAACGATTTGAGATTTCGATTTCGTACTTGGGTTCATGGTAGGAAACCGCGCCTGTTGGCAAAAATGGGGTGGTTTCGATTGATTAAAATGTCGATCGACATTTACTGGTTGCGCGAGTACTGTGTTGATGCAAGGGAGGAATGGCGATCGAGTCGTTCGTAGTGGTGATAATTGGATGGAGAGCTTGATGAGGAGTCGGCTGATGGTTTTAGTTTGTTGAACGATGGTGTAGAGGAGGAGCAGTTCGGTGGAGAATGTGATCGGATTTGGCCATTTCTTTTACCGGAGCAGGTATTTCCACGTTGGGGAAGAAGGAGGATAAGCGGGCTAGTATGGTAGGGGCATGGGCCGGATTCAAGTGAGGCCCAATTGATTTGAATTTAAAGTTTTGTTTAATTATAAATAGTGTACAAACTTATATAACGTATAACTTGGTCATACGAGGTCAGAATCGAGAACCGTAAGTTGCGTTAGGATCGTATGGACGGTGACTACGTCATGGAACTGACTGGAAGTTCATAGGAGCTCGTTACAATTTATAGCAAAATAAATTGTCTAGCTGAATAAAGCGATGGTTATCGTCATTGACGATGATCGTCCAAATGTGAGTAAAACTCACCAACTCTGAACAGTTCTATGTTTATAATGTATTTTTAGAACTATTAAACATCTGTTGATTTGTTGTGTGTTGGTAGATTGATTGAACTGCTAGTCAGTTAGTAGAAATTATATATATATATAAACTGTTAAATATTTATATGTCGATTCTGTTTATCAGAATATTTAACAGTGAAGTGAAATCGATGTTAATCGTATTGTCTAACATCTGTGATGCAGGGAAACAGGTTGGAGGAATCCAACTGGATTCCTCAATAGTTATTTTACTGTGATTTATATATTGGGATATACAATGTGATATATAATCTGACGTTGATTATGTGTGCTTTGGACGATAGTTATCGTTGTTATATGGTGTGTTAAATACCATAAGAAATACCAGAATGTGGAAAAGGGATTTTCAAAGTATATTTTGAAAATAATTTATTTATATAAAATCAATGGATTTTATATTATACAAGAAAAAGGATTTTGAATAAAAGAATTATATTTGTAAATCAAATATAAAGGAAATTTATATTTGTTAATCAAATATAAAGGGATTTTATTTGTTAAACAAATATAGAGGAGATATATTTGTGAAATCAAATATAAAGGAAAATATTTGTAAAACAATATATATAAGGGAAAATATTGCCAAAACCAATAGAAAGAGGGATATTTGTAAACCATTTACAAATAGATAAAAATGATTTATTTATTTATGAAATAAATAAAGGTAAAAGAATTTATTATTTAGGGTATAAATAAAGTTAAATGATTTATTTATTTAGGGAATAAATAAAATAAAGGAATATTTGTTAGAATAAATAGAATAAAGGAGATATTTATTTGTTAAATAAAGTGGATTATAAGGAAATATTTATTTAGGAAATAAATAGATTATAAAAGAAAATCTTTAAAAAAGAATAAACGTTATTAGCGAGTAAGTTAATCAAATTGAGTTATCAGGTTAGTTAATCAAAGTAAATTGATTAGTTAAACTAAGTGAATTGGTTAAGTTAATCAAAGTGAATTGGTTAAGTTAATCAAAGTGAATTGGTTAAGGTAATCAAAGTGAATTAGTCGAGTTAATCAAAGTGATTAGTTCAGTTAATCGAGATAAGAAAAACCAAGCTTGGTTAATCGAGTTGAATTAGTCAGTCGAGTTAATCAATTGAGTTAGTCAAACCAAGTAAAACCAGTTAGAGTTAATCAGTAGAGTTAATCAGTTAGGGTTGACCAGGCAGAGTTAATCAGTTGGAGTTAATCGATTTGAGTTAAGATTTTCGAGTTGATAATCGAGTTAAGTTATCGAATACCACTTATTCGAAGTAGAAGTTATCAAATATAGTTATTTGAGATAGAGTTAGTCAAACAGAGTTATTCAGGATAAGTTGCCATCTCGTACGACTGCTAGCGTAATTCGCAGGGCTGTAAATAGCATACGGCGGTCGGATGTTTCCTGAGGGAGTCAGGCGTAACCATTGTGACCGCTGCGATCTAGAGTCAAGCGAATGGAGTTAAATCGAATATTAGTTATTCGATAGGAGTTAATCAACTTGAGTTAGATTATCGAGATAAGTTAATCGAGTTAAGTTCTTGAGTAAGATTATCGAGATAAGTTAATCGAGTTAAGTTCTTGAGTTAGATTATCGAGATAAGTTAATCAAGTTAAGTTCTTGAGTTAGATTATCGAGATAAGTGAGTCGAGTTAAGTTCTTGAGTTAGATTATCGAGATAAGTGAGTCGAGTTAAGTTCGTCGAGTTAAATTAATCGATGTTAGTTTCATGGAAAGGAGTTAATCGATGTTAATTTCATCGAAAGGAGTATCGATGTTAGTTTCATCGAAGGGAGTTATCGATTATAGTTTAATCGAAAGGAGTTATCGATTAGTTAAATCGAAAGGAGTTGTCAAATTTAGTTATTCGAAAAGGAGTTATCGATTTGTTAAATCGAAAGGGAAGATTATCGAATATCGTTTATTCGAGAGGAGATTATCGAATATAGTTATTCGAAGGAGTTATCGATTATTAGTTAATCAAAATGAGTTATAGAATATTAGTTAAATCGAAGGAGTTATCGAATATAGTTTATTCGATGGAGTTAATCGATTAGAGTTAAATCAAAGGAGTTAATCGAATATAGTTTATTCGAATATAGTAAAGGAGTTAATCGAATATAGTTTATTCGAATAGGGTTAGAGAAGTTATCGAATATAGTTTATTCGACAGGAGTTAAGTGAATGGGGTTAATCAAATAGAGTTAATCAAATAGAGTAAATCAAATAGAGTTAACCCAATAGGGTCAGTCCAATAGAGTTAATTGAAAAGAGTTAATCGAATATAGTTATTCGAAAGAAAGGTTAAGTAAGGAAGTTAGTTAAAGAAATATAAAGTGAACTTTGCCTATTTCAAGGTTAGAAGTGTTGTTCAGTTAAGGTCTGAGAGGTAGTTCTACCCCAACTTGATTGGCTTCATTTTTTATTGAGAAATGGTTAAGGTTCGACAGTAAAGGATGGTAAAGTGAATTTAGTAATTAAAGAAAATGGTTGAGTTGGCATAGCGATGTTTTATCTAAACATCTGTTTAATCCAAACGTAGGAGTTTGGAAATGTTTTCCAAACAAGAATCAGAAATGTTTTCTAAAAACAGAAAACATGGAATGGAAATGTTTCCAGTGTTAAAACGTATATTTTCTAAATATAGAAAATAGCAAATGTTGAATATAGGGATACAGGAGATGTAAAATGAACTAAAGAGATAAATGTTAAATGATGTTTGTTTGATATAATTTCCATCTGGAAATAATATCGTTGTTTGCACACTTGTTTTCTTTGATAGTTAACTCACAGACTATCGAAGTTTTGACCATTTTTAACGTTGTTAATATGGAGAGACCGGTTGGATTATTATCCAAAGAACCACTCTGTATTGGCACAAGCGTTGTGAATCATTTATGCCAAAGATAATTGAAGACGGAGTAAAGTGCAAGGGTTGTTGTATAAGTCTTAGTTAACAGTGACTAAGATGGATATACTGAATAGTGCCTTCGGTTTGTCCAGTCCCAGGACAACTTGTATGGATGAAGGTCTGACAGAGTATATCCAATGGATCGCGTAAGTTGATCCCTTCAAACGTATATACGTTGGTGGCGGAGGAATTCGTTTCTCTTAGCTGTATACCCATTGTATCTTTGAGGAAATCAATTTGTGATTTTGCGGGTATGACGATGTGACATTTCTAAGTGAATGAAGATGGATGTCTGACAGAGTATTTCTAGACGATCACGTACATTGATTTCTCCAACCGTACCAAGAGTGGAAGCGGAGAAGGAAACTTCTTTTAGCTAACACATAATGTATTGTTGAGGAAGTTAATCGGTGATTGGATGGATTTGATGATGTGGCATTTAAAGTGAATCTGATGTGAAGATAAGCGTAGCTTCTAGCCTCACATCCATAAATGACAGAAATCGGGCAGGTAGCATGGCTATGTAGGTCGCACCTATTAGGGTGTATAATCACCTGATCTAGAGTTTTATTTATTTCTAAAAATCTATTGTTGATGCTGTCCCATTCGGGAAACGGTTGCTGATCCCAACCGTTGGTGATATACATTCGATACACTCAAGCGAAATGAGTGGTCGGTCATGTGTGGCCGGGTTGCAAGATGTTCTTGTTGAACCCAGTGTATTCCTCTCTAGAGGTATACTAGCAGAAGGTGGTTCCATACCTCGTCATAGTTGGAAATCCATTATCCAATACGTGCTTGCGATTTTGATTGTATACTATATATGTAGAACGTGAGATGAAAGCGTTTCTGCTAGATTGATATATATTTGTACTTAGACATTATTATAATATCAGAATGGTATTGCTTGTCAAAGATGTTGGATTCTCATAAGGGAAAAACCCGTTCCGTATTCACGGCGTGTTCTTATGAGATATCATATATATGTTAAACTGTGTTAAACTATTTTACTCACACCAGTCCCATGACTGACCCAGAGTTTACTTTGTTGTTTTCCCTAAACTCTTAGGTGCCTAAATTTGTACGACAGTCAAGTAGTCAGGATTTACAGATATACTTTAAGAGATGGAGCAGGAGGCTTCTGGATCATATAGCTATAGTTTATTTCCGCTGTGTTGTAAGTGCTATACTCTGATAAGTGCTATTGTATACATAACTGTTATATTTCAAAGTTATGTTATATATTATATGTTATTCGTTCCGCTGTGAGGTTCGTGTTACTCTGATGTTGTGTTCTTCTTCTTCTTCTTCTTCTATTCTAAGTTTCTATCTTATCTATCCTCACCCTCTAATTTCTTTCATTAATTACCAGAATTTTTCGATGATTTGGTTATCGACATCGTGTTTATGTCGATAACCAAAGTCGCTCAAAATCCGGGTCGTTACATTCTCGCCTTTTGTCAATTTCATTGTCCGTAGCCACTACATATATAAAAATCACATTTTTATATTGTTGCTATGTATATAAAAATCACATTTTTTTATAACTATGCTATATGGATAAAAATCCTATTATTATACCGCTACTATATAGATAAAAATTCTATTTTATTATACCGCTATTGTATAGATAAAAATTCTATTTTTATCCTGCTGTTCATATAATAAGGATCATATTTTTATCACACTATTCTCTATATAAAAATTATATTTTTATATCGCCCTTCTTCCAATAAAGGTTATATTTTTACTTCCCTAAAAATCAAATCTTTACTTCATTAAAAATCCGACCTTTCTTTGTTAATATCGCACATAAAAATCCGACCTTTATTTGTTAATATCACATATAAAAATCCAACCTTTCTTTGTTAATATCACATATAAAAATCTGATCTTTCTTTGTTAATATCACATATAAAAATCTGACCTTTCTTTGTTAATATCACATATAAATTTCGACCTTTCTTTGTTAATATCACATATAAAAATATGACCTTTTTTTGTTAATATCACATATAAAAATACATTCTTTCTTTGTTAATATCCTATAAAAACTTAACGTTATATAATTAAAGACCCTAACTTTCCTTATTTAAAAACCTAATTTTTATATCGTTCATATACAAATGAAAATCATATTTACGTAAATAAGTAAAAATAATATTAAAACTTACAGTTCTTTTTCAGTGAGAAGGGGGGTTCACGTCGGCTATGGGTGGTCAGTGGAGGGCGGTGGAGTCGGAGGTGGTCAGTGGGAGGTGGTGACGCGGTGGCAGGCTCGGTGGAGGCGGGTTTGGAGATGTGGGGGATTTCGGGTTTGGGGATGATGGATTGGACGGAGAAAGAGGAGGGGAGGGCGACGCCTGAGGGGGTGGAGGCGGAAGAAGACCGGCGGTGGCGCGGCAGGAGGCGCGGTGGTCGGTTTAGAGGGGGGGCGGCGCAATATTTTTTTTCTTTTATGATTTGAAAACGATGAAGGGAGGGGGGCCTGAGATAAAAGGAAGAGAGAGAGGGTTTTCTTTATTATTTATTTAACTATTTATTTTCAAAAAGCAACTTTTAATTTCGACCTCGAAATCGAACCCACCGACTGTCGTCCATAGCTAATTATCCCCATTCCGAACACAATGGGATATGTATCGTAAGCTGATTCAATCGTTTCGATCAGTTTTCGTCAAAATCAAAATATAAATCTATATATTGAATTTGAACGCGCATTTCAATTTACCGGGGCCACATACAGACTTTAAAAATTCCCGAAAAATATTTTCTAGCTTCGTATTGACGAAACGGTCCTAACAAAACTACTTTCGTCGAATTCTGAGATTGTTTGAAAAATGGCCATTTTCCAGTCGATTAAAATCAACTAAAACTGGTCAAACGCGTTTTCCTTTGCCACACTCACATATTGATTCAGAAAATTACGAATTTTGAAACCTAGCAATAACTTGACATCACGGATCCAACAAAAGTGGTTTCGTCGAAAATCGAGGTCGTTTGCAAAATTTCCATTTTTAAGGGCTAGAATTCCATAGCGACTATTCTGAATTTTTAACTGGGCATAACTTTTGATCCCCGCTATGAAATTTCAATTTTTCGGATTCGTTGGAAAGATATTCAAAATTAGATTCTAATATTTTTGGTTTCGCTAAAATACGGTTTATTTTGAATCATTTACATTCATTTGAAATTTTAAATCAAAATTTCAAACTACCGCGCCATTTTCAATTCCTTTTATAATTAAAATAAAATAATTATATTCTAACGTCGATCTATATAAATATATACGTTCGAATTCTATTCAAAATAAATCACTCGTCGTTTTTATTTAAAATAATTCATTTTAAATATTCAAAATTCACTAAAATTGCCAAAATAAAAATTATAAATTGGCTCGGATTTCCGGGTTATTGCAAACCTATAAAAAATGCCAATATTTGATCGCTTATTGAGACCAATTCATTTTGCTGTAATGTAAAACCGATGGTGATATAGAAACTACATCCCAATAAAAATGGATGATGTAGAGAACAAAGTTTTAAGCATGTGCTTGTTAATTGATACTAACATTTAAACATATCATTAGTAGTTGTTTCAACTTTAGATATAAAACTATCGTTGAGTAAATTCGTGAACAACATAGTCTGCAACAAAAAACATTCTTTTTGGAGAACAAATAATTCTGACTACCCGAAGATAGAGAAAAATATATAAATTGTTATGACAACCACTATATTGTGAACAGTGAGAACCAACTTTAAGAGTTCAAAAAAGCTTACAATTAGAAATTATAAATGAATAAATTGAGAAGGAGCAAGAATAAAATTAGTTGTGAATGATAATTAGAGAAAGCATATCAAAATGTAAAGGAGATGAAAACTGAATTACCTAAAGTTATTTTCTTTAGAGAGGAAGTAGATGGCTTTTATTTGCTAGATTTTAATAATCATGGGGTTTTAATAACCGTTCTTTAACGAAATCAGGCAAAAGGTTCTTTAATCTATAAATGAATACTCTATCGACACTTGGATACAATAATTTGAATGACACTTGTCAAATTATGACTTCATATGGAGTGTGGTTTCTCCTTTCTAATCTAAGTAATAGATTCTTTATGCTGCGACTTTAAAATCATAAATAGTATTTGAGAAAGAATAAAATTACTTGATCAATCATTTAGACTCTTCTTCATTTTCTGCACATTCACGGTCATATGTCCAAGCATGACCTTGCTATAAAAATAATTATGCACAAAGTAAGAAGAATAAACATTTGCAGCCCAAAAAAAAAAGCATGCCTATATACAAAATATGATCCTTTAATGCAAGAAGATATTATGGAAAACATATAGCTATACTGAACACCGAAAAAAGAGAACGCATGTGTAGAAGACCACCAAACTATACTTGAAACCAAAGATGACATGGTCAATGTATAACAATAATTTCTTTCAGGATGATAATGAACAAGTATATGAGCCTATAATTTATGAAATCAAGAAGCAACTTCAACAGAAAACTTACCAGCAAATATTCAAGAGGACTCAAGTGCATATACTAAGAAAATGTAATACAAATGCTTTAGTGCAGACTGGTGATGGAACAACAGTTATAAACTAGGAAAATACTTGCAGCCAAATGATAATCACTTGGACCACTAATTAACTCTTACAAAACAGGGTAATTACGGTACCATTATGCAGGCAATGCTTGTTCTATTAAATTAATGGTGAAATTCGCTAAGTTGAAATGGTGACTCGGCTAAATATTACGTAAATTTAAAATAAATGGATTTAGGAATCAAAACTTGATATCAGTAACTAAACATAAATTAATCAATATTCATAGAAATAAACAAGCGGATTGGGATCCCATTCTTGAAATAAATTAAGAAAAAAAATTAAAATAGCAATTAGAAGGTAAATTAAGGGCGATATCCATAGATTAAAACAAATATCTGAACATAAATACCTTTGCAAATTCAATTAAAATCAGAAGAGATTAACCCTAGAATTTTTCTCTTTACTTCTGAAGAAAGCTTGGAATTAACGAGAAATTGAAGCGTGTCTTACATTTTAAGAAATGAAAATGATACTTTACAACCATACCCTTTTTTTCCTCCAAATTTTCATTTTACCTTGGCTTATAATGGGTGTATGTGTTGTAAACATTTTATTTGGTCTGGAAATAACTTTTTTAATTTGAGCAACGGTTTGCCGTGGTTATAACGAATTATAGCGTTGTTAAACTATCACACAAATAAGGGTTGGCAAACCAGAAATAAATGTGTTGGCAATTCAATGTTTTGGTGTAGTGACGCTTGTTTAGTCTCCGACATTATAAATTCGAAACACATGCTCATAGCAATTTTCTGCGCTTGTTCTATTGATCTAATGATTGAATTGACTAGCTTTAATCATCGAAACTTCTTTCTATCTTGAAAGTTATAGGTTTTGATTTCCACATTGACTCTTAAGCATGTTCATATGTTGTAAGTCGTTGTCAAGTTTCAAGGAATTACAATCTCAGGCATTTCCTTTCATTTTTTAATGCAGGAAAGGATTCGATATTGAACCTTATATGGGTATCGGCAGAGATTCCTTTACATGGGTAGTATCATAGTTAAGCAGGGTTATATAAGTCAAGTACTAGGCTTTTCCTCCTCACCGTTACACTTTCTGCTACCCAACCCATACGGGCTTTAAGTTCCAAACTGCCTAAGGAACATTCGCCTTTGCATACATAAGAAGGTAGAGGAACGAAACATTGGACTTGAAGTGATCGAACTTGGTCTTGAAGTTTAGGTTGACGGATGTAGGCATTGCAATCGACAATAGGAGATGAATCGAAGAAAATGCATAGGGGAACCCCTAGGTGTAACGACCTGCATTCTACGTATCACAGGGTCGTAGAATATTTATTTCATTTACATACGAAGTCATATAGTCGTGTAACTTTGGGGAACGACTATTGGGGTCATTTTCCATGCTCACGATTTTTACCGATTTTTAAATGACCATTTTGCCCTAAGCGAATCTTGTTTTGCCTATAACTTTTGATTGGTAAGGAGTTTTGACCTAAAACTACTTCCATTAGATTTAGATAATGGTTTACCTTTCCATGGAGTGGTCACAATAATCAAACGGACTTACCGTTTGGGAGATATAGCTAAATTAAGGTTTAGAAGGTGAAAAACAGCTTAATTGGGCTTAACCGGGTGATTAGCAGCTAGGGCCATTGGGGGATTTCGGGATTAGGGGTATTTAAGGACTTAAAGGGACTAGATAAACCCTTCTTTGTCATTTTTGCAGCTGCAACTTACATTCCTTCAACCCTAGTAATGGCTTCTACCTCTAAAAACACCTCTAATCACTTTCTAATCAAGGATTAAGCTAATCAACATCAAATAAAGTTAAAATAGCATCAAATCAGAGTTGGAGCTGCTGTGTTGCATAGAGATTCAATCCAAATCAAAGATATTTTGGGATCTAAGATTAATTTGTGGCTAAGTGAGTGATTTGCATTGTTTTTCACTAATTACGGCTAATTAGGGGTGACAAGTATTAATTAGTGAAATTATGCATTTAAAATTCTAGAAAAATATGCAAAAATTCTTAAATATTATTTTAGGACTCTGATAGAAAATTGGGTTAATTTGGATATGTTTTACTAATTGTATGATTAAACATGATTAAGGGGGGTTAAGGGGAAAGTATAGGTTTTTGGGTATGTTTGATCCATATTGACATGTTAAATTGTTGTTTTCGTGTTTATTATTGATTCTCTATGTTGCTATGGCTGTATGGCGTGCTTCGTGATTGATTAGAAAAGTTAGAATGGTCGAAAACGTCGTCATATAGCGTAAAACAGTCACTGGAAAACTTGTAGGAAATGTACAGGGTTTCGGATCGGATCGGATATGGGGCTCAGATCGGATAAGAGAACTGGGCAAGGGAATTTGATTCGGATCGGAACTTGGCACTAGAGGGGGCTTGGAAAGAAGGAAGGCCACCCGCGTAGAGTTGGAGTTGGGACGTGGGATCAGATCGGAACAAACGAGTTGGAGGATGGGAGACCCGAACTGAACCGATTAGGACTGGAGTGCTATGCATATTAACCAAGGTGTGGGCTACGAGCACCGAACCGTATCCAAGTAGAAGCACTGAACCGAGTTTGAGGACGACACCCGAACCGAACCGAATGGAGGATGACACCCGAACCGAATCGAATGGGGGAACTTGAACACTATACAACCGAACCGAACCAGGCGTGTACTTCTATTTCTACGCGATGATTCTTTTGAAAACCAACTCCAATTTGACCAAAACCCCAGATGCAAAGGAAGTCTAAGTGAGAAGTTAGAACTCAGGGTCCAGATGGGAACCAACGAGTTAACTTCATGAATTGGACTTTCCTGCAGGACGTGTGCAAAGGGGTTATCGATGTCTATAGCTTTGACTCACCACTGAGACGGATTAGTGGCTATGGATCAGTGCAGTGGGGTTGTTATGACTCCATGGGGCAAAGTGATCGTAGGAGGGCTATGAGCCAGTGTAGTGGAGTTGTTATGACTCCATGGGGCGGAGTGGACATAGAAAATTATTAGTGGTTACAGATCAGTGCAGTGGAGCCGTCATGACTCCATGGGGCAGAGTGATCGTAACAAAGAACTAGGTGAACAAAGTGGTAGATATCATATGCTTTACGCACTGAGTAAGAGATGTGAGGATGATTGCTATGTTTGATGTTTTGTTATCACCATGACATGCACACCCCCTCCCCATTATTTTCACGCTATGTGTTAGTGTCACCTTAGAGTATTGTACATCCTGTTGTGCTAACTCTTTGGTTGCATGTCCAGGTTCAGGTATGGTTATGTATACCTGTTCTTGTTCTGTTTTGCTGCTTATCACTCATACCAGACTTTTGTCTGACCCAAAATTTTATGTCTCTTCTTATTACGCTGGGTGCTTTTAAACGGGCAGACTAGAGACATGTCAGGTGATTATGCACGAGTAGCTGTACCGGAGACGAGCAAGAGGCTTCTACGTATGATATATATATTCTCCCTGTGTTTTTGTTGGTCACTACTTTGGGCATTAGTAGTGTACCTCTTCTTTTGCTTTAGAGACAGTATTTCAAAGTTGTAATAATGTTGGTGTGGATGATAAGTAGTATTTTGGATTTCCGCTGCTATGATGGTTTAGTTTTCAGCTTATACACTGTCTCGCCCGTTTTATGTCAAAGTTATGTTATTATTATATTTTATTCCATGCGCTATGAGACATTCTATAGGTTCCTTGTTAGTTCAAATTCCTTTCATTTCCTTCCTTTGGCGACCGTCCCGTGCTAGTCGGGCATTAGCACAATGCACTTTCATTGAAAATGTCGGCTGGTGCGGGGCGGGCCGTCACACTTGGTATCAGAGCTCTAGGTTGCGTAGTTAACCTAGGGAAATACACCAGGGAAAGATAGTATGTATATGAGAGCGCGTATTTGTGATATTTTGGTTTTAAAAAGCTATATATATACTATTAGTATATCTAAGGATGGAGTCGCACTGCACTGGCACCATTGAAGAGATGGTTATTCGTTTTCTCCTTACAGATTGAACGAGAGTCGATATACGAGGAATACTGGTTCTGGAGCCAGTAATAGGAATGCTCCTGATATGAGGATGATGTTCACTGACTTCATGAGAGAGATGCTTAGGGATGTTCAGATGGCAACTCCTAATGCTGCAAATGGTGGTGGTGCAGCGGTGTAGGCGCCTAAGGCCGATTTCGCCAAGCTCTGTAAGGACTACACTAGTCTTGATGGGAAGCCGTTCCACGGAACGGAATCGTTTACAGAAGTTCAGGATTGGCTTGATAGTTGTGAGCGTATCTTCGAGGACTTAGGGATCGATGATGCAATGAAGAGAAAGCTAGCATCCCGTCAACTTCAAGGACGGGCTATGAGTTGGTGGAATGCTATTAAGGCAGCTACTCCCGAGAAGACTGGTAGGGCAGTCTCGGAATATATTGCTGAGTTTGATACTTTATCAAAGTATGGATTATCTCTTATTGACACTCCCGAGAAGAAGAATGAGAAGTTCATAACAGTCTTAGATCAGTACTTGGGGGAAGGACTTATAAACCATATTGATGAGACTTTTGAATCGATTGTTGGGAAAGCATTGATTTTAGAGAACCTTTATCTTAAGCCCAAGACTGAAGTCGTTGTTGCATCTGCAGAGGGGCCAAAGCCGCAGGCAAGCGGTGGAGGCAAGAATAATTCTCAGAATAAAAGAAAGCAGAGTCAGACCAATGATGGTTAGAAAAAGAAAGACAGGAAAGATGTAGAGTGCTTTAGCTGTGGCCAGAAGGGACATTATGCTAAAGAATGTCGAGTAAAGCTAGCGGACATGAATTGCTTTAACTGCGGCAAGTGGGACATCACAAGGATAAATGTCCGCAACCCCCTAAAGAGAAGCATATTGTGAGAGCATATGTTATTAATGTTGTTCCTTCTTCGTCGAATACCCCAACTGCGGTGGAGAAAGGAAAGAATGTCGTTATTCAAGGTATGCTTTCTGTTTATGATGTTCGTGTTCGAGTATTGTTTGATACCGGGGCTTCCTGTTCCTTCATATCTAATGACCTGGTAGGTAGGTTGGGATTGGTACCCGAGATAGTTGATAAACCTTTAGCGGTGACGAACCCGATTGGTGGTTCGACTAGCCTTAGTATGATTTGTCAAAATTTGGTCTTATCGAGTCATGGATGTATGTTTGCTTGGGATTGCTTTGTTTTGGGCTTTACTGGGTTTGGCATTATTTTGGGAGTCGATTGGCTCCAAAGGTACTGAGTGGTGGTAGACTGTGAGGGATTAACGGTGGCTATTAGGGCGGATGATGGGCGGAGGGTAGTGTTTGGTGGCCTACCTAGTGATGAGGTGATGGCTAGTTTTCTAAATTCCCTCGACATCCCGCAGGACAACTTATCAGGGGTTCACATTGCTGGCCGATATCCGGATATCTTCGAGGAAGTGACCGGACTTCCACCACACCGAGAGATTGAGTTTCATATTGATTTAGTGAAAAATGCCAGACCTATAGTAATGCCACCTCGTCGTATGGCACCAAGGGAGAAGAGAGAGCTCGGGGTGCAAGTAAGCGATCTTTTGAAGAAGGGATTTATCAGAAGAAGTGTCTCCGAGTGGGGAGCACCAGTTGTATTTGATACCAAGGCAGATGGTTCCCTTCGTTTATGTGTGGACTATCGCGAGTTGAATAAAGTGACTAGGAAGAATAAGTATCCTCTTCCGCGGATAGATGATTTGTTTGATCAACTGGAGGAAGAAAGAGTGTTCTCCCAATTGGACCTCGCGGTAGGATTTCATCAGCTCCGAGTAGCAGCTGAGAGTATTCCTAAAATGGCATTTCGGATGCCGTTTGGATTCTATGAGTGGTTGGTCATGCCATTTGGGTTGACCAATGCACTAGCATATTTTGTGGATCTTACGAATAGGGTACTTAGGGATCAATTGAATAAGTTTGTTCTTGTGTTCGTGGACGATATACTTGTTTATTCGAGGACATAGGAAGAACACAAGGAACATTTGAGAGTAGTGATGGAGGTGTTGAGAAAACACCAATTGAAAGCAAAGTTTTCTAAGTGTCACTACTGGAGTAGGGAAGTGAGATTCTTGGGCCATGTTGTTTCAGAGAATGGTATTGCCGTAGATCCTGCGAAGGTGGCTATGGTACAAGATTGGTCTACACCCAAGAATGCAATAGACGTAAGAAGTTTCTTGGGATTAGCTGGATATTATCGTAAGTTTATCCAAGACTTCTCCAAGATAGCGGCACCGTTAACTCAGTTGACCAAGAAGAATCAAGCTTTCGTTTGGGACGAGAGGTGTGAAAATGCATTCAAGAGTCTAAAGTAAAAGTTGACGTGTGCACCAGTGTTAGTTATTCCCAAGGGGAAAAAAGAGATAACGGTATACATGGATGCCTGTGGTACCGGACTAGGTGTTATACTGATGCAAGGAGGTAGGGTTGTAGCTTATGCTAGTCGGCAACTGAAACCGCATGAGAAAAGGTATCCTACCCATGATTTGGAATTAGCAGCGATCCTATTCGCGTTGAAGATGTGAAGACATTATCTTTTGGGAGAAAGATTCGAGTTGTTTACCGATCATAAATCGTTAAAGTATCTTTTCTTTCAGAAGGATTTAAATCTCCGTCAGCAAAGACGGTTAGAATTCTTGGCTTCCTATGATTTCAATATCGCATATACACCAGGAAAGGGAAATGCGGTAGCTGATGCACTGAGTAGAAGACATGCCAGTTTAGGGGCTATGTTTCTTGAATGGAAGCAACTGGAGTACATCGCTGGGTTTTGATTTCAGACCAAAGTGCGAATTTGATCCAGAGATGTTAACAAGTTTGACGGTCGACCCACTTTGATTGAGCGGATTGGTTCCAGTCAGAGGGGCGATCCTAGTCTATTCGAAATCATCTCCAAATTAGAGATGGGTATCTACGAGGAGATGAACAAGTATGGGCTTGATCGAGATGGATGGCTCAGGAAGAATGGGAGACTAGTGGTGCCCAATGTTAATGGATTGAGTGATGAAGTGCTTAGGGAATGTCATCACTCAAAACTGACTACACATCCTGGTGGTAACAAAATGTATCGAGACATGAAGTAGACCTACTACTGGGAAGGGATGAAAAGAGACGTTGGGAAGTTTATATCCAAATGCATGAACTGCCAGCTAGTTAAAGCTGAGCAAAAGAAACCTAGTGGTTTGTTGCAACCATTAGAAATTCCAGAGTGGAAATGGGAACAAGTCTCAATGGATTTCATTGATGGGTTACCAAGGACTAGATCGGGCCATGATGGCATTTGGGTGATTGTGGACCGATTGACCAAGAATGCAAGGTTTATACCCGTCAAGTCGAATAGAACAACAACTAAGTTAGCAGAACTGTATACGAAGTGGGTAGTGATATTTCATGGAGTAACCAATGGCATTGTAAGTGACCGAAATCCGTTGTTCACTAGTGGATTTTGGAAGAGCTTACACGAGGCTTTAGGATTAGAATTACATCTCAGTATAGCGTACCATCCTCAAACCAACGATCAGACAGAGAGGGTGAATCATATATTGGAGGATCTCTTGAGAGCTTGTATATTAGATTTTGGAGGGTCTTGGGATGGCCATTTACATCTGGTTGAATTCTCATATATAATAGTTATCAATCCAGTATTGGTATGGCTCCGTTTGAAGCTTTGTACGGAAGACCGTGCAACTCACCATCGTGTTGGCTAGAAACTGGTGAGAAGTTTATGCTTGGACTGGATGTAATAAGGGAAACGCCAGACAAGTTCAAGGTTATTCAACAGCGAATGAAGGCTGCCCAAGATAGGCAGAAGAGTTATGCTGATAAGAGGAGAAGAGATCTAAAATTCTCCATTGGCTACTTAGTGTTTGTCAAGATTTCTCCATTAAAGAGCGTGATTCGATTTGGCAGGGGAGGCAAGTTAGCACCAAAATATGTTGGTCCGTTCCCAGTTCTCGAGCAAGTTGGGAATTTGGCATAAAAATTTGAGTTGTCAGACAAGATGGCGGGAGTTCATAACGTGTTTCATGTTTCTCAATTAAGAAAATTTGTGCATGACCCCGATATGACTATTTCACCGGATCAGTTGGATGACATCGGAGTAGAACCCAAGGCGGTTGGGAACCGCAAGCCGATCCGTATTATCGAGGGCGATATGAAGCAACTTCGAAGTAAGGCAGTGAAACTGGTCAAGGTTCAGTAGGGCGAGAATGAGAGTGACCGTACTTGGGAAACAGAGGAGAGCATAAGGGAATCGCATCCAGAACTCTTTGCCTGGTAAGATTTTAATAGTTATAGTTTCTTCCCTTGTTAGTAAACTACATGCTAGGGTAGGTTTGTTGTGTATGTTTGATTGTTTGTGAATGACTGATAGGCATGCAGAACACCTTTGTAAGTTTTTGGTTAAGGAATTTCGGGGGCGAAATTTATTGGGGGGAGGGAAGTGTAACGACCTGCATTCTACATATCGGAGGATCATAGAATATTTATTTCATTTACATACGAAGTTGTATGGTCGTGTAACTTTGGGGAATGACTAATGGGGTCATTTTCCATGTTCACAATTTTCGCCGATTTTTAAATGACCATTTTACCCCTAGCGAATCTTGTTTTTCCTATAACTTTTGATTGGTAAGGAATTTTTACCTGAAACCACTTCCATTAGATCCGGATGATGGTTTACCTTTCTATAGAGTGGTCACATTAATCAAACGGACTTACCGTTTGAGAGATATGGCTGAATTAAGGTTTAAAAGGTGAAAAACAGCTTAATTGGGCTTAACCGGGTGATTAACAGCTAGGCGCATTGGGGAATTTCGGGATTAGGGATATTTAAAGACTGAAAGGGACAAGAGAAACCCTTCTTTGTCATTTTTGCAGCCGCCACTTTCATTCCTTCAACCCTAGTAATGGCTTCTACCTCCTTAAAGCACCTCTAATCACTTTCTAATCAAGGATTAAGCTAATCAACATCAGATCAAGTTAAAATAGCATCAAATCAGAGTTGGAGCTACTGTGTTGCATAGAGATTCGACCTGAATCAGAGATATTTTCAGATCTAGGATTAATTTGTGGCTAAGGTGAGTGATTTGCATTGTTTTTCACAAATTACGACTAATTAAGGGTGATTAGTGTTAATTAGTGAAATTATGCATGTTAAAATTCTGGAAAAATATGTAAAAATTCTTAAATATTACTTTAGGGCTCTGATAGAAATTTGGGTTAATTTGGATATGTTTTGCTAATTGTATGATTAAACATGATTAAGGGGGATTAAGGGGAAAGTATAGGTTTTTGGGTATGTTTGATCCATATTGACATGTTAAATTGTTGTTTTGGTGTTTATTGTTGATTCTCTATGTTGCTATGACTGTATGGTATGCTTCGTGATTGATTAGAAAAGTTAGAATGGTCGAAAAAGCCGTCGTATAGCGTAAAACAGTAATTGGAAAAGTTGCAAAAAATGTGCAGGGTTTCAGATCAGATATGGGGCTCGGAACAAATAAGAGTACTGGGAAAGGGAATTCGATTCGGATTGGAACTTGGCACTAGAGGGAGCTTGGCAAGAAGGAAGGCCACCCACATAGAGTTGGAGTTGGGACGTGGGATCGGATCAGAGTAAACGAGTTGGAGGATGGGAGACTCGAACCGAACCGATGAGGGCTGGAGTGCTTTGCATATTAACCAAGGCGTGGGCTACGAGCACTGAACCGTATCCAAGCAGATGCACCGAACCGAACCGAGTTGGAGGAAGGCACCCTAACCAAACCGAATGGAGGATGGCACCCGAACCGAACCGAATGGGGGAACTTGAACACTATACAACCGAACCGAACCAGGCATGTAATTCTATTTCTATGCGATGATTCTTTTGAAGACCAACTCCAATTCGACCAAAACCCGAGATGCAAAGGAAGTCTAAGTGAGAAGTTAAAACTCAGGGTCCAGATGGGAACCAATGAGTTAACTTCATGAATTGGACTTTCCTGCAGGAAGTGTGCAAAGGGGTTATCGATGTCTATAGCTTTGACTCACTACTGAGACGGATTAGTGGCTATGGATCAGTGCAGTGGGGTTGTTATGACTACATGGGGTAAAGTGATCGTAGCAGGGCTATGAGCCAATGCAATGGAGTTGTTATGACTCCATGGGGCAGAGTGAACATAGCAAAGTATTAGTGGTCACGGATCAGTGCAGTGGAGCCGTCATGATTCCATGGGGCAGAGTGATCGTAACAAAGAATTGGGTGATCAAAGTGGTAGATATCGTATGCTTTACACACTGAGTGAGAGATGTGAGTATGATTGCTATGTTTGATGTTTTGTTATCACCATGACATGTACACCCCCTCCCCATTATTTTCACACCATGTGTTAGTGTCACCTTAGAGTATTGTACATCCTGTTGTGCTAACTCTTTGGTTGCAGGTCCAGGTTCAGGTATGGTTATGTATAACTGTTATTGTTCTGTTTTGCTGCTTATTTCTCATACCATACTTTTGTCTGACCTAGAGTTTTATGTCTCTTCTTATTACTCTGGGTGCTCTTAAACGGGCAGACTAGAGCCAGGTCAGGTGATTATGCACGAGTAGCTGTACCGGAGACGAGCAAGAGGCTTCCACGTATGATATATATATATATTCTCCCTGTGTTGTTGCTGGTCACTACTTTGGGCATTAGTCGTGTACCTTTTTCTTTTGCTTTAGAGACAATATTTCAAAGTTGTAATAATGTTGGTGTGGATGATAAACTGTATTTTGGATTTTCGCTGCTATGATGGTTTAGTTTTCAGCTTATACACTGTCTCGCCTATTTTATGTCAAAGTTATGTTATTATTATATTTTTATTCCATGTGCTATGAGACATTCTACAGGTTCCTTGTTAGTTAAAATTCCTTTCTTTTCCTTCCTTTGGCGACCGTCCCGTGCTAGTCGGGCATTAGCACAACGCACTTTCATTGGAAATGTCGGCTGTTACGGGGAGGGCCGTCACACTAGGCTTGCGACTGTTGCCAATCCCATACTTAGGTGGGTTTTATACATTAAGCATTATGCCCTTTTGGAAGTACATAACATGTGAATTTGGATTCGAGTATATGGATGTTAATGGATATGGATTTCATTCTTGCTTGCTAATTGTAAATCCATGAGCATAGGCATAATTGTACCGCATACAATGACATAAAAGCCAATTGGGACGGTATGTGATGATGGTCATTCCTACTAAATTTTTGTGCCTTAGCTTGAATATTCAAATATGAAAGCTATGGGTTATAGACACTTTGAGCGTTTACCTACAACGGCTTAAGGACAAATTTTAAAATACGTTGAATTAGTTATGAAATCTAGTTTAGCTTTGCGTGGAACTACATAGCTGGCTTTTTTTTTTTTGAATTTTCTTAAGTACTCGAGTAATGTGCTTTCCATTTAATATACTCACAATCTAGTGCTCTTCGTATAAGTTTGAATGATACTCAATCACTCGTGGTTCCAGGAGTCGTTCTGATAATTGATTCTTAAGGCATCCTTTTCGATTGTAAACCTAAGTATGTCACACTACATGCACGTCAGGGTTTCGCTTTGCTTGATCTGAACATCCTTTGGTTTAGCTACCTGTCCCTTCATGTCGTTGCTAGGATTATGTTGTTTCTAAAAGGATGAAATTGATATTTTCATCAATTTGGAGGCTTGTAGAATCACAGTTTCGTCTGTTTCTTCCGAGCTAATTGGAACACAACTCTAGTATTCCAACTGAGTTTTATCAAATTGTAGTTCCTTCGGCTTTGTATGCTTTCTATGTTTATTTCTCCTTGGGAAAGGTGTTGCTGCTTTGTTGAAATTGGGCATGAGTTACTAGATTAAGTTGTCATCCTTAGAATTCAGTGGATAAGGCTTCTTGTTTGGAGCTGGCAGAGTTGAATGAGGATGGTCGATTGTCAGCTTGATAGATTTGTGTTTTTCTTGTCAGTTTAAGATATAGAATAGGCAAACCGATGATTGAATCAAATCCACTGTAGGTTTATGCTCCCATCGCAACTCTTAGGAATAGAGCTAGCTAATGGATTATCACTTCGTATCTATCTCAGGTAACTCCTTTCTCCTAGTTTCATAGGAAATAATTAGCGAATGAACTGTCATGTATCATCCACTTTGATTTTATACTCCTTCTATTGTATCAAAGGAAGAAGATGGAAAATGGATAATAGGTCATAACCAACATAAATTTATACTCCTCTTAATGGATCGAATGTAGGATTTGGCAAACAAATAGTCATCTCGCATTTGATATATGTTTATGTTCTTGTCCTCCGAGGATTAGAGTCGATCGATGAATGGTCGAATAACATTCGGCTTGACCTATTTTCTTATTCCCTAGTCCAACGCAATGATTGTTAAGTGGGCAGTCCAATCAAATCCACTTTAAATTTATACTCCTCCCATCGAATCATAGGATAAAATAGGTAAATGAATGGCCAATTCAAAACTATTTCAGATTGTACTTTGTCTACCAATTCTAAGGCGCATGTAGGAAAGGGGATGGTCGATTCACATCTACTTTGGTTTTTTTTTTTACTTTCCCCACCAAATCAGCAAAAAAAATTGTAGAATGGTTGGTTGGGTCGTATCCTTTATGTTTATGCTCCTTTTGTTGGATCAAGGGTAGGAGCAAGGGTACTAACAATTGGTTCTGATAGGCTTTGAGTTCGATGATGAATAGTTATATCACATCTAGTTATATTTATACTCATGCCTCCAATTTAGCAGAAAGAGTTCAAATCTGTACACATTTTAAAATGTTTCCCTAGTTCTCATTTAACTTCTAAAAATATTTAAAATTAGTAATTTACTTTGTAAAACATAAACAAGATGTTTTTTTGCACCAAAATTGGTACAAATTCTTAAGAAAGGTAGGGTAGAGTATAAGAAAAAATAAAATGAAGCAAAGAAGAAAAATAGACGATACTTAAAATTAGTAATTTAATTTGTAAAATATAAACAAGATATTTGTTTGTACCAAATTGGTAAAAACTCTTAAGAAAAGTAGGGTAGAGAATAAGAAAAAATAAAATGAAATAAAGAAGAAAAACAAACTCAAATTTATAGTGGCTCAACGCTTATAGCCTACTATGCTTACAAAATTTTATTTATTTTTCGCTAGCATTCCTTAGCATAAGAGTGTTGGATAGGTATTGGTCTCTAAACAAGCTAACGTAAAATAATGCATCTGGATCCCTATAGTGAACAATGCTCCCTTCATTTATAGGTTTAGACGACTAAATATCTCCTTGAAATTTCTCTAGCAGAACCTCGTAGCCAAGACTTGTTTACTCATGAAATCTAGGATTCCAACTCCCTAGTTGATTAGATAGGTTCGGTCCCTAAATTATTATCGTAGTGACTTCCGGTTACACTTTTGGATTCATTTTGATGTTGGCTTCATGTTTGCAAAGTTGTTTGCATTGTTTACTACATGTTTTTGGAGAGATCGATTGATTTTTGGTGAGTTGAACTGATGTTTTAGGTTGCATATGGAGATTGCTAATATAAACTATGCAAACGCTGGAACGACACTTGAATTAATCTCTGTATAGCTAGAGTAGTAAGTCATAGAAGTGGGGGCATGCTTGCCCATAGGCGTAAGTGTTGATTCCCTATGTAGAGTAGTGAGACTCCCTCGCTTAGCTAATTCCAGAATGATACTCTTTAGAATTTGTTCGACCTTGGTCTTTTATACTAAGTCTCTTGAACGTTTAAACATCTCTCTAGGTTGCTTGCCTTAATAAACTTTCAATGGAAATGTCGGCTGGTGCGGGGCGGGCTGTCACACTAGGTTTGCGACCAGTGCCAATCCCATTCTTAGGTGGGTTTTATACATTAAGCATTATGCCCTTTTGGAAGTACATAACATGTGAACTTGGATTCGAGTATATGGATGTCAATGGATATGGATTTTATTCTTGCTTGCTGATTGTAAATCCATGAGCATAGGCATAATTGTACCGCATACAATGACATAAAAGCCAATTGGGATGGTATGTGATGATGGTCATTCCTACTAAATTTTTGAGCCTTAGCTTGAATAGTCAAATCTGAAAGCTATGGGTTATAGACTGAAACACCCCACCTCCGTTAAGGTCACTCATAAAGGGAATGCCTTAACTTCGGTGGAGCGTTTTAGGTAAAAGATGTAGATAAATTACAAGACAGACAAATAAAGCAGCGGAAAAATAAATAAAACCTTACTTTATTGATAAAACAACAGCTTGGTAAAACAGCTTGTACAAAGATTGTTTTCCAACACCAAAACACCAATACCCATCACAACAAAGCATCTGTCTTGTTTAACAAAATAAAGAAGCATAAACTGAAAATGATATTCCCCAATAAAGCATGAGCCAGCCATAGCAGTGGAAAAGAGAGTTCAAAGCAGTACACCAACTAATCATCAAGCTTGGAAAGAGAAACGGTACAAACTAAGCTGAGCTATTTCCTCCCTGACTACCTGGGGGAGGGGGGGAACGGAAGTAAAGAGGCGAAAACAAACTAGGTCAGACATAAGTCTGGTAAGTCCAGTGATTATTAGCGTTTAAACAGGAAAAAGATCATGACATGAATAAACTGAACATAGGACAATACCATAATAACGAGATAACATAAGGTTAGCATAAGAGCAAGATAAACTTAATGCGCTTCGATTCTTTCTCTGACTTCCTACTTTCTCTGCACCACCCAACCAGCATCCTAACTAGTGTCTTTTATAGAATGTTTCGTATTCCCTACGAGTGTCCCAACTAGTATCCTGTATTATATAATAAGGTGATCCCAACTCCGCAATTGTAGTAGCCTTCAAGTGTACATCTAGTATGAGGATCTTACCTCAATCAGCCTAATTGTCGTGGATATGTTAGATGTACCTTTACTACCTGATCGATCGGCTCCCTACTTGTATTAATTTTCCTTGTGTCTGTGTCAATCGGCCCTCTCTTGCGTGTAGATACCCTGTGCTGGTCCCACCATAAGGTGTATCAATCGTTATGATAGCAACCCGACACGATTCAAGATGTACAGTGTATAACTACTGGTACCCAGTGCTTGCTTTTTCCCACTCCAGAGTACGTGCATGCCCGTAATCCGTCGGAACCTACACTGACGTACCCCCTGCCGTTATTTTGACCGCTTATGATCAACCCAGTAATCGTGCCCCACCCTACCTAGTTCAGGGTACCATGATACATCTATGTGGGTTACTGCTGAAATGGGCCCCCTTTACTAGGGTTTCCTACTGGTTAAGTTTGTGGGCCTATATATACAAATATTACCCACCTACACGAGATGTACCTAATCCTCCAACTGATTCAAACATGTTTATTTAATGGTTAAGTTTGTGGGCCTATATACACACACACACACACTAATATTACCCACCTACCCAAGGTTTACTTAACCCTCCCACTTATCAAGTCAATATGTATTATTGGTTAAGCTTGCCTTAACCCTATCCACCTTGTTCATGTAATATTGGTAAAGTGCTGTCCATTCATGTTAACTTAACCCACCTACACATCATGTTGTATTGGTTAAGCGTTTTCTATTAACTTAACCATGTTCAGTTATATTGGCTAAGTGTTTCTTATTAACTTAACCCCACTCGTTCATCATGCTATATTGCTTAAGTATTTCTTATTAACTTAACCCTACTCATTTATCATGTTATATTGGTTAAGTGTTTCTTATTAACTTAACCCTACTCATTCATCATGTTATATTGGTTAAGTGCCATTAATCCAGTCGAGTTAACTTAACCACCCACTTGTCATGTTACAATGGTTAAGTGTTTCTCTCTTGTGTTAACTTAACCATACCACTTATCATGTTATATTGGTTAAGTGTTGCCCTCTTGTGTTAACTTAACCCTACCACTTATCATGTTGCATTAGTTAAGTATTGCTCTCTTGTGTTAACTTAACCCTACCACTTATCATGTTATATTGGCTAAGTGTTTCTTATTAACTTAACCCTACTCATTCATCATGTTATATTGGTTAAGTGCCATTAATCCAGTCGAGTTAACTTAACCACCCACTTGTCATGTTACATTGTTTAAGTGTTGCCCTCTTGTGTTAACTTAACCCTACCACTTATCATGTTATATTGGTTAAGTGTTTCTCTCTTATGTTAACTTAACCCTACCATTTTTAGCATATCTTCTTCATTGGCATTAATTGATTTATTAATGCACCAACCTCTCACATTAGATATGTGTTGTTGCGGTTACTGGATGTGCCAGGCGGTTCTGGGCAGTTTTACACCACAACTCAATCTAACCTCGGGTTTTTCTTGGGCATGATGCACTAACCTCTCACATTAGATCGGTGTTGTTGCGGTTACTGGATGTACCGGGCGGTTCCGGGCAGTTTTACACCACAACTCAATCTAACCTGGGTTAGGCATGTTCATCTTTTCTTTAATTTACATATTTGTCATTTATGTCAAGTTTATGCGTAAATTATCCACAAGTGTTGTCATGTCACATTTACTTTTATGTTCATAATTAATGGTACACAAATTATACCTTTTTGATGCTACTAATCTTTTAAATGATTACGAGCCAATCTGCGCCAATAACATGTAATTTAAAATTTTTATGTTTAATCAATTCTAACATTTCATGTTAACATAAAAAGTATATTTTTATGTTAAATCAACTCTAACAATTCATGTTAACATAAAAAGTATATTTTTATGTTTAATCAATGTAACACCCCGTGAATTCTATAACGTTAAGCTTCACAAATTAAAGTATAAATAAAAGAATTAAGGGAAATGGGTTATGCCATTGCGTTCGCCTTGGAATTCTGCTTGAGATAGAGTCCGAGTTTGCGCGAATCGGACTCCGTATGAAGGAGTTATGGCCTTCGGAAGTTTCAGAATAAAATTTAAATTCAAACAGCTCAGTTTAAAATTAAAAATTCGAATTTCAGGTTCAAACTGGGCTGGGCGGAAAAATTCCCGCCCAGAGACCAGGTCGACCATAGGGTCGACCACAGTGTCGACCTGGCCCCCCAGGTCGACCATAGCGTCGACCTGGGTGTCGACCTGGCTGGCTAGGTCTGACTTTGGCTCGAATTTCTGTGGCTCTGTGTGTCACTAAGGCTGACGTGTCACCTCTTGATTGGCTCTATGAACTTTGGATGGCCTAGATTCCTCCTGTCTTCATCTGACAGCTCAAAACAAATTAAAAATCTATAAATACACCCTAAGTCTCAACTGAAAATTCACAAAAAAAAAATAAGAAAGGAGTCGTCATGCTGCTAGGGAGGAATTGAACATAGCCGTCAAGAGAGAAAAGCCTAGAGATGAATCAAATTAAGAAGAAGATTAAAGTTTAACCAAATTAATCAACGCAACGTTAGTCTACCCAAAGGAGCGCATCTCAATTTCAGAATTCAGAATCCAGAATTCAAGATTCTGCATTCGTTGTAAGTATAGTGACCTTTCAGAATATGAATAAAAATTGTGATGTGATTCGATGTGAATGAAAATAGAATTGTGTTATTGTATTGTATAAAATTCTATGTATTGTGATGGTTCTATCATGACTTGTGTATAGACGTTTGTGGCATAAATTGATTGATGCAAGCCTATTGAACAATTGTATATGAAAACAATGGCACTTGCAAGTTTGTGGCAAAAATTAGAAATTGATCCCTTTATGTATATGTCGAAGGCATGGACTATGTATATTCCCTTAGTCTAAATTAGAATTTATGTAAACATGTTTTAGACTTGAAACCTTTTATGCCTACATGACCCAAAACCTATGATATCATTTTCATGTCTATTTGCAAGTATAATTGGATCTACGTTAAGCATCGTTTGGGTTTCATAAATTATGCAAGTTCATGTTTATTTGCAAGTATAATTGGATCTATGTTAAGTATCGTTTGGGTTTCATAAACTATGCAAGTTCATGTTGAAATAGGCTATGTGATTAGATGCTATAATTGGACATCTTGGTGAATATACAACATGCTAGTTTTGTGTTTGACATTATGCCAAGTTAAACATGTTTAAACACAAGTTTGTATTAGCCTAAACTATGCCATTTCATATGTCACCTACTTAGTTATACTTTGATTTGAATGCAAGTTCACATGACCCATCATTTATGTTAGTATCGCTAAATTGCAAGTTCATGCGCCACACACCCTTATATGTTGTAAAATATTACATGTTCTTGATTTCCCCTTTTCTTACGCTTATAAAGTTGGGCTGAATTGTGTCGAGCCCAACATTTGTTATAACGTTGCGAACGTATAAACAGGGGTAATAACGTTGGGTGTAAAACATGAAAATATATGTTGGCACGTTTGGCACATGCCAATGACAATGACATTTAAGCGGTATGAATTGATATACCCAAGCATAAAAGATACGACATTTACATATATAATTGAGAAGTAATAAAATATGTAAATTTAGAAAACATGATATGCTTAACCCGAGGTTGGATTGAGTTGTGATGTAAACCTGCCCGGAACCGCCCGGCTGTCCAGTAGTCACAACAATACCTATCCAATGTGGGTGGTTAAGCATTTAGCCCAATAATGAACCGAGGTTAGACTGAGCTACGGTGTAAACCTTCCCGGAACCGACCGGCATATCCAGTAACCGTAGCAATACCTGTCTAATTTGAGTGGTCAGGTGCTCCTAAGAGGCTAAGGACAGATGGTAGGGTTAAGTCAAATATCACACTTAACCAAATTCAACATGTTAACAAGAATTGATGGGTAGGGTTAGGTAAATACAGACACTTAACCACTTAACATGTTTGACTAGAAAATCCTGGTAACGAGGGACCCGTTTCGGCAGTAACCCAAGTTAGGTGTCAACGGTACCCTAAAACTAGGCAGGTGGGGCGCGATTACTAAGCTGATTGTAAGCGGTCAAACGACGACGGTGGGTGCACAGTGCAGGTCTAACGGGGTGCGGGCGTGCACACACTCCGGAGTAGACAACCAGGGCACTGGGGACACCAGTAGTATAACTTATGCCTTCTAGAATTTGTGTCGGGGCCGCCACCATGGGTCTTGATACACCCCATGGTGGGACCAGCATAGGTATCTACAATTCTTGGGGGCCGTGTGACACATGGTAACACGAGTAGGAGTCGATCTTTCGAAAATGGGGATCACTTCACCCTCACCATGGGGTGCCAGTTAGAATAAACTCAAGTAGATGCAGAGATATAGTGTGGGTGCGATAGTACATTCGATTCTAAACGCCACCTCCTTAGCTTGTGACACTTTCCTATTTTCAGTATATATCTATCATGCCCTTTTCTTATTCACATACTGAAGAGTTAATAGATTTACTCAGGCTTTATGTCTGACCCTATTTTCTTTTCGTCTTCTTTTCTTTCGTTCCCCCCCACGTCCACAGGGAGGAAACAACTCAGCTCAGTCAGGCTCTTTACAAGCTCCAAGAACGTTGATGTATGATTTGGATCTCTTTTGCACGGATTATTGCTTTGGGTATCACTTTGGGGATTTTTGTCACTTTATTTATGTTTTATGCTTCTTTAATAATCAAGACAGTTATGAGGTTGTAATGATGGATGTATTTTGAGACAATTATGAAAAATGTTTTGTTTTGTACACGTATTGATGGAATAAAAGTCTGTTTTGTTTCCGCAGTTTAAAAATATGTGTATTTATATCTGTCTTGAGTTTATCTATGGCCTTTTACTTATAAACCTCCACCGAAGTTAAGGCATTCCCTTTGTGAGTGACCTTAACGGAGGTGGGGTGTTTCACTTGGTATCAGAGCATAGGTTTACCAGATAAGATAAAAGTTTTTGAAATTTTGTTTTGATCACATATTGATGGAATAAAAGTCTGTTTGGTTTCCGCTGTTTAAAAATATGTGAATTTATATCTGTCTTGTGTTTATCTGTGGCCTTTTACTTATAAACCTCCACCAAAGTTAAGGCATTCCCTTTGTGAGTGACCTTAACGGAGGTGGGGTGTTTCACTTGGTATTAGAGCATAGGTTTACCAGATAAGATAAAAATTTTTGAAATTGTTTTCAAAAAGAAAGTTTAAAGAAGCATTTTCAAGAAAAAAAGTGTTATGTTTATAAAAAGACAAAATCCCCCAAAGCCATGTGCCATATCTATCTCTCTCTATCCTTCGTTTTGAATTTTTCCTTTCTGTTTCAGTATGTCTGGAGACCTTAACCTCCCGGAAGGAGTGCCGATTCCCGGCTGGTTTAGGAGGTACTTAGAAGCAAGGGCCAATGGCGCGGGCCCAGCAGACATCCCTCTTCCAGTGGCCGCGGTTCCTCCTCCTCCTCCACCTCCTCGTGGAAATGCCTTCACAAAAACATGTAGAGATTTTAAGGCTATGGGTGGAAAAGACTTTTATGGAACAGAGTCCTTTGTAGGAGCAAGAAACTGGCTAAAGGAGACTGAGGATCTGTTTGCCATCTTTGGAGTGGATGGCAGGCAAAAGATACAACTAGCGGTATGGTTTCTTAAGGATGAAGCTTCCTATTGGTGGGAAGTTAACAGTGCTCAGCAGGCGTTGAAAACATGGGAGGATTTCAGGACAAGGTTTGAGATGAAATTTCTCTCCCAAGCAGAAAGAAGCCTGCAAATGGAGAAGTTCCTAACTCTGAAACAGGGGAGCATGGCGATCAGGGAATATGTTAATCAGTTTAATCAGCTGGCCAAATTTGGGTTACACTTAGTAAACACCCAACACAAGAAGGCACTTCGCTTCGTCAAGGGTTTGAATGAGCCTCTACATAGCCTTTCTATGACCCATGTATCCACGGGAGTGACTTATGAAAGCTTGGTGGACATGGCGTTGCTACACGAGGAAGACCACGGCAAGAAAGAAACTAAGGGGGAAGAGAAGAAAGAGGGTCTACAAGCAAAGAAAACAGACTTCAAGAAAGGAGGGAAGAACAATAAACCCCATAAGAAGAGAAGGTGCAATTTCTGTGGCATTGTGGGACATATATCAAAAGACTGCCGAAAAAGGAAGGCGAAGATGGGTGGTTGCTTCCATTGTGGAGAGACTGGGCACCAAGCTAAGGACTGCCCAAAGAAGAAAAGGCAGGGATAGAAAGCTGGATCCACTTCAGGGGGTCAGGTTCATGCGCTAGTGGCACCTCAGCAGGAACGAGGTAGTAATATTTCTGTAGAAAGTGTAGTCTATCTTTATGATCATCCAGTTCGTACACTTTTTGACTCTGGCGCATCACACTCTTTTATTTCATCTGCCTTAGTAGAATCTCTGCATCTAGACACTAGTATGGTAGAAGATCCCTTAGTAGTTTCTAATCTAATTGGGGGCTCCGCTTACTTGTCAATGGTTTGTTTGGGTTTGAAAATCTCTATTCTCAGCGTTGAGTTTAGTTGTAATGCCTTTGTCTTGGGCTTCTCGGGATATGGTTTGATCTTAGGCATGGACTGGTTATCCAGTAATAGTGTCATTCTTGATTGTGAGAAAAGAGCAGTTAGACTCTTAACTCGGCTTGGTAACACTCTAGAAATTTCTTATAATCCCTTGAATGCTGTTATGCTTAGTTATCTAGAGTCGCTTGATGCTTCCGATGAGAATTTGCAATCAGTAAGAGTAGTCCGGGAATATCCGGATGTCTTTGAGGAGGTGAAAGGCTTACCTCCGAGGCGGGAAATAGACTTCTGCATATATCTTGTGGATAACGCAAAGCCTGTAGCTTTACCTGTCAGACACATGGCTCCAAGGGAGAGAAAGGAGCTCAGTAAGCAGGTTAAAGAACTTCTCGAAAAAGGTTCATTAGACGGAGCATTTCAGAATGGGGTGCTGCAGTGGTGTTTGCAACCAAAGCGGAAGGTTTGCTTTGCCTTTGCGTCGACTATAGGGAGTTAAACAAATTGACCAAGAAAAATAGGCACCCTCTTTCCCGAATCGACGATTTGTTTGATCAGCTTGTTGGTGCGACGGTCTTCTCCCAGCTTGATCTGGCAACTGGGTTCCATCAGCTAAGAGTAGCTGAAGATAGTATTGATAAAACGGCGTTCAGAACCCCAGACGGTTTCTTCGAGTGGCTTGTCATACCTTTCGGCTTGACAAACGCACCCGCTTATTTCGTAGACCTAATGAGCAGGGTGTTCAGAGAATTCCTCAAGAAATTTGTGGTTTTCTTCGTAGATGATATCTTAATCTTCTCAAAGAGTGAGGAAGAGCATGCTCAACATCTAAAAGAAATCATGGAAACTCTTCGAGCTCATCAACTAAAAGCCAAATTCTCCAAGTGCCACTTCTGGAGAAAAGAAGTAAGATTTCTAGGGCATATAGTGTCCAAAGAAGGGTTGGCCAGGGACCCCGCGAAAGTGGTGGCAGTGCAAGATTGGAAGACACCAAGAAATGCAACCGAAGTTCGAAGCTTTCTTGGGCTAGCCGGTTTTTACTGAAAGTTTATTAGGGATTTCGCGAAAATCTCAGCCCCACTCACAAGGCTAACAATGAAGAATCTGGTGTTCACTTGGGATTTGGATTACGAGTCTGCTTTCCAATGATTAAAAAGGGCTTTCACAACAGCCCCAGTTCTGACTTTGCCAGATGGAAGCAAAATGTTCACAGTATACACGGATGCATGTGGAACGGGACTTGGCGTCGTTTTAATGCAAGAAGGAAGGGTAGTAGCTTATGGCGGAAGACAATTGAAAGTTCATGAAAAGAACTACCCAACACACGATCTTGAGTTAGCCACCATTGTCTTTGCGCTTAAGTCTTGGCGCCATTATCTCCTAGGTGAGAAGTTCAAATTATACACTGACCATAAATCGCTGAAATATCTCTTCTCGTAGAAGGATCTTAACTTGAGGCAGCAAAGATGGATGGAGTTTCTTGCCTCGTATGACTTTGAAATTTCCTATACTCCCGGCAAAGGCAACGTAGTAGCAGACGCGTTGAGCCGAAAGAAACTGACCTTAAACCCACTCTTTGTAGAGAGGCAAAGCTTGGAGTATATAGCCAGTTTTAACTTTAGGCCCTCCTCAGATTTTGTACCGGGTTTGTTAGCATCTCTCGAAGTACGCCCTACTCTCTTAGACTCAATAGGGGCTGCACAACGTGAAGACCCTCAGCTTGTTGATGTGATTGATAGATTATTAGGGGTGAGACTTCTAGTCACCTCAGTAGGTATGCCATCGATGATAAGGATTGGCTTAGGCGAGATGGAAGATTATGCATCCCATAAGCAAGGAAGTTGACAAAGAAGGTTCTCGAGGAAGCGCATCATTCCAAGATGACTATACACCCTGGCGGTGATAAGATGTACAAGGATATAAAAAGGACTTTCTTTTGGAGTGGCATGAAGTAGGACGTGGCAGATTTCGTTTCTAAGTGCATGACCTGCCAACAGGCCAAGGCGGAACAAAAGAAACCTGGAGGACTACTTCATCCTTTAGAGGTCCCACAGTGGAAGTGGGATAGCATTTCAATGGACTTCATTGATGGACTACCTAGGTCGAGAAGAGGCAATACTAACATTTGGGTTATAGTGGATAGGCTTACTAAGAGCGCCCACTTCATACCTATCAAGAGTAGAAGGACTGCCTCATCTCTAGCATCTCTTTATCTCAAGGAAATAGTTCGACTCCATGGCATACTCTCCAGCATTGTTAGTGACCGAGACCCTATCTTCACAAGAGAGTTTTGGCGGAGTCTGCAAGAAGCTGTAGGCACACAGTTATGTTTGAGCACGACCTATCACCCCCAAACTGTTGGCCAGACGGAAAGAGTGAATAGAGTTTTAGAGGATCTTTTGAGACTTTGCGTTCTTGACTTTGGAGGGACTTGGGAGGATCACCTTCCTTTAGTGGAATTTGCCTACAACAACAGCTACCAAGCTACCATAGGCATGGCACCCTTCGAAGCCTTGTACGGAAGACCGTGCAAATCACCAACTTGTTGGCGGGAGTCTACAGATAAGCTTATACTTGGGCCAGACATGATTTGAGAGACTTCGGAGAAAGTGGACTTGATACGTAGGAGGATGAAGACTGCCCAAGACAGACAGAAATCCTACGTTGATAAAAGAAGGACCGACCTTGAGTTTGAGGTTGGGGACAGGGTTTTCCTTAAGGTATCACCTTTAAGGAACGTCGTTCGTTATGGATCCGCAGGAAAGCTAGCACCAAGATTTGTAGGACCGTTTCCTATCATCGAGAAGGTTGGGAAGATGGCCTATAGATTAGAGCTACCCGAGAGACTGGCCGGAGTTCACAACGTCTTTCATGTTTCTCACCTCCGGAAGTGTTTGCATGAGTCTGCGGAAGTGGTGGAACCAAGCATTCTAGAAGAAGCCGAAGTGGAACGTGAAGCAGCTATGAGGAGAGTTCCAACCCGCATCTTAGGAACTGAAGTGAAAAAGCTACGCAACCGCAAAGTCAAACTCGTTAAAGTTCAGTGGAGCGACGCCGAGGAAGACGCGACTTGGGAAACTGAGGACAGAATATGCGCTGCCTACCCTCTTCTTTTTGAGGGTACATCTTTGATCTCTCTTTTTCCTTAAGTTATGCTTTATCTATCTTTTTAGGTATATCTCCTAGGTCCTTTTCTTAACTCCTTAGGTAGAAAACAAATGGATGCAAACATGTATTTGAAAACATGTTATGGATGATGGCTGCAAATGGTTGCTAGTGATTGCTTGTGATGCATATACACACACACCCTAGGTTACAGATCGGCTCAGTCACTTCATATTGCATATACATATATGTATTCTCATTTGCATATGGTTGAAACTTGATGTGCTGTCATATGGTCGTCGCATTTGTATGAATAGTTGTGCACTCATGTAGAATTATGAATAGGAAAATAAATTGCATACATAATGGATTCATGACACTTACATGATTCGCATTAAGGAGGTCAACTGAATCAGTAGACCGCCTGATTTCTGCATTAGATAAGGACATACACACACACTATGCATATGATCATGAAGCATTAGAAGTCTTTTAAGGACAATGGACGTCTGTGTTTGTTGGTTGAGTAGATGGACTGTTGGATGGTAGGATATACATTCTTCCTAACTTGAAGATTTCGAGGACGAAATCCTTTTAGGGGGGGGGGGGAGAATGTAACACCCCGTGAATTCTATAACGTTAAGCTTCACAAATTAAAGTATAAATGAAAGAATTAAGGGAAATGGGTTACGCCATTGTGTTCGTCTCGGAATTCTGCTTGAGATAGAGTCCAAGTCTACGCAAATCGGACTCCGTATGAAGGAGTTATGGCCTTCAGAAGTTTCAGAATAAAATTTAAATTCAAACAGCTCAGTTTAAAATTAAAAATTTGAATTTCAGGTTCAAACTGGGCTGGACGGGAAAATTCCCGCCCAGAGACCAGGTCGACCATAGGGTCGACCATGGTGTCGACCTGGCCTCCTCAGGTCGACCACAGTGTCGACCTGGCCCCCCCAGGTCGACATAGTGTCGACCTGGGTATCGAACTGCCAGTCGACCTGCCTGGTTGACCTGGCTGGCTAGGTCTGGCTCTGGCTCGAATTTCTATGGCTCTGTGTGTCACTAGGGATGACGTGTCACCTTTTGATTGGCTCTTTGAACTTTGGATGGCCTAGATTCCTCCTGTCTTCATCTGACGGCTCAAAACAAATTAAAAATCTATAAATACACCCTAAGTCTCAACTTAAAATTCACACAAAAAAATAAGAAAGGAGTCGTCATGATGCTAGGGAGGAATTGAACATAGCCGTCAAGAGAGAAAAGCCTAGAGACGAATCAAATTAAGAACAAGATTAAAGTTTAATCAAATTAATCAACGCAACGTTAGTCTACCCAAAGGAGCGCATCTCAATTTCAGAATTCAGAATCCAGAATTCAAGATTCTGCATTCGTTGTAACTATAGTGACCTTTCAGAATATGAATAAAAATTGTGAGGTGATTCGATGTGAATGAAAATAGAATTGTGTTATTGTATTGTATAAAATTCTATGTATTGTGATGGTTCTATCATGACTTGTGTATAGACGTTGTGGCAAAAATTGATAGATGCAAGCCTATTGAACAATTGTATATGAAAACAATGGCACTTGCAAGTTTGTGGCAAAAATTAGAAATTGATCCCTTTATGTATATGTCGAAGGCATGGACTATGTATATTCCCTTAGTCTAAATTAGAATGTATGTAAACATGTTTTAGGCTTGAAACCTTTTATGCCTACATGAGCCAAAACCTATGATATCATTTTCATGTCTATTTGCAAGTATAATTGGATCTATGTTAAGCATTGTTTGGGTTTCATAAATTATGCAAGTTCATGTTTATTTGCAAGTATAATTGGATCTATGTTAAGTATCGTTTGGGTTTCATAAACTATGCAAGTTCATGTTGAAATAGGCTATGTGATTAGATGCTATAATTGGACATTTTGGTGAATATACAACATGCTAGTTTTGTGTTTGACATTATGCCAAGTTAAACATGTTTAAACACAAGTTTGTATTAGCCTAAACTATGCCATTTCATATGTCACCTACTTAGTTATACTTTGATTTGAATGCAAGTTCACATGACCCATCATTTATGTTAGTATCGCTAAATTGCAAGTTCATGTGTCACACACCCTTATATGTTGTAAAATATTACATGTTCTTGATTTCCCCTTTTCTTACGCTTATAAAGTTGGACTGAATTGTGTCGAGCCCAACATTTGTTATAACGTTGCGAACGTATAAATGGGGGTAATAACGTTGGGTGTAAAACATGAAAATATACGTTGGCACGTTTGGCACATGCCAATGACAATGACATTTAAGCGGTATGAATTGATATACCCAAGCATAAAAGATATGACATTTACATATATAATTGAGAAGTAATAAAAATATGTAGATTGAGAAAACACGATATGCTTAACCCGAGGTTGGATTGAGTTGTGATGTAAACCTGCCCGGAACCGCCCGACTGTCCAGTAGTCACAACAATACCTATCCAATGTGGGTGGTTAAGCATTGAGCCCAATAATGACCCGAGGTTAGACTGAGCTACGGTGTAAACCTGCCCAGAACCGACCGGCATATCCAGTAACCGTATCAATACCTGTCTAATGTGAGTGGTCAGGTGCTCCTAAGAGGCTAAGGACAGATGGTAGGGTTAAGTCAACTATCATACTTAACCAAATTCAATATGTTAACAAGAATTGATGGGTGGGGTTAGGTAAATACAGACACTTAACCACTTAACATGTTTGACTAGAAAATCCTGGTAACGAGGGACCCGTTTCAGCAGTAACCCAAGTTAGGTATCAACGGTACCCTGAAACTAGGCAGGGTGGGGCACGATTACTGAGCTGATTGTAAGAGATCAAACGACGGCGGTGGGTGCACAGTGCATGTCTAAAGGGGTGCGGGCATGCACACACTCCGGATCAGATAACCAGGGCACTGGGGACACCAGTAGTATAACCTATGCCTTCTAAAATTTGTGTCGGGGCCGCCACCATGGGTCTTGATACACCCCATGGTGGGACCAGCATAGGTATCTACAATTCTTGGGGGCCGTATGACACATGGTAACACGAGTAGGAGCCAATCTGTCGAAAATGGGGATCACTTCACCCTCACCATGGGGTTCCAGTTAGAATAAACTCAAGTAGATGCAAAGATATAGTGTGGGTGCGATAGTACATTCGATTCTAAACGCCACCTCCTTAGCTTGTGACACTTTCCTATTTTCAGTATATATCTATCATGCCCTTTTCTTATTCACATACTGAAGAGTTACTAGATTTACTCAGGCTTTATGTATGACCCTATTTTCTTTTCGTCTTCTTTTCTTTCGTTCCCCCCCAGGTCCACAGGGAGGAAACAGCTCAGCTCAGTCAGGCTCTTTACAAGCTCCAAGAACGTAGATGTATGATTTGGATCTCTTTTGCTCGGATTATGGCTTTGGATATCACTTTGGGGATTTTTTTCACTTTATTTATGTTTTATGCTTCTTTAATAATCAAGACAGCTATGAGGTAGTAATGATGGAAGTATTTTGAGACAATTATGGAATGTTTTGTTTTGAACACGTATTGATGAAATAAAAGTCTGTTTAGTTTCTGTTGTTTAAAAATATGTGTATTTGTATCTGTCTTGAGTTTATCTGTGGCCTTTTACTTATAAACCTCCACCAAAGTTAAGGCATTCCCTTTGTGAGTGACCTTAACGGAGGCGGGGTGTTTCAATCAACTCTTAACATTTCATGTTTACATAAAAAGTATATTTTTATGTTTAATCAACTCTTAACAATTCATGTTAACATAAATAGTATATTTTTATGTTTATTCAACTCTAACAATTCATGTTAGCATAAAAAGTATATTTTCGTGTTAAATCAACTCTTAACATTTCATGTTAACATAAAAAGTAGTTTAATCAACTCTAATAATTCATGTTAACATATAAAGTATATTTTTATGTTAAATCAACTCTTAACATTTCATGTTAACATAAAAAGTATATTTTTATGTTTAATCAACTCCAACAATTCATGTTAACATAAAAAGTATATTTTTATGTTAAATCAACTCTTAACATTTCGTACACCGCATATTTGTGTTTCATATCACAACACGATCAATTTAAGTATATGTATATGTATATATATATATATATAAACTAGTCTCATGTTAAAACATAAAAGAACCACAAATTTAATTTACAACATGATAGGTTCCATTTAACTAGTCACAATAATCCCATAGGCATAGGTAATTTAAGATGAACATGAATTAGGTTTGATTATCTTACAATTAAGCACCGTTCTAGATTCAACTTATAACAAGTCATGATTTCTATTAAGTAATGTGTTTAAATCTAAGCAATAACTGAACTTACAAACAAAAGAACAAATCTTGTATTCTGAGATCTGATTTTTGAAATTGAAAAGCTATCCTTTTGATGTAGACGAATGATTCTCTAAGTTTGATTCGGTTATCTAGTTTAGAGAAGATGTTCTAGTTTTAGAGAAGACTGGAGGCTACGCTAGGTTGGCCATGGACAGCATGACGGCTACTTTGAGCAAGGTTATGAGGTCTAGAGTTGAGGGTTGGGGTTGTTTATATAGAAGTTTAATTTAATTCTAGCCTTTAGATATTAGGTTTTTAATCCGTATCGTACACCTAGCGCTAAGTCAACACCATATTATATAAAATGGTCCAGGTTCAAAAAAAATTAAATGGAACATTATATTTTCTAATGCAATGCTTACCTTTTTCAAACATTCAAAAGATATGGAGCATTAATGTTTACCCTTTTTAAACATTCAATTTCTTTCTTACCTTACCGTTCCATCATGCCTCTTTTACCTCCTTATTACATTTGAAATTCAAATGCAATCTTTTCTGCTTATTTTTCATAAAGCAATAAATGTCCCTCTATTTATAATGCATTAATAGTATTAATTTTTAAATGTTATGCACCCTATTAATTGTATGTACGAATTTTCTCTTTATACATTGCATATATTTATTCATTCTGTACTCGCACATTTTTAAATTTGTATCTTTTTAACATAATTGCACATATGTACGTATATGCATCTATTCATTTTTAATTAATACTTTCACCCCATGCATTATTGCATTAATTTTCCCCATTTAACGCACGTACTAATACGCTAATCTTCTTACCTTTAATTTGTCGCATGCATTTCTTTACATTAACTCTTTCTGCACTTTTAAATTTTCTCCTTTAATTAATTAATCCATTAATTAATTATTAAAAATTTGGGTTGTTACATAGACACTTTGAGCGTTTACCTACAATGGCTTAAGGACAAATTTTAAAATACGTTGAATTAGTTATGAAATCTAGTTTAGCTTTGCGTGGAGCTACATAGCTAGCTTTTTTTTTTTTTGAATTTTTTTAAGTACTCGAGTAATGTGCTTTCCATTAAATATACTCACAATCTTGTGCTCTTCGTATAAGTTTGAATGATACTCAATCACTCGTGGTTCCAGGAGTCGTTCTGATAATTGATTCTTAAGGCATCCTTTTCGATTGTAAAACTAAGTATGTCACACTACATGCACGTCAGGGTTTCGCTTTGCTTGAACCGAACATCCTCTGATTTAGCTACCTGTCCCTTCATGTCCTTGCTAGGATTATGTTGTTTCTAAAAGGATGAAATTGATATTTTCATCGATTTGGAGGCTTGTAGAATCACGGTTCTGTCAGTTTCTTTCGAGCTAATCGGAACACAACTCTAGTATTCCAATTGAGTTTTATCAAATTGTAGTTCCTTCAGCTTTGTATGCTTTATATGTTTATTTCTCCTTGGGACAGGTGTTGCTGCTTTGTTGAAATTGGGCATGAGTTACTAGATCAAGTTGTCATCCTTAGAATTCAGTGGATAAGGCTTCTTGTTTTGAGATGGCAGAGTTGAATGAGGATGGTCGATTGTCAGCTTGATAGATTTGTGTTTTTCTTATCAGTTTAAGATATAGAATAGGCAAATCGATGATTGAATCAAATCCACTGTAGGTTTATGATCCCATCGCAGCTCTTAGGAATAGAGCTAGCTAATGGATTATCGCTTCTTATCTATCTCAGGTAACTCTTTTCTCCTAGTTTCATAAGAAATAATTAGCGAATGGACTGTCGTGTGTCGTCCGCTTCGATTTTATACTCCTTCTATTGTATCAAAGAAAGAAGATGGAAAAGGATAATAGGTCATAACCAACATAAATTTATACTCCTCTTGATGGATCGAATGTAGGATTTGGCAAACAAATAGTCATCTCGCGTTTGATATATGTTTATGTTCTAGTCCTCCGAGGATTAGAGTCGATCGATGAATGGTTGAATAACATTCGGCTTGACCTGTTTTCATTCCCTAGTCCAACGCAATGATTGTTAACTGGGCATTCTAATCAAATCCACTATAAATTTATATTCCTCCCATCGAATCATAAGATAAAATAGGTAAATGAATGGTCGATTCAAACCTATTTCAGATTGTACTTTATCTACCAATTCTAAGGCGCATGTAGGAAAGTGGATGGTCGATTCACATCTACTTTGGGTTTTTTTACTTTCCCCACCAAATCAGCAAAAAAAATGATGAATGGATGGTTGGGATGTATCCTTTATGTTTATGCTCCTTTTGTTGGATCAAGTGTAGGAGCAAGGGAACTAACAGTTGGTTCTGATAGGCTTTGAGTTCGATGATGAATAGTTATATCACATCTAGTTATATTTATACTCATGCCTCCAATTTAGGAGAAAGAGTTCAAATCTGTACACGTTTTAAAATGCATCCCTAGTTCTCATTTAATTTCTAAAAATATTTAAAATTAGTAATTTACTTCGTAAAACATAAACAAGATACTTGTTTGCACCAAAATTGGTACAAATTATTAAGAAAGGTAGGGTAGAGAATAAGAAAAAATAAAATGAAGCAAAGAAGAAAAATAGATGATACTTAAAATTAGTAATTTAATTTGTAAAATATAAACAAGATATTTGTTTGTACCGAATTGGTAAAAACTCTTAAGAAAACTAGGGTAGAGAATAAGAAAAAATAAAACGAAACAAAGAAGAAAAATAAACTCAAATTTATAGTGGTTCAACGCTTATAGCCTACTATACTTCGAAAAATTTATTTATTTTACGCTAGCATTCCTAAGCATTAGAGTGTTGGATAGGTATTGATCTCTAAACAAGCTAACGTAAAATAATGCATCTGGATCCCTATAGTGAACAATGCTTCCTTCATTTACAGGTTTAGACGACTAAATATCTCCTTGAAATTTCTCTAGCAGAACCTCCAAGCCAAGACTTGTTTACTCAGGAAATCTCGGATTCCAACTCCCTAGTTGAGTAGATAGGTTCGGTCCCTAAATAATTATCATAATGACTTGTGGTTACACTTATGGATTCATTTTGATGTTGGCTTCATGTTTGCAAAGTTGTTTGCATGGTTTACTACATGTTTTTGGAGAGATCGATTGATTTTTGGTGAGTTGAACTGATGGTTTAGGTTGCGTATGGAGATTGCTAATATAAACTATGCAAACGCTGGAACAACACTTGAATTAATCTCTGTATATCTAGAGTAGTAAGTCATACAAGTAGGGGCATGCTCGCCCATAAGCGTAAGTGTTGATTCCCTATGTAGAGTAGAGAGACTCCCTCACTTAGCTAATTCCAGAATGATACTCTTTAGAATTTGTTCGACCTTCGTCTTTTGTACTAAGTCTCTTGAACGTTTAAACATCTCTCTAGGTTGCTTGCCTTAATAAACTTTGAGTCTAACTTATCTAGTAAATCTTAAATAGTTACACTAAAAGGCTAGGTAATACTTGCTTCCCAAAGTACATTATGTTTCATCTGTTGGGGATGCAGATTAAGGATCTTAAGGCAAGTTAAACATTAAAAGGGGGGGTGAATAGTGTTTTATGGAATTTATTAATTTCTAGAAATCTTTTTGGATTAAACAAATTAGTATATAGATCACAGATATTAACAAACACAGAATCAATCACAAAATGCAGAAAATAAAAGTAAAAGCAGTAAAAGGAAAGTACACAACGAGATTTCATACTGGTTCGAGACTCTCTTACATCCAGTCCCACACAAGGCTAGGTTATTGTGGATTTTTATTGAACAAATCCAATTGCAATCCTTGATTTTAGGGCTACATGGGCACATCCCATCTGATTCCATGTACGGTGAGACTTAGTTGGTTTATGGGCCACAACTTTGCACCCAATCGATTTCTGAGACACAATTGCACCCAAACACTTTATATAGGACTGGACCACACCCTTCTCTTATCAGTTTTTGTAGTATTGACTCGGATAGGACTTGATCTTAAGATGTTTGAATACAAATAGCCTATAACTCTTGAGTAGCACTTGAATTCAAAGAGATTTTGATTTAGAATTGAAAGAGAAGAAGAATGATATGATTTACATTGAAATCGGCAGAGTATAAGTGCAGAAAGTCAAGGAATTAAGTATAATAATGGTGGAATGTTTAGAGAAAAAGGTGATGAAAAGTAATTAAAAAATTCAATTTCTGGAAGGTATTTATTGTTTTCCAACAGCCACAACCTTTCAAAAAAGGTTTGAATTCAAAAGACATTTCTTTTCAAAGTTTAAAAAACTGTCTAACGACTAGTATGTCGACATACATAAATAGGGATGTCAAAATATGCTAGTGTAAAACTAAAAAAATGAGTTTTAAAACAAAGTTTAAATAACTTATGGTGAATAGAGAGTTAAAACAAACTATATTCCTTTATATTAAAACATTCTATTCAAGTAAATATATCTTAAAAACTCACATACAGATGAAATAGAAATAATTTGGAAACTAAATATAGAATGATATAAAAGTATAAATATAAAACTATGAATATATTAAAACTTAATATAAACAAGGAAATTTAAGTCATAAGTAATTGTAATAAAACTAGTAATAAATTTATAAGTAAAACTTAAGTAAAATCTCTTAAGCATGAATTTAAAAATATGAATTAAAAATAAATTTTAGGTGTTAACATCTCAAGAATAAAGAAATATATATTTATAAATAAGGAATTAATTTTGAAATCGTTAAAAAACTAGATTTAAAAACAAGCAAATAATTTGAAATTATTTTGAAAGGAAGTTTGAATTCAGAATTAAATTTAAAATCAGAATTAAATTTGAAATCGAAATCAAGTGGTAACAAGAGTTTTAACAGAATACCCTGGCACATTTACTTTATAATTCTTGAACTCTTGATTTCTTAATACTCATGAGTCTTGAAACTTCTACCTTGAAATCTTTATTCTCTAAACTGCACAGTCTTCAATAGTAAATATCTGCATAGATTTCCTGTATATATATATATATATATATATATTCTAGAAAATAGTGTTAGTTTATATTTTATAACAATAATAATTGAAGCAAAGTTGAAATAAAGTTGTTGTCATCAAAATCATCGTCATTAACATCTCAGTCCTTAACAATCTCTGCCTTTATGATGATGACAACCTTGGTTTATAAAATATTCATACCTGATGTGTTGATTCTCCAGTTGCTTCCCCTTTACTTCATTAACCCCTTCTAAAACTATAAAATCCCCCTTACTTTAAGCCTTATTTTATAATTATCCCCATTTGTCATCAACAAAAACAATATACCCATCTACACCATAATACTCTCCCTAAAACTAAGACATACTTCTAAGACTAATATGATTCTAATACCTGGTATCTAGTCTAAAAAATAGTTCTAATATCAGTATGTATCAAGTAAAATAATACTAAAATTAAGGAAGTATTCGGACTAATAGTCAAAGTCAAAGCAATCCAATGCAAACTTTTTGTACAAACAAGCATCCAATAAATCCAAACAAATTTAAATATTATTTAAACTACAAATTCAAATTCAAGTCTTAAATTAGTCAAACCACACTATTGTTAATTATGTTATTTATTATGTTTAGATTATTCAAATTAAAACAAAAATCTAAACCAAATCAAACAGTATATGTTAATTCAAACATTACTTGAAACTTCAGCTAATCCTAGAAACTATAAAGCTCCCCCTCAATCTAATACTAGAAAAACTATATGTAATGAAATGTGAAAAAGATGATTATAGTTGAATTACTCAATACCTACATCTGTATAAGTTTAGTTCTAACCTATAAACATATACACACACATCAAATCCAACCATGTCAAACAAGTCAAACAAAGTAAACAAATCAATCAAGCAAAACAAGTCAATAAAGACAATTAAGCCAAACAAGTCAATCCAACCAATCAAGCCAAATAAGTCAAACAAGTTAATCATGTCAAAGTAAATATGTTATGTGTTTAATTAATAATCCTATATATTTCTAAGACAATAAAATAAAACTCCTCATACAATATGCTTGTTATGTGTAGAGTTAAAAGTTAACATGTAATGCAGTGTGTTATGTATAATATAATGTGAAATGTATGTCATATGCCAAGCTATATAGGATGATATATCTTTACTAATAATTGGAATAGGTTTGGTGTCACACTTTTTTTGTGTAAACGTGAACTACCGAAAATGTCCTTTATTGTAAGAATCTGCATGAATACCGGGTCATAACTTTTGAGCGCCCTGATCATTTTCAATTAAATCATAAATCATGCGGCGAGAATTATGGTACATGTAAATGCGTTCAATTTTAAACATCAACGAACATAATTCATTTGTAGGTTTTATTCTCATTTTCAGTATTTCATGCTATATTTGAATTCCAAATATTCAAAAACCATTTATTCTATATTACATCCAAAATTGAGTTGTGAACATATAACTACATTTCCAATATACAGATTAAAAATATATTGCTGATTTAATTTGTAAAACGCTGCATTCCTCTCTTTTTATTCTAATTGCATTTGATTTGTATAATTACTTTATATGCACATGTCATTCAAATATAATTGGTAGTGTATATAGCATTAAAATTATCATGAATAAAATAATCCAATTTCAATAATAGTAGATTATGGTACTTTAATTCGATGATAAATAGTGAATATATTTTATCACAATCCTAAAATGCAATGTCGAAATAGTATACTATAGATTTGAACTATAAATAGTTACATTTTTAAATGTGTTCAATTTTAATCATTTTCGATTATTGATTAATAGAATTATGGTAGGATGATGCATTCCTTATATGACAAAAACAATGCATTTATTTTATCCTACAATCATCATAGAAGTATTAGGATTTTGGGTCACGAGTTCCTATACAATCAATCAAAAAAAAAACTTCATTTGTAGGTTTTAATCTCATTTTCAATATTTCATACTATATTTGAATTCCAAATATTCAAAATCCATTTATTCTATATTACATCCAAAACTAAGTTGTGAACATATAACTACATTTCCAATATACAGATTAAAAATATATTATTAATTTAATTTGCAAAATGCTGCATTCCTCTCTTTTTATTATAATTGCATTTGATTTGTATAATTACTTTATATTCCCTATGTCATTCAGATGTAATTGGTAGTGTATAAAACATTAAAATTATCTTGTATAAAATAATCCAATTTCCATAATAGTAGATTTTAGTACTTTAATTCGATGATAAATAGTGAATATATTTTATCACAATCATAAAATGCACTTTCGAAATAGTATATTGCAGATATGAACTATAAATAGTTACATTTTTAAATGTGTTCAATTTTAATCATTTTCGATTATTGATTAATAGAATTATGGTAGGATGATGCATTCCTTATATGACAAAAATAATGCATTTATTTTATCCTACAATCAACATAGAAGTATTAGGGTTTTGGGTCACAAGTTCCTATTCAATCAATCAAGAAAAATAAAGCTTCCAATAATTTATGTATTCCAAAGGTTCCATCAGCGGACATACTTCATTTGTTGGTTTTATTCTCATTTTCAGTATTTCATACTACATTTGAATTCCAAATAATCAAAAGCCATTAATTTGATGAAAAATAGTGCATATATTTTATCGCATTCCTAAAATGCACTATCTCATCTTGTGATATGTACACTTTATCAGTTATAAATATGAAACAATATCTTTCTTCCCCGTCTCACAAAATCAATTACCCTCTTTATTCTTCCCATTTCCTCTACAGTCATTTAAAATGTTTACTACTCTCAGGATCTCCAGCTTTGCATTACAGTGGGAAGCTTCTGATTTCAAGACAGATACTTTATATTATTCTATGCATTTATCTACTTTGGTTTGCATCAGTATTCGGTTGTGTCTTTTTGGATTTATCTGCTTGCGTCAGTATTTGGTTTTCAATAGTTTGCACCGAACCTATATAAAACTATAAATGCCCATGCGATCTCCAGTACCATGCAAAAGCGCAGCAATCAAAAGATCCCTTTAGTAGATGAGTACAGTTTGTTGAATATTTTGATTCAAATATTTCATAAGAGGGAAAGAAATTTGCTAATTGTTTCAATCAATTAATTGTTCTACATGTGGAAATATATGAGAGGATATTTTGATAGGGAACTAATTGATTACATAATCAATTTATCAATCAATGGATATGTAAATAAGGAAATATATATATTCATTGATTTTGTAATATGAAGAGATAAGTGATTGTCTTGGAGATTCATGTAATGAAGGAAACATATGGAAATCAATATCTTCTCTTTTCATTTACATAGTAATCACATCATGGAGATTCGGAAAGATTCAAAGGCAATGAGGAAATTATTTTTCTTTATTTTTAAGAAACCTTTCATCCTGAAGCCTGTATATATATATATATATATATCTTCATATTTGTGGAGCATGAATGTGTGAGAGCATCCACCATTATCCTCTTCTTCACTATGCCTTTATTTCTGCAGTCAATCAATAAGGGTTTTGTGTGCATAAGTCTTTGAAGAAATTGATGATTCAATTTGTCATTATAAGGTAGTCTCTCTAATTTGCTACATATAATTTTGTAATCTCTCTTCTCTCTTTTGTACTCTCTTTCTTCAATGAAATAAAGAATAGTTGTTGGGTCTGTGGACGTAGGCATAGCCGAACCACGTTAAATCTTCGTGTCTTCTTCTTCTCTTCTATTTCGTTTTGTTTGGTGGTTATTTTTCATTGAGATGGCGGTTGATAATTAATCGACAAGCTAGATCCTCTTTTTTGTATTGCTTCCGCATTTGTGTAATTTTTGCACAACACAGTTGAGATGCAAGTTTCAGGTCTAAGTTGGTAAGCTGCATACAAATATATAATTTTATATAAAAAATAATAATCCATTTTTCAATTGTATTATCTAATCTTGTTTTTTATCCTTTACAGGTAAAGCATATGGAAGAAAATGGATGGTGACAACAAAGATAATCAAGATGAAATATTTTATTAATAAATACATTTTATTATTTTTTAGTATAGCAATTGTATATTTTTAGCATTATCATAATATGTGTTTTATAGTTAGACTTTTTTTTATTTACATGTGCATTTATTAACGATTGATATTGCATTTGAATTTACTTATATTGTATACTATTTTATTTCTTTGAGTGATAATTTATTAACCATGCAACATTAGTACAAATAAATTTTCCTTGCATATCTAAAATACACAATAATTGAAGAATAACAATCCACGTGCGAAGCGCGTGCCACTATCACGCGCAAAGCGCGTACCGTTACGCTCTTGAATAAAATGCAACTTGTGATGCCAATAATTTTAATTTGACATGTATTGTAATTTATAATAATGAGACGTAATATGAAATAAGATGTTTAATGATAATAATATGCAAAATGATTTGATGATGATATGTATTTCAGCAAAAGATATTTAAAGTATAATCTTACGTAATGTCTAGTAATCATGCACACACACACACACATATGTTTGTATTTTAATATAAATTATTTCAGTCAAACAAAGATAATGTACATTAATTTTTAGACTTAGGTAATGATACTACTGAATGAGATTGAAAGAATACTAAAGATAAGAGTTTAAAGGCAAATAAAAATATATTCATGATAGGTAATAATCAAAAAATAAATATTCAAAATAATTTTCTAAGAAATATAGATTTAAATAATTTTAGTAGGGTGCTTTTTTTAAACATATAGTAAATATTGAAGATCTTTTTAAAGATAATATAACATTTTATCATACAAAGTAAACCATTATGATGTAAACATGTTTTCATAATTGTATATATGCATTAAAAAAACTTAAGATATGCGTTATATAAAAAATTAATTTATTGTGAGGTATACATAAATCATTAAATACAAATCAATTTTAAATTTTAACTTTAAAAACCAAAATATATTAATTTGCTAAGGAAAAATTATAATGTCAAAACTTGAAATTAAAAAAATACTTATGATGATATAAAGTTTGTAATTATAACATAATTATTTTTAATGAAATCTGATAATAAAAAGTAGCTACGAAATTAAAACACCTTATATTTAAACTATGTATTTAAGAATCATTTTTCATACCAAAATATTAAGTTAAAATATACAAGTTTTATAAATCTAATAAGAAATCAAAATTAGCATTAAGTAATAATATTTGTGATAATGTAACCAAAATTTTTGTATGTATGAAATTATATGTGAAATATATATAGGTTAAACTATATATGTTTAAATTACATATGAAAGATATATAAATTTATATTTTATAACAATATCAAATGTTTGAAAATTTTAAATTATTTCAAGTTCTATATATTATATTAACATATCTATGTACTATATATGAAATTTTATTAATTTATATACTTTCAATATATATTTTTAAAGCAATATATAAGAAAATAAGTAGACAAACCAAATTTATAACTAGAGTTCGAACTGACACTTTTATTTGAAAAGATATCTTTTCAAAAAATTTAAAATTAAAGTAAAGAGTAATGAAATTTAAATTTAAAATAATAACAGATTTAAAAAAAAATTAGATTGGTATATTGATATGTATACTATTGTGTATCGACATTTGAATCAAAATATCTAATGAAATAAATTCTATACCCACCTTTGTGCATAAATGTGTATTTCTAAATACAATGGTAATTATGAAATAATAGTAAAAGCATATAACTTTTACAAAAATCCATTTTGTTGTTATCCATTTCCACAAACCACACATTCATATCTTTCAGAATTTGATGATAGACTCTGCTTTATTACGAACTTTTTGATCAGTGTAGTATATTCATTTGCTGAACTTGAAGGCCATTTGAGAAAGATATTGATGATTTTGTAGTTTAACCAATTTGGCAAAAAAAAATTGAATTTGAAATTGAATTTAAAATGAATGGACACTTCAACTACTATAAATAGGCACAATATACATATCCCTTCATAAGTGTTTCTCTTTTTCTTCTTTTTCTCATTTTTCACTTTCTATCAATCTTCCGGAAGACATATCTTCTTTTTTTCTTAACGAAATTGGATGAAACTAGCGTCAAATCGAAGAGGAAGACAATATCTATGATCTAATAAAAAAAATTTGATGAATTTGGTTGATATTATGGTGCAGTAGGCTAAATTAGTATGAGAAAAATAGAAAATCCCATGCGTAATTTTCAGTTTTCGATAACCAACTTCAAACTGTCATATTTCACTCAATTTTTATCGGAATTTGATGATCTACCCATCAAAACGACCAGGAGAACAAGAACCACAATATGGAAAGAGAGATGGAATGAAATAATTCAAATATCTAGATGAAATATGAGAAATACCGGTGAGTGTTTTGGTTTCTTTTTCCCTTTGTGCACCAGAACTTCATTTGATCATAACTTGGTCATTTCATGATGGTTTTGCACGAAACCAGAAGCCTTACGAGGAAATGAAGAGAAGTATAGTATTGAATTAAGTTGTATAAGAAAATCAAAAGTTTTGTATTGATTAGGTACCTATTTCATTCTAGATTGCCAATTACATATCCTTCTTTTTCTTCTCGATTAATGAATGAACATCTTGGTGTCTACCTTCTTTTTCTTCTTGATTTACGAATGAGTATCTTGGTGTCGTTTGACCAATAGTTATCAGATATAACTCATTCCCTGCATGACAACACAACTTTATAAAGAATCAAGTGGCTTTTCAAAATAACTAAGTATAATTTTAAATAATAATATCATGATGATTCTGTGACATATCCATAAAAAAGGCCATTTAAACTTTTCAAAAAATCAGATCATGGTAACTTTTAAAACACAATGCTCTGATACCAATTGTTAGGGATGAGGATTAAGAATCTTAAGGCAAGTTAAGCACTAAGAGTGGTAAATAGTGTTTTATGGAATTTATTAATTTCCTGAAATCTGTTTGGATTTAACAAAACAATATACAAATCACAGATATTAACAAATACAGAATCAATCACAAAGTACAAAAATATAAAAGTAAAAGAAGTAAAAGGAAAGTAAATATCAGGATTTTATACTGGTTCGGGACTCCCCTACATCCAGTCCCATACAACATTGGGTTGATGTGGATTTTTATTCAACAAATCCAATTACAATCCTTGATTTGAAGGCTACAAGGGTACACCCCAACTGATTCTAAGTACAGTGAGACTTAGTTGATTTATGGGCCACAACTTTACAGCCTATCGATTTCTGAGACATAATCACACTTAGTCACTTTATACGGGAGATGACCACACCCTTTTCTTATTAGTTTTTAAGTATTAACTCGATAGGACTTGATCTTGAGATCTTTGATTACAAACAGCCTGTAACTCTTAAGTAGCACTTGAATTCAAAGAGATTTGATTTAGAATTGAAAGAGAAGAAGAATGAAATGATTTATATTGAAATCAGCAGAGTATAAGTGCAGAAAGTTAAGAAATTAAGTATAATAATTATAACAATCCGGAATTTCGGAACCAATTTAAATTTTTTATTTTAACTATTTTAATGGGATTTGAATATTTAAAATGTTTTATTTTAAATAATAACGACTAAAAATTTATTTAAATCAAAGTTAGAACGTATAAATTCATTTGAATTATAAAACGAGCCTGAAATGGCGTGGTAGTTTGAAATTTCGATTTTAAATTTCAATTGAATGTATAGAATTCAAAATAAGTCGGATTTCAGTAAAACAAGAAACGTTGGAATATTTGAACTGTAATTTTCTAAAGAATGTAAGAAATTGAGATTTCACTTTATAAATTATTAGTTATGTCCAGTTTAAAATTCAGAATGGTCGCTATGGAATTTATATATTTTTTAATATTATATATAGCGCTTAAAAATAGACATTCTGCAAACGACCTCCGTTTTCGACGAAATCATTTTTGTTAGATCCGGAATGTCAAATTATTGTCAGGTTTAAAAATTCATAATTTTTGGAATTAGTATGTGAGCGTGGTAAATTTAAACATGTTTTCAATTTCAGTGGGTGCGTTTTTTACAGGTCCCTATTAAGGTTTTAAATTAGGCTCAGGTCTGGTCCTAAATTTATTGTAAATTTAGTCCCTATTTTTCGAAAATTCACTAAAAAAGTTTAATTTTTTTTAAAAAAATTATGTAAATTCATATTTAAATTAAACATGCACTCGACAAAAAATTCAAATCAAAAAACCATCAAAGAAGGTGTCAAAAACGAAAAAACCAGCAAAATAGCGAAACTGCAGTTAAATGCATAACAATATGCATATATTTGAATTTTCATTCATACATCTGTGCAAGTATTCCATTTAGCGTCGTTGTTTGTTTTTGTTGCATACATCTATGCAAGTATTGCATAATTCTTGCATAAACGTGCGCAAAAAATTCGTAGGCTAAATTTCACTTGAGTTTTCTTCACGCAAAACATTCATATATGTGTGCAGGTACTTCAAATAGTTGCACATATGTATGCATGTTTCGGTCTAGATTATGCAACAGTTGCACACGTGTATGCAACTATTGGTAATGGTTGCATACGTGTATGCAACATTTTTTTTTTAAATTTGCGTGGACTTCTGAGAATATTTCCATAATTTAGATTTTTTTAATATGTCAGTGCCTTTTTTGGTCAAAAAATGAAAATGGCGGAAGTTCAAAAATAGGAGTCGGGTTTGAATGTAAACTTAGGGAGGGATGTGAGCCTAATTAAGTTTGGTTTTAGGGATGTGTGCCTAATTTTCACTTAAATTTAATCGACTAGAAAAATGCTATTTTTTCGAACGGTCTCCAAATTTGACGAAATTAGTTTTGTTAGGACCGTATCGTCAAAACATAGCTAGATTTAATTTTTCTGAAATTTTTGAAGTCAATATGTGGCCCTGGTAAATTAAAATGTACGTTCAAACTCAATATTGACCGTTATATTAATTTATATTTTAATTTTGATAAAAACTGATTGAAACAGTCGAATTGGCTTATGAACCATATCCCATTGTGTCCGAAATAGGGATATTTGATTAGGAATGACAGTCGTTGGGTTTGATTTGGAGTTCGAATGAAAAATCTCACTGAAACGAATTAAAATATTATTAAAATTATATATATATATATATATATATATACATATAAAATCAAACCCTAATTCTCCCTCACAATCTCAAACCCGCTGCCAGTCATTGAAACGATAGCCAGATCGCTCCCAATTTTATCCCTTAAATTCTCCCAACTCCTAATGAATTAAAGCGTGAATTATACACGAAAATTGAAGAGCTTCTCAAGCTCTACAAAGTCAATGGTCGAGATCGAAAATGGTTGCGTGAATTTCTCGAATTTTTGGCTGAAAGAGGGCAAGTTCGTATGCGGTTTTTGAGGGGGTGGCACAACCGAGTCGGCCGGTTTTCAGTCCGGAGGTGACATGCGTGGAGGCGCGCGCGGTGGGAGGGTTCGATCGACGCCTCGATGATCATGAGAGGAATGGCGGTTGGTCAAACGGTGGGTTTGGCGGCTTCGTGTTTTCTCCTGGAAATAGAAGACGATGGGTTGAAGTATAATTAAGTGATTAATTATAATTTAATTAATTTAATTATTGTCATTAATGTTTAAAATACCATAACTTCTTTATACGAAATCAGATTTCAGTGATTTCAGAAGCGTTGGAATCGTGACAACCAACTCTACGCCATGGAACTGACTAGAACGGAAACAGAAGCTATTGCAGTTTTTGATAAAACTAAATGATCATCTAATTTTATTAAAATAATCTTCCAATAAAGAATTGCGGAGTGGAAACCAAAGTGAGAATTCTCTCACTAAAATATTTGTACAGTTAATTATTTTATAACTGAATATAGCAATTGCCAGTATTGATTTTTATCTGTTTTAATTATCATAAACTATTATACGGTGCCTATTAGCTCACTTCACTGTTAGTTGAAAACCATGGATGATTTAATTGACTGTATTGTGTTGTGATTGTGGTGATTAACATATTAAAAATAATGTTAATATTATTGTGGTAGTTCAAATTAAATTATAAATATCCATTTATAATTAACAGTGAAAATTGGTTAATTAGTAGAATAATTCAAATCAAATTAGAACTGGTTAAATTTATTAACCGGTGATTAATTTTAATCGACTATTGTTTGAAAACCCCACACGGGTCTGGGGATAATAATTAACTTACATCTCCCTTGAAATTAATTATATGTCAACCGATTGATTGACAGACTGTTATAAGCGTTATTTAATTATTAATGCTTATATAGTGGTAAATTGCACTCTGGATGTGAATTGACTATTTAATGGTTGTTTATCACTATTTTTGAATACATGCGATGTATGAAGTCCATATAAATGACGAATATTTTAAAATAATATTTAGTGAAAAATCAAAATATGATTTTGATGTCCGATTTTGGATGGACAAAAAATATTGAAATGTAGCCGAGTTAAGTAGTTAAATGCCATTTAAACCTGAATGGTTTTATTAATCGATTTTATTCATTTTATAATGAATACGAAAAGGAAATGGATTTCAAAATCAGATATTTTGAAAATATTATCATTTTAATAATATAATGATATGAATTATTCAATTTTGATTTAAAATTGAGATCGAAGTTGAAATCGTTTTAAAATGAATTTATAAACGATTTATAAAATACGTTTTAAATGGAAATCGACGAAATATATTATATATATTTAAATGGCCTGAATAGAATGCGCCGCGTAGCGATTGTTCGTGAATTTCAACCATTAACTTCGAATTGGCATAGCGGGAGACCCGACCGTCAGATTCTCCTAAATCTGAAACCATTGGGTTCATATCGAAAAGATCTTTCGAATGAATATATGAGACTTGAAATTCAACGGTTAGATTTTAAGATATGTCCAAATCAGTTTTGGAAAAGGTCGCTATGGATGCAGCTCGGTTGCCGATATTGGAAACAGACTGTAAGGGCCTTAATAAAATTATTAAAAATATGGAAAAATTATGTAAAATCATAATTAATGATTTAGAAAGATTTTGGATGAAATGTTCCAAGTTTTGAAAAGATAAAAGATATTTTTATTGAAATGAACTAGTTATTAACTAGAATAATAATCCAATGTTTTTAAATAAATAAATTGGATTTGTAAATGGTTTCTGAAATAACCAGAATTTTCCAGCATATGAATTGGAAAGGATTTAAATGGAAATAATCTTCGGAATATTTTGATATTGGATTCCGTGATTATACAGATATTGTTGAGGAATTTAGAAGATACAGATTTCGTTATCCCCCATTCGATATCTGTTAGTTTTAGAATTTGATATTGAATATAAGTCGATATAATTTCTATTCAGAGCCTTGTATTTAATATCAAATTGGATTTTGGGTTCTTCGTGAATGGTGTCTTCAATAACACTGTTCTCAAAACCCCTTTGAGAAAATAATAAATCTTTTAACCAGGATTTAATGAAGTTTTCCAATTAATAAATATAATTGGAATTAAATGGAAGTTGATTTTGGGTTGATTATGAACAATATTTTAAACAACATTAGTTCTTAAATCCGATTAACAGTGAAGATATGATTTGGAATTTATAAATCTTTATTCTAAGATTTAAGGGGAATTTTCCAAAGTAAAGTTTTCCATTTTAAAATATTAAATTGGAATCGAATGCAATTCGATTTGGTAACAATCGAGATGAGCTTCTAAGAATGAAGATCATTACTATTTATGGAATTTAAAAGGCCTTGCCGCTATTCCACTTATAGTATTAGTTTGATACGGAAATTTATATCGATTATATACTGTTATGATTACCGTGAAGATTACATTTTGATGGAAGATGATTTTGGGTTTATCATGAACTTTGTTTTAAAGGACATCGATTCTTTAACCCAGTTAAAGGCATGATAAATTTTCCTAAAAGTTGAACAATCATTAAGTAATGAATTTCAGAGATTGAAACTAAGTAGATTTTTAATAAATCTTTAAGTAGATTTGAATGAATAAATGGTAATTAAATTTACCAAAAACATGAGATATGGTATACGCCAAATATACTTGGTTGTTGATATTGATTATGATTGATTGTTTGGATTGTGCTCCACCAGTTTATGAGAAAAATATGCTTCTACATTTAGCATTGGATTGGGTAGAAATATTTGCACGCTAACATCTTGTGAAACACTTCACGATTTGACTACGAGATGTTTAGCAATGTGGTTGAGTTCATTTCAAATTTGATGAATGATTTTGAAATGATATATTTCTTAAGTGAAAAGAAATGTGTTCCCGATTTTGACATGGAATGTTTTATAAAACATAAAGGATTTCGAGGGCTAAACCCGATGTTGTCGAAATGATTTCGAAATATATTATGTGTTTGACATTGTAGTTCATCACATAACCGATTAGTTGTTATTGATGATGTATCTATTTGGTGGCGGAGAATTTATTCTCTTGCTTAACATCCTTCTTTGAGACGTACAAGCTCAAAGGTTATATGATTAATAGTGACTAATCATATGTGTGAATTGCTAATGTAAATTACTATATTTTGGAAAGTACTTGTGATTATTATGTTGTGAAATGATTTTCCCTACATCGGGATATGAAATGATTTGGTATGTGGCTAAAGATTCGGGTAACTCGGATGACTAAAAGTATGGGTGGGATGGCGGTGTATTTTCCCCGAGGGCGTAGGATGGTGCATCGTCAGTGTAGTCTGCTCCATCGTGGGAGGTGCACACATACATACATACATACATATATATATATATATATATAGAGTTAGTAAGGTGCGTACCCTTTGCATTGTCTGAGGGCTGAATACCTCCCAATATTTGGTTGCATATTTTTGGTATGCATTGTAATGTTTTGGAATTCATATTTCCAAAGATTTTGGTTTGAGATCCCAAAGTGAAATCTACTTTGATATAAAAGTTAGACATATATTTGAAATGATTTGAAATAAGAATTCGGGAATAGAGTCCAAAGAAACAATTTTTGTAAAGTGAATTGGATTTCGAAAAATCTAAATTTGGGGTTTAAGCCAAAATGGGTAGATTGGAAAATTGCTTGTTGTATGATGCATTGTAGATCCATATATCTATTATTGGTTATTGTTTAGGCACTGGTATTCATGGGGGTAAACCTGTTCCGTGACATGTGGCGTGGTCCCGTGATTTACCATATTTTAAAGTAAAATTTTAATAACTGTTTTAGTTCTCACACCAGTCCATGACTGACTCAGAGTTTATTGTTTCCACCTAAACTCTAGGTACCTATATTTTCCACACAAGCAGCTAGTAGTTTTGGTTCGCATATATTTCTTTTCATAGGATCCTGGATTATGGCTGGAGCTATATTCGGAAAGCTTTGTATCCGTGTATCTCTTTTAGTTGTGGTAGTTGATGTTTTCCACTGCATATTATACTTATGTATTATTTTTGCGCTGCTTTGTAGTTTGCAAATCTCTGATATTTTTCTGCTGTATATTATTTGAACTTCGATATATTCTTGTACTCTGATGAAATTGTTGTAATAGCAATGAAATGTTCTATTTTTTGTGTTCTGATGCATCGTGTTCTCAAAGCAATCCGAGCTCCTCCGTCTCTTCGGGGATCGAGGATTCTGGGTCGCCACAATAATGGTGGAATGTTTAGAGAAGAAGGAGATGAGAAGTAATTAAAAAATTCGAATTCTGGAAGGTATTTATAGTTTCCTAATAACCACAACCTTTTAAAAAAGGTTTGAATTCAAAACACACTTCTTTTTAAAATTTAAAAAACTTCCTAACAACTAGTTTGTTGACATACATAAATAGGGATGTCGACATATGCTAGTGTAAAACTAAAAAATGAGTTTTAAAACAAAGTAAATAAAGTTTAAATAAATTATGGGGAATCCACAATTAAAACAAACTATATTCCTTTATATTAAAGCATTCGATTCAAGTAAACTATATTTTAAAAACTCATATAAAGATGAAATAAAAATAATTTAGAAACTAAATATAAAATGATATAAAGTATAAATAAAAAACTATGAATAAATTATAACTTAATATAAACAATGAAATTGAAATCATAAGTAATTATAATAAAACTAGTAATAAATTTATAAGTAAAACTTAAGTTAAAATGAAATAAGAATGAATTTAAAAATATGAATTAAATATAAATTTCAGATTTAAAATATTTCTCAAAAATAAAGAAATATGTATTTATAAATAAGGAAATAATGTTGAAATCATTTAAAAACTAGACTTAAAACAGTGTATAATTTGAAATTATTTTGAAAGGAAGTTTGAAATCAGAATTAAATTTAAAATCAGAATTAAATTTGAAATCAGAATCAAGTGCAAACTAGAGTTTTAACAAAATATCTAGACATGTTTACTCTATAATTTTTGAACTCTTGAACTTTGGATACTCATGAGTCGTGAAACTTGAACTCTTCTACTTAAAAACCTTTATTTTCTAAAATGTATAATCTTTAATGATAAATACCTGCTTATATTTCCCGTACACACACACACAGACACATACACACACATATATACATTCTAGAAATCAGTGTTGGTATATATTTTATAGCAATAATAATTGAAACAAAGCTGAAGCAAGGTTGTTGTCATCAAAGCCATCATCATCAACATCTTAGTCTGTAGCATCACCATGGTTTATTTTATTCGAGACAAATTAGGGTCATCGAAAGGATTCATTTGGTACCTCAAATGGTCATTATTCTTCCGTTGGTTTTGCTATTGTGAAGAGTCATGTATCTTGTTGTTCACTGCGATGCTTGGTCGATATCTGACACTATGAATTCGAAACACATGCTCTTTCCAATTTCCCACACTTGGTTCCATTGATCCGACGATTGAATTGACTAGCCATAATACATTGAAACTGGTTTCACTCTTAAAGTTACGAGTAAGGATTTGATTTCCACATCGTCTCCCAAGCATGCTAATTAACATAGGAAAGGATACAAGGAATTACAGCCGTCAACAATTTCACAATTTTATTAACATAGGAAAGGATTCAATATCAAACCTTATATGGGTACTGGTAGCGATTCCTTTACATAGGTAGTATCATAGTTTGGTGGCTTATACAAGTCAAATACTAGGCTTTTTCTTTCACCGTTACATTTTATGCTACCCAATCAGTATAGGCTTTAAGTTCCAAACTACCTAAGGAATGTTCGCCTTTGCGTACATAATTAGGTAGAGGATAGAAAGTGTGACGGCCCGCCCCGCACTAGCCGACATTTCCAATGAAAGTGCGTTGTTCCAATGCCCGACTAGCACGGGACAGTCACCAAAGAAAGGAAAAGAAAGAAAAAGAAAGGAATTTGAACTAATAAGGAACCTGTAGAATGTCTCATAGCGCATGGGATAAAATATAATAATAGCATTACTTTGACCTAAAACAGGCAAGACAGTGTATAAGCTGAAAACTAAACCATCATAGCAGCGGAAATCCAAAATACAGCTTATCATCCAAACCAACATTATTACAACTTTGAAATACTTTCTCTAAAGCAAAAGAAAGAGGTACACTACTAATGCCCAAAGCAGTGACCAGCAACAACACAGGGAGAATATATATACATATATATATATATATATCATATGTGGAAGCCTCCTGCTCGTCTCCGGTATAGCTACTCGTACATAATCACATGACCTGTCTCTAGTTTGCCCGTTTAAGAGCACCTAGAGTAATAAGAAGAGACATAAAACACTAGGTCAGACAAAAGCCTGGTATGAGCGATAAGCACCAAAAAAAAAACAATAACAGGTATACAAAACCATACCTGAACTTGGACCTGCAACCAAAGAGTTAGCACAACAGGATGTATGATACTCTAAGGTGACACTAACACATGGTGTGAAAATAATGGGGAGGGGGTGTGCATGTCATGGTGATAGCAAACATCAAACATAGCAATCATCTTCACATCTCTCACTCAGTATGTAAGGTATACGATATCCACCACTTTGATCACCAAATTCTTTGTTATGATCACTCTGCCCCATGGAGTCATGACGGCTCCACTGCATTGATCCGTAACCACTAATACTTTGCTATGCCCACTCTGCCCCATGGAGTCATGACAACTCCACTACACTGGCTCATAGCCTTGCTATGATCACTCTGCCCCATGAAGTCCCGATGACTCCACTGCACTGATCCATAGCCAATATTCGTCTCTCAATGGCAAGTCAAAGTTATAGATATCGATAACCCCTTTGCACACGTCCCGTAGCAAAGTCCAATCATGAAGTTAACTCGTTGATCCCCATTTTGATCCTGAGTAATAACATCCCGTTTGGACTTCCTTTGCATCTCGGGTTTTGGTCGAATTGGAATTGGTCTTCAAAAGAGTCGTCGTGTAATAGTAGTGGAGGCTCTAACTTGGTTCGGTTCATGTGAAGCAACTCGGTTCGGTTTGGGTACTTCATAGTTCGAGTCCTTCAAGCTCCGTCTTATCACAAACGGTTCGGTTCGTATATTGCTTCTGGTTCGGTTCGGAATATAGTATCCTGGCCCCTCCTTTTGGTTCATGCTCCACCCCTTTGACTTTAGTTCGGTCCATATAAACCCGATCCCATGCTCTCCTGCCGTTCCGATCCGATCCCAACTCCAACTCTATGTAAATGGCCTTCCTTCTTGCTAAGCCTCTTCTTATGGCAAAGTTCCGGTCTGGTCCAAATCTCCTTACTCGGTCCTTCGATCCGATCCGAGCCCTATGATCCGATCCGATCTGAAACCCTGCACATTTTCCAACGAGCATATATCGTCCATTTTCGCCATACGACGACGTTTTCAACCATTCTAACTTTTGTACAAGATTACTTAACATTCCAAACAGTAATAGCAATAAATAGAATCAACCATAAACATCCAAACATCAATCATATGAGTTATTTCGGATCAAACATGCCCAAATCTATGGTTTTTCCCCTTAATCCCCTTAATCATGATTTAAGCATACAATTAGCAAAACATATCCAAATTAACCCAAATTTCTATCAGAGCCCTAAACTAATATTTATGAATTTTTACATATTTTTCCATAATTTTAACATACATAATTTAATTAATTAACACTAATCACCCTTAATTAACCGTAATTAGTGAAAAACAATGCAAATCACTCCCCTTAGCCACAAATTAAACTCAGATCTGAAACTATCTCTGGTTTGGGTCGAATCTCTATGCAACGCAGCAGTTCTACCTCGATCTACACGCTAATCCTCTTTAGTTTGATGTTGATTAGGTCAATATGTGATTAGAATGGGATTAAAAGGTGATTTGGGTGTTAGACGCCATTGCTAGGGTTCAAGAGATGAAAAGTGGCGGCTGAAAAATGACAAAAACTGAATTCCCTAACCCTATCAGCCCTCCGATAACCCTAATCCCGAAATGGGTTATGAGCCTAGCTGCTAATCACCTTAATTAGGCCCGGTTAAGCTGTTTTTACCTTCTAAACCTTATTGCAGCCATATCTCCCAAACGGTAAGTCCGTTTGGCTAATGCGACCACTCTACGGAAAGCTAAACCATCATCTGAGTCCAAGTGAAGTGGTTTTAGGTAAAAACTCCTTACCAATCAAAAGTTATAGGAGAAAAAAGATTCGCCAGGGGCAAAACAGTCATTTAAAAATCGGCAAAAATCGTGAACATGGGAAATGACCCCAATAGTCGTTCCCCATGGTTACATGACCATACGACTTTGTATGTAAATGAAATAAATATTCTAGGCTCCTTCGATACGTAGAATGCGGGTCGTTACACTCTCCCCCCTTAAGAAATTTCACCCTCGAAATTCCTTAACCAAAAACAAACCAAGGTGTTCCGCATGTTTATCAGTCATTTACAAACAACCAAACATACATAGCAACATAACAAACCTATTCTAGCATGCAGTTTACTAAATCGCAATTTAAAATCTTACCAGGCAAAGAGTTCCGGGTACGATTCCCTTATACTCTCCTCTGTTTCCCAAGTACAGTCATTTTCATTCTCGCCCCATTGAACCTTGACCAATTTCACTGCCTTCCTTCAAAGTTGCTTCGTATCGCTCTCGACAACACAGATCGGCTTGCGGTTCCCAACCGCCTTGGGTTCTACTTCGATGTCATCCAACTGATCTGGTGAAATAGTCATATCGGGGTTATGCACGAACTTCCTTAGCTAGGAAACATGAAATACATTGTGAACTCCTGCCATCTTGTCAGGTAATCCAACTTTATATGCCAAATTCCCAACTTGCTCGAGAACTGGGAATGAACCAACAAATCTTGGTGCTAACTTGCCTCTCCTACCAAATCGAATCACACTCTTTAACGGAGAAATCTTGACAAACACCAAGTCGCCAAAGGAGAATTTCAACTCTCTTCATCTCTTATCAACATAACTCTTCTGCCTATCTTGGGCAGCCTTCATTCGCTGTTGGATAACCTTAATCTTATTTGAGGTTTCTCTTATCACATCTGGCCCAAGCACAAATTTCTCACCGGTTTCTAACCAACATGACGGTGAGTTGCATGGTCTTTCGTATAAAGCTTCAAATGAAGCCATACCAATACTGGACTGATAACTATTATTATATGCGAATTCAACCAGATGCAAATGGTCATCCCATGACCCTCCAAAATCTAATATGCAAGCTCTCAAGAGATCTTCTAATACTCAATTCACCCTCTCTGTCTGACTGTCGGTTTGAGGATGGTACGCGGTACTGAGATGTAATTTTGATCCCAAAGCCTCTTGTAAGCTCTTCCAAAACCCACTAGTAAACAACGGATCTCGGTCACTCATAATGCTTTTGGGTATTCCATGAAATCTTACTACCCACTTCATATACAGTTCCGCTAACTTAGCTGCCGTTGTGTTCGACTTGACCGGTATGAGCCTTGCACTCTTGGTCAATCGATCTACAATCACACAAATACTATCATGACCTGATCTAGTCCTCGGAAAACCATCAATGAAATCCATTGAGACTTGTTCCCATTTCCATTCAGGAATTTCCAGTGGTTGTAACAAACCACTAGGCTTCTTTTGCTCAGCTTTAACTAGCTGGCAGTTCATGCATTTGGATATAAACTTCCCAACGTCTCTTTTCATTCCTTCCCAGTAGTAGGTCTGCTTCATGTCTCGATACATTTTATTACCACTGGGATGTATAGTTAGATTTGAGTGACGACATTCTCCAAGCACTTCATCTCTAAATCCATTGACATTGGGTACAACTAGTCTCCCATTCTTTCTAAGCCATCCATCTCGATCAAGCCCATAATTGTTCATCTCCTCATCGATTCCCATTTCTAAATTGGAGATGATTTCTAATAGACTAGGATCGTCCCTCTGACTGGAACCAATCCGCTCAATCAAAGTGGGTCTGACCGTCAAACTTGCTAACATCTCTGGATCCAATTCGCACTTTGGTCTGAAATCATACCCAAATATGTACTCCAGTTGCTTCCATTCAAGAAACATAGCCCCTAAACTGGCATGTCTCCTACTCAATGCATCAGCTACTGCATTTCCCTTTCCTGGTGTATATGCGATATCCAAATCATAGGAAGCCAAGAATTCTAACCATCTCTACTGACGGAGATTTAAATCCTTCTGAGTGAAAAGATACTTTAACGATTTATGATCAGTAAAAAACTCGAATCTTTCTCCCAAGAGATAATGTCTCCATTTATTCAGTGCGAATACGATCGCTACCAATTCCAAATCATAGGTAGGATATCTTTTCTCATGCGGTTTCAGCTGCCGACTAACATAGGCTACAACCCTACCTCCTTGCATCAATACAGCACCTAGTCCGGTACCACATGCGTCCATGTATACTGTCATTTCTTCATTCCCTTTAGGGATGACTAACACTGGCGCACGCGTCAACTTTTCCTTTAGACTCTTAAATGCATTTTCACAATTTCCATCCCAGATGAAAGCTTGATTCTTCTTGGTCAACTGAGTTAACAGTGCCGCCATCTTGGAGAAGTATTGGATAAACTTATGACAATATCCAGTTAATCCCAAGAAACTTCTTACGTCTGTTGCATTCTTGGGCGTAGACCAATCTTGTACCGCAGCCACCTTCCCTGGGTCCACGGCAATACCATTCTCCGAAACAACATGGCCCAAGAATCTCACTTCCCCCTCCAGAAGTGACACTTAGAAAACTTTGATTCCAATTGGTGTTTTCTCAACAACTCCATCACTACTCTCAAATATTCCTTGTGTTCTTCCTCTGTTCTCGAATAAACAAGTAGATCGTCCATGAACACAAGAACAAACTTATTCAGTTGGTCATGGAATACTCTATTCATAAGATCCACAAAATATGCTGGTGCATTGGTCAACCCGAGTGGCATGACCAACCACTCATAAAATCTAGACGACGTCCAAAATGCTGTTTTTGGAACACTCCCAGCTGCTACTCGGAGCTGATGAAATCCTGTCGCGAGGTCCAACTGAGAGAACACTCTTGCTCCTTCCAGTTGATCAAACAAATCATCTATCCGTGGAAGAGGATACTTATTCTTCCTTGTCACTTTATTCAACTCGCGATAGTCCACACATAAACGAAGGGAACCATTTGCCTTTGTGGCAAATGCAACTGGTGCTCCCCACTCGGAGACACTTCTTCGGATAAACCCCTTCTTTAAAAGATCTCTCACTTGCACCCCGAGCTCTCTCTGCTCCCTTGGTTCCATACGACGAAGTGGCATCACTATAGGTCTAGCATCTTTCACTAAATAAATATAGAACTCAATCTCTCGATGTGGTGGAAGTCCAGTCACTTCCTCGAAGATATCCAGATACTGGCCAACAACGGGAACACCTGATAACTCGTCCTACGGGTGTCGAGGGAATTTAGAAAACTAGCCATCACCTCATCACTAGGTAGGCCACCAAACACTACCCTCCACCCATCATCCGCCCTAATAGTCACCGAAAATCCCTTATAGTCTACCACCACCCCATATCTTAGGAGCCAATCGACTCCCAAAATAATGCCAAACCCAGTAAATCCCAAAACGAAGCAATCACAAGCAAACGTACATCCATGACTCGATAAGACCAAATTTTGACAAATCATGCTAAGGCTAGCCGAACAACCAATCGGGTTCATCACAATTAAAGGTCTATCAACTATCTCAGGTTCCAATCCCAACCTATCTACCAGGTCACTAGATATGAAGGAACGGGAAGCCCCCGTATCAAACAGTACTCGAACAGGAACATCATAAATAGAAAGTATACCTTGAATGACAACATTCTTTCCTTTCTCCACCGCAGTTGGGGCCTTCGACGAAGAAGGAACAACATTAATAGCATATGCTTTCACAATCTGCTTCTCTTTAGGGGTTGCGGACATTTATCCTTGTGATGTCCCACTTGGCCGCAATTGAAGCACTTCCTGTCCGCTGGCTTTGCTCGACATTCTTTGGCATAATGGCCCTTCTTGCCACAACTAAAGCACTCAACATCTTTCTTATCTTTCTTTTTCTGACCATCCTTGGTCTGGCTCTGTTTCCTTTTATTCTGAGAATTATTCTTGCCTCCACCGCTTGCTTGCGGCTTTGGCCCCTCTGTAGATGCAATAGCGACTTCATTCTTGGGCTTAGGATAAAGGCTCTCTGTCCTTAATGCTTTCCCAGCAATCGATCCAAAAGTCTCATCAATATGGTTTATAAGCCTTTCCCCCAAGTACTGATCTAAACCAGTTGTGAACTTCTCGTTCTTCTTCTCGGCAGTATCGATAAGAGATAATCCATACTTCGATAAAGTATCGAACTCAACAATATATTCCGAGACTGCCCTACCATTCTGTTTAAGTTCCAAGAACTTCCTAAACAACTCTGACTTCTGGGAAGATGGGATAAACTTATCGCTGAATCGGGCCTTGAACTGATCCCAAGTAACTTGATCCTCAGGGGTAGCTTCCTTAATAGCGTTCCACCAATTCATAGCCCATCCTTGCAGCTGGCGGGATGCTAGCTTTCTCTTCATTGCGTCTTCGATTCCCATATCTTTGAAGATACGCTCACAACTATCAACCCAATCCTGAAATTCTGTAGCCAATTCCGTTTCGTGGAACGACTTCCAACCAAGACTAGTGTAGTCCTTACAGAGCTTAGCCAAATCGGCCCTAGGCGCTTGCACTGCTGCACCACCACCATTTGCAGCATTATGAGCTGCACTCTGAACATCCCTAAGAATTTCTCTCATGAAGTCAGTGAACATCGTCCTCATATCAGGAGCATTCCTATTATTGGCTCCCAAACCAGTATTCCTCGTATATCGGCTCATCGTTCAATTTGTAAGGAGAAACCGATTAACGATCTCTTCAGTGGTGCCAGTGCAGTGCGACTTCATCCCTAGAAATACTAATAGTATATATATAGATTTTGAAAACCAAAATATCACAAATACGCGCTCTCATATACGTACCATCTCTCCCTGGTATCTTTCCCTAGGTTAACTACGCAACCTAGAGCTCTGGTACCAAGTGTGACGGCCCGCCCCGCACCAGCCGACATTTCCAATGAAAGTGCACTGTGCCAATGCCCGAATAGCACGGGAAGACCACCAAAGAAAGGAAAAGAAAGGAATTTGAACTAAAAAGGAACCTGTAGAATGTCTCACAGTGCATGGGATAAAATATAATAATAACATAACTTTGGCATAAAACAGGCGACATAGTGCATAAGCTGAAAACTAAACCATCATAGCAGCGGAAATCCAAAATATAGCTTATCATCCAATCCAACATTATTACAACTTTGAAATACTCTCTAAAACAAAAGAAAGAGGTACACTGATAATACCCAAAGCAGTGACCAGCAACAACACAGGGAGTGTGTGTGTGTGTGTATATATATATATATATCATAGGTGGAAGCCTCCTGCTCGTCTCCGGTACAGCTACTCGTGCATAATCACCTGAACTGTCTCTAGTCTGCCCGTTTAAGAGCACCCAGAGTAATAAGAAGAGACATAAAACTCTGGGTCAGACAAAAGTCTGGTATGAGTGATAAGCAACAAAAAACAGAACAATAACAGGTATACATAACCATACCTGGACCTGCAACCAAAGAGTTAACACAACAGGATGTACGATACTGCATGTCATGGTGATAGCAAACATCAAACATAGCAATCATCCTCACATCTCTCACTCAGTACGTGAAGTATACGATATCCACCATTTTGATCACCAAATTCTTTGTTACGATCACTCTGCCCCATGGAGTCATGACGGCTCCACTGCACTGATCCGTAACCACTAATACTTCACCATGTCCACTCTGCCCCATGGAGTCATGACAACTCCACTACACTGGCTCATAGCCTTGCTACGATCACTTTGCCCCATGAGGTCCTGACGACTCCATTGCACTGATCCATAACCAATATCCTTCTCTCAGTGGCGAGTCAAAGCTATAAACATAGATAACCCCTTTGCACACGCCCCGCAACAAAGTCCAATCATGAAGTTAACTCGTTGATCCCCATTTGGATCTTGAGTAATAACCTCCCATTTGCACTTCCTTTGCATCTCGGGTTTTGGTCGAATTGGAGTTGGTCTTCAAAAGAGTCGTCGCGTAATAGTAGTGGAGGATCTAACTCAGTTCGGTTCAGGTGAAGCAACTTGGTTCGGTTTGGGTACTTCATTGTTCGAGTCCTTCAAGCTCCGTCTTGTCACAATTAGTTCAGTTCGTATATTGCTTCTGGTTCGGTTCGGAATATAGTATCCAGGCCCCACCTTATGGTTCGTGCTCCACCCCTTTGACTTTAGTTCGGTCCATATAAACCCGATCCCACACCTTCCAGCCGTTCCGATCCAATCCCAACTCCAACTATATGTTTATGTACTTCCTTCTTGCCAAGCCCCTTCTTATGCCAAGTTACGATCTGGTACGAATCGCCTTACTCGACCTCCGATCCGATCCAAGCCCTATGATCCGATCCAAAACCCTGCACATTTTCCAACGAGCATATATCGTTCATTTTCGCCATACAACGGCGTTTTCAACCATTCTAACTTTCCTACAAGATTACTTAACATTCCAAACAGTAATTGCAACAAATAGAATCAATCATAAACATCCAAACATCAATCATATGAGTTATTTCAGATCAAACATGTCCAAATCTATGGTTTTTCCCCTTAATCCCCTTAATCATGATGTAAGCATACAATTTGCAAAACGTGTCCAAATTAACCCAAATTTCTATCAGAGCCTAAACTAATATTTAAGAATTTTTACATATTTTTCTAGAATTTTAACATACATAATTTCGTTACTTAACACTAATCAACCTTAATTAGCTGTAATTAGTGAAATACAATGCAAATCACTCACCGTATCCACAAATTAAACTCAGATCTGAAACTATCTCTGGTTTGGGTCGAATCTCTATGCAACACAGTAGCTCTACCTTGATCTACACGCTAATCTGCTTTAATTTGATGTTGATTAGTCCAATATGTGATTAAAATGAGATTAGAAGGTGATTTGGGTGTTGGAAGCCATTTTTAGGGTTCAAGAGATGAAATGTGGCGGCTGAAAAATGACAAAAACTGATTTCTCTAACCCTATCAACCCTTCCATAGCCCTAATCCCGAAATGGGTTATGGGCCTAACTGCTAATCACCTTAATTAGGCCCGGTTAAGTTGTTTTTCACCACTCTTTGGAAAGCTAAACCATCATCCGTATCCAAGGGAAGTGGTTTCAGGTCAATACTCCTTACCAATCAAAAATTATAGAAGAAACAAGATTCGCCAGGGGCAAAAAAGTCATTTAAAAATCGACAAAAGTTGTGAACATGGGAAATGACCCCAATAGTCGTTCCCCAAGGTTACATGACCATATAACTTCGTATGTAAATGAAATAAATATTCTACGATCCTTCGATACGTAGAATGCGGGTCGTTATAGAAACAATGCACTTAAAGTAATTGAACTTGGTCTTAAAGTCCCGGTTTGTGGATGTAGGTATGTCGATCTACATAAGAGATAAAGTCGAAGAAAATGCATAAGGGAAAGTCCCCTAGGTATGCGACCATTGTCAACCCCATACTTGGGTGGATTGTCTAATTAAGCATTATGCCCTTTTGGAGGTAAGCAACATGTGAACTTGAATTTGAGCATATGGATGTCAACTGATATGGATTTTGTTCTTGCTTGTTGATTGTCGATTTTGAGCTTAGGCATGATTGTAATGCATACGACATGAAAGCCAGCTGGGATGGAATGTGATGATGGCCATTCTTGCCAATTTTTTTAGCCTCATCATGAACTTTCAAGTTTGAAAGCTATGGATTACGGACGCTTTGGGCATTTATCTACAATGACTTAATGCTAAATTTTGATATATTTTAAATTAGTTACGAAATCTAGTTTAACTTTGTGTTGCGTGGAACTACAGAGCTAGCCTTTTCTTTTTTGTTTCGATTTGCTTAAGTACTTGAAAAGCGTGATTTCTATTAAATATACTCACAATCTGTTGCTCTTCGTTTAAGTTTGAATTGATACTCAATCACCCATGGTTCTAGGAGTCGATCTGATAGTTAATTATTAAGGCACCCCTTTCAGTTGTAAACTTAAGTCATGTCACACTACAAGCGTGTCAAGGTTTCGCTTTGCTTAAACCAAACTTTCCTTGGTTTAGCTACCTGTCCCTTCATGTCATTGCTAGGGACTTGTCGTCTCTCAAAGGATAAAATTGATATTTTTGTAATAACCCAAATTTCAACAGACCCGAATTTTTCGGAAAATGCTAAAAATCCAAATCTATTAAAACCCGATTTGGTTTGTCTAGTATCCTACAGAAAAACAAAGATAAATTATATCAGAGCTCACAATAAAATATCTTACAACAGAACGAATAAAATATAATACTGAGTAAACATTTACCTTAATAATGACACTGTCTAACAAGTGGCTCTAAGCTAAATAATCATTGCCACCTGTCTAACTTACATGTTTTTTATGAGGAGGGGGTCAGAATAAAATTTCTGATGAATGGACAAATTATACTTTCCATAAATAACACTACATGTACCTTTCAATCACCGGCTTACCTTTATTAAGTTATTTTGGGTTTATTACACATTACACTTTTGATTTCACACATAAACCGTACCCATCTATTCTCGAGTAGATTAACCTAATAAATCACACACACACACATATATGTATATATAGCTATATTTCCAATATATCGAGGTACTCCTCATAGTACCCTCCTCGAGTGGTCTCCATCGTCGTACTGGGAAAACATACAAGACCTCCATCGCTACACTGCAAAAGCGTACAAGATAATGTTGCGAAAGTGCACTATGTCTACATCACTATGCCACGAAAGCATACAAAGTGTTGGATCTAGAACCCTAGTGGGAGGGGGAGAGAATAGGGTTTATTGGATTTTTTACAAGATATTAAAATTATTACAACGCAGATTGCAGTAGAGAAAATAAATGTAGAAAGTAAATAACACATATTTTACCCAGATTTGGCAAACCCTGTCTACTGCTGCATTCCCCAAGGTTTTTTTTACAAGAATCAAAACAATCTCTATGCTTACAAAATCCCTGTAAACTCATGACACCTGCTACCTACTATTCTAATCCTACGCTCAAAACCCTGTATTGATTTTTAACCCCAAAATCAGATTTTCCACGAATTGCAGATTCATAACTCGTAAGCTGTAGTTATAATCCTATAACTATAAAACCCTAGTTTCTACAGAAAAACTAGAAAACAAACAAAATCGGTTTACAACAAAATAAAAAAAACTAAAACAAAATAAAAAACCAAACACTCCTTTGTAAATAAAATAAGATGGGTCGGCCTCCTTTCTTTATTTCTTTTGAATTGTTTTGCCCTCAAAACAATATCGGCCGATCAACAGTTAGGGTTCTCATTAATCCCAAAATCATAAGCTCTCGTTTTCTTTGAAAATTGTTGTTCGATGCTTCAATTTTTGGAATCTCCTTGTCGAGCAGCTTGGTATGCTTACAATCGAAATCTCCAGTGAGTATCCTGAATTAAAATTGTTTTCTCTTAAACTTTTTATTGTTTTATTTCGATGCAAAGCCAGTGACGAATTGGTGCCAATATAGGAAACCCTAAAATCCATTCTATGATTTCTTAAAATGGCTTGTCTGATATGTTGTGTTTGTTTCCCCCTTCGTTCCACGACTTTGATCTTTTGCGTGATTGCTTCTTGATTAAATCGACTGTGAATTTCTGTTTGAATTCTGGAAGCAATATAATGTTGATTATATGCTGTATATTCACACATGATTTCTGGAAGCAAATGATTTCTTAGAAAGATTAGATTTAAAATTTTCTATCCAAAATTATTTGCATGATTGAATATCTGTGAAGTTGCTCGACTTTTCCACTTCTGGAAATTGTTTGCGATTTGTTCTTGCCCAAAAATGCTTGTTGTTTTCTGGAAACACTTGCATATGTGAATTACAATCATCCCAAAAATGTTTGCGTATTTCTTATATGTTGAATTGAAAATATACCAAATTTAACTCATACTAAAATCATTTCTGGGAACTCTTTGGAATGCTTGAATTATTTGAATGGTACTTGCCGTGATTTATCATTTGCCAAAACAAAATTAATTAACTTTTTCAATTTGTCTTACATGCTTGTTTTGATGCTTGCCATTTATTTGTTATGCCCATTCATGCACATTCGAATTGATATTCCACCTAAGTATATTCTGCATGCTTATTCACTTGCCAAAAATTCTTCACTATTGAATTTTGGAATTTCTTGCATGCCTAGAACCAGTTGAATTGATTTTCCTTGGTCCATATATGTACATTCGAAAACTTAGTCTTAGTTGTTCCACTTTGGCTTGAACTGTCTTCTTGCTTCTATTGTCTTATTGTGGAGCCATTCACCTGCTCGAGTTCCTTGAATATACATGTTTGTATAAAACATAACGTGTGTGTGTGTATATATATTTATGTCATGTGTCATTTTGTAATTGCCTCGAGCTGTTTAAATCTGTTCATGTTAAACTGTTAATGTTCTAGCTGAAACATGGCTTTGTGGTTGGACTTATTGCACCTGTTCATGCTTGTTGTGTTATCACTGAGTATGTTGTCTTGTTCACTGTTGTACATTTGTATATGTATATAAATATTCTATGTTGTCTTGTTCACTGTTGTACATTTGTATATGTGTATAAATATTCCACACACACACACACATACACACACATACACACACACATATACGTATTTGTTGTGCACAATTTAAAAATTGCTGACTTTTCCTTTTGTCCATCCGTGGCTGGTGAGACATCATGCATACAAATGTCATTCTTGATTTTGCTGTGTTGTCATCCTGCTACTTTGACATATTGTGATTATTTTGCTAAACATTTTCCTGCAATCTTGTATATTGGAATGATTGTTGACCATCCCAGCTCGACTCCATGCATTACATACCACTGTCTTAACGTAAACTTGCAAGCTTGATGTTGCCATTCCTTGTTTTGTTGTGTGGACAAGATCTTGGGCTTTGGCACATGAAACATGGCTTATGTGCTCGTGCACATGTAACACCCCACGTCCGTTAGTGTCACTCACAAAGGGAATGCACTAAGTTCTGTGGAGCATTTTGGGTAAAAGATGCAGATAAATTACAAGACAGACAAATATTAAACAGCGGAAAATAGAACTTTGCTTTATTGATAAAATAGTCTGTACAAGATTCTTTTACAACATCAGAGTATCATCTGTCTTCACAAAATAAAGAAGCATAAAACAACATTTTATATTCCCCAATGTAGCAAGAGCCAGCCATAGCATCTAAAAGAGAATCCAAGGACGACTTCGTCAAATCTTCAAGCTGGGAAAGAGCAACGGTCCAATCTAATCCTGAGTTATACTATTCCCTCCTCAACTACCTGGGGGGGGGGGAACGGAAGAAAAGAAGCGAAAGAAAAACAGAGTCAGACATAAAGCCTGAGTAAGTCAGTAACTTCTAGCATGTGAACAGGGAAAAATGAAACGACATGAATTAACTGAATACAAGACAATACCATGATGATAGGGCCAACAGGATAAGATAAGATTACCACAAGATATACTAAGGCAAGATAAACTGGATATACTTTAATACTTTCTCTGCTTCGCTATCACCTTATTATTCTGGTTTCTATATCTTTGCACCGCCTAACTAGTGTCCCTACTAGTAACGATAACGTGATCCCAATCCCTGTAGTTTCCGTCGCCTTCAGGCATCCATTTATTATTTAATTACCTAGATCTAATCTAGGGTTTTCTATCAAGTGCCTTCTAGATTCAACTAGAACTTACGCTATTTTTCTGAATGCTTCTTGGATTCAGGGATTATGCCACCTAGTTCCAAACTAGGGATTATGCTACCTGTCGAACGATGCCCTTTAGTCTAGGACACACCACCTAAGGTGGTACATGTTCCTAGACTTTTCCCACGCATGTATCGCGAATCGTTATCGCTTGTCTAGATGCACATGTCCAGTAATGTGCGGTCCGAGTTCCGCTGTCAGGGCTACTCTAGAAATACGGAAGTCAGTCGGGAGCTTTCAATATCTGCCGATGCAGATGCTAAGGTCTGTTTTTCCAGTGGCTATGGTCCCACTCGACCCCTCGCTCAACTAATGGAAGGCCACCCTTGTAAAATGAGAACTGTACGAAGACCCCTATCTGCCCCACTAATTCTATTGCCAACAACACCCCGCAACCACTACTAGATAGCAAGTATGTGGTCCGTATGAGTCCTCCAGCCTTCCCGCTTCACGTGTCTCGCTTGACTGAAGATGGATGGTAGACGACGAGTTGCTATCACAGGGCTTCCGATTTCTCGCCGAATCATGCTGGTCCATCCGAGTCTTTAGGTTGCCATATATATATATTGCAACCAAGGCATACCCTTGGCTCTTCTATCGCAGATCTTAACCTCTGTGCGCCCAGGCGGATCATCTGCAGCCTCACAGAGGGATACCAAGAGTACCCTCACGTCCCCCCGAAGCCTCGGGCTTCGTAACCCAATTCGTTGGAGCCTTCTTAAAACCAGATGGATGTCCGCTCCTTCGTGTTATACTAAGAATTACCACTTAGTTCTACTAACTAAGGTTTACCACTTAGTTTCCAAATTCCTTGTTTTCTTAACTAAGTTTTACTACTTAGTCCCCTTTTCAACTGAGGTTTACTACTTAGTTTTCTTTCTCGCCAGGTTGGATTGGTTAAGTGTCTTTAGTCGATTCAAGCTATCTTAACCCTCTTCCCTTATCCTGTTAAACTGGTTAAGTGTTATCCCTTTATGCTTTTTACTTAACCCTATTCATTTATCATATTCTAATGGTTAAGCGTTCAAGTTTACTTAACCCTATGGTCTAGTCCAGCTAACATATTAAATTGGCTAAGTGTATTACTTAACCCCAACCTCTAGTCTAATTAACATGTTAAATTGGCTAAGTGTATTAACTTTACTTAACCCCACCTTCTAGTCTAGTCAACATGTTAGTTTGGCTAAGTATTCCCATGGACTTAACCATCCCATTCTAGCTTTAACTGTGCTAAGTTGGTTAAGTGTTCCTTAACCTTCCCATTCTAGCTTAACTGTGTTAAGTTGGTTAAGTGTTCATATGGACTTAACCTTCCCATTCTAGCTTAACTGTGTTAAGTTGGTTAAGTGTTTCTATGGACTTAACCCACCCATTCTTGCTTAACTGTGTTAAATTGGTTAAGTGTTTCTATGGACTTAACTCTCCCATTCTTGTTCTAGCTTTAATTAATAAATTAAAGCCGCAACCTCTCACATTTTACAGATATTGCTGCGGTTACTGGATGTGCCGGTCGGTTCCGGGCAGGTTTACACCGCAACTCAGTCTAACCTCGGGTTAGGCATATTCATGTTTTCTAAGTTCAAAGGGTTTTTGATTAATTTCCAAATTTGGTTTTGAAAACAACCATCCCGTCCTTCGGATTAGTTAGGGATAGCCAGGGAGGGCAGGAAACTTGTATTTTCCAAACCCAAGCCTAGACACTATCGTCTCTGTCACCCTAGAACTTTCAGGTGTATGTGTTATTCAAAGAGAAAACCTTTCTTTTGTCCATATATAAATTGTCAACAATTTATCTTCAAAGTCCATTTTCCCTTTTTAAATAAACTTGGCCTATACCATTTTCATTTTGTCCTGCCCACTAGTATACTTATATTTTAGGCCCAAGTCCTAACCCAACTTGCAGTTCAGGCCATTTCCTATTTCATTGCCAAAACTAGATTAAATATCCTAGTTTATAATTTATGGACAAAACTTTACCTACATGCAAGTTACATATTTTGTGGTAAATGAACAATTTATCATTTATGACAAATTCTATAAGTAAATTTACTCCTAATTTACTTATTTCATTATTACACTTTTAATGTACATTGTCACATTTATTATTATGGCCCGTTCCCTCTTATTTATCATATTTATACTTTTTGGTATGTAAATTATACCAAATTAAGTGTCACTAACCATAATTTATTCTAAACATGATAATTTCTCACAATTATGGCTAAATTCAAAATTGTGCTAATATACTTATTCCAAATCTTTAATTAACACAATTTTGATTTAACATTCCTAATTCACAGTTTATGGTAAGACTAGAATTATTATTCTAGTTTACATTTCATGCCTAAAATTTAGCTTACTTGCTAATACTAAATTTAATATGTCAAACTTATCCAATTTGCATTCCTATGAACATGCCATAATACATATTCCCAATTTATGCCAATTTCCAAGCTTATAACTACATTTATGTTCATTTTCATATTTTCCCCAAATTGCATTCCCACCGTTCGCATAATCGTGATTTAACCTAGATTGTAAATAAATCTAGATTCGTAGAAAATAGGGAATGAACCAAAGATGCTATGAAAAGGGATAATAACTGGCATAAAAGGTTTGGATAACGACGTAGGTTCAAGAATATGGGTAGACCTAACTTAATAGGTAAATTCCCACGGTCTAAAACCAATAGATAGAATAGGTTCAAGAACATGGGTAGACCTAACTGAATAGGTAAATTCCCACAGTCTAAAACCAAAGAAAAACAAGGAACAGATAAAATAGATAATCGGGTTTAGACCCAATTTCATAGCCACAAAACTTAAGCAACAATTTTCCTAATTATGAATCATAGGCTAAGTTCATAGTTATAGGCAATGTTCATAGTCCAAAAGGGAAAATAATTCCCATAGTCATAAGTCATTGTCATAGGCAATGTCATAGTCATATGTTGTATGTCCCAAATCAAGGTTCATGTTCGTAATTCAAAGGCAATAGGTTCATGGTCATAGTTCTCATAATCATGATCATAGGCATAGGCATATCCTCTTTGTTCAATAGTCATAGGCCGTCAATCAAAGTCATAGTATGTTCTGGGCCATAGTCAAGTATTAGATCCAAAAACTTAAATAAACACAGATCCAAGTGAAGAGATTAGGCATTTTTCTTATATACTTTTAATTTCATGTCACAAATAAAAATAAAACGTTCAAGTCTAGAAATAACCAACTTACAGAAATTAGATCTAGAATAGAAGAACGACGATGCTAAGATTCGTATGTCGTTGCTCGAGGTTTGTTGATTTAGCCTTTGAATTCTTCACTTTGATTTGAATCTTCTTTTGAACAGATTTGAGCAGCATCTCCATGTCTTGAATTTATATTTTATTTTAATTATTTAAGAAAATTTAGAGGAGGGGAAGAAGCCATGAATCTTAGCAGCATAAGGATAGAAGAGAATTGGTGCAAAGAGAATGAAGACTAGGGTTGTTTATATAGCTGTTCAAGACCTTATCGTACACGCAACGCTGAGTCAGCATTGAACCCAGTTAAGAAAATAGTCCAGGTACGTAGATGAATCTAGCCAAACCTTATCATACACGCAGCGCTGAGTCAGCATTGGGTCCCACAAGCTATTTTGGCGTAGAAATTTGAATTTCGAATGAATTGTTTTGGCGTAGAAGTTTGATTTTCGAACTTTTGAATTTTTGGAATTTATTTAACTGTTTTATTCACATGAAATAATCTTATATGTGTACAATTCCTCTAACGACCATTTTACGCGTATATATATACGCACAACTTTCATTTTATTTTCAAAATTCAAATGATGTTGCCATATTTCATTGACTGTAGCCTTATCTTGAATTTTATCTTTCGTATACATATATTTTTGCATATATATATATATATATTTATATTCTCATATGTATATATATTTTTTCTTTATTTCCTTATATGCACGTTCTTATCCTTTTTAAATTTTGAATTTGTATACGTACATATATTTGCATGTTCAGTTGGCCCTCTCTAAAACAAAGATAAAAAAATTATGCCGCCGCCGGGGTTCGAACCCCCGACCTCCATGCTACAAATCCAATGCCTTAACCAACTGAGCTACAGAGGCTTTTGTTTATAAGTCTTAGAACAATAATAATTATTGTTCTCTCCTTACTTCTCTTTTTCATGTTAGTTACAATACTTAAATTAAACAACTGCATGGATCTTTTTCTTTTAATTTTTCTTTTAAAAAATAATTATACTTTAATTTGTGAATCTTAATGTCACAGAATTACGGGGGTGTTACATTCTCCCCCACTTTAAAGGATTTCGTCCCCGAAATCTTCAAGTTAGGAAGAATGTTTTCTACCATCCAATCACCCATCTACTCAACCATTCAATCACACGCATTCATTGTCCTTAAAAGATTTCTAATGCTTTCATGTTCATATGCATAGTGTGTGTATATGTCTCTATCTAATGCAAAATCAGGTGGTCTACTGATTCAGTTGACCTCCTTAATGCAAATCATGTCTGTGCCATGCGTCCAATCATGCATGCAAGCATCCCTAGTCATGTAAATACTACATGCGTGCATAGCCATTCATCCATATGCAACGTCCACATGATATCATATCAAGTTCAACTTGCAACAAATACATATATGTAAATGCAATATGAAAGCGTCCGAACTTGATCTAGTGCCTAATTCGTATGCATATGCATCCACGAGCAACCATTTGCAACCACTTGCAACCATTCAACCATAACATGTTCCAAATACATGTTTACATCCATTGGCTTCTACTTAAGGATCGCAGATACGACCTAGAGGATATACTTTGGAAAGAGAGAAACAACTACGCGTAAAGCTCCTAAACAGAGAAATCAAGGATGCACCCTTAAGGAAAAAGGGCATGTTGCTAGTATCTAGCCTTCTTGAGCTTTATTCCACTGTATCTTAACCAATTTATCTTCACGATTGTGAAGTTCCTAACCTCCATTTCCAAAATAAACAGATGTCAATCACGGTACCAAGTGTATGATTAGAGGTCTCTCCCTTATCCACCATGCCATAACTATAAGGGTTGAAAGATCACTACGCGCTTTTTAGAGCGCCTGTCACAACTATTCATCTCTCACGCAAACCATCCTAGTCGAACTCGACATTCCTCAAGTACAAGCCCCAAAGGCCTAAACCAATATCAGATAAGTATCCAGGGAATATATCCTCCGATTTTAGATGATCGACGTGATATGATATAAGCAAACTCGATAGCTATTCAAACCCCTACTAACCAAAAATAAACGGGTCGAACCACCCACTGGGTTTGAGACTGATTGGGATCTTCTTACTATACAAGTACTAAGGTGCAGAGACTCAACTATGGAAGCAAATATGAACAAATGCGAAGCGCTAAAAAGGAAAGAGTACGAACAGAAAAACTAGACTCTTCCAACAGAACTTTACTACCTTTCTCCTAGGTACGCATAGTATGTACTTGCCCTTCTGAAAATCTTGTCCTTTGTTCTTGCCCTCGTCCTTAATTATATGCCCTATCATACCCGAGTAAAGATACTTCCTCTTGTCTTAGGTTTTATAATCCCTTCCTCCTTTGTGAGCCAATTCTACATCCATGATTTTCCTCATCCTTGGGTTGTGCTCTTTTGCCAAACTCCTCATCCTTTTCCATGTGTAACCACATTGGCAAATCTCTCGAAAGCCGCCTCCATCGCACGGAAAACCCTATAACCTTGAAAGAAGACTGGCCGTAAGTGAAACAACTACGACTATAGATGGAAGTCGGGCACTACTTCGCCCTTCGATGAGGTTACCTCCCAGAAATCCAGGAGCCCCAGAGACTCAAGAAAGAAGGAGACAAGAATTCAAACAGAGGAAGAGGAGACAATGCGTATGGCTTTGGGGAATATGCCTTTAAAACAAATCCTTTCTTTTAAAAATGCTTCTTTAAAAACCTTTTGAAAATAATTTTTCAAATCTTTTATCTGATCCGGTAACCTTCAGCTCTGATACCATGTGTAACACCCCATGTCCGTTAGTGTCAGTCACAAAGGGAATGCACTAAGTTCTGTGGAGCATTTTGGGTAAAAGATGCAGATAAATTACAAGACAGACAAATATTAAACATCGGAAAATAGAACTTTGCTTTATTGATAAAATAGTCTGTACAAGATTCTTTTACAATATCAGAGTATCATCTGTCTTTACAAAATAAAGAAGCATAAAACAACATTTTATATTCCCCAATGTAGCAAGAGCCAGCCATAGCATCTGAAAGAGAATCCAAGGACGACTTCGTCAAATCTTCAATCTGGGGAAAAAGCAACGGTCCAATCTAATCCTGAGTTATACTATTCCCTCCTCAACTACCTTGGGGGGGGGGGACGGAAGAAAAGAAGCGAAAGAAAAATAGAGTCAGACATAAAGCCTGAGTAAGTCAGTAACTTCTAGCATGTGAACAGGGAAAAATGAAACGACATGAATTAACTGAATAAAAGACAATACCATGATGATAGGGCCAACAGGATAAGATAAGATTACCACAAGATATACTAAGGCAAGATAAACTGGATATACTTTAATACTTTCTCTGCTTCGCTATTACCTTATTATTCTGGTTTCTATATCTCTGCACCGCCTAACTAGTGTCCCTACTAGTAACGATAACGTGATCCCAATCCCTGTAGTTTCCGTCGCCTTCAGGCATCCATTTATTATTTAATTACCTAGATCTAATCTAGGGTTTTCTATCAAGTGCCTTCTAGATTCAACTAGAACTTACACTATTTTTCTGAATGCTTCTTGGATTCAGAGTTTATGCCACCTAGTTCCAAACTAGGGATTATGCTACCTGTCGAACGATGCCCTTTAGTCTAGGACACACCACCTAAGGTGGTACATGTTCCTAGACTTTTCCCACGCATGTATCGCGAATCGTTATCGCTTGTCTAGATGCACATGTCCAGTAATGTGCGGTCCGAGTTCCGCTGTCAGGGCTACTCTAGAAATACGGAACTCAGTCGGGAGCTTTCAATATCTGCCGATGCAGATGCTAAGGTCTGTTTTTCCAGTGGCTATGGTCCCACTCGACCCCTCCCTCAAGTAATGGAAGGCCACCCTTGTAAAATGAGAACTGTACGAAGGCCCCTATCTGCCCCACTAATTCTATGGCCAACAACACCCCGCAACCACAACTAGATAGCAAGTATGTGGTCCGTATGAGTCCTCCAGCCTTCCCGCTTCACGTGTCTCACTTGACTGAAGATGGATGGTAGACGACGAGTTGCTATCACAGGGCTTCCGATTTCTCGCCGAATCATGCTGGTCCATCCGAGTCTTTAGGTTGCCATATATATATATTGCAACCAAGGCATACCCTTTGCTCTTCTATCGCAGACCTTAACCTCTATGCGCCCAGGCGGATCATCTGCAGCCTCACAGAGGGATACCAAGAGTACCCTCACGTCCCCCCCGAAGCCTCGGGCTTCGTAACCCAATTCGTTGGAGCCTTCTTAAAACCAGATGGATGTCCGCTCCTTCGTGTTATACTAAGAATTACCACTTAGTTCTACTAACTAAGGTTTACCACTTAGTTTCCAAATTCCTTGTTTTCTTAACTAAGTTTTACTACTTAGTCCCCTTTTCAACTGAGGTTTACTACTTAGTTTTCTTTCTCGCCAGGTTGGATTGGTTAAGTGTCTTTAGTCGATTCAAGCTATCTTAACCCTCTTCCCTTATCCTGTTAAACTGGTTAAGTGTTATCCCTTTATGCTTTTTACTTAACCCTATTCATTTATCATATTCTGATGGTTAAGCGTTCAAGTTTACTTAACCCTATGGTCTAGTCCAGCTAACATATTAAATTGGCTAAGTGTATTACTTAACCCCAACCTCTAGTCTAATTAACATGTTAAATTGGCTAAGTGTATTAACTTTACTTAACCCCACCTTCTAGTCTAGTCAACATGTTAATTTGGCTAAGTATTCCCATGGACTTAACCCTCCCATTCTAGCTTTAACTGTGCTAAGTTGGTTAAGTGTTCCTTAACCTTCCCATTCTAGCTTAACTGTGTTAAGTTGGTTAAGTGTTCCTATGGACTTAACCTTCCCATTCTAGCTTAACTGTGTTAAGTTGGTTAAGTGTTTCTATGGACTTAACCCACCCATTCCTGCTTAACTGTGTTAAATTGGTTAAGTGTTTCTATGGACTTAACTCTCCCATTCTTGTTCTAGCTTTAATTAATAAATTAAAGCCGCAACCTCTCACATTAGACAAATATTGCTGCGGTTACTGGATGTGCCGGTCGGTTCCGGGCAGGTTTACACCGCAACTCAGTCTAACCTCGGATTAGGCATATTCATGTTTTCTAAGTTCAAAGGGTTTTTGATTAATTTCCAAATCTGGTTTTGAAAACAACCATCCCGTCCTTCGGATTAGTTAGGGATAGCCAGGGAGGGCAGGAAACTTGTATTTTCCAAACCCAAGCCTAGACACTATCGTCTCTGTCACCCTAGAACTTTCAGGTGTATGTGTTATTCAAAGAGAAAACCTTTCTTTTGTCCATATATAAATTGTCAACAATTTATCTTCAAAGTCCATTTTCCCTTTTTAAATAAACTTGGCCTATACCATTTTCATTTTGTCCTGCCCACTAGTATACTTATATTCTAGGCCCAAGTCCTAACCCAACTTGCAGTTCAGGCCATTTCCTATTTCATTGCCAAAACTAGATTAAATATCCTAGTTTATAATTTATGGACAAAACTTTACCTACATGCAAGTTACATATTTTGTGGTAAATGAACAATTTATCATTTATGACAAATTCTATAAGTAAATTTACTCCTAATTTACTTATTTCATTATTACACTTTTAATGTACATTGTCACATTTATTATTATGGCCCGTTCCCTCTTATTTATCATATTTATACTTTTTGGTATGTAAATTATACCAAATTAAGTGTCACTAACCATAATTTATTCTAAACATGATAATTTCTCACAATTATGGCTAAATTCAAAATTGTGCTAATATACTTATTCCAAATCTTTAATTAACACAATTTTGATTTAACATTCCTAATTCACAGTTTATGGTAAGACTAGAATTATTATTCTAGTTTACATTTCATGCCTAAAATTTAGCTTACTTGCTAATACTAAATTTAATATGTCAAACTTATCCAATTTGCATTCCTATGAACATGCCATAATACATATTCCCAATTTATGCCAATTTCCAAGCTTATAACTACATTTATGTTCATTTTCATATTTTCCCCAAATTGCATTCCCACCGTTCGTATAATCGTGATTTAACCTAGATTGTAAATAAATCTAGATTCGTAGAAAATAGGGAATGAACCAAAGATGCTATGAAAAGGGATAATAACTGGCATAAAAGGTTTGGATAACGACGTAGGTTCAAGAATATGGGTAGACCTAACTTAATAGGTAAATTCCCACGGTCTAAAACCAATAGATAGAATAGGTTCAAGAACATGGGTAGACCTAACTGAATAGGTAAATTCCCACAGTCTAAAACCAAAGAAAAACAAGGAACAGATAAAATAGATAATCGGGTTTAGACCCAATTTCATAGCCACAAAACTTAAGCAACAATTTTCCTAATTATGAATCATAGGCTAAGTTCATAGTTATAGGCAATGTTCATAGTCCAAAAGGGAAAATAATTCCCATAGTCATAAGTCATTGTCATAGGCAATGTCATAGTCATATGTTGTATGTCCCAAATCAAGGTTCATGTTCGTAATTCAAAGGCAATAGGTTCATGGTCATAGTTCTCATAATCATGATCATAGGCATAGGCATATCCTCTTTGTTCAATAGTCATAGGCCGTCAATCAAAGTCATAGTATGTTCTGGGCCATAGTCAAGAATTAGATCCAAAAACTTAAATAAACACAGATCCAAGTGAAGAGATTAGGCATTTTTCTTATATACTTTTAATTTCATGTCACAAATAAAAATAAAACGTTCAAGTCTAGAAATAACCAACTTACAGAAATTAGATCTAGAATAGAAGAACGACGATGCTAAGATTCGTATGTCGTTGCTCGAGGTTTGTTGATTTAGCCTTTGAATTCTTCACTTTGATTTGAATCTTCTTTTGAACAGATTTGAGCAGCATCTCCATGTCTTGAATTTATATTTTATTTTAATTATTTAAGAAAATTTAGAGGAGGGGAAGAAGCCATGAATCTTAGCAGCATAAGGATAGAAGAGAATTGGTGCAAAGAGAATGAAGACTAGGGTTGTTTATATAGCTGTTCAAGACCTTATCGTACACGCAGCGCTGAGTCAGCATTGAACCCAGTTAAGAAAATAGTCCAGGTACGTAGATGAATCTAGCCAAACCTTATCATACACGCAGCGCTGAGTCAGCATTGGGTCCCACAAGCTATTTTGGCGTAGAAATTTGAATTTCGAATGAATTGTTTTGGCGTAGAAGTTTGATTTTCGAACTTTTGAATTTCTGGAATTTATTTAACTGTTTTATTCACATGAAATAATCTTATATGTGTACAATTCCTCTAACGACCATTTTACGCGTATATATATACGCACAACTTTCATTTTATTTTCAAAATTCAAATGATGTTGCCATATTTCATTGACTGTAGCCTTATCTTGAATTTTATCTTTCGTATACATATATTTTTGCATATATATATATATATTTATATTCTCATATGTATATATATATTTTCTTTATTTCCTTATATGCACGTTCTTATCCTTTTTAAATTTTGAATTTGTATACGTACATATATTTGCATGTTCAGTTGGCCCTCTCTAAAACAAAGATAAAAAAATTATGCCGCCGCCGGGGTTCGAACCCCCGACCTCCATGCTACAAATCCAATGCCTTAACCAACTGAGCTATAGAGGCTTTTGTTTATAAGTCTTAGAACAATAATAATTATTGTTCTCTCCTTACTTCTCTTTTTCATGTTAGTTACAATACTTAAATTAAACAACTGCATGGATCTTTTTCTTTTAATTTTTCTTTTAAAAAATAATTATACTTTAATTTGTGAATCTTAATGTCACAGAATTACGGGGGTGTTACATTCTCCCCCACTTAAAAGGATTTCGTCCCCGAAATCTTCAAGTTAGGAAGAATGTTTTCTACCATCCAATCACCCATCTACTCAACCATTCAATCACACGCATTCATTGTCCTTAAAAGATTTCTAATGCTTTCATGTTCATATGCATAGTGTGTGTATATGTCTCTATCTAATGCAAAATCAGGTGGTCTACTGATTCAGTTGACCTCCTTAATGCAAATCATGTCTGTGCCATGCGTCCAATCATGCATGCAAGCATCCCTAGTCATGTAAATACTACATGCGTGCATAGCCATTCATCCATATGCAACGTCCACATGATATCATATCAAGTTCAACTTGCAACAAATACATATATGTAAATGCAATATGAAAGCGTCCGAACTTGATCTAGTGCCTAATTCGTATGCATATGCATCCACGAGCAACCATTTGCAACCACTTGCAACCATTCAACCATAACATGTTCCAAATACATGTTTACATCCATTGGCTTCTACTTAAGGATCGCAGATACGACCTAGAGGATATACTTTGGAAAGAGAGAAACAACTACGCGTAAAGCTCCTAAACAGAGAAATCAAGGATGCACCCTTAAGGAAAAAGGGCATGTTGCTAGTATCTAGCCTTCTTGAGCTTTATTCCACTGTATCTTAACCAATTTATCTTCACGATTGTGAAGTTCCTAACCTCCATTTCCAAAATAAACAGATGTCAATCACGGTACCAAGTGTATGATTAGAGGTCTCTCCCTTATCCACCATGCCATAACTATAAGGGTTGAAAGATCACTACGCGCTTTTTAGAGCGCCTGTCACAACTATTCATCTCTCACGCAAACCATCCTAGTCGAACTCGACATTCCTCAAGTACAAGCCCCAAAGGCCTAAACCAATATCAGATAAGTATCCAGGGAATATATCCTCCGATTTTAGATGATCGACGTGATATGATATAAGCAAACTCGATAGCTATTCAAACCCCTACTAACAAAAAATAAACGGGTCGAACCACCCACTGGGTTTGAGACTGATTGGGATCTTCTTACTATACAAGTACTAAGGTGCAGAGACTCAACTATGGAAGCAAATATGAACAAATGCGAAGCGCTAAAAAGGAAAGAGTACGAACAGAAAAACTAGACTCTTCCAACAGAACTTTACTACCTTTCTCCTAGGTACGCATAGTATGTACTTGCCCTTCTGAAAATCTTGTCCTTTGTTCTTGCCCTCGTCCTTAATTATATGCCCTATCATACCCGAGTAAAGATACTTCCTCTTGTCTTAGGTTTTATAATCCCTTCCTCCTTTGTGAGCCAATTCTACATCCATGATTTTCCTCATCCTTGGGTTGTGCTCTTTTGCCAAACTCCTCATCCTTTTCCATGTGTAACCACATTGGCAAATCTCTCGAAAGCCGCCTCCATCGCACGGAAAACCCTATAACCTTGAAAGAAGACTGGCCGTAAGTGAAACAACTACGACTATAGATGGAAGTCGGGCACTACTTCGCCCTTCGATGAGGTTACCTCCCAGAAATCCAGGAGCCCCAGAGACTCAAGAAAGAAGGAGACAAGAATTCAAACAGAGGAAGAGGAGACAATGCGTATGGCTTTGGGGAATATGCCTTTAAAACAAATCCTTTCTTTTAAAAATGCTTCTTTAAAAACCTTTTGAAAATAATTTTTCAAATCTTTTATCTGATCCGGTAACCTTCAGCTCTGATACCATGTGTAACACCCCACGTCCGTTAGTGTCAGTCACAAAGGGAATGCACTAAGTTCTGTGGAGCATTTTGGGTAAAAGATGCAGATAAATTACAAGACAGACAAATATTAAACAGCGGAAAATAGAACTTTGCTTTATTGATAAATAGTCTGTACAAGATTCTTTTACAATATCAGAGTATCATCTGTCTTTACAAAATAAAGAAGCATAAAACAACATTTTATATTCCCCAATGTAGCAAGAGCCAGCCATAGCATCTGAAAGAGAATCCAAGGACGACTTCGTCAAATCTTCAATCTGGGGAAAGAGCAACGGTCCAATCTAATCCTGAGTTATACTATTCCCTCCTCAACTACCTTGGGGGCTTGGGGGGACGGAAGAAAAGAAGCGAAAGAAAAACAGAGTCAGACATAAAGCCTGAGTAAGTCAGTAACTTCTAGCATGTGAACAGGGAAAAATGAAACGACATGAATTAACTGAATAAAAGACAATACCATGATGATAGGGCCAACAGGATAAGATAAGATTACCACAAGATATACTAAGGCAAGATAAACTGGATATACTTTAATACTTTCTCTGCTTCGCTATTACCTTATTATTCTGGTTTCTATATCTCTGCACCGCCTAACTAGTGTCCCTACTAGTAACGATAACGTGATCCCAATCCCTGTAGTTTCCGTCGCCTTCAGGCATCCATTTATTATTTAATTACCTAGATCTAATCTAGGGTTTTCTATCAAGTGCCTTCTAGATTCAACTAGAACTTACACTATTTTTCTGAATGCTTCTTGGATTCAGGGTTTATGCCACCTAGTTCCAAACTAGGGATTATGCTACCTGTCGAACGATGCCCTTTAGTCTAGGACACACCACCTAAGGTGGTACATGTTCCTAGACTTTTCCCACGCATGTATCGCGAATCGTTATCGCTTGTCTAGATGCACATGTCCAGTAATGTGCGGTCCGAGTTCCGCTGTCAGGGCTACTCTAGAAATACGGAACTCAGTCGGGAGCTTTCAATATCTGCCGATGCAGATGCTAAGGTCTGTTTTTCCAGTGGCTATGGTCCCACTCGACCCCTCCCTCAAGTAATGGAAGGCCACCCTTGTAAAATGAGAACTGTACGAAGGCCCCTATCTGCCCCACTAATTCTATGGCCAACAACACCCCGCAACCACAACTAGATAGCAAGTATGTGGTCCGTATGAGTCCTCCAGCCTTCCCGCTTCACGTGTCTCACTTGACTGAAGATGGATGGTAGACGACGAGTTGCTATCACAGGGCTTCCGATTTCTCGCCGAATCATGCTGGTCCATCCGAGTCTTTAGGTTGCCATATATATATATATTGCAACCAAGGCATACCCTTTGCTCTTCTATCGCAGACCTTAACCTCTATGCGCCCAGGCGGATCATCTGCAGCCTCACAGAGGGATACCAAGAGTACCCTCACGTCCCCCCCGAAGCCTCGGGCTTCGTAACCCAATTCGTTGGAGCCTTCTTAAAACCAGATGGATGTCCGCTCCTTCGTGTTATACTAAGAATTACCACTTAGTTCTACTAACTAAGGTTTACCACTTAGTTTCCAAATTCCTTGTTTTCTTAACTAAGTTTTACTACTTAGTCCCCTTTTCAACTGAGGTTTACTACTTAGTTTTCTTTCTCGCCGGGTTGGATTGGTTAAGTGTCTTTAGTCGATTCAAGCTATCTTAACCCTCTTCCCTTATCCTGTTAAACTGGTTAAGTGTTATCCCTTTATGCTTTTTACTTAACCCTATTCATTTATCATATTCTGATGGTTAAGCGTTCAAGTTTACTTAACCCTATGGTCTAGTCCAGCTAACATATTAAATTGGCTAAGTGTATTACTTAACCCCAACCTCTAGTCTAATTAACATGTTAAATTGGCTAAGTGTATTAACTTTACTTAACCCCACCTTCTAGTCTAGTCAACATGTTAATTTAGCTAAGTATTCCCATGGACTTAACCCTCCCATTCTAGCTTTAACTGTGCTAAGTTGGTTAAGTGTTCCTTAACCTTCCCATTCTAGCTTAACTGTGTTAAGTTGGTTAAGTGTTCCTATGGACTTAACCTTCCCATTCTAGCTTAACTGTGTTAAGTTGGTTAAGTGTTTCTATGGACTTAACCCACCCATTCCTGCTTAACTGTGTTAAATTGGTTAAGTGTTTCTATGGACTTAACTCTCCCATTCTTGTTCTAGCTTTAATTAATAAATTAAAGCCGCAACCTCTCACATTAGACAAATATTGCTGCGGTTACTGGATGTGCCGGTCGGTTCCGGGCAGGTTTACACCGCAATTCAGTCTAACCTCGGATTAGGCATATTCATGTTTTCTAAGTTCAAAGGGTTTTTGATTAATTTCCAAATCTGGTTTTGAAAACAACCATCCCGTCCTTCGGATTAGTTAGGGATAGCCAGGGAGGGCAGGAAACTTGTATTTTCCAAACCCAAGCCTAGACACTATCGTCTCTGTCACCCTAGAACTTTCAGGTGTATGTGTTATTCAAAGAGAAAACCTTTCTTTTGTCCATATATAAATTGTCAACAATTTATCTTCAAAGTCCATTTCCCTTTTTAAATAAACTTGGCCTATACCATTTTCATTTTGTCCTGCCCACTAGTATACTTATATTCTAGGCCCAAGTCCTAACCCAACTTGAAGTTCAGGCCATTTCCTATTTCATTGCCAAAACTAGATTAAATATCCTAGTTTATAATTTATGGCCAAAACTTTACCTACATGCAAGTTACATATTTTGTGGTAAATGAACAATTTATCATTTATGACAAATTCTATAAGTAAATTTACTCCTAATTTACTTATTTCATTATTACACTTTTAATGTACATTGTCACATTTATTATTATGGCCCGTTCCCTCTTATTTATCATATTTATACTTTTTGGTATGTAAATTATACCAAATTAAGTGTCATTAACCATAATTTATTCTAAACATGATAATTTCTCACAATTATGGCTAAATTCAAAATTGTGCTAATATACTTATTTCAAATCTTTAATTAACACAATTTTGATTTAACATTCCTAATTCACAGTTTATGGTAAGACTAGAATTATTATTCTAGTTTACATTTCATGCCTAAAATTTAGCTTACTTGCTAATACTAAATTTAATATGTCAAACTTATCCAATTTGCATTCCTATGAACATGCCATAATACATATCCCCAATTTATGCCAATTTCCAAGCTTATAACTACATTTATGTTCATTTTCATATTTTCCCCAAATTGCATTCCCACCGTTCGTATAATCGTGATTTAACCTAGGTTGTAAATAAATCTAGATTCGTAGAAAATAGGGAATGAACCAAAGATGCTATGAAAAGGGATAATAACTGGCATAAAAGGTTTGGATAACGATGTAGGTTCTAGAATATGGGTAGACCTAACTTAATAGGTAAATTCCCACGGTCTAAAACCAATAGATAGAATAGGTTCAAGAACATGGGTAGACCTAACTAAATAGGTAAATTCCCACAGTCTAAAACCAAAGAAAAACAAGGAACAGATAAAATAGATAATCGGGTTTAGACCCAATTTCATAGCCACAAAACTTAAGCAACAATTTTCCTAATAATGAATCATAGGCTAAGTTCATAGTTATAGTCAATGTTCATAGTCCAAAAGGGAAAATAATTCCCATAGTCATAAGTCATTGTCATAGGCAATGTCATAGTCATATGTTGTATGTCCCAAATCAAGGTTCATGTTCGTAATTCAAAGGCAATAGGTTCATGGTCATAGTTCTCATAATCATGATCATAGGCATAGGCATATCCTCTTTGTTCAATAGTCATAGGCCGTCAATCAAAGTCATAGTATGTTCTGGGCCATAGTCAAGAATTAGATCCAAAAACTTAAATAAACACAGATCCAAGTGAAGAGATTAGGCATTTTTCTTATATCCTTTTAATTTCATGTCACAAATAAAAATAAAACGTTCAAGTCTAGAAATAACCAACTTACAGAAATTAGATCTAGAATAGAAGAACGGCGATGCTAAGATTCGTATGTCGTTGCTCGAGGTTTGTTGATTTAGCCTTTGAATTCTTCACTTTGATTTGAATCTTCTTTTGAACAGATTTGAGCAGCATCTCCATGTCTTGAATTTATATTTTATTTTAATTATTTAAGAAAATTTAGAGGAGGGGAAGAAGCCATGAATCTTAGCAGCATAAGGATAGAAGAGAATTGGTGCAAAGAGAATGAAGACAAGGGTTGTTTATATAGCTGTTCAAGACCTTATCGTACACGCAGCGCTGAGTCAGCATTGAACCCAGTTAAGAAAATAGTCCAGGTACGTAGATGAATCTAGCCAAACCTTATCATACACGCAGCGCTGAGTCAACATTGGGTCCCACAAGCTATTTTGGCATAGAAATTTGAATTTCGAATGAATTGTTTTGGCGTAGAAGTTTGATTTTCGAACTTTTGAATTTCTGGAATTTATTTAACTGTTTTATTCACATGAAATATTCTTATATGTATACAATTCCTCTAACGACCATTTTACGCGTATATATATACGCACAACTTTCATTTTATTTTCAAAATTCAAATGATGTTGTCATATTTCATTGACTGTAGCCTTAACTTGAATTTTATCTTTCGTATACATATATTTTTGCATATATATATATTTATATTCTCATTTGTATATATATATTTTCTTTATTTCCTTATATGCACGTTCTTATCCTTTTTAAATTTTGAATTTGTATACGTACATATATTTGCATGTTCAGTTGGCCCTCTCTAAAACAAAGATAAAAAAATTATGCCGCCGCCGGGGTTCGAACCCCCGACCTCCATGCTACAAATCCAATGCCTTAACCAACTGAGCTACAGAGGCTTTTGTTAATAAGTCTTAGAACAATAATAATTATTGTTCTCTCCTTACTTCTCTTTTTCATGTTAGTTACAATACTTAAATTAAACAACTGCATGGATCTTTTTCTTTTAAAAAATAATTATACTTTAATTTGTGAATCTTAATGTCACAGAATTACGGGGTGTTACACTCTCCCCCACTTAAAAGGATTTCGTCCCCGAAATCTTCAAGTTAGGAAGAATGTTTTCTACAATCCAATCACCCATCTACTCAACCATTCAATCACACGCATTCATTGTCCTTAAAAGATTTCTAATGCTTTCATGTTCATATGCATAGTGTGTGTATATGTCTCTATCTAATGCAAAATCAGGTGGTCTACTGATTCAGTTGACCCCCTTAATGCAAATCATGTCTGTGCCATGCGTCCAATCATGCATGCAAGCATCCCTAGTCATGTAAATACTACATGCGTGCATAGCCATTCATCCATATGCAACGTGCACATGATATCATATCAAGTTCAACTTGCAACAAATACATATATGTAAATGCAATATGAAAGCGTCCGAACTTGATCTAGTGCCTAATACGTATGCATATGCATCCACGAGCAACCATTTGCAACCACTTGCAACCATTCAACCATAACATGTTCCAAATACATGTTTACATCCATTGGCTTCTACTTAAGGATCGCAGATACGACCTAGAGGATATACTTTGGAAAGAGAGAAACAACTATGCGTAAAGCTCCTAAACAGAGAAATCAAGGATGCACCCTTAAGGAAAAAGGGCATGTTGCTAGTATCTAGCCTTCTTGAGCTTTACTCCACTGTATCTTAACCAATTTATCTTCACGATTGTGAAGTTCCTAACCTCCATTTCCAAAATAAACAGATGTCAATCACGGTACCAAGTGTATGATTAGAGGTCTCTCCCTTATCCACCATGCCATAACTATAAGGGTTGAAAGATCACTACGCGCTTTTTAGAGCGCCTGTCACAACTATTCATCTCTCACGCAAACCATCCTAGTCGAACTCGACATTCCTCAAGTACAAGCCCCAAAGGCCTTAACCAATATCAGATAAGTATCCAGGGAATATATCCTCCAATTTTAGATGATCGACGTGATATGATATAAGCAAACTCGATAGCTATTCAAACCCCTACTAACCAAAAATAAACGGGTCGAACCACCCACTGGGTTTGAGACTGATTGGGATCTTCTTACTATACAAGTACTAAGGTGCAGAGACTCAACTATGGAAGCAAATATGAACAAATGCGAAGCGCTAAAAAGGAAAGAGTACGAACAGAAAAACTAGACTCTTCCAACAGAACTTTACTACCTTTCTCCTAGGTACGCATAGTATGTACTTGCCCTTCTGAAATTCTTGTCCTTTGTTCTTGCCCTCGTCCTTAATTATATGCCCTATCATACCCGAGTAAAGATACTTCCTCTTGTCTTAGGTTTTATAATCCCTTCCTCCTTTGTGAGCCAATTCTACATCCATGATTTTCCTCATCCTTGGGTTGTGCTCTTTTGCCAAACTCCTCATCCTTTTCCATGTGTAACCACATTGGTTAATCTCTCGAAAGCCGCCTCCATCGCACGGAAAACCCTATAACCTTGAAAGAAGACTGGCCGTAAGTGAAACAACTACGACTATAGATTGAAGTCGGGCACTACTTTGCTCTTCGATGAGGCTACCTCCCAGAAAGCCAGGAGCCCCAGAGACTCAAGAAAGAAGGAGACAAGAATTCAAATAGAGGAAGAGGAGACAATGCGTATGGCTTTGGGGAATATGCCTTTAAACAAATCCTTTCTTTTAAAAATGCTTCTTTAAAAACCTTTTGAAAATAATTTTTCAAATCTTTTATCTGATCCGGTAACCTTCAGCTCTGATACCATGTGTAACACCCCACGCCCGTTAGTGTCACTCACAAAGGGAATGCACTAAGTTCTGTGGAGCATTTTGGGTAAAAGATGCAGATAAATTACAAGACAGACAAATATTAAACAGCGGAAAATAGAACTTTGCTTTATTGATAAAATAGTCTGTACAAGATTCTTTTACAATATCAGAGTATCGTCTGTCTTTACAAAATAAAGAAGCATAAAACAACATTTTATATTCCCCAATGTAGCAAGAGCCAGCCATAGCATCTGAAAGAGAATCCAAGGACGACTTCGTCAAATCTTCAATCTGGGGAAAGAGCAACGGTCCAATCTAATCCTGAGTTATACTATTCCCTCCTAAACTACCGGGGGGGGGGGGGGAAACGGAAGAAAAGAAGCGAAAGAAAAATAGAGTCAGACATAAAGCCTGAGTAAGTCAGTAACTTCTAGCATGTGAACAGGGAAAAATGAAACGACATGAATTAACTGAATACAAGACAATACCATAATGATAGGGCCAACAGGATAAGATAAGATTACCACAAGATATACTAAGGCAAGATAAACTGGATATACTTTAATACTTTCTCTGCTTCGCTATTACCTTATTATTCTGGTTTCTATATCTCTGCACCGCCTAACTAGTGTCCCTACTAGTAACGATAACGTGAACCCAATCCCTGTAGTTTCCGTCGCCTTCAGGCATCCATTTATTATTTAATTACCTAGATCTAATCTAGGGTTTTCTATCAAGTGCCTTCTAGATTCAACTAGAACTTACGCTATTTTTCTGAATGCTTCTTGGATTCAGGGTTTATGCCACCTAGTTCCAAACTAGGGATTATGCTACCTGTCGAACGATGCCCTTTAGTCTAGGACACACCACCTAAGGTGGTACATGTTCCTAGACTTTTCCCACGCATGTATCGCGAATCGTTATCGCTTGTCTAGATGCACATGTCCAGTAATGTGCGGTCCGAGTTCCGCTGTCAGGGCTACTCTAGAAATACGGAAGTCAGTCGGGAGCTTTCAATATCTGCCGATGCAGATGCTAAGGTCTGTTTTTCCAGTGGCTATGGTCCCACTCGACCCCTCCCTCAACTAATGGAAGGCCACCCTTGTAAAATGAGAACTGTACGAAGGCCCCTATCTGCCCCACTAATTCTATGTCCAACAATACCCCGCAACCACAACTAGATAGCAAGTATGTGGTCCGTATGAGTCCTCCAGCCTTCCCGCTTCACGTGTCTCGCTTGACTGAAGATGGATGGTAGACGACGAGTTGCTATCACAGGGCTTCTGATTTCTCGCCGAATCACGCTGGTCCATCCGAGTCTTTAGGTTGCCATATATATATATATATTGCAACCAAGGCATATCCTTGGCTCTTCTATCGCAGACCTTAACCTCTGTGCGCCCAGGCGGATCATCTGCAGCCTCACAGAGGGATACCAAGAGCACCCTCACGTCCCCCCGAAGCCTCGGGCTTCGTAACCCAATTCGTTGGAGCCTTCTTAAAACCAGATGGATGTCCGCTCCTTCGTGTTATACTAAGAATTACCACTTAGTTATCTAACTAAGGTTTACCACTTAGTTTCCAAATTCCTTGTTTTCTTAACTAAGTTTTACTACTTAGTCCCCTTTCAACTGAGGTTTACTACTTAGTTTTCTTTCTTGCCAGGTTGGATTGGTTAAGTGTCTTTAGTCGATTCAAGCTATCTTAACCCTCTTCCCTTATCCTGTTAAACTGGTTAAGTGTTATCCCTTTATGCTTTTTACTTAACCCTATTCATTTATCATATTCTGATGGTTAAGCGTTCAAGTTTACTTAACCCTATGGTCTAGTCCAGCTAACATATTAAATTGGCTAAGTGTATTACTTAACCCCAACCTCTAGTCTAATTAACATGTTAAATTGGCTAAGTGTATTAACTTTACTTAATCCCACCTTCTAGTCTAGTCAACATGTTAATTTGGCTAAGTATTCCCATGGACTTAACCCTCCCATTCTAGCTTTAACTGTGCTAAGTTGGTTAAGTGTTCATTAACCTTCCCATTCTAGCTTAACTGTGTTAAGTTGGTTAAGTGTTCCTATGGACTTAACCTTCCCATTCTAGCTTAACTGTGTTAAGTTGGTTAAGTGTTTCTATGGACTTAACCCACCCATTCTTGCTTAACTGTGTTAAATTGGTTAAGCGTTTCTATGGACTTAACTCTCCCATTCTTGTTCTAGCTTTAATTAATAAATAAAAGCCGCAACCTCTCACATTAGACAGATATTGCTGCGGTTACTGGATGTGCCGGTCGGTTCCGGGCAGGTTTACACCGCAACTCAGTCTAACCTCGGGTTAGGCATATTCATGTTTTCTAAGTTCAAAGGGTTTTTGATTAATTTCCAAATCTGGTTTTGAAAACAACCATCCCGTCCTTCGGATTAGTTAGGGATAGCCAGGGAGGGCAGGAAACTTGTATTTTCCAAACCCAAGCCTAGACACTATCGTCTCTGTCACCCTAGAACTTTCAGGTGTATGTGTTATTCAAAGAGAAAACCTTTCTTTTGTCCATATATAAATTGTCAACAATTTATCTTCAAAGTCCATTTTCCCTTTTTAAATAAACTTGGCCTATACCATTTTCATTTTGTCCTGCCCACTAGTATACTTATATTCTAGGCCCAAGTCCTAACCCAACTTGCAGTTCAGGCCATTTCCTATTTCATTGCCAAAACTAGATTAAATATCCTAGTTTATAATTTATGGACAAAACTTTACCTACATGCAAGTTACATATTTTGTGGTAAATGAACAATTTATCATTTATGACAAATTCTATAAGTAAATTTACTCCTAATTTACTTATTTCATTATTACACTTTTAATGTACATTGTCACATTTATTATTATGGCCCGTTCCCTCTTATTTATCATATTTATACTTTTTGGTATGTAAATTATACCAAATTAAGTGTCACTAACCATAATTTATTCTAAACATGATAATTTCTCACAATTATGGCTAAATTCAAAATTGTGCTAATATACTTATTCCAAATCTTTAATTAACACAATTTTGATTTAACATTCCTAATTCACAGTTTATGGTAAGACTAGAATTATTATTCTAGTTTACATTTCATGCCTAAAATTTAGCTTACTTGCTAATACTAAATTTAATATGTCAAACTTATCCAATTTGCATTCCTATGAACATGCCATAATACATATTCCCAATTTATGCCAATTTCCAAGCTTATAACTACATTTATGTTCATTTTCATATTTTCCCCAAATTGCATTCCCACCGTTCGTATAATCGTGATTTAACCTAGATTGTAAATAAATCTAGATTCGTAGAAAATAGGGAATGAACCAAAGATGCTATGAAAAGGATAATAACTGGCATAAAAGGTTTGGATAACGACGTAGGTTCAAGAATATGTGTAGACCTAACTTAATAGGTAAATTCCCACGGTCTAAAACCAATAGATAGAATAGGTTCAAGCACATGGGTAGACCTAACTGAATAGGTAAATTCCCACAGTCTAAACCAAAGAAAAACAAGGAACAGATAAAATAGATAATCGGGTTTAGACCCAATTTCATAGCCACAAAACTTAAGCAACAATTTTCCTAATTATGAATCATAGGCTAAGTTCATAGTTATAGGCAATGTTCATAGTCCAAAAGGGAAAATAATTCCCATAGTCATAAGTCATTGTCATAGGCAATGTCATAGTCATATGTTGTATGTCCCAAATCAAGGTTCATGTTCGTAATTCAAAGGCAATAGGTTCATGGTCATAGTTCTCATAATCATGATCATAGGCATAGGCATATCCTCTTTGTTCAATAGTCATAGGCCGTCAATCAAAGTCATAGTATGTTCTGGGCCATAGTCAAGAATTAGATCCAAAAACTTAAATAAACACAGATCCAAGTGAAGAGATTAGGCATTTTTCTTATATCCTTTTAATTTCATGTCACAAATAAAAATAAAACGTTCAAGTCTAGAAATAACCAACTTACAGAAATTAGATCTAGAATAGAAGAACGGCGATGCTAAGATTCGTATGTCGTTGCTCGAGGTTTGTTGATTTAGCCTTTGAATTCTTCACTTTGATTTGAATCTTCTTTTGAATAGATTTGAGCAGCATCTCCATGTCTTGAATTTATATTTTATTTTAATTATTTAAGAAAATTTAGAGGAGGGGAAGAAGCCATGAATCTTAGCAGCATAAGGATAGAAGAGAATTGGTGCAAAGAGAATGAAGACTAGGGTTGTTTATATAGCTGTTCAAGACCTTATCGTACACGCAGCGCTGAGTCAGCATTGAACCCAGTTAAGAAAATAGTCCAGGTACGTAGATGAATCTAGCCAAACCTTATCATACACGCAGCGCTGAGTCAGCATTGGGTCCCACAAGCTATTTTGGCGTAGAAATTTGAATTTCGAATGAATTGTTTTGGCGTAGAAGTTTGATTTTCGAACTTTTGAATTTCTGGAATTTATTTAACTGTTTTATTCACATGAAATATTCTTATATGTATACAATTCCTCTAACGACCATTTTACGCGTATATATATACGCATAACTTTCATTTTATTTTCAAAATTCAAATGATGTTGCCATATTTCATTGACTGTAGCCTTATCTTGAATTTTATCTTTCGTATACATATATTTTTGCATATATATATATATTTATATTCTCATATGTATATATATATATATATTCTTTATTTCCTTATATGCACGTTCTTATCCTTTTTAAATTTTGAATTTGTATACGTACATATATTTGCATGTTCAGTTGGCCCTCTCTAAAACAAAGATAAAAAAATTATGCCGCCGCCGGGGTTCGAACCCCCGACCTCCATGCTACAAATCCAATGCCTTAACCAACTGAGCTACAGAGGCTTTTGTTAATAAGTCTTAGAACAATAATAATTATTGTTCTCTCCTTACTTCTCTTTTTCATGTTAGTTACAATACTTAAATTAAACAACTGCATGGATCTTTTTCTTTTAATTTTTCTTTTAAAAAATAATTATACTTTAATTTGTGAATCTTAATGTCATAGAATTACGGGGTGTTACAGCACATGTTTGTGCTGAAAACCATGTTTATATGTATTTGCTCTTAACTTTGAGCTATGACAATTTTTCCTGGACCATTTGCTGTTTGTACTTCACAGGCTCACATGCTACTTTGCCATGTTTATGAGTTTGTACATGTGCTCGAGTGTCTTTGATTTTGCTGCCCTGTATATACATACATGCTTACATACATACACACACACACACACACACACACATATATATATATATATATATATATATATATTTGTGTGTGTGTGTGTGTATGCGCGCAGATTTGTGTGTGTATTTGTGTGCTTGTATCTGCGCTTGCACTAAACTTCTTGGTTTATGCCCACTCACTGATATTTGATCGTATTGCCTCTGCACAAAAAATGTGTATATACATACACATGTATGTGTATATATGTACGTGCATAATATATATAAATGTGAGCATTAGAGCTATTGTCTACCTTATGATATTTACAGTGAATCACTATGAATATCACAAGCTGTTTAGACACAGATGGATGAATATACACCTCAGATCAAGTCATGAAATATGATCAGAAACACACCAAAATTCCAAGGCAAATAAATTTTAAAATAAAATTATATTGCCTAGAATTAAAATTATTTTTATTCCAGTTTACTGTGTGTGTTTCTGTGATAGGTAAGCAGGTGACTAGACTGCCTGAAGCAGGCAAAAGCCAAGAGTGAGTGAGTGTGTAACTCAGTATGTTATTGTATGTATATGAGTGAGTCCATGATATTGAAATGTAACTGAGTCTGTAAAAGAAATGTAACTTGAATGACTGAGTGTTATAGTGAGGAACTATGTACATGAAATAGAATGTATTGTATTACAGTGTGAGGTCCATATAATGGAGTTACAAGTTCGTACGATTCAAATATTGAAATAAATATTATATTTAAATGAAATACTGTTTGAATATTTAAATTCTTGTGTAGTGTACTTTATTCAAATATATATATTAATTTCTGTATGTGATGTAGTATAATTGTACAATTGCAAACACATTTATAATAATATATATTTATTATCATAAAAAAATCATATAATTGTAACGACCCGGATTTTTGTCAGTTTATTTTAAATATTTAATATTGTTTTAAAATATTCAGTTGATAATTTAAAAGAATTTTTATATCGAATTATCGATTTATAATCGATATACGATTTATTTCGAATACATATAATTATCGTAATGCGAAATATATTGAAATCGAAATCAAAACTGAATCGAAATGATTCAAATGATCAGTCTCAGTTCTGTCTGAACATGAACAACAATAATAAATTATTTCAAAGAATTTGTGGTTTTCGAATCTAAATTTATATTATATTAATTTAATATGGTATATATGCTAAAATTAAATTCCAGTATATTTACTGTTGAGTTCAGAATAGGGTTATTACTTTGAAATATCGGTCGGTACGCTAGAATAGCGGTTCGTGATTTCAATTACGGACCCCGAAATATTTGATTGTGGATAAGATTGAAATCAAATCAATATCTGTTTAAAATAAAGTGAAAATCTCTTTAAGACAAATCAAATCAAATCAAATTATATTTAAAATAGAAATCGAAATCTTTCTAAATTCTTTAAAAAGATTTTGCTATGTACAAAGCCAACCGTGAATTTATTAGCATGTACTTCCTGCCTCCCTACCACTTGTACATATCAGGACCCTCGCCTTCCCATTTCCTCAACAAATCCAAATCTAAAAGTCTCAAAAAGGAAATGTCAGCCTCGTTTCTTTCTTCCCTCTTCCTTCATTGATACCGACATTCACCCTGCTGACGTCTAACCACTATCGAGACCCCAAAATGCAACCTTCCAATACCCTGAGACTTGACCTCGGCTAAGCGCCGCTCGCGATAATGATTCGATAAATTTCCTGGAGCTCGAAATTGGCGCTAGCATATAGAGAGGAAGGGGGACTCAGTTATGGATTAAGCTAAGGTTCGAACTCCAGTTCGATTTTGGCACTGAAATGGAAGTCGTGATGTTGAATTGGGGGACTGCGAATCTGGGGACGAGTTCGAATTAAGTTGCGATGGTTATTTGGGGTTCGACATGGGGGGTTCGAACCTGTTCTTTTGGGGGGATGGGAGCTCAGTTGGCGATGTATGGGTGCTATGATCTCGGATGTTCGAGTATGTATAAGGGACAAAGCAGTGAATTGGAGTTCGAACTAAACCCAACTGGGTGGTTTGATTTGGCGTTGATGGACTGATTGCAGGAGTGGAGGATGGAGGAGGTCTGTCTATGAGAGTGGGTGCGATAGGGTGATGAACAGAGAGTGATTTGGGGTTCGGTAATGGACTAGTGTGAAATTTGAACTGTGTTCGGAGGCAGTGGGATAACAGTAGCAGTGCATAGCAGGACAGGAACTATGGTTTAGAAATGAAATGTAGATCGACAGGGTGGTGTTCGATGAATTTCCAAAGTAAGGTGAGGCAGTTATTCTGGCTGGTTGCGGTAGGAATGGACCCATCGATTTCTAAGTTGCCTTCGTGAATTAGTCGAGCAGCGAGGTATTCATTTTTAGAAATTTAAAATATATAGAATAGTTTATTTATGCTAGTAGTAATTTAAATCGAATAATCGTTAAATAAAAATCAAATGATCGTAGGTGATGGATTCATTGAGACGAGTCATATAGATGTGTAACCGCGAAGATATGGGAATTAACAGGGTATTCGGAAAATTAAATTACAAGGTGAGTAAATCTCACTCACCTTTTACTTAGAATTATTTTTATTCGTTAAAAATAATTGTTTGTTGCTTATTTGAAATGCTTTCTGGTGGATTTTAAAATATTAGTTATATAGGCTTGCTACTATATATATTGGTTTGGTGATTGGTTGGATTCCCGCAGTATCATTAGCGGATGACCCTACACCCTCGTATATAAGTGGATCCCCTTTTATACCGTGATACCCTGCCACGAAGCAGGATGGGTATTATTATGTTGACTAACGTCTGTGGATGCAGGAAAACAGGTTGGAGGAATCCAACTGGATTCCTCAAAAATATATCTATTTGTTTGTTTGCTTGATTTCATATATTCATATATGACATGTTAAAAATCAAATGATTGAAAATTGGATGATTTGATTGTTTTAAATATCACTGGGCTAAGTGTTAATTTATTTAAATATCGTGGAAAGGACATTTGAGATTTAAAGGGAAAATTCTATTTTTAAACAGAATTTGAAATTTAAATAAATTTGAAATATAAAACTTGTTTTTAAAAAATAAAACAAGTGATTCCTTTATAAACGAAGTTTATAAATAGTTCTTGTATAAATGAAGTTTATAAATGAAGAGAAGAGAATTTATAAATTATAAGTTTGAATTTGATAAAGGGAAAAAAACTATTTTCCCAAAGTAGAAATATCTATTTCAAAGGAATTGAAATAGAGTTTGAATTCAAAGGAATTAAAATAGAATTTGAATTTAAAGAATTCAAATGGAATTTTGAATTCAAAAGAATTCAAATGGATTTGAATAAAGAAAGTTCAAATGAAATTTAAAAATATAGAGATTTGTAAATAGAATTTGAATAATAGAATTAAATTGGAGTTTGAATATTTGAAATTCAAATAGAATAAATATGGAATTTGAATAGAGAATTCAAATGGAATTTAAACTATGGAATTTGAATATGTAATTCAAATGGAGTTCAAATATAGAATTTGAATATAGAAAAATAAAGGAAATTCAAATATAGCATTTGAATAGATTTTGAATATAAAATTCAAATAGAATTGAAATAGATTTGAATATAGAAATTCAAATGAAGTTGGAAAATAGATTTGAATGGAAATTCAAATGAAGATTTAAAAGGAATGTGAATAATAGAATTCAACAGAAGTGAAATGAAAATTTGAATATAGAATTCAAATAGAAGTGAAATGGAATTCGAATATAGAATTTCTAATGGAAGTAAAATAGATCAGGAATGTTATGCTGAAATGGACTTGATATATATTAAAAATACATCAGAATGGAGTTGAATTCATTTTAACAAAGTTTTAAAATGTTTATATATATAAATATAATTAAAACGAACTCGCCGCAGCGCTGCAGTTCGTAAATTGGCGATTCGAACTTCAATTGGGTATACAGAGCTCAATTGAAGTCGGAATTTTTTGAAACAAGAAACGCCAGGACCGATTTGATAGTAGTTTTCTAATGGAGGAGAAAAATCTAGATTTCGTCGTATAGATTTCGAGTTATGTCAAAATCAAATTTTCAGAAAAACAACACCAGAACCATTTTAAAACCATAACGGTTTATTTAAATAAATAAAAGGATTTTTATAAATAAAAATCCGATTTTTCATTAGAAAAATCCAGACTGGAAATATAAAATAAATATGAACTCCAGTGAAGTAAGTGAAATGATTTTTGAGACAAAAATCAGATTTTTAACTACTGGATAGAACTTACTAATCTGGAGTATATTTAGTTAAATGAGATTTTGAATCGAATTTGGGTTTTGGTTAAGTAAATTGAACTGGTGGATATATATTCGGAATTGAATATGGAATTTGAGTTGGGAATAGAATTAAATTAATTTATAAGCGAGATCAAAGGATATTTGAACATGCTATTTTCACATATAAAGCAAAATAGGCAAGAGAAGCTAATAAGAGGATAAATTAGTGAATTGAGTTAAAATGACCATATTGAGTTGGAACAGATTAGAAACAGGTGAGCATGTGTTAGACAGGTCTGGGATGAAGTATATGAAGATTTTAATTTATGTGCCCGACAAAAAGGTACATGTTTGAATTCATATATGAGGTTTTATGCGCCGTATCCGCAAGCCACTTGCCTTTTTCTTTTTCTTTTGAATTGGTGAGGGCCATGGGAGGCTATTTGAAATATCCCGAAGCTCCCGGTGCAGGGGAGGTTATGGCGAATTTTTTCGGGAATTTAAGGAGTTAGAATATTTTTAAGATAATTTGATAGTTATAAATTAATGTATCGATATATGTAGAATTCGATAAGGAAATGAAATCAAAATAGAGTATTGGAAACAGAAAGGGAAATCTAAATTAGGAATAGAAAGCGAACTATATACATGTTAAAAAAAATGAATAATTGGGTATTTTAATGTGTTTATTCGAGGTTAGTGGTTTTGCCGTTTTGAAGTTGAGGATGTTTTCAGTTAAGGTCTGAGAGGTAAATTTACCCCAACTTGATTGATTTCATTTTTAATTGATAAATAACAGAATCCCGCCTCGAAGAGAAGTGTCTGAAAAGAGTTAGTTGAATAAAATATTTTGGGTTGTTGTAACGAGGTTTTACACAACATTCGTTTATCCCAAGTGGTGGAACTTTGGAAATATAAAAGTAAATATTTCCTGAGTATAATTAAAGTAGTAGAAAAAGTGATAAGTGATTGAAATTGTTTTCAATTGCAAATAAAATATATTTTCTAAATACAGAAAATAAAGGAGGGCGATATTCGGAAATGTTTTTCCAAATAGCGTAAAGGGCCAATATGGTTATTGAAAATATTTGGTTAACAAATATTGATAGGGAAATGGAGAAGAGATTTAATTAATGAATAATTAATTAAAGAGACAAGTGATTTGATTGATATGTTGAATGAACACTTGTTTTTATTCGATAGTTAAATCACAGACTATCGAAGTTTTGACCATCGTTGTCAATATGGAGAGACCGGTTGGATTATTATCCGTGAACCACTCTGTATTGGCAGTAGCATTGCGAATCAGATTATATGAAGATAATCGAAGATGGAGTGAAGTGCAAGGGCTTTTTCTATTAATAGAAATTGTGCCTTCGGTTTCGTTCAGTCCCATAACGAACGTATATGGACGAATGTCTGACAAAGTATTTCCAATAATCTAATGGGTTGGTCTGTATAAATATATATGGTTGCAACGGATTTATTCCCTTAGCATAACATCCAGAATATTTGTGCAAATCAATTAGTGATTAACGGATCTGACAATGTGGCATTCAAAGTGATGGTGCTGTTAATGAATGATAAGTAATCGTAGCCTCAGGCCTCAACAACCGGGAAATGACAAAAATCGGGCAGGCAGCATGGCTATGTGGGTCGCTCTCATTAGGATGTATAATCACCTATCTAGGGGTTCATTTAATTTCTTATTCTATTCGATGCTGTCCCAGTCGGGAGACGGTTGCTGATCCCAACCGTTGGTGATATACATTCGATACACTCAAGCGGAATGAGTGGTCGGTCATGTGTTGGCCGGGTTGCAAGGTGTTCTTGTTGAACCCAGTGTATTCCTCTCTAGAGGTACACTATCGGAAGGTGGTTCCATACCTTGTCATGTTGGAAATCCAATCTCCAATAAGCGCCATGCGGTTTTTGATTTTACACTATATATGTGGAGAGTGAGATGCAAGCGTTCTGCTATTTGGTTATTTATTTGATTAGACGTTATTATAATATCACTGAATTTTTGTATCAATGTGTTTTGGGTTATAGTAAGGTAAAAACTGTCCATGTTTATGTGTGGGCTGGTCTTACTATTATCTTTTCTTTAGAAAGAATTTTGAAAGTTAAACAATTGGTTAGAGTTTACTCACACCAGTCCCATGACTGACCCAGAGTTTATTTTGTTTGTTTTCCCTAAACTCTTGGGTGCCCAAATTTGTATGGGCAGTCAAGTAGTCGGGATTTTACAGATTCACTTGGAGGAGTTTGAAGGCTTCACTAGTAGCTATAGACTATCATATTTCCGTTGTGTACTATGTTGTATCTGGAAACAAGAGTTTTATAACTGTTCCAGGAATAGTTGTTGTGCTCTGATGATGGTATGTATATAAAGTTATTGATTTGTATTTCAAAAAGTTATGGTATTTAATATATTTTATTCATTTCACTGTGAGTTGATGATCTTCATTTCCTTCTATTCTAGTATTTCTTTCTTTCTACTTCTCATCCTCTAACTTCTTTCTAATAATGATTCGTATTTCTGTGCAATTTGGGTTGGACGTGTGGTGTTATTAGTCAACTCAGATAGTACAGATTTGCGGGCCTTTACAGTTGGTATCAGAGCTTAGGTTAAGCGAATACCTAGTCTTTTGTGGGGATGTGCCCATTAGAGGTAGGGTCAGTAATACCCTAGAATGAGTTAAGTGTATATACGAGGGCGCGTATTTGTAAATTGATATAAAAATTATTTTATATTGTGTTGGCTAGTCTGTTAAGTGGTTTATGAATTCTGGTCGAATCGTGGGATGCCATGACATCGATAAGAGCTTGTAAATACTTGGACAGAACATTGAACACAGTATTGTTTTAGAGTGGGTAAATTGAATAATTTTGCCCAAAATTCTATTTTTATAGAAAATGAATAATTTTCTAGAACTATTGTATTATATGGATGTGTTGGTTGTTATTATTATAATCAAATAAGATTATAAGAAATGAAATGTTTAGATAGAACCAAATAGAATTTGTATATGAATGAAATATACAAATGAGATGAGTTAAAATTTAATTCAAACCAGAATTGGGAATTTTAAAATACTGGGAAATATTTTTCAAAGTATATTAAAATAATATGACTTTGTTTTGAAAGGTCTTTGATTTAAAATCATTTTAGATGGATTTTAAAAGTGATGAAGCACTGAACTCACTTCAGTGGCTGGGAAATAATTCTGATGATGGTCGCGACATCATCAGTGTTCGTTTTCGGGTTCTAAGTGACGGATTGCAACCTTAGAAAAGTTTTGATGGGAATTTGTCTGGAAGAAAACAAATTTAGTTGGAAAATTCAAATATTTTGAATTTGAAAGGATTATAAATATATGTATATATTTATGTAATTTTAGAAGGATTTGAAAGGAAAACCCAGGAATTTGAATTCTGTAATTAAAATTTTAACTTTAGTTAAATGGATTGAAGTGGATAAATTGATTTAGAAGCAATTTGAATGCACATGATTGCCAACCAAAAAGTTTGGTTGGGATTGAAATTTGTTGAAATATGAGGAGTTGAGTTTCAACATAAGTGGGTTTTGAAAAGTACATAGGGTTGAACCATTTTTCCTATCTTAGTAATTTCGAGGACGAAATTATTTTAAGGGGGGAAGAATGTAACGACCCGGATTTTTGTCAGTTTATTTTAAATATTTAATATTGTTTTAAAATATTCATTTGATAATTTAAAAGAATTTTTATGTTGAATTATCGATTTATAATCGTTATACGATTCATTTCGAATACATATAATTATCGTAATGAGAAATATATTGAAATCGAAATCAAAACTGAATCGAAATAATTCAAATGATCAGTGTCAGTTCTGTCTGAACATGAACAATAATAATAATTTATTTCAACAAATTTGTGGTTTTCGAATTTAAATTTATATTATATTAATTTTATATGGTATATATGTTGAAATTAAATTCCAGTATATTTACTGTTGAGTTCAGAATAGGGTTATTACATTGAAATGTCGGTCGGTACGCTAGAATAGTGGTTCGTGATTTCAATAACGGACCCCGAAATATTTGATTGTGGATAAGATCGAAATCAAATCAATATCTGTTTAAAATAAAGTGAAAATCTCTTTAAGTCAAATCAAATTAAATTAAATTATATTTAAAATCGAAATCGAAATCTTTCTAAATTCTTTAAAAAGATTTTGCCATGCACAAAGCCAACCGTGAATTTATTAGCATGTACTTCCTACCTCCCTACCACTTGTATATATCAGGACCCTCGCCTTCCCATTTCCTCAACAAATCCAAATCTAAAAGTCTCAAAAAGGAAATGTCGGCCTCCTTTCTTTCTTCCCTCTTCCTTCATTAATACCGACATTAACCCTGCTGACGTCTAACCACTATCGAGATCCCAAAATGCAACCTCCCAATACCCTGAGACTTGACCTCGGCTAAGCGACGCTCGCGATAAGGATCCGATATATTGCCTGGAGCTCAAAACCGGCGCTATCATATAGAGAGGAAGGGGGGACTCAGTTATGGATTAAGCTAAGGTTCGAACTCCAGTTCGATTCTGGCACTGAAATGGAAGTCGCGATGTTGAATTGGGGGACTGCGAATCTGGGGACGAGTTCGAATTAAGTTGCGATGGTGATTTGGGGTTCGACATGGGGGGGGGGGGTTCGGACCTGTTCTTTTGGGGGGATGGGAGCTCAGTTGGCGATGTATGGGTGCTACGATCTCGGTTGTTCGAGTATGGATAGGGGACAAAGCAGTGAATTGGAGTTCGAACTAAACCCAACTGGGTGGTTTGATTTGGCGTTGATGGACTGATTGCAGGAGTGGAGGATGGAGGAGGTCTGTCTATGAGAGTGGGTGCGATAGGGTGATGAACAAAGAGTGATTTGGGGTTCGGTAATGGACTAGTGTGAAATTTGAACTGTGTTCGGAGGCAGTGGGATAATAGTAGCAGTGCAGCATTAGCAGGACAGGAACTATGGTTTAGAAATGAAATGTAGATCGACAGGGTGGTGTTCGATGAATTTCCAAAGTAAGGTGAGGCAGTTATTCAGGCTGGTTGCGGTAGGAATGGACCCATCGATTTCTAAGTTGCCTTCATGAATTAGTCGAGCAGCGAGGTATTCATTTTTAGAAATTTAAAATATATAGAATAGTTTATTTATGCTAGTAGTAATTTAAATCGAATAATCGTTTAATCGTTAAATAAAAATCAAATGATCGTAGGTGATGGATTCATTGAGACGAGTCATATAGATGTGTAACCGCGAAGATATAGGAATTAACAGGGTATTCGGAAAATTAAAATACAAGGTGATTAAATCTCACTCACCTTTTACTTAGAATTATTTTTATTCGTTAAAAATAATTGTTTGATGCTTGTTTGAAATGCTTTCTGGTGGATTTAAAAATATTAGTTATATAGGCTTGCTACTATATATATTGGTTTGGTGATTGGTTGGATTCCCGCAGTATCATTAGCGGATGCCCGTAGTATCATTAGCGGATGACCCTACGCCCACGTATATAAGTGGATCCTCTTTTATACCGCGATACCCTGCCACGAAGCAGGATGGGTATTATTATGTTGACTAACGTCTGTGGATGCAGGAAAACAGGTTGGAGGAATCCAACTGGATTCCTCAAAATTATATCTAATTGTTTGTTTGCTTGATTTCATATATTCATATATGACTTGTTAAAAATCAAATGATTGAAAATTGGATGATTTGATTGTTTTAAATATCACTGGGCTAAGTGTTAATTTATTTAAATATCGTGGAAAGGACATTTGAGATTTAAAGGGAAAATTCTATTTTTAAACAGAATTTGAAATTTAAATAGATTTGAAATATAAAACTTGTTTTTAAAAAATAAAACAAGTGATTCCTTTATAAACGAAGTTTATAAATAGTTCTTGTATAAATGAAGTTTATAAATGAAGAGAAGAGAATATATAAATTATAAGTTTGAATTTGATAAAGGGAAAAAAACTATTTTCCCAAAGTAGAAATATCTATTTCAAAGGAATTGAAATAGAGTTTGAATTCAAAGGAACTAAAATAGAATTTGAATTTAAAAGAATTCAAATGGAATTTTGAATTAAAAAGAATTCAAATGGATTTGAATAAAGAAAGTTCAAATGAAATTTAAAAATATAGAGATTTGTAAATAGAATTTGAATAATAGAATTAAATTGGAGTTTGAATATTTGAAATTCAAATAGAATAAATATGGAATTTGAATAGAGAATTCAAATGGAATTTAAACTATGGAATTTGAATATGTAATTCAAATGGAGTTCAAATATAGAATTTGAATATAGAAAAATAAAGGAAATTCAAATATAGCATTTGAATAGATTTTGAATATAAAATTCAAATAGAATTGAAATAGATTTGAATATAGAAATTCAAATGAAGTTGGAAAATAGATTTGAATGGAAATTCAAATGAAGATTTAAAAGGAATGTGAATAATAGAATTCAACAGAAGTGAAATGAAAATTTGAATATAGAATTCAAGTAGAAGTGAAATGGAATTCGAATATAGAATTTCTAATGGAAGTAAAATAGATCAGGAATGTTATGTTGAAATGGACTTGATATATATTAAAAATACATCAGAATGGAGTTGAATTCATTTTAACAAAGTTTTAAAACGTTTATATATATAAATATAATTAAAACGAACTCGCCACAGCGCTGCAGTTCGTAAATTGGCGATTCGAACTTCAATTGGGTATACAGAGCTCAATTGAAGTCGGAATTTTTTGAAACAAGAAACGCCAGGACCGATTTGATAGTAGTTTTCTAATGGAGGAGAAAAATCTAGATTTCGTCGTATAGATTTTGAGTTATGTCAAAATCAAATTTTCAGAAAAACAGCGCCAGAACCATTTTAAAACCATAACGGTTTATTTAAATAAATAAAAGGATTTTTATAAATAAAAATCCGATTTTTCATTAGAAAAATCCAGACTGGAAATATAAAATAAATATGAACTCCAGTGAAGTAAGTGAAATGATTTTTGAGACAAAAATCAGATTTTTAACTACTGGATATAACTAACTAATCTGAAGTATATTTAGTTAAAAGAGATTTTGAATCGAATTTGGGTTTTGGTTAAGTAAATTGAACTGGTGGATATATATTCGGAATCGAATATGGAATTTGAGTTGGGAATAGAATTAAATTAATTTATAAGCGAGATCAAAGGATATTTGAACATGCTATTTTCATATATAAAGAAAAATAGGCAAGAGAAGCTAATAAGAGGATAAATTAGTGAATTAAGTTAAAATGACCATATTGAGTGGGAACAGATTTGAAATAGGTGAGCATGTGTTAGACAGGTATGGGATGAAGAATATGAAGATTTTAATTTATGTGCCCGACAAAAAGGTACATGTTTAAATTCATATATGAGGTTTTATGCACCGTATCGGCAAGCCGCTTGACATTTTCTTTTGTATTGGTGAGGGCCATGGGAGGCTATTTGAAATATCCCGAAGCTCCCGGTGCAGGGGAGGTTATGGCGAATTTTTCCGGGAATTTAAGGAGTTAGAATATTTTTAAGATAATTTGATAGTTATAAATCAATGTATCGATATATGTAGAATTCGATAAGGAAATGAAATCAAAATAGAGTATTGGAAACAGAAAGGGAAATCTAAATTAGAAATAGAAAGCGAACTATATACATGTTAAAAAAATGAATAATTGGGTTTTATAGTGTGTTTATTCGAGGTTAGTGGTTTTGCCGTTTTGAAGTTGAGGATGTTTTCAGTTAAGGTCTGAGAGGTAAATTTACCCCAACTTGATTGATTTCATTTTTAACTGATAAATAGCAGAATCCCGCCTCGAAGAGAAGTGTTTGAAAAGAGTTAGTTGAATAAAATATTTTGGGTTGTTGTAACGAGGTTTTACACAACATTCGTTTATCCCAAGTGGTGGAACTTTGGAAATATAAAAGTAATTATTTCCTGAGTATAATTAAAGTAGTAGAAAAAGTGATAAGTGATTGAAATTGTTTTCAATTGCAAATAAAATATATTTTCTAAATACAGAAAATAAAGGAGGGCGATATTCGGAAATGTTTTTCCAAATAGCATAAAGGGCCAATATGGTTATTGAAAATATTTTGTTAACAAATATTGATAGGGAAATGGAGAAGAGATTTAATTAATGAATAATTAATTAAAGAGCCAAGTGATTTGATTCATATGTTGAATGAACACTTGTTTTTATTCGATAGTTAAATCACAGACTATCGAAGTTTTGACCATCGTTGTCAATATGAAGAGACTGGTTGGATTATTATCCGTGAACCACTCTGTATTGGCAGTAGCGTTGCGAATCAGATTATATGAAGATAATCGAAGATGGAGTGAAGTGCAAGGGCTTTTTCTATTAATAGAAATTGTGCCTTCGTTTCGTTCAGTCCCAGAACGAACGTATATGGACGAATGTTTGACAAAGTATTTCCAATAATCTAATGGGTTGGTCTGTATAAATATATATGGTTGCAATGGATTTATTCCCTTAGCATAACATCCAGAATATTTGTGCATATCAATTAGTGATTAACGGATCTGACAATGTGGCATTCAAAGTGATGGTGCTATCAATGAATGGTAAGTAATCGTAGCCTCAGGCCTCAACAACCGGGAAATGACAAAAATCGGGCTGGCAGCATGGCTATGTGGGTCGCTCCCATTAGGGTGTATAATCACATATCTAGCGGTTCATTTAATTTCTTATTCTATTCGATGTTGTCCCAGTCGGGAGACGGTTGCTGATCCCAACAGTTGGTGATATACATTCGATACACTCAAGCGGAATGAGTGGTCGGTCATGTGTGGGCCGGGTTGCAAGATGTTCTTGCTGAACCCAGTGTATTCCTCTCTATAGATACACTATCGGAAGGTGGTTCCATACCTTGTCATGTTGGAAATCCAATCTCCAATAAGCGCCATGTGGTTTTTGATTTTATACTATATATGTGGAGCGTGAGATGCAAGCGTTCTGCTATTTGGTTATTTATTTGATTAGACATTATTATAGTATCACTGGATTTTTGTATCAAAGTGTTTTGGGTTATAGTAAGGTAAAAACCGTCCATGTTTATGTGTGGGCTAGTCTTACTATTATCTTTTCTTTCGAAAGAATTTTGAAAGTTAAACAATTGGTTGGAGTTTACTTACACCAGTCCCATGACTGACCCAGAGTTTATTTTGTTTGTTTTCCCTAAACTCTTGGGTGCACAAATTTTGTATGGGCAGTCAAGTAGTCGGGATTTTTCAGATTCACTTAGAAGAGCTGGAAGCAAAAGGCTTCACCAGTTAGCTATAGACTATCATATATTCCGCTGTGAACCATGTTTGTATCTGGAAACAGGTGTTTATAATTGTTCCAGGAATAACTGTTGTGCTCTGATGATGGTATGTATATAAAGTTATTGATTTGTATTTCAAAAAGTTATGGTATTTAATATATTTTATTCGTTCCGCTGTGAGTTGATGATCTTCATTTCCTTCTATTCTAATATTTCTTTCTTTCTACTTCTCATCCTCTAACTTCTTTCTAATAATGATTCGTATTTCTGTGCAATTTGGGTTGGACGTGTGGTGTTATTAGTCAACTCAGATAGTTCGGATTTGCGAGCCTTTACAATAATTGTTATATACAACACTAAGTTGCGCTACGAAAGTGAATATGCTTCGACCGCTGTGCCATAAAGACGCTATGAACTCAGTTCTTCCATGGAACTCAGGCGGGAGCTTTCTACATCTATCAAGAATAGCTTCGGTAGGCCCAAAACAATGGCCTTGTTAGGCCCCGATTACATATATTAAAATTTGGTTTGTCTTTTTCGATGGCTATGGCCCCACCAGGCCCCACCCTAACTAATGAAAGACCATTCAAAGAGTTAAGTGACCGCCCTAACAACCAATCTAAACATCCATGTGGTCCCTCATCCCATGACCCGATATTGAAGATCATTGGCCTCTTGGTTTGTCTCTAGTCTTTCTTGTACTCTCTACGACCAACGATGACAGGTATCCGACAACCTACTATCCTTTGTTTGGCTTAACCATGAAGCCTCCTTGCCTACGAGCCGTGACAACCATCGAATGATCCTAAAATCATCCCAATCAATCTTTAGGCTGCCCACAATAACAGATACAACCAAGACATACTCACCGGATGGAACCCTACAGACCATGCCTCTGTGGATACAGCCCAGTGCCTTCCACAGAGGACCATCATAGAGTATCCACAGGTCCTGCACTTCCTTCCAGTCCCATCAAATAAGTTGGACGTGCTCCACCATGTCTCCCAACAACTTTGATGTTTTTCTCGTTGGGCTTTCATCCTCACGGACTGGAATAAACACATACCGCTATATTAATTAGACCCTATGTTTAATTTATCATTATGCATTTCACTTTTTTTTCCTTTTTCGTTGATTTACAATATTCATTAATCTATTTAATCGAATATTATTTATTTATAAATCAAATTTACTAATTACCATATAACCATCTAGTCGCAAGGCCAACGTGGAATATCTTTAATCTTATCAAACTTAATTTCCAACTCCTATTTATTTAGTGTGGTGCTAAGGGCACCCCATTATGTTCTTCCTAATACCGCAATTAAAAAAATAAAACTCATTAAATTTTGTATGCTTCCAAATATCACATTACCTCTTCATTCTAATCTCCCACTAAATCATTATTTTTCGAACTAATCACGTACAAAGCTAATCTAAATACTGTAATCTCTTGTAATCGCTGTCTTTTTCGCATGTCTCGCGGGAAAATTCAAATTCGTACGGTAATCTCTTAATCTTTTGGTGATTTGAAAACCCTAATCTCTCACTTCCTCTACTTGCATTCTTAATTCAAACTTTATTCATGGCTTTTGTTCATTGCGGCATCAAATTCGTTGATCGGTTATAAATCTAGAGCATAGCTCGTTGATCGGTTTTACAAATAAGGACGAACGAATATCGAACGAAATAGAAATAGGGTAAAATAGTGTGGTAGCCCTTATTTTTTAAGTATATGGTATTAAGAAGAGTGTAATACTAATTCTTTTGATATTTTTTAGTCGCGGTACTAGGAAGAACATATTGGTGTGCCCTTAACACCACACTTTATTTATAATAAACTTTCAAATTATAATTATGTTATAGTCTTTCCTATATGTTGTTCTCACTGAACTGTGCTTATTATATTCTAATTATAAGTTTACATTAAGCCTTTATCTATTTATAATTTCTTTCAGTTTTGTTACATTTTCTCCTTTTCTCCTTTTATCTTTATAATTTATTATTTTTAGGAAGTTAGGTTCATTCCTAATTGATTGGTTACTTAAACTGTATAAAATTTATTTCCATAGTTTAAGGTAATGACGACCATAGAAACCCATAATTGTTAGATATATCTTTTAATTAATTTTAGGCTATTGAATAGTGCGCAATACAGCCAAATCTCTATTTTTCACTACTCTACGCCTTTATTTATTTTTAACCTTGCAATTATGTTCTCTACTTTCTTTTTAAACCAAACTATGTAATATGTTTTCTTTTTTCTAACCAATCAATCTAGGCTATTTCTGACTACCTAATTTAATTAATATATATCAATTCATGTTTTTAGCTTATTTACCCCTATTTACCCCTATTTACACAATTACAGTAAATTTGGATACAATTGGTTTTATCCCTTTTTCAATCTCAACAATTTCTATATCAATTCAATTTAAGTTTGAAAGGAAACCTTTTCAACTAATATAGTAATTCTCCATTTTACCATTTAAATGTAAATTTACATCTATAATGTTAATTTTACCGTGACCACAATTACCAAATCATTTTTTTCATAATTCCAATTAAATTGTGTTTTCCAACGCACGTAGACAAAAAGGATTATAAACGTTCGTATAAATTTGGCGCACAATTCAATTATATGTGTTTCAACGCTTCAGGTTTACGTGTATTTTGCGCAAAACCAAAATTCAACCTAAACTATGTATATATTCTAACGCAGAAAAGGGGAAAAGAGAAAGAAGAGAACATATAAATTCTTACATGAATTGAAAGATATAATATACTATTATAAGAAAATATGATTTAAATCGCTCACTTGGGATTTGCGCTATACATGATCGATGATTAGATATTGTAACAACCTGAATTTTTAATAGGTTTGTAATTAATAAATTTATTGAAATTTAAAAACTTTAAGTTTAAAATTTCAATTTATTCTGAATGAAATGAAATAAATGTATTGATTTATATTATATGAACAATTATAAGTACCATCTAAATATTGAAATCAATCAGCTATCAAATTCGAATGTAATTGATTAAATGATTCAATTGTATTATTTAAATTTAAGTACATTTATAATAACTTAAATTTAAATAATAAAATTGAGTGAATGAATATATTGATGTTGCAAATCTGCCAAAATATAAAATTTTCAAAAAAAGTTTATTTTGTGTCAAATTTGATCAAATTTGAGTTTTTATCAAAATTTGAAAGTTGTCAAATTTTGAATTTATCTTTTTTGTTATGAATCTATACTGAATTATGAGCATCTGCATTTTTTGATTTATTTAAATTCATTTTCGTTTGTTCAGAATTCGCGTTTGTAATTGTAAAGGCGCACAAAAAGAATGATGTTTTGTTATGTTTATATATTTTATCTATAACATGCATGTGCCCCTACACTACACCATACAAGCCAATTTGCAACCCCCAGAGGCGGACAATCCGCAACGGCTTTGGGCCGTTGCTAAATAGCAACGGGTTTAGCCCGTTGCAAAATTTCTTACTACGGCCTTTGTCCGTTCTTCATTATACAACGGTTGTAAGCCATTTTACAATTACCAACCCCCTACCATACACCCCCCGTTCCATAATTTACCTTTTCATTCCTTCCTCCCGTACGTTCTTCAATCATACGGGATCAGCGAAATAAAACGCTCTCAAATGGATCCAATTCTCCTTTGGATTTCTTAGAAATTATCACTCAATTTCAATCAATCAAGGTAATTTCGCCGTTCTAAAACTTTGTTCCAGATCTACTTTCGCAGATCTAACAATCGGAAAATATTTTCTAGGGTTATCTGCTTATATCTGGATCGACATCTTGCTCTTTTCCTTGACCGATAACGTCAGCGGATCCAGATCGCAAAACCTCCCACAAGATCCCAGTCGAAGTAAACCGACATTAGGTATGGAAAAATTGATTTTCTTTATTTTATCATTAATTTAGTTCCATACAAATAGAAATCGTTGATTAGATTGTGATAGTGGATTATTGTTAGGTGGTTTTCTCTTTTGATATGTCGTTGATTTAATGTAAATTCGTGATTTAAATTTACTGTGAGTGATTATATTGTCCATTATTGCCCTGATGTTTGATCCCATTATCCACCTCTCTACCAACTTCATCTACATGTTGAAAGCGGGTCATTTCCTGTATTATCTCTGCATCACTTTGAAATTCATCTGCTGTGCTTCCTGGTCCATGTATCATCAGATGCTCCAGTATTATCAATACTTGGTATGGCTCTCTCCAACTCTTTCTATCAAACTTTGACAATCTGATATTGAACGAAAACGTCTTCAAGATATGTCCATACAGAGTTAATGTTCTGATCTCTAAACATATATTGTAAGTGAAAAAATGAATGCTAAGGTTAAAGATACATACAATGATCAGATTAAGATATTGCTCTTATACTCCATCACCAACCTTTGATCATGTGTATTTTACTGAATTTATTCCCTCTTTTATCACAAAGATTATACAGAATACTTCAAAATTGAGGATACATAATTGTGTTTCACTAAACCTCTTAGGCAATGTTTAGCCTTTAATTGTTTGAATAGCAAAATAAGTGCTTGTTTCCAACAATAACCACAGGTAAATCAGTGGCAAAACATTTGGTTGTGTAAGCAAATGTTGATCTCTAGACATATACTGTAATAAAACTTTAGATCATTCTCCATCGTCAAACTTTGATCATGAAGTATGTATTATATTAAAAAAATTCAGCCTTTTATCACTAAGACTGAATAATATACTAGACAACTGAAGATAAGTAGCTGAAAGTCATCGAACCTCTTATGCAGTATGTCCACAATTCTCCAGTAATCATCAACCTCGAAAGCGGCTCGAGAAATAAAAGCCATGGTTTTTGCATCAGGAGCCCATGAATTTCCATTAGTTGCTTCTTCAGTCAATCTAAAGAAAAACCCAATTCAAAAGGAATTCTCAAAATAAATACCAAAATCAAAATTAAAAGAATACTAACAGTTGAGCAGGAGTGACATCTGTTAGAGCCAATCTTGCGCGTTTGTTCTTTTCTTTGACATCTGTTAGGCAAAGTTGGTTCGCTATATCTTTCTTGAATGGTCATTTTGATTTTATTATTTTTCTTTGTTTTCAAAATGGCATGTGTAAGAATTGATGATAGGATCTAAAGTATTTAATGTTGAAGTAGTTCTGTTACTATATTTTTCAATATTGCAAAAGCACATAAATGAAGAGACCAACCTTGTTTGCCCACATCAGTCCATAGGCATTGCATAACGTCCTTGTACCATTCAGACCCCTTCGCATCATTAGGGTTGAACCTTTGCTCGTTCCGCAATGTTGGCAACTGTAATATAAAATAAATTAGTTTTTGAAATCAATTCCATTTAACAAACCATCCATAAAGAAAAATCTAGATAAAGAACAAACTTAGCATAAAGTGATACAAGAACGATGCACCGATATTGTATTACCTGCAGTTTAACTTTCATGCATCATGTTCTTCTACCATAAAAAATTTATTTGGCTCGCATTATTCAAAAGAGCATAACCCAATCTTCTTCACAAGATCAATTGACCGTGCAACAAACTACACAACAAGAAATTGTAAAAGAACTTGATTGGAGTCTCGTTAGTGATAAGGAGATTTATCTCATCGAGCCTTCAAAAATTATCTCTATTAAGACTGCCATTCTTAAAAATCAAGAAATTCTTTTAAACAATCAAGGGAATTTTTCAAGAGACTAATCAAATTTGAGAAGATTGATTTTTTATTTTTGGAGAATTTATAGAACAAAATATCTTCATGCTTTCGTTCATCCTCTTTATGTGACTTCGAAAAGTTATAGGATAAAATAATTTAAAGAGAGCAGTCCTCTATTGGCTTGTAGTCTGGCACTTCGATGGTCAGCTTCTCATCCCAAGCTGGGTTTTCACCCTTGTCGTAATCCACTTTGGTTGTTGATTTGCTGCGTTGGTCTACCCAGACCACCACATATGGACGTAGGTCGTTGTTTTTCGTCGGATCCCATTGTGCAACATTTATCCATAGTTAACTTGAAGTAGAAATAGGTTAGGTAAGATTAACCTTTCTAGAGGTTGGTTTGATTATTTTATTAATTATCCTATTACAACTGCATAATGATGGGAACCAATCATTAGATTGTCTAGTTAAAAAAAACTATTTATTTTTATTGATCTTAGTTAAACATAAAAAAAATAATGTGATAGAGAACATTCAAAATTAAAAATCTACACCGCCTCCTTCTAATGGACGACAAAATAAATTGTATAGCGAATAATTTCAAATACGTTGATCAGCGAGTGCGAACTAGGGTCTTTGGATGAAGCTTTTTTTCAAACTAGGGTCGGAGATTTTATCCTAAGCTCATGGATGTTTTTCTTGGTGTTAATAGTAATAAAGGAGTTAAAAATGGATGGTGGAATAAGTGATGCAGAACAGATCGAATCCATTGGCTTTAACCGTATATCGATCTAATTTATAATTGAATCTTGAATTCTGAATAAGTTTCTTCGGAGACCAATGTAAATTAAAATGTTATAAATAGAGTTAGAATTAAAAACAAAATATATACTATTTTATCATTATCTAAAATTTAATATCCTGTATTGATAAATTACTATTAGCAATCGACAATTTACCTAAAGCTATTATATGTTAGTTAGAACCGTTAGATGTTTGTTTTTTGTAGTTGAATATTAATTTGATAAATGATTTTTGGATGTGCTTCGAAGAGAAATTAATAGTCTCTTAATGTAATTTAAATATTCTCTTATTGTAATTTCAGAATGGATAAAGAGTGGATGAAAGAATCCGATCAAAGAACTGCACGATATGTGGAAGGAGTGCAGAAGTTTATTGATTTTGTTGTAGAAAATGGTGGTAATAAGGAAATCTATTCTTGTCCTTGTAAAAGGTGCAACAATATGAGATCAAAGATGAAATTAGATGAAATTCATTATCATCTGCTTAGATGGGGAATTGTCCAATCATATACCGTTTGGCGTTTTCATGGGGAAGAGTCGGCGAGGAAGCAAAAACAACCCGTTAGTGAAGCCATAAGTACCGATGAGTCTGAACTTCCTAGGATGGAAGATCTGGTCAATGATGCCGATAGATTTCATCATTTTCAACCTATAAGTTCGTTGCCAGATAATATTGGGGAATTACCTACGGGTGATGTTGATTGGCAAGCCAATCAAAGTAGAAAGTATAAATCACTTTTTGATGATGCAAAAGTGGCATTGTATCCTTCATGTCCAAAAGGGATAACAAAATTATATTTCATCATCAAGTTGAATAGCTTGAAAACCCAGTATAGCTTTTCCGACAATGGTGTGACTGCACTTCTTGAATTTATAAAGGAATTACTCCTTGAAGGCAATACAATACCAACAAAGTATCCCGACATGAAGAAGATGATTAAACAAGTTGGGATGGACTACAAAACTTATGATGCATGCATTAATGACTGCATTTTATATTGGAAAGATGATGCAAATAGAGTTTTTTGTCCAGTTTGCAAAGATCCAAGATATAGGACAACATTCAACGAAGAAAAAAAAGCTACCAAAGTACCTCAAAAGACGTTGAGACATTTCCCTCTAATTCCTAGGTTGAGGAGATTGTATACTATACCGTGGATAGCTGATGCTATGACTTGGCATGGTCGTGCCAAGTCTAATTCAGATGTAATGCGTCACCCATGTGACACTTCTCAATGGCGAACTGCAGATTGTTTTGACAAAACGTTTGCCGTGGATTCACGAAATGTCACGCTTGGATTAGCAACGGATGGTTTCAATCCAAGTGCATCTCTGAGTAGCCGTTATAGTTGTTGGCCAGTAGTTGTAGTACCGTATAATCTTCCTCCGTCCGTGTGCATGAAAAGAGAGTTTTCAATGTTGACATTATTGATTTCTAGGCCAAAACAACTAGGAAAGGATATTGATGTTTATTTGCAACCGTTGATAGACGAGTTACAACAGTTATGGGAAGGAGTCGTTGCATTTGACTCATTTAATAAATCTGAGTTTACAATGAGAGCTAGGTTATTGTGGGCAATTCATGATAATCCTGCACTTGGGACTTTATCGGGGTGCACAACTCATGGCTATTTTGCATGTCCTACATGTGGGGAGGACACTTGTTCTTACTATCTTCCTGAAAGTAAGAAGATGTGCTACATGGGACATCAAAGATTTCTTCCTTCCAAACACAAGTTTCGAGACGATAAAACAAACTTTGATAACAAACAAGAATATCTTCGTCCTCCAAAGCCATTGACTGGTTATCAAGTTGAAGAGAAGGTAGCTAATATCAAAATGAAAGTTGGTAAAAAAAAATCAGAAATCAGTCGAAAACAAAAAAAAAGAATCATTGAAGAAGAAGATGTCAATGTTCCCGCATGGTATAGGAGGTCCATCCTCTTTGATTTACCATATTGGAAAGCAAATTTGGTTCGACATAATATTGATGTTATGCATACGGAGAAGAATGTCACTGAGCATCTCATTAGCACAATCATGGGTCATAAAGACTAGTCTAAAGACAACATCAATGCACGTAAGGATTTGAAAATCATGGGTATAAAACAAAAATTGTGGGTGATGGAAATTCCTGAAACAAATAAAGTAATCATACCAGATGCAGCTTTTGCCTTGGGTAAAGATGAAAGGTTTCGATTTTGCGCCATTTTGAAAAGCTTGAAAGTGCCTAGCAAATTCTCTTCCAACTTCAATAACAATGTGAGCATCAATCCTCCCGAACTAATAAATATGAAGTCGCATGATTACCACGTCATAATGCAACAATTAACTCCGGTATTGCTTCAACATTCTTATTCACAGCATAAGGATTTGCGTAATGTTGTACATCGTATAAGTCTATTCTTTAACATTTTATGCTCAAAGGTGATCAACAGAGAACATCTCTTATTAGCGAAGAGTAGTTCGGTAGAAGCAATTTGTGTGTTTGAAAAATATTTTCCTCCTGCATTTTTTGACATCAGCATCCACCTTATGGTTCATTTAGCCGATGAAGCATTGATTTGTGGTTCTGTTAGATATCGGTGGATGTATCCTTTTGAACGGTAACCTATTAAATTTAGTTTTGTTCAACATCATTTGATTAAAATATGTACTAATTATTTATGATCGATTACCATCCATAGGCTGATGAAAATATATAAAGGATACGTGCGCAACAAAAGATATATTGAAGGATGTATTGCAGAAGTATATATTGTACAAGAAGCTAGTCTTTATTGCATGGAGTATATGCCAAAAGGAGGCGATGGCACACATAAACATACTCGTGAGGCTTTTTTAGACGAGGATGATGAGTTTCCTGGTGAGATGCCTCTAGATATTGGTAAAGACATAACCTTAACCTCAGTGCAGTTCGAACAAGTTCGTAGATGGGTCCTCAATAAATATGATAGATTGGATGAATGGGAGAAGTAAGTTCGCGAATAACTCTTGAATCTCCACCGTAGTAAATTAGCTCATATAGATGTTTTGAAATGTGTTTGTTGCAGGAGGTATGCCATTTATGTGAAAAGTACTAAATCTCAGTCTCGAAGTGGGGTTTCATCCGTGGAAGCATGCCAAAGCTTTATTGTTTGGATGCGTGGCGAGGTATCTTAAAGCTTATTTGATATTTCACGCGTACTTAAAAAGGATCGTACATCATATTAATCATATTTTCACATATTTTATTTTTTAGTTGGTGAAAACAAAGGATGTTGATTCAACTCTTTGGCAGCTTGTGAATGGGCCAAAGTTCAATGCGCGTAGTTATACGAAGTACCAAGTAAATGGTTTTACATTTTCCCCAAAAAGTTACGATGAGCGAATGGTAACACAAGACAGCAGTGTATGCATGAGAGCAATTACAAAATTTAGAGCCAGTGGTAAAGACAAAAATTATAAAGAAGCAGAAACAATGTATTACGGAGTTATTAAGGAGATAATTGAGTTGGATTACATATATTTCAAGCAAATGGTTTTTTATTGTGATTGGGTAAAGGTCGAAGACAAGGTCAATGGTTGCAAGATTGATCCTGTTTCAAAATTGATTACAGTTAACTTAGGAAAATTAAAGACCAAGGATAGAATGAACGATGAGCCATTTATTCTTGCGTCGGAAGCGGGTCAAGTGTTCTACTCAAAAGACTTAAAAAATAGCGGATGGTTTGTGGTTTTACATACACCTAAGCGGTTGACTACAACCGTGGATGACGTTGAGTTTCCTACTGCTTATCAATCAGCCTTCGAAGATAACCAAAAATTAGTAGACCTTATCAAATGCATAGGCTAATATAAGATGTAATTTTAATTGAATTGATTTGAATTTCATATGCGGTTATATTTTGTCGACTTTGAATATTATCATCGTTTGTAATGTTTGTTGTTTGTGGATTAGTTTGTAATGTTTGTTCTTCTTCTATTTTCTTCGTATGTCATATGAGAAATTTGGAGGTGTGTCCATATGTAATTGCCATTTGATAAAATATTTATCACTTGAAAAGCTATATGATAGTCTGTGAGTAGCAATGCGGCAGGGAAGTAGCAGAAAACATGCACACATTTAGTTGTGCATGCACATAACTGTAGTTGCTTGCTGTGGCTTTCGACAATGATCATTTTCCAACAATAATCGAGTAGTGTTTCTAATATACTAGTGTATGCTCTCTCTGTAAATGTGGTCTTTGTATTTATTTACAAGTAATAATTGTTCTTTTTCAATCATCTCATTGTTTTTTTTTTCTATTGTTTTTCAGCTGAACAACATCTAAATCATTCCGCTAGTTTAATTTAATGCTCTTGATTGTCTCCATTATTCTTGAAAGTTCCCTTTTATTACGTTCAGATGCTTACCCTTGTCGAGTTATTTTGGTTCTGGAGTTTATTTAAGATCAGATTTATGTTTGTTTTTAACAGAGTTGCTATACTAAATGATAAATTTATTTACCAATTTGTTTGTCCTTATTAAAGTTGGTGCGCTAGTTATTAGTGTTAACCATTTAATAAATCAAAAATCATTTAACATTTTGACAGTTTAAAAAAAATAAACATTGAAAAATGAATTTGAATTAATTGAAAGTATAAGGACAAAAAATTGATATAATATGAAATGGAAAAAACAACAAAAAATACATATTGCTTGAATATAAAACATCACACTGTGAAAGGAAAATTAAGAGATGCTAATATTAGTAATTACACCTACCTTGTATAATTCATGATTTATGTATTTAAATAGCTCTTGTTAAATTTGTGAATTTAAGCTATGCATCATGATCACATAATATATAGCTACCATTAATCTTTTTTCACGAATGTTTATACAGTTTTTTTTTTAAAACAAAGTAGGAGGGAGATGTAAAATCGAACAACAGTCAAGACATGGTGGCACATAATGATACCTGCACAAAACTAAAATTTCATTAGTGGTTCTTGATGTGCTTTAGATATGATCCCATGACCCATGCTGCCAGGAAGTGCAAATTAATCCCTTTTCAATGTACATATATATTGCTTTGGCAACGAATTTAGGGAACTCCTCTCTTTCTTACATGTTAAAACATACACTGGTTCAGTATCTAAATATCGAGTACTTTTGTTTTCTGCTTGTGAATCTTCCAGCTTTATTTTGGTTCATTCTTTTTCATCCAACAACCTTCTAATTATTTCTTCCAGCTGTTACACAGCTCAAATTAATCGGCATAATGTGACTACTAGCAAGCTTTTGATTGGGATAACCTTATAATTAATCAACATGAATGTAGCTTTTTATATTATGATCCATATGCTTATTTGTAATCAAAAACCATTTACCATTTTGTTTGTCCCTATACAACAGTAATGTCAGAAGCTGCAGAAGCGTCGAATCATCCAGTCGCACATTCGTCATCCTCACAACCCGAGAAAGTTGAGGCAAACACATATGGTGTTCCAATTTCAGATAATGCTGGAAAAGTAGGCAGTAAAATTGGTAAATTGGTGCGAATTCACGTGCCGATATCATATGAAAGTTGGGATAAAGTTCCCATGAAATATAAAGATGACGTTTGGGATGAATTGCGGGTAAGCCTACCAAGTGTATAACATTTTGACCAATATAATAGCTGTATGTTGTGGTATATGCTTGCTATTTTCTTATACACTTTATGCAGGATTCACCATATCTTTTGTGTTTGTGTGTTCTGATAAGTAACTGTTGTCGTTTTGCTTGCTTTCGGTCTTTTCCGCAAATATTACTGCACCGATCCTACGAATGTAAAACTGGGAAGCATAACAGATTTTGAGAATTTATGAATATACAAAGTCGTTAGCAATAGTATTTGATTTATAGAAGGTGAAGGTTTTGAACAGCCCAGATAATTATGTTGCGGAACAAATCAACATCAATTAACTATGAATTGGTATTGATTTCAAGTATTCTTTTTATTACCCTTAATTTTTTTTTCTTAGATTTTGAGATAAGAGAGAATTGTTCGTTGTTTTGTACCTATAAAGGTGTTCAGGTTGATGTTTTTCTTTTATCAATCAATCAGTTTTTTATTTGATCAAAAGTGACTGATATAAAATATTTTCATTTATCTGAAACATGCTGTCATATAGCTTTGATTACTCAATGCACTTATGTTTTATTCAGACATATTTTTTGAAACTGATGTAGTACACATTCTTTTAGGAAATTCCTCTCATATTCTATTTTTTATATTTAGATTTGATAGTACAGAATATCTCCTGGCAATTGCAAGAGCTCTCTTTGTGTTTTTCCCTTTTCTAAACATAATTGGAAGCGTGAGTGCACACATACATTTCCATGTCAGAATATTTGCTAATATAGCTTCCTTTAGACATTTTGTCCTTTTCAACATACCCTTGGAAGCACGTGTGTGCACACCATCTTATTTTACACATATATAGTTTCTAATGTTACGCTATTCAAAAATGGTCGTCAATGGCTGGACGTCCACAGCTCACTGAGGGAATAAAGTAGGATTCTAACTCTAGATGGTCCAAAGCCCATTAAATGGATGCTGAACTTTTGAACACCCATAAAATGGGTTTCTAACAATGGACATTCAAAAAATTGACAGCAAGTTGTTGGGGAAAAAATGCATGTTCGACTTTGAAAATTCACCCCTTTAAATTTTTTTGAAGATGCCATGAAGCTTCTAGTGTACAAAGCTGCACGGTAATATCATATGCATTGGCTAAAATGTTTGTTAAGTCATTTGCAAACTTGCGATAGTATGTACTACACGCTTTATTAAAAAAACTTACCAGATTTGAATTTTACTATTCTAGTTGGATTATTTGTAAAAAATTATGTAGTGATTATGAAAACTAACGATGTCAGCATCTATTTATTTGCTAACTACCAAGCATTCTTATTTGCTTATAATTGCCACTGGTCTATCTATACCACCGAATATGAAAAAAATTATAATAACTTCATTACTGGCACCGCAGTTATCAGAAAACCAAATACACTAGCGTTGATCTATTCTCGGAAGACATGGTCAGTGGATCATTTATTTGCTGAAAACTGGCTTCAAACTTATCCTCCTCAGTTCTCAATTCTCACTGCATTATATAAACTAAAAACCTTTTCTTTTTTAATTGATTTTGTCACGTTTTATTGTCTGTACGTTGTATATGTTTTACATTTGCTGACTAAACAATTCATAACTGAGGTCTTATTCTTACATGTTACAAAAACATGTTGTAATAAAGATGCATGCTGTAGGATTAGCTGTATTGTATACATATTTCTACTCAGGACAATATTATATTTATCACCAGGTTGTTCTCTTCTACTAGTAGTATTTCATATCAATTCACTCTTTATGTCTAGTTGTTGCCATGAATGTTGACAGTACTTACTACATTGACAATTTTATTAGGCTATGCCATGTTTACAATGTCTATCCTTTTCCATATCATGGCGGTGATAAGTTGTTTTTTAGAGTACATAAAGGGAAATCTAAGTTTGTTTTGTCCTATGATCTGAAAACTGGAAAGGCGGAGAGGTTGTTTGAGTTTCGATCGAGATCATCGTACGAGGTATATATGCAGAGCAGTGTTCTAATGGTTTTTATGTATCAAAATAGTATGGTTAAATTGCCCAGCTTTGTTAAGTAGGCGGTTATATTGCATTATATTTTAAGATTTTACCGAGGTAATTTGATTATTCTCTGTTTTTTTCCTCTTCCCCAATTAGGCTCTAGTGAATTGCAGTTTCCTCTGGATCCTGCAGAAATTGAGTAAATACATTGTTTCTTTGGATGCATTTATGGAAGTTTGATGGTGGTAAACTGGCTAATTTAATTAGATAAATGCTATTAAGTCAAATTTAAGTACTCTTAAATGTTTAACATAGTTACGTTTCTTATTTGCATTAATGGTAGAAATGGTGGGTATATTCTGGTTTCAATATGTAAATTTTAATTCCCTTCAAATGTTGATCCATAGCAATATCACATGTATCAGAATGGTTTCAGTATTTCATTTGCTGCTGTTATACCAAGTCTGACCAGCAGCATTAGAGTTGCTCTCTTTTTTTTCCTTTTTTTTTATGGCTTCTAGCCTTCTAGGCTCTTGTTCGATCATAATCTGCCAAGTGATATGATAAACAGACAAGAGAAAATACAATTTTATTCTTGTTTTATACAACAAAAAATCAATAGAATGTTGTATGTATATTTAATTTGTAATAATAAATATAATATATTAACATTTAAATGAATTTTCATCTTGGTTACTCTTCCCTGTCATACTGTACATACTGATGTCATTGTTACTCTTCCCTGTCTTGCCTTTGGTTGCATTTGGTGATTCCTTGGATTCAATTTTAGTTTTAACAATACTGTAACTGAAAAGCCGTATCACTTCAGATAAACAATTTACTGGAATTTGACATCAGTATTCGCCTTTACGCTTCTACATGTATTTCCAGTTAAAACTCATTTTCATGTTGAAGTACAATAACATAATTTTAATCTTCATCATTTACAGGAATGTTTTGAGGTAGAGTCAGATGCGAAAGAGTTTTATTTAAAAAAAATGTGCGAATCATTTAGAAGATACAAAAGCGAACTGAGGACCGGGTACTACGACAAATTTGATAATGATGAAGAAAGAAGGAAAAACTGTCCCCCAAAAGTTAGCATAGAAGATTGGGACGGATTCTTGAAAAACGAACCAAAACCCGGTGCATGCGAAAGAAGGGAGCTAGGCAAAAAAAATAGATCACAATACAATTGTAGTCATCACAGTGGTCGTACAAGTCATGCCGTAGTAGAACACAAATTGGTACACATTTTTTGTTTTCCTGTTTTCGTGAAGTCTCTTATTAGTTCATAGGCAAGTCAGATACTTAAAGAAATTTATGGCGTTTCATTTTCGATCATTTATCCTTGGTGTTCGTTAAATCCTTGACAATGAGCTTTTGTGTCTATACACGCAATCCGTAGAGCACTGTTTTCAGATCGTCATTGCAGACTTTCATGCACTCATGGAGTACATTAATGCAGACTTTCATGCAATCATGGAGTACATTATTGCTAAATGCGCACCTGTGTTTGTGTGGTTATAAACCTAGGTTTGAGTTGTATTTCCTTCAAGTTTGATGTTACTACTGAATAATAGTTGCATGAAAAAAATGTTATATATCCTATGATCTTAAATATGGTCCTGGGTAGGATTGGATCTAGACCCATACCCAACGGGTCTTGGATCTAAACGAATTAGGTGTTGTCGGGTCTAAAACCGAGACCCCATCTGATCGAGCTGGTTTGACACAAGTTCTTTGGGCAGTTACACCTTAAATACACGAATCTTTATGTTTTTTTGCTTCGGTCTTTCGGGTCAGATCAGTTGAATTGCACTCTAATGGCATTTCATCATTTAGAGTCTTAGACTTAACTGAATATCTATAGGTTTTGATTTGTTTGGTTGGGCTCTATCCTAATTCATAGCCATATATAGTCCTTGGTTTAAATTTAAAAATGGCCCTTCATTCACTGATTTTGAATTTTAGAATGGTCCTTCACTCACTGTTTTTGAATTTAAAAATGATCCTTGATTTATTATTGGTAAAGTAAAAATGGTCGTCCTTCTGAAACTACTACTGCTTTGGTCAAGCTAGTTAGAATATTCTGTCCTTGTGACTGAGAATATAAAAAAAATTGTTCTTTTATATCATATTATAATTATGCTTCAAACATATTCGATCCGAGCATGTACCATATTTCCATTTATTATATGTGCTTATGTTGTTCGACTTTTCAATGTGAGCTTTCAAATTCTGTAAGATAAAATTGATAAGGAACATCTTTCTAAAAAATATATCTCTCTGAAAATTTTCCCGTATTATTTACATTACTCCCTCCTTTAATGTTCCCTAAAACTTTCTGATTTTATCTTTTTCCAATCACATGATTATGTTTAACCAAAAACAATAAAAATAATAATAATGAAAAGATGAATTAAATGTTTTTAAATAAATTTATGAAATCTAGTTACAAAAAAATGAATTAAACAGTATTATAGCATTATGTATGTTCCTAAGTATATCAATGCGTCTGGGGGGAACAACATGACTGCATGTCTGTGACTTTATATTTACACTTTTACAGACTCAGTCGAACTTGCAGTAGTGTTGTTTATGTATATAGCCCTATTGCTGCAACTTTAGTGGTTGGACCACGTAGATTAAGGCCACCAAAGTGGTGTTGTGAGCCTATGGTCCACTTAATCGATTTGTGTTGGATTATAGCATGCAGTTCTAATTCATAATATTATTAGTGCAAAATTTGATATAAAACCCTTTTTGGGGATGATAAATTATGAGTCGTCACGATCCAGTGAATTTTTTGAGGTTCCTAATTAATCTGATTTGATTCTTAACATATCAGACAAAGGCAATATCCAGTGTACCATTTTGTTTTTTTCTGTATCAATCCTGTTAGATGGGAATCGTAGTTCCGCCATTTAGTTTATGGGTTCAAATCTCAGTTATGTAAATAAATAAATAAATTCTTTGATTTTTATGTTTTCATTTGCTATCTTCTCAGTATTATTATGTTCATCTGGTATTCGTCATCTTGTTATTTCATGCCTTATTTAAAATAATATTTTTTTGCATGGTTTTCTTTTACCATACTTGATTGTTGCAGGCAAGTGAGAACCCAGAAAAATAAATCACACGTCGTCAAGTATGGGAGAAAACTCATACAAAAAAGGATGGCACCATATCAGATTCGAATTCTTCGTACTTTGTAAGTTAAACAATATATTATTTTAGTTTAGTAACCTATCAATTCATGTAATATTTTAAGTATTTTCATATTTTAGGATAAAATTGCAAAAGCGAAGGAAACAATCAATGATGGTGAGGAACAAAATTTGACAGTGGATGAAGACATTTTATCACAAGTGTTTGGCAAGGATAAAAGGGGACGAACTCGAAGTGTTGGAACTATGATATCAAAAGCACAAGTTAAAGCTTCTACCATTCCACGTAAACAACTCAAAAAGAGTAAAGCAAGCTCAGATATTTTGACAGCAAGGATGGATACAATGGAGGGGAAATTGGGTAATATGCAAGGGACATTGGGTAATATGCAAGGGACATTGGGTAATATGCAAGGGACATTGAATTCAATTGTCGGCTTTTTAAAAGGATATGCGAGTCAAGAAAACCCGATACCAGGCATTGCTTCCAACGAAGGAGGAAGTGGTGGAACACATCAGGAAAGTGGTGGAAGAACGTCCAACAACGACGTTGTTGCTAATCCGGTGATTTCGCATCTTTCGGCAAATCAAAAATGTGAAGTGTTAAGCTTTAATCTAGAGGTTGTTGCAACAGGTTTAGTATGCAGAGATTCAACGCCATCCATCATACATGGAAAACCCGTACCTCCAACACATGAGAAGGTGATTGTGGACAATATACTGTTACCGGATGAGATCACAGCCAAACAAAATCAGCCTCTTGCTATGACCTTTGGTGACGTTGGAGTCGGTGGTTATGTGTGTCACCCAAAGAGTTCAATTCGATATCTTTAGATGGAGGAGCAGGTATGAGCTATTACAGTCTTTTATATTTATTTCGATATCTTTAGATGGTGGTTATGTGATGCCGTTCAACATTTACAAATGCATTTTATTAGTTTCTACTGATTATTAAGAATGTCAAATCTTAAGTAAGCACTTACAATTGCAGTTAAATGCGAAGTTCACAACACAGAATAACTTGTATCTTCTTTTCTACTGATAACTCGTATTTTCGAAGTTGATTTTCATACTTAGGCCAAACATGTAAGCATTAATTATTATCATTATTTTACTCCTTTTCATTTTTAGTTTGCTTAGACAATAATAAAACTTGAACTTTAGGTACAAGTAATTAATACATTAATCATCTAGAAACGTGTAGTGGCAATGCCCCACTGAAGAGCAATTGACCTAACCGGTTAGGTCGCGGAGGGTTTAGGGAGCAAGTGTCCCGACACAATAATGTCTCATGCGATACGGGTACACCATATAATTGGTGGAATTTGAATGCAAATGACATAGTAAAAAATTCATTAGCAAACCATTATGCTTGGTCGAAATTCTAAAACAAGCATCATCGAATAATGATTCTTGAAAGATAAAAATCATTTTCATGACCTCCTTGAACTATTTGTCGTATACCTAAGATGTCAGAGTAATGACGTGGGAGATGGTGGTTTTAAATTATGGAGAGGGTTCAAATTAAGGGGGCAGGGTCCAAATTCGCACCTTTAGCATCGAACGTGTCTTACCTGTCCAATTTGTCCAGCGCTAAAGGTCAGTTGCGTACACAGTGGTGGTCCGACTATTTCAGTTGCCATTCCACCACAATATCAACTAGTAAACAAGTGAAAAACAATATTTATATCAAAAACTGGAAAACTAATTATCATCGCCCTCTGACTGTTGCCCTTGCCAGGTCAGTTGCGCTAGGCGAATGTTTTGGTTGTCTTGCCTTAGGACTGGGCCTGTGCATACATATTTCCAATGATCTGTAAGAGTACACATTCATGAATGCAATTTATCAGACTTGGACTGGAAATTCTTATGCAGTCAAATAATTAAACAAAACTGAGGAAATTCTTATGCAGTCATATGCTCAAGTTAGAGACAATACTATTTGACTCTTCATGTAGGATTAATGCCTAGATTGTAACTACTATCAATTTCCCAGATTAATCTGTTCAGTGTATATATTATTACTAAGGTTTACCGATGCCTCAGGTTGGAGTCTCTGAGTTTGTGATCATATCTTCCTTGGATCATTAGTTTGTGCTCCAGGTTTTACTTAGTTAGCCCATAAGAGACCATACTCTCTGTTCTGTCCTGCTTTAATGAAATTGTACTCTTATGTAATCAACCTGTTTTTAGTTCATTCTTACACAAATACACATAAGAAGAATAAATTTTAATTGCCTGTTCAATAATCAGCCTTATTTGTCAATATTTTAGTCTCCTTCACATTGTTCACAGTGTGACGGTGAGACCAGTTCAAGCATATATGCTATCAATAATCCCTCCTGGTGGAAAGAACATACATATTACATATCAATATAAAAATAGAAAGAAAGAAAAAAAACTTTTTTTTTCTTATTATTATTTTTGATTCCTGTAGCCTTACAATGCTTTTCACTAGGTATATTTTGACATAATTTAAGATGGATTTCTTTTAGAAAACATCATGTAAATTAAAATTACTGTATTACTAAGCACATCATCTTTTCACACTTCATACCAATACCATATGGTATTTAAAAGTGTATAACATGACACACTACTTCTCATATTCTTTAGGCTAACTTGAATTTTCTATCCGCGAGAAACGAAAATGACTGGACTAACTAGACATTTCCGCTGTCTCGAAAATTCGATAAGATTACGAAATGCAACCAATTGATTGATAGACAGTGTAATTTCCAGTTATAGAAATTATTAAAGTAGACTCTTGACCAAAGGTTTAACACTATCATGGAACTTAGCTCATGTCATTAGCCCAAGAAATTGACCCATTATAATATTAACTATAGCTTGGATGCAACGTTAGGTTCAATTTTGCAAAAAATTGAATGGGTTCAAAATTAATGACCATTTATTTGGAAGATTAATTTGTGTACATGGTTCAAAATATTGAATGGGGTTCTATGTCTTTTCGACTTGAGGGTTGCGTTCGTCTGTAGTTTGGGGTTTGTCTGTATTTTTTCTGAGATTTTGGTGTTGGTCTTAGCGATTTATGCTTAATCCTTATCAAGTAGGCTTTGGGTATGTCATGTGGTTGGGTAGCAATTAGCAACTGTTTTCGATTCCCTCCTTTCATTTTTCTCTTCAATATTTTTTGATGAATTTATTGGTGGTGGTTTCCTCCCCTTGGCTTCCTTTCTCACCATGTCATATCTATATGTGATATTCTTGCGTTCACTTGGCTACCTTTGAGTAGTGGTTGGCTTCTCACTGTATATGTCTCTTTGGGGCACTATTTTATCTCTTCACTGTATATGCTTTCACCTTCTAAACTGCACTGAGCTGAAGTAATGCAGATCTAAAATAGTTTGAATTTTTTTTATGCAGGGAGCGAGGTGAAGTAATGAAGACTCTAGCTCAAGAAAGAAAGCTAATTAAGTAATGATGCAATGCTAATTTATGATATATGTGAACAAGTAATATCATTGTGTGATGAAGTTGAATTGCACTGTAATATTATTTTAGCTACAGCTATTGAACTTTGTAATGCACGGTAAATATTTTGCTGCTACAAACTGTTAGAACTTTTAAGTTTATAATATATTGTGATGTTTGTTGTTAATTTTGGTTTTTATGTTGAATATATTGGAAATATTTGGTTTATTGATATTTCTTTTGTGATAATATTCAGATCTGTCAAATTTGTACTGAATAGGCAGTATCAGAGGAGAGGAAAGCACAGAATTATATATATATATATATATATATATTATAAATCAGCAACGGTCAAAAGCCGTTGCTAAAACAACATTAGCAACGGATTAAGGCCGTTGCAAATTTAAATATTGCAACGGCTTTAGGCCGTTGCAAAAAACAAGTTTTGCAACGGCCTAAAGCCGTTGCAATATTTTTGCTACTCCATATTTTGCAACGGCTTTTAGCTGTTGCAAAAGACGTTTGCAACGGCTCTAAGCCGTTGCAAATCGGCGATTCTGGTGTAGTGCTAGTGTATTAGTTAGTATTTATTCCGATATTGAATTTGAATAGATGTACAAAATTTGTAGGGACGTATGAATTAAACTTTCTTTTAAGAATTTTATATTCTTATTCTATTTTCTCCGAACTCTTCCATCACCTCTCTCTCTTTCTTTCTTAGTTTAGATCTCAAATTTGTCAAAACAAAATCTATGGAAAAAATTTCCTCAAATCTATTTGCAAACGAAATCAATACAAATCAACATGTAATAGCAAATTCACTTTCATCCTTTCTCTTATCTCTTCTTCTTTAACACATAAAACCAATCCTCCATCTTCCCAAGCCAGCAATGCAACCTCTCTCACCCAGCACCACACCAGGTTGACCTTCCTTCACCTCCAGCATGAGGGTCCCACCACAAAACCTAATCTTAATCCCCTTTTTCTCGTTTTATTTTGTTTTCTAGCCTATTTCATATTTTTGCTCTGTCATCCCACAGCCATTACTTGCTGTTAGGAAACCCAGATTCATTTTTTCTTTTTCGGAAATTGTGTGAAACTGAAATAGCTACAACTTTTGTGTTGAACACTTTTCAGATTTCGAATTTTTCTAGGTTGAAACCGCAATCATTCAGATGCACTTTTAGGTTTAGATTTCTTACTCGAAAATTGTCTATCATTGTTTTTGTCGTATCATCCTGAAGTTTTATCCAAATCCAGTTTTTATTTTTATTTTAAATTAAAGAGGGAAGAATTTGCAACAGCTTTTATGTTTATGATGTTTTCAAATTCTAAGATTGACTAGTCTTAAAGTTCAATCTAAATTAACCAAAATTTTGCTTAATTTGGTAAATTTTTAGTAAAAATTTTAATCTATCCTGCTTGCATTCCCCTGCCCGTTGGGAAGAGTTGTTTGTTTGTATGGGTGAAGTTTTTGTAGGAGTTTTAATGTATTTGGTTATGTTGAGCTTGATGTAGGGGTAAGAGTCTCACGATCACCACCAAACAACAAGCGAGAACCCACTGTCATGATGCATTGCTTCACATAAGACAAATCCAAACTCGATGCTAAATTGAAATAGATATTTGCTCATAAGATGGTTGGGCGTAATGAGCACAAACAATCAAACAATAACGACCAATGATAAATAAAAATCAACGTTTATCAATACTAACTAACTGACATATAAACAAATATTTAATTTAATAGCAGAATGGTTTTCGATTCTGCTAAGAGGTGCCACTAATCAAATTCAATTATTTAATTACAATAACTGTAATTACATTGTTTCTTAACATTTTACCTGTGTTTTAAACTTAATCAAATGTGTCAAACATGTTATATTGGTCACTACGAATCTAGTGTCAGAAACCACGAACTTGTTTTAGGCTAAACGACTTAAATTATCACATTAAAAAACTAATTAAATTAAAATAAAACATCATCTCAAATTTCCAAATGTTGAACACATGCTTGCGTCTATATTCACCTCGCCTGCAACGAAACACTCTCCCTAAAACCCGTTATTCATAAATATGACCAAGCATAAAATACTTCATCTCGCATACTCACACATCTCCTATATGCACTGCCGATGCTCAAACTACAACCCACTCACAAAACACTTAACATATACACACACACGCACACACCAATATGAAGGTATGCCCACTGTACATGTGCGTAGATAAACAAAACAAAGCTGGGTTATGTGTAGAAGCGGTGGAAAAATAAGAACAAAAAAACACCACAAACGTTAGCAACAACGTACGTGCAACATAAAAGACACAATATTAGACGGTAGTACAAAAACAGCACATAATTATACAAAGCAGGCTAACATCATACAACTGACAAAACTTAAAAATAATTATATGTGACTAAGTAAAAACGCACAGCTCAAAATATAAGCCACCAACAAAAGACAACTACCATCATAAGCATAAATGTCAGTACTCGTCATGCGCAACACAAGCTTTAAGCATTGTTGTGCTGTGCGAAAATTTTCACAAATTACTCAGATACCAATCTATAATGCAAAAAAAATTGCACAAATGCGGAAGCACAATAAACAAAATCTAAATTTTCCAATTGAACATCAATCAAATCTGATAGCAACTATTCTATTACTCCAATCAAATAGTAAATAACTATAAAGAAGAAAATAAAGACACATAATATTTTATTAATACCACTATCATAAAGAATATAGTGTACGCCCAATCCAAAGGAAAGATATTTTATTCCACATAAGAGAGAGATACAAGAGATTACAAGATAAGAATTTACATAACCAAAACCTCAAATTAGGCTTAATAAGAAGACACACTCTATTTGGGGATCTCTGGCTCCACGCCAGGATGGGCCTACAATAAAGTCTACCCCCAATATATAGCCAATGAAATATATGCGATTCATCAATCAAATTACCAAGATATGATAAGAAATAATGGAGGCCAATTGCAGAGGAAACAAATGGCTTAAACATAGCAAGTAACATCAATTATTCCCTTCATTTGCAGAGATGGAAGAAAATAATCCTGAATTTATTTCTTTGCCATCTCATGCAACCATAATCATTAATTTATGCTTATCCATATTAATAATATTTACTTTCTATTTTGCATATTTATTCCCATCTATTTGTGATTTTGTATCACCAAATTTAACATTTTATACATGGAATAGTTTCGTTTTTAGTTCCAACCAAGTCACCTATGCAGATTCATGTTGCAGGTAATTGAAGTTATAAAAAACGTACAGCTGTGTACAATTTAACAACACAATTTTATGCATGGATGTTCTGTAGGTTCAAAGGATTATATATTATATTGTGTACACGTCAACAATAATGAAAACTATCTTTATTTCAAATACATAACCATTATTATTATTATTATTATTATTTATTATTTCTAATATAAACACCAAAGAACAGATAGGTAAAAATGCGAATTGAGAGTAAAAGGTTCAAACACTAGGAGTATTAACATGAATGTTTGGCAAGAAACTCTACATCAACTTTACCACATTGTTCAATCTATGAAAGGAAAAAAAATCAATTGCAATAGCAGTTTATATAGTACAAATATGATAGGAATAAGAGCAGTTAATTAAGTAAAAATATCATAACAAACCATGTTAGGAGAACATAAGGAAGCATCCCAATAGAAATCGTCATTCTTTAAATTTTCATTTTTAGCAGAAGCAGGTGGAAGATCAACCAATTAGTTTACGTTAACATTTTCTGGTTGAGACCTAGGAATAGTATATTGGGAGACAGTGGTTATAGCATTGGTGGTTGCATTGTTGAATGGTTGATGTTGTCTTGTTAGACACATGCTTATGTTTCAGCTTTTCAACAGGAGGAGGTAATGTTGTCTCTTTAGTTTATACTGAAACTTTGGACTACATGATTCAATATATTAGTTAACAGTTGTTCCATGTAGAATCACAGTTGACTAGAGTGGAAAAAAAAAAAGCTAACAGTGGTAGTGGTAGCGACAGAGAAGAAGTACCTTTATCATTTTTGGTGAAGAAGTGTACAAATGTTTGGATGGATATCGAAGGAGTAAGACAAAAACAAAATGAAGTGCGAGTGTAAATATTTATAGTAGTGAAATAATTGAAATAAAATCACGTTAATTGCAATGGGGTAGGTAAATGGAGCAACAGACATGGAGATAAAATAGAAGATAAAAAGGGAAAAGATGACGACTTGGTAATGGTAGAACAAACCACAGAAGGATAACTTGGTCAAGTGATATATTGAAGTGTTTTATGGCATGGATGGAAAGGATGTCATGACTGTGAACACATATGGGTTATAAAAGTGTAGTAATAGTGAAATGAAAAAATAGAGAAAATACAGTATAAATTGTATTTTACGTCAGTTAAGAAGAAAGAATGTTGAATACAAATAATAGGCCGTAGTCATGGATTTTTATTATGTTATAGGTAAAACGTAATAATTTTATAATGGTAGTATGTAAATAAAAAAACTTCATAATTAATGAGATTTGAACATCGTAAAACACATAAAATTAGACATGGAAACTATATTTAGAACAATGAAAAGTTGAATATGATATACAACTACTGATAATTTGAAGGTAATAGTTAGAGAAGAATCATATAAAAATAATCGATGACGTAAAGCTTTAGAGAGGTGATGGTTGATTGTCCATTAGATTTTTATCGAATGTTTAATTTATAAGTTCATGTATGAATTTTTCAGGAGAAAATAACAACTGAAGTAAAATAGACAAAAACTTAAAACCTAAATTGTTTACCATTAGCTAATTTGAGAACTCATGCTTGCTTTTATACTTCAACTCTATTTTCATCTTATTTAAGCCTTGCATGATAATGTTTTCTGTCGTATTCCAAACTAGTCTATCTGCTAGAGCAAAAGAAATGGCAGTGTGGTAATGTTGGGAAGAAGCGTAATACAAATAACTTAAAAATTAAAGTTTGTAACAAATTTAATATGTTATGGCTTGAATTTGTATGTAACGATACCTATATAAAAAAAGAAAATATTATAGTAATTTAGTTAAGATCATTAACCCAATTCCAATCTTGATTCCAATCCCCCCTCCAAATACACTGAATACCCCAAGTATTCGGTGTTTATGAAAGGAAAAAACCATTAAAAAATTGGTGTCTTGATTAACTTCAGTTATGAAAAAGCTTTCGACAACATCTCTCTTCTGTGTCTATTGTTTTGATAAAGCCATGATAGATAACAAAACAATTTACTGAAGTTATATACATGATAAAATTTAATTGTAAGCTTACAGTTATTTGGATTGTAATGAGCATAATAGCCATGAATTCTGAAAACCTTGGTTGTCTAGTTCGTCTTCGTCCTATGGATTGTTCTACCTCCAGTCAAAAGCAACTGTTACAGTCAAATGGAATGAATATCCTGCGAAAGTAGCAAAGCAGGGATTGAACGAATCAAAATTAGTGGACACATAAATTTGAACTCAGTTAGTATTTGACAAGAACTAAACTAAATTGTATTGCTAGTGTAATCTTCAATATAAATAAATTAAGATGGAATGTAAATTAAATTTTGAAATGGATATAAGGATGAAGTTGTGTATTAAACTAAATATAATTCAAGTCTAATACACGTTATTATAACATATATTGTTTTGAAACATGTTTGAAATATTATATAATATACATTTGCATACCTTGAGCTAATTAGATTTATTGAAGAATAGAAGTTAAATTTTAATGAATAAATGATTGGGGTAGGGATCAAAAATAGCAGTTAAATTTTAATGAATAAATGATTGGGGAATGGATCAAAATCTTTCTACTTGATACTTGTAATAAATGGTTTGAAATGTATTATTTATAAATATATAGAATGTAAAAGCTTTGAATTCATTCTATTTAAAAAGTAAAGATGTTTCACATATTTATTTGACGTTAAAATTGTTATATCGAATACTTTGTGATTTGGGTATACACTGGATCAACGTATGTGTTAAATCTCATATGTACTAAATAGAAATAAAGTCACACTTTAGTCGCTTGGAAATGATTCTGATAATGATTGCAACATCATTGGTATTTGTTTTCAGGTTTTGAAAGTGAGATGGATATATAGTGCCAATTGAGACGTTGAGTTGATACTAGAAACTATACTAAAAAGTCTCGGAAATGTCTAAAATTTTGATTTAAATATATTCCAAAATATTAATCTAAGTAAAGTTAACAATTATGTACGACTTGATTTTGTAAGGAACGAAATGAAGTAAATGTATTAATTTATATTATATGAACAATAATAAGTATCGTTTGAATATTGAAATCAAAAAGCTGTTAAATTTGAATGTAACTGCTTAAATGACTCAACATGTATTATTCAAATTTAATTAGATTTATCAAAACTTAAATTTAAATAATAAAATTGAATGAATATATTGATTTTTCAAATCTAATGAAATTCATAATTTTCCAAAAAAGTCAGTTTTGTGTCAAAATTTAAAAGTTTTCAAAATTTGAATTTATTTATGAATATACGCTTAATTCTGAGCATCCAACATTTCGGTTCGTTAAAATTCAATTTCATTTGTCCGGTATACGCGTTTGTAATTGTAAATACATGCAAAAGTGATGACGTTTTGCTATGTATATTTGTGTCTGTAGCAAGCTTGTATCCCTAGCAATTAGTTAGTATTTATTCTTATATTTAATTTGAATAGACGTATCGAATCTATAGGAACATATATATTAAATTTTCATTCATGAATTCTATAACTTTTTTTTTTTTTTTGGCAAAGCCAGCGGGGATTAATGGCCCCTACCATATATTTATATCATAAGAAGGTCTTACAACATAAACGAGCATACATAAAATTAAAAGATAATAAATCATTTCCATTTGTTTTTGATAAGGATATCAAAACCATAGGAAGACTTAGAGATTTCTTGACCTATCCTTCTACTTGCTGCTTGGAATACTTGTACATTACTTCTTCTTTGTCGATTGAATATCCGACAATTTCTTTCCATCCAGACTTCATATAAAACCGCTTTGAGCATAATCAGTAGCTCAAATGTTTTGCTCATTTTCCACCTCGTCGCCTTATATATGCTGTGCCACTCTTCGTCACTGCAAGGGAGAGGAGCAGCATAACCTCCTCTTTGCTTTGTCCTTTTCCACACATAACTGCTAAGGGGGCAGCTGAAATACAAATGCTGCACGTCCTCCTCTCCTGCCATGAATTCTATAACTTCTTCTCATGCAAATAAAATATAACGTAATCTTTCTTTCTTCTCTATCTACTTTCTTCAAATGCTTCCATCACCTTTCTCTCTTTCTTTCTTAATATAGATCTCAAATTTCTCAAATCAAAATCTATGCAAAAAAATTCCTTAAATCTATTTGCAAAGGAAATCAATACAAATCAGCATGAAATAGCAAATTCCCTTCTCACATTTTATCCTCTCTTCTTCTCTAACACACGAAACCTATCCTCCATCTTTCCAAACCACCGACACAACCTCTCCCACCCAGCACCACACCAGCCTGACCTTCCACCACCTCTAACAAGCGGATCCCACCACAAACCCAAACCTTAATCCTTTTTTTTTCATTTTATTTCAGATTTTCGTTCTATCTTCCTATAGCCATAACTTTTTGTTAGGAAACCCAAATTCACTTTTGCTTTTATTCAAACCGTGTAAAATTGAAATAGATACGACTTTTGGGTTGGACACTTTATGGATTTCGAATTTCTCCAGGTCAAAATCGCCAACCTTTCAGATGCATTTTGGGATTTAGTTTTTTGACCCGAAAATTGTCTATCGCTTTTTTGGTCGTATCTTCTTCTAATTTTATCCAAATCTCGTTTTTCTTATTTTTAAAATTGAAGAGAAAAAATTTTGCAATAATTTTTATGTTTGCGACCTTTTCATATTCTGAGATCAAATGGTCCTAAAATATAATCTAAAATGACCAAAACTTTCTTCAGTTTTTGTAAATTTTGGTATAAAAATATAAATCCATCCTACTTGTCTTTCTTGTGACCACTTTGCCGAGTTCTCTGTTTGTGTTGGTGAAGTTATTGTAGGAGATTGAATGTATGTGGTTGTGTTGAATTTGAAATCAAAAGAATGTTTATTTGGAGTGATAAGGCATGGAGATGTTAAGTATGAGGTTGGATGTTCAATCTTGAGTGTAGTCAGTTTGAGATATATCTTTGTTTGAAACATTTTATACAAATGTAAATATATTTTGCTTGACGCGAATATATTTTTTTTCTTCTAAAATAATAGGAGGGTCGATTTGGAATTTGTGATTTGAGCATGGGTTGATTCGTGTTAGTGATTCGATCGTGTTGCGTCAGCTTTTTTGTCAATTTCGGCCTATGTCATCTATTTTTATTTTGCCACACAAGGTGAGAATCCTCACTCACGATTAACATTTTCAATATGTAAATTAATATCGTTTGAAATGGCATATGAAATGTTAGGATTGCTTTAGATAACCTACTTATTTGTTTGTGCATATGTGACGCACACACTTATGATATATATAACACAAAATTGATTGCGATTATTTATGTTGATAGGATGATTCATTTGAAATGTTATATCACTTGTTCTTACACAACAAGTTTACTGTATATTGGAAAAACCATTATGGGTTGAAATGATACATACCCGAAACATTGTATAAATTTAGGAACAAAAGAAGAATTTATTGGGATGCGGGTTGAAATGATAAATACTCATACGGATTGAAATGATACATATTCATATCACTTGGCCTAGGTAGAAAATTATATACGGACACCATTGGTCTATTTTGAAAAGTATTTTCTGAATTTATAAAAATATTCTAATTTGACAAAAGTATTTTAGAAATTCAATTTAGAATTTAGTTTAAACTTATATTTTGATAATATAATAAAGCTTTAAATTTAGATTTTTAAAATAAAATTATATGTCATAATTTTTTTAATATGTATAGGTTAATATATGTTTTAAAAATAAATTTAAGACTTTAAATCATAATATTACTTAGTTAAAAACATATAATATAAGTAAATTAATAAATCTTATAATATAGTTTAATATTATTTAAAATTTAAAACTATGTATCAATATGGACTTTTATAAAATATAAATATACAAAAGTTTAAAGAGAAGTTAGAAATTTATGATAACTTGATTTTTTTAAATGACTTAATTAAGATGAAACTATCAAAGTAAGTTAAACCGATCTTTTGAAAATGTGATTTGGGAAATAATGAAATGGGCTATATGAACTTGTTATGATTGTAAAACTTAATAGGTTAATTTGATAACATTAAGTGTTTGAATCTAAATATAATTGAAGTTGAATATTTATAATCGATTAAATTGTGACTTGGATTTAATTGATATGAACTTTAATAAAAAGGTGATTTGAAGGTAATGTGAATCTTTAAAAATAAAATTGAATAACCCATCTTGAATACCATTTTAAAATGGATTGAACTTAAGAGTTTATTGTCTATAGTTTAAATTGATTTGAAGTAAGGTAGTTGAATCCGAAATTGTTAAAATAAATATTTTTTAAGTAATGATGTTTATGATATAGGAATATGAAATTGAATGTAAGTTTGTAAATACGAAATGTGCATCTTGAACTTAACCAATAATTAATTGGTTTATGATTTATGAATTTAGTCAAATACTGAATTAATTTGAGCTATCATTTACAACATTGAAACATTTAAGCATAATTATTTGAATATAAACTAATGTTGTTATTATATTGATTTATGATATTTAAATATGATTCTCGAATATAAATGACCATGATATGAAATAAGTGTTTGGTTGATAAAGAGAACGAAGTCGGTATTACCATACTCTTTGTCAATACCGATACTACTTTAACAACTTTACACGTAGTGTTTCGAGGTGGGCGGTAGTTGCGGCTATGCATTACCACCTGTTCGAGCGTGCAATTGGTAGAATCATACCCCGCGTATTGGCTCGTGTGCCTTGTCATATTACCTTAATCAATCCCCTTACGATTTTGATTTGTGTTGTACCTATGAAGTTCCGTATAAACTATGGCATTATAAATGGTGTATAGGTAAAAATGTAATCCCGTTTACGCTATTTTCAATAGTATATTAAACCATAGACACTATTACAATAACATATTGTTTATACAATATCTAGCTTAATGAATCCTTAAAGAATGAAATCTCAAACATTCTTTAAGTTACTTGTGCATTTCATTTGAGCATTTCAACTGAAGTTGATTTACTATTGAACATGTTAATCCTGACTCAAGTGTTTTGTTTATTTTTTTGACTTGATGCTCGAGCCAGACTGAGGAGTTCAGCTTTGCCAATTCATCTTTTAAGTGCTAGAAATCCATTGGAGTTTCAGCTTATTATCTGTTTATTATTAGTATCTTGGTGATTCAAATATTCCTTTTCCATCACTTGCTTATATTCTAGGCATTTATGTATCTAAAATTTTCTACTGTATTTAATTATGATTACGATATTTTATGTAATTTATTTTGAGATTGGTAGCTTTAAGAACTACTAAGTTATTATTCCACTACGAGTTATTTTGCTATTTTGTACTTGTGATCTGTATGTGTTCTGTGATTTGGTTATATTAAACCCCACAGTTAAAACAATATGTTATTTTGAATAGTTGAGTTGGTTTAATCATTGACTTAAATAGTAAGAAAAGTGGTTGTCATAGATGTACATAATAAAATAGCCAAGAAATTGGTGATCTACTTCAAAACATAGTTCAATAACAATTATATAGTATATCAATATTGATTTGTGTCACAGTAAATTAGGTAGATAATGGTCATTGTAAAAACTTATGCCTCGAAAGTACATTTTTATAGTAGCATTCTCAGATAATTTGTCGGTAACAAATACATATATAGTTTATGAGTATAAATGTCAAACTGAGGACTACTTGGAAAAAAATTGTATATGTGTTCGACCCGAGGTGCTCCGCTTCGATGTAGAAAGAGCAAGCTAGTAGATGCATGAATTCATAGTCAGAAAGTACATCGGACACGTTCTTCAACTGTTTAGGTTTGTATGAGCTAGATAAAATACAACAAAAAGCAAAGTAGGATGTTAAATCAACAATCCTTTAACGGCATGTCTGAAATAGGGATTCAAAGAAGAGGCTGTTTGTCTGAAATTCAGATATGAAGAACAAAGAACAAGTACATCGAATTAATGATAAAAATTAGCATGAAGGACGAAATTACTAAAAAAAAATACCATTGATGTCATCGTTGAGGCTAGGCATGAGTTCATCCATTGCTAGATTTGAAGATGAGTAGCAGATCTGAGGAAAAGCGGAAATTTGACAGCAGGTTAACAATGGATCGTATGGTTAGAGGAGTAAGATGGAAGCATGTGGATCCCAAAGGCAGAAGATAGCAAGAGGTAAAGATGGAAGCATTTAATCGTCAAACACTGTGATGGTTGAATAATAAGGTAGAAGACTAAGGCAGTTAAGGGTTAAGAGTAGGGAAAAAATGTGGAAAAGAGGGAAAACGTGGAGAACGTAATGAAGATTTGAAGGAAATAAAAGAAAATTTGAGAGATGGGTTGACTAACCCTAGAAGCAGTAGTGGAATGCAGTATGTTGTACGACGAAAGGCGTGTTTTCCCTCTAACCTAATTGTCTGTCATATTAAGTTGTAATGAGGACACAGGATTTTTTTGAAACTTCAAAAAAGCTTCACCATACTAAAGTATTTGCATTATTAGTATCAGTGTAAAGGCACGCACATTATGCATATGCATAAATAAATTGGTGCAATTTAATCCTTATGTCCAATTATGTTGCAATTTGCTACTTGGATCGTCATCTGAATTTTGGAGCTGTAATATTATGTAAATTTTATTATAATAGTGGCATATCATGGCTAGCGGACAAAGCACGTTGTGCACAGACATTAAGAAAAATGGGGGTATATCAATGTTAAAAAATGAAAAACAATTTTCCTGATAAAATAAAACTTCTGAAGAATTGCCATATTTGATTCCCAATTCATAGTGGAAAGTGTAGAATGGTAATTTCAATACTACGATAGAGATGCATAACATATTAAAAAAGAATTTAGAATGAAGCAGGAACAACTTGGTAAATGGTTAAAATAAGTAGCAGGTTAAACGTTATGCAGTGGAAGAAGCAACCAGTGGCAAAAAATAATGACGACAAAATAATGAAAAATGTTTATGGTAAGCTAAATATATTTTGAGATTCAAATATGTATTTAAATATGGAACAACATAGCATTTGGAACATTAAAAGTAAATAATACATGGTAACAAAAACAATAATACCTATAAACACTTTAAATGAATTAGGGAACAAATTTTTAGGAAAATATAAGTATTAATTCACTAAACATAGAAAAACAGGAAGGCAATCAAAATAATCAAATTCAGTCGGTCGTAAAATAAACTTCCATATAAGAAGAAAGATTGAACTGAAAGAATACCACAAACTGGAAACTCAGTTCTTAGTGTATGAACCATGAATCCACATCATCTACCTATTTTCCAAGTCTACTGGTTTGTTATCAAAAAGAAAGGGAAAAGGCGGAAATTTGGGAGAAGTGGTTAGGTCGTGGGTTCGTGAAAGACGAACATATTGTGTAACGATCAAGGATTTTAGGTCAAATTTAAATCAGGATTTAGAAAAATATAAATACCCGATATGAATTTAAATTGGTTTTAATATGAATTTATGTTAAGTGATGGATTTCTAGAGTATAATAGTAAAATACTAATAAGGATATACCAACTTTTGTTATAACGATTTTTCCAAATATGTACTAATAAAATCATTTTAAATATGAACTTTTTAGTTAAATATAAAATTTAAATCCAGATTTTAAAATAATGTAGCTATTTTGAATTATTAAGTTTAATTGAGAAATTAATTGATAATATTGCATGGTTTTGTCAGCACTAGTCCTCAGAATTGCTAAACGGTAACCTAGATATTAATAGTTTGAAACACAAATAGACGCCACAAAACTTGTAATGCCATAAATTGTTGAAAATATATGTTGCAAATAAACCCATGCCATAAACCCATGGTTTTCCTAAGTGGTTTTTGAGTTGTCACCATGCATGTAAGTGGATCTTAAGAAGAAGCCATGTGTCTTTCATTGTTTTCCCAAATTACCCTTGTCTTAGCCAATATAATAGACCCTTCCCTTCACTATTTCTCCATCCCATTCCTACATCTTCTTCTTCTTCTCCCTACCTACCTCCTCTCTCTTCTCTCAGCCAAGCCCTCCCCTCCACAGCCACCAACCTCCATCCAAATTTTCTCCTTACAGCGACCACCTCTTCCTCTTCCAAAACTCTCCATCGAGCTCTACACCTCCATCCTCCCTCCACCGTGAGCCAACCTCCCCCTTGTCGAACCTTTACCACCACTCACGACATCCTATCCCATCCAAACTCCACCACCTACACCACGCCGTACACCCCCCACTTCCACCACCATCTAAAGCCATGGTCACTCTATAAAAAAGATATATATATATATATATATATATTGGTTCCACTATATTAGCAATGTTTTAAACTCAAACCAGATGTTCCCTTAAGCTTATAGAATTTTAATTTGGGTTTTGTAAATTTTGGATTTCAAAATTTTTATTTTTGAAAAATATTAATATTTTATTAATTAAATAATATTATAATATTTATTAAAAATATATTTGAATTTTAAGTTTAAATTTTGAAATATTGGTTTGAAAAAGGATTATAAATATTTTGAATAGATATATAACCTATTTTAAAGTAAATCGGATTAGTTTTATTACGAAGTTAAAATACGGTTAGAATAGAGCTGCGCGGGATGCGGTAGTTTGCGAATTTCGACCGTTAACTTCAAATAATTATATTGAATGCGATTTAAATCGAATTTTCCCAAAATGAAAAACGTATGTTTTTAAATGATATTAGTTTCCAAATGAAGAAAGAATTTTCAAATTTCAATGTATTGTTTTCAATATATATTCAAATCAATTTTGAATAAAATCGCGATAGTGTAGTTCAATGACCAAAACATTATTTTTAAATTAGTAAAAATATGGAAAAATCATGATAAATCATAATAAATTATTTAAAAGTGATTTTGATTGAAAATTATAAGTTTTGGATAATAAAAAGGATATCTTAATCAATCTAGTTTATATAGTCCATTTAGAAACATTTTTGTGACGCTTTGGCAAAGCTTTTTACCAATGTTGGAATTAATTAGTTTTAACTTAAGAACTACTATCCAAATCTTTTGTAAACATTTTCAAATGGATAATGAAGTGTTTTAATGATAATTTGCATATTGTATTTGAAATATAACCTTAATAAGGTTAAAAAATTCTGATTATAAGTGCATTATATTTGGATGAAAATAATCTTCAGATATTTGATATTAAAATCCATAGTTAAAACTTATACTATTTGAGGAATTTAAAAGGTATTTATACCATTATTCCACTTATAGTATTTTTTTGTTATTATAAGAAATTGATATTGGATATAAGCTGATATAATTTCTATACAAGTCTTATATTTAATATCGAATGGTTTTGACTCTTATTATAAAGAAGGGATGCTTATTTAAGGATTAAAAAATCTTCTAATTAAGATTTAATGATGTAACACCCAGCACTTTTTGAACCTAAATTTCGACAAAAATCAAAACTTGAACACATCCAAGCATGGAGCTTATAAATGTGGTACATACAAATAAATGAGCACGAGCATAATCAGAGTAGGACAAAATAACTCACATCCGAAACGAAATAGAATAGACTTATATTAACTCAAGTAACTACCTTATAAAGGCAAGTCACCATGTCAATACCGAGCATGAGAGAGAACGAGAACCAAAAAACAAACTTGGACACATGTGGAGACCTGACCTTCTCTAGAAAACCTGGGAGTGGTACTGAGGAGGGGGTTAGAACAACAAGTTCTAGTGAACACGAAAAGTACAGCACATATTACAATACATAGATGGATCATGTTTAGTTCAACCCAAGATGTATGACTACCATGGCTTGTAATTCTAACATAACCTTGCAAACATTTACGCATGACTCTAACTACCCTTTCCAAGGGATTATTCCAAATAATATTGCTACCGAGATAGAACGTTTAAGCATACATTTATGAAGCCTTTATATCATCATTAACTAATTATTAAACTGAGAAGTGAACTCCTAACTATGGAGTTTATTTACTCATATGCATATACTTAGTCACTTAACGTCTCACAAGCGAATGATAGATATGGTGGATTCTCCCAATCACTTAAGACCCTAGGCGGATAAATTGGTCATTTAAAACCTCTCGATGATTTAATCAACGTTTTTATAAAGTAAAGAACACTAGCTACACGGACCTACTAGTTAAGGCTTCTGCGATTCATGCCTATAAACCCATACCCTGCGTAAGGTGAGAGATGGTATCTCATCGCTTAGGACCGATATGACTAAGTAGACATCATCTCACCATTTAGGACCTTCTTATCGGTGGAATCTTGTTGTACCATCTAGTTGACCTTATTGGATAATCTCCTTAGATGCTTAATACTTCCCAAATGATAGGTGTGACAACCCCAATTTTGACAGACCAATTTTTTCTAAATTCCAATCTATCGAAACTCGGATTGGTTTGCTCTGGTATCCTGCAGAAAAGACAGAGACATAAAACATGTCAGAGCTTAGAAATTATCTCACAGCGGAATGGATAAAATATAATTTAATCAAAATATAGCCTTATTGTATTAATAATACTGCCTAACCAGTATCCAAGGCTGTCACGTCCCTGCCACAAATCTAAGCTGCAAGTATGTTATGAGGAGGGGGTCAGAACACAAGTTCTGGTGACTGGATTTAAACTATACACTTTGGATAATCCTACATATACCGTTCAATCATATTTTCTTATTTATTAGGTTACTTGGGTTATCAACATGCAAGGCTTACACACACGTCATACCCATTTACTTTCCAGTGGATTAACCTAATATAGTGTAACAACCCGGAAAATCCGAACCAATTTAAAATTTTTATTTTGGCAATTTTGATGAATTTTGAACATTTAAAATGATTTATTTTAACTAATAACGACGAGATATTTATTTTGAACGGAATTATAATGTATATATTTATTTGAATCGACGTTAGAATATAAATATTTATTTTTAATTATAAAAGGAATTGGAAATGGCGCGGTAGTTTGAAAATTCGATTTCAAATTTCAAATGAACGTACAGGATTCAAAATAAACCGGATTTTAGCGAAACAAAAAATATTAGAATCTATTTGAAAATATCTTTCCAACAAATCCGAAAAATTGAAATTTCATAGCGAGAATAAAAAGTCCTGGGTCCTTACAGTGGTATCAGAGCTTTGGTTTACAGAGCTTGGAGAACAAGACACATTAGAACCAAATGAAAGAATTCATCAAAGATTGGATTAGTAATATCCAATGATCATGACTCGTTAGAGATAGGATCAATAGTATCCTAGAACTAGTGGGAAGAGTGTATTTTTAAAATAAAAATGAAAACAAATTTTGTTTTGAAAATTTAAATCAAATTATTCATATTTGAATATTTATTTTGTATTGAATTTGGACAATCCAATATATAAAGACTTTGCATATACGTCTGATCCATGTGTATTCAAAGTTTTAATATACTAGATAGATATAGAATCACACTCTAGTCACCCGGGGATGATTCTGATGATTGTCCGGACATCATCAGAATTTGTGTTTGAGTTTCGAAAAGTGGGATATCTATATATTTCCAATTGACTGGTGTGAGAACCAAAATATAGTTAGAATATATTGTTGTGGCTTGGCATCAAAAATGGATTTTTATATATACATAAAAATTATGAATTTGAAACTTTAATCAACTAACAGATTGATGGTTGTGTTGTTTGATTATTAGTTTAACTAATGAGATTGTTGAAAATAATATGTACACGAAAGGTAAATTTAGCCAAATCAAGTCAAATGTGAACTGAATTAAAATTTATTGCATTTGCATATATGTACATGTATATACATTGAACAGGTCATAGCAAGGAGGCTAGAGAAGAGGAATAAAATTGTTTGCCCGACAAATAGGTACATGTTTATTGTATTTCTTGGGGTTTTTGACGATTTTATGAGCCGCTTGGCTGTTTCTTTTTCTTTTTGATTGGAGAGGCATGTGTGGCGGTTTGGGGATTTTCCCGGTGCTCCCATACAAAGGAGGTTATGGCGAAATTTTTCGAAAATTTAGGGTGTTAGCCAAATTTTTGAAAAATTTGAAAAGTTCGTAGAAACTGAAAAGTTGAAGAACTTAAGCCATAATGAAAATACTGAAAGTGGAGTTGGTTTGTTAAACAACTTTCAGCTCCGTTCCTTTTTTAGGATGAAAATATTCTAAGTGGGGGAGATTGTAACACACCGAAAAATCCGAACCAATTTAAAATTTTTATTTTGGCAATTTTGATGAATTTTTAATATTTAAAATGATTTATTTTAAATAATAACGACGAGAAGTTTATTTTGAATAAAATTATAATGTATATATTTATTTCAATCGATGTTAGAATATAAATATTTATTTTTAATTATAAAAGGAATTGGAAATGGTGCGGTAGTTTGAAAATTCGATTTCAAATTTCAAATGAACGTACAGGATTCAAAATAAACCGGATTTTAGCGAAACCAAAAATATTAGAATCTATTTGAAAATATCTTTCTAACGAATCCGAAAAATTGAAATTTCATAGCGAGAATAAAAAGTCCTGGGTCCTTACATATAGTATATATATATAGCTACCCCCAATATTAAGGTACACCCCATGGTACCCCACTCGCACGGTCTCCACCGTAACATTATCGAAATATACACAGTCCATCATCCTACGTCATAGTGACGTATGGATAACAATATTACGTTCCGCATATATCTATCATTACTATGCTACGTAAACGTACTGACCACCACCTTTGTTCGAATCTGACTCCATACCGGAGTAATGCCCTCAAGTCTACGATACACCACCCAGAGCCAACATGCATGTATGTAGACAGTCTACTGTACGTATCTTCAATTGTAGCTCGATGCCTCAATCGCACGTCCTCTAATGTGCACCGAGTTCCATGGCAAGGCAATACAAGAAGCACGAAACTCGGTTGGGAGCTTTTCCATATCTGTACAGGCCTGTCTTTAAAAAGCCTCTATATACAGATATACCTAGGGTCTGTTTTCGTGGTGGCTATGTCCCCACCTCGACCCCTCCCTCAACTAGTAAAGACTACCAGAGCTAAGCGACTGCCACTACGCAAACAATCTAAACATCCATGTGGCACCTCCTCTCAACCCCTTACCCCGACAGTGAAGGGTGAAATGGTATCTAGGGTTTAGCTCGAGTCTTTCCGCATCCCACTAGCTGCTGATGATGGGTGTCCGACGGTCTACTATCCTTATTGGTCCTGGTTCTCTGCCTCCTCATGAGGCAACTGCAGAACCACCCTCGTGTCACCTCGTCATAGCATTCTAACTTCATAGCTACATCTGCTGTCAAGGCCCACCCACCTAGTAGTTACGCGCAGACCCAACCTCTGCGGGCACAGCCTAAGACATTTTCCGCCGCTCAAAGGACTATTAAGAGCACCTTATGTACATCAGGAAGCCGCGTGCTTCCCCTTCCAGTCCTTCGGAGCCATCAGAACAATCAGATGAATGTGCTCTCCTCCTCGTGCCTTATAACACCACGATGATCTACCCCGTTGGGGTATTCACCCTCAAACATGCGGACTAGTTCAAACGCATCACTTTAATATGTTATTAGACCCTATGTCTAAACATTCTTTTACGCGCTTTCCTTACCTCATCAGGTTTCCTTTTAACTTGGTTATTCTCATTCACATTGAATTCTTACTCAAATTACCAAGTTTCTCTTGCTTATTAATTTCAGTTATATAACTTAACCCATTTAAGTTTATTAATAAGCCCACAACATGTTATTCCCTAGATTGTGGTCCAAGGTCTGAAATCCACAATCCCTTTATATTCTTATTGTTGATTTCATCATTACAATAACATGTTTTGCTTAATATGTAATTAAGTATATCCAATTCAACTGTTTTCTAATTAACATGTCACTTACCATTTATGATTAAATATAAATTATTTCATTTCATAAGTTTTCCTCATCCTTTCTTATTTAATTATAATTCCAATTACACCGTCAATACAAATTATCGATGTTTACTTATTAACTTAGTTCTATTAACTAAGGCCCATTAATAAGTTTCTCTACCCGTTTATTATAACCATAGGACAAGCCTAAAATTCTCGTCAATGGGTTTCAGACTCCCAAGCTTATAGATTACTTAATTTATAATTAAGTATAATATATTTTCCCCCTTTTCTTAACTGGTTTCAAGTTTTCCTCTTTACTAGTTACTTAATTTATAATTAAGTGTCCCTTAACTCAATTCACCGGTTATCCCATTCCCTTACTAGTTTATTATTACCTAAGTTATAATATTCACTTGTCCCTAGGACAAGTCTTCCTATTATACAACAATTTCATTAATGTTATTTATTTGTAATAGGTGATTATCATTCCTACAAGTTATTTTTAACCTAAAAGGTGTCTTTAATTACATAACTTTATTATTTCTGTCGGTTATGTACACCACTAAGTGTCTTTAATTATATAACCGTATCAGGCTAAGTTTGCGGGCATATATGTAAATATTACCTACCCCCTTAGATTTGCCTAGCCCACCCACTGTCCAACCAATTTTTACTTAAACCTAACTTTAGTTCATATTCATATAATCCCTATGGATTAGATTAGGTTGAGTAGTCCAATCCATTACCATGTTCGTTTATGGTTTATAATGGGCTAGAACTCTCACATTAGGCCTACAACTTGTGGATGCTGGATATGCCGGTCGGGTTCGGGCAAACTTTTTCCACAAGTTGGGCTTAACCTCATGTCGTAACCCGTCTCGTATTTGTCCACTTAGACCTCTCACATTAGGTTTAACATTAGTGGCTGCTAGATATGCCGGTCGGGTCCGAGTAGACTTCCACCACTAATGCAACCTAACCTCGTGTCATAAGTGCAATTACAATTTCTAATTATAATCCTAGGCATTCATTATTAATCAATTATTTAAACCTATGCCTTTATAGGTGTTAATGCCCATTTACCCAATTATATTCATGATGGGTTATATGTCTAAATTCATATTATTCGAATTATGCCTATTCATATTTTACATATGATCCCATTTGCGTCCAAATCATTTTTCCATACTTATTATCCAATTTAAGATCTTTAAACATAATTTGGTCAATGCCCAAACCCGTATTTATTCAATTTTATGTTAACATGAATCCATATAATCATATACTTACTCCAATTATTCCCTATATATAATTGGGACAAATTTACATGTAAACTTTTTAGCACTCCAACAGATCCAATATATGAATTTTTCCCACATGTTCAAATTAATACTATAACATGTAAACACTCCAACATTTCAATTGATTCAATATATGAATTCTTCATATTAACAATTTGACGTTATATCATGTTAATCATTCCCCCAATTTATTAGATTCCACATATGAATTTCCTGATCTATTCATATTATCGTCTCAACTTGTTATAACAGCAATTTATAATTAAATTAGCAATTTCACAATATATTAAAACGGGAATGCTAAATGATAGTCATAACATTATCTAAACGCTATAGTTTAAACCCAATCACCTTTCATGCTTTCCCCAAATCTTGGATCTGATCCGTTCTATCATCCATGGTTTCTCCTTTTCCTTTTAATTTGATTCACAACCTAACGACCATGGATTTATTATTTCATGAAAAGAGAAGGGAAAGAGAAAGAATTTAAATAGGTTGGTTCTTAGAAGTTTACCTTGCTTCTATGATACAATAATCTTTTTGTTAACATTGATTCCCTCTTCTAGATCTGAATTCATAATTCTTCTAGGCTAACATTTTAATTTTCAGAATAGATTTGAGAGGGGGGGGGAGAGAGTAATGGCAGCGTTCCGGCGTAGCCGTCGAATTATGAGGATTAGGGTTAGGTCTAGGGTCTTATTTATAGGTGTATGGAGCAACCAAGACCCTCAGATTTGCCCAAAATCCATTTGAATCATCAAAATATCACAAAACCCTAATCTGCCGCAGGTGGGTAGACACCCCATTGAGGGGGTCGACTATGGTGTCGACCCATCCTTGAGGGTGTTGACCATGGTGTCGACCCATCTGGGCGGGAAATCTGCTGCCTTCTAAAATTTTGAATTTTGAACCGATTTTTGAAATTCTGAACCTAATATATATATATATATATATATATATATATATATATTCTTGCATGTATACAAACTTCGAACCTTAATAACTTCTTCATACGATGTCCGATTTACACAAACCAATCGTCAATTTTGACCAAAATTTCGAGACGGGTGCAATGGCGCATTCCATTGTACTTAATTATGAATATTTAATTATTCTTATTTTATTATTTTACACTGAAAATACGGGTGTTATAATAGGTAGCTGTAACAACCCGGAAAATCTGGGCCAGTTTAAAATTTTTATTTTGGCAATTTTAGCGAATTTTGATTATTTAAAATAGATTATTTTAAATAATATCGACGAGAAATTTATTTTGAATTGAAATTCGACGTATATATTATATACGTCGTCGTTAGAATATATAATAATTATATATAATTATAAATAGAATTGAAAATGGCGCGGTAGTTCGATAATTCGATTTCAAACTTCAATTGAATGTACCGGGTGCAAAACAATCCGGATTTTAGTGAAACCAAAAATAATGGGATCTAATTGATAATATCTTTCTATCGAATCCGAAAAATCAAGATTTCATAGCGGGAAGCAAAAGATATGTCCAGTTGAAAATTCTGAATAGTCGCTATGGAATTCAGGCCCTTAAAAATGGACATTTTGCAAACGACCTCGGATTTCGACGAAACCAGTTTTGTTGGGTCCGTGATGTAAAGTTATTGCTAGATTCCAAATTTCATAATTTTTCGAATCAGTATGTGAGCGTGGTAAAGGAAAATGCGTTTGACCATTTTCAGTGGATTTTAATCGATTGGAAATTGGCCATTTTTCCAACGGTCTCAGAATTCGACGAAACTAGTTTTGTTAGGACCGTATTGTCAATACGAAGCTAGGAAATATTTTTCGAGAATTTTTAAAGTTCGTATGTGACCCCGGTAATTTGAAATGTACGTTTAAAATTCAATATAGTGATTTAAATGTAAATTTAACGGAAACTGATTGTAACAGCCGAATCAGTCTACGATACATATCCCATTGTGTTCGGAATGGGGGTTAAACGCTATAGACGACAGGCGGTGGGCCTCGTATTGATGTCGTATGTAAAAGTCAACTTTTAAAAATAATAAAATAATAAATAAATAATAATAAAAAAAAACCCCTTCTTCCCTTAAAACCTTCTGGCCCCCCCCCCCCCCCCGTTCATTTTCCAAACGAAATAAAAAAAAAAAAAAAAAAAAGAACGGAGCCTCGATCCCTCCCCGATTCCCAGACCCACCGCCGCCCTCTCCTTTCAGCGCCGTCGATCCCCCTCCGACCTTCCCCCTCGCTCGCGCCGTCTCCGCCAACGCCCCCCATTCAAGCCATCGCCGACGCGACCCAAACCCCCCCCTTCGCCTGCTCCGCCGCCACCCTGCAACCACTGCCGACCACCAGTAGCCTCCCTTCGGCTCCGCTGCAGCAGAAGCCCCCCTTGGCTGTAAGTTCTAGTTTTTTTTTTATTTATTTTTAGTTAATTTAGTTTAGTGTAATTTTGAGATCTAGTATGGTTAAATACGAAAACTGAATTTTGTTTTAATTTGAAAACTGAATTTTGTTTTAATTTGAAAACTGAATTTTGTTTTAATTTGAAAACTGAATTTTGTTTTAATTTGAAAACTGAATGTTGTTTAAATTTGAAAACTGAATTTTGTTTAAATTTGAAAACTGAAATTTTGTTTATATTTGAAAACTGAATTTTGTTTATATTTGAAAACTGAAATTTTGTTTAAATTTGAAAACTGAAATTTTATAATATTTGAAAACTGAATTTTATTATATTTGAAAACTGAATTTTTAAGAGGTATAAAAACTGAAAAAAAAAAAAAGTTAAAACTGTTTTTAAAGAAAGGTTAAAACTGATTTTTAGAAAAAGAATATAATTTTTATATATTGAACTTCGAATTAAAATTTTGATTTTTATATATTGAATAGCGAAGTAAAAATTTGATTTTTATATATTGAACTTCGATAGAAAAATAGAATTTTTATATATTGAACTTCGATAGAAAAATAGAATTTTTATATATTGAACTTCGATAGAAAAATAGAATTTTTATATATTGAACTTCGATAGAAAAATAGAATTTTTATATATTGAACTTCGATAGAAAAATAGAATTTTTATATATTGAACTTCGAGATAAAAATATGATTTTTATATATTGAACTTTGAAATAAAAATATGATTTTTACATATGGAATAGCGAAGTAAAAATTCGATTTTTACATATGTAGTGAATGCGGGCGAAAGCGACAAAAAGGCGAAACGACGAAGACTTCTGCAAATGAAGTGCCGTGGAGCTAGGATAGCTATCGGTGAGAACTTCTCACTCAAATTCTATTTTTCTAGTTATATATATATATATACTAGGATGCAGACGGTGCTTATTAGAAGCACCCGACACCCGTCCACATACCATGGACTTGTTTGTTTGGTTGTGTAGTTGGTTAGATTATTTGACTTGGATTTGATTGATTGGCTGAATTGGAAATTGATGAAAATTGATATGTGAATGGCGTGGGCCTTCACTAGACCGGGGATAAGGCTAGGCCTTGTCCCGTTTCTAGTATCGTGCCGTTATGCCGCCGAAATTTTCTAAAATATGTTAGAAAATAAAAATATCATTTTATTGTGTAAATGAATAATAGAAATTCATATGTTGAAATAAAATGTTTTATCGTTAAAAATATAATTTTTAACGTGAATGTGAATAAATGAATAGTTATAAACAAATCGGCCGATTTGTTTGTATATACACTGATTTGACTGATATTGATTGGGTCGATAAATTTTACACATCGCCCAATTGCACAAATAAAATCTGTGTTTGATTGTTTGAAACCCCACACGGGTGTTGGGATGAAATTTGAAGTTCACTCATCCTGATTGATTAAATATGTCGATCGATTGATTGACAGGCTGTTATAAGCGTTGAATATCTATATTTGATGCTTATACAGTGTAGTGCACTTTGGTTGATGGTTGATTATTTTCAATGCTATTATATACATGTGTTGTATGAAAATCCATATAATTAATTTTATATGGTAATTGATTGGGCCTCATTCCAGTTTTGAAAAAGAAATATTTGAAAAGAAATATTTGAAAAAGAAATATTTGAAAAAGAAATATTTGAAATAGAATATTTGAAAATAAAGGAATATATGAAGCCGTGTTGATTAGATTGACGCCATTTTGACGTGAACGATATCTATATCGATTTTAAAGGTGATTTCGAAATGAATTGAATTGAAAACGAATTCAAAGTGAATTGAATTGAAAGCGATTTCGAAATGAATTGAATTGAAAACGATTTCGAAATGAATTGAATTGAAAACGAATTCAAAGTGAATTGAATTGAAAGCGATTTCGAAATGAATTGAATTGAAAACGATTTCGAAATGAATTGAATTGAAAACAATTTCGAAATGAATTGAATTGAAAACGATTTCGAAATGAATTGAATTGAAAACGATTTCGAAATGAAATGAATTGAAAACGAATTCAAATTGAATTGAAAATTTGAATTGAATAGAAATGAATTTTGAAACGAATTTATAAAGAAGAATTCAATTTTGATTTGAATTGAAAAGGAAGTTGAAATTGCTTTTGAAACGAATTTAAAACTATTTATATAATTCGTTTTAAATAAAAATCGACGAAATATATATTATATATATTATATATATAATATAATGGCCTGAATAGAACGCGCCGCGCCGCGGCAGTTCGTGAATTTCGACCATTTATTTCAAACGGACATTACGGGAGATCCGACCGTCGGATTCTCCTAAAACCGGAACCGTTGGGTTCGTATCGAAAAGAGCTTTCTAACGAATATTAGAAATTAGAAATCTAACGGTTGGATTTGGAGATACGTCCAAATCAAATTCGAAAAAGGTCGCTGTAAGTGCAGTTCGATGGCCATTGGTGGAAATCGACTGTACGGGCCTTGATAAAATTATTAAAAATAGTAATAATTTGTGTAAAATCATAAGAAATGATTTAGAAAGGATTGGGATGAAAAACTCCATATTTGAAAAGATAAAAATAGTTTTTTTATCGAAATGAACTAGTTTTGAACTAGAATTATAATTCTATTTATTTTTAAATAAATAAATTGAATTTAAAAAGGGTTTTAAAAATAACCCAAAATTTCCAATGATTGCATTGGAGTGGATTTGAATCGAAATTGTCTTCGGAATATTTCGATGTTGGAATTCGTGATTATACAGGTGTTGTTATGGAAATTTGAAAGATATATATATTTATATCGTTATTTCCAATACGACATTTGTTAGTCGTAGAATTTGATATTGAATATAAGCCGATATATTTTCTATTCAGAGCCTTGTATTGAATATCGAATGTGATTTGGGTTTGTCGTGAATGGTGTCTTTACTAACACTGTTCTTGAACCCAGTTGAGAAAAGATTAAATCTTTTTATTTAGATTTAATGAAGTGTACCAATTAAATAATATTTAATTGGAATTGAATTGATATTGATTTTTGGGTTTATCGTGAACAGTGTTTTAAATAACACTTGTTCTTTAACCCGATAATTAATGAATGTGATTTGGGTTTGTCGTGAATGGTGTCTTCACTAACACTGTTCTTGAACCCAGTTGAGAAAAGATTAAATCTTTTGATTTAGATTTAATGAAGTGTACCAATTAAATAATATTTAATTGGAATTGAATGGATATTGATTTTTGGGTCTATCGTGAACAGTGTTTTAAATAACACTTGTTCTTTAACCCGATAATTAATGGGATGTGACTTTGGGTTTATCGTGAACCGTGTTTTAAATGACACTGATTCTTTAACCCAGTCACAGATTTAAAACTAAGTGGAGTTTTAATGAATCTTTAATTAGATTGAAAAGATCGAGAATGGAGTATCACCAGTTTTGCTCCAGGCGATAGTTAAATCTTTAATTAGATTTGAACGTGAAATTTAGAAACTAACTGTCGGTTAGCTAAGTAGAATGGTTTTCTGGATATTGATCTGATGTTGGTTTCGGCCTTCGGGGTTAATATTTGGGGAATTATTCTCTTGATTAATTTACGGTTAATGACTAATGAGTTGGAATGAGGCGTATGTTGTGTTTGTGTAACACTTTTATAATATATACGCGAGTTATTCGGAAAGACCGGGTTTATCCCATTCTGAATAACTGATACGACGATAAGTCGAAGATGAAGACGATGGTCGAAGACCGGAGGTCTTCACGTCGTTTGGGTGATAACTGATGATCTTGATTGGGCTGTACACCCAAGAAGATGGAAACAGTTAGTGATCGTCCAGACGTACTTGGAGATCGATGGATATGCGGGGTACTAGGTGCCTCCGGTTTCGTTCAGACCCAGAACGGACTTGTAAATGGACTGTGTGTCTGACATCGGATTTCATTCTGTGTGACTGATATCGGTTGCATAGGATGGTTTGCCTGTGTGGCATGCTAAGATGCAAATGATCAAGGCTTCTGTTGAAAAGCAAAGTCTTGTGGTGATGATCAAAGCACGGCCTTTGTGGCGTAGCTTTGTGTAACGTTTACCTCGCGTGTTTCACACCAGGTATGAACCAAAAACGGGAGACGGACCTCAGGGAGGACTTGCGTTTCTTTCTAGCTAGAAGTGGCGTCAGTGGTTTTACACGCCCTGACGAGTTTGACTTATGTGGTTGTTGCTGTTGCGAGGCGCCTCGGTTATATCGGTTTCGGCCGAATGCATTCTGGTCGGCTGACGGACCAGACTTACACCCCATAGGGTGGGGAGACGTAGTGTTCAGGCATTTTAATCCACATCGGTGGACCGGCCCTGACGATCTAAAGGGTCGATGCGCTCTGACCCTGTGGCTCGGGCTAGAGAGTCACAAATCGGTTGAGGATCTTGCCCCTAGCCTCGGTTCATAGACGGAAATCCAATTTCCAAATACGTGACTTTGCGGTTTTATTTGTAAACCTATATATGGCGACATGATATATGGTACCCATGCCGCCTATGATTGATACTTATGATTTGAAGTTGTTTTATACACTATGCACTTATTATAGTATCAAATAATCTGTTTTAAAACGTATCAAGCATTCTTTGGCTGTTATAAGGGAAAACCCTATCCCCCGGCTTGCGTCGCATTGTGTGATAGGACCTGGGTCTTATAACAGCTTCATTTTTCTTTATTTAGCATTGCGCTGTTTGTTTTATGCACCGGTATTCTTGGGAGGAAACCCGTTCCGTGTTATACGGCGTGGTCCCTTGATTTACCTAATGATTTAAAATAAAGATCAATAACTGTTTTAGTTCTCACACCAGTCCCATGACTGACCTGGAGTTTATTGTTTTAACCTAAACTCTGGGTGCCCTTATTTTGACACGGGCAGCTAGTAGTTTTGGTTTTGCAGATTTATATTCACAGGATCCTGGTTTACAGCTGGAACGATATCCGGAAAGCTTTGTATCCGTATATCTTCTTCTAGTTGTGTATTGTATTATTTTCCGCTGCTATGTATTTAAATGTAATTTAAATCTCTGATATTTCTGTGTAATATTCATTTATACTCTGTATATTCTTGTAATCTGGTGCACTGTTGTAATATACAATGAAATGTTCTTCTGTATGCGTCCTGTTGTGGCTTGTTCTCGAACTATCCGACACTTTCCTTTACGGGGAAGTTACGGGTCTTCACAGTAGCCCTATGGAATAACATACCGGACATTTAATCTCCATATTTAGGTAGGATTCACAAACCATTTAAGACCCCTAACTGGAGGACCTAATCCTAGGTGGAAACCTCGACCCAAGCCACTTAAGACCCAAGAAAGTGGACAATTTGCGAAGATTGTAAAACTCGTATCTAGTTAGCCCTTAATGCTTCTATTAATGGGGCGATCGCTAAATACCTTTTGTAGGTGGATCTAACCACTTAAGACCTTAATCACAAAGCAGACTACGTTATTGAGTTATTTCCGTTTAGTTTCTTTATACGGAAATGCTATATGTACACCCTAACTATCGTCACGGGTTCCTATGGTTAATGATATTTCACATCAATAACCTACCAAGTCCAATTTTAACCTCTAATTATAGGTTCTAGATTAACTAGCACAAGATAAGGAAAGCTATTTCCTTCTTAACCTAGGATATTTATTTAATTATTTTCCTAACTGGACTAAGTATTTATAATAACAATCGATACCCATTAATCCCCTTTTTATTTCATTTATTTCTGTTTCATAGGTCTATTGCCATTTATGGCCATAACGGTCATATTTTCCTAAGGCAACAATTAACCTTTAAATACCTTTTCATTCTCAATTGTTATAATTAATGTCACTTATGAACATAACGGTCATAATTTCTTAAGACAATAATTATCCTTAATTATTAGTCCTGAAGTATCTATTTGTTGTACCCCAACTGAAACTACTAATTTATTAATTTATTGTTTGTTGTATACATATGTGTATATTTATGCACCAAACCCCTCACATTAAGCCAAGCACTTTTGGATGCTTGATTTGGCGGGCGGTTCCGGACAGACTTCTACCACAAATTGTGCTTAACCTCGTGTCTTAGTGCGGTTATGTTTCAATTTTCTAATTGAGGTTTACAACTTTAATCCTAGCCAAATTATATATTGTAACCATTAGGCGTAACTACCTAAATAAATTTGGTTTCCCTAATCAATGTCGGTTGCAATAGCTATTTATTTATTTATTCATATATGACCCTATTTATAGCAATCAATTACACTAATTGATACAACAGTTAGAACAGACATATTCATTTAATATCGATTACATATACATGTATAATTCCATAAAATGAAATTTATTCAAACATTCAAACATCCATTATTATATATATATATCGTTGTTTACGTAGATTCGGACGAATAATGCATATATATATTTGCATTTATATTTTTGTACAGTTAATGTAGTTATTTTCTTTTAATATTATTATCGTTAAGTTTAGTAATTTGGTTCAACTAATAACCAAACATTCCTTTTTGTATTCAATCTTGGAATAAGGTTTTAAATCCTACAAAAGACCGTCACTATGATTGTTATAAATCAAGTCGGATGATTGGAATTAACATATTTCAAACCACAATAAATATATTTATGTATATTTTGGAATAGTCGATGTAAATTACGAACAAATATCTCTATTTATATTTATACGTGAATTTACACAACTTTTCCCTTTTTCAATATTTGATATATTTCTTATTGGTTTCGAGTAATGTCTTTTTATTTAATAAGAACAAAAAGTCATATTTTACAATAACTAAGTTAAACCCCAACAAAATTGAACATAAACATGTTTACATCTTTTTAATCAAAATTACAAAATTTATAATTTAACACTTAAACTAGATATTTGGAATAAAACTACATCTTAACAGTGTTTTATGGGACTGATTTTCAGATCTACAGTGTTTTGCAATAATCCCAATATATTTTCAAACACAATTATAGGCAATATGTGTAAACAATTAAGTGATCCTACAAATTATAATATTATTCAATACCATAAATCTATATTTTCAGGTTTTGACAACATTCATAAACAGATCTGATAGGCATCAATTTAGTTCTAACAATATATGAACATATCTGATAAATGTTAGGCATAGGATTAAGATTTAATACAAATGAGATACTTAAGCTACTCTAGCTTTGTATGTAATTTTCCCACTCACCTTAAAGCATCCAAATCTGAAATCTGAATAATCTTTTAGGTATACAATTCCTAAATTCTTTCATATCTACAGTTATTCTGAAAAGAAGATACTTTCATATTTGTTGATTTGCAAGAAAATAGGAAAAGAGGGGAGAATCTAATGAAGAATAGCTTAGAATTCAATTCAAAACCTTTTCCACTTGAATATGATAATCCCTTTCAAATCTGTATGATTTGCATTTGATTGATTGTATATGAATCTATTTTTGATTTAGAAACTTTTTTAAAGAGAAAGGGAAATAACAGAGCTTCACTGCTGCCTGTAGATTTGTGTGGAAAAGAATGAGGTCTTACCCCTTTATTTAAAGGAGTGGATTTTTCCATGAACCATAAGATTTGATTAATTAAACGTCCATCTCTATATATAATAATATATAAACTAAACCCTCTTAACCTAGCCGTCAATGGGCTGTATAGGCTCAGAGCGGTCGACTGCTTTAGGAAAGTGCGTCGACCGCCCTCGAGTGGTTTTTCCTAGTGAAGGCAGGTAATAAAAGGAAATAAATATTTATATACTCTGGTTTATTTATTTTCCATATGTTATAGTATTTCATCCATAACTTTTTCATACAGGATCCGTTCGAGAAACTCCAAACATGAAAGTTGACCAAAATTCCGAGATGAACGCAATTGTTAAAGTTTCATGGTAAAATTCCATCATTTGCAAAAAATCCTTATTTTGAGAACCTAATTAAATAAATAATCTATTGTCAAAATTTCGGGTTGTTACAAGTGAGGTAATATTGGGATAATTCTTAAGGATGTGATTTGATTGGAAAAGTTAAAGGTTTACTCTTTAATTAAGTTTAATGGAAATATTTTTAAGCTAAGAATAAATCTTTGTTAATATTTAATGAGTGTTTGTTAAAGATTTATTGAAGTGATTCTTTAACAATTAATGCTTTATCAAGTTAAAGGAAATTTTATCCAAGCAAAAGAGACTTAACAAATCCTGTAATTCCGTATATTTTTAAAATAGCGCTTGTTATTTGATAAGACCAGGATTGAATTTATATCTGAAAAGAATAATAACACGATGAAAAGGGGCAAATGGAAATATTAAAGACGGTGATTGAAGACCTGAGTCTTCACATCGAAAGGACTGCCCATTGACTTTCTCTTCACTGGGTTGCTCCAATATTGAGATCATATATAATTTAATGGTATGTTTGAATGTATTTAAAGAATTTTCGGAACTATGAGGGCTTCTCTCCTTTATTAGACAAGGAATAAAGCGCCTTCGGTTTCATTTAGTCCCAAAATGAATTTGTATGGATGTGTGTAAGATATTATATTTTGTAATGTATCGATTGATCATTAAGAAACATATTTCTGTTTGGTGGTAGAGAATTCATTTTCTTAGCTTAACACCCTTCTTTGAGATGTACGAGCTCAAAGGTGATATGGTTAGTGATTATCAATTGTATGTTATGAAATGACAATATAGCATGACAAGTGTTTGGGCTACGGATGATTAAAGCATGGTTTTAGAATAAAGCATAGCTTTGTGTAATAAGACTTCGCCAAGCCTCAACCCCGGAAATGACCGAAACAAGAGTAGTGGAACAAGATCATGAGGTTCGCAACCATAAGGGTATGACCATTTCATTTTGGGTACTTTTAAAGTGATACTATGGTATAGAGCCCAGTTATATTACTTATGTGATTAGTGGTATTCGGGGCCCCGATTAAAGGTTTGTAACAACCAAGAGGGCGCATAATCGTGACAGTTAGTAGTTACAGAGATTACCCGACCCGGTGTTGGCAGAGAACTGGTTACGATCTCAAGACATCCCTCTAGAGGTGAACCCATTGGATAAGGAAGTTCCTTTCCTGGTCATTTGTTGGAAATCCATTATCCACTACGAGCCCATATGATTCTAGTTGTATACCTATGTCAATATAATAGAATGGGGTATTATGCTGGCTAAGAGCGATACATTTACTTGCCAAGTGATTTTCCACACTATGCATTAACAATAATATCAAATTGTTTTCGCATATTACACATTTTTTGTTATTATAAGGAGAAACCTCGCCCACGTTTACGATTCATTGTGTGTGTGTGCCATGAGACCTTATGGTAGCTTCATTTTACAAAAAGCGCATATGAATTTTTGCACTGGTGTTCATAAGGGAAAAACTCATTCCGTGTTTATAACACGACCAATAGTTGGTCGTTGGAAGCATTCAAGCAGTGGTTTTATGAGATACCTCGTTTTAAGTTCTCACACCTGTCCCATGAATGACTTGGAGTTTATTGTTGTTCCACCTAAACTCTGGGTGCCTTTATTTTCCACATGGGAAGCCTAGTAGTTTGAGAAGACCCAGAATTCCCGATCCCCGAGGAGACGAAGGAGCCCGGATTGCTTTGAGAACACGACGCATCAAAAAACAGACAATAGAATATTTCATTGCTATTACAACAATTACATCAGAGTACAAGAATATATCAGAGAATAAATAAATAATATACACAATGGAAATACAAATATCAGAGATTTAAATTACATTTATACATAGTCCTAATGTATAAATACAATGTACAGCAGAAAACACATCAACAAGCATAACTGAAAGAAATTTATAGATACAAGACTTTCTGAATATAACTCCAGCTGTAAATCCAGGTTCCTATATAAAGAAATATCTGCAAAACCGAAACTACTGACTGCCCACGTGGAAAATTTGGGCAACCAGAGTTTAGGTTAAAACAATAAACTCGAAGTCAGTCATGGGACCGCTGTGAGAATTAAAACAGTTATTAGCGTTTTATTTTAAAGTTAGGCAAATAACGGGACCACGCCGTATAACATGGAATGGGTTTACCCCCAAGAATAACAGTGCACATAACAAACATCAAAATGCTAAACAGAAAAATGAAGCTATTATAAGACTCAGGTCCCATCGCACAACGAACGCAGTCGAGGATAGAGTTTTACCTTATAATAGCCAAATATAATTGGTACGTGAAATTTCATCTTTTATTATTATTATAAGTGAAGAAATCAACTTAAAATTTAAATGTATCAATCATAGGCTGCGTAGGTACCAATATATTACGTCGCCGTATAGGTTTACAACTAAAACTGTAAAATCGCGTATTGGAAATTGGGTTTCCATCTATGAGTCAAGGCAAGGGATGGTCTCCTTACCGGTTCGAGACACACTAGCAATGTCTCAGGACTCGGCGCTGGAGAGCCCTTGGATACTGCAGAGCTGGTCATCCGTCAATGATTAGTTATACCATAAACTATATGTTAGTCGGTTCTATCAAACCTCCAAAATGGTTAGTTCATTCGACCAATAAAGAGCCACTAGGGACTCAAATTATATCCGAGGTACCTCGCTTTCCATCATAAAGTTTTCCAACATCCACATGAGTAAAATGTCTGGGCTCCATACCATGACATTACTCGTAGCTAGAAACTAACATATGTCCACTTCCCTATGCCCGTTTTTGACTCATACCGAGGTGCGAGGCTCGCGAATTAACACTACACAAAGATGTTCTTTGATCATTAACCACAAGGCTCTACTTTTCAACAAAAAGCCTTAATCATTTTCATCTTAGCATGCCACATTGTCAATCCATAACGTACCACTGATTTCCACCAATATATAACCACTAAGTTCGTACGTCTCACAGAAGGGTGTTAAGCAAGAGAATAAATTCTCCGCCGCAAAACAGATATATACATATATATAGCAGAGATCAAAGAGTACAGTATAAAGGAATACGATGTCAGATATACCATCTATTTGCAAGTCCGTTCTGGGTCTGAACGAAACCGGAGGCACCTTATTCTTCGTCCCATATGTCCAATACAGGAGAGAGGCCCTCGCATATCCGATCGATCTCCAAGTACGTATGGACGATCACCATTTATTAATTTTTCTTGGGTATACATCCCAATCAATACATCAGTAATCATCCAAACGATGTGAAGATCTCCAGTCTTCAACCACCGTCTTCATCGTCAACTTTTAATCGTCGTAACTGTTATTCAGAACGGGTTAAACCCGGTCTTTCCGAATAACTCGCGTATTTTATAATCAATAATCAAATGCTAAAAAAACACATCATACGCCTCATTCTAATTCATAATATTCTTTTATTCAAATATTCACATCTTTAGGGAAAGGTTCCCGTTAATTTTATTAAAGATAAATTCTTTTAAACTTATTCTCTATTCTTCCTTTGGATATCAATTTCAAAAGATTTTCTTAACTAGTCGGGATTATCCAGCCTTACCGAAGTAACCGTTTATTTTATCTTTCCAATCCTAACCTATTCATCCCAGGGAATAAAACTGGTAGTGCTCCATATCTAACACCCACTCTGTTATCGGTAAAATTAATTACCATTTCATGTTCAAATCTAATTAAAGATTCAACTATCACCTGGAGTAAAACAGGTGGTACTCCATTCTCGAACATTTCTTGAATTTGGTATGTTTAATTACTTAATTCTCATTCCAATCTAATTAAAGATTATTACAAACTCCAATTAGTTTAAATCTTCCCAAAAATCATTATTTAATGGTTATTCAACTTTTAGGAAAATTAATCCTGCCTTTACTGGGTTAAAGAACCAATGTCCCTTAAAACACAGTTCATGATAAACCCCAAAATCATATTCCATCGACTATGTAATCTTCACGGAAAACCGATCAATATATAATCGATATAAATTTCTGTATCAAACCAATAGTATAAATGGAATAACGGAAAAGCCTTTTAAATTCTATATATAGTAACGGTCTTCCTTTACGGAAGCTCATCTCGATTATTACCAAATCGAATTCCATTCAATTCCAGTTTAATATATTAAACTGGAAAACTTTACTTTGGAAATTTCCATTAAATCTTAATAAAAAGATTTATAAATTCCAAATCATATCTTCGCTGTTAATTGGGATTTAAGAACAAGTGTTATTTAAAACACCATTCACAATCAACCCAAAATCAACTTCCATTTCATTCCAATTATATGTATTAATTGGAAAACTTCATTATTCTTAATTAAAAGATTTATTCTTTTCTTAACGGGGTTTAAGAACAGTGTTATTGAAGATACCATCCACGACAAACCCAAAATCCAATTTTATATCAAATACAAGGCTCTGAATAGAAATTATATTGGCTTATATTCAATACCAAATTCTGAAATTAATATGTATCATTTTGGAATAACGATATCAATATCTTCCAAATTCCTATAACAATATCCATATAATTATAGAATCCAATATCGAAATATTCCGAAGATAATTTCTATTCCAATTCATATTTTGGAAAATTCTAGTTATATTAAAACCATTTACAAATCCAATTTATTTCTAAAAAAATCATTGGATTTTTAATCTAGTCTTTAGTTCATTTTGATAAAAATATCTTTTATCTTTTCAAAACTTGGAATTTTTCATCCAAAATCTTTCCAAATCAGTTATTATGATTTTACATAGTTTTTCCATATTTTAATAATTTTATTAAGGCCTTTACAGTCGGTTTCCAATAATGGCCACCGAACTGCGTCCATAGCGACCTTTTCTGAAATAGATTTGGACATAATTTCTAATCCGACCGTTCAAATTTAAATCTCATATATTCATTGGAAAGATCTTTTCGATACGAACCTAACGTTGCGGTTTTAGGAGAATCAGACGGTTGGATCTCCTGTTACATCAATTTGAAGTTAATGGTTGAAATTCGCGAACGGTCGTTGCGCAACGCGTTCTATTCAAGCCATCTAAATATATATAATATATATATCATCGATTTCCATTTAACGGGTATTTTATAAATTGTTTTTAAATTCATTTTAAAACGATTTCCACTTCATTTTCAATTTTAATCAAAATTGAATATTCCATATCATTATAATATTAAAATGATAATACTTTCAAAATATCTGATTTTGAAATCCATTTCCTTTTCGTATTCATTATAAAATGAATAAAATCGATTTATAAACCCGTTCAAATTAAAATGGCATTTAACTACTTAACTCGGCTTCACATTTCAATATTTTTGTGTCCATCCAAAATCAGACATCAAAATCATAATTCAATTCTTTATTGAATATTATTTTAAAATATTTGTGTGATGTCCCGTATTTTCTGACCATTTATTTGAAATATTTTATTTATTTAAAATATTGATTTGGGTTTAAATAATGGAATTTTAACCATTTGCTCTGGATATTTATTTATAATAATATTTTATTTTCAGAATATTTGGGAAAAATGTTGATTTTGCTGTATAATGTGAACGAGCGATTTAAAGTGGTTTAATATGGTTTATATTGAATTATATAAATATATTCGTTATTAAAAACGACGTTAGAACGTTTATTTTATAATTTAAATATAAAATGAGCTGCAGCGGGGCGGCAGTTCGTAATTTGGCGTTTTGAACTTTAAACGGCTGTACAGGGCCCAATATGCGTCAGATTTTCTCGAAACAAGAAACGTCCGAATCTGTTAGGTAATATTTTTCTAATGAAAGAGAAAATTCGAGTTTTCGTGTTGTAGAATTTTTTTTATGTCCAAATCAAACTTTAAAATAGTCGCTGTGGAATTCCTTTATAAATTATAACGTTTATTTATATGAAATAAAAGGTTTTCAAATATTTATAATATCGATTTGGCTTCAAACTCAACTCGAGCTATTTTATTATGGCAGTATATGAAATTCCGGTCGTGTATGGCCAACATTAATATTATTATATTGAGGTATTTTAAAATTGATTTATTTTATTTGGATTGGGCAGTTATAAAAGGGACTTTATTCAAACGACCTCTGTTTTCGACGAAACAAATTTTATTGGGATCGCAACAACAAATTATTGCTAGATTTCAAGTGGCGCGTCAATCGGGGTTAATTTGTGAGCGTGGCAAAATAAAATACAAATAAAACGACCATTTGGACGTGAATGAGCGCTGTTTGAGCAAACGGGCTCGGAATTCGACGAAATAAGTTTCGTTAGGACCGCATCGTCAAATTATACTAAGCCGTCCATTCGCATCTCGAACGGGGTTCGTATGTGAGAACAGGAGAGAATAAACAACGTTTGAAATATCGATAGGTACGAAATAAAAATCGTTAATCAACATCGTTCGTCAAATCAACTTAAATTATATTATTTTCACATTATAAATACCCCAATTCAGAACCCTATTCCGCCAAATCAGAAATTCGTCCAAAATTTTTGCAATAAAGCCCTCAATCACAAAAACAATTTATATCTTTGAATCCGAGAGGAATTTGTTAGGGGAACCGGAACAAAAGTTGTAGATCAGGTCCTTACCTAGATACTGAGAAAAACAAGGAAGGTTTCGTTGAGTGAGGTGGTCGGAATCGTCCAAAAACCCAAACTACACAGTTCTGTTGTTTTCTGTTTTGGGTGAGACAGGGTCGTTTTGAGAGGCCGGGACCTGGGGGGAATTGAAGAGGGGAGTTTCAGCGTCATTTTGGCACCGATCTAAGGTGCAACAATGGTCCGAGAAGTTCAGGGCGAGGAGTTGAACTGAGAACTGTTTTGGGAGCTCGGTTTTGGGAGTAACAGTCAGAATTGGGGGTTTTTCCGGTGGCGTCGGTCATCGAGGGGGCGAAGTGTCTGAAGGTGATCGAAGGGGTTGGGCGGCGGTCACATTGGTGGGGGTGCGGCTACCTCCGGTGGCCTGAGGCAATCGGATTTTGGCTGTGACCATTTTCCGTTCAGGTGAAATTTCTGGCGCGGAGGAAAAGAACTGGGCCTTGGCGTCTCTGGTGGTAGGGGTACAGGCTCAGTTGGTGGTCTGGTAATGGTCGAGGGGTGCTCCGGTGATGGTACGGCAGCGATAGGAGGCTCCGTTGGTGGCTCGTGTTCAACGAGAAGGAAGAAGTCGGGTTCAGGAATTACCAAAAAAGGAAAACGTGTTTAGTTTAGTTTGAGGATGACGTGGCCTAATTAAAAGGTAATTAAGGTAATTAATATACTAAGTTTTATTTTAATAACCGTTTAATTTATACAAACTTTAATCGATCATAACTTTTTCGTACGTTAACGAAATTCAGTGAAACTGGATCCGTTGGGATCGCAGCGACGAGCTCTAGATGATGGCACTGACTAGGCACTGATTTGATGCAGTTGAAATTTCAGATAATTTGGAACATTCGTTTCAAATTAATGAGAACAAACGCGTCAACCGTCAACCAAATAAATCTGGTGAGTTAATTCTCACACCTTCTGGAATCCTGTGATGTGGTAAATTCATATTAAAATATAATTTACCTTTAAAAGTATAAATTGGTTGATTGGTTGCTATTAGTTGTTTATTGTTTGATTTGTTGCTGTTATTTATATTACATCGTTTTAAATTTATAGATTATTGAAATTTATTTCATATATTATTATCAAATGTATAACGAGCTGTGGTGTAGGTAAGAACAGGTTGGAGGGATCCGACCGGATTCCTCAAATATTATATTTGTTGTTTGTTTTATATTATTTATATTTGAACTGATTGAACCCCATATGGTAGTGAAACCTGTTTGAATGATGGTTGAATAAATATTCGCCTGTGTTTTCCTTAAAATCAATCGACAGTGTTGATTGGTTAATTGGCAGTGAATGGCCTAAAATGTACTGTTTTTAAACGTCGTTCTGCCGTCAGGCAGATTGACATAGATTTTAAGTTATAAATTATTTTATAACTGAACTGGAGTCTTTAGTTGTTTTATATAGATAATTAAATTAGAAATTTATAAATACATATATTAGTCGAGTTTATAAAGAAATTATTAAAATGGTTTATACAAGTTTTAAAAGAAGGAAACCACAGAATTTACTTACGGGATCGGTAAAAGGAAATAATTGTTTTTAGAACAATTAAATAGTGATTTTAAATTAATTAAATTATTTATTTAATTTAAAGGGGAAATGACAAATGGAAGCCAGTTAACTGCAAACTGATATGTACGGTTGGCAAAAATCAATCGTTTTTAATCGAAATGGATAATTGAACTAATTTGATATTCGTTAAGTTAACGAATAGCGAAAAGTATTAGTTAATCTTTGATTAACTATAATTTAAAAGAATTATCGAGTTCTTTAGTGTTAAATTGTTAGTTAATCTCCGATTAACTATAAATTAAGGAAATTATTGAATTGTTTAATGTTAATGAAGTTGATTTTATTTATTAAGCTTTTAAAATGATAAAAATTCTATTTTTGATTAATATCAAAGCTAACCATCTCTAATGTAGTAAATAATAAAGTTAATTATTAATTTAATTAATAATAACTAAAAAGATGGCTTTTAATTGAAATTAGTTGGAGAAGTAATTAAGTAGGCGATATGGTTTGAAAAAGGAACGATAAGAGTTTACAAAAGGGATTTATAATCCATGTGTTCAAACTAGATTTGTACATGGATGTGTAAATGCATATAAAAATTTAAATAAGTTTTTTCTTAATTATTAAATTAAGTGAAGTGAATTCAATAATGGAATTTGTAAGGTAAATAGTAAATAGGTTGGTAAGTGATTGAAATGTGTTAATGGTTTTAAAAAAAATCTAAGCTACGTGAAAGGATGGTAAATGGATGATTACCAAGAAATCAAAGTGAGGGTTTAAAGGGGTTTTTAAACCAAAATGGTGACCTTAAAAGTTAAAATATTTAAATGAGCGAAACGTTGTAATTGAAATAAGAATTACAAATGTAAAGAAAAATACACATAATTGGGTTGTGTTAAATATCGGTAAATGGCCTTTTTGGAAATAAAATCCAAGTAAATAGGTCTTGTTATAAAGAAGGTGGAAAGCGGATTTTTAATCCAAGATAAAGTTTATTATAAGGATGCCCGAATAAATGGAAGTAGATTATTGGACGTGGGATTTTATTAAAATCAAAAGGTTATAAGTGAAATTATGATTTAAGTTAACATTTGTGTTATTGGTAAAGATTTACTTAATTAAAGGAATTAAGTAAAGAGATTATATTGAACACGGATTTCAAATGTAAGAAATGGTTTATAAAACCATATTTGAAATCGAGATGGTAAACAAGATTTTTATAAGGGTTTAAGTTACAAACTGGTATTCATTATGAGATAAGAACGTTGTCGATCAAGGTATGAGTGGTAAATAAAATACCCCAACTTGAACGGCTTCATTTTTGTCGTGGAATGGTATTGGTTTGAAACGAGTAAAAGGTGTTGAAATTATTGTGGTATTCCATATGAGATGTAATGAACTTAAGTGCGAGATGTTGGATTATAAATACTAATACAATAGTGATTTTAATATAAATATGAAAGTTTTGGTTTTAAATTATATAAGTCGACATTTGCTTTAACCAAATTAGAATTGGTAACGTGTTAATACCATTTAGTAATATATTTATATATATATGTATATATATCGAGATGCTAAATAAGGAAGAAAAAGGGGGAAAACGATTTTACAGAAATATATCGATATTTCCAAAAGGAATGGAAAGCTGGGTATATACATATATACATGTTTCAAAGTATTTAAAATAGTTTTGTTATAATTGAGAATAAATATAAAGGATTAATCATATTGAAAGTATTATAGGTTGATTTACCATATATTTATTTATTTGTAAATAGGCCAGGTAGTGCCAAGTGCTAAATCAGCAAACTCATTGTATTCACACTATAGTTATTTAGTAGTTAAATCACCGACTATCAAACCTGACCAATACGATTGTTGGTATGGAAAGACCGGGATCGAATTTATATTCGAAAACCATTTCGACCAGCAAATACGTGAAGAAGCTGATTGAAGATGGAGCAAGTGAAGACCATGGATCTTCATAAGCGGAAGGATTACTTGTCGAATATTCTCTGTGTTGCAACGCAGAGATATTCTGACATGATTCGGTTGTGGTTGAGATTTTACGGATTGCAAGGACTACTCGCTATTAATCCTTAGGGTGATTCCTATATAAGATGCGGTAGGAGGGTACCTTCGGTTCATCCTGTTCCTGGATGACTTGTATGGACGAATGTCTGACAGAGTATTTCCAATAGGCGACGTATGTTGATTTCTTCAAACGTGTCATAGTTGGTTAGCTCCCAACTAGGATATTTTTGTGGGCATCAATTAGTGATATCCAGAGGATCTGACAATGTGGCATTCAAAGTGAATGATGACGAGTTGTTCTAAAGATAAAATTCTAGTCTCAAACCTCATCAACCGGGAAATGAAAAAAATCGGGCAGGTAGCATGGCTATGTGGGTCGCTCCCATTATGGTGTATAGTCACCTATCTGGAGAAATTCCATTAGCTTCTTTAATCTATATTCGATGCTGTCCCTTTTCGGGAGACAGTTGCTGATCTTAACCGTCGGTGATATACATTCGATACACTCAAGCGAAATGAGTGGTCGGTCATGTGTGGGCCGGGTTGCAAGACGTTCTTGTTGAACCCAGTGTATTCACCTCTAGAGATACACTATCGGCAGGTGGTCCCATACCTCGTCATAGTTGTAATCCAATACCCAGTAAGCGCCCGCGGTTTTGGTTTGTATACTATATATGTGGAGCGTGAGATGCAAGTGTTCCACTAGATTGATAATTATTTGTATTTAGACATTATGATAATATAAAACAAGCTATGATTTCAAAACGTTTGGGTTATAGTAAGGTAAAAACCGTCCGTGTTTAGGTGTGGGCTGGTCTTACTTTTATCCTTTGATTTCATAAAGGATTTTCCAAAGTTAAACAAATTGTTTGTGCTATGAATTTATCACTGAAATTATTCCAGACTGACCCGGTGAATTTTGCTTTGCTTCAAATGTGCTCGGGTTAGATCGAGTATATTTCCAGGTCAGGTTTCGCTTGGAGTTTCAGGAGCTGGAAGCAGGAGGTTTCACCACTAGTTATATAAAGTTATTATTCCGTTGTGTCTGAAATATGTTGTACTCTGATAGTTGGTATGTGTATACAGTTCTTTTGTATAAAATGATTTGTTATATAATATTTTATCTATTCCGCTGTGAGATTCTGATGTGGTGTTCTTCTTCTTTCTTCTATTCTAATATTCTTTCTTTCTTTTCTCACCCTCTAATTTCTTTCTATTGACAATCTGGGGTTCGATACTCGGATTTTTGGCAAGTAATATGGGTTTATGTATTGTTGTCGAAAATTCGAGCATCGAATTATTCCCCGAGTCGTTACAGTGGTATCAGACCTATTGGTTTAATGATAACCTTGGCGCTGTGGCGTGACTCAATAGAGATGGGGTTAGCAAAACCCTAGATTGAGTTGAGTGTATATATGAGAGCGCGTATTTGTAATTTGATATAAAATTATTTTTGAAATTTGTTTTGCCCATTTTATTTTATAAAATAATAAAGTAATGATTTTTCTTAGATTATTATAATATGGCTATTAATTGGATTTGCTAATATTGATTTGGGTGATATGTTTGGATTGTGTTGTTGGTAGCTTGAATATGAACCTGAACATGAATCGATTTGGTTTAAAACCACAATGAAATGAATAAGTTGGATAAATCAATCCAAATTTAATAAATCCGAAAGGATAATCAAGGATATAAATGAATTGTTAAGACTTGGTTATTAAAAATTAAGCTCGTGTAGATTGAACTGTGTGTAGAATTGGTTGATATGAATGGTACGGATGTTTTGAATATAATTGGCATTGTTGTAATGACTGATGAATTCATTTGAGTTGAGAAACAGGTGCAGAAGTGCCAATTCAGCTTTAAAATCCATCCAAGAGAAAATTCTGGAGTTAATCGAATCCAGTTTGAATAGAGCTGCATAATAAATAAGCAAGCTCAAGTATAATATATCGCTTATCGCATAATAACGCTCGCAAAAAAGGTACGCCTACGAAAATATGAAATTTTGGTTTTTATTTGGGTTTTGAGTTCGGTTTTTGGATTTTTCCAACCCTGTTGGTCAATGTATAATTATTTCTTGAACCTGCAATATTGCAGATGTCCTCCGTACAGGGGAGACTCTGCCAAAAATTTAAGGTGTTTGAATTTTTTTTGAAGATTTTTGGAAAATTCCGTTATTTGAAATAAATGGGTTTTAAAACCAATTAGATTAGTTTTGGAAATAAAATCGAGTTTTAAATTTATTATCTTTATAAAGATAATGGGTTGTAATGTTCTTTCTGCCTTAGCAATTTCGAGGACGAAGTTATTTTAAGGGGGAAGGAATGTAATGTCCCGTGTTTTATGACCATTTATTTGAAATATTTTATTTATTTAAAATATTGATTTGGGTTTAAATAATGGAATTTTAACCATTTGCTGTTGTGACGTCCTGGGTTTTCGCTCGATCCGAATCAGTCGTTAAACCGATCTAGACCGTTCGAAACCCCTGATCGTTTGAGAACAGGACAAATCAGAACACAAACGGAAGAACATTTCATTGCTATTACAACAATTCCATCAGAAACAAGAATATACAGAGTATAAATGAATAAATTACATAGCAGCGGGAAATAATACAAAGCACAACTGAAGGTGATATACGGATACAGAGCTTTCCGGTTATCATTCCAGCTGTAAACCAGGATCCTGTGAATATAAATCTGCAAAATCAAAACTACTAGCTGCCCGTGCGGAAAATAGGGGCACCCAGAGTTTAGGTTAAAACAATAAACTCTAGGTCAGTCATGTGACTGGTGTGAGAACTAAAACAGTTATTTAAAACTTTACTTTAAAAGAGAGTGATTCAAGGGACCACGCCGTATAACACGGAACGAGTTTCCTCCCAAGAATACCAGTGCATAGAACAAACAACGCAATGCTTTTTCGAAAAATGAAGCTATTATAAGACCCAGGTCCCATCACACAATGCAACGCAAGCCGGAGGATAGGGTTTTCCCTTATAATAGCCAAACATGCTTGGTACGTTTAAAACAAATCATTTGATACTATAATAAGTGTATAGTGTCAAAACAGTTTCAATCATAAATATAAATCATAGACGGCATGGGTACCATATATCATGTCGCCATACTAGTTCTACAATTAATACCGCAATACACGTATTGGAAATTGGATTTCCGTCATGAGTCGAGGCAAGGGGCAAGCTCCTCTCCGCGTTCGAGACACTCTAGCAAATGTCCCAGGGTTACGCACTCTGGGCAACCCCTGGATGCTTCAGGGCCGGTCCTCACTTACGTTAGAGGATTAATTATGCCTGAACACGCGTTTCCCGGTCCTTACAGACCTATAATCGAGGCGCCTCATTCCAACAACCACAAAGGTGAAAAGTATATATATGTTAGGGCTGGTAAGTCACTGACACCACCAAAGCTAGAAAGAAACGTCGTGCTCTCCCTGCAGTCCGTATCCCGTTTTTGACTCATACCGAGGTGTGAGGCTCGCGAATTCACGTTATACACAAAGCTGCCACGTAGGCGTGCTTTGATCATCAACCACAAGACTTTGCTTTTCAACAGAAGTCTTGATCCATGCAACTCAGCATGCCACACAGGCAATTCATGCCGTGCGATTGATATCTATCGATATATAACCTCTAAGCTCGTACATCTCAGAGAAGGGCGTTAAGCAATTCTCCGCCGCCAAACAGATATATATATTTAACAGAAATCAATCAACACAGAATAAAATCCAATGTCAGACACACAATCCATTTTCAAGTTCGTTCTGGGTCTGAACGAAACCGGAGGCACTTTCCTCGCATATCCATCCATCTCCAGGTACGTCTGGACGACCACCAACTATTTCCATCCTCTTGGGTGTACAGCCCAATCAGGATCGTCAGTAATTATCCAAACGATGTGAAGACTTCCGGTCTTCAACCACCGTCTTCATCTTCGACATATCGTTGAATCGGTTATTCAGAATGGGTATAAACCCGGCCTTTCCGAACAACCCGCGTATATTAAAAACAAATGTTACACAAACACAACATACGCCTCATTCCAATTCATTAGTCACTAACCGAAAATTAGCAAGAGAATAATTTCCCAAACATTAACCCCGAAGGTCGAAACCAACATCAGATCAATACCCAGGAAACCATTCTTCTTAGCCAACCTACAGCTAGTTTCTAAATTCCACATTCTTAGGGAAAGGTTCCCATTAATTTTATCCAAGATAAATTCTTTAAAATTTATCCTGTAATCTTCCTTTGGATGTCGTTTTAAACCAAATTATGGTTTTTCTAAACTAGTCGAGATTAGCGAACCACACCGAAGTAATTATTTATTTTATTTCCCAATCCCAACCTATTCATCCCATGAAGCAAAACTGGTAATACTCCATATCTAACACCATGGTGTTATCGGTAAAATTAATTACCATTTCACGTTCAAATCTAATTAAAGATTTAACTATCGCTTTGGAGCAAAACTGGTAATACTCCATTCTCGCTCAATTTCTAAATTTGATAATTTTTATTATCCATTCACATTTCAATCTAATTGCAGATTCATTAAAACTCCTTTTATTGGGTTAAAGAACTAATGTCTTTTAAAACACCGTTCACGACAAACCCAAATCACATTCTACTTATCATCGGGTTAAAGAACTAGTGTTGTTTAAAACACAGTTCACGATAAACCCACAAATCAATTCTAGTTCTATTCAAATCAAATATATTAGGAATTCCGATTATTTAAAACCCCTTTTTAAATCTAATTTATTTATTTAAAAATAAAAACCCGGGTTTTAAATTTAGTTCAATCTAGTTCATCTCGATAAAAATCTATTTTTATCTTTTCAAATATGGAGTTTTTCACCCCAAATCTTCCCAAATCATTTCTTCTGATTTTACACAAATTATTACTATTTTTAATAATTTTATCAAGGCCCGTACAGTCGATTTCCAACAACGGCCATCGAACTGCACCTATAGCGACCTTTTTTGAATTTGATTTGGACGTATCTCCAAATCCAACCGTTAGATTTTGAATTTCTAATATTCGTTAGAAAGCTCTTTTCGATACGAACCCAATGGTTCCGGTTTTAGGAGAATCCGACGGTCGGATCTCCCGTAATGTCCGTTTGAAATAAATGGTCGAAATTCACGAACTGCCGCGGCGCGGCGCGTTCTATTCAGGCCATTATATTATATATATAATAGAGAAAATTAGTTTAAAGGAAAAAGTTTAATAATATTTAAATTTAACGGACGTTAAGTTTTAACTTCCGTCTGAAGGACAGACGGCAAATTCTCCACCGTGAATTCATTACTTTTATTTTCTTCTACAAAATTACTTTTTCAGTCTTCACTAAAAATGGCAGCCCTACTCTCGCACTAAAATAATTCTCTTATCAAACTTCAGGTTTCTCACGCAATCGACTCTAGCAATGGAAGAGAATTCGCCGACTTCCTCAGATTTTACACATAAGCTCGAAGATTCAAATCTCTCCAAAACTAGGGTTTCTCCAAGATCTAGGTCTTCTCCACGAATATCAAAACCAGTTTCTCCAAGCACCAGGTCTTCTCCACGAACGTCAAAACTAGTCGATTCGAGTAATATTCAGGGAAAAAGAAGAAAAGCGAGAAGATTACTCACAGCTGAGACCGAGAAACAAGACCAACTAAAGCAACAAGAGTTGTGCGATGAAATAATCAGTAGGAAAAGGAAATCAAAGGTATAACATTAGATCTATATTTTTTATAGAAATATATCATGTTAAAATGATAGTTCAATATGTCATATTATTATTTGCAAGCATTATACAGAAATGTTATATGCGTAAATGTAGAGTGAAACCTAAACATAGCATTAAAACAACGCAGTATGCTCATCGAGATATTAAATGTTGTGTTTATTGATTTTTTTAGTTAGTTTTAGACTGTTGTTGAATTTGCTAAAGTGTAATGCTAGATGTATATAACATTCCATTTTTACTTTTGTTACTTTTAGATTCTAGATGAGTATAGTGCGCGTACAATTAATTCCTATGTCTATCTCAGTGAGACCACTAATGATTATTTAGCTATCAAGATGTTCAATGATTGATGGTCAAAAAAATAGTATTGTATATAAAATATGAATAATGATAGTTGAATTTAGCATTGCATCTTTTAAAGTGGTCTAGCATTATAATAGTTGAATATGACTATGTTTAAAAAAGAATTAGCTTGTATATATCATTTATACTATGAAAACAAACAGGGAACATGTGTAGTATGCTCAATAACAGTTAAATATATCATTATAATAAAAAATGTACTAGCATGTATAAACTATAAAATGATATTCGAATTTAGCATTGTATTTTTTAAATTGAATTAGCATGTGTAGAATACATTACATGATAGTTAAATATAGCATCATATTTTTAAAGTGAATTACATGCATAAAATATAAATATGATAGTTGTATATAGCATTGTATTCATAAAGTGACTTAGCATGTATAAAATATGTTAAATGATAGTTGAATTTAGCATTGTATTTTTTAAAGTGAAATAACTTATGTACAATATGCTAAATAATAGTTGAATATAACATTGTACTTTTAAATACGTCAAATTGTTTTGCTGTGTGCTCTATGGGGAATGATAAATGATATACACACATGTCATTCATTTTTTGGAAGCATTATATGTATTATTAAAATGATAGTTCAGTATATCATATTATTGGTTGCAAGCATTGTACAGAATTTTTATATGCATAGTTGTAGAATGATGTGTAAACATAGCATTAAAAAAATGATATACAAACATATCATGGAAAAAGTTTAGTTGAATACGTCAAATTGTTTTGTTGTGTGCTCTATGGGGAATGGTAAATGATATACACAAATATCATTCATTTTTTGGAAGCATTATACGTATTATTAAAATGATAGTTCAATATATCATATTATTAGTTGCAAGCATTGTACAGAATTTTTATATGCATAGTTGTAGAATGATGTGTAAACATAGCATTAAAAAAATGATATACAAACATATCATGGAAAAAGTTTAGTTGAATACGTCAAATTGTTTTGCTGTGTGCTCTATGGGGAATGGTAAATGATATACACACATGTCATTCATTTTTTGGAAGCATTATACGTATTATTAAAATGATAGTTCAATATATCATATTATTGGTTGCAAGCATTGTACAGAATTTTTATATGCATAGTTGTAGAATGATGTGTAAACATAGCATTAAAAAAATGATATACAAACATATCATGGAAAAAGTTTAGTTGAATACGTCAAATTGTTTTGCTGTGTGCTCTATGGGGAATGATAAATGATATACACACATGTCATTCATTTTTTGGAACCATTATACGTATTATTAAAATGATAGTTCAATATATCATATTATTGGTTGCAAGCATTGTACAGAATTTTTATATGCATAGTTGTAGAATGATGTGTAAACATAGCATTAAGAAAATGATATACAAACATATCATGGAAAAAGTTTAGTTGAATACGTCAAATTATTTTGTTGTGTGCTCTATGGGGAATGGTAAATGATATACACACATATCATTCATTTTTTAGAAGCATTATACGTATTATTAAAATGATAGTTCAATATATCATATTATTAGTTGCAAGCATTGTACAGAATTTTTATATGCATAGTTGTAGAATGATGTGTAAACATAGCATTAAAAAAATGACATACAAACATATCATGGAAAAAGTTTAGTTGAATACGTCAAATTGTTTTGCTGTGTGCTCTATGGGGAATGGTAAATGATATACACACATGTCATTCATTTTTTGGAAGCATTATACGTATTATTAAAATGATAGTTCAATATATCATATTATTGGTTGCAAGCATTGTACAGAATTTTTATATGCATAGTTGTAGAATGATGTGTAAACATAGCATTAAAAAAATGATATACAAACATATCATGGAAAAAGTTTAGTTGAATACGTCAAATTGTTTTGCTGTGTGCTCTATGGGGAATGATAAATGATATACACACATGTCATTCATTTTTTGGAAGCATTATACGTATTATTAAAATGATAGTTCAATATATCATATTATTGGTTGCAAGCATTGTACAGAATTTTTATATGCATAGTTGTAGAATGATGTGTAAACATAGCATTAAAAAAATGATATACAAACATATCATGGAAAAAGTTTAGTTGAATACATCAAATTGTTTTGCTGTGTGCTCTATGGGGAATGGTAAATGATATACACAGATATCATTCATTTTTTGGAAGCATTATACGTATTATTAAAATGATAGTTCAATATATCATATTATTAGTTGCAAGTATTGTACAAAATTTTTATATGCATAGTTGTAGATTGATGTGTAAACATAGCATTAAAAAAAATGATATACAAACATATCATGGAAAAAGTTTAGTTGATGTAACAACCCGAAAATCTGGGCCAGTTTAAAATTTTTATTTTGGCAATTTTTGCGAATTTTGATTATTTAAAATGAATGATTTTAAATAAAATCGACGAGAAAATTTATTTCGAATATAATTCAACGTATATATATTACGCGTCGTCATTATATATAAAAATTTATATATAATTATAAAAGAAATTGAAAATGGCGCGGTAGTTCGATAATTCGATTTCAAACTTCAATTGAATGTACCGGGTGCAAAACAATCCGGATTTTAGTGAAACCAAAAATCTTAGGATCTAATTGATAATATCTTTCCAACGAATCCGAATAATCAAGATTTCATAGCGGGAATCAAAAGATATGTCCAGTTGAAAATTCTGAATAGTCGCTATGGAATTCAGGCCCTTAAAAATAGCCATTTTGCAAACGACCTCGGATTTCGACGAAACCAGTTTTGTTGGGTCCGTGGTGTCGAGTTATTGCTAGGTTTCAAGTTTCGTAATTTTTCGAATCAATATGTGAGCGTGGCAAGAGAAAACGCGTTTGACCAGTTTCCGTTGATTTTAATCGACTGGAAATTGGCCATTTTTCAAACGGTCTCAGAATTCGACGAAACTAGTTTTGATAGGACCGTATCGTCAATACGAAGCTAGAAAATATTTTTCTCCAATTTATAGAGTTAGTATGTGACCCCGGTAATTTGAAATGTACGTTTAAAATTCAATATAACGATTTAAATGTAGATTTAAAGGAAACTGATCGAAACGATCAAATCAGCTAGCGAGGCATATCCCATTGTGTTCGGAATGGGGGTAAAACGCTATGGGCGACAGGCGGTGGGCCTCGTTCCGAGGTCGTATGAAAAAGTCATCTTTAGGGTGAATTAAATAATTAAATAATTAAATTAAAAAAAAAACGTTCTCTCCCCCATTTACCCCCTGGCCCCCCCTTCTTCATTCGATCAGAATCAAAATAAAAAAAAAAAAGGGGGGAAAAGCAACCCGTCGATCTCGTCGCCCCCCTAATCCATCGCGACGCCTTCTCCCCCAAAGCGCCGTCTCAGTCGAGCCTCCCACCGTCGACGTCGACCCCCTGGCAACCGCGAGCCCTCCAGTCTCCCCCCTCCTCCGCTGTGTAAATCCTAACCCCTCTAAAACCCTAGCTACGACAGCCGCCACCAGCCCATTTACCTGCCGCCGCACCCCCCCAGGCGACAGCCTCCTCTGACCTCCTCCACTGCCTTCCTCTCCCTTTTCCCTTTTTCTTTTTCTCAAAACAGCCTCTTAACCCCCCCCCCTCCTTCGCTGAAAAGAAAACTGTAAGTCCTTATTCTTGTTTGTTTATTTTTATTTTATCAAGTTAATTAGTTTAAAAATAAAGATTTTATTCTTAATAGTATAAAGCGTAGGATTTATTCTCAGTTTTAAAGTAATAAAAATTAGTTTTTTTATTATGTAAGAAGAGTTATAAAAAAAAATTGGATTTTTACTATGAAGTTCAAACAATAAAGATGTAATTTTTATAATATAGGAAGGTTAAAAATATAATTTTTATATAATAGAGAATATAAAAATATTATCTTTATATAAGTAGCGAAATAAAAATATGGTTTTCATCGAAGTAAAAATGTGATTTTTATATATTGAACTTTGAACTAAAAATTCGATTTTTATATATTGAACTTTGAACTAAAAATGTGATTTTTATATATTGAACTTTGAACTAAAAATGTGATTTTTATATATTGAACTTTAAACTAAAAATTCGATTTTTATATATTGAACTTTGAACTAAAAATTCGATTTTTATATATTGAACTTTGAACTAAAAATTCGATTTTTATATATTGAACTTTGAACTAAAAATTCGATTTTTATATATTGAACTTTGAACTAAAAATTCGATTTTTATATATTGAACTTTGAACTAAAAATTCGATTTTTATATATTGAACTTTGAACTAAAAATTCGATTTTTATATATTGAACTTTGAACTAAAAATTCGATTTTTATATATTGAACTTTGAACTAAAAATTCGATTTTTATATATTGAACTTTGAACTAAAAATTCGATTTTTATATATTGAACTTTGAACTAAAAATTCGATTTTTATATATTGAACTTTGAACTAAAAATTCGATTTTTATATATTGAACTTTGAACTAAAAATTCGATTTTTATATATTGAACTTTGAACTAAAAATTCGATTTTTATATATTGAACTTTGAACTAAAAATTCGATTTTTATATATTGAACTTTGAACTAAAAATTCGATTTTTATATATTGAACTTTGAACTAAAAATTCGATTTTTATATATTGAACTTTGAACTAAAAATTCGATTTTTATATATTGAACTTTGAACTAAAAATTCGATTTTTATATATTGAACTTTGAACTAAAAATTCGATTTTTATATATTGAACTTTGTACTAAAAATTCGATTTTTATATATTGAACTTTGAACTAAAAAATCGATTTTTATATATTGAACTTTGAACTAAAAATTCGATTTTTATATATTGAACTTTGAACTAAAAATTCGATTTTTATATATTGAACTTTGAACTAAAAATTCGGTTTTTATATATTGAACTTTGAACTAAAAATTCGATTTTTATATATGGAACATCGAAGTAAAAATTCGATTTTTTATATATTGAATAGCGAAGTAAAAATGTGATTTTTACGTATGTAGTGAAAGCAGCAACGAAGGTGACAAAAAGGCGAAACGACGAAGACTTCTGCAAATGAAGTGCCGTGGAGCTAGGATAGCTATCGGTGAGAACTTCTCACCTTTCAATTTAATTTTTCTAGTTATATATATATATGCTAGGATGCAGACGGTGTTTAGTAGCACCCGACACAATCGTCCACAGACCATGGACTTGTTTGTTTGGTTGCATAGCTTAGGTATATGATGTGACATGAATTTGGTTGTTTGGTGAATTTGATTGATGTGTGAATGGCGTGGGCCTTCACTAGACCGGGGACAAGGCTAGGCCTCGTCCCGTTTCTAGTATCGTGCCGTTATGCCGCCGAAATTTTCTAAAATAAGTTAGAAAAATAAAATATCATTTTATTTAAAGAATGAACTGGATAGAAATTCATATGTTGAAATAAAATGTTATATCGTTAAAAATATAATTTTTAACGTGAATGCGAATAAATAAAATATTCATTTACAAACCAGACGGTTTGTTTATGTACACTGATTTGACTGACATTGATTGGGTCGATAAACTTTACACATCGCCCAACTGCACAAATAAAATATTTGTTTGATTGTTTGAAACCCTACACGGGTGTTAGGATGAAATATGCAGTTCACTCATCCTGATTGATTAAATATGTCGATCGATTGATTGACAGGCTGTTATAAGCGTTATATATCTATATTTGATGCTTATACAGTGAAGTGCACTTTGGTTGATGGTTGATTATTTTTCAATGCTATTATATACATGTGTTGTATGAAAATCCATATAATTAACTTTACATGGTAATTGATTGGGCCTCATTCCAATTTAGAAAATAAAGAATATTATAAAATAAAAGTTCATGTGTTGACAGTACTCATTCATTGAGATTGGTCATGTGTTGAACGAAATATTTTAATATTAAAATTTACATCTTTATCGATATAAAATAAAAGTTCATGTGTTGACAGTACTCATTCATTGAGATTGGTCATGTGTTGAACGAAATATTTTAATATTAAAATTTACATCTTTATCGATATAAAATAAAAGTTCATGTGTTGACAGTACTCATTCATTGAGATTGGTCATGTGTTGAACGAAATATTTTGATAATAACAACTATTTTGAAAAAGAAATATTTGAAATAGAATATTTGAAAATAGAAATTTATGAAGCCGTGTTGATTAGATTGACGCCATTTTGACGTAAACGATATTTATATCGATTTAAACGATTTCGAATAGAAATGAATTGAAAACGATTTCGAATAGAAATGAATTGAAAACGATTTCGAATAGAAATGAATTGAAAATGATTTCGAAATGAAATGAATTGAAAATGATTTCGAAATGAAATGAATTGAAAACGATTTCGAAATGAATTGAATTGAAAACGAATTCAAATTGAATTGAAAGCGAATTGAAATGAATTCAAATTGAATTGAAATTTGAATTGAATAGAAATGAATTTTAAAACGAATTTATAAAGAAGAATTCAATTTTGATTTGAATTGAAAAGGAAGTTGAAAATGTTTTTGAAACGAATTCAAAACTATTTATATAATTCGTTTTAAATAGAAATCGACGAAATATATTATATATATATTATATATATAATATAATGGCCTGAATAGAACACGCCGCGCCGCGGTAGTTCGTGAATTTCGACCATTTATTTCAAACGGACATTACGGGAGATCCGACCGTCGGATTCTCCTAAAACCGGAACCGTTGGGTTCGTATCGAAAAGAGCTTTCTAACGAATATTAGAAATTTGAAATCTAACGGTTGGATTTGGAATTATATCCAAATCAAATTTGAAAAAGGTCGCTGTAAGTGCAGTTCGATGGCCGTTGATGGAAATCGACTGTACGGGCCTTGATAAAATTATTAAAAATAGTAATAATTTGTGTAAAATCATAAGAAATGATTTAGAAAGAATTGGGATGAAAAACTCCATATTTGAAAAGATAAAAATAGATTTTTATCGAAATGAACTAGTTTTGAACTAAAATTATAATTCTATTTATTTTTAAATAAATAAATTGAATTCGAAAAGGGTTTTAAAAATAACCAAAATTTCCAATGATTGCATTGGAGTGGATTTGAATCGAAATTGTCTTCGGAATATTTCGATGTTGGAATTCGTGATTATACAGGTGTTGTTATGGAAATTTGAAAGATATATTTGTATCGTTATTTCCAATACGACATTTGTTAATCGTAGAATTTGATGTTGAATATAGGCCGATATATTTTCTATTCAGAGCCTTATATTGAATATCAAATGTGATTTGGGTTTGTCGTGAATGGTGTCTTCACTAACACTGTTCTTGAACCCAGTTGAGAAAAGATTAAATCTTTTTATTTAGATTTAATGAAGTGTACCAATTAAATAATATTTAATTGGAATTGAATTGATATTGATTTTTGGGTTTATCGTGGACAGTGTTTTAAATAACACTCGTTCTTTAACCCGATCATTGATGAAATGTGATTTTGGGTTGTCGTGAACGGTATCTTCAATAATACAGTTCTTAGACCTAAAGGAGTTAAGAAAATCAGAAACTAACTGGAGATTAGTTAAGTTGAATAGTTTCCGAGGTATTGATCTGATGTTGGTTTCGGCCTTCGGGATTCATACTTAGGGAATTGCTCACTTGCTAATTTACAATTAGGGACTGATTGAAATGTGATGTGATTTTGGGTTTATCGTGAACCGTGTTTTAAATGACACTGATTCTTTAACCCAGTCACAGATTAAAACTAAGTGGAGTTTTAATGAATCTTTAATTAGATTGAAAAATCGAGAATGGAGTATCACCAGTTCTTGTTGCTGGCCCTGAGTAGGCCGGGTACGCATGATAGGGGGTTCTCGCTTCGCGGTTTGGTGGCGAACGGGAGACTCTTACCCCTACATGTCGCCGGGGAGGGCGTTGGTTCGCCAATAGGCGCGAGACTCGAGAGGGTCGCCGTAAAACAAGGGACTGGGGGACCATGTGGAAGCCACGGTGGGTATTACCTGCTGCTTGGGGGATGAAGGGATGGTTGCAAAGCCTACCGGATTTCGTCGGCTATTTTACAGTTGGTATCAGAGCTTTGGTTTACAAAGCTCAGAGAACAAGGCACATTAGAACCTTACGAAAGAATTCATCAGATATTGGATTAGTAATATCCAATTAGGATGACTCGTTAGAGATGGGATCAGTAGTATCCTAGAACGAGTGAGAAGAGTATATTTTTCAAATGAAAACAAATTTTGTTTTGAAAATTTAAATCAACTATTCGTATTTGATTATTTGTTTATATTGATTTTGGACAATTCAGTATATAAAGAATTTGCATATACGCCTTGCAAACGTATATTCGAAGTTTTAATATACTGGATAGATATAGAGTCACATTCTAGACACCCGGGGATAATTCTGATGATGTGGCCACATCATCAGTATTTATATTCGTGTTTCGAAGGTGTGATATCTATATATTTCCATTAGACTGGTGTGAGAACCAAAGATTATATCGATAGAACACATTGTTGTGATTTGGCATCAAAACATGATTTTTAGTATCTGTATCAAAATTATGAATTTGAGACTCTAATTCACTAATTGATTGATGTTTGTGTTGTTTGTTCATTTGTTTGCTAATTTTGAACCATTATGCCTAATTGAACCAAATATTGAATTATATTGAAAATTGGTCGCATTTGCTTGCATATATGTACTTACCTTGAACAGGTCATAGCAAGGAGGCTAGAGCCAGAGAATAAAATTTGTTTGCCCGACAAATAGGTACATGTTTACTACATAATTTCCTGTTTTGTTTGGGTGATGATGATTTTGTGAGCCTATTGGCTAGCCGCTTGGCTTTTTCTTTTTCTTTTTGAGATCTGAAGGACCGGGGAAGCTATTTGAAATTCCCCGATGCTCCCGGTGCAGGGGAGGTTATGGCGAAATTTTTCGAAAATTTAGGGTGTTAGCCAAATTTTTGAAATTTTGAAAATTCTCAGAAACTAAAGAGTTGGAGAATGGAAGCCGGATCGAATGTAGAGCTGATTAATCAAACCACTTTCGACTTTGTTCCTTTTCGGGGACGAAAAGTTTTAAGTGGGGGAGATTGTAACAACCCGAAAATCTGGGCCAGTTTAAAATTTTTATTTTGGCAATTTTTGCGAATTTTGATTATTTAAAATGAATGATTTTAAATAAAATCGACGAGAAAATTTATTTCAAATATAATTCAACGTATATATATTACGCGTCGTCATTATATATAAAAATTTATATATAATTATAAAAGAAATTGAAAATGGCGCGGTAGTTCGATAATTCGATTTCAAACTTCAATTGAATGTACCGGGTGCAAAACAATCCGGATTTTAGTGAAACCAAAAATCTTAGGATCTAATTGATAATATCTTTCCAACGAATCCGAATAATCAAGATTTCATAGCGGGAATCAAAAGATATGTCCAGTTGAAAATTCTGAATAGTCGCTATGGAATTCAGGCCCTTAAAAATAGCCATTTTGCAAACGACCTCGGATTTCGACGAAACCAGTTTTGTTGGGTCCGTGGTGTCGAGTTATTGCTAGGTTTCAAGTTTCGTAATTTTTCGAATCAATATGTGAGCGTGGCAAGAGAAAACGCGTTTGACCAGTTTCCGTTGATTTTAATCGACTGGAAATTGGCCATTTTTCAAACGGTCTCAGAATTCGACGAAACTAGTTTTGATAGGACCGTATCGTCAATACGAAGCTAGAAAATATTTTTCTCCAATTTATAGAGTTAGTATGTGACCCCGGTAATTTGAAATGTACGTTTAAAATTCAATATAACGATTTAAATGTAGATTTAAAGGAAACTGATCGAAACGATCAAATCAGCTAGCGAGGCATATCCCATTGTGTTCGGAATGGGGGTAAAACGCTATGGGCGACAGGCGGTGGGCCTCGTTCCGAGGTCGTATGAAAAAGTCATCTTTAGGGTGAATTAAATAATTAAATAATTAAATTAAAAAAAAAAACGTTCTCTCCCCCATTTACCCCCTGGCCCCCCCCCCTTCTTCATTCGATCAGAATCAAAATAAATAAAAAAAAGGGGGGGGGGGAAAGCAACCCGTCGATCTCGTCGCCCCCCTAATCCATCGCGACGCCTTCTCCCCCAAAGCGCCGTCTCAGTCGAGCCTCCCACCGTCGACGTCGACCCCCTGGCAACCGCGAGCCCTCCAGTCTCCCCCCTCCTCCGCTGTGTAAATCCTAACCCCTCTAAAACCCTAGCTACGACAGCCGCCACCAGCCCATTTACCTGCCGCCGCACCCCCCCAGGCGACAGCCTCCTCTGACCTCCTCCACTGCCTTCCTCTCCCTTTTCCCTTTTTCTTTTTCTCAAAACAGCCTCTTAACCCCCCCCTCCTTCGCTGAAAAGAAAACTGTAAGTCCTTATTCTTGTTTATTTATTTTTATTTTATCAAGTTAATTAGTTTAAAAATAAAGATTTTATTCTTAATAGTATAAAGCGTAGGATTTATTCTCAGTTTTAAAGTAATAAAAATTAGTTTTTTTATTATGTAAGAAGAGTTATAAAAAAAATTGGATTTTTACTATGAAGTTCAAACAATAAAGATGTAATTTTTATAATATAGGAAGGTTAAAAATATAATTTTTATATAATAGAGAATATAAAAATATTATCTTTATATAAGTAGCGAAATAAAAATATGGTTTTCATCGAAGTAAAAATGTGATTTTTATATATTGAACTTTGAACTAAAAATTCGATTTTTATATATTGAACTTTGAACTAAAAATGTGATTTTTATATATTGAACTTTGAACTAAAAATTTGATTTTTATATATTGAACTTTGAACTAAAAATTCGATTTTTATATATTGAACTTTGAACTAAAAATTCGATTTTTATATATTGAACTTTGAACTAAAAATTCGATTTTTATATATTGAACTTTGAACTAAAAATTCGATTTTTATATATTGAACTTTGAACTAAAAATTCGATTTTTATATATTGAACTTTGAACTAAAAATTCGATTTTTATATATTGAACTTTGAACTAAAAATTCGATTTTTATATATTGAACTTTGAACTAAAAATTCGATTTTTATATATTGAACTTTGAACTAAAAATTCGATTTTTATATATTGAACTTTGAACTAAAAATTCGATTTTTATATATTGAACTTTGAACTAAAAATTCGATTTTTATATATTGAACTTTGAACTAAAAATTCGATTTTTATATATTGAACTTTGAACTAAAAATTCGATTTTTATATATTGAACTTTGAACTAAAAATTCGATTTTTATATATTGAACTTTGAACTAAAAATTCGATTTTTATATATTGAACTTTGAACTAAAAATTCGATTTTTATATATTGAACTTTGAACTAAAAATTCGATTTTTATATATTGAACTTTGAACTAAAAATTCGATTTTTATATATTGAACTTTGAACTAAAAATTCGATTTTTATATATTGAACTTTGAACTAAAAATTCGATTTTTATATATTGAACTTTGAACTAAAAATTCGATTTTTATATATTGAACTTTGAACTAAAAATTCGATTTTTATATATTGAACTTTGAACTAAAAATTCGATTTTTATATATGGAACATCGAAGTAAAAATTCGATTTTTTATATATTGAATAGCGAAGTAAAAATGTGATTTTTACGTATGTAGTGAAAGCAGCAACGAAGGTGACAAAAAGGCGAAACGACGAAGACTTCTGCAAATGAAGTGCCGTGGAGCTAGGATAGCTATCGGTGAGAACTTCTCACCTTTCAATTTAATTTTTCTAGTTATATATATATGCTAGGATGCAGACGGTGTTTAGTAGCACCCGACACAATCGTCCACAGACCATGGACTTGTTTGTTTGGTTGCATAGCTTAGGTATATGATGTGACATGAATTTGGTTGTTTGGTGAATTTGATTGATGTGTGAATGGCGTGGGCCTTCACTAGACCGGGGACAAGGCTAGGCCTCGTCCCGTTTCTAGTATCGTGCCGTTATGCCGCCGAAATTTTCTAAAATAAGTTAGAAAAATAAAATATCATTTTATTTAAAGAATGAACTGGATAGAAATTCATATGTTGAAATAAAATGTTATATCGTTAAAAATATAATTTTTAACGTGAATGCGAATAAATAAAATATTCATTTACAAACCAGACGGTTTGTTTATGTACACTGATTTGACTGACATTGATTGGGTCGATAAACTTTACACATCGCCCAACTGCACAAATAAAATATTTGTTTGATTGTTTGAAACCCTACACGGGTGTTAGGATGAAATATGCAGTTCACTCATCCTGATTGATTAAATATGTCGATCGATTGATTGACAGGCTGTTATAAGCGTTATATATCTATATTTGATGCTTATACAGTGTAGTGCACTTTGGTTGATGGTTGATTATTTTTCAATGCTATTATATACATGTGTTGTATGAAAATCCATATAATTAACTTTACATGGTAATTGATTGGGCCTCATTCCAATTTAGAAAATAAAGAATATTATAAAATAAAAGTTCATGTGTTGACAGTACTCATTCATTGAGATTGGTCATGTGTTGAACGAAATATTTTAATATTAAAATTTACATCTTTATCGATATAAAATAAAAGTTCATGTGTTGACAGTACTCATTCATTGAGATTGGTCATGTGTTGAACGAAATATTTTAATATTAAAATTTACATCTTTATCGATATAAAATAAAAGTTCATGTGTTGACAGTACTCATTCATTGAGATTGGTCATGTGTTGAACGAAATATTTTGATAATAACAACTATTTTGAAAAAGAAATATTTGAAATAGAATATTTGAAAATAGAAATTTATGAAGCCGTGTTGATTAGATTGACGCCATTTTGACGTAAACGATATTTATATCGATTTAAACGATTTCGAATAGAAATGAATTGAAAACGATTTCGAATAGAAATGAATTGAAAACGATTTCGAATAGAAATGAATTGAAAATGATTTCGAAATGAAATGAATTGAAAATGATTTCGAAATGAAATGAATTGAAAACGATTTCGAAATGAATTGAATTGAAAACGAATTCAAATTGAATTGAAAGCGAATTGAAATGAATTCAAATTGAATTGAAATTTGAATTGAATAGAAATGAATTTTAAAACGAATTTATAAAGAAGAATTCAATTTTGATTTGAATTGAAAAGGAAGTTGAAAATGTTTTTGAAACGAATTCAAAACTATTTATATAATTCGTTTTAAATAGAAATCGACGAAATATATTATATATATATTATATATATAATATAATGGCCTGAATAGAACACGCCGCGCCGCGGTAGTTCGTGAATTTCGACCATTTATTTCAAACGGACATTACGGGAGATCCGACCGTCGGATTCTCCTAAAACCGGAACCGTTGGGTTCGTATCGAAAAGAGCTTTCTAACGAATATTAGAAATTTGAAATCTAACGGTTGGATTTGGAATTATATCCAAATCAAATTTGAAAAAGGTCGCTGTAAGTGCAGTTCGATGGCCGTTGATGGAAATCGACTGTACGGGCCTTGATAAAATTATTAAAAATAGTAATAATTTGTGTAAAATCATAAGAAATGATTTATAAAGAATTGGGATGAAAAACTCCATATTTGAAAAGATAAAAATAGATTTTTATCGAAATGAACTAGTTTTGAACTAAAATTATAATTCTATTTATTTTTAAATAAATAAATTGAATTCGAAAAGGGTTTTAAAAATAACCAAAATTTCCAATGATTGCATTGGAGTGGATTTGAATCGAAATTGTCTTCGGAATATTTCGATGTTGGAATTCGTGATTATACAGGTGTTGTTATGGAAATTTGAAAGATATATTTGTATCGTTATTTCCAATACGACATTTGTTAATCGTAGAATTTGATGTTGAATATAGGCCGATATATTTTCTATTCAGAGCCTTATATTGAATATCAAATGTGATTTGGGTTTGTCGTGAATGGTGTCTTCACTAACACTGTTCTTGAACCCAGTTGAGAAAAGATTAAATCTTTTTATTTAGATTTAATGAAGTGTACCAATTAAATAATATTTAATTGGAATTGAATTGATATTGATTTTTGGGTTTATCGTGGACAGTGTTTTAAATAACACTCGTTCTTTAACCCGATCATTGATGAAATGTGATTTTGGGTTGTCGTGAACGGTATCTTCAATAATACAGTTCTTAGACCTAAAGGAGTTAAGAAAATCAGAAACTAACTGGAGATTAGTTAAGTTGAATAGTTTCCGAGGTATTGATCTGATGTTGGTTTCGGCCTTCGGGATTCATACTTAGGGAATTGCTCACTTGCTAATTTACAATTAGGGACTGATTGAAATGTGATGTGATTTTGGGTTTATCGTGAACCGTGTTTTAAATGACACTGATTCTTTAACCCAGTCACAGATTAAAACTAAGTGGAGTTTTAATGAATCTTTAATTAGATTGAAAAATCGAGAATGGAGTATCACCAGTTTTACTCCAGGCGATAGTTAAATCTTTAATTAGATTTGAACGTGAAATGGTAATTGAATTTACCGATAACACCGTGGTGTTAGATATGAAGTATAACCAGTTTTACTTCATGGGATGAATAGGTTGGGATTGAGAAATTAAAACAAATGATTACTTCGGTAAGGTTCGCTAATCCCGACTAGTTTGAATTGATATTCAAAAATAGATTAAAGAATAAATTCAAGAAATTTATCTTGGATAAAATTAATGGGAATATTTCCCTATGAATGTGAAATTTAGAAACTAACTGTCGGTTGGCCAAGCAGAATGGTTTTCTGGATATTGATCTGATGTTGGTTTCGGCCTTCGGGGTTAATATTTGGGAAGTTATTCTCTTGATTAATTTACGGTTAGTGACTAATGAATTGGAATGAGGCGTATGTTGTGTTTGTGTAACACTTATTTAAAATATACGCGAGTTATTCGGAAAGACCGGGTTTATCCCATTCTGAATAACTGTTACGACGATAAGTCAAAGACGAAGACGATGGTCGAAGACCGGAGGTCTTCACGTCGTTTGGGTAATTACTGATGATCTTGATTGGGCTGTACACCCAAGAAGATGGAAACAGTTAGTGATCGTCCAGACGTACTTGGAGATCGATGGATATGCGGGGTACTAGGTGCCTCCGGTTTCGTTCAGCCCCAGAACGGACTTGTAGATGGACTGTGTGTCTGACATCGGATTTCATTCTGTGTGACTGATATCGGTTGCATAGGATGGTTTGCCTGTGTGGCATGCTAAGATGCAAAAGATCAAGGCTTCTGTTGAAAAGCAAAGTCTTGTGGTGATGATCAAAGCACGGCCTTTGTGGCGTAGCTTTGTGTAACGTTTACTTCGCGAGTTTCACACCCGGTATGAACCAAAAACGGGAGACGGACCTCAGGGAGGGCCTGCGTTTCCTCCTAGCTAAAAAGTGGCGTCAGTGGTTTTACACGCCCTGACGAGTTTGACTTATGTGGTTGTTGCTGTTGCGAGGCGCCTCGGTTAGATCGGACGATCCGGGTCCGATGGAGTCATTCGTTGGCTCGCTTACGCCCCAAAGGGCGGCGAAACGCAGTGTCCAGGGTTTAAGTTTAATCCACATCGGTGGACCGGCCCTGACGATCCAAGGTCACTCGAGCTCTGACCTGAGACTCGGGCTAGGCAGTCTCGAATCGGTTGAGGACTATCTTTTGCCTCGGTTCATAGATGGAAATCCAATTTCCAAATACGTGACATTTGCGGTTTTATTTGTAAACCTATATATGGCGACATAGTGGTATGGGTCATTCATGCCGCCTATGATTGATACTTATGATTTGAAGTTGTTTTATACACTATGCACTTATAATAGTATCAAATGATTTGTTTCAAACGTATCAAGCATTCTTTGGCTGTTATAAGGGAAAACCCTATCCTCGGCTGCGTTGCATTGTGTGATGGGACCTGGGTCTTATAACAGCTTCATTTTTCTTTATTTAGCATTGCGCTGTTTGTTTTATGCACTGGTATTCTTGGGAGGAAACCCGTTCCGTGTTATACGGCGTGGTCCCTTGATTTACCGAACTTTTAAAATAAAGATTATTAACTGTTTTTAGTTCTCACACCAGTCACATGACTGACCTGGAGTTTATTGTTTTAACCTAAACTCTGGGTGCCCCTATTTTGACACGGGCAGCTAGTAGTTTTGGTTTTGCAGATTTATATTCACAGGATCCTGGTTTACAGCTGGAACGATATCCGGAAAGCTTTGTATCCGTATATCTCTTCTAGTTGTGTATTGTATTATTTTCCGCTGTTATGTATTTAAATGTAATTTAAATCTCTGTTATTTCTGTGTAATATTCATTTATGCTCTGTATATTCTTGTAATCTGATGCATTGTTGTAATATACAGTGAAATGTTCTTCTGTATGTGTTCTGTTGTGGTTTGTTCTCGAACTATCCGACACTTTCCTTTACGGGGAAGTTACGGGTTTTTACAGTTGAATACGTCAAATTGTTTTGCTGTGTGCTCTATGGGGAATGATAAATGATATACACATATATCATTCATTTTTTGGAACCATTATACGTATTATTAAAATGATAGTTCAATATATCATATTATTAGTTGCAAGCATTGTACAGAATTTTTATATGCATAGTTGTAGAATGATGTGTAAACATAACATTAAAAAAATGATATACAAACATATCATGGAAAAAGTTTAGTTGAATACGTCAAATTGTTTTGCTGTGTGCTCTATGGGGAATGGTAAATGATATACACACATATCATTCATTTTTTTGGAAGCATTATACGTATTATTAAAATGATAGTTCAATATATCATATTATTAGTTGCAAGCATTGTACATAATTTTTATATGCATAGTTGTAGAATGATGTGTAAACATAGCATTAAAAAAATGATATACAAACATATCATGGAAAAAGTTTAGTTGAATACGTCAAATTGTTTTGCTGTGTGCTCTATGGGGAATGGTAAATGATATACACACATATCATTCATTTTTTGGAAGCATTATACGTATTATTAAAATGATAGTTCAATATATCATATTATTAGTTGCAAGCATTGTACAGAATTTTTATATGCATAGTTGTAGAATGATGTGTAAACATAGCATTAAAAAAATGATATACAAACATATCATGGAAAAAGTTTAGTTGAATACGTCAAATTGTTTTGCTGTGTGCTCTATGAGGAATGATCTATAAAAAAAAAATTAGATAGATAGCTATGGATTTATAAGTAAATTCAGCTTTGAAAAAAAAAATGGTAGACAAATATAGCATTACGTACTTATAGTCGAATATGTCACATTGTTTAATGTTTTTTTATTGTGTAATGATTCATGATGGAAAATGAAAATCAGGTTGTTTCGACAAAGTTGTCACTAGCAACTTCAAAGGGAAAAAAAACAACTGCATTGGAGAATAGAAAACGAGATAAGGTACATTTGTTATTAACTTAATTTTTTCCTGTGTTGATCTTCTGCTGTCTTTTATATTCACATATACACATGTAAACACATGCACTATGTAAATTCATCCTCCATAACAAATCAAATAAAGGCAGCAAGCCTACAATTATTGACCTAATAGTCTTAAATATTTGCAACCAAACTTAGTATTTCTCATCCACTTACTGATGATACTTCACCCGTCTTTGTTCCCTCTACGTCTTAATCTTTATCAAATCTTGTACACTATACTACTCTTTTTTTTACACATTATTAGTTGGGTACTAGTGATAAATGTAACTTTCCCTTTACTTATATTTGAGTGCTATTGATAGATGTGAATGAAAGTTTCACTTATCATATAAGGTTCTAATGATAAATGAAGTTGACATTCATAATGATAGTTTCATATATCATATACTGGGTGCTAATGGTAGACATGCAAATGACATTTGGAATGATAGATTCATATATCATATTATTGTTTACTAATGATATACATGACATTGGAAATGATAGTTTCACATATCATATACTTGTATACTAACGATAGGTGTAAATAGCGTTAAAATTAATTATATGTACATTGATTCATTCAAAAAAAAAATTGTGCAGGAATCAACAGGGAAAGAAATGAAGAAGTTAAAGGAAGCAACCACGAAAAAAGCAAAAAAGGCATCTCAAGAAAAAGTCCAATATCGTTGCAGCTTGCTGCCTATGATAAAAAATTTCCAATTTTTTTTCCAAAAAGGTGATAATCTAGCACATCAGTTCAATTTTTTAAATCAAACCCCATTTGAAAAGTTTGTTCATGTCTTTTTCAAACAAAATTTAACCATTTCGGCTTTCACTAAATCATCTACAACCTTAGATGATATAGTAGAAACATTTTCTATTGAGAAACAAGCTTTCAAAATTGGGAATGTTTTTCTAAAATTGAAACCAGAGGATATTTCAATTCTTTTCGGATTACCTATGTATGGAATTAACTTGTTTCCAGCACCTAAAATGAGTTTTCAAGTTCTTCCAGAAAATTGTAAAGACTTTGTTTTAAGAAATTTTGGTAATGTAGAGAATATCTCGAAAGACCTTACAATTTCTAAAATAAACAATGTGCTGGAGACAAAAAAAACTGAAAATGAAACCGATTTTCCGAAACTAATCCTCATTCTTGCAATGATCACCTTCTTTTTTCCCGATAGTCAAAGAATTTTGCCATGGGGATACATTCCTTATATCATTGATATAAGGAAAATGAACTCAATATCTTGGCCAGTTTCAATCCATTATTCTTTGATTAGATCTTTGACGGCTTTTAAAACAAAGCCAAGAAGCATGCCGGGGTGATCCATGCTTCCAATGGTAAGTACATTATTTTAACTTTATATTTATGCATTTATTTCTATAAATTAAATTATGCATATTCTATGTTTTAACAAATAAAATTTTATTTTCAGTTTTTTCTATGTGAGCATGTTAGTTTGATATCTCCGTTGCCAAACTTCTCTTCAACATTGCCAAGATTTGGAAGATGGAATATTTCTAGCTTAAAGAAGGTTGTATCAAGAAATATTTTGTCAAACATGGATGATGAAAAGGTATATTTTAACACACAAACAAACTAGATACATACAATAAATGTTAAATTGGAATATAGTGATAGTAGTCATGTTATTATAGTACATTCATAGTCTAAATGATAGTTAAATTTATCGTTAATGCAGGAATAGAATGCAATGTACTTAATTCTGAAGAATGATAGTTATATATAGCATCAAATGGAGAATGACAAGTACACATAGCATTAGTTAATTTATTGGGTGTTACTCAGTCATTTTTATATATGTTATACAGATATTTGTTGAATTGAGAAACATATCAGAAGATGAAAAAGCTCTTCTTGAAAAAATCCCCCACCATCAACATCTGCAAATTGAAACCAATGAACACACAGATATGCAACCAACAAATAATCTGATAGAGACATTGAGCAAACAAGTGGAGTCTTTGCAACAGTATAACAAGGATTTGGAACATAAATTAAAGAAGAATGAAGAAGAATTTGAAATTGAGAAGCAAAAAAGAAGGGATGCTGAAGCCCTTGTGGTAGAGCTAAAAAAGAAAGTAAATATGTTGGTATCAAAAAAAATACAAGAAGTAGAACCACCAACTGTAACGACCCAGAAATTTCGGCAACTGGAATGTGGAGTTAATTAAAGATTTATTTATTAATGATCAATTTTTATACTAATACATTTATTAGAATTTGAAAATCAAACTTTATTGGTTTAAATAAGGATTTAATTCGATATTAAATTCAAAATGATTAATCTGCATAAATTATTTATAATAGGATCGAGGATAAATTGATATTCGAATTTTGAATTGAAAATCGAAATAAGAAATATAAATGGATTATATTGGAAACAATAAACATTTTCAACGATAAATGAATTAGAAATTTATTAGTTGAAATTTGATTGGAGATGTTTATATTAGTGTGAATAAAGGAAATAAAGTTAACATTTCAAATCTGGAGTCGAACGGGGTTGTTGATGGATGAACAGAATAAAATTTGTGAACCGATAGATAATATAAATATGAAAATATCGTTGTACACACACGGAGTCAGATTATGATTAAATTAATTTTTACTAGATTTAGAACGCGAAGACGAAGAGGTACGTATAATCTTTGTCATAATTGGTGACGGTGTTTGCGGTACGAACATGGAGCGTTCAAACATTAGTTCACGATACAGTTAATATCAAGTTAAACTTTCCTCCAAATATTACCTACCTTAAACACCACCTTCCTCAGATGAATTTACGTCGACCTATATCTGTAACCCTAAAACCTAATGACATCGACGTTGTTCTTATCTTTTATATTTTCTTCTATAAAAATCACGAGGCTTGTTCCCATTCTCTTCAAATTGTTTTCCCCTTTCTAATTTAATGGCCGAATAAAAATCAGACCTTTCCTCCTCTTTTTATTTCCACTATGTTTGTTTTTCCCAAAATACTCATCGTTCCCTCCCAAATCAGATCATGGTGCCACCCTTCTTAAATCAAAATCAGGTTTTCCCTTTTTCCCCAAAATTTCCACCGCCTCCAGCAAATCGGTCGCTGCCTCCTCATGGCCACCACATCAATCATCTTGAGTCGCTGTCATGTCACCATTAACTCGCGTGCTTGGCCATCGTTCGTCGCCACCGTTCACCGGTGCCTAGTCAAAACAGAGCTTGTTTCCCTCCATCATCGGTGCAGGTGAGTGTTAATTCACTCACGATTACCTTATTTTCAAGTATTTTAACTTTGATTAAAGATGAAATTTTAATGGTTGATTTTACTGCGAATTGCTTGCTGCCGTGTCCTAGTTTTTGCTAGAGCTTGCTGTTGAAAAACCGTAATTGATTTCGCCTGGTACCTTTATTTTGCTTAAATTTTAACCCCTTATCATTCGTTGTTTGTTACTATTGGAATCGAGTGCTAAGTGGGGTTATTGACCTGAAACATTCGTCATGATTTTGCGATTGACCTCTTTATACGGCTTCGCTTAGCCTGGTCCCATTGTTTAAAAACCTTGTTGACCATCTTATATATGACCCTAGGCTATTCTCTTGATCATATCTTTGCAACATATCGGTGCACTGTTCATTGATATTTTCTTTAAAAACTGTACCTTTATGTGCTGTCCTTAGATATGTTGTGGTTCTTAACATGTCATGCTGCTTGCTGATCATGGGCAAGTGGTTCGTTCAAATTGTTTTGTCACATAGTGTGATTCAGTTGCTATGATATGTGTGTGTGTGTGTGTGTGTATAAAATGTTGGTGGCCTAAATTTGCTATGCTAATTGAAAACGACAGCATAATGCGATGTCTTATGGAAACACTGACTGTAGATTGAACTTGAAATATGTATATACATATGGGAAGGCCGACAAACATATGTGTATATATATATACATCTTTTCATGTATATATATATAAATAAACTGAGTAGAGGAATTTTGTTCTGTCCTAAGTTATTTTTCCATGTTCATCCAAGAGCTTGCTGGGTTATTTTAGTTTTAGATTTGGACTATGCTTAATTTAATCACTTTGATTTCTTTGAAAATGGAAAAAAAAATGCAAGGACAGTAACAATATATATGTGAGTAACATTTGAAATCCCCTCTATTGTTACGTTGAATTCTAAGTAGAACCCAAGTGTTATGCATACTGACATGTGCCCAGCATATTGATTCAATTATTGATATTGTTCAAGATTTATTTCTGAAACAATTAGTAAGACATTAGCAAAATAATATGGGATGAGTAAATTAAACCCATGGCATTTCTTTTATCAACTTTTGTAGTATGATCTTGGTTACTACCTTCATCAACATGTATTTGAACACATAAATTAGTATAGACTTCATGTAAGACCTCAAGTTGAGGATGTAGATCACTGCATGTTTGGATATGAAGAGTCAGCTAAAGATTTGCTTCAAATATTTCTTCTAGCATTGCTGGTAATGTATATGTTTGCACAAAGTTGGATCATAAGTTCCTCTTGTTTCCCATAAGAAACTGCAAGTATGTTGAGTTTTGACTGGTCACTACGGTTAAATAAAAAAAATAGACCTGGGACTGTAATACCAAAAAGGCAGTGAACATTTTAAGGTAGAAACCCCATGTTTTGCGTTTAAACTATCATAAGTATATCCTGGTCTGTGCCTGAACTGATTTAAGAATGTATGCAGCACTACTAATTAATGTTATTCTCGCTATGGTCCAGTACAATTGTTTTTGCTGGTCCATTCGACACTGTCACTGTTTTTTTTTCTTTTAAACTAAGGTGTATTCTTTGGCCTTGTATGTTGAGCTTTCCAAGTTAGCCTGTATGTTGTTGCCTTGTCACTTGTACATTCAGCCGTGTTTGTTATTTTGGACCAGGTTGTTTTTTTTTCGAACTTGAACATGTTGACGGCGGTATATATATAAGTTGCACTTAACTCACTTTGATATTGTTGCTCCTTTATGTGTTGTAGCCCTTGTTTCATCTTGCTTGTATGCTCGACCCACTATGTCGACGTCTGTGTTGAGCTTGGTCTTTGTGGTCGCTCCACAGTTGATCACGCTATCCCGAAACGTTTCCGGAATGCTGAGGCAGTGCACATGTGTACCTGTACACGTGTGTACGTGCAGGTTTCCGGGACCTTTTGTTCCTGAAATAAAAACCAATAAACACAGATATTATACTTGATACTAAACAGATACCACAGTTGATCTAGATACACTGGTATGAACAGATATTACCACTGTTTATTTTATATATGACATCAAATGTTGGAATTAACCATTATATTTCAGTTTATATTGAAGTTAATTTACTTGAACTATGCTTTAATCCTGACTCGAGTATTTTATGTTTTGCATGGAATGCTCGGGTCAGACCCGAGCATTTCAGATTTAAAGATCTCAGCTTAGGATTCGAAGAGTGGTGAAGATGGGGATTCCAAGCTGGCGCGCTCTGAAGTTTTAACCCAGTAAATATTTTCTGTATAAATTATTCCTCTGTATAGAACAAATATTGTATTCAAACTTCTGATTTATATATATAAAGATTTTATTTCGCTGTTCAATATTGTGTTCTCTATATTGTGTCGATTCTGCTATTTTAAACTCTGTAAGCTAAATACGCTCCGTCGATTTGAACGTTTTAAGTTGGTTTAATTACCAATATGAAGCGGTCAAAAAGGCGGGACGTTACAAGTGGTATCAGAGCTTTGGTTTATTCAAAGCTTAGCTTATTGAGTTTAAAAACGGATCTTGAAAATAAAGCGATTTTGAAAAATAATTATTTTTGAAATATCAAATATTTTGGAACTAGTGTTTTGAAATTAATACAGCGGAAATAAAAATTTATTTTTGAGATTTAAAATTTTGTTCGGAATCCCCAGTCTTCAGAAGCCTTCGAATCCAGGTTTGCGAGAATTATTCTTCGATAAGATCCCTTTTAGAATTAAAATCAAAGTCCGTTGTCAAGTGATACCAAAGGAAGATAAGTATAGTAGAATCAACGAAACAATTTATCTAATCGGGTATTTTAGCATTCAAGGACAACTGAATTTATGGGGAATAAGAATTCGGATGAGATTTGAATGAAAAGAAAGAAACGATGAATTTTATTTTGATATTTTGAAATAAAATTAATAAAAATAAAATCGAAGGAAAAAGTTATGATTGAGATTCGATTATTCAGAACTTGGCAAGATAAATAATAATTGGTTTCAAACCAACAATGTACAATCGAATATGTGAACTCGATGGTAAATTATAAACTTGTTAATTAATTAACAAGAAGTATATGGCAAGCGAGAATTTTAAAGGAAGTGAATCATAAATGAGATGAAGCAAAAGGTGAGTGAAGATGTTAAAAAGATTTTATAGAATGGTAAAAATATGAATATGATAATTGGAAATGTTTTCCAAAATATCGTGAGAGGCTATTGGGTATTATTGGTAAATCGAAATGGCAAGAGCTGAAGTGTGAAGAGCCATACGACGAGAACAAAGAGCGGCAGAACGTAAGAGAAGTGAATTCGTAAATTGAAGCCGAGAAATTGCGTAAACAATGTTTGATAAGAAGTTGAGAATGAAGTTAAGGAATTTAGAAACTGACTGATGATTAGTTAAGTTGAATAATTTTCTGAGTGTTGATCTGATGTTGGTTTCGGCCTTCGGGGTTGATACTTAGGAAGTTGTTCGCTTACTAATTGACGGTCGAAGTATGAATGTGAAGAAGTGATAATGCGTGAAGGAAAAATTTGTGATAAGAAGAAAAAAATCCGGAGTTTTGAGCAAATAAAGATGTTGATGAAGTGATGAATTTTATAATTAGGAATTGAAAGAAAAATTTGGTTTATAGCCAGTGGATTCAGAAAGCCGAGTTTGAAGTAATATCAATCAATCATTTGAATTGATTAAGAGTTTAAAGCTAAAATTTTAAGATTAGAATGGAAATTGAGGGATGTTCGAGTTTAGATATTTAGCATAGAAGTTTCGAAACTTATATGGAGAAAAATGTGATATAATCAGTTTGAAATAAAGTCTTATATAACAGAATTTATATAAGAATGAGATGTTTGATTTGGAAAGAGAATCTTATGTAAAGTATGAATTATGAAAAGTATGAGAATTAGATACTATATGTATATAGTATTTCAAGTCAAGATAAGGGAAGTACCACCCTTCTTCTTTGAATTTCGAGCTTATGTAAAAGGGCTGCAGATAGCGCAATCTGCAGTGCTGCTGGTGGTGGTAGGTTGTCCGGACATAAAACTCATGAGTAGCCATTGAGCACGACTGCTAGCGTAATTCGCAGGGCTGCAGATAGCCTATGGCGGTCGGATGTTTCTTGAGGGAATCAGGTGTAACCATTGTGATCGCTGCGATCTAGAGTCGTTGGAAATTCGACCGTGTAGCGAAATTCGCAGGGCTGTAGATAGCCTACGGCGGACGGATGTTTCTTGGGGGAACCAAGCGTAACCATTGTGACTGCTGCGTTCTACAGTCGAATGTAAGGGCGTAATCCGCAGAGCTGTGAAAGCTTACGGGTATGGATGTTTCCTGGGGGACTCAGGCGTAACCATTGTGTACCTGCGGTCCATAGTATTTGAGATATCTTAGTGATAGTGAGCCACCTGTTTGATGCAGCAGTTAGTCTTCATGACTTGATTGGTCTTCGTGACCTGATTTGTCTTTGTGACTTGTTTTGTTCTCGTGGCTTGAAGTATCTTCATAATTCTATGATTTGTTTCCGTGATCCTGAGATAGAGCAACTAGCGCTCAATAACCTCAGATTGTCTTTTGATTCTTAAATATCTTTTGTTGATTTGTCCATGACGAAATTCGCAGGGAAGTGACTTTCTACGGATACGGATGTTTTCTGGGGGATCCAGACGAAACCATTGTGTATCTGCGATTCTTGAACAATCAACATATCAATATCACATTGGTACTTTCCGTATCTGTTTTTAAAGGAAATTTTGAAATATTTTCACTTGTGAGTTGAAGCAAGAATATTTAGTACTTGTAGATTTTAGTTGTGCGCCTGGCCAGCGTATGCCTAACATCTGTAAGAACGACAATAGACTTGTCAAACCTCGAGTTATCAAGTATTTTCAAACAAATAGTTTGAGATGTATAAATCCAACTTATGCAGGAATTGAAATTTTAAACGAGATTAGTTTTAAAAAAATAAATTATATGGTTTGAGTCTCGTAGAAGATTTGATAGAATGAGAAATTGGGAGATATCTCAAGAAAATTTGAAATAGAAATTGAACATAGTTCAAAGAGCGTGGAAATAAATAAAATCTGATTCGGAGGATAAAGAAAGTCGTGTTGATCAAAATTGATTATTGAAATGAAATTAGATTCTCTGAGTTAATTATGATAACTAAAGAGAAATGATAGCCTAAATATCGATATTTAAATTAATTATGGAAGAATTTCATACAAATATGAAAATTTAAATTATACGTTGGCGTAACTCTAGGGATCTCTACTTTTCGAGGACGAAAAGTTTTAAAGGGGGGAAGAATGTAACGACCCAGAAATTTCGGCAACTGGAATGTGGAGTTAATTAAAGATTTATTTATTAATGATCAATTTTTATACTAATACATTTATTAGAATTTGAAAATCAAACTTTATTGGTTTAAATAAGGATTTAATTCGATATTAAATTCAAAATGATTAATCTGCATAAATTATTTATAATAGGATCGAGGATAAATTGATATTCGAATTTTGAATTGAAAATCGAAATAAGAAATATAAATGGATTATATTGGAAACAATAAACATTTTCAACGATAAATGAATTAGAAATTTATTAGTTGAAATTTGATTGGAGATGTTTATATTAGTGTGAATAAAGGAAATAAAGTTAACATTTCAAATCTGGAGTCGAACGGGGTTGTTGATGGATGAACAGAATAAAATTTGTGAACCGATAGATAATATAAATATGAAAATATCGTTGTACACACACGGAGTCAGATTATGATTAAATTAATTTTTACTAGATTTAGAACGCGAAGACGAAGAGGTACGTATAATCTTTTTCATAATTGGTGACGGTGTTTGCGGTACGAACATGGAGCGTTCAAACATTAGTTCACGATACAGTTAATATCAAGTTAAACTTTCCTCCAAATATTACCTACCTTAAACACCACCTTCCTCAGATGAATTTACGTCGACCTATATCTGTAACCCTAAAACCTAATGACATCGACGTTGTTCTTATCTTTTATATTTTCTTCTATAAAAATCACGAGGCTTGTTCCCATTCTCTTCAAATTGTTTTCCCCTTTCTAATTTAATGGCCGAATAAAAATCAGACCTTTCCTCCTCTTTTTATTTCCACTATGTTTGTTTTTCCCAAAATACTCATCGTTCCCTCCCAAATCAGATCATGGTGCCACCCTTCTTAAATCAAAATCAGGTTTTCCCTTTTTCCCCAAAATTTCCACCGCCTCCAGCAAATCGGTCGCTGCCTCCTCATGGCCACCACATCAATCATCTTGAGTCGCTGTCATGTCACCATTAACTCGCGTGCTTGGCCATCGTTCGTCGCCACCGTTCACCGGTGCCTAGTCAAAACAGAGCTTGTTTCCCTCCATCATCGGTGCAGGTGAGTGTTAATTCACTCACGATTACCTTATTTTCAAGTATTTTAACTTTGATTAAAGATGAAATTTTAATGGTTGATTTTACTGCGAATTGCTTGCTGCCGTGTCCTAGTTTTTGCTAGAGCATGCTGTTGAAAAACCGTAATTGATTTCGCCTGGTACCTTTATTTTGCTTAAATTTTAACCCCTTATCATTCGTTGTTTGTTACTATTGGAATCGAGTGCTAAGTGGGGTTATTGACCTGAAACATTCGTCATGATTTTGCGATTGACCTCTTTATACGGCTTCGCTTAGCCTGGTCCCATTGTTTAAAAACCTTGTTGACCATCTTATATATGACCCTAGGCTATTCTCTTGATCATATCTTTGCAACATATCGGTGCACTGTTCATTGATATTTTCTTTAAAAACTGTACCTTTATGTGCTGTCCTTAGATATGTTGTGGTTCTTAACATGTCATGCTGCTTGCTGATCATGGGCAAGTGGTTCGTTCAAATTGTTTTGTCACATAGTGTGATTCAGTTGCTATGATATGTGTGTGTGTGTGTGTGTGTATAAAATGTTGGTGGCCTAAATTTGCTATGCTAATTGAAAACGACAGCATAATGCGATGTCTTATGGAAACACTGACTGTAGATTGAACTTGAAATATGTATATACATATGGGAAGGCCGACAAACATATGTGTATATATATATACATCTTTTCATGTATATATATATAAATAAACTGAGTAGAGGAATTTTGTTCTGTCCTAAGTTATTTTTCCATGTTCATCCAAGAGCTTGCTGGGTTATTTTAGTTTTAGATTTGGACTATGCTTAATTTAATCACTTTGATTTCTTTGAAAATGGAAAAAAAAATGCAAGGACAGTAACAATATATATGTGAGTAACATTTGAAATCCCCTCTATTGTTACGTTGAATTCTAAGTAGAACCCAAGTGTTATGCATACTGACATGTGCCCAGCATATTGATTCAATTATTGATATTGTTCAAGATTTATTTCTGAAACAATTAGTAAGACATTAGCAAAATAATATGGGATGAGTAAATTAAACCCATGGCATTTCTTTTATCAACTTTTGTAGTATGATCTTGGTTACTACCTTCATCAACATGTATTTGAACACATAAATTAGTATAGACTTCATGTAAGACCTCAAGTTGAGGATGTAGATCACTGCATGTTTGGATATGAAGAGTCAGCTAAAGATTTGCTTCAAATATTTCTTCTAGCATTGCTGGTAATGTATATGTTTGCACAAAGTTGGATCATAAGTTCCTCTTGTTTCCCATAAGAAACTGCAAGTATGCTGAGTTTTGACTGGTCACTACGGTTAAATAAAAAAATAGACCTGGGACTGTAATACCAAAAAGGCAGTGAACATTTTAAGGTAGAAACCCCATGTTTTGCGTTTAAACTATCATAAGTATATCCTGGTCTGTGCCTGAACTGATTTAAGAATGTATGCAGCACTACTAATTAATGTTATTCTCGCTATGGTCCAGTACAATTGTTTTTGCTGGTCCATTCGACACTGTCACTGTTTTTTTTTCTTTTAAACTAAGGTGTATTCTTTGGCCTTGTATGTTGAGCTTTCCAAGTTAGCCTGTATGTTGTTGCCTTGTCACTTGTACATTCAGCCGTGTTTGTTATTTTGGACCAGGTTGTTTTTTTTTCGAACTTGAACATGTTGACGGCGGTATATATATAAGTTGCACTTAACTCACTTTGATATTGTTGCTCCTTTATGTGTTGTAGCCCTTGTTTCATCTTGCTTGTATGCTCGACCCACTATGTCGACGTCTGTGTTGAGCTTGGTCTTTGTGGTCGCTCCACAGTTGATCACGCTATCCCGAAACGTTTCCGGAATGCTGAGGCAGTGCACATGTGTACCTGTACACGTGTGTACGTGCAGGTTTCCGGGACCTTTTGTTCCTGAAATAAAAACCAATAAACACAGATATTATACTTGATACTAAACAGATACCACAGTTGATCTAGATACACTGGTATGAACAGATATTACCACTGTTTATTTTATATATGACATCAAATGTTGGAATTAACCATTATATTTCAGTTTATATTGAAGTTAATTTACTTGAACTATGCTTTAATCCTGACTCGAGTATTTTATGTTTTGCATGGAATGCTCGGGTCAGACCCGAGCATTTCAGATTTAAAGATCTCAGCTTAGGATTCGAAGAGTGGTGAAGATGGGGATTCCAAGCTGGCGCGCTCTGAAGTTTTAACCCAGTAAATATTTTCTGTATAAATTATTCCTCTGTATAGAACAAATATTGTATTCAAACTTCTGATTTATATATATAAAGATTTTATTTCGCTGTTCAATATTGTGTTCTCTATATTGTGTCGATTCTGCTATTTTAAACTCTGTAAGCTAAATACGCTCCGTCGATTTGAACGTTTTAAGTTGGTTTAATTACCAATATGAAGCGGTCAAAAAGGCGGGACGTTACACCAACATTTAATCTTCAAGTAACACAGCAAATGCTAATGATGCAACAAGGAAAAAAACAAGACACAAGTGGTGAAGTCCTTGAAACTGGGAAAAAACAAGAGGATAAACACAAAAGTTCAAAGGAAAAAAGGGAAATCCTGAAAAAGAATGCAAAACCAATGAAAAAACCAAGCTCTTTAGTTGAGAGGGTTAAAAGCCGCAAACGAACGAGTACATTTGATTCGAAATCCCAGTACAAATTTATTCAAAGGAAAAAATATAAAAAGAAGGAAACAAAAGTTGAAGAAAATAAAGAAGGTGAAGATGATGAAGTTGAAGAAGATGATCTAGGTGAAAATAAAAAAGGTGAAGATGACAAAGTTGAAGAAAATGATGTTGGTGAAAATAAAGAAGGTGAAAATCATGAAGAAGCTGAAGAGGTTGAAGAAGCTGAAGACGTTGAAGAAGCTGAAGAAAGTGAAGAAAGTGACCAAACTGATCAAGAGAAAGAAGAAAAAAATGAACAGTCTGATTATGAAGAAGAAACTGAAACTGAATCTGAAACACATGAAAATGAAAATATAATTGATATTGATAGATATTCTCCAACAAGAAAAGCTTACAAAAGCAAAGATATCACAAAAAGTCATATCCTGAAATTATTGACTACAGCACAGCAACAAAAGATTATCACTTTCTTCAAATTCAACGAAAATGAGAAGTAAGATTTGTAACTTGTTTTCTTTCTTTATATTTGCAACATTGTAAGCTTTCAATAAAAAACTGACTTATAAAATGTTGATAATCAATTGCAGCACTATAACATACCACAAAGATGAAGGAAACCAAGGAGGAATAACTATAGTGAAATCAATGCTAGAGGATGTTCTTTATGATGGGCTTACCGACGGTCAGGTATATATCAAACTAGAATTTTGACAGTAAATAAAAGAGTAATATGGTGTACAAAATTTGATAATAATTGTTATACATATCATTCATCTTTTCATATATTTTGAGCAGTATTCTTACTATATATATGAATTGAATAGCGGAATGAAAGCTAGAAGTAGCATCGCTATATGTTAAATACCTGTAAATGTATAGAATGAGAGAATGATAATTGAAACTATCATTAACAGTTTTTAGTGCATATGTGTATAGGACGATAGAATAATAGTTAGAACTAGCATTCACTTAAAACTTCCTTTCTTTGGTTAAACAGCTGATTGACTGGTTTTACTACAATCAAGAAATGTACCAGCATAGTTATTATTTCACTACAATCATGATGGTAAGCATAGCATTAAATTATAAATGCTTTTAAAATAAAAACTCTGTTCTAATACATATGAATATGCAGAATGCTATAACAAATGATCAGAAAACAGTGATCAATGACATAGTCATGCCAACAATACAAAAGATTGTCAAAGATGAGTTGTGCGATAAAATGTACTTCCCTCTGCATTTCGGAAACCATTGGACCTTGTTGGTACTAAATTATGAAACAATGCAGTGGAGTCATTACGACTCAACAAAACCGAAAACCAAATCAACAAGGACATCAAACCCCAGCTACAACCAAGCCATCATCACTGTGAGAGAGTTCTTATTTTTTTTTTAAACTCTACAAGTAAAAGTCAACACTAATATATATATATATATATATATTTTGCAGAAAAATTTGATTGAGTCGCTGTTCAAGGATGCGTGGGTAAAAGAAGGTATAATGAACAAGAAATTCAACAAACCAACAGTGCAGCAGCCTAAAAGTCCACCGCAAGATTCTGATTCGTAAGTTACTTATTTTATTCACAATTTATTAAATGTATGTGTTATGATGCATTGATAGACAATACATGAAAGTAGAATATCAATCTTTAATAAACAGTAGACAATAATTAGAGATATGTACAATAATTGAATGATAATTCAATATATCATTTGATTTAAATGCATCATAAGAGATTATGGGATGATAGTGTATGTTTATCCAATTATTGTTTTTATTTTCAAATATACAGCTGACAATTCGTGATGATCAAAATCATAGCAAAACATTCAACTGAAAAATACAATGAGCATAAAATTAGTAATGACAGTTCAAGCTGTCATCTATACTTTTTTACTGCATATACATTTATCAAAACCCAAATGATTGTTTACACTAGGATTTGAGCAATGGTTCAACCTAGTATGAAGAGTTTCTTCCTAACATGAGATGATGCACATGTAAATTGTTTAGTATATGCAGACTATAGAAAATTCAGTGGTTTATTGAAGATGTTTAAAAAATCATTGCTTTTGGTATTACTTAGTTAGGATTGATATATGGTTGATGTTGATGTATAGGATGTGCATCTGAACTGAAATCGCTGAACAGCTTATATAAACTATTGCATAAGCCAGGCCATAGGCTCGGAAAATACGAATAACTGTAGTTTGTTAAAGGAGTAATATTTTAGGAAAAATTTGACAAAAGGGTGGATGATAATGAAACTTAACACTGCCACTGTTGAACTATGGAATATTAACTACTATATCTGCATTTGATATTAACGACTATCTCTACATTTAAAGTAAAGAATGATAACTTAATTTAGCATTAGTTTATACTGTAATATTAACTACTATCTCTACATTTGAAGTAAAGAATGATAACTTAATTTAGCATTCGTTTATACGTAATATTAACTACTATCTCTACATTTGATACAGACTTGATTGTGGTTTCATCGTGATGGCAAACATAAAAAAGTTGGACAAGGAAGAATTGCCACCGAGATACACAAGAGAGACCATAAGAATGCTAAGAGCTGCAGTTGCTTTTGATGTACTGAACGACACGAAATACAGTTGGTCACCAAACAAACACTAAACATGATGATGAGTAAAGCTGTTGCTGATAACAACTAATGATAGATAGTCTTACAAATTTTCTACTGATTTTAATTTGTCCGTACGAACTGCTCAAATAGGATTGTAATTGATGGATTAAAATTTTAATTGTCTGTTTTCATTGTACTGTCGTTGTGCGAACTACTGAGAGTATATGCAAATTAATTGTCACGTGAATTTGAATACGTTTTCTGTATTTTTCATGTGGTGACAATAGTTTATATTGAAATGCTATGTAAATCTAGCATTAAGTGAAAATAAAATTCTGTTGTGATATTTCGGTATAATTATGGTAAATAGAAACTCTGATTAGAGTTTTAAGCGTTGAAATTATATATCACGTAAAATGCATACTACTTATAATGGAATGCTTGTTAAATTTAGCATTCAACTAAAATGTTAACTACAAATAGGCTCATATAATAAACTCACGAATTCATCTAAATTACAATTATAATTGAACAAAACAACCTTAAATTCACCAAATAATGTAAACATTTAATTCATTTTTACAGTAGGCTTCCCATGCTGTCCACCATATCAGCACATCACAACTTAACCTCAAATAAGTTAAGAGTTTTCCTAATAAAAGAGCACATGAGATATAACAGCTTGTAGTATTAGGCCTATTGGCTGATCCATTAAAAGTATTTTATACAAGATGCATACCAATGATAAAAGGAATGCTGGTTACAACTATCATTCAACAAAAATGATAAGTACAGGTAGCATTGAAAAGAATTGGTAAAAATGAAATGCTGAAATCATGCACTGAACTAAAGTATAGTTAGCAATGATAAAATAACCTGAATTAAAAAAAATGACTTCAAAGCAAAAGACATTAGACATTACCAGACATTAAAAATTAAACAAAACAGACAACATAACACTTCATTTTTTATTTTGCAAACAATTCACAAATACTGACTTCAATATACAATAAGCTGTAACAGCTTTACAATAAAAAAAAAGTCTGTTACACTAACAAATAACATGATTTTTTTTTTAAATTTTAGAAGAAGCAAGACAGTTCCTTTTATTGTGGCCAACTTCATTACAATGACTGCATCTGTTTCTTTTATTTTGAGAATATCCAAATCCAACACGCCTCTTTGTAGATGGTCTTCCTGCACCACGAACTTGTTTAGGAGGCTTAATCAAAACATCATTTTCAACAACCGTTGGCTTATCAAAATCTGGAATTGGATTGATAGCATAAGCATATGAAGAACTGAAAGCACTAACAGTAAAATATTCCTCCACAAAGTCATAAACTGATAACCTAGACTTATTAATACACTTGACTGCATGTGCACATGGAAAACCAGTAACTCTCCATTGATTACAGCTACATAAATGATTTCTGAGGTCAACAATATGAGACTTAGGGGATTTTACTTCAAACACAAAGTCTGAAGACTTGAAAACATCCCAACCGAAGCCATCATCTACTAACTTAGACAAGCGTTCCTCCATAACAGGACAAAGAGTCGTCGTCCACAAACGACATTCTTCTCTTCGCCTAGCCATTTGCTCCAAAACTTTCACTCGAATACCATCCAAACAAGAAGTTATAGGAATTACTCTATCTTCCAAAATCCAAGAGTTGAAGCTTTCTGCAACATTTGAAGAATATTCACCATACCGCTTTCCTTGAAAAAACAAATCTGCCCAATGATCAAATGGTTTATCTTGTAGAAAATTTTCTGCAGCCGTACCCCCAATATCCTTAAATATAGAAAGGTGTCGCTCAAAATCATACATATTAGAAGCTCTAGCACAAAGTTTGAATAACTCTACAACAGAAGAATCACCTTTAGCTGCCTTCACAACACTACCAATATTTTGTTCCATGTGAAGCAAACAATAGCTATGATATGAAGAAGGAAATATTTTAGGAACACCTAAAATGAGACCCCAATGACGATCAGACATAAAAACTAGAGACCGGTCTTCATTTAGCATTTCTTTCAAATGGGACAAAAACCAAGACCAGTTAGATTCGTTTTCATGTGAAACAATACCCATAGCAAGAGGAAAGAAACCTGCAAAATAAATAATTAAGGACTTCTCAATACAAAGATACATGAACCACAGTAAACATCAAACTTGAATTAAATGATAGTAATATATGACAGGCACAATTGAATTAGACTCAAAATGATAAATAAACATATCATATATTATATATCAGTCTTTTAGCACCTTACTGTCCAAACATTAGTACTACAGACACTTCCAATAGAAGCAGTAGTAAATGAAGCGAACAAATCTATTGTAAGCATTGTTCCATTAAAATTAAGTGATGTGTAGAACAATAATAGTTTCACATATCATAACTACAAAAATAACCAAAAAAAAGAAAAACAAAAGTAAAATGAAACATATACCTTGCTTAGCATTAAACCTGCAAAATAAATAATTAAGGACTTCTCAATACAAAGATACATGAACCACAGTAAACATCAAACTTGAATTAAATGATAGTAATATATGACAGGCACAATTGAATTAGACTCAAAATGATAAATGAACATATCATATATTATATATCAGTCTTTTAGCACCTTACTGTCCAAACATTAGTACTACAGACACTTCCAATAGAAGCAGTAATAAATGAAGCGAACAAATCTATTGTAAGCATTGTTGCATTAAAATTAAGTGATGTGTAGAACAATAATAGTTTCACATATCATAACTATAAAAATAACCAAAAAAAAGAAAAACAAAAGTAAAATGAAACATATACCTTGGTTAGCATTTTTAGAAGTAGCAGCTAACAAAACTCCAGGTCTTCCCTTCAAATGAGCAGCATCCAAAAATATTAATGGTCGACAGTGTTTAAAACCAAGCAAGCAAGCACCAAAAGCAATACAAACTCTCTCAAACTGATTGGTTGACGAATCAACATCTATAGACACATAACTACCAGGATTATACTTTTGCAATGCCTCTATATACCAACCTAAATCATTATACGACATTGCATCATCCCCATATATCTCTTTCAACGCCAACTGTTTTCCACTATACGCATAATAGTATGAAAGATTGAAATTATATTCTCTTCGAAATTCCTTTATGATATCCTTTGGCTTCTTCATAGGAGCATCACGAATTTGATCCACAATTAAAGATTTAACAAATCTACTTGAAATAGTAACTTTATTGACATCTCTAAGACCCGCTCCACATGAATGATCAAAATTGTACGTTCTAATAAAAAACCGAGAAAGTATACCCGGATCCGAAGAAGCATTAAGATAAAACTTACAACCATCGTTAATCCAAGAGCAATTAACAGAAATTCTATTGGGAGAGTTTCTAACAAAAATCAAATCATAACCATTCTTTATTTGATATGCCATTAAAAACTCCCTAAAATCCTCAGCCCCATTAAAACAAAAACCAAGAAAATCCACAATATTTTTCTGAGAACCTTTCTTTAGCATATCTTTCAAATAATGTGGTGAATCAGCATGTGATTGACAATTTGTTCCAGAATTACTGCCAATCGAAGTGCTTTGTACACTTGTAGAACCCAAACCACAGCTACCAATATCAGCTTCCATAGCACCAACATTCTTCTTAACCGTAAACTTAAAATATTGACTCTTCTTAAAAATGAGAAAATACAAAATGCTAAGCAAGTCTGAATCAGTGTCCATACTTATATTCTTATTCTCAAGAACGTAAGATAGCTCAATGGAAAACGGATTAAGGTGTGGCCAAATATCACATATTTCACTCTTAACACCAAATAAAGAAGAGCCTATGGTAAGTCGAGTTGAATAACAGTTCTCATTATGTTCAAAAATAACCAGCACGCTGTTTGCTTCATTATTGATCGTATCAGAACTGAAAAAAATTAAATCCAATTAAAATACTATGAAGAATAAAACAGTAATACCAAATGCTAAATTAACATACCATAAAAAAATATAATCAATCTTACTGTTGAATTAAACAAGAATAAATTAATTTAAAAAACATATCGTAAATGAACACATCACGGCAAAATTAAACTGAACATGAATACTACAGTAAAGAATGCTATATAAACATAGCATAAATTAACAAACCACAAATAAAATCCACAGGAACGATCGAAGGAAGTTAAAACTATAAAACAATAAACATACGTGAAGAAATATAAAAACAGGCATAAAAATCTTACTTCTCCATTTATATAAATCCAAAGTCGAGATTTACAACTGGAAGAAGAAATTGCCGTATAACCTAGATGAGAAAAGATATGATTATTAATCGACAAACAATTATATGAAACGAAAATTAAAAATAGTCGAAAGAAATAAAAACAAAATACCTGAATTTAGCAAGATTGTTTGATGAAGATCAAAATCGCCAATGAAGATCTACAATAAAAAAAGAAGACAAAGATCGAGTGACAATGGAGAAATCGAAATAAAAAAGTGTGCAATCGTCTTGAATCGAGACAGGACGTTGAAGATGATCAGCAATGACGTTTAGAAAAAAGTATAGGAATTTAAATCTTACTGACTATTTTTCCTTCAGACGAAATTTTAAACACCGCATCCTTGAAACGAAAAATAAATAGCCGCGTCCGTAGGCCCAAAAATATATAGCAAAACTTCCTCCAGCCCATTTTCCTGTTTTCATTAAATATTTAATTCGTTCAAACTTCAGAAATTCATAACTTGTTGTAACGAACTCGAAATTGTAACGTCCCGCATTTTTGTCGGTTCATATTTGAATATTTAAATCAGTTTAAATATTGAATTCAGAATATAAGTGAATTTATATTTTAATTAAGATGAAGTTGAACGTATAAAGATATATATTTAATATAATCGAGCCCGTAATATCGCGGCAGTTCGTAATTTAACGTTCTGAACTTCAACTGAGTGTACCAGACTCGTTTTGAATCGGATTTCTTCGAAACAAGAAACGTTGGAATCTGTTGAACTGTATCTTTCTAACAGAAGTGAAAAACCAAGATTTCATCGAATATATTGCAAGATATGTCCAAATCAAATATTCAGAAAGTCGCTGTAAAATCGTATATCGACCGTATCGGTTATTTGAATATAACTTGATATCGGTTGCAAATCGGGACAAGGTTCTTTTGAGGCACGGCGATAATTTAATTTTTAGAATTTTACTGTAATTTTTAATTAATTAAATATGCAACTTTTTATTTGGAGTATTTTGCACCCTGTATCGATATTTCAGGATTTCAAAATATGAGTCAATCTACCGGTATTATTATATTTTTGGGATCGTGACACCTCGTTAAACACGACTGTACTCATATTTCTGAAATTTGAGGCACAAACATGAACGTAATTTTTAAGTAGCGGATGTTGTGGTAATTAAAAGCTTAAACAACATATGGGAAGGAAAAATTCATATTACACAGAATCTTTTGCACATAAAGGATCTTATAAAATCTGAGAAAAAGCATGCACATATACTTTTTAGCTTCACATGGTATGGTATGGCAGACCCATACTTTCTAGACATGCATAGGAACATGCAGACCTAGCAAATCGAATACGTTAACCTATACTAATGACCCATCCACCTATTTCATCCATAACAGCCCATAATGCTAGAAGTCTAGGACAGATAAAACAATAACACATAAGCCTATAAATTAGATTAGGGTGTGCGTTCCTACCTCTTAACAAGTAAGAAACACCCCTTGTCACGATCCTAGTAAGCTATGCCTACCACGCCCATAACTTAATGGCAAAGAAACCAACAGTAGATTGAAGTGATAATGCATTAACTCTACGACATAGCTACCTGCGCTATGATGCCTTAACTTCGAAGGCTTCTCAACTATAAATGACACACACAAACAAAGGAAGGCAAGAAAATCCATTCGATCTCTTCTCAGTAAATAAAACTGAAAATATAACAAAAACAAACGAAGAAGGAAAGTGAGATTCGATGGAGTTGTGCAACGCGATGGACTGAGGGACGCAAGTCCAAACTTGTATTCGAGTTTAAGTTCAGAAGTATGGGATGGTGTGATGGAGTTTCTACTGTTAGTAGCGGTAAGGGGCTGATGGAAGAAGTGTTTCACGTAAAGGAAGGGAAGGCGTTCTTACTGGGTGTACTGAGATCCATGGCGGGCTTGGCCTGAGCTAACAGAGTGGTGCTACACGAGTGCATAATTCTTTTGGGGTGAGGGCGTGTGTTAGAGGAACGTGCTGTCACAATGTTTGCATGAGGGAATTTTGACGAGGTGAATGGTGTTGGGTGGACAAATGTCGGCTTTCCTAAAGCAAAGCGTGGTCTTATGAAGGAGAGGTGTACTGTACTATAGATGGCTTTAGCATTGCGAAGAACGGTGAAGAACGTGAAGGGTTCTCGACTAATGAAGAAGCCTAGGGTATTAACTTTGGTTCCGTAACCTGAAATGGAGCTGATGATGTGTAAATGGTGTTTCACTGTTACAGCACGTCGATGAGTTTACTGCTAGAAAAAATGGATGCGTGTTCGTGCATGATGGTGTAAACTGGAGGTAAGGGAAGTGGCGTACATAATGTGTGCGAGGAGGAGATGGAAAATATGTACAGGGAGTTCACACATGCATGAAAATGGGAGGAGACTTGTTGTTCAAACATGAGAGGCTTGAAAGCATTCGCAGGGGATATAAAGCTACAGGCTCGCGGATACATCATACATGTTAGGAAAGAAGTTACAACGCGAGTGTACTGGGGCATGGGCGAAGGAACAAAACGTGAAGGGAGCATTTCTTGTTGGAACGCGGCAGTGAATATAAGAGATCCGGGTTAGAGGATGTGTAAATTGCACATTGTTTGGGACAGTGCGTGTGTATGTTGAGGATACATGTTGGCAGGGGAAAGAAAGATTTAACAAAGGGAGTTAAATGACGGGAATGCTGAAAAATGAGAAGCAGGTGACTTTTATTAAGGATAAAGAAGACCCTGTTCTTTTTGGATAAAAGTGTAGTTTTGGACGTGGCCGGTATAAGAAAACGCAGAAGTGGGTTCATGGAAAAGATGATCGGAGAACGGGCGGTTAGAAAATGGAAACAGCGAAGACATGAGGAAGAAGAGGCTTCAAGAAAGCACGGAAATTAGTGAAAACTGACGCAAATCGTTATTTAACGGTTAACGCGCCAAGGTGAGTAAATTCACTAACTCTGATCTATTTAAAAATATGATAATTATATTTTAATGTTGATTGAATGTTGTGTGATGGTCGATTAGGTAGATTACAATTAAATTTGATTGAATATTATATATCGTTGCATATGTACACATCATCGGTTGGACACTGATCCCATCGATTAGAATATCGCCTAGTATATAGTTAATGTAAATTGTTTTGACTGACATCTGTGGATGCGGAAACCGGTTGGAAGAATCCGACCGGATTCCTCAATATTTGTATGTACTGTTTGTTGTATAGTATTTATATATACGACCTGAACCTAAATAACATTATTAGGAATTATAATCTGATAGGCTAGTTAATATTTAGTTTTAAACCAACAAATTATAATAGGATATGTAATCAGTATTTGGTTATAAACTTGATATTGATTTAATAAGTACCTGACTTAGAAGCAGAGTTTATCAAATGAAATGTGAATATGGCAGCGTATTGCAGTAGTTATAAAAGAGAATACAACAGCGTATTGCAGTAGCTATAAAAGAGAATATAGTAGCGTATTGCAGTAGCTATAAAAGAGAATACAACAGCGTATTGCAGTAGTTATAAAAGAGAATATAGCAGCGTATTGCATTGGTTATAAAGGAAAAGATAGCAGCATTAGTTAAAATATAACGGTTTTAAAGTAAGTCGATAAGTTATAATGTTTTAAAAAAGATATACTGAGCATGATAAGGAAGGTGATATAGTTTTAAAGAAATTAGAACCCATTGTACGTTGGTTGAGTTGAGTAACTTTCGAGGCGTCAATCTGATGTTGGTTTCGGCCTTCGGGGTTGATACTTAGAAACTTATTCACTTACCGATTTATAACGAGGAACTAATAGAGTAGAAATGAAGGGAAGTAAGGAAGAGTTTATAGAAATATGGGAAACTAGAAAGTTAGTATTAAATAAAAGGGCCAGTGTTTGTGAATGGATGTTTGTTTTAACTCCGATAGTTAAATAACCGACTATCGAAGTGTTTTGACCATCGTTGTCAATACGGAGAGACCGGTTGGGTTATTACCCGAAAACCACTCCGTATAGGCATAATCGTTGCGAATGAGATATGCTGAAGATAATTGAAGACGGAGTTAAATACAAAGATCGTCCAGTTATAGAATGGTGTGTTTTTGTTTGTCCAGTCCCAGGACAACTTGTATGGACGAGTGTCTGACAGAGTATTTCCAACGGTCACACCGTTGATTTTATGAATATACCAAGTTGGTGGGGAGAAGGTAACTTCTTTTTATTCTACACCCAGTGTGCATTTGTGTAATCAATATGTGATTACGGATTTGATGATGTGACATTCAAAGTGAATGATGATCAGATGTTCTGAAGATAGACGTAGCCTCTAGCCTCACAACCGAGAATGACAGAAGTTGGGCTAGGCAGCATGGCTAGTTGGGTCATCCCCAAGCAGGGTGTATTGTCACCGATCTAGAGAAAATTCATATTTATACTTCTTTTCGATTCTGCATCTTCGGATGACGGTTGGATGGCCTGCAACCGTGGTGGCAATATATTCGCGACACTCAAGCTAAATGAGTGAGCGGTCATGTGTGGCCGGGTTGCAAGACGTTCTTGTTGAACCCTGAGTGTATCCCCTCTAGAGTACACTATTCAGAAGGTGCTCCCATACCTTGTCCGTTGAAATCCAATCTCCAATAAGTGCCCTGCGGTTTATGATTTTATGCTATATATATGTGGAACGTGAGATGCAAGCGTTCTGCTACTTGGATAATTATTTGTTTAGACATTATCATAATATCATTGTTTTGATATCAAAGTAATTTGGGTTATAGTAAGGTAAAAGCCGTCCATGTTTATGTGTGGGCTGGTCTTACTATTATCCTTTGTTCCAAAAGGATTTTCTTCAAAGTAAAACCCTATAGTTGGAATTTACTCACACCAGTCCCATGACTGACCCAGAGTTTATTTTGTTTGTTTTCCCTAAACTCTTGGGTGCCCAAATTTGTACGGGCAGTCAAGTGTTTCAGGCTTTGCAGATTCACTTGGAGGAGCTCAAAAGCAGGAAGCTTCACCATTAGTTATGTAGAGTTATTTCCGCTGTGATATGATGTATTGTACTCTGATAATGGTATGTATATACAATACAGTTTTGTATTCAAAGTTATGTTATATAATACATCTTATTTTGTTCCGCTGCGAGTTTCGTGTTACTCTGATTCTGTTCAGTTGTGATCTTCTTCTTCTTCTATTCTATTAGTTCTATCTTTTCTATCCCATCCTCTTAATTCTTTCAATAATGACACGGTTTTCAAGGTATCGAAAATCGCTCCATTACAGTTGGTATCAGAGCTAAAGGTTAAGTGATTACCTTGGCCCTGTGGCGTAACTCAACAGAGATGGGGTTAGTAATGCCCTTGGTTGAGTATGAGTGTATATATATGAGCGCGTATGTGTAAATTAATATAAAAACTATTTTATATTGTGTTGACCGGTCAGTCGAGTGGTTTATAAATTCTGGTCGAAACAGTAATGCAAACTGCGTCGATAGGTGTTTCTAAACTCTTGAACAGAGTAATTCGACACTGTATGTTTTGGAAAGGGGTAAATAAAAATATTTTACCCGAAAAATATATTTTGATATAAAAGAAATATATATCTTGAGATTATCATAGTATTGATCGTTGTTATGATCAAATAAGATATATAATTGAGTTGGTTATATAAATAACCGATCGAAATATTATATTAGTATAATATGAAAAATCAGATGAACTGAATCTGAAGTTAAAACCAGAATTGAAATAAAACTCTAAAAATTTGGAAAAGAGTTGGAAATAATATTTGAATTAAATATATGGAGATTTAAGATCCTGGGTGATTTGAAATGTTTTTCAAATATAGTAAATGGATTTTGGAGTAATTTCAAAATAAAGGTTTTGAAAATAAATTTTGAAAAGTAATATAGTATTGAACTCACTTTGATAGCTGGAAAATAATTTTGACGATGACTGCAGCATCATCAGTGTTCATTTTCAAGGTTCTAAGTGACGGATTACTACCAAAGATTTTGTTTTGAATTATTGTGAGGAAACAAGTTGTCAGAAATTCAAATGTTTTGAATTATATATGATTTCATACTGATTTGAAATGAAGACCCAGGAATTTAAATCTCTAAAATTTAACTTATGAAGTTAAATAGCTTGAAAGGGTGAAGATGAATTCTATCGAAGCCAGTTAAGTGAGAATCATATTAAAACAGAGATTTAACTGAACTAGTTAAGTGGAAAATTTAAATTTGATATTTTAATAAAATCAAAGTTGAGCGTAAGAGAACTAATTTGAGAAATTAAATTAGCAAGTGGAACATAGGAATTAACTTGGTTAAATATATTGAATTGGGTTAGAGATGATCCCAAATAAATTTGGATAAGAAATTGGAATTGAAATGGAGCAGGAGTTGAAATGGAATTTGGCTCAAACAATAAGCAAAGGATTGGATTAAGGATAAGTTGGTTGGAGATCAACAGTTGGAAATGTTGGGATAAATACCGGCTTGATAGCAAAGTGCAGAATCAGAATTGGATGCCAACCAAAAAAGTACATGTTTAAATAATATGGAGTATTCAATTTTTGAGTGCGTTTGGAAAGTCGTTTGGCTGTTTGATTTTCTTTTGGATTGGTGAAGGCTCAGAGTGGCAAGTTTTTGTAGTACCGAGTGAGCCGTGCAGAGTAGATGCTGGCGAGATTCTCTGAAATTTTAAGCTGTTAGAAAATTTTCAGAATTTTCGAAAATATTCGAAATAAGAAGGAATTAATATTTAATTGGAATTAATCAGTTCAGTTGAAACTGAAATTATGAAGTAAACCAAAAAGATTTTTAAACATGTTTATAATAGAGATTGTAGCATTTTCCCTATCTTAGCAATTTCGAGGACGAAATTATTTTAAGGGGGAAGGACTGTAACGTCCCGCATTTTTGTCGGTTCATATTTGAATATTTAAATCAGTTTAAATATTGAATTCAGAATATAAGTGAATTTATATTTTAATTAAGATGAAGTTGAACGTATAAAGATATATATTTAATATAATCGAGCCCGTAATATCGCGGCAGTTCGTAATTTAACGTTCTGAACTTCAACTGAGTGTACCAGACTCGTTTTGAATCGGATTTCTTCGAAACAAGAAACGTTGGAATCTGTTGAACTGTATCTTTCTAACAGAAGTGAAAAACCAAGATTTCATCGAATATATTGCAAGATATGTCCAAATCAAATATTCAGAAAGTCGCTGTAAAATCGTATATCGACCGTATCGGTTATTTGAATATAACTTGATATCGGTTGCAAATCGGGACAAGGTTCTTTTGAGGCACGGCGATAATTTAATTTTTAGAATTTTACTGTAATTTTTAATTAATTAAATATGCAACTTTTTATTTGGAGTATTTTGCACCCTGTATCGATATTTCAGGATTTCAAAATATGAGTCAATCTACCGGTATTATTATATTTTTGGGATCGTGACACCTCGTTAAACACGACTGTACTCATATTTCTGAAATTTGAGGCACAAACATGAACGTAATTTTTAAGTAGCGGATGTTGTGGTAATTAAAAGCTTAAACAACATATGGGAAGGAAAAATTCATATTACACAGAATCTTTTGCACATAAAGGATCTTATAAAATCTGAGAAAAAGCATGCACATATACTTTTTAGCTTCACATGGTATGGTATGGCAGACCCATACTTTCTAGACATGCATAGGAACATGCAGACCTAGCAAATCGAATACGTTAACCTATACTAATGACCCATCCACCTATTTCATCCATAACAGCCCATAATGCTAGAAGTCTAGGACAGATAAAACAATAACACATAAGCCTATAAATTAGATTAGGGTGTGCGTTCCTACCTCTTAACAAGTAAGGAAACACCCCTTGTCACGATCCTAGTAAGCTATGCCTACCACGCCCATAACTTAATGGCAAAGAAACCAACAGTAGATTGAAGTGATAATGCATTAACTCTACGACATAGCTACCTGCGCTATGATGCCTTAACTTCGAAGGCTTCTCAACTATAAATGACACACACAAACAAAGGAAGGCAAGAAAATCCATTCGATCTCTTCTCAGTAAATAAAACTGAAAATATAACAAAAACAAACGAAGAAGGAAAGTGAGATTCGATGGAGTTGTGCAACGCGATGGACTGAGGGACGCAAGTCCAAACTTGTATTCGAGTTTAAGTTCAGAAGTATGGGATGGTGTGATGGAGTTTCTACTGTTAGTAGCGGTAAGGGGCTGATGGAAGAAGTGTTTCACGTAAAGGAAGGGAAGGCGTTCTTACTGGGTGTACTGAGATCCATGGCGGGCTTGGCCTGAGCTAACAGAGTGGTGCTACACGAGTGCATAATTCTTTTGGGGTGAGGGCGTGTGTTAGAGGAACGTGCTGTCACAATGTTTGCATGAGGGAATTTTGACGAGGTGAATGGTGCTGGGTGGACAAATGTCGGCTTTCCTAAAGCAAAGCGTGGTCTTATGAAGGAGAGGTGTACTGTACTATAGATGGCTTTAGCATTGCGAAGAACGGTGAAGAACGTGAAGGGTTCTCGACTAATGAAGAAGCCTAGGGTATTAACTTTGGTTCCGTAACCTGAAATGGAGCTGATGATGTGTAAATGGTGTTTCACTGTTACAGCACGTCGATGAGTTTACTGCTAGAAAAAATGGATGCGTGTTCGTGCATGATGGTGTAAACTGGAGGTAAGGGAAGTGGCGTACATAATGTGTGCGAGGAGGAGATGGAAAATATGTACAGGGAGTTCACACATGCATGAAAATGGGAGGAGACTTGTTGTTCAAACATGAGAGGCTTGAAAGCATTCGCAGGGGATATAAAGCTACAGGCTCGCGGATACATCATACATGTTAGGAAAGAAGTTACAACGCGAGTGTACTGGGGCATGGGCGAAGGAACAAAACGTGAAGGGAGCATTTCTTGTTGGAACGCGGCAGTGAATATAAGAGATCCGGGTTAGAGGATGTGTAAATTGCACATTGTTTGGGACAGTGCGTGTAAATGTTGAGGATACATGTTGGCAGGGGAAAGAAAGATTTAACAAAGGGAGTTAAATGACGGGAATGCTGAAAAATGAGAAGCAGGTGACTTTTATTAAGGATAAAGAAGACCCTGTTCTTTTTGGATAAAAGTGTAGTTTTGGACGTGGCCGGTATAAGAAAACGCAGAAGTGGGTTCATGGAAAAGATGATCGGAGAACGGGCGGTTAGAAAATGGAAACAGCGAAGACATGAGGAAGAAGAGGCTTCAAGAAAGCACGGAAATTAGTGAAAACTGACGCAAATCGTTATTTAACGGTTAACGCGCCAAGGTGAGTAAATTCACTAACTCTGATCTATTTAAAAATATGATAATTATATTTTAATGTTGATTGAATGTTGTGTGATGGTCGATTAGGTAGATTACAATTAAATTTGATTGAATATTATATATCGTTGCATATGTACACATCATCGGTTGGACACTGATCCCATCGATTAGAATATCGCCTAGTATATAGTTAATGTAAATTGTTTTGACTGACATCTGTGGATGCGGAAACCGGTTGGAAGAATCCGACCGGATTCCTCAATATTTGTATGTACTGTTTGTTGTATAGTATTTATATATACGACCTGAACCTAAATAACATTATTATGAATTATAATCTGATAGGCTAGTTAATATTTAGTTTTAAACCAACAAATTATAATAGGATATGTAATCAGTATTTGGTTATAAACTTGATATTGATTTAATAAGTACCTGACTTAGAAGCAGAGTTTATCAAATGAAATGTGAATATGGCAGCGTATTGCAGTAGTTATAAAAGAGAATACAACAGCGTATTGCAGTAGCTATAAAAGAGAATATAGTAGCGTATTGCAGTAGCTATAAAAGAGAATACAACAGCGTATTGCAGTAGTTATAAAAGAGAATATAGCAGCGTATTGCATTAGTTATAAAGGAAAAGATAGCAGCATTAGTTAAAATATAACGGTTTTAAAGTAAGTCGATAAGTTATAATGTTTTAAAAAAGATATACTGAGCATGATAAGGAAGGTGATATAGTTTTAAAGAAATTAGAACCCATTGTACGTTGGTTGAGTTGAGTAACTTTCGAGGCGTCAATCTGATGTTGGTTTCGGCCTTCGGGGTTGATACTTAGAAACTTATTCACTTACCGATTTATAACGAGGAACTAATAGAGTAGAAATGAAGGGAAGTAAGGAAGAGTTTATAGAAATATGGGAAACTAGAAAGTTAGTATTAAATAAAAGGGCCAGTGTTTGTGAATGGATGTTTGTTTTAACTCCGATAGTTAAATAACCGACTATCGAAGTGTTTTGACCATCGTTGTCAATACGGAGAGACCGGTTGGGTTATTACCCGAAAACCACTCCGTATAGGCATAATCGTTGCGAATGAGATATGCTAAAGATAATTGAAGACGGAGTTAAATGCAAAGATCGTCCAGTTATAGAATGGTGTGTTTTTGTTTGTCCAGTCCCAGGACAACTTGTATGGACGAGTGTCTGACAGAGTATTTCCAACGGTCACACCGTTGATTTTATGAATATACCAAGTTGGTGGGGAGAAGGTAACTTCTTTTTATTCTACACCCAGTGTGCATTTGTGTAATCAATATGTGATTACGGATTTGATGATGTGACATTCAAAGTGAATGATGATCAGATGTTCTGAAGATAGACGTAGCCTCTAGCCTCACAACCGAGAATGACAGAAGTTGGGCTAGGCAGCATGGCTAGTTGGGTCATCCCCAAGCAGGGTGTATTGTCACCGATCTAGAGAAAATTCATATTTATACTTCTTTTCGATTATGTATCTTCGGATGACGGTTGGATGGCCTGCAACCGTGGTGGCAATATATTCGCGACACTCAAGCTAAATGAGTGAGCGGTCATGTGTGGCCGGGTTGCAAGACGTTCTTGTTGAACCCTGAGTGTATCCCCTCTAGAGTACACTATTCAGAAGGTGCTCCCATACCTTGTCCGTTGAAATCCAATCTCCAATAAGTGCCCTGCGGTTTATGATTTTATGCTATATATATGTGGAACGTGAGATGCAAGCGTTCTGCTACTTGGATAATTATTTGTTTAGACATTATCATAATATCATTGTTTTGATATCAAAGTAATTTGGGTTATAGTAAGGTAAAAGCCGTCCATGTTTATGTGTGGGCTGGTCTTACTATTATCCTTTGTTCCAAAAGGATTTTCTTCAAAGTAAAACCCTATAGTTGGAATTTACTCACACCAGTCCCATGACTGACCCAGAGTTTATTTTGTTTGTTTTCCCTAAACTCTTGGGTGCCCAAATTTGTACGGGCAGTCAAGTGTTTCAGGCTTTGCAGATTCACTTGGAGGAGCTCAAAAGCAGGAAGCTTCACCATTAGTTATGTAGAGTTATTTCCGCTGTGATATGATGTATTGTACTCTGATAATGGTATGTATATACAATACAGTTTTGTATTCAAAGTTATGTTATATAATACATCTTATTTTGTTCCGCTGCGAGTTTCGTGTTACTCTGATTCTGTTCAGTTGTGATCTTCTTCTTCTTCTATTCTATTAGTTCTATCTTTTCTATCCCATCCTCTTAATTCTTTCAATAATGACACGGTTTTCAAGGTATCGAAAATCGCTCCATTACAGAAATCGCGAAAAACAGGGTTTGCTGTGATCAGTGAGTCGAGACCTTCGAATAGACACTAATTTTGCCAAATTTGGACTAAGTTCAATTTTGGGTCAAAATTGGGCCTGAATATTTAAACACCGACAAAGTACAAACCAAGGTAAGAACTATTTTCTCACTCAAAAACTTTTGCCGTATTTATTTATTATTATAAATGAATGTGATTTGAATGCCTGTGGTGAAATAATTATTTGAAATTATCTGATGCATGCATGTTGTGTTGTACGTTATGTTATGTCATGATATGATTTGTTATGTTATGTAATTTTAGCAGTATGCAACGTATGTCATTAATATTGATTCTTGTAGAATTGTTAAAAATTAATGTTACACTGCCATGTACAAGTTACCTGACTTGTATTTGTTGATTGGGTTGATAATTTTCACACATCGCCCAAATGCACAAATAATTATATATATTATTTGAATGTTAGTTTGTTGAAACCCCACACGAGTCTTGGGTTGATAATTACACATCGCCCTTGTGATTAGTTATAAGCGTTATTTATTTGACGCTATGTAGTACAAATATACACTTTGGATGATTGGATGTTTTTAATGATTTATCATTACTCTAGAATAACATGGGATGTATGAAAACCGTATAATTATAATTATATGGTAAATCGTTTGGGTCTCATTCCAATTTGGAAAAGAAATTGTCAAAATAAGATTTGCAATTTAATTTACATTTTTAATGTAAATAAAAGAAGAGATTTTGACATTGCAATTTAATTTACATTTTTAATGTAAATAAAAGAAGAGATTTTGACATTGCAATTTAATTTACATTTTTAATGTAAATAAAGAAGAGATTTTGACATTGCAATTTAATTTACATTTTTAATGTAAATAAAAGAAGAGATTTTGACATTGCAATTTAATTTACATTTTTAATGTAAATAAAAGAAGAGATTTTGACATTGCAATTTAATTTACATTTTTAATTTAAATAAAATAAAGATTTTAACATTGCAATGTAATTTACATTTTTAATGTAAATAAAAGAAGAGATTTTGACATTGCAATTTAATTTACATTTTGGAATGTAAATAAAAGAATGAAACTTAACATAGTATTTTTAATTTACATTTTAATGCAAATATAAGTTAAGAATATGAAATATGTATAAAATAAAGGTTAATCTTTTATTAAAGTGAAATTTATGAAATATGCCTAAAAAATAAAAGTTAATCTTTTATTAAAAGTAAACACATGAAACATATTTCAATATAAAAAGTTAATCGTTTTATTTAGGAATATGAGTTTACATTAAATGGTTAGCGCTAAAAAGTTATTCTTTTATTGTAACGTAAGAATATGAAAATGTTTTAAAATAAAAAATATTCTTTATTTTAATATAGAATCATGAAATTTGTTTTAATTTAAAAATGCAACTTTTTAATGTCATATAAAACATGGAATTTTTTTACATTAAAATTGCAAATTTTTAATCCCGTATAAAAACGTGAATTTGATTTACATTACAATTTTATATTTTAAATGTAACGAGGGAACATGAAAGTGATTTAAAATGAAAATTCATCTTTTTATTTAATGAGGGAAAAATTTGTTGAAACATTTAAATAATTAAAATAGGGAAAAATTATGTGAAATCTTAATAAATGTTTTAAAAGAGTTTTGGATGTGAAATTCCAAATTTATTAAGAGGAAAGATATTTTTATCAAGTTAAGTAGTTTATTTATTTCTATAAATAAATAAAAGAGCGAAAAATGGTTTTATTAAAACAAAGTATTTCAAGTGAATAAATTAGATTGGAATTTAAGAAAGGAATGACATTTTTAATTAAGGGAAAGAAAAGAAAAAAAATATATATGAATTTTCCAATATTAACATTAATTGGAAGTTGATTTGGGTTGACCATGAAAAATGTTTTAAATGACGTTAGTTCTTAAAACCCCAATTAACGATAAAGTGATGATTTGTAATTTATTAATCTTTTAATTAATATTTAATGAAATATTCTAAAGAGAAGTTTTCAATTTAATATATTAAATTGGAATTAATTGAAGTATGATTTTGGGTTTATCGTGAACGATGTTTGAGCGACATTTGTTCTTTAACCTAGTTAAAGACAAGATTGTTTCTTGAAAGTTAAATAATCAATAAATAAGGATTTTAGAGGACTAAAACTAAATATAGTTTTTTATAAATCTTTAATTGGATTGGAATGAGGCGTTGGTTGTGTTTAGAGCACATAATTTTAAATTGCGCAAATTATTCAGAAAGACCGGGTTTAACCCATTCTGAATAATTCATACGACGATTGAAGGTGGACGATGAAGACGGTTATTGAAGACAGGGAAATTTCCACATCGAATGGATGATTATTTATATCTTTATTGGTTGTACAGCCAAGACGATGGAATTATTGATCACCCAGATGTACGTGGAGATCTACCGGATACGGTTTCATTCAGATCCAGAACGGAATTTTAAATGGATTGTGTGTCTGACATCGTACTCCATTATATATTATAGTTATTGATCCCTGCTGAATGTGTAAATGTTGGTGGCGGAGAATTTATTCTTTTTGCTTAACACCCATTTTATATATTTTAGTAGACGATTAAATAATTGGTATGGATTGACGATGTGACATGCTAAGAGTGATCAAGGCTTTTGTTGAAAAGCAGAGCTTTGTGGATGATCAAAGCATAGCTTTGTGTATAGCGTAACTTCACGAGCCTCACAACCCGGTGGAGTCTAAAACTGGAGAAGGGAACGCAGGGAGAGCTGCACGTTTCTTTCTAGCTAGAAGTTGTGTCGGTGCTTAAACTTGCTGATATTTTACTTATATGGATGATGGAATGAAGCGCCTCGGATATTAGGTCCTATAGGACCGGGAAACGTGTGTTAAGGAATTGCCAATCCGCAAAATCGTATGTACGGACCGGCCCTGCAGGATCCAAGGGTCCACTGCGGGGGATCCTGAGACATTAGCTAGAGTGTCTCGAATCGGTAAGGAGCTCCTCCCTAGCCTTGACTCATGATGGAAACCAAATTCCAAATACGACACTACGAATTTGATTGTATTACTAGTATGGAGGCATAATAGTATGGGGTACTATGCTTCCTAGGATTGATACATTTATTTTGAAATGTTTTGAAACATATATACACTAATGATAATATTGAATTCATATTTAGCATGTTTAATCACCATAAGGTAAAACTCTATCCTCTGGTTTGCGTTGCATTGTGTGATGGGATTTGAGTCTTATGGTGATTCCATTTTTCCAAAAGCATTGCGTTGTTTTACGATTTACTTATTTGTTTGTTCTGTCACTTTAAATTATGCACGGCAATCCATTGGAATAAACCCGTTCCGCGTTAGCGGCGTGGTCTTTGAATTTGCCTTATTGCTATCAGTTAAATTAAATAAGATTTCTCATACCAGTCCCATGACTGACCCGTTGTTTGTTTCCACCTTTGCAAACTCAGGTGCCCATATTTTTCCATACGGGCAGACGAGTAGCTTGTTTTGCAAATATTTATCTCTTTAGCAGGATCCTGGATCGAAGACTAAAGTTGTGTCCAGAGCATATTAGTCTTCCGCTACGCATTTATATTATATTTTCTGCTGCATTGTAAATTGTAAATCTCTGATATTGTATTTTCGTTTATTTATGCTCTTATTCTTGTACTCTGATGTAAACTGTTGCAACAGTAATGAAAATGTTCTTTTATTTGTGTTCAGATGCGTGTTGTTCACAAAACAATCCCAGATTTTCCGCAAGGGGAATTTTGGGTCGTTTCACTTATCCAAATAGTTTTTTAACATATATGAAGATAATTTGGATGCCAAATTTACTTGGGTACGAAGCAATTCATTCTATAAAAGGCCTAGTGAACATCTTCATTAGGTGTGTGTGAGAGCCACTAAGAGTGATCATTCTAGCTATTCCAAATTGAGTGTTATCCTTCAAGTTATTTAGCCATTAGATATTCTCTACCTATTTCTCAGTAAGGTTATTGGTTCAAATTGTAATTGTTTGTAATGATAGTTGAGATCGATTGTAAACAATTTTTGATTGGTGAATCAATAAAGAGGGTGGTACGTTGGGTGGAATATAGTGTGTTCATATTTCCGATATTTTGTGTTGTTGTTTACTTTCAATTAAATTCATCTTCAAGTGATTGGGTGAAAAGATCCTATTTTTCTGGGCGTTTTTGTCAAACTTCCGCTACGTACAAAACCCCAACAGTTATTATATTTAAAGCTTCTCCAACGTGAACTGCTCAGAATAGAAAAAGAATGTTACCTTATATATTTAAGGCATCTCCAACAGGAGATCAGATATCACAAAATGTGGTATCTGCACCCAAATGTGTCTTCAACATAGTGTATATTTTTGTATAGTGTGGAGTTAAACGTTGATAGCTCGGGGATACCAGATTGGACGAGGCATTGGTTGAACAAACATCTGATAATCAAACATTTGTTCAACAAACATCTCATTTTGATAATATTATGCGGTGTCGGTTGAATAGATGTTCGAGGTTCAAGCTTCTGTTCAACGACCGCCTCATATTAATTATTTATAAATCTAAATCTCAGGCGTCTGTTGAACAAGATTTTGGCATCAGACGTCTGTTCAACAGATGCTTAGTCTCAAAGTTACTAGGAGTATCCGAGTTGAGATTTCTATGGTGTATAAACTGTAACATATGAACATTTTATAGTTGGAGATACTCTTAGATATTGGAAAGGTAATTTTTATATCTATCTGCAGTTTCGATCAGTTAATCCACATCTAAGTCAATCCACAGAGTTATGGTTAGTTAATCCACATGTGGATTAACTGATCAATAAACTAGAAGTTATGTTTTAGTTTCTTGTTTTCTTTGATTAATAGATACTTTTGTGAGTTAAGAGAAATGTTATTACTGTATAAAACATGAATGAGAAAAATGAATCAAAAAGCAAAATAATTTGTTGGGTATTAATATTTATTCATAGTTATTAGCCATAACGTAAATTCAAATGTAACATTAGCTCTCTACCAAATCATATATTTTTTATTAGCTCTCCACTAAATTATGTATTTGGCGAGCCTAGCTCATATAAAACCTTTAAATCTAAATTACTTGTTAATTACTACTTGTCCGAATTGACATTTTATTCTCCGTGCATCAAAGTTTCTTAAGTAATTTCACAAGCCTAGTTTTAAAGATGATGGGTTTAGTATGTACTATAAGAAAAATAAAAAATAAAAAATAGTAATGCAAACATCTATGGTGATTGGTGAAGCCTCATTCTTTCAGAAAAGATTAAATGGTTCTAAAAGATAAAAAGAAACTTTTCATATCAAATATAAAATGATTCATTAATTTCTTCTGACAGTTTTGAAAAATATGATTAAATCATGTTCAAGGAACAACTTTAAGCATACATTATTGACTGTTGTTGATAGCCCTAATATAATTAGATATGCATATTAATCGATATTTTATATTTGGTAGCACATACAAAGTGCTGGTAGTTTTCAAAAGAATAACTACTTACGGACGAAACAACAATAATACGGTGGAAAATGAGAATAAATTTTAATTTAATGCAAAAACTAAACTATGTTTAAAAGTAGCGTGGATGAACTGAATGATGCAGTGGATATAAACAAAAATTACCTATTGGAAATCTTATATCTTGCGATCATGTCATATCATGATTAGACATTTATTATAATATTTGATTTGTCTTTTATATACAGAGCTAGAGAAAAATACATCTTTGCATACTATTTGCCAAACCTAAAAGCTTACAAATGGAAAGCCTCAGCTAGCTTAGCTTCACTTCGGCTAGGAATAAATTATAAAACCCAGCGTATTTACTGGTTGTATCTACTGCAACACGAACATCAACAACTGATACTTCCAATTTGCTAGGTCCAACAGGAAAGTAGAATAAAATAAAATAAACGTGTAACTAGAGTTGGTAAGCAAGCATGCAACAAAAGTCGATGCATAATTCCAACATGAATAAGCATTTCAACCATGCACAAACATTCACCTAACAAGCAATCAGAAGAAATGAAGCATAAATTAAAATAAAATCAAGCATGCATGCCTTGGATTCTACAATAGTCTTTGAAGGAATCCCAACCGCTGATGAATCTTCAATCAAAACTTTAGCTGCCTCATCCGATTTTTTCATAATAACAGATAACTTACGGATATGCCATCATTGCCACTGGATACACACCATTGAACTTATGAATTCCTGTATAAGAAGTTTCCCAGATACCATAGCTTTGAGAAGAATTGAGAAATGAGATCAAAAGAACTGCCACTTGGTTGGTTTTCAAAATAATAAGCAGTTTGCAATTTGAGAAAATAGCTTCTATCCACTTTCAAAAAAAATATCGTTCAAATTAAAATTTTCTTGTATTGAAAAAATGCATGCAATTTTCTGTGAAAAAATCAAACCAAAATAATATTCTTCATCTTTTTTTGAAGGAACAAGTCTATAAGCATCTTTAAAAACTCTATGCAATATGAAAATAAGCAAATTTATGTACTTTAAAAAAGCACAAGTTTGCATTTATCTTTTTTTCTATATAAGAGCATTTGATCATTTTATTTGATTTTTTGAAGTAGCTTGTAAATAATAACATATATAAATTATTGTTATTTTGATTGTTTTATGAATCAATTTCAAATTCTCTATGTACATCAAAGAACTTAGTTCCCCTGTCAATTTTGTACGTATTGCCGGCTTCAAGGGTTATATGATGGTACATATATCCATACATAAAATAACCAACTAAAACTGATCAAAATTCACATTACTGTGATGACTTTGGTACTCTTAAAAATAGATGCACCTGTAGGTGGAAAATATAGGCATTTCTCAACACCTAAAGTTAACCTATTAGTCAACAATTAAAATTAATTCTTCTTGCTAGGATTAAACAAACCAGAATCAACATGAATTGCAAATTGACCAATATTATTCCACAAAAATAAATAAAAAATGTTGCGAATCTTGCAATGCTAGCTAATTCTAAGTCGATCTTACAAAATATAACACTCTATAACATTTAGCGAGGTCAAGAATAATTTTCTAGATAAGAACCACAGGGGAAGTGATAACAGTTCATACAAAAGCATGACAACTTACCTTGGAGTTTATGAGGAACATGAAGAGGAATTCTTGCAGCAACTCCTATGTCGTACTGATGTGACTTATCTCTATTGGTGCTGGAGCGTTTGGACAAATTTTTAGCAACAGCTGGATTAATATATGTTTTATCCGATTAAAACACACATGACCTTCTAATCTTTAATATATAAGTTCAACATTTTAAAAATGAAATTACATGTTTAAGTAAATTGAAACTGTGCCTACCTAGGCAGATAGGGAAGCATGTTTCCTTTCGAGTGATCAACCGCACCTGAACGGAGATATACATATACGAAGATAATAATAAATTATAATGATTTAAGACTCCAAATATTAGTTTCAATTCAAATTATTTTGTCTTTAATCTTTTTTTTATGACCGAATAAAGACTCGTAGCGTGGTCTCAAGTCCCTTATTTTACAAAGACCAACTAAATTTGTCTTGGTTAAACTTAAAACATGTAAATTTGTCTTAAGTAAAGCCATCAAGTTTAAGACTCACTAGAGACATTGATATGGTTTCAAATACATTTAGTTAAAGACGATACATAGGGTCACAAAGAAGTCTCAGTTTACCATTTTGACATTAATCTATTCCTCGCGAATAAAACAAACCAACATTGCATTTAACATAGAAACGAATATAAAGCGTATAGTCCCATCTCACTGTATTAACGTGACATTATAAAGAGTGAAGAATGTCCACACCAACAGTAATGCAAATTATAAACCAACTTAAAGTTGTCATATACACGAGTAGTAAAGAAACTATAGGGAAAAAAAGATGATATAATAGCTACATAACATTACTCATAAACCAAGTCACAAACAAACAAAGATGTCTTATCATTCAGATCAAAAACTATGACAACGATGAAAACACTAAATATGTTCATAGACGAAAAGACGGGCGCATTCATTCTATATTGCCATCATTAAGCGACTGATGAAATCTACAATGACAATGTGCAGCTTTACGTTGTCCAGTTTATAAGCTATATACTCAAGCATGATAGGTCCAAGTAGCTGTGTGAAAGACCCAAGTTGCTATGAAAAGTTTCCCAGATTTGCTAGCATGACATTAATGGAGTAGATTGGAAGCTTCTTGATGTTTGGTGATATGGAATCGATGGCCGCGGATACATATGGCGGTGTAGAAGTATTCATGGCGATTTGTATTATCTGCTAAAGTAGAAGATTTGGAACATTCATTTAGTGGACTGCTTGTATCATGTCCGGTTAGCACCGCTGAAACCCCCACCACCACCAAAGTCATGAATTCCATTCTGTTACATATCCTCGACTAGCTCGTCTTTCATTTTCATTTGTATATATATTTACTAAATATGAAGAAAAAAAATCATACATGTAAATTTAATATCATGGTGTATATTAATTCGTATATATCATGTGTAAGTATAGCTCGTATTCGGTTATTCAATATTGACTAATAAACATAACAAACTTTATTTATGCCCACAAAATTATTATTGGATACTTAGAGCATTTACAGCAGCATGGTGATTCTAGTGTGAGGAGAAGGAAAAAACAGCGTGGCTACGTCACTCTATCCCAGCAGCAAAGTGGGGATTCTGCGAGTTTTTTATTTTTTTAATGTATAATGATTAAACGGCAAACAGTTTGCTGTTTAATGATGTATTTTATTTTTTATTTTGCCTACGCATCCCTAAACGGCAATCAGAAATCCGTTTAGGATCCCCACTCAGAAAAAACAGCGTGAGGAATCCCCACTTTCTCTTCCTCCTCACGCTTGAATCGCCACTGCTGTAGCGCGATGGAGGAAGAAAAAGTGTGGATCTTCCCCATTTTCTTCCCAATCTACACTGCTGGGTATGCTCTTAGAGAGTTTCTACTCTCCACTTTTTGGATTGAGAAACTGATGTTTGGAGTTATCTTAGTTCTAATTAATTCACAAAGAAACATGTCAAACTACATTCTCAGCTCAATATTTCAACTATTTATGCAGTGAAAATTAAATAATTTTGACGAGCTACTGCAAATTTGAACTTCTGAAAGTGCAAATGCGTTGAAGTATGCGATACTATGTGTTAGATTGAGGAGGATATTTCGGGATATTTCGAATATTTATGATCTGGAGGATATTTTCAGATCTAGAGAATATTTAGGATCTGGAGGATATTTAGGATCTGGAGGATATTTTCAGATCTGGAGAATATTTAGGATCTAGAGGATATTTCAGATATTTCGGATCTAGAGGAAATTTTGGGAATTTCCATATACTTCCCTATGTCTATATAAGCTACATCGGAACCAAAAGGAGGAGGTACAAAAAAATCAAGAGATTAGATAAAGGTTTATTCTAATTAGGGTTTAGGCAATCCTAATCTTCTTCAATTCCTTTCTCCATAAAAAAAAATCAAATTTTTCTAGTAAATTTGATCATTGTAATCAATCTCTTATACTCTTCTATTCATATTCATAAAGGTTTCTCTTTCAAAGTGGACGTACACTGACAAGACGTCGGTGGAACCACTATAAATCCTTGTGTGATTTAGTTTCTCGTTATTGCTCTATTATTTCCATTGTTTGGTGATTGTGATTGGCTTGGATAAGATTGAGATTGTTCGATTGGTTGTTTTTGCACTATTACCACGATCTCGTTTTCCACGACGTTGGGGATTTTTGATTTAAGCGGTCTTGAATCAAAATTTCTCCACAATATTTGGTATCAGAGCTTTGGTATTGGTAGATTGTTGTAAAAATGCCGGAATCAGGTTCTAATAATCCATTAAAAGTTGGTCCAAGTGGTGTAGCTCCTTATGTATGTGGGTCATATGCAGCTGCTGGTTCACAGTTGGTTATCGACAAGTGGAATGACGATAATGATTTCGAAAAGTGGCAATGAAAGATGAAAGTGGTTCTTAGGCAGAATCGGGTACATCGGATGATATTTTATACACGTTTATTGCCAGAGGACATCTCAGATGTGGAGAGTGAAGAAATGGAAGAGTGGGCATTCACTACAGTTCAACTTGCCATAGGGGAGAATGTTATTTCCGAAATTAGTGGTGAGACGACTGCTAAAGGTATTTGGAACAAGTTGGAGGAGTTGTATATGAAGTAGTCACTCACAAATCGACTGATCTTGTTGTGGACTTTCTTTACCTACAAGATGAAGGATGGAACTTTGCTAAAGGCGCACTTAAATGTGTTTGATGATTTGCTAATGAAGATGAAGGCGGTAGATTTGAAGATTGAGGAGGAGCGGAAAGCGATGATATTGTTATGTTCATTGCCTGAGTGTTATACTGGGTTCTCAAACAGTTTGATCTATGGTCGAGATACGTTGACTCTAAATGATGTCAAGACAGGTCTTCTTAGTGAGGAATTGCAAGATCAGATGAAGGGGCTGAGTGATGGTAGTAGTGGTGCTGGTAATGGTCAAGGTTTATTTGCGGAGAAAGAAAAGTCATAGAAGAAAGGAAATCGGGGGCGTTCTAAGTCTAAGAAGCCCCGTGGAAGAGGAAAAACAAAAAAAGAAAGAAATGGCAAGTGCTTTATATGTAAGAAACCTGGTCACTGGAAGAATGATTGTCCAGACAATGGGAAGAAGGAAGTAGCATCTTCATCAGTTGCGGTGGAGAGAGATGTTAGTGAGGGAGACGTAGATGTTTTGTCGGCAGTAGCATCAGATGTTTCGGGTAGCGATTGGGTGCTTGATTCGGGGGCTTCATATCACATGACTCATAATAGGAATTGTTTTTCTTCTTATGTTGAATGGGAAGGAAAATCAAATATTATGGGAAATGGTGCAGTTTGCAAGTCGATGGGCATTGGATCCGTGCAAATTCGGATGTTTGACGGAGTGGTTCGTACTCTCACTAATGTGCGCTATATTCTGGGACTACGGAAGTCGCTTATCTCTTTGGGACAGTTGGATTCTTTAGGTTGTAAGATCACCATTGAGAGTGATATCTTGAGGGTTTCGAAGGATGCGCTTGTGGTTATGAAGGGTGTTAAAACTCATGGTATCTATTTGCTTCAAAGAGTGACCGTGGAAGGCGAAACTTGTGTCAGTGTTGATAGTTCTCATGGCTTAGATGCTACACAGCCGTGGCATTTGAGATTGGGTCATGTCTGGGAGAAGAGTTTAGATGTTTTTTGTAATAACCCGGAAATTCTGAGCCAGTTTAAAATTTTTATTTTGGCAATTTTAGCGAATTTTGAACATTTAAAATAGATTATTTTAAATAATATCGATGAGAAATTTATTTTGAATATAATTAGAATGTATATATTTATATAGATCATCGTTAGAATATAATAATTATATATAATTATAAATAGAATTGAAAATGGCGCGGTAGTTCGATAATTCGATTTCAAACTTCAATTGAATATACCGGGTGCAAAACAATCCGGATTTTAGAGAAACCAAAAATAATGGAATCTAATTCGGAATATCTTTCCAACGAATCCGAAAAATCGAAATTTCATAGTGGGAATCAAAAGATATGTCCAGTTGAAAATTCTGAATAGTCGCTATGGAATTCAGGCCCTTAAAAATAGGAATTTTGCAAACCACCTCGGATTTCGACGAAATCACTTTTGTTGAGTCCGTGATGTCAAATTATTGCTAGATTCCAAATTTCATAATTTTCCGATTCAATATGTGAGCGTGGCAAAGGAAAACGCGTTTGACCAGTTTAAGTTGATTTTAATCGACTGGAAAATGTACATTTTTCAAACGGTCTCAGAATTCGATGAAACTAGTTTTTTTAGGACCGTGTCGTCAATACGAAGCTAGAAAATATTTTTCGGGAATTTTTAGAGTTAGTATGTGGCCCCGGTAAATTGAAATGCGTGTTCAAAATCAATATATAGAGTTATATTTTGATTTTGACGAAAACTGATTGAAATGATCGAACCAGCTTACGATACATATCCCATTGTGTTCGGAATGGGGGTAATTAGCTATGGACGATAGGCGGTGGACTCGATTTCGAGGTCAAATGAAAAGTCAACTTGAAGGAGAATAAAGTAATTAAATTATATAAGTATATAAAACCCCCTATATATTTTCTAAACCTAAATCAGATGCCCGAGCCCCCTTTTCCAAATTGAACCCGCTGCACCTCCCCAATCGCCATCGTCCTCCTCCCTCAGGCGACTGTCGCGCCACCGACGCTTCCCTCCCTCCTCGCGCAACCTCCCATCGCTCATCTCCTTCTCCTCCTTTCTGAAAACCCGTGCCGAACCCCAATTGTAACACCCCGTATTTTCTGTGAACTTAAGAATTACAAATCTGAGTATAATTAAAATATAAAATCAGTATTAAGGGAAACGGGTTGTGCCACTGCGTTCGTCTCGGAAAAATACGCGAAATAGAGTCCGAAATTTCGTAAATCGGAGTCCATATGACCAAGTTATGGCCTTCCAAAGTTCAGAAAAAAATTAAACAGCACAAACCAGGTGGACTGGGGAGTCGACCCTAGAGTCGACCTACCCCCAGGGGGTCGACCCTAGAGTCGACCTGCCCACAGGGGGTCGACCCTAGAGTCGACTTGGGGGTCGACCTGCCTCCTGAATCTGCTTTTCTGCCTGGGTGCGTTCTGATGTATCTGGTCTCGTTTTCTGTCTAGATTCGTCTGCCTAAACCTATTTAAACAGCCCCAAACCCAGCCTTCTCTGCATACAATTCTATTCTGCTTCTACTCTGCCTCTGTTCTAAATTAAAAATAAAAATGGCGTTGCTACTCTGCTGAAATCAAAACTAGAAGACAATCAACATCAACCTAAATTCAATTAGAGATTAGAGCTTCTGCAACGGTTCTACAACAACTAGAGTTCTTTCTTTAATCCAATTAAGGCAAGTGCAGTTACTTTCCGATATAAACGTTAATTTTGATTGTGACATGAACTCTAAATCTGAATCTGAGGTTATATCTGTTCTGTTCTGATCTGATCTGTTTTATTCTGTACCTCTTTCCTCTTTCTGTTCTATAGCCAGGCTACCACGAGCCTGAGCCAATCTCATAAGAGATCAACATACGCTAAAATGTTTGGGACAATCAAATGAATGTGCATAAATTGGGCATGACCAATATGTGATTGATTTGAGGAAAGAACATAGGTTAGACTTGGAACTTAGAACATAAATCTAAGGCATAATTGGACTGATCTGTGACTGATTTGAGTATATAAACTAGATCTTGATCTGTGCATATATGACTGTTTGGGATTATCATATGATAATACATAACTTGCAAATCTGGAATATTAAGATCTGAACTAAAACACATATCATATGTTAGATCTAGATCCTTGGGCATATTTTATAACGGATTATAACTTAGGTGTGAAGATCCATATTAAGATTTGATAACTATCAAGTGTGAATAACACCTAAGTAGGAGATTTTTGAATATATGACATGCATTGAAATAGATGGCTATAGTTGGTATAATTTATATGTGAATCTTTTGTACTAGGCTAGTGGAACTAAATTGGGACATGTAAATTATGACCATAATCTGTGACATGCAAATTCAATGCAAACGTAGGGTATATGATCCTAGTGTGAATCACGACCACTATTTTAGGCATGCAAATTTAGGCCAAATTTATAATTAGGCAAGATATGTGAAACTTTAAGGAATGATGAAAATCAGTTATAATTGTCTAATTTGCTAGTTCTGCTATATTTGCCTAATCTGTTAGTTTTATTATATCGCCTAATTTGCTAGTTCTGTTATATTGCTTAATCTGCTAGTCTGCTCTACTGCCTAGTTTACTAGATCTATTCATCTGCTAGATATGTCATCCGCTAAGTCTGTTGAAAATGCCTAAATCTGTTTAAATTTATTTGTTTAAATGCCTAACCTGTTATATGCCAAAATCTGCTAAGTTGCTAAATCTGTTAAATCCGTTAAGTCATATAATCTGGAAAATCTGTTATCTGCTAAAATCTGTTATCTGCTGGGTTGATATAATCATCCTGTTATTGATATAATCTGAATTGGCATATATATTGGGCGTGCGCATAAACGGTAAATTATTAATTAATTGGCCGCAAAGATAAACGTGACTAACTCAAGGTTAGAATGAGTTTGCGGCGTAATTCTGCCCGGAACCGCCCGGCACATCCAGTGGCCGCAAACAATAGATTTTAATGTGAGAAGTTAGTCATAACCTGCTTAAGACACGAGGTTAGGTCTGGCTTGTGGTAGAAGTCTGCCCGGAACCGCCCGGCCCATCCAGCGGCCACAAGCTAGCGACCTAATGTGAGAGGTCTGGGCATTAATAATTAATTAATGCAAATCTAAGATAAGAATGACGTCTAAAACGTATTGGGGGAAATAGGGTTAAACCAACTGGATTAATAGGTGTAGTAAACCCGCCCATGAATCTGTAGGCCCAATACAAAGTTAGACAAATCTGAAAAATCTGTACATCTGATCTGTTAGTCTGAAAACTTGTTAACTTAATCTGTGAACTAGTAAATCTTAATTTTGTATGTCTGAACTTGTAAACAAGTTAATCTGAGATCTGTTAGTCTGGGGACATAAGGTTAGGAGGGGAATTACTTGTGTCATCTGTTGTTTGGGACCCATATTAGTCAGTAACCCTTTCTGGTATCAAAACTTTGACCCAACAGTAGGTAGGGTCCGGGCACGCTTACTGAACTAATTATAAGTGGTTCATTCTGATAATGGCGAGGGGTGTTGATGGTGCGTTCCAACCGGGTCATGTGCGTGCATGGATCCCGGTCTGCCTCTGAGGATGTAAGACGCCGTGACATCTGTAAATAGGTCTGTGCCGATTGGTTGTCACTTTAGGGAGTGATACACCCTACTGTGGGGCCGACACAGGATATTTATGTATTAGGGAGCCGATCGCTTGGGGTAGGGTTTTAGGGTACACTTAGTTCTGTCTGTTTCTGTTGGTACCGTCTGTTTCTGTTGGGTGGTAACACCTGTCTGTTTCTGCGTGGTACCGTCTGTTCGGGTGGTAAAGGCCCATTACTAGTGTACACCTAATTCTACATTATGTTTCCGTAGGGATTAATCTGTCTCTGCTTTTGTCTGTTTCTGATCGGGTAGTAAAGGCCCATTATTAGTATTCTGTTTCTGTTAAATTATTCTGTACCCGTTCCTGTTTCAGTTTGGACATTAGGGCGACACCTAATTCTGTTATACTAGTATTAGTGCAGAGAAGTGTAAAGCAATAGTTTATGTCATTCTGTCCTTCTATTATATCTGCTACACCTGTTACAGTTATCCCTCATCCAGTTTTATGTTCATGTCATATTATTATTATTATCTGTTCATATGCTGAAAGTCACTGGACTTGCCAGACTTTTTGTCTGACCCTTGTTGTTTCGCCTCCTTTCTTCTGTTTCCCCCCAGGTTATCCAAGGAGGGAATACTTTAGCTTGATCCGGATTTATCTTTGCTTGAAGTGCTTAATGTTTGGCTTGGCTCTGTATAGCTTCCGTTCTATGGGGATTATGATTTTAAACCATGCATTTTGAAGGCTTTTGTACAAGACTGATATTTTGTACTTGAATTCTGAGATTTGAAAGGATGTAACCATATTGATTTCTGTTTCCGCTGTAATAAAGTTAAAAAATTTCAAGTACTGTTTTATCTGTCTTGTAAGTTTCTGTTCTGTTTACTAAAATGCTCCACCAAAGTTAAGCCATTCCTAACCCGCGCCGAACCCCAATCCTCCGCAAGCCCTCAACCGCGAGACCCCCTGTCGCGCAACCCCCCTGACGCCGCATCTTCCTCCTCCGACGCCAAGTCGAACGTGGCGCAGTTGCAAGGGAAGAACGATGACGTGGAGCTCTTCAATGTGGCGAACTCCGATCAGTACCTGGTGGCTCCGGCTAATGGCAGTCGCGGCTCCTTTCTGGGAGTGACGGTTCGAGCAAGTTCAGTCCAGAAGAAGATGAAAGGGGACGAGGTTTATCCACTTAAACAATGGGAATGGTAACTTTTTACTGTGGCTAATTTGTATAATTTTCAGATTTTAAATGTGAATAATATGTTTTATTTTCGGTTTTGATTTAAATAAACAGTGATAAAATTTGGATTTTTATATATGTATTACATCGATAAAAATATAATCTTTTCTATATAGTAGCGTCGATAAAAATATAATCTTTTCTATGTAGTAGCATCGATAAAAATATAATCTTTTCTATATAGTAGCGCCGATAAAAAATATAATTTTTATCTATATAGTAACGATGTAAAAATAGAATTTTTATCCATATGGAGAGATTATAAAAATATGATTTTTATATACATAGCAACAATATAAAAAATGTGATTTTTATATATGTAGTGGCTACGGGCAACGAAAGTGACAAAAGGCGAGGACAGCGATGACTTCTACATGAGAAGAGTCGAGATGATTGGATTAGCTATCGGTGAGAGCTTCTCACCTTTTAAAATTCCTTTTTTCTAGTTATATTATGATATATGCTAGGATGCAGACGGTGTATAGTAGCACCCGACACCCGTCATCCACAGACCATGGATGGCTTGTTTGTTTAATTGATGTGTTGTGAAATTGTTTGTGTTGTTGATGTGAAATCGATAATAAAATGTGGATGTGTTGAAATAAATTAATTATCGTTAAAAATATAATTTTTAACGTGAATGTGAATAAAGGAATATTTATAAACGAATCGGCCGATTTGTTTATATACACTGATTTGACTAATATTTATTGGGTCGATAAATTTTACACATCGCCCAACTGCACAAATAAAATCTGTGTTTGATTGTTTGAAACCCCACACGGGTATTGGGATAATATATGACATACACTAATCCCAATAATTAGTTGTATGTCGATCGATTGATTGATAGGCTGTTATAAGCGTTAGATATCTATATTTGATGCTTATACAGTGTAGTGCACTTTGGATGATGGTTGATTATTTATCGTTGCTATTATATACATGTGTTGTATGGAATCCATATAATTAATTTTTTATGGTAATTTATTGGGCCTCATTCCAATTTAGAAAATAAAGAATATTATAAAATAAAGGTTCATGTGTTGACCGTACTCATCCATTGAGATTAGTCATGTGTTGAACGAAATATTTTAGCAATAAAATTTACATCTTTATCATTATAAAATAAAGGTTCATGTGTTGACAGTACTCATCCGTTGAGATTAGTCATGTGTTGAACGAAATATTTTAGCAATAAAATTTACATCTTTATCATATATAAAATTAGAAACTAATTGGAAAATAGATAAGACGAGTGGTCTCCTGGATATTAATCTGATGTTGGTTTCGGCCTTCGGGGTTAATATTCAGGGAATCGTCCTATTACTAATTTACGGTTGGAGTCTGATTTAAAATCAAACGATAGATACCATAATTTTTATAAAATATATTAGATAACAAAAATAGTCACACGTGGACAGTACTCATTTGTTGAGATTAGTCATGTGTTGATAAACATTTGTAAATAGAATAACGAAGTTATTGAAATATATAAAGCCGTATTGATTAGAGATGCGCTATTTTGACGCGAACGATATTTATATCGATTATATTCGTTTTTATATTTGAATTGAATCGAATAGAAAACGAATTTGAATTGAATCGAATAGAAAACGAATTTGAATTGAATCGAATAGAAAACCAATTTGAATTGAATCGAATAGAAAACCAATTTGAATTGAATCGAATAGAAAACCAATTTGAATTGAATCGAATAGAAAACGAATTTGAATTGAATGAATTTTAAAACGAATTTATAAGGAAAAATTCAATTTTGATTTGAATTTGAAATGGAAGTTGAAATTGTTTTTGAAACGAATTTGAAACGATTTATAAAATTCGTTTTAAATAAAAATCGACGAAATATATATTATATATATAATATAATGGCCTGAATAGAACGCGCCGCGTCGCGGCAGTTCGTGAATTTCGACCATTGATTTCGAACGGACATTACGGGAGATCCGACCGTTGGATTCTCCTAAAACCGGAACCGTTGGGTTCGTATCGAAAAGAGCTTTCTAACGAATATTAGAAATTTGAAATCTAACGGTTGGATTTGGAGATAAGTCCAAATCAAATTTGGAAAAGGTCGTTGTAAGTGCAGTTCGATGGCCGTTGATGGAAATCGACTGTACGGGCCTTGATAAAATTATTAAAAATAGTAATAATTCATGTAAAATCATAAGCAATGATTTGGAAAAAATTGGGATGAAAAACTCCATATTTGAAAAGATAAAAATAGATTTTTATCGAAATGAACTAGTTTTGAACTAAAATTAATCCCGTTTATTTTTAAATAAATAAATTGGATTTGAAACGGGTTTTAAATAGAATTGATTTGTGGGTTTATCGGGAACGGTGTTTTAAATAACACTAGTTCTTTAACCCGATAATAAATAGAATGTGATTTGGGTTTATCGTGAAATGTGTATTAAATGACATTAGTTCTTTAACCCAATAAAAGGAGTTTTAATGAATCTGCAATTGGATTGAAATGTGAATTGATAATCTAAATTATCAAATTTGAAAATGAGCGAGAATGGAGTATCACCAGTTTTGCTCCAAGCGATAGTTAAATCTTTAATTAGATTTGAACGTGAAATGGTAATTAATTTTACCGATAACACCGTGGTGTTAGATATGGAGTATTACCAGTTTTGCTTCATGGGATGAATAGGTTGGGATTGGGAAATAAAATAAATAATTACTTCGGTGTGGTTCGCAAATCTCGACTAGTTTGAAAAACCATAATTTGGTTTGAAACGACATCCAAAGGAAGATTAAAGGATAAATTTTAAAGAATTTATCTTGGATAAAATTAATGGGAACCTTTCCCTAAGAATGTGGAATTTAGAAACTAGTTGTAGGTTAGTTAAGAAGAATGGTTTCCTAGATATTGATATGATGTTGGTTTCGGCCTTCGGGGTTAATATTTGGGAAATTGTTCTCTTGCTAATTTGCGGTTAGTGGCTGCTGAATTGGAATGAGGCGTATGTTGTGTTTGTGTAACATTTGTTTTAATATACGCGGGTTGTTCGGAAAGGCCGGGTTTATACCCATTCTGAATAACCGATTCGACGATATGTCGAAGATGAAGACGGTGGTTGAAGACCGGAAGTCTTCACATCGTTTGGATAATTACTGACGATCCTGATTGGGCTGTACACCCAAGAGGATGGAAATAGTTGGTGGTCGTCCAGACGTACTTGGAGATCGATGGATATGCGAGGAAAGAGCCTCCGGTTTCGTTCAGACCCAGAGCGAACTTGTAAATGGATTGTGTGTCTGACATTGGATTTTATTCTGTGTTGATTGATTTCTGTTAAATATATATCTGTTTGGCGGCGGAGAATTTATTCTCTTGATTAACGCCCTTCTCTGAGATGTACGAGCTTAGAGGTTATATATCGATAGATATCAATCGCATGGCATGAATTGCCTGTGTGGCACACTGAGTTGCATGGATCAAGGCTTCTGTTGAAAAGCAAAGTCTTGTGGTTGATGATCAAAGCACGGCCTACGTGGCAGCTTTGTGTATAGCGTGAATTCGCGAGCCTCACACCTCGGTATGAGTCAAAAACGGGATACGGACCGTTGGGAGAACACGACGTTTCTTTCTAGCTTTGGTGGTGTCAATGACTTACCAGCCCTGACATTTATATACTTTTCACCTTTGTGGTTGTTGGAATGAGGCGCCTCGATATTAGGTCCGTAAGGACCGGGAAACGTGTGTTTAGGAATTGCCAATCCTCAAACGTAAGAGAGCACCGGCCCAACCGATCCAAGTGGCTGCCCAGAGTGTGTAGTCCTGAGCATTTGCTAGAGTGTCTCGAAAGTGGAGGGGAGCTTGCCCCTTGCCTCGACTCATGACGGAAATCCAATTTCCAATACGTGTATTGCGGTTTTAATTGTAGAACTAGTATGGCGACATGATATATGGTACCCATGCCGTCTATGATTTATATTTATGATTGAAATTGTTTTGACACTATATACTTATTATAGTATCAAACGATTCGTTTTAAACGTATCAAGCATGTTTGGCTATTATAAGGGAAATCCCTATCCTTTGGCTTACGTTGCATTGTGTGATGAGACCTGGGTCTTATAATAGCTTCATTTTTCGAAAAAGCATTGAATTGTCTTTTCTATGCACTGGTATTCTTGGGAGGAAACCTGTTCCGTGTTATACGGCGTGGTCCCTTGAATTACTCACTTTTAAAGTAAAGTTTTAAATAACTGTTTTAGTTCTCACACCAGTCACATGACTGACTTGGAGTTTATTGTTTTAACCTAAACTCTGGGTGCCCTCATTTTCCGCATGGGCAGCTAGTAGTTTTGGTTTTGCAGATTTGTATTCACAGGATCCTAATTTACAGCTGGAACGATGCTCGGAAAGCTCTATATCCGTGTATTACTTTCAGTTGTGTTTTGTATTATTTTCCGCTGCTATGTAATTTATTGTAATCTCTGATATTTATCGAATGTATAGTATTCATTTATACTCTGTATATTCTTGTATCTGATGGAATTGTTGTAATAACAATGAAATGTTCTTCCGTCTGCGTTCTTTTGTGTGTTGTTCTCAAAGTATCCGCTCTTTCCTTCACGGGGAAGTTACGGGTCGCTTCAGTTGGTATCAGAGCTTTGGTTTACATAGCTCGAGAACAAGGCACATTAGAACCATACGAAAGAATTCATCAGATATTGGATTAGTAATATCCAATTAGAATGACTCGTTAGAGATAGGATCAGTAGTATCCTAGAACGAGTGTGAAGAGTATATTTTTCAAATGAAAACAATTTTGTTTTGAAAATTTAAACCATTTTATACGTATTTGAATATTTTATTTGTATTGATTTTGACAATCTAGTATATAAAGGTTTTGCATATACGCGTCATGAACGTATATTCGAAGTTTTAATATACTGGATAGATATAGATTCACACTCTAGTCGCTCGGAGATGATTTTGATAATGGAGCTCCATCACCAATATTTATGTTCGTGTTTCGAAGGTGTGATTTCTATATATTTCCATTAGGCTGGTGTGAGAACCAAAACTAATATAGCTAGGATTCGTTGTTGTGATTTGGCATCAAAAACATGATTTTTGACTATATATCAAAATTATGAATTTGAAACGTTAATTTACTAATTGATTGATGTTTGTGTTGCTTGTTTAGTTGTTTGATAAATTTTGAACCATTATGCCTAATTGCATCAAATATTGAATTGTATGGACAATTAGTTGCATTTGCTTGCATATACATGTACTTACATTGAACAGGTCATAGCAAGGAGGCTAGAGCAGAGAATAAAATTTGTTTGCCCGACAAATAGGTACATGTTTATCATAATTTACTGTTTTGTTTGGGTGATGATGATTTAATGAGCCTATTGGCTAGCCTCTTGGCTTTTTCTTTTTGAGATCAGAAGGCCTGTATGGCTAATTCGGGATTTTCCCGTGGCTCCCGGTGCAGGGGAGGTTATGGCGAAATTTTTCGAAAATTCCGGGTGTTAGCCAAATTTTTGAAAATTTGAAAATTCTCAAAAACTGAAAAGTTGGAGAATGGAAGCCAGATCGAACGTAGAATAGATTAATCAAACCACTTTCGACTTTGTTCCTTTTCGGGGATGAAAAGTTTTAAGTGGGGGAGATTGTAATAACCCGGAAATTCTGAGCCAGTTTAAATTTTTTATTTTGGCAATTTTAGCGAATTTTGAACATTTAAAATAGATTATTTTAAATAATATCGATGAGAAATTTATTTTGAATAAAATTAGAACGTATATATTTATATAGATCGTCGTTAGAATATAATAATTATATATAATTATAAATAGAATTGAAAATGGCACGGTAGTTCGATAATTCGATTTCAAACTTCAGTTGAATATACCGGGTGCAAAACAATCCGGATTTTAGAGAAACCAAAAATAATGGAATCTAATTGGGAATATCTTTCCAATGAATCCGAAAAATCGAAATTTCATAGTGGGAATCAAAAGATATGTCCAGTTGAAAATTCTGAATAGTCGCTATGGAATTCAGGCCCTTAAAAATGGGAATTTTGCAAATGACCTCGGATTTCGACGAAACCAATTTTGTTGGGTCCGTGATGTCAAATTATTGCTAGATTCCAAATTTCATAATTTTCCGATTCAATATGTGAGCGTGGCAAAGGAAAACGCGTTTGACCAGTTTAAGTTGATTTTAATCGACTGGAAAATGACCATTTTTCAAATGGTCTCAGAATTCGACGAAACTAGTTTTGTTAGGACCGTATCGTCAATACGAAGTTAGAAAATATTTTTCGAGAATTTTTAGAGTTAGTATGTGGCCCCGGTAAATTGAAATGCGTGTTCAAAATCAATATATAGAGTTATATTTTGATTTTGACGAAAACTGATTGAAACGATCGAATCAGCTTACCATACATATCTCATTGTGTTCGGAATGGGGGTAATTAGTTATGGACGACAGGCGGTGGACTCGATTTCGAGGTCAAATGAAAAGTCAACTTGAAGGAGAATAAAGTAATTAAATTATATAAGTATATAAAACCCCCTATATATTTTCTAAACCTAAATCAGATGCCCGAGCCCCCTTTTCCAAATTGAACCCGCTGCTCCTCCCCAATCGCCATCGTCCTCCTCCCTCAGGCGACTGTCGCGCCACCGACGCTTCCCTCGCTCCTCGCACAACCTCCCATCGCTCATCTCCTTCTCCTCCTTTCTGAAAACCCGCGCCGAACCCCAATCCTCCGCAAGCCCTCAACCGCGAGACCCCCTGTCACGCAACCCCCCTGACGCCGCATCTTCCTGCTCCGACGCCAAGTCGAACGTGGCGCAGTTGCAACGGAAGAACGATGACGTGGAGCTCTTCAATGTGGCGAACTCCGATCAGTACCTGGTGGCTCCGGCTGATGGCAGTCGCGGCTCCTTTCTGGGAGTGACGGTTCGAGCAAGTTCAGTCCAGAAGAAGATGAAAGGGGACGGGATTTATCCACTTAAACAATGGGAATGGTAACTTTTTACTGTGGCTAATTTGTATAATTTTCAGATTTTAAATGTGAATAATATGTTTTATTTTCAGTTTTGATTTAAATAAACAGTGATAAAATTTGGATTTTTATATATGTATTACATCGATAAAAATATAATCTTTTCTATGTAGTAGCATCGATAAAAATATAATCTTTTCTATGTAGTAGCATCGATAAAAATATAATCTTTTCTATATAGTAGCGCCGATAAAAAATATAATTTTTATCTATATAGTAACGATGTAAAAATAGAATTTTTATCCATATGGAGAGATTATAAAAATATGATTTTTATATACATAGCAACAATATAAAAATGTGATTTTTATATATGTAGTGGCTACGGGCAACGAAAGTGACAAAAGGCGAGGACAGCGATGACTTCTACATGAGAAGAGTCGAGATGATTGGATTAGCTATCGGTGAGAACTTCTCACCTTTTAAAATTCCTTTTTCTAGTTATATTATGATATATGCTAGGATGCAGACGGTGTTTAGTAGCACCCGACACCCGTCATCCACAGACCATGGATGGCTTGTTTGTTTAATTGATGTGTTGTGAAATTGTTTGTGTTGTTGATGTGAAATCGATAATAAAATGTGGATGTGTTGAAATAAATTAATTATCGTTAAAAATATAATTTTTAACGTGAATGTGAATAAAGGAATATTTATAAACGAATCGGCCGATTTGTTTATATACACTGATTTGACTAATATTGATTGGGTCGATAAATTTTACACATCGCCCAACTGCACAAATAAAATCTGTGTTTGATTGTTTGAAACCCCACACGGGTATTGGGATAATATATGACATACACTAATCCCAATAATTAGTTGTATGTCGATCGATTGATTGACAGGCTGTTATAAGCGTTAGATATCTATATTTGATGCTTATACAGTGTAGTGCACTTTGGATGATGGTTGATTATTTATCGTTGCTATTATATACATGTGTTGTATGGAATCCATATAATTAATTTTGTATGGTAATTGATTGGGCCTCATTCCAATTTAGAAAATAAAGAATATTATAAAATAAAGGTTCATGTGTTGACCGTACTCATCCGTTGAGATTAGTCATGTGTTGAACGAAATATTTTAGCAATAAAATTTACATCTTTATCATTATAAAATAAAGGTTCATGTGTTGACAGTACTCATCCGTTGATATTAGTCATGTGTTGAACGAAATATTTTAATAATAAAATTTACATCTTTATCATATATAAAATTAGAAACTAATTGGAAAATAGATAAGATGAGTGGTCTCCTGGATATTAATCTGATGTTGGTTTCAGCCTTCGGGGTTAATATTCAGGGAATCGTCCTCTTACTAATTTACAGTTTGAGTTTGATTTAAAATCAAACGATAGATACCATAATTTTTATAAAATATATTAGATAAAAAAATAGTCACACGTGGACAGTACTCATTTGTTGAGATTAGTCATGTGTTGACAAACATTTGTAAATAGAATAACGAAGTTATTGAAATATATAAAGCCGTATTGATTAGAGATGCGCTATTTTGACGCGAACGATATTTATATCGATTATATTCGTTTTTATATTTGAATGGAATCGAATAGAAAATGAATTTGAATTGAATCGAATAGAAAACCAATTTGAATTGAATCGAATAGAAAACCAATTTGAATTGAATCGAATAGAAAACCAATTTGAATTGAATCGAATAGAAAACGAATTTGAATTGAATCGAATAGAAAACCAATTTGAATTGAATCGAATAAAAAACAAATTTGAATTGAATGAATTTTAAAATGAATTTATAAGGAAAAATTCAATTTTGATTTGAATTTGAAATGGAAGTTGAAATTGTTTTTGAAACGAATTTGAAACGATTTATAAAATTCGTTTTAAATAGAAATCGACAAAATATATATTATATATATAATATAATGGCCTGAACAGAACGCGCCGCGCCGCGGCAGTTCGTGAATTTCGACCATTGATTTCGAACGGACATTACGGGAGATTCGACCGTCGGATTCTCCTAAAACTGGAACCGTTGGGTTCGTATCGAAAAGAGATTTCTAACGAATATTAGAAATTTGAAATCTAACGGTTGGATTTGGAGATATGTCCAAATCAAATTTGGAAGAGGTCGTTGTAAGTGCAGTTCGATGGCCGTTGATGGAAATCGAATGTACGGGCCTTGATAAATTTATTAAAAATAGTAATAATTGGTGTAAAATCATAAGCAATGATTTGGGAAAAATTGGGATGAAAAACTCCATATTTGAAAAGATAAAAATAGATTTTTATCGAAATGAACTAGTTTTGAACTAAAATTAAACCCGTTTATTTTTAAATAAATAAATTGGATTTGAAACGGGTTTTAAATAGAATTGATTTGTGGGTTTATCGGGAACGGTGTTTTAAATAACACTAGTTCTTTAACCCGATAATAAATAGAATGTGATTTGGGTTTATCGTGAAATGTGTTTTGAATGACATTAGTTCTTTAACCCAGTAAAAGGAGTTTTAATGAATCTGCAATTGGATTGAAATGTGAATTGATAATCTAAATTATCAAATTTGGAAAATGAGCGAGAATGGAGTATCACCAGTTTTGCTCCAAGCGATAGTTAAATCTTTAATTAGATTTGAACGTGAAATGGTAATTAATTTTACCGATAACACCGTGGTGTTAGATATGGAGTATTACCAGTTTTGCTTCATGGGATGAATAGGTTGGGATTGGGAAATAAAATAAATAATTACTTCGGTGTGGTTCGCTAATCTCGACTAGTTTGGAAAACCATAATTTGGTTTGAAACGACATCCAAAGGAAGATTAAAGGATAAATTTTAAAGAATTTATCTTGGATAAAATTAATGGGAACCTTTCCCTAAGAATGTGGAATTTAGAAACTAGTTGTAGGTTAGTTAAGAAGAATGGTTTCCTAGATATTGATATGATGTTGGTTTCGGCCTTCGGGGTTATTATTTGGGAAATTGTTCTCTTGCTAATTTGCGGTTAGTGGCTGCTGAATTGGAATGAGGCGTATGTTGTGTTTGTGTAACATTTGTTTTAATATACGCGGGTTGTTCGGAAAGGCCGGGTTTATACCCATTCTGAATAACCGATTCGACGATATGTCGAAGATGAAGACGGTGGTTGAAGACCGGAAGTCTTCACATCGTTTGGATAATTACTGACGATCCTGATTGGGCTGTACACCCAAGAGGATGGAAATAGTTGGTGGTCGTCCAGACGTACTTGGAGATCGATGGATATGCGAGGAAAGAGCCTCCGGTTTCGTTCAGACCCAGAGCGAACTTGTAAATGGATTGTGTGTCTGACATTGGATTTTATTCTATGTTGATTGATTTCTGTTAAATATATATCTGTTTGGCGGCGGAGAATTTATTCTCTTGCTTAACGCCCTTCTCTGAGACGTACGAGCTTAGAGGTTATATATCGATAGATATCAATCGCATGGCATGAATTGCCTGTGTGGCACACTGAGTTGCATGGATCAAGGCTTCTGTTGAAAAGCAAAGTCTTGTGGTTGATGATCAAAGCACGGCCTACGTGGCAGCTTTGTGTATAGCATGAATTCGCGAGCCTCACACCTCGGTATGAGTCAAAAAAGGGATACGGACTGTTGGGAGAACACGACGTTTCTTTCTAGCTTTGGTGGTGTCAGTGACTTACCAGCCCTGACATTTATATACTTTTCACCTTTGTGGTTGTTGGAATGAGGCGCCTCGATATTAGGTCTGTAAGGACCGGGAAACGTGTGTTCAGGAATTGCCAATCCTCAAACGTAAGAGAGGACCGGCCCAACCGATCCAAGTGGTTGCCCAGAGTGTGTAGTCCTGAGCATTTGCTAGAGTGTCTCGAAAGCGGAGAGGAGCTTGCCCCTTGCCTCGACTCATGACGGAAATCCAATTTCCAATACGTGTATTGCGGTTTTAATTGTAGAACTAGTATGGCGACATGATATATGGTACCCATGCCGTCTATGATTTATATTTATGATTGAAATTGTTTTGACACTATATACTTATTATAGTATCAAACGATTCGTTTTAAACGTATCAAGCATGTTTGGCTATTATAAGGGAAAACCCTATCCTCCGGCTTGCGTTGCATTGTGTGATGGGACCTGGGTCTTATAATAGCTTCATTTTTCGAAAAAGCATTGCGTTGTCTTTTCTATGCACTGGTATTCTTGGGAGGAAACCCATTCCGTGTTATACGGCGTGGTCCCTTGAATTACTCTCTTTTAAAGTAAAGTTTTAAATAACTATTTTAGTTCTCACACCAGTCACATGACTGGCCTGGAGTTTATTGTTTTAACCTAAACTCTGGGTGCCCTCATTTTCCGCACGGGCAGCTAGTAGTTTTGGTTTTGTAGATTTATATTCACAGGATCCTGATTTACAGCTGGAACGATGCTCAGAAAGCTCTATATCCGTGTATTACTTTCAGTTGTGTTTTGTATTATTTTCCGCTGCTATGTAATTTGTTGTAATCTCTGATGTTTATCGAATGTATAGTATTCATTTATACTCTGTATATTCTTGTATCTGATGGAATTGTTGTAATAACAATGAAATGTTCTTCCGTCTGCGTTCTTTTGTGTGTTGTTCTCAAAGTATCCGCTCTTTCCTTCACGGGGAAGTTACGGGTTCTTACATTCTTCGTCGAAGGGAGATGATTGATGGTGAGAGTTTTAGCAAATTGGAGTTTTGCGAGGAATGTGTCATGGGGAAGCAAACTAGAGTATCATTCGGTGAAGGAAAACATGATTCAAGATGGACTCTTGAGTATGTGCACACGGATGTTTGGGGACCAGCGCCTGTAGCTTCTTTGGGAGGAGCAAGATATTATATATCTTTCGTTGATGATTTTCTCGGAAGGTTTGGGTGTATGTAATGAAGGCCAAGTCGGAGGCATTTGCAAGATTCAAAGAATGGAAGACTCTTGTTGAGAATGAGAGTGGAAAGACTTTGAAGGTTCTTAGGCCCGATAATGGCGGCGAATATGTTTCCGGAGAATTTCTGAATTTTTGCAAGCATCATGGTATTCAGAGGCATGTTACTACACTGGGAGATCCGCAATCTAATGGAGTGGCAGAGAGAATGAACCGAATTCTACTAGAGAAAGCTCGATGCTTGAGATTGACATCGGGTTTGTCTAAGGGATTTTGGGCCGAAGCTTTGTCAACCGCGGTGCATATTATTAATCGGATTCTGTGCTCGGCTATTGATAACAAAATTCCGGAGGAAGTGGGGAATGCGAAGAGCATTGACTTGAGTTATCTTCGTGTATTTGGCAGTCCTGTTTATGTGCATGATCCGGGGAATGATAAGCTCTCACCTAGAGCTTTCAAAGGGATTTTTCTCGGTTATATGGATGGTGTCAAAGGTTATCGGATTTGGAATCCGGAAACGAAGAAGGCTATGGTTTCTCGTCATGTTACTTTTGATGAGTCGGCTATGTTCAAGGAGAACGAAGGCTTATCGGATGTTCCGGATTTGGTTCATGGTGAATCAAAGGAGAAAGATGTTATTCCCACTTTCAGGCCTAGAGAGAGTAGAGTTGTTGGAGGTGCTTGCGGGGTGAATGCGGTTGATGTTACATCACATAGTCCACAAGATTCCTCTAGTAGTGTTGGTGATGTGCACGAGCCTAGAGAAGATTCAGTTCAAGGTGGAGCTGAAGAAAGACCGGGTGATGGCATTGCTACTCGGGTTGGTCGTCGTGCTATAAGGCCACCCGAAAGATATGGTGATTGTAACTATCTTAGCTTCTGTGAGAATTTGGACTATGCTCTTCATGTAGTCCAAGATGAGCCGATGGACCTTGATGACGTCATGGATTCGAGTGATAGCTCGAAGTGGATTTGCGCATGGAGGAAGATATGCAATAGTTGATGAGGAACCAGACTTGGGAGTTGGTTCCACTTCCTCAAGGAAACCGTGATATTGGGTGCAAATAGATATACAAGGTGAAGGACGATGGAAGATACAAAGCTAGGCTAGTGGCTAAGGGGTTTACACAGAGGAAAGGAAAGGAGTATGATGAGATCTTCGCACCGGTTGTGAGGCATACTTCTATCCAGATATTACTTGCATTAGTTGCTATTTATGACTTGGAGTTGGAGCAACTAGATGTGAAAACCGCCTTCTTGCATGGAGACTTGGATGAAAACATCTACATGGAGCAACCAGAAGGGTTTTTTGTAGAAGATAAGTCAGATTTAGTTTGCAAGCTGAAGAAATCACTATATGGTTTGAAGCAATCACCTAGGCAATGGTACAAGAGATTTGATCATTTCATGCTTGAAAGTGGCTTCCATCGAAGCATCAAGGATGCTTACGTTTACTTCAAGAGGTTAGGAAATGATTGTTGGGTGTATTCACTCTTGTATGTGGATGATATGCTCATTGCTTCTAAGGGCAAGGCAGAAATCAACAAGTTGAAAGAAAAATTAAAGGCAGAGTTCGAAATGAAAGATCTTAGAGAAGCAAGGAAAATCTTGGGAACGGAAATTAAAAGAGATCGAAAGCGTTTTGAGTTGAGATTGACTCAAAAGGAGTACATTAAGAAGGTGCTTTGCCGGTTTAGCATGGAGAATGCAAAGACGTTAAATACACCTTTACCTTTACATATAAAGCTTTCGAGTAAGGGATCACCTATCGAGGAGAAAGACAAGGCTTATATGGCAAAGGTGCCATATGCTAGTGCGGTTGGAAGTTTGATGTATACCATGGTGTGTACAAGACCCGATATTGCAAATGCCGTCGGGGTGGTTAGTCGGTATATGGCTAATCCGGGGAAATCGCATTGGGAAGCCGTGAAGTCTATATTGAGATACTTGAAAGTCACAGCATCTCATGGTCTTGTTTTTGGTGGTAGTGATGGATTGAGTTGCAAGTTAGTTGGTTATTGTGACTCGGACTACGCTGGTGATAGGGATCGGAGGAAATCAACTTCCAGGTATGTCTTCACACTTGGTGGTACGGCCATTAGTTGGAGATCGAGATTGCAAATCGTAGTTGCTTTATCCACTACGGAGGCGGAGTTGATAGCCGCTGTGGAAGCGGCAAAGGAGACACTCTATTTGAAGCGACTATTGTGTGACTTGGGTCTCGAACATAAGAGTATCGATGTTCGATGTGATAGCCAAAGTGCTATACATTTGGCAGAGAATTTGGCATTTAGCTCACGAACGAAGCATATTGAAGTGAGAGAGTCATTTCTAGTAGCTATGGATGAAGACAAGCAAGTATGCCTTCGGAAAGTGCACACAAAAGATAACGCGGCGGACATGTTCATTAATGCATTGCCGATTGGAAAGTTCAAGCATTGCTCAAACTTAATTCGCTTGGAGAGATGCTAGGTGCCATGTTGTGGCACAGTTGAGAGAGAATCTTGGGTGTAGAAGAGTATCGGTGAGAGGTTGGTGTTCTGTCTTCATGGTAAGTACTCGTTTTCACTCCCGAGTACATTGTCTTTTGGTGAGACTGGTTTAGGAGTTGGATGTTTCAACACTTCATTGACGAGTGGGGGCTATGCCTGAAATCGTTAGTGAAGTGCAATGGGCGGTGGCTATGCCAGAGTTCATTGGGGAAACATTCAAGCTTTCTTGATTGAAGATAAAAGGAAATGCTTGGGTGCATTGAAGTTTGTGATGTAGATGGATATAGTATCAAGGTGGAGTTTTGAAGTATGTGATACTATGTGTTTGATTGAGGAGGATATTTCGGAATATTTCGAATATTTAGGATCTAGAGGATATTTTTAGATCTAGAGAATATTTAGGATCTGGAGGATATTTAGGATCTGGAGGATATTTTCAGATCTGGAGATTATTTAGGATCTGGAGGATATTTAGGATCTGGAGGATATTTAGGATATTTCGGATCTAGAGGAAATTTTGGGAATTTCCATATACTTCCCTATGTCTATATAAGCTACATCGGATCCAAAAGGAGGAGGTACAACAAAATCAAGAGATTAGATCAAGGTTTATTCTAATTAGGGTTTAGGCAATCCTAATCTTCTTCAATTCCTTTCTCCATAAGAAAAATCAATTTTTTCTAGTAAATTTGATCATTGTAATCAATCTCTTGTACTCTTCTATTCATATTAATAAAGTTTTATCTCTCAAAGTGGACGTACATTGACAAGACGTCGGTGGAACCACTATAAATCCCTGTGTGATTTAGTTTCTCGTTATTGCTCTATTATTTCCATTGTTTGGTGATTGTGATTGGCTTAGATAAGATTGAGATTGTTCGATTGGTTGTTTTTGCACTATTACCCTGATCTCGTTTTCCGCGGCGTTGGGTATTTTTGATTTAAGCGGTCTTGAATCAAAATTTCTCCACAACAAAATGTATAAATACAAAGCCAAAATAACTCAGGCTTTTTTTCGATCAAGTTTTCCTTGATTTTTGTTACCCAAGTGAGAACCAGAGTGTGTGTATAGTTCACTGGTCCAACATATGCTAGCTAGCTTCTAGCTCCACAGTGGATGGTGAAAATTAGCTACTTATATTTACCCTGTTCAGTTTGTCAACTGACTCAAAAATTACAAGGCATTTAGAAGTAACATGCATCATGGTCAGGGCCGGTACAGCGAATCAGGTTGCCCTAGGCAAGACAAGCAAAAAAACATGTCTAGTTGCGCCAACAAAGGGTTGACAAAAATGCTTTTGGGTGGGGAGGCTCCTGGAAAATTGATGGAAGAAAATACCGGGAAACAAAGACAACAGGACTCAAACTCCAGACTAATGGATTGAAATCCCTACACACTTCCACTCCACTAGAGTAGCTCTCGATTTAGATTCTATATAGCATTTTAAAATCCTATATCCTAGTAACCATCCACCACCAACTCCTCCCCTCCGTTGCCCCGTCCGGTGGGTTGCCCCAGGCGGCCGCCTGACCTGCCTAGCCCTGAAACCGGGCCTGATCATGGTCCCATAACCGAATAAGCATTGTTGTGTGTCACTGTGTGTGAAATTGTTTTTGTTTTTCTTATTGGTCAATAAGTGAATATTTCTTTCCTTGAATATTCAAATGCCAGTAATCCTTATAAATAAATACTGTTATAATGACAGTGTAAATTTCCTGTTTCTTTAAGTATCAGTTATGCAATGTAGAGAAACATTTCGGTCCAATCAACACGCATTATATATGATTCTACCAGTTCCGTGTACTAAATTTACCCCAAACAACTCCCCTAGAAATTATTTTTAAATTGCAATGATTATGCATTCTAATGGCTAACACAATTATACAAACATATAAAATGCCTTAATATTTAAGAAGTGGTGTTATACAGAATTAAACAGATAACAAGTGCTAGTGGGCTTTATGCATCACCACCAATGTTTCAGCGTAAATCAAACAGATAACTAAAAATTAATTAGCAAACGATTATTAGAATTGCTTTATAGTTTATACTTATAGTAGTAGTATTCAACGATGTCCTCTCCCTCAATGGAAAAGAGAAATATCCTTGAACAACTCATACCTTGATTATTATTATATAATTATATTTCTGATAATCCAGAGAACCGATCGTCGTTATCAATCAAAACGAACAAGGAAAGAAAAGTAGAAATATTTTATTAACAAATGCACAAACAATAGCTCTGAATAGTTTGAATTTCACGGAGAAAAATATATTAGAACAAGAACAATTTGATGCAGTAAAAGAGAGTTAGCAGGAATTCGACCGATAAATCAACATTGAAGAGAAATCAGTAAGTGTATCAGTGCTCTTAAATAATTGCTGCATGGCATAGTTATAAGAACCGAACCGTGCATCGAGCCGCGACTGTCCAAGGTTCAAGGTTTTGAAGGTCAGGCCGATTTAAAGCCGTGTAATTTTCCTTTTTCTGAAAATCTTACATTTGACCTAATAATAAAAATATTTATTCGTGAAATATATAAACTTCACTTAAAACAATTTCATAATTAATAATAGTTAACAGAAAGAACTCGAGCGAAAAAAAATGGCTTCTTCTTTTCTCCAAAATCCAAACCTATGTCCAAATCCAAGTGGAATCTGACTTCAGATCGGCCATACCGCCTGATCCTTTCTCATCTCAGAAACATGCAGGCCAATTTCGTTCATCAAATCAAGTATCATCTCGAAGCCCAAATCTTAGATCTAAGACGGAATTTCCAGATCTTGGATTTAAAGTTCAGGCAAGTTCTACTAATTTTACTACTGTACAATCTAAAAAGTGGATAGATGCTGTAATGGAGAATAATTTGCATCAAAATATCATAACAACTCCATTATTATGAGCCTTTAACTAGAGATGATCTTAGATTGCTGTTATAAGTGATAATTTATTGAGTAAGGCTAGGGAAAGATGGTCCAATTCAATTGTAATGTATGTGTATGGCAGTAAACCATATTTCAATTTCTTAAAAGATTACATTGATAGAAATTGGAAATTGAAAGGTAATTATCAACTTTTCACGAGAGAGAATGGATTTTTCATTATTAAGTGTGAATTAGCTGAAGATTGTGATAGGATTTTAGCTACTGGTCCACACTTTTACAATAAAAGGTTGATTTTTATGAAAAAATGGATGCTTGGTATGAAATTGACAAGGGAGTTTCTCAATTCCATTCCAATTTGGGTTAAACTTCCAAATCTAGATCTAGATTTTTGGTCAGTTGAAGCGATAAGCAGGATAGCCTCTTTATTAGGTCAGCCTCTAAGAATGGACAGTATTACAGAAAATGCATGTCGTATTTCCTATGTTAGAGTTCTAGTCGAGGTTAGTATTGATTTCAATTTTCCTGAAATCATGCCTCTTCAGTATGATAATGGAATGATTGTATAGCAAAAAGTATGTTATGAATGGGTTCCCTATATATGTTCTTACTGTAAAGTTTTCGGGCACTCTAATGATGTGTGTAAATCTATTAAAGTTTGTATTCCTAAGAATAATTTCAATAATGACAGTGGTATGAATTTAGATGAAAAGATGGTTTCTCGGGATAAACAAATGAATGTTATTGTTATGCTATATTGCAGTAGAATGTTGCGACTGCGAAAGAACTAGGTTTTATTGCTCACCATAGTAATCAGTCATTAACTATAGGGTCTACTGAGGCTGGTTGTAATCCTTGCAAAGATTTAGTAGAGGGAAAAAACAATGAGGTTGAAGGTTGTAGGACTCCAGAAGAGTTATCAAATAGTTACGTTTACATGCAAGATGGTTGTGAGTAGGTGAATAAGAATGATAAGGATAATAATATATCTGAAGTTTAGTCTGATAATGATAGAAATATTGATGAAAATAATAGGGTTCATTTTAATAATGTAGCTGATATTAAGGATAGTATAATGGACGAGTCACTAGCTCCTCCGGTAGTTTCAAGAGGAAAAGAAACAAATTTAAAGCAGGTATGTTTAAAGAGGGTAGTAATTTGATATACACTGAACCCTAAGTGGAAACCAACCCTGAGTGGGAGAAATTAGTATCTCAGTTACAGCAGACAAGATCCAAATCAAAAAAAAGTAAAGGATGAAGGAGGAACTCCTAGTGGAGTTATGTATGGGGGTATATCTAAGAAGTGAGCTGTTGTTTATTGCTTTTTGTTTTGTCTGTTGTGGTGATGAGGATTTGTAGTAATGCTCTAGTTATATTATATGCTATTTTGGTGATACTCTGATGTATTGTGTAGCATTAGCTTTTCAGAGAATGCTTGGTTTACATGGATGTTACAGTTTTCAACTATGGGTTCTGCTGCATGGCATTTATGGGTTGTCTTGTTCTTGGTGGTTCTGTTAGTTGAAGTTTGCTCTCTACCACAGATTCTTGCTGTTGTTTTTCAAGCTTTTGTATGCTTATCTCTGGTGGTATTTTATTTATGGGATTTTGGGCTTAATGAAATTTTGTTGTGCTTTTCACATGTTTTTATTGTGTGTTTTTTGTGTCTGTCATGGTGTTTGTAAGGGATGTCTTTGAGAAGCTTGGTAGTTAGTTGTTTTTTGTGTAGTATTCGTTTACTATAAGTCTTTTTTTTGGCCAAGCTTCTCATTTATGTACTTCTTATGTGTAAATAAAGTACCCAGTTTTATTCAAAAAAAAAATTATAATTCTTTTTTCAGTTATAATATGTATAGTTTTAGTTTTAAAGATACATATCAGCAGCCATATTCGAACACTTTTAGTAATTTCTACCAAAAATCAGTCATTGTAAAATCAGTACATGCGTTTGAAGTACAAAGAATTGTCCCACATCATCAACTTCAGAAAATATATTCCTCCTTCCGCATTTATAATAATGCCACTTCCCTGTTTGTTATGTGCAGGTGCATCTTGCATGCTGGCACACGGGCCTGTTAACAGGCCTGTGGAATGTTTTTAATCTAAGTTTTTTAGTTTTGTTGGGTTAAGCCACAACTTTGGGAAGGATTTGAATGGTTTTCAGGGATTTTAAATGGTTTGAGTGTATGCACGGTTGTATTTCATTTTGGGTTGTTATCGTCAACGATCCATGGTTTTTCATGGTTTAACTGCGGCCTGGGTCGATCTTGATAACTGTGCTGCATGGTTTTAGGAAAGATTCAGCGTAGTGCATATTTTTGAGTTGGTAAGAGATATGGATTGAATTTTGAAACCTATTTTATAAGAGTAATGCATATTTTAGAGTTGGTAGGAGATATGGATTGAATTTTAAACCTATTTTATAAGAGTTTTGCTACTATGGCAAGAACTTTTTTTGCCAAAATGCCAGAATAGTGTATTTGAGGAGGAATTGGTGAAATTCAGGGGGTACTATGGTAATTTGATGTGTGGCCCCTCCTAAATTTATGTCTCTGGTATAAGATTTGACAAAAAAGTTTTTGTCATAGTAGCGTTTTCGTTTATAAAAACCCAATTCTCAGTCCAAAGTGAGACGCATTCTCGACGTTGTTTTCTTGCTTTGTAAGTCCACTATACTTGTTTCACAAAGGATATTCTTGCAGTAAAACTAACAAGTGTCATTTTTTATCCTTTTTAAGGATCAGATCGAGAGCAAATCCCCTGTACTCAAATCCTATATCCCTTTGTATCAAACCAATCAAGATCTTCTGATTTCCACCTTTTTATAAGAGTTTATATACATCTCATTATGTATTCCATATAACAAAAATGAAATTATTAATTTAATATTAAATGTCATTATGTGGTCATTTATGTAGTCCATTGATTTGGTATGATAAGATTGAAACAGAAAGTATATTCCTTTAAATATGGATATTCTCTATTAACGGTCAACCTTAATGAACGGTCAAGATTATATCCATAACGGAATTTGGCCCCTTTCTTTACCTATAAATATAACCCAATATTCATCGTTAGGTTATCGAAAAGACATCACAAATAATAGTAGGCTAAAAGAGAGAAGGCAATTTCCATATCTACAATTTACATATGTACATCTCATTATCTTCTTCTTGATCGATATCTATAGGTATGATTTCTGTATTGTTTGTAATTAAGAGTATGGTCAAGATCTTAAACAAAAATACAATAATGATTAAAAATCAAATTCGCTTGATATTACGTTTACATGTGGTATCGGAGCAAGGTTGAAGATCATATTCTTAGTTCAAATTCATAGTAGAATCATGCTGGTATTATGTTCTTCCACAATTAATCAACTTGATACTTGTATAATGAAATGTATTGATTATGTTTATTCAAATTGCATGTTAGTATTATTATTATTACCTAATTGGTTTAGCGATTTATTATGATTATGATGCAATAATTATTTTGGGTCTATTTTTCATATTTTTTGTGTGGTGCTAAGGGCACCCCAATATATTTTTCCAAATACCGCAGTTAAAAAAATAAAATTCATTAAATTTTGTATGCTTCCTAATATCACATTATAATCTCTCACTCAAAAATTATTTTTCAAACTAATCACGTACTAAGCTAATCCGAAAACACTAATCTCTCCTAGTCGATGTCTTCTTCGCATCTCTCATGGAAAAAATCAAATTCCTATGGTAATCTCTCAGTTTAGGGTTACTAGCTTACGTGTTTGACTTGACTGGGGTTGAGACTTCGATGTACCGGCAGCTGTCTTCTTCCTCGGCATTGCGGTGTCGAATTTGTTAATCGGTTATAGATTTAGGGTTCAGCTGGTTGATCGGTTTTAGAAAAGAGGACGAACGAATATTGAGCGAAATAGAAATATGGCAAAATAGTGTGGTAGCCTCTATTTTTTAAGTGAGTGATATTAAGAAGAGTGTAATACTAATTGTTATGGTATTTTTTAGTCGCGGTATTAGGAAGAACATATTTGGGTGCCCTTAGCACCACATTATTTTTTTGTATCACTAATAGGCCAAAACATGCCTTTTGTGCTAGAATTAGATGAAATTTTCATAGTTGATTGAAAACAACAAGATCTTTGAGCAATCATCGCTCTCCTGTGATTTTTTCTTCTTCTTCAATCATTTAGACCCGCAAGATTGCTTTCTTTCTTTTTTTTGCTGCTTTTCCAGCAATAACCATAATGATGAGTTATGACAATTGAAATTTCGTATGATTTTTTTGCGAAATTTTGGTTGAATAGAATTAAAATTGCTCCTTTAAAGTATTTGTGTATCTTCTTACCATTGAAATAAATGTTGATGACACTAATTTACATTATTATTTGATCCATATAACAGCCAATTGCATTTATTTGTACGCCAATTGCGTTAAATGTGGTTGTTACGATAATAAATCAATCAATTAATTGTCATAAATGCATTAATTGTTTCAGTTATACTAAGTTAATGGTAGAGCAAGTTGGTATTTAGTAAATGGAAAGGCATATATTTTATTATTTGATGCATTTTATTATCATATAAATATTTGTGACTTTACTCATTGAAAAATGTTTCTTTTTTACAAGTAGGTTAGCATAAACTAAATAGAAACAATAGTTGATTTGTGTTATTTGGTATGATATTTTCAATGTCATTTAGATATAAGTTTACGTGACATTTAATTTTAGCATTCAAATGTGACTTTCTTTATGTAATTATTTATGAAGTCCGTTATTGTACTTATTTAGGGAATGTCATGTATATAACCACATATTTAATGGAAATTTGTAATAGCTATGATTAAAATATATGGGGCTATATTTATAATTTTGTCACTTTGAAATTTCATGATTTTTTTTGGTGACATGTATAACCTAATGAAGTCAATATTCATATTATATTGCTTTGATTATCACCACAGTGGTAACAATTCAGTACATGAATATTGTAATTCATCAAGATTAATACTTTCAGCAGTACAATATTCATATTATATTGTTTTGATTATCACCACAGTGATAACAATTCAATACATGTATATTGTATTTTCTCAGGATTAATACATTCAATTATACAATATTCATATTATATTGTTTTGATTATTACCACCGTGATAACAATTCAATACATGTATATTGTATTTAATTGTCGTAAAATATTCATATTATTGTTTGTAATCTTCCACAACAGATTCAAAATACGTCTTGAATGTTAGACTAAGTAATCTTTTTGTTGGTTAAATTCTTAGCATGATGTTTTACCCATAGGTAGACTATGCATCATAAGTAAAAATAGCCATTAAGTAGATGACTTAGTTATGTGATTGTGCATGTATAGAATATCCAAAGATACAATACTTGTTTAATTATAAGCCATAAATCACTTATTTATGTTTAAATCTTAGTCATGAATTATATATATATATATAATCCCCATAATTTAACTATTGTGGGATCATTCCAATACTGCAGTTCCTCAAACTACCCAACTCGACTCCTTTGTCAACTTAGTTCTTGAACTAAATGGAAATAATTATAATGAGTGGAAATAACATGTTGAGTTCTACTTGGATGTACTAGAGATAGACTTGGGTTTGACTATGGATAAACCCACTGATCTTATTGATGCATCAACAGAGGATGAGAAACTTATTCCATGATGCATGGACTAAAGCCAATAAACTATGTCTGAAGTTCCTACATCTAACCACTGCATCCAACATTAAGTCTTCCATTCCTGAAAATGAAACCTTTACTGCTAATGAATATTTAAAGACAATCACTAGACGCTTTAAGCCTGGCGACAAAGCTGTTGCTGGGAAACTCATGGCTGAACTAACTACTGTCCACTATGATGGTACCAAGACCATGCAGCAACATGTACTTGACATGACTTACTTGGTTGCAAAGTCGGGTAAATTGGGAATAAAAGTAGAGGATTCGTTCCTAGTCAAATTTATTCTCAACTCCTTGCCTCCGCAGTATGGACCTTTCCAGATTCATTATAACACGATTATGGAAACGTGGAATATGAATCAATTGACCAATAAGCTGGTTCAAGAAGAGGCTAGAATTAAGAAGCAAAACAACCGTGTTGCTAATGCAAATTACATGCATGGGAATGGGAAGAACAAACTCGGAAATAAAAATTGGAAGGACAGTAAGAAGCGTTCCTCCAATCAGAATAGTTATTCTTCCAACCACTCCAGTCAACTTACATCAAAGAAGGTTAAGAAGAAAGATATGTACCACTTTTGCAAAAAGAGTGTACACATTCAGAAGGATTGCGTAAAGCGTAGAGAATAGTTCGAAAAGAAGGTTAAGCCTATGGCTTTTGCATGCTTCGAATCAAATTCCGTATAAGCACCTTCTAACACTTGGTGGATTGTCTCCGGATCTAATGTTCATGTTTCAAATTTAATGTAGGGATACCTTACAACCCGGAACATAAGTCCAAATGAAGCCTACCTTTACATAAGAAATAGGACGAAAGCAAAGTGGAAGACATTGGAAATATTCGTTCAACATTAAGTGCTGGTTTTCATTTATATTTAGAGGACACTTTTTATGTTCCTATAGTGTCTCATAATTTGATTTCCTTGTCTAAACTTGGTCTTGATGGTTTTTCTTTATGTACCAGTGATGAATGCTTTAAGTTGTTTAAAAACAATGAATTAGTGGGTTCTGGAATTTTAGTCAATGGTTTATACCAAATTACTCTTGATAATTCATTTTCTGAATCGCTTAATATGACCTTGCGTCCTAAAATGGGTTTGAAACATAGTAGGACAAGTGAGAGCTCTTCATTCTTGTGGCATAAAGGACTCTATCAGATATCCAGATAAAGAGTTAACTCATTAGTGAAAGAAGGAATTCAACCAATTCTTGATTTCACTGATTTTGAGGTTTGTAAAGATTGCATTAAGGGTAAAGAAACTAAACATACCAAGAAAAGAGCCACAAGAAGTATTGAACTACTTGAAATTATACATATAGACAAATGCGAACCTTTCGATTATCCATCTTTTGGTGGAGAAAAATATTTCATTACCTTCATCGATGATTACTCACGTTATTGTTATCTTTACCCTTTGCATGATAAATCTCAATTTGTAAATGTTGTAGAATCCTACATAACTGAGGTTGAGAGATAATTAGGTAAAAAGGTAAAAATCATTAGGTCTGATAGAGGTAGTGAATATTATGGAAAGTATGATAAGTCGGGACAACACCCTAGCTCTTTTGCTAAACTTTTTAAAAAATTAGGAATTGTTCCTCAGTACATAATGCCTGGTTCACCATGGATGAATGGTTGTCGCTGAAAGACGTAAGCGTACAATTTTAGAGATGGTTAGGAGTATGATGAGTAATTCAAACTTACCCATATCGTTGTGGGTGCATGCCCTTATGATTGTTACATATATCTTGAACCGGGTTCCCAGTAAAGTTGTCCCTAAAACACCCTTTGAGATGTGGAAAGGATGGAAATCTAGTTTAAGATATTTACATGTTTGGGGATATCCAGCTGTGGTACACATTTATAGTCTGCATGAGAAGAATCTGGACCCAAAGACCATTAGTGGTTTTTTTATTGGATATCCAGAAATGTAAAAAAGGTATAAATTTTACTGTCCTAATCATAGCACCAGAATTGTAGAAACCAGGAATGCTAAATCCCTTGAGAATGGCGAAGTCAGTGAGAGTGATCCAATAAGAGAATTGGTCATTAGAGAGATTCAGGCACCTATACCAATTCCTTTGCCTAGAATTTCGACTGACATTATTCTACCTAATGTCATTGGCCTAACCAATAATGTAGAACCAATTGTTAATGATCATGCACTTCTCGTGAGCCTGCCGCAATTGAACCGAATGTGAATATACCATATGAGGTAGCATTAAGGAGGTCCACTAAACCACAAAGACCAGCTATTTCAGATGATTATGTGGTATACTTGAAAGAATGTGAATTTAACATGGGATTGGAAAAAGATCCGGGTACGTATTCATAAGCCATGAAAAGTAAAAATCATGAAAAATGGACTGATGCCATGTTTGAAGAGATGAAATCTATGGCTGCAAATAAAGTTTGGGAATTGGTCGATTTACTAAAAGGACATAACAAAGTCGATCGTAAATGGGTCTATAAGATTAAATGTGGCTCTCTTGGTAAAATCGGACGACATAAAGCGAGACTTGCAGCTAAAGGGTTCCATCAAAAAAAGGGTACTGATTATAATGGGACCTTCTCTCCAGTTTCAAAGAAGGATTCTTTACGAATCATCATGTCTTTAGTTTCTCATTTTGAATTAGAGTTACATCAAATGGATGTGAAAATAGCTTTTCTGAATAGGAGTTTAGAAGAAGAAGTGTATATAGCTCAACCAGAAGGCTTCATTATAGATGGAAAGGAAAACATGGTCTGTTTGGTAAAAAGATCAATATATGGAATAAAGCAAGCTTCTCAGCAATGGTACCTTAAGTTTCATGATACCATTACCACCTTTGGGTTCATTGAAAACATGATTGATCAGTGCATATACCTGAAGATCAGTGGGAGTAAGTTTGCATTTCTTGTTGTATATGTTGATGATATCTTGATAGCATGTAGTGACCTTGGCTTATTACGTGAAACTAAGGAATTTCTTTCTTAAAACTTTGAAATGAAAGATACTGGGATAGAAATATTCCGTGACAGATCACATAGGATTTTAGGACTATCTCAAAATACCTATATCACAAAACTTTTGGAAATTTTTGGCATGGCGTCATGTGATCCTAATGCTGCTCCAATTCAGAAGGGGGGAAATTCAGCTTAAGTCAATGTCCTCAAACTGAGTATAAACGTGATCGAATGAGATACTATCCTTATGCATCTCTTGTAAGGGGTTTGGGATATATACAGGTTTGCTCTAGACTAGACATCAGTTTTGCAGTTAGCATGCTAGGTCGCTACCAAAGCAATCCAGGCATTGATCATTGGAAAGCTGTAAAGAAAGTGTTAAGGTACTTAAAATGAATAAAGAAATTTATGCTCACATTTATGGGTGTTGGTCACCTTGAAGTAAATGGATACATGTATTCGGATTTTGATGGATGTGTGGACATTAGGAATAACACTTTTGGTTATGTATTCATGTTAGTTGGCGATGCTGTCTCATGGAGAAGTGCCAAACAATCCATCATAGCATCATTCACTATGGAGGATGAATTCGTGGCATGCTTTGAGGCTACGATTCAAGCATTATGGTTGTGAAATATCATTTCAGGGCTTATAGTCATGAAGTCTATTACTAAACCGCTGAAAATTTATTGTGATAACACTGCAGCTGTATTCTTTTCAAAGAATGATAAGTACTCTAAGGGTAAAAAGCACATGGAGATGAGATACTTATCAGTTAAGGATAAAGCTCAAAAGAAAAGAGTGTCAATCGAGCACATCAATACTCATGCTAATATAGCAGATCCATTAATTAAGGGGTTACCACCTAATACATTTAAGCAGCATGCTGAAGCAATGGGTCTTGAGAGCAACCAATAATGTGGCTCTTCTTATTTAGTAATTTGTGGATTGCTGAGTGCTTTTATCATGACACTTTATAAGTATACATTATTGCAACTTCTAAAATTTTCTATTTCATATTATGGATCTTTATGTTTATGTAGATATCAAAGTAATACATGATAAGAGAACTAGCCTTCCATCAAGACATGAATGGGGACCATTATGATTTCTTCTACTTATACAAATTTAGTTATTTTAATTGTCAGTTAGTGGTACATGGAAGGGACTACGTTTTTTACTTAATGTAGAACCGCCATGATCCTAATTGATGATTCATATCAACTAAGTGTAATTAAGATAAAATTATCAAAAATATCATTTTAGCATTTATGCGTGCTTTATGTTTGTTTCTATACGTCCATCAAAGCATTTGTTATATGGACCAAGTGAGAGAATGTAAGAATTCTTATACATCTATGTGGTCCATATAACGAATATGGAATTATTTATTTAATATTAAATGTCATTATGTGCTCATTTATGGAGTCCGTTGATTTGATAGGATAAGACTGAAATAAAAGGTATATTCCTTTAAATATGGATATTCACTATTGACGGTCAACCTTGATGAACAGTTGAGATTATATCCATAACACAATTTGGCCCCTCTCTGCTTATACATATAACCCAATATTCGTCGCTAGCATTATCGAAAAGATATCACAAATAATAGTACGACTAAGAGAGAGAAGGCAATTTCCATATCTACAACTTACAGATCTATATCTCATTATCTTCTTCTTGATCAATGTCTACAGGAATGATTTATGTATTGTTTGTAACTAAGAGTATGGTCAAGATCTTAAACAAAAATACAATAATAATTAAAAATCAAATTCACTTGATATTATGTTTACACTTTTTGTAATTAAGCCTTTTTTCTCTCTTTGGCTGTTGAGGGCTTAATTGAAAAAGGCGAAAATCAGAGGTTCTGATTGCTTGGATGCAGGGGAATATGGGATTTTTGGTATAGATGATTTGGTACCGATCAGAACAAACAATAATGTGTATATGTACTGATTACTGTAGTTATTCTCCGCTCTACTTTGAGTCTTTTAAAAACTTATTGGTAGATAAGCATGTGTGGACAACGCCTGAGAAGCACCTACTAACATCTGAATCCATACAGTTGACAAGTTGCATTTTCATTTGTATCACCTACATCTTCATTTTGTCTACCTTTACGTTTTAGTAGTTAAACACGGTTTTGTAGTGGTTATACTATATCCAGTGTTGTCCCTAGTTACTGGGTTTCCCTGGGAAAACAAAAGAAGAAGAATGGGGAGATTTGATGGAAAAAATATGGATAAAAGGATCAAACTACAGATCTGCAACTCAGTAGCTCCAGGCATAACCAACAGTCGACTTAACGCTTTAATTTGTAAATTGTATGGTTATACATTCAAAGTACAATATTAATAATTTTCCTCCCTTCAACTGCTTCTCCAGCTGCACCCACCGAGTGGGTTGACCTGGGAAGCCGCATGCTTGGACTTTCCCTGGGGTCGGTCCATACTATATCCAATCATGTTTTTGCAATGCAAGGGAAAATGATATTAAAGTACACACAAATATTGACTCGACTTTGGAGGCCTCAACCCAAGCATCCTCACTTAAAAGTAATCACTTTTTGAAAATTATATGAAGCATAATGTGAATTCAGACATGTAACATCCCATATTTTCTGTATATTTAATTTTCAAATTTTAAATAAATAAAATTGAAGAATATTGGGAAGAATCAAATTTTGTCGATTATAAGGATAATGAATTTATTTAATTGAGAATAAATAAGTTTCAGAATTTGGTTATTTCGAAAATGTTGTAACTTGAAATTTAATATTTTTTTAATTAATGTATTTCAAGTGTTCAAGGCAAAATGAAAATTTCATTTATAAATGGTGAAATTCTAAGTGATCAATAATAACTGAATTCAAATTTTAAATTTCAAATAACCAAATTTGGGAACTTGAATAGGTGAAATAAATTTGTAAAATTTATTCAAGTTGAAATTTGATTTAAAAGGGATTTTATTTATATTTAATTTGAAATTTAAACAATTAATCAAATAATTGAATATTTTATTAATTTATTTAACTGTAGAAATTTAACCGTTTTGGCGACTGTCTCGGAATTCGACGAAACTGGCGCCATTGGATTCGGAACGGCGAATTATTCTAGGATTTCAAATTTCGTTAAAATCGGATTTATCGTTTTAGCGTACGGGATAAAACCTGAATGGAATCAGTATAATAGGATAATTGGGTGTTTCTTATAGTTGGGCCTTATATATGTATAAACTTAAGTCCATGACCACCTCATCAGCTCATTTCTATGATACGTATACTTTTCTCTATCAAAACTTCATCGTTAATGGCAGAAACATTTTTCCAAACCCTAGATTCAAAATAAAATACAACTTCAAATTCAAATCTCTTCAAACCCAATAGTTAGGGCTGTTACGGTAACGGTAAATTTACCATTACCAGTCGATCGGTAACCATTTTTGATTGAAATCGGTATACCAGTTAAAACGGTATGGTAACGGTAAATTTACAATTTTTAACGGTAAATTATCGGTAACGTTTCTTCAATACCAGCGGTAACGGTAATTTACCAGTTAATTCAAAACCTAAGTATACTCATCTGATATGCTTTATAACATGCACGTAGAACCAAATAAATGATTGTATTTAGTTCAATAATCAAATGAAATAATCCCAGATACACTTATTTTCTTTTTCATTTATGTTTTTTTTATAATCTAACACTAAATATAGTATAATAAAGATGCACTATGTACAAAAAATATGTTAAGATATAAACTTCGTTGGACAAACATGTTAAGATTTAAACTTCGTTGGACAAAAGGTAATTTACCATTACCAGTGTAACGGTTACCAAATTATCGGTATACCAATCATCGGTATACCAGTCGATCGGTAACGGTAACGGTAAGCAATTCTGGCTTACCAGTAAAAACGGTACGGTAACGGTATTTGCTAAACGGTAACGGTAACCGTTACCATAACAGCCCTACCTATAGTATTATATACCAAATTGAAGCCCTCGACGATACGAACTTGCGGGTGTACTCAGATTCGACATGCAGTAAGTGAGGTGGCTGGAAATCGCGGTCAAAGGTTCTAGAATTCGAAATTCTAGGGTTCAATTTGGGGTTTTCTGATTTGGAGCTCAATCGGAGAATCTACATTATGGGTATCGGAGAGGAAGGCCATACGAGGCTAGCGGTGGCGTTCGTTTGGGCTATAACGTCGTGGATGGCCAGAATTTCACGTTTGAACCCGAAAAAGGGGCTCCGTTCATCTCTTCGAAGGCGGCGGGGGAGCGCACCGGACGGGTTGGGACCGGTGCTGACGGAGGCGCCTCGGGATGCTGGTCGTCTGGGTGGTGGTCGTTGTCCCTCCAGTGGTCAGAATTTGGCGATAAAGTCGGTCAAAGGTGGTGTTATTGGGTTCGTCTGGTGCGGGTTTACTGTAGCGAGAAAGAAGATGGAGCGGGAGAAATCCCTTGCTGACGTGGCATATAGGAATAGGTTGTTAAGTTATTTAATTTAATTATTTATTTATATATTGATCAACTTCTAACATCAATAACTTTTACATACGGACTCGAATTTGGACGCGGTTTGTTGCGTGGGGATCGTGGCGGAATTGCGGACGTTTTGACACTAACCTGGCTGCGTTTCGAGACTGTGAAATTTTGGCCTTTAAATTGGACGTTCGATCAACCACAGTGCAAAGGTGAGTGATTCTTCGCTCACGAAATACTGAATTATTCCCATATTTATTGAATTAAATTATGAAGTAAGTCTGGTTGCATGGTTGTGTTGGATTGTTGAGGTGTGGTTTATATTTAACATGCAAATGTGTTAACATGCAATCTAAGTAAATGATTTGTTATTTGAGTTAATTTAAATCTCTAGTTGAAATTCGAACCCGTGTTAAATCCTGAAACAGTTTAATGCTGATCAGTTGAATGAAATTGTTGTGATGGATGTTGGTTGAAATTTATTACTGAATTTATAGTGACATTTTAATGCTCCTTATTTCAGTATCTTGCAATGCATGTTGATTTATGACGATAAATCCCATTTACCCTTGATGTTACGGGCATCTAATGAACCGGGATTTATCGATGAAATAAATTTAAGAACACGGAGTGAAATGATAAATCTCTGTGACCCTGATTTGGATTGAAATGATAGATCCATCCCTGAAATGTCGATAAATTAAATTTAGAATCACTTGGCCATTGGATAGATAATTATATACAGACATCGGTTAGTTAAATGATTTTAATTATTAAAATATTATTGGTCGGGAATTTCATTTTAAAGGGAGGTGCCGATACTCGATTAATTCATTCCTTAAAAATTTAAATTGGGATGTTATTTAAAATGGGTTAAGGAGTTTATCCCAAAACAAGTGGAAACTCTTAAATTTAGATTTGAACATGATTTGAAAATTTTCAAATTTAAGGGTATGGATTTAAAGGTAATAAATTCTTATGGAATTTAGATTCTGGGAAATGGAAATCGAGGGTATTATGAGTTGTTTTAACTCAGTTTTAAATATGGGCTGAATCCTTTATATTGAACGGTTGTTTGAACAACGTTTGGAAATGAGAAATGGAAACAGAATGAACTCCATTGGAAACTGGGATATAGATTCATGTATTGGAAATTCGGAAGGAAGAAAAATTTTGGTTTAAAATTATCTATATATATTTATACCTGGCTTGATTTCAAATTTAACTATTCCTTTCTTTAAAATTTTAGTTATTCAAACTTCTAACCTATCAATTATTTTATTTTAAATAAAGTTTCCTTTATATTTAATATTCAAACTATCTAGTAAACTTTAACTTATGTATGTGCATAATATTTTAATTAACTTATTTAATTTTAATTATTATATTCTATATATATTTATTTTATCTAAAGTTCTTTTCTTATAAGCATTTATTTTCAAAAGTATTTTTATGAATTGTAAATTTCTTCCAAATGGAAATGTTGGATTTAAACCATTGGTTCAAATGGAGTTGTGATAAGTTATATTCTATTTGAATAGGAATTGTTTTGAATCGGTTTTTGATATGGAAAGGTAGATTTTATTCTACTTGAAAATAAATGGGATTTCCAAAGATTGAAATGAATAGATATGGGAAAATATATATATTCTATTGAATATGAAGGGACTTCGAATGTAAATCGATTTGAAATAACTGAAATCTCTTAAGATGAAGTACATTCTATGTGAATATAGACCGATTCGAAATATTATACGAGTATAATATAATGACATGGAAATATATTCCAGTTTGGAATAAAAATTGATTTGGGAATGATTTGGGATATTTTGATATGAAAGTATATTCTATTTGAATATAAAATGGGTTCGAAACAAAATATGATATTTTGATATGAAAGCGAACCTTTGAAATGTAAAAGAACCAACCGATGTGGAAAATGTAAGCATTGGTTGTTAAAGAGACCGGAGTCGACATAAGGCATACTCTCTGTCAGTGTCGATACCACTTTGACAACTGTGAACGTTTTGACGTATCCAGAACGAGATACGATCACTTGGAGGCGATTATTGAATCGAAGGAGATGAACGATGACAAAATAGCCCTGACCTTCGGGTCAGAATTGAAATGACTAAAACAGGAGCTATACCGTGACTAATTGAGGTAGCACCATTGATCGGACGCACTCCTTCGAAAATATTTCTATGACTATGATTGATGATGATGATTTGGGCCCATTTATGACTTTGGGAGTGTGTTCCGAGGTGGGCGGTAGTGGCTGCTATGCGTTACCACCGGTCCGGGAGTGCAATTGGTAGAATTCTACCCTGGGCATTGCCTCAAGTGCCTTGTCATATTATCCTTATCGAACCCATACGATTTTGATTTGTATCGTACCTATGGAGTGCCCTCTGATGCCATCGTTATGGTGGGTTTACGGTACTGTATAGACTACGGTATTATAAACGGTGTAAGGGTAAAAATGTAATCTTGCTTACGCTATTTTCAGTAATTATATTTTACTAAGTAGACACTATCATAATAGCGTATTATCTATGTATGTATTAGTTTAACGGATCCTCAAGAGATAGAAAATCCCATAATATCTCCTGAGTTACTGCACCCATGATACTGATGTTATTTCGTATTTTGATTTTACTAATATGAGATGATTTAGTGTTGATCCGAGTGTTTGTTGTGTTTTCTTTTATGCAATACGCTCGGGTTAGCAGATGTTGCAGTTAGCGAAGATTTTCCTTTGGAGCACGAAGACGAAGATTTGGTATATATATACTATATATGATTATTTCCGCTGCATTTCACTTCCGCTGTGCTATGAAGAGATTTACATATGTAACTATGATAATTGTTGTTTGGTATAGACAAATGTATGGATTTCAACAGTTTTAAACTGCTATTTGTTTATTATATGTTGTCCTTCCGCTGTGAGATTATGTGATTGGTTTTTCTCTTCTTTCTTTCTTTTTCCCAATAACTACCTGCATTTGCGATTTGTTTGGGTCGACATGTGTAGTTTATTGTCGATTTGAACGGTCAAAAAAAATGGGTCATTACAAGACACATCGCCTTTTTTAGGGGTTTTTAAAGGAAAATAAGTGATCCTCTAAAGGAGGAGAGCAATCATCAATTTATTGTTATATATGTTGTTTGTGTCAATTTGTTTGTTGCATTCTCATTTGTTTGTAGAATCCGTTGTGCAATACGTTAACTTTTTTTAGGTCAATAATGATCATATTGTTTTATTATGAGATACGATATGTTAATTACAAAAGTTTGTATGGTGTTTGTACTATTGTTATTTTATTTTAATCTTAAAAATTAGAATATTTATCATATTCTAGGCATTTTTTTTCAAGTACAAATTGTTAGTGGGGGTGGTAATGTGCATGATTGCAAATGTGCTGATTGTGTGTTCGATCTTGGGAAGAGCTACATTCTTTGGTAAGAAAGTAATCATAATTTAATAGGGCAACATTTATTCCTTTTCCCTTTTACAATTTCATGTTTCCATAGGCAACCCACATACAAGGGTCAACCCTGCCTATAAATGCTATATGATTTTTGATTTATTCAACATCTATATTTTACAATTACATCAAAATTCATGGGAGCTCACAAAAATGAAAGATAATGTAGATCATAAAATCATAAAGCAAACCAATTATTATCCCTGAATATGTGTTACTTGTGAATATAAAGTTTATAAAATAAGGATATGGAACAACTTGTAAATTTACCATTATAGATGGTTTTCATATTTTGTTACTTTTAGTTTACAAATAATATTGGTAAATTTTTTGTTATCATTTTGAATGTTCTGTTATAACAGTTTGTTAATAGTTGGATACCAATGGATTGGTAATGACATGACATATGTGACATTATTGTTAGCATCACAATGATATTCAAGAAACCAATACAACCATTGATTTCAAGAATTTAAGTAATGAACAAATAACTAGTAGAAAATAAAATGAAAATTGTACAAACACCATACAAACTTTTGTAACTGGCATATTAAATCTCATAATTCAACAATATTATCATTATACAAAGTTAACGTATCGTTCAACGGATTCTACAAACAAATGAGAATGCTATAAAAAAACTGACATAAACAACATATAACAAAAATTGATGATTGCTCTCCTCTTGCGGAGGATCACTTATTTTCCTTTAAAACCCTCAAAAAACAAGGGGTGCGTCTGAATTTATATTATGCTTCATATAATTTTCAGAAAGTGATTACTTTTAAGTGAAAATGCTTGGGTTGAGCCTCCCATGTCTAGTTTATATTATTTTTTTAATACCTAAAAATCAAATTCCTTTGCATTGCAAAAAGCATGATTGGATATAGTCAAGATCGGTCCCGGGGCAAGTCCTAGCAGATGGTTGCCGAGGGCAACCCCCTCGGCGGATGCAGCAGGAGAAGCAGCTGTAGGGAGGAAGATAATGAATATTGTACTTAAAATGTATAACCATACAATTTACAAATTAAATGGTTAAGTCGATCGTTGGTTGTGCGTGGAGCTGCTGAATTATGGATTTGTAGTTTGATGCATATATACATTATTTTTGCCTCAAATCTCCACATTTTTTTTTGCCTAGGAAGGCAATGCAACAAAAAGAAAGAAATTTGCCCTTAAGGTGTCTTGTTTGCTAAAACTGAAAGAGTTTGAGGGAAAAAAATATCATTTGGTTATATCTTTCACTGTTGTTGAGCCATAATCGTTAAACATTGTAAATTTAACGATAAGCAACTAAAACATGATTGAATCATTTAAACAAACATAAAATGTGCACACATAAACTAGAAATAATAGTAAATAAATAACATATATGCATATCCAAGCATACGAGGAAGAAAAAAATCATAAAGTTTACAATTGCACTATTACATCCCTTTAACCAAAGATTGTACGCTTACTAACAAATTTCAATAATACTATTTCGGCATGTGAAATGATATAGGTTAAAATTTGAAAAGATGAAATTTGTAATGTTTGACATACAAAAGAACAAACAATTGATTTATGAAATGAAAAATGGATATCAAATAAATTTTCAATTGGAAATCATATCGAATCTATCAGAATTTGCAAAAAAGATGAAGAGAATATGAATTTAATTCTGAAAATCAGATGGATGTGCACAAAATATTAAGGTAACATACTTTCTTATTCGAGAGCCATTAATTTATTCAAATTTCCTTTTATGTGCAAACGTTGTGATGTAGTTCTCATTAGAGGAGCGAGTTAGGTTATTGTGCAGTACTGGATGACGCGAACAACGAATTTGCAGCTAAAGCTTGAATGGTGATCATCAAAGTTGTGCATGTGTTTGAGTGTGTGTACACACATATAAATAATGCCAATACTTCAACATGGTTAAGCCTTTTGGAGTTTCCCATTTAACCCATTTAGGAACATACAACAAAGTTGATTAAGAAAAAATAAAAATGGGCGTATATTTCATTTCTCCTTCCCATGTTCTGATCCTAAATAATATCGGCAGTCAAAACACTTTCTCCACTTTATTTTTCTTCCATTCTCCTATTGATATTTTCTCCCTAATAAAATAGCCTCTACATCGTATTCGTCTTTCCCAAACCCCCTACAGAAGGAACTGCTTCTGCGATATTTCCTTTATTTCCCTTACTTTCCACAAACTAAAAAGTTGTATGCTTTCCACATCCAAACACTGTTGCGTAAAATTGAATATTGGAAGAGCAGTCTCAGACTACTTTGATGATCGAAACTTGATTTCTTGTTCCATGATGTTGATTTTCACATGGGAATTGAAGCTACTTCTTTACATATTGGTGCTTTATTCGACTGATTTTCAACTTTAATGTCTGAAGCCTAAACCTATAATAGTACAACAACCAATATGTAACGACCTGCCTTTTTGACCACTTCAAATATGTAATTAAACCAAATCGAAACGTTCTCAAAGATAGATTGTTATGCGTAGTAACATATTAGAACAGAAACAAAATGAGTTACAAAGATGTATTAGAGTACATCAATTACACAGCGGAAAATATTAAAGTTTAGCGGAAGAATACAATTGCTCCAATCTCACTCCAATCTAAATCCAGCACATGCTCTATAAAATGACTCTAGGACTATCTGCTAACCATAACTACAAGGCCACTCATGTGGAAAATAAGGCCACCCAGAGTTTAGGTGGAAGAACAATAAACTCCATGTCAGTCATGGGACTAATGTGAGAACTTAAAATAGTTACTTAAAATGAGGTATCTCATAAGACCATGTCGTATAAACACAGAACGGGTTTTTTCCTTATGAATACCAGGGCAGAAATTCATATATGCTTTTGGGAATATGAAGCTACCATAAGGTCTTGCGACACACACAAAATGAATCGCAAACATGGGCAACGTTTCTCCTTTGATAAACAAAAATTATTAATACGCGAAAAGAAATTGATATTGTTATTAGTGCATAGTGTAGGAAATCACTTTGCAAGTATATGTATCAATCTTAGCAAGTATAATACCCCCATTCTATTATGTTGACATCGATATAGAACTAAAACCGTATGGGCTCGTAGTTGAGAATGGATTTCCAAAAAATGACCAGGCAAAGGAACTTCCTTATCCGATAGGTACACCTCTAGGGGGATTCCCCGAGATCCTGATCGGTTCTTTGCCAACACATGGCCGGGTTAGCTTGTAACTAGATAACTAATTGTCATGAGTATGTTACCTCCCGATCGTTACCAACCTTTAACCGGAGCCCGGAACACCAATAACCACACAAGTAATACACTTTGCCTCTATACCATGGTATTACTTCAAAAATACCTAGAAGGAAATGATTATACCCTTAGGGTTGTGAACCCCATAACCTTGCTGCACTACTCTTGTTTCGGTCATTTCCGGGGTTGAGGCTTGACGAAGTCTCATTACACAAAGCTACGCTTTATTCTGAAACCATGCTTTGATCATCCATGGCCCAAACACTAGGCATGCACACTGTCATTTCATAACATACAATTGATAATCACTAACCATATCACCTGTGAGCTCGTACATCTCAAAGAAGGGTGTTAAGCTAAGAGAATAAATTCTCCACCACCAAACAAAAATATGTTTAGTAAAGATCAATCGAAACATTACAAAAAACAATGTCATGATACACATCAATAAAAGTTCATTCTGGGACTGAACAAAACCGAAGGTACTTTATTCTCGTCCAATAAAGGAGAGAAGCCCTCGTAGTTCCGAAAATTCTTCAAATACATCCAGACTTACCATTAAATTATATATGAACTCAATACTGGAGCAACCCAATGGAGAGAAAGTCAACAGGAAGTCCTTTCGATGTGAAGACTCTGGTCTTCAATCACCGTCTTTAATATTTCTATTTGCTCCTTTTCGTCGTGTTATTATTCATAATGGTGTTCAAATATAAATTCAATCTTGGTCTTACCAAATAACAAGCGCTATTTTAAAAATATATGGAATTATAGGATTTGCTAAGTCTCTTTCGCTTGGATAAAATTTCCGTTAACTTGATAAAGCCTTAATTGTTAAAAAATAACTTCAATAAATCTTTAACAAAGACTCATTAAATCTTAACAATGACTTATTCTTAACTTGACAAGATTTCCATTAATTTTAACCAAAAGTTAAACCTTTAACTTTTCCATTCAAATCACATCCTTGAGAATTATCCCAACATTACCTCATTAATTCTTAATTAAAATATTTCTTAATCCTTAAATAAGCATCTCTTCCTTATAATGCGAGTCAAAACCAATCGATATTAAATATAAGACTATATAGAAATTATATTGGCTTATATCCAATATCAATTCTTATAATCAATAAATACCATAAGTGGGATAATGATATAAATAACATTTTAAATTCCTCAAATAGTATAAGTTTTATATACATATTTTAATATCAAATATCCACAGATTATTTCCATCCAAATCTAACTCATTTATAATTGGAAATTTTTTAACCCTATTATGGTTATATTTCAAATACAATATCCAAATTATAATTAAAACACTTCATTATTAGTTTGAAAATGTTTACAAATGATTTGGATGGTAATTCTTAAGTTAAAACAATTTAATTCTAATATTGGTAAAAAGCGTTGCTAAAGCGTCGCAAAAATGTGACTTATATTAAATAATTTTATTAAGATATCCTTTTTATTTTCCAAAACTTAATACTTTTAATCCAAATCACTTTTAGATGATTTATAATGATTTTTCCATATTTTTAATAATTTAAAAATTGTCGTTTTCCATTTTTGTCATTGAACAACACTACTGTGATTTTTATTCAAAATTGATTTGAATATATATTGAAAACTATACATTGAAATTTGAAAAAAAAATCTTCATTTGAACAATAATTTCATTTGAAAACATGCATTTTTTTCATTTTAGGGAAACTCGATTTAAATTGCATTTGGTATACCTATTTTGAAGTTAACGGTCGAAATTCGTGAAATACCGCAATGCGACTAGCTTTATTCTAACTGTATTTTAACTTCATATTAAAACTAATCCGATTTACTTTAAAATAGGTTAGAAATATATTTAAAATATATTTAATTCTTTTTTAAACCAATATTTCAAAATTTCAACTTAAAATTCAAATATATTTTTTAATAAATATTACAATATTATTTAATTAATAAAATACTAATGTTTTTCAAAAATTAACTTTTTGTAATTCAAACTTTCCAAAACCCCAAATTAACATTATATAACCTTAAAGGAAATTTAGTTTGAGTTTAAAACATCACTAACATAGTTAAACCAAACTCAATTTCAAAAGTGAAATCGGTTTTACTGATTTAAACTTGAACATACCGTTTTATATAAAAACATTATTTAAATAAATTTTACCTTTACAAAAGTTTTTCATAATCGCTTCAATTTCATTTTCGGCTTCGGATAAAACATTCCAACTCTTATTTTTCATTTATATTATCCGATTGGCATAAGACCTAATCAGTACCCATATAACTCCATATATGTGGGTGTAACATGTGCAGTATATCATACTATCACCACCATCAATTATAATAACTTCCACAACAACCATTCAACCATATCACAACATAAAAATAATATAAGTGTTTGCGGTTGGTTAACGCTCATATGTGTATAAATAATGATGATTATAAATATACGATAACCACAGAGCAACCATTCATAGAACAACCAATATAATTATGTATAATTATAAAACATGGTTAAAGTAGTTCTCACCGGCATTTCTACTCCAGCAAACTTTAATATAGGACACTAACGGCATACTCGGGAATCGTATCCACATGCCACACTATAGTTTTCCTTCTACCCTACACACACATATATATATATATATACATATGTATGTACGTATTCATATATATATATATATATATATATATATCTTTTTTCTTTTTTATAGGGTGGCCAAGGCTTTGGGTGGTGGTGGAAGTAGAGGGTGTACGACATGGGGTAGGTGATGGCGTTTGGATGGGCTAACTGGAATGGGTGGTAGTGAAGGCTTAGGGAAGGGGAGGTGGGCTCACGGTGGAGGGAAGATGATGGTGTAGGGCAAGGTGGAGGGTCTTGGAAGTGTAAGAGATGGTTGGTGGAGCGGTGAAATTTTTGTTGGAGGTCGGTGGCTGTGGAGGGAAGGGCTCGACCGAGAGAAAAGAGAGGGGGGAATGGGACATGAGGTAGGTAAGGAGAAGGAGAAGAATATGTAGGAACGGAATGGAGAAATGCTGAGGGGAAGGTCCATTATATAGGCTAAGACAAGGGCATTTTGGGAAAACAAAGAAAGCACATGGCTTCTTCTTAGGATCCACTTACATGCATGGTGACAACTCAAAAACCACCTAGGGAAACCATGGATTTAAGGCATGGGTTTATTTGCAACACGTATTTACAACAATTTATGGTGTTACAAGTTTTGTGACATCTATTTTTGTTTGAAACTATCAATATCTATGTTAGCGATCAACAATTCAGATGACGATTATTACTGACAAAACCCAGAAATATTATCGATTAATTTCCTTTTTAAACTTAATAACTGAAAAGAGCTACTTTATTTTAAAATCTAGATTTAAATTTTACATTTAACTGAAAAGATCATATTTAAAATGATTTTATTAATACGTATTTGAAAAATTCGTTATAACAAAAGCTAATACATCCTTACCAGTATTTTACTGTTATATTCTACAAATCCATCACTTATCCTAAATCCATATTAAAACCAATTTAGATTCATTTCGGGTATTTGTATATTTTTAAAATCCTAATTTAAATTTGATCAAAAATCCTGAGTCATTGCATTCTCTCTCTCCTAAAGCTTTTCGTCCTCGAAAAGGAGAGGTTGTTTAAAAATCGTAATTATACAAGCAATCTCATTTATAAAATAACTTATAGGATTTCAAAAATCAAGGTTATTAAAATTATTTATACTAAAATTTGAATGAAATTTTAGTCTGGAAAAGAATTAATAAATCCCGTCCTCACAATGGAAATGACGGGTAAGATACTTTAACAACATGCATAAGTCAACAACAGAATGTCATAACAAAGTGAATACTCATACCCGAGTACGAAATGGTACAAGCAACAATCATCCAACCAACCTGAGTATGTACCACATACTTGAGGTGGCCCATATATACAACATCAAAAAGTATACTATCCAAAATGTGCTAGACCCAAAAATATCCTAGTGCTAACTAAGCACTTAATATAACTATAAATACGATATCAATAAATATCTCATAAATCCCAAAATAGTGTCATCCCATTAACTAATCATCTGACTCACCTACAGATGGACCAGACAAACCAATCTCCTCCGGCTCCTCATCGGTAAAGTCCTCGTCATCAATCTCCATAGATTCATCATCCTCATCGATAATCTCACCCTCGTCATCATCCAATTCAGGTGTCAAGTCCCACTCTAGAATCTCTTCCTTGGGGATAGGCTCATCATGATCGTCTATTGGCTCATCAAACTCCCTACTCCGTCCTCGTCTATAGGCTCTCCATAATCGTCTATAGGCTCAAGAAACTCATCCATATCATCACCCTCTATAGGGTCTGGTGTCACTGGTACAGGAGTGCCCATCTCCTATGACAATATACTCATCTGCTTCCTTGTTTATGCTCACATCGTCGGCTATCATATCATCATCATGTCACCTTAAATCCTCGTTTGAAGGTATAGGCTCGACTGGCTCAAGCTCTCTAGAAGAAGAATCCTCTACCTTAATATCACCCTCCTCCTCGTCATCATCATCACTCGAGGGGTCGATTATCCATTCATATAAATCATTTGATCCCTCGCTGCTGCTAGAAATGAATTGAGCTAGATACTGCCTAACTCGTAATGGTTTACCTCCCTATAGTTAACAAGGAATTTTAGAGTTAGAGTTTTTTCTTCTAGGATTTGATCTTAACTTACTAATTATCTTAAATTCAAAGGTTATGAAACTTATTTCCTTTCAATTTAAAAGTACCCAAAATCCTTATTTAACTTTATATGGAAAAGTTATACTATCTTATACTTGGCTTATTCAAATATATTAGTTTAGATGAATTCTTTCTTCTAATTGTTCCTATTTTCCAAATACCTTCCAGCTAAATGGTGAAATTTAATTCATAGGGTATTTGTACTTAAGTATCTTATTTTTTACTCAAATGTATCCTAGAATTCGTCTACTATAAAAAATTGTCGAGAATTCTGAACTTTAATCCAAACTCTTATAAGGATTATTAATAGTTTAAGTCCTTTAATGTTTAGCTAACCTGAATTTACCCATTTCATTCTATTGTTTTAACTTCATAGATTATTTTCTAACAAAAAGAAACTTGAAAAGTTAAGACTACTTGCGTAAGGAAATTTCGTCCCCGAAATTTGAAAAATAAGTTTATAAAATGCCATATCAATACCAATATCCATCGCCTATCATTACTATTCTTATTCAAACATATAAGCTCCTTAATTTTAAATTCATTCATTCACCAAAATTTATTACAGAATTTATCGACTGTCCAAAGTCATAGATAATTTCAATATTTCTATTTCAATCCAAACAGTTAGGTTTAACCAAACTTTATAAGTTTAATTTTTTTAAATCATTTTCCAAATTACAAACATTCTTTTAACCATGTTCTTAGCCTTGTTGAATTTACAAAGCTTTTTACACTTGGAATATTTACTCTAATTACAACTCCATATGAACATCGAACATCTTTAGTTAAATCGAAAAATCCTAATCATTTTTTTATTGGCAAGGCCAGTCGGTTTTTATAGTGATCCGTAACACTTTTTTTATTATAACCAATAATAAAAATAGAGTATAGTATAGGTGATTGTGGTTACGATCAGCTAATTTGGTTTTTAAGGTGGACCGTCCACCGCCTACGAAGTTTATTGTGTTCCATCCACTCTACCATTTTCTCTCCACTACAATCAGCTAATTAGGCTTACAGCACTGGAGCTAGCTAAATTAATTGACTACAATTTTCTCTCCACGCAAGGAGGATATTACATATTCCATTAGAGCATCTCCAACAGTGTTACGGGCCGTAACGTTACGGCCCGTAACATTACGGGAGATATCTTTGATATGTCCCAGCAGGCGCGAGCTGATTTTATCGGCTCGCAGCCTGCGAGCTGATTTTATCAGCTCGCGAGCTCGCAACATGGCGAGCTGATAAAATCGGCTCGCCATCTCCCTCCCCAGTTCCCCAACGGCTATCTCAATCCAATGGCTTCCAACGGCCATTTCCGCCTCGATTTTGATTACCAACGGCCATAAAACGGTGAAAACTTTTCTAACGGCCATATTTTCAGTTATAAAAGCATTCCATCGCATTCTTTCTTCATCACAACATATTCATATCTTCTTTCTACATCTCTCTACTCCACACCAAGTCTTGCTATATAATGTCTTCCCCATTCGGAGAATTTTCGCATCCGACGATAGATGGAACTCAGTTCTCACAAGGCAACACGAGCAATATATTTGAAACTCCATCGAGCAGGCAAGGAACCACTCTGTGGACTGACGAAGAAGACATTTCTCTATGCAACATATATTGTCATTTCACACAAGATTCTGCAACGGGGAACGACCAAACAGGCGCTGCGTTTTGGAAAAAAGTGGAAAAATCCTTCGTTGAGAGGCATCCGGGATGCCAAAGGACGTTATCGGCGATCCAGGGACATTTTGGGAAAATAAGCCGCCAAACCCAATATTATGAGTCACAAGTGTACAAACTAAAGATAGCGAATCCAAGCGGCATGGGAGGAGAACATAATCTGGTATGTATGTATTTGTACGTACTTTATTTATGGGTGTTAGCATTTTAATTGATACATTTTATTTTGGTAAGTAGAAACGACTAGCGAATGAGGAGTTCAAGAAGTTTTTTCGTAGAGAAAATGGAACGAAAAGGGCACACTATTACCAGTTTATGCATTGTTATGATCTGCTTACTAGTCAACCAAAGTGGAACTCAGAACTTGCCAAGAGTCTCCGCGATGTTCAAAGTGCTAGCAAGGCCAAGAAAAAAAGTTCAAAATCGGGTTATTCTTCTAGTCCTAGCGGCTCAGGTGGCAATATTTCTCAATGTGTAGGGGAAAACCTACTTGATGAGTTTAATGCTACGAATGACGAAGATTTTAGACCTGAGGGATGCAAAGCGGCGAAAAGAAGGGGCAAAACAACGGTTGAGCTTGAATCAAAAGTGAACGCCCGACACGAAGAACACAGTCGTAGAGCGGAAAAAAGGCTTGTAGAAGCTAGGGATAGAACAGAAGTTTTGAAAAGGATTGCTGATCTGGAAGAGAAGAAACTTCAAATTCTTTCGGAGGACTTAGCGTATAAGAAAGAGCACGATGCGTATAAGAAACAGCAAGATGCGTATAAGAAAGAACAAGAAGAGAACGCTATCATGGACAAAGATCTGGATGGAATGTCTGATTTGGAAAAGGAATTTTGGATGGGGATGAAACGTCGTATTATAACGTCAAGGTTTCCACAGTTGATGTAGTAACGTATTAGTAGTTGCTCGTATTAGTAGATGCTCGTATTAGTAGATGCTCGTATTAGTAGTTGCTCGTATTATGTTGTTGTATTAACGTTGTATTTCCTTCTGTAGCAACCGCTTTTTTTATAATGAAATGTTTGCTTTATATATTTTGTTATTGCGTAAACAATTATAAGAAATTCATCCTTTTTACAAAGGATTATCTAATAAACGAAAGATACAACACAAAGTAAACGAAAGATCATCGGGTTAGCCAACTACAACGTAGTTCAAACGGCTCATGACCAACAAAATCAGTGCCGTAATCTACAAGGTAACGAGAATCATAAGTTGCCCTATTCGTTTTAAATACATTTTCATCTTCAACTACCTGTATAATCATCTGGTATCGTTCACAATTTTTAACGAACCGCCGATGAGCCATAAGAATTTCGGCAGACGTTCGTGTAGTAGTGCATGAACGGTGGTTGTTATGTAATCTTGTTATCATGGACCAAAATTCTTCATGGGTAAGTCCTCCTCCGTTTTTCTTCAGTTGCAAATCTCTTTTATCACATTCGATATAGGATTTCACGAGTATAAGTAAGTCCGTAGAAGAGAATTCGGTTGTAGCAGCACTGGAGCTTGCTTTACTTGGATTGCGTCGAGGTTGGTTAACCCTTTGCCTAGCTGTGTGTTTTCTTGGTTGTGTTTCGGATTTACTAACTTCATCTACTTGTGTATTTGGAACGAATCCACGCACTTTCTCCTCCTGGTTGTTCCGTTCAAACTCATCAAACATTTTTTCCATAAGTTCATCACTAATCTCCCCATCGTCCATTAAAGCTACACGGAATAAAAAAAAAGTTAGTCCGATTTAAAAAAGTACTTGAACCAGTAGAAAAAATAATAAGTGGTTTCTCACCTTACTGCCTTGGTTGATTTAGAAAGCACAAATAATGGTCATGGTTGAGAGACGGGGAATGAAATGTTTAAATAAGTGTAGGTGAATATTGATAAAGCACTGTCATCATTACTCGAGCTGTAACATCGAGACTCTGCCCAACAACAGTGTCTGTTCACATCAAGACAGTAAGAAAAAGAGATTCCCTACAGTATTACGTCAGGCGAAACAGTGACCGGTACCATCATGATTTTTGTTATTGATTTGTACACTCCTTGCCTATATATCTCAATGCAATTTACTCACATAATACCTCACTCAAACAACTTCGTTCTCATTCTACTACTTACTCACTCGAAAATGCCTTCTTGGCCATCCGAAACTGACTCTGATGAACAAGCGTACGAACAGATGAGACTTCAAGCGCTCGAAGACGAATTCGAGTTTCTAATCCAAATTACACCCCATGATGAACCATCACATGAACAGGGGAACCTCCAACATCTACAACAAGTTCAAGTGCCACATGTTCAACTAGCAAACGAACAGACTCTCGCTCAACCACAACAACAAGTAGAGTTCTACCGAGTACCACCACATGAACATGAAGGTGAATCTTATCCTGTACTTTGCTACTGTGGTCATGTGGTCGAAGTTATGGTTCGTGCAGAAGGCGACAATATAGGTCGGCGCATGCAGCAATGTCGATTCTATCCAAATGGATGCAGCTATACGGAATGGATTGACGAGCCGTTGTGCCCACGGGGAATAGTATATGCAAACCAACTCGAACGAGAGATTATGCGTCTCGAAAATCTTGTTCAAGAGTTGCGACTGAACGCAATGCGACTCCCTTGAAATTGAATGTGTACTTTTAATGTTTGCGATGATGTAGTAGGCATGTACTATTATTCGGTGTTGTATCTGTAACGGTCGGTTGTATCTGTAACGGTCGGTTGTATCTGTAACGGTCGGTTGTATCTGTAAGGTTATTGTTATGCAAAAACCCCCTAGTTGAATCATTGTAATCTTTCCTATATAAAAATTTCACGTTCTATATATTTAAAATATAATCTTTCGTATATAATCTTCTAAACTATAATCTTTCGTATATAATCTACTAATAAAAATTAATAAGTAGATAAAAATAAGAACTAAATATTTAATCAAATGAACACACATTCCACACAACCCCCCCCCCCCCCCACAAACTTCCCGAGCCATAGATGGGCTCGGAAGATCGCGAGCTGATTTTATCAGCTCGCCGGCTGCGAGCCGATAAAATCAGCTCGCGCCTGCTGGGACATATCAAAGATATCTCCCGTAATGTTACGGGCCGTAACGTTACGGCCCGTAACACTGTTGGAGATGCTCTAATATTCCGCTGAATATTACACGAGAGGATAACTGTTGGGTGCAAAAACAACCCGTATTACGCCCCGTAACATGAATATTGCCCTTTGTTGGAGATGCTCTTACATACTTCAAGCGAAGTGAATATCATTCAGTACACTAATACACATAAAATCAAACCTAGTCCCTATTAGTGTACACATATCATGGGACTACTGCAGAGATATAATAAAGTACAAAGAGACCATACTACTGCAACAGAAGATAACGTGAGCTCCACAACATATAGTATGAAGCACTGTCTTACATCATAGAAGCTACCGAACCGGCATCAAAGCAAGAGCCTGATGTCCCATCAAAAGGCCATAAAGCGAATATCCAGAGTAGGGAGGAAGAGAAAACCACTGTATGAGAACACCCTTGTCTCGATATACCCTTAATGCACCATCGAAAAACATAAATTGAACAGCAAAGTGACACATCACCATGGAACTGAGAATACATAGTCAAGCGAAAATCACCAACAAAGCAAAGACTATGATCAGTGCCTAAACATCTCGTGGTTAGCCGCCAAAATGTGGTGAGACCCAATCATACAGACCCAAACAGTATCATACCACTTGCTGACAACATTATTACATATGAGCATAGCTCGTTGACATTGCAAGGAAATTCCGATCTCCATATAACCAAAGAAAATAAACAAACACCTCAAATAAACAACAGTTCTCCCAAAAACACGTAACCAACTTCAATAGCAACCAACAAGACGAGAAAATGTTAAACATTGAATACCTAAAGAGTAGATTGTACCATCGCAGACGTTATGTCAAGACGTGAAGACAAGGTAACCAATTAGGCATTGCTGCTCTCCCCTCGACGTTGGTGCCTACTTCCCATTCACTACCGAAACTACCATTTGAATCCTAAAGTAGCTAAACACAGTGTATGGAAACGAAATAAGTTATGGTTCCACAGAAAAGTGTGAAGTAGAGATGAGTTTAAAGAATTTAGGGGTAATTGGAACTCAGAAATATTTCATGGCAAAAGCTTAGATTTGAATTGGAAAAAAGGTTTAACAGTGGCTTCCACGCACAGTGTAAACAAGGGGAGGAGGAGATAAGAATACTGAGGTGTGGGAGAGAGAGGAGCGAAATGATTTTGAGGAGATTAGATGCGTGAAAGAAGAAGTGAAGAAAGAGATCTCCTTGACATCATTAACAGTCGCGAACCGTTAAAGAATCTTTTTGAACTTGCCTGAATCATTTTTTTTAACAAAAAGAGACAAATAATATAACAAAAGGGAGAATCTACTCATTCTCCAACGGCTTACAAAAATGGTTTTTGTAATGCAGAAACCGTGCACACACAAAAGAAAGAAACAGAACAATAAAAGAAAAAAAACCAAAAGACTGTTTAAAGACAACACCAGGCAAAGCCTCAGTCAAGGCAGATGAACCTTCAGCAGACGGAAGAGCAGTGATGAACACCCTAGCTCCATAAAGAAGTGGTAGTGCAAGAATAACGGACAAGGCCTCCAAGATAGGCTATAGGCAATGGCTGGAAGAAACAAAGTTTCATCCCTGAATCTATGAAAACTCCTGCTCTGCATGCTCCCTCAAATCCAAGGTGAGTAGCGAAACCAAAGAAAAGCAACTAGACTCCTGCTCTACCAATAACCTCAGCTGCACTTACTCCAAGAGCCCACCTCGAGAGCACTAACTAGCTCCAAGTAGACCAAATCCACCAACCAATAAACCAGGATATGCATAACTAGCAAACGACATAAGATCGATTGGGGGGTATTGTGGGATAGAGATAAAAGAAAATATAAGCACATAGCCAAATTTCAGCCAATACCTGCCCTAGGAGTGGCCGCCAATGATAAAACATCAAAGGTAATAGTCAACCTCCTTGAGTGGGCTCCAATGATGCCCCTGGAAGGTATACCACGGAACGCAAGGAACACATTGTTCCTAATTTTGCGGATAATGGTAGGAGGGTCCATTGCCACATCGTCAAAAACTGCCATATTTCTGGAGCACCAGATGTGCCAGTAGACAAAACATGGAATCAAACGAGGAAGAGTAGATCGGAAAGATTTACTTGAGATGCCGGACCACCAGAATCTCAGTAAACCTTCCATCGAGGTGGCATTGCCTCGGCAACCCATCAGATTCTCGAAGTAATTCCAGATAGCCCTGACACTAGACCCCGAGACCAACAAATGAAAAGAAAATTCAAGGCGTCCAGAATTGCAGCACCTGCACTTGGACACGAAAGGGATGTCGATTCACTAAAGGTTTTCATCTATTGGTAAACCCTCATGTAAGGTTTTCCACATAAACAGAGATACCTTTGGCAGAATACAGACATTCCAAACGTAACTGAAAACAAGGAGACATGGACTAGGAGTCCACACTGAATTCCACGCCGCCTTAACCGAGAGGGGACTGCAACCCCAAATGGTACCACCCCCATGAGCATCCATTAAGTCCTTCACAGATTGCATCTATTCTACCTCTTACTAGCATAGGATGGGGTACCGGTGTAATTTCATACCAACAAGCGTACGATACTTGGCATGGAGGAACATCACCCATAAGGAGTTGTTCACTCCAAACCGCGCCCAAAGCTTGCAAGCGAAGGCCAAACAGATGTCCTTAGTGTTATGGAGGCCAAGGCCTCCCTCACTTTTGGGACGACAATTGTAACACCCTAAATTTTCTGAGAATATAAAAATTAACAAATTCAGGAACACTTAATTTTTAGAAGAAGAATTAAGTGAAATGGGTTGCGCTATTACGTTCTTCTCAAAATTTTGGTCAAGATAGACATTTGGTTTGCATAAAACGGATACCTTATGAAGAAGTTATTAAGCCTTGAAGTTTGTATGCATATGAGAAATATATATATATATAAATTAAATAAATAAATATGCAAAAAAGTTCAAAACAGCGAATCGGGAGGGGGAATAACTGAACCAGCCCATTTTTGAGGTCGACCCGAGTCCCGCTGGGTCGACTAAGGGTTGATTCAGGGTGTTTGGCTGTCAACCCATGGGCCGATTCGCTCTAAGGCAGATGTGGCATCTGATTGGTTCTGATGGACTCCTTGTTGAGTCATTAGGGCTGATGTGACTATTCTATCTTGTCTTAATGGCTTTGATTTGCTCTAGGTTAATCTGACAGTTCCTATTAAATCAAACTTCTATATAAGCAACCTAAATCTAAACCCTTAGTCACACAAAAATATTCCTAGAGCCGTCATGCCATCAATGGTGAACCTAGAATTGCCGTCATCTCTTTCAACTCAAAGTCAAGATAGAAGCTACATCAAAATCAAATCAAAACTAATCTAATTCAACTAAGAGAACTCAACGATCTACATCAAAGGCGAGCATTTCAGTTTCAGAACACAGATCCCTGAAATCAAGTTTTTCCTTTTGATTGTAAGTGTAGTTCTTTCAGATGTGAATAAATTAAAGACATGATTTGTAATGAATTGTAAAATAGAATTGTATTAAGTTGTATGTGATGTTGATTCATGTTTATTCATGTCTATTCTATCATATATTCCTATGAACTATTGTGGTCTATCGAACCTATCATGTTATGTGGAAATTGGTGAGTAAACCTATGATGTTGTATAGGAATTTGGGAATGAAATTATCATATGTAAGTTTGGTGATATTATGATACATACAAGTTTTAGGCTAAGTCATGTCGTTTAGGCCTAATTGTTTAGAGCCATTATGCTTACATGTTTAGATCTACAACCTTATATGTTTAGATGTACAGCTTTATATGTTAGATCCATATGCCTTTATGATAGATCTAATTTGCAAGTTCACTACTACATGCCAAGTTTAACTTGTATAATTTTATGTAAATTCATATGATTGTGGTTCATGTTGCATAGATCAAATTTGCAAGTTCATAGTTAAAAGTATATTGTTCTATGCCAAATCCATGTGACTTTTGTGTAGTTAGGTCTATACTTTTGTATGATGTTGGAATGTTGCATAGTTCCTCTTTTCCCCTTTTTGTTTTATAAGTTAGGCTAAAATATCAAGCATAACATTCTATGTAATTTTGCGAACGTACAACGGGGTAACGTTGGTGAAAACATGAAATTACATGTAATTGGCATGTTTGACATATAAGCATGATAAGTGGCATGAAAATGGTATAATCTATATACCTAAAATTTTGAATGTGATTTAGAAGGAAAGTGGGCCATGACAATAATTGATTTATAATTTACATGTAAATATATAGGATAAACATGAAAAATTACATGGCATAGATTGGTTCATGAAATGGTATATTTAGTATACCATTAATTGTGAGCATAATTAAAAGGATAATTATGGCATAATTAAATTGGGAATAATTTACATATGGAATATGTCATAAATAAGAAATATGTAAATTTAGAAAAGACGAATATGCCTAATCCGAGGTTAGACTGAGTTGTGGTGTAAAACTGTAACAACCCGTATTTTTGAATAACATGTTATAACATAAATGGAGGCAGAATTAAACTGTAAAATCTGAATCAAGGGAAACGGGCTGTGCCATTGCGTTCGTCTCGGAAAAATACACGAAATAGAGTCCGATTTTCGAAAATCGGAGTTCGTATGACCAAGATATGGCCTCGCGAAGTTTCACGAAAAATTCACAAATTAAAGTATACTTAATTAAGTGAAATGGGTTGCGCAGAGATATATATATATTGATATATATATATAATTGAAAATTAAATAAATAAATATGCAAAAATGTTCAAAACAGCGAATTGGGAAAGGGGAATAACCGAACCGACCGATTTTTGAGGTCGACCCGAGCTCGCTGGGTCGACTAGGGGTTAATCCAGGGTGTATGGCTGTCAACCCGTGGGCCGATTCGCTCAAATGCAGATTTTGCATTTGAATGGTTCTCATGGTTCAGCTTTAATCTAAAGGCCCTAGATGGTTCCTACACTTTACTTCTTCCCCAAGACATGCTTTGATGGCTTGGATTGAATCTAGGGTTAATCCTATGGCTAATACTATCCTAATCCTCTATAAAAAGACCCCTAAACCTAGCCTAAATCACCATATTCAATCCTACAACTAAACTATGCCAAATTTGTTCCTCTCATGGCCTCCACTCTCATGCTAAAATTTCTAAGTTAATTTCTATGAGATATTTTGAGTTCATACAAGTGTTTTCAAACTTGTATGAGTGTTCTTAGCTTGCATTCAAGTCAAGTTACAACATTTCTATTTCAAAGCAAGGGTTTTTATTGAATTGGCTCAAGGGTTTTCATTTGGAGCTTGCATATTTGGGTTTTTGGTGCTTGCATAAGGGCTTCGTCTCAATCTTTATAATAAATATTTATTTGTGTCTTCATAGCATTGTAAGCCCTTTTCTACTTTCTTTATTTGAACTCTAAAGTTAAATGAATGATGCAAGTTTGGGGTTGATCATTATATGCAAGTTTGGTTGATCATTATATGCAAGTTTGGTTGATCATTATATGCAAGTTTGGTTGATCATTATATGCAAGTTTGGTTGGTCATTATATGCAAGTTTGGTTGATCATTATATGCAAGTTTGGTTGATCATTATATGCAAGTTTGGTTGGTCATTATATGCAAGTTTGGTTGATCATTATATGCAAGTTTGGTTGGTCATTATATGCAAGTTTGGTTGATCATTATATGCAAGTTTGGTTGATCATTATATGCAAGTTTGGATGATCATTATGCAAGTTGGTTTAATCATTATGTATGACACATGTTGCTATGTTATGCAAGTTTGGGTTGATCATGTTATCATGTTATGCAAGTTAAACTTGAGGTTTTGAGCATAAAGCTCCAAGCTTTATATTAAAGGTTGCATTTTGGCAACATGAAAGTTATCATATCCCTTATGATAACTTGCATGTGAGGCAAAATGCGAACTTCTATCAACTTCTACATGTTATTTATCACCATGTATCACTCATATGCTAAGTTTGGTTTTATGCATGCTTTTGAAGCCTAATAATGCAATATGCAAGTATATGAACATATGTACATTTCATATGTCACCATGTTAAACTTGTGGCTGCAACACCTTTATGTCATGGTTATACCAAGTTCCCTATTTTATCCTTTATGCGTTGTTGCGATTATGTAAACGATGGGATTACGTTGGGGTTGGGTAACATAATGACATGAACATGATTTTTGTAACATGACGTGATATGTTAACTTGTAATTATGTTTTGGAAACATAATGGACATGACACTTAGAAAATATGAGTGTGGCCAACTCGAGGTTGGGTTGAGTTTGTAGCATAAATCTACCCGGACCCGCCCGGCTTAACTAGTGGCTACAAACAATAGGACCCAATGTGAGAAGTTGGTCATGTTGTGCTCGAACCCGAGGTTAGACCTAGTTGTGGTGTAAAGCTACCCGGACCCGCCCGGCTTAACTAGTAACCACAACAAAGTCTAATGTGAGAGGTTAAAGCGCATTAAGTTAATTAATGCCTCCTGATTAGGGTTAAGTCATGGTCCACATAATACTTAACCAATTTGGGCTTGATGGGTTAATCGAGGTTAAGTCAGGAGCCTTGGGTACTCTTAACCGATTTAATCCACGTTTGGATCGGGTTAACCACATTTAACCCGTTAAGAAACCCTTGCTGCGTGGTCCTTTTCAGCAGTAACCTTCTAGGTAGTATCATAAGACCCTAGGACTAGGCTAGAGTGGGGCACGATTAATGGGCTGATTGTAAGAGACCAAAAGAGACGGCTGAATGATGCCCCGGTTGTTCAGGCGGACCATGGTCGTGCACATCAAGTCCGGAGTTGAACACGGGCAACGGTAGGTTTGGACTGTGCATCATGGTATGGTGTCAGAGGGTTACACCATAGGGCCTGATACACCCTAGGGTGGACCCTGCACAGTCAACTACATTACATGATTAAGCCGCATGACATCGACACCTGACGAGTTAGGCTTATAGGGAGCCGATCGACTAGACCGTGTAGTTGGACCTTGATTTAGGTCATCTCATGATGTTGGGCCAAGCTTGGGCTAAGGGATCAATTCTTGTTTTTACTTGACATGTTAGAATGCTAGTACACCCGTGGTGCAAAACTTAACCTTAATTATGCGATGACACCTTTATCTATCTTGTTAGTTAATCATCATGCCAGTATGTTGATATCCTTATGTTCATCTCAGCTTCTCATGCCAGTTAACTTTACTAGTTCATAGACAGATAGTAGTAGGGCTTACCAGTCTTTTTGACTGACCTGTTTTCTTTCGCCTCTTTTCTTCCGTTTCCCCCCCCCCCTCAGGTTCTCAGGGTGGGAACATTGGAGCTTAGCTTGGATCTTTCTAGCTTGCTTACTGGATTCGCTCATGTACGGGTTTGGACATTGAGCTAGCTATGGTTTATCACTTCACTTTGGGGATAGTACTTTATGTATTTCAGTTTTTCAGTTTATGCTTTTGTCTAGACTTTGTTTGTTGGAATATAATGCTCAAGTACTTTGTTGTAATATGACTATGGTTTTGAAATGCTAGTTTAATCCGCTGCTTTACTACTATGTTTTACTTATATGTTCTGTCTTGTGATATCTGCATGCATGTTTACCTTGTTTAAACGCCCCTCCAAAACCAGTGTGCTTGCAAGAGTGGCACTGGCGGAGGTGGGGTGTTACATTTGGTATCAGAGCATAAGGTTTACACGATTTGAGCAAAAGTGTTTTTAAAACTTACCTTTTGAAAAACTATTTTCAATACCGATTAAGTATTTTCCAAAGAAAATTCTAGTATTTTAAAAGGCTATTCCCCAAAAGCCATAGCACTATCCTTCGTTTCTTCGTTCTGAATCTATCTTTTTCTTCGTTTCAGTATGGCCGATCTTAACCTTCCCGAGGGAGTGACCATTCCCGGATGGTTACGGAGGTACTTGGAAGCTAGGGCCAACGATGCGGGCCCAGCGACTACCCCCACCGTAACTGAAGTTCCTCCTCCTCCTCCTCCTCAGAATCCACAAGCGGATTTCGCAAAAGCTTTGCAAAGACTTTAAGGCGATGGGTTGCAAGAATTTTGTCGGAACGGAGACTCCCGTGGAGGCAAGAAACTGGTTAAAGGAAACTGAAGACCTCTTTGCTATCTTTGATGTGGAAGATCGTAGGAAAGTTCTGTTGGCGGTATGGCTATTGAATGGGGAAGCTGCTTATTGGTGGGTAGTCACCACCACTACTAGACCCATTGAGATTTGGGATGACTTTAGGAGAAGGTTTGGACTAAAGGTTCTATCATCGACAGAAGAGAACCTTCAGCTAGAGAGGTTCCTATCACTAAAGCAAGGGGACATGACCGTTAGAGAATACGTGGATAAGTTTAATCAACTTGCTCAGTTCGGTCTAGAATGGGTTAACACCGCTCAGAAGAAGGCCCTACGCTTTGCTCTAGGATTGAATGAGCCATTGCGCGGTTTGGCCATATCTCATATACCCCTGGGGGCGACCTTCGAGGGTTTGGTGAATATGACCCTACTTCAAGAGGAAGATAAGAGTGGCAAGAAGGAGGTCAAGGCAAATGAGTCCCAAGGTAAGAAGGAAAATACTGAGAAAAGAGATAAGAACAACAACAAGGCAAGAAAGACAAGAAAGTGCAACTTCTGTAGGATCACTGGGCACATAGCCAAGGATTGCAGGAAGAAGAAGAGGAAGTTAGGCAAGTGTTTTCATTGCGGAGAATCTGGACATCTTAGCAAGGATTGTCCCAAGAAGCATGGACAAGGGCAAGGACAAACTCAGCAAGTAGGACCCTCTGGAGGGCAATTGCAGGCTCTCCTCGCTCTTCCAGCTTTTGATCGAGGTAGAGTTTTTATAGAAATTCATGTTTACATTTCTGATTTACCTGTTCGCACCTTATTTGATTCTGGCGCATCGCATAGTTTTATCTCTTCTGATATTGTTGAAAGTTTGCACCTAAGTACTAGCTTAGTTGAGGATCCCGTTTGTGTTTCAATCCAATTGGGGGTTCCGCCCATCTGTCTATGATTTGTGTGGATTTGAAAATTTCTATCTTGGCCGTAGAATTCACGTGTAGTGCTTATGTTCTCGGGGTCACGGGATATGGGTTGGTCTTGGGCATGGATTGGTTGTCCAGTTATGGAGCCATCCTCGATTGTGAGCATAGGGTGGAGAGGCTCATGACTCGCCTCGGTAACACCCTAGAAATTTATTGTAACCCTAGAGGTCCCGTCATGTTATGTTATCTTGAATCTCTCGACTCGTCCATCGATGATCTGCAATCTGTAAGGGTGGTTCGAGACTATCCTGATGTCTTTGAAGAAGTAAGGGGGTTACCCCCTAAGCGGGAGATAGATTTCCGCATTTATCTGGTTGATAATGCCGATCCAGTTACATTGCCCGTTAGGCACATGGCCCCGCGAGAAAGGAGAGAGCTTGATAAGCAAATCAAGGAATAGCTTGGGAAAAAATTTCATTAGGCGAAGCATTTCAGAATGGGGTGCTCCGGTGGTATTCGCTACTAAGGCGGAAAGTCCATTTTACTTAAGCATGGGTTAGAGAAATCACCCTAGTGAGTACATTCAGTAACGTGGATTGGCACATGTTTTCAAGAGATAGTTTTCTGCGTGGGATACAGTATAGTATGTAAACGGGATCCAAGATTCACTAACGAATTTTGGAAAGCCTGCATGAAACCATGAGTACGCAGTTGGGTGAAAGCCAAGTATTTTAGGCAAAGAATAAATGGAACGAGAAGCAACGGTGAAATGAGTTCTAACTCATATTTTGGGAACAAGAATTAAGAACTAAGGAATGGTGAAATTAAAAGATGGTCAAGGCACGATGGGAATAAGCACAAGAAAAATGCGGCTTAGAAGACTGAAGACTAGATACGCACATTTAATCTCTTTCTAAGAGTATATCCTTAATCCCTATTGTTCCGTAGAGCTTACTCGCATGCTATCTTTTAAGTATATCCTCTCGGTCCTATCCTCAATCTTAGTTCTGTTGCAAACCCCATAAGGAGTATGACTCGCCTGTTTGTGAGATATAGTTGGGGTGAAGATGTTCGTCACCAAACTATTTGGGCTTTATGGGATATGGGTAATAATTGATAGACTTACAAAGAAAGCCCATTTTATTCCGGTGAAAAGCAAGAGGACCGTATCATGGCAAGCATATGTTTATCTTCAAGAAATAGTGCGGTTGCATGGAGTTCCTTCTAGCATAGTTAGAGATCGTGACCCGATTTTCACTAGCCAGTTGTGGAACAGTTTGCAAGAAGCGATGGGTACGCGATTAAATCTGAGTACAGCCCATCACCCCCAGACGGATGGCCAAACCGAAAGGGTGAATAGAGTGCTAGAAGATCTCTTGAGGCTTTGTGTTCTCGACTTCGGTGGTACTTGGGAAGACCACCTTCCTCTTGTAGAGTTTGCGTATAATAATAGCTATCAAGCCAGCATAGGGATGGCACCATTTGAAGCTTTATATGGGAGGCCGTGTAGGTCACCATCTTGTTGGTGGGAGACAATAGATAGACTTATACTTGGGCCCGATATGATACGGGATACATCCGAGAAAGTTGAATCGGTGAGAAGAAGGATGAAAGCGGCCCAAGATAGACAGAAATCCTATGCTGACAAGCGAAGGGCAGAGTTGGAATTCGAAGTAGGAGACATGGTTTTCGTGAAGGTTTCTCCTTTGCGAAATGTGGTACGTTTTGGAGCAGCGGGGAAGCTGGCACCAAGGTTCGTAGGACCCTTCCCTATCATAGAGAGAATTGGAAAGATGGCCTATAAGGTGGGATTGCCCGAGAAGCTAGCCGGAGTGCATAATGTCTTTCATGTCTCGCGTCTCCGAAAGTGCCTACATGAGTCCGCTGAGGTGGTTGAACCAAGCATTCTTGAAGACATTGAGGTAGAGAAAGAAGCAACCTTGAGAAGAGCTCCGATTCGTATCTTGGGAACAGAGATCAAGAAGCTAAGGAATCGAGAGGTCAAGTTGGTGAAAGTTCAGTGGGGTGAAGCCGACGAAGATGCAACTTGGGAAACCGAGGAGAAGATGCGTGGGCTTTATCCATTTCTTTTTGAGGGTACATTCTCGATCTCTTTTCCTAATTAGCATATCTTTCTTTTTATCCGCGTTTATCTAGTTTATCTTGTTTCGTAGATCTTGTCATGAGAACCTTAGGTAGAAACCCTTGGTTGAAACATGTATTTGAAACATGTTATGCTTGATGGTTGCAAGTGGTTACAAGTGTTTGCACGTGGATACTCGTGGATGCATAATACACGTTAGGCACTAAGATCGGCTCACACACTTTCATACCGCATATGCATGAGTGTTTATGCTTATTCATGGATGAAAACTTGTTATGCTATCACGTGGATGTTGCATATGGATGAATGTTATGTGCACTCATGTAGAGATTATAAATTATGTTAGGAATTTGCATACATATGGACTCATTTCACTAACATATTTTGCATTAAGGGGGTTTACTGAATCAGTAACCTCCTGATTTTCGCATTAGATAAGTACATATACACACACCTTTGCATATGATCATACAGCATTTAGAACCTTTTAAGGACAATGATTGCTCGTGGATGATGTTTTGAGTAGATGGATGTAATAACCCGGAAAATGTGAACCAGTTTAAAATTTTTAAATTAGGTTATTAACAAGAAATTTGAATGATTAAAATAGCCTGATTCCATAAAATATAGAATTATGTATAATATGGCCGAATGAATTTTCAGAAGAGTCGATATATAGAATATATAGGCCTGGAAAATTTATATTTTGCATATGGCCTCGGAATTCGACGAAACCACTTTTGTCGGGTCCGGGATGTCAAGCTATTGCTAGGTTTCAAATTTCATAATTTTTCGAATCAATATGTGAGCGTGGCAAACGAAAACGCGTTTGACCAGTTTCTGTTGAATTTAATCGACTGGAAATTGGCCATTTTTCAAACGGTCTCAGAATTCGTCGAAACTAGTTTTGTTAGGACCGTATCGTCAATACGAAACTAGAAAATATTTTTCTGGAATTTTTCTAGTTAGTATGTGACCCCGGTAATTTGAAATGTACGTTTAAAATTCAATATAAGGATTTAAATTGTAAATTTCAACGGAAACTGATTGTAACAATCAAACCAGCTTACGATACATATCCCATTGTGTTCGGAATGGGGGTAAAACGCTATGGACGACAGGCGGTGGACCTCGTTTCGAGGTCATAAGTAAAAGTCAACCCTTTGGCAAAAATTTAATAATTTAATAATAAAATAAATAAAAAAAACAAACCCACCTTTCCCCTTTTCTCTTCTGTTGCCCCCCCCCCGAATCAGTTATTCATAAAACGAAAAAAAAAAAAAAGAGAAAACCCTAATCTAAATCGCCGCCGCCCCCTGACCTGGAAGCCACCGCCGACAGCGCCGACAATCGAAGAAGCCGCCCCATCACCCTCGCAACCTCCTCCCTCCAGACGACGCTACCCTCGACGCAATCGAAGCAGCCCCCAATCGGAGCCTCCACCTCGAACTCCAGACATCGCGACACCTTCGAGCGCCTCCACCAACGAACCGCCGATTCCTCCTCCTCCTCCCATTCGAAATCTCGGTGAGCGTTTAATTTTATTTTATTTTTGCTTTTATTTTGTTTTACAGTGAATTGAAACTATTTTTTTACATATGATTTGAAAACTGTTTTTTTCATATGATTTGAAAACTGTGTTTTTTTTTAGTTTTATAAACTGAAATTATAAAAGAAAATAAAACTGAATTTTTTATATAAGTTTTAAAACTGTTTTTTTTTATAAAGTTTTAAAACTGTTTTTTTTATAAAAGAGTTTTAAAAACAGAAATTTAAAAAGAGAAACTGATTTTTAAAAAAGAAAATAAAAACAGAATTTTTAAAAGGATTATGAAAACTGTTTTAAAAGAAGAAAATAAAAAAAACTGTTTTAAAAGAAAAAAAACTGATTTGTTAGAATTTAAAAACTGCATTTTTAAATAAGGTAAAAACTGCATTTCTAAAAAGGCAAAACTGCATTTTTCTAAAAGATAAAAACTGCATTTTTTGAAAAGAAAGAAAAACTGATTTTTTTCTAAAAAGGCAAAACTGTTTTTAAAAGAAATTGAAAACTGCATTTTTTTGAAAAGAAAGTAAAACTGCATTTTTTTTGAAAAGAAAGTAAAACTGAATTTTTTTTAAAATAAAAACTGCATTTTGAAAAAGAAGAAAAAAACTGCATTTTGAAAAAGGAAAAACTGCATTTTTAAAAGAATAAAAAAAAACTGCATTTGAAAAAGATAAAAAGGAAAAAACTGCATTTTGAAAGAAAAAAAAAACTGCATTTTTTTTTAAAAAAGAATAAAAACTGCATTTTTTAAAAAAGGGATAAAAACTGCATTTTTATAAAAGAAAACAAAAACTGTTTTGAAAAGAAAATAAAAACTGATTTGATAGGAAAAAGAAAACTGATTTTATTTTAAACTTTGAAATAGAGGAAAAGAAAAAGGGTTGATCTCTTAATAGAAAAAGATTTGAACTTGAAAATAAAGATCATATTTTTAAAAACAGAAAAGATGGAATTTTTGTTAAGTAGAAATAGTAAGGTATGATTCTTATATTTTTAAAGCAATAAAAATATAATAGTTGCATCATAGGAATAATAAAAATATGATCTTTATATTTAATAGCGAAGTCAAAATGCATTCTTTATATATTGAATAACATAGTAAAAATTCGATTTTTACCTATGTAGAGAATACAGTCAACGAAAGCAACAAGAAGGCGAAGTAGGCGAAGTTTCTATTAAGAAATCAATCGTGTGAGTGGATAGCTATTGGTGAGGATTTCTCACTCTTCAATTTCGATTTTATAATTATATATATATGGGTTGAAAATGAAAGTGAAATGCTATATATAAATATCTATATATATATACGCCCCTCGTCCACAAACCATGGACGATATTTATTGGTTGAAATTGTTGTGAAAATTGATTGATAGCGAATGGTTGTTTGGGATTGATATTGGTTGATTGCGGTTGAAAAATACCCATTTGTGATTGGAAAATATTTGGTTGAAACCACATAGGATTAGTTTGTGGAAATGAAAAAAATATAAACATGCCGCCTGCGTGCGAATTAGATGCATGATTCCCATTGTCAAAAACCGCGAGGTTTTAAGGTAGAGCGAGGAGCCGTACTAGGGACGGTGCCGGTTTAACTACCCTGCCGTTATGCTGCCGAAATTTTGAATGATATTCTTGTGTTTGAATTATTTTCATATGCTTAAACTATATTTATTCATTGAATAGAAAACATTCATGTGTTGAATTGATATTCATTCGTTGTTTAGCAATTCATGTGTTGAATGATATTCATATATTGAAATAAATTGTTCGATAATAAAAATCACATTTTTATCTAACTATAGAAACATTCATGTGTTGAATTGATATTCATTCGTTGTTTAGCAATTCATGTGTTGAATGATATTCATATATTGAAATAAATTGTTCGATAATAAAAATCACATTTTTATCTATATATAGAAACTATAAAAACATTCATGTGTTGAATTGATATTCATTCGTTGTTTAGCAATTCATGTGTTGAATGATATTCATATATTGAAATAAACCGCTCGATAATAAAAATCACATTTTTATCTAACTATAGAAAACATTCATGTGTTGAATGATATTCATATATTGAAATAAACCGCTCGATAATAAAAATCACATTTTTATCTAACTATAGAAACATTCATGTGTTGAATTGATATTCATTCGTTGTTTAGCAATTCATGTGTTGAATGATATTCATATATTGAAATAAACCGCTCGATAATAAAAATCACATTTTTATCTAACTATAGAAACATTCATGTGTTGGATTGATATTCATTCGTTGTTTAGCAATTCATGTGTTGAATGATATTCATATATTGAAATAAATTGTTCGATAATAAAAATCACATTTTTATCTATATATAGAAACTATAGAAAACATTCATGTGTTGAATTGATATTCATTCGTTGTTTAGCAATTCATGTGTTGAATGGTATTCATATTTTAAAATAAATTGTTTTATGATAAAAATCCCATTTTTATCACCAACCTGAACTATATAGAAGAATAGTGTTTTGAAATGAATTGTTTTACAATAAAAATCACATTTTTATTGTAAGCACCAAGTCGTTGAAATGTGAAGTGTTAAAAATAGCCACTTGTTCAAAATAAACATATATGAGTTGAAATATTCATTAATTAGCTAATGAAATGATTTGCACCTATTTATGTAACATTAGAATGAATGGTGTTTTTAAACCAAATAGAAATCAAATATGAAGTTGAATAGAAAATGAAAAATGATATGAACTGTATATATATGTACCTGCATATTTATTGAACAGGTTATAGCAAAGGGGCTAGAGAAGAGGAATAAAATTTGTGCCCGACAAATAGGTACACATTTACTGATTTGTTTGGGTGATGATTTTGAGCCTATTGGCTAGCCGCTTGGCTTTTTCTTTTTCTTTTTGAGATCAGAAGGACCGGGACGCTATTTGCGATTTCCCGATGCTCCCGGTGCAGGGGAGGTTATGGCGAAATTTTTCCAAAATTTAGGGTGTTAGAAAAATATTTGAAGTGAAAACGATATAGAAATCATCGAATGAACTATATTTATATAAATATATAAATATAAATAAAATTAAAACGAAACGAGGCCGTGCAGTTCGTATTTTGAAACCGTGATTTCAAACGACTAGTGCGGGAAATCCGACCATTGGATTTTCCCGAAACCTCAACCGTCGGGTTCGCCTTGGAATAATCTTTCCAACGGCACCAACCTTGTAAAAATCCAACGGTTGGATTGTCTGGAATGTTTAATTCAAAATTAAGGAAAAACAGCGCCAGAAACGATTATATTTATATATATATAAATATAATTAAATTTAATCGAATAACGACGCTGCAGTTCGTAAATTGAAATCGTAACTTCAAATGGTTAGTGTGGAAGATCCGACCGTCGGATTTTCCCAAAACTGGAATCGTTGGATTCGTTTTGAAAAGATCTTTCTAATGATGTAAAATTTGTAAAGATCCAACGGTTAGATTTTCCGATATGTGTAAAACAAATTAAGGGAAAAACAGCGCCAGTGACGCGAAACGACCTGAAACGTCGTTTAATTAAATAAGGCCATTTTTAAATAAATAAAAATGGCGAAAAATCGTTATAAAATATTATAAGCAACATAGGTTGCAAATAAACCAGTTGGGCTTGAATTGTTTGATATTTGATGGTTGTATGTGTATGACATGAAAATAACACTAAATAACTGAAAGATGGATGTCGAATAATATAACCATATGAAGAATCGATTTAAATTCTAATGACGTGAGTTATTTGAAAAGGCCGAGCTAACCCTCATTTCAAGTAATTCATCGAGCGATTCGAATTGGAAGATGCAAAGACGATTCAAGACCGACGATCTTCGTATCGGTTGGATGGGCGCTACTGAGGTTCCTAACCGGAGTAGCTACCGGAAAGGGACGGAAGTAGTAGCCGTCTGAACGTGTATGTTGATTGGACGGATATACGAGGAATTTGACGCCTCCGGTTTCGTTCAGACCCAGGACGGGCTTGTAAATGGACTGTGTGCCTGACATTGGATTTTGTTCTATACTGATTGATCTCCGTTAAATATATATCTGTTTGGCGGCGGAGAATTTATTCTTTTGCTTAACGCCCTTCTCTGAGACGTACGAGCTTAGAGGTTATATATCGATAGAAATCAATCGTATGGAGTGGACTGCCTATGTGGCATGCCAAGATGCTGTGATCAAGGCTTCTGTTGCAAAGCAAAGTCTTGTGGATGATGATCGAAGCAAGGCTTACGTGGCCTAGCTTTGTGTATTTCGTAGATTCGCGAGCCTCACACCCCGGTATGAGTTAAAAACGGGATACGGACCGCTGGGAGAGCACGACGTTTCTTTCTAGCTATGGTGGTGTCAGCGACTTACCAGCCCTGACATATATATCTACTTTTCACCTTTGTGGTTGTTGGAATGCGAGGCGCCTCGATTATAGGTCTGTAAGGACCGGGAAACGTGTGTTCAGGAATAAATAATCCTCTAACGTAAGTGAGGACCGGCCCAGCCGATCCAGGGGTTACCCAGTGTGCGTAATCCTGAGGCATTTGCTAGAGTGTCTCGAAGCGGAGAGGAGCTTGCCCCTTGCCTCGACTCATGACGGAAATCCAATTTCCAATACGAGATAACGGCTTCGATTGTAACTTATATATGGCGACATAGTGGCATGGGACGCTCATGTCGCCTATGATTGATATTTATGATGCTATTCGTTTTTGAAACATATATGCACTAGTAATAATATCAAATGATTTTGATTTATACGTATCAAGCATATTTGGCTATTATAAGGTAAAACTCTATCCTCCGGCCTGCGTTGCATTGTGTGATGGGACCTGAGTCTTATAATAGCTTCATTCTTTCTAAAAGCATTGCGTTGTCTTAAAAAGAATTTACTTTGTTTTAAATGCACTAGCAATCACTGGAGTAAACCCGTTCCGCGAAAGTGGCGTGGTCCTATGATTTGCTATTACTGTTGTTTAACTGTTAAATGGATTCCTCATACCAGTTCCCATGACTGACTCGTTGTTTGTTTCACTTTGCAAACGCGGGTGCCCTTATTTTCACACGGGCAGCCTAGTACACAGGTGACAGGTGGTTTTTGGTTCTGCACTGCTGCATAGCATGCACTTTTGGCTCATGGCGAGGCTGACTTCATAGTGATGACTTAGATATTTTCCGCCATTCCTGTATTTATGTTTATGATTCCGCCACTGGCGATGCAGACTGATTTACTTTCCGTATTTCTCACTATATGTATATGTATTCCGCCTTCGGCGATGTAGACTGATACTCTTATTTTGTCACTGCATGTATGTATTCCGCCTCTGGCGATGATGACTGATCACTCCCTTTTCTTTTTACTAAGTGTATCCCACGTTATGCTATTCTGATATTCCTACATGTTGTGACTCCGCTGTCATATCCATGTAAAATTATTTTATTTATTGTTTCTGCTATTATCTGTACTCTGCTATGATGATTAATGTGTTATTTCCTAATGATTATCCTTAATACCGCCCCTCGGATTTTGGGATCGTCACAGTTGGTATCAGAGCTTTGGTTAACCTTAGTTCCGGGATCTAACACATTAAACACCTCGTCAGAATAGAATCAGTAGTGTTCTAATGCGAGTAGCTCATTAGAGATAGGATTAGCAATGTCCTAGAATGAGCTAAGCAGATTAGCAAAACAATTTGATCAGTACATCATCATTATCTTTCCTTGTATTCCCTTGCTTTATCATTTATGAAAATTATCAAATCTGTGAGCTTGACTCTTTTCTTGCTTATACAGTACTCTTAGATGGCTACACGAGCAGCAGCAGCCAGAGGAGGCCGTGGAGGCCGAGGAGATGCAGCAGGAGGACGGGGGAATATCCCCGTAGCCGTAGAGATCCCTATTATTCAGCCACCAGCACCAGAAGACTTTGAGTTGGATAAAGTGGCTAAGAGATACCGAAATCTTGGAGGGAAACCTTTTACTGGCACAGGCACAGTGACCGAAGCTATTGCTTGGCTAAAAACCTGTGAGAAAATCTTCGAAGGTATGGGCATGGGAACTAACAATAAAGCCCGACTTGGCATTTGGCTTCTTCAGGAAGAGGCAGAGCTGTGGTGGGATGCCATTACTTCTGGAGATGCAGCTGGTACTATCAGGACTTGGGAACAGTTCAAAGCTTTATTTAATGAGAAGTTTGTGCCAGAACAAGCTCTTGAGAGGATGCGGGAGCAATTTGCTAATCTCCAACAGGGAGACCTCTCTATTCAAGACTATCTGAATAAGTTCACTCAGCTATCGCGCTATGCTCCAGAGTTGGTTTTGACCGACAAAGCGAAGAATAAGAGGTTCATTTTTGGGCTGAAGCGCAAATACCACGATAGAGCTATGAGCAACGTCAAACTTCCTTTTTCAGAACTTGTAGAGATGGCTTGCAACTATGAGGACATGGATGTGAGGCATGCTAGCCAAGACCGCGCTAAGAGCCAAGCAGGGATTAAGCGCAAGACTTCAACTGACCAACCTGAATCTAGCAACACCGCGGCCGCTACTCAAAAACCCGCAAAGATCCCGAAAGGAAACTGCTATAATTGCGGAAAGCCCGGTCATTTCTCTAATGTATGCAAAGCCCCAAAGAAGCCAGGGGCCAGTGACTCAGCTGAATGCTACAATTGCCACAAGAAGGGGCACTACAGCCGAAATTGTCCTTTGAAGAAGAGCGCACAAGTGGCCCATGTTTATGACGGGGATACCCCGCCAGCTATCACCGACGGATCAGGTAAACCCGATGTCTTGGGAGGTACCCTTACTATTAAAAATATTCCTGTTTCTGTACTTTTCGATACTGGTGCATCTCGTAGCTTCATTTCTGGTAATATTGTTCATAAGTTAAAATTGAAACGAGGAAAACTTAAGGAACCGATTAAAGTTCAAAACCCGATAGGAGGTTCTGTGAGTCTCAGTACATATTGTAAAGTACCTATTTCCTTCTCTCGATACAAGTTCTCTTTTAAAGTAATTGTCATGGACCTTGTAACGACCCGTGTTTTTCGACCATTTGAATATGAATATTTAAATTAGTTTTAAATATTATGCTGGGAATATTAATGGAATTTATATTTAATTCGTTATTAAAAACGAAGTTGAACGTTACAATTTATATATATATTATAATTCGAGCTTGAAAATGGCGTGCAGTTCGTAAATTGGAGTTTTGAACTTCAACTGAGAATACAGGATTCGATATAAGTCGGATTTCTGTGAAACAAGACACGTTGGAACCGTATTGACGATAGTTTTCATATGAAAGAGAAAAATCCAGATTTCGTGTTATAATTTGATAGTTATGGCTAAATCAAATTTTGAAATAGTCGCTATGGAAAATCGTTATAAAATTATAGGCCTTTAAAATAGCCGTTTTGCAAACGGACTCAGATTTCGACGAAATCAGTTTCATTAGAACCGTATCGCTAAATTATTGTATGGTGGTGAATTGCATGGAAAACCGATATCATATGTGACCACAGCAACCATAAACGCCCGTTCAAATTCTATAGCGCGTATTAAAATAAATAAAAGGATATTTGGCATAACTTGAGCAGACAATTGAATTAGGCCACGAAACCAGTTCCGTTGAGTTCGTATCGTCGATTAGAGTCAGAATAAGTATATAGTTTGTTATTTTTAGAGATCGAGAAATTTGGCGTTAAAAAGGGTAGGGCGGTTCGCGGTAAAAACAGCCTACCGGGGCAACAGTCTCAGAATGCGACGAAATTAGTGTCATTGGGTTCGTATCGAAAAGTTATTGCAAGATATCAAGGTTTCAAGTGGATTTGATTTATCTGGTGACCGTGAAAAAAATTAAACGTGTGTTCATTTCTGGTTTCATAAAGGAAATTTTTCCATACGAGCTCGGATTTCAACGAAACTTGTTCCATTGGATCCGGAATATCTTTTTACACTAAGAATAGCTTTGTTATCAGAAAACGAAGGTCGTATATGGGGGTTTTTACGAGTTACTTTACGGAGAAGTTTCGTATAATAATATATGTATATATAAACCAACAAAAATCTTGGTTCACTGTATATTTCGTGCCTACCCTGAATCTCCCCTACTCTATGACTGTTGCAACGCACATGTATGTTATTATACAGTATGTATTTTCACTGCAAGCTACCTAATCTATACGCAGACCTCAAACTGAAAGTGACACCCTATTTTGTACCCCACTGCCAATTGATGACCTAAATCCTGAAGCTTGCCGACCAAGCATTTATAAACGAAAATGACATTTCATATCCTTTCCGACCAAGTTCTGAGCCCAACACCATCAAACACAGCTAAGTAGATAGCACTGCACCCCTATGAGCCTTCTTACCTTGGATGCCAAAGAATTCTCGGGTATAAATAGGACTCGAAACTCCATTTCCTTCTCCACCTTTTTATCTGCGCCTCCACTTACAGTATTCAACTCAAACCGTATCCTCAAAGAAAAGAAAAGAAAAAAAACAAAGGACACAGTAGCGTTGGGGGGGGGAGAGTGCTGCATGCGTTGGTAGTAATAGATGAGAGGACTGGAAGTGGAAATGGGATGGGGCACACGTGTTGGTGGGTGGTGGTTCATGTCTCTTGCGGTGGTCATACTTGAAACCGAATGGAAAGAAAAAAGTATTGTATATAAGGAGATAAGGCTGCTGTTGTTTTGTATTTCGGTGGGATGCAGGAAGAGCCGACGTGGCATGGTATAGCATGGGGGACGAAGTATCCTGGAGCGAACAGGAATACGAGAGGAAATCCGAATTCGAGTGTACTGGGAGCAGCAAGAACGGATCCAGTGTATTAACATCAAACTAAGGGAATAAGGAGCTGCGTTGGGGAAGTAAACGGGAACGAAAGGCTGAAATAATGGTGAGGATTAGTATTTAATATGCTTAATTTAAAACGTTTAAAACTGACGTGCCCATTTCAAGTTGTCTGATCAAGGAGAAAATAAGTTTATGATTAGTTTTTAACCTTGCCTAATGTGTATACGAATCTGCCTAATTAATTTATTAACGTATGACTAAGAATGGTTTATAAGCTGAGACTTAGTTAAGGAATGTTATATTATATTAAAAACGTGACCAGATGATATACTAGTGATGTTATATAAGTTGACCAATTAAACTAGAATATTTGTTTCCAACGTGACCAACGAGTTTTAAATATGCCACCTACGGACGTTCATGCATTATACTTAGGAGGTGTGTAATCCAGTTTTCATCAAACAAAACCTTGATTTTACAAACGCTAATTAGGAAATAGGATATAGATAAAATATTATTTAATCTTTTAATAATATTAAAATAAATAGTTAGTAACGTTTAGAATTTCTAAAATTGTCATACAGCACCGGAACCAGATGAAATAAGTGATGCCAGGATCGTACCGACTAACGTAATATTTCGAGTTGGATCGGACAGAACTGAACGCAGCTGGAAGCTGGTAAAACAAACCGTCCTGACAACGGTTAGAAATCAAAGGTGAGTTAAACTCACTCAGTTACCCTTTTCATATTTTATATAAATTGGGTGTTTTTATTTTGTGTGCTCTGTTTGCCAATGGTTGACTGCTTTGCTAGTTATCTATTTAACTGTTAATTTAACCGATGAAATTAAACTGTGTTTAATTTCAGTGAAATACCAAATCGTTATTTTTAACGATTGGTTCCAATAAAGGTGACTCACCTTGGTTGATCACGTTTATTTATAAACGTGTGAAAATGGTTGAATTGTTTGAATTGCTTATGGTTGATGTTAAATGGTCGTTATTTAATTTATCAGTTAAACAAAACTGAATGGTCTGATTTGAGATAACCATTTGAATACAGGGAAGAACAGGTTGGAGGGATCCAACCGGATTCCTCAAATGTATTATTTATTTTCATATGATCATATATGAACTGATCTGTTTGTGTGATTGATTTGATGGTTGATTATTGACTGGATATTCAACATCTGTTTGGTTTAAACTAATGAGCGGTGTTGGTTAAGTGTTCGGCAGAGTATGGCCTTTAAAACCCATCGAGTTATAGATATTGATTCACCGTCAGGTGAATCGATAGAGTTGAGGTTATAAAATTTATTTTTATAACCAGAGTTAGATTTGAATTATATTATTTAAATAAAAAGTTATTTAAGAAAAATAAATAAATATTTTATTTGTTTAAGACTTTGAGTTGTTATGAATTTATTTTGCAAAGCAAATGCTGACGTTAATCATATTTACCAGTTGAAGAATAAGAAATGAATTAAATGGTTGAACTTTGAAATTTGTTTTGTAAAGAAAACAAATAATTGGAATCTATTTAAATTAATCATATTTTTGATTAATTTAAAGCGAGGATTTGTTGAAATCGGTTAATGAGATAATCAAGTTTTTGAGTTAATTAAATCGACCGTTTGGAATTAGAATTGTTTATCAAGTTAATGTGTTTTGACTAAAATAGTTAAATGAATATTGTTTGAATTTAAATAAGGATTTAAAAGGGATTTAATATTTAATTTAGTTAATAAAGGGATTAACTACTAAAGTAGTTAATGTTTGAAATAAGTTATCATTTTAATTAATGATAAAGTTAGGAATATATTTTTAAATGGGAATTCATTTAAAAAGTTACCGAATGTGAGATGCAAGCCAATTGAATGGTGAAAGGAAATAAACGTACTTAATTATATGAATTAAGTGAAAGGAGATTACGATAAAAGGGTTTATTATAAACCAGAGTTTTAAGTGAGATTTAAAGTGTAAAGCGTTAACTTTACATTAACGTTACTTGAAAACGAGATCAAGTAAAAAGGAGAATTTTACATGAGATTTCAAAGTAGGAAATTGAATATAGTTATTCGAGATAGAATTAGCCAACCATAATTATTCGGCTAAGTTGCCATTTCGTACGACTGCTAGCGTAATTCGCAGGGCTGTGGATAGCCTACGGCGGTCGGATGTTTCCCGAGGGAATCAGGCGTAACCATTGTGATCGCTGTGATCTAGAGTCAAGCGAATGGTTTTAAATCGAGTATTAGTTAATCAATAAGAGTTAAATAAGTCGAGTTAATCAATTTGAGTTAACCAGTTAGAGTTAATCAATTTGAATTAATCCATTAGAGTTAAATCGGATTAGAGTTATTCAAATATCGTATTTTCAATATTAAAGAGATGGAAGTTTTATTTAACAAAAGTAAATCAGTTTGATTTAAAGGCCAAGTGATGCTGAATACTGAACCAGTGAACTCATTGGAGTATCATGATTGAAACACTGTATATTTTGATAGTTAAAACACCGACTATCAAATCTGACCAATACGATTGTTGGTATGGAAAGACCGGGATCGAATTTATATTCGAAAACCATTCCGTCCAACAAATACGTGAAGATATCAGGAGATGATCGAGATGGTGCTGTGAAGACCGTGGATCTTCATAAACGGAAGAACCACTAATATTCTCTGCCTGGCAAGCAGAGATAAGCTGTGATTCTGTCGTGGTTGGAATCTACGGGTTGCAAGGACTTCTCGCTACTGATCCATGGGGTGATTCCTATATTGGATGCGGTAGGAGAGTACCTTCGGTTCATCCTGTTCCTGGATGACGTATATGGACGGATGTCTGACAGAGTATTTCCAAAGGATCACGTACGTTGATTTCTTCAAACGTACGATAGTTGTTGGCGGGGAATCGCCGTTCTCTTAGCTTAACTGCTAGAGTATTTTTGTGGATGTCAATTAGTGATATCTGACGGATCTGACGATGTGGCATTCAAAGTAAATGGCGACCAGATGTCAAGAGTTAATTCTGGCCTCAAGCCTCATCAACCGGGAAATGACAAAAATCGGGCAGGCAGCATGGCTATGTGGGTCGCTCCCATTAGGGTGTATAATCACCTATCTAGAGGAAATCCTATTTGTTTCTTAATCTATGTTTCGATGCTGTCCCTTGTCGGGAGACGGTTGCTGATCCCAACCGTCGGTGATATACATTCGATACTCTCAAGCGAAATGAGGGGTCGGTCATGTGAGGGCCGGGTTGCAAGAAGTTCTTGTTGAACCCAGTGTATTCGTCTCTAGAGATACACGATCGGAAGGTGGACCCATACCTTGTCAAGTCGGAATCCAATTTCCAATAAGAGCCTGCGGGTTTTGATTGTATACTATATATGTGGAGCGTGAGATGCAAGCATTCCACTAGATTGTTATTTACTTGTATATAGACATTATTATAATATCAGGAAAGATATTGGTTTCAAAACTGTTTTGGGTTATCGTAAGGTAAAAACCGTCCGTGTTTATGTGTGGATTTGGTCTTACGATTATCCTTTTCTTTCGAAAAGGGTTTTGAACTTTAAAATCATGATTGGATGATTTACCCTTAATACTGTGCGAGTTTTTCTCACTCTGGTTCACCAGACTGACCCGGTGTTTTGTAAATGCTCGGGTTAGACCGGGTTGTACAGGTTCAGGTTATCGACTGCTGTGAAGAAACGAGCTGGAAGAGTCCAGACGTATGATATTACTATTCCGCTGTGTGTTATATGAGGACAGATTAGTATCACTGTCCAGATGTGTACTCTGATATTGTAAGTATTTCAAAAGCTTTCAATAAAGGTTATTTCTGTATTATATTTTGTTCCGCTGCGATGTGAGACTCTGTGTTGTGTTGTGTTCTTCTTCTTCTTCTATTCTAATATTTCTTTCTTTCTTATCTCACCCTCTAAATTCTTTCTATTAACTATCCAGTGTTTCGGTGCTTGGAGGATCGGCATGAGTTACAGTAAAGGTATTTATGTCGATTTTCGGGGCCGAAATCCGCTGGGTCGTTACAGTGGTATCAGAGCTTAAGGTTATGTGATTACCTTGGCTCTGTGGCGTGACTCAGTAGAGATGGGGTTAGTAATACCCTAGATTGAGTTTGAGTGTATATATATGAGCGCGTATTTGTAAATTGATATAAAAACTGTCTTATATTGTGTTGATTGGTTTGTCGAGTAGTTTATGAATTCTGGTCGATACAGTAATGCAAACTGTGTCGATAAGTGTTTCTAAACTCTTGAACAGAATAATTTGACACAGTATGTTTTTGAAAGAGGGTAAATGGAAATTTTTACCCGAAATATATTTTGATATAAACAAGGTATATATATTAAAATTGTTATAATGTATATATTGGTTGTGTTGGTTGATTTAAAATTGGAATGGTTATATAAATAACCAACCAGAATTCATATCAGTATAATATATGGAATCAGATGAAGTAAATCTGGAATTTAAATCAGAATTGGAATTAAAATTCCTAAATGTGGGAAAAGTGTTAACAAATGAAATTGGGTTAAATATATGAGATTTTTAAAATCCTGGGAGATTTTAAATTTGTTACAAGCATTTGAAAAGGATATTTTGAACTGATTTCAAAATGAAGGTGTTTAGAACTGGTTTTGAAAGTGACATAGTATTGAACTCACTTCGATAGCTGGAAAATAGATTCCGATGATGATCCGGACATCATCGGTGTTCATTTTTGAGTTTGCAAGTGACAGATCACTACCAAAAATCTTGTTTTGAATTGCTTTGAGAAAAACAAGTTGTTTTGAATCCTGAAAAGGAACATTTGATTTTTGAAAGGGCTGAACTATTTAAAAACTCCCAGGGGAATTGTTTTAACAAAAACAAAAATAAAAATAGAATTTGTGAAAGCAGATATGAGTTGAATTGAAATAGATTAACCGGAAATTAATTCGTGATATATATCGAGTAGAATCAGATTTTGAAATTTGTGAGACAGGAATCTGAGATTGTGGTGGACTGGTAAGTTAAGAGTTGAAATGGATAAATGAATGGAAATTGAGTTAAGAATGGGATTTGGCTTGGACGCGTGAAGGATTTGGATTTGAGGATGGAATTGGAATTTTGCTGGGAATGCATTGGTATATGCTGACAGGTCAGCAGATGGAAAGAATATATTGATATGCCCGACAAAAGGTACACGTTTATTTTTATATGGATTTGGTAATTTATGAGCCTATTTGGCAAGCCGCTTGGCTATTTCATTTTCTTTTGGATTGGAGAAGGCCTAGAAAGGCGAGTTGTGGTTGTACCGATTGAGCCGTACAGAGGAGGTGCTGGCGAAATTTTTCGAAAATTTGAAGTGTTAGAAAATTTTCGATATTTTTGAAAATATTTATTTACAGTATTGAATTGGTTTCTAATTTAAAATAAAATTAGACTTGAAATTAATAAGTTTATAACGTTCTTTCTTACCTTAGCAATTTCGAGGACGAAATTATTTTAAGGGGGGAAGAATGTAACGACCCGTGTTTTTCGACCATTTGAATATGAATATTTAAATTAGTTTTAAATATTATGTTGGGAATATTAATGGAATTTATATTTAATTCGTTATTAAAAATGAAGTTGAACGTTACAATTTATATATATATTATAATTCGAGCTTGAAAATGGCGTGCAGTTCGTAAATTGGAGTTTTGAACTTCAACTGAGAATACAGGATTCGATATAAGTCGGATTTCTGTGAAACAAGACACGTTGGAACCGTATTGACGATAGTTTTCATATGAAAGAGAAAAATCCAGATTTCGTGTTATAATTTGATAGTTATGGCTAAATCAAATTTTGAAATAGTCGCTATGGAAAATCGTTATAAAATTATAGGCCTTTAAAATAGCCGTTTTGCAAACGGACTCAGATTTCGACGAAATCAGTTTCATTAGAACCGTATCGCTAAATTATTGTATGGTGGTGAATTGCATGGAAAACCGATATCATATGTGACCACAGCAACCATAAACGCCCGTTCAAATTCTATAGCGCGTATTAAAATAAATAAAAGGATATTTGGCAAAACTTGAGCAGACAATTGAATTAGGCCACGAAACCAGTTCCGTTGAGTTCGTATCGTCGATTAGAGTCAGAATAAGTATATAGTTTGTTATTTTTAGAGATCGAGAAATTTGGCGTTAAAAAGGGTAGGGCGGTTCGCGGTAAAAACAGCCTACCGGGGCAACAGTCTCAGAATGCGACGAAATTAGTGTCATTGGGTTCGTATCGAAAAGTTATTGCAAGATATCAAGGTTTCAAGTGGATTTGATTTATCTGGTGACCGTGAAAAAAATTAAACGTGTGTTCATTTCTGGTTTCATAAAGGAAATTTTTCCATACGAGCTCGGATTTCAACGAAACTTGTTCCATTGGATCCGGAATATCTTTTTACACTAAGAATAGCTTTGTTATCAGAAAACGAAGGTCGTATATGGGGGTTTTTACGAGTTACTTTACGGAGAAGTTTCGTATAATAATATATGTATATATAAACCAACAAAAATCTTGGTTCACTGTATATTTCGTGCCTACCCTGAATCTCCCCTACTCTATGACTGTTGCAACGCACATGTATGTTATTATACAGTATGTATTTTCACTGCAAGCTACCTAATCTATACGCAGACCTCAAACTGAAAGTGACACCCTATTTTGTACCCCACTGCCAATTGATGACCTAAATCCTGAAGCTTGCCGACCAAGCATTTATAAACGAAAATGACATTTCATATCCTTTCCGACCAAGTTCTTATCCCAACACCATCAAACACAGCTAAGTAGATAGCACTGCACCCCTATGAGCCTTCTTACCTTGGATGCCAAAGAATTCTCGGGTATAAATAGGACTCGAAACTCCATTTCCTTCTCCACCTTTTTATCTGCGTCTCCACTTACAGTATTCAACTCAAACCGTATCCTCAAAGAAAAAAAAAACAAAGGACACAGTAGCGTTGGGGGGGGAGAGTGCTGCATGCGTTGGTAGTAATATATGAGAGGACTGGAAGTGGAAATGGGATGGGGCACACGTGTTGGTGGGTGGTGGTTCATGTCTCTTGCGGTGGTCATACTTGAAACCGAATGGAAAGAAAAAAGTATTGTATATAAGGAGATAAGGCTGCTGTTGTTTTGTATTTCGGTGGGATGCAGGAAGAGCCGACGTGGCATGGTATAGCATGGGGGACGAAGTATCCTGGAGCGAACAGGAATACGAGAGGAAATCCGAATTCGAGTGTACTGGGAGCAGCAAGAACGGATCCAGTGTATTAACATCAAACTAAGGGAATAAGGAGCTGCGTTGGGGAAGTAAACGGGAACGAAAGGCTGAAATAATGGTGAGGATTAGTATTTAATATGCTTAATTTAAAACGTTTAAAACTGACGTGCCCATTTCAAGTTGTCTGATCAAGGAGAAAATAAGTTTATGATTAGTTTTTAACCTTGCCTAATGTGTATACGAATCTGCCTAATTAATTTATTAACGTATGACTAAGAATGGTTTATAAGCTGAGACTTAGTTAAGGAATGTTATATTATATTAAAAACGTGACCAGATGATATACTAGTGATGTTATATAAGTTGACCAATTAAACTAGAATATTTGTTTCCAACGTGACCAACGAGTTTTAAATATGCCACCTACGGACGTTCATGCATTATACTTAGGAGGTGTGTAATCCAGTTTTCATCAAACAAAACCTTGATTTTACAAACGCTAATTAGGAAATAGGATATAGATAAAATATTATTTAATCTTTTAATAATATTAAAATAAATAGTTAGTAACGTTTAGAATTTCTAAAATTGTCATACAGCACCGGAACCAGATGAAATAAGTGATGCCAGGATCGTACCGACTAACGTAATATTTCGAGTTGGATCGGACAGAACTGAACGCAGCTGGAAGCTGGTAAAACAAACCGTCCTGACAACGGTTAGAAATCAAAGGTGAGTTAAACTCACTCAGTTACCCTTTTCATATTTTATATAAATTGGGTGTTTTTATTTTGTGTGCTCTGTTTGCCAATGGTTGACTGCTTTGCTAGTTATCTATTTAACTGTTAATTTAACCGATGAAATTAAACTGTGTTTAATTTCAGTGAAATACCAAATCGTTATTTTTAACGATTGGTTCCAATAAAGGTGACTCACCTTGGTTGATCACGTTTATTTATAAACGTGTGAAAATGGTTGAATTGTTTGAATTGCTTATGGTTGATGTTAAATGGTCGTTATTTAATTTATCAGTTAAACAAAACTGAATGGTCTGATTTGAGATAACCATTTGAATACAGGGAAGAACAGGTTGGAGGGATCCAACCGGATTCCTCAAATGTATTATTTATTTTCATATGATCATATATGAACTGATCTGTTTGTGTGATTGATTTGATGGTTGATTATTGACTGGATATTCAACATCTGTTTGGTTTAAACTAATGAGCGGTGTTGGTTAAGTGTTCGGCAGAGTATGGCCTTTAAAACCCATCGAGTTATAGATATTGATTCACCGTCAGGTGAATCGATAGAGTTGAGGTTATAAAATTTATTTTTATAACCAGAGTTAGATTTGAATTATATTATTTAAATAAAAAGTTATTTAAGAAAAATAAATAAATATTTTATTTGTTTAAGACTTTGAGTTGTTATGAATTTATTTTGCAAAGCAAATGCTGACGTTAATCATATTTACTAGTTGAAGAATAAGAAATGAATTAAATGGTTGAACTTTGAAATTTGTTTTGTAAAGAAAACAAATAATTGGAATCTATTTAAATTAATCATATTTTTGATTAATTTAAAGCGAGGATTTGTTGAAATCGGTTAATGAGATAATCAAGTTTTTGAGTTAATTAAATCGACCGTTTGGAATTAGAATTGTTTATCAAGTTAATGTGTTTTGACTAAAATAGTTAAATGAATATTGTTTGAATTTAAATAAGGATTTAAAAGGGATTTAATATTTAATTTAGTTAATAAAGGGATTAACTACTAAAGTAGTTAATGTTTGAAATAAGTTATCATTTTAATTAATGATAAAGTTAGGAATATATTTTTAAATGGGAATTCATTTAAAAAGTTACCGAATGTGAGATGCAAGCCAATTGAATGGTGAAAGGAAATAAACGTACTTAATTATATGAATTAAGTGAAAGGAGATTACGATAAAAGGGTTTATTATAAACCAGAGTTTTAAGTGAGATTTAAAGTGTAAAGCGTTAACTTTACATTAACGTTACTTGAAAACGAGATCAAGTAAAAAGGAGAATTTTACATGAGATTTCAAAGTAGGAAATTGAATATAGTTATTCGAGATAGAATTAGCCAACCATAATTATTCGGCTAAGTTGCCATTTCGTACGACTGCTAGCGTAATTCGCAGGGCTGTGGATAGCCTACGGCGGTCGGATGTTTCCCGAGGGAATCAGGCGTAACCATTGTGATCGCTGTGATCTAGAGTCAAGCGAATGGTTTTAAATCGAGTATTAGTTAATCAATAAGAGTTAAATAAGTCGAGTTAATCAATTTGAGTTAACCAGTTAGAGTTAATCAATTTGAATTAATCCATTAGAGTTAAATCGGATTAGAGTTATTCAAATATCGTATTTTCAATATTAAAGAGATGGAAGTTTTATTTAACAAAAGTAAATCAGTTTGATTTAAAGGCCAAGTGATGCTGAATACTGAACCAGTGAACTCATTGGAGTATCATGATTGAAACACTGTATATTTTGATAGTTAAAACACCGACTATCAAATCTGACCAATACGATTGTTGGTATGGAAAGACCGGGATCGAATTTATATTCGAAAACCATTCCGTCCAACAAATACGTGAAGATATCAGGAGATGATCGAGATGGTGCTGTGAAGACCGTGGATCTTCATAAACGGAAGAACCACTAATATTCTCTGCCTGGCAAGCAGAGATAAGCTGTGATTCTGTCGTGGTTGGAATCTACGGGTTGCAAGGACTTCTCGCTACTGATCCATGGGGTGATTCCTATATTGGATGCGGTAGGAGAGTACCTTCGGTTCATCCTGTTCCTGGATGACGTATATGGACGGATGTCTGACAGAGTATTTCCAAAGGATCACGTACGTTGATTTCTTCAAACGTACGATAGTTGTTGGCGGGGAATCGCCGTTCTCTTAGCTTAACTGCTAGAGTATTTTTGTGGATGTCAATTAGTGATATCTGACGGATCTGACGATGTGGCATTCAAAGTAAATGGCGACCAGATGTCAAGAGTTAATTCTAGCCTCAAGCCTCATCAACCGGGAAATGACAAAAATCAGGCAGGCAGCATGGCTATGTGGGTCGCTCCCATTAGGGTGTATAATCACCTATCTAGAGGAAATCCTATTTGTTTCTTAATCTATGTTTCGATGCTGTCCCTTGTCGGAAGACGGTTGCTGATCCCAACCGTCGGTGATATACATTCGATACTCTCAAGCGAAATGAGGGGTCGGTCATGTGAGGGCCGGGTTGCAAGAAGTTCTTGTTGAACCCAGTGTATTCGTCTCTAGAGATACACGATCGGAAGGTGGACCCATACCTTGTCAAGTCGGAATCCAATTTCCAATAAGAGCCTGCGGGTTTTGATTGTATACTATATATGTGGAGCGTGAGATGCAAGCATTCCACTAGATTGTTATTTACTTGTATATAGACATTATTATAATATCAGGAAAGATATTGGTTTCAAAACTGTTTTGGGTTATCGTAAGGTAAAAACCGTCCGTGTTTATGTGTGGATTTGGTCTTACGATTATCCTTTTCTTTCGAAAAGGGTTTTGAACTTTAAAATCATGATTGGATGATTTACCCTTAATACTGTGCGAGTTTTTCTCACTCTGGTTCACCAGACTGACCCGGTGTTTTGTAAATGCTCGGGTTAGACCGGGTTGTACAGGTTCAGGTTATCGACTGCTGTGAAGAAACGAGCTGGAAGAGTCCAGACGTATGATATTACTATTCCGCTGTGTGTTATATGAGGACAGATTAGTATCACTGTCCAGATGTGTACTCTGATATTGTAAGTATTTCAAAAGCTTTCAATAAAGGTTATTTCTGTATTATATTTTGTTCCGCTGCGATGTGAGACTCTGTGTTGTGTTGTGTTCTTCTTCTTCTTCTATTCTAATATTTCTTTCTTTCTTATCTCACCCTCTAAATTCTTTCTATTAACTATCCAGTGTTTCGGTGCTTGGAGGATCGGCATGAGTTACAGTAAAGGTATTTATGTCGATTTTCGGGGCCGAAATCCGCTGGGTCGTTACAGACCTTTCCGAATTTGATGTCATATTGGGACTTGACTGGTTGACAAAATATAAGGCCGAAGTTAGATGTGCCGAAAGAATCGTTAAAATCGAAACAAAGCTTGGACCTATATATATACCTTGTCATGGCTCAGAAATTAATAGAACAGAATTCTGGGCTTCTTTAGAAATTACTCCCCCTCCAATAGAAAAGATACCAGTCGTGAAAAATTATGCGGATGTGTTTGAAGAAGTGGAAAACTTACCACCGCAAAGAGAAATTGAATTTAGAATTGATCTAATTCCGAATGCTCGACCAGTAGTCCATCCAATAAGAAGAATGGCCCCAAAAGAAAAAGAAGAGCTAAGTAGCCAAACCCGAGAATTACTTTGGAAAGGTCTGATCAGACCAAGCTTTTCAGCATGGGGAGCCGCAGTAGTATTTGTCCCTAAATCAGACGGTACTCTGAGACTTTGCGTCGACTACAGGGATCTCAACAAACAAACACTGAAGAACAAATATCCTTTGCCCCGAATAGACGATCTGTTAGATCAATTAAATGGAGCAACCGTATTCTCCAGAATGGACCTAGCTACAGGTTTCCACCAATTGCGTATAGCCGAAGACTGTGTTCCTTTGACAGCCTTTAGGGGTCCCGATTTATTCTACGAATGGTTAGTAATGCCGTTCGGCTTGTGCAACGCTCCGGCATACTTCGTTGATCTTATGAACAGAGTGTTTCGTGGTGTGTTGAATAAATTTGTTCTAGTCTTCATCGATGACATTCTAATCTACTCTAAGTCAGAAGAAGAACATGCAAAACATTTAGAACAAGTGTTGAAAATTCTAAGAAGAAATGTCTTGAAAGCTAAATTTTCTAAGTGTGTCTTCTGGCAGAATGAAGTTAAATTCCTTGGCCACGTCGTATCAAAGGAAGGAATTGCTGTAGACCCAAGCAAAATTACAGCGATTCAAAACTGGAAACAACCTACTACACCCACTGAAGTTCGAAGTTTCCTTGGGTTAGCTAGTTACTATCGGAAATTCGTTCAGGATTTTTCAAAGATATCAGGAGTATTGACAAAGCTTACAAAGAAGCATGAAAAATTCAAATGGACTCCCGAATGTGAAGAAGCTTTCCAGGAGCTGAAACTGAAGTTGACAACCGCTCCGGTATTGACAATAATAGAAGGTAACCAAGACTTGACAGTATGGACAAATGCTTCTATTAGAGGGCTAGGAGCAGTGTTAATGCAAAAAGGCCAAGTGATCGCATATGCCAGCCGTCAACTAAAGCCGCATGAAAGAAACTATGCTACTCATGATCTTGAGTTATTAGCTATCGTGTTCGCTTTAAGAATATGGAGGCATTATCTATTGGGCGAGAAATTCGAGCTATACACCGATCATCAATCCTTGAAATACCTGTTCACCCAGAAAGATCTAAACCTGAGGCAACAGCGTTGGTTAGAATTCCTTGCGGCATACGATTTTGAAATTATATACACTCCAGGGAATGCCAATGTAGTAGCAGATACGCTCAGCAGGAAAAATGAAATCATTGCCAGTTTTATCATTACTTCTTCCTTGCAAGATAAGATAACTATTCTTCAGAAGGACGATGAATTCATTAAAAGGATTAGCCAGCGGATCCAAGAAGGAAAACCCTCAGATTTTAGCCTCGATAGCCAAGGGGTCCTAAGGTTAAAAGGGAGAATTTGCGTGCCTGAAATTCCAGAGCTCAGAAGAGAAATACTTGATGAGTGCCATAAGTCCAAATTAAGCATCCACCCTGGTGTGAGCAAAATGTATAATGATATTAAACGCACATTCTGGTGGAAGGCGATGAAAAGAGATATTTCAATATATGTTAGCAGATGCTCCACTTGCCAACTAGTCAAGAGTGATCAGCAAAAATTGGCTGGATTATTACAACCATTGGAAATTCCAGGTTGGAAGTGGGAACAAATCTCGATGGATTTTATCGATGGCTTGCCTCGGACTAGAAAAGGAAACGACAGTATATGAGTGATCGTAGATCGCTTCACGAAGACTGCCCATTTTATCCCTGTCCGATCCAACAGAACGGCTCAAAGTCTGGCACAGATTTACTTCAAAGAAATTGTTAAACTTCATGGAATACCGCTCAGTATAGTCAGCGATAGAGACCCCCTGTTCACTAGCAAATTCTGGGTAGCATTCCAAGAAGAATTGGGGACCAAATTAAATCTAAGCACCGCTTATCACCCTCAGACAGATGGCCAAACTGAGCGGGTGAATAGAATTTTAGAAGATTTGCTGCGGGCTTGCGTTATTGATTTTGGAGGCTCATGGGAAGATCATTTACATTTAGCAGAATTCTCTTACAACAATAGCTATCAAGCAAGTTTGGGAATGTCCCCATTTGAAGCACTATACGGTAGACCATGCAGATCTCCCGCATGTTGGGTAGAACCTGGCAACAGACTTGTGTTAGGGCCCGATATGATTCAAGAAGCATCAGATAAAGTCGATTCCATTAAGAAGAGATTAAAAACCGCACAGAGCCGACAGAAAAGTTATGCTGATGCGAGAAGAAGGGATATATCGTTTGCCGTTGGCGATTATGTTTATTTAAGAGTTTCTCCAATGCGTGGGGTAATCAGATTTGGCAAGACTGGGAAGTTGGCACCGAGATTTATTGGTCCCTTTCCTATACTTGAACGGATTGGAACTCTTGCATATAGGGTTTCATTACCTGATTGGTTGCCTGGTGTACATAATGTGTTCCACGTATCTCAACTCAGAAAACATGTCCATGACCCAGATCTTGTTGTGGAAGAAGCAGCACAACAGGATATTGACATAACTCCAGAATTAGCACTCAAAAGAGATCCATTAAAGATAGTTGGCAAAGAAACCAGAGAGTTAAGGAGGAAAAAGATTCACTTAGTCAAAGTGCAGTGGAGTAGTGATCCTAGAGACTGTACTTGGGAAACTGAGGAAAGCATTAAACAAGCCTATCCCAAATGCAGAGTGGACATCTCTGACTAACTCCGGTGCAAGGTACCTTTACAATACTTTGCATTTCCATTTTATTTCCTGCTTAACTATTATTTCCTTTTCGAGGACGAAAAGTTTTAAGTGGGGGAGATTGTAATAACCCGGAAAATGTGAACCAGTTTAAAATTTTTAAATTAGGTTATTAACAAGAAATTTGAATGATTAAAATAGCCTGATTCCATAAAATATAGAATTATGTATAATATGGCCGAATGAATTTTCAGAAGAGTCGATATATAGAATATATAGGCCTGGAAAATTTATATTTTGCATATGGCCTCGGAATTCGACGAAACCACTTTTGTCGGGTCCGGGATGTCAAGCTATTGCTAGGTTTCAAATTTCATAATTTTTCGAATCAATATGTGAGCGTGGCAAAAGAAAACGCGTTTGACCAGTTTCTGTTGAATTTAATCGACTGGAAATTGGCCATTTTTCAAACGGTCTCAGAATTCGTCGAAACTAGTTTTGTTAGGACCGTATCGTCAATACGAAACTAGAAAATATTTTTCTGGAATTTTTCTAGTTAGTATGTGACCCCGGTAATTTGAAATGTACGTTTAAAATTCAATATAAGGATTTAAATTGTAAATTTCAACGGAAACTGATTGTAACGATCAAACCAGCTTACGATACATATCCCATTGTGTTCGGAATGGGGGTAAAACGCTATGGACGACAGGCGGTGGACCTCGTTTCGAGGTCATAAGTAAAAGTCAACCCTTTGGCAAAAATTTAATAATTAAATAATAAAAAAAAAAACAAACCCACCTTTCCCCTTTTCTCTTCTGTTGGCCCCCCCCCCCCCCGAATCAGTTATTCATAAAACGAAATAAAAAAAAAAAAAGAGAAAACCCTAATCTAAATCGCCGCCGCCCCCTGACCTGGAAGCCACCGCCGACACCGCTGACAATCGAAGAAGCCGCCCCATCACCCTCGCAACCTCCTCCCTCCAGACGACGCTACCCTCGACGCAATCGAAGCAGCCCCCAATCGGAGCCTCCACCTCGAACTCCAGACATCGCGACACCTTCGAGCGCCTCCACCAACGAACCGCCGATTCCTCCTCCTCCTCCCATTCGAAATCTCGGTGAGCGTTTAATTTTATTTTATTTTTGCTTTTATTTTGTTTTACAGTGAATTGAAACTGTTTTTTAACATATGATTTGAAAACTGTTTTTTTCATATGATTTGAAAACTGTGTTTTTTTTTAGTTTTATAAACTGAAATTATAAAAGAAAATAAAACTGAATTTTTTATATAAGTTTTAAAACTGTTTTTTTTATAAAGTTTTAAAACTGTTTTTTTTTATAAAAGAGTTTTAAAAACAGAAATTTAAAAAGAGAAACTGATTTTTAAAAAAGAAAATAAAAACAGAATTTTTAAAAGGATTATGAAAACTGTTTTAAAAGAAGAAAATAAAAAAAACTGTTTTAAAAGAAAAAAAACTGATTTGTTAGAATTTAAAAACTGCATTTTTAAATAAGGTAAAAACTGCATTTCTAAAAAGGCAAAACTGCATTTTTCTAAAAGATAAAAACTGCATTTTTTGAAAAGAAAGAAAAACTGATTTTTTCTAAAAAGGCAAAACTGTTTTTAAAAGAAATTGAAAACTGCATTTTTTTGAAAAGAAAGTAAAACTGCATTTTTTTTGAAAAGAAAGTAAAACTGAATTTTTTTTTAAAATAAAAACTGCATTTTGAAAAAGAAGAAAAAAACTGCATTTTGAAAAAGGAAAAACTGCATTTTTAAAAGAATAAAAAAAAACTGCATTTGAAAAAGATAAAAAGGAAAAAACTGCATTTTGAAAGAAAAAAAAAACTGCATTTTTTTTTAAAAAAGAATAAAAACTGCATTTTTTAAAAAAGGGATAAAAACTGCATTTTTATAAAAGAAAATAAAAACTGTTTTGAAAAGAAAATAAAAACTGATTTGAAAGGAAAAAGAAAACTGATTTTATTTTAAACTTTGAAATAGAGGAAAAGAAAAAGGGTTGATCTCTTAATAGAAAAAGATTTGAACTTGAAAATAAAGATCATATTTTTAAAAATAGAAAAGATGGAATTTTTGTTAAGTAGAAATAGTAAGGTATGATTCTTATATTTTTAAAGCAATAAAAATATAATAGTTGCATCGTAGGAATAATAAAAATATGATCTTTATATTTAATAGCGAAGTCAAAATGCAATCTTTATATATTGAATAACATAGTAAAAATTCGATTTTTACCTATGTAGAGAATACAGTCAACGAAAGCAACAAGAAGGCGAAGTAGGCGAAGTTTCTATTAAGAAATCAATCGTGTGAGTGGATAGCTATTGGTGAGGATTTCTCACTCTTCAATTTCGATTTTATAATTATATATATATGGGTTGAAAATGAAAGTGAATTGCTATATATAAATATCTATATATATATATATACGCCCCTCGTCCACAAACCATGGACGATATTTATTGGTTGAAATTGTTGTGAAAATTGATTGATAGCGAATGGTTGTTTGGGATTGATATTGGTTGATTGCGGTTGAAAAATACCCATTTGTGATTGGAAAATATTTGGTTGAAACCACATAGGATTAGTTTGTGGAAATGAAAAAAATATAAACATGCCGCCTGCGTGCGAATTAGATGCATGATTCCCATTGTCAAAAACCGCGAGGTTTTAAGGTAGAGCGAGGAGCCGTACTAGGGACGGTGCCGGTTTAACTACCCTGCCGTTATGCTACCGAAATTTTGAATGATATTCTTGTGTTTGAATTATTTTCATATGCTTAAACTATATTTATTCATTGAATAGAAAACATTCATGTGTTGAATTGATATTCATTCGTTGTTTAGCAATTCATGTGTTGAATGATATTCATATATTGAAATAAATTGTTCGATAATAAAAATCACATTTTTATCTAACTATAGAAACATTCATGTGTTGAATTGATATTCATTCGTTGTTTAGCAATTCATGTGTTGAATGATATTCATATATTGAAATAAATTGTTCGATAATAAAAATCACATTTTTATCTATATATAGAAACTATAAAAACATTCATGTGTTGAATTGATATTCATTCGTTGTTTAGCAATTCATGTGTTGAATGATATTCATATATTGAAATAAACCGCTCGATAATAAAAATCACATTTTTATCTAACTATAGAAAACATTCATGTGTTGAATGATATTCATATATTGAAATAAACCGCTCGATAATAAAAATCACATTTTTATCTAACTATAGAAACATTCATGTGTTGAATTGATATTCATTCGTTGTTTAGCAATTCATGTGTTGAATGATATTCATATATTGAAATAAACCGCTCGATAATAAAAATCACATTTTTATCTAACTATAGAAACATTCATGTGTTGGATTGATATTCATTCGTTGTTTAGCAATTCATGTGTTGAATGATATTCATATATTGAAATAAATTGTTCGATAATAAAAATCACATTTTTATCTATATATAGAAACTATAGAAAACATTCATGTGTTGAATTGATATTCATTCGTTGTTTAGCAATTCATGTGTTGAATGGTATTCATATTTTAAAATAAATTGTTTTATGATAAAAATCCCATTTTTATCACCAACCTGAACTATATAGAAGAATAGTGTTTTGAAATGAATTGTTTTACAATAAAAATCACATTTTTATTGTAAGCACCAAGTCGTTGAAATGTGAAGTGTTAAAAATAGCCACTTGTTCAAAATAAACATATATGAGTTGAAATATTCATTAATTAGCTAATGAAATGATTTGCACCTATTTATGTAACATTAGAATGAATGGTGTTTTTAAACCAAATAGAAATCAAATATGAAGTTGAATAGAAAATGAAAAATGATATGAACTGTATATATATGTACCTGCATATTTATTGAACAGGTTATAGCAAAGGGGCTAGAGAAGAGGAATAAAATTTGTGCCCGACAAATAGGTACACATTTACTGATTTGTTTGGGTGATGATTTTGAGCCTATTGGCTAGCCGCTTGGCTTTTTCTTTTTCTTTTTGAGATCAGAAGGACCGGGACGCTATTTGCGATTTCCCGATGCTCCCGGTGCAGGGGAGGTTATGGCGAAATTTTTCCAAAATTTAGGGTGTTAGAAAAATATTTGAAGTGAAAACGATATAGAAATCATCGAATGAACTATATTTATATAAATATATAAATATAAATAAAATTAAAACGAAACGAGGCCGTGCAGTTCGTATTTTGAAACCGTGATTTCAAACGACTAGTGCGGGAAATCCGACCATTGGATTTTCCCGAAACCTCAACCGTCGGGTTCGCCTTGGAATAATCTTTCCAACGGCACCAACCTTGTAAAAATCCAACGGTTGGATTGTCTGGAATGTTTAATTCAAAATTAAGGAAAAACAGCGCCAGAAACGATTATATTTATATATATATATAAATATAATTAAATTTAATCGAATAACGACGCTGCAGTTCGTAAATTGAAATCGTAACTTCAAATGGTTAGTGTGGAAGATCCGACCGTCGGATTTTCCCAAAACTGGAATCGTTGGATTCGTTTTGAAAAGATCTTTCTAATGATGTAAAATTTGTAAAGATCCAACGGTTAGATTTTCCGATATGTGTAAAACAAATTAAGGGAAAAACAGCGCCAGTGACGCGAAACGACCTGAAACGTCGTTTAATTAAATAAGGCCATTTTTAAATAAATAAAAATGGCGAAAAATCGTTATAAAATATTATAAGCAACATAGGTTGCAAATAAACCAGTTGGGCTTGAATTGTTTGATATTTGATGGTTGTATGTGTATGACATGAAAATAACACTAAATAACTGAAAGATGGATGTCGAATAATATAACCATATAAAGAATCGATTTAAATTCTAATGACGTGAGTTATTTGAAAAGGCCGAGCTAACCCTCATTTCAAGTAATTCATCGAGCGATTCGAATTGGAAGATGCAAAGACGATTCAAGACCGACGATCTTCGTATCGGTTGGATGGGCGCTACTGAGGTTCCTAACCGGAGTAGCTACCAGAAAGGGACGGAAGTAGTAGCCGTCTGAACGTGTATGTTGATTGGACGGATATACGAGGAATTTGACGCCTCCGGTTTCGTTCAGACCCAGGACGGACTTGTAAATGGACTGTGTGTCTGACATTGGATTTTGTTCTATACTGATTGATCTCCGTTAAATATATATCTGTTTGGCGGCGGAGAATTTATTCTTTTGCTTAACGCCCTTCTCTGAGACGTACGAGCTTAGAGGTTATATATCGATAGAAATCAATCGTATGGAGTGGACTGCCTATGTGGCATGCCAAGATGTTGTGATCAAGGCTTCTGTTGCAAAGCAAAGTCTTGTGGATGATGATCGAAGCAAGGCTTACGTGGCCTAGCTTTGTGTATTTCGTAGATTCGCGAGCCTCACACCCCGGTATGAGTTAAAAACGGGATACGGACCGCTGGGAGAGCACGACGTTTCTTTCTAGCTATGGTGGTGTCAGCGACTTACCAGCCCTGACATATATATCTACTTTTCACCTTTGTGGTTGTTGGAATGCGAGGCGCCTCGATTATAGGTCTGTAAGGACCGGGAAACGTGTGTTCAGGAATAAATAATCCTCTAACGTAAGTGAGGACCGGCCCAGCCGATCCAGGGGTTACCCAGTGTGCGTAATCCTGAGGCATTTGCTAGAGTGTCTCGAAGCGGAGAGGAGCTTGCCCCTTGCCTCGACTCATGACGGAAATCCAATTTCCAATATGAGATAAAGGCTTCGATTGTAACTTATATATGGCGACATAGTGGCATGGGACGCTCATGTCGCCTATGATTGATATTTATGATGCTATTCGTTTTTGAAACATATATGCACTAGTAATAATATCAAATGATTTTGATTTATACGTATCAAGCATATTTGGCTATTATAAGGTAAAACTCTATCCTCCGGCTTGCGTTGCATTGTGTGATGGGACCTGAGTCTTATAATAGCTTCATTCTTTCTAAAAGCATTGCGTTGTCTTAAAAAGAATTTACTTTGTTTTAAATGCACTAGCAATCACTGGAGTAAACCCGTTCCGCGAAAGTGGCGTGGTCCTATGATTTGCTATTACTGTTGTTTAACTGTTAAATGGATTCCTCATACCAGTCCCCATGACTGACTCGTTGTTTGTTTCACTTTGCAAACGCGGGTGCCCTTATTTTCACACGGGCAGCCTAGTACACAGGTGACAGGTGGTTTTTGGTTCTGCACTGCTGCATAGCATGCACTTTTGGCTCATGGCGAGGCTGACTTCATAGTGATGACTTAGATATTTTCCGCCATTCCTGTATTTATGTTTATGATTCCGCCACTGGCGATGCAGACTGATTTACTTTCTGTATTTCTCACTATATGTATATGTATTCCGCCTTCGGCGATGTAGACTGATACTCTTATTTTGTCACTGCATGTATGTATTCCGCCTCTGGCGATAATGACTGATCACTCCCTTTTCTTTTTACTAAGTGTATCCCACGTTATGCTATTCTGATATTCCTACATGTTGTGATTCCGCTGTCATATCCATGTAAAATTATTTTATTTATTGTTTCTGCTATTATCTGTACTCTGCTATGATGATTAATGTGTTATTTCCTAATGATTATCCTTAATACCGCCCCTCGGATTTTGGGATCGTCACAATGGATGATGGATGGAAGGATACGTTCTTCCTAACTTGGAGATTTCGGGGACGAAATCCTTTAAGGAGGGGAGAATGTAACAACCCGTATTTTTGAATAACATGTTATAACATAAATGGAGGCAGAATTAAACTGTAAATTCTGAATCAAGGGAAACGGGCTGTGCCATTGCGTTCATCTCGGAAATATACGCGAAATAGAGTCTGAGTTTTCGAAAATCGGAGTCCGTATGACCAAGATATGGCCTCGCGAAGTTTCACGAAAAATTCACAAATTAAAGTATACTTAATTAAGTGAAATGGGTTGCGCAGAGAAATATATATATATTGATATATATATATATATATATAATTGAAAATTAAATAAATAAATATGCAAAAATGTTCAAAACAGCGAATTGGGAAAGGGGAATAACCGAACCGGCCGATTTTTGAGGTCGACCCGAGCTTGCTGGGTCGACTAGGGGTTAATCCAGGGTGTTTGGCTGTCAACCCGTGGGCCGATTCGCTCAAATGCAGATTTTACATTTGAATGGTTCTCATGGTTCTGCTTTAATCTAAAGGCCCTAGATGGTTCCTACACTTGACCTCTTCCCCAAGACATGCTTTGATGGCTTGAATTAAATCTAGGGTTAATCCTATGGCTAATACTATCCTAATCCTCTATAAAAAGACCCATAAACCTAGCCTAAATCACCATTATTCAATCCTACAACTAAACTATGCCAAATTTGTTCCTCTCATGGCCTCCACTCTCATGCTAAAATTTCTAAGTTAATTTCTATGAGAGATTTTGAGTTCATACAAGTGTTTTCAAACTTGTATGAGTGTTCTTAGCTTGCATTCAAGTCAAGTTACAACATTTCTATTTCAAAGCAAGGGTTTTTATTGAATTGGCTCAAGGGTTTTCATTTGGAGCTTGCATATTTGGGTTTTTGGTGCTTGCATAAGGGCTTTGTCTCAATCTTTATAATAAATATTTATTTGTGTCTTCATAGCATTGTAAGCCCTTTTCTACTTTCTTTATTTGAACTCTAAAGTTAAATGAATGATGCAAGTTTGGGGTTGATCATTATATGCAAGTTTGGTTGATCATTATATGCAAGTTTGGTTGGTCATTATATGCAAGTTTGGTTGATCATTATATGCAAGTTTGGTTGGTCATTATATGCAAGTTTGGTTGATCATTATATGCAAGTTTGGTTGGTCATTATATGCAAGTTTGGTTGATCATTATATGCAAGTTTGGTTGATCATTATTTGCAAGTTTGGATGATCATTATGTAAGTTGGTTTAATCATTATGTATGACACATGTTGCTATGTTATGCAAGTTTGGGTTGATCATGTTATCATGTTATGCAAGTTAAACTTGAGGTTTTGAGCATAAAGCTCCAAGCTTTATATTAAAGGTTGCATTTTGGCAACATGAAAGTTATCATATCCCTTATGATAACTTGCATGTGAGGCAAAATGCGAACTTCTAGCAACTTCTACATGTCATTTATCACCATGTATCACTCATATGCTAAGTTTGGTTTTATGCATGCTTTTGAAACCTAATAATGCAATATGCAAGTATATGAACATATGGACATTTCATATGTCACCATGTTAAACTTGTGGCTTCAACACCTTTATGTCATGGTTATGTCAAGTTCCCTATTTTATCCTTTATGCGTTGTTGCGATTATGTAAACGATGGGATTACGTTGGGGTTGGGTAACATAATGACATGATCATGATTTTTGTAACATGACGTGATATGTTAACTTGTAATTATGTTTTGGAAACATAATGGACATGACACTTAGAAAATATGAGTGTGGCCAACTCGAGGTTGGGTTGAGTTTGTAGCATAAATCTACCCGGACCCGCCCGGCTTAACTAGTGGCTACAAACAATAGGACCCAATGTGAGAAGTTGGTCATGTTGTGCTCGAACCCGAGGTTAGACCTAGTTGTGGTGTAAAGCTACCCGGACCCGCCCGGCTTAACTAGTAACCACAACAAAGTCTAATGTGAGAGGTTAAAGCGCATTAAGTTAATTAATGCCTCCTGATTAGGGTTAAGTCATGGTCCACTTAATACTTAACCAATTTGGGCTTGATGGGTTAATCGAGGTTAAGTCAGGAGCCTTGGGTACTCTTAACCGATTTAATCCACGTTTGGATCGGGTTAACCACATTTAACCCGTTAAGAAACCCTAGTTGCGTGGTCCTTTTCAGCAGTAACCTTCTAGGTAGTATCATAAGACCCTAGGACTAGGCTAGGGTGGGGCACGATTACTGGGCTGATTGTAAGAGACCAAAAGAGACGGCTGAATGATGCCCCGGTTGTTCAGGCGGACCATGGTCGTGCACATCAAGTCCGGAGTTGAACACGGGCAACGGTAGGTTTGGACTGTGCATCATGGTATGGTGTCAGAGGGTTACACCATAGGGCCTGATACACCCTAGGGTGGACCCTGCACAGTCAACTACATTACATGATTAAGCCGCATGACACCGACACCTGACGAGTTAGGCTTGTAGGGAGCCGATCGACTAGACCGTGTAGTTGGACCTTGATTTAGGTCATCTCATGATGTTGGGCCAAGCTTGGGCCAAGGGATCAATTCTTGTTTTTACTTGACATGTTAGAATGCTAGTACACCCGTGGTGCAAAACTTAACCTTAATTATGCGATGACACCTTTATCTATCTTGTTAGTTAATCATCATGTCAGTATGTTGTTATCCTTATGTTCATCTCAGCTTCTCACGCCAGTTAACTTTACTAGTTCATAGACAGATAGTAGTAGGGCTTACCAGTCTTTTTGACTGACCTGTTTTCTTTCGCCTCTTTTCTTCCGTCCCCCCCCCCCCTCAGGTTCTCAGGGTGGGAACATTGGAGCTTAGCTTGGATCTTTCTAGCTTGCTTACTGGATTCGCTCATGTACGTGTTTGGACATTGAGCTAGCTATGGTTTATCACTTCACTTTGGGGATAGTACTTTATGTATTTCAGTTTTTCAGTTTATGCTTTTGTCTAGACTTTGTTTGTTGGAAAATAATGCTCAAGTACTTTGTTGTAATATGACTATGGTTTTGAAATGCTAGTTTAATCCGCTGCTTTACTACTATGTTTTACTTATATGTTCTGTCTTGTGATATCTGCATGCATGTTTACCTTGTTTAAATGCCCCTCCAAAGCCAGTGTGCTTGCAAGAGTGGCACTGGCGGAGGTGGGGTGTTACAAAAACTGCCTGGAACCGACCGGCACATCCATTGACCACAACAATACCTGTCTAATGTGGGTGGTTAGTGCATTGAGCCCAAAAAGGACCCGAGGTTAGACTGAGTTGTGGTGTAAAACTGCCCGGAACCGACCGGCACATCCAGTGACCACAACAATACCTGTCTAATGTGAGTGATTGGTGCTTTAATAAAGCTAAGTCAAGATTGGTAAGGTTAAGTCAATTAAGGAAACACTTAACCAATTCAACATGTTAACTAAACTGATGGGTGTGGTTAAGTAAATTTAGAACACTTAACCGCTATAACATGTTATTAGACAAGTGGGTGAGGTTAAGTAAATTTAGAACACTTACCGTTATAACATGTTAATTAGACAAGTGGGTGAGGTTAAGTAAAATTAGAACACTTAACTGTTATAACATATTAATTAAACAAGTGGGTGAGGTTAAGTAAATTTAGAACACTTAACCTTTATAACATGTTAATTAGACAAGTAGGTGAGGTTAAGTAAATTTAGAAATACTTAACCAATATAACTTGATTTATGGAAAGGTTAAGTTAAAATAAGAGGGCAACACTTAACCAATATAACTTGATTTGTAGTAGGGTTAATTTAACACAAGAAGGCAACACTTAACCAAAGTAACATGACAAGTAGATGGGTTAAGTTAACTTGAATTGACTGATGACACTTAACCAATACAACAAGATGAATACGTGGGGTTAAGTTAACAAGAAACACTTGACCAATATAACTTGATGAACGAACGGGGGTAAGTTAATAGGAAACACTTAATCGATCCAACATGATAAGTAAAGAGGGTCAAGTTATTAAGAAATGCTTAACCAACATGACATGATGAATGAGTGGGTTAAGTTAACATGAGCGGACAACACTTAACTAATATGGCGTAATGTGCGAGAGGGTTAAGTACATATCGGGTTGGTGGGTAGTATTAGTAAATATAGGCCCACAAAACTTAACCATTAAATAAACATGCTTGAATCAGTGGAAGGGTTAACTACATATCGGGTTGGTGGGTAATATTAGTAAATATAGGCCCACAAAACTTAACCATTAAATAAACATGCTTGAATCAGTGGAAGGGTTAAGTACATATCGGGTTGGTGGGTAACATTAGTAAATATAGGCCCAAAAAACTTAACTATTAAACAAACATGCTTGAATCGATGGGAGGGTTAAGTACATCTCGTGTAGGAGGGTAATATTAGTACATATAGGCCCACAAAACTTAACCGTTTATTAAAAATGCTTGAATCGATGGGAGGGTTAAGTACATATCGAGTTGGTGGGTAATATTAGTAAATATTGGCCCACAAACTTAACCAATAGGAAACCTTAGTAACGGGGACCCATTTCAGCAGTAACCCACATGGATGTATCATGGTACCCTGAACTAGGCAGGATGGGGCACGATTGTTGGCTGATTATAAGCTGTCAAAAATAGCGGCAGGGTGTGCAGCAGTGTAGTTCCGATGTAGTATGGGCGTGCACGTGCTCCAGAGTGGAATAGCAGGAATTGGGCATCAATAGTTATACATTGTTCATCTTGAATCGTGTCGGGTTGCTATCATAAGGATTGATACACCTTATGGTGGGACCAGCACAAGGTATCTATACACAAGAGAGGGCCGATTGACACAGACACCTAGAACATGAATACAAGTAGGGAGCCGATCGATAGGGTAGTAAGGGTACATCTAACATGTTCATGGCAATTAGGCTGATTGACGTGGAATCCTCACGATAGATGTACGCCTGAAGGCTACCGCAATTACGGAGGTTGGGATCACGATTATCATTTTATACAGATTATTAGTTGTGACACTAGTTAGGTGGTGCAGAGATAAATATAGAAATCAGATTAACTGAGTAGTAGCGAAGCAGAGAAAAAGTAGAAGCGCATTCAGTTCACCTTGCACTTATCTTGTCTTTAGTTATCTTGTTTTTATGGTATTGTCCTATTTTCGGTTTATTCATGTCATGATCCTTTATCTTGTTTGCATGCTGAAAGATCACTAAACTTACCAGACTTATGTCTGACCTAGTTTGTTTTTAGCCTCTTTTCTTCCGTTCCCCCCCCTCCAGGTAGTCAGGGAGGGAATAGCTCAGCCTAACTTGGACCTCTTCTCTTTCCAAGCTTGAAGATTAGTTGGTGTATCGCTTTGGACTCTCTTTCTTCCACTGCTATGGTTGGTTCATGCTTTATCGGGGAATATCATTGTTTTTTTACTTCTTTTATTCTTGAAAGTTTTTAAATCAAGACAAAAATTCTATGTATTATGTTTAAGTATGATTGAAGAAATTGTTGTAAAAGCTTAACTGAATTATGTTGTTTATAAAATGACTTTATTTTCCGCTGCTTTGTTTGTTTGTCTTGAAATTTATCTGCATCTTTTACCTATAATGCTCCACCGAAGTTAAGGCATTCCCTCTGTGAGTGACCTTAACGGAGGTGGGGTGTTTCAGCAATGGTGTCCCAAGAAATCCAGTGGCGGCACGAAGCGTTGTCCTTGGTTCCCCAGAAAAAGAAAGAAGCCAAGGAACGGTAGGCGCAGAAGAAGGAAGCTGTGGGAGTCATAGCAACAAAGATATGAGTTCCCATAGAGTCAAGGACATACTTAATAAGAACAAGTCTGCCAGTCTGAGAGATGAGGGTAGCATTCCACCTAATAATCTTTCCCCTGACTTTGTTAGTTAAGGGATCGAAGATGGCGTTGAGCTTCCAACCTCAATATAATAGAATACCGAGGTAAGGAAGTGGGAGGGAGGTCGCCTTAAAGCTAGTAGTTGACTCGATCCAGGAGGATCTAATCAAAGACAGGTCTTTCGTGGGTACGAAGCAACTTTTAGCGCAGTTTACGAGTTGCCCCGAACAACTCTCATATTGTCTAATAAGACCCAGCAGGCTACGGATAGAATGACATTCATGAAAATGATGACGTCATCTGCGAAAGACAAGGAAGAGATAAGAGGACAACCACTAGGGATGCCGAACCCATGAATCTTCCCAGCAATCGTTAGAGAGTGCAGACCTCGAATAAATGCCTCAGCAGCAATGACAAACAGGGAAGGGGACAGGGGGTCTCCCTGACCAAGACCTCTTCCAGATCTGAAATAACCTGAGGCCGATCTGTTGATGAGAATGAAATACCAGTGGTTGGAGATAAGCCTCCAAACAACATCGATAATGGGTTCTGGAAACCCGAAAGCCCTCAGGACCTTGATGATGAAGAACCACGACATGCGGTCATAAGCTTTAGCCATATCAAGCTTTACGACCACATTAGAGCCTCGTGTCTTCTTATCAATTTGAGAAATCAGCTCCTGGGCTAAAATGACGTTATCACTGATCAGACGTCCTTTTAGAAATCTAGTCTACGAAAAAGATATAAGGCACTGGAGAAACGGTGCATCCTAGGGGTTAGAACCTTAGAATTGACCTTTTTAGAGGAATTACACAAGTTGATCAGTCTGAAATCCCCATAAGAGCTAGGATGATCACATTTAGGGATAAGGACCAAGTTGGTGGAGGTCCATCCCATAGGGAGATCTCCACCAGAGAAGAAGGACTGAATGGCTAGACAAAAGTCTACTACCTGAATGATAGGCCACACACTCCTGTAAAAAAAACTGTTGAAACCATCCGGCCCACTCGCACTGTCCTTGCTTAGAGAAAATATGCTCTAAAATATGCAAGCATGTATTTCTTCCGAGGAAGTGGTACAGCTAGGTCGGAGCTATCCAAATGGGAGGATCACTCTAGGAATGAAAGCAAGAAGGGACGTGTCAGACGCCGAAACTGAAAGACAAATAACGAAGGATTGGAAGTAGGATAAAATAGTATCTTTGACTTCATCCGGAGTAAATGCCAGCGAAAGATCAGGGCGATGGATCTGGCGAATGGTGAGAAGACTATTATTCTTACGAATATTCGAGTGAAAAAACCTACAGTTCGTATCTCCTTCTACAACTCACTTGATTCTAGCTTTCTGGTGAAGATGGTCGTGTTTGATACGAAGCTCCAAAGAGAAGGCGAGCTGGGCCAACGTCTAAGCCTCCTAGTTGGCAACATTGAGTTCCTCATCAAAAGACGCTTCTGCTAGGATAAGAGTTTCTCCAGTCTCTCTAACATAGTCGAATATATTCTCGAAAACAAGTAGATTCCACGCCTTCAGACAAGTCTTAAGACGCTTCAGCTTGCGAGAGAAAACCATACAAGAGGGACCACTCATAAGGGAAATCCAAAAATCTTCTACGACACTGTGGAAAGAATGGTGAGATCTCTACATACTCTTGAACCTAAAGGAGGATGAGCTAGAGAGGAAAAGGGGGAACAACTAAGAAACATAGGAGCATGGTCGGAAATGGTATGATGCAGATGGGAGATAGAGAATGTGAAGGGCAGGCTGAACCACCGTTCAAAGGCAAAGACCCTGTCAATCCCAGACAGAATCCGGTTAGGGTCTTCTTGGTTCTTACACCAAGTAAAGGCCGGTCCGACAAAAGTCACTTCAAAAAAGCCCGAGATGATAATGAAGGCATTGAAATCCGCAACCGCCAAACAGTTAACAACATTGCCTCCACGCTTTTCTGCTTGGCTACAGGGGTTGTCTCATTAAAGTCTCCATCCAAAAAAGAAACAGAAAAGCCCAAGTTTGAAAGAGAAAGAATATCGGCTACAGGGGTTATCTCTCAATCCAATCGCACTTATCATAGATTGCAGAGAAAAAAAGGATGAAGAGAGCGAGGAAAACGAGCAAGCCACCGATAATAGCTAGTCCGAATCGAAGATAGGGTGGATGACAATGCCTTTGGACCAAATGATCCAAATATTGTCGGACACATTAGCTAAGGAACCACCAAAGTCAAGAGATAAAACAGAAGAGGTGATCGCATCCAGTCCCACTAGTGGTTCCAACAGTGCTATCAAGAAGATAGATTGCTTCCTAACAATGCGTTTAAGTCTAGGTACTGACTCATTGTTCCCAATACCTCGATCGTTCCAGAAAAGAAAGTTCGCCATCAAGACCAAACAAAAACCAAAGAAAAAACAGACATGAAGAAGGAAGGCGACAGAAAGCAAGCTCACTGCCAAGCTCAAATAAGGTAAAGAGTATGTCAAGTAGATCTAACGATCTACTCGGATGCCGCTATAGAGCGTGTGCGAATGGTATGGGGAGTGCGAGGAGACCCACGTCGGCTACGACGGGATGAGCAAGCAGTCGAGTGGGCGGAAACCTAACAATGGCAAGAGAACCCCAAAGAACCCTCATGTCTTTGATCTGGCAGATTAGAGGTCGTCGCCCCAGAACAAGAAGGGCAAGAATTCTTAGTAAGTCAAGATAGATGATCATTATTTATTGCTATCTCAGCCTTACTAAAAAAAGGAGACGAGAAAGAAGCAGAAGACATAGAACGGCAAGGAGAGAAATGGGTAGACCGCGGGAACACAGGGACAAAAAAAACAGAAGGTGTGGAGTTGATCATCAGAGACAACACCATTTGCTGTGTGAACTTTACCAAAGCCGATGTATCATCAGATTGATAGACCCACACTATAGGTAAAGTTCGAGCGTAAGGACACAAAACACCAACCGTAGGCCAGGACAAGCATGGCCTCCCACCTCCCTGGTAAACCGTATAGTGGACCACCTTAGTGTCCACTATACGCCTGCAAAAGAGAAGCCACCCATACCATGAAGCCAAAGCACAGAGGAGCCGCCTACAACACACAAAGCAACTCATAAGCCAAAACCAACTCGGTCTAGTCTCTAACAACGTTGAGAAAGCCTCGTAGTGACTTGAGAAGAAGACATGCCCAAAGGCCGATACAAAGAAAACGGAGCCCATCCAGAAAGCAAAAGCCCAATAAAACTATTCGAAGCTATAGAGCTCAGACCAACCGAAAACGCTCTATACAAAGCCACCAAAAAGCCCACAAGAAGACCAACCTGAAGTGAAAAACCGGGCGCTATCCCATCCGATCAAAAATGCACCATAGCGAAATGGCAAGGCATCATAAAGAAGCTATACCACGACAGAAGAACTGAACAAACTGGGAATAACACACTTGTTCTCCACTGTAAGTGGTAAAAAAAGAGGCAAAGAAAAAACCAGACAAGAAGAGGTAAATCACAACTAAGGTAACCGAATAACAACCACACTCACATCCAAGGAAACACACACATGACATGACACAACCACATCCACATCCACAGAAGGTGCAACCGTGCCAGGGAGCTCACATACGTGTGACATGGCTCATGGCATCACAACATACACCATACAACATCCAAGAGGGCAAAGCACTCTCAGCAGCTAAACCAACAGAGCAAAGTAAAAAAGGGGGAGAACGAACCTGACAACAACACTGTAGAAACCACCATTCAAACAAGGAAAAGTTGTCAGTTACAATACCAGACAAGGCCTCAGCATCAAAAAAACACTTTAGCACCTAAGAAGCAATCTCCAAACAAGATTATGGACTGACAAATTTCGTTGCAAAGCTGCAAATAGATGCTACAGCCAACATCAACTGCTACATCACCATACGAATTGCCAGCATCGAGACCAAATTATCGTGATAGCCTAGAAGGAACCATTGCAAGCTCCTCAACCACTACAAGATCTCTCCAAAGCACCTGCAACATCACTAGCCGCATTAGCATATGTAACAAACCGAATTCCGACAGACCAATTTTTTTTAAAATTCTAATCTATTGAAACTCGTGTTGGTTGCTCTAGTATCCTGCAGAAAAGACAGGGATATAAAATATATCAGAGCTTAGAAATCATCTCACATAGGAATGGATAAAATATAATTTAGTCAAAATATTGCCTTACCCAAATTATAATATTGCCTAACTAGTATCCAAAGCTATCATATCTCTGCGACAAGTCTAACCTACGAGTATGTGATGAGGAGGGGATCAGAACACAAGTTTTGGTGACTGGATTTAAACTACACATTTTGGATAACCCTACATATATCATTCAATTACATTCTCTTATTTATTAGGTTACTTGGGTTAATAACACTCAAGGCTTACACACACATCGTACCCATCTATTTTCCAGTGATTAACCTAATATAGTATATATGTAGCTACCCCCAATATTGAGGTACACCCCATGGTACCCCACTCGCACGGTCTCCACCGTAATGCATAGAAATGTATGCAGTCCCTCATCCAACGCCGGAGTGACATACGGACCTCTACATAACAATGCTACGTTTCGGATATATCAGCCATTGTCTTGCTACATAAGCGTACGGACTGCCAGCTTCGATCGAAACAAATTCCATCACAGAGTAATGCCCTCAAGTCTATGATACACCACCCAGAGCAGACATGCATGTATCTAGACTTTCCCACATACGTATCGTCAATCGTACTCGATGCCTTAACCGCACATACCCTCTACTGTGCACCGGGTTCCATGGCAAGGTTGTACAAGAAACACGAAACTTGGTTGGGAGCTTTTCCATATCCGTACAGGCCCGCCTTTAAAGGCCTCAAAATACAGATATCCCTTGGGGTCTGTTTTTCATGGTGGCTATGGCCCCACCTCGGCCCCTTCCTCAACTAGTAAAGACTACAAGAGCTAAGCGACTAGCCCCTAACAAACAATCTAAACATCCAGTTGGCGTCTCCCTCAACCACCGTGCCTCGATAGTTAAAGGTGGATGGCATCTTGGGTTTAGATCTAGTCTTTCCGCATCCCATTGGATGCCAATTACGAGTACCCGACGATCTATTATCCTTGTTGGTCCTGACCCCGCCTCCCTATTGAGGCGATCGCCGAATCATCCTGGCGTCATCTCGTCACAGCTTTCTGAATGCAAATCTACTTTTGCAGTCAAGGCTTACTTACCGGGTAGTTATGCGTAGACCCAACCTCTGTGAGCACAGCCCGAACACTACACCACCACAAAGGACTACTAGGAGCACCTTCCACGTCTCAAGAAGCCACGTGCTTCCACATCCAGTCCTTTGGAGCTGACAGAATAATCAGATGGACGTGTGCTTCCCTCATGCCTTATGACACCACGATGATCTACCCCGTTGGGTTATTCACCCTCAAACGTATGGACTGGTCCAAGCGCCTCAGGCTAACGTGTTATTAGACCCTATATCTAATCATTTAATTACGCGCTTGCGCTTCCCTTTCAGATTTCCATTCAACTTGGTTATTTCAAATCATATTAACTTCTTATTCAAATTATCAAGTTCTTTCCGAGCCCGTTATATCTCTAAGGAATGGGCCCATCTTGCTTATTAATTTCATTTATATAACTTAACCTATTTAAGTTTATTAATAAGCCCATAACTTGTTATTCTCTAGATTGTAATTCAAGGTATGTAATCTACAATCGCTTTATATTATTCATTTTCTAATTTCATACTTACAATAACATGTTCTACTTAATATGTAATTAAGTATATCTCAGTTCACATGTTTTCTATTTAACATGTCACTTATTATTTATGATTAAATATTACTTATTTCATTTCATAAGTTTGTCTTATTCTTTCTTATTTATTCATAATTTCATCTAACGTTTTCACTACAACTTATAGTTGTTTACTTATTAACTTAGTTCTCTTAACAAAGGTTTACTAATAAGTTTCCTGTCCATTAATATAATTTATGTTGTCCTTATTAGTAGATTTCAGATTCCCGTTCTTACAGATAACTTAATTTACAATTAAGTACAACAAACCCCATTACATAAGTCATTCCATTTCCTGTATCGTTTACTATAACCTAAGTTATAATTTCCACTTGTCCCTATGACAAGCCTGCCCATTATATAATCATTCTCATTAATGTAATTTATTTATAATAGGTTATCATCATTCCCCATTCATTCTACTTCTTTTACTATTGTAACTTTCGTTCATTTCCTTATTCATTTCCATTCATCCCCATTAATTACAATTAGTGCCGTTTATTTATATCCTTTTATATACATATGATTATGTGCTGGACCTCTCACATTAAGTCTACCACCTGTGGATGCTGGATTTGCCGGGCAGTTCCGGGCAGACTTCTTCCACAAGTTGACTTAACCTCGTGTCTTAGCACCGTTTCGTGTTTATTTAAGCACTAGACCCCCCACATTAAATTAATAACTTGTGGAAGCTGGATTTGCCAGACGGTTCCGGGCGGACTTCTACCACAAGTTGAATTTAGCCTTGTGTCTAAGTGCCTTACAGTTTTCTATTTACTGTAAATTTAGGCATATTATTCTTTCCAAGTTTTGCTGTAATCTATATTTTACATGTCATAGTCAACACCATATTAAGTCCATTATCTTATTTTCATGTCGCATGTTCTTCCTAACATGAAATTAACTTCAATCTAAAATAATAACATATAACTATCCCAATTTCTACAGTTAAGGGTTCAAGTACATAGTATGTCACAGGTAAATATGTGATTATCCCAATTCTTACAATTAATCGTTCAGATACATAATATGTCACATATTAACATGTAATTAAAACATGCATGTATACAACAGTAATTGTTTCCACATTTTTAACAAGTTGTATATTAACATTTCAACGCATCGAATTAATATTTCAACATATTATATTAACATTATAGCAGGTTTACATTGCATATTAATTGGGGAATGTCAAATGATAATATACCACTATCAAAAATGATATAACTTAAATCCAATCACCCAATTTGCTTTTCAAATTCTGAATCTGGTCCTGATCTAACATTCCATGGTTCCGCTAACTGGACTTAGAACCTAACAACCATGGATCCATAATTCTCAACTAAAAGAAGAAGGGAACAAAGAGAAGAAATTCAAATAGAACAGAACCTATAAATTACCTTACTATGAATAGAATTCTGAACACCTTATTTATTAATATTCATCATTTTCCTCCATATCTTCATTCAGAATTTTCCTAAACTAATTATTCCATTTTTCTTAAGAGATTTGAGGAGGAAGAAGAATGGCAAAGCTTAGGCGGCTTCTCAGAAAATGTGAGATTCAGGCTAGGCTTTGCTAGCCTATTTATAGGTATTTAGGATTTATCGTACATGCAACGCTGAGTCAGCAATGAACATAGTTATGAAAACGGTCCAGATTCATTGATGAATCTGCCCGGATCTGTGGTGGGGTCGACCCTTGGGTCGAACCCCCTATGGGTGTGTCGACTCCTAGGTCAACCCCCTATGGGTCCCACAAGCTGTTTTGGCGTAGAAGTTTATTTTGAACATTTGAATTTCTGGAATTTATTTAAACATTATATTTACATATAATATCCTTATATATATATACAAAACTTCTAATGACCATTTTACGTGTACATATATATGCACAACTTTTATTACATTTCCAAATTCAAATGGTTTTGTGCCGTTATTTTATTCTTACCATATTTCTTTGATTGCAGCCTTATTTTGAACTTTTTTCTTGTATATATATATATTTGCATATATATACACATATATTCTCATATACATATATACATATATTTTCCTTATATGTATATTTTTCCTTATATGTGCGTTTCTACATATTTTCTCTTAAGAACATGTGTTATTTCAGCCGTTCCCTTAAAACAAAAAAATGACGTCGGCGGGGATCAAACTCTATACCTCTTGTATGCAAGGCACATGCTCTAACCAACTGGACTACTAAGGCTATTGTTATCAAGACTTATAACAACGGTGGTCATTGTTCTTTTCTCATTCCTCTTTTTCATATTTGTTGAAATATTTTATTTAAACCATTGCATGTAACTTTATCATTTTTGCGTGCATCTTTTTCTTTTATTTCTCTTTTATTATTAGTGCATAATATTTTTAAATCGTTGTATGCAACCAAATCTTTTTTTCTTTTGACGTATGCGTTGCATTTTTATTTACATTTATCTTTTCTTCTTTTTCAGTGCATGTATTTATATGCAATCACATATTATCTTTATTTGGTTATTCTTATATATATTTATGTCTATGCATATATATACACATATGCATTATTTAATTATTTAATTGTCATAAAATGTGGGGTGTTACATTCTCCCACCCTTAAGAAATTTCTTCCCTGAAATTTAATAGGTGTAAAAATCAATTAACCCCTCGCATAATATACATCCATCATGTGTGCATCTAATTTTTGCAAACATTGTGCACTTGTGCAAAGTGAAATACAAATAATAATACATGTATGCCTAAGCGGTACCTCCTACGTGTATGCAAGTTTTTCAAAAATCCTTTTAAAATATGATGCTCACATCCTAAATATACTGGTAGTTCTACATGAATGCAATATTTTGAAAATCAAAAATGCTTTTTCATCCAAATTTTCCCACACTCTTACTGAGCAAGAGCGTAGTTCTTCCAATTTTTGCATCCAAAACCCTACCAAGCAACTTTATTATTCGAATTTCAAAAAACAATCTAATTTTCTAAATTCGATTTCTTATGTTACAAACAGGTGAAAAACGGAAACTTCACACCTTTCGTTTTTCTTTTTCAACCTTTTTCCAACCATACTTGGATTTTACGAAACTATTTATAAATATTTCCTGTTTTAATATTTAAGCACAGGCCATATAAGAACATTTTCTTTGTTACTATTTTTCTTTTTCATCTTATCTTGGAAATTTTTATTATTATCCATCTTTTCTCAGAATTTTCCATCCTTCTTTAAATGTCATCTTTGTTGCTTAAATGAAGTTGTTGATTCCTTTTTATTATGCCATTACTCTTTTCTTAGCTTATTTAAATTAATCCTCATATCTAAGTTTAGTTTCAAATAAGCCTTCTGCGCCTTTAACTAAAACAGAAAATAGACGCTCTACACAGCTACTAATAAGGGTCAAGAATCTCAGGACTATGTCCCCTTTTGAAAAATTCAAACCATAGGATAAAAATACTTACTTGCCCTCTATTGTCCTGTAGTCACCACTAGTCCTTGCTGTGTACTAACAGAAATTTTTAAGCAACACCCTAGGCTTTTCAATGCTTACGCATTCTACTAGAACTTACCAATACTCCAAGACAAGTTAATTCTCGCTATATACTTTATAGCCACAAAACTTTTCCCGTCTTCCCAAGGTACTAATCCTCACCTACTCCACACTTTTAAAACTAGGTTTGGCCTTTTCATTTCTCTTTTCTTTAAAAGTTAAAAGTATCAAAACTTTATTTTTCCTCACTAAAACTTACTTTTGCCAAACCATAGAACATGTCATTTTATATATATAAATGTAAATCATTTTTTTTTCAAATCACAAAAACTGGAGTAGATAAGGACAACTATTTCTCAATCAGGTTTATAACTTCTTCTTACCTATAAGGTCGATTCAGTTACTTACTACAAGATGCAAACATCTACTCTATTCTTAATTTCTACAACTTATTTTGTCTACCCAACAAAATTTTCTTGTTAAACAATTTATCAAAAATGAGTGTTAAAAGAATAGATATTTCAAAGCTTTCTTTACTAAAAATTCTAGCTTTCAACAAAATGCAATACTTTCTAAGTTTTGCTTTTTGATCGTTTCATGCAATATAACGAGAAAACTAGCGAGGTATATATGCTCTATGGTATGCAACTTTTACTGAGAGAATTTTAGTTTTAGACAAAATTTTCACCAGAAATCACTATTCTCAAATGTTACCACATTTTACTTCAAAACCCAATATGTATTTCTTTACATATTTTAAAACTTTAACTTTTAATATTAAAACTTGAAAACACCATAAATCATCTTCCCAAAAGCTTTTACAATTCCAAGTTCTTAAAAGTTAACCATGGGGTTAGACTCAATGCGGGTTTCCAATTTTCCTAGGCTTTCCTACACACGCCCACAAAGTCAATTCTCTCAACTATATATATTCCTACTCCATTCTTCTCCTTTTAACCTTTTCCAATTTATAAGGTTTTCTGCTAAACCCAGTAATATGAAATATTAACATATGGGATCCACCTTCCTTCCATACAGAGTATATTGTAAACTTCCTACCCAAATTACTTAAGGGTCTCAAATTTCCATATTTATTCCTTTAGTGTACAAAACAGACATCCCAATTCTTACTGCATTATACTCTTTCTATTTAGTGGGTTCCTCTATGGTATAATATATTTATGTTTTTAGAAATATAAATACGTTCACTCACTATCTATACAGGAATACTAAACCTAGGCTTTGATACCAGATGAAACAACCTGAATTCCGATAAACCGATTTTTTTTTTCAAAATTCGTGTTGGTTGCTCTAGTATCCTGCAGAAAGACAGAGATATAAAATATAACAGAGCTTAGAAAACATCTCATAGCGGAATGGATAAAATGTATTTTAATCAAAATATAGCCTTACCCAAATTATAATACTGCCTAAGCAGTATACAAAGCTATCATATCTCTGCCACAAGTTTAACCTGTGAGTATGTGATGAGGAGGAAGTTAGAATGCAAATTCTGGTGACTGGATTTAAACTACACATTTTGGATAACCCTACATATATCGTTCAATTACATTTTCTTATTTATTAGGTTACTTGGGTGAACAACACTCAAGGCTTACACACATGTCGTACCCAACTATTTTCCAGTGATTAACCTAATATAGTTTATATGTAGCTACCCCCAATATTGAGGTACAACCCATCATACCCTATTCGCACGGTCTCCACCGTAATGCCACAAAAATGTATGCAGACCCTTATCCTATGCCGGAGTGACGTACTGATCTCTATATAACAATGCTATATTCCGCATATAACTGCCATTGCCATGCTACGTAAGCATACGGACTGCTACCTTCGACTGAATCAGATTCCATCACAGAGTAATGCCCTCGATTCTACGATACACCACCCAGAGCAGACATGCATGTATCTAGACTTTCCCATGTACGTATTGTCAATCGTACTCGATGCCATAACCTCACATATCCTCTACTGTGCACCGAGTTTTGTGGCAGGGTTGTACAAGAAACATGGAACTCGGTTAGGAACTTTTCCATATCTGTACAAGCCTACCTTTGAGGGCCTCAAAATAAATATATCCCTTCGGGTTTGTTTTTGTGACGGCCCGCCCCGCAGCAACCGACATTTACTCCAAAAGTGAGCTGTACACGTGTCCAGTTAGCACGGAACGGGTCGCCAGAAGGAAAAGGAATAAGGAAATGAACATACAAAGAACCTGTAGAATGTCTCACAGCGGATAGAACAAAATATAATGGTAACATACTTGACATAAAACAGGAGAGACAATGCATAAGCTGAAAATCAGAACTAAACATCATAGCAGCGGAAATTCAGAATACAGCTTATTACAACTTTCAAATTGTCTCAAAGCAAAAGTAAGATAAATGAGGTACACTACTAATGCCCAAGTAGCGACCACCAACGACACAGGGAGAATGTGTATATATATATATCATACGTGGAAGCCTCCTGCCCGCCTCCGAATCAACTACTCGCGCATCACCAGTTAACCTGTCTCTAGTCTGCTCGTGTAAGCACCCAGAGTAATAAGAGGAGACATAAAACTCTGGGTCAGACATAAAGCCTGGTATGAGCGATAAGCATCTAAAGTGAACAATAACAGGTAGACTAAAACATACCTGAACCTGGACCTGCAACCAAAGAGTTAGCACTACATACTGTACAACACTCTAAGGTACCATATCAAACGGTGTAAAGATACGGAGGTGGGGGAGGTGTGCATGTCATAATGATGGCAAACAATCAAGCATAGCATCCATCCTCACATCTCTCACTCGGTGCGTAAAGCATACGATATTCACCACTTCGATCACCCAACATACCTTGCTACGATCACTCTGCCCCATGAAGTCATAAATGGCTTCACTACACTAATAACGTAGCCACTAATCCTTTGCTATGTCCACTTTGCCCCATGGAGTCTCAAGAACCCCACTGCACTGGCTCATAGCCTTACTAATCCTTACTATGTCCACTTTGCCCCATGGAGTCACAAGAACCCCACTGCACTGGCTCATAATCTTACTACGCATCACCTTGCCCCTCGGGTCATAATGACCCTACTGCACTGATAACGTAGTCTTGCTACCATCACTTTGCCCCTCAGGTCATAATGACCCTACTGCACTGATAAGTAGCCATCACTCATTCTTGGTGGTGAATCGAAGTTATGAACGTCGGCAACTCCTTAGCACATGTCCCGTAGCAAAGTCCAACCACGAAGTGAACTCCTTGGTTCCCAACTGGTTCCGGGATTCTGAGCTCTAACTTCCCCTATTGGACTACCTTTGCATCTCGGGTTATTGGTCAATACTGGGTCGGGTCGGGTTCCTCCTCAAGTTATCGGTTAGGGTCGGTGTCCTTCATCCGTTCGGGTCGGGTCTCCTTCTGGTGCAGTTCGGGTCGGGTACTCCTCTGTGTTCGAGTCAGATGCTTCTCTTCGGGTCGGGTCAGGTGTCCCTTCTTGGTTCGCGTTTTCGATCCGTCTTCATGCTCCCTTCATATGCTCCTATCCGATCCTCTTCCGTGCTCCTGCTCTGATTCGTCTTCGTGCTTCCGATCTGATCCGTCCTCCTCGATCCGATCCGTCCTTCTCGATCCGATCCGTTTTCCTCTATCCGATCCGATCCCAGTTCAGCTAGCATGGCCTTCCTTTTTGCCACTTTACCCAAGTGTTGGGTTCCGATCCGATCAGATTCTTTGCTCAGTTCAACATATCCGATCCGAGCCCCCTTATCCGATCCGATCCGAACACTGCACTGTTTTCTGAAACTATTCCAGCAAGTGTTTACACCATTCGACGACGTTTTCGACAATTCTAACTATTGGAATCAATCACAAAGCATTTCATACAGTCATAGCAACATGCATAATCAACCACAAACATCATTCACATCAATATCATAGGTTAAAATGGATCAGACATACCCAAAATCCCATATTTTCCCTTAAGCATGTTTAGGTGGAACTAATGATAGGATTAGCAAAACTTAACCAAATTAACCCAAATTCATATCAGAGGTCTAAAACATCATTTAGGAATTTATGAATATTTTTCACGAATTTTATCATGCTTAAATTCGCTAATTAGCACTAATCACCCCTAATTAGCCATAATTAGTGTAAAACTATGCAAATCACTCACCTTAGCCACAAAATAAACTAAGATCTGAAATAATTCTCTGATTTGATGTGAATCTCAATGCCAACAGCAGCTCCTATGTTGATTTGGTGAAGATCCTCCTTGATTAGGGGTTGCTAAGCTAAATCCTTAACCAAAAGATGATTTGGGGGTGATTTAGAGGTTGGAGGCCATTTTTAGGGTTCCTTGGTGATAAGTGGAGGCTAGAAAACTGAAATGGAATGATTTTCCATCTCATTTCAGCCCTCCCATAACCCTAATCCCGAAATGGGTTATGGGCCTACTCACTAATCACCCGATTTGGCCCGATTAGGCAGTTTTTCACCCTCCAAACCTTGTTTCAGCCATATCTCCCAAACGGTAAGTCCGTTTGGCTAATGTAACCACTCTACGGGAAGGTAAACCATCAAACGAATCAAATGGAAGTGGTTTCAGGTCAAAATTCCTTTCCAATCAAAAGTTATGGCCAAAACAGTACCAACTAGGGGCAAAATGGTCATTTAAAAATCAACAAAAATCATGAACATGGGAAATGACTCTAATGGATGTTTCCCAAAGTTACACGACCATACGACATCATACGGGAAAGAAATAAATATTCTACGATCCCCCAATACGTAGGATACGGGTCATTACACTCTCCCCCCCTTAAGAAATTTCGCCCCCGAAATTCCCTAGTCAAAACATACACAAAGGTTCCCGCATGCCTATCAACCATAAAACAACCATCAATCATGCAAAGCAAGTAAAATAAGTCTATCCTAGCATGCGGAATAACTAAATTGCAAAGTAAATCTTACCAGACAAAGAGTTCTGGATGCATCTTCCTAATGCTCTCCTCTGTCTCCCAAGTACAATCATTCTCGTCCTCGCCCCACTGAACCTTGACTAGCTTCACCGCCTTCCTTCGAAGTTGCTTCGTATCGCGCCCCACAATACGAATCGGCTTGCGGTTCCCAACCGCCTCGGGTTCTACTTCGAAGTCCTCTAACTGATCAGGTGAAATAGTCATATCTGAGTCGTGAACGAACTTCCTTAGTTGGGAAACATGAAATACATCGTGAACTCCCGCCATTTTCTCTGGTAAGCCAACTCTATACGCCAAATTCCCGACTAGTTCAAGAACAGGGAATGGGCAAACAAATCTTGGTGCCAACTTGCCTCTCCTGCCAAATCGTATCACGCTTTTCAACGGAGAAATCTTGACAAACACCAAGTCACCAACGGAGAATTTCAAGTCTCTTCTCCTCTTATTGGCATAGCTTTTCTGCCTATCTTGAGCAGCTTTCATTCGTTGTTGAATGATCTTAATCTTATCTGAAGTTTCTCTCACCACATCTGGTCCAAGCAAAAACTTCTCGCCAGTCTCTATCCAACATGATGGTGAGTTGCACGGTCTTCCGTACAAAGCTTCATATGGAGCCATACCGATACTGGATTGGTAGCTATTATTATATGCAAACTCTACTAGATGCAAATGGTCATCCCATGATCCACCAAAATCCAATATACACGCTCTCAAGAGATCTTCCAATATACGATTCACCATCTCCGTCTGACCGTCGGTCTGAGGATGATATGCGGTACTGAGATGTAATCTTGACCCTAGAGCCTCTTGTAAGCTCTTCCAAAACCCACTAGTGAACAACGGGTCTCGGTCACTCACAATGCTTTTGGGTACTCCATGAAATCTCACTACCCACTTCATATACAATTCTGCCAACTTGGCTGCTGTCCTGGTCGATTTGACTGGTATAAATCTTGCGCTCTTAGTCAATTGATCCACAATTACCCAAATGCTATCATATCCCGATCTAGTCCTTGGTAGGCCATCGATGAAATCCATCGAGACTTGCTCCCATTTCCATTCGGGAATTTCTAATGGTTGTAACAACCCACTAGGCTTCTTTTGCTCGGCTTTAACTAGCTGGCAATTCATGCATTTGGATATAAACTTTCCAACGTCTCTTTTCATCCCTTCCCAGTAGTAAGTCTGTCTCATGTCTCGATACATCTTATTACCACCGGGATGTATAGTCAGTTTTGAGTGATGACATTCTCTAAGTACTTCATCTCTCAAACCATTCACGTTGGGCACAACTAGTCTTCCATCCTTCCGAAGCCATCCATATCGATCAAGCCCATACACATTCATCTCCTCATCAATACCCATCTCTAACTTGGAGATGATTTCTAATAGATTAGGATCGTCCCTCTGGCTAGAACCAATCCGCTCTATCAAAGTGGGTCTGGTCGTCAAACTAGCTAGCATAACTGGATCCAACTCGCACTTTGGTCTGAAATCAAACCCCGTGATATACTCCAGTTGCTTCCATTCAAGAAACATTGCCCCTAAGCTGGCATGTCTCCTACTCAAGGCATCGGCTACCGCATTACCCTTCCCAGGTGTATACGCGATATCAAAATCATATGAAGCCAAGAACTCTAACCATCTCTGCTGACGGAGATTCAGATCTTTCTGAGAGAAGAGATACTTTAACGATTTATGATCGGTAAACAACTCAAATCTTTCTCCCAAGAGATAGTGTCTCCACATCTTCAGCGCAAATACAATCGCTGCTAATTCCAAATCATGGGTAGGATACTTCTTCTCATGCGGCTTTAGCTGTCGACTAGCATAAGCTACAACCCTACCTCCTTGCATCAATACAACACCCAGTCCGGTACCACAAGCATCTGTGTATACAGTCATCTCTTCATTCCCTTTAGGAATGACTAACACTGGCGCACGCGTCAACCTCTCCTTTAGACTTTTGAAGGCATCCTCACACACTCCGTCCCAGACGAAGGACTGATTCTTCTTAGTCAACTTAGTCAACGGTGCTGCTATCTTGGAGAAGTCCTGGATAAACTTACGATAATATCCAGCTAATCCCAAGAAACTTCTTACATCTGTAGCATTCTTGGGCATAGGCCAATCCTGTACCGTAGCCACCTTCGCAGGGTCCACGGCAATACCACTCTCTGAAACAACATGGCCCAAGAATCTTACTTCCCTTCTCCAAAAATGACACTTAGAGAATTTCGCTTTCAATTGGTGTTTCCTCAACACCTCCATCACTATCCTCAAGTGCCCCTTGTGTTCCTCCTCTGTCCTTGAATATACAAGGATATCATCCACGAACACAAGAACAAACTTATTCAACTGATCTCTGAATACTCGATTCATAAGATCCACAAAATAGGCTGGTGCATTGGTCAACCCAAACGGCATGACCAACCACTCATAAAATCCAGACGGCGTCCTAAATGCCGTTTTCGGAACACTCTCATCCGCCACTCTTAGCTGATGAAATCCTGTCGCGAGGTCCAACTGGGAGAACACTCTTGCTCCTTCCAGCTGATCAAATAAATCATCTATCCGCGGTAGAGGATACTTATTCTTCCTCGTCACCTTATTCAACTCGCGATAGTCCACACACAAACGAAGGGAACCATCTGCCTTAGTGGCAAACACAACTGGTGCTCCCCACTCGGAGACACTCCTTCTAATAAATCCCTTCTTCAAAAGATTGCTGACTTGCACCCCGAGCTCTCGCTGCTCCCTTGGTGCCATACGACGAAGTGGCATCACTATAGGTCTGGCATCTTTCACTAAATCAATACGGAACTCAATCTCTCGGTGTGGTGGAAGCCCGGTCACCTCCTCGAAGACGTCCGGATACTGGCCAACCACGGGCACATCTGACAACTCATCCTGCGGGATGTCGAGGGAATTTACAAAACTAGCCATAACCCCATCACTAGGTAGACTACCAAACACTACCCTCCGCCCATCATCCGCCCTCACTGTCACCAAAAAGCCCTCACAGTCTACCACCACCCCGTATCTTTGGAGCCAATCGACTCCCAATATAATGCCCTACCCAGTAAAGCCCAAAACAAAGCAATCACATGAAAACATACATCCATGACTCGATAAGACCAAATTCCTGCAAATCATACTAAGGCTAGTCGAACCACCAATCGGGTTCGTCACAACCAATGGTCTATCGACTATCTCGGGTTCCAGTCCCAACCTATCTACCAGGTCACTAGATATGAAGGAACGGGAAGCCCCAGTATCAAACAAAACTCGAACTGGTATATCATAAATAGAAAGCATACCTTGAATAACAACATTCTTTCCTTTCTCCGCCGCAGTTGGGGCATTCGACGAAGAAGGAACAGCATCAATAGCATATGCTTTCACAATCTGCTTCTCCTTAAGAGGTTGCAGACACTTATCCTTCTGATGTCCCACTTGACCACAGTTGTAGCACTTCCTTTCCGCTGGCTTGGCCCGACATTCCTTAGCATAATGGCCCTTCTTTCCACAGCTGAAGCACTCAACATCCTTCTTGCTCTTTTTCTGGCCACCTTTTGATTGGTCCTGCTTCCTCTTATTCAGAGAGTTATTCTTGCCTCCACCGCCTACTTGCAGCTTTGGCCCTTCTGCAGATGCAGCCTCAGTCTTTGACTTAGGGTAAAGACTCTCTGACCTCAAAGCTTTCCCCACGATCGATTCAAAAGTCTCATTGATGTGGTTGATAAGCCTTTCCCCCAAGTATCCATCTAAACCAGTAATGAACTTCTCATTCTTCTTTTCAGGAGTATCAATAAGAGACAGTCCATACTTCGACAAAGTGTCGAACTCAGCAATATAATCAGAAACTGCCCTTCCGTTCTGCTTAAGTTCCAAGAACCTCTTAAACAACACTGACGTCTGGGCAGCTGGGATAAACTTCTCACTAAAGCGAGCCTTGAACTGATCCCAAGTAACCTGATCCTCTGGAGTAGTTGTTCTAATGGCATTCCACCAATTCATCGCTCGCCCTTGCAGCTGACGAGACGCTAGTCTTCTCTTCATCGCATCCTCAAGACCCAAGTCATTAAAGATGCGGTCACAGCTATCCATCCAGTCCTGAACATCTGTGGCCGACTCCGTTCCGTGGAACGGCTTTCCACCAAGATTGGTGTAATCTTTGCACAACTTGGCGAAATCGACCCTAGGCGCCTACACTACTGGGCCAACACCAACTCCGGGATTGGGAATTGCCCCTTGCACTTCTCTAAGCATGTCTCTCATGAGGTTAGTAAACATAGCCCTCATGTCAGCGGCATTCCCTTGGTTGGTCCCTCTACCAGCACCCCTCGTGTCTCGGCTCATCGTTAATCTGAAAGAAAGGAAACGATTAACGACCCCATAATGGTGCTAGTGCAGTGCGACTTCATCCTTATACTACTAATAGTATATACATACATAGCTTTTTGAAAACCAAAATAATCACAAATACGCTCTCTCGTATACGTACTATCTCTCCCTGGTGTCTTTCCCTAGGTTAACTACGCAACCTAGAGCTCTGATACCAAGTGTGACGGCCCGCCCCGCAGCAACCGACATTTACTCCAAAAGTGAGCTGTACACGTGTCCAGTTAGCACGGAACGGGTCGCCAGAAGGAAAAGGAATAAGGAAATGAACATACAAAGAACCTGTAGAATGTCTCACAGCGGATAGAACAAAATATAATGGTAACATACTTGACATAAAACAGGAGAGACAATGCATAAGCTGAAAATCAGAACTAAACATCATAGCAGCGGAAATTCAGAATACAGCTTATTACAACTTTCAAACTGTCTCAAAGCAAAAGTAAGATAAATGAGGTACACTACTAATGCCCAAGTAGCGACCACCAACGAAACAGGGAGAATGTGTATATATATATCATACGTGGAAGCCTCCTGCCCGCCTCCGAATCAACTACTCGCGCATCACCAGTTAACCTGTCTCTAGTCTGCTCGTGTGAGCACCCAAAGTAATAAGAGGAGACATAAAACTCTGGGTCAGACATAAAGCCTAGTATGAGCGATAAGCATCTAAAGTGAACAATAACAGGTAGACTAAAACATACCTGAACCTGGACCTGCAACCAAAGAGTTAGCACTACATACTGTACAACACTCTAAGGTACCATATCAAACGGTGTAAAGATACGGAGGTGGGCGAGGTGTGCACGTCATAATGATGGCAAACAATCAAGCATAACATCCATCCTCACATCTCTCACTCGGTGCGTAAAGCATATGATATTCACCACTTCGATCACCCAACATACCTTGCTACGATCACTCTGCCCCATGAAGTCATAAATGGCTTCACTACACTGATAACGTAGCCACTAATCCTTTGCTATGTCCACTTTGCCCCATGGAGTCTCAAGAACCCCACTGCACTGGCTCATAGCCTTACTAATCCTTACTATGTCCACTTTGCCCCATGGAGTCACAAGAACCCCACTGCACTGGCTCATAATCTTACTACGCATCACCTTGCCCCTCGGGTCATAATGACCCTACTGCAGTGATAACGTAGTCTTGCTACCATCACTTTGCCCCTCAGGTCATAATGACCCTACTGCACTGATAAGTAGCCATCACTCATTCTTGGTGGTGAATCGAAGTTATGAACGTCGGCAACTCCTTAGCACACGTCCCGCAGCAAAGTCCAACCACGAAGTGAACTCCTTGGTTCCCAACTGGTTCCGGGATCCTGAGCTCTAACTTCCCCTATTGGACTACCTTTGCATCTCGGGTTATTGGTCAATACTGGGTCGGGTCGGGTTCCTCCTCAAGTTATCGGTTCGGGTCGGTGTCCTTCATCCGTTCGGGTCGGGTCTCCTTCTGGTGCAGATCGGGTCGGGTACTCCTCTGTGTTCGAGTCAGATGCTTCTCTTCTGGTCGGGTCGGGTGCTTCCCTTCGGGTCGGGTCGGGTGTCCCTTCTTGGTTCGCGTTTTCGATCCGTCTTCATGCTCCCTTCATATGCTCCTATCCGATCCTCTTCCGTGCTCCTGCTCTGATTCGTCTTCGTGCTTCCGATCTGATCCGTCCTCCTCGATCCGATCCGTCCTTCTCGATCCGATCCGTTTTCCTCTATCCGATCCGATCCCAGTTCAGCTAGCATGGCCTTCCTTTTTGCCACTTTTCCCAAGTGTTGGGTTCCGATCCGATCAGATTCTTTACTCAGTTCAACATATCCGATCCGAGCCCCCTTATCCGATCCGATCCGAACACTGCACTGTTTTCTGAAACTATTCCAGCAAGTGTTTACGCCATTCGACGACGTTTTCGACAATTCTAACTATTGGAATCAATCACAAAGCATTTCATACAGTCATAGCAACATGCATAATCAACCACAAACATCATTCACATCAATATCATAGGTTAAAATGGATCAAACATACCCAAAATCCCATATTTTCCCTTAAGCATGTTTAGGTGGAACTAATGATAGGATTAGCAAAACTTAACCAAATTAACCCAAATTCATATCAGAGGTCTAAAACATCATTTAGGAATTTATGAATATTTTTCACGAATTTTATCATGCTTAAATTCGCGAATTAGCACTAATCACCCCTAATTAGCCATAATTAGTGTAAAACTATGCAAATCACTCACCTTAGCCACAAAATAAACTAAGATCTGAAATAATTCTCTGATTTGATGTGAATCTCAATGCCAACAGCAGCTCCTATGTTGATTTGGTGAAGATCCTCCTTGATTAGGGGTTGCTAAGCCAAATCCTTAACCAAAAGATGATTTGGAGGTGATTTAGAGGTTGGAGGCCATTTTTAGGGTTCCTTGGTGATAAGTGGAGGCTAGAAAACTGAAATGGAATGATTCTCCATCTCATTTCAGCCCTCCCATAACCCCTAATCCCGAAATGGGTTATGGGCCTACTCACTAATCACCTGATTTGGCCCGGTTAGGCAGTTTTTCACCCTCCAAACCTTGTTTCAGCCATATCTCCCAAACAGTAAGTCCGTTTGGCTAATGTAACCACTCTACGGGAAGGTAAACCATCTAACGAATCAAATGGAAGTGGTTTCAGGTCAAAATTCCTTTCCAATCAAAAGTTATGGCCAAAACAGTACCAACTAGGGGCAAAATGGTCATTTAAAAATCAACAAAAATCATGAACATGGGAAATGACTCTAATGGATGTTTCCCAAAGTTACACGACCATACGACATCATACGGGAAAGAAATAAATATTCTACGATCCCCCGATATGTAGGATACGGGTCATTACACTTTTTCATAGTGGCTATGGCCCTACCTCGGCCCCTCTCTCAACTAGTAAAGACTACAAGAGCTAAGCAACTTGCCCCTAACAAATAATCTAAACGTCCAGTTGGTGTCTCCGTCAACCACCGTGCCTCGATAGTGAAAGGTGGATGGCGTCTTGGGTTTTGCTCTAGTCTTTCCGCATCTCATTAGTTGCCGATGACGGGTACCCGACGATCTACTATCCTTATTGGTCCTCCCCCGCCTCCTCATTGAGGCGATAGCCGAATCAACCTGGTGTCATCTCGTCACAACTTTCTGACTACAAAGGTACTTTTGCAGTCAAGGCTTACTCACCGGGTATTTACGAGCAGATCCAACCTCTGTGAGCACAGCTCGAACACTGCACCACCATAGAGGACTACCAAGAGCACCTTCCATGTCTCAAGAAGCCACGTGCTTCCACATCCAGTCCTTCGGAGCCGACAGAATAATCAGATTGACGTGTGCTTCCCTCATGCCTTATGAGACCACGGTGATATAACCCGTTGGGTTATTCACCCTCAAACATACGGACTGGTCCACGCGCCTCAGGTTAACGTGTTATTAGACACTATGTCTAGTCATTTAATTACGCGCTTGCGCTTCCCTTTCATAACTCCATTCAACTTGGTTATTTCAAATCATATGAACTTCTTATTCAAGTTACCAAGTTCTTTCGGAACCCCTTATACCTCTAAGGAATGGGTCCCTCTTGCTTATTAATTTCATTCATATAACTTAACCCATTAAATTTTATTAATAAGCCCATAACATGTTGTTCTCTAGAATGTAATTCAAGGTCTGTAATCTACAATCTCTTTATATTATTCATTTTCTAATTTCATAGTTACAATAACATGTTCTACTTAATATGCAATTAAGTATATCTCAATTCACATGTTTTCTATTTAACATGTCACTTATTATTTATGATTAAATATTACTTATTTCATTTCATAAGTTTGCCTCATTCTTTCATATTTAATCATAATTTCATCTTACACTGTCACTACAACTTATCGTCGTTTACTTATTAACTTAGTTCTCTTACCAAAGGTTTACTAATAATTTTCCTTTCCATTATTATAATTTATGTTGTCCTTATCAGCAGATTTCATATTCTCATTCTTACAGATAACTTAATTTACAATTAAGTACAACAAACCTCATTACATAAGTCATTCCATTTCCTTTATCGTTTATTATAACCTAAGTTATAATTTCCACTTGTCCCTACGACAAGCCTGCCCATTATATAATCATTCTCATTAATGTAATTTATTTATAATAGGTTATCATCATTCCCCATTCATTCCACTTCTTTTACTGTTATAACTTTCATTCATTTCCTTATTCATTTCTATTCATCCCCATTAATTAGAATTAGTGACATTTATTTCTATCCTTTTATATACATATATTTATAGATATGCTAATGTACTAGACATGTCATATTAAGCCTACCACTTGTGGATGCTGGATTTGCCGGGGGGTTCCGGGAAGACTTCTGCCACAAGTTGACTGAACCTCGTCTCTAGCACCGTTACATGTTTATTTACGCACTAGACCCCTCACATTAAATTAACAACTTGTGGATGCTGGATTTTCTGGGCGGTTCCAGACAGACTTCTACCACAAGTTGAATTTAACCTCGCATCTAAGTGCGTTACTATTTTCTATTTACTGTAAATTTAGGCATACTCATTCTTTCCAAGTTTTACTGTAATCTATATTTTACACGTCATAGTTAACACCATATAACTCCATTATCTTATTTTCAAGACGCATGTTCTTCCTAACATGTAATTAACTTCAATCTAAAGTAATAACATGTAACTATCCCAATTTCTACAGTTAAGGGTTCGAGTACATAGTATGTCACAGGTAAATATGTGATTATCCCAATTCTTACAATTAAGCGTTCAAATACATATTATGTCACATATTAACATGTAATTAAAACATGCATGTATACAACAGTAATTGTTTCCGTATTTTTAACAAGTTACATATTAACATTTCAATGCATCAAATTAATATTTCAACATATTATATTAACATTATGGCAGGTTTACATTGCATATTAATCGGGGAATGTCAAACGATAATATACCATTATCAAAAATTATATAACTTAAATCCACTCACCTAAATTTCTTTCCAAATCCTTAATCTGGTCCATATCTAACATTCCATAGTTCCCCTAACTGGATTTAGAACCTAACAACCATGGATCCACAGTTCTCAACTAAAAGAAGAAGGGAAGAAAGATAAGAAATTCAAATAGACCAGATCCAAGAAATTACCTTACTTCGAATAGAATTCTGAACACCTTCTTTATTAATATTCATTCTTTTCCACCAGATCTTGATTCAGAATATTCCTAAACTAATTATTCTATTTTTCTGAAGAGATTTAAGGAAGAAGAAGAATGGCAGAGCTTAGATGGCTTCTCAAAAAATGTGAGATTTAGGATAGGCTCTGCTAGCCTATTTATAGGTGTTCAGGATCTTATCGTACACACAGGGCTGAGTCAGCAACAAACGTCGCTAAAAAAACAATCCAGATTTATTGATGAATCTGCCTGGATCTGTGGAGGGATCGACCGCCTATTGGTGTGTCGACCCCTGGGTCGACACTCCTATGGGTGTCTTGACCCTTGGGTCGACCCCCCCATGGGTCCCGCGAGCTGTTTTGGCGTAGAAATTTATTTTTGAACGTTTGAATTTCTAGAATTTATTTAAACATTATATTTACATATAATCTCCTTATATGTATACAAAACTTCTAATGACCATTTTATGCATATATATACGCACAACTTTTATAACATTTTCAAAATTCAAATGGTGTTGTACCATTATTTAATTCTTACCATATTTCTTTGATTGCATCCTTATTTTGAACTTTTCTCTTGTGTGTATATATATATATTTCTGCACATATATATGCATATATTCTCATATACATATATTTTTCTATACTTCCTTATATGTATATTTTTTTCTTATATATGTATTTATACATATTTTCTCTTTAGAACATGTGTTATTTCAGTCGTTCCCTTAAAGAAAAAATATGATGTAGGCGGGGATCGATCTCTGTACCTCTTCTATGCAAGCCACATGCTCTAAACAACTGGACTACTAAGGCTATTGTTAACAAGGCTTAGAAAATGATGGTCATTGTTCTTTTCTCATTCCTCTTTTTCATATTTGTTGTAATCATTTATTTAAACCATTGCATGTAACTTTATCATTTTGCTTGCATCTTTTTCTTTTATTTCTCTTTTATTATTAATGCATAATATTTGTAAATCATTGCAAGAAACATATTTACACTACATGCAGCCAAATCTTTCTTTCTTTTAACGTATGCGTTGCATTTTTATTTGCATTAATCTTTTCTTCTTTTTAGTGCATGTAATTATTACATGCAATCACATATTATCTTTATTTTATTCTTCTTATATATATTTATGTCTATGCATATATATACACAAATGCATTATTTAATTGTCATAAAATGCGGGTTGTTTCAGCAGAGGTGATGAAATCCTCTACTACATTACCCAAGATCACATGTTGCTTATAATCATAAGATGTTCTATTCAAACTTAACAATCTTAATCATTCAACTAATTATCCAAGTTATAACTAACCAGAAAAACTTTCAAAACACTTTCTTTTATAGAATATAAATTTTCAAAATTAATTTCATATTGCAAATATATTCTCTCATATATAATACTTTCAAACTCATTCTAGAGCATTACTAACCCTATCTCTAATGAGTTACTCATCTAAGATATTATTAATTATATTTCTAATGAGTCTTTATTTTCAATTCTGATGAGTCATACCCCTTAAGCTTTGTATAAACCAAATCTATGATACCACGTTTGTAACAACCTGCCTTTTTGATTGCTTCAAGTCGGAAAATAAACCAACTCGAAACGTTCTCAAAGACAAATTTTCGGGGTAGTAACACGTTAGAATATAGACAAAATGAAATTTTATTATCATAATAATAATTTTACAAAGTTTAGTAGAAAAATACAATTGCTCCAATCTTACTCCAGCGTAAATCCAGCACCTGCTCTATAAAATGACTCCAAGAATATCTACAAACCCTAACTATGTAACAACCCAGAATTTCTGAACCAATTTAAAATTTTATTTTTAGCTGAATTAATGGATTTTAAAATTTTAAAATGGTTTATTTTGAGAATTAACGATTTAAAATTTATTTAAATCGAAGTTAGAACATATAAATATATTAATTATAAAATGAACTCGAAATGGCGTGATAGTTTGAAAATTAGATTTTTAATTTCAGTTGAATATACAGAATTCAGTATAAATCAGAATTGAATGAAATAAGAAACGTTGGAATATTTTGAACTGTAATTTTCTAACGAATGTAAGAAACTGAGATTTCACTTCATAAATTGTAAGTTATGTCCATTTTAAAATTTAGAATAGTCACTATGGAATTTATATAATATATAGCCCTTAAAAATAGCCATTTTGTAAACGACCTCCGTTTTCGACAAAAGCACTTTCGTTAGATCCAAAATATCAAATTATTGTTAAGTTTAAAATTTCATAATTTTTGGAATTAATATGTGAGCGTAGTGAATTTAAATGCCTGTTCAGTTTTAATTATGAATTTAATCGACTGGAAAAACGACCATTTTTCAAACGGTATCCAAATTTGACGAAATTAGTTTTGATAGGATCGTATCGTCAAAACTCAGCTAGATTTAATTTTTCTGTAATTTTTGGAGTCAGTATGTGGCCCTGGTAAATTAAAATATACATTTAAAATTCAATATATTGATTTATATTTTAATCTAAAGAAAAACTATTCGAAATAGTCGAATTGTCTTATGAAACATATCCCATTGTATTCGGAATAGGGGTATTTGGCTGGAAACAAAAGCCGTTGGGTTTGACTTGGAGTTTGGATCGGTAGACAAGTATTTTGGAATTAAATATTAATATATATATATATATATATGTATATATATATATAAAAACCGGGTCAAAACCCTCATTTTTCTCCAGCATGGTTAACCCACGAGCAGCCGTCGTTTACGAAATCGATGGCAGAAAACTTTGATACTTCTTACCTCATTTCATCGAAATCTAATCAATAATATTCAGAACAATCAAAACAAAAATTAAAGAGCTCGTCGAGCTCTATATGTCCAACGACCATGATCGTTTCTAGTGGCTCCGTTCCACAATGGCGGCATTGTGAAGGCATGTTGTTCATATGGGTTTCTTGAGGTCAGGGAAGGCTAGAGTTACTAGCTGCTACTGGTGAGGGGAGGGGAAGCGAAGCTCCTCAGAGTGATGGCGTTCGATCGTGCACCGGCAGGTTATGGGAGGCGCGGTGGTCAAGGTTTCATCGTGTATGGGTTCGAATTCCCAAACGGGCCTGGAGGTGTTAATTGGAAGAGAAAGGGATAATGAAGTAATTAGATAATTAATTAATTAATTATATTAATTTTTGTAATTAATGTAATAAGTGCCATATCTTTTTCATACGAGATCCAAATTTGATAATTTCAATTGCGTTGGAATCATGATCAGAAACTCTACAACATGGAACTGACCAAAACGAAAATGGAGCAAGTTACATTTTTTAATAAAATTAGACGTCCAGATTAATTTTATTAAAAATAAAATAGAAATTCAGAAATAAAGACCGACGGAATGGAAACTAATATGAGAACTCCTTCTCACTCAATATTTTATCATGTAGGTATTTTTGGATTTCAACAAATGAACTCCCACAAATCACTTGAATTAGAAGCGATGTATGGATATTAGCGACACTCGCATTTCATACTCTGCGGATGGCCACTTGTGACACCATAAATGGCATTGGGTAGTTGAGTATTTATGTATATAGATGATTTGGTGATTTGTGTATTGTGATTGTGATTATGGATTCGAAATGTTCAACAAGTCAAAATAATGTTAATTCGGTAGTTGAAACTAAATTATAAATATCCATTTATAATTAATCAGTGAAAATTTATTAATTAGAAAATTAAATTGAATCAAATTAGAATTGGTTAAATTTATTAACCAATGATTAATTTGAATAGACTGTTGTTGTTTGAAAACCCCGCACAGGTATTGGGATGGTATTTGACATACACTAATCCCAATATTTAGTTGTGCGTCAATCGATTGGTTGACAGAATGTGATAAGCGTTAATTAATTATTTAATTCTTTTATAGTTGTAAATTGCACCCTGGATGATGTTTGAATGTTTAAAAATTATTTATCATTATTGTTGAATACATGCGATGTATGAAATCCGTATAACTGAAATTATGTGGTAATTGATGGAGTCGCATTTCGATTTAGAAATAATGAATATTTTAAAATAATGAATATTTTAAAATAATGAATATTTTACAATAACAAACTGTAACGACCCGGGGAAAAATTCGACGCTCAAATTTTCGACAACAATACATAAACCCGTATTACTTGACAAAAACCTGAGTATCGAACCCCAAATTGTCAATAGAAAGAAATTAGAGGGTGAGAAAAGAAAGAAAGAATATTAAAATAGAAGAAAGAAGAAGAATACCACATCAGAATCTCACAGTGGAACAGATAAAATATATTATAACAAATCTTTTTATACAAAATAACTGTATACACATACTAACTATCAGCGTACAACATATATCAAACATAGCAGAATAATAACTTTATATAACTAGCGGTGAAACCTCCTGCTTCCAGCTCCTGAAACTCCAAGCGAAACCTGACCTAGAAATATACTCGGTCTAACCCTAGCACATTTGAAGCAAAGCAAAATTCACCGGGTGTAACAACCCGAAAATCTGGGCCAGTTTAAATTTTTTTATTTTGGCAATTTTAGCGAATTTTGAAGATTTAAAATAGATTATTTTAAATAATATCGACGGAAAATTTATTTTGAATATAATTCGATGTATATATTATACGCGTCGTCGTTAGAATATAATAATTATATTTAATTATAAAAGGAATTGAAGATGGCGTGGTAGTTCGATAATTCGATTTCAAACTTCAATGTAATGTACCGGGTGCAAAACAATCCGGATTTTAGTGAAACCAAAAATAATAGGATCTATTTGAGAATATCTTTCCAACGAATCCGACAAATCGAGATTTCATAGCGGAAATCAAAAGATATGTCTAGTTGAAAATTCTGAATAGTCGCTATGGAATTCAGGCCCTTAAAAACGGGAATTTTGCAAACGACCTCGGATTTCGAGGAAACTACTTTTGTTGGATCCGCAGTGTCAAATTATTGCTAGATTCCAAATTTCATAATTTTTTGAATCAATATGTGAGCGTGGCAAAGGAAAACGCATTTGACCAGTTTCAGTTGATTTTAATCGACTGGAAAATGGCCATTTCTCAAACGGTCTCAGAATTCGACGAAACTAGTTTTGTTAGGACCGTATCGTCAATACGAAGCTAGAAATAATTTTTCTGGAATTTTTTTTGAGTCCGTATGTGACCCTGGTAGATTAAAATGTACGTTTAAATTGAATATACACTGATTTATAATTTAATTTGAATATAAATCTATCGAAACAGCCGAATTGGCTTACCGGACATATCCCATTGTGTTTGGAATGAGGGTAATTAGCTAGGGGCGACAGTCGTTGGGTTTGATTTGGGGTTCGAACCAAATTGAATTTAGGAGAGAATTAAATTGAATAAAATATTAAAATATATTTATACATAAATACTCCTCTCTCTACCCTCCCTCTTCACTCCGCAGGCCCTAATTCGAACGGCCACCAATCTCCAAATTTCAAACCCTAAAATCGCCAAATTCATGCCGAATCAATTCATGAATCCAAACAAAACGATAGGGCTTCCCCCGAGCTTCATTCTCATGCCATTAAGATCGAATTTCAAGACCCGATTTGTTCTGAATTTCTCCTCGAAGCTGACTAGTTCGAGACGGATTCACGGGCTGAAGAGGGGTTCGAATTAGCCCATACTTCTGGCGAAGGTGGAGCGTGAGGAGGCCGACGCCGTGCTATTTTCTGATCATCGTCTGGTCGCCTAGAAGTTGGTGCACTGGTGGCTCTTTGTTTCATGAGGATGGGTTTCTTCGTTACCTGGTAGCGAGTTAAGGGAGATGGAAATTAAAAGGGATAACGGCCAGGATTGGAAGTTAATGAAGGTAATTAACTTGTTTAATTAATTAATTATATACAAATGTTCAAATTCAGTTCTAAATATAAAAACAAGGTTCAAAATCAGATTTTTAAATTATAACACATTGAAGAAAATGTGTTCTTGTATTATATAAATATAAGTAGCAAATATTTTTGTCAATATAAGTAGCAAATATTTTTATCAATATAAGTAGCAAATATTTTTATAAATATAATTAGCAAATGTTTTATAAAAGGTGAACATCGAATAAAAGGTGATTCCTTTTTTATGAAAACATTATTTTAAATCTGTTTTATTTATTAAAAAAACATATTTTAGAAATATAAATAGCATTTAGTTTCAGTATAAAAAAAAGGGGAGATAACAATCTTATAAAAATGTAATTTTTATATTGATAACATGGTGTTAAAAATGTTCCTTTTAAAGAGATTTTTAAATATGGTTTTATATATAACCTTGTTTTAAAATATGGTTTTATATAGATAGCTTTGAAATAAAAATCATTTTTCAATTTATATAACGGTTAAAATATGATTCTTTAGGATATAAATAATATTGTTTTAAAAAAATATAAGGTGTTATAAAAATGTAATCTTTATATAAATAGAAAATGTAAATTTTTATACAGAAAGCAATATCGATATAAGAATTTGATTTTTATTATATGAATAACAATTTAAAAATATAAACAACATTATAAAAATATGATTTTTATCGTATGTGAAATATAAAAATATAATTTTTATAAAGTAGAAGTATTAAAAATATGATTTTTAAAATTGAAAGTGAACAAATAAAAATGTGATTTTTATTTTAAAGACATCAGTATATAAAAATGTGATTTTTATATATGTAGTGACTACGGGCAGCGAAAGTGACAAAAGGCGAGAACGACGAAGATTTCTGCATAGGAAGTGTCGAGATGTTTGGATTAGCTATTGGTGAGAATTTCTCACTCTTCAATTTCTTTTTCTAGTTATATATATATACTAGGATGTAGACGGTGTTTAATAGCACCCGACACCCGTCATCCACAGACCATGGATGGCTTGTTTGTTTGATTGATGTGTTGTGAAAATATCGAATATATTGAAAGTGATAATATATATATTAAAGGTGAAAATATTATATATACTGAAAGTGAAAATATAGAATATATTGAAAGTGATAATATATATATATATTGAAAGTGAAAATATCGTATATATTGAAAGTGAAAATATCGTATATATTGAAAGTGAAAATATCGTATATATTGAAAGTGAAAATATCGCATATATATGAAATGAAAACGATATATATATGAAATATGAAAACGTATATTTATGAAATATGAAAATGTATAAATATGAAATATGAAAACGTATATATATGAAATATGAAAACGTATAAATATGAAATAGAAAACGAAATGAATTTGAATTGAATAGAAAACCAATTTGAATTGAATCGAATAGAAAACCAATTTGAATTGAATCGAATAAAAAACCAATTTGAATTGAATCGAATAGAAAACCTATTTGAATTGAATTGAATAGAAAATGAATTCGAATTGAACTGAATAGAAAATGAATTCGAATTGAATTAAATAGAAAAGGAATTCGAATTGAACTGAATAGAAAATGAATTCGAATTGAACTGAATAAAAAATGAATTCGAATTGAACTGAATAGAAAATGAATTCGAATTGAACTGAATAGAAAATGAATTCGAATTGAACTGAATAGAAAATGAATTCGAATTGAACTGAATAGAAAATGAATTCGAATTGAACTGAATAGAAAATGAATTCGAATTGAATTGAATAGAAAATGAATTCGAATTGAATTGAATAGAAAATGAATTCGAATTGAACTGAATAGAAAATGAATTCGAATTGAATTAAATAGAAAAGGAATTCGAATTGAACTGAATAGAAAATGAATTCGAATTGAACTGAATAGAAAATGAATTCGAATTGAATTAAATAGAAAATGAATTCGAATTGAACTGAATAGAAAATGAATTCGAATTGAACTGAATAAGAAAATGAATTCGAATTGAACTGAATAGAAAATGAATTCAAATTGAATTGAATTTGAAATTTGAATTGAATTGAAATGAATTGAAATGAATTTAAAACGAATTTATAAGGAAAAATTCAATTTGGATTTGAATTTGAATATGAAGTTGAAATCGTTTCGAAAACGAATTTAAAAACAATTTATAAAATTCGTTTTAAATAGAAATCGATGAAATATATATTATATATATAATATATAATAAAATGGCCTGAATAGAACGCGCCGCGCTGCGGCAGTTCGCGAATTTCGACCATTGACTTCGAATGGAAATTACGGGAGATCCGGCCGTCGGATTCTCCTAAAACCGGAACCGTTGGGTTCGTATCGAAAAGAGCTTTCTAATGAATATGAGAAATTTGAAATATAACGGTTGGATTTGGAATTATGTCCAAATCAAATTTGGAAAAGGTCGCTATAAGTGCAGTTCGATGGCCATTGGTGGAAATCGACTGTACGAGCCTTGATAAAATCATTAAAAATATCAATAATTTGTCTAAAATCATAATAAATGATTTGTGAAGAATTGGAATGAAACACTCCATATTTGAAAAGATAAAAATATATTTTTATCGAAATGAACTAGTTATTAACTAGAAAAATAATCCAATGGTTATAAATAAATAAATTGGATTAGATTTAAATTAAAATTATCTTTGGATATTTTCGATATTGGATTCCGTGATTATACAGATATTGTAATGGGAATTTGGAAGATATCGATATCGTTATTCCCAATATGATATCTGTTGGTTTCAGGATTTGATGTTGAATATAAGTCGATACTATCTCTATTCAAAACCTTACATTTAATGTCAAATTTGATTGATTGATTGTTTGGATTGTGCTCAACCAGTTTTTGAGCAAAATATGCTTTTACATTTAGCATTGGGTTGGGTTGAAAATATCTATGTGCTAACGCCTTGTGAAACACTTCACGATTTGACGATAAGGTGTTTAGCGATGTTGTGTCCATTTCAAATTTAATGAATGATTGTGAAATGATATTTTTCTTAAGTGAAAAGGAATGTATTCCCGATTTTGGACAGGGAATGTTTTATAAAACAGAAAGGATTTCGAGGCCCAAAACCCGATGATTTCTAAAATGATTTAGAAATGTATTATATGTTACATTGTGGTTCATCGCGTATTCGATTAGTTGCTATTGATGATGTATCTGTTTGGTGGCGGAGAATTTATTCTCTTGCAACACCCTTCTTTGAGACGTACTAGCTCAAAGGTTATGTGATTAATAGTGACTGATCATATGCGTGAATTACTGATGTGAAGTACTATATTTTGAAAGTACTTGTGATTATTACGTTGTGAAATGATTTTCCCTACTTCGGGATATGAAATGATTTAGTATGTGGCTAAAGAATCGGGTAACCCTGAGACTAAAAGTATGGGGTGAGAGGGCGGTGTATGCTCTCCATGTGTGGGAGGTGCATCGTCGGTGTAGCCTACTCCTATGTGGGGTAGGTGCACATTTATATATCGAGTTGCGAGGTGCGTACCCTTTGCCTTGTCGATGGGGAGCACGATATTTGGTTGCATACTTGTTTGTATGCAATGTTATGTTTTGGAATTCACATTTCCAAACGATTTGATTTGAGATCCCGAAGTGAAATCTACTTTGATATAGAAAGTTAGATATATATTTCAAATGATTTGAAATAAGAAATCGGGAATAAAATCCAAAGGAATGATTTCTGTAAATTAAATTGGATTTAGAAAATCTAAGTGTAGTGATTAATCTAAGTGGGTAGATTGGGATATTGCATGTTGATTGATGCATAGTAGATCCATATATCTATATTGATTGTTGTTTATACACTGGTATTCATGGGGGTAAACCTGTTCCGCGTTAGCGGCGTGGTCCCATGATATACCATATTATCAAATAAGTTAATTATAACTGTTAGAGTTTCTCACACCAGTCCCATGACTGACCTGTAGTTTGCTTTTCCCTTGCGAACTCGGGTGCCCCTATTTTCCACACGGGCAGTCGAGTAGTTTTATTTTGCAGATGTATTGAGCAGGATTCTGGATTGAAGCTTTAAGCTGTGTCCAGAGTATTGATAGTCTTCCGCTGTGTAGTTTATATTTCCGCTATGCACTGTATTACATTTATGAAAATTTATCTTCCGCTATGTATTATATTTCGATATACTCTGATATTCTGTACTCTGATGTAACATTATTATGATGTTTATTGAAGTCCTCTGTTATTTGTTCTGATGTGTTGTATACCCAGAGTTAGCGTATGCGGGAATCGAACGGTCTTGGTCGATTTAGCGATCGATTTGGTCCGGGCGAAATCCGTTGTCGTTACATATGGTATCAGAGCTTTGGTTAACCTTAGTTCTGGGATCTAACACATTAAACACCTCGTCAGAATAGAATCAGTAGTGTTCTAATGCGAGTAGCTCATTAGAGATAGGATTAGCAATGTCCTAGAATGAGCTAAGCAGATTAGCAAAACAATTTGATCAGTACATCATCATTATCTTTCCTTGTATTCCCTTGCTTTATCATTTATCAAAATTATCAAATCTGTGAGCTTGACTCTTTTCTTGCTTATACAGTTCTCTTAGATGGCTACACGAGGAGCAGCAGCTAGAGGAGGTCGTGGAGGCCGAGGAGATGCAGCAGGAGGACGGGGGAATATCCCCGTAGTAGTGGAAGGCCCTATTGTTCAGCCACCAGCACCAGAAGACTTTGAGCTAGACAAAGTAGCAAAGAGGTACAGAAATCTTGGGGGAAAACCTTTTACTGGCACTGGCACTGACACAGTGACCGAGGCAATAGCTTGGCTGAAAACCTGTGAGAAAATCTTTGAAGGCATGGGTATGGGAACCAACAACAAAGCTTGACTTGGCATTTGGCTCCTTCAGGAGGAAGCAGAGCTGTGGTGGGATGCCATTACCTCAGAGGATGTAGCAGGTACTGTCAGGACTTGGGAACAATTTAAAGCTATGTTCAATGAGATGTTTGCACCTGAACAGGCTCTAGAGAGGATGCGAGAGCAGTTTGCTAATCTCCAGCAAGGAGATCTCTCTATTCAGGATTATCTAAATAAGTTCACCCAATTGTCGCGCTATGCTCCAGAGCTGATTACGACAAACAAAGCAAAGAACAAGAGATTCATATTTGGGCTGAAGCGCAAGTACCATGATAGAGCTATGAGCAACATCAAACTCTCCTTTACAGAACTAGTAGAGATGGCTTGCAATTACGAAGACATGGATGAGAGGCACGCTAGCCAAGACCACGCCAAAAGCCAAGCTGGAAATAAGCGCAAGGCTTCAACAGATCAACCCGAATCTAGCATTACCGCGGCCGCTACTTAGAAACCTGCAAAGATCCCGAAAGGAAATTGCTACAACTGCGGGAAGCCAGGTCATTTTTCTAATGTATGCAAAGCCCCGAGGAAGCCAAAGGCCAATGACTCAGCCGAATGCTACAACTGCCATAAGAAGGGGCACTATAGCAGGTACTGTCCTCTGAAGCAGAATGCACAAGTGGCTCATGCCTATGACGGGAAGACCCCGCCAGCTACCACCGATGGATCAGGTAAACCCGACGTCTTGGGAGGTACCCTTACCATTAAAAATATTCCTGTTTCTGTACTTTTTGATATTGGTGCATCACGTAGCTTCATTTCTGGTAAAATTGTTCACAAGTTAAAATTGAATCAAAGAATTCTAAAGGAACCAATTAAAGTTCAAAATCCGATAGGAAGTTCTATTAGTCTCAGTTCATACTGTAGAGTGCCTGTCTCCTATTCCTTCTACAAGTTTCCTATCAACTTAATAATCATGAATCTGTTGGAATTCGATGTTATTCTCGGTTTGGAATGGTTAACAAAATATAAGGCCGAAGTTAGATGTGCCGAGAGGATCGTTAAAGTCGAAACGAAGCTTGGACCTATATGTATACCATGTCATGGCTCAGAAATCAATAGAACAGAATTTTGGTCTTCTTTAGAAGTTACTCCCCCTTCATTAGAAAAGATACCGGTCGTTAAAAGCTACGCGGATGTGTTTGAAGAAGTAGAAAACTTACCGCCGCAAAGAGAAATTGAATTTAGGATAGATCTAATTCCTAACGCCCGACCAGTAGTACATCCAATTAGAAGAATGGCCCCGAAAGAAAAAGAAGAGTTAAGTAGTCAAACCCGAGAATTACTTTGGAAAGGTCTAATCAGACCGAGCTTTTCAGCATGGGGAGCAGCAGTTGTATTTGTCCCGAAATCAGACGGTACTCTAAGACTGTGTGTTGATTACCGAGATCTCAATAAGCAGACACTGAAGAACAAATATCCCTTGCCCCGAATAGATGATCTGTTAGATCAGTTAAATGGAGCAACAATATTCTCCAGAATGGACCTAGCTACAGGTTTCCACCAATTACGTATAGCCGAAGACTGTGTTCCTTTGACAGCCTTCAGGGGTCCCGATTTATTCTACGAATGGTTAGTAATGCCGTTCGGCTTGTGTAACGCTCCGGCATACTTCGTAGATCTTATGAACAGAGTGTTTCGTGGTGTGTTGAATAAATTTGTTCTAGTCTTCATCGATGACATTTTAATCTACTCCAAGTCGGAAGATGAACATGCAAAACATTTAGAACAAGTGTTGAAAATTCTAAGGAGAAATGTCTTGAAAGCTAAATTTTCTAAATGTGTCTTCTGGCAGAATGAAGTTAAATTCCTAGGCCATGTCGTATCAAAAGAAGGAATTGCTGTAGATCCAAGCAAAATTACAGCGATTCAGAACTGGAAACAACCTACTACTCCCACAGAAGTTCGAAGTTTCCTTGGATTGGCTAGTTACTATCGGAAATTCGTTCAGGATTTTTCAAAGATATCAGGAGTATTGACAAAGCTTACAAAGAAGCATGAGAAATTCAAATGGAGTCCCGAATGTGAAGAAGCTTTCCAGGAGCTGAAACTGAAATTGACAACTGCTCCAGTATTGACCATAATAGAAGGCAACCAAGACTTGACTATATGGACAGATGCTTCTATTAGAGGGCTAGGCGCAGTGTTAATGCAAAAAGGCCAAGTGATCGCTTATGCCAGCCGTCAACTAAAGCCGCATGAAAGAAACTATGCTACTCATGATCTTGAGTTATTAGCTATCGTGTTCGCTTTAAGAATCTGGAGGCATTATTTATTGGGCGAGAAGTTCGAACTATTTACCGATCATCAATCCTTGAAATACCTGTTCACCCAGAAAGATCTAAACTTGAGGCAACAGCGTTGGTTAGAATTCCTTGCAGCATACGATTTTGAAATTCTATACACTCCGGGCGAAATCCGTTGTCGTTACACCGGGTCAGTCTGGAATACTTTCAGTGATAAATTCATAGCACAAACAATTTGTTTAACTTTGTAAAATCCTTTATGAAATCAAAGGATAATAGTAAGACCAGCCCACACCTAAACACAGACGGTTTTTACCTTAATATAACCCAAAACGTTTTGAAATCATAGCTTGTTCTGATATTATCATAATGTCTAAATACAAATAATTATCAATCTAGTGGAACGCTTGCATCTCACACTCCACATATATAGTACACAAAATAAAACCGCGGGCGCTTATTGGGTATGGGATTACAACCATGACGAGGTATGGGACCACCTGCCGATAGTGTATCTCTAGAGGTGAATACACTGGGTTCAACAAGAACGTCTTGCAACCCGGCCCACACATGACCGACCACTCATTTCGCTTGAGTGTATCAAATGTATATCACCGACGGTTGGGATCAGCAACCGTCTCCCGAAAAGGGACAGCATCGAATATAGATTAAAGAAGCAAATGGAATTTCTCTAGATAGGTGACTATACACCCTAATGGGAGCAACCCACATAGCCATGTTGTCTGCCCGATTTTTGTCATTTCCCGGTTGATGAGGTTTGAGGCTAGAATTTTATCTTTAGAACATCTCGACATCATTCACTTTGAATGCCACATTGTCAGATCCTCTGGATATCACTAATTGACGCCCACAAAAATATCCTAGTTGGGAGCTAACCAACTATGACACGTTTGAAGAAATCAACGTACGTGGCCCATTGGAAATACTCTGTCAGACATTCGTCCATACAAGTCATCCGGGAAGAGGATGAACCGAAGGTACCCTCCTACCGCATCCTTATACAGGAATCACCCTAAGGATCAGTAGCGAGTAGTCCTTGCAATCCGTAAAATCTCAACCACAACCGAATCACGTCAGAATATCTATGCGTGCAATAAAGAGAATATTCGACAAGTAATCCTTCCGCTTATGAAGATCCACGGTCTTCACTTACTCCATCTTCAATCAGCGTCTTCACGTATTTGCTGGTCGGAATGGTTTTCGAATATAAATTCGATCCCGGTCTTTCCGTACCAACAATCGTATTGGTCAAGTTTGATAGCCGGTGATTTAACTACCAAATAACAATAGTGTGAATACAATGAGTTTGCTGATTCAACACTTGGCACTACCTGGCCTATTTACAAATAAATAAATATATGGTAAATCAACCATTAAAACTTTCAATATAATTAATCCTTTATATTTATTCTCAATTATAACAAAACTATTTTAAATACTTTAAAACATGTATATACGTATATACCCAGCTTTCCATTCCTTTTGGAAATATCGATATATTTCTGTAAAACCTTTTTCCCCCTTTTTCTTCCTTATTTAGCATCTCGATATATATATATATACATATATAAATATATTACTTAATGGTATTAACACGTTACCAATTCTAATTTGGTTAAATCAAATGTCGATTTATATAATTTAAAACCAAAACTCTCATATTTATATTGAAATCGCAATTGTAGTAGTATTTATAATCCAAAATCTCGCACCGAAGTTCATTACATCTCGTATGGAATACCACATTAATTTCAACACCTTTTACTCATTTCAAACTAATACCATTCCTCAACAAAAATGAAGCAATTCAAGTTGGGGTATTTTATTTACCTCTCAGACCTTGATCGACAACGTTCTTATCTCAGAATGAATAACAGTTTGTAGCTTAAAACCTTATAAAAATCTTGTTTACCATCTCGATTTCAAATATGGTTTTATAAACCATTTCTTACATTTGAAATCCAGGTTCAATATAATTTCTTTACTTAATTCCTTTAATTAAGTAAGTCTTTACCAATAACACAACTTTTAAATTAAATCATAATTTCACTTATAACCTTTTGATTTTAATAAAATCCCACGTCTAATAATTTGCTTCCGTTTATTTGGGCATCCTTATAATAAACTTTATCTTGGATTAAAAATCCGCTTTCCACCTTCTTTATAACAAGACCTCTTTACTTGGATTTTATTTCCAAAAAGGCCATTTACCAATATTTAACACAACCCAATTATGTGTATTTTTCTTTACATTTGTAATTCTTATTTCAATTACAACGTTTTGCTCATTTCAATATTTTAACTTTTAAGGTCACCATTTTGGCTTAAAAATCCCTTTAAACCCTCACTTTGATTTCTTTATAATCATCCATTTACCATCCTTTCACTTAGCTTAGATTTCGTTTTAAAACCATTAACACATTTCAATCACTTACCAACCTATTTACTATTTACCTTATAAATTCCATTATTGAATTCACTTCACTTAATTCAATAATTAAGAAAAATCTTATTTAAATCTTTATATGCATTTACACATCCATGTACAAATCTCGTTTGAAGACACGGATTATAAATCCCTTTTATAAACTATTATCGCTCCTTTTTCAAACCATATCGCCTACTTAATTACTTCTCCAATGAATTTCAATTAAAAGCCATCGTTTTAGTTATTGTTAATTAAAATAATAATTAACTTTATTATTAACTACATTAGAGATGGTTAACTTTGATATTAATCAAAAATAGGATTTTTATCGTTTTAATAGCATAATAAATAAAATCAACTTCATTAACATTAAACAATTCAATAATTTCCTTAATTTATAGTTAATCGGATATTAACTAACAATTTAACACTAAACAACTCGATAATTCTTTTAAATTATAGTTAATCAAAGATTAAGTAATACTTTTCACTATTCGTTAACTTAACGAATATCAAATTAGTTCAATTATCCATTTCAATTAAAAACGGTTGATTTTTGCCAGCCGTACATATCAGTTAGCAGTTAACTGGCCTCCATTTGTCATTTCCCCTTTAAATTAATTAAATAACTTAATTAATTTAAAATCACTATTTAATTGTTCTAAAAACAATTATTTCCTTTTACCAATCCCGTAAGTAAATTCTGTGGTTTCCTTCTTTTAAAACTTGTATAAACCTTTTAAATAATTTCTTTATAAACTCGACTAATATATGTATTTATAAATTTCTAATTTAATTATCTATATAAAATAAATAAAGACTCCAGTTCAGTTATAAAATAATTTATAACTTGAAATCTACGTCAATCCTCTTGACGGCAGAACGACGTTTAAAAACAGTACATTTTAGGCCATTCACCGCCAATTACCCAATTAACACTGTCGATTGATTTTAAACACAACACAGGTGAATATTTATTCAACCATCATGTTCAAACAGGTTTCACTACCATATAGGGTTCAATCAGTTCAAATATAAATAATATAAAACAAACAACAAATACAATATTTGAGGAATCCGGTCGGATCCCTCCAACCTGTTCTTACTTGCACCACAACTCGTTATACATTTGATAATAATATATGAAATAAATTTCAATAATCTATAAATTTAAAACGATGAAATATAAATAACAGCAACCAATCAAACAATAAACAGCTAATAGCAACCAATCAACCAATTTATACTTTTAAAGGTAAATTATATTTTAATATGAATTTACCACATCACAGGATTCCAGAAGGTGTGAGAATTAACTCACCAGGTTTATTCGGTTGACGGTTGACGCGTTTGTTCTCTTTAATTTGAAATGAACGTTTCAAATTATCTGAAATTTCAACTACGTCAGATCAGTGCCTAGTCAGTGCCATCGTCTAGAGCTCGTCCCTGCGATCCCAACGAATCCAGTGTCACTGAATTTCGTTAACGTACAAAAAATTTATGATCGATTTAAGTTTGTATAAATTAAACGGTTATTAAAATAAAACTTAATATATTAATTAATTATATTAATTACCTTAATTACCTTTTAATTAGGCCACGTCATCCTCAAACTAAACAAAACGCGTTTTCCCTTTCTGGTAATTCCTGAACCCGACTTCTTCCTTCTCGTTGAACACGAGCCACCAACGGAGCCTCCTATCGCCACCGTACCATCACTGGAGCACCCCTCGACCATTACCAGATCACCGCCTGAGCCTGTACCCCTACCACCAGAGACGCCGAGGCCCAGTTCTTCTCCACCGCGCCAGAAACTTCACCTGAACGGAAAATGGTCACAGCCAAAATATGATTGCCTCAGGCCACCGGAGGTAGCCGCGCCCCCAACAATGTGACCGCCGCCCAACCTCGTTCGATCACCTTCAGACACTCCGCCCCCTCGATGACCGACGCTGCCGGAAAAACCCACAATTCTGACCGTTACTCCCAAAACCGAGCTCCCAAAACTGTTCTCAGTTCAACTCCTCGCCCCGACCTCCTCGGACCACCGTTGCACCTCAGACCGGTGCTAAAATGACGCTAAAACTCCCCTCTTCAATTCCCCTCAGGTCCCGGCCTCTCAAATCGACCCAGTCTCACCCAAAACAGAAAAGAACGGAACTGTCTAGTCTGGGTTTTCGGACGATTCCGACCACCTCACTTAACGAAACCTTCCCAATTTTTCTCAGTAGCTAGGTAAGGACTTGATCTACAACTTTTGTTCAGGTTCCCCTAACAAATTCCTCTTGGATTCAAAGGTATAAATTGTTTATGTGATCGAGGGCTTTATTGCAAAATTGATGGACGAATTTCTAATTTGGGGGAATAGGGTTCTGAATTGGGGTATTTATAATGTGAAAATAATATAATTTAAGTTGATTTGATGAACGATGTTGACTAACTATTTTTATTACGTACTTAGCGCTATTTCGAACATTGTTTATTCGCTCTTGTTCTCACATACAAACCCCGTTCGAGATGCGAATGGACGACATAGTATAATTTGACGATACGGTCCTAACGAAACTTGTTTCGTCGAATTCCGAGCCCGTTTGCTCAAACAGCGCTCATTCACGTCCAAATGGTAATTTTATTTGCATTTTATTTTGCCACGCTCACAAATTAACCCCGATTGATGCGCCACTTGAAATCTAGCAATAATTTGTTGTTAAGGTCCCAATAAAATTTGTTTCGTCGAAAACGGAGGTCGTTTGAATAAAGTCCCTTTTATAACTGCCCAATCCAAATAAAATAAACCAATTTTAAAATACCTCAATATAATAATATTAAATTATTAAAATTAGCCATACACGACCAGGATTTCATATACTGCCATAATAAAATAGCTCGGGTTGAGTTTGAAGCCAAATCGATATTATACATATTTAAAAGCCCTTTATTTCATATAAATAAACGTTATAATTTATAAAGGAATTCCACAACGACTATTTTAAAATTTGATTTGGAGATAAAACAAAATCTACAACACGAAAACTCGAATTTTCTCTTTTATTAGAAAAATATTACCTAATAGATTCGGACGTTTCTTGTTTCGAGAAAATCCTACTCATATTGGGCCCTATACAGCCGTTTAAAGTTCAAAACGCCAAATTACGAACTGCCACGCCGCTGCAGCTCGTTTTATATTTAAATTATAAAATAAATGTTCTAACATCATTTTTAATAATGAATATATTTATATAATTCAATATAAACAATATTAAACCACTTTAAATCGCTCGTTCACATTACACAGCAAAATCAACATTTTTCCCAAATATTCTGAAAATAAAATATTATTATAAATAAATATCCACAGCTGTAATAACCCGGAAATTCTGAACCAGTTTAAAATTTTTGTTTTGGCAATTTTAGCGAATTTTCTATATTTAAAATGAATTATTTTAAATTAAATCGACGAGAAATTTATTTTGAATATAATTAGAACGTATATATTATATACGCCGTCGTTAGAATATAAAAATTTATATATAATTATAATACAATTGAAAATGGCGCGGTAGTTCGATAATTCGATTTCAAACTTCAATTGAATGTACCGGGTGCAAAACAATCCGGATTTTAGTGAAACCAAAAAAAATAGGATCTAATCGATAATATCTTTCCAACGAATCCGAAAAATCGAAATTTCATAACGGGAATCAAAAGATATGTCCAGTTGAAAATTCTGAATAGTCGCTATGGAATTCAGGCCCTTAAAAATGGGAATTTTGCAAACGACCTCGGATTTTGACGAAACCACTTTTGTTGGATCCGTGGTGTCAAATTATTGCTAGATTCCAAATTTCATAATTTTTCGAATCAATATGTGAGCGTGGCAAAGGAAAACGCGTTTGACCAGTTTCAGTTGATTTTAATCGACTGGAAAATGGCCATTTTTCCAACGGTCTCAGAATTCGACAAAACCTATTTTGTTAGGACCGTATCGTCAATACGAAGCTAGAAATATTTTTCTGGAATTTTTCTAGTTAGTATGTGACCCCGGTAATTTGAAATGTACGTTTAAACTTCAATATAGTGATTTAAATGTAAATTTAACAGAAACTGATTGTAACAGCCGAATCAGCCTACGATACATATCCCATTGTGTTCGGAATGGGGGTAAAACGCTATGGACGACAGGCGGTGGGCCTCGTTTTGAGGTCGTATGTAAAAGTCAACTTTTTGCAATTAAAATAAATAAATATATATATATATAATTTCTCCTTTATACTCCCCCCTATTTTTCAGAACGAAACAAAAAAAAAAGGAGGCCGACGTTGACCTCGAGCCTCTTTCACCCGTCGCCCATCGACGGTGACGCCACCGCCCTCCCCAACACCCCCCTTCCTTCATCGCCGTCCTCCTTCCTTCTTCCTCCCCATCTTCTGAATCGAACGCCCCTATCCTCAATTAAACCCCAGACCTTAATCGATGGACGCTCTTGCCCTAGCCACTACCCTCGCCTCCTTCACCAATCGCCGAGCCGTCGTCCGCCCTAGTGGCCATCTCCGACCTCACCTCGCGTCAGCCCCCCCCCCCCCTCCGAACCTTCCAAACCGCCGCTGCAGCCCCCTTGTCCCACCTCGTCGACAAATAAACCACCGTTCCTGAAATACAATGTAAGTATATTTTAAAATTGGATTTTATTTTCAAATTTTGATTATGTTTAGCTAATGCATGAATTCCAGAATATTATAAGTAAATATGACATGGTTTATAAGATAAAGTTTTAATCTTTTATACGTATGAAGTTTAGATTTTTAATAGATAAAAGGTTAGATTTTTAAATATCTAAAGATGTGATTTTTATCATAAAAAAGATGAGATTTTTATGAAACTAAAAAACGTGATTCTTATCCATACAAAGATTTGATTTTTAAAATTGAAAAGATTATATTTTTATTTATAAAAATATGATTTTTATAGAAGGAAGAGTTAGAATAGATTTTTATTCAATTAAAAATATGATTTTATATTTTTAAAGTATTAAAAATATAGTCTTTAGTATATAGCGACTATAAAAATATGATTTTTGTTTATGTGGAGGATTAGAAATATAATTTTTGCATGATAGGAATATTAGAAATACCATTTTTATATGTGTAGATTAATAAAAATGTGATTTTTATAATGATATATTCGAAAAGGAGAAATCTTTATAGTTGAAAAGGCGAGATCTTTATATATGGAATAACGATGTAAAAATAGAATTTTTATCTATATAGTAGCGGTGTAAAAATAGCATTTTTATCCATATAGCGTGAAAGTAAAAATTTGATTTTTATATATTGAATAGCATAGTAAAAATTCGATTTTTATATATTGAATAGCATAGTAAAAATTCGATTTTTATATATTGAATAACATAGTAAAAATTCGATTTTTATATATTGAATAGCATAGTAAAAATTCGATTTTTATATATTGAATAGCGAAGTAAAAATTCGATTTTGATATATCGAATAACGAAGTAAAAATTCGATCTTTACATATGTAGAGAATACGGGCAACGAAGATGACAAAAAGGCGAGAACGACGAAGGTTTCTGCAAATAAAGAGGCGTGGAATTGGATAGCTTTCGGTGAGAATTTCTCACCTTTCAATTTCTTTTTCTAGTTATATATATATACTAGGATGCAGACGGTGCTTAGTAGCACCCGACACAATCGTCCACAGACCATGGACTTGTTTGTTTGGTTGCATAAATTAGTTAGATGTTTTGATTTGAATTTGGTTGTTTGGTGATTTTGATTGATGTGTGAATGGCGTGGGCCTTCACTAGACCGGGGATAAGGCTAGGCCTCGTTCTGTTTCTAGTATCGTGCCGTTATGCCGCCAAAATTTTCTAAAATAAGTTAGAAAAATAAAAATATCATTTTGTTTAAAGGATGAACTGAATAGAAATTCATATGTTAAAATAAAATGTTTTATCGTTAAAAATATAATTTTTAACGTGAATATGAATATAGTGAATGCGAATAAATAAATATTCATTTACAAACCGGACGGCTTGTTTATGTACACTGATTTGACTGACATTGATTGGGACGATAAATTTTACACATCGCCCAACTGCACAAATAAAATATGTGTTTGATTGTTTGAAACCCCACACGGGTGTTGGGATGAAATTTGAAGTTCACTCATCCTGATTGATTAAATATGTCGATCGATTGATTGACAGGCTGTTATAAGCGTTAGATATCTATATTTGATGCTTATACAGTGTAGTGCACTTTGGTTGATGGTTGATTATTTTTCAAAGCTATTAGATACATGTGTTGTATGAAAATCCATATAATTAATTTTATATGGTGATTGATTGGGCCTCATTCCAATTTAGAAAATAAAGAATACAATATAACATAAATGTTCATGTGTTGACTGTACTCATCCGTTGAGATTAGTCATGTGTTGAACGAAATATTTTAATAATAGAATTTACTTCTTTATCAATATAACATAAATGTTCATGTGTTGACTGTACTCATCCGTTGAGATTAGTCATGTGTTGAACGAAATATTTTAATAATAAAATTTACTTCTTTATCAATATAACATAAATGTTCATGTGTTGACCGTACTCATCCGTTGAGATTAGTCATGTGTTGAACGAAATAATTTAACAAAAGTAGTCACACGTGGACGGTACACATTCATTGAGATTAGTCGTGTGTTGACAAAAAGAAATATTTGAAAAGAAATATTTGAAACGAAATATTTGCAATAGAATATTTGAAAATAGAAATACATTAAGCCGTGTTGATTAGATTGACGCCATTTTGACGTGAACGATATTTATATCGATTTTAAACGATTTCGAAATGAACTGAATAGAAAACGATTTCGAAATGAACTGAATAGAAAACGATTTCGAAATGAACTGAATAGAAAACAAATTTGATTTCAATTGAATAGAAAACGAATTCGATTTGATTTGAATATATAACGAATTTGATTTCAATTGAATTGAAAACGAATTTGATTTCAATTGAATAGAAAACGAATTTGATTTCAATTGAATAGAAAACGAATTTGATTTGATTTGAATATATAACGAATTTGATTTCAATTGAATATATAACGAATTTGATTTCAACTGAATAGAAAACGAATTTGATTTCAACTGAATAGAAAACGAATTTGATTTCAACTGAATAGAAAATGAATTTGATTTCAATTGAATAGAAAACGAATTTGATTTCAATTGAATAGGTAACGAATTTGAATTGAATAGGTAACGAATTTGAATTGAATAGGTAACGAATTTGAATTGAATAGAAAACGAATTTGAATTGAATAGAAAACGAATTTGAATTGAATAGAAAACGAATTTGATTTCAATTAAATAGAAAACGAATTTGATTTGATTTGAATATATAACGAATTTGATTTCAATGGAATATATAACGAATTTGATTCGAATAGAAAACCACTTTGAATTGAACCGAATTGAAAACGAATTCAAATTGAATAGAAAGCGAATTGAAACGAATTCAAAACTATTTATATAATTTGTTTTAAAAAGGAATCAACGAAATATATATTATATATATTATATATATAATATAATGGCCTGAATAGAACGCGCCGCGCCGCGGCAGTTCGTGAATTTTGACCATTTATTTCAAACGGACATTACGGGAGATCCGACCGTCGGATTCTCCTAAAATCGGAACCGTTGGGTTCGTATCGAAAAGAGATTTCTAAAGAATATTAGAAATTCAAAATCTAACGGTTGGATTTGGAGATACGTCCAAATCAAATTCGAAAAAGGTTGCAATAGGTGCAGTTCGATGGCCGTTGTTGGAAATCGACTGTACGGGCCTTGATAAAATTATTAAAAATAGTAATAATTTGTGTAAAATCAGAAGAAATGATTTGGGAAGATTTGGGGTGAAAAACTCCATATTTGAAAAGATAAAAATAGATTTTTATCGAGATGAACTAGATTGAACTAAATTTAAAACCCGGGTTTTTATTTTAATTAAATAAATTAGATTTAAAAGGGGTTTTAAATAATCGGAATTCCTAATATATTTGATTTGAATGGAACTAGAATTGATTTGTGGGTTTATCGTGAACTGTGTTTTAAACAACACTAGTTCTTTAACCCGATGATAAATAGAATGTGATTTGGGTTTGTCGTGAACGGTGTTTTAAAAGACATTAGTTCTTTAACCCAATAAAAGGAGTTTTAATGAATCTGCAATTAGATTGAAATGTGAATGGATAATCTAAATTATCAAATTTAGAAATTGAGCGAGAATGGAGTATTACCAGTTTTGCTCCAAAGCGATAGTTAAATCTTTAATTAGATTTGAACATGAAATGGTAATTAATTTTACCGATAACACCGTGGTGTTAGATATGGAGTATTACCAGTTTTGCTTCATGGGATGAATAGGTTGGGATTGGGAAATAAAATAAATAATTACTTCGGTGTGGTTCGCTAATCTCGACTAGTTTAGAAAAACCATAATTTGGTTTAAAACGACATCCAAAGGAAGATTACAGGATAAATTTTAAAGAATTTATCTTGGATAAAATTAATGGGAACATTTCCCTAAGAATGTGGAATTTAGAAACTAGCTGTAGGTTGGCTAAGAAGAATGGTTTCCTGGGTATTGATCTGATGTTGGTTTCAACCTTCGGGGTTAATGTTTGGGAAATTATTCTCTTGCTAATTTTCGGTTAGTGACTAATGAATTGGAATGAGGCGTATGTTGTGTTTGTGTAACATTTGTTTTTAATATACGCGGGTTGTTCGGAAAGGCCGGGTTTATACCCATTCTGAATAACCGATTCGACGATATGTCGAAGATGAAGACGGTGGTTGAAGACCGGAAGTCTTCACATCATTTGGATAATTACTGACGATCCTGATTGGGCTGTACACCTAAGAGGATGGAAATAGTTGGTGGTCGTCCAGACGTACCTGGAGATGGATGGATATGCGAGGAAAGTGCCTCCGGTTTCGTTCAGACCCAGAACGAACTTGAAAATGGATTGTGTGTCTGACATTGGATTTTATTCTGTGTTGATTGATTTCTGTTAAATATATATCTGTTTGGCGGCGGAGAATTTATTCTCTTGCTTAACGCCCTTCTCTGAGACATACGAGCTTAGAGGTTATATATCGATAGATATCAATCGCACGGCATGAATTGCCTGTGTGGCATGCTGAGTTGCATGGATCAAGACTTCTGTTGAAAAGCAAAGTCTTGTGGTTGATGATCAAAGCACGCCTACGTGGCAGCTTTGTGTATAACGTGAATTCGCGAGCCTCACACCTCGGTATGAGTAAAAAACGGGATACGGACTGCAAGGAGAGCACGACATTTCTTTCTAGCTTTGGTGGTGTCAGTGACTTACCAGCCCTGACATATATATACTTTTCACCTTTGTGGTTGTTGGAATGAGGCGCCTCGATTATAGGTCTGTAAGGACCGGGAAACGTGTGTTCAGGCATAATTAATCCTCTAACGTAAGTGAGGACGGGCCCTGAAGCATCCAGGGGTTGCCCAGAGTGCGTAACCCTGGGACATTTGCTAGAGTGTCTCGAACGCGGAGAGGAGCTTGCCCCTTGCCTCGACTCATGATGGAAATCCAATTTCCAATACGTGTATTGCGGTTTTAATTGTAGAACTAGTATGGCGACATGATATATGGTACCCATGCCGTCTATGATTTATATTTATGATTGAAACTGTTTTGACACTATACACTTATTATAGTATCAAATGATTTGTTTTAAATGTACCAAGCATGTTTGGCTATTATAAGGGAAAACCCTATCCTCCAGCTTGCGTTGCATTGTGTGATGGGACCTGGGTCTTATAATAGCTTCATTTTTCGAAAAAGCATTGCGTTGTTTGTTCTATGCACCGGTATTCTTGGGAGGAAACTCGTTCCGTGTTATACGGCGTGGTCCCTTGAATCACTCTCTTTTAAAGTAAAGTTTTAAATAACTGTTTTAGTTCTCACACCAGTCACATGACTGACTTGGAGTTTATTGTTTTAACCTAAACTCTGGGTGCCCCTATTTTCCGCACGGGCAGCTAGTAGTTTTGGTTTTGCAGATTTATATTCACAGGATCCTGGTTTACAGCTGGAATGATAACCGGAAAGCTTTGTATCCGTATATCACCTTCAGTTGTGCTTTGTATTATTTCCCGCTGCTATGTAATTTATTCATTTATACTCTGCATATTCTTGTATCTGATGGAATTGTTGTAATAGCAATGAAATGTTCTTCCGTTTGTGTTCTGATTTGTCCTGTTCTCAAACGATCAGGGGTTTCGAACGGTCTAGATCGGTTTAACGACTGATTCGGATCGAGCGAAAACCGAGGACGTCACATTTGGTATTAGAGCTTTGGTTTACAGAGCTCGAGAACAAGACACATTAGAACCATACGAAAGAATTCATCAGATATTGGATTAGTAATATCCAATTAGAATGACTCGTTAGAGATGGGATCAGTAGTATCCTAGAACGGGTGTGAAGAGTATATTTTTCAAATGAAAACAATTTTGTTTTGAAAATTTAAATCGTTTTATACGTATTTGAATAATTTATTTATATTGATATGGACAATCTAGTATATAAAGATTTTGCATATACGCGTCATGAACGTATATTCGAAGTTTTAATATATTAGATAGATATAGAATCACATTCTAGACACCCGGAGATGATTCTGGTGATTGATCGATCATCATCAGAATTTGTGTTCGTGTTTCGAAGGTGTGATTTTCTATATATTTCAATTAGACTGGTGTGAGAACCAAAACTTATATAGTTAGAACACATTGTTGTGAATTGGCATCAAAAACATGATTTTTGTATATATATCAAATCTATGAATTTGAAACTCTAATCCGCTAATTGATTGATGTTTGTGTTGTTTGGTTATTTGTTTGCTAATTTTGAACCATTTAGCCTAATTGAACCAAATATTGAGTTATATTGAAAATTGGTCGCATTTGCTTGCATATACATATACTTATATTGAACAGGTCATAGCAAGGAGGCTAGAGCAGAGAATAAAATTTGTTTGCCCGACAAATAGGTACATGTTTACTACATAATTTACTGTTTTGTTTGGGTGGTGATGATTTTATGAGCCTATTGGCTAGCCGCTTGGCTTTTTCTTTTTCTTTTTGAGATCAGAAGGCCTATATGGCAATTTCGGGATTTTCCCGTGGCTCCCGGTGCAAGGGAGGTTATGGCGAAATTTTTTGAAAATTTAGGGTGTTAGCTAAATTTTTGAAAATTTGACAATTCTCAGAAACTGAAAAGTTGGAGAATGGAAGCCAGATCGAACGTAGAGCTGATTAATCAAACCACTTTAGACTTTGTTCCTTTTCGGGGACGAAAAGTTTTAAGTGGGGGAGATTGTAATAACCCGGAAATTCTGAACCAGTTTAAAATTTTTGTTTTGGCAATTTTAGCGAATTTTCTATATTTAAAATGAATTATTTTAAATAAAATCGACGAGAAATTTATTTTGAATATAATTAGAACATATATATTATATACGCCGTCGTTAGAATATAAAAATTTATATATAATTATAATAGAATTGAAAATGGCGCGGTAGTTCGATAATTCGATTTCAAACTTCAATTGAATGTACCGGGTGCAAAACAATCTGGATTTTAGTGAAACCAAAAACAATAGGATCTAATCAACAATATCTTTCCAACGAATCCGAAAAATCGAAATTTCATAACGGGAATCAAAAGATATGTCCAGTTGAAAATTCTGAATAGTCGCTATGGAATTCAGGCCCTTAAAAATGGGAATTTTGCAAACGACCTCGGATTTTGACGAAACCACTTTTGTTGGATCCGTGGTGTCAAATTATTGCTAGATTCCAAATTTCATAATTTTTCGAATCAATATGTGAGTGTGGCAAAGGAAAACGCGTTTGACCAGTTTCAGTTGATTTTAATCGACTGGAAAATGGCCATTTTTCCAACGGTCTCAGAATTCGACGAAACTAGTTTTGTTAGGACCGTATCGTCAATACGAAGATAGAAAATATTTTTCTGGAATTTTTCTAGTTAGTATGTGACCACGGTAATTTGAAATGTACGTTTAAACTTCAATATAGTGATTTAAATGTAAATTTAACGGAAACTGATTGTAACAGCCGAATCAGCCTACGATACATATCCCATTGTGTTCGGAATGGGGGTAAAACGCTATGGACGACAGGCGGTGGGCCTCGTTTTGAGGTCGTATGTAAAAGTCAACTTTTTGCAATTAAAATAAAAAAAATATATATATAATTTCTCCTTTATACTCCCCCCCTATTTTTCAGAACGAAAAAAAAAAAAGGAGGCCGACGTTGACCTCGAGCCTCTTTCACCCGTCGCCCATCGACGGTGACGCCACCGCCCTCCCCAACACCCCCTTCCTTCATCGCCGTCCTCCTTCCTTCTTCCTCCCCCTCTTCTGAATCGAACGCCCCTATCCTCAATTAAACCCCAGACCTTAATCGATGGACGCTCTTGCCCTAGCCACCTCCCTCGCCTCCTTCACCAATCGTCGAGCCGTCGTCCGCCCTAGTGGCCATCTCCGACCTCACCTCGCGTCAGCCCCCCCCCCCTCCGAACCTTCCAAACCGCCGCTGCAGCCCCCTTGTCCCACCTCGTCGACAAATAAACCACCGTTCCTGAAATACAATGTAAGTATATTTTAAAAGTGGATTTTATTTTCAAATTTTGATTATGTTTAGCTAATGCATGAATTCCAGAATATTATAAGTAAATATGACATGGTTTATAAGATAAAGTTTTAATCTTTTATACGTATGAAGTTTAGATTTTTAATAGATAAAAGATTAGATTTTTAAATATCTAAAGATGTGATTTTTATCATCAAAAAGATGAGATTTTTATGAAACTAAAAAACGTGATTCTTATCCATACAAAGATTTGATTTTTAAAATTGAAAAGATTATATTTTTATTTATAAAAATATGATTTTTATAGAAGGAAGAGTTAGAATAGATTTTTATTCAATTAAAAATATGATTTATATATTTTTAAAGTATTAAAAATATAGTCTTTAGTATATAGCGACTATAAAAATATGATTTTTTTTTATGTAGAGGATTAGAAATATAATTTTTGCATGATAGGAATATTAGAAATACCATTTTTATATGTGTAGAAGAATAAAAATGTGATTTTTATAATGATATATTCGAAAAGGAGAAATCTTTATAGTTGAAAAGGCGAGATCTTTATATATGGAATAACGATGTAAAAATAGAATTTTTATCTATATAGTAGCGGTGTAAAAATAGCATTTTTATCCATATAGCGTGAAAGTAAAAATTTGATTTTTATATATTGAATAGCATAGTAAAAATTCGATTTTTATATATTGAATAGCATAGTAAAAATTCGATTTTTATATATTGAATAGCATAGTAAAAATTCGATTTTTATATATTGAATAGCATAGTAAAAATTCAATTTTTATATATTGAATAGCGAAGTAAAAATTCGATTTTGATATATCGAATAACGAAGTAAAAATTCGATCTTTACATATGTAGAGAATACGGGCAACGAAGATGACAAAAAGGCGAGAACGACGAAGGTTTCTACAAATGAAGAGGCGTGGAATTGGATAGCTTTCGGTGAGAATTTCTCACCTTTCAATTTCTTTTTCTAGTTATATATATATACTAGGATGCAGACGGTGCTTAGTAGCACCCGACACAATCGTCCACAGACCATGGACTTGTTTGTTTGGTTGCATAAATTAGTTAGATGATTTGATTTGAATTTGGTTGCTTGGTGATTTTGATTGATGTGTGAATGGTGTGGGCCTTCACTAGACCGGGGATAAGGCTAGGCCTCGTTCCGTTTCTAGTATCGTGCCGTTATGCCGCCAAAACTTTCTAAAATAAGTTAGAAAAATAAAAATATCATTTTGTTTAAAGAATGAACTGAATAGAAATTCATATGTTAAAATAAAATGTTTTATCGTTAAAAATATAATTTTTAACGGGAATATGAATATAGTGAATGTGAATAAATAAATATTCATTTACAAACCGGACGGTTTGTTTATGTACACTGATTTGACTGACATTGATTGGGACGATAAATTTTACACATCGCCCAAATGCACAAATAAAATATGTGTTTGATTGTTTGAAACCCCACACGGGTGTTGGGATGAAATTTGAAGTTCACTCATCCTGATTGATTAAATATGTCGATCGATTGATTGACAGGCTGTTATAAGCGTTAGATATCTATATTTGATGCTTATACAGTGTAGTGCACTTTGATTGATGGTTGATTATTTTTCAAAGCTATTAGATACATGTGTTGTATGAAAATCCATATAATTAATTTTATATGGTGATTGATTGGGCCTCATTCCAATTTAGAAAATAAAGAATACAATATAACATAAATGTTCATGTGTTGACTGTACTCATCCGTTGAGATTAGTCATGTGTTGAACGAAATATTTTAATAATAAAATTTACTTCTTTATCAATATAACATAAATGTTCATGTGTTGACTGTACTCATCCGTTGAGATTAGTCATGTGTTGAACGAAATATTTTAATAATAAAATTTACTTCTTTATCAATATAACATAAATGTTCATGTGTTGACCGTACTCATCCGTTGAGATTAGTCATGTGTTGAACGAAATAATTTAACAAAAGTAGTCACACGTGGTCGGTACTCATTCATTGAGATTAGTCGTGTGTTGACAAAAAGAAATATTTGAAACGAAATATTTGCAATAGAATATTTGAAAATAGAAATACATTAAGCCGTGTTGATTAGATTGACGCCATTTTGACGTGAACGATATTTATATCGATTTTAAACGATTTCGAAATGAACTGAATAGAAAACGATTTCGAAATGAACTGAATAGAAAACGAATTTGATTTCAATTGAATAGAAAACGAATTCGATTTGATTTGAATATATAACGAATTTGATTTCAATTGAATAGAAAACGAATTTGATTTCAATTGAATAGAAAACGAATTTGATTTGATTTGAATATATAACGAATTTGATTTCAATTGAATATATAACGAATTTGATTTCAACTGAATAGAAAACGAATTTGATTTCAACTGAATAGAAAACGAATTTGATTTCAACTGAATAGAAAACGAATTTGATTTCAATTGAATAGAAAACGAATTTGATTTCAATTGAATAGGTAACGAATTTGAATTGAATAGGGAACGAATTTGAATTGAATAGGTAACGAATTTGAATTGAATAGAAAACGAATTTGAATTGAATAGAAAACGAATTTGAATTGAATAGAAAATGAATTTGATTTCAATTGAATAGAAAACGAATTTGATTTGATTTGAATATATAACGAATTTGATTTCAATGGAATATATAACGAATTTGATTCGAATAGAAAACCACTTTGAATTGAACCGAATTGAAAACGAATTCAAATTGAATAGAAAGCGAATTGAAACGAATTCAAAACTATTTATATAATTCGTTTTAAAAAGGAATCGACGAAATATATATTATATATATTATATACAGGAAAATGGGCTGGAGGAAGTTTTGCTATATTTTTTTGGGCCTACGGACGCGGCTATTTATTTTTCGTTTCAAGGATGCGGTGTTTAAAATTTCGTCTGAAGGAAAAATAGTCAGTAAGATTTAAATTCCTATACTTTTTTCTAAACATCATTGCTGATCATCTTCAATGTCCTGTCTCGATTCAAGACGATTGCACACTTTTTTATTTCGATTTCTCCATTGTCACTCGATCTTTGTCTTCTTTTTTTATTGTAGATCTTCATTGGCGATTTCGATCTTCATCAAACAATCTTGCTAAATTCAGGTATGTTGTTTTTATTTCTTTCGACTATTTTTAATTTTCGTTTCATATAATTGTTTGTCGATTAATAATCATATCTTTTCTCATCTAGGTTATACGGCAATTTCTTTTTCCAGTTGTAAATCTCAACTTTGGATTTATATAAATGGAGAAGTAAGATTTTTATGCCTGTTTTTATATTTCTTCACGTATGTTTATTGTTTTATAGTTTTAACTTCCTTCGATCGTTCCTGTGGATTTTATTTGTGGTTTGTTAATTTATGCTATGTTTATATAGCATTCTTTACTGTAGTATTCATGTTCAGTTTAATTTTGCCGTGATATGTTCATTTACGATATGTTTTTTAAATTAATTTATTCTTGTTTAATTCAACAGTAAGATTGATTATGTTTTTTTATGGTATGTTAATTTAGCATTTGGTATTACTGTTTTGTTCTTCACAGTATTTTAATTGGATTTAATTTTTTCCCGTTCTGATACGATCAATAATGAAGCAAACAACGTGCTGGTTATTTTTGAACATAATGAGAACTGTTATTCAACTCGACTTACCATAGGCTCTTCTTTATTTGGTGTTAAGAGTGAAATATGTGATGTTTGGCCACACCTTAATCCGTTTTCCATTGAGCTATCTTACGTTCTTGAGAATAAGAATATAAGTATGGACACTGATTCAGACTTGCTTAGCATTTTGTGTTTTCTCATTTTTAAGAAGAGTCAATATTTTAAGTTTACAGTTAAGAAGAATGTTGGTGCTATGGAAGCTGATATGGGTAGCTGTGGTTTGGGTTCTACAAGTGTACAAAGCACTTCGATTGGCAGTAATTCTGGAACAAATTGTCAATCACATGCTGATTCACCACATTATTTGAAAGATATGCTAAAGAAAGGTTCTCAGAAAAATATTGTGGATTTTCTTGGTTTTTGTTTTAATGGGGCTGAGGATTTTAGGGAGTTTTTAATGGCATATCAAATAAAGAATGGTTATGATTTGATTTTTGTTAGAAACTCTCCCGATAGAATTTCTGTTAATTGCTCTTGGATTAACGATGGTTGTAAGTTTTATGTTAATGCTTCTTCGGATCCGGGTATACTTTCTCGGTTTTTTATTAGAACGTACAATTTTAATCATTCATGTGGAGCGGGTCTTAGAGATGTCAATAAAGTTACTATTTCAAGTAGATTTGTTAAATCTTTAATTGTGGATCAAATTCGTGATGCTCCTATGAAGAAGCCAAAGGATATCATAAAGGAATTTCGAAGAGAATATAATTTCAATCTTTCATACTATTATGCGTATAGCGGAAAACAGTTGGCGTTGAAAGAGATATATGGGGATGATGCAATGTCGTATAATGATTTAGGTTGGTATATGGAGGCATTGCAAAAGTATAATCCTGGTAGTTATGTGTCTATAGATGTTGATTCGTCAACCAATCAGTTTGAGAGAGTTTGTATTGCTTTTGGTGCTTGCTTGCTTGGTTTTAAACACTGTCGACCATTAATATTTTTGGATGCTGCTCATTTGAAGGGAAGACCTGGAGTTTTGTTAGCTGCTACTTCTAAAAATGCTAACCAAGGTATATGTTTCATTCTGCTTTTGTTTTTTTTTTTTTTTGGTTATTTTTATAGTTATGATATGTGAAACTATTATTGTTCTACACATCACTTAATTTTAATGCAACAATGCTTACAATAGATTTGTTCGCTTCATTTATTACTGCTTCTATTGGAAGTGTCTGTAGTACTAATGTTTGGACAGTAAGGTGCTAAAAGACTGATATATAATATATGATATGTTCATTTATCATTTTGAGTCTAATTCAATTGTGCCTGTCATATATTACTATCATTTAATTCAAGTTTGATGTTTACTGTGGTTCATGTATCTTTGTATTGAGAAGTCCTTAATTATTTATTTTGCAGGTTTAATGCTAAGCAAGGTATATGTTTCATTTTACTTTTGTTTTTCTTTTTTTTGGTTATTTTTGTAGTTATGATATGTGAAACTATTATTGTTCTACACATCACTTAATTTTAATGGAACAATGCTTACAATAGATTTGTTCGCTTCATTTATTACTGCTTCTATTGGAAGTGTCTGTAGTACTAATGTTTGGACAGTAAGGTGCTAAAAGACTGATATATAATATATGATATGTTTATTTATCATTTTGAGTCTAATTCAATTGTGCCTGTCATATATTACTATCATTTAATTCAAGTTTGATGTTTACTGTGGTTCATGTATCTTTGTATTGAGAAGTCCTTAATTATTTATTTTGCAGGTTTCTTTCCTCTTGCTATGGGTATTGTTTCACATGAAAACGAATCTAACTGGTCTTGGTTTTTGTCCCATTTGAAAGAAAGGCTAAATGAAGACCGGTCTCTAGTTTTTATGTCTGATCGTCATTGGGGTCTCATTTTAGGTGTTCCTAAAATATTTCCTTCTTCATATCATAGCTATTGTTTGCTTCACATGGAACAAAATATTGGTAGTGTTGTGAAGGCAGCTAAAGGTGATTCTTCTGTTGTAGAGTTATTCAAACTTTGTGCTAGAGCTTCTAATATGTATGATTTTGAGCGATACCTTTCTAAATTTAAGGATATTGGGGGTACGGCTGCAGAAAATTTTCTACAAGATAAACCATTTGATCATTGGGCAGATTTGTTTTTTCAAGGAAAGCGGTATGGTGAATATTCTTCAAATGTTGCAGAAAGCTTCAACTCTTGGATTTTGGAAGATAGAGTAATGCCTATAACTTCTTGTTTGGATGGTATTCGAGTGAAAGTTATGGAGCAAATGGCTAGGCGAAGAGAAGAATGTCGTTTGTGGACGACGACTCTTTGTCCTGTTATGGAGGAACGCTTGTCTAAGTTAGTAGATGATGGCTTCGGTTGGGATGTTTTCAAGTCTTCGGACTTTGTGTTTGAAGTAAAATCCCCTAAGTCTCATATTGTTGACCTCAGAAATCATTTATGTAGCTGTAATCAATGGAGAGTTATTGGTTTTCCATGTGCACATGCAGTCAAGTGTATTAATTAGTCTAGGTTATCAGTTTATGACTTTGTGGAGGAATATTTTACTGTTAGTGCTTTCAGTTCTTCATATGCTTATGCTATCAATCCAATTCCAGATTTTGATAAGCCAACGGTTGTTGAAAACGATGTTTTGATTAAGCCTCCTAAACAAGTTCATGGTGCAGGAAGACCATCTACAAAGAGGCGTGGTGGATTTGGATATTCTCAAAATAAAAGAAACAGATGCAGTCATTGTAATGAAGTTGGCCACAATAAAAGGAACTGTCTTGCTTCTTCTAAAATTTAAAAAAAAATCATGTTATTTGTTAGTGTAACAGACTTTTTTTTATTGTAAAGCTGTTACAGCTTATTGTATATTGAAGTCAGTATTTGTGAATTGTTTGCAAAATAAAAAATGAATTGTTATGTTGTCTGTTTTGTTTAATTTTTAATGTCTGGTAATGTCTAATGTCTTTTGCTTTGAAGTCATTTTTTTTTAATTCAGGTTATTTTATCATTGCTAACTATACTTTAGTTCAGTGCATGATTTCAGCATTTCATTTTTACCAATTCTTTTCAATGCTACCTGTACTTATCATTTTCGTTGAATGATAGTTGTAACCAACATTCCTTTTATCATTGGTATGCATCTTGTATAAAATACTTTTAATGGATCAGCCAATAGGCCTAATACTACAAGCTGTTATATCTCATATGCTCTTTTATTAGGAAAACTCTTAACTTATTTGAGGTTAAGTTGTGATGTGGTGATATGGTGGACAACATGGGAAGCCTACTGTAAAAATGAATTAAATGTTTACATTATTTGGTGAATTTAAGGTTGTTTTGTTCAATTATAATTGTAATTTAGATGAATTCGTGAGTTTATTATATGAGCCTATTTGTAGTTAACATTTTAGTTGAATGCTAAATTTAACAAGCATTCCATTATAAGTAGTATGCATTTTACGTGATATATAATTTCAACGCTTAAAACTCTAATCAGAGTTTCTATTTACCATAATTATACCGAAATGTCACAACAGAATTTTATTTTCACTTAATGCTAGTTTTACATAGCATTTCAATATAAACTATTGTCACCACATGAAAAATACAGAAAACGTATTCAAATTCACGTGACAATTAATTTGCATATACTCTCAGTAGTTCGCACAATGACAGTACAATGAAAACAGACAATTAAAATTTTAATCCATCAATTACAATCCTATTTGAGCAGTTCGTACGGACAAATTAAAATCAGTTGTTATCAGCAACAGCTTTACTCATTAGTTGTAAGACTATCTATCATTAGTTGTTATCAGCAACAGCTTTACTCATCATCATGTTTAGTGTTTGTTTGGTGACCAACTGTATTTCGTGTCGTTCAGTACATCAAAAGCAACTGCAGCTCTTAACATTCTTATGGTCTCTCTTGTGTATCTCGGTGGCAATTCTTCCTTGTCCAACTTTTTTATGTTTGCCATCACGATGAAACCACAATCAAGTCTGTATCAAATGTAGAGATAGTAGTTAATATTACGTATAAATGAATGCTAAATTAAGTTATCATTCTTTACTTCAAATGTAGAGATAGTAGTTAATATTACAGTATAAACTAATGCTAAATTAAGTTATCATTCTTTACTTTAGATGTAGAGATAGTCGTTAATATCAAATGCAGATATAGTAGTTAATATTCCATAGTTCAACAGTGGCAGTGTTAAGTTTCATTATCATCCACCCTTTTGTCAAATTTTTCCTAAAATATTACTCCTTTAACAAACTACAGTTATTCGTATTTTCCGAGCCTATGGCCTGGCTTATGCAATAGTTTATATAAGCTGTTCAGCGATTTCAGTTCAAATGCACATCCTATACATCAACATCAACCATATATCAATCCTAACTAAGTAATACCAAAAGCAATGATTTTTTAAACATCTTCAATAAACCACTGAATTTTCTATAGTCTGCATATACTAAACAATTTACATGTGCATCATCTCATGATAGGAAGAAACTCTTCATACTAGGTTGAACCATTGCTCAAATCCTAGTGTAAACAATCATTTGGGTTTTGATAAATGTATATGCAGTAAAAAAGTATAGATGACAGCTTGAACTGTCATTACTAATTTTATGCTCATTGTATTTTTCAGTTGAATGTTTTGCTATGATTTTGATCATCACGAATTGTCAGCTGTATTTTTGAAAATAAAAACAATAATTGGATAAACATACACTATCATCCCATAATCTCTTATGATGCATTTAAATCAAATGATATATTGAATTATCATTCAATTATTGTACATATCTCTAATTATTGTCTACTGTTTATTAAAGATTGATATTCTACTTTCATGTATTATCTATCAATGCATCATAACACATACATTTAATAAATTGTGAATAAAATAAGTAACTTACGAATCAAAATCTTGCGGTGGACTTTTAGGCTGCTGCACTGTTGGTTTGTTGAATTTCTTGTTCATTATACCTTCTTTTACCCACGCGTCCTTGAACAGCGACTCAATCAAATTTTTCTGCAAAAAATATATATATATTAGTGTTGACTTTTACTTGTAGAGTTAAAAAAAAATAAGAACTCTCTCACAGTGATGATGGCTTGGTTGTAGCTGGGGTTTGATGTCCTTGTTGATCTGGTTTTCGGTTTTGTTGAGTCGTAATGACTCCACTGCATTGTTTCATAATTTAGTACCAACAAGGTCCAATGGTTTCCGAAATGCAGAGGGAAGTACATTTTATCGCACAACTCATCTTTGACAATCTTTTGTATTGTTGGCATGACTATGTCATTGATCACTGTTTTCTGATCATTTGTTATAGCATTCTGCATATTCATATGTATTAGAACAGAGTTTTTTTTAAAGCATTTATAATTTAAGGCTATGCTTACCATCATGATTGTAGTGAAGTAATAACTATGCTGGTACATTTCTTGATTGTAGTAAAACCAGTCAATCAGCTGTTTAACCAAAGAAAGGAAGTTTTAAATGAATGCTAGTTCTAACTGTTATTCTATCATCCTATACACATATGCACTAAAAACTGTTAATGATAGTTTCAATTATCATTCTCTCATTCTATACATTTACAGGTATTTAACATATAGCGATGCTACTTCTAGCTTTCATTCCGCTATTCAATTCATATATATAGTAAGAATACTGCTCAAAATATATGAAAAGATGAATGATATGTATAACAATCATTATCAAATTTTGTACACCATATTACTCTTTTATTTACTGTCAAAATTCTAGTTTGATATATACCTGACCGTCGGTAAGCCCATCATAAAGAACATCCTCTAGCATTGATTTCACTATAGTTATTCCTCCTTGGTTTCCTTCGTCTTTGTGGTATGCTATAGTGCTGCAATTGATTATCAACATTTTATAAGTCAGTTTTTTATTGAAAGCTTACAATGTTGCAAATATAAAGAAAGAAAACAAGTTACGAATCTTACTTCTCATTTTCGCTGAATTTGAAGAAAGTGATAATCTTTTGTTGTTGTGCTGTAGTCAATAATTTCAGGATATGACTTTTTGTGATATCTTTGCTTTTGTAAGCTTTTCTTGTTGGAGAATATCTATCAATATCAATTATATTTTCATTTTCATGTGTTTCAGATTCAGTTTCAGTTTCTTCTTCATAATCAGACTGTTCATTTTTTTCTTCTTTCTCTTGATCAGTTTGGTCACTTTCTTCACTTTCTTCAGCTTCTTCAACGTCTTCAGCTTCTTCAACCTCTTCAGCTTCTTCATGATTTTCACCTTCTTTATTTTCACCAACATCGTTTTCTTCAACTTTGTCATCTTCACCTTTTTTATTTTCACCTAGATCATCTTCTTCAACTTCATCATCTTCACCTTCTTTATTTTCTTCAACTTTTGTTTCCTTCTTTTTATATTTTTTCCTTTGAATAAATTTGTACTGGGATTTCGAATCAAATGTACTCGTTCGTTTGCGGCTTTTAACCCTCTCAACTAAAGAGCTTGGTTTTTTCATTGGTTTTGCATTCTTTTTCAGGATTTCCCTTTTTTCCTTTGAACTTTTGTGTTTATCCTCTTGTTTTTTCCAGTTTCAAGGACTTCACCACTTGTGTCTTGTTTTTTTCCTTGTTGCATCATTAGCATTTGCTGTGTTACTTGAAGATTAATTGTTGGTGGTTCTACTTCTTGTATTTTTTTTGATACCAACATATTTACTTTCTTTTTTAGCTCTACCACAAGGGCTTCAGCATCCCTTCTTTTTTGCTTCTCAATTTCAAATTCTTCTTCATTCTTCTTTAATTTCTATTCCAAATCCTTGTTATACTGTTGCAAAGACTCCACTTGTTTGCTTAATGTCTCTATCAGATTATTTGTTGGTTGCATATCTGTGTGTTCATTGGTTTCAATTTGCAGATGTTGATGGTGGGGGATTTTTTCAAGAAGAGCTTTTTCATCTTCTGATATGTTTCTCAATTCAACAAATATCTGTATAACATATATAAAAATGACTGAGTAACACCCAATAAATTAACTAATGCTATGTGTACTTGTCATTCTCCATTTGATGCTATATATAACTATCATTCTTCAGAATTAAGTACATTGCATTCTATTCCTGCATTAACGATAAATTTAACTATCATTTAGACTATGAATGTACTATAATAACATGACTACTATCACTATATTCCAATTTAACATTTATTGTATGTATCTAGTTTGTTTGTGTGTTAAAATATACCTTTTCATCATCCATGTTTGACAAAATATTTCTTGATACAACCTTCTTTAAGCTAGAAATATTCCATCTTCCAAATCTTGGCAATGTTGAAGAGTAGTTTGGCAACGGAGATATCAAACTAACATGCTCGCATAGAAAAAACTGAAAATAAAATTTTATTTGTTAAAACATAGAATATGCATAATTTAATTTATAGAAATAAATGCATAAATATAAAGTTAAAATAATGTACTTACCATTGGAAGCATGGAACACCCCGGCATGCTTCTTGGCTTTGTTTTAAAAGCCGTCAAAGATCTAATCAAAGAATAATGGATTGAAACTGGCCAAGATATTGAGTTCATTTTCCTTATATCAATGATATAAGGAATGTATCCCCATGGCAAAATTCTTTGACTATCGGAAAAAAAGAAGGTGATCATTGCAAGAATGAGGATTAGTTTCGGAAAATCGGTTTCATTTTCAGTTTTTTTTGTCTCCAGCACATTGTTTATTTTAGAAATTGTAAGGTCTTTCGAGATATTCTCTACGTTACCAAAATTTCTTAAAACAAAGTCTTTACAATTTTCTGGAAGAACTTGAAAACTCATTTTAGGTGCTGGAAACAAGTTAATTCCATACATAGGTAATCCGAAAAGAATTGAAATATCCTCTGGTTTCAATTTTAGAAAAACATTCCCAATTTGGAAGCTTGTTTCTCAATAGAAAATGTTTCTACTATATCATCTAAGGTTGTAGATGATTTAGTGAAAGCCGAAATGGTTAAAATTTGTTTGAAAAAGACATGAACAAACTTTTCAAATGGGGTTTGATTTAAAAAATTGAACTGATTTGCAAGATTATCACCTTTTTGGATAATTTTTTTGGAAATTTTTTATCATAGGCAGCAAGCTGCAACGATATTGGACTTTTTCTTGAGATGCCTTTTTTGCTTTTTTCGTGGTTGCTGCCTTTAACTTCTTCATTTCTTTCCCTGTTGATTCCTGCACAAATTTTTTTTTTGAATGAATCAATGTACATATAATTAATTTTAACGCTATTTACACCTATCATTAGTATACAAGTATATGATATGTGAAACTATCATTTCCAATGTCATGTATATCATTAGTAAACAATAATATGATATATGAATCTATCATTCCAAATGTCATTTGCATGTCTACCATTAGCATCCAGTATATGATATATGAAACTATCATTATGAATGTCAACTTCATTTATCATTAGAACCTTATATGATAAGTGAAACTTTCATTCACATCTATCAATAGCACTCAAGTATAAGTAAAGGGAAATTTACATTTATCACTAGTACCCAACTAATAATGTGTAAAAAAAAGAGTAGTATAGTGTACAAGATTTGATAAAGATTAAGACGTAGAGGGAACAAAGACGGGTGAAGTATCATCAGTAAGTGGATGAGAAATACTAAGTTTGGTTGCAAATATTTAAGACTATTAGGTCAATAATTGTAGGCTTGCTGCCTTTATTTAATTTGTTATGGAGGATGAATTTACATAGTGCATGTGTTTACATGTGTATATGTGAATAAAAAAGACAGCAGAAGATCAACACAGGAAAAAATTAAGTTAATAACAAATGTACCTTATCTCGTTTTCTTTTCTCCAATGCAGTTGTCTTTTTTCCCTTTGAAGTTGCTAGTGACAACTTTGTCGAAACAACCTGATTTTCATTTTCCATCATGAATCATTACACAATAAAAAAACATTAAACAATGTGACATATTCGACCATAAGTACGTAATGCTATATTTGTCTACCAGTTTTTTTTCAAAGCTGAATTTACTTATAAATCCATAGCTATCTATCTAATTTTTTTTTATAGATCATTCCTCATAGAGCACACAGCAAAACAATTTGACGTATTCAACTAAACTTTTTCCATGATATGTTTGTATATCATTTTTTTAATGCTATGTTTACACATCATTCTACAACTATGCATATAAAAATTCTGTACAATGCTTGCAACTAATAATATGATATATTGAACTATCATTTTAATAATACGTATAATGCTTCCAAAAAATGAATGATATGTGTGTATATCATTTACCATTCCCCATAGAGCACACAGCAAAACAATTTGACGTATTCAACTAAACTTTTTCCATGATATGTTTGTATATCATTTTTTTAATGCTATGTTTACACATCATTCTACAACTATGCATATAAAAATTCTGTACAATGCTTGCAACTAATAATATGATATATTGAACTATCATTTTAATAATACGTATAATGCTTCCAAAAAATGAATGATATGTGTGTATATCATTTACCATTCCCCATAGAGCACACAGCAAAACAATTTGACGTATTCAACTAAACTTTTTCCATGATATGTTTGTATATCATTTTTTTAATGCTATGTTTACACATCATTCTACAACTATGCATATAAAAATTCTGTACAATGCTTGCAACTAATAATATGATATATTGAACTATCATTTTAATAATACGTATAAGGGTTCCAAAAAATGAATAATATGTGTGTATATCATTTATCATTCCCCATAGAGCACACAGCAAAACAATTTGACGTATTCAACTAAACTTTTTCCATGATATGTTTGTATATCATTTTTTTAATGCTATGTTTACACATCAATCTACAACTATGCATATAAAAATTCTGTACAATGCTTGCAACTAATAATATGATATATTGAACTATCATTTTAATAATACGTATAATGCTTCCAAAAAATGAATGATATGTGTGTATATCATTTACCATTCCCCGTAGAGCACACAGCAAAACAATTTGACGTATTCAACTAAACTTTTTCCATGATATGTTTGTATATCATTTTTTTAATGCTATGTTTACACATCATTCTACAACTATGCATATAAAAATTCTGTACAATGCTTGCAACCAATAATATGATATATTGAACTATCATTTTAATAATACGTATAATGCTTCCAAAAAATGAATGACATGTGTGTATATCATTTATCATTCCCCATAGAGCACACAGCAAATCAATTTGACGTATTCAACTAAACTTTTTCCATGATATGTTTGTATATCATTTTTTTAATGCTATGTTTACACATCATTCTACAACTATGCATATAAAAATTTTGTACAATGCTTGCAACCAATAATATGATATATTGAACTATCATTTTAATAATACGTATAATGCTTCCAAAAAATGAATGACATGTGTGTATATCATTTACCATTCCCCATAGAGAACACAACAAAACAATTTGACGTATTCAACTAAACTTTTTCCATGATATGTTTGTATATCATTTTTTTAATGCTATGTTTACACATCATTCTACAACTATGCATATAAAAATTCTGTACAATGCTTGCAACTAATAATATGATATATTGAACTGTCATTTTAATAATACGTATAATGCTTCCAAAAAATGAATGATATGTGTGTATATCATTTACCATTCCCCATAGAGCACACAGCAAAACAATTTGACGTATTCAACTAAACTTTTTCCATGATATGTTTGTATATCATTTTTTTAATGCTATGTTTACACATCATTCTACAACTATGCATATAAAAATTCTGTACAATGCTTGCAACCAATAATATGATATATTGAACTATCATTTTAATAATACGTATAATGCTTCCAAAAAATGAATGACATATGTGTATATCATTTATCATTCCCCATAGAGCACACAGCAAAACAATTTGACGTATTCAACTAAACTTTTTCCATGATATGTTTGTATATCATTTTTTTAATGCTATGTTTACACATCATTCTACAACTATGCATATAAAAATTCTGTACAATGCTTGCAACCAATAATATGATATATTGAACTGTCATTTTAATAATACGTATAATGCTTCCAAAAAATGAATGACATGTGTGTATATCATTTACCATTCCCCATAGAGCACACAGCAAAACAATTTGACGTATTCAACTAAACTTTTTCCATGATATGTTTGTATATCATTTTTTTAATGCTATGTTTACACATCATTCTACAACTATGCATATAAAAATTCTGTACAATGCTTGCAACTAATAATATGATATATTGAACTATCATTTTAATAATACGTATAATGCTTCCAAAAAATGAATGATATGTGTGTATATCATTTACCATTCCCCATAGAGCACACAGCAAAACAATTTGACGTATTCAACTAAACTTTTTCCATGATATGTTTGTATATCATTTTTTTAATGCTATGTTTACACATCATTCTACAACTATGCATATAAAAATTCTGTACAATGCTTGCAACCAATAATATGATATATTGAACTATCATTTTAATAATACGTATAATGCTTCCAAAAAATGAATGACATGTGTGTATATCATTTATCATTCCCCATAGAGCACACAGCAAAACAATTTGACGTATTTAAAAGTACAATGTTATATTCAACTATTATTTAGCATATTGTACATAAGTTATTTCACTTTAAAAAATACAATGCTAAATTCAACTATCATTTAACATATTTTATACATGCTAAGTCACTTTATGAATACAATGCTATATACAACTATCATATTTATATTTTATGCATGTAATTCACTTTAAAAATATGATGCTATATTTAACTATCATGTAATGTATTCTACACATGCTAATTCAATTTAAAAAATACAATGCTAAATTCGAATATCATTTTATAGTTTATACATGCTAGTACATTTTTTATTATAATGATATATTTAACTGTTATTGAGCATACTACACATGTTCCCTGTTTGTTTTCATAGTATAAATGAAATATACAAGCTAATTCTTTTTTAAACATAGTCATATTCAACTATTATAATGCTAGACCACTTTAAAAGATGCAATGCTAAATTCAACTATCATTATTCATATTTTATATACAATACTATTTTTTTGACCATCAATCATTGAACATCTTGATAGCTAAATAATCATTAGTGGTCTCACTGAGATAGACACAGGAATTAATTGTACGCGCACTATACTCATCTAGAATCTAAAAGTAACAAAAGTAAAAATGGAATGTTATATACATCTAGCATTACACTTTGGCAAATTCAACAACAGTCTAAAACTAACTAAAAAAATCAATAAACACAACATTTAATATCTCGATGAGCATACTGCATTGTTTTAATGCTATGTTTAGGTTTCATTCTACATTTACGCATATAACATTTCTGTATAATGCTTGCAAATAATAATATGACATATTGAACTATCATTTTAAAATGATATATTTCTATAAAAAATATAGATCTAATGTTATACCTTTGATTTCCTTTTCCTACTGATTATTTCATCGCACAACTCTTGTTGCTTTAGTTGGTCTTGTTTCTCGGTCTCAGCTGTGAGTAATCTTCTCACTTTTCTTCTTTTTCCCTGAATATTACTCGAATCGACTAGTTTTGACGTTCGTGGAGAAGACCTGGTGCTTGGAGAAACTGGTTTTGATGTTCGTGGAGAAGACCTAGATCTTGGAGAAACCCTAGTTTTGGAGAGATTTGAATCTTCGGGCTTATGTGTAAAATCTGAGGAAGTCGGCGAATTCTCTTCCATTGCTAGAGTCTATTGCGTGAGAAACCTGAAGTTTGATAAGAGAATTATTTTAGAGCGAGAGTAGGGCTGCCATTTTTAGTGAAGACTGAAAAAGTAATTTTGTAGAAGAAAATAAAAGTAATGAATTCACGGTGGAGAATTTGCCGCCTGTCCTTCAGACGGAAGTTAAAACTTAACGTCCGTTAAATTTAAATATTATTAAACTTTTTCCTTTAAACTAATTTTCTCTAATTAAAATTACCGAAAATACCCAAAAATTCAACTTCTTCCAAATTGGGCGAATTTAGTGTCCACGCAAAGCTCTCGTCGCCACGATCGCACCGGATTTGAAATCATCAGATTCTGAGTTCGTATGAGAGAGATATACAATTTCAAAGTTTGAATTACAAAACTACCCCAAATCTCGGTCAAACAGCCCCTCACCACCTTTGACCGCCATTTCCTGCCGCCTGGAGCCACCTGAAGTCACCGGACCACCGCCAACCTCTTCGTCTTGGCGAGACGCACCACCACCAAAAAACGTCGCCCCAGACTCCGCCTCCGCCGGTCGGAATTCGCCCGAGACCGCCCTACGGTTCGCGGGTCCCACAGGCCACACCTCTTATCCAAATGACCTGAAAATTTCTGAGCATCTTCTCCTTGTGTAGACGAAGAACTTTCGTGTTCGGCCCTTCACCTGATTCTTCCCGGATTGGTCGGAAATTGATCATCTATGTTCTGAGCTCTCCGGAATTTTCTGTTTTGCTCCAATTCAGTTTTTCCCGATTTCCGTGCCCTTCCACCGACTTTCAGACAAAACTTTCTGAAGCAAAGTTGTAGATCTTGGTCTCCTCTACAATTTCTTCCATTGCGCCATCCTCCAATTCTTCATGATTTGGCCAGAAAACACCAAAATCCGAAACTGACTTTTTACAATCAAATTCAGATCCCGGCGAATTCGTGTGACGAGATTTCTTGAATTTTTCGTGGTAGATAGAGGATAAGAAGATGAACAAAACCCAGAAAGGGTTTAGTCTAATTTTGTTCTGATTTGGAGTTATAAATTGTCTAGTTTTAGGGTCTTTTGTGCAAAGAATATTTTTAGAGTGGAGGTCATGGAATATGAAGAAGATGAAGATGGAGGAGGCTATGTTATGTTTAGGGTTCAGCTAATGGCTGTTAAAAGATAATTTATAGGTAGGTTATAAACTCAATTAGGCCCAATTACCCTTATGTACATATATTAATACATTTTTTTGCCCGCTTTTCATAGTTTAAAAATTCGTGTTAACACCTACGAATTCAATTGTAATTGAAAATTGAAACATAAATATTCCTTGACATTACGGATTTAAAGAAACTGGTTTCGTCATTTTTCGAGTCCGTATGAATTAATAATGAATTTTTAAAGTCTGAAAATTGACCGTTTTCACTGAAAAATCGATTACAATTACATATTAATTCTAAGAATTCTAGAAAAATCATTTCTAGCTTTGTTTTGACAATACGAACCCAACAAAATAAATTTCGTTGAATTTAAAGACCGTTTGCAAAACTTCACTTTTCAAGGAGTATATATTTTATATTTAAAAATACATTTTTATGTGAATAATTTCTGAAACTCAAAATATAAAAGTGCTTATACTTTTTCAATGCAGAAACGTCATTTTGAACTCAATGGAAGTGGTTTCGAGTCCAAATTCATTCGCATGCAAAAAGTAGCCTTTTGGGCCATTTAATATATATAAATTCCATAGCGTTTATCTGAAATTTTAAATTTGCCATAACTTACAAATTATAAACTAAAATCTTAAATTCTTAAATTCATTGGAAAGATATCATCAATACGATCCTAATGTTTCTTGTTTCGTCCAATTCTGAATTATAATGAATTTTATATATTTTCCCAAAGTTGAAAATCGAATACTGAAATTTCCGCGCCATTTCAGGCTCGAAGTATAATTAATATAAATTATACGTTCTAACTTCGATTTAAAATAAATTATTTCGCCGTTATTATTTATAATAAATTATTTTAAATATACTAAATCCTTTAAATTAACTAAAATAAAAATTTTAAATTTGCCCCAAAATTCTGGGTCGTTACAATCTCCCCCACTTAAAATCTTTTCGTCCTCGAAAAGGAACGAAGCTAGAAGTTGTTTACTTAATTAACTCAATATTCATTCTAATCAATTTTCAATTCAGTTCAATATTGAATTCAATCTAGTTAAATGTATCATTCTATTATATATTGGATTTGTTAATGACCATTTCACTAATTTTATTAGTTAAACTAATAATCAAACATCACAACCAGTAGTCAATTAGGTGGTTAACTTTTCAAACATATATAGCTTTAATATATATAGATAAAAATCATATTTTTATTGCAAATCACAGGAAATAACCCTATCTAGTTTTGGTTCTCATACCAGCCAATTGGAAATATATAGATATCCCACTTTCGAAACTCGAACATAAACACTGATGACGCTAGCAATCATCAGGATCATCTCTGGGCGACTAGAGTGTGATTCTATACCTATCCATTATACTAAAACTTCGAACATCCGTTAATTACTGGTCTATTCAAAATCTTTATATACTCGATTGTCCAAATAAAATATAATAATATATCAAATACGTATTTTTAAGATAAAAAATTTCAAAATATTTAATTTGTTTTCTTATTTATTTTAAAGAAAATAATACTCTTCACACTCGTTCTACGATACTTTTGATCCTATCTCAAATGAGTTATTCTTATTGGATATTACTAATCCAATCTCTGATGAATTCTTTCGTTTGGTTCTAATGAGTTTTGTTCTCGAGCTCTGTAAACCAAAGCTCTGATACCAAAATGAAACGACCCAAAATTCCCCTTGCGGAAAATCTCGGATTGTTTTGAGAACAACACGCACCAGAACACAAATAAAAAAACATTTCCATTACTGTTGCAGCAGTTTACATCAGAGTACAAGAATAAGAGCATAAATAAACGAAAATAAAATATCAGAGATTTACAATTTAAAATGCAGTGGAAAATATAATATAAATGCGTAGCGGAAGACTAATATGCTCTGGACACAACTTTAGGCTTCGATCCAGGATCCTGCTAAAGAGATAAATATCTGCAAAACAAGCTACTCGACTGCCCGTGTGGAAAAATATGGGCACCCGAGTTTGCAAAGGTGGAAACAAACAACGGGTCAGTCATGTGACTGGTATGAGAAATCTTAATTAATTTAATTGATAGTAATAAGGCAAATCCAAAGACCACACCGCTAACGCGGAACGGGTTTATTCCAATGGATTGCCGTGCATAATTTAAAGTGACTGAACAAACAAATAAGTAAATCGTAAAACAACGCAATGCTTTTGGAAAAATGGAATCACCATAAGACTCAAGTCCAATCACACAATGTAACGCAAACAAGAGGATAGAGTTTTACCTTATGGTGATTAAACATACTAAATACGAATTCAATATTATCATTAGTGTATATATGTTTCAAAACATTTCAAAATAAATGTATCAATCCTAGGAAGCATAGTACCCCATACTGCTATGCCTCCATACTAGTAATACAGTCAAATTCGTAGGGTCGTATTTGGAATTTGGTTTCCATCATGAGTCAAGGCTAGGGAGGAGCTCCTTACCGATTCGAGACACTCTAGCTAATGTATCAGGATCCCCCACCGTGGACCCTTGGATCCTGCAAGACCGGTCCGCACATACGATTTTGCGGATTGGCAATTCCTGAACACATGTTTCCCGGTCCTATAGGACCTAATATCCGAGGCGCCTCATTCCATCATCTACATAAGTAATATATCAGCCAGTTTAAGCACCGACACTACTTCTAGCTAGAAAGAAACGTGCTGCTCTCCCTGCATTCCCTTCTCCTGTTTTAGACTCCACCGAGTTGTGAGGCTCGTGAAGTTACGCTATACACAAAGCTATGTTAATTAAAGTTGTGCTTTGATCATCCACAAGGCTCTGCTTTTCAACAAAAGCCTTGATCATTGCATCTTAGCATGCCGCATCGTCTATTCATACCAAGTATTTAATCGTCTACTAAAATATATAAAATGGGTGTTAAGCAAAAAGAATAAATTCTCTGCCACCAACATTTACACATTCAGCAGGGATCAATAACTATAATATATAATGGAGTACGATGTCAGACACACAATCCATTTAAAATTCCGTTCTGGGTCTGAACGAAACCGTATCCGGTAGATCTCCACGTACATCTGAATGATCAATAATTCCGTCGTCTTGGCTGTACATCCAATCAAGATATAAATAATCATCCATTCGATGTGGAAATTCCCCGGTCTTCAATAACCGTCATCATCGTCCACCTTCACTCGTCGTATGAATTATTCAGAATGGGTTAAACCCGGTCTTTCTGAATAATTTGCGCAATTTAAAATTATGTGCTCTAAACACAACCAACGCCTCATTCCAATCCAATTAAAGATTTATAAAAAAACTATATTTAGTTTTAGTCCTCTAAAATCCTTATTTATTGATTATCTAACTTTCAAGAAACAATCTTATCTTTAACTGGGTTAAAGAACAAATGTCGCTCAAACATCATTCACGATAAACCCAAAATCATATTTCAATTAATTCCAATTTAATATATTAAATTGAAAACTTCTCTTTAGAATATTTCATTAAATATTAATTAAAAGATTAATAAATTACAAATCATCACTTCATCGTTAATTGGGGTTTTAAGAACTAACGTCATTTAAAACATTTTTCATGGTCAACCCAAATCAACTTCCATTTAATGTTAATATTGGAAAATTCATATTTTTTTTTCTTTTCTTTCCCTTAATTAAAAATGTCATTCCTTTCTTAAATTCCAATCTAATTTATTCACTTGAAATACTTGGTTTTAATAAAACCATTTTTCACTCTTTTATTTATTTATAGAAATAAATAAACTACTTAACTTGATAAAAATATCTTTCCTCTTAATAAATTTGGAATTTCACATCCAAAACTCTTTTAAAACATTTATTAAGATTTCACATAATTTTTCCGTATTTTAATTATTTAAATGTTTCAACAAATTTTTCCCTCATTGAATAAAAAGTTGAATTTTCATTTTAAATCACTTTCATGTTCCCTCATTACATTAAAAATATAAATTTGTAATGTAAATCAAATTCACGTTTTTATACAGCATTAAAAATTTGCAATATTAATGTAAAACAAATTCCATATTTTATATGACATTAAAAAGTTGTATTTTTAATTTAAAACAAATTTCATAATTCTATATTAAAATAAAGAATAACTTTTATTTTAAAACATTTTCATATTCTTACGTTACAATAAAAGAATAACTTTTTAGCGCTAACCATTTAATGTAAACCCATATTCCTAAATAAAAGGATTAACTTTTTATATTGAAATATGTTTCATGTTCTTACTTTTAATAAAAGATTAACTTTTATTTTCTAGGCATATTTCATTAATTTCACTTTAATAAAAGATTAACCTTTATCTTATACATATTTCATATTCTTAACTTATATTTACATTAAAATGTAAATTAAAAATACTACGTTAAGTTTCATTCTCTTATTTACATTCTAAAATGTAAATTAAATTGCAATGTCAAAATCTCTTCTTTTACTTACATTAAAAATGTAAATTAAATTGCAATGTCAAAATCTCTTCTTTATTTACATTAAAAATGTAAATTAAATTGCAATGTCAAAATCTCTTCTTTATTTACGTTAAAAATGTAAATTAAATTGCAATGTCAAAATCTCTTCTTTTATTTACATTAAAAATGTAAATTGAATTGCAATGTCAAAATCTCTTCTTTTATTTACATTAAAAATGTAAATTGAATTGCAATGTCAAAATATCTTCTTTTATTTACATTAAAAATGTAAATTAAATTGCAATGTCAAAATCTCATCTTTTATTTACTTTAAAAATGTAAATTAAATTGCAAATATTATTTTGACAATTTCTTTTCCAAATTGGAATGAGACCCAAACGATTTACCATATAATTATAATTATACGGTTTTCATACATCCCATGTTATTCTAGACTAATGATAAATCATTAAAAACATCCAATCATCCAAAGTGTATATTTGTACTGCATAGCGTCAAATAAATAACGCTTATAACTAATCACAAGGGCGATGTGTAATTATCAACCCAAGACCCGTGTGGGGTTTCAACCAACTAACATTCAAATAATATATATAATTATTTGTGCATTTGGGCGATGTGTGAAAATTATCAATCCAATCAACAAATACAAGTCAGGTAACTTGCACATGGAAGTGTAACATTAATTTTTAACAATTCTACAAGAATCAATATTAATGACATACGTTGCATACTGTTAAAATTTACATAATATAACAAATCATATCATGACATAACATAACGTACAACACAACATACATGCATCAGATAATTTCAAACAATTATTTCACCATAGGCATTTAAATCACATTCATTTATAATAATAAATAAATACGGTAAAAGTTTTTGAGTGAGAAAATAGTTCTCACCTTGGTTTGTACTTTATCGGTGTTTAAATGTTCGGACCCAATTTTGACCCAAAATTGAACTTACTCCAAATTTGTTAAAATTAGTGTATATGCGAAGGTATCGACTCACTAATCGCAGCAAACCCTGTTTTGCGCGATTTCGAGTTCGTTACAACAAGTTATGAATTTCTGAAGTTTGAACGAATTAAATAATTAATTAAAATTACCGAAAATACCGAAAAATTCAACTTCCTCCAAATTAGACGAATTTAGTGTCCACGCGAAGCTCTCGTCGCCACGATCGCAGCGGATCTGAAATAATCAGATTCTGAGTTCGTATGAGAGAGATATACAATTTCAAAGTTTGAATTACAAAACTACCCCAAATCTCGGTCAAACAGCCCCTCACCACCTTTGATCGCCGTTTCCCGCCGCTTGGAGCCACCTGAAGTCACCGGACCACCGCCAACCTCTTCGTCTTGGCGAGACGCACCACAACCAAAAAGCGCCGCCCCTGACTCCGCCTCCGCCGGCTGGAATTCGCCCGAGACCGCCGTTCGGTTCGCGGGTCCAACATTCCACACGTCTTATCCAAATGACCTGAAAATTTCTGAGCACCTTCTCCATGTGTAGACGAAGAACTTTCGTGTTCGGTACTTTGCCTGATTCTTCCCGGATTGGCCGGAAATTGATCATCTATGTTCTGAGCTCGCCGGAATTTTCTGTTTTGCTCCAATTCAGTTTTTCTCAATTTTCGTGCCCTTCCATCGACTTTCAGACAAAACTTTCCGAAGCAAAATTGTAGATCTTTGTCTCCTCTACAATTTCTTTCATTGCGCCATCCTCCAATTCTTCACGGTTTGGCCAGAAAACACCAAAATCTGAAACTGACTTTTTGCAATCAAACTCAGATCTCAGCGAATCCGTGCGACGATAGGTCTTGAATTTTTCATGGTAGATAGATGATAAGAAGATGAACAAAACCCAGAAAGGGTTTGGTCTAATTTCGTTCTGATTTGGATTTATAAATTGTTTAGTTTTAGGGTCTTTTGTACAAAAAATATTTTTAGAGTGGAGACTATGGAATATGAAGAAGATGAAGATGGAGGAGGCTATGTTATGTTTAGGGTTCAGCTAATGGCTGTTAAAAGATAATATATAGATAGGTTATAAACTCAATTAGGCCCAATTACCCTTATGTACATATATTAATACATTTTTTTGTCCGCTTTTCGTAATTTAAAAATTCGTGTTAACACCTACGAATTCAATTGTAATTGAAAATTGAAACATAAATATTCCTTGATATTACGGATTTAAAGAAACTGGTTTCGTCATTTTCTGAGTCCGTATGATTAATAATGAATTTTTAAAGTCTGAAAATTGACCGTTTTCACTGAAAAATCAATTATAATTACATATTAATTCTAAAAATTCTAGAAAATCATTTCTAGCTTTGTTTTGACAATACGAACCCAACAAAATTAATTTCGTTGAATTTAAAGACCATTTGCAAAACTTCACTTTTCAAGGCGTATATATTTTATATTTAAAAATATAGTTTTATATGAATAATTTCCGAAACTCAAAATATATAAGTGCTTATACTTTTTCAATGTAGAAACGTCATTTTGAATTCAATGGAAGTGGTTTCGAGTCCAAATTCATTCGTATGCAAAAAGTAGCCTTTTGGGCCATTTATTATATATAAATTTCATAGCGTTTTTCTGAAATTTTAAATTTGCCATAACTTACAAATTATAAACTGAAATCTTAATTTATTAAATTCATTGGAAAGATATCGTCAATACGATCCTAATGTTTCTTGTTTCGTCCAATTCTGAATTATAATGAATTTTATATATTTTCCCAAAGTTGAAAATCGAATACTGAAATTACCGCGCCATTTCAGGCTCGAAGTATAATTAATATAAATTATACGTTCTAACTTCGATTTAAAATAAATTATTTCGTCGTTATTATTTAAAATAAATTATTTTAAAAATACTAAATCCTTTAAATTAACTAAAATAAAAATTTTAAATTTGCCCCAAAATTCCGGGTCGTTACAATCTCCCCCACTTAAAATCTTTTCGTCCTCGAAAAGGAACGAAGCTAGAAGTTTTTTACTTAATTAACTCAATATTCATTCTAATCAATTTTCAATTCAGTTCAATATTGAATTCAATCTAGTTAAATGTATCATTCTATTATATATTGGTTTTGTTAATTACCATTTCAATAATTTTATTAGTTAAACTAATAATTAAACATTACAACCAGCAGTCAATTAGGTGATTAACTTTTCAAACATATATAGCTTTAATATATATAGATAAAAATCACATTTTTAGTGCAAATCACAGGAAATAACCCTATCTAGTTTTGGTTCCCATACCAGTCAATTGGAAATATATAGATATCCCACTTTCGAAACTCGAACATAAACACTGATGACGCTAGCAATCATCAGGATCATCTCTGGGCGACTAGAGTGTGATTCTATATCTATCCATTATATTAACACTTCGAATATCCGTTAATTACTCGTCTATTCAAAATCTTTATATACTCGATTGTCCAAATAAAATATAATAATATATCAAATACGTATTTTTAAGATAAAAAAATTCAAAATATTAAATTTGTTTTCTTATTTATTTTAAAGAAAATAATACTCTTCAAACTCGTTCTAGGATACTTCTGATCCTATCTCTAACGAGTTATTCTTATTGGATATTACTAATCCAATCTCTGATGAATTCTTTCGTTTGGTTCTAATGAGTTTTGTTCTCGAGCTCTGTAAACCAAAGCTCTGATACCAAAATGAAACGACCCAAAATTCCCCTTGCGGAAAATCTCGGATTGTTTTGAGAACAACACGCATCAGAACACAAATAAAAAAACATTTCCATTACTGTTGCAGCTGTTTACATTAGAGTACAAGAATAAGAGCATAAATAAACGAAAATACAATATCAAAAATTTACAATGCAGCGGAAAATATAATATAAATGCGTAGCGGAAGACTAATATGCTCTGGAAACAACTTCAGGCTTCGATCCAGGATCCTGCTAAAGAGATAAATATCTACAAAACAAGCTACTCGACTGCCCATATGGAAAAATATGGGCACCCGAGTTTGCAAAGGTGGAAAGAAACAACAGCTCAGTCATGGGACTGGTATTAGAAATCTTAATTAATTTAATTGATAGCAACAAGGCAAATCCAAAGACCACGTCGCTAACGCAGAACAAGTTTATTCCAATGGATTGACGTGCATAATTTAAAGTGACAGAACAAACAAATAAGTAAATCGTAAAACAACGCAATACTTTTGGAAAAATGGAATCACCATAAGACTCAAGTACCATCACACAAAGCAACGCAAACAAGAGGATAGAGTTTTACCTTATGGTGATTAAACATGCTAAATACGATAAATACGAATTCAATATTATCATTAGTGTATATATGTTTCAAAACATTTCAAAATAAATATATCAATCCTAGGAAGCATAGTACCCCCATACTACTCTGCCTCCATACTAGTAATACAATCAAATTCGTAGGTTCGTATTTGGAATTTGGTTTCCATCATGAGTCAAGGCTAGGGAGGAGCTCCTTACCGATTCGAGACACTCTAGCTAATGTCTCAGGATCCCCCACAGTGGACCCTTGGATCATGCAGGGTCGGTCCGCACATACGATTTTGCGGATTGGCAATTCCTGAACACATGTTTCCCAGTCCTATAGGACCTAATATCCAAGGCGCCTCATTCCATCATCTACATAAGTAAAATATCAGCCAGTTTAAGCACCGACACTACTTCTAGCTAGAAAGAAACGTGCTTCTCTCCCTGCGTTCCCTTCTCCTGTTTTAGACTCCACCGGGTTGTGAGGCTCGTGAAGTTACGCTATACACAAAGCTATGTTAATTAAAGTTGTGCTTTGATCATCCACAAGGCTCTGCTTTTCAACAAAAGCCTTGATCATTGCATCTTAGCATGCCACATCGTCAATTCATACCAAGTATTTAATCGTCTACTAAAATATATAAAATGGGTGTTAAGCAAATAGAATAAATTCTCTACCACCAACGTTTACACATTCAGCAGGGATCAATAACTATAATATATAACGGAGTACGATGTCAGACACACAATCCATTTAAAATTCCGTTCTGGGTCTGAACGAAACCGTATCCGATAGATCTCCACGTACATCTGGATGATCAATAATTCCGTTGTCTTGGTTGTACATCCAATCAAGATATAAATAATCGTCCATTCGATATGGAAATTTCCCGGTCTTCAATAACCGTCTTCATCGTCCACCTTCAATCGTCGTATGAATTATTCAGAATGGGTTAAACCCGGTCTTTCTGAATAATTTGCGCAATTTAAAATTATGTGCTCTAAACACAACCAACGCCTCATTCCAATCCAATTAAAGATTTATAAAAAACTATATTTAGTTTTAGTCCTCTAAAATCCTTATTTATTGATTATTTAACTTTCAAGAAACAATCTTGTCTTTAACTGGGTTAAAGAACAAATGTCGCTCAAACATCGTTCACGATAAACCCAAAATCATATTTCAATTAATTCCAATTTAATATATTAAATTGAAAACTTCTCTTTAGAATATTTCATTAAATATTAATTAAAAGATTAATAAATTACAAATCATCACTTCATCGTTAATTGGGGTTTTAAGAACTAACGTCATTTAAAACATTTTTCATGGTCAACCCAAATCAACTTCCAATTAATGTTAGTATTGGAAAATTCATATATATATTTTTTCTTTTCTTTCCCTTAATTAAAAATGTCATTCCTTTCTTAAATTCCAATCTAATTTATTCACTTGAAATACTTGGTTTTAATAAAACCATTTTTCACTCTTTTATTTATTTATAGAAATAAATAAACTACTTAACTTGATAAAAATATCTTTCCTCTTAATAAATTTGGAATTTCACATCCAAAACTCTTTTAAAACATTTATTAAGATGTCACATAAATTTTCTCTATTTTAATTATTTAAATGTTTCAACAAATTTTTCCCTCATTAAATAAAAAGATGAATTTTCATTTTAAATCACTTTCATGTTCCCTCGTTACATTAAAAATATAAAATTGTAATGTAAATCAAATTCACGTTTTTATACGGCATTAAAAATTTGCAATTTTATTGTAAAACAAATTCCATATTTTATATGACATTAAAAAGTTGTATTTTTAATTTAAAACAAATTTCATAATTCTATATTAAAATAAAGAATAACTTTTATTTTAAAACATTTTCATATTCTTATGTTACAATAAAAGAATAACTTTTTAGCGCTAACCATTTAATGTAAACTCATATTCCTAAATAAAAGGATTAACTTTTTATATTGAAATATGTTTCATGTTCTTACTTTTAATAAAAGATTAACTTTTATTTTCTAGGCATCATAAATTTCACTTTAATAAAAGATTAACCTTTATTTTATACATATTTCGTATTCTTAACTTATATTAACATTAAAATGTAAATTAAAAGTACTACGTTAAGTTTCATTCTCTTATTTACATTCTAAAATGTAAATTAAATTGCAATGTCAAAATCTCTTCTTTTATTTACATTAAAAATGTAAATTAAATTGCAATGTCAAAATCTCTTCCTTTATTTACATTAAAAATGTATGTTAAATTGCAATGTCAAAATCTCTTCTTTTATTTACATTAAAAATGTAAATTAAATTGCAATGTCAAAATCTCTTCTTTATTTACATTAAAAATGTAAATTAAATTGCAATGTCAAAATCTCTTCTTTTATTTACATTAAAAATGTAAATTAAATTGCAATGTCAAAATATCTTCTTTTATTTACATTAAAAATGTAAATTAAATTGCAATGTCAAAATCTCTTCTTTTATTTACATTAAAAATGTAAATTAAATTGCAATGTCAAAATATCTACTTTTATTTACATTAAAAATGTAAGTTAAATTGCAATGTCAAAATCTCTTCTTTTATTTACATTAAAAATGCAAATTAAAATACAAATCTTATTTTGACAATTTCTTTTCCAAATTGGAATGAGACCCAAACGATTTACCATATAATTATAATTATACGGTTTTCATACATCCCATGTTATTCTAGACTAATGATAAATCATTAAAAACATCCAATCATCCAAAGTGTATATTTGTACTGCATAGCGTCAAATAAATAACGCTTATAACTAATCACAAGAGCGATGTGTAATTATCAACCCAAGACCCGTGTGGGGTTTCAACCAACTAACATTCAAATAATATATATAATTATTTGTGCATTTGGGCGATGTGTGAAAATTATCAACCCAATCAACAAATACAAGTCAGGTAACTTGTACATGGCAGTGTAACATTAATTTTTAACAATTCTATAAGAATCATTATTAATGACATACGTTGCATACTGCTAAAATTTACATAACATAACAAATCATATCATGACATAACATAACGTACAACACAACATACATGCATCAGATAATTTCAAACAATTATTTCACCACAGACATTTAAATCACATTCATTTATAATAATAAATAAATACGGTAAAAGTTTTTGAGTGAGAAAATAGTTCTCACCTTGGTTTGTACTTTGTCGGTGTTTAAATGTTCGGACCCAATTTTGGCTCAAAATTGAACTTACTCCAAATTTGGCAAAATTAGTGTCTATGCGAAGGTCTCGACTCACTGATCGCAGCAAACCCTATTTTGCGCGATTTCGAGTTCGTTACAACAAGTTGTGAATTTCTGAAGTTTGAACGAATTAAATAATTAATTAAAATTATCGAAAATACCCAAAAATTCAAATTCCTCCAAATTGGAAGAATTTAGTGTCCACGCGAAGCTCTCGTCGCCACGATCGCAGCGGATCTGAAATCATCAGATTCTGAGTTCGTATGAGAGAGATATACAATTTCAAAGTTTGAATTACAAAACTACCCCAAATCTCGGTCAAACAGACCCTCACCACCTTTGACCGTCGTTTCCCGCCGCCTGGAGCCACCTGAAGTCACCGGACCACCACCAACCTCTTCGTCTTGGCGAGACGCACCACCACCAAAAAGCGCCGCCACTGACTCCGCCTCCGCCGGCCGGAATTCGCCCGAGACCGCCGTTCGGTTCGCGGGTCCTACAGGCCACACCTCTTATCCAAATGACCTGAAAATTTCTGAGCACCTTCTCCTTGTGTAGACGAAGAACTTTCGTGTTCGGCCCTTCGCCTGATTCTTCCCGGATTGGCCGGAAATTGATCATCTATGTTCTAAGCTCGCCGGAATTTTCTGTTTTGCTCCAATTCAGTTTTTCTCGATTTCCGTGCTCTTCCATCGACTTTCAGACAAAACTTTCCGAAGCAAAGTTGTAGATCTTTGTCTCCTCTACAATTTCTTCCATTGCGCCATCCTCCAATTCTACATGGTTTGGTCAGAAAATACCAAAATCCAAAACTGAATTTTTGCAATCAAACTCAGATCCCGGCGAATCCGTGCGACGATAGGTCTTGAATTTTTCGTGGTAGATTGAGGATAAGAAGATGAACAAAACCCAGAAAGGGTTTGGTCTAATTTTGTTCTGATTTGGAGTTATAAATTGTTTAGTTTTAGGGTCTTTTGTGCAAAGAATATTTTTAGAGTGGAGGCCATGGAATATGAAGAAGATGAAGATGGAGGAGGCTATGTTATGTTTAGGGTTCAGCTAATTGCTGTTAAAAGATAATATATAGGTAGGTTATAAACTCAATTAGGCCTAATTACCCTTATGTACATATATTAATACATTTTTTTGTCCGCTTTTCGTAGTTTAAAAATTCGTGTTAACACCTACGAATTCCATTGTAATTGAAAATTGAAACATAAATATTCCTTGACATTACGGATTTAAAGAAACTGGTTTCATCATTTTCCGAGTCCGTATGATTAATAATGAATTTTTAAAGTCTGTAAATTGACCGTTTTCACTGAAAAATCAATTATAATTACATATTATTTCTAAAAATTCTAGAAAAATCATTTCTAGCTTTTTTTAACAGTACGAACCCAACAAATTAATTTCGTTGAATTTGAAGACCATTTGCAAAACTTCAATTTTCAAGGCGTATATATTTTATATTTAAAAATATATTTTTATATGAATAATTTCCGAAACTCAAAATATATAAGTGCTTATACTTTTTCAATGCAGAAACGTCATTTTCAATGGAAGTGGTTTCGAGTCCAAATTCATTCGTATGCAAAAAGTAGCCTTTTGGGCCATTTAATATATATAAATTCCATAACGTTTTTATGAAATTTTAAATTTTCCATAACTTACAAATTATAAACTGAAATCTTAATTTCTTAAATTCATTGGAAAGATATCTTCAATACGATCCTAATATTTCTTGTTTCGTCCAATTCTGAATTATAATGGATTTTATATATTTTCCCAAAGTTGAAAATCGAATACTGAAATTACCGCGCCATTTCAGGCTCGAAGTATAATTAATATAAATTATACGTTCTAACTTCGATTTAAAATAAATTATTTCGCCGTTATTATTTAAAATAAATTATTTTAAATACACTAAATCCTTTAAATTAACTAAAATAAAAAATTTTAATTTGCTCCAAAATTCCGGGTCGTTACAATAAGCACCAAATAATTATAGCCTTCAATTCCAAATATCCCACAAATATAGCAACAAATCTTCCACAAAATCTTCATAGATTATTTATTGCCCAAAATTGTTGTGATTTGTGTATCACAAATTTCAACATCTGCGTCCAACGCATCGAGCACGGACACTAATGAATTGCCCAATTCAACTTAATCATTATGGGAGAGATGTTCGTGTTCGACACGTCGGAGGCGTCGAACACGAGTCGGACATGAATGTCTCTCCCATAACGGTTATATTTTCAACATTCTTCTACATAGTACCCTTCTTGTACCACTTCCCCCACTCACTTTCATTGTGCATATTTGTAAATTCGAGCATTCGCTTTAGCAACATCGTATTTTGATATTTTATATCATCATTTATTTTTCATTTTGTTTATTCTCTTGTTTTTTTTGGGACAAAATTTGGTCTCAGAAATGGCCGAACAGAATGTACGAAGAAATGCCCGTCGTAGCTCAAGAATTTGGTCAGTTGACGCAAATTCTGCATTGAGCAATCCAAAAAAGGGTTCATAAGAAAATAATGATAGAACTGAACGAGATTTTAGTAGGTGCTTCGAACGAATCACCGTTCATTGTCGAGCAAGTCACAGCCAAATACGACGCGCTGAAGAAGAGATGGCCAGTTTGGCGCGATTTGAGGAATAAAATGAGCGCATGATGGGATAATGTTTGAGAAATGATTAGTGAAAGCGAACTTTGAGAAATAAATCCATTACCTTTCCATCACAGTACTCACCACAGTAGTTTGTATTTGCAAATTCTATTTTATATTCTGTATTTTGTATTCTCCATTTTGAATTCTAACTATGTATTTTGTATTCTTTATCAAGTATATATCTATCTTATTTAAAAGTAATTAACACAAATAAAATAATAATATAAATAATAATTCACTACAAGAACAACAATGTATAACCACGCTCTGTTTCCAGCGGCCACTAATGATATTTTCAAATGCTAGCAATGTCTCGTTGTTTTCGTGGTAAAAATGTTATTATTATTATTATTTTGAAAGTTAAGCGCTAATTTTATTAATCAACATAATATTTACAATTTTAAGATCTCAAGCATATACAAGCATATGCAAGGCATACAAAATTAATAATCTCAAAACATTACTAATGTCACTATAGCAAATTACATGACCCACAAATCAAAAGACTACTGTGGTAAAAGCAAATAACAAATAACAGTAACTTGCTGCATAGCTCATTGAAGCTTTTTGTATCCGATTAGTAGACCTCAAAACATCTTCCAATTTACAGAGTGTCCCGTGATAAGTTTGCTAGCCTCAGGTCTGCATGCTAATAAACAGCATAACATGAAATCTGAAAAATGAAGCCTCATGCAACCATAAGAGATCCCAAAAACCAGAATATCACTTAACATCAATGAATTGTCACTGCAACTACATCAATTAAAAGAAGTACAACCTTATCACATCATGTAAGAGAAGGGTCATACAGCGAATTTTTCCTCGTATGCCTTTTGGTAGATTTCAGCTTACTACTGAGAGGCATCACATCCACTAGACCGTAATCATTACCTTCACCTAGATCATCATCAGCCCAAAATTTTCCTTTCAGTTTATTGTTCTTGGAATTAAATGATGGGAGGGAGGTAATGGGCACCGCAGTTGAAAGCAGGACTTTGTTAACAATGGGAAATGTCAAACCTGCGCCTGTTACATCAGGAGGAGGTAGTTGAAAGTTTGAAGGAGGTTTCAATTTTCCATATGGGGAAGATTTTGAGGGTGTAGAAGCTAAAGGTGTTGATTTTGTGGCGATAGGAGAGGATTTTGAAGAGACTGCATTTATTACAGTGGTACGCATCAGACCACAAGATGCAGAAGTATTGCGCATGCCTGAATTCTCTTTTGGGGATTTGTCAACATTAATAGAATTTTCATCAAAGAGATTACCTAGTAGATCCTCCTCCTCTTCAACTTGATTGATTTGCTTTATATTTTGAGCTACAGCCTCCTGAATAGTATTGATCAGTGCTACAAAGCCAGTAGCAGCTTCAACATTACCTCCTATATTATAATCAACATGTAAACTATTAACTTGCACATTATTGTTAGTATTAACCTCATCATTAACCACCTCAGCATTATCATTTCCATCATTCTCACTTGCTAAAGCATCAAAAGGATTTGCATTAACATTAGTCACGTCAGCGTCAACATTAACATTACCCTTATCATTAGCAACCCCCTTCTTTCTCCAATACTTTCTAGCTATTGTTTTAACTGATGTCCAGTTACTTTTATTAGTATTTGTTGTGAACCTCCTATTATTCTGTCCAGTTTGATCATGAGGAATATCATGAAAATTATTTCCAAGATCCTCAATATGGTCTCCATCTACATCTACCTTTGCATTAAATTCACATTTATTAGTTGTGTGCCCAAAAACCTTACAAGTGGTACAAATATTGGGTCTCCAATCATAGGATAACCTAACTGATGGGCATTAACCTCGTCATTAAAATGTTATTTTAATAACTTAACCAATCAAAACCATTTATAGTCGTTGCTTTAAACGCCGTTTGCGGTCGTTGGTAGCCGTTGGAAATTATCGTGTATACAGGTTTAATAGCCGTGAGCCATTTCATTATCTTCCCCCAAAACATTCCTTCCCAAATTTCACCACCACCTCCTTCTACCCGCGAACATCAGCCACCATCCACCTCCTAATCACCTCCAACGTATTCAATCAGCTTTCCCGACCTCTTTACAACCTCCAATCACCTCCCTATTAAGGTTATTTATCTAAACTCGAATTAGTTTACATTTGGGAAATAACGCATAATTAGTTATTGTTGTTTTAATGGACCCTTGATTGTTTGTTGTACTGAATGGACTGCTATTTACAATTATTAAGATCAAAATGTCTAAATTCATAATTTGTTTGTATTTATATATATATGTTGATTATTTAGTCTAAATGCGCATTGGAGCTTGCATTGAGTTAATTAGGAATGATTTGGTGTATGTTTGTAAAATATGGATGACAAATATTCAATGAATTGTATACACAATGAATTAGATTTGCACGTTTTGGTGTATGGTTTATTGAATGATTTAGTTAACATTATACTAGATTAGTTAGTATACAAAAAGTTATGCATTTAATTTAGTATATAAGCAAACACGAATTATGTATTATGTGAAGTAGTAAAAATCATATGATTTAGTACATATGTAATAAAACAGTAAAATATAAAAATTAATGCATAATGTGCTTTATTTTTTTATTTAATTTGAACAAATGTTGAATCTCTTAGATATTATTTGGCCCCATCTAGCTAGTGTTGTATATGATCATTACATGGATATTCGCTTTTATTGCAAAACAGATAACCATGTTCATCTAATACAATATTTATTCAGATTTGTCCCTGTATTGAACACGTTACAAACACTATAAAATAATTAAGTTTCGTAAATCATATCAATTTAAGCTGTTCACAAAATTTTGATAGCATTTCCTTTTTTCTCTTTGTGTACACGCATTTGTGTACATGATGCAAGGAACACGGGAGAATTGCTGCTGAAATTTCTGGAAATCATTTAAAATGATATAATTTACGGAATGTAATTACTTATGTGTTTGTAATGGAAAGTAGGATCACCGACCATCACAGAAGGCACAAAAATATCAATGAACCCTTAATCGTTTATTTAAAATGAAATTTGGCACAATATGGTGTGTCACATGCTATAAAAAATTATAATATAATTTAGTATATTGAAAAAAGTATTTATATAATTTATTATATTAAAAAAAGTATTTATATAATTTTTTCTATAAACAAACATGAATTATATGTTTTGCAAAATAGTAAAAATCAAATATAATTTAGTATATATTTACTAACACGGTAAAATATATACAAAATATAAAACGTATTATTCATAATTTTATTAATATGTATCATAGATTTTAGAGTAGGAAAAATTATCTAATGTAGGAAAGAGCACATGGCATGTCGTGTCACTGACGGACGTATTTGCTCACACGCATGCATTGAAGCAAGCTGACGATAATGGCAACTTCACATATCAGTGGGGGGGATAAGGATAAGGGAACGTCTGCATTTGCATGCATATTTTGAATTTCAAATTTTAATTTATTATTATGATATGTTTAGTACTTGCTATGTGAAATAAAATATTATGTTAAATTCATGTATAATTAATTTTGCATTGTAGGCAAAGTTTCAAGAGGCATGGGCACGGCTGCTTGAGGGATCAGATAGTGATGAGTTGACACACAAGGAGAAAGGTGTTATTTTCACACTATTATGGATCCGACGAAGTGGAATAGGCGTTAAGGCTATTGGAACCAAGCGGTAACCTTATAAACGATGCAGTATTATATTTAATGTGAATATGTATAAAATGTATTATTATGCAGCTATTTAATGTGCCTTAAATATGAAAACAACAATTCACATCTTATTTTTTTCTATGTAGACATGTAGAAAATATTATTGCTAGATTATTAAATCATTTAAACTATGTAAATATTTACATATTTGCACCAAATTAACATCTAGATATAGTTGCTATGTTGCATTATTATTTGTCTATGACATATATCTAATTCAGATGATAAATACTCTAATGGCGTTTACATTGTTATATTTGAACAATGCATTGCTCAATAAGAAAATAATTATAATATAAATGTGAACATCTTCCATTCTATTTGCAGGATAGGACAACTCAAAAGGAGTATGGAAAAGCTCAAGAGAAAACCGAAATAAATTCATGGTCGAGCAGTTGCAAGAGTAGGATCGCCTTTGTACTGATGGAGTAGTTGAATCAATGTCTAACGGAGTTTGTGCAGCAGCATGGTTCATTCCCTTCGTCGTTTGTTGCTTCCAGATGCAAAGATGACGCTTGAGAGGTACGCTTTATTGTGTTTGTGCTTGATTGATGGACATATTGCTTTGAAGTTGGTGAGGATTGTATTTTGATGTTGTATGTATTAATTTGGACTTAGCGAGGATATTATGTCTGCATGTATTTTGATGATATATGCTTGTTTCGATGATGTATGACGTTTGTGGGTTTAGATGTTTAAATGTTTGAGGTTGTATGTATTGATGTTTATTTGGTTTATTTTGGATGTTTATATTATTTATGTTGTTGTATATTGTGTTATATATATATATATATGAATTAATATATATATAATATTGGTTTAGGAATGGCGTCCTCCTCTGGAGGAAACCCTATCCCATCAGATCTGGAGGATGGCTGTAAAACAGTGAAGTCAAGTCGCCCGCCACCAGTGCCTAAACCCCCTGCCGCCACTGGACCTTCTCGCTCAAAGCCCAAGCCAATGAAGCTGAATGCTTTGTTGGGATCTCGTTCGTGGGCCGGAGCTCTTGGCAAAAGAGTCCACATCAAAGACAACATGCAATTTCACACTCCTCATACTGATTCGGAAGGTCAATTTGCTGAAATCAGTGACATTGATTTACTCCTATTCCACAAACATCTGGAGCAATTCAATTTACGTCTGCATCGCTGGTAAGCATCCCTATTATGAGTATTTCAATGCTTAAATCATACGTGAATGGCGGCAGCCCAAATGGGCTTGGGAAGTTTACTCTAGAGATAATGGTTTCTTTCTTATTAAATTTGACTTAGCTAAAGATCTGGAAAAAGTGTTAAATGGGATTCCTTGGTTCATGGATAGTAAGTTAATTTTCATGAAAAAGTGAGAAGTAAATTTTCAATTCGAACGCGACATGTTGGCTTCATACCCAATTCGGGTCAAACTGAAAAAATTGCACATTGCTCTGTGGAATGCTAGAGGCATAAGTAAGCTAGCCAGTATTATTGGCAAACCAATTGACATTGATGACAACACCAAAAATGTTAATAGATTAAATTACGCAAGGGTACTTATAGATATAAAAGCAAATTCTACACTTCCAAAAACCATCAGAGCTAAGGATAGCCAAGGCAAAGTTTATCTACAAGAGGTGGAATATGAAGCCCACCCCCCCCATGTGTGCTGAGTGCAAGTGTTTTGGACATAATACTTTACAATGCCTTATCCTAAAATGTCACACACAAGTACATGCACCTACACAAGTTTGGAAACAGAAACTAGTAGCTACCCTTGATAACCTTACCACCTTTGATATGCTATATACATAAAGTCAGCCCTAAAAAGAAACATCTACTGACCTTACAATGGAGGGTGAGACTGAAATTCTACCTAACCCACAAAACGTTAATGTACATCCTACCTTAGCTGATCCAGTTACTGAGGTGGTTGTTTCTGCGGAACCACCAGCAGTGCAAGCTCCACTCCTAGGTACTCTTCCACTGGAAACTCCTTCCACTCCCCCCATGAAGACAGCTCCCCCATGGCCCCATTAGACCTACCTCCTCTTGATCCACTCCTTGTTTGCCTGGCCCATTGGACCCAGCAAGTGTTAAAGAAATTATTGAGTTAGGCATTGATTCGGAAGCCCATAATTCACATAGTGAAAACTCAAATGCAACACGACCAGACAATCCAACAAAATGAACCCAAACTATGCAAAGCAATTTGTCAAAGGCAAGCAGAAGATGGTGAAAACTACCACTGACTCTTCTCCAGTCACTAGGAGAAAATCAGCTGGTTTATAATGTCTATTTTATGCTAGAATGTTAGTGACCTAAACGGGGATACCCGTCAACCTTACCTCTTTAATATTAGAAATAAATATAGTCCTACTATTATCGCTGTATTAGAAAATAAAATGGAAACCGCCGCGTTGGCCACTTCTGAAAGTTTGCTTGGTAATGAATGGGTTATTATCAACAATAATTCAACCACTTCGTCTGGTCGAATTATGGTATTTTGGATCAAATCCGTTTGGACTATCAATGGTATGTGCATGGATGACCAACAACTCACTGTTCAGGCTGCAAATGTTGGGGGACTCAGTTTTACATGTTCTTTTGTCTATGCACATAAACGGGCTTCGGTGCGTAAACAACTTTGGGATGCATTTACTAATATTTCTAAATCGACTCAAAATGAATGGATGGTTCTAGGGGATTTCAATGTTATTCTTTAAACTAATGAGAAAAAAGGAGGGCTTACCACCAAATTAGCACAGATTGCTAGTTCAACAGTTGTATTGCAGCAACGGGGTTGGTTGAAGCTTGCCATATAGGCCTGAAATACACATGGCGTAGCGGTGAAGCAAAGAAAATTGGTTGCAGACTTAACCGTGTGATTATTAATGTTGATATGCTTATCAAGAACACAAATATTAAAGTAGAAATTCTACCTAGCTCTACGAGTGATCACTGCCTTTTACACATTACATTCAATAATAGTGAGAACCATACAAAAGGTAGACCGTTCAAATATGTTAACTCTTGGCATTTAGCGGACGATTATGATGACATCATTGATATTCAATATATTCCTTTTACTGAGGGTAGACGGTGGTATTCACTTGTGTGCTTGCTGAAAAATGCTAACACTTGACTCAAATCTTGGAACAAAAACAATCAAAAAAGCTCTTTGCAAGAACTTGATACACAGTGTGAAAATGCGTTAATTGCTCTTGATTTAAATCCTCTTTACTAAGCCCTGAATCTCAACTACTTCGGGCTTCAGTGTCAACTCAAAACGGCTATGTTGACACATGCCATTGAGTTGATGCAGAAGGCTAAAGTGAATTGGCTGACGCAAGGCGATGATTGCACTGAATTCTTCTACACTAAAATGTCCTATAGAAAGAACTACAACAATTTTTATAATGCTCTTAATGCGCTTGGTGAACCAGTTACTAATTAAAAAAAATTGAAGAATCTGCCATCAACTACTTCACAGGGCTTTATAATGGAGATTGTACTAATGTCTTACCCCATATAAACTATCGGCGCTTGATTAACTATGATGGGGCAACTATGTTGTTGGGCACATTGAACGAGGGGGAAATCAGAACAACAATTTACTCCATCCACGACGATTCCAGCCCTGGCCCCGATGGGTGGAATGCTAAATTCTTTAAGCTGCATTGGGATAAATTGAAACAATCATTGTTGTTGGCAATTTAAGAATCATTTCTTACTGGTAAATTTTTGCATGAAATTAACTATACGTTCATCACTCTCATCCCCAAAGTCAACAAACTCAGCAAAATTGAAGAATACAGACCCATTGCATTTTGTAATCTGATTCACGAAATTCTCTATAAAGTGATTTACAATCGCTCATTTAATTTCTCGCTAATATCATTTCTAATTGCCAATCCGCGTTCATAAAAGGCAGGCACATATCGGAAAATTTTCTATTGGCTATGAACTTGTTAGACAATTTAATAAGAAAGGGGCTTATAAACTATGTTTAAAAGTTGATCTTCACAAAGCTTACGACAGACTCAATTATGACTTAATTGTACATATGTTATTGGGATTCCCTCAACAAATTACAACAATTATCAGGGAATGCATATCTACACCCACCTTTTCTACCATGATTAATGGTGTGCCTAAAGGTTACATCATCTCAAATCGTGGTATTCGGCAAGGCAATCCTCTCTCTCCCTACTTATTTGCCATTGCTATGGATTATTTCTACCTGCAAATGGAATTGGCATGCCACAGTGGGCTATTCCAACCTGTTTATAACCATCATCCACTGTTCGTCACCTCCTATATGCTAATGACTTAATATTGTTATCAAATCAAATGAACAGGCAGCTCATGCAGTCAAGGATATTTTTAAAAATCCTGAATTATATGCAGGCCCGAAACTTAATAAATGCAAGTCAAAATTCCACTTTAACAAGTATTGCAGAGAGAAGCAAACTACTCTTCAAATTCTAGAATTGAATGAAAGTCAACTTCCAGTGAAGCATTTAAGGGTTCCCCTATCTTCTAATATCATAACTGACAGAGAGTGCGGTGATCGGATTGCTAGAATGAAAGACAAAATTAATGGCTGGAGCTCTAAACTGCTCTTTTTTTAGGTCGTTTGGAATTCACTCGTATTGTTATCACGACAAAAATAAGGTTTTGGCTTCAAAGTTTTCAAATTCCAGACAGTTCAATTGACAAAATCAATACAATTTGTACTAATTTTCTATGGACAGGAGGGGTTCACAAAGTCGGCTTTGATGTTCTATGCAGACCTAAAAATGGGGGGAGAGTGGGTCTGACTAACCTCAAAGAGCTTAAAAAAACTTATAGCATTAAACAGGCATGGAAAATTATTTAGGGCAGTTCTCTCTAGGTTTGTGGATGAGAAATAGATATATCAAAACTAATTTTTGGATTATGAAATGTGGTAACAACTCATCCTCTGTTTGGAAACATATCGTAGCCAATAGGGATACTCTAAAACAATTGATACACCGTAAATTTGCAGATGGCAAATCCACTAGTTTATGTAAAGATCCACAGTTTTTGGGGGCAATCTCATATCATCTTTCTTTGTTGGGACTCTCTAACGGCGGTTGGGGTTATGATTTCAATGTTGATTAAATTATCTCGAATGGTAACTGGTGCACAAACAACCTCAGTTGCATGCAAGATTTGCAACCAAATAAACATCAACTTCTAATTGTCCCAAACCTAACACAAGACATTTGGGTCTGGTCAGACTATTCTGATGGTAATTTCTCGGCTTCTTTGGCGTGGAATTACATCAGAACTAAGCATGCGATGAAAGATTGGGTGAAAACGATATAGTGCAAAGCTAATTGTCCTAAAATGGCCTTTACCACATATAAAGCTGTTAATTGTAGATTACCCACTACGGATTAACTCGCAAAATGGAACATAAACGTTGATTTGGTATGCTCACTATGCATTACGCAGAAGGAATCTCACAAATATTTATTTTTCGAGTGTTCTTTCAGTACCGATATCATGAATGAAACAAGACATAAAAATGGGGTAACTTTTTGTAGAAATCTTGAAGATGAATTGATTTACCTGAGAGAAACTCTCGCCATTTTGCCTGCAGCTGCTCCAAATAGCACTGGCTACTTCAGTTCATCACATTTGGAAAGATAAAAACTGGCGAGTATTTGAAAAGAAGAAACAATACAGTAGCTTGGTCAGTAAACTCATCCACCCTGATGTTAACATCCTATTACAGTGAATTAAGCGATCATTACTCACCAAAAATGCCCAGGAAGTAGCTCACACCTTGGAAAAATGGAGCTTTCGGGCGCAATGAAGACCTAAAATTTTCTATTTGGGGCAAAAGTGTTTTGTCCTCTATGTACTGCAATACACGCAGTTATGGTATTAAATGTTGGTTGGACAGAGCAATCATTGTTTTACCACCTACAATTGCTTTTACATGTTTGTTATATCTTGTTACCATGCGAGCTTGTACTGATTTTGGCCCAAAGCATCAATAAATTTTAACCAGCCATCAAAAAAAAAATTGTGTGAAATGGAGCGAAAATAGATAGTGATATATGTCGGGTGCATGAAGATGAATGGCTTAATGTAAAGAAAAATACCCAGATTACCAATGGCTACTAATGGGTCCCAATGACTCATTGGCCATATATTTCCAATGGATATCTCCGCCATAATTGTATATAACGGATGTTGAAAGTCGCTGCTAACAACTGTTAGAAGTCTTTGGTATAGCCGTCGGAAATGGCTCGTTGTATCGGTTGAAAATCGTAAGAAAGCGTGGATGGTATTCCAATGGCTCTTAGCGGTCGCCAATGACTCTGAGCCATTGGAATAACCTTATTTCCTTATGGTGATTTTTCTTCTTTCGTGTTGCCTCTTTCACAAAAACAACACATTCTCCTTTCACGAACTTCCCCCTTCTCCAGCCCCTTCCATTTACTCGTTCCATTGTCTATTTCGGTTTTAAAAAAAAGGCACCTAAAATGTTATATGACAAGTTGCAAAATATGCTAATTTTTTTAAAGTGTAGTACCTTATTTTCACCATTACTGCTCTGTCAATAAAGCTATTATGGTAACAAGCGACCAAACTAGGATCTTTTCTTCATTTCAAGGTGAGCGGGTTATGGAGATATACATTTAAAAAAACCAGCACCATAGTGTGACTAGTCACACTATATGCTCTTACCCGTTATGCTCATATGCTTTTAAAATTGGACAAGTTGAGTTTGGAAACTCAATTTCCGAATAGTGTATGGAAATTGGAGTTGTTTCGAACACAGTTTGGAAACTCGGATCAAGTTTCCAAACTAAGTATGAAAAGTCAACTTCCATATTAAGTCTGGAAACCGAAGCTAAGTTACTTGTTTAAAATCTCACGTCCAAACTGAGTTTTAATTTATTTCCAAACTCAGTTTCAAACAGAGTTTAGAAAGATGTGGATACAAGTTAAATTTTAATCTTAATAAATTAGGCTTCACTTTGAGTCCTTAAGGGAATACTCCTATGTTTCCCAGTTTTAATCTGACTATTCCTATGTTTACTATTTTGCAACTGAGCATACAACTAAGTTTTGCACAATTCAACTTCAACTCTGTTTTAAAGGCTGAGCCACGAGCTCACTTTTAAATTAGCAGCTCATTTTTGAAAAACATGATACGCCTTGTTAACGCCTAAAATGGCATTAACACCAATCTTAAGTGAAAGCACCGCCCCTCTAAGGGGAAAACAATACCGAGTATAATAAAAGAAATAAAAAGGTAAGAAGACAATTTTATAGTTGTTTAGCCATAAACGTGGCCTACAGCCACTTTGAACATATTTATTATTATCTCACCATGCCGGATTACAATGAATATAGATTTGATTACAAGAATGACCACAGAAAAAACAGACAAGAATCACAAGTACTACCAGTTATTGGAGTAGATCTCGATAACCAGTCTAAATGATAAGAGTTTGTTATCCTTTAAGCTGAGAAATGGCTATGGATGAAACTTAGCAGAGTTTTGGCAGGAAAAGAATCCAATCCCCCCTTTTGTGTGGGATGTTAGGGTGTATTTATATGAGTTCTTAAGAGCATTGGGGAAAACCACTTCACCATGAGGTTCAATAGAGCCTTATAAGCCCACGCACCATGTTTGAGCACAAATCAACAAGACCTCATGGACCAGTATTGGTCCATGGCCTATGGATTGGCACTTGTCCATCGGCTTAGGGTGTTTCAAGATTCCAACTTCTTATCTTGCTTCTCAATGATCTTATCATATTCACTATTAAGTTTGATGTTCATATGATCAATCCCTATGGACCGGTACTGGTCCATAGACTCAAATTATTTTTGAACTTTGACTTCACAAAATGCCTTCTTATGCATTTATGATCCTTTCTATAAAGTTTGAATTGGTTTGGTCTTTGTTTGCTCGTACTTGTAAGTCCATTACTCCATCATGCATGTTTTTGGTTCATTCCATCGAGTATCTGGAGCTAGAGACATCAGATTGCAATTAAACTTGAAGGAGAAACTAATGGATTGATGAAGTTCACAATGGGATGACCCATGATGGATGTCACCTAATGTTTATGTATAGGTATCTTTCCATCTACTTATCCAGTTTTCAGTTTGTTCAAATTTGAAGTGGAAGATCCATCCATAACTTCTTTAATTCTTAACCAAATGACATAAAACCTCAAATACGAATTATAAATGATTAGAGTGACTGCTCACATAAGTTTCAAGCAATTTGGATCAAACCTCTAGGGGCATATTCAATCCATAAAACTGACGTAATTCAGCAATGATTCATCCATAACTCGCTTTATAATTATCTGACCGACTCGAGACTTTGGAAATGCCTTCTATATGATGTATGGGACCTACTATATGGATCTAATGTAGTAGGTCCCACCATAGACGGGTCGGATATTATCCATGGGGTATGTATCGATACCGACCTATGAGATAAGCTCCAAATAACTTGAATTTATTGTGAGCCTTCTTTTATATCTTCTAAGTGTTTTTCCAAAATTTCAAGTCAATCTGAGTCAACATGACCCTTCTATGATTATTTTAAGTTTTTTGGATCCAAAAATGGGTTAACGTTTGCTACCCAGAGTATGTCTTCATTGAAGGCAAGATGTGTTATGGAATGAACCTCCACTAAGTTTTTGTCTTGATTGGTTTGGTTGATCATACGAACTTGATTCCACTAAGTAATCTTTAACTTGCTGGCTATCTGCTTAAGTCTTTTGATTCGGGTTGCCTTTACTAGTGACGATAATATAACTTCGATTTTGAACTTTCAAAGGGACTTCAGATTAGTTCATTGTTCATGTGCACGAAGTTCATGTTTGTTTGGATTAAGAGAATAATGTGGTTGTGGATCATTGGCATGACTCGATATCAAGTTAAAAGGATTTGTGAATGATATTTTGTGATACCTTCTGAAAATGATTTGATTTATTGATGTTGATAAAGTGTACATAGAAGTGGAAAGATTGTTATTACTAATTGAATTGAGAATACAATGTTATTGAAACGTTCTATACAGGAAACATTATATATAACTATATATGGATCTTCAGTCTTTTGGGCTTCGAAGTGAGTTGGGCTTGGGCTTTGGCCTTTCTTCAATGTGATAAATCTCTCAGCCGTATCCTTTATCCTTTATTACCCCCCCCCACAAATCAATACTAGGGTTAGATTTTCTGCTTCGATCTCTTGAGCGATTCTCTGAAATCGTCTTTAATTTCTTGTCTCCTGAGCTAATCTCTGATTTCGTCTTCAATTTCTTGTCTTCCCTGATGGCCTTTGCGATGCTTGTAACTCTGGTATGTGTAGATCTTTCAGTTGATGTTGCCTTTAGTTCCTTTACTGCTTCTTTGTGCTTCTTGTCTTCAGATTCTTCCTTTTTCTCCTTAGGTCTCCAGCTTGACTTCAGATCTGACTTCGATTTAGTGGTTTGCTTCAGTTTGCTTCTGATGTCTTCAACTCTCAAAGATTCTCTGAATTTAATGAAGTTGCTTGAGGATAGTGGTTTGGTGAGGGTGTCAGCTCTCTGGTAAGTAGCAGGTATGTGCCTCACCTCTATGTTTCCTTTCATCACTTGTTCTCTAACAAAGTAGAGATCAATTTCTACATGTTTAGTTCTTGCGTGTAATATAGGATTTGCAGACATGTATATAGTGCTTTGATTGTCACACCATAGTATTGATTTGTCTTGCTTGATGTTTAACTCTGAAAGTAATGATCTTAACCACATTATTTCTGCTGTGGCGTTAGCAGTGCTTCTGTATTCTGCTTCAATGCTGAATCTGGACACTGTTGACTGTTTCTTTGAACATCATGATACTATGTTGTCTCCAATGTAAATACAATATCCTGTTGTTGACTTTCTATCATCTGGGTCTGATGCCCAATCGGCATCTGCATATCCTGTAATGTTGTAATTGTGGCATGCTTTGAAAGTGAGACCATAATCTGCAGTAGCTTTTAGATATCTAAGTATCCTCTTTACAGCTTTCCAATGTGTGTCCATAGGATCCTGCATGAATTGACAAACCTTATTAACACTATATGATATATCAGGTCTAGTAATTGTTGCATATTGCAATGCACCAACTACACTTCTGTATTGTTTAGTATTATATATGGGTTCTCCCCTGTATTTAGATAGAGTTTGACTGCTAATCATTGGTGTAGGTTGACCTTTTGCCTCATGCATTTTTGCTTTAGTCAGTAATTCATCAATGTATTTTCTTTGGGATAAAGTAATTTCATTTGATGATTTTGAGTTTACTTCTATCCCAAGGAAATAATTCAGATCTCCTAGATCTTTGACAGAGAATTGTTTGTCTAAGTACTGCACCAGTTTGTTGATTTCAGTGTTATTGTTGCCTGTAATAATTAGATCATCAACATAGATAAGTATATACATTGTACAACCATTATCAGCTTTTATAAATAAGGAGTTATCAGATTTGGTAGGTTGAAACCCCATATTTGATAGAGTTAATTTTAGTCTTTCAAACCATACTCTGGGAGCTTGTTTAAGCCCATAGATTGCCTTGTGCAGTTTACACACAAGATTAGAATTCTGAACATATCCTTGAGGCTGTTCCATATACACATCTTCTTCAAGTATACCATTGAGAAATGCATTATTGACATCTAGTTGTCTAGGCTTCCATCCTCTACTGATAGCAATAGTTATTATTACCCTGATTGTAGTTGATTTGACTACAGGTGAAAATGTTTCCTTGTAGTCAAAATCCTGTTGTTGTGTAAATCCTTTTGCTATGAGTCTGGCTTTATATCTGTCAATAGAACCATCTGGTTTTCTTTTGATCTTGTATGTCCATTTACATCCTATAATATTTTTATCTTGAGGTGGTTCAACCAGTTGCCATGTTTGATTTCTTATGAGAGCTTGGTATTCATCATTCATAGCCTTAACCCATTTGTTATTAGCTCTTTCCTCCTTATAGCTACATGGTTCTGTCTGATCAGTGACAACAACATATGTTTTGGGCTTAAAAATTCCACTTTTGGCCCTTGTAATCATATGATGTGTGGGTCTGGCTTGTTGATGAGTGTCAGGTTGTTCCTCATCATTTGTCTCTTCTTCATTAATAGTCTGATCTTCATCTCCATCACTATTGATATTGTCTTCATTATTATATGGGACCGGTGACATGCTGTGTTGGCTTGATGATTGAACAGTGTCACTGCTTGATGATGCTGTTTCTTCATATGCTCTCACAGTCTCACCTGCACTCAAGAAATCTGTATATACAGGTATGGGAGGTATAGTAACACTAGCATCAAGCAATTTCTTTGTGGTTTTCATTGTATTTTCATGATATGGAAAATTTTTCTCATTAAACATGACGTGTCTGCTAATGTATACATGACCACTGTCATCTAGACATTTATACCCTTTTTGATTGTCAGCATATCCTAGGAATATACATGGCTTGGACCTGTAATCAAATTTATGTCTATTATATGGTCTCAAGTAAGGATAGCATAAACATCCAAATGTTTTCAGAAAATTGTAATCTGGTTTTGTTTTAAATAACCTTTGAAATGGACTGATTCCTTTAAGTACCTTAGTAGGTAATCGATTTATTAAGTACACAGAAGTTTTAAAAGAATCAGGCCAAAATTTTAATGGCAATTTTGCTTGAGCTAACAGTGTCAATCCTGTTTTAACTATATGCCTATGCTTTCTTTCCACTAGTCCATTTTTTTCAGAAGTGTGTGGACAAGTAATTCTGTGAATTATTCCCTTTTTCTGAAAATAATCTTTCAATGGTTTATATTCTGCACCACCATCTGACTGCAACACTTTTAGCTGAAAGTTAGTCTGTTTTTCTGCCTGAGTGATGATATGTATTACATCATTACATGTATCAGACTTTGATTTTAATAAGTATATCCATGTGTACCTACTATATGCATCCACAAATGATATATAGTAATTGAACCCATAATCTGAGTTAGTTGGTGCAGGACCCCAGAGATTTGTGGCAACTAACTCTAATGGTCTAGTGTATTCAGTAATTGAGTTTGTAAATGGCAACTTATGAGATTTACCCATTTGACAATAAGTGCATAGGTAAGGTATGGAAATGTCATTACATTTAATATTGTTTTCAATAATGACCTGCTTAGTGACACTAGTACTAGGATGACCTAGTTTATTGTGCCATATATCAAATACACTTATTTCTTTCTCAGAAACATTATTACTGAAATAGCAATTCAATTTCCTTCTTCCATCATTATTGCAGGAATTTTGATTGAATTTGTATAGTCCATTGACTTCATTGCCCTGCAACAAAATTTTATTAGTTAGAATGTCTCTGATTAAACAGTATTCAGGAAAGAATTCAAAATATACTTGATTGTCCTGGGCAAACTGTGACACACTAAGTAGATTCTTCTTTATGTCTGGCACTCTTAACAGGTTTTCCAGAAGTAAATTTTTATTGTTATTTAACATACCACAACCTGTGTGAGTTATACATATTGACTTACCATTTCCCATTGAGACAGACTGCTTACCTCGATATTCTTTGCACCTCAGATTTAGATTTTCAAGGTTGTTTGTTAGGTGATTGGTTGCTCCAGAATCAGGATACCAGCTTTCATCATTTATGTGATTTATTCTTGCTATTTCTTCACCACTCACCGTCTTCCCATCACTTTGATTAGTTGTATCATTCTGCATTTGTGCAACATTTGCATTTGCAATATTTCTTTGATTACTTGTAGACTGATTGGGTGTATAATTCTGATTGAATCTAAAGTAACACTTCAATGCTGTGTGTCCAACTCTGTCACAAATTTGACATTTTGGCCTGTTATTGCTGTTATTTCTGCCCCTGCCTCTTCCTCTGTTACCATTGAAGCCTCCTCTTTGAGGATTTTGTGCTGATCTTTGATCTCTGTTTCTGAAGCTATTTGCATAGTTTATAGATAGATTTGTTTCTTGAATTTTCTTGCTTTCTAATCTTGCCTCATGAGATAGCAGAATTGAGTGAACCTCTTCCAGAGGTGGTGTAACCCTTTGAGATGAGATGATTGCTTCAACAGCTTCATAATCATTGCTCAGACCATTCAAAATGTTCAAAACTTGCTCAGATTCAGTCACTTTCTGACCTGCAGCCTCAAGTTGACACTTAATGTCTTCATCTTAGATAGGTATTCTCTCATTGTCCCACTACCTTTCCTAGCATTCTGAATTTGTCTTCCATAATGCATTATTTTGGCAGAGGATTGAGCATTAAAATTTCTTTCAACATTTGTCCAAATTTCATTAGCAGTTTTGTACCCTACCACCTGAGATATGAGACTGTTGCTAATAGATGATAACAGCCAAGAACTGATTAGCCTGTCTTGCCTGTGATATTTTATGTATTCCTCATTGGGTATAACTCTGTTTTCTTGATCAGTTATATATGCAGATGGGACAGGTAAGGTGCCATAGATATACCCCTCAAGACCATATCCTTGAATAGCTGTTTCTATTTGATATTTCCAATTCAAATAATTTGTTTCATCAAGTTTTATTGAAATTAATTGAGTCTGAGGGCTAATGGATGTCTTAACTAATTGATCTACAGGTGATGGAATAATTGGGGGTGTTGCAGGTGGAATATTCGATGAGACAGATCCAGTTCCAGATTTGTCACCCATGATGACAAAATAAAATTGAGAAAATATCAGAAGGGAAACTTACAGAACTTAAGTTTAGAATGCCAAGATCAAGATTGAACTTCAGAAGTTTCTTGCAAACAGGGAGTAAATAGTCTTTCCTTTTTTTTCTGTATGGCAAGGCCTTTTGAATGACTTTCTTGAATTTTCTGGTGATCTGAACTTTGTTTTTTTTTTCTTCTGATTTTATGATCTGTCCAAAAACTGATTGTCAAGATTTGTGTAGCCAGTTATGGTTGCTTGGCGAGGCTTGGGTCTGCAGCAGTCAAGAAAGTATTCTTGGCAAGGCTTAGATCTGATGCAGCCGATGGTTTTAACTTGGTGTGGCAGGAATCTTGATGATCACGACAACTCTCACGTGATAAGTGTGTACACTTTGATGAGAGGAATCCCCAAATGATGAAATTTCTCTGATGGGGATGCCAATTTAATTCTTAACTGACTTTCAGAAGCGAATCTTGCTGTTAAGCGAAAGCTCTGATACCATAAAAGGATTTGTGAATGATATTTTGTGATAACTTCTGAAAATGATTTGATTTATTGATGTTGATAAAGTGGACATAGAAGTGGAAAGATTGTTATTACTAATTGAATTGAGAATACAATGTTATTGAAACGTTCCATACAGGAAACATTAGATATAACTATATATGGATCTTCAGTCTTTTGGGCTTCGAAGTGAGTTGGGTTTGGGCTTTGGCCTTTCTTCAATGTGATAAATCTCTCAGCCGTATCCTTTATCCTTTATTACAAGTCTTGTGCTTTGAGGAACTTTTGGGAAAAGTTCTTTAAATTTCCTTTAGTTTAAGAGCTGACTACTTTCACTTATTTAGCTTGGGTAGAATCTTGCATTGGATCAATGTGGTGGATTATACTTGATTTTGAGTTATATTCGATCGGCGTTGAAATCTAACAATTCGTTTGGCCTACTGAATATTGTATGAGCTAATTTGAGCACTTACAGCTTCATTATATTTAATATTGCCTATTCATATTCAATGATCCTGGTCTCTTTGACCTTGAGCCATACTGTACAAAGTGGGTCATTTTCTTACTTCGATTTAAACTTTATTGGGATTTCTCTATAACATCAGAGTCATGGTCTTTGATGATGAAATTTTGGTCGCCATTCCGTTTAGTCTTGTCATAGAATTTTTAGTTACCCTATAAGAGTTATAATCCATATCGTAGTGGGGCGTTCCATGACAGTTGCGGCTAATCATGCTATGGAGCACCTGTCTTCGACTTAGTTCTTCAGAGGTTGATGTGAAGTTGCCTTTGAGATGTGGGTTTGCTTTTAGATCGCTTTCATATCTTACTACTCGTCGTCGGTTTGTATGCATCATGGAATGCTACCTCCTTTTCTGTTTGTTTTGTACATTCCTTTTGTGTGGAGTTATGTTTCTCCATTTTATGCTTGAAGGGATTAAGCCATTTCGTAAATAATGGATGGTGGTTGCTTGATCCTTAACTTGAATCTGATTGGAGCGTGGTGAATTCTTGATCAAGCCAACTAGACTTTTATGTATTTCCCCTTGCGATGTAAGGTGCGCTCCATGGACTTTGTGGCGCTTTTTGATTAGCGTGAAAACTCTTGCTTTTAACTTTTCAAACGGAAATCATTTGAGGGAATAGATACTTGACTTTTAGACTGTTCTTAGTTGGTTGTGAAGACCAGCTACCTTAGCTGAATGCTTTCAGCTTTGGAGCCGAGCACTTCTTTCTCTGGCTTCACTTGGCATTTTTGGTAAATTTGGCCAGGTCTCTTTTCCCATTTGAATCCAAGTATAAAGAATTTTTTGAACCCATGCCAAGTTGACGATTCTACAACACCAGCTTTCTTGTTTTGCTTCTTGCATGGGATCTTGCCAATATGGTTTGTCATGTCGCTTCGAACGACTCCTTTGTCATTTTCTCATCGACAATGGGTAAGTTTAAGAGGATAATTAAGAAATAATGTGTAAATTACTTCATTCCATTACAAATGAGTTATTTACACTTGATGGTATGTTTGTGGTTTTTGTGGCACTAAACCTGCTTTGCTCAAATAACACATTGCACATGCTCCAACTGACACTCAAAACCCAAACGGTAGATATTCTCAATTTCATTTGGATTCAATACATCATTTGTTTGGGCTCATCTTTCAAAATTGAACATACCTGAAGGTCTTGATCATGGAGTATCGTCGTCTGGAATGATTTTTTAGACATCTGGTTTCAAGTCCAGTGAAAAGGACATTTTCTCCTCTTAAGACGAGTTCCCTCATAGCTTATGCATCTTTGAATAGTATTCGAGGCATATTGTATTTGTTGGGAGATTAGATACTCTGAGCGATTTTGTTTAGTTGCTACCAATCTGTTTTGCATGACTCTTATATCATTATAAATTAGCCTTCTTTTCGCTAGATTGCTTTATCATAATTGCACTTCTCTAGTTTGTTGTTACATCCTATCTATGCCCAGTAATGCTTTTACTTACTCTTGGGAGATAGAGAATGCTATGGATTGCGTTTGGACACCAGTTTGAATGGATTGAGGGTGAGAAGTGAGTTGAGTCACCCAATTTGTATTAGCTCTTATTCATATAGTGCAGGGTTTACATTTCCCCTTTTTTGAATCGGCTGGGCTGGGATGTGTCGTTCGAGTCTATGCCCGTCATTGTAGTTGAACTGACACTGGAATTCATTATCGGATGTGACAGGATTGTGGTACAATTCATCTTAGCCTCTTTTGCCTAATTATCTAAGAGTGAGTTTCCTTCCATGTAACTGGATTGTTTGTGCACTTCAAGCAGTATCCTGAAATTTGCAGCGACTTGTTTTTCTTTATTTTGTAGTCATGCACAACGTGTATTTTACTTTTTCTTGGTCATGACTGTGTGGGAGTCAGGTTTTGCTGTCGTGTGCTTTTGTAAATAAACGCCATGTGATAATAAGGTTGCTTTAGTCTATGTTTTAACACTCCCGGCATATGTTTGTATGTCTACAGTGTTTTATTTTCGTGTAATACAATACTTTTTTCGCATTATATTTGGTTCACCATTGGGGGCATAGTAGGTATTTTATTCCAACGGTGCTTGCATCGTTGTAGGTGGTGTTGCTTCCATACTACATGTTATCACATGTTTTAACTTGCTTTTACTTTACCTTCGTTGCCTCCAGTTTATAGTAACTCCCTGACTTCACCAAATTGTGACTGGTTAGGTGCCTAGACTCCCGGGTTGTCATTGCGGGTATTTCCTAGTCTCAATATTTGGAGTTCGCGGTTGCTATATTGGCTACGAATTACATTATCTTTTTGTAATCGCCTTTCGAGCATTGCTTATCCACATTCTTTGAGGTGGGAAGCTACCAGGGTAAATGAGCTTTGCAACGTAACGTTAGGGCCTTTTATCTTCTAGGGCAAGAATCCTTGCTCATTAGGAATGAGTGATCTCATTTGTTGGAGGAATACTTTTTTAATTGGGGACGAGGAATCCCTTTCGTTGGAGACCCCCAGGTCTACTCGTTGAAGGATTTCAACCTCGACTAGTGGATGAGGAAGCCTACTCATAGGAGTTGTAAGCTCAACGGTTTGGCACTTTTCCACCTTATAGAGATAAGGGTGTCGACTTCGGAGCTACGATCTCAACTTTAGAAGTTCTGACCTTTAGAGACATTGATAGTCTTTGGAAAACGCCGTGATTTGGCGGTGTTAGCAGTCTTTTGATAATACCTCGAAAATCTTTGGGCGACATCGCGATCTTTGCGGTGTTAACAGTCTTTGGATAAAACCTTATTTTATGGTAACGTCGATAGTCTTAGGAAGCCGTCGTGACTTTGTGGTGTTAACAGCCTTTGGATAACACCTTATTTTATTGTAACGTCGACAGTCTTTGGATGACGTCACAACTTTGCAGTGTTAATTGTCTTTAGGTAGCACCTCTTTTTATCGTTAGGTCGACATTCTTAGGACAATGCCATGACTTTACGGTGTTAATAGTCTTCGAATAACTCCTTATTGTATCGTAACATCGACAGACTTAGGACGATCTCATGACTTTGCGGGGTTAATAGTCCTTGGATAACACCTTATTTTATCATAATGTCGACAGTCTTATGACGACGTTGTTGTTTTGTCCTTGTTAAACATTGCTCAAATTCTAAAAATAAGCCTTTATTAATGACTCTTAAAACATATTGGTTATTTCAAATTGCAAATTCCACGGTATGTGCCGGTGAGGCTTATTCAAGAGAAATGATCAAAGCAAAAAATAGGGAGCGATCAAGATTATTAATAATTGAAAGAGGCAGATTGGACACATTTTCTTCTGAGTGTAGGTGGGTTATATGATGATCGATCTTCCTAGTATTGGCCCTGCTTAAATAGAGGTTCCCTAAGCCCCGATGCCCTTGTGGATTCTTTGGCAGCTCTTATAAAATTTTGAAGCTTGTTCTTCCAATAAGCTCTTCAATCTGATTCCTGAGGTATCGACTGTAACACCCCACCTCCGCCAGGGTGGCTCTTGCAAGCACTCTGACTTTGGAGGGGCGTTAAAACAGGTAAACATGCATAATGATATATCAAGGCAGAACATAACATATGTATTTATGTAATCAGAGTAAATAAGATAGATAAAACAGCAGAAGATTTTAAACCATTTCAAAACAAGTCAGGTACAACAAAGTATCATCTTTCCAAATAAACAAGTCTAGATAAAACATCAACTGAAAAACTGAAATATATAAAGTACTATCCCCAAAATGATGTGGTAAACCATAGCATGCTCACTGTCCAAACGTACATGAGCTCAATCCAGCAAGCAAGCAAAGCGATCCAAGCTAAGCACCAATGTTCCCACCCTGAGAACTTGGGGGGGTGGGGAACGGAAGAAAAGAAGCGAAAGGAAAACGGGTCAGTCATAAAGACTGGTAAGCCCTATCTACTATCAGCATAAAAACTAGTAAAGTTAACTGGCATGAGGAACTGAGATGAACACAAGGATAATTACATACTAACATGGTGAATATCTAACAGATAGTTCAAAGGAGTCATCGCATAATCAAGGTGAAGTTTTTCACCATAGGTGTACCAGCATTCTAACATGTCATGTATAAACAAGAATTTATCCCTTGGCCTAAACTTGGCCCAGTATCAGGTGTTTGACTAAAATCAAGATCCAACTTCTTGGTACCAATTCTAGTATAACAGGATTAGGTGTTACCCCAATGTTTACATCAAAACAGGACGGAACAGAATGGTCCATACAGAGATAGAGTTTGGAAAAAATGGGCTTTTACCACCCTAACAGATAAAGTACAGAAACAGAATGCTAACAATAATGGGCCTTTACCACCCTAACAGAACAGAGTACAGAAACGGAATACTACAATTAGGTGTACACTAGTAGTGGGCCTTTACCACCCTAACAGAACAGAGTACAGAAACGGAATACTACAATTAGGTGTACACTAGTAGTGGGCCTTTACCACCCTAACAGACGGTACCACGCAGAAACAGACGGGTGTTACCACCCAACAAAACAGACGGTACCAACAGAATCAGACAGAGCTAAGTGTACCCTAAATTCTACCCAAGCGATCGGCTCCCTAATACATAAATACCCTGTGTCGGCCCCACGATAGGGTGTATCACTCCCTAAAGTGGCAACCAATTGGCACAGGCATATTTACAGATGTCACGGCGTCTTACATCCTCAGAGGCAGACCGGGATCCATGCACGCACATGACCCGGTTGGAACGCACCATCAACACCCATCGCCATTATCAGAATGAACCACTTATAATTAGTTCAGTAAGCGTGCCCGGACCCTACCTACAGTTGGGTCAAAGTTTTGATACCAGAAAGGGTTACTGACTAATATGGGTCCCAAACAACAAATGACACAAGTATTCCCCCTTGTGTCCCCAGACTATCATATTCAGATTAACTTATTAACAGAGTTCAGACATACAAAGTTCAGACGATCAGTTTTCAGACTAACGGATCAGATAACAGATTTACAAACTTGCCTAACTTGGTGTGGGTCCTACAGATCCGCAAAACACGTTCGTTTAATTTATCAATCAAGTTAGTTTATCCAGACCAGGTATCAAATTGGTTCTCAGCCTTATCAAATTACTGAGTTGGATTGGTTAAGTATAGTTCAACTTAACCCCGTTAAATTACCGAGTTCAGATTGGTTAAGTGTAGGTTAACTTAACCCCGTTAATTTACCGAGTTCAGATTGGTTAAGTGTCATAAGTCAAATTTGCTTAACCTTATCATGTAGCATTAATTAATTTAATGCACCTTAACCTCTTACGTTAGACCTCGTTGTGGTTACTAGTTAAGCCGGGCGGGTCCGGGTAGCTTTACACCACAACCTAGTCTAACCTCGGGTTCAAGCACTACTTGACCAACTTCTCACATTGGGTCTTATTGTTTGTAGCCACTAGTTAAGCCGGTCGGTTCCGGGTAGATTTGTGCTACAAACTCAACCCAACCTCGAGTTGGCCACATTTATATTTTCTAAGAGTCATGTCCATTATGTTTCCAAAACATAATTACAAGTTAACATATCATGTCATGTTATAAAAACCATGTTCATGTCATAATGTTACCCAACCCCAACGTAATCCCATCGTTTACATAGTCGCAACAACGCATAAAGGATAAAATAGGGAACTTGGCATAACCATGACAAAAAGATGTTGAAACCACAAGTTTAACATGGTGCCATATGAAATGTTCATATGTTCATATACTTGCATATTGCATTATTAGGCCTCAAAAGCATGCATAAAACCAAACTTAGCATATAAGTGATACATGGTGGTAAATGACATGTAGAAATGGCCATAAGTTCGCATTTAGCCTCACATGCAAGTTATCATAAGGGATATGATAACTTACATGTTGCCAAAATGCAACCTTTAGCATAAAACTTGAAGCTTTAGGTTCGTAAACTCAAGGTAAGCTTGAATAACATGATAACATGAGTAAAACGATCAACCCAAACTTGCATAACATACATGGCAAACTTGCATATCATAACATAGCAAACTTGCATAACATAACATGGTAAACTTGCATATCATAACATGGCAAACTTGCATAACATAACATAGTAAACTTGCATATCATAACATGGCATACTTGCATAACATAACATGGTAAACTTGCATATCATAACATGGCAAACTTGCATAGCATAACATAGTAAACTTGCATATCATAACATGGCATACTTGCATAACATAACATGGTAAACTTGCATATCATAACATGACATACTTGCATAACATAACATAGTAAACTTGCATATCATAACATGGCATACTTGCATAACATAACATAGTAAACTTGCATATCATAACATGGCATACTTGCATAACATAATAGCATGTAACATACTTAATGTTCAAACCCAAACTTGCAACATTCATTTAACTTCATAGTTTATATCTAAGAGTAGGAAAAGGGCTTACAATGCTATGAAGACCCAAAAATATATATAGATTGAGACGAAGCCCTTATGCAACAATAAAACCCAAATATGAAGCTCCAAATCAACAAAAACCCTTGCTTTATGATGTAAAGATTGCAACTTGACTTGAATGCAAGCTAATAATGCTCATTTAAACTTGAAATCACTAGAATGAACATGAATCTCTCATAGGAATAAGCTTAGATATTTTTAAGAGAGAGTGGAGGCCATGAGAGGAATAATTTTGCCATAGTTTAGTTGCATGAATGAATATTAATGATTTAGGGGTAGGTTAGGGGCTTATTTATAGAGATTAGGATTAGTTTTAAGCCTTAGGATCATCCCTAGATCTAATCTCAACCTTAAAAACCGAATCTGGCCCAAAGACCGAGCCAACACTCAAAACAGGTGCACCAGGCAAAACTGCCCGTGCTGTCCATGTCGACTGCCCAGTCGACAGGGCTGTCGACTTGGGCCTAACCATGTCGACTGCCCAGTCGACAGGGCTGTCGACATGGGTGGTCTGGCGGGAAATTTCCCCCCTGCGCCCAGTTGCCCTAATCTCGAAATTTAAACCTGAATTTTAAATCTGTTTTTACTTTGGAATTTTCTGAGAACTTCAATGGGCCTTAATCGGGTCATACGGACTCCGATTTTCGAAAACTCGGACTCTATTTCGCGTATTTTTCCGAGACGAACGAAAGGGCACAGCCCGTTTCCCTTGATTTAGAATTTTAAATTAAATTCTGCCTCGATTTACGTTATAACAGGTTATCAGAAATACGGGTTGTTACATCGACATTCTATCATGTCCTTCAGCTTCATGGAATCTGCAATACTTCCCTGATTGAATGTCACATTCTGTGACTTTCTTTCTTAAAGGTTTTGAGTACAGCTTAGTTTCCTTGGTGACGAGAGGGATATGCTCTAGGGTGTCATTCAAAGGTGTGTAGTCAGCTGTTCCAAAAAATTTCAGGTGTTTCACACTCTTGCCACTATTTTCTTCACTTGGACTTCCTCGCTTATGACCCCCATTTGGAGTCATGTTTTCTGCACCACCTGTTATAGCAACCTCGCTTTGAGGGACCCAACCCAAGTTTGCAAAAATATGAACCTTGAGCATTAGCCTCAGCTTCCTCGAGTCTAATGAATTTTTCAGCCTTCTTATAGAACTTTTATAGCGAATTTGGTTCCTTCGTCTTAACATACTTTCTAATGTCCCTCTCCTTGTTAACAACATATAGTAACACCATTAACACAATCTTAGGTTCAGGGTTTCCAACTTATGTTACCACAATATTGAATCGTTTCAAGAAGGCTTTCAATGATACCAACGGATGTTGGGTCAATCCGGACAAAGGCGTAATATCCTTGGCTCTGGTCATATCTAACCTGAACTGCTCCTTGAAATTACGTGCTATTTCCCTAAAACGAGGTATAGACATTGGAGGGAGCTTTGTGAGCCACAAGGAAGCAACTCCCTCAAGGTAAATAGGGAGTGGCATTTCAGCTCACCAATTGCACGTGCTCTTTTCATATGCCAGTCAATAATACTTATACATGAATACATTTGTGTCCGTAGTTCCATTATACGTGGGCATACTTGGAGGTATGAACTTCTTGGGGTATTCGTCATCAAGTACCTCTTGAGTGAATGGAGTACAACCACGTGCAACTCCCTACTCCTCATTATCAATATCTCTTGCCAAGCTTTCTTTCATCAGCTTCTTAATCATCCCATAAATATACTCCTCTCGAGTGTTGGGCTGATTTATTCCGTTCAAGTCAACATTGGGATTTGAATCTTCAATTCCAACGTCTCTATCATCACCTACGACTGGCATTCTATCCAAATTATGCATGGAATTAACTTGATAATTTGGATTATTTTCTATATAGAGATTTCTGTGGAAAGCGGTTACATTTCTAACCACATTAGCTCGATCTGCATTAGGAAGGTGTCCTCTCTGTATTGCCTATTGACGATCAGAGGTAGATGAGTGCACATTCTCTTCTAGATCAATATCCACTCTTTTGTTCCCTAGACAAATCCTTGCAACTAACAGGGCATCCAACTTTTCCATCAAATCTTTGTATGTGCTTTCTAAGCGCTGATTCAGAATTTGTACCACGATATTAAGTTCTCTCCGTGTTATCACCTCTCCTGGGGTTTGAGAATCTCCAGGATTATTGGCAATGTGGGAAGCTAGAATATCATCTGATGCATTATCGAAAGCCATAGTTATTCCTAACTTACTGATCTTCTTCTTCGAGGAAGCCATAATATCAATCATCCTCCGGTTTCTCAATTCAACCATAACTTTGGATCTGCCTTTTAGATCGTAAGGATTTATAGTGAAAGGACATACCTATTCCTTGGAATTTTTTTTTGGCAAAGCACCTATTCCTTAGATTTTTTTCTCAGTGAAAGCACCAAATGTCATCGCCTAAATGGAACTAACACCAATCTCAAGCAAAAGAAACTCCTCTTAAGGGAAAACAATATTGAATATAATAAAAGAAAATGGAAAAAGTAAGAAATGGAAAGTAAAGAGTGGAAGACAATTCTATAGAAGTTCAGCCGTAAACGAGGCCTACATCCACTGTGAACATCTTTATTATTATCTTTCCCATGCCAGATTACAATGAATATATATTTGATTACAACGATCTCCATAACAAAAACGAACAAGAATCACAAGTACTGCCAGTTATCGGAGTAGATTACGATAACCAGTCTAGATGATAAGAGCTTGTTGTCCATAGATATGATAAATGACTATAGCTGAAGCTTAGCAGGATTTAGGTAGGGAAAGAATCCATTTCCCCTTTTGTGCAAGAACTTATGGTGTATTTATAGGAATTCCTGATAGTATTGGGCCAAGACACTTCACCGAAGGGTTCAACAAAGCCTTACAAGGCAGCACACCAAGTTTAAGCATAAATCAACATGACCTTATGTACTCATACTGGTCCATGGACAATGGAATGGTACCGTTCCATGGACTTAGGGTATTTCGATATTTCGACTTCATATCCTGCTTCTTTATGTTCTTTTCATATTCGTAGTGAAGTTTGGTGTTTATATGATCAATCCCTGTGGACCAGTACCGGTCCATAGACTTAAACTATTTTTGAGCTTTGACTTCACCAATCACCTTCTTATGCGTTTATGATCCTTTCTATAAAATTTGACATTGTTTAGTCTTCATTTACTCATACATGTAGGTCCATCATTCCGTCATGCAAATTTTTAATTAAATCCATCAAGTATCTTGAGCTAGAGACCTCGAATTGGAACTAAACTTGAAGGAGAAGCTAATGGATTAATGGAGATCATGATAGGATGACGCTTGATGGATCTCACTTAATATTTATGGATAGGTATCTATCCATCAGGAATGGATAGGCGCATATCCATCTACTTGGCCAATTTTTGGTTTGTTCAAATTTGAAGTGGAAGATCCATCAACAACTTCTTCAAATCATAACCCAATGGCATGGAACTTCACATATGCAATATAGATGAGGAGAGTGACCGCTCTCAAAAGTTTCAAGCCATTTGGGTCAATCTTTAAGGTTTGGATTTTGTCTATGAAACTAGCGTAATTCAGTAATGATTCATCTATGACTCGCTCAATACTTATTTGATCGACCTGAAACTCAAGGAATGCCTTATATATGATGTAAGAGATCTACCATACGGATTTCAAGTGGTGGGGCCCAACAAAGATTGGTCGGATCCGATCCATAGTGTATGGATCAATACCGACCATGAGATCAACTCCAAATCATTTGAAATTTTTTGTGAATCTTCTTTTATTAAGTGTTCTGTCAAAATTTCGAGGCAATCCAAGTCAACATAAGCCCTGTATGATCATCTTAAGTTGCTTATGTCCAAAATCGGGTTAATACATCTTAACCATTTATATAAAAACTAGCTTCCACGTTCTAAATGTTGGCATTTTTAGTGAAAGAGTAGTGAGACAAAGAGTGGTAAGTTAATGGTGATGACATAACAAAGATTGTACAATCTAGAAAATGGTTCTAATTATAGAGTTTCTAGGCATGATAAAAAGAGAAGTTGGTATCATACAATTAACTTCATATCGTAAAGTTAAGATGGCAAAAGCTGCAGAAATCTACGTAATCAAATACGATTTTTAACATTTCAATTTCATTTTTTGATTTGAGTTATACTTCATTACATTTCAAAATTAAAAAAATTAAAGTTGAAATTGTATTTTATATGAATATGATTTTGGTATTTCAAAATTTATAAACTTTAAAGTCAAATTGTAATCATATTTTTCATTCAGTTTATGGTTACCACTTTATGTCGAACTGAATGTATGAATTTCGTAATGGTTGTTAGTGTTAGGAAATAGAAATTTAAAATTTATATTTATATCACTATTTTCTTATTACTCATTTTTGTATCTTTCGGTACTATGAATTTTGCAGTTGATGTATTCGATGTAATATAGATATTACTGACATTTTTTTTGGAAGATAAATCGGTGATAGATATAAATATTTAAAATATGATATTACCAACAATTATAATCATTGGAAGATAATATTCTTCAATGTCTATAGGCGATGTTAGTTGGAATTCAACAATGAATATAAGTGTTATAAATAAGTGTCCATGTCCTAATAATAATTGGTATTAATATCGCTAAAATTACCAATAATGATTACAACTGTTGGGAATCCTTTGTAAGGGTGTAGTGAATCATTTAAAACTGGCACTCCCTGTTGAGCGAGCATCTTTTGCAAATCTCTGACGTGAATACATATTTTCTATTACTTGTTGACATATTATTGTACCACTAGATATTTACTATAGTTGTTTCCCTTTGCAATGAAGTTTGGTACATTCATTTATATATTAACTTTATAACCAAATTTCAAAATCCATATTTTAGAGATGTACAACATATTTAGTCAACCATTATACCAGTTTGAACTACTTCACTGCTGTAAACTATTTTGCAGCTATTATGTTTGATCTCCTACTACTATACATGCAATAGTTCAAATATTACTCAGTTCTGATACCGGTTTGAAAGTTTTCGTGGTTGATGTCATTTTTGCTTCAGCCAATTCATTAAACATTACAGCTTCATACATGTTATTAGTTTTTTTATCTTGGAATGATTTCGAAAAGTGGAAATTCTTTATTGACGAATGAATGTTTTGATTCAATGAAAAGTTTAGAGAAGAAAAATGAATAAAATCAAATTCTGATACAGGAAAATCAATAAAAAATATTATGTCTTAATACAATATTAATAAGCGATTTGTTCTCTTAGGCTTCGCCTAGGTGGGCTTTGGACTAAATGCTCCTTAATATGATGTGTTGGGCTTGTCCTGCTTTATAAAATATATCTCTTGAGAAGTGAACTGTTAGCAGTCTTTTATTTTCCTCTTTCAAATCAATATTAGGTTTAGGGTTTTTTCCTTCGTGGCGATTTGACCTTTTCTTCTCCAATCTAATGAAATAACTAATAAAAATTGAGAGTTTATCCCTTCTTTAGCTTTGAATTAAGTTATATTTGTGTTATTTACGCTAAATTTGAGTAAGTTCAAACTCGTTCTTCCCTTTTTGTTTGAGATCGACTAGAGATTTTGAGATCAATGGGTCTTCTCTCTGGGTTACTCTGGCTTATCGTATAATTTGATTTTCTTTCAAAATCTTTGACTAGGGAGTTTTCTTCTTTGATTCTTGTAATGCTTAGATTACTTCGAAACTTTATAAAATTTTACACAGACATAACCTTAGTAAGTATGCCAGCACGTTGGTAAGTAGCAAGTACGTACATGTCTTACTTTCGGATTTCCCTTCAAGATATGTTCTCTTATAAAGTATATATCAATTTCAATGTGCTTTGTTCTTATGTGAAGTATAAGATTTGTTGATATGTATACAGTACTTTGATTACCACACAATTATATATATCTGCTATCATATTTGATATATAGTTCTGTAAGTAGTGATTGCAACCACATTGTTTCGGTTGTAGAATTTGCTACACTATCATATTCTGCTTCCGTGCTCGGTCTTGATATTGTAGACTTTTTCTTTGAACAACATGACACCAAATTGCTCTCAATATATATAGTACCATATAATTGACTTTTTGTCATCTGGGTCAGATGCCTAATCAGCATCAGTGAAGGCGGTGATTTTGAACCTTTTGTTGCCTTGGATTGATAGTCTGGTGTAGCATTTAGATATCTTAGGATTCTTTTCGTTGCTTTCCAATGTGTGTCCAATGGTTCCTGCATAAATTGACACACTTTATTAACACCGAATGTTATATCTGGTCTTGTTACAATTGCATGCTGTAGAGCACTAACAACACTTCCAGATTGTTTAGAGCTAGTTATGTGTTCTCCCTTGTTTTCTGAATAATGCTGACTTCTAATCATTGTTTTGGGTGTCCTTTTTCTCCACCCATTATGGTTTCAATGAGTGGCTCCATTATATATTTTCTTTATGATGGTTGATTTATGTGTTGATGATTTCATATTGATTGCAATGCCCAAAATGTAGCTTGATCTTTCCAGATCTCTGAATGAATTTTTCTTCTTCTAAGAATTGAACAAGTTCGCAGACCTTTATGTTATTGTCAAAATGAGATTATCAACATACATTAGTATGTATAATGTTGACTAACCACTAATTTTTTAAAGAAAGAGTTATCAGATTTGGTAGATTGGAAACACATGTTAATCAATATGGTTTTTAATATATCAAACCATACCCTTGGTGCTTTCTTTAAGTTGTATATGGCCTTGTTAAGCTTGCACACATATTCTGAATTTTGTTGGTAGCCTTTGGTTATTTCATATATACATCTTCTTCAAGTAATCCATTTAGAAAGACATTGTTTACATCCAGTTGTTTAAGTTGCCATCCTTTGCTTATTGTAATAGTAAGCACTACTCTTATTGTTTATGGTTTCACCATTGGTGAAAAAGATTCCTTATAGTCAAACCCTTATTATTGTGTGTATTCTTTTGCAACAAGTTTGGCTTTATATCTATCTACTAACCCATTTGGTTTCTTCTTTATTTTGTATATCCACTTTCATCTAGTTATATTTTTGTCTTTTAGTGGTTTGACTAATTCCTATGTTTGGTTTTGCATGAGGGCATAGTACTCAATATCCACTGCCACTCTCCAACTGTTGTCATCCTTCGCTTGTTCAGAGGTATTTTGTTCATCATTCACAGTGAACATTGTGTACATTTTGGACTTGAATATCCTACACTTTGCTCTTATGGTCATTGGGTAAGTTGATTTAATTTACGGTTGAATACAAGGTTATACTTCTTCACTTGTGTTATTTGTAGCATCATTTTGACTATTTGCACACTCCTAGCTGACATCTGTATCTTGACATGGTTTATATTGTAGGTGACTAATTATTTTGACTTGATGATTGCACAATGTCATCCATTCTGATTTGATATGATATTGTATTGTCAATTGTCTTCGCAGTTGCATCTACACTTGAAAAATCTTAATATACATGTAATGGGGGAACTGATATTTTTTGTATCATATATTTTTCTTGATGTTTTGATGCCTCTATTGTTATAAGGAATATCTCTCTCATTAAGCATAGCATGTCTGCTTATGAATACTCTTCCACTGTCATCTAAACACATATACTTATTTTAATTTGATGTATATCCTGTAAATATGCATGGTTTGGACTTGTATTCAAGTTTGTGTTTGTTGTAGAGTCTTAAGTAGAGATGAAACAATTACTGAAAAGTTTTGAGAAAGTTATAACCTGGCTTAGCACTAAATAGCTTTTCATAGGAGTTGATTCCTTCAAATACTTCTATTTGTATTCTTCTTATCAAATAGACCATAGTACTTAAGGAATCAAGGAAGAATTTTACGGGCGTTTTTGCTTTTGCTAATAAAGTTAGGGCAGATTTAACTATATGCCTATGTTTTCTTTCCACAAGTCCATTTTGTTCTAGTATATGGACCAGTTGTTATATTAAATATTTCAAACTACTCTTTTAGTGACTTATATTTGGTATCGCCATCTTATTGAATGACTTTAATTTGTGAACTGGTTTGTTTTTCTACCTATGTTATAAAGTGTATCACGGTGTTGTGAGTGTCAGATTTATACTTTACGAAATATATCCATGTGTGTCTACTATATGCATTAATAAATAAGATATAGTATTTATACCCATAGTCAGAGAAATTGGTGCTGGACCCAAAGGTAAATAGTAAAAATTTCCATAACAACCCAAAATTTAAATAAAAGATTAAGAAAATAAATATTAATTGAAAAAATAGTGGGAATTGGACCATGGTGGTTATGCTACTGGGTCCGTAACGAAACTATGGTTAAGATAGACATTTCGTTTGCAGAAATCAGACTTAAAACGAAGAGTTACGAATAAAAGACTAAAACCTGAATTTGAATTTAAAATTATATATATATATATGTGAATCGAACCTTGGAACGTGAACGACCCAGGCACTAAGTGGGTCGACCCCTGTGTAAAATCATCTATAGATGGGCCGACCCAGATCGTGGCTTGGCACGTTGTTTGCCCGACAGGATTTCGACCAAAAAGGGGGGATTTTTGGTATTCGTTCTGGACTCTTATTTTGATTTGAAGGACCAAAATAAAAACCTAATATCTAACACTCTTGGGCATCCTAACACAATTATAAATTTACCTCTAATCTAACCCTAATTCTTCCAACTTCATTCCCCAATCTCTGCCTCCACTATGCAAAACTTCCTCCTATAAAACAATGGAGTTCTGAGATTTAGAATTGGATTTTCATAAACACAAAAAGGAGGATACTTATATAAATCTAGAGATTCATACCAACGCCTGTTAGATAAGCATATAATCTATGAGTTTTTATGTAATTACTAGATTAGTATAATTTTGGGATATTCATATAGTAAAATAGTTTTCTATTTTCTTTCAGTTATTTACAATCTTTTCTGCACCTATTTTCTATAGATAATTCTAAAATTTCAATTACTGTCTATTCCTATTTCTATTTCATTCCAGTATTCGTTGTTTAATATTAATATACCAATCAACCCGTACCCCCTTTCTTTGTAATTCTTTTATTTACAGTTCAGGTTATGCACTATTTTGTTTATTTTGTTTGATTTGAGTTTAGGCCATGCGAGAGACTAAACCTTTTATCTTTTTATTTACATTGAGCTAAGGCCTAGCGAGAGCCTAAGCTTTTACCATATTTTTTCTGTGCAAATTAAAAAAGATGATTTTGGGTTATTTGGGGGATGTTGAAATTGATTGAATATTCTAATCCAAAAATGAACTATAATTTGGGAAATGTTAGAATTAGATAAATATTGTAATCCACAAATAAATAGTAATTTGGGGAATAATTAATAAATTACGTGATTGGAAAATGCGTACATGAATGGAATAGGTTCACTTAGTAATTTGCAAAGTAACGGGGATTTGGAGTTGTATAATAATTATGATAACAATATCATAACCAAAAAGAATGTTTAATACAACCTAAAATATAACAAGAGGTTATATTGGAAGAGTGGGCTTATTAAGTAAACTTGAAGTGTGTGTTTAGTTTAAATTGAAATAAATTAATAAGCATGTAGTGGAAGTCCATTCCGGCGGCATAAGCCGATTGTGGTAAATAAGCGGCTCACAGTTATTGTCTGTTCCGGAAGCATAAGCTAATTAGGGAAAATAAGTGGCTTAATGAACAAGTGCATAGTAAGAGTTCGTTCCAGCATTAATGGCTGATTGGGGAAATAAGTGGCTCACAGTTGTTGTCCGTTCCGGCAGCGTAGACTGGTTAGGGAAAATTAGCGGCTGAACGATAATAATTGAAATAATTGAGGACCAATTCTACGGGTGACTTGAATTAGATTGCATTGTTGGTTGCGGACCCGTATCAGGCAGTATCCCCTTTTATCACGGAGGTCTCATACGAGGAGGAGGTGATGGCACACTTTACTACACTGGATAGTAAGAGGACCAAACAAGGTAGGTACGGGTGCATTCTAGCGATACAGTGAGCATGCATTGCCCCGATTGGGGAAAATAAGACATTGTACCGCCTTTGGTGAATGCCATGTCTTTAAAGCTGATGGGATCGGGCCTGATAAACCCGGGTACTATAGTGGGTATAAGTTATCACGTGGGGGGTATAGGAATCGATCATAGGGTAGAAGTTATGTAACATTCTAATTCTGGTTTTTAGTAAGTTGGTGAAGAATTTGTAATGATATGAATGAGAAGACAATCAACTTTATTCATGCCGATCTTTCCGCTATTTTATTTACTACATTTATGCCTTTATGTATTTTGATATATTCTCATGTTTAAATTTCTTACTTTGATACTCATGCTAGTAATTACTGGACTCACCAGACTTATGTCTGACCTAGTTTCTTTTCTTCTCGGTTCCTTCTACCCCCCAAAGGTTCTCATGGCGGAGGATCTTAGAGTTAAGAGATTCTTGGTTCATCTTGGCTTATTGGAAATTTCTGCTTGACTTACTTTATGCTTGTTCATGCGTTGTTCCAAAGTTGACTTACTAATTGTACTTGATTTTAGGAGGGATTTTATTTTGTACTCTGATTATGTTTGGTTTTCCTAAGACAGTTGTGGGTTTATGATGAAGTAAGAAGTAATAACAGTTATGTTTTGTTTAAATAAAAATTTAAATTCCACTATGTTTTCATATGTTGTCTTGTGAATTCTAGTCTCTATAATGTTATTTTATACCTATACGCTTCATATTCCTTAGCGAAATCCTCATACGAGTGATGTTAAGTGGTGTAGGGTGTTTCATTTGCATCAGAGGCTAAGGTAACAAGATCAGAGAAAGGTTCTTGTTTTAAAAGGAAAAGTCTTTATAAAGAAAAGTGATTTCAAAATAAAAGTTTGTTTATGAAAAACATCCCCTTAAGTCAATTACAATATTTCCTTGATTCCTTTCCTGAATTCTCCCCTCTTTTCCATTTGTAGCATGTTTAGGGATCACTACAGCGAAAAAACCTTTTCTCAAGTGGAAATTTCTGTTGCAGTAGGCCAATTGCAACAGATGCACTCCCGTCTAGATAGGCGAAGTTGCTACATGTCGATCACTTTTCGCAACCGTTCAGCACACTTGCAAACAACCGTTGCAATAGATTTTTTGCAACTTTCTTAACCATTTGCAATAGGGCCGTTTGCAAGAACAAATGTCGATTGCAAACCTAAAATGGATGTTTGAAAAGTAAGATACTACGACTATTTTTGAAAGTTACAAATGAATCAACTACAATTGTTTAGGATAGTTGCAATTTGATTATTTGCAACACTACATGATAGTTGCAAAATTCAGAAAACCCATTTGTCTACTATAATCCATCATCATCTGCATTTAATAATGAAAACATATACAATGATGAAATAAGTAAACGTACATTCCAATATGCATAGACAAGACAAACTCAGATTCACTAACTTCTAACAGACATTTCAAAAGGTTAGTTAAAGTTTCATTCAAAGTTCTACCATATTAAAAATTGTAATCCATACACATAATCTAAATACATACTATAGTAACGATTCCAAAATATAATACAACACAAAATCATAAAGCTAAAAATGCACATACTACTATACCGAAATGAAGTCTTTGTGTCAACCCACGGTTGTACCAATAGCCTCTTGAATGGTGCATATCTCTAAATTTGACATTAGTAGAAAAGCTTCATGATCCACGGCTATGTTAATCCATATCTTAAAAGTATGGCCCAAGTTTTACAAAGCGCACCTAAGCATTAGGATCGGCGCATGCTATCGTTCCTCCGGCAGGCGATCAAAAATCCTGATGAACATCTACAAACCAAAAAATCATTTCTAAGTCAACTGACCAAAAACACTAGAAAAAGACAACATAAATGCTGCAAACACCAAACAACATGAAGGAAAACCAAAATACTCATAACAAGACAAAACCCCACTATCACCACCCAAATGAGCTCAAATATTACCGTTTTTAACTAAAGATGATACATATGACCGGCTGTAGAATATATGACTTATATTTAGGATTTTTCAAAAACTGCATAATACTACTCCACAAATTCAAACCTGAATTTGGTTTCTTCCTTAAGTCGGCTCACCGTGCAAACCATGATATTTTAGCATAATAGCATGATGAGCATACTTGTCTTACCGGCAATATCATAATTATAATGTGTTCTCAAGTGTTATATATTGATCAATGATATATGTATTTTGTATTTTGTGTTCTATGGTAATGCTAGTTTACATCATGTTGAATAGTTCATACAAATATCACTGTAAAGTGTATAAAACTATGAATAAAAATTTAAAATTTGGGTACTTACATCTCCAGCTATAAATGTATAAACAACACTATCAACTTCAATGGAACTCCAACCTGCTTAACCACAAAACATGTCATTTGCACCGGTTGTTTACCTCCTTTTGCTTCGGTTCTACAGCTAGTCTAGCTATAAAAAGTTTTTTTTTGAACCAGTTGTCAGTAACATCTGGTGCAAATGATGAGTTTTTTGCTTAAAAAACAATTTTTTTTGCATTGGTTGTTTTATACAACCGATATAAAGAATGGAAATGTAACATCGGTTATCGGTTGTTAAAAACAGCCGGTGAAAATAAATAACATTTGGCATGCAAAAAAAATGTTGTATCTTTTGTTCCTAACAACCGGAGCAAAATGACGAGCTTTGCAGAAAACCTGTCGTTAGTTGTCAAAATTCCAAAAAAATGCTATTAATGCAGTTATACACATATATCATTTGTATGATCATTTAAAATAGAACCGACTGACAAATAAATCGAGCACAACGTTAAATCATATATATATATATATATATACATATATATATATAATTCAATTATAGTGTTCATCCATACAAAATAATAACAGTAGAAATAATCCTCTTAAAGAAAGTCAAATTAACAACCCATTTGTTGCAACTACTTGTGACAATAATCTTCCTCAACTCAACTGCAACCTGTTCTACTGGACACAACTACATATAATAACACAAGGAATTCCATAACCTAAGTTCCCTTTGCTATTCATTAAATTCTACAAAAGCTAAGAGCAGGGTTAGAAGAATCTTTGAAAATGGAACAGATCTCCCCAAATCCATTACCTATTAATGCTGATAAACCGGAAAACAACAAAGCATATAATAACATAAGAAGTAAACAAGCCAGGAAATCAAAATTGGTAGATAATACAAATAAGGACAATGTAAAAGATATTAAATATGTAGGGCACAATCCAATTTAGGACCAATATGTTATTCATATATGAGTACAACTTATTTGCATACACAACATATTCATCATCACACGGACATGGATATCATCTATGAGTACAAAAGTTGCATACAAAATTTGCATCACCTCGTAGAAGCAGGAACTATTAAGAGTACTCATAAATCTAAAGTGAGTTGGCTCACACAATGTTTTTTCTTCCAGTTTCATTCACGAATCCAAGCAAGGTGACAAACACAATAATAGTTCACATAGTTAGGACGATAATGCATATAAAAGGACATGCATGATGTAAGGAAGCTCAAGAAAATAAAGTATGTTCCTAAGAAAAACGCAAGAAAAATAGGATCAAGATTCTATAAAGCAAAATCAATGGTCAATTTGTTCCTCAATATTAGTGTATAAATATTAAAGGGAACATGGTTGTTGGTTGACTGATTATCAGAACAATCCAACTGTCCATATTAAAATGAATCCTATTGTATACCCAACTGAATAAAGATTTTCCATACCTTTAGGGGAAAATAATAATCAAAACAAAGGTCTTTTCTTAAACTTAGACAATAAAAATTAAAAAAAAAAGGTGGTATGAAATTGGAGGATCGGTTAAGTCAAGTGTTATGTTTGCCATTGGTAAGTGTTATACATTAAGTTGACAACATTTTCGAGCCTAGATTAAGAGAAACCAAGATGTTTATATTTTGATAATATTTTAAGGAAGCAGATTATAACGACCCGGAAAATATGAACCAATTTAAATTTTTTAAATTGGCTATTTTAGTGGATTTTTAGTATTTAAAATAAATATTTTAAATAATAGCGATGAAATGTATGTTTGAATCGATGCTGAAAATGAAAAATTAATTTGAATTATAAACAAGGCCTGAAATGGCGTGGTAGTTTCAAAAATTGAATTCAAACTTTGTCGGACTGTACCGGGTGCAAAACAAAACGGATTTGAGTGAAACCAAAAATATTTAAATCTGTTAGTGAATACCTTTCTAACGAATCTGAAAAATCGAAGTTTCATAGCGGAAAGCAAAAGTTATGGCCAAATGAATTTTCAGAAAGGTCGCTATGGAATTTATATAGCCCGTGAAATTGGTCATTTTGCAAACGACCTCGGAATTCAACGAAACCACTTTTGTTGGATCTGGTATGAGAAGTTATTGCTAGGTTTCAAATTTCATAATTTTTGAAGCTAGTATGTGAGCGTGGCAAAGAAAAACGTGTTTTGGTCAATTATAGTTAAATTGGATCGACCAGAAATGGGCCTTTTTGCAAACGGTCTCAGAATTCGACGAAACTAGTTTTGTTGGGACCGTATCGTCAAAACATAGCTAGATTTATTTTTCTGGAATTTTTGGGATCAGTATGTGGCCCCGACAAATTGAAATGTATGTTAAAATCAAATATTGAATGTTTTATATTTTAATTTGAAGAATAACTGACTGAAATAGTCGAATTGGCTTACGAAACATATCCCATTGTGTTCGGAATGGGGGTAATTAGCTAGGGGCGAAAGTCGTTGGGTTTGATTTGGAGTTCGACTGTAAAATCTCAATTTTTCGAATTAATTAATATTAAAAATATTATAAATAGCCCAAGAGAGAACCCTAACCCTTTTTTTAACGTGAGCCGCCACTTTGAAATTCATGGCAGAAATCGTCCCGATTTTGCCTCCAAGAATCTCCACGTCCGTTCAATGGTTTTCAAAAATTCAAAAAGGAAAATGAAGAGCATGCCGAGATCTCCATTCTGAATGGTTGAGATCAAAAACTGTTGTGTGGATTGTTCAAAATCAATGCTCAAACATGGAGCGTTCGAGCTTGTTTTGTGAGGTCTAGGGGCAATCGAACTCGACTGGGCTCCTGCCATAGGGTGGTGGCGCATGGGGCTTCGGGGTGGGGTGTAATGACTCGCATTGGCAGAGGTAGTATAATTAATTTATTTAATTATATAAATGGTGGGTTAGTGAATTTAATGGTCGTGGAATTAAACAATGGTGAATATTTAATTTAAAATAATAAATTAAATAATATATTTAATTCTGAAATAATCAGAATTGGCTGAAATGGCGATATGGTGTGAATTAGATTATTTAAAATATATAGTTCGGTTTAGAATTGAATTAGAATAACGAATATATTCAATCGTCGACAGTTGAACGTATAGTTTATAATATAATTATAAACGAGCTCGAATGGCGCTGCAGTTCGCTATTTGGCGATTTGAACTTCAACTGAATGTACAGGATTCGTTTTAAGCCGGATTTCTGTGAAACAAGAAACGTGTGGAGCTGGTGGAGTATATCTTTCTAGTGGAAGAGAAAAATCAGGATTTCGTCGTGTAGATGTTGAGATATGTCCAAATCAAATTTTTGAATAGTCGCTGTAGAATCGTTTATCGACCGTAACGGTTTATTCGATATAACTAGTTATCAGATTCGAATTTGAACAAGGTTCTTTTGGGAAGTAGTGATAATTTAATTTTTAGAATTTTATGGTAATTTTTAATTAATTTAATAAGCGACTTTTTATTTGAAGTATTTCGCACCCTGAAATCAACATTTTGAGGTTTCAAAATATAAGTTAATCTACCGGTATTATTATATTTTCGGGATCACAGCACCTCACCGAACACGACTGTATTTTTATTTCAGTTTGCAACGCTCAATTACGAATATAAAATTGAATAAGGAAAATATCTAGTATAACCATTCGTTCTTATTAGTTTGGTTTCCTATTATGTAGCTCTTAAGTATACACGTCCGTTTCTTTGTGAAAGTTGTCTCAGTGAACACGTCAGCTTCCCGCAACCCTTTAAAAACGAAGATATTGGATCTCCTTTCCAAAATAATAAAAAAAGAAATAAAAAGGGGGTGCTTGCGGAAATCAAAATGGTGAAAATAGGAGCTGTTTCAGGACAAACCGAAGATGGGAAATACTGGGACGTTGCACAGTAAGGTAAATGGAAGGTGTGAGTTGAGTTAGGTGGTGCTCGTGTGCGCGCTGGAATGGTTTTCCGTGGGACCAGGGCCCAAGCGGTTGGGTGTAAAGGGGTTGTCGCACTTGGATTTCCTGAAGTTGTGGCAGCTCGTGGAGTATGTATTTGTGGAGAAGATGGGGTACGGTATAAATAAGGATCGGGTAGAATACTTTTGAGAAGTTCTGGCATTAACAAGGAAAACATGAAGGAACCGTGTACGGTTGTTCTGATGTGTGAAATAAGGTATCAAATGTGAAAGGTTGAGCAGAGAGTTGAGTTCGTTGTTTCGATGCCGGGGAGGAAAGGAAGCGGACGAAGTAATGGTTGAGTGGTGTGTTGGGGTGACTGAGAAGCTGTACGTGCGAGTTGTATACTGGGTATATGATGAGGAAGAGTGGTTGAAGAGAAAGGATGTGGTGTGGTTAGTTTATTGAACCATGGATCCGAGAGGGAGATGGATGCTCGAGAGTGTTGGCCATGGAAATGATAAGGAGTACAGAGCGGGTTCGGGTTCTAAAGTGGTAATGGGCTAGAAAAGGAAAAGTTAAGCCCACTTAAAGTTTTAATTAGTTTTTGGTTTTAATTTAAAGTGTTTACTAAACTTTAAAAATATATATCTTCTGCATACGGAATCAGAATCACAAACCGTAAGTTGCGTTGGGATCATATGGACGGGAGCTACACAATGAAGCTGACTGGGAGCGAATCTGAGCTCGTTACAATTTATGGCGAAATAAATTGTCCGACTGAATCAAATAACGCAAACCGTTATTTAACGGTTAACGCGCCAATGTGAGTAAATCTCACTAACTCTGAACATTTTCTAATTTCATGTTGTATTTTTAGAACTGTTAGATATTGGCTGATTGACTGTGTGTTGACTGTTTGATTGAACTGCTAGTCAGTTAGTTAAATTTCTATATTGATTCTGTTTAACAGAATGTATCATATAGAACTGAAAGTGATGTTATATTATATTGTTTAACATCTGTGGTGCAGGGAGACAGGTTGGAGGAATCCAACTGGATTCCTCAACATTTATTTTACTGTTTTCATATATTGTGATATATGATGTGTTATATAATCTGTTATGGATTATGGGTGTTGGAATGATGTTGATCATTTTTATTCGATATTTTAAATATCATAAAAGACCCTGGGATGTAGAAAGAATTTATTTCAATGTATATTGAAATAAAGGAATATTATAAAATCACAGGATTTTATAAAAAGGAAATATTTATAAAACGAACACGGTTTTATAAAAGGGATATTTATTTAGAAAATAAATAGAAATAGAAAAGGGATATTTATTTAGAAAATAAATAGAAGTTATAAATATGAAATATTTGTAACGGTAAATAGAAGTTATAAATAGGAAATATTTGTAACGGTAAATAGAAGTTATAAATAGGAAATATTTGTAACGGTAAGTAAGCGTTATAAAAAGGAAATAGTTGTAACGGAAAACGTAGTTTATAAAAAGGAGCTAATCGATGTTAGTTTAATCGATTTGAGTTAAAGTAAAAGATAGTTAATCGATGTTAGTTAATCGATTAGTGTTAAAGTTGAAAGGAAATACTCGATGTAAGTTAATCGATTAGTGTTAAAGTAAAAGAAGTTAATCGATGTTAGTTTAATCGATTTGAGTTAAAGTAAAAGAAGTTAATCGATGTTAGTTTAATCGATTTGAGTTAAAGAAAAAGAAGTTAATCGATGTTAGTTTAATCGATTTGAGTTAAAGTAAAAGAAGTTAATCGATGTTAGTTAATCGATTAGAGAATAAAGTTAAAAGGAGCTAATCGATGTTAGTTTAATCGATTTGAGTTGAAGCAAATAAGTTAATCGAATATAGTTATTCGAATAGAAGCAAATGAGTTAATCGAATATAGTTATTCGAATAGACGCAAATGAGTTAATCGCATATAGTTATTCGAATAGAAGCAAATGAGTTAATTGAATATAGTTTATTCGAAGAAAGTAAAAGGAGTTATCGAATATAGTTTATTCGAAAGGAGTTAAGTGAAATGAGTAAATCAATAGTGTTAGTCAAATAGAGCTAATCCAATAGTGTTAGTCCAATAGAGTTAATTGATAAGGGTTAATCGAATAGAGAGTTATTCGAAGGAGGGTTAAGTAAGGAAGTTTGTTAAAGAAATATAAAGTGAACTTTGCCTATTTCAAAGTTAGAAATGTTGTTCAGTTAAGGTCTGAGAGGTAGTTCTACCCCAACTTGATTGGCTTCGTTTTTAACTAAGGAATAGTTAAGGTTCGGCAGTAAAGAAAATGGTTTGAGTTGGCATCGCGATGGTTTGTTAAACATCTGTCTAAGTCCAATGAAGAAGCTTTGGAAATGTTTTCCAAATAAGGAACCCGAAATGTTTTCTAATAAAGAAGACAAGAAATGGAAATGTTTTCCATTGTTAATAACGTATATTTTCTAAATTTAGAAAATAAGAAATAAGGAATATAGGGAAACAGGAGATAAGTAGATTTATGAAATAAAGAGATAAATGTTGAATGATGTTTGATTGATATAAATTTCCTCTGGGAAATAATATCGTTGTTTGCACACTTGTTTTTATTCGATAGTTAAATCACAGACTATCGAAGTTTTGACCATTTTAACATTGTTAATATGGAGAGACCGGTTGGATTATTATCCAAAGAACCACTCTGTATTGGCATAACCGTTGCGAATCATATATGCCAAAGGAAATTGAAGACGGAGTTATGCAAGGGCTATCCTGTTTACAGAATAGTGCCTTCGGTTCATCCTGTTCCTGGATGACTTGTATGGACGGATGTTTGACAGAGTAATTCCAGACGATCACGTATATTGATTTCTCCAACCGTACCAAGAGTGGAAGTGGAGGAGGAAACTTCTTTTAGCTAACACATAATGTATTGTTGTAGACGTCAATCGGTGATTGGATGGATTTGACGATGTGGCATTCAAAGTGAATCTGGTATGATGATAAAGCGTAGCTTCTAGCCTCATCATCCGGTAAATGACAGAAATCGGGCAGGCAGCATGGCTAAGTCGGTCGCACCGAAGTAGGGTGTATAATCACCTGATCTAGAGTTTCATTCATTTCTAAAAATCTATTGTTGATGCTGTCCCATTCGGGAAACGGTTGCTGATCCCAACTGTTGGTGATATACATTCGATACACTCAAGCGAAATGAGTGGTCGGTCATGTGTGGCCAGGTTGCAAGATGTTCTTGTTGAACCCAGTGTATTCCTCTCTAGAGTTACACGAGCGAAAGGTGATTCCATACCTTGTCATAGTTGGAAACCCATTACCCAATACATGCTTGCGGTTTTGATTGTATACTATATATGTAGAATGTGAGATGAAAGCGTTTCTGCTAGATGATTATATATACTGTGATTGATAGGCATTATTATAATTTCAAAAGGTTTTTGATATAAAGTTATTTTGGATTCTCATAAGGGAAAAACCCGTTCCGTTATGCGGCGTGGTCTTATGAGATATCATTTACTTGTTCTACTGTTTTTAAACTGTTTTACTCATACCAGTCCCATGACTGACCCGGAGTTTACTTTGTTGTTTTCCCTAAACTCTTGGGTGCCTAATTTTGTATGGGCAGTCAAGTAGTTGGGATTTTACAGATATAGTTGAAGAGCTGGAGCAGGAGGCTTCAGTATCATATAGCTATAGTTATTTCCGCTGTGTTGTAAGTGCTGTACTTTGATAATGATATGTATATTCAAGTACAGATGTATATTTCAAAGTTATGTTACATATATTATATGTTATTCGTTCCGCTGTGAGATTCGTGTTACTCTGATGTTGTGTTCTTCTTCTTCTTCTATTCTAAGTTTCTATCTTATCTTTCCTCACCCTCTAATTTCTTTCACTAATTACCAGGATTTTTCAACGTTTTAGTTATCGACATCGTGCTTATGTCGATAACCAAAGTCGTCGAAAATCCGGGTCGTTACAGTTGGTATCAGAGCTTAAGTTAAGAATTACTTGGCTCTGTGGCGTGACTCGGTAGAGATAGGGTTAGTAATACCCTAGACTGAGATTGAGTGTATATATACGAGTGAACGTACTTGTTATTTGATATAAAAATTTGTTTTATATTGTGGAGATTCATTGGTTGAGTCGTTTATGAGTTCTGGTCGATCAGTTTGATCCACTGTATCGGTAGGAGTTACTAAACACTTGAATACGATGAACCATCATGGTATGTTTTGAAAGAGGGTAAACGAAATAGTTTACCCAACGTATATTTTGAATATATTGGATATATTGGTTGTTATTATAATCGAGTAAGATTATAAGTAAAATGGTTATGTAAATAACCAATCAGAATTCATATAAGTGAAATACGTGAAATCAAATGAGTTAAATCTGAAATTTAAACCAGAAATTGAATTAAAATCCGGGAAAATTTGGATAAGTGTTTGTAAATGGATTTGGATTAAGAATAAGGGAAATTTAAGATCCTGGGAGATTTTAAATTATTTTACAAGCAGTGTGAATTATATTTTGAAATGAATTTCAAAGTGCAAATGTTTAGAAATGGTTTTATAGTATTGAACTCACTTCGATCGCTGGAAAATAGATTCTGATGATGACAGCTGCATCATCAGTATTCATTTTCGAGTTTTAAGTGATGAATTACTACCAAAGATACTATTTTGAATTTGTTTTGGGAAAGACAAGTGTGTTGAATTTCAAAATAGAATTTGAAAATATAGAATTTGAATTTTGAAATAGATTTGAAATATTAACTTGTTTTAAAAGAAATAAAACAAGAAGTTCCTTTGTAAACGAAGTTTATAAAAAGTTCTTTTATAAATGAAGTTTATAAATGAAGTGAAGAGAATTATCATTGGATAATTCAGAAATAAAAATACAAGTGTGAGATTGAAAGGGAAATCTATTTTCCAAAGGTAGAAATATCAATTTCAAAAGGAATTGAAACTGAGACTTATTTAAAGGAATTTGAATAAAGGAAGTTCAAACATAGGATTTGAATATAGAAAATTCCAAGGGGATTTGAATAAAGAGAATTCAAATAGAAATTGAATATAGGAATTCAAAGGGAGTTTGAATATATGAAATTCAATGGAATTGATATATAGTTTGAATATAGAAATTCAAATGGCGTTTGGATATAGAAAATATAAAAGATTTCAAATATAGGATTTGAATATCGAAAGTGAAATTGAAATTTGAATATAGAAGATTCGAAGAAAATTGAAATGAAATTCAAATATAAAATTTGAATAAGAGATTTGAAATGAAATTCAAGTATAGAATTTGAATAAGAGAATTGAAATGGAATTTGAATATGGGAAATTCAAATAAAATTGAAATTCAATTCAATTAGTTGATAAACAAGTTAAACCTATATTTGAACATGTATATTCAAATAAAAAGGTGGAATGGGCAAACCAGTAATTTGAAAATCACTTAACGAACTAAGTTAAAATGATTGGATTAAGTTGGAATGAATTAGAAATGTATGGATATACATGAGATAGGTATGGATAGATATGAAGGTATACAGATAGATTGTTCGACGAAAGGTATGTATTTAATTCATATATGAGATTTTATGCGCCGTATCGGCAAGCCGCTTGGCTTTTTCTTTTTCTTTTGGATTGGTGAGGGCCATGGGAGGCTATTTGAAATATCCCGATGTTCCCAGTACAAAGTAGGTTATGGCGAATTTTTCCGAGAATTTAAGGAGTTAGAATTTTTTTAGATAATTTGATAGTTAGAAATCAACGTATCGATATATATAGAAGTCGATAAGGAATGAACTTAGAAATAGAATAGTATAATCAAAAAGGAAGTCTAGAATAAATATAGTAAGAATAGAAAGAGGAAGTGTATATGTGTTTAAAAGTGAATAAGTAGTTGTGTGGTATTGATTATTCGAGTAAGTCGTCTTATCTGTTTTGACGTTATAAATGTTATTCAGTCAAGGTCTGAGGGGTAGTTATACCCCAACTTGATTGATTTCATTATTAACAAATAAATAGTGAGATTTTAGGCTTGAAAATCAATGTTGAATAAGAGTTAGTTGAATATAGTATTTGGGTTGTCGTAACGATGTTTTACACAACATCCGTTTTAACCCAAATAAGTGTAAGCTTGGAAATATAATAAGGGATATTTCCTAAGTATAGAAATAAACGAGATTGGAAGAGAGATAAGTAATTGGAATATTTTCCAATTATAAATAGCATATATGTAACACCCCGAGAATTCTGTAACTATGAAATTCACAAATTAAAGTATAATTAATTTCAAATCAAAGAACTAAGGGAAACGGGATACGCCATTGCGTTCGTCTCGGAAAAATACGCGAAATAGAGTCCGAGTTTTCGAAAAACGGAGTCCGTATGAAGAAGATATGGCCTTCGGAAGTTTTAAATTAAATTTAAAATTCAAACAGAATTAATAATTAAGTATCCCGAAGTGGGGCCCAATGGGCCAGGGTGGAAGAACACCCGCCTGACCCACCAAGTCGACTGGGCTGTCGACCTGGTCTAACCAGGTCGACAGGCCTGTCGACAGGGCTGTCGACAGGGGTGTCGACCTGGTCCAGACCCAGGTCGAGCCCAGTCTAACCCGGCTGGCCTATTCTCTTTGTGGTCTATTTTCTGTGGTCTGCTTTGTCACTAGGGCTAGGTGGCAAGTTTTAATTGGTCTCTCCTTAGGATGGATGGCTACGATCAATCCAAGCAACATCAATGGTCCTAATCAGTTCCTAACCTCTATATAAACAACCCTAGACTAAACCCTAATCTATTCATTCAAAAATAAAAACATAGCCGCCATGTTGCTGAGGAACGACTAGGAGTAGCCACCACATTGGAGAGAGGATTAGGAGGAAGATTCTAAAGCTTAGAGCAACCTAAACAAATCAATTCAACAAAGGAATTTGCATCTTCAATCCCTAAATTAGAGAATTCATCGCAACGATTGTAAGTAGAGTATTACTTTGGTATGAATAAACAATTGTGTTGGTTTGTATGCTTGAATTATGGCAATAAAGTAATTCATGTTTGCGCGCTCTTATCAATTTGAAATATTATATACGTTTGGATATTTATGAATTATGTTATTCATTATAAAGAACTACATGCGGTAGTTCTATGCAAGTATACGTTTGGAATATTTCGCAAATTATGTGATCCATGTTGAAACTACATGTATGTAGTTGATTTAAATTCATGCAAGTTTGGGGTTTGTTATTATGCCATCATGATGTATATTTTTGTGCATAAATCATTTTGCAAGTAATTGAAACAAGTTTGGTTGTTATAGTTCATATGAAACTATGTTGGAATTTTGACACCATAATCCATGTATTAAGTCATGCTTTTGCAAACTTATGAATATGGCTAGGCTATGAATGATATTTGGCATAATTGAAATCCATGATTAAGTCTATCTTGTTTACAAGAATTATATGATGACATATGTGAGACATGGCTAGGTTAGACTCAAAAATCCCTTTTTGCAAGTTTAAAGCAAACACCATGTTTAGGAATATTTATGCATAAGTATATTTATACCATCGTTATGTGATTAGACTTAAATCATGATTAAGTTGAACTATGCTTTTGTGTTAGTAACAAAGTATCCCCTTTGTAAACATGTAGAAACCTTATGAACATGACTTGTTTATGTTTATGCTAAATGAGAACATAGGTCTATGTTGTAGTTAAGGCTATGTGACACCTAATTTAGATTCTTATCGTAAGTTTACATGGTTTGGTTCATGTCACCTATGCTTTATGACCAAAGTGTATATATGCAAGTACACCAGTTTCTATTATGTATTTCCAATGTCGTATGCAAGTTCATGCGCTCACCTTCCCCTCTTTGTGTATGTAATCACGCTTTAAGCCTCCCCTTTTCGCATGGCTGAATTGGGCTTAAAAAGGCTAAGCCCAATATATATAAACGGACGTGTAAAACGGGGGAAAATAACGTTGGGTTAAAATTAATTAATGAATGAAAATATGAAATAGAAGGGCCCAAATTCAAGTATGGGTTGGGCCCGTGATTGGTGTAACCTTTACACCATTAACTTAATAATGGGCCGCAAATATTTACATATAAGAAATAAAGAAGAATGACAAAATATGTAAATGTAGAACATACGATGTGTTTAACCCGAGGTTTGATTGAGTTGTGATGTAAACCTGCCCGGAACCGCCCGGCTGTCCAGTAGTCACAACAATACCTATCCAATGTGGGAGGTTAAACATGGAGCCCAGCAAGGACCCGAGGTTAGACTGAGTTGTGGCGTAAGACTGCCCGGAACCAACCGGCAACAGGCAGCCACAACAATACCTGTCTAATGTGAGAGGTCAGGGCCTTAATAAGACAATTAAAGCTGAGTCAGGATTGATAGGATTAAGTGAACTAAAGACTTAATCAAAATGGAACATGCTAAACTAAACAGACTGGTGGGGGTTAGGTTAGGAAACACTTAACCAACTTAGCATGTTGGCTAGAGATAGAAAACCTAGTAACGGGGGACCCTTTTCAGCAGTAACCCTAAAAGGTGTATCAGGAAACCCTGAAACTAGGCAGGGTGGGGCACGATTACTAGGCTGATTGTAAGAGGTCAAATCGACGGCGGTGGTGTAGCAGTGTAGGTTCTAACGGAGTGCGGGCGTGCACACACTCCGGTGCAGAAAAATAAGGCACTGGACACCAGTAGCATACCTGTGCACTCTAAGGTTGTGTCGGGTTGCCACTATGGGACTTGATACACCCCATGGTGGGACCAGCATAGGTAACTACGACATCGGGGGCCGTAAGACACATGTAACTATGCGAGTAGGAGCCGATCATCATAGAATGGATCACATCACCCTGATTTTGGGGTGCCAGTGGGAAACTAGTTTATATGGGTTCAGAGATTAACATGGGGTACGATAGTATATTCGACCCTAGACAACTTAACCAAGTTTATAGTGCATGCCCACTGCTTGTTTATACTTATCATACCCAGTTCTTCATTCATAGACAAAATAGTACTAGACTTACTCAGGCTTTATGTCTGACTCTACTTTTCTTTCGTCTTCTTTCTTCCGTTTCCCCCCAGGTCCTCAGGGAGGGAACACAGCAGCTTGACCAACCTCAACATCCAGCTTGAAGAAGAGAAATGTATTGCTTGGACTTTCCTGTTTTGAACTATGGCTTTGGACAACCCACTATGGGGCTTTTGCAGTTTATCTATGTTTTATTTATGCTTCTTTAAATAATGTACTCAAGACAGATTATGAAAGTGTTATGTTATGTTTTTTGGAAAGGATGTTGTTGTAACACGTATTTGACTTTATGAAATAAAAGTTTGTTGTTCTTCCGCTGTTTACAAATATGTGTTCTTATATCTGTCTTGTATATCTGTGACTTGTACTTATAAACGTCCACCAAAATTAGGGCATTCCCTTTGAGAGTGACCCTAACGGAGGTGGGGTGTTTCACTTGGTATCAGAGCATAGGTTTACCAGATAAGATAAATAGTTTTGAAAAATTATTTTCAAAAAGAAAATTTAAAGAAGCATTTTTAAAAGAAAAATATTACCTTATTTTGAAAAAGGCAAAGTCCACTCCCCAAAGCCATAGGTACTATCTCTTATCCTTCGTTTTGAACCTATCCTTTTTGTTTCAGCATGTCCGAAGATCTTAACTTGCCGGAAGGGGTACCAATACCTGGTTGGTTTAGACGGTTCTTAGAAGCAAGGGCCACTCAGCCAGGTCCTACCGTTCCTCCTCCCCCAGCTGCAGGAAATCATCCAGCTGCAGCAGCACCTCTTCCTCCACCTCCTCCACGAGGAAACGCGTTTGCTAAGATATGTAAGGATTTTAAAGCTATGGGAGGAAGGGATTTCCATGGAACTGAGTCCTTCGTAGCAGCTAGAAATTGGCTGAAGGAAACTGAGGATCTATTCATCATCTTTGAGGTAGAGGACAGACAAAAAGTACAATTGGCGGTGTGGCTATTGAAGGGCGAGGCTTCCTACTGGTGGGAAGTCACTAATGCTGAAAGACCAGTAGAGACATGGGAGGACTTTAGGGCAAGGTTTGAGACCAAATTTCTCTCAGATGCGGAAAGAAGTTTGCAGTTGGAGAAATTCTTATTTCTTAAGCAAGGAGACAAGACTGTTAGAGAGTATGTGAATCAGTTTGATGAGCTGGCTAGGTTTGGGCTTGACCTAGTCAACACCCCGCACAAGAAGGCTCTCCGTTTCGTCAAGGGGTTAAATGAGCCATTACACAGTTTGGCCATGACCCATATACCCATGGGAGCCACGTATGAAAGATTGGTGCAAATGGCGTTGCTGAATGAAGAGGATAAGGGCAAGAAGGAGACAAAGGCAGAAAGCTCTCAAGGGAAGAAAGAGGGTTTGCAACCTAAGAAGACGGACTTTAAGAAAGGCGGGAAAGGCAACAAAGAGAAGAGGAAGTGCAATTTCTGTGGCAAAGTGGGGCACTTAGTAAAGGACTGCCGGAAAAAGAAGGCCAAGGAGAATGGTGGGTGCTTTTCTTGCGGTCAGACAGGCCACAGAGCTAAGGACTGCCCAAAGAAACGAGGGCAGGGGCAGGGGTCTGGATCCACTACAGGGGCACAGGTTCATGTGCTGGAAGCGCCACCTTTGCAACAGCGAGGTACAAACACTTCTGTAGAAAGTGTAGTTTATCTTTATGATCACCCCGTTCGCACTTTATTTGATTCTGGCGCATCACACTCCTTTATCTCGTCTGCTTTAGTAGAATCTCTGCACCTAAAAACTAGTATGGTAGAGGACCCCTTAATTGTTTCAAACCCAATTGGGGGCCCAGCTCATTTGTCTATGATCTGTTTGGATTTGAAAATTTCTATTCTAAGTGTAGAATTTCAATGTAGTGCCTTTGTTTTGGGCTTTTCGGGGTATGGTTTGATTTTGGGTATGGATTGGCTATCCAGTAATGGGGCCATCCTTGATTGTGAGAAAAGGGTTGTTAGGCTCCTAACCTAGCTCGGTAATACTTTGGAAATTTCTTGTAATCCCTCGTATGCAGTTATGCTTAGTTATCTTGAATCGCTAGATGCCTCTGTTGAAAATTTGCAATCAGTTAGAGTGGTTCGGGAATATCCGGATGTCTTCGAAGAGGTAAATGGCTTGCCTCCGAAGCGGGAAATAGACTTCCGCATATATCTTGTAGATAATGCAAAGCCCGTTGCGTTGCCCGTTAGATACATGGCTCCACGGGAAAGGAGAGAGCTCAGTAAACAGATTAAAGAGCTTCTAGAAAAGGGGTTCATTAGGAGGAGCATTTCAGAATGGGGCGCTCCAGTGGTGTTCGCTACAAAGGCGGATGGTTCACTTCGTCTATGTGTTGACTATAGGGAGCTCAACAAGCTAACGAAAAAGAATAGGCACCCTCTCCCTAGAATTGACGATTTATTTGACCAGCTTGTAGGAGCGTCTGTTTTCTCCCAACTCGATTTAGCAACCGGTTTTCATCAGCTAAGGGTGGCTGAAGATAGCATCGATAAAACGGCGTTCAGAACCCCAGACGGCTTCTTTGAATGGCTTGTCATGCCTTTCGGCTTGACAAATGCACCTGCTTACTTCGTGGACCTAATGAGTAGGGTATTTAGAGATTTCCTCAACAAATTCGTAGTGGTCTTCGTAGATGATATCCTTATCTTCTCAAAGAGTGAAGAGGAACATGCTCAACACTTAAGGGCAATCATGGAAACTTTGTGAGTCCATCAACTAAAAGCCAAATTCTCCAAATGCCACTTTTGGAGAGAAGAGGTGAGGTTCCTTGGGCACATAGTATCCAAACAAGGGTTAGCAGTGGACCCTGCTAAGGTAGTGGCGGTACAAGATTGGAAGACACCGAGGAATGCAACTGAGGTCCGAAGCTTCCTAGGACTAGCAGGATTCTATCGAAAGTTCATAAGGGATTTTGCGAAAATCTCAGCTCCGCTCACGAAATTGACTAAGAAGAACCTAGCGTTCAATTGGAACTTGGATTGCGAGTTTGCTTTCCAACGACTGAAGAGGGCTCTCACAACAGCCCCAGTTTTGACGCTGCCAGATGGGAGCAAGATGTTCACTGTTTATACGGATGCATGTGGGACAGGGCTAGGCGCCGTCTTAATGCAAGAAGGAAGGGTAGTAGCTTATGGCGGGAGGCAGTTGAAAGCGCACGAAAAGAACTACCCAACCCATGATCTAGAGTTAGCCGCCATCGTCTTTGCACTCAAGTCTTGGCGACACTATCTCCTAGGTGAGAAGTTCGAACTTTACACTGACCATAAATCGTTGAAATATCTTTTCTCGCAGAAGGATCTTAACTTGAGGCAACAAAGGTGGATGGAGTTTCTTGCCTCGTACGATTTCGAAATCTCCTACACTCCGGGCAAAGGCAACGTAGTTGCAGACGCATTGAGCCGAAAGAAATTGACCCTAAGCCCGTTGTTTGTTGAAAGACAAAGCCTAGAGTTTATAGCCAGCTTCGACTTTAGGCCTTCCTCCGATTTCGTACCGGGCTTGCTAGCATCTCTCGAAGTGCGCCCAACTTTAGTGGATTCAGTAGGGACAGCACAACGCGAAGACCCTCAGCTTGTAGAAATAATTGATAGGCTAATTAGGGGTGAGACTTCAAGTCACCTCAACAGATACTCCATCGACGATAAGGGTTTACTAAGGCGAGATGGAAGGCTATGCGTCCCACAGACAAACGATTTAATAAACAAGGTTCTCGAAGAAGCTCATCACTCCAAGATGACGATACACCCAGGCGGAGATAAAATGTACAAAGACATAAAAAGGACTTTCTTCTGGAACGGCATGAAAAAGGACGTGGCAGAGTTCGTTTCTAAGTGTATGGTGTGCCAACAGGTTAAGGCGGAACAGAAAAAGCCTGGCGGACTACTACATCCTCTAGAGGTCCCGCAGTGGAAGTGGGATAGCATCTCAATGGACTTCATCGATGGGCTGCCTAGGTCTAGGAGAGGCAACACTAGCATTTGGGTAATAGTGGATAGGCTTACTAAAAGCGCCCACTTTTTACCTGTCAAAAGTAAAAGAACTGCCTCATCCCTAGCATCACTTTACCTCAAGGAAATCGTTCGACTCCACGGAATACCATCTAGCATCGTTAGTGACCGAGACCCCATCTTCACCAGCGAGTTTTGGCGGAGTCTGCAAGAAGCAGTAGGAACGCAGTTATGCTTGAGCACAGCCTATCATCCCCAAACCGACGGCCAAACGGAGAGAGTGAACAGAGTTTTGGAAGACCTTTTAAGGTTATGCGTCCTTGACTTCGGAGGGACATGGGAAGACCACCTTCCTTTGGTGGAATTTGCCTACAACAACAGCTATCAAGCAACCATCGGAATGGCGCCCTTCGAAGCTCTATATGGAAGACCGTGCCGATCGCCCACTTGTTGGTGGGAGTCTACTGATAAGCTCATACTAGGACCAGACATGATCCGAGAGACTTCAGAGAAAGTAGACTTAATACGAAGAAGGATGAAGACGGCCCAAGACAGACAAAAGTCCTATGCCGACAAGAGGAGAACCGACCTTGAATTTGAAGTCGGAGACAGAGTTTTTCTCAAGGTATCACCGCTAAGAAACGTTGTTCGTTTCGGAACCACAGGAAAGCTAGCACCAAGGTTCGTAGGACCATTCCCTATCATCGAGAAGATTGGGAAAATGGCCTATGGATTAGAGCTACCCGAGAAGTTGGCTGGAGTCCACAACGTTTTTCACGTTTCACATCTACGAAAATGTCTACATGAGTCTGCTGAAGTGGTAGAGCCAAATATACTCGAAGAGGCCGAAGTGGAACGCGAAGCAACCATAAGAAAGGTTCCAACCCGCATACTAGGAACGGAAGTGAAGTAGCTACGCAACCGCGAAGTCAAACTCGTCAAAGTCCAGTGGAGCGACGCCGAGGGAGACGCGACTTGGGAAACTGAAGCTAGAATACGCACTGCATACCCTTTTCTATTCGAGGGTACGTCCTTGATCTTTCTTTTTCCTTAAGTTGCGCTTTTATCTATCTTTTTAGGGTATATTTCCTCGACCTTATCTTTTAGGTAGGAACCCTTTTTGGATGAAAACATGTAATTGAAACATGTTATGTATGATGGTTGCAAGTGGTTGCAAGTGATTGCTAGTGGTTACTCGTGGTTGCATATACACACACAATCTAGGTTTTAGATCGGCTCAATCACTTCATATTGCATATGCATATATGTTTGCATTCGTATATGGTTGAATTGTAATGTGTTGGCATATGGATGTTGCATTTGTATTGAATGATTGTGCACTCATGTAGAATCATGAATAGGAAAATTTGCATACATAATGGATTCATTTCACTTACATGATTCGCATTAAGGAGGTCAACTGAATCAGTAGACCGCCTGATTTTGCATTAGATAAGTTCATGAACACACACACTTCGCATATGATCATGAAGCATTAGAAGTCTTTTAAGGACAATGGATACTCGTGTTTGATGGATGAGTAGATGGATGATTGGATGTTAGGATATACATTCCTCCTAACTTGAAGATTTCGGGGACGAAATCCTTTTAAGTGGGGGAGAATGTAACACCCCGAGAATTCTGTAACTATGAAATTCACAAATTAAAGTATAATTAATTTCAAATCAAAGAACTAAGGGAAACGGGATACGCCATTGCATTCGTCTCGGAAAAATACGCGAAATAGAGTCCGAGTTTTCGAAAAACGGAGTCCGTATGAAGAAGATATGGCCTTCGGAAGTTTTAAATTAAATTTAAAATTCAAACAAAATTAATAATTAAGTATCCCGAAGTGGGGCCCAATGGGCCAGGGTGGAAGAACACCCGCCTGACCCACCATGTCGACTGGGCTGTCGACCTGGTCTAACCAGGTCGACAGGCCTGTCGACAGGGCTGTCGACAGGGGTGTCGACCTGGTCCAGACCCAGGTCGAGCCCAGTCTAACCCGGCTAGCCTATTCTCTTTGTGGTCGATTTTCTGTGGTCTGCTTTGTCACTAGGGCTAGGTGGCAAGTTTTAATTGGTCTCTCCTTAGGATGGATGGCTACGATCAATCCAAGCAACATCAATGGTCCTAATCAGTTCCTAACCTCTATATAAACAACCCTAGACTAAACCCTAATCTATTCATTCAAAAATAAAAACATAGCCGCCATGTTGCTGAGGAACGACTAGGAGTAGCCACCACATTGGAGAGAGGATTAAGAGGAAGATTCTAAAGCTTAGAGCAACCTAAACAAATCAATTCAACAAAGGAATTTGCATCTTCAATCCCTAAATTAGAGAATTCATCGCAACGATTGTAAGTAGAGTATTACTTTGGTATGAATAAACAATTGTGTTGGTTTGTATGCTTGAATTATGGCAATAAAGTAATTCATGTTTGCGCGCTCTTATCAATTTGAAATATTATATACGTTTGGATATTTATGAATTATGTTATTCATTATAAAGAACTACATGCGGTAGTTCTATGCAAGTATACGTTTGGAATATTTCGCAAATTATGTGATCCATGTTGAAACTACATGTATGTAGTTGATTTAAATTCATGCAAGTTTGGGGTTTGTTATTATGCCATCATGATGTATATTTTTTTGCATAAATCATTTTGCAAGTAATTGAAACAAGTTTGGTTGTTATAGTTCATATGAAACTATGTTGGAATTTTGACACCATAATCCATGTATTAAGTCATGCTTTTGCAAACTTATGAATATGGCTAGGCTATGAATGATATTTGGCATAATTGAAATCCATGATTAAGTCTATCTTGTTTACAAGAATTATATGATGACATATGTGAGACATGGCTAGGTTAGACTCAAAAATCCCTTTTTGCAAGTTTAAAGCAAACACCATGTTTATGAATATTTATGCATAAGTATATTTATACCATCGTTATGTGATTAGACTTAAATCATGATTAAGTTGAACTATGCTTTTGTGTTAGTAACAAAGTATCCCCTTTGTAAACATGTAGAAACCTTATGAACATGACTTGTTTATGTTTATGCCTAAATGAGAACATAGGTCTATGTTGTAGTTAAGGCTATGTGACACCTAATTTAGATTCTTATCGTAAGTTTACATGGTTTGGTTCATGTCACCTATGCTTTATGACCAAAGTATATATATGCAAGTACACCAGTTTCTATTATGTATTTCCAACGTCGTATGCAAGTTCATGCGCTCACCTTTCCCTCTTTGTGTATGTAATCACGCTTTAAGCCTCCCCTTTTCGCATGGCTGAATTGGGCTTAAAAAGTCTAAGCCCAATATATATAAACGGACGTGTAAAACGGGGGAAAATAACGTTGGGTTAAAATTAATTAATGAATGAAAATATGAAATAGAAGGGCCCAAATTCAAGTATGGGTTGGGCCCGTGATTGGTGTAACCTTTACACCATTAACTTAATAATGGGCCGCAAATATTTACATATAAGAAATAAAGAAGAATGACAAAATATGTAAATGTAGAACATACGATGTGTTTAACCCGAGGTTGGATTGAGTTGTGATGTAAACCTGCCCGGAACCGCCCGGCTGTCCAGTAGTCACAACAATACCTATCCAATGTGGGAGGTTAAACATGGAGCCCAGCAAGGACCCGAGGTTAGACTGAGTTGTGGCGTAAGACTGCCCGGAACCAACCGGCAACAGGCAGCCACAACAATACCTGTCTAATGTGAGAGGTCAGGGCCTTAATAAGACAATTAAAGCTGAGTCAGGATTGATAGGATTAAGTGAACTAAAGACTTAATCAAAATGGAACATGCTAAACTAAAACGGACTGGTGGGGGTTAGGTTAGGAAACACTTAACCAACTTAGCATGTTGGCTAGAGATAGAAAACCTAGTAACGGGGGACCCTTTTCAGCAGTAACCCTAAAAGGTGTATCAGGAAACCCTGAAACTAGGCAGGGTGGGGCACGATTACTGGGCTGATTGTAAGAGGTCAAATCGACGGCGGTGGTGTAGCAGTGTAGGTTCTAACGGAGTGCGGGCGTGCACACACTCCGGTGCAGAAAAATAAGGCACTGGACACCAGTAGCATACCTGTGCACTCTAAGGTTGTGTCGGGTTGCCACTATGGGACTTGATACACCCCATGGTGGGACCAGCATAGGTAACTACGACATCGGGGGCCGTAAGACACATGTAACTATGCGAGTAGGAGCCGATCATCATAGAATGGATCACATCACCCTGATTTTGGGGTGCCAGTGGGAAACTAGTTTATATGGGTTCAGAGATTAACATGGGGTACGATAGTATATTCGACCCTAGACAACTTAACCAAGTTTATAGTGCATGCCCACTGCTTGTTTATACTTATCGTACCCAGTTCTTCATTCATAGACAAAATAGTACTAGACTTACTCAGGCTTTATGTCTGACTCTACTTTTCTTTCGTCTTCTTTCTTCCGTTTCCCCCCCCCCCAGGTCCTCAGGGAGGGAACACAGCAGCTTGACCAACCTCAACATCCAGCTTGAAGAAGAGAAATGTATTGCTTGGACTTTCCTGTTTTGAACTATGGCTTTGGACAACCCACTATGGGGCTTTTGCAGTTTATCTATGTTTTATTTATGCTTCTTTAAATAATGTACTCAAGACAGATTATGAAAGTGTTATGTTATGTTTTTTGGAAAGGATGTTGTTGTAACACGTATTTGACTTTATGAAATAAAAGTTTGTTGTTCTTCCGCTGTTTACAAATATGTGTTCTTATATCTGTCTTGTATATCTGTGACTTGTACTTATAAACCTCCACCAAAATTAGGGCATTCCCTTTGAGAGTGACCCTAACGGAGGTGGGGTGTTTCAATATATTTTCTAAAGTTTAGAAAATAAAGGAAGGCGATATTCGGAAATGTTTTCCAAATAACATAAAAGGCCAATATGGTTATTGAAAATATTTGGTTAACAAATATTGATAAAGAAATAGAGAAGTGATTTAACTAATGGAATATTGATTATGGGCTCAGTGACGTGTTCAAAAGGAAAATTTGAAAAGAGTAAACTGTTTAAAATTCCCAGGAAGAGACTGTTTGAATTAAAAACCAATTTAACAGAAATTTGTGAAAGCAGATTTAAATTAAAGTAAAGTCAGTTAAGTGGTAACTGAAGTTGAATTGAAATCGAATAAGATTGGATTTGTGAAATTAGAATCCGAAATGGTATTGGATTGAGGAGTTAAGGATTTGAAAATCAAGAATTGAACTTGAGTTGAAAGGGGACTTGGCTTGGATAAGAGAATGGTTGTAGTGGAGATAAAAGTGATTTCATAATTTGATTGGGATAACATTGGTATATGCTGAGTTGATAGCATATGGAAGTGACAGAGTTGATATGCCCGACAAAAAGGTACAAGTTTATATTTCATACGGTTTGAGATTTTGATGAGCCGAAGTGGTAAGCCGCTTGGCTGTTTGATTTTCTTTTGGGTTGGAGATGGCCCAGAGAGGCGAGTGGGAGTTTGATCGATTGACCAGTACAAAGGGAGTGCTGGCGAAATTTTTCAAGAAAGATAAGGAGTTAGAAAATTTTCAGGATTTTTGAAAATTTTCGTTGATAAGAATTAATTAATAATTTAATTGAAATTAAATTGGTTCAGTTGAAACTGAAGTTAAGAAGTGAACAAATATTTTCTAACCGGTCGATAGGGTCGTCCTCTACTTTTAGCAATTTCGAGGACGAAATTATTTTAAGTGGGGAAGATTGTAATGACTCGCATTGGCAGAGGTAGTATAATTAATTTATTTAATTATATAAATGGTGGGTTAGTGAATTTAATGGTCGTGGAATTAAACAATGGTGAATATTTAATTTAAAATAATAAATTAAATAATATATTTAATTCTGAAATAATCAGAATTGGCTGAAATGGCGATATGGTGTGAATTAGATTATTTAAAATATATAGTTCGGTTTAGAATTGAATTAGAATAACGAATATATTCAATCGTCGACAGTTGAGCGTATAGTTTATAATATAATTATAAACGAGCTCGAATGGCGCTGTAGTTCGCTATTTGGCGATTTGAACTTCAACTGAATGTACAGGATTCGTTTTAAGCCGGATTTCTGTGAAACAAGAAACGTATGGAGCTGGTGGAGTATATCTTTCTAGTGGAAGAGAAAAATCAGGATTTCGTCGTGTAGATGTTGAGATATGTCCAAATCAAATTTTTGAATAGTCGCTGTAGAATCGTTTATCGACCGTAACGGTTTATTCGATATAACTAGTTATCAGATTCGAATTTGAACAAGGTTCTTTTGGGAAGTAGTGATAATTTAATTTTTAGAATTTTATGGTAATTTTTAATTAATTTAATAAGCGACTTTTTATTTGAAGTATTTCGCACCCTGAAATCAACATTTTGAGGTTTCAAAATATAAGTTAATCTACCGGTATTATTATATTTTCGGGATCACAACACCTCACCGAACACGACTGTATTTTTATTTCAGTTTGCAACGCTCAATTACGAATATAAAATTGAATAAGGAAAATATCTAGAATAACCATTCGTTCTTATTAGTTTGGTTTCCTATTATGTAGCTCTTAAGTATACACGTCCGTTTCTTTGTGAAAGTTGTCTCAGTGAACACATCAGCTTCCCGCAACCCTTTAAAAACGAAGATATTGGATCTCCTTTCCAAAATAATAAAGAAAAAAATAAAAAAAGAAATAAAAAGGGGGTGCTTGCGGAAATCAAAATGGTGAAAATAGGAGCTATTTCAGGACAAACCGAAGATGGGAAATACTGGGACATTGCACAGTAAGGTAAATGGAAGGTGTGAGTTGAGTTAGGTGGTGCTCGTGTGCGCGCTGGAATGGTTTTCCGTGGGACCAGGGCCCAAGCGGTTGGGTGTAAAGGGGTTGTCGCACTTGGATTTCCTGAAGTTGTGGCAGCTCGTGGAGTATGTATTTGTGGAGAAGATGGGGTACGGTATAAATAAGGATCGGGTAGAATACTTTTGAGAAGTTCTGGCATTAACAAGGAAAACGTGAAGGAACCGTGTACGGTTTTTCTGATGTGTGAAATAAGGTATCAAATGTGAAAGGTTGAGCAGAGAGTTGAGTTCGTTGTTTCGATGCCGGGGAGGAAAGGAAGCGGACGAAGTAATGGTTGAGAGGTGTGTTGGGGTGACTGAGAAGCTGTACGTGCGAGTTGTATACTGGGTATATGATGAGGAAGAGTGGTTGAAGAGAAAGGATGTGGTATGGTTAGTTTGTTGAACCATGGATCCGAGAGGGAGATGGATGCTCGAGAGTGTTGGCCATGGAAATGATAAGGAGTACAGAGCGGGTTCGGGTTCTAAAGTGGTAATGGGCCAGAAAAGGAAAAGTTAAGCCCACTTAAAGTTTTAATTAGTTTTTGGTTTTAATTTAAAGTGTTTACTAAACTTTAAAAATATGTATCTTCTGCATACGGAATCAGAATCACAAACCGTAAGTTGCGTTGGGATCATATGGACGGGAGCTACACAATGAAGCTGACTGGGAGCGAATCTGAGCTCGTTACAATTTATGGCGAAATAAATTGTCCGACTGAATCAGATAACGCAAACCGTTATTTAACGGTTAACGCGCCAATGTGAGTAAATCTCACTAACTCTGAACATTTTCTACTTTCATGTTGTATTTTTAGAACTGTTAGATATTGGCTGATTGACTGTGTGTTGACTGTTTGATTGAACTGCTAGTCAGTTAGTTAAATTTCTATATTGATTCTGTTTAACAGAATGTATCATATAAAACTGAAAGTGATGTTATATTATATTGTTTAACATCTGTGATGCAGGGAGATGGGTTGGAGGAATCCAACTGGATTCCTCAACATTTATTTTACTGTTTTCATATATTGTGATATATGATGTGTTATATAATCTGTTATGGATTATGGGTGTTGGAATGATGTTGATCATTTTTATTCGATATTTTAAATATCATAAAAGACCCTGGGATGTAGAAAGAATTTATTTCAATGTATATTGAAATAAAGAAATATTATAAAATCACAGGATTTTATAAAAAGGAAATATTTATAAAACGAACACGGTTTTATAAAAGGGATATTTATTTAGAAAATAAATAGAAATAAAAAAGGGATATTTATTTAGAAAATAAATAGAAGTTATAAATATGAAATATTTGTAACGGTAAACAGAAGTTATAAATAGGAAATATTTGTAACGGTAAATAGAAGTTATAAATAGGAAATATTTGTAACGGTAAGTAAGCGTTATAAAAAGGAAATAGTTGTAACGGAAAACGTAGTTTATAAAAAGGAGCTAATCGATGTTAGTTTAATCGATTTGAGTTAAAGTAAAAGATAGTTAATCGATGTTAGTTAATCGATTAGTGTTAAAGTTGAAAGGAAATACTCGATGTAAGTTAATCGATTAGTGTTAAAGTAAAAGAAGTTAATCGATGTTAGTTTAATCGATTTGAGTTAAAGTAAAAGAAGTTAATCGATGTTAGTTTAATCGATTTGAGTTAAAGAAAAAGAAGTTAATCGATGTTAGTTTAATCGATTTGAGTTAAAGTAAAAGAAGTTAATCGATGTTAGTTAATCGATTAGAGAATAAAGTTAAAAGGAGCTAATCGATGTTAGTTTAATCGATTTGAGTTGAAGCAAATGAGTTAATCGAATATAGTTATTCGAATAGAAGCAAATGAGTTAATCGAATATAGTTATTCGAATAGACGCAAATGAGTTAATCACATATAGTTATTCGAATAGAAGCAAATGAGTTAATCGAATATAGTTTATTCGAAGAAAGTAAAAGGAGTTATCGAATATAGTTTATTCGAAAGGAGTTAAGTGAAATGAGTAAATCAATAGTGTTAATCAAATAGAGCTAATCCAATAGTGTTAGTCCAATAGAGTTAATTGATAAGGGTTAATCGAATAGAGAGTTATTCGAAGGAGGGTTAAGTAAGGAAGTTTGTTAAAGAAATATAAAGTGAACTTTGCCTATTTCAAAGTTAGAAATGTTGTTCAGTTAAGGTCTGAGAGGTAGTTCTACCCCAACTTGATTGGCTTCGTTTTTAACTAAGGAATAGTTAAGGTTCGGCAGTAAAGAAAATGGTTTGAGTTGGCATCGCGATGGTTTGTTAAACATCTGTCTAAGTCAAATGAAGAAGCTTTGGAAATGTTTTCCAAATGAGGAACCCGAAATGTTTTCTAATAAAGAAGACAAGAAATGGAAATGTTTTCCATTGTTAATAACGTATATTTTCTAAATTTAGAAAATAAGAAATAAGGAATATAGGGAAACAGGAGATAAGTAGATTTATGAAATAAAGAGATAAATGTTGAATGATGTTTGATTGATATAAATTTCCTCTGGGAAATAATATCGTTGTTTGCACACTTGTTTTTATTCGATAGTTAAATCACAGACTATCGAAGTTTTGACCATTTTAACGTTGTTAATATGGAGAGACCGGTTGGATTATTATCCAAAGAACCACTCTGTATTGGCATAACCGTTGCAAATCATATATGCCAAAGGAAATTGAAGACGGAGTTATGCAAGGGCTATCCTGTTTACAGAATAGTGCCTTCGGTTCATCCTGTTCCTGGATGACTTGTATGGACGGATGTTTGACAGAGTAATTCCAGACGATCACGTATATTGATTTCTCCAACCGTACCAAGAGTGGAAGCGGAGGAGGAAACTTCTTTTAGCTAACACATAATGTATTGTTGTAGACGTCAATCGGTGATTGGATGGATTTGACGATGTGGCATTCAAAGTGAATCTGGTATGATGATAAAGCGTAGCTTCTAGCCTCATCATCCGGTAAATGACAGAAATCGGGCAGGCAGCATGGCTAAGTCGGTCGCACCGAAGTAGGGTGTATAATCACCTGATCTAGAGTTTCATTCATTTCTAAAAATCTATTGTTGATGCTGTCCCATTCGGGAAACGGTTGCTGATCCCAACTGTTGGTGATATACATTCGATACACTCAAGCGAAATGAGTGGTCGGTCATGTGTGGCCGGGTTGCAAGATGTTCTTGTTGAACCCAGTGTATTCCTCTCTAGAGGTACACGAGCGAAAGGTGATTCCATACCTTGTCATAGTTGGAAACCCATTACCCAATACGTGCTTGCGGTTTTGATTGTATACAATATATGTAGAACGTGAGATGAAAGCGTTTCTGCTAGATGATTATATATACTGTGATTGATAGGCATTATTATAATTTCAAAAGGTTTTTGATATAAAGTTATTTTGGATTCTCATAAGGGAAAAACCCGTTCCGTTATGCGGCGTGGTCTTATGAGATATCATTTACTTGTTCTACTGTTTTTAAACTGTTTTACTCATACCAGTCCCATGACTGACCCGGAGTTTACTTTGTTGTTTTACTCATGCCGTGCGACTGATGTCCATCGATATACAACCTCTGAGCTCGTATGTCTCAGAGAAGGGCGTTAAGCAAAAGAATAAATTCTCCAGTGTCAGACACACAATCCATTTTCAAGTCCGTTCTGGGTCTGAACGAAACCGGAGGCACTTTCCTCGCATATCCATCCATCTCCAAGTACGTCTGGACGACCACCAACTATTTCCATCCTCTTAGGTGTACAGCCCAATCAGGATCGTCAGTAATAATCCAAACGATGTGAAGACTTCCGGTCTTCAACCACCGTCTTCATCTTCGACTTATCGTCGAATCGGTTATTCAGAATGGGTATAAAACCGGACTTTCCGAACAACCCGCGTATATTAAAAAAATGTTACACAAACACAACATACGCCTCATTCCAATTCATTAGTCACTAACCGCAAATTAGCAAGAGAACAATTCCCCAAACATTAACCCCGAAGGCCGAAACCAACATCAGATCAATACCCAGGAAACCATTCTTCTTAGCCAACCTACAGCTAGTTTCTAAATTCTACATTCTTAGGGAAAGGTTCCCATTAATTTTATCCAAGATAAATTCTTTAAAATTTATCCTGTAATCTTCCTTTGGATGTCATTTAAAACCAAATTATGGTTTTTCTAAACTAGTCGAGATTAGCGAACCGTAACGAAGTAGTTATTTATTTTATTTCCCAATCCCAACCTATTCATCCCATGAAGCAAAACTGGTAATACTCCATATCTAACACCGTGGTGTTATCGGTAAAATTAATTACCATTTCACGTTCAAATCTAATTAAAGATTTAACTATCGCTTTGGAGCAAAACTGGTAATACTCCATTCTCGCTCATTTTCTAAATTTGGAAATTTAGATTATCAATTCGAATTTTAATCTAATTGCAGATTCATTAAAACTCCTTTTACTGGGTTAAAGAACTAGGTGTTATTTAAAACACAGTTCACGACAAACCCAAATCACATTCTGTTTGTTATCGGGTTAAAGAACTAATGTTATTTAAAACATAGTTCACGATAAACCCATCTCAAATTTAATCAAATATATTAGAAATTCGATTATTTAAAACCCCTTTTTAAATCTAATTCATTTATTTAAAAATAATTGGGTTTTAGGTTTAGTTCAAAACTAGTTCATTTCGATAAAAACCCATTTTTATCTTTTCAAACATGGAGTTTTTCATCCCAAATTTTACCAAATCATTTATTATGATTTTACACTAATTATTACTATTTTTAATAATTTTAACAAGGCCCGTACAGTCGATTTCCAACAACGGCCATCGAACTGCACTTATAGCGACCTTTTTCGAATTTGATTTGGACGTATCTCCAAATCCAACCGTTATATTTCAAATTTCTAATATTCGTTAGAAAGCTCTTTTCGATACGAACCCAACGGTTCTGGTTTTAGGAGAATCCGACGGTCGGATCTCCCGTAATGTCCGTTTGAAATAAATGGTCGAAATTTACGAACTGCCGCGGCGCGGCGCGTTCTATTCAGGCCATTATATAATATATATAATACATATTTCGTCGATTTCTATTTAAAACGAATTATATAAATAGTTTTAAATTCGTTTCAAAAGCAATTTCAATTTCCTTTTCAATTCAAATCAAAATTGAATTCTTCTTTTATAAATTCGTTTTAAAATTCATCTCTATTCAATTCAAATTTCAATTCAATTTGAATTCATTTCAATTCGCTTTCGATTCAATTTGAATTCGTTTTCAATTCAATCCAATTTCAAAGTCGTTTTCTATTCGATTCAATTCAAATTGGTTTTCTATTCGATTCAAATTCATTTTCTATTCAAATCAAATTCGTTTCGTTTTCTATTTGAATCAAGTTCATTATATATTCAATTCATTTCGAAATCGTTATATATTCAATTCATTTCGAAATCGTTATATATTCAATTCATTTCGAAATCGTTATATATTCAATTCATTTCGAAATCGTTATATATTCAATTCATTTCGAAATCGTTATATATATCGTTCGCGTCAAAATGGCGCATCACTATTTAACACGGCTTTATATATATTCTATTTCAAATATTTCTTTTTGGTCAACACACGACTAATCTCAACGAATGAGTACCGTCCATGTGTGACTATTTTTGCTATTTAATATATTTTATAAAAATTAGGGTATCTATCGTTTGATATTGAATCAGACTTCAACCGTAATTTAGTGAGAGAACGATTTCCTGAATATTAACCCCGAAGGCCGAAACCAACATCAGATTAATATCCAGGAGGCCACTCATCTCATCTATTTTCCAGTTGATTTCTAATTCTATATATGATAAAGATGTAAATTCTATTATAAAAATATTTCGTTCAACACATGACTAATATCAACGGATGAATATAGTCAACACATGAACCTTTATTTTATATTGATAAAGATATAAATTTTATTATAAAAATATTTCGTTCAACACATGACTAATATCAACGGATGAATATAGTCAACACATGAACCTTTATTTTATATTGATAAAGATATAAATTTTATTATAAAAATATTTCGTTCAACACATGACTAATATCAATGGATGAATATAGTCAACACATGAACCTTTATTTTATATTGATAAAGATATAAATTTTATTATAAAAATATTTCGTTCAACACATGACTAATATCAACGGATGAATATAGTCAACACATGAACCTTTATTTTATATTGATAAAGATATAAATTTTATTATAAAAATATTTCGTTCAACACATGACTAATATCAACGGATGAATATAGTCAACACATGAACCTTTATTTTATATTATACTTTATTTTTCAAATTGGAATGAGGCCCAATCAATTACCATATAATATTAATTATATGGATTTTCATACATCACATGTATATAATAGCATTGAAAAATAATCAACCATCAACCAAAGTGCACTACACTGTATAAGCATCAAATATAGATATCTAACGCTTATAACAGCCTGTCAATCAATCGATCGACATATTTTATCAATCAGGATGAGTGAACTCATATTTCATCCCAACACCCGTGTGGGGTTTCAAACAATCAAACACAGATTTTATTCGTGCAGCTGGGCGATGTGTAAAATTTATCGACCAAATCAATGTCATTCAAATAGGTGTACATAAACAAACCGTCCGGTTTGTAAATGAATATTTTATTTATTCGCATTCACGTTAAAAATTATATTTTTAACGATAAAACAATTTATCTTAACATATGAATATCTATTCAGTTCATTTATTCAATAAATGATTATTTTTATTTTTCTAACATATTTTAGAAAATTTCGGCGGCATAACGGCACGATACTAGAAACGGGACGAGGCCTAGCCTTATCCCCGGTCTAGTGAAGGCCCACGCCATTCACACATCAATCAAATCCATTTCAATTCACCAAACAATTCAATTCAATCAAATATTCTAACTAACTACTCAACCAAACAAACAAGTCCATGGTCTGTGGACGGGTGTCGGGTGCTACTAAGCACCGTCTGCATCCTAGTATATATATATATATATATATATATATCTAGAAAGATTAAATTGAAAGGTGAGAAGTTCTCACAGATAGCTATCCAATCATCTTGACTCTTCTTTTATAGAAATCTTCATCGTTATCCCATCTTCGCCATCTTCGTTGCCCGTAGTCACTATATATATAAAAATCAAATTTTTATATTTTGATGTCTTTAAAATAAAAATCATATTTTTATTTATTTACTTTCACTTTAAAATTTTTATTTTTATCGCTAACTTCATATTGTGAAAATAGAATTTTCATCGCTATTTCATATTTGTAAAAATAGAATTTTCACTTCGTTATACTTTATGTAAAAATTGAATTTTTACTTCGCTATTCAATATATAAAAATCGAATTTTTTCTTCGCTATTCAATATATAAAAATCCCATTTCAAAAATATAGATTTCGCCTTTTCAAAAATAAAGATTTCACCTTTATAAAAATATAGACTTCGCCTTTATAAAAATATAGACTTCGCCTTTTCGAATTTAAAGATTTCATCTTTATAAAAATCTCATTTTTATTTTTCTACACATATAAAGATGATATTTTTAATATTCCTATCATGTAAAAATTATATTTTAATCCACTACATAAGTAAAAATCAAATTTTTACATCTTTTATATACTAAAGATTATATTTTTGATACTCTAAAAATATAAAAATCATATTTTTAATACTTTAAAAATATAAAAATCATATTTATAATTGCCAAGAATATTTTCTTTATAGAGATAAAAATCCCTTTTTTTCCACTTCCTATTCATGGGTATTAAAACCGAAAATCTTTTGTTAAATAAACTGAAAATAGGCTGCTAAATAAACTGAACAAATCATATATAAATAAAAGAAGTAAATACGAAAACTTACTTCGTCAAATGGACGGGGCTTCGCAGCACAGTTGGCGGCGCAAGGAGGAGGGGGAAGAGGCGCGTCGGGTGGTGCTGCGGTGGAGGGTTGGGGGGGGGGGTGCGGTGCTGATTTAGGGCAGAAAAGGGGGATCGATCGTGTGGCCTGGGGGGGTTTCGGGGGAAAGGGGTTCGGCGCAGGCGTGGAGGGGGCGGGGGGGTGCTGCGGTGGTGGCGCGGCGGTCTCGGGGAGGGCGGCGGCTGCTGCGCTCCACTTTTTTTTTTTTTTTCTGAAGAAATCGATTATGAAGGGAAAGGGGGGCCATCGGTTATTAGGGGAGGAGGGTTTTTTTTTAATTAATTAATTTTCAAAAAGTTGACTTCCACATACGACCTCGAAACGAGGCCCACCGCCTGTCGTCCATAGCGTATTACCCATATTCTGAACACAATGGGATATATATCATAAGCTGATCCGACTGTTTGAATCAGTTTCCGTTAAATTTACATTTAAATCACTATATTGAATTTTAAACGTACATTTCAAATTACCGGGGTCACATACTAACTAGAAAAATTCCAGAAAAATATTTTCTAGCTTCGTATTGACGATACGGTCCTAACAAAACTAGTTTCGTCAAATTCTGAGACCGTTAGAAAAATGGCCAATTTCCAGTCGATTAAAATCATCTGAAATGGTCAAAACGCGTTTCCCTTTGCCACGCTCACATATTGATTCGGAAAATTATGAAATTTGAAACCTAGCAATAACTTAACATCACGGACCCAACAAAACTGGTTTCGTCGAAATCCGAGGTCATTTGCAAAATGTCCATTTTTAAGGGCCTGAATTCCATAGCGACTATTCAGAATTTTCAACTGGACATATCTTTTGATTCCCGCTATGAAATCTTGATTTGTCGGATTCGTTGGAAAGATATTATCAATTAGATCCTATCATTTTTGGTTTCACTAAAATCCGGATTGTTTTGCAACCGGTACATTCAATTGAAGTTTGAAATCGAATTATCGAACTACCGCGCTATTTTCAATTCTATTTATAATTATATATAATTATTTATATTCTAACGACGACATATATAATATATACGTCGAATTCTATTCAAAATAAATTTTCGTCGATATTATTTAAAATAACCTATTTTAAATATTCAAAATTCGCTAAAGTTGCCAAAATAAAAATTTTAAACTGGCCCAGATTTTCCGGGTTATTACAATCTCCCCCACTTAAAACTTTTCGTCCCCGAAAAGGAACAAAGTCGAAAGTGGTTTGATTAATCAGCCCTACGTTCGATTTGGCTTCCATTCTCCAACTTTTCAGTTTCTGAGAATTTCCAAAAATTCAAAAATTTGGCTAACACCCTAAATTTTTGAAAAATTTCGCCATAACCTCCCCTGCACCGGGAGCATCGGGGAATTTCAAATAGCTTCCCCGGTCCTTCAGATCTCAAAAAGAAAAAGAAAAAGCCAAGCGGCTAGCCAATAGGCTCATAAAATCATCATCACCCAAACAAAACAGTAAATTATGTAGTAAACATGTACCTATTTGTCGGGCTAACAAATTTTATTCTCTGGCTCTAGCCTCCTTGCTATGACCTGTTCAATATAAGTATATGTATATGCAAGCAAATGCGACCAATTTTCAATACAATTCAATATTTGGTTCAATTAGGCTAAATGTTTCAAAATTAGCAAACAAATAGACAAGCAACACAAACATCAATCTATTAGTGGATTAAAGTTTCAAATTCATAATTTTGATATCTATATATAAAGAAAATCATGTTTTTGATGCCAATTCACAACAATGTGTTCTAACTATATTAGTTTTGGTTCTCACACCAGTCTAATGGAAATATATCGATATCACACCTTCGTTACTCGAACATGAATACTAATGACGACTAGTCAATCATCAGAATCACCTTCGGGCCACTAGAGTATGATTCTATATCTATCCAGTATATTAAAACTTCGAATATACGTTCATGACGCGTATATGCAAAATCTTTATATACTCGATTGTCCATATTCTAAATAAATATGTAATCAAATACGTTTAAAATGGTTTAAATTTACAAAACAAAATTGTTTTCATTTGAAAAATATACTCTTCACACTCGTCCTAGGATACTACTGATCCTATCTCTAACGAGTCATTCTAATTGGATATTACTAATCCAATATCTGATGAATTCTTTCGTATGGTTCTAATGTGTCTTGTTCTCGAGCTCTGTAAACCAAAGCTATGATACCAACTGTGACAGCCTGGGATTTCGCTCGATCTGAATCAGTCGTTAAACCGATCTAGACCGTTCGAAACCCCTGAACGTTGAGAACAGGACAAATCAGAACACAAACAGAAGAACATTTCATTGTATATTACAACAACTCCATCAGATACAAGAATATACAGAGTATAAATGGATAAATATACATTCGATAATTATCAGAGATTACAATAAATTACATAGCAGCGGAAAAATAATACAAAGCACAACTGAAGGTGATATACGGATACAGAGCTTTCCGGATATCATTCCAGCTGTAAACCAGGATCCTGCGAATATAAATCTGCAAAACCAAAACTACTAGCTGCCCGTGCGGAAAATAGGGGCACCCAGAGTTTAGGTTAAAACAATAAACTCCAGGTCAGTCATGTGACTGGTGTGAGAACGAAAACGGTTATTTGAAGCTTTACTTTAAAAGAGAGCAATTCAAGGGACCACGCCGTATAACACGGAACGGGTTTCCTCCCAAGAATACCAGTGCATATCAATAAACAACGCAATGCTTTTTCGAAAAATGAAGCTATTATAAGACCCAGGTCCTATCATACAATGCAACGCAAGCCGGGGGATAGGGGTTTCCCTTATAATAGCCAAACATGCTTGGTACGTTTAAAACAAATCATTTGATACTATAATAAGTGTATAGTGTCAAAAACATTTCAATCATAAATATAAATCATAGACGGCATAGTATCCCATGCTACTATGTCGCCATACTAGGCTCTACAAATAAAGCCGCAATACACGTATTGGAAATTGGATTTCCGTCATGAGTCGAGGCAAGGGGCAAGCTCCTCTCCGCGTTCGAGACACTCTAGCAAATGCCTCAGGATTACGCACACTGGGTAACCCCTGGATCTTCAGGGCCGGTCCTCACTTACGTTAGAGGATTAGTTATGCCTGAACACACGTTTCCCGGTCCTTACAGACCTATAATCGAGGCGCCTCATCCAACAACCACAAAGGTGAAAAGTATATAAATGTCAGGGCTGGTAAGTCACTGACACCACCAAAGCTAGAAAGAAACGTGTGCTCTCCCTGCAGTCCGTATCCCGTTTTTAACTCATACCGAGGTGTGAGGCTCGCGAATACACGCTATACACAAAGCTACCACGTAGGCCGTGCTTGGATCATCAACCACAAGACTTTGCTTTTCAACAGAAGCCTTGATCCATGCAACTTAGCGTGCCACACAGGCAATTCATGCCGTGCGACTGATGTCCATCGATATACAACCTCTGAGCTCGTATGTCTCAGAGAAGGGCGTTAAGCAAAAGAATAAATTCTCCGCCGCCAAGCAGATGTATATTTAATAGAAATCAATCAACACAGAATAAAATCCAGTGTCAGACACACAATCCATTTTCAAGTCCGTTCTGGGTCTGAACGAAACCGGAGGCACTTTCCTCGCATATCCATCCATCTCCAAGTACGTCTGGACGACCACCAACTATTTCCATCCTCTTAGGTGTACAGCCCAATCAGGATCGTCAGTAATAATCCAAACGATGTGAAGACTTCCGGTCTTCAACCACCGTCTTCATCTTCGACTTATCGTCGAATCGGTTATTCAGAATGGGTATAAACCCGGACTTTCCGAACAACCCGCGTATATTAAAACAAATGTTACACAAACACAACATACGCCTCATTCCAATTCATTAGTCACTAACCGCAAATTAGCAAGAGAACAATTCCCCAAACATTAACCCCGAAGGCCGAAACCAACATCAGATCAATACCCAGGAAACCATTCTTCTTAGCCAACCTACAGCTAGTTTCTAAATTCTACATTCTTAGGGAAAGGTTCCCATTAATTTTATCCAAGATAAATTCTTTAAAATTTATCCTGTAATCTTCCTTTGGATGTCATTTAAAACCAAATTATGGTTTTTCTAAACTAGTCGAGATTAGCGAACCGTAACGAAGTAGTTATTTATTTTATTTCCCAATCCCAACCTATTCATCCCATGAAGCAAAACTGGTAATACTCCATATCTAACACCGTGGTGTTATCGGTAAAATTAATTACCATTTCACGTTCAAATCTAATTAAAGATTTAACTATCGCTTTGGAGCAAAACTGGTAATACTCCATTCTCGCTCATTTTCTAAATTTGGAAATTTAGATTATCAATTCGAATTTTAATCTAATTGCAGATTCATTAAAACTCCTTTTACTGGGTTAAAGAACTAGGTGTTATTTAAAACACAGTTCACGACAAACCCAAATCACATTCTGTTTGTTATCGGGTTAAAGAACTAATGTTATTTAAAACATAGTTCACGATAAACCCATCTCAAATTTAATCAAATATATTAGAAATTCGATTATTTAAAACCCCTTTTTAAATCTAATTCATTTATTTAAAAATAATTGGGTTTTAGGTTTAGTTCAAAACTAGTTCATTTCGATAAAAACCCATTTTTATCTTTTCAAACATGGAGTTTTTCATCCCAAATTTTACCAAATCATTTATTATGATTTTACACTAATTATTACTATTTTTAATAATTTTAACAAGGCCCGTACAGTCGATTTCCAACAACGGCCATCGAACTGCACTTATAGCGACCTTTTTCGAATTTGATTTGGACGTATCTCCAAATCCAACCGTTAGATTTCAAATTTCTAATATTCGTTAGAAAGCTCTTTTCGATACGAACCCAACGGTTCTGGTTTTAGGAGAATCCGACGGTCGGATCTCCCGTAATGTCCGTTTGAAATAAATGGTCGAAATTTACGAACTGCCGCGGCGCGGCGCGTTCTATTCAGGCCATTATATTATATACATAATATATATAATATATATTTCGTCGATTTCTATTTAAAACGAATTATATAAATAGTTTTAAATTCGTTTCAAAAGCAATTTCAATTTCCTTTTCAATTCAAATCAAAATTGAATTCTTCTTTTATAAATTCGTTTTAAAATTCATCTCTATTCAATTCAAATTTCAATTCAATTTGAATTCATTTCAATTCGCTTTCGATTCAATTTGAATTCGTTTTCAATTCAATCCAATTTCAAAGTCGTTTTCTATTCGATTCAATTCAAATTGGTTTTCTATTCGATTCAAATTCATTTTCTATTCAAATCAAATTCGTTTCGTTTTCTATTTGAATCAAGTTCATTATATATTCAATTCATTTCGAAATCGTTATATATTCAATTCATTTCGAAATCGTTATATATTCAATTCATTTCGAAATCGTTATATATTCAATTCATTTCGAAATCGTTATATATTCAATTCATTTCGAAATCGTTATATATATCGTTCGCGTCAAAATGGCGCATCACTATTTAACACGGCTTTATATATATATTCTATTTCAAATATTTCTTTTTGGTCAACACACGACTAATCTCAACGAATGAGTACCGTCCATGTGTGACTATTTTTGCTATTTAATATATTTTATAAAAATTAGGGTATCTATCGTTTGATATTGAATCAGACTTCAACCGTAATTTAGTGAGAGAACGATTTCCTGAATATTAACCCCGAAGGCCGAAACCAACATCAGATTAATATCCAGGAGGCCACTCATCTCATCTATTTTCCAGTTGATTTCTAATTCTATATATGATAAAGATGTAAATTCTATTATAAAAATATTTCGTTCAACACATGACTAATATCAACGGATGAATATAGTCAACACATGAACCTTTATTTTATATTGATAAAGATATAAATTTTATTATAAAAATATTTCGTTCAACACATGACTAATATCAACGGATGAATATAGTCAACACATGAACCTTTATTTTATATTGATAAAGATATAAATTTTATTATAAAAATATTTCGTTCAATGCATGACTAATATCAATGGATGAATATAGTCAACACATGAACCTTTATTTTATATTGATAAAGATATAAATTTTATTATAAAAATATTTCGTTCAACACATGACTAATATCAACGGATGAATATAGTCCACACATGAACCTTTATTTTATATTGATAAAGATATAAATTTTATTATAAAAATATTTCGTTCAACACATGACTAATATCAACGGATGAATATAGTCAACACATGAACCTTTATTTTATATTATACTTTATTTTTCAAATTGGAATGAGGCCCAATCAATTACCATATAATATTAATTATATGGATTTTCATACATCACATGTATATAATAGCATTGAAAAATAATCAACCATCAACCAAAGTGCACTACACTGTATAAGCATCAAATATAGATATCTAACGCTTATAACAGCCTGTCAATCAATCGATCGACATATTTTATCAATCAGGATGAGTGAACTCATATTTCATCCCAACACCCGTGTGGGGTTTCAAACAATCAAACACAGATTTTATTCGTGCAGCTGGGCGATGTGTAAAATTTATCGACCCAATCAATGTCATTCAAATAGGTGTACATAAACAAACCGTCCGGTTTGTAAATGAATATTTTATTTATTCGCATTCACGTTAAAAACTATATTTTTAACGATAAAACAATTTATCTTAACATATGAATATCTATTCAGTTCATTTATTCAATAAATGATTATTTTTATTTTTCTAACATATTTTAGAAAATTTCGGCGGCATAACGGCACGATACTAGAAACGGGACGAGGCCTAGCCTTATCCCCGGTCTAGTGAAGGCCCAGCCATTCACACATCAATCAAATCCATTTCAATTCACCAAACAATTCAATTCAATCAAATATTCTAACTAACTACTCAACCAAACAAACAAGTCCATGGTCTGTGGACGGGTGTCGGGTGCTACTAAGCACCGTCTGCATCCTAGTATATATATATATATCTAGAAAGATTAAATTGAAAGGTGAGAAGTTCTCACAGATAGCTATCCAATCATCTTGACTCTTCTTTTATAGAAATCTTCATCGTTATCCCATCTTCGCCATCTTCGTTGCCCGTAGTCACTATATATATAAAAATCAAATTTTTATATTTTGATGTCTTTAAAATAAAAATCACATTTTTATTTATTTACTTTCACTTTAAAATTTTTATTTTTATCGCTAACTTCATATTGTGAAAATAGAATTTTCATCGCTATTTCATATTTGTAAAAATAGAATTTTCACTTCGTTATACTTTATGTAAAAATTGAATTTTTACTTCGCTATTCAATATATAAAAATCGAATTTTTTCTTCGCTATTCAATATATAAAAATCCCATTTCAAAAATATAGATTTCGCCTTTTCAAAAATAAAGATTTCACCTTTATAAAAATATAGACTTCGCCTTAATAAAAATATAGACTTCGCCTTTTCGAATTTAAAGATTTCATCTTTATAAAAATCTCATTTTTATTTTTCTACACATATAAAGATGATATTTTTAATATTCCTATCATGTAAAAATTATATTTTTAATCCACTACATAAGTAAAAATCAAATTTTTACATCTTTTATATACTAAAGATTATATTTTTGATACTCTAAAAATATAAAAATCATATTTTTAATACTTTAAAAATATAAAAATCATATTTATAATTGCCAAGAATATTTTCTTTTTAGCGATAAAAATCCCTTTTTTTCCACTTCCTATTCATGGGTATTAAAACTGAAAATCTTTTGTTAAATAAACTGAAAATAGGCTGCTAAATAAACTGAACAAATCATATATAAATAAAAGAAGTAAATACGAAAACTTACTTCGTCAAATGGACGGGGCTTCGCAGCACAGTTGGCGGCGCAAGGAGGAGGGGGAAGCGGCGCGTCGGGTGGTGCTGCGGTGGAGGGTTGGGGGGTGCGGTGCTGATTTAGGGCAGAAAAGGGGGATCGATCGTGTGGCCTGGGGGGGTTTCGGGGGAAAGGGGTTCGGCGCAGGCGTGGAGGGGGCGGGGGGGTGCTGCTTTGGTGGCGCGGCGGTCTCGGGGAGGGCGGCGGCTGCTGCGCTCCACTTTTTTTTTTTTTTTTTTCTGAAGAAATCGATTATGAAGGGAAAGGGGGGCCATCGGTTATTAGGGGAGGAGGGTTTTCTTTTTCTTTTTTTTTATTTAATTAATTAATTTTCAAAAAGTTGACTTCCACATACGACCTCGAAACGAGGCCCACCGCCTGTCGTCCATAGCGTATTACCCATATTCTGAACACAATGGGATATATATCATAAGCTGATCCGACTGTTTGAATCAGTTTCCGTTAAATTTACATTTAAATCACTATATTGAATTTTAAACGTACATTTCAAATTACCGGGGTCACATACTAACTAGAAAAATTCCAGAAAAATATTTTCTAGCTTCGTATTGACGATACGGTCCTAACAAAACTAGTTTCGTCGAATTCTGAGACCGTTAGAAAAATGGCCAATTTCCAGTCGATTAAAATCATCTGAAATGGTCAAAACGCGTTTCCCTTTGCCACGCTCACATATTGATTCGGAAAATTATGAAATTTGAAACCTAGCAATAACTTAACATCACGGACCCAACAAAACTGGTTTCGTCGAAATCCGAGGTCATTTGCAAAATGTCCATTTTTAAGGGCCTGAATTCCATAGCGACTATTCAGAATTTTCAACTGGACATATCTTTTGATTCCCGCTATGAAATCTTGATTTGTCGGATTCGTTGGAAAGATATTATCAATTAGATCCTATCATTTTTGGTTTCACTAAAATCCGGATTGTTTTGCAACCGGTACATTCAATTGAAGTTTGAAATCGAATTATCGAACTACAGCGCCATTTTCAATTCTATTTATAATTATATATAATTATTTATATTCTAACGACGACGTATATAATATATACGTCGAATTCTATTCAAAATAAATTTTCGTCGATATTATTTAAAATCTTACTTTGTATTCAAAATAAAAATTTTAAACTGGCCCAGATTTTCCGGGTTATTACAGTTTACTTTGTTGTTTTCCCTAAACTCTTGGGTGCCTAATTTTGTATGGGCAGTCAAGTAGTTGGGATTTTACAGATATAGTTGAAGAGCTGGAGCAAGAGGCTTCAGGATCATATAGCTATAGTTATTTCTGCTGTGTTGTAAGTGCTGTACTTTGATAATGATATGTATATTCAAGTACAGATGTATATTTCAAAGTTATATTACATATATTATATGTTATTCGTTCCGCTGTGAGATTCGTGTTACTCTGATGTTGTGTTCTTCTTCTTCTTCTATTCTAAGTTTCTATCTTATCTTTCCTCACCCTCTAATTTCTTTCACTAATTACCAGGATTTTTCGACGTTTTGGTTATCGACATCGTGCTTATGTCGATAACCAAAGTCGCCGAAAATCCGGGTCGTTACATGGGGGTTTCGGATCTTGGTCCGATGCAAGGAAGAGGCTGGCGGTGGGAGGTTTCTGGAATCGACGGAAATAGGTTTTCTCGGGTACGAGGGAATAATGAAGAAGAAAGTGAAGTCAACGACAATAAAACATGGCAAAAGGTTTTAATTAAATTATTATTTCATTAACTACTTATTAAATTATATAATGAATAATTTATCATATATTTTCCGTACAGTCTCAGAAAATTGCGATTCCAATTGCGTTGCGACCGTGGTGAAAAACTCTTCAGCATGGAACATACAAGAGTCAAAGCGGAGCAGATTCAAATTTGAGGAAAATTCAAATCCGAACAGTTTAGAATTCAGATAAAACTGACGGAGTGGATCCCAAGGTGAGAAATTCTCTCACTATAATTTTCTATACAGTTATTTATTTTATAACTGCATATATGAACTGCTCCCCGTCGTCCAAAGACCATGGACGACTTGTTTGATTGTATTCTGTGTGAATATTGATCGTGATGTGAAATGAAATAAATTGATCGTGATGTGAAGTGAAAATATTATATATATGAAAAGTGAGATTTCTAATTTATAAACGATATGGAAAACGATGATGTATAAATTATATAGTCGATGTATGAGTTATATAAGCGTTGTACACCTCTTGTATAAGCGTTGTATAAGTTGTACGTTCGATGTATAAGTTATATATGCGTTTTAAAAATTATATATTTGTTGAAATAGAAGTGAAATGCTATATATATAACGATATATATATATATATATATATATATATGTATACATGCCCCTCGTCCACAAACCATGGACGGTATTTATTGGTTGTGATTGGTGTGAAAATTGATTGATAGCGAATGGTTGATTGGAATTGTTTGTGGTTGATATTGATTGATTGTGGTTGAGAAATACCCGTTTGTGGTTGAGAAATATTTGGTCGAAATCACATAGGATTAGTTTGTGGAAATGAATAAATATACATGCCGCCTGCATGCGAACTAGATGCATGAATCCCCATTGTCAAAAACCGCGAGGTTTTAAGGTAGAGCGAGGAGCCGTACTAGGGATGGTCCCGGTTTTAACTACCCTGCTGTTATGCTGCCGAAATTTTGAATAATATCAATATGTTTGAATTATTTTCATTTGTTGAAACTATATTTATTCGTTGAATAGAAAACCTTCATGTGTTGAATCGATATTTATTCGCTGGATAGAAATTCATGTGTTGAATGGTGTTCGTGTTTTAAATATAAAAATCACATTTTTATCTATATATATAAACTATATAAAACATTCATGTGTTGAATCGATATTCATTCGTTGAATAGAAATTCATGTGTTGAATGGTGTTCATATTTTAAATATAAAAATCACATTTTTATCTATATATATAAACTATAGTAAACCTTCATGTGTTGAATCGATATTCATTCATTGGATAGAAATTCATGTGTTGAATGGTGTTCGTGTTTTAAATATAAAAATCACATTTTTATCTATATATATAAACTATAGAAAACGTTCATGTGTTGAATCGATATTCATTCGTTGGATAGAAATTCATGTGTTGAATAGTGTTCGTGTTTTAAATATAAAAATCACATTTTTATCTATATATATATAAACTATTGAAAACCTTCATGTGTTGATTCGATATTCATTCGTTGAATAGAAATTCATGTGATGAATGGTGTTCGTGTTTTAAATATAAAAATCATATTTTTATCTATATATATAAACTATAGAAAGCCTTCATGTGTTGAGTCGATATTAATTCGTTGGATAGAAATTCATGTGTTGAATGGTGTTCGTGTTTTAAATATAAAAATCACATCTTTATCTATATATATAAACTATAGAAAACCTTCATGTGTTGGATCGATATTCATTCGTTGAATAGAAATTCATGTGTTGAATGGTATTCATATTTTGAAATAAATTGTTTTATAATAAAAATCACATTTTTATCATCTATATGAACTATATAAAATAATCTTGTTTTGAAAGAAATTGTTTTTTTAATAAAAATCCTATTTTTATTACCTATATGAACTATATAAAATAATAGTGTTTTGAAATGAATTGTTTTACAATAAAAATCAAATTTTTATTATATACATGAATTGTTAAATATAGTGAAGTGTTGAAATAGAAGACAGTTAGATAAAAATATCATTTTTATCAAATGTATGAAAAGAATATAGCTTTGAATTCGAAGAATCGATATATATATATATATAGAATTAAAATATATCGAATAACGAAGCTGCAGTTCGTATTTTGAAACCGTGATTTCAAACGATTATACCGGGAGATCCGACCATCAGATTTTCCTGAAATCGCAACCGTTGGGTTCGCTTTGGAAATATCTTTCCAACGGCACCAACTTTGTAAAAATCCAATGGTTGGATTTTCTGGAATGTTTAATTCAAATCTGAAGAAAAACAGCGCCAGAATCGATTATATATATATATATAATTATATTTAATCGAATAACGACGCCGCAGTTCGTATTTTGAAATCGAAACTTCAAACGATTATACCGGGAGATCCGACCGTCAGATTTTCCCGAAACTGGAACCGTTGGATTCGTTTTGAAAAGATCTTTCTAATGATGTAAAATTTGTGAAGATCCAATGGTTAGATTTTCAGATATGTGTAAATCAAATCTGGAGAAAAATAGCGCCACGGCCGCGGTATGGCCCGAAGCGTCGTTTTGAATAAATTGGTTATTTTAAAATAAATAAAAATAGCGATAAATCGTTATAAAATATTATAAACGATATGGATGTGAAATTTATAAATTAACTGAAGGTTGGCTAAGTCGAATGGTTTCTTGGGTATTGATCTGATGTTGGTTTCGGCCTTCGGGGTTAATATTTAGGAAATCGCTCTCTTACTGATTGACGGTTAGTGACTAATGAATTGAAATTATGCGTATGTATGTTAGTGTTTCACTTGTTTATTATATACGCGAGTTGCTCAGAAAGACCGGGTTTATCCCATTTTGAATAACTGAATCGACGATTAGAAATCGAAGATGAAGATGGTGGTCGAAGACCGGAGATCTTCACCTCGTTTGGATGGTTACCGAGGTCCTGATTGTGAGGCATCCCGAAATATGGATAATGAGTGGTGATCGTCCAGACGTACGTGGCGATCGATGGGTTTGCGAGGTATATAGTGCCTCCGGTTTGGTTCAGACCTAGAACGGACTTGCAAATGGACAGTGTGTCTGACATTGGAATTTATTCTGTGTGATTGATAGCCATCAGTTGCACGGTGTGAATTGCCTGTGTGGCATGCTAAGATGCAGTGATCTGGGCTTCTGTTGAAAAGAAAAGTCTTCTGGTGATGATCAAAGCACCGCCGGTGTGGCGTAGCTTTGTGTATAACGTGAAATCGCGAGCCTCACACCTGGTATGAACCAGAAACGGGAGAAAGGACGTCAGGGAGGGCATGCGTTTCCTTCTAGCTAGGAGTGGCGTCAGTGGTTTTACACGCCCTGACGAGTTTGACTTATGTGGTTGTTGCTGTTGCGAGGCGCCTCGGTTAGATCGGACGATCCGGGTCCGATGGAGTCATTCGTTGGCTCATTTACGCCCCATAGGGCCGGGAAACACATTGTTCAGGCATTTTAATCCACATCGGTGGACCGGCCCTGACGATCCTAGGCTTGCCTGCGCGCTTGCCTAAGACATGGGCTAGATTGTCTCGAATTCGGTAAGGACTATCTTTTGCCTTGGTTCATGACGGAAATCCAATTTCCAAATACGTGACTGTGCGAATTTGATTGTATACCTATATATGGCGACATAGTGGTATGGGGCATTAATGACGTCTATGATTGATAGTTATGATTTGAAATTGTTTTCAAAACATATAAACACTAGCAATAATATCAAATGCCTTTGTTTTATTCGTATCAAGCATATTTTGGCCGTTGTAAGGTAAAAACTTCATCCCCCGGTTTGCGTTGCATTGTGTGATGGGAACTGAGTCTTATAATGGCTTCACTTTTTATAAAAAGCATAGCGATGTTTAAAAGAATGATTTGTTTTAAAGCACTGGAAATCCAATGGAGTAAATCCGTTCCACGAAAGTGGCGTGGTCCTGTGATTGGCCATATTATAAATGTGTTGAGTAGATTTCTCATACCAGTCCCATGACTGACTCGTATTTTGTTTCACTTTCAAACTCGGGTGCCCCTTTTTCTACGCGGGCAGCCTTGTATTCAGGTTTAGCTGGTTCTTTCTGGATAGATGGAGCTGAAGATGGATTCTATCATTTATCTATTTTATGCTGTTCAGCTCCTATTGTATAGCTGAACTGTATTTGTACTTAGTATGATCCTGTATACTGTGTAACTCTGATGATTACGTTTATCCAATATATTCTATTGTTCATTATCTAGTGTATTTATTTATTTCTGTTCTGCTATTATCGGTTTCTGTGTTATATTCCAAGGATTACCATTGCCGCCGTCAGTACGGGGTTTGGGGTCGTCTCATTTGGTATCAAAGCTTTGGTTAAGCTTAGTGCTGGAATATAACATATTAACGAACTCGTCAGAGATAGAACCAGTAGTTTTCTAGGACGAATAACTCATTACAGATAGGATCAGCAATATCCTAGTATGGGTGTAGCAGAATCAGAATAACTCGTTAGAGATGGGGTCAGAAGTGCCCCAGAACGAGTCGAGAGTTATATATTTATAAATAACGTATTTGTGATTATATTCTGGTTTTAGAAATATGATTTTTGAACATATATAAAAGATATATATCTGAAAAGTTAAAAACAATTTGATTGTTGTTTGTGTTGTGTGATAGTAGATTTGATTAATTAAATTATTAAAACGATAGTTAATTTAATCAATAATGGAATAACGGTAGAATTTATTCATTTAGATCACACATTGAACTGATTAGAAAATAAATAGAAATATATACTTGTGCATTATATATGTTTGAACAGGTAAATGGATAGCTGTTGAGTAAAGATTTTATTTGCGTGCCCGACAAATAGGTAAACCTTAATGAGTTGGATGCGAAATATTATATATATCAACTCCTGTGAATGCCATTGGATGTGGAGTGCTGGTTATTCTGTGTGAAATAATAAATATCGCCATAGGATGGTAACAATTAATTTTGAACTACACTGCATGGCATACTTCTTGAAGATAGGCATACTTCATCATATACCACATAAGCATTTGGAGCTTGTGTGACGAGGTGGAAGATTTACCATACGAGCAAGAGGCTTGTATGGTGATGACTATATTTTACAGATTGAACTGATGACTGATATGAACTATTTAAATTGTAACGATAAAATTGCCAGATTAATAAAAACCCCACACGGGTCTGGAGTTGACAATAACCACGTCTCTCTAGTTATTAGATACGGCACATGGACTATTTATTTCCCACACGAGACGAGGTGACGAGGATTTATCCTCTGGAGCATTTAAAATACACACTCCCTCAGGCTTTGACAGGGTGACGAGAATTTATTCTCTGGAGTTATTATCAATACACGCTCCCCTGTAAACACCAGAATATATCACTATAAATATGTGTATGCTTATTAGGATTTATTGGGTACCTAATACGGCCCAATAAATTTCCAAACCCCTCCCCGTACAAAGGAGGTTATGGCGAAACTTTTCGAAAATTCCGGGTGTTAGCCAAATTTTTGAAGAATTTGAAAATTCTCATAAACTAAAAAGTTGGAGAATGGAAGCCAGATTGGAAGTAGAGTTGATTAATCAAACCACTTTCGACTTTGTTCCTTTTCGGGGACGAAAAGTTTTAAGTGGGGGAGATTGTAACGACCCAGAAAATCTGAACCAATTTAAAAAAATTAAATTGGCTATTTTAGTGGATTTTTAGTATTTGAAATAAATATTTTAAATAATAGCGTTGAAATGTATGTTTGAATCGATGTTGAAAATGAAAAATTAATTTGAATTATAAACAAGGCCTGAAATGGCGCGGTAGTTTCAAAAAATTGAATTCAAACTTTGTCGGACTGTACCGGGTGCAAAACAAAACGGATTTGAGTGAAACCAAAAATATTTAAATCTGTTAGTGAATACCTTTCTAACAAATCTGAAAAATCGAAGTTTCATAGCAGAAAGCAAAAGTTATGGCCAAATGAATTTTTAGAAAGGTCGCTATGGAATTTATATAGCCCGTGAAATTGGCCATTTTGCAAACGACCTCGGAATTCGCCGAAACCACTTTTGTTGGATCCGGGATGAGAAGTTATTGCTAGGTTTCAAATTTCATAATTTTTGAAGCTAGTATGTGAGCGTGGCAAAGGAAAACGTGTTTTGGTCAATTATAGTTAAATTGGATCGACCAGAAATGGGCCTTTTTGCAAACGGTCTCAGAATTCGACGAAACTAGTTTTGTTGGGACCGTATCATCAAAACATAGCTAGATTTATTTTTCTGGAATTTTTGGGATCAGTATGTGGCCCCGACAAATTGAAATGTATGTTCAAATCAAATATTGAATGATTTATATTTTAATTTGAAGAATAACTGACTGAAATAGTCGAATTGGCTTACGAAACATATCCCATTGTGTTCGGAATGGGGGTAATTAGCTAGGGGCGACAGTCGTTGTAACGACCCGGATTTTGAGCGACTTTGGTTATCGACATAAGCACGATGTCGATAACCAAAACATCGAAAAATCCTGGTAATTAATGAAAGAAATTAGAGGGTGAGGATAGATAAGATAGAAACTTAGAATAGAAGAAGAAGAAGAACACAACATCAGAGTAACACGGACCTCACAGCGGAACGAATAACATATAATATATAACATAACTTTGAAATATAACAGTTATGTATACAATAGCACTTATCAGAGTACAACACTTACAACACAGCGGAAATAAACTATAGCTATATGATCCAGAAGCCTCCTGCTCCAGCTCTTCAAGTATATCTGTAAATCCCGACTACTTGACTGCCCGTACAAATTTAGGCACCCAAGAGTTTAGGGAAAACAACAAAGTAAACTCCGGGTCAGTCATGGAACTGGTGTGAGTAAAATAGTTTAACACGGTTTAACATATATATGATATCTCATAAGACCACGCCGTGAATACGGAATGGGTTTTTCCCTTATGAGAATCCAACATCTTTGACAAGCAATATCATTCTGATATTATAATAATGTCTAAGTACAAATATATATCAATCTAGCAGAAACGCTTTCATCTCACGTTCTACATATATAGTATACAATCAAAATCGAAAGCACGTATTGGATAATGGATTTCCAACTATGACAAGGTATGGAACCACCTTCTGCTAGTGTACCTCTAGAGAGGAATACACTGGGTTCAACAAGAACATCTTGCAACCCGACCACACATGACCGACCACTCATTTCGCTTGAGTGTATCGAATGTATATCACCAACGGTTGGGATCAGCAACCGTTTCCCGAATGGGACAGCATCAACAATAGATTTTTGGAAGTAAATGAAACTCTAGTTCAGGTGATTATACACCCTAATAGGTGCGACCTACATAGCCATGCTACCTGCCCGATTTCTGTCATTTACCGGATGTGAGGCTAGAAGCTACACTTATCTTCACATAAGATTCACTTTAAATGCCACATCATCATACCCGCCAAATCACAAATTGATTTCCTCAAAAATACAACGGGTATTCAGCTAAGAGAAACGAATTCCTCCGCCACCAACGTATATACGTTTGAAGGAATCAACTTACGCGATCCATTGGATATACTCTGTCAGACCTTCATCCATACAAGTTGTCCTGGGACTGGACAAACCGAAGGCACTATTCAGTATATTCATCTTAGTCACTGTTAACTAAGACTTATACAACAGCCCTTGCATTTTACTCCGTCTTCAATTATCTTTGGCATATATGATTCGCAACGCTTATGCCAATACAAAGTGGTTCTTTGGATAATAATTCAACCGGTCTCTCCATATTAACAACGTTAAAATGGTCAAAACTTCGATAGTATGTGATATAACTATCAAAGAAAAACAGGTGTGCAAACAACGATATTATTTCCAGATGGAAATTATATCGATCAATCATCAACATATATATATATATATTCACATTGCCTTATTTTCTATGTTTAGAAAATATATGTTATTAACACTGGAAAACGTTTCCATCTTCTTATTTACAAATCACTACTCTTCCCCAACTATCAGTCCCTGACTGTGAACTAGTATGAGAACAATCCCCTAAGTATAAATCCCGAAGGCCGAAACCAACATCAGATAGACACTTAGAAAACCATTCAATTTACTAATCTCTAGTCAGTTCTAATTTTACTTAACTCTATTTGATTAACTCTGATTGATTAACTCTAACTGGTTAATTCTAACCGATCAACTCTAACTGGTCAACCTTAATTAATTAACTCTAACTGGTTTTACTTTGTTTGACTAACTCAATTTATTAACTCGACTGACTAATTCAACTCAATTAACCTAACTTGATTTACTTATCTCGATTAACTGAACTAATCACTTTGATTAACTCGAAAAATTCACTTTGGTTAACTTAACCAATTCACTTAACTAATTCACTTAGTTTAACTTAACTAATTCACTTTGATTAATCTAACTATTCACTTAACTCCTGTCGAATAAACTATATTCGATAACTCCTCTGACTCTACTTGAATAAACTATATTCGAGTAACTCCTTTACTCTATTCGAGTAACTCCTTTAATCTATTCGATTTGATAACTCCCCTTTTCGAATAACCAATATTCGATTAACTTACTTCGAATAAACTATATTCGATCAACTCATTTGATTTAACTCTAATCGATTAACTCCATCGAATAAACTATATTCGATAATCTCCTCTCGAATAAACGATATTCGATAATCTTCCCTTTCTATTTAACAAATCGATAACTCCTTTCGATTTAACTAATCGATAACTCCTTTCGATTTAACTAATCGATAACCCCTTTGTGTTTAACTCTATTCGAATAACTAATTCGAATCACTCTTATTTATTTAACTCTATTCGAATAACTAATCCGATTAACTCTAACTGGTTAACTCTGACTGATTAATTCTAACTCTAATCGATTTCTCCTATTCGAATAACTCCTATTTGATAACGCTAATTCATTTATAAAGATTTACTTTTAGTAACGGTTCTGCACTTTATAAATGTTCTCTTTAATAACGTTACTTCACTTATACCAGTGTTGGGTACATATTCTATTTAAACCTATCGGTGTTGAAACTAATATCTCTTCTCTATATAAGTTTAGACTTATATATTCCATTTATCGAATGATAAATATTTTATTTAATTTATAAACTATTATTTATAAATTAATCCTTTCGATTTATCTGTTAAAAACAGATTTCCATTTATTCCTAAATATTCCTTTTATTTAGTTCTATTTATCTTCCAAATAAATATTCCTTTTATTCAATCCTATTTATTTATCAAATAAATATCTCCTTTAATCTTTATTTATTTCTTAAATAAATAAACCCTTTTACTTTTATTTATTTCCTAAATAAATAAATTCTCATAATTCTTTGTTTATGTTTTTCCAATATATTCCTTTATATTTGCTTTCAAATATATTTCCCTTATATTTCATTTCAGATATATCTCCTTTATATTTCATTACCAAATAAACTCCTTTATATTTGGTTTACAAATATAATTCCCTTATATTTGATTTACAAATAAACCCCTTTATATTTGATTTACAAATATAATTCCCTTATATTTGATTTACAAATATATTTCACTTATATTTGATTTACAAATATATTTCCCTTATATTTGATTTACAAATAAACCCCTTTATATTTGATTTACAAATATAATTCCCTTATATTTGATTTACAAATATATTTCTTTTATTAAAAATCCTTTTTCTTTTATAATATAAAATCCATTGATTTATATAAATAAATTTATTTTCAAAATATACTTTTGAAAATCTCCTTTTCTACATTCTGGTATTTCTTATGGTATTTAACATACCATATAACAACGATAAATATCGTCCAAACACGCATAATCAACGTCAGATTATATATCACATTATATATCACAATATATATAAATCACAATAAAATAAATGTTGAGGAATCCAGTTGGATTCCTCCAACTGGATTCCTCCGACCTGTTTCCCCTGCATCCATAGAAGTTAGACGATATGATTAACATCGATTTCACCTCGATGTGAAATATTCTGATAGCAGAATCAACATATAAATATTTAATGGTTTATATATATATATATATACATACATACATATATATATATATATAATTTCCACTAACTGACTAGCAGTTCAATCAAATAGTCAACACACAATCAAACAGACAATTTTTAACAGTTCTAAGAATACACTATAAAAATAGAAATATTCAGAGTTGGTGAGTTTTACTCACATTGGACGATCATCGTTAATAACAATAACCATCGCTTGATTCAGATGGACAATTTATTTTGCTATAAATTGTAACTTGCTCAATTTCACTTCCAGTCAGTTCCAGTGTGTAGCTCTCGTCCATACGATTCCAATGTGACTGATTTTATCGGATTCTGATATCGAATGATAAAGGTATTGAGATTACAAGTTATACGTTTAATTTAAATGAATTAAACTTGGATTTAAAATATAAATGGGCTTAACGCTTTTCTTTCCATACCAGGTCATTATTCAATGTTAAAGCCCAACCCAAATTTCTTTCTTCCTCGATTGGAAATTCACGCTCCAGATAAATAATCCGTGCCATGGCCGCAACTTCACCGATCCCTATCTCCATCTCCACTCCACTGATCAACCTGAAACCACCACCATTAAAACTCTCTTCGAGCCCTTCTTCTCCAATGAAAATTGTAACTGGAAATCCTCCTTCCACAAATTCACGTTGTTTCTCAGATCTGCGCAAGACCGTGCTTCACCAAAACCAAAAACCCCCTACCGCCCAAACCATCATTCCATCACCTTGACTCCTCATTCGCCTACACAAACATAGATCCGTTCCAGACATTATCAGTCCACGCCATTTTCATTCACTTTCTTCGATCTGTTCCTTCTCAGATTAGCCTCAACCAAATGCGAACTACCATCATCTGGTTTGCATAATTTCCCGGATCTCGCAACAACACACGAGCAAACCTCAAAAGAACGAACGCCATCACTACCACTCCATCTCGCTGCTGCTACCTTGCCTGACCGCCGATTCTCAGGTCATCACCATCCCCATATAATTCGACTTAGCTCCTGTATCACACCCCACATTCACACAATTGAACTTCCTCAACACCACAACATCAACTACACTCAGATCGATGCTTCCCAAATCCTTAGATCGATGAGCCCTTGAACTGCTGTACAAACTCGAGCTCGACAGAACACAACCGCACCCAACCAAACCAGTATGGAATCGAAGAGTCTCTCGATAGGTTCTTGAATAAGCTTGGTTGGAGATTTATCGGATTTTGTTTGAATTGATTTGAATTTATGAAGCACGGTTTTCTTTTTCTGTGGAGAACGAGACGTTTAGTGGCGGCTTGATTTTCGCTGTGTTGACTTCTGGAGGAAGTGAATTAGGTTTAACCTAAAGCTTTTATAGGCCTTGTTAGGACCAAAAATATAATATTATATTATATTTATACTTAACGGTGAAGTACCCTTTCAAAACCAATTCATACGATTTCTGTTTTTGACAAACGAAGCTGATCCTAGCATAGAAAAATATTCTGAACCCAATGGAACAGGTTTCGTCGAATTCCGACACCGTTTGCGAAAATCCTTTAGAAAATATCAATGAAAAACACCGAGCATTAATTACTTAGAATTACAGAAAAATCCTAAAAATATGTGGCCTTGACGTTTCACTAGACCTCTTCCTAAGGTTTCGTATGAAACTTGTTTCGTTGAATTCTGAGTTCGTTTGACCAGTTTATCATTCAATTTAGTTTGTTTCAAGTTAAAAACATAGTGTACCGTACCATGAAATATCCTGTTCACGTAGGGACTGTTACGGACAGAAACAAAAATACAATTTAAATGAGTGACGTGCTCTGGTCCCAAAAATGTAATAATACCGGTAGATGGACTCATATTGTGAAACTCCGAAATCGATACAGGGTGCCAAACACTCCAAATAAAAAGTTACTTATTTAATTAATTAAAAATTACCATAAAATTCTAAAAATTAAATTATCACTACCTCCCAAAAGAACTTTGTCTAAATTCAAACCCGATCTCAAGTTATATCGAATAAACCGGTACGGTCGATAAACGATTCTATAGCGACTATTTCAAAATTTGATTTGGACGTGAATCAAAATCTACACGACGAAATCCCGATTTTTCTCTTCCACTAGAAAGATATACTCCACCAGCTCCAAACGTTTCTTGTTTCACAGAAATCTGGCTTAAAACGAATCCTGTACATTCAGTCGAAATTTGAATCGCCAATTTACGAACTGCAGTGCCATTTCGAGCTCGATTTTAATTATATTATAACTCTACGTTCAAACTGTCGTTTATATAATATATTCGTTATTCAAATTAAATTCCAAGCTGAATTAAATATCACAGATGATCCAATTCACACCATATCGCCATTTCAGTCAATTCTGATTATTTCAAAATTAAATATATTATTTAATTTATTATTTTAATTAAATACTCACCATTATTAAATTCCACGACCATTAAATCCTTTAATTTACCATTTAAATAATTAAATAAATTAATTATTATATCGCTGAAAATGCAGGTCATTACATTCTTCCCCACTTAAAATAATTTCGTCCTCGAAATTGCTAAGGTAGAGGACGACCCTATCGACTGGTTAGAACATATTTGTTCACTTCTCAACTTCAGTTTCAACTGAACCAATTTAATTTCAATTAAATTATTAATTAATTCTTTTCAACGAAAATTTTCAAAAATCCTGAAATTTTTCTAACACCTTAACTTTTCGAAAAATTTCGCCAGCACCTCCTTTGTACTGGTCAATAGCTCAAACTCCAACTCGCCTCTCTAGACCTTCTCCAACCCAAATGAAAATCAAACAGCCAAGCGGCTTGCCAATTCGGCTCATAAATCTCATGCTTATATCAAATATAAACTTGTACCTTTTTGTCGGGTATATCAACCCTATCACTTCACCTGCTGTTAATTCAGCATATACCAATATCAATCCAATCAAACTCTGATTTGTTTATCCTCAACACAACCATTCGTTTATTCAAGCCAAATTCAATTTCAAATCAAAGTTCTATTTCTTGATTTCAAATTCTTAACTCATCAACCAAATATCGTTTCAAATTCCTATCTTATAATTTTGTTCGATATTTCTATTTCAACTCAGTTTCCACTTAACTGGTTTCTAATTCCATCTCAATTCTATTGGATTTTACAAATTTTACTTTAATTTGTTTAAATTCAAACAACCTTTTCTTCCTGGAAGCCTTTAAACAGTTTACCTCTTTCAAAAATCAAATATTCCTTTTTGAAATTCAACACAACTTGTTTTTCCCAAAACAAATTTAAAAACAATATCTTTGGTAGTAATCCGTCACTTACAACTCAAAAATGAACACTAATGATGCTGCAGTCATCATCAGAATTTATTTTCCAGCAATCGAAGTGAGTTCCATACTATAAAACCATTTCTAAATATTTCCACTTTGAAACTCATTTCAAAATATAATTCACACTGCTTGTAAAACAATTTAAAATCTCCCAGGATCTTAAATTTTCCTTATACTAAATCCAGATTCATTTACAAACTTCTTTTCCAATTTCCAGAGTTTGAATTTCAATTCTGATTTAAATTCTGATTCAATCCATCTGATTTCACGTATTTCACTTATGTGAATTCTGATTGGTTATATATAACCATTTCACATGATATAATCTTACTCGATTATAATCACAACCTATATATGATAATATATCACATATACATACTATGTCGGTCCATCGTATTCAAGTGTTTATAAACCCCTAACGATACAGTGGATCAAACTGATCGACCAGAACTCATAAACAACTCAACCAATGAATCTCCACAATATAAAACCATTTTTTTATATCAAATAAAAATACGCACTCGTATATATACACTCAAACTCAATCTAGGGTGCTGCTAACCCTATCTCTACCGAGTCACGCCACAGAGCCAAGGTAATTCTTAACTTAAGCTCTGATACCAACTGTAATGACCCGGATTTTGAGCGACTTTGGTTATCGACATAAGCACGATGTCGATAACCAAAACATCGAAAAATCCTGTTAATTAATGAAAGAAATTAGAGGGTGAGGATGGATAAGATAGAAACTTAGAATAGAAGAAGAAGAAGAACACAACATCAGAGTAACACGAACCTCACAGCGGAACGAATAACATATAATATATAACATAACTTTGAAATATAACAGTAATGTATATAATAGCACTTATCGGAGTACAGCACTTACGACACAGCGGAAATAAACTATAGCTATATGATCCCGAAGCCTCCTGCTCCAGCTCTTCAAGTATATCTGTAAATCCCGACTACTTGACTGCCCGTACATATTTAGGCACCCAAGAGTTTAAGGAAAACAACAAAGTAAACTCCGGGTCAGTCATGGGACTAGTGTGAGTAAAATAGTTTAACACAGTTTAACATATATATGATATCTCATAAGACCACGCCATGAATACGGAACGGGTTTTTCCCTTATGAGAATCCAACATCTTTGACAAGCAATATCATTCTGATATTATAATAATGTCTATGTACAAATATATATCAATCTAGCAGAAACGCTTTCATCTCACGTTCTACATATATAGTATACAATCAAAATCGCAAGCACGTATTGGATAATGGATTTCCAACTATGACAAGGTATGGAACCACCTTCTGCTAGTGTACCTCTAGAGAGGAATACACTGGGTTCAACAAGAACATCTTGCAACCCAGCCACACATGACTGACCACTCATTTCGCTTGAGTGTATCGAATGTATATCACCAACGGTTGGGATCAACAACCGTTTCCCGAATGGGACAGCATCAACAATAGATTTTTTGAAGTAAATGAAACTCTAGATCAGGTGATTATACACCCTAATAGGTGCGACCTACATACCCATGCTACCTGCCCGATTTCTATCATTTACCGGATGTGAGGCTAGAAGTACGCTTATCTTCACATAAGATTCACTTTAAATGCCACATCATCATACCCGCCAAATCACAAATTGATTTCCTCAAAAATACAACGGGTATACAGCTAAGAGAAACGAATTCCTCCGTCACCAACGTATATACGTTTGAAGGAATCAACTTACGCGATCCATTGGATATACTCTGTCAGACCTTCATCCATACAAGTTGTCCTGGGACTGGACAAACCGAAGGCACTATTCAGTATATTCATCTTAGTCACTGTTAACTAAGACTTATACAACAGCCCTTGCATTTTACTCCGTCTTCGATTATCTTTGGCATATATGATTCGCAATGCTTATGCCAATACAGAGTGGTTCTTTGTATAATAATCCAATCGGTCTCTCAATATTAACAACGTTAAAATGGTCAAAACATCGATAGCCTGTGATTTAACTATCAAAGAAAAACAGGTGTGTAAACAACGATATTATTTCCAGATGGAAATTATATCGATCAATCATCAACATATATCTATATATATATATATATTCACATTGCCTTATTTTCTATGTTTAGAAAATATATGTTATTAACACTGGAAAACGTTTCCATCTGCTTATTTACAAATCACTACCGTTCCCCAACTATCAGTCCCTGACTGTGAACTAGTATGAGAACAATCCCCTAAGTATAAATCGCGAAGGCCGAAACCAACATCAGATAGACACTTAGAAAACCATTCAATTTACTAATCTCTAGTCAGTTCTAATTTTACTTAACTCTATTTGATTAACTCTGATTGATTAACTCTAACTGGTTAATTCTAACCGATCAACTCTAATTGGTCAACCTTAATTAATTAACTCTAACTGGTTTTACTTGGTTTGACTAACTCAATTTATTAACTCGACCGACTAATTCAACTCGATTAACATAACTTGATTTACTTATCTCGATTAACTGAACTAATCACTTTGATTAACTCGACAAATTCACTTTGGTTAACTTAACCAATTCACTTAACTAATTCACTTAGTTTAACTTAACTAATTCACTTTGATTAATCTAACTATTCACTTAACTCCTGTCGAATAAACTATATTCGATAACTCCTCTGACTCTACTCGAATAAACTATATTCGAGTAACTCCTTTACTCTATTCGAGTAACTCCTTTAATCTATTCGATTTGATAACTCCCCTTTTCGAATAACCAATATTCGATTAACTTACTTCAAATAAACTATATTCGATCAACTCATTTGATTTAACTCTAATCGATTAACTCCATCGAATAAACTATATTCGATAACCTCCTCTCGAATAAACGATATTCGATAATCTTCCCTTTCGATTTAACAAATCGATAACTCCTTTCGATTTAACTAATCGATAATTCCTTTCGATTTAACTAATCGATAACTCCTTTCGATTTAACTAATCGATAACTCCTTTCGATTTAACTAATCGATAACCCCTTTGTGTTTAACTCTATTCGAATAACTAATTCGAATCACTCTTATTTATTTAACTCTATTCGAATAACTAATCCGATTAACTCTAACTGGTTAACTCTGACTGATTAATTCTAACTCTAATCGATTTCTCCTATTCGAATAACTCCTATTTGATAACGCTAATTCATTTATAAAGATTTACTTTTAGCAACAGTTCTGCACTTTATAAATGTTCTCTTTAATAACGTTACTTCACTTATACCAGTGTTGGGTACATATTCTATTTAAACCTATCGGTGTTGAAACCAATATCTCTTCTTTATATAAGTTTAGACTTATATATTCCATTTATCAAATGATAAATATTTTATTTAATTTATAAACTGTTATTTATAAATTAACCCTTTAGATTTATTTGTTAAAAACAGATTTCCATTTATTCCTAAATATTCCTTTTATTTAGTTCTATTTATCTTCCAAATAAATATTCCTTTTATTCAATCCTATTTATTTATCAAATAAATATCTCCTTTAATCTTTATTTATTTCTTAAATAAATAAACCCTTTTATTGATTTCCTAAATAAATAAATTCTCATAACTCTTTGTTTATGTTTTACCAATATATTCCTTTATATTTGCTTTCAAATATATTTCTCTTATATTTCATTTTAGATATATCTCCTTTATATTTCATTACCAAATAAACTCCTTTATATTTGATTTACAAATATAATTCCCTTATATTTGATTTACAAATAAATCCCTTTATATTTGATTTACAAATATAATTCCCTTATATTTGATTTACAAATATATTTCCCTTATATTTGATTTACAAATATATTTCCCTTATATTTGATTTACAAATAAACCCCTTTATATTTGATTTACAAATATAATTCCCTTATATTTGATTTACAAATACATTTCTTTTATTAAAAATCCTTTTTCTTTTATAATATAAAATCCATTGATTTTATATAAATAGATTTATTTTCAAAATATACTTTTGAAAATCTCCTTTTCTACATTCTGGTACTTCTTATGGTATTTAACATACCATATAACAACGATAAATATCGTCCAAACACACATAATCAACGTCAGATTATATATCACAATATATATATAAATCACAATAAAATAAATGTTTAGGAATCCAGTTGGATTCCTCCAAATGGATTCCTCCGACCTGTTTCACCTGCATCCACAGATGTTAGACGATATGATTAACATCGATTTCACCTCGATGTGAAATATTCTGATAGCAGAATCAACATATAAATATTTAACGGTTTATATATATATATACAGATATATATATATATAATTTCCACTAATTGACTAGCAGTTCAATCAAACAGTCAACACACAATCAAACAGACAATTTTTAACAGTTCTAAGAATACACTATAAAAATAGAAATATTCAGAGTTGGTGAGTTTTACTCACATTGGACGATCATCGTTAATAACGATAACCATCGCTTGATTCAGATGGACAATTTATTTTGCTATAAATTGTAACTTGCTCAATTTCACTTCCAGTCAGTTCCAGTGTGTAGCTCTCGTCCATACGATTCCAATGTGACTGATTTTATCGGATTATGATATCGAATGATAAAGGTATTGAGATTACAAGTTATACGTTTAATTTAAATGAATTAAACTTGGATTTAAAATATAAATGGGCTTAACCCTTTTCTTTCCATACCAGCCCATTATTCAATGTTAAAGCCCAACCCGAATTTCTTTCTTCCTCGATTGGAAATTCACGCTCTAGATAAATAATCCGTGCCATGGCCGCAACTTCACCGATCCCTATCTCCATCTCCACTCCACCGATCAACCTGAAACCATGACCATTAAAACCCTCTTCGAGCCCTTCTTCTCCAATGAAAACCGTAACAGGAAATCCTCCTTCCACAAATTCACGTTGTTTCTCAGACCTGCGCAAGACCGTGCTTCACCAAAACCAAAAACCCCTACCGCCCAAACCATCACTCCATCACCTTGACTCCTCATTTGCCTACACAAAAACAGATCCGTTCCAGATATTATCAGTCCACGCCATTTTAATTCACTTTCTTCGATCTGTTCCTTCTCAGATTTGCCTCAACCAAATGCGAACTACCATCATCTGGTTTGCATAATTTCCCGGATCTCGCAACAACAACACACGAGCAAACCTGAAAAGAACGAACGCCATCACTACCACTCCATCTCGCTGCTGCTACCTTGCCTGACCACCGATTCTCAGGTCATCACCATCCCCATATAATTCGCCTTAGCTCCTGTATCACACCCCACATTCACACAATTGAACTTCCTCAACACCACAACATCAACTACACTCAGATTGATGCTTCCCAAATCCTTAGATCGATGAGCCCTTGAACTGCTGTACAAACTCGAGCTCGACAGAACACAACCGCACCCAACCAAACCAGTATGGAATCGAAGAGTCTCTCGATAGGTTCTTGAATAAGCTTGGTTGGAGATTTATCGGATTTTGTTTGAATTGATTTGAATTTATGAAGCACGGTTTTCTTTTTATGTGGAGAACGAGACGTTTAGTGGCGGCTTGATTTTCGCTGTGTTGACTTCTGGAGGAAGTGAATTAGGTTTAACCTAAAGCTTTTATAGGCCTTGTTTGGACCAAAAATATAATATTATATTATATTTATACTTAACGGTGAAGTACCCTTTCAAAACCAATTCATACGATTTCTGTTTTTGACAAACGAAGCTGATCCTAGCACAGAAAAATATTCTGAACCCAATGGAACAGGTTTCGTCGAATTCCGACACCGTTTGCGAAAATCCTTTAGAAAATATCGATGAAAAACACCGAGCATTAATTACTTAGAATTACAGAAAAAATCCTAAAAATATGTGGCCTTGACGTTTCACTAGACCTCTTCCTAAGGTTTCGTATGAAACTTGTTTCGTTGAATTCTGAGTTCGTTTGACCAGTTAATCATTCAATTTAGTTTGTTTCAAGTTAAAAACATAGTATACCGTACTATGAAATATCCTGTTCACGTAGGGACGGTTACGGACAGAAACAAAAATACCATTTAAATGAGTGACGTGCTCTGGTCCCAAAAATGTAATAATACTGGTAGATGAACTCATATTGTGAAACCCCGAAATGTCGATATAGGGTGCCAAATACTCCAAATAAGAAGTTACTTATTTAATTAAAAATTACCATAAAATTCTAAAAATTAAATTATCACTACCTCCCAAAAGAACTTTGTCTAAATTCAAACCCGATCTCTAGTTATATCGAATAAACCGATACGGTCGATAAACGATTCTATAGCGACTATTTCAAAATTTGATTTGGACGTGAATCAAAATCTACACGACGAAATCCCGATTTTTCTCTTCCACTAGAAAGATATACTCCACCAGCTCCAAACGTTTCTTGTTTCACAGAAATCTGGCTTAAAACGAATCCTGTACATTCAGTCGAAATTCGAATCGCCAATTTACGAACTACAGTGCCATTTCGAGCTCGATTTTAATTATATTATAACTCTACGTTCAAACTGTCGTTTATATAACATATTCGTTATTCAAATTAAATTCCAAGCTGAATTAAATATCACAGATGATCCAATTCACACCATATCGCCATTTCAGTCAATTCTAATTATTTCAGAATTAAATATATTATTTTAATTAATTATTCACCATTATTAAATTCCACGACCATTAAATCCTTTAATTTACCATTTAAATAATTAAATAAATTAATTATCATATCGCTGAAAATGCGGGTCATTACAGTCGTTGGGTTTGATTTGGAGTTCGACTGTAAAATCTCAATTTTTCGAATTAATTAATATTTAAAATATTATAAATAGCCCAAGAGAGAACCCTAACCCTTTTTTAACGTGAGCCGCCACTTTGAAATTCACAGCAGAAATTGTCCCGATTTCACATCCAAGAATCTCCACATCCGTTCAATGGTTTTCAAAAATTCAAAAAGGAAAATGAAGAGCATGCCGAGATCTCCATTCTGAGCGGTTGAGATCAAAAAATGTTGTGTGGATTGTTCAAAATCAATGCTCAAACATGGAGCGTTCGAGCTTGTTTTGCGAGGTCTAGGGGCCATCGAACTCGACTGGGCTCCTGCCATAGGGCGGGGGCGCATGGGGCTTCGGGGTGGGGGTTTCGGATCTTGGTCCGATGCAAGGAAGAGGCTGGCGGTGGGAGGTTTCTGGAATCGACGGAAATAGGTTTTCTCGGGTACCAGGGAACAACGAAAAAGAAAGTGAAGTCAACAACCATAAAATGTGGCAAAAGGTTTTAATTAAATCATTATTTAATTAATTACTTATTAAATTATATAGTGAATAATTTATCATATCTTTTCCGTACGGTCTTAGAAAATTGCGATTCCAACTGCGTTGCGACCGTGGTGAAAAACTCTTCAGCATGGAACAGACTAGAGTCAAAGTAGAGCAGATTCAAATTTGTGGAAAATTCAAATCTGAACAGTTTAGAATTCAGATAAAACTGACGGAGTGGATCCCAAGGTGAGAAATTCTCTCACTATAATTTTCTGTATAGTTATTTATTTTATAACTGCATATATGAACTGCTCCCCGTCGTCCACAGACCATGGACGACTTGTTTGATTGTATTCTGTGTGAAAATTGATCGTGATGTGAAATGAAATAAATTGATCATGATGTGAAGTGAAAATATTATATATATGAAAAGTGAGATTTCTAATTTATAAACAATATGGAAAACGACGATGTATAAATTATATAGTCGATGTATGAGTTATATAAGCGTTGTACACCTCTTGTATAAGCGTTGTATAAGTTGTACGTTCGATGTATAAGTTATATATGCGTTGTAAAAATTATATATGTGTTGAAATAGAAGTGAAATGATATATATATATATATACACGCCCCTCGTCCACAAATCATGGACGATATTTATTGGTTGTGATTGGTGTGAAAATTGATTGATAGCGAATGGTTGATTGGAATTGTTTGTGGTTGATATTGATTGATTGTGGTTGAGAAATACCCGTTTGTGGATGAGAAATATTTGGTTGAAACCACACAGGATTAGTTTGTGGAAATGAAATAAATATACATGCCGCCTGCGTGCGAACTAGATGCATGAATCCCCATTGTCAAAAACTACGAGGTTTTACGGTAGAGCGAGGAGCCGTACTAGGGACGGTCCCGGTTTTAACTACCCTGCCGTTATGCTGCCGAAATTTTGAATAATATTCATGTGTTTGAATTATTTTCATTTGTTTAAACTATATTTATTCGTTGAATAGAAAACCTTCATGTGTTGAATCGATATTCATTCGTTGGATAGAAATTCATGTGTTGAATGGTGTTCGTGTTTTAAATATATAAATCACATTTTTATCTATATATATAAGCTATAGAAAACCCTCATGTGTTGAATCGATATTCATTCGTTGAATAGAAATTCATGTGTTGGATGGTGTTCGTGTTTTAAATATAAAAATCACATTTTTATCTATATTTATAAACTATAGAAAACCTTCATGTGTTGAATCGATATTCATTCGTTGGATAGAAATTCATGTGTTGAATGGTGTTAGTGTTTTAAATATAAAAATCACATTTTTATCTATATATATAAACTATAGAAAACCTTCATGTGTTGAATCGATATTCATTTGTTGGATAAAAATTCATGTGTTGAATGGTGTTCGTGTTTTAAATATAAAAATCACATTTTTATCTATATATATAAACTATAGAAAACCTTCATGTGTTGAATCGATATTCATTCGTTGAATAGAAATTCATGTGTTGAATGGTGTTCGTGTTTTAAATATAAAAATCACATTTTTATCTATATATATAAACTATAGAAAGCCTTCATGTGTTGAGTCAATATTCATTCGTTGGATAGACATTCATGTGTTGAATGGTGTTCGTGTTTTAAATATAAAAATCACATTTTTATCTATATATATAAACTATAGAAAACCTTTATGTGTTGGATCGATATTCATTCGTTGAATAGAAATTCATGTGTTGAATGGTATTCATATTTTTAAATAAATTGTTTTATAATAAAAATCACATTTTTATCATCTATATGAACTATATAAAATAATCTTGTTTTAAAAGAAATTGTTTTATAATAAAAATCCTATTTTTATTACCTATATGAACTATGTAAAATAATAGTGTTTTGAAATGAATTGTTTTACAATAAAAATCACATTTTTATTATATACATGAATTGTTGAATATAGTGAAGTGCTGAAATAGAAGACAGTTAGATAAAAATATCATTTTTATCAAATGTATGAAAAGAATATAGCTTTGAAATCGAAGAGTCGTTATATATATATATATATATATATATATATATATATATATATATATATAAATAGAATTAAAATATATCGAATAACGAAGCTGCAGTTCGTATTTTGAAACCGTGATTTCAAACGATTATACCGGGAGATCCGACCATCGGATTTTCCTGAAATTGCAACCGTTGGGTTCGCTTTGGAAACATCTTTCCAACGGCACCAACTTTGTAAAAATCCAACGGTTGGATTTTCTGGAATGTTTAATTCAAATCTGAAGAAAAAAAGCACCAGAATCGATTATATTTTTATATATATATAAATATAATTATATTTAATCGAATAACGACGCTGCAATCCGTATTTTGAAATCGAAATTTCAAACGATTATACCGGGAGATCCGACCGTCGGATTTTCCCGAAACTGGAACCGTTGGATTCGTTTTGAAAAGATCTTTCTAATGATGTAAATTTTGTGAAGATCCAACGGTTAGATTTTCAGATATATGTAAATCAAATCTGGAGAAAAACAGCGCCACGGCCGCGGTATGGCCCGTAGCGTCATTTTGAATAAATTGGCTATTTTAAAATAAATAAAAATAGCGATAAATCGTAATAAAATATTATAAACGATATGGATGTGAAATTTAGAAATTAACTGATGGTTGGCTAAGTTGAATGGTTTCTTGGGTATTAATCTGATGTTGGTTTCGGCCTTCGGGGTTAATATTTGGGAAATCGCTCTCTTACTGATTGACGGTTAGTGACTAATGAATTGAAATGATGCGTATGTATGTTAGTGTTGCACTTGTTTATTATATACGCGAGTTGCTCAGAAAGACCGGGTTTATCCCATTCTGAATAACTGAATCGACGATAAGAAATCGAAGATGAAGACGGTGGTCGAAGACCGGAGATCTTCACCTCGTTTGGATGGTAACCGAGGTCCTGATTGGGAGGCATCCCGAAATATGGATAATGAGTGGTGATCGTCCAGACGTACGTGGCGATCGGTGGGTTTGCGAGGTATATAGTGCCTCCGGTTTGGTTCAGACCTTGAACGGACTTGCAAATGGACAGTGTGTCTGACATTGGAATTTATTCTGTGTGATTGATAGCCATCAGTTGCACGGTGTGAATTTCCTGTGTGGCATGCTAAGATGCAGTGATCAGGGCTTCTGTTGAAAAGCAAAGTCTTCTGGTGATGATCAAAGCACCACCGGTGTGGCGTAGCTTTGTGTATAACATGAAATCGCGAGCCTCACACCCGGTATGAACCAGAAACGGAAGAAAGGACGTCAGGGAGGGCATGCGTTTCCTTCTAGCTAGGAGTGGCGTCAGTGGTTTTTCACGCCCTGACGAGTTTGACTTATGTGGTTGTTGCTGTTGCGAGGCGCCTCGGTTAGATCGGACGATCCGGGTCCGATGGAGTCATTCGTTGGCTCATTTACGCCCCATAGGGCGGGGAAACGCATTGTTCAGGCATTTTAATCCACATCGGTGGACCGGCCTTGACGATCCAAGGCTTGCCTGCGCGCTTGCCTGAGACATGGGCTAGATTGTCTCGAATTCGGTAAGGATTATCTTTTGCTTTGGTTCATGACGGAAATCCAATTTCCAAATACGTGACTGTGCGAATTTGATTGTATACCTATATATGGCGACATAGTGGTATGTGGCATTAATGTCGTCTATGATTGATAGTTATGATTTGAAATTGTTTCCAAAACATATAAACACTAGCAATATTATCAAATGACTTTGTTTTATTCGTATCAAGCATATTTTGGCCGTTATAAGGTAAAAATTCTATCCTTCGGTTTGCGTTGCATTGTGTGATGGGAACTGGGTCTTATAATGGCTTCACTTTTTATAAAAAGCATAGCGATGTTTAAAAGAATGATTTGTTTAAAAGCATTGGTAATCCAATGGAGTAAACCCGTTCCACGAAAGTGGCGTGGTCCTGTGATTGGCCATATTATAAATGTGTTGAGTAGATTTCTCATACCAGTCCCATGACTGACTCGTAGTTTGTTTCACTTTCAAACTCGGGTGCCCCTTTTTCTACGCGGGCAACCTTGTATTCAGGTTTAGCTGGTTCTTTCTGGATAGCTGGAGCTGAAGATGGATTCTATCATTTATCTATTTTATGCTGTTCAGCTCCTATTGTACATTTTGTTTGTTTTCCGCTGTAGACATTTATGTATAGCTGAACTGTATTTGTACTTAGTATGATCCTGTATACTGTGTAACTCTAATGATTACGTTTATCCAGTATATTCTATTGTTCATTTTATCAAATCCAAATCTGTCAAAAATAAAGAAAAAATATTTCAGTTGATTTATATTTATGAAAAGAAACGCACCAGCCCATAAGCAATAACAATTGTAGGAGTTGGTTTAATATCCACAAGTATTGCCTCAGCTTCCTGCATTGATGTTGCAGCGTTTCATAGTTACAAGCATAAAAAACAAGCGGTGAAGTAATCTGAACTCAAGACTATATTTTCATATGAGTGATTTAAATTTCATTACTTATCTGCCTTCTGCGGTTCAAATGTGTAATAATATATATCTTAAAATTTTTATGCATAAAAAAGGTAGTAGTCTGTAGATATATAGCACGAATAGCCCAAAATATATATCGGTTACAATTATAGAACATTTAGGTTGGCATGTTATTTTACTAGTATTGCAATGAAATGTATGGTTCGACTCTTGAGTTTATAGTAATTTGGTCTTATAAAGTAACTTCATGATTAAGGAACTTATGTTTCTTAAAATGGCCATCACAGAAAATAATCAGTTTGAACGATTGAAAGATGCAATTAAATAATAGAGTTTGTGAAAATGTAGTTTATAACATGATGCAAGTACTTTTTCTTACTGAGATATTAAATTTATAATGTCATTGATATTGATTAACTAACTAATATAATACTACCTCGTTCAAGGTGGTTAATGCAGTCTTTGGTTTGAGCTCTTTAACGCGTAGTCTTGGCTTACACATGATTTGTATCCACCATACACAAAGTAATGATTCTATATCAAGAGATTTAGTGTAATTAAAACTGAAAAGAGAAATCCAACAAATAGGAAAGAAGAATAAAAAGACGTACCATCACCCCAAGTTTCTTCAAAGATCTTGCAATAACTTTAGATCCGTACCACCGGAGTCCATAATAATTACTTTGGAACCATTCTGTATCACCAAGAAAATAAAATTACAATTGTCAATGTAACGTCCCGCCTTTTTGACTGCTTCAAATCAGTAATTAAACCAACTTAAAATGTTCAAACCGACGGATCATTATTTAGCTTACAGAGTTTAAAACAGAACCAACACAGAAAACGAAGATTAAATAAATAACACAATATTGAACAGCAAAATAAACTTTTATATATTAATCAGAATTTTTGATATAAGAATTTTCTATACAGCAAAATTCAAAAACAATTTAAAAACAAGGAAAAATCTTTACTTGTTAAAATCTTCAGAGTGCGCACGTCTTCGAAATTCCCCAGCTTTGCAAATCTTTGAATCCAAAGCTGAAATATTTAAATCTATAACACTCGAGTCTGACCTGAGCGTTTCATGCAAAAACAAAAACAATCGACTCAAGATTAAACTAATTTCAAGTAAGAAACTTCAAATAAACACAAAAATATAATCAATTTAATCCCAACGAATTATTAATGATTTGAGCATATTACCCATGAACGACCGATATGTACATATATACATACATACATATATATATACACACACATACATATATACATACATACATGTATGTATATATATATAAAATCATTATGGACCATAACAACAAACCGATACACGGTGTGTGGTTTCATGTGCAAGACATGAACCTGGCATCTTAAGAAAATAACAAATTTATGCAAAAGGGGCGACATCACTATATATGGCATCCACACCGATATAGGCAAGTGCTTTTGCCAAAAATCCAAAAATGAGGAACGAATGTGACAACCAAAAAGACAAAAATACAACAGCCCCTTCATGCATATATGTACCCATAAATAGAATTAGTCTAAGCTCAACCATCCATTAATTTCGAGTACGTCAACTTATGAAACTGCCCAAATAATTGGATGAACATAGTCAACATCATGAACACGCACGGCAGCCAACATTTGGCATATACTCATTCCCAAATAGTAGAAGGCACATGACACTACAGTAATCATTTATGGCCAAAGACCAAAATGCGAGGATGTAAAATTTGTAAACTAGGCTATGTAGGCAATAGGTTGCTCAAGTTTAAAAAACAAGCAATGTTGCCGGTTTCCAACTCGTGGTAATGCAGCATGTTCAAATGGCCAAATGATATTATAGTCGTGATACTTCTAATTTATGGACAAAGTGAGTGCCAATCAATGACTTACAGCAGGGGGAAGTATATTTCTTAATGGTGTCACATGCATTTGTTATGCAGTTCACATACAACCTTGAAGTAAAAGCCAATATTTTAATTAACAAAGTTTCCAACGAGCCCGAACATACAATTCCTAAATTACTCACAGTTACTAAACTCAACATTGAACAAGTCTGTAACAACCCGGAATTTCTTAACCAATTTAATTTTTTTATTTTAGCTATTTTAATAACTTTTGAGAGTTTAAAATAATTTATTTTAAATAATAACGACTAAAAATTTATTTTGATCGAAGTTAGAATGTATAAATTTATATTAATTATAAAACGAGCCTGAAATGGTGTGGTAGTTTGAAAATTCGATTTTAAATGTACAGAATTCAATATAAATCAGAATTGGACGAAACAAGAATCGTTAGAATCCGTTTAACTATATCTTTCTAGCGAATGTAAGAAACTGAGATTTCACTTTATAAATTATAAGTTATGTCTAGTTTAAAATTTAAAATAGTCGCTATGAAATTTATATATATATTTTAATATAATATATAACCCTTAAAAATAGCCATTTGGCAAACGACCTCTGTTTTCGATGAAACCACTTTTGTTGGATCTGGAATGTCAAATTATATCTAGATTTGAAATTTCATAATTTTTGGACTTAAATTGTGAGCGTGGTGAATTTAAATGTGTTTTGACGGTTTCAATTTGAACTGGATCAGCTAGAAAATGGCCATTTTTTAAACGGACTCCAAATTCGACGAAATTAGTTTTTTTAGGACTGTATCATCAAAACATAGCTAGATTTATTTTTCAGTAATTTTTGGAGTAAGTATATGGCCCTGGTAAATTAAAATGTACATTTAAAATTCAATATATTGAATTATATTTTAATTTTGACAAAATTATCAAAATGATCGAATTGTCTTACGAAACATATCCCATTGTGCCCGAAATGGGAGTAGTTAGCTAGAGGCGACAGTCGTTGGGTTTGATTTGGAGTTCGTATGTAAAATGTCATTTATTGGAATAAAAATAAAATAAAAAAATAATATATATAACCCCCTTTAATCCTCCCATCCCTAATTTTCCCCATTCATCTTCAGTAGCCCCCAAACAGAAGCGAACGACCTGCATGCTCCCGAATTCGCCCATGAAGATCTCTCAATCCTCTTAGTAATTTAAAAAACAAATAAAAGGAAAATGGTAGATCGTTCCAAGATCTAGGCATTCAACGGTAGAGATCGATTATGGTGTAGAGGATAGCTTGAATTTTGAGCTCCAACCAACAACGTTCGAACCCGTTTTCGGGTCAGATGGAGGTGTCTCGACCTACGTTGTCGCCGATGGAGGTACAGGGTGGACAACCCTTCGTTGTGGCATTCTCTGATCGGCAGATGGCAGCTTCTAGAAGAGTGCGTGGTGGAGTTTTTAAAACGATGATGGGTTTTCTTTTGAAGGCGTAAACGAATGGGATAAAGAAGATGAAGAGCGGCCCTGATTTTCTTTGTGACATAATTAAGTTATTAATGATTTTTACCAATTTAATTAATGTAACCATTGTTTAAATGACCATAACTTTCTTATACGGCATCAGAATTCTACAAATTAAAGTGCGTTGGAATCGCGTCCTCAGACACTGCAACATGGAACTGATTAGAATGGAAACAAAGCCAATTGGATTTTGGGCTAAATTAAACGGTCATTTAATTTAGTATAAAAACAGAAAATTCGCCAAATAAAGAAAGACGGAATGGAAACCAAAGTGAGAACTCCTTCTCAATCAAATTATTTTACCATGTTATTGTATTCATGTATAAAAATATATAGAATTTCCAGTGTAAATTTTTATCAGTTTAATCATTATAAATCGTATACGGTGCTTGTTAGCACCTCCCTCGTCCATAGACCATGGACGATTTAATTGGTTGTATTGTGTTGTTGAAATGTTTAACGTATATTAAAAAAAAGAATGTTAACAATAATGTGGTAGTTGAAATTAAATTACAAATATTTATTTATAATTTAAACAGTGAAAATTGGTTAAGTATAAAAAATAATTCAAACCAAATTAGAATTGGTTAAATTTATTAAGCAATGATTTATTTAAAATCGACTGTTGTTGTTTGAAAACCCCATAGCACTGGGATGATATTTGACTTACACAAATCCCAAGTGATTGGTTTTGTATGTCGATCGTTTGGTCGATAGGCTGGTGTAAGCATGAATTATTATTTACGGCTTACACGGATTATAAATACACATTGGATGTGATATTTGTTTGCAACTATCGTTGGATGTTTATAAGGTATGTGATCCATATAAATTTATTTATATGGATATTGGTTGAGATTTTATTCCAATCCAAGATAAACAAGAATATTCTTATAAAATAATATTTAGTGAAGAATTAAATTATGATTTTGATGTCAAATTTTGGATGGAAACAAAAATATAAATATAATGAAGCTGAGTTAAGTAAAAAACGCTATTTTTACTCAAACGGACTTTATATCGATTTTATTCATTTTTAAAAATGAATATTGAAAGGATTGAATTTCAAAATTGACATTTTGGAATTATTATCATTTTGAAATTATCAGAATATAAGAGGTTTAATTTAAATGGGAAATGTCAATGAAAACATTTTAAAACGAATTTATTAACGTTTTATAAAATACGTTTTGAATAGAAATCGAAGATATATATTACATACATACATATATATATATATTTAAATGGCCTGAATAGAACGCATCGCGCAGCGACCGTTCGCGAATTTTGACCATTAAATTCAAATGTACGTAACGGGAGATCCGACCGCCGGATTCTCCTAAAACCTGAACCATTGGTTTCGTATCGAAAAGAGCATTCCAATAAATATAAGAGATTTGAAAACTATCGGTTAGATTTCAAAATATGTCCAAATCAGTTTTGGAAAAGGTCGCTGTAAATGCAGTTTGATGACCGTTTATGGAAATCAACTGTAAGTGCCTTAATAAAATTATTAAAAATATAGAAAAATTATGTAAAATCATAATAAATGATTTGAAATGATTTTGGATTAAACATTTAAAGTTTTGAAAAGATAATAGATATTTTCATCTAAATGAACTAGTTATTAACTAGAATAATAATCCAATGTTTTTAAATAAATATATTGAATTTATAAATGGGTTTTGATATAACCAAAATTTTCCAATAAATAAATTGGAATGAATTTGAAATGGAAATTTCTTAGGAATATTTCAATATTGGAATCCGTGATTATATGGATATCGTTATGGGAATTTGGAAGATATTAACATTGTTATTCCAAAACAATATCTGTTAGTTTCAGAATTTGATATTGAATATAAGCCGATATTATTTCTATTCAGAGCCTTGTATTTAGTTTCAAATTAAATTTTGGGTGTGTCGTGAATGGTGTCTTTAATAACGTTGTTCTTAAACCCAGTTGAAAAAAGTATAAATCTTTTAACTAAGATGAAATTTTCCAATTTATAATTATAAAATGGAAGATGATTTTGGGTTCATTATGAACGATGTTTTAAATAACATTTGTTCTTAGAACCCAATTAACAGTGAGGATATGATTTGGACTTTATAAATCATTTTATTAAGATTTAATGGAATTTTTCGAAGTAAAGTCTTCCAATTTAATATATTAAATTGGAATTGAATGGAATTCGATTTAGTAATTGAGATGAGCTTCTGTGAAGAATGACCGTTAATATATGTGGAACTTAAAAGACTTTTTTGTTATTCCATTTATATTATTAGTCTGATACGGAAATTTATATAAATTATATATATTGATCTTTTATCCGTGAAGATTCCATAGTTAATCGAAGATAATTTGGGTTTATCGTGAACTGTGTTTTAAATGACATTCGTTCTTTAACCCAGTTAAAGACAGGATTAATTTTTCCCAATGTTGAATAATAATTAGGTAATGATTTTTGAGATTAAAGCCAAGTTAGATTTTTAATGTATCTTTAATTAGATTGGAATTTGAATGAGGTGATTAAATTCTCCGAATTTAAGAAATGGTCGAGAATGGAGTACCATTAGTTTTACTCGATGCGGTAGTTAAATCTTTAATTAGATTTGAATGGGAAATGGTAAATGAATTTAATGATAACACAGTGGGTGTTAGATATGGAGTATCACCAGTTTTACTTCATGGGATTAGGAAAATAAATTAAATGATTACTTCGGTAAGGTTCGGTAATCCCGACTAGTTTTGTAAACCTTAGTTGGTTTGAGTTGTTAAAAGATAAAATAAAATCTTTTGGGAATGATATTCAAAGGAAGATTAAACAAGGAGTTCAAAGGAATTTATCTTTGATAAAATTAATGGGTACTTGTCCCAAATGATAGGAATATTTTAAAAGAAGAATATTCGGGATTGGAATGTGATGTGTATGTGTTATATCTATTTGTCACATGATCATAAAGATACGCAAGTTATTTGGAAAGACTGGGTTTAACCCATTCTGAATAACTGTTACGATGATTAAAAGTCAAAGATATGAAGACGGTGTAAGTCCGACGATCTTCACATCGAATGGTTACTACTGATGCCCTAGATGGAGTTGCATCCTTGAAGGGGTTATAGTGGTAATTGTCCGGACGTATTTGTTGATTGTTCGGATGTACGAGGACCGCTCTCCTGTATTGGACATATGGGACGAGGAACAAGGTGCCTCCGGTTTCGTTCAAACCCAGAACAGACTTGTAAATGGTTGTGTGTCTGACATTGGATTTCATTCTGTGTTGATTGGTTTCTATTAAATATATATCTGTTTGGTGGCGGAGAATTTATTCTCTTGCTTAACATCCTTATCTAAGACGTATGAGCTTAAAGGTTATATATTGATAGAAATAAGTCGTACTGCGTGAATTGTCAGTGTGGCATGCTAAGATGCAATGTTCAAGGCTTTTGTTTAAAAGCAGAGTCTTGTGGATGATGATCAAAGCATGGCTTTAATTAGTATATCTTCGTGTAGCGTTAATTCGCGAGCCTCACTCCCCAGTATGAACCAGAAACAGGATGAGGGACAGTAGGGAGAGCATGCGTTTCTTTCTAGCTAGAAGTGGTGTCATGGTATGGAGCCTAGACATTTTTACTTATGTGGATGATGGAAAGCAAGGTACCTCGGATTTTAGTCCCTAGTGGCTCTAGACATGGTCGACATACTGACCAGATTTTATGCCCCATAGGGCAGGGAAACGCATTGTTCAGGAGTAACCCTAATCCACCGCCAAAAGGTGGGCCGGCCCTGCCACTCCCAGGTGCAGTTGCGGCTGAATACTGAGGCACGGACTAGAGTATTTCGAATCGGAAGGAAGATCCCTTGCCTTGGTTCATGATGGAAAGCCAATTTCCAATACGACATCTTTCGGTTTTGATTGTAAAACTAGTATGGCAACATAGTATATGGTACCTATGTCGTCTATGATTGATACATTTCTATTTGAAGTTGTTTTTGATACTATGCACTTATTGCAATATCAAAATGATTTGTTTTATAACGTACCAAGCATGTTTGTCTATTATAAGGTAAAACTCTATCCTCCAGCTTGCGTTGCATTGTGTGATGGGACCTGAGTCTTATAATAGCTTCATTTTTTTCAAAAAGCATTGCATTGTTTACTTAATCGTTTCGTTTCAAGCTTTGGTATTCATATGGAGAAAACCTGTTTCGTGATAAACGACGTGGTCCCATAAATTACCGAATTTTAAAGTAAAATTTTAATAACTGTTTTAGTTCTCACACCAGTCCCATGAATGACCTAGGTTTATTGTTTTCACCTGAACTCTGGGTGCCCATATTTTCCGCATGGGCAACTAATAGTTTGGTTTTGCAGATTTCTATTTAAACAGGATCTTGGATTACAGATGGAGTTATATTCGGAAATCTTTGTATCCGTGTATTTCTTTCAGTTGTATTAGTTGTTGTATTTCCACTTTGCACTGTAGTTATACATTTTTATTTCTGCTGCTATGTAAATTATTAATCTCTGATATTGTGATTCCGCTGTGTAATATTTATTCATACTCTGGTATTCTTGTACTCTGATGCAAATTGTTGTAATAACAATGAGATGTTATGTTGTTTGCGTTCCGATGCGTCGTTCTCTCAACTCAATCCGGGCTTTCCCGTACCGGGGAAGTTTGGGTCATTTCAAAGTCATCCTGTTGTTACGTAGGGGATAGATTCAATGAACATATGTTATATGACACAAACCGAGTATCACACAAGGGGAATGAGAATTATATATATATATATATGCGAAGAAATTAATGCATATATCTAAGGATGCAGGTCATAAAGTAAGCAATACATGTTGCTGGGTATATATATCAGAACGGGCAGCAGTGTTCAGTACTTGGTGCTATATATATATATATATATATTTATATATATATATAACAAAACGATCCTCAAAACAGGTTAGGCGAGGAATGTAATCAAGAAGCATGCATGGTTCAAATCAATGGCGAGCCTAAAATAATGGAAGTAGGTCAAACAGAGGAGATGAAATTTAGCTTACATATGGTTGCTGTTGGATCCAAAGACATAACCCATTCACCAAATATGCATTTTCTCTACATTAACAAGATGGTGAATATATATTGCTACTGTGAAACCAACGGACAAGTTTCAAATTCTTTCAAATGGTAAATCAAGCATTTATAACATATTTAGGTGACATTATACAAATAACAACTAATGAGTATACATATATTTGAATACGATTTATATACATAAATCTGGAAACATGTTTGAAGGGAATATATATATATATTATAGTGCTTTGCATTTTGTTTTTCTTAGGCTGTTTAGATCCCTTTTCAAATTTAACACATGCATATATATATATATATAATATTAGCATAATCAGTAAACAAAAAGGGGCATTTACTTACATATGTATATTGTTCTTAGCAGTTCCAGTTTCTAGGTTTTAACATGATTGAATCAACCAACTACACTCATTCAAGTATATATATATATATATAACACCTAAGTTTGTTTAAAAATAATTACTTTCAGGTTTGACATATGGGTCTGATTAACTCAGTATAAGTCATCCAAACATGTATACATACATATCTTAATCTACATCATCTTATAAATAATTAAAAGAGGTAGTTTACTCACTTATTTCATTTCATTTTTTTCTAACAATAATCAAACATCAGTTCTAAGGGATGAGATTTACATATACATACAAAGAAATCAATGCGTCTATCCGGTTTACAGATTACTTTTATCCGTTGCCCTAACATATCAGTATGACACTATACATTTTTGACCTTATGTATCAGGTTGCCTACTTGTTCATGGTTATAAACATTTTACTGGAACGACTATAGGAAATACAATGAAGCAAACCGTAATCAACATGAGGCAAGAGAAAATCCATAGGCTATTTACAATGAAGCAACCACATATATATAAGTTAGTGCTTCCAAAATGAAGCCATAGGTCATGCACTAGTTCAGGAAAAGGCAACATGTCACGGTAGTAGGCAGCATGAGTATATTTGTATACACGTATGATGTCGATACATATATACGCAAACAAGAACGTTTACGTATACATACATGTACACAAAGAAACCTATGTGCATCTGATGGTACGTATATACATATACGATGGTATATATGTACATATATATATCTCGGACACCACAATATCTCAAAATACAAGTTTTCCGAATCTAACAACTGATGAAATGAATAAGTAATCATAAGTTGGAAACTTACATTTGGTGATGGCCGAGCAGCGATCGGATGAAGGCAAGATAAGAAGACCGGTTGCTATTTGCAGACGTTGCTATAACCAAAAACAGCAGCATCGAAGCCCCGAAAACCGAAGGAAGGAGACGCCAGGACAGGCGCTAGAAGAGATGATAGGGACAAGATCAAGTTTTTTTTTAATATGTGGAGCGAAGACTATGGAAATGGTTACTGGGCTTAGTGAAAGTCGTATAGATGTTGACGCGAGGACAGTAACCGAATTTGATGGCGGGTTGCGGAGGGAGGAGCGCTGGCGATTGCAGCTTTTAGGGAATTAATTGATTTGGTGAGAGGAGTAATTTGGGGCTTCGGCCATTAAAGAGGGTTTCGATTGCTGAAGAAACTTTTGGGGAAAAAGGATGGAATTTTGCTAAAGGAAATGGGGAGGAACGTAGATTATATATAAGAAAATGAAAGGGATAAGAACGACGTAATTCAAATAGTGTTTAGGGTTGCAGTTTATATCTGGCAATAGGTCGACGTGAAATTACTAAGGAAGGTTATATTTAATAAAATTTTAAATATTAAACTCTACCGTAAATGACCATGTAACGCTCTAAATTTGCTCCGCCAATAAATCTCCAAACGCAACAAAAATCATACTTACCTCTTCGTCTTCGTGTTCTGAATCCAATGAAATCAGTTTGGTTGTAATCCGACTCCAATTTATTTAGCATTTTTTTTAAATTCAACCATTTATATTTTTCAATCGAATTTCAAATCCAGTTCAAATATCCAATCAAATTCAATGTAAATATACAAAAATAAAAAGTTAATTCCCAACCATCCATTCTGAATTAAATATCGAGTTCAATTCATACTTCAATCCATATATTTGATTTTTTTTCTAACCCCAGAATCAATATAAAAAATGATTATTAATAATTAAATCTTCAGTTGATTCCATATTACAGTTGTCGAAATTTCTGGGATGTTACAATCTCCCCTCCCCCCTTTAAAACTTTTCATCCCCGAAAAGAGGAGATTGTTACATTTATACCAATGTATATTTCAAAATTTCTTATTTGTGTGGAGTTTTTCCACAACTAATTTAAGTATCTATATTTAAGTCATCGATCCTCTTTGTTTATCCATCATATTCGATTAACTCGAAAAAAAAATCAAATTTCTTTTCTTATAGTTGGAGATCAATTTTGATCAAACATGATTTTCCTTATCTTCTGAATCGGGTTTTTATTTATTTTAATGCTTTTTAAACTATATTCAATTTTTATAAACCACTTCCCACCTCAAACTGTTTTGAGATATCTCCCAATTTCCCATTCTATCTAATCTTCTAAGAGATTCAAAATCATATAATTTCTTTTCAAAACCAATCTCTTTTTAAATTTCAATTTCTGCATAAGTTGGATTTATGCATCTCAATTATTCCAAATTTCTTTATAAACCACATATATCAATATTTAGTTATCCAGCGTTGCACTTATTTTTTACAACCCAACTTCATCCCAAATCACTTACATTCAATCCATTTAATCTTTCCTAACACTCATCAAAGAGTGTAAATAACATCTCCTCTTCAGGTTGAAAATTTTCCAATTGAAAGATTGAAAATTTCCAAAATCCAAAATCTTTTATAACTTTTATATAAAACACGAAATTCATGCAGAAAATATTGGTATTATTATTCCAAAGCTATGGAATTGAATATATGTTGAAATCTTCTTTATTAACTTATTAAGTTAGGTACATTTTAAATTTTCAAATTATTGATTTGAAAATGCTTGATAACTCGAAGTTTGACAAGCCTATTGTCGTTCTCACAGATTTTAGGCATACGCTGGCCAGGCGCATGACTAAAATCTCCAAGTATTAAATATCCTTACTTCCACTCCCAGTGAAAATATTTTAAAAATTCTTTTTAAAAGAAAATAGATACGGAAAGTACCAATGTGATGTTGATTGTTCATGAATCGCAAATGCACAATGGTTTCGTCTGGACCCCCCAAAAAACATCTGTATCCGTAGGAAATCACTCCTGCAAATTTCGTCATGGACTGATCAATGGAAGACATTTAAGAATCAAAAGACAATCTAAGGTCACTTAGTGTTGGTTGCTCTACCTTAGGGTCACGAATACAAATCATCAAATTATAGAAATAAATCAAGGCACGAGGACCAATCAAGTCACGAAGACAATGCTGCATCAAACACGTGGCTCAAAATCACTAAGATATCTTAAACAACACTTGGCTCCATTCTGTCTTTAGTAACTCTAGTGGTTATATCTCTTTCACTTGTAGACATGCCATGTGGATCACAGGTACACATTGGTTATGCATGGGTCCTACATGAAACATCCATACCTGTAAGCTTTCACAGCTCTGCGGATTACACCCTTATAAAATGACTGTAGATCGCAGCAGACACAAAGGTTACACTTGATTCCCCCAAGAAACATCCATCTGTCGTTGGCCATCTATAGCCCTACGAATTTTTCTACATGGTCGTGTTCTTCCAGGAATTATGACAACTCGAGTTTTATGTCCGTACAACCTACTACCACCAGCAGTGTGTCTCAACTAAGCTCAATATTCAAAGGAAAAGGAAGATACTACCCTTATCTTGATTATGAAAACATATGATACATATAGTAACTTTTGTCACCTTTCGCATATACCATACTTATAAAATTTTCTCAACACATTTTCCAAATCATGTTTTCCAACCCATAGTTATTATATAAATTATGTTACATAAAATTATATCTCAATTCCTTACTTTCCAAATCAATGGTCTCCGAATTCGCTATAAATTTTCGTATAAGTATCTTCCAAGTCAATGGTTTCCGAACGCTATAAATTTTCATATAAGTTTTGAAAACTTCTATATCCAATATCTAAAATCGAATATCCTCAAATTTCCATTCACACATCAAAATTATAGTTTTGATCTCTTATCCAATTCAGATACTTAATATCTTTTCAATCTCAAATTTAGGAATCTATTGGTTATAAACCAATTTTCTTCCAAATTTCCAGTTATTAAGTTCATCACTTACTTCAAATCTTCATGCTCTAAATTTTTTTGAAATTTTCAATTTAATAACAAATATCTCATTCATGCATTATTACGCTTCCTCATTCACATCCTTTGATCGCAAATTAGCAAGCGAACAACTCCTTAAGTATCAATCTCGAAGGACGAAACCAACATCAAATCAACACTTAGAAAGTCATCAAACTTGACCAATCTCTAGTCAGTCTCAAATTTTTTGTGACTCCATTTATAAATTTCTTATCAAATCATTGCTTATGCAAATCTCGAAATCAGTTTGTGAATCCAGTTCTCTTAAGTTCTGCCGCTCTTCGTTCTCATCATGCGGCATTTTGCTCTTCAGTTCTCGCGATTCTAATTTATCAAAACCCGTTAGCCTCTCACGATTTTTTTTAAAAAACATTTCCAATTATCATATTTATTTTCGGTAATTCTAGCAAATACCTTATTACCATTTGAAAACATTTCAATATAGTCCCAAATCTTTATTTTCTAAAGAAAATATACTATTATCTCATAGGAAACATTTCTAAACTCGTTATTTGGATTAAAACAGATGTTAAATAAAACATCGCTACTCCCACTTAACTGTTGACACTCACTAACCTACTTCACTTAACCAGCTATTGCTTTCAAACAATAACCATTTCTTAGTGAACAATGAAGCTAATCAAGTTGGGGTATAATTACCTTTCAGACCTTAACCGAACAAAATTATTAACTTTAAAATAGATAACTTCGAAGACCAATAAAACATTCACTCTGAATATATAAACAATTAATTAATATTAAATCAAATTTTCATTAAAAACAAAAAGTAAATTGTACTTTCCTGAAATTTGACATAATTGACTCCCATGAATAAATTAATTTCGAATAATCTCTTATTCGATAATACATTCCGAACTTCGGAAAATCTCACCATACTGACCAATTCCATTTCCTTTATTCCCAATTTCATTTTCAACATTTTTTCTTTCAAACGTTATTTAATTCTAAAAAATGAATATTATTCCTTTTATTGGAATCTTGACTCGCCACATCAAATTAATTTTGATTTCTTTTAATATATAGGTTCAAACTTCTTTAAAATCTTCATTCGTACTTTGCTTCATTTATAACTCTCGTTTACAATTCACTTCTTGTTAAACAATTAACAAGTTTATAACTTACTATCGAATTCATATATTCAATTATACAATATTGGTTCGAAACCAATTACAGTTTATCTTGCTACGTTTTGAATAATTTAAATATATTAGTAATAAAATTTGACAGAGTCGAATTCCAATCATAACCTTTTTATTTTATTTTCATTAATTTATATTCCGAATATCAAAATACAATTAATTGTTTCATCTTCGAAATGATGTCAATTTTCCCTTTTTCATTCAAATTCCCATCTGAATTCTTATTTCCAATCAATTTTAGTTGTCTTTGATTGCTAAAATACACGATTAGTGAAATCGATTCATTGATTCTCTTATACTTATCTTCCTTCAATATCATCTGATGATGGGTTAGGGATTCAATACTAAAGGGGCTTATTGAATAAAAGCTCTCGCTACACTAGATCCGATTACTGGGATTCCAGCTAAAGGGGTCAGTCTATTAATGAAAAAATGTTATGACTTCGGTACGAGTTAGTTTAATTACCCTTAATACCACTTTATTTTGCTCTCGGTCTTGCCGACACTGTTATTTGTTCTTATTTAACTCCGGTTTTGGGATGTCGAGTTAGTTTGAAGGTGTCGAAAAGACCTTATATCCTAATTCCACAGGATGTCCCGATTTTTAAATTAACTCGTACCGGGTCTGGAAACCAGTTAGTTTTCGATGGTGATAGTCATTGTGTTCCATTAGTGATTTGATTTTCCCAGGTGTATTCCCTTCGTCTTTTTAAATTCCGATGTTGGGACAGTTAATTTCATCATCACAAAAGGTCTACCTGTTTCAGCATAGAGGTTAACTATATGCTGACCTTCGAAGATCGACACTTTAAGATCGATTAGCTATGCAGTAAAGTATTAACTTTACACTACCGAATTGTATTTTCTATTAGATTTACTTATGAATGTTATGCTTAATTTTTCATAAAAAAGAATCTGGTATTAATCTCATATATTTTGGAATGATATCACCTGGCAGCCTTATGTCTAGCAAAAAGAGTCCTACATAAATAAAGGTCAAGAGGCCCAGTACTCCAAGAGCGAAAAAAGATTTTGCTTCAGAGCCTTTTTTAATCACTTCGCAAGATAAGCTGATGACCATTCTCGATAGTGTGGGAATAACTGGCATAGATTCCATTGCTACCTCTCTCTAGGATTCCCTTCAGAATCTTCTAGAAGGATATTTCGCGTATTCATAAATACATATTTGGCACGGTGGTTTCCTTCCTTTTCCACCTTTTTTGTTCAGAATTTTGTGTGGCTTGGGAGTCCCTTCTGTCCAACTTTCGCCCAATACCTATACCTTGCTTTTATACTTATAGGTTTTGGCGCTTGCGTCAAATCAACCTTCTCTTAGCCCATAGCTTATTCGCCACATGATATGATTCCCCAAAAGTGCAGAGTCAACAGTCTGACGTTCGAACCCTATAAGGAGGCTGATAAGCGATAGTATTAGCAAGAATAAACCTTGGGAGAATCGATTCTTTCTTGTTAAATGTCCTCCTAGTGTTTCGGGAAAAATTTTCGAATGTGGTAAGCCTCTTGTTTTTTTAAACAACAATTACATTATGCTTGCATTCCTTGTTTTAATTTTTGACTTTCCATAGATCCTCCTTCCAGAGACGCAATGTTGTCGAATGAGGAGACTTAAGTTATTGAGGTTATTTTTAATGCGCTAGAGAATATTAAGCGTCGATCATCCTTGCTTACTATTGATACGCTTTGTCAGCACAGCCTTCTTACCCTAGGGAAAAAAATTCTGGGAAATCCGCTCTTTTAGTTTGCTGGCTCTAATGGTTTATCACTGAATTCAAACACATTTGACGTAGCATCTCCTATATTCCTAGGTATTTTATATGGGGTATTATGTCCCTTTGTGCAAGACTTTCTATTTTCCCACACTGGCTTTCTTATCCTCATTTTTCTGACATAGCTTTCTTTGTTCCAGATCTGCGGCTTTTGAGAGCACCTCTACTTTTGATGTTTTTACCCAGTTTGATGTTAAGGTTTTAAAGAGACTTTCTGGTTCATCCATAGAGCCACCACTCATAAAGTTGAAGCATGACAAGGTGGTCCATTTTTTCAAAGATGTGGTTACCATGACCAGAACACATACCGTTTCTGACACCGGTACTTCCGATGCCGACAAGCGTATTAATATTGATTCTTCCCTTGATACTTCTCCGAGAAGCAAAACTGTGAGTGGTTCTACATCACCCGTCTCTTCTAGGGAACTAAATACTGGGGTGTGTAGCCCATTTATGCCATTATCTTCTCAGCATACTATTTTCCCTGCTCCTCCTCCATTGGTTTTGGATTTTGGTAAGCTTGTGAGTCTCGCTCTTTCGTCTCCTGAAGTTGTTAGCATTTCACAGTCTTCTTCTCTTTTAGACTCAGAGGATTTTTATCAGCGGCATATCAAGGACCAGCTTTTGGTACTAGCTTGCTCTCTTCTTATATTATGTTATTGTTATATGGAGCTAAACTCATTCCCTTTCTTATTTCTCAGGTGATGAAAAGCTGGTTCTTTTCTAGAGGGATAGCCTCCTCATCTTCTGCTGTGGTTATTGTTCTTAGAGAGGAGAATAAGTCACTGAAGGAAAAGGTTGACGCCCTGCTGCAAGAGAAGGCAGAAAACGACAATAAATGTGAGAGATTGACGGCAAATGTAACGGCAAGGAATTTCGCTCGATCTGAATCAGTCGTTAAACCGACAAAGACCGTTCGAAACCACTGATCGTTTTGAGAACATGACAAATCGGAACGCAGACGGAAGAACATTTCATTGCTATTACAACAATTCCATCAGAATACAAGAATATACAGAGTATAAATGAATAAATTACATTCGATAAACATCAGAGATTACAATAAATTACATAGCAGCGGAAAATAATACAAAACACAACTGAAAGTGATACACGGATACAGAGCTTTCCGAGCATCGTTCCAGCTGTAAATCAGGATCCTGTGAATATAAATCTGCAAAACCAAAACTACTAGTTGCCCGTGTCGAAAATAGGGGCACCTAGAGTTTAGGTTAAAACAATAAACTCCAGGTCAGTCATGTGACTGGTGTGAGAACTAAAATAGTTATTAAAACTTTATTTTAAAAGAGAGTAATTCAAGGGACCACGCTGTATAACACGGAACAGGTTTTCTGAACGAATGAAAAACGAGAAGGGGGGGCAAGGTATAGAGAGAGGGGAGATATTTTATTTTTTAATTATTTAATTTCAAAAACTTGACTTTTACATATGACCTCTAAACGAGGCCCACCGCCTGTCATCCATAGCTAATTACCCCCATTCCGAACACAATGGGATATGTATCGTAAGCTGATTCGGCTGTTGCAATCAGTTTTCATCAAAATCAACATATAACTCTATATATATCGAATTTGAACGCGCATTTCAATTTACCGGGGCCACATACCAACTCTAAAAATTGCAGAAAAATATTTTCTAGCTTCGTATTGACGATACGGTCCAAACAAAACTAGTTTTGTCGAATTCCGAGACCGTTGGAAAAATGGCCATTTTCCAGTCGATTAAAATCAACTGAAACTGGTCAAACGCGTTTTCCTTTGCCACGCTCACATATTGATTCGAAAAATTATAAAATTTGGAATCTAGCAATCACTTGACATCACGGATCCAACAAAAGTGGTTTCGTCGAAATCCGTGGTCGTTTGCAAAATTCCCATTTTTAAGGGCTTGAATTCCATAACGACTATTCAGAATTTTCAACTGGACATATCTTTTGATTCCCGCTATGAAATTTTGATTTGTCGGATTCGTTGGAAAGATATTATCAATTAGATCCTATTATTTTTGGTTTCACTAAAATCCGGATTGTTTTGCACCCGGTACATTCAATTGAAGTTTGAAATCGAATTATCGAACTACCGCGCCATTTTCAATTCCTTTTATAATTATATATAATTATTTATATTCTAACGACGACGCGTATAAATATATACGTTCTAAATATATTCAAAATAAATTTCTCGTCGATATTATTTAAAATAATATATTTTAAATATTCAAAATTCGCTAAAATTGCCAAAATAAAAATTTAAACTGGCTCAGAATTTCCGGGTTATTACAATCTCCCCCACTTAAAACTTTTCGTCCCCGAAAAGGAACAAAGTCGAAAGTGGTTTGATTAATCAACTCTACGTTCGATCTGGCTTCCATTCTCCAACTTTTCAGTTTTTGAGAATTTTCAAATTTTCAAAAATTTGGCTAACACCCTAAATTTTTGAAAAATTTCGCCATAACCTCCCCTACACCGGGAGCCACAGGAAAATCCCGAAATTGCCATATAGGCCTTCTGATCTCAAAAAGAAAAAGAAAAAGGCAAGCGGCTAGCCAATAGGCTCATAAAATCATCATCACCCAAACAAAACAGTAAACTATAGTAAATATGTACCTATTTGTCGGGCAAACAAATTTTATTCTCTGCTCTAGCCTCCTTGCTATGACCTGTTCAATGTAAGTACATGTATATGCAAGCAAATGCGACTAATTTCCAATACATTCAATATTCGGTTCAATTAGGCTAAATGGTTCAAAATTATCAAACAAATAAACAAACAACACAAACATCAATCAATTAGTGAATTAGAGTTTTAAATTCATATTTTTGATATATATACAAAAAATCATGTTTTTGATGCCAATTCACAACAATGTGTTCTAGCTATATAAGTTTTGGTTCTCACACCAGTCTAATGGAAATATATAGATATCACAGCTTCGAAACACTAACATAAATATTGATGATGTCATGACAATTATCAGTACCATCTCCGGGCGACTAGAATGTGATTCTATATCTATCCAGTATATTAAAACTTCGAATATACGTTCATGACGCGTATACGCAAAACCTTTATATACTAGATTGTCCATATCAATATAAACAAATTATTCAAATACTATACTTGAATTTAACTTTCAAAACAAAGTTTGTTTTCAAATTTTTATTTTAAAAAAAATATACTCTTCACACTCGTTCTAGGATACTACTGATCCTATCTCTAACGAGTCATTCTAATTGGATATTACTAATCCAATATCAGATGAATTCTTTCGTATGGTTCTAATGTGTCTTATTCTCGAGCTCTGTAAACCAAAGCTCTGATACCCAATGTAACGGCAAGGAATTTCGCTCGATCCGAATCAGTCGTTAAACCGACAAAGACCGTTCGAAACCCCTGGTCGTTTTGAGAACAGGACAAATCGGAACGCAGACGGAAGAACATTTCATTGCTATTACAACAATTCAATCAGAATACAAGAATATACAGAGTATAAATGAATAAATTACATTCGATAAACATCAGAGATTACAATAAATTACATAGCAGCGGAAAATAATACAAAACACAACTGAAAGTGATACACGGATACAGAGCTTTCCGAGCATCGTTCCAGCTGTAAATCAGGATCCTGTGAATATAAATCTGCAAAACCAAAACTACTAGCTGCCCGTGTCGAAAATAGGGGCACCCAGAGTTTAGGTTAAAACAATAAACTCCAGGTCAGTCATGTGACTGGTGTGAGAACTAAAACAGTTATTAAAACTTTATTTTAAAAGAGAGTAATTCAAGGGACCACGCCGTATAACACGGAACGGGTTTTCTGAACGAATGAAAATCGAGAAGGGGGGGCAAGGTATAGAGAGAGGGGAGATATTTTATTTTTTAATTATTTAATTTCAAAAAGTTGACTTTTACATATGACCTCTAAACGAGGCCCACCGCCTGTCGTCCATAGCTAATTACCCCCATTCCGAACACAATGGGATATGTATCGTAAGCTGATTCGGCTGTTGCAATCAGTTTTCGTCAAAATCAACATATAACTCTATATATTGAATTTGAACGCGCATCTCAATTTACCGGGGCCACATACCAACTCTAAAAATTGCAGAAAAATATTTTCTAGCTTCGTATTGACGATACGGTCCTAACAAAACTAGTTTTTTCGAATTCCGAGACCGTTGGAAAAATGGCCATTTTCCAGTCGATTAAAATCAACTGAAACGGGTCAAACGCGTTTTCCATTGCCACGCTCACATATTGATTCGAAAAATTATGAAATTTGGAATTTAGCAATCACTTGACATCACGGATCCAACAAAAGTGGTTTCGTCGAAATCCGAGGTAGTTTGGAAAATTCCCATTTTTAAGGGCCTGAATTCCATGGCGACTATTCAGAATTTTCAACTGGACATATCTTTTGATTCCCGCTATGAAATTTTGATTTGTCGGATTCGTTGGAAATATATTATCAATTAGATCCTATTATTTTTGGTTTCACTAAAATCCGGATTGTTTTGCACCCGGTACATTCAATTGAAGTTTGAAATCGAATTATCGAACTACCGCGCCATTTTCAATTCCTTTTATAATTATATATAATTATTTATATTCTAACGATGACGCGTATAAATATATACGTTCTAAATATATTCAAAATAAATTTCTCGTCGATATTATTTAAAATAATCTATTTTAAATATTCAAAATTCGCTAAAATTGCCAAAATAAAAATTTAAACTAGCTCAGAATTTCCGGGTTATTACAGCCTCGCTGAAAAGGAGAAGGAGGCCAAGGATGTATTATCGAAGCAGGTTGGGAGTTCTAAGAATGAGAAGATGAAAATGGAGTTTGTTCATGCCGTTAAGTTGGATAGGATGAACAACAAGCTTTCTACTGCAAATGGATAATTTATGAAACTACTAACAGGATATCCGACTTCCTGAAGGTTCACCTCCATAACATCGTGATGGAATACTATGAATATGCTCTCATCCTTGCTTATTCTGACAATTATAAGAAATTCCTAGAGATTGACTTTACTTTAGCCCCTCTCTCTGCAAAGATTATAGTTTTGGAGAGAATTCAACATGTTAACCAAGAAGGTAAATCCCTTCTGAAGGAAAAGATTAAACCTAAGTCTTTTTTGTATATTTAGGGGTTTCTTGAGGATTCTGACAATGAAGAAGAAGAGGTTTTGATTGTTGACGAGGGGACAAGAGGGGATGAAGGTCAACGAGAGGAGCCGGCTATGGATGGCGGAGATTCTCCTTCTGTCGCTGTAGGGACCACCACTGATTCTTTGTGCACCCCATCTGCCCGAGATCCAATTGCAATCCCTCCCAAGGTGGTTGGTTTTTCGGAACCGAAGGGTAAAGAAATTCTTGTCCAACCCATTATTTCTGTTGCACAGGTATGACTTTCACTTTCAAAATATTTCTTTCCTTCCTGACTTTGTGTCAACAAATAGTTTTCTCATGTCGCGTTAGCTCCTTGCCTCAATGAAGAAGTGAGCCATAATACTACCTTGTGTCCATCGCTTTTGGCTACTGAAAACTTTTGAAGTGCTTGTTTTGTAGACCTATGGGAAATCATCTAAATAGAAGGGTTTAGGTGTTTTTGTAGATCATACTCTTAATCTCTCTGTGACTTGTGTGTTAATTCTTATGACACTTATGATCAAGTATGTTGTATCAGTATGTATAATGTGGATGATATGTGTACTAGCTAGTGGATTTGTGCTATTATGATTGTGTAGATGTGGATGTTTGCCGAAATGATTTCGTATTTGTATGGTATAAGTTTGTGCGGTTATTTTTCCTTTGATATGTATGACACTATTAGTGTCATTGTTTGACAATTAAATTTTACACATTTCTATATTTCATTTTATATGTGATTAGGAGGATCAATTCCAAGCCTTTCCTTCGTAGTTCAGGGAAGAACCCTTCGCCATCTCTAATCACAAGGATATCTTTAATGACACTCCTCTTTCGGGATGGAAAAGGATGTATTATCAACAAAAGATAATCATTAAAAATCTTAAGGAACATGTATCCTATTAGGAGAACCAACTTAAAAGGAAAAACTAGACCATACACGAATTGCAGTGCCAGTTAAAGGTTAACCCTTCTACTAGCTCTGATGCAGAGATAGGAAAATTATACCATCGAATTGATGATTTAGTGTAATAACCCGGAAATCCGAGCCAATTTAAAAATTTTATTTTGGCAATTTTAACGAATTTTGATTATTTAAAATGGATTATTTTAAATAATATCGACGAAAAATTTATTTTGAATGGAATTCGAACGTATATATTTATATACGTCGTCGTTAGAATAAAAATATTTATTTTAAATTATAAAAGGAATTGAAAATGGCGTGGTAGTTCGATAATTCGATTTCAAATTTCAAATGAATGTACAGGATTCAAAATAATCCGAATTTTAATGAAACCAAAAATATTTGAATCTAATGGAGAATATCTTTCCAACGAATCCGAAAAATTGAAATTTCATAGCGGGAATCAAAAGTTATGTCCAAATGAATTTTCAGAATAGTCGCTATGGAATTCTGGCCCTTAAAAATGGAAATTTTGCAAACGACCTCGGATTTCAACGAAACCACTTTTGTTGGATCTGTGATGTCAAGTTATTACTAGATTTTAAATTTCATAATTTTTCGAATCAATATGTGAGCGTGGAAAAGGAAAACGCGTTTGACCAGTTTCAGTTGATTTTAATCGACTGGAAAATGGTCATTTTTCAAACGGTCTCAGAATTCAACGAAATTAGTTTTGTTAGGACCGTATCGTTAATACGAAGCTAGAAAATATTTTTCTGGAAATTTTTGAGTTAGTATGTGACCCCAGTAAATTGAAATGCGCGTTCAAATTCAATATATAGAGTTATATGTTGATTTTGATGAAAATTGTTCGAAACGATCGAATCAGCCTATAGTACATATCCCATTGTGTTCGGAATGGGGGTAATTAGCTGTGGACGACTGTCGGTGGGTTCAATTTCGAGTTGAAAATAAAAAGTTGCTTTTAGAATTTAAAATGAATTAAATATATATATTAATATAATGGGTCAACCCTTTTACTTCTCTCCTCACTCAGTCAAAACGAAGAAAAAAAGGGACCCGACTCCTCAAGTCGATGGCGGCCCTCGCCATCGCCACCACTGGCGCACCCCCCCTCTCCGCTTGGCCGCGCCCTTTCCTTCCTCCACCCCACGCTCCTCTCCTCCACCCTCTATCTGCAACAGCCCTAAGCCCCAGCCCGTGACCCGACGTAACTCCAGTCCACGCCCCTCCCTCGATGGCCAACGATGCCATCGATTAGCCCACCTCCGGCCATCGCAGCTCCACGCAGACCCCCCCTCTATCGTTTTCCATGCGATTTGAAGACCCCCAAATTGCTCAGCCAACCGCGAGCTCCACCGCGCGAGCACCAGTCGAACTTCGGCCCTGACGCGCCTCCTCCACCAACCAAACCAGACGGCCATCATAAACCCCCCCTTTATACGATGTAAGTTTTTATTGTTATTTTTATTTACTTTATTTGTTTTGTTTTTGTTTATAAGTAACCATCCTTCAAATAAAAATCTATTTTTTTATATATGGAAGAAGGGATAAAGATTGGATTTTTATCAAGTAGAAGACAGGATTTTTATTAAGGTAGAGTAATAAAAATTTTATTTTTACATTATAGAGATAATAAAAATATAATTTTTATATAGTGGAGATTATAAAAATATGATTTTTATAAAGTAGAAATATTAAAGATGTGATTTTTATATTAGTAGAAGGATAAAAATACAATCTTTATATTATATAGATAGTAAAAATATTATCTTTATATATGTAGCGAAATAAAAATATGATTTTTATTATTTATATGTTAAAATAGAAATGTGATTTTTATAGCGTTGAAATAAAAATGTGATTTTTAAATATGAACAACGTAGAGGAGACTGCGTTGGCATGGCAGACAAGTCCTAATGGTTCAGAATAGAATGGTGGAGTGGAACCCTCTGTGAGAACTTCTCACCTTTAATTTTCTTTTTCTAGTTAATAATATATACTAGGATGCAGACGGTGTTTAGTAGCACCCGACACCCGTCATCCACAGACCATGGACGGCTTGTATGCTTGTTTGTTTGATTTTGATGTGTAGTTGATTGTGTGATGTGATGTGAAATGAAATAAAAATATTTATATAGTTAAAAATAGAATTTTTAACGTGTATATGAAATGAAATATATATTTATAAACAAATCGTAGATTTGTTTATATACACTGATTTGATTGATATTGATTGGGACGATAAATTTTACACATCGTCCAACTGCACAAATAGAATCTGTGTTTGATTGTTTGAAATCCCACACGGGTATTGGGATGATATATGACATACACTAGTCCTAATGATTAGCTGTATGTCGATCGATTGATTGACAGGCTGTTATAATCGTTAAATATTTATATTGGATGCTTATACAGTGTAGGACGCACTCTGGGTGATGGTTGATTATTTATCGTTGTTATTTTATACATGTGTTGTAGAAAATCCATATAATTAGTATTATATGGTAATTGATAGGGCCTCATTCCAGTTTTGAAATAGAAATATTTGAAATAGATATATTTGAAATAGAATATTGGAAAATAGAAATATATGAAGCCGTGTTGATTAGATTGACGCCATTTTGACGTGCACGATATTTATACCGATTTTATTCATTTTTCAATGTATATTGAAAGTGATTTCGAAATTTGAATTATATTGAAAGTGATTTCGAAATTTAAATTATATTGAAAGTGATTTCAAAATTTGAATTATATTGAAAATAATTGAAATTCAAATTAATTGAAAAGAATTGAAATTGAATAGAAATGAATTCGAATTGAAATTGAATTGAATTTGAATAGAATTGAATTTGAATAGAATTGAATTCGAATTGAAATTGAATAGAAATGAATTCGAATTAAATTGAAATTTGAATTAAATTGAAATTGAATTGAAATCGTTTTGAAATGAAATTAAAACGAATTTATATTGGAATATTCAATTTTGATTAGAAATTGAATATGATGTTAAAATACGTTTTAAAAGGAAATCGACGAATTATATATTATATATATAATATAATGGCCTGAATAGAACGCGCCGCGCCGCGGCAGTTCACGAATTTCGACCATTGACTTCGAATGGATATTACGAGAGATCCGACTGTCGGATTCTCCTAAAACCGGAACCGTTGGGTTCGTATCGAAAAGAGCTTTCTAACGAATATTAGAAATTCGAAATCTAACGGATGGATTTGGAATTATGCCCAAATCAAATTTGAAAAAGGTCGCTGTAAGTGCAGTTTGATGGCCGTTGATGGAAATCGACTGTACGGGCCTTGATAAAATTATTAAAAATATCAATAATTTGTGTAAAATCATAAGGAATGATTTGTGAAGAATTGGGATGAAAAACTCCATATTTGAAAGGATAAAAATAGATTTTTATCGAAATGAACAAGTTTTGAACTAGAATTATAATTCTATTTATTTTTAAAATAAATAGATTGAATTTGAAATGGTTTTAAAAGTAACCAGAAGTTCCAATAATTGAATTGGAATGGATTTGAATCGAAATTGTCTTCGGAATATTTCGATGTTGGATTTCGTGAGGATACAGATATTGCTATGGGAATTTGAAAGATATATTAATATCGTTATTTCCCATACGATATTTGTTGGTCGTAGAATTTGGTATTGAATATTAGCCGGTATATTTTCTATTCAGAGCCTTGTATTTAATATCAAATATGATTTGGGTTTGTCGTGAATGGTGTCTTCATTAACACTGTTCTTAAAAACCCAGTTGAGAAAAAGATTAAATCATTTTATTTAGATTTAATGAATTGTACCAATTAAATAATATTTGATTGGAATTGAATTGATATTGATTTTTGGGTTTATCGTGAACAGTGTTTTAAATAACAGTTGTTCTTTAACCCGATAATTAATGGAATGTGATTTTGGGTTTATCTTGAACCGTGTTTTAAATGACACTGATTCTTTAACCCAGTTAAAGATTAAAACTAAGTGGAGTTTTAATGAATCTTTAATTAGATTGAAAAGATCGAGAATGGAGTATCACCAGTTTTACTCAAGGAGATAGCTAAATCTTTAATTAGATTTGAACGTGAAATGGTAATTGAATTTACCGATAACACCGTGGTGTTAGATATGAAGTATTACCAGTTTTACTTCATAGGATGAATAGGTTGGGATTGGGAAACTAAAATAAATGATTACTTCGGTGTGGTTCGCTACTCCCGACTAGTTTGAATTGATATTCAAAGAAAGATTAAAGAATTTATCTTTGATAAAATTAATGGGAACCTTTCCCAAAACATAAGAATATTTGAATAAAAAAAATATTCTGAAGTGGAATGAGGCGTATGTTGTGTTTGTGTAACACTTTTATAATATATACGCGAGTTATTCAGAAAGACCGGGTTTATCCCATTTTGAATAACTGATTCGACGGGGTATCGAAGATGAAAACAGTGGTCGAAGACCGGAGGTATTCACGTCGTTTGAATAATTACTGATGATCTTGATTGGGTCGTACACCCAAAAGGAGGGAATCAGTTGGTGATCGTCCAGACGTACTTGGAGATCGATGGATATGCGGGGTACTAGGTGCCTCCGGTTTCGTTCAGACCTAGAACGAACTTGTAAATAGACTGTGTGTCTGACATTGGATTTCAGTCTATGTGATTGATTTCTATTAAATATATATCTGTTTGGCGGCGGAGAATTTATTCTCTTGCTTAACGCCCTTCTCTGAGACGTACAAGCTCAGAGGTTATATATTGATGAATATCAAACGCATGGAGTGAATTGCCTGTGTGGCATGCCTAAGTGGCAATATAATCAAGGCTTCAATTGAAAAGCAAAGTCTTGTGGGTGATGATCAAAGCACAGCCTGTGTGGCACAGCTTTGTGTAACGTGAATTCGCGAGCCTCACACCACGGTGTGAACCAAAAACGGGAGAAGGACTTCAGGGAGGGCATGCGTTTCCTTCTAGCCAAAAGTGGCGTCAGTGGTTTTACACGCCCTGACGAGTTTGACTTATGTGGTTATTGCTGTTGCGAGGCGCCTCGGATATATCGGTCGAACCGGGACCGATGGAGTCATTGGACTCATTGACACCCCATAGGGTAGGGAAACGCAGTGTTCAGGCATTTTAATCCACATCGGTGGACCGGCCCTGACGATCCAAGGCTTGTCTGCGCGCTTGCCTGAGACACGGGCTAGAGCGTCTCGAATTCGGTAGAGGGCTATCTTTTGCCTCTGTTCATAGATGGAAATCCAATTTCCAAATACGTGACTTTGCGGTTTTGATTGTAGAGCCTAGTATGGCGACATGATATATGGTACCCATGCTGTCTATGATTGATACTTATGATTGAAATTGTTTAGTATGGCGACATGATATATGGTACCCATGCCGTCTATGATTGATACTTATGATTGAAATTGTTTTAAACACTATACGCTTATTATAGTATCAAATGACTTGTTTTAAACGTATCAATCATGCTTTGGCTATTATAAGGGAAAACCCTATCCTCCGGTTTGTGTTGCATTGTGTGATGGGACCTGGGTCTTATAATAGCTTCATTTTTCTTTATTTAGCATTGCGCTGTTGTTTTATGCACTGCTATTCTTGGGAGGAATCCCGTTCCGTGTTATACGGCGTGGTCCCTTGATTTACCGAACTTTAAAATAAAGAATAATAACTGTTTTAGTTCTCACACCAGTCCCATGACTGACCTGGAGTTTATTGTTTTAACCTAAACTCTAGGTGCCCTTATTTTGACACGGGCAGCTAGTAGTTTTGGTTTTGCAGATTTATATTCACAGGATCCTGGTTTACAGCTGGAACGATATCCGGAAATCTTTGTATCCATATATCTCCTTCTAGTTGTGTTTTGTATTATTTTCCGCTGCAATGTATTTAAATATAATTTAAATCTCTGATATTTCTGATGTATATTATTTGTTTATACTCTGTATATTCTTGTATTCTGAAGAATTGTTGTAATATACAATGAAATGTTCTTCTGTCTACGTTCTAATTTATCATGTTCTCAAAACAATCAGGCGTTTTCGAACGGTCTTGGTCGGTTTAGCGACTGATTCGGATCGAGCGGAATTCCTTTTCGTTACATTTAGAGACCGAATTGAAGAAAACAAATATAGGTTATGCCTCCTTAGAATTTTCTTTACAGAATCCTGACATGGATTGACGAATTTGGCTGCCCAGGGTTTTTTGTATGCCAAAATGTGACATCTCCTTTAGGTGTTTCGAATTTTGGACCCTAAAAGCAGCAGTTATGTGTATGGGACAATTTATGACAATGGTATATAAATATGTTTGTGTGTTATGTGGGAATCAACTAATATGTAGTATTATTCTTTGATTAGAAAACGTTTTCTTTTTCGAAATCTCAATGTACCATTTTACATAAATGTGATGTACCTTGTGTAATTCGTAAGGCACACATGATGCATCACACGCTATTACTGAAACTAGTAGCATCATGGCATTGCACGTGTGAAATTATTAATGAGTTTACATATACTTTGTGCGCTAGTTAAAGTTTACTACAGTGATAGATATTTCCAGGGAATCCCCCTAAAGAAAAGAAAATCTTATCCAAGGGTTTTGTTGAAGGGAATTTTAGACATATACTCGAGCTTCCGCTCGAATATGTATTCTACTGGTGTGTGACGATATGCGTATGTATTTAGCATAGTAAATAACGAATTAGACAAATGAATGGGTTAAGGAATCTTCCCTGAGTAATATAGTAGGTTCATGTTTTTGCTTAGGGACCCTCTAGGTAATCGGGCTTCATCCGTTAGGTCGATTGTATATCCCTTTCCCAAGAATTAAAGCTTCACGACCCAGATTAGAGCATTGATAATGGGTTTTCGGAAATCACCTCTTGATTTTGATAAAATTTTGATTCCTTTCCCAGATTGGGGTGCAAGACCAGAAATCTGCTTCTGGTAAAAATGGGAGTGTGGTTCCCAACCAAATTCAAATTGTTGAGCAGATCAGATATCTCTTTTTGGTCACAGTGTAACGACCCACTTTTTAGTACAGTTTAAGCCGACATTTATCAACCCATGTCAACTCAAATTATATAGAAAACAGTTAGTTATTAGAAAGAAATTAGAGGGTGAGATAAGAAATAAAGAAATATTAGAATAGAAGAAAAAGAGCCAACACAACACAGAATCTCACATCGTAGCGGAACAAAATATAATAATAAATTTTTATTGAGAACATGAAATAAAACTTACAATCATCAGAATACATCACACATCTGGACAGTTATAATAATCTGTCCTCGTATACAACACACATCGGAATAACAATCATATATGGTATAATATCATATGTCTGAACACATCTATCTCATCACTGGACTTCGCAACATCTGATAACCTGGGCCTGTAAACCTCGATCTAACCCGAGCATTATAAACACCGGGTCAGTCTGGTGGACTAGAGTGAGAAAAGCACGCTAAGTTTAAAGATATCACACAACTTGATATTAAAGTCAAAATGTTTTCGAAAGAAAAGGATAATCATAAGACCAAGCCCACACATAAATACGGACGGTTTTCACCATACGATAACACAAAACATTTTGGAAATCAATATCTTTTCTGATAATATAATAGTGTCTAAATACAAATAAATAACAATCTAGCAGAACGCTTGCATCTCACGCTCAACATACATAGTATATAATTAAAACCGCGATCGCTTATTGGAGAATGGATTTCCTGGCAAGGTATGGGACCACCTTCCCGACAATGTACCTCTGGAGATGAATACATTGGGGTTCAACAAGAACATCTTGCAACCCAGCTAAACATGACCGCCCCCCCCCCACTTTCTCTTGAGAGTACCGAATATATCGTTACCACGGTTGTGGGCCAGCCAACCGAATCGATTGCATACATACAAAAATTGAAAGGGACAATCGAAGTCATATAATTTTACCAGATCAGGTAGTGATATACCCTTTTACTGGGTACGACCCACATGGCCATGCAACCTACCCGATTTTTGTTATTTTCTGGTTGATAAGGCTAGAGGTTAAGCTTGTCCTCCAGATCAGCATATCTCCATTCACTTTGAATGCCACATTATCAGATCTGCCAGATATCACTAATTAACGTCCACAAATCCACTCTAGTTATTTGGTTAAGAGAAAGGCACCTTCTTACCACATCCTAGGTATCACCCTATGGATCAATAGCGAGTAGTCCTTGCAATCCGTAGATTCCAACCACGGTAGAGTCATAGTGTATCTCTATCCTCTAAACCATTGATTTCAAGTAGTTCTTCCGCTTTAGGAAGATCAACGGTCTTCAATGCTCCATCTTCAATCTTTACACTTTCATATTTGCTGGTTCGAATGGTTTTCGAATATACATTTAATCCTGGTCTTTCCGTACCAACAACCCATTAGGCCAGGTTTTGATAGTCGGTTGTTTAACTATCAAAATAAATAGTTTTCCAATTATGAAAATAAATGAGTTCACTGGTTCAGTATTCAGCATCACTTGGCCTCTTTAATTAAAAATAGTTAACAAATAGTTAATTATAATAAGGCACAAGTTTCGTACACGACAGATTTTGGTAGAAAAATGGTGATTGGTGGTTAAAACAATCAATATATATGTGGTGGTTAAAATACTATATTTACTTCTTATTTTAACATACCAATGGTTCTCAAGACCATTTCATTTTAATACTTGGAAAAATATCTTATAACAACACTCAATTTCCATTTAACTCACCTTTCAAATATTTACTCCATCGTTCTTCATTATCTATAATTGGGAAATTAATTCAACTTATTATTCGTAAAATAACGTTACGAAATTCCTTTTGTTTTATTATTTGGAAACAATAAACAATGCTTATTCTCATAGAATAAACCTATTTTAAACTCAACTTTATATTTCCTTTTAACTCGAAAATATCGTTATACTTTCACGCAATCCTTTTTTATTTTCCTTAGCTTTGGAGAATCATTATATATCATCAAATTCTTTTTAATCCCCTTTACTTTGGAATCATCAATATATATTCTTTAAATCATCACAATATTGCACTATTATTTCTCCAATGGAAATAATAAATTATTACTCTTCTTTACTACTACAACTAATATCATCTCAAATAATCCCGAAGTCGTTCTAGTCGGGATATTTTAATTACTCTTAGACCTAGATCAACAACGTTCTTATCTTAAGATAGAAATGAGCTGTATTTTCAAAATTCGATATTTAAATTTAATATCAAAACAAATCCCATTTTTTATTTTATTTAAAATATAGTTTTATACAACCTTCTTAGTTTTGAAGATCTCCTTCTCGAATACAACCATTTTTCCTAAATTTACGGATTAAGTAATTAATCATTTAAATATCACCTTTAACTTCAACTTCTTTGACAATTCATTTTATAATAAGGATTTTTGTTACAAAATCCTATCACTCACTCCTTTACCAAATTCACTTTTAACAATTCCTTTTTCTAATCCATTCACCCAATTTCCGCTTTGAAAATCTTATTTCAAATCCCATTTTACTTAATTCATTATCAAATAATGTTAATTTAAAATTAACATTTTAACACCTCATTTCGTTTTATAAATTTCATATCTACAACTAGGGTTTAATATAAACCCTTTTATTTTCAATTCCCCTTCTCTTAATTCAAATATTAAGTAAATAATTAATTTCAGCTATCGTATTTGCTTAAAATTCCTTTTATAACTTTGTTCTCAAAACTCGGGTTTTAATATAAAACCTGTGAGCCACGGTGGGAGTTTAGCCCACTGCCTCATGGCGGGTCGTTACAAAACCCATTCATAACTCTTTCCATAATTCCATTAAATTTCATTTCCACTTCGATTACTTTTTAAATGAATTTTAATTAAAAAGTAATCTCCTAAATTATTATTAAAAATAATAATTTATTTCAATCATTAACTACTGCAGATGTAGTTAATTTCTTTATTAACTAGAATAAATAATTAATCCCCTTTTTGAAATCTTATAAAAATCAAAACAAACATTCGTTAAACAATTCGTTAGATTAATTCAAAACAACTAATTTATAATCACTCTTACTTAAACCGGTTGACTTCGTCAATCCAAAGCACCGTTATTTTGTTAACTAGTTCCAATTACTCCTTCCTTTAAATTAATTAATAATATAATTAATTTAAATAATTCCATTTAATTGTTTTCTCAAAACAATTAATCCAACTCTTAACTGTTACGTTAATTTTCTATTCGCTTGCTCATAAATCTGATTAACATCAGAATTTACCTTATTAAATAATTTAATAATTAATTATAAACTTAAATAATAATTAATAAATATTAATTTTTTTAACAAACGTTTATTCAAATAATAGATTTAAAAATCTATTTTCAGTTACGAAATAAATTTTATAACTTCATTTATATCGATTCGCCTAACGGTAAATTAATATTTATAAAACGCTGTATTTTCAGGTCATATGCTGCTAATTACTCAACCATTATTGCCCATTGGTTAATAACAAAGCAATTGTTGAATTTAGATTCAATAATCAGTGATCAAGTCAATCATCCAATCATATGGGTTAAACAATTCATATAATTATAATAAGAAAATAAATATTTTTAGGAATCCAGTTGGATCCCTCCAACCTATTCTTCCCTGTATTCACATTGATTATTTCAAATGATATCATTCAATTCAATTTAACTGATAATTTCAATAATAGTAAATAGTGACTATTTAACATCACCCAATTAACAAAACAATTCAAACAATTAAACACGTTTATTTTATAAACGTGACCAACAAGGTATGTTAACTCCATTGGATCCAATCGTTAAAATAACGATTTAGTATTTCACTGAAATTAAACAACAGTTTAATTACATTGGTTAAATCAATAAATGAATATATAGTTAACAAACAGTCAATCATTAACAACTAGAGCACACAAAAATAAAAACCATACTTATATAAAATATAAGTAGGAAGAACTAAGTGAGTTTAACTCACCTTGACTTCATTCGTTTTCTGTAGCAATCCGACTACAATTAAATTAAACAACTGTTTAATTTTAACTGCAAATCTCCACTGTACCCAGCTCTATCCGGATTAGTTCTATAACGTAGTAGCCGTTAAAACGATTCCAATGATGTCCGGTTTGTCCATTCTGTTAAGATATGTAATAATTATTAACATTTAAATATTAACAGTTTAACTAAAAATAATTAACCTTAACTGATAATTTTCAAACCAATTACGTTTTGTATAAAAATTGGGCCAATCAGTTCTTTATAGCCCCGCTTCATTTCCAACCCAGTAGACTACATTGTTTTCCCCGACCCTGTATGAATTGACTAAGTTAATATGAGTAAACAATAGAATTAACCTTTAATCTCTAAAATTAGTCAAATTTAATTATTGTTAAAACCCAATTACGTTATCACAAGGATCGATTAAACTGATTACCGCGAAATTCAAATGCAAGGTTCGATTTTTTTTGTTTCCTCCCTTCCAGCTAGTTTTCCAACCAGTTTTCTCCTCGTTCTGGAAAGGAAACCCATGCACTCCTTAACGATAATACCATTTTAATAAATTATGTGTTATAAACAAGAAAGCCCAATAGCCTTTGGTTAGAAAACACGGTCCACCTGTCATCTTCCATATTGCTTCTCACATGTTCAATAAAATGATACCCCCTACATTAACACGCACGACCCTCCTTCAGTTTCGTCTTCCCCTTCAACAAATTGTTGTTGCCGCCTTGGTGAGCCATTTCCGATCATCTGACAACCTCCAGTCTTTCTTCACCTGTATCCATCGCTCGGGTGAACAAAATCCAACACCAGCGCCTTTGCCATCCGATCACCGATCCCCTGTTGACCACCGGAGCCCCATTCAACAGCGTTGACCGCTGCCAAGAATCAATTGCCACGCCTTGTTCTGATCATCAGAGCACGATTGATGAACCCCAAAAGAAGCGCCCCACCATCCTCATCCATCGTCCCCTCGCTCAGCCAAGTCGACATCCCTAGCAACCCTCACACATCCAATTCGAACGCCAGTGGTAAAGACACGATTTCCAGTCACTTCGAAGGTCTGGCTCCGATCATCGCCGGTCAGTTTGATGTTCATGGAGAGTACAACGATATTTTAGTTTAGGGTTTCGGCCATAGATCAACATATCAAAATTTTGTGAGTAAGGAAATTGGAAGACAGAGGCCGTTCAAAACAAATGGTGATGGCTCATATTATTGCGTTGACTACAGACAGGAAGAGACTTAGGGCCGGGAAATTATGGCAATTTATAGGGAAAATATTATGTTTTAATATTATTATAATTACCAATACTTCGTGTTGAAGTAAAACTTCAAACAACCCATACCATCTCCGTTTTTGATAAAATAAGGTAATCCTAGCATAAAACAATATTCCGGACCCGATGGGACACGTTTCGCCAAATTCCAATGTCGTTTTGTGGAAAGTCCTTTATAATTATCGATGAAAAATCAAGCGTTTAAAATTCCTATAATTATAGAAAAAACCAAAAAAAATTGGAACATTGATATTCTACTAGATCTTTTCCTAACGGATCCAATAAAATTTGTTTCATTAAAATTGGAGTTTGTTTGGCCAGTTGTTTATTCGTTTAAAGTTATCCCTGTCTAAATTGACCAAAATAATCAAATAAAACAGAGACGTTTTTGGCCGCCAAAGTCACATACGACATCCATTTGCCACGAACTTTGATTTTCTTACAATGATTTAACGATGTGGTCCCAATGAAACTAATTCCATCAAAAACTGAGAATATTGGCAAAAATGACTATTTTTAACGCTTATATAATATTAATCAAATATTATTTAAATTTCCAGATAATTCAATAAAATAATAATAAATTATTTTGGTCATATATATCCAAACAGAATATATATACGACTTCAAATATAATTTATACAACTTAATATCGTCAAATTTCGAGTTAACCGTTATCCAATTTATATAAAAACCCTATTAAATATTAAATAAACGTTATAATTTAATAATGATTTCCATAACGACTATTTTAAAATTTGATTTGGGCATAACTAACCATCTATAACGCGAAATCTGGATTTTTCTCTTTCATATGAAAATTATAATCAACAAGATTCAAACGTTTCTTGTTTCACGGAATTCTGACTTAAAGCGGATTCTGTATATTCAATTGAAGTTCAAAACACCATATTACAAACTACCGCGCCATGTCGAGCTTGTTTTATATTATATATAAATTAACGTTCAAATTTCGCTATATAAACGAATATATATTTTAAATCCATTTAAAATTCAAAATAAATATTTAAAATAATAAATTAAATTAAATATTTGACTACCAAAAATACAGGACATTACAATCTTCCCCCTTAAAATAATTTCGTCCCCAATTACTATGGTAGGAAAAATGTCACAAACCCATAAATTTTCTAAATCCAATTTATTATAAATCGAAAACCAATTTATTATTGTAAATCAAAATTTTCAAAAATATCAAAAAAATTCTAACACTTTAAATTCTCGAAAAATTCGCCAGAGTCTCCCCTGTATGGAGTGACATATGCGATATCGTAGGAACAAATAATATATATACATCAACACACACGGTCAGAAAAAACAAAAACCAAAACCAAAATTTATATTTTCACATAGGCGTACCTTTTACGAGTGCTATTGAGCATACTGCTCAATTATGTGCAGTATTCGCAACCAAAAACAAGCCTTATAGCCATCTGGCACCTGTACTTAACTCAGTTTATCATGTAAGTAGCATATACATGAAATAATTAAACAACACTTCATAAGTCAACTGTTTAACAAACAAATTTCCAAAATTCAACATATACCATCATTCAAGTGCAAATACAGGGCTAAATCATTAATTTCAAATCATATTAAATTCATTCACATTATTATACTGGAATTTAGTTTTTACTTCATTCAACCATTGTTGAATTATTGATGAATTTATTTCCAGCCAATATAATAATAAAAAAAACAACGCACAACCAAATCATTCCATTGAATTTATATTCAACATCAATCTTTACTTGATTATTTTCACTTGGATTTTCATATTTAAATATCAATCAATTAATACCAGAATGATTTCCATTTAATTATTACTAATTAATTTTTTAAAATTTTCTATTCAATTCCAAATTAAAATTATCATTCACAAATTCCATATGTGAAATCTCTTCGGGTTATATTAAACCATTCAAATTTTTAAATCCAAATTGAATTCTAATCAATCAATCAAACATGCTACTATCTCAATAATTTAATAAAATTATTTCTTTTCTATACCAAAAATATATTTTGGGTTAAATTATTTCATTTACCCTTTTTACAAACAATATTGTATCCGTTGTCAGTTCAACGTTTTACAACATTTGAACCAATCAACCAACACAATATAAAACATTTGTATATACAAATACGCGCTCATATACAAACACTCAACTCAATCTAGGGCATTACTAACCTCATCTTTATCTAGTTATACCACAGAGCCAAGGTTATTACTATACCATTGCTCTGATACCAAGTGTAACGACCCACTTTTTAATACAGTTTAAGCCGACATTTATCAACCTATGTCATCTGAAATTATACAGAAAGCATATAGCTATTTGAAAGAAATTAGATAGTGAGATAAGAAAGAAAGAAATATTAGAATAGAAGTAAAAGAACCAACACAACATAGAGTCTCACATCGCAGCGGAACAAAATATAATACAGAAATAAATTTTTACTAAGAGCTTGAAATAAAACTTACAATCATCAGAGTACATCACACATTTGGACAGTTATAATAACATGTCCTCATATATAATACACAACAGAATAACAATCATATGTGGTATAATATCATACATCTGAACACATCCAGCTCGTCTCTGGGCTTCGCAGCATCCGATAACCTGGACCTGTACACCTTGGTCTAACCCGAGCATTACTAACACCGGGTCAGTCTGGTGAACCAGACTGAGAAAAACACATAAGTTTAAAGGTATCACACAACTTGATTTTAAAGTCAAAATCTTTTCAAAAGAAAAGGTAATCGTAAGACCAAATCCATACATAAATACGGACAGTTTTTACCTTACGATAGCCCAAAACATTTTTGAAATCAATATCATTTCTGATATTATAATAGTGCCTAAATACAAATAAATATCAATCTAGCAGAACGCTTGCATCTCACGCTCTACATACATGGTATACAATCAAAGTCGCGGTCGCTTATTGGAGAATGGATTTCCTGGCAAGGTATGGGACAACTTTCCCGACAATGTACCTTTGGAGATGAATACATTTGGGTTCAACTAGAACATCTTGCAACCCAGGCGAAACATGACCAGCCCCTCACTTTCTCTTAAGAGTACCGAATATATCATTACCACGGTTGCGGGTCAGCCAACCGAACCGATAGCATACATACATAAATAAAAAGGGACAATCGAAGGCATTTGGTTTCACCAGATCAGGTAACGATATACCCATTTTATGGGTGCGACCCACATAGCCATGCAACCTACCCTATTTTAACCATTTCCCGGTTGATGAGGCTAGAGGTTAAGCTTATCCTCCAGATCAGTATATCTCCACTCACTTTGAATGCCACATTGTCAGATCCGCCAGATATCACTTATTCACGTCCAAAAAATTGCTCTTGTTATTTGGTTAAGAGAAAGGCCTTTTCTCCGCCATTAACTATGGTACGTTTGAAGAAATCAACATACGTAATTCCTTTGGAAATACTCCGTCAGACATTCGTCCATACAAGTCGTCCAGGAACAGGATTAACCGAAGGCACCTTCCTACCACATCCTAGGTATCACCCTATGGATCAATAGTGAGTAGTCCTTGCAATCCGTAGATTCCAACCACGATAGAATCACAATGTATCTCTGGTCGCTAAGCCATAAATTTTAAGTAGTTCTTCCGCTTTATGAAGATCAACAGTCTTCAATACTCCATCTTTAATCTTTACACTTTCGTATTTGCTGGTTCGAAATGGTTTTCGATTATACATTCGATCCTGGTCATTACGTGCAACAACGCATTACGCCAGGTTTGGATAGTCGGTTATTTAACTATCAAAATAAACAGTTTTTCAATTATGAAAATAAATGAGTTCACTGGTTCAGTATTAAGCATCACTTGGCCTCTTTAATTAAAAATAATTAAGAAATAGTTAATTAATACTGAGGCACGTGCTTCGCACACGGTAGATTTTGGTACAAAAACGGTGATTGGTGGTTAAAACAATCAATATATATGTGGTGGTTAAAATGCTATATTTACTTCTTATTGTAACATACCAATGATTCTCAAGACCATTTCATTTTAATACTTAGAAAAATATCTTATAACAATACTCAATTTCCATTTAACTTCCTTTCAAACATTTACTCCATCGTTCTTCATTATCTATAATTGGGAAATATCCAAAGTAAAGTTTTCCAATTTAATAAGTTAAATTGGAAATGAATGGAATTCGATTTAATAATAGAGATGAGCTTCTGTGAAGGAAGACTGTTACTATATATGGAATTTAAAAGGCTTTGCCGTATTTCATTTATATTATTATTCTGATATGGAAATTTATATCGATTATATATATTGATCTTTTATCCGTGAAGATTCCATAGTTAATGGAAGATGATTTGGGTTTATCGTGAATTGTGTTTTAAATGACATTCGTTCTTTAACACAGTTAAAGACATGATTAATTTTTCCTAATGTTGAATAATAATTAAGTAATGATTTTTGAGATTAAAGCTAAGTTAGAGTTTAATGAATATTTAATTAGATTGGAATGTGAATGAGGTGATTGAATTCTCCGAATTTAAGAAATGGTCGAGAATCGAGTACCACCAGTTTTACTCCATGCGATAGTTAAATCTTTAATTAGATTTGAACGGGAAATGGTAATTGAATTCACCGACAACGCAGTGGGTGTTAGATATGGAGTATCACTAGTTTTACTTCATGGGATTAATAGATTGGGATTGGGAAAATAAATTAAATTATTAATTTGGTAAGGTTCGGTAATCCTGACTAGTTTTGTAAACCTTAATTGGTTTGAGTTGTTAAAAGATAAAATAAAATCTTTTGGGAATGATATTAAAAGGAAGATTAAACAAGAAGTTTAAAGGAATTTATCTTTGATAAAATTAATGGGAACCTGTCCTAGATGATAAGAATATAAAAAAAAAGAATATTCTGGATTGAAATGAGATGTGTATGTGTTATCTCTATTTATCACATTATTATAAAGATACACAAGTTATTTGGAAAGATCGGGTTTAACCCATTCTGAATAACTATTACGACGATTAAAAGTCAAAGATATGAAAACGGTGCAAGACTGACAATCGTCACATCGAATGGATACTACCAATGCCCTAAATGGAGTTGCATCCTTGAAGGGGTTATAGTGGTAGTTTTCTGGACGTATTTGTTGATAGTTCGGATGTACGAGAACCTCTCTCTTGTATTGGACATATGGGACGAGGAATAAGGTGCCTCCGGTTTTGTTCAAACCCAGAACGGACGTGTAAATGGATGTGTGTCTGACATTGGATTTCATAGTGTGTTGATTGATTTCTATTAAATATATATCTGTTTGGTGGTGGAGAATTTATTCTCTTTACTTAACCCCCTTCCCTAAGACGTATGAGCTTAGAGGTTATATATTGATAGACATTAGTCGTACTGCGTGAATTGTCAGTGTTGCATGCTAAGATGCAATCACCAAGGCTTTTGTTGAAAAGAAGAGTCTTGTGCATGATGATCAAAATACAGCTTTAATTAGCATAGCTTTGTGTAGTGTTAATTCGCGAGCCTCACACCCCGGTATGAACCAAAAACATGATGAGGGACAGTATGGAGAGCATGTTTTCCTTTCTAATAGAAGTGGTGTCATGGTATGGAGCCCAGGCATTTTTACTTATGTGGATGATGGAAAGCAAGGTGTCTCGGATTTGAGTCCCTAGTGACTCTATATATGGTCGACATTCTAATCAGATTTTATGCCACATAGGGCAGGGAAACGCAATGTTAAGGATTAACCCTAATCCACCGCCGAAAGGTGGGTCGGCCCTCCCGCTCCCAGGTGTAGTTGCGGCTGAATATTGAGGCATGGGATAGAGTGCCTCGAATCTTAAGGAAGATACCTTGCTTTGGTTCACGATGGAAATCCAATTTCCAATGTGACATCTTTCGGTTTTGATTGTAAAACTAGTATGGCGACATAATGTATGATACCTATGCCGTCTATGATTGATACATTTATTTGAAGTTGCTTTCAACACTATGCACTTATATTAATATCAAAATGATTTGTTTTAAAACGTACCAAGCATGTTTGGCTATTATAAGGTAAAACTCTATCCTTCGACCTTTGTTGCATTATGTGATGGGACCTGAGTCTTATAACAGCTTCATTTTTCAAAAAAGCATTGCGTTGTTTGCCAAATCATTTTGTTTCAAGCTTTGGTATTCACATGGAGTAAACCCGTTCCATGACAAACGGCGTGGTCCTGTGAATTACCTAATTTTAAAGTAAAAATTTAATAGTTGTTTTAGTTCTCACACGAGTCCCATGATTGACCTGGAGTTTATTGTTTTCACCTAAACTCTGAGCGCCCTTACTTTCCACATGGGCAGCTAGTAGTTTGGTTTTGCAGATTTCTAATTAAACAGGATCCTGGATTGCAGCTGGAGCTATATTCGGAAAGCTTTGTATCCGTGTATTTCTTTCAGTTGTGCTAGTTATTGTATTTCCACTATGCGCTGTATTTATACATTTTTATTTCCACTGCTATGTAAATTATTAAGCTCTGATATTATAATTCCGATGTGTAATATTTGTTCGTACTCTTATATTCTTGTACTCTGATGCAAATTGTTGTAATAACAATGAGATGTTCTGTTGTTTGCGTTCCGATGCATCGTGCTCTCAACTCAATCTGGGCTTTTCCGTACAGGGGAAGTTTGGGTCATTTCAAAGTCATCCTGTTGTTACGTTGGGGATAGATTCAATGAACATATGTTATATGACACTAACCAAGTATCACTCAAGGGGACTGAGAATTATATATATATATATATATATATATATATATATGCGAAGAAATTAATGCATATATCTAAGGATGCAAGTCATGTAGTAAGCAATACATGTTGCTGGGTATATATATCAGAACGGGCAGCAATGTTTAGTACATGGTGCTATATATATATATGTATGTATGGATATATGTATATATATGTATATATATATATATATATATAGCAAAACGATCTTCAAAACAAGTTAGGCGAGGAATGTAATCAAGAAGCATGCATGGTTCAAATCAATGGCGAGCCTAAAATAATGGAAGTAAGTCAAACAGAGGAGATGAAATTTAGCTTGCATATGGTTGTTGTTGGATCCGAAGACAAAACCCATTTACCAAATATGCATTTTCTCTTTATCAACAAGACAGTGAATATATATTGCTACTGTGAATCCAATGGGCAAGTTTCAAATTCTTTCAAATGGTAAATCAAGCATTTATAACATATTTAGGTGACATCATACAAATAACAACCAATGAGTTTAGATATATTTGAATATGATTTATTTACATAAATCTGGAAACAGGTTTGAAGGGAAAATATATATATTACGGTGCTTTGCATTTTGTTTTTCTTAGGTTGTTCAAACCCCTTTTCAAATTTAACACATGCATATATATAATATATTAGCATAATAAGTAAACAATAAGGGGGCATTTACATACATATGTATATTGTTCTTAACAGTTCCAGGTTTTAACATGATTGAATCAACCAAATACACTCATTCAAGTATATATATATATATGTATATATATATAGTCATTCACCTAAGCTTGTTTAAAATGAATTACTTTCAGGTTTGACATATGAGTCCGATTAACTCAATACAAGTCATCCAAAAATATATACATACATATCTTAATCTACATCATCTTATAAATAATTAAAAGAGGTAGTTTACTCACTTATTATATTTCATTTTTTCTGACAGTAATTAAACATCAATTCTAAGGGATGAGATTTGCATATACATACTAAGAAATCACTGCGTCTATCCGGTTTACAGATTAGTTTTATCTATTGTCCCAACATATCAGTCTGACACTATACGTTTTTGACCTTATGTGTCAGGTTGCCTACTTGTTCATGTTTATGAACATTTTACTGAAATGACTACGGGAAATACAATGAAGCAGACCGTAATCAACATGAGGCAAGACAAAATCCGTAGGCCATTACAATGAAGCAACCACATATATATAAATTAGTGCTTCCAAAATGAAGCCATAGGTCATGCACCAGTTCAGGAAAAGGCAACATGTCACGACAATAAGCACAGTGAGTATATTTGTGTACACGTATGATGTCGATACATATATACGCAAACAAGAACTTTTACGTATATATATATATGTACGGCAACCACCACATGTACACAAAGAAATCTATGCGCATCCGATGGTATGCACATGCATATACAGTGGTATATATATACACATATATATCTTGGACACCACAATATCTCAAAATACAAGTTTTCCGAATCCAACAACTGATGCCCTAGAACAGGAAACAAGTGGATCAACAAATAATGATCAAACACAACAACAAGAACCCCAAAAACTAATTGTATTTAATGTATATGAAGTAAACCACTTAGAATGAATAAGTAATCATAAGTTGGAAACTTACTTTTGGTGATGGCCGAGTAGCAATCGGATGAAGGCAAGATAAGAAGACCGGTCGCTATTTGCAGACGTTGCTACAACCAGAAACCAAAGCATCGAAGCCCCGAAAGCCGATGGCAGGAGACGCCAGGACAGGCGCCAGAAGAGCTGATGGGAGCAAGATCGGTTTTTTTTTAATATATGGAGAGAAGCCTACAGAAATGGGTACTGGGCTTAGTGAAAATCGTACAGATGTTGACGCGAGGGCGTTGACCGATTTTGATGGCGGGTTGCGGAGGGAGGAGCGTAGGCGATTGCAGCTTTTAGGGGATTAATTGATTTGGTGAGAGGAGTAATTTGGGGATTCGGTCATTAAAGAGGGTTTTGATTGCTGAAGAAAATATTGGGGAAAAAGGATGGATTTTGCTGAAGGAAATGGGGAGGAATGCTGATTTTATAGAAGAATATGAAAGGGGATAAGAACGACGTAATTTCAATAAGGTTAGGGTAGCGGTGTATATCAGACAATAGGTCGACTGAAATTACTAGGGAAGGTTATATTTAATTAAATTTTAAATATTAAACTCTACCGTAAATGACCATGTAACGCTCTAAATTCGCACCACCAATAAAATCTCCAAACGCAACAAAAATCATACTTACCTCTTCGTCTTCGTGTTCTGAATCCAACGAAATCAGTTTGTTTGAAAACCGACTCAAATTATTTAGCGTTTATTTTAAATTCAACCATTTATATTTTTCAGTCGAATTTCAAATCCAATTTAGATATCCAATCAAATTCAATGCAAATATTCGAAAATAAAAAGTTAATTCCCAACCAACTATTCTGAATTAAATATCAAGTTCAATTCACACTTCAATCCATATATTTAATTTTTATTTCTAACCCCAGAATCAATATAAAAATTGATTATTAATAATTAAATCTTCAATTGATTCCATATTACAGTTGTCGAAATTTCTGGGATGTTACAATCTCCCCTCCCCCCTTTAAAACTTTTCATCCCCGAAAAGAGGAGATTGTTACAGTTATACCAATGTATATTTCAAAATTTCTTATTTGTGTGAAATTTTTCCACAACTAATTTAAGTGTCTATATTTAAGTCATTGATCCTCTTTGTTTATCCATCATATTTGATTAACTCGAAAAAAAAAACAAATTTCTTTTCTCATAGTTGGAGATCAATTTTGATCAAACACGATTTTCCTTATCTTCTGAATCGGGTTTTTATTTATTTCAATGCTTTTTAAACTATATTCAATTTTTATAAACCACTTCCTATCTCGAACTGTTTTGAGATATCTCCCAATTTCTCATTCTATCTAGTCTTCTAAGAGATTCAAAGTCATATAATTTCTTTTCAAAACCAATCTCTTTTTAAATTTCAATTTCTGCATAAGTTGGATGTATGCATCTCAATTATTCCAAATTTCTTTATAAACCTCATATATCAATATTTACTTATCCAGCGTTGCACTTATTTTTTACAACCCAACTTCATCCCAAATCAATTACATTCAATCCATTTAATCTTTCCTAACACTCATCAAAGAGTGTAAATAACATCTCCTCTTCAGGTTGAAAATTTTTCAATTGAAAGATTGAAAATTTCCAAAATCCGAAATCTTTTATAACTTTTATATAAAACACAAAATTCGTGCAGCAAATATTGGTATTATTATTCAAAAGCTATGGAATTGAATATATATTGAAATCTTCTTTATTAACTTATTAAGTTAGGTACATTTTAAATTTTCAAATTATTGATTTGAAAATACTTGATAACTCGAAGTTTGACAAGCCTATCGTCGTTCTCACGGATTTTAGGCATACGCTGGCCAGGCGCATGACTAAAATCTCCAAGTATTAAATATCCTTACTTCCACTCCTAGTGAAAATATTTGAAAATTCTTTTTAAAAGAAAACAAATACGGAAAGTATCAATGTGATGTTGATTGTTCATGAATCGCAAATACACAATGGTTTCGTCTAGATCCCCCAGAAAACATCTATATCCGTAGGAAATCACTTCCCTACGAATTTCGTCATGGACAAATCAATGGAAGACATTTAAGAATCAAAAGACAATCCGAGGTCACTGAGCGTTGGTTGCACTACCTCAGGGTTATGAAAATAAATCATCAAATTATAGAAATAAATAAAGTCACGAGGACCAATCAAGTCACGAAGACAGTGCTACATCAAACATGTGGCTCAATATCGCTAAGAAATCTTAAACAACGCATGGCTCCATTCTGTCTTTAGTAACTCTAGTGGTTATATCTCTTTCACTTATAGACATGTCATGTGGACTACAGGTACACATTGGTTACGCCTGGGTCTCTCATGAATCATCCATACCCGTAAGCTTTCACAGCTCTGCGGATTACACCCTTATAAAATGACTGTAGATCGCAGCAGACATAATGGTTATGATTGGTTCCCCCAAGAAACATCCATCCACCATTGGCCATCTACAGCCTGCGAATTTTGCTACACGGTCCTGTTCTTCCAAGAAATATGACAACTCAAGTTTTATGTCCGTACAACCTACTACCAGCAGTAGCGTGTCTCAACTAAGCTCGATATTCAATGGAGAAGGAAGATACTTCCCTTATCTTGATTTTGAAAACATATGATATATATAGTACCTTTTGTAACCTTTCGCATATCTCCTACGTACAAAATTTTCTCAACACATTTTCCAAATCATGTTTTCCAACCCATCATTCTTATATAAATTATGTTATATAAAATTTTATCTCAATTCATTACTTTCCAAATCATTGGTTTCCGAATTCGATATAAATTTTCATATAAGTATCTTCCAAATCAATGGTTTCCGAATGCTATAAATTTTCATATAAGTTTTGAAAACTTCTATATCCAATATCTAAAATCGAATATCCTCAAATTTCCAATCACACTTCAAAATTCTATTTCTGATCTCTTATCCAATTCAGATACTTAATATCATTTCAATCTCAAATTTATGAATCTATTGGTTAAACCAATTTTCTTCCAAATTTCCAGTTATTAAGTTCATCACTTACTTCAAATCTTCATGCTCTAAAAATTTCTGAATTTTTCAATTTTATAGCAAATTTCTCACTCACGCATAATTACGCTTCCTTATTCACATCCTTCAACTGTAAATTAGCACGTGAACAACTCCCTACGTATCAATCTCAAAGGACGAAACCAACATCAGATCAACACTTAGAAAGTCATCCAACTTGACCAATCTCTAGTCAGTCTTCAATTTTTCTTAACTCCATTTATAAATTTCTTATCAAATCATTGCTTACGAGATTCTCAAATTCAGTTTACGAATCCAGTTCTCTTAAGTTCTGCTGCTATTCATTCTCGTCGTGCGACATTTTGCTGTTTAGTTCTCGCGATTCCGATTTATCAATACCCATTAGCCTCTCACGATTTTTTGAAAAACATTTCCAATTATCATATTTATTTTTGGTAATTCTAGGAAATCCCTTATTACCATTTGAAATCATTTCCATATATTCACAAATCTTTATTTTCTATAGAAAATATACTATATTCTCATAGGAAACATTTCTAAACTCGTTATTTGGATTAAAACAGATGTTAAATAAAACATCGCTACTCCCACTTAACTGTTGACACTTACTAACCTACTTCACTTAACCAACTCCCGCTTTCGAACAATAACCATTTCTTAGAGAATAATGAAGCCAATCAAGTTGGGGTACAATTACCTTTCAGACCTTAACTGAACAACATTATTAACTTTGAAATAGATAACTTTGAATACCAGCAAAACATTTGCTAATATGTATACATAAACAGCTAATTAGTATTAAATTTTGATTAAAAACAAAAAGTAAATAGTACTTTCCCGAAATTTAACATAATTGACTCCCATGAATAAATTAATTTCGAATAATCTCTTATTCGATAATACATTCCAAACTTCGGAAAAATCTCACTATACTGACCAATTGCATTTCCTTTATTCCCAATTTCATTTGCAACATTTTTTTTTCGAACGTTATTTATTTCTAAAAAATGAATATTATTCCTTTTATAGGAATATTGACTCGCCACATCAAATTAATTTTGACTTATTTTAATATATAGGTTCAAACTTCTTTAAAATCTTCATTCATACTTTGCTTCATTTATAACTCTCGTTTACAATTCACTTATTGTTAAATAATTAACAAATTTATAACTTACTATCGAATTCATATATTCGATTATACATTATTGGTTCGAAACCAATTACAGTTTATCCTGCTACATTCTAAATAATCTAAATAAATTAGTCATAAAATTTGTCAGAGTCAAATTCCATTCATAACCTTTTTGATTTTATTTTCATTAATTTATATTTCGAATATCCAAATAAAATTAATCATTTCAACTTTGAAATGATGTTAATTTTCCCTTTTTCATTCAAGTTTCCATCTGAATTCTTATTTCCAATCAATTTTAGTTGTCTTTGATTGCTAAAATACACGATTAGAGAAATCGATTCGTTGATTCTCTTTTACTTATCTTCCTTCAATATCATCTGATGATGGGATCGAGATTCAAACCCAAAGGGGCTTATCGAAGAAAAGCTGTCGCTACTCTAGATCCGAATACGGGGATTCCAAAAAAAAATCTCAATTTTTTTTTCTTCTGTATTAGCTTTGAAATACAAATTTCAAAACACACAATATTTCCAAAATAATTTATCTTTCAAAATTTATATTTCAAAACCTTTTTATTTTCAAGATCCGTTTTTAAACCCAATAAGCTAAGCTTTGAATAAACAAAAGCACTGATACCACTTGTAACATCTCACCTTTTTGACCGCTTCAAATCGGTAATTAAACCAACTAAAAACGTTTAAACCGACAGGTGGTTATCTAACTTACTGATTTTAAAGCAGAATCAACACAAAATAAATAAATAACATAGTATTGACCAACGAAATAATATTTTATATATTAGTCGGAATTTTGGATACAAGAATTTTTTATACAGAGGAATTTAAAAACCATTTGAATACAAGGAAAAATCTTTACTGTTTAAAATCTTTAGAGTGCGCACGTCATCAGAATTCCCCAGCTTTGCCAATCTTCAAATCCTAAGTTGAAATCTTTAAATTTGTAACAGTCGGGTCTGGCCCGAGCGTTTCATGAAAAAACACAAAACACTCAAGTCAAGATTAAAATTATTTCAAGTAAGCAACTTTGAATAAGCACAAAAATATAATCAGCTTAATCCCAATGAATTATTAATGATTCGAGCATATTACCCTTGAACGGCCGATATATATATATATATATATATATATATATATATATATTCATTATGGACCATAACAGCAAAGCGATATACGGTGTGTGGTTTCATGCGCAAGACATGAACCTGGCATCTTAAGAAAATAATAAACTTATGCAAAAGGGGCTGCAGCACTATATATGGCATCCACACCAAAATAGGCATGTGCTTTTGCCAAAAATCCAAAAATGGGGCGCGAATGTGACAGCCAAATTACAAGGATACAACACCCCATTCATGTGTATATGTACCCATAAATAGAATTAATCTAACCTCAGTCATCCATTAATTTTGAGTATATCAACCAATGAAACTACCCAAATAATTGGATAAACATAGTGAACGTCATGAACATGCACGGAAGCCAACATTTTTCATACAATCGTTGTTAACAATATTTTTTGTCAGAACCAGAGATAGGTCTATGAAAGTGGACCTAAGGGGAAAATATGTTTATTTAGCTTTTACGGGCTTGAGTTAGTTGACGGGCTTCCATTTGTACGCTGTATAGGCACTGTGCCTCTTGGTATCCTTTGATCATGTTCGTTGATGGGCTTCCATCTGTAAGATCCAGATTTACAGGGAGATCTATTATAAATAATAATTCTTCTTCCTCTCCGCCTTCCACCTAAGAATCGAATTCCCGAGCTAGAATATCACTTCTTTAAAGAACTAACCATTTTTTCTTTCTCAGGACACCGAGTTTAATTCTTTGTAAGTACCCTTTATCCTCATTACAAATGTAACCTAAATTACGTACTTGGATTGATTTGGAAAATCGATCAAGATTTCTTTATACCTAATACGGGTTTAATAGATAGTAACAAATTCGATAATAATTAATGGCTAGAACGATAGGTTATTTATTTGCTAAATGCGCATTTTAAGAGTTTCGACATGCAAAATTGTTACGTAAAGAGGTCAGTCTATTAATGAAAAAATGTTATGTCTTCGGTATAAGTTAGTTTAATTACCCTTGTTACCACTTTATTTTGCTCTCAGTCTTCCTGATACTATTATTTGTTCTTATTTAACTCCCATTTTGGGATGTCGAGTTAGTTTGAAGGTGTTGGAAAGACCTTATATCCTAATTCCACATGATGTCTCGATTTTTAAATTAACTCGTACCGGGTCTGGAAACTAGTTATTTTTCGATAGTGACAATCATTGTGTTCCATTAGTGATTCGATTTTCCCAGGTGTATTCCCTTCGTCTTTTTAAATTCTGATGTTGGGACAGTTAATTTCATCATCACCAAAGGCCTACCTGTTTCCGAATGGAGGTTAACTATATGCTGACCTTCTAAGACCAACATTTTAAGATCAATTAGCTATGCAGTAAAGTATTCCCTTTACACTACTGAATTGTATTTGCTGCTAGATTTACTTATGAATGTTATGCTTAATTTTACATAAAAAAGAATGTGGTATTAATCACATATATTTTGGAACGATATCACCTGGCAGCCTTATGTTTAGCAAAAAGAGCCCCACCAAAATAAAGGCAAAGGGGTCTAGTACTCCGAGAGCCAAAAAGATTTTTCTTCAAAGCATTCTTTAATCACTTTACAAGATAAGGTGAAGACCATTCTCAACAGTTTGGGAATAACTGGCATAGATGCCATTGCTACATCTCCCTAGGATTCCCTTCAGAATCCTCCAGAAGGGTATTTCGCGTATTTGGGAATCCATATTTGGCGGGGTGGTTTCCTTCCTTTTCCACCTTTTTTGTTCAGAATTTTGTGTGTCTTGGGAGTCCCTTCTTTCCAACTTTCGCGTGATACTTATACCTTGCTTTTATACTTAGAGGTTTCGGCGCTTGCGTCAAATCAACCTTCTCTCAGCCGCTTATTCGCCACAAGATACGGTTCTCCAAAAGTGCAGAGTCACCAGTCTAACGTGCGAGCCCTATAAGGAGGCTGATAAGCGACAGTATTAACAAGACTAGACCTTGGGAGGATCAATTCTTTCTTGTTAAATATCCTCCTGGTGTTTCGGGAAAATTTCTCGAACGTGGTAAGCCTCTTGTTTTTTTTAATCAACAATTACATTATGCTTACATTCCTTGTTTTAATTTTTGTCTTTCCATAGAGCCTCCTTCCAGAGACGCAACTTTGTCGAATGAGGAGACTCAAGTTGTTGAGGTTATTTTTAATGCGCTAGAGAATCTTAAGCATCGATTATCCTTGCTTACTTTTGATATGCTTTGTCAGTACAGCCTTCTTCCCCCGGGGAAAAAATTCTGGGACATCCGCCCTTTTAGTTTGCTGGCTCTAAGTGTTTATCACTGAATTCAAACACGTGTGACATATCATCTCCTATATTCCCAAGTATTTTAGATGGAGCATTATGGCCCGTTGTGCAAGACTTTCCATTTTCCCATATTGGCTTTCTTATCCTCATTTTTCTGACATAGCTTTCTTTGTTCCATATCCGCGGCTTCTAAGAGCACCTCTGCTCTAGATGTTTTTACCTAGTTTAATGTTAAGGTTTTAAAGAGACTTTCTGCTTCCACCATAGAGCCACCACCCATAAAGCTGAAGCAAGACAAGGTGGTCCATTTTTTCAAAGATGTGGTTGCCATGACCAGAACACATACTGTTTCTGACACCGCTACTTCTTATGTCGACAAGCGTATTGATATTGATTCGTCCCCTGATACTTCACTGAGAAGCAAAACTGTGAGTGGTTCTGCGTTATCCATCTCTTCTGGGGAACTAAATACTGGGGGCGTAGCCCATTTATGCCATCATCTTCTCATCATATTATTTTCCCTGCTCCTCCTCCGTTGGTTCTGGATTTTGTTAAGCTTGTGAATCTCGCTCTTTCGTCTACTAAAGTTGTTAGCATTTCACAGTCTTCTTCTCTTTTAAACTCAGAGGATTTTTATCAGCGGCATATCAAGGACTAGCTTTTGGTACTAGCTTGCTCTCTTCTTATATTATTTTATTGTTATATGGTGCTCAACACATTCCCTTTCTTATTTCTCAGGTGATGAAAAGCTGGTTCTTATCAAGAGGGATAGCCTCCTCATCTTCTGCTATGGTTACTGATCTTAGAGAGGAGAATAAGACAATGAAGGATAAGGTTGACGCCCTGCTGCGAGAGAAGGCTGAAAATGAAAATGAATGTGAGATATTGACGGCCTTGCTGAAAAGGAGAAGGAGGAAAAGGATGTATTATCGAAGCAGGTGGAGGGTTATAAGAATGAGAAGATGGAAATGGAGATTGATCATGCCGTTGAGTTGGATAGGATGAACAACACGCTTTCTACCACAAACGGATAATTTATGAAACTACTAACAGGATATCCGACTTTCTGAAGGTTCACCTCCATGACATCGTGATGGAATACTATGAAGATGCTCTCATCCTTGCTTATTCTGACAATTAAAGAAATTCCCAGAGATTGGTTTACTTCAGCACCTCCCTCCACAAATATTATAGTTTTGGAGAGAATACAACAAGTGAAGCAAGAAGGTAAATCCCTTCTAAAGGAAAAGATAAAGCCTGAGTCTTTTTTGTATATTTAGGATTTTATTGAGGATTCTGACAATGAAGAAGAAGAGGATTTGATTGTTGACAATGGGACAGGAGGGGATGAAGGTCAACGGGAGGAGCCTGGTATGGATGGCGGAGATTCTCCTTCTGTCGCTGTAGGGACTACCACTGATTCTTTGAGAACCCCATCTGTCGGAGATTCAATTGAAATCCCTCCCAAGGTGGGTGGTTTTTCAGAACTGAAGGGTAAAGAAATTCTTGTCCAACCTGTTATTTCGGTTGCACAGGTATGACTTCCACTTTCAAAATGTTTCTTCCCTTCCTGACTTTGTGTCAATAACTAGTTTTCTCATGTCATGATAACCGCTTGCCTCTCCGACGAAGTGAACCATAATACTACCTTGTGTCCATCGCTTTTGGCTACTGAAAACTTTTGAAGTGCTTGTTTTATAGAACTATGGGAAATCGTCTAAATAGAAGGGTTTAGGTGGTTTTGTAGTTCATATAATCTCTCTGTGACTTGTGTCTTAATCCTTATGACACTTATGATCAAGTATGTTGTATCAGTATGTATAATGTAGATGATATGTGTACTAGCTAGTGGGTTTGTGCTATTATGATCGTGCAAATGTAGATGTTTATCGAAATGATTTAGTATTTGTATGATATAAGTTTATGTGGTTATTTTTCCTTTGATATGTATGACGCTATTATTGTCATTGTTTGACAATTAGATTTTATACATTTCTATATTTCATTTTATCTGTGATTAGGAGCCTCAATTCCATGCCCCTCCTTCACAGTTCAGGGAAGAACCCTTCGCCATCTCTAATTGCAAGGATATCTTTGATACGCTCCTCTTTCGGGATGGAAAAGGATGTATTATCAACAAAAGATTTCATTAAAAATCTTAAGGAATATGTATCCTATTTGGAGAACCAACTTAAGGAGAAAAACGAGACCATACACGAATTGCAGTGCCAGTTAAAGGTTAACCCTTCTACTAGCTCAGATGCAGAGATAGGCAAATTATACCATCGAATTGATGATTTAGAGACCGAATTGAAGAAAACAAATACAGGTTATGCCTCCTTAAAATTTGCTTTACATAATCCTGACTTGGATTGACAAATTTGGCTGCCCCGGGTTTTTTTTGTGCCGAAATGTGACATCTCCTTTAGGTGTTTCGAATTTTGGACCCTAAAAGTAGTAGTTATGTGTATGGGACAATTTATGACACAATGTTATATAAATACGTTTGTGTGTTATTTGGGTATCAACTGATATGTAGTATTCTTCTTTGATTAGAAAACGATTTCTTTTTTGGAATCTCAGTGTACCATTTTACATAAATCTGACGTACCTTGTTTAATTCGTAAGGCACACATGATGCATCACATGTTTTTGCTGAAACTAATAGCATAGTGGCATTTCACGTGTGAAATAATTAATTAGTTTACATATACTTGGTGTGCTGGTAAAAGTTTTCTAGAGTGATAGATATTTCCAGGGAATCCCCCCTAAAGAAAAGAAATTCATATCCCGGTGTTTTACTGAAGGGAATTTTAGACATATGCTCGAGCTTCCGCCTGAATATGTATTCTACTGGTTTGTGACGATATGCGCTCCATATGTATTTAGCATAGTAAATAACGAATTAGACAAATGCATGGGTTTAGGAATCTTCCCTGAGTAGTACAGTTGGTCCATGTTTTTGCTTAGGTACCTTCTAGGTAATCAGGTTGCATCTGTTAGATCGATCGTATATCCCCTTCCCAAGAATTAAAGCTTCACGACCCAGATTAGGGCATTGAGAATTGGTTTTCAGAAATCACCTCCTGATTGAGATAGAATTTATATTCCTTTCCCAGATTGGGGTGCAAGACCAGAAATCTGCTTCTAGTAGTAATCGAAGTCTGGTTCCTAACCAGATTCAAATTGTTGAGCAGATCAGATATCCCTTTTTGGTCATAGTGTAACGACCCACTTTTTAGTACACTTTAAGACGACATTTATCAACCCCATGTCAACTCAAATTATACAGAAAGCCGATAGCTATTAGAAAGAAATTAGAGGGTGAGATAAGAAATAAAGTAATATTAGAATAGAAGAAAAAGAACAAACACAACACAGAGTCTCACATCGCAGCGGAACAAAATATAATATAGAAATAAATTTTTACTGAGAGCTTGAAATAAAACTTACAATCGTCATAGTACATCACACATCTGGACAGTTATAATAACATGTCCTCATATACAACATTCAGCGGAATAATAATCATATATGGTATAATATCATACGTCTGAACACATCCAGCTCATCTCTGGACTTCACAGCATCCGATAACCTGTGTACACCTCGGTCTAACCCAGGCATTACAAACACTGGATCGGTCTGGTGAACCAGAGTGAGAAAACACACTAAGTTTAAAGGTATCACACAACTTTATTTTAAAGTCAAAATGATTTCGAAAGAAAAGGATAATCATAAGACCAAATCCACATAAATACGGACGATTTTTACATTACGATAACCCAAAGTATTTTTGAAATCAATATCTTTTCTGATATTATAATAGTGTCTAAATACAAATAAATATCAATCGAGCAGAACGCTTACATCTCATGCTCTACATACATAGTATACAATTAAAATAGCGGTCGTTTATTGGAGAATGGATTTCCTGGTAAAGTATGGGACCACCTTCCCGACAATGTTCCTCTGGAGATGAATACATTGGGTTCAACAAGAACATCTTGCAACCCAGGCTAAACATGACCGACCCCTCACTTTCTCTTGAGAGTACCGAATATTTTATTACCAAGGTTGGGGCCCAGCCAACCGAACCGTACATACATAAATAAGAAGGGACAATCGAAGGCATTTAATTACACCAGATCAGGTAATGATATACCCTTTTGATTGGTGCGACCCACATAGCCATGCCACCTACCCGATTTTTGCCATTTCCCAGTTGATGAGGCTAAATTATCCTCCAGATCAGTATATCTCCATTCACTTTGAATGCCACATTGTCAGATCCGCCAGATATCACTAATTGACGTCCACAAAACTACTCTAGTTAATTGGTTAAGAGAAAGGTCTTTTCTCCGCCATTAACTATGGTACGTTTGAAGAAATCAACATACGTAATTCCTCTGGAAATACTCCGTCAGACATTCGTCCATACAAGTCATCCAGGAATAGGATGAATGGAAGCCACCTTCCTACCACATCCTAGGTATCACCCTATTGATCGCTAGCAAGTAGTCCTTGCAATCCATAGATTCCAACCACGGTAGAATCACAGTGTATCTCTGGCCGCTAAACCATAGATTTTAAGTAGTTCTTCCGCTTTATGAAGATCAACGGTCTTCAATGCTCTATCTTCAATCTTTCCATTTTTGTATTTGCTGGTTCAAAATGGTTTTCGAATAAACATTCGATCCTGGTTTTTCCATACCAACAAAGCATTAGGCCAGGTTTTGATAGTTGGTTATTAAACTATCAAAATAAACAGTTTTTCAATAATGAAAATAAATGAGTTCACTAGTTCAGTATTCAGCATCACTTGGCCTCTTTAATTAAAAATAATTAATAAATAGTTAATTAAAATTGAGGCGTGTGCTTCACACATAGCAAATTTTGGTACAAAAACGGTGATTGGTGGTTAAAACAATCAATATATATGTGGTGGTTAAAATACTATATTTACTTCTTATTTTAACATACCAATGATTCTCAAGACCATTTCATTTTAATACTTGGAAGAATATCTTATAATAATACTCAATTTTTATTTAACTCTCCTTTCAAATATTTACTCCATCGTTCTTCATTATCTATAATTGGGAAATTAATTCAACTTATTATTCGTAAAATAACGTTACGAAATTCCTTTTGTTTTATTATTTGGAAACAATAACCAATGCTTATTCTCATAGAATAAACCTATTTTAATCTCAACTTTATATTTCCTTTTAAATCAAAAATATTGTTATACTTTCACGCAATCCTCTTTTATTTTCCTTAGCTTTGGAGCATCATTACATATCATCAAATTCTTTGTAATTCCCTTTACTTTGGAATCCTCAATATATATTCTTTAAATCATCACCAATAATATTTCACTATTATTTCTCTAATGGAAATAATAAATTATTACTCTTCTTTACCACTACAACTAATATCATCTCAGATGATCCCGAAGTCGTTCTAGTTGGGGTATTTTAATTACCTCTCAGACCTAGATCAACAACGTTCTTATCTTAAGATAGAAATGAGTTGTATTTTCAAAATTCGATACTTCAATTTAATATCAAAACAAATCCCATTTTCTATTTTATTTAAAATATAGTCTTATACAACCTTCATTACTTTCGAAGATCTCCTTCTCGAATACAACCATTTTTCCTTAATTCACTAATTATGTAATTAATCATTAAAATATCACCTTTAACTTCTACTTCTTTGACAATTCATTTTATAACAAGAATTTTTGTTACAAATTCCTATCACTCACTCCTTTACCAAATTCACTTTTAAAAAATCCTTTTTCTAATCCATTTCACCCAATTCCCGCTTTGAAAATCTTATTTCAAATCCCCATTTTACTTAATTTCATTATTAAATAATGTTAATTTAAAATTAACATTTTAACACCTCATTTCCTTTTATAAATTTAATGTCTACAACTAGGGTTTAATATAAACCCTTTTATTTTCAATTCTCCTTTTCTTAATTCAAATATTAAGTAAATAATTAATTTTAGCTACCATATTTGCTTAAAATTCCTTTTATAACTTTGTTCTCAAAACTCGGGTTTTAATATAAAACCCATTCATAACTCTTTCCATAATTCCATTAAATTTCATTTCTACTTTGATTACTTTTTAAATAAATTTTAATTAAAAGGTAATCTCCTAAATTATTATTAAAAATAATAATTTATTTCAATCATTAACTATTGTAGAAGTAGTTAATTTCTTTATTAACAAGAATAAATAATAAATTCCCTTTTTAAAATCTTATAAAATCAAAACAAACATTCGTTAAACAATTCATTAGATTAATTCAAAACAACTAATTTATAATCACCCATACTTAAACCGGCTGACTTCGTCAATCTAAAGCACCATTAGTTTGTTAACTGGTTCCAATTACTCCTTCCTTTAAATTAATTAATAATATAACTAATTTAAATAATTCCATTTAATTGTTTTCTCAAAACAGTTATTCCAACTCTTAATTATTAGGTTAATTTTATGTTCTCTTGCTTATAAATCTTATTAACATCAGAATTTACCTTATTAAATAATTTAATAATTAATTATAAACTTAAATAATAACTAATAAATATTAATTTCCTTTCAACAAACATTTATTCAAATAATAGATTTAAAAATCTATTTTTAATTATAAAATAAATTTAATAACTTCATTTATATCGATTCGCCTGACGATAAATTAATATTTATAAAACGATGTATTTTCAGGCCATATGCTGCTAGTTACTCAACCAATACTGCCCATTGGTTGATAACAAAGCAATTGTTGAATTTAGATTAAAAAATCAGTGATCAAGTCAATCATCCAATCATATGGGTTAAACAGTTCATATAATTGTAATATGAAATAAATAATAAATTTAAGGAATCTAGTTGGATCCCTCCAACCTGTTCTTCCCTGTATTCACATTGATTATTACAAAATCATTCAATTCAATTTAACTGATAATTTCGATAATAGTAAATAATGACTATTTAACATCACCAAATTAACAAAACAAATCAAATAATTAAACACGTTTATTTTATAAATGTGACCAACAAGGTAAGTTACCTCCATTGTGTAACACCACACACCCGCTAATGTCACTCACTAAGGGAATCCATTAAGTTCCGTGAAGCGTTATAGGTAAATAAGAACGTTATAGCACAAGACAGACATGTGAAATAGCAGCGGAATTAAAAACTTTATTTAAATCAAAACATCATGGTCCCAAATACTAAATTTACATCATAAGTAACTAATTACATTAATAATCTGTCTTGCCAAAAATATCAGAGTACAAAAGCATAAAACCATATTTCCCTGTGAAGCCATAAGAGAGTTGACCAGAAGTCAAAGCGATACATCTATATCCAAAATACAAGCTAAGCTGAAAGAATCCAAATCAACTCTAAGCACTTCCACCCTGAGAACCTAGGGGGGAAACGGAAGAGAGAGAAGAGGAAACAAAAAGGGTCAGACATAAAGTCTGGCGTGTCCAGTTACTTTTAAATATAAATAAATAAAAGTATTATGGCAAGTATTTATAAAACTGAACGAACAAGATAACAGTAACAATAACAAGTGTGAACTGAGCAAGATAAGATGAACATGATATATTGCGCTTCTTAAATACATTTCTCTGCACCGCGCGGATACTAGTATATCAGAAGCAGAATGATTCCTACTAATACCGTTCCATTAGATTTTCTTGATTATTACGTTACTTGGGTTAATAGCACCCAAGACTTATACGCGTATTGTACCCATTTACTTTCCCATGGATTCACCTAATACAATATATGTAGCTATCTCTCAATATTGAGATACACCCTATGGTACCCCACTCGTACGGTCTCCACCGTAATGAACACAGTCCCTCATCCTACGCCAGAGTGACGTGCGGATCTCTATATAAAATGTTACGTTCCGCATATATCTATCATTACTATGCTACGTAAGCGTATGGACTGCCACCATAGATCGAATCAGATTCCTTATCGGAATAATGCCCTCTAGTTTACGATACACCAACCAGAGCAGATATGCATGTATCTAGACTGCCCCACGTATGTACTGTAACTGTAGCTCGATGCCTCAATCGCACGTCTTCTAACGTGCACCGAGTTCTGCGACAGGGCGATACTAGCAGCACGGAACTCGGTTGGGAGCTTTTCCATATGTGTACAGGCCCGTCTTTAAAGAGCCTCTATATACATAAGGTCTGTTTTCGTGGTGGCTATGGCCCCACCTCGGCCCCTCCCTCAACTTGTAAAGACTATAAGAGCTAAGCGACCTCCCCTAATAACAACCGATCTAAACATCCATGTGGCGTCTATCCTCAACCTCGTACCTCGATAGTGAAAGGTGAAATGGTATCTAGGGTTTAGCTATAGTCTTTTACATCCCGCTGGCTGTCGATGACGGATATCTGACGGTCTACTATCCTTATTGGTCGTGACCCTCTCTACCTCCTCGTGAGGCAACCGTCGAATCACCCTGGTGTCACCTCGTCACAGCATTCTGACTGCGTAGCTACATCTGCAGTCAAGGCCCACCCACCTAGTAGTTACGCACAGACCTAACCCTTGCGAGTACAGCCTAAGACATCTGTCACCGCACAGCGGACTATTAGGAGCACCTTACGTACTTTAGGAAGTCGTGTATTCCCCTTCCAGTCCTTTGGAGTCGTAATAACAATCAGATGAATGTGCGCTCCCCTCGTGTCTTATAACACCTCGATGATCTACCCCGTTGGGTTATTCTCCCTCACACGTACGGACTGGTCCAAGCGTCTTTCTTTAATATGTTGTTAGACCCTTTGTCTAAACATTCTTTTACGTGCTTGCCTTACCTCATCCGGTTCCCATTTAACTTGGTTATTCCCATTCATATTGAATTCTTATTCCAATTTACCAAGTTTCTATTGCTTATTAATTCCAATCATATAACTTAATCAATTTAAGTTTATTAATAAGCCCACAACATGTTATCCTCTAGATCGTGGACCAAGGTCTGTAATCCACAATCTATTTTATATTCTTGCTTGGTTACATCATTATAATAACATGTTCTCTTTAATACGTCATTAAGTATATCTCAATTCACATGTTTCCTAATTAACATGTCACTTACCATTTATGATTAAATATAGCTTATTTATTTTACAAGTTTCCCTCATTCTTTCTCATTTAATCATAAATTCAATTTACACCGTCACTACAACTTATCGTTGTTTACTTAGCAGATTATTACACATATATAATTCTTTCATTTCTACAAGTTATGCTTACCCTACAAGGTGTCTTTAATAACATAACTTTATTATATTTTCCACCGGTTATGTATACCACTAGATGTCTTTAATTACATAACCTTATTAGGTTAAGTTCGTGGGCCTATATGTAAATATTACCCACCCCCTCTATTTTACTTAACCCACCCACTACCCATCCAATTTTACTTAACCTTAACTTAAGTTCATAATCATACAATCCTTATGGATTAAATTAGGTTAAGTAATCCAATTCATTACCATGTCCAATTATGGTTATAATGGGCTAGACCTCCCACATTAGGCCTACAACATGTGGATGCAAGATATGTCGGTCGGGTCCGGGCAGTCTTATTCCACAGTCGGGTCTAACCTCGTGTCTTAGCCCGATTCGTATTTGCACACTTAGACCTCTCACATTAGGTTCAACATTAGTAGCTGCTGGATAAGCCGGTCAGGTCCGAGCAGACTTCCACCACTAATGCAACCTAACCTCGTGTCATAAGTGCAATTATAGTTCCTAATTGTAATTACTAGACATTCCATTTTTATCCAAATCTACCTATGTCATTATAGGTGATTATTTCTCTTTTTCCCCATATTTAATTATATGCCCAATTCACTATTCAAATCATAAACTTTTACACCCCTTTTTCAATTCACCTTTTAATTATGCACCATATGATCTTTTTTCCAAGTTGTAAGTCAAGGTATATACATATACATACATACATATATATATATACATATATATTGTTATGCACAAACCCAAATCTACATATTTTCCAATTTATGTCCCTAGTCCATATTCACCCATTTCAATACAAGTTATACCCGAATCCATATTCGCATATTATCCAATGTATGCCTAAAATTCATATTCACATATGCCCCAATTTATGTCCCAAATCAGTACTTACACATGTCCCAATTTATGCTCAAATTTTATTTTCCAACGTATGCTAAATTCATATTATCCAACAAGACAGATGCCACCAAACCCATATTCGTATATTTCCACATTTATGCCTAAATTTAGATCCATATTTTCCAATATCTATTATGCCCCAAATTATGTCTTTCCCCATTATTCCTAATTTCGCACGTTCGCATTTTTCAGCATTAGGCCTAGGCTAGAAGGTAGTGTAACGACCCGGTGATTTTCGACTCCGAAAATCGACACAAATACCCATGTCGACTATTCAGACATCGGAAATACCGGATAGTTAATAGAAAGAAGTTAGAGGGTGAGAATAGATAAGGTAGAACTATTAGAATAGAAGAAGAAGAAGAACACAACAACATCAGAGTAACATGAATCTCACAGCGGAACGAATAAAATATAGTATACAAAATAACATTTGAAACACAAATCTGTATGTATTAGAGTACAACACTTACATCACAACAGAAATAAACAATAGCTATAAATTGATGTTGAAGCCTCCTGCTCCATGCTCCATCTAGTGTATCTGTAAATCCCGACGACTTGACTGCCCGTTCAAATTTGGGCACCCAAGAGTTTAGGGAAAAGAAAACAAAATAAACTCTGGGTCAGTCATGGGACTGTTGTGAGTAAACTCCAACCATTCGGTTTAACTTTTCAAAGAAATGATAATTGTAAGACCGATCCACACATAAACACGGATGGTTTTTACCTTATGATAACCCAAAACATTTTCAAAATCAATACTTTTCTGATATTATAATAATGTCTAATCACAAATAATTAACAATTTAGTAGAACGCTTGCATCTGACGCTCCACACATATATAGTATACAATCAAAACCGCAGGCACTTATTGGAGATTGGATTCCGACTATGACAAGGTATGGAACCACCTACCGACAATGTATCTCTAGAGAGGAATACACTGGGTTCAACAAGAACGTCTTACAACCCGACCCACACATGACCGACCACTGATTTCTCTTGAGTGTATCGAATATATTGTCACCTACGGTTGCTAGCAACATAACCGTTATCGGGAGATACAGAAGCGAAAAAAAGTAACAAATATTAATAATCTCTAGATGGTGACAATACACCCTAATGGAGGCGAGCCACATAGCCATGCTGCCTGCCCGATTTATGTCATTTCTCGATTAATGAGGCTTGAGGTCATAACGTATCTTTTGACAGATCATATATTCATTTACTTTGAATGCCATATCGTCATACCCGACAAATCACAAATTGATTTCCACAAAAATACCATGAGTATAAAGCTAAGAGAAACGAATTCCTCTGCCACCAAATGTGGATACGGTTGAAGCGATCAACTTACATGATCCGTTAGACATATTCTGTCAGACATTTGTCCATACACGTTGTCCTGAGTCTAGACAAACCGAAGGGATTATTCCGTAAATCCATCTTAGGCAATTTCTACCAAGGATCGCCAGAATAGCCCTTGCATAAACTCCGTCTTCAATTATCTTCATCAGATTTGATTCGCAACACCAATGCCCGTATGGAGTGGTTTTCAGATAATGAATCTGATCCCGGTCTCTCCATATTGACAACGGAAATGGTCAAAAACTTTGATAGTCGGTGATTTAACTATTAAAGGAAAACATGTGTACAAACAACAGTCGGATTTCCAAATTGAAATCTTACCGATCAATCATCAATCAACACTGACCCCCTTTAATTTAATTTTCCATTCAATTATCCATTTCCATATTTTCGTTTCCATATATTCATAAATTCTTATTTCCTAAATTTAGAAAATATACATTATTAATCATTGGAAAACATTTCCATATTTACTCCTATTTCTTATGTTCTATATTAGAAAACATTTCTGATTTTTATTTGGAAAATATTTCCAAAACTTATTCATTGGATTTAAACAGATGTTTAAATAAACATCGTTATGCCAACTCAAACCGTTACACTCATTAACTAAATCCACTTAACTAACCTTCACTATCAAACCTTAACCATTCCTAAGTTAAAAATGAAGTCAATGAAGTTGGGTATAACTACCTCTCAGACCTTAACTGAACCACATTTCTAACCTCGAAATAGATAAAGTTCACCCTTTTAAATCTTCAACAAACTTCCTTACGTAACTCTCGGATTCTATTTACGAATCCACTTCCTTTACAGAAATCATTTGATTATAACAATAGTGTTATAATCCCATGCTTCTGAAATATAATAACTTGAATATAACTTTTATTTCTTAATTTAAATAAATAAATAAATAAATAAATGGTTTATTAAATAAACAAATCTTGATTTAAAACCCGGAAAGTAAATAATACTTTCCTACCTTCGATATATTCGAATCCCAATGTATAATATTCTCTCGAATAATCTCTATTCGATAACCCCCTTTCGAATAAACTACATTCGATAATGCCTCTTCGATTAAACTATATTCGATAACTCTCTTTCGAATAAACTATATTCGATAATCTCCTTTTCGAATAACTACTATTCGACTAACTCTTTTCCAATAACTAATATTTGATTAACTCTAATTTGATAAACTCTATTCGATTAACTCTAATTCAGCTAACTCAAATTGATTAACTCTAATCGATTAACTCTATTCCCAATAATTAATATTATCTTCACCCTAATTTCTATCTTATTCAAATTCCCATTTGAATTTCTATTTCAAATCCCAATTTTCTTTATAATGTTTTAATTTATAAAATAACTATTCTAATCCATTATTCACATCGAATGTGAATAATATTTCTTATATATATCAATTCAGTTTGATTTCGTATTTAAAAATAATATTCCATTTCCAAATTCTATTTACACATTTATTTATAGAATTATTCATACGAAATCCCTTTTTATTTCTGTAACACCCCGTGTATTCTATAACTGTGAAACTCACAAATTAAAGTATAATTAATTTCAAATCAAAGAACTAAGGGAAACGGGATACGCCATTGCGTTCGTCTCGGAAAAATACGCGAAATAGAGTCCGAGTTTTCGAAAAACGGATATCGTATGAAGAAGTTATGGACGAACGAAGTTGGGCGAAAAACCGGAGAAGGGTCAGAATGCACTGGCGCACTTGGGAAGTGCGCCAGAACAAAAATGCACTGGCGCACCTGTGAAGTGCGCCAGTACATTTTTGACCTGGCGCACCTGCCAAGTGCGCTCAGGTCAAAAATGACCCCTGGCCAGGTCTGGTCTAGCCCTGGCTGGCCAGGTCTGGGTTTGGCCGATTTTCAGAAGCTTGCTTTGTCATTAGGGCTAGGTGGCGGGTTTTTATTGGTCTCTCTATCTAATGAATGGCTATGATCAATCCTAGCAACATCAATGGTCCTAATCAATTCCTAACCTCTATATAAACAACCCTAGACTAAACCCTAATCTATTCATTCAAAATAAGATTATAGCCGCCATGTTGCTGAGGAACGACAAAGAGTAGCCGCCGACTAGAGAGAGAGTTAGGAAGAAAATTCTAAAGCCAAAAGCAATTCAAGCAACCTAAAGCTAATCAATTCAACAAAGGAATCGTGTCTCTTAATTAGAGAATTCGCCGCAACCATTGTAAGTAGAGTATTACTTTGGTATAAATAAACAACTGTGTTGATGTGTATGCTTGAATTGTGGCAATGGAAGTAATTCATATTTGTACGTTCTTATCAATTTGTATATGTTTGGATATTCTTGAATTATGTTATTCATGTTATAAAGAACTACATGCGGTAGTTCTATGCAAATATACGTTTGGAATATTGCGCAAATTATGTAGTCTATGTTGAAGCTACATGTATATAGTTGAGTGAAATTTATGCAAGTTTGGGCTTTGGTATTATGCCATCATGATGTATATTTTTGTGCATAAAATCATTTTGCAAGTAATTGAGACAAGTTTGGTTGTTATAGTTCATATGAAACTATGTTGGAATTTTGACACTATAATCCATGTATTAAGGCATGCTTTTGCAAAACTTATGAATATGGCTAGGCTATGAATGATATTTGGCATAATTGAAATCCATGATTAAGTCTATCTTGTTTAAAAGAATTATATGATGACATATGTGAGACATGGCTAGGATAGACTCAAAAATCCCTTTTTGCAAGTTTAAAGCAAACACCATGATTAGGAATATTTATGCATAAGTATACCATCGTTATGTGATTAAATTTAATTAAGTTGAACTATGCTTTTGTGTTAGTAACAAAGTATCCTCTTTGTAAACATGTAGAAACCTTATGAACATGACTTGTTTATATTTATGCCATGAACAAATTTAACTATACCTATGCCATGCTTATGTTTGATATTATGCCATGCTTATGTTTGACATCATGCCATGCTTATGCTAGAAATATTTATGCCATGCTTATGTTTGACATTATGCATAAATAAGAATATAGGTTCATGTTGCAGTTAAACCTATGCAAGTTCACATGCTTTGATTCATGTCACCTATGTTACCACTATGCAAGTACACCAGTTTCTAGTATGTATTTCCAACGTCATATGCAAGTTCATGCGCTCACCTTCCCCCTCTTTGTGTATGTAATTACGCCATAAGCCTCCCCTTTCGCATGGCTAAATTGGGCTTTAAAAGGCTAAGCCCAATATACATAAACGGACGTGTAAAAACGGGGGTAAATAACGTTGGGCTAAATTAATTTAATGAATGAAAACTAAAGTAAAAGGGCCCAAATTCAAGTATGGGTTGGGCCCATGATTGGTGTAACCTTTACACCATTAACTTAATAATGGGCCGCAAATATTTACATATAAGAAATAAAGAAGAATGACAAGATATGTAAATGTAGAACATACGATGTGTTTAACCCGAGGTTGGATTGAGTTGTGATGTAAACCTGCCCGGAACCGCCCGGCTGTCCAGTAGTCACAACAATACCTATCCAATGTGGGAGGTTAAACATGGAGCCCAGCAAGGACCCGAGGTTAGACTGAGTTGTGGCGTAAGACTGCCCGGAACCAACCGGCAACAGGCAGCCACAACAATACCTGTCTAATGTGAGAGGTCAGGGCCTTAATAAGACAATTAGGGCTGAGTCAGGATTGTTAGGATTAAGTGGACTTAAGACTTAATCAAAATGGAACATGCTAAACTAAACGGACTGGTGGGGGTTAGGTTAGAAAACACTTAACCAACTTAGCATGTTGGCTAGAGATAGAAAACCTAGTAGCGGAGGACCCTTTTCGCAGTAACCCTACAAAGGTATCATGATACCCTGAAACTAGGCAGGGTGGGGCACGATTACTGGGCTGATTGTAAGAGGTCAAAGCGACGGCGGTGGTGTAGCAGTGTAGGTTCTAACGGAGTGCGGGCGTGCACACACTCCGGCGCAGAAAAATAAGGCACTGGACACCAGTAGCGTACCTGTGCACTCTAAGGTTGTGTCGGGTTGCCACTATGGGACTTGATACACCCCATAGTGGGACCAGCATAGGTAACTACAGACATCGGGGGCCGTAAGACACATGTAACTATGCGAGTAGGAGCCGATCATCATAGAATGGGTCACATCACCCTGATTATGGGGTGCCAGTGGGAAACTAGTTTATATGGGTTCAGAGATTAACATGGGGTACAATAGTATATTCGACCCTAGACAACTTAACCAAGTTTATAATGCATGCCCACTTCCTGTTTATACTTATCATACTCAGTTCTTTATTCATAGACAAAATAGTACTAGACTTACTCAGGCTTTATGTCTGACTCTACTTTTCTTTCGTCTTCTTTCTTCCGTTTCCCCCCCCCCCCCAGGTCCTCAGGGAGGGAACACAGCAGCTTGACCTACCTCAACATCCAGCTTGAAGAAGAGAAATGTATTGCTTGGACTTTCCTGTTTTGAACTATGGCTTTGGACAATCCACTATGGGGCTTTTGCAGTTTATCTATGTTTTATTTATGCTTCTTTAAATAATGTACTCAAGACAGATTATGAAAGTGTTATGTTTTTGGAAAGGATGTTGTTGTAACACGTATTTGACTTTATGAAATAAAAGTTTGTTGTTCTTCCGCTGTTTACAAATATGTGTTCTTATATCTGTCTTGTATATCTGTGACTTGTACTTATAAACCTCCACCAAAATTAGGGCATTCCCTTTGAGAGTGACCCTAACGGAGGTGGGGTGTTTCACTTGGTATCAGAGCATAGGTTTACCAGATAAGATAAAAAGTTTTGAAAAATTATTTTCAAAAAGGAAATTTAAAGAAGCATTTTTAAAAAAAGAAAAATATTATTTTATTTTTAAAGGCAAAGTCCACTCCCCAAAGCCATGGGTACTGTCTCTTATCCTTCGTTTTGAATCTATCCTTTTCGTTTCAGCATGTCCCAAGAACTTAACTTGCCGGAAGGGGTGCCAATACCTGGTTGGTTTAGACGATTCTTAGAAGCAAGGGCCACTCAGCCAGGTCCTACCGTTCCTCCTCCCCCAGCTGCCGATAATCATCCAGCTGCAGCAGCACCTTTTCCTCCGCCTCCTCCTCGGGGAAACACGTTCGCTAAGATATGTAAAGATTTTAAAGCTATGGGAGGAAGGGATTTCCATGGAACTGAGTCCTTCGTAGCAGCTAGAAATTGGCTGAAAGAAACTGAAGACCTATTCATCATCTTTGAGGTAGAAGACAGACAAAAAGTACAGTTGGCGGTGTGGCTATTGAAGGGCGAGGCTTCCTACTGGTGGGAAGTCACTAATGCTGAAACACCAGTAGAGACATGGGAGGACTTTAGGGCAAGGTTTGAGACCAAATTTCTCTCAGATGCGGAAAGAAGTTTGCAGTTGGAGAAATTCTTATTTCTTAAGCAAGGAGACAAGACTGTTAGAGAGTATGTGAATCAGTTTGATGAGCTGGCTAGGTTTGGGCTTGACCTAGTCAACACCCCGCACAAGAAGGCTCTCCGTTTCGTCAAAGGGTTAAATGAGCCATTACACAGTTTGGCCATGACCCATATACCCATGGGAGCCACGTATGAAAGATTGGTGCAAATGGCATTGCTGAATGAAGAGGATAAGGGCAAGAAGGAGACAAAGGCAAAAAGCTCTCAAGGGAAGAAAGAGGGTTTGCAGCCTAAGAAGACAGACTTTAAGAAAAGCGGGGAAGGCAACAAAGAGAAGAGGAAGTGTAATTTCTGTGGCAAAGTGGGGCACTTAGTAAAGGACTGCCGGAAAAAGAAGGCCAAGGAAAATGGTGGGTGCTTTTCTTGCGGTGAGACGGGCCACAGGGCTAAGGACTGCCCAAGGAAACGAGGGCAGGGGCAGGGGGCTGGATCCACCCCAGGGGCACAGGTCCATGTGCTGGAAGCGCCACCATTGCAACAGCGAGGTACAAACACTTCTGTAGAAAGTGTAGTTTATCTTTATGATCACCCCGTTCGCACTTTATTTGATTCTTGCGCGTCAGACTCCTTTATCTCGTCTGCTTTAGTAGAATCTCTGCACCTAAAAACTAGTATGGTAGAGGACCCCTTAATTGTTTCAAACCCAATTGGGGGCCCAGCTCATTTGTCTATGATCTGTGTGGGATTGAAAATTTCTATCCTAAGTGTTGAATTTCAATGTAGTGCCTTTGTTTTGGGCTTTTCGGGGTATGGTTTGATTTTGGGTATGGATTGGCTATCCAGTAATGGGGCCATCCTTGATTGTGAGAAAAGGGTTGTTAGGCTCCTAACCCAGCTCGGTAATACTTTGGAAATTTCTTGTAATCCCTCGTGTGCGGTTATGCTTAGTTATCTTGAATCGCTAGATGCCTCTGTTGAAAATTTGAAATCAGTTAGAGTGGTCCGGGAATATCCGGATGTCTTTGAAGAGGTGAAGGGCTTGCCTCCGAAGCAGGAAATAGACTTCCGCATATATCTTGTAGATAATGCAAAGCCCGTTGCGTTGCCCGTTAGACATATGGCTCCACGAGAAAGAAAAGAGCTCAGTAAACAGATTAAAGAGCTTCTAGAAAAGGGGTTCATTAGGAGGAGCATTTCAGAATAGGGCGCTCCAGTAGTGTTCGCCACTAAGGCAGAAAGTTCATTTCGCTTATGAATGAGTTGTGGAGAATCACCTTAGTAAGTACATTTGGCAACATAGTTGACATTTGTTTATTTTCTAGAGATAATTCATCTATGTGGAATACCTTCTAGTAAGTGAACAAGATCCAGGATTCACTAATGAATTTTGGAGAGCTTCAATGGAACCATGAGTACGCAGTTATGCTTGAGCCAAGTATACTAGAAGAAGAATAAGTGAAAAAGGAACGAGAGGCAAGGGTTCCAACTCATATTTTGGAAACAAGAATTAAGAGGCCACGGAATTGTGAAGTTAAAAACGGACAAAGCATAATGGAGTTAAGCTCAAGAAATGCGACTTAGAAGATTGAAGACTAGATTCGTACATAATATCTCTTCTTAAGAGTATATCCTCTCGGTCCCATTCTCAATCCAATTTCCGTTGCAAACCCCATAGGGAGTATGACTCACCTGTTAGTAACACATGTTGGGGCTCGAGGGTGTTCATTGGTTTGACTAAAGTTTTTGGGTTTTATAGGATACAGATTGGTCTTAGGAAGGGACTCCCTTGTGACCTAAAAGGAATCCATCATGCTTAGTTGCCTAGAATCATATATGGTGATTGGGTTGAGTAATTCTTTGGGTGTCAGTCTGATGTTGATTTCGGTCTTCGGGGCTGATGCTTAGAGAGTTCTTCTCCTAATCAATATATATGTGGCATAGATTTCCAGTTTTGACATTGCCTAATGGGCACAAAGTTTTTACCTGCTTCTATCATTCGACTATACTTTTAGAACAATGTCCTATAGATTAGAGCTACCCGAGAAGTTGGCCGGAGTCCACAACGTTTTTCACGTTTCACATCTCCGAAAATGTCTACATGAGTCTGCTGAAGTGGTAGAGCCAAATATACTCGAAGAGGCCGAAGTGGAACGCGAAGCAACCATAAGGAGAGTTCCAACCCGCATACTAGGAACGGAAGTGAAGAAGCTACGCAACCGCGAAGTCAAACTTGTCAAAGTCCAGTGGAGCGACGCCGAGGGAGACGCGACTTGGGAAACTGAAGCTAGAATACGCACTGCTTACCCTTTTCTGTTCGAGGGTACATACTTGATCTTTCTTTTTCCTTAAGTTGCGCTCTTATCTATCTTTTTAGGGTATATTTCCTCGACCTTATCTTTTAGGTAGAAACCTTTTTGGATGAAAACATGTAATTGAAACATGTTATGGATGATGGTTGCAAGTGGTTGCAAGTGATTGCTAGTGGTTGCTCGTGGTTGCATATACACACACAATCTAGGTTTTAGATCGGCTCAATCACTTCATATTGCATATGCATATATGTTTGCTTTCGTCTATGGTTGAACATTAATGTGTTGTCATGTGGATGCTGCATTTGTATTGAATGGTTGTGCACTCATGTAGAACCAAGAATAGGAAAATTTGCATACATAATGGATTCATGGCACTTACATAATTCGCATTAAGGAGGTCAACTGAATCAGTAGACCGCCTGATTTTACATTAGATAAGTACATACACACACACTTCGCATATGATCATGAAGCATTAGAAGTCTTTTAAGGACAATGGATGCTCATGTTTGATGGATGAGTAGATGGATGATTGGATGTTAGGATATACATTCCTCCTAACTTGAAGATTTCGGGGACGAAATCCTTTTAAGTGGGGGAGAATGTAACACCCAGTGTATTCTATAACTGTGAAACTCACAAATTAAATTATAATTAATTTCAAATCAAAGAACTAAGGGAAACGGGATACGCCATTGCGTTCGTCTCGGAAAAATACGCGAAATAGAGTCCGAGTTTTCGAAAAACGGATATCGTATGAAGAAGTTATGGACGAACGAAGTTGGGCGAAAAACCGGAGAAGGGTCAGAATGCACTGGCGCACTTGGGAAGTGCGCCAGAACAAAAATGCACTGGCGCACCTGTGAAGTGCGCCAGTACATTTTTGACCTGGCGCACCTGCCAAGTGCGCCCAGGTCAAAAATGACCCCTGGCCAGGTCTGGTCTAGCCCTGGCTGGCCAGGTCTGGGTTTGGCCGATTTTCAGAAGCTTGCTTTGTCATTAGGGCTAGGTGGCGGGTTTTTATTGGTCTCTCTATCTAATGAATGGCTATGATCAATCCTAGCAACATCAATGGTCCTAATCAATTCCTAACCTCTATATAAACAACCCTAGACTAAACCCTAATCTATTCATTCAAAATAAGATTATAGCCGCCATGTTGCTGAGGAACGACAAAGAGTAGCCGCCGACTAGAGAGAGAGTTAGGAAGAAAATTCTAAAGCCAAAAGCAATTCAAGCAACCTAAAGCTAATCAATTCAACAAAGGAATCGTGTCTCTTAATTAGAGAATTCGCCGCAACCATTGTAAGTAGAGTATTACTTTGGTATAAATAAACAACTGTGTTGATGTGTATGCTTGAATTGTGGCAATGGAAGTAATTCATATTTGTACGTTCTTATCAATTTGTATATGTTTGGATATTCTTGAATTATGTTATTCATGTTATAAAGAACTACATGCGGTAGTTCTATGCAAATATACGTTTGGAATATTGCGCAAATTATGTAGTCTATGTTGAAGCTACATGTATATAGTTGAGTGAAATTTATGCAAGTTTGGGCTTTGGTATTATGCCATCATGATGTATATTTTTGTGCATAAAATCATTTTGCAAGTAATTGAGACAAGTTTGGTTGTTATAGTTCATATGAAACTATGTTGGAATTTTGACACTATAATCCATGTATTAAGGCATGCTTTTGCAAAACTTATGAATATGGCTAGGCTATGAATGATATTTGGCATAATTGAAATCCATGATTAAGTCTATCTTGTTTAAAAGAATTATATGATGACATATGTGAGACATGGCTAGGATAGACTCAAAAATCCCTTTTTGCAAGTTTAAAGCAAACACCATGATTAGGAATATTTATGCATAAGTATACCATCGTTATGTGATTAAATTTAATTAAGTTGAACTATGCTTTTGTGTTAGTAACAAAGTATCCTCTTTGTAAACATGTAGAAACCTTATGAACATGACTTGTTTATATTTATGCCATGAACAAATTTAACTATACCTATGCCATGCTTATGTTTGATATTATGCCATGCTTATGTTTGACATCATGCCATGCTTATGCTAGAAATATTTATGCCATGCTTATGTTTGACATTATGCATAAATAAGAATATAGGTTCATGTTGCAGTTAAACCTATGCAAGTTCACATGCTTTGATTCATGTCACCTATGTTACCACTATGCAAGTACACCAGTTTCTAGTATGTATTTCCAACGTCATATGCAAGTTCATGCGCTCACCTTCCCCCTCTTTGTGTATGTAATTACGCCATAAGCCTCCCCTTTCGCATGGCTAAATTGGGCTTTAAAAGGCTAAGCCCAATATACATAAACGGACGTGTAAAAACGGGGGTAAATAACGTTGGGCTAAATTAATTTAATGAATGAAAACTAAAGTAAAAGGGCCCAAATTCAAGTATGGGTTGGGCCCATGATTGGTGTAACCTTTACACCATTAACTTAATAATGGGCCGCAAATATTTACATATAAGAAATAAAGAAGAATGACAAGATATGTAAATGTAGAACATACGATGTGTTTAACCCGAGGTTGGATTGAGTTGTGATGTAAACCTGCCCGGAACCGCCCGGCTGTCCAGTAGTCACAACAATACCTATCCAATGTGGGAGGTTAAACATGGAGCCCAGCAAGGACCCGAGGTTAGACTGAGTTGTGGCGTAAGACTGCCCGGAACCAACCGGCAACAGGCAGCCACAACAATACCTGTCTAATGTGAGAGGTCAGGGCCTTAATAAGACAATTAAGGCTGAGTCAGGATTGTTAGGATTAAGTGGACTTAAGACTTAATCAAAATGGAACATGCTAAACTAAACGAACTGGTGGGGGTTAGGTTAGAAAACACTTAACCAACTTAGCATGTTGGCTAGAGATAGAAAACCTAGTAGCGGAGGACCCTTTTCGCAGTAACCCTACAAAGGTATCATGATACCACGAAACTAGGCAGGGTGGGGCACGATTACTGGGCTGATTGTAAGAGGTCAAAGCGACGGCGGTGGTGTAGCAGTGTAGGTTCTAACGGAGTGCGGGCGTGCACACACTCCGGCGCAGAAAAATAAGGCACTGGACACCAGTAGCGTACCTGTGCACTCTAAGGTTGTGTCGGGTTGCCACTATGGGACTTGATACACCCCATAGTGGGACCAGCATAGGTAACTACAGACATCGGGGGCCGTAAGACACATGTAACTATGCGAGTAGGAGCCGATCATCATAGAATGGGTCACATCACCCTGATTATGGGGTGCCAGTGGGAAACTAGTTTATATGGGTTCAGAGATTAACATGGGGTACAATAGTATATTCGACCCTAGACAACTTAACCAAGTTTATAATGCATGCCCACTTCCTGTTTATACTTATCATACTCAGTTCTTTATTCATAGACAAAATAGTACTAGACTTACTCAGGCTTTATGTCTGACTCTACTTTTCTTTCGTCTTCTTTCTTCCGTTTCCCCCCCCCCCAGGTCCTTAGGGAGGGAACACAGCAGCTTGACCTACCTCAACATCCAGCTTGAAGAAGAGAAATGTATTGCTTGGACTTTCCTGTTTTGAACTATGGCTTTGGACAATCCACTATGGGGCTTTTGCAGTTTATCTATGTTTTATTTATGCTTCTTTAAATAATGTACTCAAGACAGATTATGAAAGTGTTATGTTTTTGGAAAGGATGTTGTTGTAACACGTATTTGACTTTATGAAATAAAAGTTTGTTGTTCTTCCGCTGTTTACAAATATGTGTTCTTATATCTGTCTTGTATATCTGTGACTTGTACTTATAAACCTCCACCAAAATTAGGGCATTCCCTTTGAGAGTGACCCTAACGGAGGTGGGGTGTTTCAATTTCTAACACTTAGATCTCATTTATAATTCTCTTTATAAATGTTGAGTTCACATTCTATTTAAAATATCGGTGTCAAAATCGATTTCTACTTCTCTATATAAATATAGACTTATATATTCCATTTGTCAAATGATAAATATTTTACTTAATTTATAAAATATTATTTATAAATTAATCTTCTCCATTTTATCTGTTAAAACATATTTCTATTTAATTCTACTTTAAATTAATCTTTTCCACTTATCTGTTAAAAATAGATTTCCATTTAATATTTATTTTCCACTTATTTTCTTTTATAAAATTCTATTCATTTTATAAAATACTTCCATTTTTAATTCCTATTTATTTCCCAAATAATTCCTTTCCTAGTTTATTTGTTTTACAAATATTTCCTATTCAATTCTATTTGTTTCACAAATATTTCCAATTCTATTCTATTTATTTTACAAATAATATTCCTTTTATAATTTTATTTATTTTCTAAATAAATATTCCTTTTATAATTCCTTTTATTTTATAAATATTTTATTTTCACTATACACTTTTAAAATTCTCTTTCTACATTCCAGTATCACTTATGGTATTAAAATACCAAATCAAAAGGATCAATCATCATCCAAACCCACAAAATCAAATGACCGATTATATACCACATCATATATCACAATATATAAAAAAAAAACAGTATTATAAATATCGAGGAATCCAGTTGGATCCCTCCAACCTGTTTCCCTGCATCCATAGATGTTAAACAATATAATTAACATCAATTTCATTTCAAAATGAAATATTCTGATCGACAGAATCAATATTTAATTAACGATATTTATATAACTATATCGATATTTTCGACCAATCAATTTCCAGTTCAACCAACCAATCAACACACAGCAATCAACCAATATTTCTCAGTTCTAAAAATATTTTATGAAAATATGAATTTAGCAGAGTTGGTGAGATTTACTCACATTGGATGATCATCGTTAAATAACAGTAATTGTCGGTTGATTCAGACAGACAATTTATTTTGCAATAAATTGCGACGAGCTCCAGTTCACTCCCAGTCCGTTCCATTCCGTAGCAGTCGTCCATATGATCCCAACGGATTCGACCGTTCGTGATTCTGACAAAATCTGGATTATATATCACATAAATAAGTTCATAGACTCTATTTAAATTAAATTAGGCTATATATAGTTTTTCTTTTTAATAAATGGGCCTTCACCTTACTTTTTCTCAGCCCACTACCCTTTAAACCAAACCCGTATCATTTCTTCTTCCTCCGTCCAGAACGAAATAGCTGCTCTTCACATTTTCAAACTCCATTACAACAATTTCGCTCCATCCATTCTTCCCTTTCTCTCCACTAGAACCAGAACCAATAACACCATCGTTCACCACGTCCAAACCTCAATCCACCCGACAACACTACCCTAAACTAGTACGGCCCTTTCTTTCTTCCGTCGACAGCCAGTTCGAAACTAACTTCTTGCCATGGTCGAAGTTCAGAGCCGTCATGCTTCCACTGAACTACACAGATTTGCAGACGGACTTCACCAATTTCTTTCTCTCTGAAATCTTCATCATCCTACCATCATCCAACACCACTCGAAGACCCCGATCGAAATGCAAATTTCGGCTTCCCCCCATCGACAAAGTGTCGATCGCGACTCTTCTTATCACCGAAGCCACCAAAAAATCCCAAACTCTTCGATTTTACACCCTGAATCCCAACATAACATCTGTATATTGAATTGGTGCTTGTATTCCTAGACTACTTGAACCCTAGGTCGCGCCTAATCAATTTCAGCGAACGAGAAGGATGTCGAACACAGCAAAATGTGTATGAGATTAAAGCTTACACCAATTCAAACTCAAATATATATTATATGATTTATAGGATTTTATTTGATTTGATATGAATTTGTGAAGATCAAAAAAATACTGGAAGAAGAGAAAGAATTGCGATGGAAATTTGTTGACCACTGAAGAAAAGTTTTAGGGTTAGTGGGAGAGTGTAGGATATTTAAAGGAAGGTTTTATATTTTTTTATTTGATTATCATATTTATTTTTAAGCAACCGCTATATGTATTTGCTGTTTAAAAATTTCTATGATCACACATGACATCCAAAAACCACGAAAATGAACATACACCTTCCGTTCGACATTACGGACAAACGAAACTTTTTTCGTTGAATTCCGATTTTTTTGCTCACACAGCGCATTTTTAACAGTCAAAATACTGACTGTTTTCCACATTAAAAATCCGTACGGCCACATACTGACTCCAAAAATTTCGAAAATTGAAATCTAGTAATAATTTAATATTCCGGATCCAACAAAATTACTTTCGTCGAAAACAGAGTTCGTTTGCAAAAATGGCTATTTTTAAAGCCCTAAATAAACCCATTTAAATATTAATATATTTAAAAATAATTAAATAAAATAATAATAATTTAATATTTCTACATATATTCACACAGAATAAAATACAGCTTCAAAATATACATATGTCGATTTATAACTCCGTATTTCAAATCCAGTGTTAAATCGATATTCCATTTATATTAAATACCCTTTTATAATATAAATAAATCATCACAAATTATAAATGAAACCCATAATGACTATTTTAAAATTTTATTTGGACATAACTCAAAATCTATACGATGAAATCCCAATTTTTCTCTTCCGTTAGAAAATTATCGTTCAACAACTCTGAACATTTCTTGTTTCATAAAAATCCGATTTAAAACGGATTCTATATGTTCAATTAAAGTTTGAATCGCCAAATTACGAACTACCACGCCATTTCCAGCTCGATTATAATTATAATATATTACGTTCAACTAACATTTAAAAATAAATTCATTAATATAATTCAACTCTAAACTGAATTATATATTTTGAATTGTCCAATTCACACAATATTGTCAATTTCATAATTCCGACTATTTCGGAATTAAATAATTTATTCTATTATTTATATTAATTCAATATTATTTAATTAAACAACCATTTAATTCTATAAATCACTATTTAAATAATTAAATAAATTAATTATTATACCATAAAAATACGGGAAGTTACATTCTTTCCCCCTTAAAATAATTTCGTCCTCGAAATTGCTAAGGTAGAGAACAAACCTTATTAACTGGGTTAAAAATTATTTGTTTACTTCTTTACTTCAATTTCAACTTAACCAATTAATTACAATTAAAATATTAATTCATTTCTATTAACAAAAAAAATTCTAACACCCAGAATTTTCGAAAAATTTCACCAGCACCTCCTTTGTACGGCTCAATCGGTACAACTACAACTCGCCTCTCTGGGCCTTCTCCAATCCAAAAGAAAATCAAATAGCCAAGCGGCTTGCCAAATAGGCTCATAAATCACCAAACTTATATAAAATATAAACTTGTACCTTTTTGTCGAGCATATCATTATATCCTTTCCATCTGTTACCAATTCTGCGTATACCAATGTCATTCCAATCAATCTCCAATCGATTTTATTCTCAACACAGCTATTCGCTTATACCCCAGCCAATATTCTCTCGATTCTAAACTCCTAACTCACCAATCCAATATACTTAACTGAGTTAAGGTCCATCCATATATTTCATTAACTGGTTAATTTCTCTAATCAGTTATCATTATCTCATAACTCAAATCTGATTTTTGTTCTAGAAATTAATCCATTTACTCATTTGAGTCTAATTATATTTCAACATCCAATTTTACTCGATATCGTTTCATTTCAATTCAATTCCCACTTAACTGGTTTCAGTTCAATTCCAGTTTGCTTTCACAAATTTCTATTTAAATTTGTTTTTAATTCAAACAGTCTATTCCTGGGATTTTTAAACAGCTTTTCTTTTCTAAAACCAAATATTCCTTTTTGGATTTCAACCAATCTTGTTTCCGCAAAACAATTCAAAAACAATATCTTTGGTAGTAATCCGTCACTTAGATCTCGAAAATGAACACTGATGATGTGGCCAGCATCGTCAAAGTTATTTCCCAGCAATCGAAGTGAGTTCGGTACTATATAACTTTTCAAAACTCATATTTAAATATTTCCATTTTGAAATTATTTCAAAATATCATTCATAATGCCTGTAAAACAAATTTAAAATCTCCCAGGATTTTAAAATTTCCATATATTTAATCCAAATTCATTTCCAAACAGTTATTCCAATTTTAGGAATTTTAATTCCAAATTTTGGTTTTTATTTCAGATTTAATTCATCTGATTTCATATATTATATTCATATGAATTTTGATTGGTTATTTACATAACCATTCCAATTATAATCTTATTTCATTATAATAATGACCAACACATCAATATAATAATAATTCCAATATAAATATTTGCTTTATATCAAAATATAATTTGGGTAAAATTATTTCGTTTACCCTCTTTTAAAAACATACTATGTTGGTTTATCATATTCAAGTGTTTAGAAACCCCCATCGATAAAGTATATCAAACTGATCGACCAGAACTCATAAACAACTCAACCAATAAATCTCCACAATACACAACCATTTTATAAAATATACAAATACACGCTCAAATATATATATATATACAAACACTCAAACACAATTTAGGGTATTACTAACCCCATCTCTACTGAGTCACGCCGCAGAGCCAAGGTAAATCACTTAACCTTCAGCTCTAATACCACTGTAACGACCCGGTGATTTTTGACTCCAAAAATCGACACAAATACCCATGTCGACTAATCAGACATCGGAAATACCGGATAGTTAATATAAAGAAGTTAGAGGGTAAGAATAGATAAGGTAGAACTATTAGAATAGAAGAAGAAGAACATAACAACATCAGAGTAACACGAATCTCACAGCAGAACGAATAAAATATAGTATACAAAATAACATTTGAAACACAAATCTGTATATATTAGAGTACAACACTTACATCACAGCGGAAATAAACAATAACTATAAATAGCTGCTGAAGCCTCCTGCTCCAAGCTCCACCTATGTATTTGTAAATCCCGACTACTTGACTGTTCATACAAATTTGGGCACCCAATAGTTTAGGGAAAAGAGAACAAAATAAACTCTGGGTCAGTCATGAGACTGGTGTGAGTAAACTCCAACCATTCGGTTTAACTTTTCAAAAACCATTTTCAAAGAAATGATAATCGTAAGACTGATCCACACATAAACACGGATGGTTTTACCTTACGATAACCCAAAACATTTTCAAAATCAATACTTTTCTGATATTATAATAATGTCTAATCACAAATAGTTAACAATTTAGCAGAACGCTTGCATCCCACGCTCCGTATATGTATAGTATACAATAGAAACCATAGGCTCTTATTGGAGATTGGATTCCGACTATGACAAGTTATGGAACCACCTGCCGATAGTGTATCTCTAAAGAGGAATACACTGGGTTCAACAAGAACGTCTTGCAACCCGGCCCACACATGAATGACCACTCATTTCTCTTGAGTGTATCGAATATATTGTCACCTACGGTTGCTAGCAACATAACCGTTCCCGGGAGATACAGAAGCGAAAAGAAGTAACAAATATGAATATTCTCTAGATGGTGACAATACACCCTAATGGAGGCGACCCACATAGCCATGCTGCCTGCCCGATTTTTGTCATTTCCCGGTTGATGAGGCTTATGGTCATAACGTATCTTTTAACAGATCATATATTCGTTTACTTTGAATGCCACATCGTCATGCCCGCCAAATCACAAATTGATTTCCACAAAAATACCATAGGTATAAAGCTAAGAGAAACGAATTCCTCCGCTACCAAACGTGGATACGCTTGAAGCGATCAACTTACGTGATCAATTAGATATATTCTGTCAGACATTCATCCATACACGTTGTCTTGGGTCTAGACAAACCGAAGGAATTATTCCGTAAATCGATCTTAGGCAATTTCTACCTAGGATCACCAGAATAACCCTTGCATAAACTCCGTCTTCAATTATCTTCATCAGATTTGGTTCGCAACGCCAATGCCCATACAGAGTGGTTTTCAGATAATGAATCCAATCCCGACCTCTCTGTATTGACAACGGAAATGGTCAAAAACTTTGATAGTTGGTGATTTAACTATCAAAGGAAAAACATGTGTACAAACAACGGTCGTATTTACAAATGGAAACCTTACCGATCAATCATCAATCAACATTGACCCCCTTTAATTTAACTTGCCATTCAATTATCCATTTCCCTATGTTTGTTTCCATATATTCGTAAATTCTTATTTGCTAAATTTAGAAAAATATACGTTATTAATCATTGGAAAACGTTTCCATATTTACTCCTATTTCTTATGTTCTATATTAGAAAACATTTCTGATTTTTATTTCAAAAATATTTCCAACACTCCTTCATTGGATTTAAATAGATGTTTAAATAAAACATCGCTATGCCAACTCAAACCGTTACACTCATTAACTAAATCCACTTAACTAACCTTCACTATCAAACCTTAACCATTCCTAAGTTAAAAATGAAGTCAATGAAGTTGGGGTATAACTACCTCTCAGACCTTTACTGAACCACATTTCTAACCTCGAAATAGATAAAGTTCACCCTTTTAAATCTTCAACAAACTTCATTACGTAACTCTCGGATTTTATATACGAATCCACTTCCTTTACAGAAATCATTTGATTATAACAATAGTGTTATAATCCCATGCTTCTGAAATATAACAACTTGAATTTAACTTTTATTTCTTAAATTAAATAAATAAATAAATGTTTTATTAAATAAACAAATCTTGATTTAAACCCGGAAAGTAAATAATACTTTCCTACCTTCGATATATTTGAATCCCAATGTATAATCCTCTCTCGAATAATCTCTATTCGATAACATCCTTTCGAATAAACTACATTCGATAATGCCTCTTCGAATAAACTATATTCAATAACTCTCTTTTGAATAAACTATATTCGATAATCTCCTTTTCGAATAACTACTATTCGACTAACTCTATTCCAATAACTAATATTTGATTAAATCTAATTCGATTAACTCTATTCGATTAACTCTAACTCGACTAACTCTAATTGATTAACTCTAATCGGTTAACTCTATTTCCAATAATTAATATTATCTTCGCCCTAATTCCTATCTTATTCACATTCCCATTTGAATTTCTATTTCAAATCCTAATTTTCTTTATAATGTTTTAATTTATAAAATAACTATTTTAATCCATTATTCACATCGAATGTGAATAATATTTCTTATATATATATCAATTTAGTTTGATTTCGTATTTAAAAATAATGTTCCATTTCCAAATTCTATTTATACATTTATTTATAGAACTATTGTAACACTCCGAATTTTTGAATAATTAGATTAACTAAATTAAAGAATACTTAATTTCAAATATGGGAATTAAGAGAAACGAGTCGTCCCATTGCGTTCGTCTCAGAATTCTGCTTGAGATAGAGTCCGATTTTGCGTAAAACGGATGCCGTATGAAGAAGATATGGACGAACGAAATTTGGTTGAAAAAAAAAGAGGGAGGATCGCACTGGCGCACTTGGGAAGTGCGCCAGTACAAATTTGCATTGGCACACTTCCCAAGTGCGCCCAGGCCGAGAGAAAACCTGCACAGCCTTCTGGTTCAATCTGACCCATGTTCTAACTCATTGCTGAGTCCTTTCTGACTCCTTGCTGAGTCATTAGGGCTGAGGTGTCACCCTATCCCGGCTGAGTGGTTTTGATTAACCCTAAGATCATCCGACGGCTGTAATTAAATTGAAATTCTATATAAACATGTGTAGACCCAAACCCTAGAATCAAATCAAAAATTAGATCAGTAGTCGTCATGTTATCACTCCAAACCCTAGAGTAGCCGCCACCAACTAGAAGCAAATTAAAGACAAAAATTCAATTCAAATCAAGCCTAAAACTACAACAATGAAATTGTCTACAACAAGGGAACGCTAATCAATTACAGAATTCAGATCCCAAAACTCAAGACACCTTATTCGGTGAGTTCTCGTCACTTTTAGGTTTAAATAAATAAAAGTGAATCATGGTAGACTATGATTTGGGTATATTTTGTTTGTAGTTATGCAAGTTTATTGTTGTGAATCATGAAATGATGCAAGTTCCTTATTATGCAAGTTCATTATTGTTGTGAATCATGAAATGATGCAAGTTCATTATCGTTGTGAATCATGAAGTTATGCAAGTTATTATGTTGAGAAACTATGAATCTATGCAAGTCGTTATCATGAATCTGTGCAAGTCGTTATCATGAATCTATGCAAGTCGTTATCATGAATCTATGCAAGTGGTTATTATGAATCTATGCAAGTTGTTATCATGAATCTATGCAAGTCGTTATTATGCAAGTTGTTATCATGAATCTATGCAAATTGTTATGAGATCATGCAAGTTACCTATGCAAGTTATTGTGTGATGAATTCACAAACCTATGCTAGTTGTTATGTTGTGAATCATAAACCCATGCAAGTAACCTATGCAAGTTGTTATGTTGCAAAATCATGAATCTATGCAAGTTGTTAATTATGTGGTGAATCATAATTATATGTGAAGTTATCATGTCATTTTCCCTAATTGTCATGCTTATGCCAAGAATTGAACTGAAAACGATCACCTTTTCATTCCCTTTATTTTATTGTTATGGTGAGGCTACTTTGTAGCCTCGATGATGCTAAAAGCGCAAACGGTTACGCTAGTTAAGAAACGGGGAAAAAGGGGAATTTGTGATAGGCATAGTGGTTATGTAAATTGGACACATGATTCTAGTAGGAAAACATATAAATAATTACCTATTATGACATGGGTAAAATTGGGTAAAAATGGTATAATTTGAATATGACCATTTATGGATAGGAAATTCAAATTGTTAATAATATAGGTATTGACACCTATAAAAAGGAAAGGATTAATTAATTAACTTAATTAATCAAAAGAGGAATGTTTAATAAATTAAAATCTGATGATTTAATATTGAGAATTGGCATAAAATAAATTTGTGATGAAATTGGTATGATTTTACATACCATAAATAGATGGACATAATTGGGTCAATTATGGCCATAGCTAAATTTGGAATTAATTGATAATTTGAATAGGGAAAGTAATTCAAATTGGGGAATGATTAATTAGGAGTAATTTATCGTCTAAGACACGAGGTTAGGCTCTTTTGTGGAGTAAGACTGCCCGGACCCGCCCCACAAATCTAGCTGCCACAAATGCCAGTCTAATGTGGGAGGTCTTAGGCATAAACTAAATGCATGACAGTTGTAAAGACACGAGGTTAGGCTCTTTTGTGGTGTAAGACTGCCCAGACCCGCCCGGCAAATCCAGCTGCCACAAATGCCAGTCTAATGTGGGAGGTCTTTATAAGGTTACGGTCTTAATGAATTAAGAAACACTTAACCAAAGTAAAACATGTGGTGGGACATGGGGGTTAAGTGGGTGCCTTGGGTGGCATGTGAAATACGATTAGATGTTTCAATAATTAGTTAATGCTGATTAAAGACTACTTAACCTAACTTAATACATATGGACTGTATGATGATAGACATAAGTTAGGGTTAAGTAAAACGAATTGGATTGTGGGTGGGTTAAGTACAACTGATGGGTAGGTGGGTAATATTAATATATAGGCCCACAAACTTAACCATTAAATAAAAAAGATTAAATTAGTGGGAGGGTTAAGTACAACTGAAGGGTGGGTGGGTAATATTAGTGTATATAGGCCCACAAACTTAACCATTAAAAAGGGGTTACGTAATTAAAGACACCTAATGGTATACATAACCGAAGCAGAATGGTAAAGTTATGTATTAAAGACACCCTTAGTTGTACGTGTAACTAATGGGAATAGGTAGAGTTATGTATTAAAGACACCTATAGGTACGCATAACCGATAGGTAGAATAGGAGTTATGTATTAAAGACACCTATAGGTACGCATAACTGATTGAAGGCTATGTAATTAAATACACCTTAGGGTAAACATAGTCAGTAGAAAACCTAGTGGGGATACAAGACATAGGGGAGAGCTTGTATCGTGTTGTGTGAGACCCATTTCAGTCAGTAACCCAGAGGGGTATCAAAGTAAAGAACTCCGTACTAGGCGGGGAAGGGGCACACTTACTGATTGATTGTAAGAGATCCAAAACGAGACGGATGGTGTGGGCGGCGCAAACCGACCAGGGACATGTGCGTGCATGGGCCGGGCAGAGGGGGACAAGACGACCGTGACACCAGTAGGTATAACTGTGCGCACCTTAGGTTGCCACTTTAGGGAAGTGATACCCCCTAGATGTGGGACCAGCACAGGGTATCTACGGAGTAGGGAGCCGATCGATTAGGGTAGTGGTTAGGGTATATCCGGACATATGCCCTAAGTCTACAAATTTATAGTAGGAGGGTAGTGGGTACGACTAGTTGAGATAGGAGCAGGCGGCACCTATGACAGCAGCTAGGAATACACGAAACTACCACCATCGTTATCATTAGCGGAAGGTATCATCCCATCTTGATTTGACTAGTAATAGTGCAGAATAGTTCGTAGTGAAGCATACATCTTACCTTATTTGTCTTGTCATACCTGTCATCTGTACCGTGAATCCTCTTATCCACTTTGTATGCCTGTCATGTTTACCTTTATTTATTTACTAGCTAAAAGTTACTGGACTCACCAGACGTATATCTGACCTAGTTTGTTTCGCCTCTTTTCTTCTGTTCCCCCCCCCAGGTTCTCAGGGAGGAAACACACAGGTTTAGTCAGGATTTGGATATCATCTTCTAGGAGCTACTTCTGAAGTATGGCTCGAGTCTCTGTCTCTTATATGGCTTGCTCTTTAATATGGGGAATGATGTTTTCTTTTAAATACCTATGTACTCTGATAATATAAGACAGAAGTGTTTTGTTGTAAGGGTTTTATGACTCATGGTACTATGTAACAAGATATTTTGGTAATTTAATAAAGTTGTTTATTTTCCGCCGCAATTTTTTTATATTTGTCATGTGATATTATGTGTCTGTTTACCAAAAACACTACACTGAAGTTAAGGCATTCCCTTTGTGAGTGACCTTAATGGAGGTGGGATGTTACACTTGGTATCAGAGCTGAAGGTTACCAGATTAGATAAAAGTTTTGAAAACAATTTTCAAAAGGGTTTTAAAAGAAAGTATTTTCAAAAAGGAAAGCCTTTTTTGGAAAAAAAACATTCCCTGAAAAGCCATATGTAGTATCTTTCGGTCCTTTTTCTAAAATCTCTCCCTTTTTCTTCTTAGCATGTCTGAGGATCTTAACCTTCCAGAGGGTGTACCTATACCAGGATGGTTTAGGAGGTATTTGGATGCTAGGGCCACCGCCGCAGGTCCAGCAAATGTTCCTCCTCCCCCAGTTGCACCCATTCCTCCTCTTCCCCCCCCCCCCTCGTGTTGATACTTTTGCAAAGATATGTAAGGACTTTCGGGCAATGGGCGGGAAACCTTTTCAAGGGTCGGAGACGTTTGTTGAAGCTCGAAATTGGTTAAAGGAGGTGGACTAATTGTTTGGAATCTTTGAGGTAGAAGATGGAAGAAAGGTCCAGTTAGCTGCCTGGTTAATGAAAGATGAGGCCTCGTTTTGGTGGGAGGTCACTAACGGAGAGCGTCCAGTTGATACATGGCTGGATTTCTGGTGTAGGTTTGAGACGAAATTTCTCTCACGAGCAGAAGAAAATTTATACATGGAAAGGTTCTTGGCATTGAAGCAGGGGGATCTGTCAGTAAAAGAGTACGTCAACAAGTTCAATCAGTTGGCGAGGTTTGGCTTAGACTTGGTGAACACACCTGAGAAGAAGGCTTTGAGATTTGTTAAAGGCTTGAATGAGCCGCTACACGGATTGGCTATAACCCACGTTCCCATGGGGGCCTTTTTGAAAAGCTAGTGGATATGGCCCTAATGCATGAAGAGGACAAAGGAGAAAAGAAAGAGGAAACAGTTGAAGGGACACTGAAAAATGAGAAGGCGGGACCCAAGAAAGGTCAGCAACAGCAGAAGAAAGGCAAGAAGGATGACAAGGGAAAGGATAAGAGGAAATGACACTATTGTGGGAAAGAAGGTCACCTAGTCAAAGAATGTAAAAGGAGGAAGTCCAATTGCTTTAAGTGTGGAGAGGTCGGACACTTTTCCAAGGAATGCCCAAAGGCGCAGGGATCGCAAGGGACTTCTGGAGGGCAGGCGAATGCTCTCGTGGCAGATGGATAGGATAGAGATAGGAAAAATTTATGTAAAAGGATTAATTTCCTTATGAAGTTAAGACTCTTTTGGATTCTGGCATTTTGATTTTGTAATTGACTCTGCACTTTAATACTAGTCTTGTTTCTGATCCCGTAGTTGTTTCAAACCCCTTTTGTGGTTCGGCTCATTTATTGGTGATTTGTAAGGGTTTGAAATTATCTGTGTTAAGCATCAAAAATTTGAATGTGACATTTGTTTGCTCAAGTTTATGGGCTATGGATTGGTTCTAAATGAACCAGCTTTCTATGTAGAGGGTCGTCCTAGATTTTGAGAGGAGGGTCGTTAAGTTTCTAACTTGTCAAGGGAAGACCCCAAAGTTTCTCGTGACCCGCAAGGGTGTTTTATGCTTAGCTTTCTGAGAATCATTCTGTAATCTGATCTGTACCAGTAGTCTGTAAGTATCTGGATATTTCTGAAGGATACGGTTTTATACTCGAAGCATGGAGTAGATCTCCATTTTTGACATTGTTTAATGGGGGTAATTCTTTGGGTGTCATTCTGATGTTGATTTCGGTCTTCGGGGCTGAGACTTAGGGAATTATTCTCTTAACCGATGTCAAAAGGGAACAGAGCTTTTGTTCTAGTTGTATCATTCGTTTGTATCCCATCAACCGAATCTTCGCCCTTTAGATAGGAAATCCATGGATGTAAACATGTGTTTGAGACATGTTATGTTTGATGGTTGCAAGTGGATGCGAGAGTTTTCTAGTGGTTGCTCATGGATGCATTTACACACACATTAGGCACTAGATCGGCTCAAATCACTTTCATATTGCATATAAATGTGTGTGCATATTTAGGTTAATGGATGAACAATGGTTGTGTTATCATATGGATGCTGCATTTTGATGAATGGTTGAGCACACATGTAGAAATAATATGTATCGATAGGATTCTTTCGCATACATAATGGACGCATGGCACTATCATGGTTTGCATTAAGGAGGTCAACTGAATCAGTAGACCGCCTGATTTTGCATTAGATAAGGAACATATACACACACTTTTTGCATATGTTCATACGGCGTTAGAAATCTTCTAAGGACAATGGATGCTTGTGGATGATGGTTGAGTAGATGGGTGATTGGATGGTAGGACATATTCTTCTTAACTTGAAGATTTCGGGACGTAATCCTTTAAGGAGGGGAGAATGTAACACCCCGAATTTTTGAATAATCAGATTAACTAAATTAAAGAATACTTAATTTCAAATATGGGAATTAAGGGAAATGGGTCATGCCATTGCGTTCGTCTCGGAATTCTGCTTGAGATAGAGTCCGAGTTTGCGTAAAACGGATGCCGTATGAAGAAGATATAGACGAACGAAGTTTGGTTGAAAAAAAAATATAGGGAGGATTGCACTGGCGCACTTGGGAAGTGCGCCAGTACAAATTTGCATTGGCGCACTTCCCAAGTGTGCCCAGGCCGAGAGAAAACCTGCACAGCCTTCTGGTTCAGTCTGATCCATGTTCCGACTCATTGCTGAGTCCTTTCTTACTCCTTTTTGAGTCATCAGGGCTGAGGTGTCACCCTATCCCGAATGAGTGGTTTTGATTAACCCCAAGATCATCCGACGTCTATAATTAAATTGAAATTCTATATAAACATGTGTAGACCCAAACCCTAGAATCAAATCAAAAATTAGATCAGTAGCCGTCATGTTGTCACTCCATACCCTAGAGTAGCCGCCACCAACTAGAAGCAAATTAAAGACAACAATTCAATTCAAATCAAGCCTAAAACTACAACAATGAAACTGCCTACAACAAGGGAACGTTAATCAATTACGGAATTCAGATCCCAGAACTCAAGACCCCTTATTCGGTGAGTTCTAGTCACTTTTAGGTTTAAATGAATAAAAATGAATCGTGGTAGACTATGATTTGGGTATATGTTGTTTGTAGTTATGCAAGTTTATTGTTGTGAATCATGAAATGATGCAAGTTCCTTATTATGCAAGTTCATTATTGTTGTGAATCATGAAATGATGCAAGTTCATTATCGTTGTGAATCATGAAGTTATGCAAGTTATTATGTTCAGAAACTACGAATCTATGCAAGTCGTTATCATGAATCTGTGCAAGACGTTATCATGAATCTATGCAAGTCGTTATCATGAATCTATGCAAGTGGTTATTATGAATCTATGCAAGTTGTTATCATGAATCTATGCAAGTCGTTATTATGCAAGTTGTTATCATGAATCTATGCAAATTGTTATGAGATCATGCAAGTTACCTATGCAAGTTATTGTGTGATGAATTCACGAACCTATGCTAGTTATTATGATGTGAATCATAAACCCATGCAAGTCACCTATGCAAGTTGTTATGTTGCAAAATCATGAATCTATGCAAGTTGTTAATTACGTGGTGAATCATAATTATATGTGAAGTTATCATGTCATTTTCCCTAGTTGTCATGCTTATGCCAAGAATTGTACTGAAAACGATCACCTTTTCATTCCCTTTATTTTATTGTTATGGCAAGGCTAACTTGTTGCCTCGATGACGCTAAAAACGCAAATGGTTACGCTAGTTAAGAAACGGGGAAAAAGGGGAATTTGTGATAGGCATAGTGGTTATATAAATTGGACACATGATTCTAGTAGGAAAACTTATAAATAATTACCTTTTATGAGATGGGTAAAATTGGGTAAAAATGGTATAATTTGAATATGACCATTTATGGATAGGAAATTAAAATTGTTAATAAGATAGGTATTGACACATATAAAAAGGAAAGGATTAATTAATTAACTTAATTAATCAAAAAAGGAATGTTTAAGAAATTAAAGTCTGAGGATTTAATATTGAGAATTGGCATAAAATAAATTTGTGATGAAATTGGTATGATTTTACATACCATAAATAGATGGACATAATTGAGTCAATTATGGCCATTGCTAAATTTGGAATTAATTGATAATTTGAATAGGGAAAGTAATTCAAATTGGGGAATGATTAATTAGAAGTAATTAATCGTTTAAGACACGAGGTTAGGCTCTTTTGTGGTGTAAAACTGCCCGGACCCGCCCGACAAATCCAGCTGCCACAAATGCCAGTCTAATGTGGGAGGTCTTAGGCATAAACTAAATGTGTGACAGTTGTAAAGACACGAGGTTAGGCTCTTTTGTGGTGTAAGACTGCCCGGACCCGCCTGTCAAATCCAACTGCCACAAATGCCAGTCTAATGTGGGAGGTCTTTATAAGGTTACGGTCTTAATGAATTAAGAAACACTTAACCAAAGTAAAACATGTGGTGGGACATGGGGGTTAAGTGGGTGCCTTGGGTGGCATGTGAAATACGATTAGATGTTTCAATAATTAATTAATGCTTATTAAAGACTACTTAACCTAACTTAATACATATGGACTGTATGATGATAGACATAAGTTAGGGTTAAGTAAAACGAATTGGATTGTGGGTGGGTTAAGTACAACTGATGGGTAGGTGGGTAATATTAATATATAGGCCCACAAACTTAACCATTAAATAAATAGGATTAAATCAGGGGAGGGTTAAGTACAACTGAAGGATAGGTGGGTAATATTAGTATATATAGGCCCACAAACTTAACCATTAAAAAGGGGTTACGTAATCAAAGACACCTAATGGTATACATAACCGGTGCAGAATGGTAAAGTTATATATTAAAGACACTCTTAGGGGTACGCATAACTAATGGGAATAGGTAGAGTTATGTATTAAAGACACCTATAGGTACGCATAACTGATTGAGGGCTAAGTAATTAAAGACACCTTAGGGTATACATAGTCAGTAGAAAACCTAGTGGGGATACAAGACATAGGGGAGAGCTTGTATCGTGTTGTGTGAGACCCATTTCAGTCAGTAACCCGGAGGGGTATCAACGCAAAGAACTCCGTACTAGGCGGGGAAGGGGCACGCTTACTGATTGATTGTAAGAGATCCAAAACGAGACAGATGGTGTGGGCGGCGCAAACCGACCAGGGACATGTGCGTGCATGGGCCGGGCAGAGGGGGACAAGACGACCGTGACACCAGTAGGTATAACTGTGCACACCTTAGGTTGCCACTTTAGGGAAGTGATACCCCCTAGTTGTGGGACCAGCACAGGGTATCTACGGAGTAGGGAGCCGATCGATTAGGGTAGTGGTTAGGGTATATCCGGACATATGCCCTAAGTCTACCAATTTATAGTAGGAGGGTAGTGGGTACGACTAGTTGAGATAGGAGCAGGCGGCACCTATGACAGCAGCTAGGAATACACGAAACTACCACCATCGTTATCATTAGCAGAAGGGATCATCCCATCTTGATTTGACTAGTAATAGTGCAGAATAGTTTGTAGTGAAGCATACATCTTACCTTATAAATGCTGAGTTCACATTCTATTTAAAATATCGGTGTCAAAACTGATTTCTACTTCTCTATATAAGTTCAGACTTATATATTCCATTTGTCAACTGATAAATATTTTACTTAATTTATAAAATATTATTTATAAATTAATCTTCTCCATTTTATTTGTTAAAACAGATTTCTATTTAATTTTACTTTAAATTCATCTTTTCCACTTAATAAAAACAGATTTCCATTCAATATTTATTTTCCACTTATTTTCTTTTATAAAATTCTATTCGTTTTATAAAATACTTCCTTTTTTAATTCCTATTTATTTCCCAAATAATTCCTTTCCTAGTTTATTTACAAATATTTCCTATTCAATTCTATTTGTTTTACCAATATTTCCTATTCAATTCTATTTATTTTACAAATAATATTCCTTTTATAATTTTAATTATTTTCCTTTGATTTTATAAATATTTTATTTTCACTATACACTTTTAAAATTCTCTTTCAACATTCCAGTATCACTTATGGTATTAAAATACCAAATCAAAAGGATCAATCATCATCCAAACCCACATAATCAAATGACAGATTATATACCACATCATATATCACAATATATGAAAAAAACAGTATTATAAATATCGAGGAATCTAGTTGGATCCCTCCAACCTGTGTCCCTGCATCCACATATGCTAAACAATATAATTAACATCAATTTCATTTCAACATGAAGTATTCTGATCGACAGAATCAATATTTAATTAAAGATATTTATATAACTATATCGATATTTTCAACCAATCAATTTGTAGTTTAACCAACCAATCAAAACACAACAATCAACCAATATTTATCCGTTCTAAAAATACGTTATGAAAATATAAATTTAGCAAAGTTAGTGAGATTTATTCACATTGGACGATCATCGTTAAATAACGATAATTGTCGGTTGATTCAGATAGACAATTTATTTTGCAATAAATTGTAACGAGCTCCAATTCACTCCCAGTCAGTTCCATTGCGTAGCCGCCGTCCGTATGATCCCAACGTATCCGATCGTTCGTGATTCTGACAACATATAGATTATATATCACATAAATAAGTTCATAGACTCTATTTAAATTAAATTAGGCTATATATAATTTTTCTTTTTAATAAATGGGGCTTCACTGTAACACCCCACCTCCATTAATGTCACTCACAAAGGGAATGCATTAACTTCAGTGAAGTGTTATAGGTAAAAGATGATGATAAATTACAAGACAGACAAATAAAGCAGCGGAAAATAAAGTCATTTTATAAGCAACGTAGTTCAGTCAAGCTTTTACAATAATTGACCCAATCATACTTAAAAGTACTACATAAAACTTCTGTCTTGATTCAAAAACTTCCAAGTATATAAGAAGCATAAAACATAGCAAAGTAGCATAAGTTCCCAAATTGAAGTGCAAACACAGCCATAGCCAAAGATAAGAGGATCCAAGCAATACATCAAAGAATCTTCAAGCTTAGAAAGAGAAACAGTCCAACTGAGATGACCTATTCCCTCCCTGACTACCTGGGGGGAGAAAGGGAAGAAAAGAAGACGAAAGAAAACGGGTCAGACATAGAGCCTAGTAAGTCCAGTGACTTTCAGTATGTAAACAGGTAAAAGCAACATGACATTAATAAACTGAATACAAGACAACACCATGATAAGAGGGATAACAAGGAAAGATTAGCATAAGATATGATAAGGCAAGATAAACTGAATGCGCTTCTACTTTTTCTCTACTTCGCTACTACCCTGTTATTCTGGTTTCTATATCTCTGCACCACCTAACTAGTGTCCCAACTAGAAATCTGTATAAAATGATAATGTGATCTCAATCCCCGCAATTGTGGTAGCCTTCAGGTGTACATCTATTATGAGGATCCCACCTCAATCTGCCTAATTGTCATGGATATGTTAGACGTACCCTTACTACCCTATTGATCGGCTCCCTAACTCGCATGTATGTATTACTTGTGCCATTTGACCTCGCTTGTATGCATTCATTACTTGTTTCATTCGGCCCCGCTTGCATGTAGATACCTGTGCTGGCCCCATCATGGGGTGTATCAATTCCCATGATGGCGACTCGACACGGTTCAAGATGCACATTGTATACTACTGATGCCCAGTGTCTGCTTTTCCACTCCGGAGCATGTGCACGCCCATACTCCGTCGGAACTACACTACTGCACCACCCGCCGCTATTTTGACCGCTTATAATCAGCCCAGTAATCGTGCCCCACCCTGCCTAGCTCAGGGTACCATGATACATCTATGTGGTTTACTGCTGAAATGGGTCCCCGTTACTAGGGTTTCTTAATCAACATGTTTTAATGGTTAAGTGTTCTCAGTTTAACTTAACCCCACCCATTTTCTTAATTAACATGTTGTACTGGTTAAGTGTTGTCTATTCAAATGTTACTTAACCCTCTCACTAATTCACGCATGTTTATTTGACGGTTAAGTTTGCGGGCCAATATATACTAATATTACCCACTTACCCAAGATTAACTTAACCCTCCCCTTATCAAGTCCATATGTATTATTGGTTAAGCTTGCGTTAATCCTATCCACTTTGTTCATATAATATTGGTTAAGTTTTCTTCTTGTCCATGTTAACTTAACCCACCCACCTAACATGTCATATTGGTTAAGTGTTTCTTATTAACTTAACCCTTCCCATTCGTCATGTTGTATTGGTTAAGTATTTCCTATTAACTTAACCCTGTTCATTCATCATGTTATATTGGTTAAGGGTTTCCCCTTGACTAAACCCCACTCGTTCATCATAATATGCTAGTTAACTTAACCTTACTTATTCATCATGTTGGATTTGGTAAAGTGTTTCCTATTAACTTAACCCTTCCACTTGTCATGTTACCTTGGTTAAGCGTTGCCCTATCACACATCATGTTATATTGGTTAAGTGTTGCCCTCTTATGTTAACTTAACCCTACCATTCTTAGCATGTCCGTTCAATAACATTAATTCATTCATTAATGCCTCAATCTCTCACATTAGAAGTGTTGTTTGCGATTGCTGGATGTGCCAGGCGGTTCCGGCCAGGCTTCTTCCGCAAACTCATTCTAACCTCGGGTTTTGGGTTTAATGCGCTAACCTCTCACATTAGATCTATATTGTTGCGTTCGCTGGATGTGTTGGGCGGTTCCGGGCAGTATTACACTATAACTCAATCTAACCTCGGGTTAGGCACGCTCATCTTTAGCCAATTTACATATTTACCATACATGTCCAAGTCTAGATTTTATACACTGGTTATCCCAAATTTTACAAAACTAGTCATGTTCCAATTCTCAAGTTATGCCCAACCAAGCCAATTGCAAGTTATGCCCTACAAATTAAATTTCAAGTTATTGCTCAAAATAGGTTACACCTAATCTCCCCAAATTTGCAATAATAGTCGTGCCCCAAAATCACAATATACATTATGCTTGGCGTCCCCATCAATAGTTATGCCCAATCTTGTTTTAATATTCCAATTTTTCCCCAAGTTTGTAACAATAACAATTATGCCCCAAATCACAAGTTACAAATTATGTTCCACTATTACTAAATCGATTATTTGCCAAATGTCAATTACAAGTTATGCCCAACAATTTCAGCAAAATAGGTTATACCCAAATATTCCCCTTATTCCAATCCTTCGTATTTCGTGATTTCAGCCTAGGTTCGAAGGTAACCCGGGTTCATAAAAGAAAAAGGAAATAGGGGAAGAGAGAGAAAGAGCATAAAATAAGAATAGGCATAAAAATAGGCATGTAACAACAGACCTAATACAAGAAATTTAGATCCAACAAAGATAGATTCTTGAATAAGCTGATACAATCATTATCGTAGGCATAAGAATAACATCATGAACCAAAAAGGATTATGTATTCGATGTTCAACAAAGATAGGCATCATTGAATCGATATAATAACTTCTTAGGCATGTAAAATCATAGATTCAATAGAAAGATAGGAGTAAATCTGAAAAGATTGTCTCATCATCAAGCATAGACTTAGATCCATTTTATTACATGCCAAGATATTGGGTGTTTAAATCTGAAAATAACATGAACTTACAGAAAATGAACGGATCTTGTTTTCTGGGATTTGATTTCTGTGTTTTTTAGGCTATCCTTTGATGTAGATGTTTAATTATCTAGTTTGGATTTGGTTTGGAGCTTTCTAACTTGATTTCAAATTTGGAGAAGATGGAGGCTAGCTTAGGGATGGACAGCATGACGGCTTCATAGAATAAGATTGTGAGGTTTAGGGTTAAGGTTTGGGGTGTTTATATAGAAGTCTAGGATTAATTCTAGCCTTTAGATTAGTTTAGGAGAAATCAGAGCCATCAAACCAAAGAGATGCGTCATCCAACCAACCATAGCACGACACATAAGCCTTAGTACCTCGGAAATTAGTCATTGGCCAATCAGAGAAGGCCACATCAGCTCAGGCCTATGAAAATTCGTCATTGGATCTGGATCGAAAAGGGGTCGACTCCCTACAGGAGGGGTCGACACCTGTGTCGACACCCCTATAGGGGGGACGACACCTATGTTGACTCCTCCTGGGGGGGTCGACACCTCTGAGCGGGGAATTTCCCACTCAGCCCGCTCTGACTGAATTTCGAATTTCGAACTGTTTTGACTTTTAATTACTATTTTAATTTAATTTCTTTTTAAACTTGAAATCTTTTGAACTCCATAACTTCTTCATACGAAGCCCGATTTACGCAAACTCGGACTCTATCTCAAGCAGAATTCTGAGACGAACGCAATGGTGTAACCCATTTCACCCAATTCTTCTCCTAAAAATTAAGTGTTTTGAAATTTGTTAATTTAATATTTAATATTTAAAATTATGGGGTGTTACATTCTCCCCTCCTTAAAGGATTTCGTCCCCGAAATCTCCAAGTCAAGAAGAACGTATATCCTACCATCTAACATCCATCTACTCAATCATTCAATCACAGGCATCCATTGTCCTTAAAAGGATTTCTACTGCTTTCATGATCATATGCATAGTGTGTTTATATGTCCTTATCTAATGCAAAATCAGGCGGTCTACTGATTCAGTTGACCTACTTAATGTGAATTATGTCAGTGCCATGAGTCCATTATGTATGCAATTATTCCTAATCGTACTTTATAACCTCTACATGAGTGCACAATCATTCATACAAATGCAACATCCATATGATAACACAACAAGTTTCAATCCGTATCTAAATACATATATGCATATGCAATATGAAAGTGACTGAGCCGATCTAGTACCTAATGTGTGTAAGTGCATCCACGAGCAACCACTAGCAACCACTTGCAACCACTTGCAACCATCAATCATAACATGTCTCAAATACATGTTTACATCCATTGGTTTCTACCTAAGGATCAAGGATAGGACCAAGAGGATATACTTAAAAGATAGATACAAGCATGCGTAAACTTATGGAAAAAGAGATCAAGGATGTACCCTAAAAAAGAAAAGGGTAGGATGCGCGTATCTTGTCTTCAGTCTCCCAAGTCGCGTCTTTTTCAGCGTCACTCCATTGTACTTTAACTAGCTTGACTTCACAATTTCAAAGCTTCTTGACCTCCATTTCCAAAACTCACTAGTAAAGATAGGATATCGATCACTTACTATGCTAGAGGGTATCCCATGTAATAGGACTATCTTTCCAAGATAAACAGATGTTGACAATGATAACAAGTGTATATAATAAGATGATTAGAGGTCTCTCCTCTACTTAGCTTATCTATCATGTCACAAATCTGAGGGTCTTCAAGTTACGCCACCCCTATCTGATCCAAAAGCGTAGGCCGCTCTTCTAGCAATGCCAACAAACAAGGTACAAACTTGACTGAAGGACTAAAGCTAAAGGTTGCTATGTACTTCAAACTTTACCTCTCTTAAGGTCAGTCTCTTTCTACTTAGAGCGCCTGCCTCAACATTACCCTTGTTAGGGGTATAAGTAATCTCAAGGTCGTATGAGGCAAGAAATTCCATCTATCGTTGTTGCCTCAAATTTCAAATCTTTTTGCGAGAACAAATATTTTAAGGACTTAGAATCCATATATAGTTCAAACTTTCTCTCTTAAAAGATAATGATGCCATGACTTAAGAGCGAACACTATAACAGCTAATTCCAAGTCGTAGGTAGGATAGTTTTTCTCATGTACTTTCAGTTGTCTTCTTCCATAACAAACTACTCTCTCTTCTTGCATTAAGATAGCGCCTAACCCTATCCCACATGCATCCGTATAAACTATAAACATCTAGTCCCCTTTGGGCAATGTCATGACTTGGGTTGTCGTCAAGGTTCTCTTCAGTCGTTGGAAACCAACATCACAAATCAAATCCCAAGCAAAAGTTAGTTTCTTCTTCGTTAATCTAGTAAGTGGGGCTGATAACTTCACAAAGCCCTTAATTAACTTCCTTACCAGCCCGATAATCCAAGAAAACTTCTTACTCATGTTGCATTCCTTGGGACCTTCTAATCTTGCACCGCAACTACTTTTGCGGGATCTACTGTTATCCCTTCCTTGGATATAACATGTTTTAGAAACCTTACTTCTTCTCTCCAAAAATGATATTTGGAGAACCTAGCCTTAAACTGATGCGCTTGGGGGTATCCGAGACTTCCCTTCGATACAAAGCATGTTTTTCCCCACTCTTAGAGAAAACCAAAATATCATCTATGAACAAGAGAAGTGAACCATCCGTCGTTGTAGCGAAAACAACAAGAGCACCCTATTCAGAAATACTTCGCCCTATGACCCCTTTCTCAAGTAACTACTTTACTTGTTTACTGAGCCCTTCCTTTCCCTTGGAGTCATGGGTCGTACAAGTAATGCAACTGGCTTTGCATTGTCAACTAGATATATGAGGAAGTCTATCTCGCATTTTAGGGGACAAACCCCCAAACATCTGCGTACTCATGGACTACTCTAACGGATCGCGAATCATCGATAGATGCATCAAGTGATTCTAGGTAGCTAAGCCAAACTGATCCCTTAGGATCGCACAAAATCTCAAGGGTGTTCCCGAGGCAAGTCAAAAGCCTAACTACCCTCCTTTCCCAATTACTAGCTAACCAATCCATGCCTAGAATCAACCCATAGCCCATGAAACCAAAAACATAAGCATTACACTTTAAACTCGATACTTAATAAGTTATTCTCAAATCCTTACAAACCAAGGATAAATGAGCCGAACCACCAATTGGATTTGAGACAATAATAGGATCTTCTACTATACAAGTACTAAGGTGCAGAGACTCAACTATGGAAGAAGATACAACCGAATGTTAAGTGCTAAAATCAAAAAGAGCACTAATAGGATGACCAAAAAGAAAAACAAAACTTTCTCAACCGAAACTTTACTACCACTATCTTCGGTACGCTGGCGGTGAGAGCATGCACTTGCTCTCCTGAAAATCCTATCCTTTGTTCCTTCCCTTGTCCTTAATTATATAACCCGTTATACCAAAATAAAGACACTTCCTCTTGTCTTAGGTTTTTATATTCTTTCCTCCCGTCTTGTCCTATGATTCTTTCACTTACACCTCTTTCTTTTTACCTCCTTTGTGAACCAAGTCCATATCCATGAGTTTCTCATCCTTGGGTTGTGCTCCTTAGCCAAAATCCCTCATTCTCATCGCTTACATCCTTGTGTAACATGTTGACAAGTCTCTCAAAAGCTGCCTCCATCGCATGGAAAACCCTACAAAGCTTGAATGAAAATTAGCCGCAGGTGAAACTACTGCGGCTATATATGGAAGCTGGACACTTCTTTGCCCTTTGACAGGTGTCGTAGTCTCATCAAGCCTACGGAACCGTGCCGCGATGAGGTTACCTCCCAGAAAGGTAGGAGCCCCGGGGACTCAAAAAAGAAGGAAAAAAAGGATTCAAACAGAAGATCAAAAGTTAGTGCATATGGCTTTGGGGAATATGCCTTTAAAACAAAACTTTTCTTTTGGAAATGCTTCTTTTAAAACCGTTTTGAAAATAATTTTTCAAATCTTTTATCTGATCCGGTAACCTTCAGCTCTGATACCAAGTGTAACACCCCACCTCCCAGAAAGCCATGAGCCGCGGGGACTCAGAAAAGAAGGAAACAAGGATTCAAACAAAGATCAAAAGTTAGTGCATATGACTTTGGGGAATATGCCTTTAAAACAAAACTTTTCTTTTCGAAATGCTTCTTTTAAAACCGATTTGAAAATAATTTTTCAAGTCTTTTATCTGATCCAGTAACCTTCAGCTCTGATACCAAGTGTAACACCCCACCTCCATTAATGTCACTCACAAAGGGAATGCATTAACTTTAGTGAAGCGTTATAGGTAAAAGATGCAGATAAATTACAAGACCGACAAATAAAGCAGCAGAAAACAAAGTCATTTTATAAGCAACGCAGTTCAGTCAAGCTTTTACAACAATTGACTCAATCATGCTTAAAAGTACTACATAAAACTTCTGTCTTGATTCAAAAACTTCCAAGTATATAAGAAGCATAAAACATAGCAAAGTAGCATAAGTCCCTAAATTAAAGTGCAAACATAGCCATAGCCAAAGATAAGAGGATCCAAGCAATACATCAAAGAATCTTCAAGCTTGGAAAGAGAATCGGTCCAAATTGAGCAGAGCTATTCCCTCCCTGACTACCTGGGGGGAGAAATGGAAGAAAAGAATACAAAAGAAAACGGGTCAGACTTAAATTCTGGTAAGTCCAGTGACTTTCAGTATGTGAACAAGTAAAAGCAACATGACATGAATAAACTGAATATAAGACAATACCATGATACGAGGGATAACAAGGTAAGATTAGCATAAGTATGATAAGGCAAGATAAAATGAATGCGCTTCTACTTTTTCTCTGCTTCCCTACTACCCTGTTATTCTGGTTTCTATATCTCTACACCACCTAACTAGTGTCCCAACTAGAAATTCGTATAAAATGATAATGTGATCCCAATCCCCGCAATTGTGGTAGCCTTTAGGTGTACATTAGTTATGAGGATCCCACTTCAATCTGCCAAATTGTCATGGATATGTTAGATGCACCCTTACTACCCTATTGATCGGCTCCCTAACTCGCATGTATGTATTACTTATGTCATTTGACCTCGCTTGTATGCATTTATTACTTGTGTCATTCGGCCCCGCTTTTATGTAGATACCTGTGCTGGCCCCATCATGGGGTGTATCAATTCCCATGATGGCGACCCGACACGATTCAAGATGCACAATGTATACAACTGATGCCCAGTGCCTGCTTTTCCACTTCGGAGCACGTGCACGCCCATTCTCCGTCGGAACTACACTGTTGCACCACCCGCCACTATTTTGACCGCTTATAATCAGCCCAGTAATCGTGTCATACCCTCCCTAGCTCAGGGTACCATGATACATCTATTTGGGTTACTACTGAAATGGGTCCCTGTTACTAGGGTTTCTTAATCAACATGTTTTAATGGTTAAGTGTTCTCAATTTAACTTAACCCCACCCATTTGCTTAATTAACATGTTGTATTGGTTAAGTGTTGCCTATTCATATGTTATTTAACCCTCTCACTGATTCATGCATGTTTATTTGACGGTTAAGTTTGTGGGCCTATATATACTAATATTACCCACTTACCCAAGATTTATGTAACGACCCAAGTTTTTAACCATTTAATTTAATATTTAAATTTGGTTTAAATGTTGATTTGGATATTTAAATGATTCGGATTTTATAAATTTGAATATTATATTTGTTTAAATAATAATTTAATTTCGAAATAGTCGAAATTGGCCGAATTTGCAAAGTTGTTCGATTTGATAATATAACGGGATTTATTTAAATTTAGATTTAATTTTATTTATGATTTGGTTTATTAAACGTTGTTGAAAGTTTAAATTATAATTTTAATTATATAACGAGCTGCAGCAGCGCGGTAGTTCGTAATATAATGTTTTGAACTTCAATTGGTCGTACAGTACCCTATTTAAGTCGGATTTCTTCGAAACAAGAAACGTCCGAATCTGTTTGATAATATCTTTCTAATGAAGCAGAAAAATCGAGTTTTCACCTTGTAGATTTTGTTTTATGGCCAAATCAAATTTTCAAATAGTCGCTGTGGAATTCGTTTATTTATATTAGCGATTTATTATATAGAAATATATGGTTTTTATTTTATTTAATATCGTTTTGGCTTAGAATTCAACCTGCGTTATTTTATTTTGAAAATATATGAAATTCTGCTCGAGTATGGCCAATTTTAATATTATTATATTGAGGTATTTTAAAATTGGTTTATTTTAATTTAAATCGGACATTTTAAAAGGGAGTTTATTCAAACGATCTATGTTTTCAACGAAACAAATTTATTGGGACCGCAATAGCAAATTATTGTAATATTTCAAGTTGCATGCCAAACAGAGTTATTCTGTGAGCGTGGCAAAATAAAATGCGAATATAATCGACCGTTTTGACTCGAACGAGCGCCATTTGCACAAACGGACTTGAAATTCGACGAAACAAGATTCTTTAGGACCATAACGTCGAGTTATATTATGCCGTCCATTTCCATTTTGATTGGAGTTCGTATGTGATCACGGTAGTCAATAAACAGTGTTCGGGAATTGCGATAGGTACAAATAAAAATGGTTAGTCATATCAATAAATATCGTCAGTCACGTCAGATAAAAATCGTCAGTCAAATCAGAAATAAAATAATTAAAATAATGAAATAAAATATTATATATTTCTTCTATATAATAATCTACCGTGACACCCTAAATTCCCAAATCAATACCCCGTTCCTTTTCTTCTTGCTTCAAACAAACTTCAGTAAATAATTCCACCTTTTAAATTCAGAAACAAATCCACTAAATTTCTATAAATTCCAAGGATTATATGCTTGGATTGCTGAAAGTTTAACCTTGATTTCATATAAATATTCTATGGTGCGATCAACTTCTGGGGACTCTTTCCATTTGAAAAAATTAAGCTAAGGTCAGAACGGTTTTTAATTTATTCCGGCGGACTCCGGTCGGCTTGGTTGGATCTGGTTCGGGTGAGGATAGGTGGTGGTCTGGCGGTCGTCTTGGTGGTGGTTAGGTGGATGTTGGTGAAGCGTGGACGGAGAACGGAAAGTTGGTCATGTTTTGTACTGGGTTGGGCATTTTGTGGTCATGGCGGGGCTGTGGGGCACCGAAGGGGACAAGACTGGTGCGAGGTGGAAGCTGGAGGGACGGCGGAGGGTATGGTGGCAGACTGGTGAAGTCCGGTGGTCGGAGGGCAGCGCTACAGGCGGTTGAACGGAGGGGCGTTCTGTGTTGTTTTCTGTATATCTGGGTACGGTTTTTGGTTCATGGATGAACTGGGGAGCATCGAGGGGGCCAGGGTTGGTCTAAGGTGGTTGACTAGTCGAGGGCGGTCACGTTGGTGGCGAGGAGGCGGATTCCGGTGGTCCAGATCAGAGGTGGTGACGGTTTGAAAGGAGGTACGGCGGTTTGTGTTTTGACGAGGAAGATGGATCTGCTGGCCTAATCTAAGTAATTAAAACTATTGTTAATTTTTGATTTAGTTATATTAATCATATTATATAATTTGCTGAAAGGGTGTGTGGTCTTCCTAACAGGTTTCGAACCGGTCAACAAGAGGAAATGCATGAGAGGCTTCTAATGTGTCATAAGTTAAATTAGGTGATTAAATCTAAGTTATTAATTTGATTAAGGACAAAGTTTTTAAATAGTCAATATATTATATGTGGACATCAGGTTTTGTCAGAAGGGAAAAATAAAGAGGGAGTATCCAGTTTTGAAGAAGGGGAATGACAACTGGGATTTAACTATAACTTAAGAAAATTGAACTGAGTCCTTAACCAATATAAATTTAGGGTTAATTAACGTTAAATAGGATTAGATTAAAAATAATGGCTATAGTAATAATTAAATTATTTCAGTTTAAAATTTTAAATATTGTAATGTGTATAATTTTATCCTCTGTGAATAGAATTGGACGAAACTGGAACCGATGGGTTCGTAATCACGGTGCCGACCTATACGAGCTGGAATAAAGTGGTTCTGAGGCCATGGGAATTTTATGTATTTCCAAACACTAGTTTGAAACTATATAGAACGACTCAACCTCGTCAGAAACAAAATAAAGGTGAGTTAATTCTCACACTTCTGAAATACTCTGATGTGTTAAATCCATATCATTAATATTTATCATTAATTGGCTGAATGGATGCTATGGTTGCTATGGATGATTTTTATTGGTTGTTTGTGGTTATAAATTGACCATTCAAATGCTTGATATTTCATATGTTAGTGTTAAACGATATTATAAACTGTTGTGCAGGGAAGAACAGGTTGGAGGAATCCAACCGGATTCCTCAAATAAATCATATATTATTTGTTGTTCATGAATTGCTTATCCCAATTTATGCCATATCCTGTTTGGATATAAGTGATTGAGTAAGTGTTGATTGTTGAATCTAAATTCAACAATTGTCGTGTTTTAAATCAATATACAGTATTGATTGGGTAATTGACAGTAGATGGTCTAAAGTCCATCGTATTGAAACAGTAATTCATCGTCAGGCGAATTGATGTATAAGTTATAAAATTTATTTTTATAACCGAATCGAACTTTGGTTTTTATTTAAGCTATTTAAAGAATTTTAAATAAATGAATATTCATAACTTTGTTTTATAAAGAAATGTATAAAGGATGTTTATAATAACAGCTTATGTTTTAATACATAAGAAAGACTGAGATTAACAAGGGAGTTGGTCGTTTTGAATAATCGTTCAAAAGAAAACAATTTAGCAAGTTTTATTATTTTAACTTAACGATTTGTTTTAAAGACTAAACAAACTTTTAGTTCGACTATATTATACTAATTATTGAGTAGTTGTTATTATAAAGGTAATTATTTTCTCATTGACTTATTAAGGAGATTAATTGACATGTTGTTAGTAAACGATGAAGTAATATACTTTACTTCAGTAAATGACTAATTTAATGATTATTTTAATAATTAAAGTAATGACTTCTTAAGTAGAATTCATTAAGATAGTAATTGAAGTGTGAACGAGGGTTAGTAATTTAAAAGAAGCTTATGGAAAGGGATTTTATAATCCAAATTTCATAAACAAGTTATAAAAGAAAGTTTGAGTTTAAAGTAAAGATTCTATTCGAGTTGGGAATGTAGGAAATAATTTGTAAAACCATATTAAATTAGAAATACTTATTTACTTAAGTAATGAATTAAATAAAAGGATTTTTGGTTATAAAATCCAACCACTTGTTTTAATGATGTTAAAAGGAGTTTTGGATTAGTGAACAAAATCCAAGTTTATAAGAAAAGTGGATTTGAAGTTATAAACTAAGGCAGGGCTTTAAATAAACCTTTTTACTTAAGAACCAAATTAAGTGAATGGCGTAATCAAAATGAAATTAGAAAGATAAAAAGGATAGTTAATGATTTGAATAAAAGAAATTGAGAAAAGAATTTATGGTCATGAATCCAAAGTTAGATGAAAAGGCATTTGGAAAAGATATTAGCGAATGGATCAGTGTAATATAATCCGAGTTATGTATCGAATACTATACAGAAATCTTGAAGCAAATGGTTAATATTCGAGTAAATGATTTACTTAATAATATATTAAGTAAAATAGAGATGGTCGATCGAGATGTTCAAAAGAAAAGATATGGTTCGTAAAACCATAGTTTAAATGAAAAAAAGGGAAGTAAGATCGGATCGATATTAGAAGGGCATGGGTTTTTGAGTTGCGAACTTCTATCTACTCTGAGATAAGAACGTTGTCGATTAAGGTCTGAGAGGTAAATAAAATACCCCAACTTGATTGACTTCACTACTATTATCGAGGAATGGTATTAGTTCGTAATGGTAAAGGAGTTTGAAAAGGAGATGTTATTCTCGTCGAGCATTTGTAATTCAATTGGAAGGTTTGAAATGAAATTTAATACAAAAGGGTTTAAATTAAACAATGTACATTAACATTGTTTAATCTGAATCGAGACATATAGTTTTAATTATACCTATAGACTATTTATATAACACTGGTTTTTAGAAAATAGTAATAATATGAATATAGCGATATTTTCAGAATTTAAGGAGAATAAAGCGAAGTGAGAATAAGCGAGATATATTATTGCCAAATGACGAAATAAAAGATAAGTTGGTAAGCGATTTAAATGGAATCGACTTTAAGTCGAGGAAATGATTTTAATGATTCGATAAGAGTTTTGATGAACGATTTTAATAATAATAAGAACCTGAGCTGCCAATGTACTTGACCGTACTAGTTTGACATTGATAGTTAAAACACCAAACTATCAACGAAATATTTTATTGGACCTTTTGACGTGTTGTTTCGAAGAGACCGGGATGGGAACTAGACCAAAACCACTTCGATTCAACATGACGTACGAAGCTAACTTGCAATGGATAAAGATGGGGAGATTGAAGACCGTTGATTTTCATAAATGGAAGAACTGCTAATAATCTTCGGTCTGCAGCCAAAGATATAATGTGGTTCTGTCGTGATTGGAATCTACGGAGTGTAAGGACTTCTCGCTACTGATCCATGGGGTGATTCCTATATTAGATGCAGTAGGAGAGTACCTTCGGTTCATTCTGTTCCTGGATGACTTGTATGGACGAATGTCTGACAGAGTATTTCCAAAGGTATCGCGTACGTTGATTTCTTCAAACGTACCATAGTTGTTGGCGGAGAAAGGCCTTTCTTTTAGCTTATCAACTAAGAGTATTTTTGTGGACGTCAATTAGTGATATCTGGAGGATCTTACGATGTGACATTCAAAGAGAATGATGACCAGATGTTTAAAAGTTAAATTCTAGCCTCAAGCCTCATCAACCGGGAAATAACAGAAATCGGGCAGGCAGCATGGCTATGTGGGTCGCTCCCATTAGGGTGTATAATCACCTATCTAGAGAAATTCCTTTTGCTTCTTTAATCTATCGATGCTGTCCCTTTTCGGGAAACGGTTGCTGATCCCAACCGTTGATGATATACATTCGATACACTCAAGCGAAATGAGTGGTCGGTCATGTGTGGGCCGGGTTGCAAGATGTTCTTGTTGAACCCAGTGTATTCGCCTCTAGAGATACACTATCGGCAGGTGGTCCCATACCTTGTCATAGTCGGAATCCAATTTCCAATAAGCGCCCACGGGTTTTGATTGTATAATATATATGTGGAGCGTGAGATTCAAGCGTTCCACTAGATTACTATTTATTTGTGGTTGATATACATTATTATAATATTAGAAAAATATCGTTCTTCAAAAATGGTTTGGGTTATAGTAAGGTAAAAACCGTCCGTGTTTATGTGTGGACTGGTCTTACTATTATCCTTTGGTTTCAAAAAGGATTTCTAAAGTTAAACCGATTGTTGATGTGAATTTAGCACTGAAAGTATTTCAGACTGACCCGTGTGTATTTGCTTTGCTTCAAAATGTGCTCGGGTCAGACCGAACATATTTAACAGGTTAGTTTTCGCTTGGAGTTTCAGAAGCTGGAAGCAGGAGGCTTCACCGTTAGTTATTTAACGTTATTCCGCTGTATCTGATTCATGTGTACTCTGATGATTGGTATGTATACAAGATTTGCATTTGTATAAAGATATGTTGTTATATTATATATTTTGTTCATTCTGTTGTGAGCTTCTGATGTTCTTCTTCTTGCTTCTATTTTAATATTTCTCTCTTTCTCTATCATCCTCTAATTTCTTTCTCTTAACATTCTGCTTTCTGTGTAATTTGGGTTGATTGTGGTAGTTAAATGTCGGCCTAAATTATACTAAAAAGTGGGACGTTACAACTTGGTATCAGAGCTATTGGTTTAGTGATAACCTTGGCTCTGTGGCGTAACTCAGTAGAGATGGGGTTAGTAATACCCTAGATTTAGTTTGAGTGTATATATATGAGTGCACGTATTTGTATTTTGAATATAAAATTATTTTTAAATTATTTCGTAAATGGGATAAATGGAATAATTTTTCCCAAATTATATTTTGTATAAATAAAAAGGAATAATTATCTTAAATTGTTGACTGGTTGTTTGAAACTTGTATTGCCTTGATTGATTGGTTTGAATGTGTTTAATTATGAGTTTGGGTTGGATCAACCAAAGGACATTTCAAATTTGAAATATGGAAATTTAACTCATGTTGGATTGAATAATCATATAAATTAAATTTAAACTTGAATATTAAACTAAAATATAACTTGAGTCAACACTAATTTGACTTGAGTTGAGAAATAGAAATATCCAAATATAATGTTTTGAGATTATATGGTTGAGATTGATTGCATATATATTGATTTAAAGTTGGATCGACTTGATTGAAACCAGCCTTGAATAGAATTGATTTATTGAGATAAATACAGGATGGTATGGATTTAAATTTAACTGGTATTGTTTTGAAACTAATGAAGTTCATTAGAATTGAGAACATGTGCAGAAGAGCTAATTTATCTTTAAAACATGTTCAAGAAGATTCGGTAGTTAACTGAATCCAGTCTGATTGGAGATGCATAGAAATTGAGCAGACTCGCTTATTATTTATCGCTTATCGCGTAATAACGCTCAGAAAAGGTACGCTAATGCAAAATATGAATTTTTGGTTTTTTATTTGGGTTTTGAATTGGATTTTTTTTCTTTTTTCCGACCATGTTGGTCGAGGTATATATATTTGTGGTACCTGCAATATTGCAGATGTCCTCCGTACAGGAGAGACTCAACCAAAATTTAAGGTGTTAGAAATTTTTGTTGATAAGTATAAATTTGTTTTCGATTAAAATTATTTGGATTAGTTTTGATTAGAAATTTAGAAAGTGAAGATTTTAATTAAAATGATTTTTGAAATATAATGGGTTTATAGCATACTTCTTACCTTAGCAATTTCGAGGACGAAATCATTTTAAGGGGGAAGGAATGTAATGACCCAGGTTTTTAACCATTTAATTTAATATTTAAATTTGGTCTAAATGTTGATTTGGATATTTAAATGGTTCGGATTTTATAAATTTGAATATTATATTTCTTTAAATAATTAAAATAATAATTTAATTTCGAATTAGTCGAAATTGGCCGAATTTGCAAAGTTTTTCGATTTGATAATATAAAGGGATTTATTTAAATTTATATTTAATTTTATTTACGATTTCGTTTATTAAACGCTGTTGAAAGTTTAAATTATAATTTTAATTATATAACGAGCTGCAGCGGCGCGGTAGTTCGTAATATAACGTTTTGAACTTCAATTGGTCGTACAGGACCCAATTTAAGTCGGATTTCTTCGAAATAAGAAACGTCCGAATCTGTTTGATAATATCTTTGTAATGAAGCAGAAAAATCAAGTTTTCGCCTTGTAGATTTTGTTTTATGGCCAAATCAAATTTTCAAATAGTCGTTGTGGAATTCGTTTATTTATTTTAGTGATTTATTATATAGAAATATATGGTTTTTAATTTATTTAATATCGTTTTGGCTCAGAATTCAACCTGGGTTATTTTATTTTGAAAATATATGAAATTCTGCTCGGGTATGGCCAATTATAATATTATTATATTGAGGTATTTTAAAATTGGTTTATTTTAATTCAAATCAGACATTTTAAAAGGGAGTTTATTCAAACAATCTCTGTTTTCAACGAAACAAATTTTATTGGGACCGCAACAGCAATTCATTGTTATATTCCAAGTTGCACGCCAAACAGAGTTATTCTGTGAGCGTGGCAAAATAAAATGCGAATAAAATCGACCATTTTGACTCGAACGAGCGCCATTTGCACAAACGGACTCGAAATTCGATGAAACAAGATTCATTAGGACCGTAATGTCAAATTATATTATGTTGTCCATTTCCATTATGATTAGAGTTCGTATGTGATCACGGTAGTCAATAAGCAGTGTTCGGGAATTGCGATAGGTACGAATAAAAATCGTTAGTCATATCAATAAATATCGTCAATCGCGTCAGATAAAAATCATCAGTCAAATCAGAAATAAAATAATTAAAATAATAAAATAATGAAATAAAATATTATATATTTCTTCTATATAATAATCTACCGTGACACCCTAAATTCCCAAATCAATTCTCCGTTCCTTTTCTTCTTGCTTCAAGCAAACTTTAGTAAATAATTCCACCTTTTAAATTCGAAAACAAATCCACTAAATTTCTATAAATTCCAAGGATTATATGCTTGGATTGCTGAAAGATTTAGCCTTGATTTCATATAAATATTCTATGATGCGATCAACTTCTGGGGACTCTTTCCTTTTGAAAAATGAAGCTAAGGTCAGAACGGTTTTTAATTTATTCCGGCGGACTCCGGTCGGCTTGGTTGGATCTGGTTCGGGTGAGGAGAGGTGGTGGTCTGGCGGTCGTCTTGGTGGTGGTTGGGTGGATGTTGGTGAAGCGTGGATGGAGAACGGAAAGTTGGTCGTGTTTTGTACTGGGTTGGGCATTTTGTGGTCGTGGCGGGGCTGTGGGGGCACCGGAGGGGACAAGACTAGTGCGAGGTTGAAGCTGGAGGGACGGCGGAGGGTATGGTGGCGGACTGGCCAAGCCCAGTGGTCGGAGGGCGGCGCTACAGGCGGTTGAACGAAGGGGTGTTCTGTGTTGTTTTTGGTATATCTGGGTACGGTTTTTGGTTCATGGATGAACTGGGGAGCATCGAGGGGGCCAGGGTTGGTCTGAGGTGGTTGACTAGTCGAGGGCGGTCACGTTGGTGGCGAGGAGGCGGATTCCGTGGTCCAGATCAAAGGTGGCGACGGTTTGAAAGGAGGTACGGCGTTTTGTGTTTTGACGAGGAAGATGGATCAGCTGGCCTAATCTAAGTAATTAAAACTATTGTTAATTTTTGATTTAGTTATATTAATCGTATTATATAATTTGCTGAAAGTGTGTGTGGTCTTCCTAACAGGGTTCGAACCGGTCAACAAGAGGAAACGCATGAGAGGCTTCTGATGCGTCATAAGTTAAATTAGGTGATTAAATCTAAGTTATTAATTTGATTAAGGACAAAGGTTTTAAATAGTCAATATATTATATGTGGACATCGGATTTTGTCAGAAGGGAAAAACAAAGAGGGAGTATCCGGTTTTGAAGAAGAGGAATGACAACTGGGATTTGCCTGTAACTTAAGGAAATTGAACTGAGTCCTTAACCAATATAAATTTAGGGTTAATTAACGTTAAATAGGATTAGATTAAAAATAATGGCTATAGTAATAATTAAATTATTTCAAATTAAAAAATATTGTAACGTGTATAACTTTATCATCCGTGAACAAAATTGGACGAAACTGGAATCGATGGGTTCGTAATCGCGGTGCCGACATATACGAGCTGGAATAAAGTGGTTTTGAGGCCATGGGAATTTTATATAGTTCTAAACACTAGTTTGAAACTATATAGAACGACGCAACCTCGTCAGAAACAAAATAAAGGTGAGTTAATTCTCACACTTCTGAAATACTCTAATGTGTTAAATCCATATCATTAATTGGCTGAATGGATGCTATGGTTACTATGGATGATTTTTATTGGTTGATTGGTTGTTTGTGGTTATAAATTGACCGTTCAAATGCATGATATTTCATATGTTAGTGTTAAACGATATTATAAACTGTTGTGCAGGGAAGAACAGGTTGGAGGAATCCAACCGGATTCCTCAAATAAATCGTATATTATTTGTTGTTCATGAATTTCTTATCCCAATTTATGCCATATCCTGTTTAGATATAAGTGATTGAGTAAATGTTGATTGTTGAATCTAAATTCAACAATTGTCGTGTTTTAAATCAATATGCAGTATTGATTGGGTAATTGACAGTAGATGGTCTAAAGTCCATCGTATTGAAACAGTAATTCACCATCAGGCGAATTGATGTATTTTAAGTTATAAAACTTATTTTTATAACTACATCAAAACATTGGTTTTTATTTTAGCTATTTAAAGAATTTTAAATAAATGAATATTCATAACTTTGTTTTATAAAGAAATGTATAAAGGATGTTTATAATAACAGCTTATGTTTTAATACATAAGAAAGACTGAGACTAACAAGGGAGTTGGTCGTTTTGAATAATCGTTCAAAAGAAAACAATTTAGTAAGATTTATTATTTTAACTTAACGATTTGTTTTAAAGACTAAATAAACTTTTAGTTCGACTATATTATACTAATTATTGAGTAGTTGTTATTATAAAGGTAATTATTTTCTCATTGACTTATTAAGGAGATTAACTAACATGTTGTAAGTTAACGATGAAGTAATATACTTTACTTCAGTAAATGACTAATTTAATGATTATTTTAATAATTAAAGTAATGACTTCTTAAGTAGAATTCATTAAGATAGTAATCGAAGTGTGAACGAGGGTTAGTAATTTATAAGAAGCTTATGGAAATGGATTTTATAATCCAAATTTCATAAACGAGTTATAAAAGAAAGTTTGAGTTTAAAGTAAAGATTCTATTCGAGTTGGGAATGTAGGAAATAATTTATAAAACCATATTAAAATGGAAATACTTATTTACTTAAGTAATGAAGTAAATAAAAGGAGTTTTGGTTATAAAAACCAACCACTTGTTTTAACGATGTTAAAAGGAGTTTTGGATTAGTGAACAAAATCCAAGTTTATAAGAAAAGTGGATTTGAAGTTATAAACTAAGGCAGGGCTTTAAATAAACCTTTTTACTTAAGAACCAAATTAAGTGAATGGCGTAATCGAAATGAAATTAGAAAGATAAAAAGGATAGTTAATGATTTGAATAAAAGAAATTAAGAAAAGAATTCATGGTCATGAATCCAAAGTTAGATGAAAAGGCTTTTGGAAAAGATATTGGCGAATGGATCAGTGTAATATAGTCTGATTTATGTATCGAATACTATACAGGAATCTTGAAGCAAATGGTTAATATTCGAGTAAACGATTTACTTAATAATATATTAAGTAAAATAGAGATGGTCGATTGAGATGTTCAAAAGAAAGGATATGGTTCATAAAACCATAGTTTAAATGAAAAAAATGGGAAGTAAGATCGGATCGATATTAGAAGGGCATGGATTTTTGAGTTGTGAACTTCTATCTACTCTGAGATAAGAGCGTTGTCGATTAAGGTCTGAGAGGTAAATAAAATACCCCGACTTGATTGACTTCACTATTACAGAGGAATGATATTAGTTCGTAACGGTAAAGGAGATGTTATTCTCGTTAAGCATTTGTAATTCAATTGCAAGGTTTGAAATGAAATTTAATACAAAAGGGTTTAAATTAAACAATGTACATTAACGTTGTTTAATCTGAATCGAGACATATAGTTTTAATTATACCTATAGACTATTTATATAACACTGGTTTTTAGAAAATAGTAATAATATGAATATAGCGATATTTTCAGAATTTAAGGAGAATAAAGCGAAGTGAGAATAAGCGAGATATATTATTTTCAAATGACGAAATAAAAGAAAAGTTGGTAAGCGATTTAAATGAAATCGACTTTAAGTCTAGGAAATGATTTCAATGATTCGATAAGAGTTTTGATGAACGATTTTAATAATATTAAGAACCTGAGCTGCCAATATACTTGACCGTACTGGTTTGACATTGATAGTTAAAACACCAATCTATCAACGAAATGTTTTATTGGACCATTTGACGTGTTGTTTCGAAGAAACCGGGATGGGAACTAGACCCAAAACCACTTCGATCCAACGTGACATACGAAGCTAACTTGCAATGGATAAAGATGGAGAAATTAAAGACCGTTGATTTTCATAAACGGAAGAAGTGCTAATAATCTTCGGTCTGCAGCCAAAGATATACTGTGGTTCTGTCGTGATTGGAATTTACGGAGTGCAAGGACTTCTCGCAACTGATCCATGGGGTGATTCCTATATTGGATGCAGTAGGAGAGTACCTTCGGTTCATTCTGTTCCTGGATGACTTGTATGGACGAATGTCTGACAGTGTATTCCCAAAGGGATCGCGTACATTGATTTCTTCAAACGTACCATAGCTGGTGGCGGAGAAAGGCCTTTCTTTTAGCTTATCAACTAAGAGTATTTTTGTGGATGTCAATTAGTGAAATCTGGCGGATCTGACGATGTGACATTCAAAGTGAATGATGACCAGATGTTTAAAATGTAAATTCTAGCCTCAAGCCTCATCAACCGGGAAATGACAGAAATCGGGCAGGCAACATGGCTATGTGGGTCGCTCCCATTAGGGTGTATAATCACCTATCTAGAGAAATTCCTTTTGCTTCTTTAATCTATCGATCTTGTCCCTTTTCGGCAAATGGTTGTTGATCCCAACCATTGGTGATATACATTAGATACACTCAAGCGAAATGAGTGGTCGGTCATGTGTGGGCCGGGTTGCAAGACATTCTTGTTGAACCCAGTGTATTCGCCTCTAGAGATACACTATTGGCAGGTGGTCCCATACCTTGTCATAGTCGGAATCCAATTTCCAATAAGCGCCTGCGGGTTTTGATTGTATAATATATATGTGGAGCGTGAGATGCAAGCATTCCACTAGATTACTATTTATTTGTGGTTGATAGACATTATTATAATATCAGAAAATATTGTTCTTAAAAAATGGTTTGGGTTATAGTATGGTAAAAACCGTCCGTGTTTATGTGTGGACTGGTCTTACTATTATCCTTTTGTTTCAAAAATGATTTCTAAAGTTAAAACGACTATTGATGTGAATTTAGCACTGAAAGTATTTCAGACTGACCCGTGTGTTTTTGCTTTTCTTCAAAATGTGTTCGGGTCAGACTGAACATATTTGAAAGGTTAGTTTTCGCTTGGAGTTTCAGAAGCTAGAAGCAGGAGGCTTCACCGTTAGTTATTTAACGTTATTCCGCTGTATCTGATTCATGTGTACTCTGATGATTGGTATGTATACAAGATTTGCATTTGTATAAAGATATGTTGTTATATTATATATTTTGTACGTTCCGCTGTGAGCTTCTGATGTTCTTATTCTTGCTTCTATTCTAATATTTCTCTCTCTCTCATCCTCTAATTTCTTTCTCTTAACATTCTGCTTTTCTGTGCAATTTGGGTTGACTGTGGTAGTTAAATATTGGCCTAAATTATACTGAAAAGTGGGACGTTACAATTTACTTAACCCTCCCCTTATCAAGTCCATATTTATTATTGGTTAAGCTTGCGTTAACCCTATCCACTTTGTCCATATAATATTGGTTAAGTTTTCTTCTTGTCCATGTTAACTTAACCGACAAACCTAACATGTCATATTGGTTAAGTGTTTCTTATTAACTTAACCCTTCCCATTCATCATGTTGTATTGGTTAAGTGTTTCCTATTAACTTAACCCTGTTCATTCATCATGTTACATTGGTTAAGCGTTTCCCCTTGACTTAACCCCACTCGTTCATCATGTTATTTTGGTTAACTTAACCCTACTCATTCATCATGTTGGATTTGGTTAAGTGTTTCCTATTAACTTAACCCTTCCACTTGTCATGTTACTTTGGTTAAGCGTTGCCCTATCACACATCATGTTATATTGGTTAAGTGTTTCCCCTTGTGTTAACTTAACCCTACCATTCTTAGCATTTCCGTTCATTAGCATTAATTCATTAAATAATGCCTCAACCTCTCACATTAGAACTGTTGTTTGCGGTTGCTGGATGTGCCGGGCGGTTCCGGGCAGACTTCTGCCGCGAACTCATTCTAACCTCGGGTTTTGGGCTTAACGCGCTAACCTCTCACATTAGATCTATATTGTTGCGGTCGTTGGATGTGCCAAGCGGTTCCGTGCAGTCTTACACCGCAACTCAATCTAACTTCGTGTTAGGCACGTTCATCTTTAGCCAACTTACATATTTACCATACATGTCCAAGTCAAGATTTTAAATACTAATTATCCCAAATTTTACAAAACTATTCATGTTCCAGTTCTCAAGTTATGCCCAACCGAGCCAATTGCAAGTTATGCCCTTCAAATTATATTTCAAGTTATTGCTCAAAATAGGTTACACCTAATCTCCCCAAATTTGCAATAATAGTCAAGCCCCAAAATCACAATATACATTATGCTTAGCGTCCCAATCAATAGTTATGTCCAATCTAGTTCTAATGTTCCAATTTTCCCCAAGTTTGTAACAATAACAATTATGCCTCAAATCACAAGTTACAAATTATGTTCCACTATTACCAAATAGATTATTCCCCAAATGTCAATTACAAGTTATGCCCAACAATTTCACCAATATAGGTTATACCCAAATATTCCTCGTATTCCAATCATTCGTATTTCGCGATTTCAGCATATGTTCGAAGGTAACCCAGGTTCATAAAAGAAAAAGGAAATAGGGGAAGAGAAAGAAAGAGCATAAAATAAGAATAAGCATAAAAATAGGCATGTAACAATAGACCTAATAAAAGAAATTTAGATCCAACAAAGATAGATACCTGAATAAGCTGATACAATCATTATCGTAGGCATAAGAATAGCATCATGAACCAAAAAAGGATTATATATTCGATGTTCAACAAAGATACGCATGATTGAATTGATATAATAACTTCTTAGGCATGTAAAATCATAGATTCAATAGAAAGATAGGGGTAAATCTGAAAAGATTGTCTCATCATCAAGCATAGACTTAGATCCATTTTATTACATGCCAAGATATTAGGTGTTTAAATCTGAAAATAACATGAACTTACAGAAAATGAACGGATCTTGTTTTCTGGTATCTTATTTCTGAATTTGTTAAGCTATCCTTTGATGTAGACGTTTGATTCTCTAGTTTGGATTTGGTTTGGAGCTTTCTAACTTGATTTCTAATTTAGAGAAGATGGAGGCTTGACTAGCTTAGGGATGGACAGCATGACGGCTTCATATAATGAGATTGTGAGGTTTAGGGTTAAGGTTTAGGGTGTTTATATAGAAATCTAGGATTAATTATAGCCTTTAGATTAGTTTAGGAGAAATGAGAGCCACCAAACCAAAGAGATGTATCATCCAGCCAACCAAAGCATAACACATAAGCCCTAATACCTCAGAAATTAGTAATTGGCCAATCAGATAAGGCCACATCAGCTCAGTCCTATGAAAATTCGTCACTGGATCTGGATCAAATAGGGGCCGACTCCCTACAGGGGGGGTCGACACCTATGCCGACTCCCCTATAGAGGGGTCGACACCTATGTCGACTCCCCCTTGGGGGGTCGACACCGCTGAGCGGGAAATTTCCCGCTCTGCTCGCTCTCACTGAATTTCGAATTTCGATTTGTTTTGACTTTTAATTACTCTTTTAATTTAATTTCTGTTTAAACTTGAAATCTTCATAACTCCATAACTTCTTCATACGGAGTCTGATTTATGCAAACTCAGACTCTTTCTCAAGTAGGATTCCAAGACGAACGCAATGGTGTAACCCGTTTCACCCAATTCTTCTCCTAAAAATTAAATGTTCTTAAATTTGTTAATTTAATATTTAAAATTACGGGGTGTTACATTCACCTTACTTTTTCTCAGCCCACTACCCTTTAAACGAAACCCGCATCATTTCTTCTTCCTCCGTCCAAAAAGAAATAGTTGTTCTTCACATTTTCGAACTCCATTATAGCAGTTTCGCTCCATCCATTCTTCCCTTTCTCTCCACTATAACCAGAACCAATAACACCATCGTTCACCACTTCCAAACCTCAATCCACCCGGCAACACTACCCTAAACTAGCACGCCCCTTTCATGCTTCCGTCGACAGCCAGTTTGAACCCAACTTCTTTCCATGGCCGAAGTTCAGAGCAGTCATGCTTCCACCGTACTACATAGATTTGCAAACGGACTTCACCAATTTCTTTCTCTCTAAAATCTTCATCATCCTACCATCATCCAACACCACTCGAAGACCCCGATCGAAATGCGAACTCCGGCTTTCCCCCATCGACAAAGTGTCCATCGCGACTCTTCTTATCACTGAAGCTACCCAAAAAAATCCCAAACTCTTCGAATTTACACCGTGAATCCCAATATAACATACATACATTGAATTGGTGCTTGTATTCCTGGATTACTTGAACCCTAGGTCGCGCCTCATCAATTTTAGCGAATGGGAAGGACGTCGAACATAGCAAAATGTCTACGAGATTAAAGCTTACACAAATTCAAACTCAAATATGTATATATTATATGATTCATAGGAATTTATTTGATATGAATTTATGAAGATCAAAAAAATACTGGAAGAAGAGAAAGACTTGCGGCGGAAATTTATTGACCGCTGAAGAAAAGTTTTTTGGGTCAGTGGGAGAGTGTAGGATATTTATAGGAAGGTTTTATATTTTTTTGTTTGATTATTATATTTATTTTTTAGAAACCTCTATATGTATTTGCTGTTTAAAAGTTCCTACGTTCAAAAATGACATCCAAAAATCACGAAAATGGGCATACACCTTCTGTTCGACATTACGGACCCAACGCAACTTGTTTCGTCGAATTCCGACTTTGTTTGCTCACACAACGTATTTTTAACAGTCAAAATACTGATTGTTTTCCGCATTAAAAATCTGTATGGCCACATATTGGCTCCAAAAATTTCGAAAATTGAAATCTAGAAATAATTTAATATTCTGGATCCAACAAAATTAGTTTCGCCGAAAACAGAGTTTGTTTGCAAAAATGGCTACTTTTAAAGCCCTAAATAAACCCATTTAAATATTAATATATTTAAAAATAATTAAATTAAATAATAATAATTTAATATTTCTGTATATATTCACACAGAATAAAATACTGCTTCAAAATATACATATGTTGACTCGTAACTCCGTATTTCAAATCCAGTGTTAAATCGATATTCCATTTATATTAAATACCCTTTTATAATATAAATAAATCGTTATAAATTATAAACGAAACCCATAGCGACTATTTTAAAATTTGATTTGGACATAACTCAAAATCTACACGACGATTTCCCGATTTTTCTCTTCCATTAGACAAATATCGTTCAACAGCTCCAAACGTTTCTTGTTTTACAGAAATCCGATTTAAAACGGATTCTATATGTTCAATTAGAGTTTGAATCGCCAAATTACGAACTACCACGCCATTTCGGGCTCGATTATAATTATAATATAAATTATACGTTCAACTGACATTTAAAAATAAATTCATTAATATAATTCAACTCTAAACTAAATTATATATTTTGAATTGTCCAATTCACACAATATTGTCAATTCACTAATTCCGACTATTTCGAAATTAAATAAATTATTCTATTATTTATATTAATTCAATATTATTTAATTAAACGACCATTTAATTCTCTAAATCACTATTTAAATAATTAAATAAATTAATTATTATACCGTAAAAATACGGGACGTTACAGGTAGCCTGGATATATAAAAATAAAAAGGGAAAAGAGGGAGAGAAGAGAATCGAGAACAGGCATAATAACGAATTAATAATAAACTGATACAAATAGGCATAAACTGAATAGGCATATTATGAAAAGATTTAATATGGCGGCGGTATGAACATATAAAAGCAGATCTGATAGTTATGTCATAATAGAACTGATTAGTCACTGATTCAAGATCCAATTTTTACATACATATCAAGATTACTATTTAAATATTTAGATCTAAAAATAACATGAACTCGCAGAGATCAAAGGAAATGGATCCAAATTACTACGAAGAACATGTTGAATAAGTTGTTGTAGCCATCGTTAAATTTGTTGTAGCAATCTTCGAATATGTATATTCTTCTTTGAATTGATTTAGATGAAGAAAGGCATTTTAATTTTCGTTGCAGCAGATCTTCGCCGTCAGCATTATTTTTAGATGAATAAAACCTAGGTTTTGGGTCCTTTATATAGCCTAGGGTTCAATGAATCTTGCTCAAAAAGGTGTCCAGATACAAAATGAAGTATTTCGCCCAGATCTGTCAGGGGTGGGTCGACCCCCCTTTGAGTGAGTCGACCCCCCTTCGGGTAGGTCGACCTCTGGGTCGACCCCCCTTTGACTGGGTAGACCCACCTGGGCGGGAAATCTGCCACCTTCCTAAATTTCAAATTTTAAACCGAATTTCAAATGTCTGGACTCATTTTTTAATTTCTGAACCTATTATATATATATATATATATATATTCATCCTGTTCGTATACAAACTTCAAACCTTAATAACTTCTTCATACGTTGTCCGATTTACGCAAACCAGGTGTCTGTCTTGACCAGAATTTCAAGATGGACGCAATGGTGCAGTCCATTTTACTTAATTCTGATTATTAAATTAAGTTTTTCTTAATTCATTGTTAACAGTGTATTTCACGTTGATTATTCTTTAATTCATCATCTTTAGCGTCATTAAAATTTCGGGGTGTTACACAATGGATCCAATCATTAAAATAACGATGTATTATTTCACTGAAATTAAACAACGGTTTAATTTCATTGCTTAAATCAACAAATGAATATATAATTAACAAACAGTCAATCATTAGCAACTAGAGCACACAAAAATAAAAACCTGACTTATATAAAATATAAGTGGGAAGAACTGAGTGAGTTTAAATCATCTTGATTTCATTCGTTTTCTGTAGCAATCCGACTACAGTTAAATTAAAAAATTGTTTAATTTTAACTGCAAAGATACACTATATCCAACTCTGTTCGGATTAGTTCCATAACGTAGTGCTTGCTAAGATGATTCCAACGATGTCCGGTTTGTCCGTTCTATTAAGTTATGTAATAATTATTAACATTCAAATATTAATGGTTTAACTAAAACTAATTAACCCTAACTAAAATTAATTTTCAAACCAGTTACGTTTTGTATAAAAATTGGGCCAATCAGTTCTTTATAGCCCTGCTTCATTTCCAACCCAGTAGACTACGTTGTTTTGCCCGACCCTGTATGAATTGACTAAGTTAATATGATTAAACAAAATAGCTAACCTTTAATATCTAAAATTAGTCAAATTTAATTATTGATAAAACCCAATTACGTTATCACAAGGATCGGTTGAACTGATTACCGCAAAATTCAAATGCAAGGTTCATTTTTTTTTTGTTTCCTCCCTTCCAGCTAGTTTGCCAGCCACTTTGCTCCTCGTCCTAAAAAGAGAACCCATGCACTCTTCAACGATAATACCATTTTAAGAAATTATGTATTATAAACAAACAGGCCCAATAGCCTTAGCTTAGAAAACACGGTCCACCTGTCATCTTCCATATTGCTTCTGGCATGTTCAATAAAATGATACCCCTACATTAACACGCACGACCCTGATTCAGTTTCATCTTCCCCTTCAACAAATTGCTGCCGCCACCTTGTTGAGCCACTTTCGATTATCTGACAACCTGCAGTCTCGCTTGCCCTAACGCCATCGCTCGGCGGAACGAAATCCAACACTAGCGCCTTTGCCATCCGATCACTGATCCCTTGTTGACCACCGGAACCCCATTAAACAGCGTTGACTGCTACCAAGAATTAATTGTCACACCTTATTCTGATCATCAAAGCACGATCGATGAACCCCAAAAGAAGCACCCCACCATCCTCATCCATCGTCCTCCTGCTCAGCCTGGTTGACATCCCGGGAACCCTCACATCCAGTTCGAACGCCAGTGGTAAAAACACGAATTACAGTCACTTTGAACGTCTGGCTCCGATCGTCGCCAGTCAGTTTGATGTTCATGGAGAGTACAACGATATTTTAGTTTAGGATTTAGGCCATCGATCAACATATCGAAAGTTTATGAGTGAGGAAATTGGAAGACACAGACCGTTCAAAACAATTGGTGGCGGCTCATATTATTGCATTGACTACAGACAGGAAGAGACTTAGGGTTGGGAAATTGTGGCTATTTACAGGGAAAATATTCTATTTATAATTTACCAGTACTTCGTGCTGAAGTAACACTTCAAAACAACCCATATCATCTCCATTTTTGACAAAATAAGGTAATCCTAGCAGGAAAAAATATGTCGGACCCGATGGGACAGGTTTTGTCAAATTCCAAGGTCGTTTGTGAAAAGTCTTTTATAATTATCGATGAAAAATCAAGCGTTTAAAATTCCTATAATTATAGGAAAAAATAAAAAATGGAACCTTGACATTCTACAGGACCTTTTCCTAATGGATCCAATAAAATTTGTTTCATTAAAATTGGAGTTTGTTTGGCCAGTCGTTTATTCGTTTAAAACTACCGCTGTCTGAATTGACCAAAATAATTAAATAAAGCAGAGACGTTTTGGGCCACTGCAGTCACATACGACATCTGTTTGCCACGAGATTTGATTTTCCTACTATAATTTAACGATGCAGTCCCAATGGAACTAATTTCATCGAAAACTAAGACTGTTTGCAAAAATGAATGTTTTTAACGCTTATATAATATTAATAAAATATTAATAAAATTTCCAAATAATTCAACAAAATAATAGTAAATTATTTTTCTCGTATATATCCAAACTGAATATATATACAACTTCAAATATAATTTATACAACTTAATATCGTCAAATTTCGAGTTAACCGTTATCCAATTTATATAAAAACCCTATTAAATATTAAATAAACGTAATAATTTAATAATGATTTCCATAGCGACTATTTTAAAATTTGATTTGGACATAACTAACAATCTATAACACAAAATCTGGATTTTTCTCATTCATATGAAAATTATAATCAACAAGATTCAAACATTTTTTGTTTTATGGAATTCCGACTTAAAACGGAGTATGTATTTCAATTAAAGTTCAAAACTCCATATTATGAACTACCGCGCCATTTTGAGCTCATTTTATATTATATATAAATTAACGTTCAAATTTCGCTATATAAATGAATATATATTTTAAATCCATTTAAAATTCTAAATAAATATTTAAAATAACAAATTAAATTAAATATTTGACTACCAAAAATATGGGACATTACAATCTTCCCCCCTTAAAATAATTTCATCCCCGAAATTACTGTGGTAGGAAAAATGTCACAAACTGTAACGACCCAGAAAATCTGAACCAATTAAAAATTTTTAAATTGGCTAAAATAATGGATTTTAAATATTTAAAATAAATATTTTAAATAATGGCGATGAAAACTGAGTTTGAATCGACATTTGAAAACGAATATAATTAATTATAATTATATATAGAATTGAAAATGGCGCGGTAGTTCGATAATTCGATTTAAAACTTCAATTGAATATACCGGGTGCAGAACAATCCGGATTTTAGTGAAACCAAAAATATTTAAATCTGTTAGTGAATATCTTTCTAACGAATCCGACCAATCGAAATTTGATAGCGGGAATCAAAAGATATGTCCAGTTGAAAATTCTGAATAGTCGCTATGGAATTCAGGTCCTTAAAAATGGACATTTTGCAGGTGACCTCGGATTTCGACGAAACCACTTTTGTTGGATCCGCAGTGTCAAATTATTGCTAGGTTTCAAATTTCATAATTTTTCGAATCAATATGTGAGCGTGGCAAAGGAAAACGCGTTTGACCGGTTTCAGTTGATTTTAGTCGATTGGAAATTGGCCATTTTTCAAACGGTCTCAGAATTCGACGAAACTAGTTTTATTAGGACCGTATCGTCAATACGAAGCTAGAAAATATTTTCCGAGAATTTTTCTAGTCAGTATGTGACCCCGGTAATTTGAAATGTACGTTTAAAATTCAATATAGTGATTTAAATTTAAATTCAACAGAAACTGATTCAAACGATCAAATCAACCTGCAATACATATCCAATTGTGTTCGGAATGGGGGTTAAACGCTAGGGACGACAGTCGGCAGGTTCGATTTCGAGTTCGAATGGGAAGGGTACTTTGGAGAATTTAAAATTCAAAATAAATTAATAAATTATATAATAGCCCCCCCCCCTTTCTCCTTTCCTCCCTCAGTCAACTCTCGGTCAAATAAAAAAAAACTCGATGAAAGCCAAAACCCTAGCCGCCAGTCTCCACGTTCGCTATCGCCACCCCCTCTCCTTTGCCACAGCCGACGCCACCACACTCCGACCCTCCCCATCGCCCTTCGCCTCAGTCCTCCTTCCATACCTAGATCGACCAAAGACCCGAAACCCCCGAAGACCCCGTCCCCCTCAAAGCATCGCGACACCCGATTAGCCCCCCTGGAAGCCTTGCCGCCTTGCCGCCGACGAACTGCAGAAACCCCCCCTATCTGTAAGTATTTCTTTTTATTTTATTATTTTATTTTTATTTTATAAAAACAGAATTAAAAACTGATTTTTTTATTAGTATTAAAACTGATTTTTTTAATTAGTATAAAACTGATTTTTTAATTAGTATAAAACTGATTTTTTTATTAGTATTAAAACTGATTTTTTTAAAAAAAAAGCATAAAAAATGATTTTTAAAAATGATTTAAAAACTGATTTTAAAATGATTTATAAACTAGGAAGAGATTAGAAATTTAAAAGGAAAAATCAGATTTTTATATATTGAAAGTCGAAAGGAAAAATCAGATTTTTATATATTGAAAGTCGAAAGAAAAATCAGATTTTTATATATTGAATAGCGAAGTCAAAATTCGATTTTTATATATTGAATAACATAGTAAAAATTCGATTTTTACATATGTAGAGAATACGGGCGAAAGCGACAAAAGGCGAGATTGGCGAAGATTTCTGTAAAGGAAGAATCGTAGTTGGATAGCTATTGGTGAGATTTCTGATTTAAAATATATTATATATGTGTGAAATGAAAGTGAATTGCTATATATAAATATATATATATATATATACGCCCCTCGTCCACAAACCATGGACGATATTTATTGATTGAAATTGTTGTGAAAATTGATTGATAGTGAATGGTTGTTTGGGATTGTTTGTGATTGATATTGGTTGATTGTGGTTGAAAAATACCCGTTTGTGATGGGAAAATATTTGGTTGAAACCACATAGGATTAGTTTGTGGAAATGAAATAAATATATACATGCCGCCTGCGTGCGAACTAGATGCATGATCCCCATTGTCAAAAACCGCGAGGTTTTAAGGTAGAGCGAGGAGCCGTACTAGGGACGGTGCCGGTTTTAACTACCCTGCCGTTATGCTGCCGAAATTTTGAATAATATTCGTGTGTTTGAATTATTTTCATATGCTTAAACTATATTTATTCATTGAATAGAAAACATTCATGTGTTGAATTGATATTCATTCGTTGATTAGAAATTCATGTGTTGAATGGTATTCATATTTTGAAATAAATTGTTCGATAATAAAAATCACATTTTTATCTATATATAAAAACTATAGAAAACATTCATGTGTTGAATTGATATTCATTCGTTGATTAGAAATTCATGTGTTGAATGGTATTCATATTTTGAAATAAATCGTTTGATAATAAAAATCACATTTTTATCTATATATAAAAACTATAGAAAACATTCATGTGTTGAATTTATATTCATTCGTTGATTAGAAATTCATGTGTTGAATGGTATTCATATTTTGAAATAAATCGTTTGATAATAAAAATCACCTTTTATCGACTATATGAACTGTGTAAAATAACCTCGTTTTAAAAGAAATTGTTTTATGATAAAAATCCCATTTTTATCACCAACTTGAACTATATTGAAAAATAGTGTTTTGAAATGAATTGTTTTACAATAAAAATCACATTTTTATTGTATGCATAAATCGTTGAAATGTGAAGTGTTAAAAATAGCCACTTGTTCAAAATAAACATATATGAGTTGAAATATTCATTAATTAGCTAATGAAATGATTTTCACCTATGTATGTAACATTAGAATAAATGGTGTCTTTAAACGAAACTGAAATCAAATATGAAGTTGAATAGAAAATGATAAATGATAAGAAATGTATATATATGTGCATACACATTCATTGAACAGGTTATAGCAAAGGGGCTAGAGAAGAGGAATAAAATTTTGTGCCCGACAAATAGGTACACATTTACTGCTTTGTTTGGGTGATGATTTTATGAGCCTGTTGGCTAGCCGCTTGGCTTTTTCTTCTTCTTTTTGAGATTAGAAGGACCGGGAACGCTATTTGCGGTTTCCCGATGCTCCCGGTGCAGGGGAGGTTATGGCGAAATTTTCCAAAATTTTAAGGTGTTAGAAAAAATTTTGAAGTGAAAACGATATGGAAATCACTGAATGAACTATATTTATATAAATATATAAATATAAATAAAATTAAAACGAAACGAAGCCGTGCAGTTCGTATTTTGAAACCGTGATTTCAAGCGACTAGTGCGGGAAATCCGACCATCGGATTTTCCCGAAACCTCAACCGTCGGGTTCGCCTTGGAATAATCTTTCCAACGGCACCAACCTTGTAAAAATCCAACGGTTGGATTGTCTGGAATGTTTAATTCAAATCTGAAGAAAAACAGCGCTAGAAGCGATTATATTTATATATATATATATAATTATATATTTAATCGAATAACGACGCTGCAGTTCGTATTTTGAAATCGAAACTTCAAACGATTGTACCGGGAGATCCGACCGTCGGATTTTCCCGAAACTGGAACCGTTGGGTTCGTTTTGAAAAGACCTTTCTAATGATGTAAATTTTGTGAAGATCCAACGGTTAGATTTTCAGATATGTGTAAATCAAATCTGAAGAAAAACAGCGCCACGGCCGCTTTATGGCCCGAAGCGTCATTTTTAATAAATTAGCTATTTTAAAATAAATAAAAATAGCGATAAATAGTTATAAAATATCATAAGCGATATGGAATGGAAATAAACTGAATTTGCTTGATTTATGTGGCTTTTGATGGTTGAATGTGTTTGGTGTGAAAATTACAGTAAAGAACACAATTGGTGTTTTCGAATAATTTAACCATTGAAATAAATTGATTTGAAATTCTAAATATGCGTGAATTATTTGGAAAGGCCGAGTTAATTCTCATTTCAAATAATTGACCGACGATTGAAAGTCGAAGATAAAGACGGTGGTCGAAGACCGGAGATCTTCACCTCGTTTGGATGGTAACCGAGGTCCTGATTGGGAGGCATCCCGAAATATGGATAATGAGTGGTGATCGTCCAGACGTACGTGGTGATCGAAGGGTTTGCGAGGTATTTAGTGCCTCCGGTTTCGTTCAGCCCCAGAACGGACTTGTAAATGGACTGTGTGTCTGACATTGGATTTTATTCTGTGTTGATTGATTTCTGTTAAATATACATCTGTTTGGCGGCGGAGAATTTATTCTTTTGCTTAACGCCCTTCTCTGAGACGTACGAGCTCAGAGGTTGTATATGGATGGACATCAGTCGCATGGCATGAATTGCCTGTGTGGCATGCTGAGATGCAGTGATCAGGGCTTCTGTTGAAAAGCAAAGTCTTGTGGTGATGATCAAAGCACCGCCTGTGTGGCATAGCTTTGTGTATAACGTGAATTCGCGAGCCTCACACCCCGGTATGAACCTAAAACGGGAGAGGACATCAGGGAGGGCCTGGGTTTCTTTCTAGCTAGGGTGGTGTCTGTGACCTACCAGCCCTGACATTTATATACTTTTCACCTATGTGGTTGTTGCTGTTGCGAGGCGCCTCGGTTTGATCGGACGATCCGGGTCCGATGGAGTCATTCGTTGGCTCGTTTACGCCCCAAAGGGCGGAGAGACGTAGTGTTCAGGCATAATAATCCACATCGATGGACCGGCCCTGACGATCCAAGGGGCAGTTGCGGCTGTTCCTGAGACACGGGCTAAAGCGTCTCGAATTCGGTAAGGACTATCTTTTGCCTTGGTTCATGACGGAAATCCAATTTCCAAATACGACATCGTGCGGTTTTGATTGTATACCTATATATGGCGACATAGTGGTATGGGGCATTAATGCCGTCTATGATTGATAGTTATGATTTGAAAATGTTTTCAAAACATATAGACACTAGCAATAATATAAAATGCTTTTGTTTTATTCGTATCAAGCATATTTTGGCCGTTATAAGGTAAAAACTCTATCCTCCGGTTTGCGTTGCATTGTGTGATGGGAACTGAGTCTTATAACGGCTTCATTTTCATAAAAAGCATAGCGATGTTTAAAAGAAAGATTTGTTTTGAAGCACTGGCAATCCAATGGAGTAAACCCGTTCCACGAAAGTGGCGTGGTCCTGTGATTAGCCAATTATATATGTGTTGAGTGGATTTCTCATACCAGTCCCATGACTGACTCGTAGTTTGTTTCACTTTCAAACTCGGGTGCCCCTTTTTCTTCACGGGCAGCCTTGTATTCAGGTTTAGCTGGTTTTCTTTCCGGATAGCTGGAGCTGAAGATGGATTCTATCATTTATTTCTTTTTATGCTGTTCAGCTCCTATTGTACATATTTTGTTTATTTCCGCTGTAGACATTTATGTATAGCTGAACTGTATTTGTACTAAGTAAGATCCTGTATACTGTGTAACTCTGATGATTACTTTTATCCAGTTTATTTTGTTGTTCATTATCTGGTGTATTTATTTAATTCTGTTCTGCCATTATCTGTTTCTGTGTTATATTCCAAAGATAGCCCTGTTTCCGTCTGAACGGGAATTCGGGTCGTCTCACAAACCCATTAATTTTCTAAATCCAATTTATTATAAATTGAAAGCCAATTTATTATTGTAAATCAAAATTTTCAAAAATATCGAAAATTTTCTAACACTTAAAATTCCCGAAAAATTCGCCAGAGTCTCTGTAACACCCCGTATTTTCTATTAACATTATTAACACGAATCCTAGAATACTTAATTTAAATGTGAGAATTAAGGGAAACGGGTTACGCCATTGTGTTCGTCTCGGAATTCTGTTTGAGATAGAGTCCGAGTTTGCATAAATTGAACTTCGTATGAAGAAGTTATGGCTGTCAAAAGTTTCCAGAGAATTCAAATAAATTCAAACAGCTCGAGAAAACAAATTCAAATCCAAACAGAAGTCAGAAGCGGGCTGGGCGGAAAAATTCCCGCCCAGGCAGGTCGACCAGGGGGGTCGACCCTAGTGTCGACCTCCCCCCTAGAGGTCGACCTGGGGGTCGACCAGGCCCCCGGCCAGATCTGAAATTTGAACGACTAATGACTTGATGCTGAGTCACTAGGGTTTCTGGATGGTCCTGATCTGGTCTGAGTGGCTGTGATTAACCCTAGGTTCATCCGACGGCTATAATTAAACTAAAATTCTACATAAAAAACTCAATGCTCAACCTAAAAACACACAAGAAAATAATCCTAGAACTAAAATGTCATTAGTTGAGAACTTGGAGTAGCCGTCACCATTTTTCAAGTCAAAGACGAGTTAAAAGCTTACATCTAAAATCAAATTAAGAACGATTCTAACTCAACGATCTTCATCAAAGGCGCGCATCTCCAATTTCAGAATTCAGATTTCAAAACGCAAGAATTCCCTTTTGTTTGTAAGTGGGTTATTACGTAGATTTAAACATCCTTTCGATTAAATCATGACATGTTGTAATTGGGATATAGAATGATGCTTATGTATAAGATTTGATTCTCGTTTATCTTAAAGTATCGTTGTAATTAATCATGTCTATATGCTTATGGCGATGAACATGTAGTATATTTCATGTCTACATACTTATGGCGATGAACATGTTGTATATTAATTATGTCTATATGCTTGTGGTGATGAACATATTGTATGTTATTAAAATCTATTATGATTTGGGTAATGGATTTATTTTACCAATTAAATGGTAAAACATGTCATGCTATAATTTTGTGGTTATTTCCAAGTTTGTGATCTAAAACACATGCTTATATGTTAGATCAACACCAATGTATATTCATGTTAAGTTGAATCTAATTATGTTGTAAAAGTGGAATTATAATCCTCTTATGTTTTTAACATCATGCTAAATTGTGATTAAAAATGGTTATAATGGCTTTCTTATGTTTTGACATACATAAGATTATATGCTAAGTTGTGGGTTGAAACTGTGATTATATGTTAAATTTCCATGCTAGACCCTTGTCAAAATTTACATGACAACTAGATCCAACTTAGTCACAAGTTCACCTTTGCCCATATAATTAAAGTTAATGATACCTCTATGCCAAGTTACACATGACAAGTTGAAATGTATGTTATGTTTATTTCATGTCTCTTGTTTATTACCCCTTTTTGTATTTATGGGTTGGGCTAACTTATTAGCCCAACATTTTATGTGATTCATGCGTACGTTCCACGGGGGTAGCGATGGGAAATATGAAAATTCATGACATAGATTTGTTCATTAAATGGTATATTTGATATACCATTTATGGTGAGCAAAATCAAAGGATAATTATGGCATGATTAAATTAAATTTAATTCACATAAAGAAATTTGACATATATAGAAAAATATGAATTTTAGAAAAGGCGAATATGCCTAACCAGAGGTTAGACTGAGTTGTGGTGTAAATTTGCCCGGAACCGACCGGCATATCCAGTGACCACAACAAAACCTATCTAATGTGGGTGGTTAGTGCATCAAGCCCATAAAGAACCCGCGGTTAGACTGAGTTGTGGTGTAAATCTTCCCGGAACCGACCGGCACATCCAGTGACCGCAACAAGACCTGTCTAATGTGAGTGGTTGGTGCTTTAATAAATTAAAGCTAAGTCAGGATTGGTAGGGTTAAGTAAATTAGGAAAACACTTAACCGATTCAACATGTTAACTAAACGAATGGGGGGGTTAGGTAAACTTGGACACTTAACCAAATAAACATGTTGATTAGAAAACCCTAGTAACGAGGAACAATTTCAGCAGTAATCCACATAGATGTATCATGGTACCCGGAAACTAGGCAGGGTGGGGCACGATTACTGGGTTGAATTATAAGCAGTCAAAATGTCGGCGATTGGTGGGCCAGTGTAGGTTTCGACGGAGTATAGGCGTGCACGCACTCCAAAGTGGAAAAATCAGGCACTGGGCATCAGTAGTGTACACTGTCCATCTTGAATTGTGTCGGGTTGCCACCAGAGGGACTGATACACCCCATGGTGGGACCAGCACAGGTAGCTACAGTCAAGCGGGGACGAATGACACAGGACATGAATGCATGCGAGTAGGAGCCGATCATAAAGGGGATCGTTTGTAATAAACACGTGGGGCTGGTTGAACCAATAGTTGGTAGGTGCAAAGACTATAGTACTGGGTTCGATCACATGGTCCTCTTATCTTATATTAAGGTATTGTCTTATGTTCTGTTATCACTGTCATGATCCCTTTTCTTGTTTAAATACTAGTAATCACCGAACTTACCAGACTTATTGTCTGACCCGTTTCCTTTCGTCCTCTTTTCTTCGTCCCCCCCCCCAAGGTCACAGGGAGGGAATACTGCAGCTTAGTCAAACTCTTTGTAAGCTTCAAGAAAGTAGATGTATGATTTGGACTCTCTCTCACCTTGGCTATGGCTCTTGGACTTTATCCTTGGGGATTTATGCACTTTTGCTTTTGGTTATGCTTCTTTATTTAATAATCAAGACAGAGATTATGTTGTAATGTTTTGGAAGTTATTTGGAGACAATTTGATGTAAGGCTTTTGTCTTGAACTACGTATGCAATAAATGTTTGAATTTCCGCTGCTTAAATTTATCTGTCTTGTAAATTTTTCTATGTCTTGTACCTATAACCCTCCACCAAAGTTACGTCATTCCCTTTGTGAGTGACCTTAACGGAGGTGGGGTGTTTCACTTAGTATCAGAGCAAAGGTTTACCAGATCAGATAAGAATTTTTGAAAAACTATTTTCAAAAAGAAACATAAAGAAGCATTTTTCAAGAAAAAGCGTTGTTTTAAATTTATAAAGGCATAATCCACAAACCATATGCCCTATCATTCTATCCTTTGTTTTGAATCTTTTCTTTTTTGTTTCAGCATGTCTGGGAATCTTAACCTTCCAGAGGGTGTACCGATACCTGGCTGGTTCAGGAGGTACTTAGAGGCTAGGGCCAATGACGCAGGCCCAGCAGATTTTCCTTCTCTAGCTGCAGTGGTTCCTCCTCCTCCTCCTCGTGCAAATGCCTTCTCAAAGATTTGTAGAGACTTTAGGGCCATGGGTGGAAAAGATTTCTAGGGAACTGAATCATTTGTAGAAGCAAGGAATTGACTCAAAGAAACTGAAGATCTATTCGATAACTTCGAGGTGGATGATAGACAAAAGATACAATTAGCAGTGTGGTTGCTCAAAGACGAAGCTTCCTATTGGTGGGAAGTCACTAACGCGGAAAGATCGGTTGAAACATGGATGGATTTCAAAATAAGGTTTGAGATGAAATTCCTCTCACAAGCCGAACGAAGTTTACAGCTGGAAAATTTCTTATGTCTTAAGCAAGGAAGCATGACGTTCAAAGAGTACGTCAACCAATTCAATCAGCTGGCCCGATTTGGACTGGACTTAGTGAATATTCCTCATAAGAAGGCTCTCCGTTTTTTCAAGGAATTGAATGAGCCACTTCACAGCTTGGCGATGACCCATATACCAATGGGGGCTACTTACGAGAGGTTAGTAGACATGACACTCTTACATGAGGAGGACAAGGGCAAGAAGAAGGAAAAAGCAGAAGTGCCTCAAGATAAGAAGAGGGAAGGGTCGTAAAACAAGAAGGCTGATTCAAAGAAAGGCGGGAAGAACAACAACACCCGTGAAAAGAGAAAGTGCAATTTCTGTGGCATTCCCGGGCATCTGATCAAAGACTGCAAGAAGAAGAAAAGGAAGATGGGTGGCTGCTTCCACTGTGGTGAGACAGGACACATGGCAAGGGCTTTCCCAAAGAAGCAAGGGCAGGGAGCTGGACCTTCTTCCGGAGGACAAGTTCACGCTCTCACGGCACCTCCGCAAGAACGAGGTAGAAATATTTCTGTCGAAAGTTTAGTCTATCTTTTTGATCATCCTGTTCGTACACTATTTGATTCTGGCGCATCGCACTCTTTTATATGTACTGCTTTGGTGGAATCTTTGCACCTAGACACCAGTATAGTAGAGGATCCCTTGGTTGTTTCAAATCCAATTGGGGGCTCAGCCTTTTTGTCAATGGTTTGTTTGGATTTCAAAATATCTATACTAAGCATTGGGTTTAGATGTAATGCCTTTGTTTTGGGCTTCACGGGCTATGAGTTGATTCTAGGCTTGGACTGGCTATCCAGTAATGGTGTCGTCCTCGATTGTGAGAAGAGAGTGGTTAGACTCATGACTCGCCTCGGTAACACTCTCGAAATTTCTTGTAATCCCATGAACTCCGTCATGTTTAGTTATCTAGAATTTCTTGATACGTATGTTGAGAACTTGCAGTCTGTAAGGGTAGTCCGTGAATACTCGGATGTGTTTGAAGAGGTAAAGGGCTTACCTCCGAAGCGAGAGATAGACTTCCGCATATACCTCGTTGACAATGCAAAGCCCGTTGCCTTACCCGTTAGGCACATGGCCCCAAGGGAGAGAAAGGAGCTCAACAAGCAAATCAAAGAGCTGCTTGAAAAGGGGTTCATACGACGGAGTATTTCTGAATGGGGTTCTCCAGTAGTGTTCGCAACCAAAGCCGATGGTTCGCTTCGCCTGTGCGTTGATTATAGGGGGCTAAACAAGCTAACCAAGAAGAATAAACACCCACCCCCAAGAATAGATTATTTGTTCGATCAGCTTGTAGGTGCATTGGTTTTCTCCTAATTAGATTTAGCTACTGGGTTTCATCAGCTAAGAGTGGTTGAGGACAACATTGATAAGACCGCGTTCAGTACTCCCGATGGTTTCTTCGAGTGGCTTGTCATGCCCTTCAGCTTGACAAACGCACCCGCTTACTTCGTTGATTTAATGAGCAGAGTGTTCCGATAATTCCTCAATAAGTTTGTGGTGGTCTTCGTAGACGATATCTTGATCTTCCCAAAGAATAAGGAAGAGCATGCTCAGCATCTAAAAGAAGTCATGGATACTCTCCGTGCACATCAGTTGAAGGCGAAATTCTCCAAATGCCATTTTTGGAGAGAAGAAGCTAGGTTCCTTGGGCATGTGATGTCCAAAGATGGGTTAGCTATGGACCCCGCAAAAGTGGTTACTGTGCAAGATTGGAAGGTTCCTCAAAACGCAACCGAAGTCCGAAGCTTTCTCGGGCTAGCAGGCTTTTATAGAAAGTTCATCAAAGATTTTGCGAAAATCTCAGCTCCGCTAACAAGATTGACAAAGAAGAACCCAGCTTTCAATTGGGATTTGGATTGCGATATTGCTTTCCAACATTTGAAAATGGCTCTAACAACAACCCCAGTTCTGACATGGCCTGATGGAAGCAAGATGTTTACGGTTTACACAGATGCATGCGGAACAGGACTAGGCGATGTTCTGATGCAAGAAGGGAAGGTAGTAGCTTATGGTGGAAGGCAATTGAAAGTACACGAGAAAAACTACCCAACCCACGAACTAGAGTTAGCTGCTATCATCTTTGCACTTAATTCTTGGCGCCATTATTTCCTATGTGAGAAATTTGAACTGTATACTGACCATAAATCGTTGAAATACCTATTCTCCCAGAAAGATCTCAACTTGAGGCAACAAAGGTGGATAGAGTTTCTTGGCTCGTAAGATTTCGAGATTTCCTACACTCCTGGCAAGGCCAACGCAGTAGATGATGCCTTGAGTAGAAAGAAACTGACCATAAGCCCTCTCTTTGTGGAAAGGAAAAGCTTGGAGTTCATAGAAAGCTTTAACTTCAAACCCTCCACTGACTTTGTACATGGCTTGCTAGCAACATTAGAAGTGCGACCAACTCTATTAGACTCAATCGGAGCCGCGCAAAGAGAAGACCCTCAGCTAGTCGAAGTAATGGACAAGTTAATTAGGGGTGAGACTTCTTGTCACCTCAATAGATACTCCATTGATGCCAAGGGCTGGTTGAGACGAGATGGAAGACTATGTGTCCAACAAGCAAGAGGCTTGGTAAAGGCGGTTCTAGAAGAGTCACACTATTCCAAACTGACCATACACCCAGGCGGAGACAAAATGTATAAAGACATCAAAAGAGTTTTCTTTTGGAATGGCATGAAGCGAGACGTAGCTGAATTTGTTTCTAAGTGTTTAATATGCCAACAAGTCAAGGCGGAGCAGAAGAAGCCTGGTGGTCTGCTCCATCCTCTAGAGGTCCTACAGTGGAAATGAGATAGCATTTCGATGGAAGTTATAGATGGGTTGCCTAGGTCAAGAAGAGGCAATACCAGCATTTGGGTAATAGTGGACAGGCTCACAAAAAGCGCCCACTTTATACCCGTTAAGAGTAGAAGGACTGCCTCATCTCTAGCATCCATATATCTCAAAGAGATAGTTCGACTCCATGGGATACTCTCCAGCATAGTGAGTGATCGAGTCCCTATCTTCACGAGAGAGTTTTGGAAGAGTTTACAAGAGGCTGTAGGCACACAGTTATGCTTAAGCACAGCCTACCACCGTCAAACCGATGGCCAGACGGAAAGAGTCAACAGAGTGTTAGAAGACCTCTTGAGACTATGCATTCTTGACTTCGGAGGTACATGGGAGGATATTCTACCTTTGGTGGAATTTGCTTACAACAATAGCTGCCAAGCTACCATAGGCATGGCACCTTTTGAAGCTTTATATGGAAGACCGTGCAGGTCACCAACTTACTGGTGGGAGTCCACAGACAAGCTCATACTTGGGCCAGACATGATCAGAGAAAGTAGACTTAATACGAAGAAGAATGAAGACTGCCTAAGATAGACAGAAGTCCTACGCAGACAAAAGAAGAACTGACCTTGAGTTCGAAGTTGGAGACAAGGTGTTCCTTAAAGTATCCCCTTTGAGGAGCTTCGTTCGCTTTGGATCCTCAGGGAAGTTAGCACCATGATTTGTAGATCCGTTCCCTATCATCGAGAAGATTGGGAAGATGGCTTATAGGGTACAGCTCCCCGAAAGTTTGGTCGGGGTTCATAATGTCTTTCATGTCTCTCACCTGCGGAAATGCTTACACGAATCTGCGGAAGTGGTAGAACCAAGTATGCTAGAAGAAGTTGAAGTTGAACGAGAAGCAACTGTGAGGAGAGTTCCAACCCATATCTTGGGAACGGAGGTCAAAAAGCTATGCAACCGCGAAGTTAAGCTCGTCAAAGTTCAATGGAGCGACAACGAGGGAGACGCGACTTGGGAAACTGAGGACAGAATACGCGCAACCTACCCTTTTCTTTTTGAGGGTACGTCTTTAATCTCTTTTTCCTTAAGTTTATGCTCATATCTATCTTTTTAGGTATATCTCCTCGATCCTATCCTTTATCCTTAGGTAGGAACCCATGTGGATGTAAACATGTAATTGAAACATGTTATGATTGATGGTTGCAAGTGGTTGCTAGTGGATGCATATACACACACATTAGGTACTAGATCGTCTCAGTCACTTTCATAATGCATATGCACATATGTATTTGTGTATGGATTGAAGTTTGGTGTGTTATCATATGGACGTTGCATTTGTATGAATGGTTGTGCACTCATGTAAGAAATTTTGAGTAGGGAAAAATTGCATTCGTAATGGACTCATGGCACCGACATAATTTGCATTAAGGAGGTCAACTGAATCAGTAGACCGCCTGATTTTGCATTAGATAAGGACATGTACACACACAATGCATGTGATCATGAAGCATTAGAAATCTTTTAAGGACAATGGATGCCTGTATTTGATGGTTGAGTAGATGGGTGATTGGATGGTAGGATATAAGTTCTTCTCAACTTGATTATTTCGGGGACGAAATCCTAAAAGGAGTGGAGAATGTAACACCCCGTATTTTCTATTAACATTATTAACACGAATCCTAGAATACTTAATTTAAATGTAAGAATTAAGGGAAACGGGTTACGCCATTGTGTTCATCTCGGAATTCTGGTTGAGATAGAGTCCGAGTTTGCGTAAATTGGACTTCGTATGAAGAAGTTATGGCTGTCAGAAGTTTCCAGAGAATTCAAATAAATTCAAACAGCTCGAGAAAATGAATTCAAATTCAAACAGAAGTCAGAAGTGGGCCGGGCGAGAAAATTCCCGCTCAGGAAGGTCGAGCAGGGGGTCGACCCTAGTGTCGACCTCCCCCCCTAGAGGTCGACCTTAGGGTCGACCTGGGGGTCGACCTGGCCCCCGGCCAGATCTGAAATTTGAACGACTGATGACTTGATGCTGAGTCACTAGGGTTTCTGGATGGTCCTGATCTGGTTTGAGTGGCTGTGATTAAACCTAGGTTCATCCGACGGCTATAATTACACTGAAATTCTATATAAAAAACTCAATGCTCAACCTAAAAACACACAAGAAAATAATCCTAGAACTAAAATGCCGTCAGTAGAGAACTTGGAGTAGCCGTCACCGTTTTTCAATTCAAAGACGAGTTAAAAGCTTACATCTAAAATCAAATTAAGAACGATTCTAATTCAACGATCTTCATCAAAGGAGTGCATCTCCAATTTCAGAATTCATAATGCAAGAATTCCTTTTAGTTTGTAAGTGGGTTATTACGTAGATTTAAATATTCTTTCGATTGAATCATGACATGTTGTAATTGGGATATAAAATGATGCTTATGTACAAGATTTGATTCTCGTTTATCTTAAAGTATCGTTGTAGTTAATCATGTTTATACGATTATGGCGATGAACATGTTGTATATTTCATGTCTACATGCTTATGGCGATGAACATGTTGTATATTAATTATGTCTATATGCTTGTGGTGATGAACATATTGTATGTTATTAAAATCTATTATGATTTGGGTAATGGATTTATTTTACCAATTAAATGGTAAAACATGTCATGCTATAAATTGGTGGTTATTTGCAAGTTTGTGATCCAAAACACATGCTTATATGTTAGATCAACACCCATGTATATTCATGTTAGGTTGAATCTAATTATGTTGTAAAAGTGGAATTATAGTCCTCTTATGTTTTTAACATCATGCTAAATTGTGATTAAAAATGATTATAATAGCTTTCTTATGTTTTGACATACATAATATTATATGCTAAGTTGTGGGTTGAAACTGTGATTATATGTTAAACTTCCATGCTAGACCCTTGTCAAAATTTACATGACAACTAGATCCAACTTAGTCACAAGTTCACCTTTGCCCATATAGTTAAAGTTAATGATACCTCTATGCCAAGTTACACATGACAAGTTGAAATGTATGTTATGTAATGTTTATTTCATGTCTCTTGTTTATTACCACTTTTTTTTATTTATGGGTTGGGCTAACTTACTAGCCCAACATTTTATGTGATTCATGCGTACGTTCCACGGGGGTAGCGATAGGAAATATGAAAATTCATGGCATAGATTTGTTCATTAAATGGTATATTTGATATACCATTTATGGTGAGCAAAATCAAAGGATAATTATGGCATGATTAAATTTAATTTAATTCACATAAAGAAATTTGACATATATAGAAAAATATGAATTTTAGAAAAGACGAATATGCCTAACCCGATGTTAGACTGATTTGTGGTGTAAATCTACCCGGAACCGACCGGCATATCCAGTGACCACAACAAAACCTGTCTAATGTGGGTGGTTAGTGCATCAAGCCCAAAAAGAACCCGAGGTTAGACTGAGTTGTGGTGTAAATCTGCCCGGAACCGACCGGCACATCCAGTGACCACTACAAGACCTGTCTAATGTGAGTGGTTGGTGCTTTAATAAAATAAAGCTAAGTCAGGATTGGTAGGGTTAAGTAAATTAGGAAAACACTTAACTGATTCAACATGTTAACTAAACGAATGGGTGGGGTTAGGTAAACTTGGACACCTAACCAAATAAACATGTTGATTAGAAAACCCTAGTAATGAGGACCCATTTCAGCAGTAACCCACATAGATGTATCATGTTACCCTGAAACTAGGCAGGGTGGGGCATGATTACTGGGCTGAGTTATAAGTAGTCAAAACATCGGCGGTTGGTGGGCCAGTGTAGGTTCCGACGGAGTATGGGTGTGCACGTACTCCGGAGTGGAAAAATCAGACACTGATCATCAGTAGTGTACACTATGCATCTTGAATCATGTCGAGTTGCCACCAGAGGGACTGATACACCCCATGGTGGGACCAGCATAGGTAGTTACAGTCAAGTGGGGATTAATGACACAGGACATGAATGCATGCTAGTAGGATCCGATCATAAAGGGGATCGTTTGTTATAAACACGTGGAGCTGGTTGAAACAATAGTTGATAGGTGCAGAGACTATAGTAATGGGTGCGATCACATGTTCCTCTTATCTTATATTAGGGTATTGTCCTATGTTCTGTTATCACTGTCATGATCCCTTTTCTTGTTTAAATACTAGTAATCACCGAACTTACTAGACTTATTGTCTGACCCGTTTTCTTTCGCCCCCCCCCCCCTCCCCCCCCGGTCCACAGGGAGGGAATACTGCAGCTTAGTCAAACTCTTTGCAAGCTTCAAGAAAGTAGATGTATGATTTGGACTCTCTCTCACCTTGGTTATGGCTCTTGTACTTTATGCTTGGGGATTTATGCACTTTTACTTTTGGTTTATGCTTCTTTATTTAATAATCAAGACAGAGATTATGTTGTAATGTTTTGGAAGTTATTTGGAGACAATTTGATGTAAGGCTTTTTGTCTTGAACTACGTATGCAATAAATGTTTGAATTTCCGCTGCTTAAATTTACCTGTCTTGTAAATTTTTCTATGTCTTGTACCTATAACCCTCCACCGAAGTTAAGGCATTCCCTTTGTGAGTGACCTTAACGGAGGTGGGGTGTTTCAATCTCCCCTGTACGGAGTGACATCTGCGATATCGCAGGAACAAATAATATATATGCATCGACCAACACGGTCGGTAAAAACAAAAACCAAAACCAAAACCAAAATTTATAATTTTGCGTAAACGTAATTTTTACGAGTGCAATTGAGCATACTGCTCAATTTACGTGCAATATTCGCAACCAAAAACTAGCCTCATAGCCATCTGGCACCGGTACTTAACTCAATTTATCATCTAAGTAGCATATACATTAAATAATTAAATAACACTTAATAAGTCAACAGTTTAACAAACAAATTTCCAAAATTCAACATATACCATTATTCAAGTGCAAATACAGGGTTAAATCATTAATCTCAAATCATATTCGATTCATTCACATTATTATACTGGAATTTAGTTTTTACGTCATTCAACCATTGTTGAATTTATATCCAACCAATATAATAATCAACAAACAATGCACAATCAACTCAATCAAATCATTCCATAGAATTTATATTCAACATCCATCTTTACTTGATTATTTTCACTTGGCTTTTCATATTTAAATATTAATCAATTAATATTAGGTTGATTTCCATTTAATTATTGTTAATTCAATTTTCAAAATTTTCTACTCATTTCCAAATTAAAATTATCATTCACAAATTCCATATGTGAAATCTCTTAGGGTTATATTAAACCATTCAAATTTTTAAACCTAATTTGAATTCTAATCAAATCAACCAAACATGCCAGTATCTCAATAATTTAATAAAATTATTTCTTTTCTATACCAAAAATATATTTTGGGTAAAATTATTTCATTCACCCTTTTTACAAACAATATTATATCCATTGTCAGTTCAACATTTTACAACACTTGAACCGATCAACCATCACAATACAAAACATTTGTATATAAAATTTACAAATACGCGCTCATATATAAACATTCAACCCAATCTAGGGCATTACTAACCCCATCTCTATCGAGTTATACCTCAAAGCCAAGGTTATTACTAGACCATTGCTCTGATACCAAGTGCAACGAGCTACTTTTTAGTATAGTTTGAGCCGACATTTATCAACCCTTGTCAACTAAAATTATACAGAAAGCAGATAGCTATTAGAAAGAAATTAGAGGGTGAGATTAGAAAGAAAGAAATCAAGAATAGAAGAAAAGGAACCAACACAAGACAGTGTCTCACATCGCAGCGGAACAAAATATAATATAGAAATAAATTTTTACAAAGATCTTGAAATAAATCTTTCAATCATCAGAGTACATCACACATCTAGACAGTTATAATAACCTGTCCTCATACATAACACACAGTGGAATAACAATCATATATGGTATAATATCACACGTCTGAACACATCCAGCTCGTCTCTGGACTTCGCAACATCCGATAACCTGGACCTGTACACCTCATCTTACCCGAGCATTACAAACACCGGGTCAGTCTGGTGAACCAGAGTGAGAAAACACACTAAGTTTAAAGGTATCACACAGCTTGATTTTAAAGTCAAATCTTTTCGAAAAAAAGGATAATCGTCAGACCAAATCCACACATAAATACAGACGGTTTTTACCTTACGATAACCCAAAACATTTTTGAAATCAATATCTTTTCTGATATTATAATAGTGTCAAAATACCAATAAGTATCAATCTAGCAGAACGCTTGCATCTCACGCTCTGCATAGATAGTATACAATTAAAACCGCTGTCACTAATTGGAAAATGGATTTCCTGGCATGGTAGGGGACCACCATCCCGACGATGTACCTCTGGAGATGATACATTGGGGTTCAACAAGAACATCTTGCAACCCAGGCTAAACATGACAGACCCCTTACTTTCTCTTGAGAGTATCGAATATATCATTACCACATTTACAGGCCAGCCAACCGAATCGATAGCATACATACATAAATAAAAAGGGACATCGAAGGCATTTAATTTCACCAGATCAGGTAATGATATACCCTTTTTATGGGTGTGATCCACATAGCCATGCGACCTACCCGATTTTGGCCATTTCCCAGTTGATGAGGTTAGAGGTTAAGTTTATCCTCTAGACCAGTATATCTCCATTCACTTTGAATGCCACATTGTCAGATCTGCCAGATATCACTAATTGACGTCCACAAAACTACCCTAGTTATTTGGTTAAGAGAATGGACTTTTCTCCGCCATTAACTATGGTACGTTTGAAGAAATCAACGTACGTAATTCCTTTGGAAATACTCCGTTAGACATTCGTCCATACAAGTCGTCCGGGAACAGGATGAACCGAAGGCACCTACCTACCACATCCTAGGTATCACCCTATGTATTAGTAGCAAGTAGTCCTTGCAATCCATAGATTCCAACCACGGTAGAATCATAGTGTATCTCTGGCCGCTAAACCATAGATTTTAAGTTGTTCTTCCGCTTTATGAAGATCAACGGTCTTCAATTCTCATCTTCAATCTTCACACTTTTGTATTTTCTGGTTCGAAATGGTTTTCGAATATACATTCGATCACGGTCTTTCCGTACCAACAACGCATTTGGCCAGGTTTTGATAGTCGGTTATTTAACTATCAAAATAAACAGTTTTCCAATTATGAAAATAAATGAGTTCACTGGTTCAGTATGCAGCATCACTTGGCCTCTTTAATTAAAAATAATTAACTAATAGTTAATTTAAACTGAGGCATGTGCTTCGCATATGGAAGATTTTGGTACAAAACGGTGATTGGTGGTTAAAACATGTGATAACCCGTAACTTCCCTGTGAAGGAAAGCACGAATCGCTTTGAGGACAAGACAACTCAGAACACAAACAGAAGAACATTTCATTGCTTATTACAACAATTCCATCAGAATACAAGAATATACAGAGTATGAATAAATATTATACAACAGAGAATATCAGAGATTTAAATTACATTTAAATACATAGCAGCGGAAAAATAATACAACGCATAACTGAAAGAAATACACGGTTATAGAGCTTTCCGAGTATCATTCCAGCTGTAAACCAGGATCCTATGAATATAAATCTGCAAAACCAAAACTACTAGCTGCCCGTGTCGAAAATAAGGGCACCCAGAGTTTAGGTTAAAACAATAAACTCCAGGTCAGTCATGTGACTGGTGTGAGAACTAAAACAGTTATTAATCTTTATTTTTAAAGTAAGGTAAATCAAGGGACCACGCCGTATAACACGGAACGGGTTTCCTCCCAAGAATACCAGTGCATAAAACAAACAGCGCAATGCTAAATAAAGAAAATGAAGCTATTATAAGACCCGTGTCCCATCACATAATGCAACGCAAGACGGAGGAAAGGGTTTTACCTTATAATAGCCAAAGAATGCTTGATACGCTAAATTTCATATTTTATTATTACTATAAGTGAAGAAAACAACTTCAATTATAATGTATAAATCATAGACGACATAAGTGTCCCATACCGCTATGTCGCCATACTAGGCTCTATAAATAAAACAGAAATGTCACGTATTGGAAATTGGATTTCCGTCATGAGTCAAGGCAAGGGGCAAGCTCCTCTCCATTCGAGACACTCTAGAAAATGTCTCAGGACCATACACAACGATCCTTGGAATCGGTTGGGCCGGTCCTCTCTTACTTTTGAGGATTGGCAATTCCTGAGAACACGTTTCCCGGCCCTATAGGATCTATATAATGGTCTGTACGTCGGCTCACATTGTGGCAGTTATCGACCATATATTCGTGGCGCCTCGCATTCCAACAACCACACAGGTAAAAAGTATATAAATGTCAGGGCTGGTAGGTCACTGACATCACCCATAGCTAGAAAGAAACGTCGTGTTCTCCCAACGGTCCTTATCCCGTTTTTTACTCATACTGAGGTGTGAGGCTCGCGAATTAACGCTATACACAAAGCTATGCCACACAAGCCGTGCTTTGATCATCAACCACAAGACTTTGCTTTTCAACAGAAGCCGTGATCATCTGCCACTTAAGCAAGCCACACAGGCAATTCACCCCCATGCGACTGATGTCCATCGATATACAACCTCTGAGCTCGTACGTCTCAGAGAAGGGCGTTAAGCAAGAGAATAAATTCTCCGCCACCAAACAGATGTATATTTAATAGAGATCAATCAACACAGAATAAAATCCAATGTTAGACACACATTCCATTTACAAGTTCGTTCTGGGTCTGAACGAAACCAGAGGCACTTTCCTCGCATATCCATCGATCTCCAAGTACGTCTTGACGATCACCAACTGATTCCCTCCTCTTAGGTGTATAGCTCAATCAAGATCATCAATAATCATCCAAACAATGTGAAGACTTCCGGTCTTCAAACACAGTCTTCATCTTCGACTTATCGTCGAATCGGTTATTCAGAATGGGTATAAACCCGGCCTTTCTGAATAACCCACGAATAAAATAAACAAGTGTTACACAAACACAACATATGCCTCATTCCAATTCAAAATATTCTTTTATTCAAATTTTCACATTCTTAGGGAAAGGTTCCCATTAATTTTATCAAAGATAAATTCTTCTAAATTTATTCTTTAATCTTCCTTGGGATATCATTTCAAACCATGTTAAGGTTTTCCAAACTAGTCGGGATTAGCGAACCACACCGAAGTAATTATTTATTTTATTTCCCAATCCCAACCTATTCATCCTATGGAGAAAAAATGGTAATACTTCATATCTAACACCACGGTGTTATCCGTAAATATTAATTACCATTTCACGTTCAAATCTAATCAAAGATTTAACTATCGCTTTGTAGCAAAACTGGTGATACTCCATTCTCGATCACTTTAATCTAATTAAAGATTCATTAAAACTCCACTTGGTTTTAATCTTCCCAAAAATCAATATCCTGTCTTTAACTGGGTTAAAGAACCCACGTCATCTAAAACACAGTTCACGATAAACCCAAAATCACATTCCATTGTTAATCGGGTTAAAGAACAGATGTTATTCAAAACACCACTTACAATAAACCCAAAAACCAATTTAAATTCAATTCCAATTAAATACTAATTAACTGGACAATTTCACTAAATCTTAATTAAAAGATTTATTCTTTTCTAAACTGGGTTCAAAAACAGTGTTATTTAAGACACCATCCACGACGAACCCAAAATCCCATTTGATATTAAATACAAGGCTCTGAATAGAAAATAAATCGGCTTATATTCTATTTCAAATTCTGAAACCAACAAATATCGTATTGGAAATAACCATATAAAATATATCTTTCAAATTTCCACAACCATATCTGTATAATCACGAAATCCAACATCGAAATATTCCGAAGATAATTTCGATTCAAATCCATTCCAATTCACGTATTGGAAATTCTGATTATTTTCAAAACCATTTCAAATCTAGTTCAAAACTAGTTCATTTCGATAAAAATGTAATTTTATCCACTCAAATGTGGAATTTTTCATCCCGGTTCTTTCCAATACATATATTATGATTTTACACAAATTATTAATAATTTTATCAAGGCCCGTACAGTCGGTTTTCAATAACGGCCACCGAACTGCACTTACAGCGACCTTTTCCAAATTTGATTTAGACATAATTCCAAATCCAACATTAGATTTCAAATTTCTACTATTCATTGGAAAGATCTTTTCGATACGAACCCAACGGCTCCGGTTTTAGGAGAATCCGACGGTCGGATCTCCCGTAATGTCCATTCGAAGTCAATGGTCGAAATTCATGAACTGCCGCAGCGCGGCGCGTTCTATTCAGGCCATTATATATATAATATATATATATTATATATATTTCGTCGATTTTCTTTCAAAACCTAATTTATAAATCGTTTTAAATTCGTTTTCGAAACGATTTCAACTTCATATTCAATTTCATATCAAAATTGAATATTCCACATCATCGATATACAAATGATAATATTTTCAAAACGTTATATTTTGAAATCACTTCCTTTTCTATAATCATTACAAAAACGAATATAATCGATATAAATACCGTTCGCATCAAAATGGCGCATCTTTAATCAACACAGCTTTTTATATTTCAATAACTTCGTTATTCTATTCAACAAATGAATATTTATTCTATTCAACACATGAATCTATATTTCTTTCAACACATGAATATTCTCAACACATGAGTATCGTCAACACATGACTATTTTTGTTATTTAATATATTTTATAAAATTATGATAAAGATGTAAATTTTATTGTTTAAAAATATTTTACTCAACACATGAATATTTATTCTATTCAACACATGAATATTCTTTATTCTATTCAACACATGAATATATATTTTATTCAACACATGCATATTCTTTATTCTATTCAACCCATGAATATATATTTTATAATATTCTTTATTTTCCCAATTGGAATGAGGCCCAATCAATTACCATATAATGTTAATTATATGGATTCCATACAACACATGTATATAATAGCAACGATAAAGAATCAACCATCATCCAAAGTGCACCACACAACTGCATAAGCATTAAATATAACTAATTAACGCTCATACAGTCTGTCAATCAAACGATCAACATACCACTAAACAATTGGGATTAGTGTACGTCAAATATCTTCCCAACACCCATGTGGGGTTTCAATCCACAAACACTGAATATTATTTGTGCAATTGGGCGACGTGTAAAATTTATCGTTCCAATCAATGTCCTTCAAATAGATGTACATAAACAAACCATCCGGTTTGTAAATGAATATTTATTTATTCTCAAATACGTTAAAAATAATATTTTTAACGATAAACAATTTATTTCAACACATGAATATTTTTCCTATTCAACACATGAATATTTTTCCTATTCAACACATGAATATATTTCCTATTCAACACATGAATATTTTTTTCCATTTCACATCAACATCACAAACTAACTTCACAACACATCAAACAAGCATACAAGTCGTCCATGGTCTGTGGACGACGGGTGTCGGGTGCTGCTAAGCACCGTCTGCATCCTAGTATATAATTTTAACTAGAAAACAAAATTTAAAGTGAGAAGTTCTCACCGACTAGCTAAACCAAACGCCACCACTCTTCATATGTAGGAATCTTCGTCGTGCTCGCCTTTTGTCAATTTCATTATCCGTAGCCACTACATATATAAAAATCACATTTTTATATTGTTGTATGTATATAAAAATCATCTTTTTATATTGTTGCTATGTATATAAAAAATCACCTTTTTATATTGTTGCTATGTATATAAAAATCACCTTTTTATAATCGCTCTATATGGATAAAAATCACATTTTTATACCGCTACTACATAGATAAAAATCCTATTTTTATTTTCGCTACATGTACATAAAAATCATATTTTTATGACGCTAAAAATTATATTTTTACATCGCTAAAAATCAAATCTTTACTTCATTAAAAATCCAACCTTTCTTTGCTAATATCACATATAAAAATCCGACCTTTTCTTTGCTAATATCACATATAAAAATCCAACTTTTCTTTGCTAATATCACATATAAAAATCTGACCTTTCTTTGCTAATATCACATATAAAATCCGACCTTTCTTTGCTAATATCACATATAAAAATCCGAACTTTAACATCATAAAAACTATATTTTTATTCTCTATAAAATATAAAAATCATATTTTTATTCTCTATAATCTACTTATATATATTAATAAATATAGATTTCTTTCTAAAACACTTCTATCATACTCAGAATTAGATTTTTAAAGTAATTAAACTAAATTAAATAACATAAAAGGACTCACATTTGCTTATTGAAGAGAGGGGAGTGGCTCGGAGGTGGTTGCGGCAGAGGAGGCAGTTGGATGGAGGGGCGGCGCCTGGGTGGGCGTGGCGGCGGGTTTGGGGGAGGAAGAGGGAGCGGCGGGCAAAAGGGGAGGAGGGCGATGGGGAAGGAGGGAGGAACGGAGACGCGAGAGGAGGGGCGTCGCGGTGGACGGCGCCGCCTTGGGCGGTGGCGGGTGGGTGGTGCGTCGCGCTAGGGCGCGGCTTTTCCCTTTTTTTTCGATTTCATTTGAAGAGAAAGGGGGGCTGAACGGTATAAGGGAGAGAGGGAGGGGTTTTTTTATTTTATTAATTATTTAATTTCAAAAAGCAACTTTTAATTTTGAACTCGAAATCGAACCCATCGAGTGTCGTCCATAGCTAATTACCCCCATTCCGAACACAAAGGGATATGTATCGTAAGTGGATTCGATCGTTTCGATCATTTTTCGTCAAAATCAAAATATAACTATATATATTGAATTTGAACGCGCATTTCAATTTACCGGGGCCACATATGGACTCTAAAAATTCCCGAAAAATATTTTCTAGCTTCGTATTGACGATACATTTCTAACAAAACTAATTTCGTTAAATTATGAGACCGTTTGAAAAACGGCCATTTTCCAGTCGATTAAAATCAACTGAAACTACCAAAACACGTTTTCATTTGCCACGCTCACATATTGATTCGAAAAATTACGAATTTTGGAATTTAGCAATAACTTGACATCAAGGATCCAACAAAAGTGATTTCGTCGAAAACCAAGGTCGTTTGCAAAATTTCCATTTTTAAGAGCCAGAATTCCATAGCGACTATTCTGAATTTTCAACTGGACGTAACTTTTGATTCCCACTATGAAATTTCGATTTTTCGGATTCATTGGAAAGATATTCTCAATTAGATTCAAATATTTTTGGTTTCGCAAAAATCCGGTTTATTTTGAATCATGTACATTCATTTGAAATTCGAAATCGAAATTTCAAACTACCGCGCCATTTTCAATTCCTTTTATAATTAAAATAAAATATTTATATTCTAACGATGATTCAAATAAATATATACGTTCTATTTCTATTCAAAATAAAATTTTTGTCGATATTATTTAAACTATTTCATTTTAAATATTCAAACTTCATTAAAATTGCCAAAATAAAAAATTTAAATCGGCTCAGAATTTCCGAGTTATTACAATCTCCCCCACTTAAAACTTTTCGTCCCCGAAAAGGAACGAAGCTAAAAGTTGTTTTACTAACCAACTCAACTTCCATTATTTTCTTTACGGTTTAAGTTCTTCAACTTTTCAGTTTCTAAGAACTTTTCAAATTTTTCAAAAATTTGGCTAACACCCTAAATTTTCGAAAAATTTCGCCATAACCTCCCCTACACCAGGGACTTCGGGATATTTCAAATAGACTCCCATGGCCCTTAACAATCCAAAAAGAAAAAGAAACTGCCAAGCGGCTAGCCAATCGGCTAGCCAATCGGCTCATAAAATCATCCAAACCGAAAGAAATACAATAAACATGTACCTATTTGTCGGGCAAACCATTTTATTCTTCTGCCCTAGCCTCCTTGTTATGACCTGTTCAATGTAAGTACATGTATATGCATGCAATTGTAATCATTTTTCAATACAGTTCAATATTCGGTTCAATTAGGCCAATGGTTCAAAATTATCAAACCAATAATCAAACACACAATCATCAATCAATTAGTGGATTAACGTTTCAAATTCATAATTTTGATATATATACAAAAAATCATGTTTTTGATGCAAATCTCAACAATATATCCTATCTATTCTTGGTTCTCACACCAGTCTAATGGAAATATATAGAAATCCCACTTTCGAAACTAGAACACAAACTACTGATGCTATATAGTCATCAGTAGAATCATCCTTGGGCGACTAGAGTGTGATTCTATATCTATCTAGTATATTAAAACTTCGAATATACATTCATGACGCGTATATGCAAAATCTTTATATACTAGATTGTCCAAATTCGATATAAATTAATAATCAAATACGTACAATATGGTTTAAATTTTCAAAACAAAACTTGTTTTCAATTTTAATTTAAAAATATACTCTTCACACTCGTTCTAGGATACTACTGATCCCATTTCTAAAGAGTTATTCTTATTGGATATTTCTGATCCAACCTCTGACGAATTCTTTCGTTCGGTTCTAATATGTCTTGTTCTCGAGCTCTGTAAACCAAAGCTCTGATACCACTGTGATAACCCGTGACTTCCCCGTGAAGGAAAGCACGAATCGCTTTGAGGACAAGACAACTCAAAACACAAACAGAAGAACATTTCATTGCTTATTACAACAATTCCATCAGAATAATGAATATACAGAGTATGAATAAATATTATACAATAGAGAATATCAGAGATTTAAATTACATTTAAATACATAGCAGTGGAAAAATAATACAACACACAACTGAAAGAAATACACGGATACAGAGCTTTCCGAGTATCATTCCAGCTGTAAACCAGGATCCTGTGAATATAAATCTGCAAAACCAAAACTACTAGCTGCCCGTGTCGAAAATAAGGGCACCCAGAGTTTAGGTTAAAACAATAAACTCCAGGTCAGTCATGTGACTGGTGTGAGAACTAAAACAGTTATTAATCTTTATTTTTAAAGTAAGGTAAATCAAGGGACCACGCCGTATAACACGGAACGGGTTTCCTCCCAAGATTACCAATGCATAAAACAAACAGCGCAATGCTAAATAAAGAAAATGAAGCTATTATAAGCCCCAGGTCCCATCACACAATGCAACGCAAGCCGGAGGATAGGGTTTTACCTTATAATAGCCAAAGAATGCTTGATACGCTAGATTTCATCTTTTATTATTACTATAAGTGTAGAAAACAACTTCAATCATAATGTATAAATCATAGATGGCATAAGTGTCCCATACCACTATGTCGCCATACTATGCTCTACAAATAAAACCGAAATGTCACGTATTGGAAATTGGATTTCCATCATTAGTCGAGGCAAGGGGCAAGCTCCTTTCCGTTCGAGACACTCTAGCAAATGTCTTAAGACCACACACAGCGATCCTTGGAATCGGTTGGGCCGGTCCTCTCTTACTTTTGAGGATTGGCAATTCCTGAACACACGTTTCCCGGCCCTATAGGACCTATATAATGGTCTGTACGTCGGCTCACATAGTGCCAGTTATCAACCATATATTCGAGGCGCCTCACATTCCAGCAACCACACAGGTAAAAAGTATATAAATGTCAGGGCTGGTAGGTCACTGACATCACCCATAGCTAGAAAGAAACGTCGTGTTCTCCCAATGGTCTTTATCCCGTTTTTTACTCATACCGAGGTGTGAGGCTCGCGAATTAACGCTATACACAAAGCTATGCCACACAGGCCGTGCTTTGATCATCAATCATAAGACTTTGCTTTTCAACAGAAGCCTTAATCATTTGCCACTTAGGCATGCCACACAGGCAATTCACTCCGTGCGACTGATGTCCATCGATATACAACCTCTGAGCTCGTACGTCTCAAAGAAGGGCGTTAAGCAAGAGAATAAATTCTCCGCCGCCAAACAGATGTATATTTAATAGAGATCAATCAATACAGAATAAAATCCAATGTTAGACACACAGTCCATTTACAAGTTCGTTCTGGGTCTGAATGAAACCGGAGGCACTTTCCTCGCATATCCATCGATCTCCAAGTACGTCTTGACGATCACCAACTGATTCCATCCTCTTGGGTGCACAACCCAATCAAGATCATCAATAATCATCCAAACGATGTGAAGACTTCCGGTCTTCAACCACCGTCTTCATCTTCGACTTATCGTCGAATCGGTTATTCAGAATGGGTATAAACCCGTCCTTTCTGGATAACCCGCGTATAAAATAAACAAGTGTTACACAAACACAACATACGCCTCATTCCAATTCAGAATATTCTTTTATTCAAATTTTCACATTCTTAGGGAAAGGTTCCCATTAATTTTATCAAAGATAAATTCTTCTAAATTTATTCTTTAATCTTCCTTGGGATATCATTTCAAACCATGTTAAGGTTTTCCAAACTAGTTGGGATTAATGAACCACACCGAAGTAATTATTTATTTTATTTCCCAATCCCAACCTATTCATCCCATGGAGCAAAAATGGTAATAATCCACATCTAACATCACGGAGTTATCGGTAAATATTAATTACCATTTCACGTTCAAATCTAATCAAAGATTTAACTATCGCTTTGGAGCAAAACTGGTGATACTCCATTCTCGATCACTTTTATCTAATTAAAGATTCATTAAAACTCCACTTGGTTTTAATCTTCCCAAAAATCAATATCCTGTCTTTAACTGGGTTAAAGAACCCAAGTCATCTAAAACACGGTTCACGATAAACCCAAAATCACATTCCATTGTTAATCGGGTTAAAGAACAGGTGTTATTCAAAACACCGCTCGCAATAAACCCAAAAACCAATTTAAATTCAATTCCAATTAAATACTAATTAACTGGACAATTTCACTAAATCTTAATTAAAAGATTTATTCTTTTCTAAACTGGGTTCAAAAATAGTGTTATTTAAGACACGATCCACGACGAACCCAAAATCCCATTTGATATTAAATACAAGGCTCTGAATAGAAAATATATCGGCTTATATTCAATTTCAAATTCTGAAACCAACAAATATCGTATTGGAAATAACGATATAAAATATATCTTTCAAATTTCCATAACCATATCTGTATAATCACGAAATCCAACATCGAAATATTCCGAAGATAATTTCGATTCAAATCCATTCCAATTCACGTATTGGAAATTCTGATTATTTTCAAAACCATTTCAAATCTAGTTCAAAATTAGTTCATTTCGATAAAAATATATTTTTATCCTTTCAAATATGGAAATTTTCATCCCAGTTCTTTCCAATTCATATATTATGATTTTACACAAATTATTAATATTTTTAATAATTTTATCAAGGCCCGTACAGTCGGTTTTCAATAACGGCCACCGAACTGCACTTACAGCGACCTTTTCCAAATTTGATTTGGATATAATTCCAAATAAAACCATTAGATTTCAAATTTCTACTATTAATTAGAAAGCTCTTTTCAATACGAACCCAACGGCTCCGGTTTTAGGAGAATCCGACGGTCGGATCTCCCGTAATGTCCATTCGAAGTCAATGGTCGAAATGCACGAACTGCCGCAGCACGGCGCGTTCTATTCAGGCCATTATATATAATATATATATATTATATATATATTTCGTCGATTTCCTTTTAAAATGTAATTTATAAATCGTATTAAATACTTTTTCGAAACGATTTCAACTTCATATTCAATTTCGAATTAAAATTGAATATTCCACATCATCGATATACAAATGATAATATTTTCAAAAAGTTATATTTTGAAATCACTTCCTTTTCTATAATCATTATAAAAACGAATATAATCGATATAAATATCGTTCGCGTCAAAATGGCGCATCTCTAATCAACACTGCTTTTTATATTTCAATAACTTCGTTATTCTATTCAACAAATGAATATTTATTCTATTCAACACATGAATCTATATTTCTTTCAACACATGAATATTCTCAACAGATGAGCATCGTCAACACATGACTATTTTTGTTATTTAATATATTTTATAAAATTATGATAAAGATGTAAATTTTATTGTTTATAATATTTTACTCGACACATGAATATTTATACTATTCAACACATGAATATTCTTTATTCTATTCAACACATGAATATATATTTTATTCAACACATGAATATATATTTTATTCAACACATGAATATATATTTTATAATATTCTTTATTTTCCCAATTGGAATGAGGCCCAATCAATTACCATATAATGTTAATTATATGGATTCCATACAACACAGGTATATAATAGCAACGAAAAAGAATCAACCATCATCCAACGTGCACCACACAACTGCATAAGCATTAAATATAACTAATTAACGCTCATACAGTCTGTCAATCAAACGATCGACATACAACTAAACAATTGGGATTAGTGTACGTCAAATATCATCCCAACACCCGTGTGGGGTTTCAATCCACAAACACTGAATATTATTTGTGCAATTGGGCGACGTGTAAAATTTATCGTCCCAATCAATGTCCTTCAAATAGGTGTACATAAACAAACCGTCCAGTTTGTAAATGAATATTTATTTATTCTCATATACGTTAAAAATTATATTTTTAACGATAAACAATTTATTTCAACACATGAATATTTTTCCTATTCAACACATGAATATATTTCCTATTCAACACATGAATATTTTTTTCCCATTTCACATCAACATCACAAACTAACTTCACAACACATCAAACAAGCATACAAGTTGTCCATGGTCTGTGGACGACGGGTGTCGGGTGCTGCTAAGCATCGTCTGCATCCTAGTATTTAATTTTAACTAGAAAACAAAATTTAAAGTGAGAAGTTCTCACCGACTAGCTAAACCAAATGCCACGACTCTTTATATGTAGGAATCTTCGCCGTGCTCGCCTTTTGTCAATTTCATTGTCCGTAGCCACTACATATATAAAAATCACATTTTTATATAGTTGCTATGTATATAAAAATCACTTTTTTATATTGTTGCTATGTATATAAAAATCACCTTTTTATATTGTTGCTATGTATATAAAAATCACCTTTTTATAATCGCTCTATATGGATAAAAATCACATTTTTATACCGCTACTACATAGATAAAAATCCTATTTTTATTTTCATTACATGTACATAAAAATCATATTTTTATGACGCTAAAAATTATATTTTTACATCGCTAAAAATCAAATCTTTACTTCATTAAAAATCCAACCTTTCTTTGCTAATATCACATATAAAAATCCGACCTTTTCTTTGCTAATATCACATATAAAAACCCGACCTTTCTTTGCTAATATCACATATAAAAATCCGACCGGCCTTTCTTTACTAATACCACATATAAAAATCCGACCTTTCTTTGCTAATACCACATATAAAAATCCGACCTTTCTTTGCTAATATCACATATAAAAATCCGAACTTTGACATCATAAAAACTATATTTTTATTCTCTATAAAATATAAGAATCATATTTTTATTCTCTATTATCTACTTATATATAATTATAAGTATAGATTTCGTTCTAAAACACTGTTATCATACTCAAAATCAGATTTTTAAAGTAATTAAACTAAATTAAATAACATAAAAGGACTCACATTTGCTTATTGAAGAGGGAGGAGTGGCTCGGAGGTGGTTGCGGTAGAGGAGGCGGTTGGATGGAGGGGCAGCGCCTGGGTAGGCGTGGCGGAGGGTTTGGGGGAGGAAGAGGGAGCGGTGGGCAAAAGGGGAGGAGGGCGATGGGGAAGGAGGGAGGAACGGGGACACGATAGGAGGGGGTCGCGGTGGATGGCGCCGCCTTGTTCGGTTGCGGGTGGGTGGTGCGTCGCGCTAGGGCGCAGCTTTTCCCTTTTTTTCGATTTCATTTGAAGAGAAGGGGGGCTGAACGGTATAAGGGAGAGAGGGAGGGGTTTTTTATTTAATTTTATTTATTTATTTAATTTCAAAAAGCAACTTTTAATTTCGAACTCGAAATCGAACCCACCGATTGTCGTCCATAGTTAATTACCCCCATTCCGAACACAATGGGATTTGTATCGTAAGCTGATTCAATCATTTCGATCAGTTTTCATCAAAATAAAAATATAACAATATATATTGAATTTAAACGCGCATTTCAATTTACCGGGGCCACATACGGACTCTAAAAATTCCCAAAAAATATTTTCTAGCTTCGTATTGACGATACAGTTCTAACAAAACTAATTTCGTCAAATTCTGAGACCGTTTGAAAAATGGCCATTTTTCAGTCGATTAAAATCAACTGAAACTGTTAAAACACGTTTTCCTTTGCCACGCTCAAATATTGATTCGAAAAATTACGAATTTTGGAATTTAGCAATAACGTGACATCACGGATCCAACAAAAGTGATTTCGTCGAAAACCGAGGTCGTTTGCAATATTTCCATTTTTAAGGGCCAGAATTCCATAGCGACTATTTTGAATTTTCAACTGGACGTAACTTTTGATTCCCGCTATGAAATTTCGATTTTTTGGATTCGTTGGAAAGATATTTTCAATTAGATTCAAATATTTTTGGTTTCGCTAAAATCCGGTTTATTTTGAATCCTGTACATTCATTTGAAATTCGAAATCGAAATTTAAAACTACCGCGCCATTTTCAATTTCTTTTATAATTAAAATAAAATATTTATATTCTAACGACGATTCAAATAAATATATACGTTCTATTTCTATTCAGAATAAATTTCTCATCGATATTATTTAAAATAATTCATTTTAAATATTCAAACTTCATTAAAATTGCCAAAATAAAAATTTTAAATTGGTTCAGAATTTCCGGGTTATTACAAAACAATCAATATAAATGTGGTGGTTAAAATACAATATTTACTTCTTATTTTAACATACCAATGATTCTCAAGACCATTTCATTTTAATACATAGAAAAATATCTTATAACAATACTCAATTTCCATTTAATTCTCCTTTCAAACATTTATTCCATCGTTCTTTATTATCTATAATTGGGAAATTAATTCAACTTCTTATTCGTAAAATAACGTTACGAAATTCCTTTTGTTTTATTACTTGGAAACAATAACCAATGCTTATTCTCATAGAATAAACCTATTTTAAACTCAACTTTATATTTCCTTTTAACTCGAAAATATCGTTATACTTTCATGCAATCCTCTTTTATTTTCCTTAGCTTTAGAGCACATTATATATCATCAAATTCTTTTTAATTCCCTTTACTGTGGAATCCTCAATATATATTCTTTAAATCATCACCAATAATATTGCAATATTATTTCTCCAATAGAAATAGTAAATTGTTACTCTTCTTTACAACTACAACTAATATCATCTCAGATAATCCCGAGGTCGTTCTAGGTGGGGTATTTTTAATTACCTCTCAGACCTAGATCAACAATGTTCTTATCTTAAGATCAAAATGAGTTGTAATTTCAAAATTCGATATTTCAATTTAATATCAAAACAAAACCCATTTTCTATTTTATTTAAAATATAGTTTTATACAACCTTCTTACTTTTGAAGATCTCCTTCTCGAATACAACCATTTTTCCTTAATTCACTGATTAAGTAATTAAAAAATATCACCTTTAACTTATACTTCTTTGACAATTCATTTTATAACAAGGATTTTTGTTACAAAATCCTATCACTCAATCCTTTACCAAATTCACTTTTAACAATTCCTTTTTCTAATCCATTTCACCCAATTTCTTCTTTGAAAATCTTATTTCAAATCCCCATTTTACTTAATTTCATTATTAAATAATGTTAATTTAAAATAAAATTTTAACACCTCATTTCCTTTTATAAATTTCTTATCTACAACTAGGTTTTAATATAAACCCTTTTATTTTCAATTCCCCTTTTCTAAATTCAAATATTAAGTAAATAATTAATTTCAACTATCGTATTTGCTTAAATTTCCTTTTATAACTTTGTTCTCAAAACTCGGGCTTTAATATAAAACCCATTCATAACTCTTTCCATAATTCCATTAAATTTCATTTCCACTTCGATTACTTTTTAAATGAATTTTAATTAAAAAGTAATCTCCTAAATTATTATTAAAAATAATAATTTACTTCAATCGTTAACTACTGTAGAAGTAGTTAATTTCTTTATTAACTAGAATAAATAATAAATTCCCTTTTTAAAATCTTATAAAAATCAAAACAAACATTCGTTAAACAATTTATTAGATTAATTCAAAATAACTAATTTATAATCACTCTTACTTAAACCGGTTGACTTCGTCAATCCAAAGCACCGTTATTTTGTTAACTGGTTCCAATTACTCCTTCCTTTAAATTAATTAATAATATAATTAATTTAAATAATTCCATTTAATTGTTTTCTCAAATTAATTATTCCAACTCTTAACGGTTAGGTTAATTTTCTGTTCTCTTGCTTATAAATATGATTAACACCAGAATTTACCTTATTAAATAATTTAATAATTAAATATGAACTTAAATAATAATTAATAAATATTAATTTCCTTTTAACAAACATTTATTCAAATAATAGATATAAAAAACTATTTTCAGTTATAAAATAAATTTTATAACTTATTTTATATCGATTCGCCTGACGGTAAATTAATAATTATAAAATGATGTATTTTCAGGCCATATGCTGCTAGTTACTCAACTAATACTGCCCATTGGTTAATAACAAAGCAATTGTTGAATTTAGATTCAACAATCAGTGATCAAGTTAATCATCCAATCATATGGGTTAAACAGTTCATATAATTGTAATATGAAAATAAATAATAAACTTGAGGAGTCCAGTTGGATCCCTCCAACCTATTCTTCCCTGTATTCACATTGATTATTTCAAATAATACCATTTAATTCAATTTAACTGATAATTTCGATAATAGTAAATAATGACTATTTAACATCACCGAATTAACAAAACAATTCAAACAATTAAATACGTTTATTTTATAAACGCGACCAATATGGTAAGTTACCTCCATTGGATCCAATCCTAAAATAACGATTTAATATTTCAATGAAATTAAACAGCGTTTTAATTTCATTGGTTAAATCAACAAATGAATATATAATTAACAAACAGTCAATCATTAGCAACCAGAGCACACAAAAATAAAAACCCGACTTATATAAAATATAAGTGGGAAGAACTGAGTGAGTTTAACTCACCTTGATTTCGGTCGTTTTCTGTAGCGATCTGACTACAGTTAAATTAAACAACTGTTTAATTTTAACTGTAAATCTCCACTGTATCCAGCTCTATCCGGATTAGTTCCATAACGTAGTACTCGCTAAGACAATTCCAATGATGTCAGGTATGTCTGTCTTATTAAGATATGTAATAATTATTAACATTTGAATATTTACGGTTTAACTAAAACTAATTAACCCTAACTGAAATTAATTTTCAAACCAATTACGTTTTGTATAAAAATTGGGCCAGTTGGTTCTTTATAGCCTCGCTTCATTTCCAACCCAGTAGACTACGCTGTTTTGCCCGACCCTGTATGAATTGACTAAGTTAACATGATTAAAGAAAATAACTAACCTTTAATCTCTAAAATTATTCAAATTTAATTATTGTTAAAACCCAATTATGTTACCACAAGGATCTGTTGAACTAATTACCGCGAAATTCAAATGCAAGGTTCGATTTTTTTTATTTCCACCCTTCCAGCTAATTTGCCAACCACTTTGCTCCTCGTTCTGGGAAGGAAACCCATGCACTCCTTAACGATAATACCATTTTAATACATTATGTATTATAAACAAACAGGCCCAATAACTCTTGGTTAGAAAACACGGTCCACCTGTCATCTTCCATATTGCTTCACGCATGTTCAATAAAATGATACCCCCTACATTAACACGCATGACCCTCCTTCATTTTCTTTTTCCCCTTCAACAAATTGTTGTCTCCACCCTGGTGAGCTACTGCCGATCATCTGACAACTTCCAGTCTCCCTTGCCCTGACGCCATCGGTCAGCCGAACAAAATCCAACACCAGCGCCTTTGCCATCCGATCACCGATTCCCTGTTGACCATCGGAATCCCATTCAATAGCGTAGACCGTTGCCAAGAATTAATTGCCACGACTTGTTCTGATCATCAAAGAAAGATGGATGGACCCCAAAATAAGCACCCCACCATCCTCATCCATTGTCCCCCCTCCCAGCCAAGTCGACATCCCTGGCAACCTTCACATCCAGTTCGAACGCCAGCGTTAAAAACACGAATTCCAGCCACTTTGAAGGTTTGGCTCCGATCATCGTCGGTCAGTTTGATGTTCATGGAGAGTACAACAATATTTTAGTTTAGGGTTTAGGCCATAGATCAACATATCGAAAGTTTATAAGTGAGGAAATTGAAAGACATAGACAGGAAGAGACTTAGGGTTGGGAAATTGTGGCTATTTATAGGCAAAATATTCTATTTTAATACTATTATAATTTACCAATACTTCACATTGAAGTAACACTTCAAAACAACCCACACCATCTCCTTTTTTATAAAATAAGGTAATCCTAACATTAAAAAATATATTCCGAACCCGATGGGACAGGTTTCGTCAAATTCCGAGGTCATTTGTGAAAAGTCCTTTATAATTATCGATGAAAAATCAAGTGTTTAAAATTCCTATAATTACCGAAAAAATCAAACAAATTTGGAACCTTGACATTCTACATGACCTTTTCCTAACGGATCCAATAAAATTTGTTTCATTAAAATTGGAGTTCGTTTGGCCAGTCGTTTATTCGTTTAAAGTTACCCCTGTCTGAATTGACCAAAATAATTAAATAAAACAGAGACGTTTTTTGCCACCGAAATCACATGCGACATCCGTTTGCCACGACATTTGATTTTCTTATAATAATTTAACGATGTGTCCCAATGAAACTAATTTCATCGAAAACCGAGACTGTTTGCAAAAATGACTATTTTTAACGCTTATATAATATTAATTAAATATTAATTAAATTTCCCAATAATTCAATAAAATAGTAATAAATTATTTTTATTGTATATATCCAAATAGAATATAAATACGACTTCAAACATAATTTATACAACTTAATATCGTCAAATTTCGAGTTAACCATTATCCAATTTATATAAAACCCTATTAAAAATAAATAAACGTTATAATTTAATAATGATTTCCATAGCGACTATTTTAAAATTTGAATTGGACATAAATAAAAATCTATAAAACAAAATCTGTATTTTTCTCTTTCACATGAAAATTATAATCAACAAGATTCAAACGTTTCTTGTTTCATGGAATTCCGACTTAAAATGGATTCTGCATATTCAGTTGAAGTCGTGCCATTTCGAGCTCGTTTTATATTATATATAAATTAACGTTCAAATTTCTCTATATAAACGAATATATATATTTTAAATCCATTTAAAATTCTAAACAAATATTTAAAATAACAAATTAAATTAAATATTTGACTACCAAAAATACGGGCAATACAATCTTCCCCCTTAAAATAATTTCGTCCCCGAAATTACTATGGTAGGAAAAATGTCACAAACCTATAAATTTTCTAAATCCAATTTATTATAAATCGAAAACCAATTTATTAATGTAAATCAAAATTTTTAAAAATATCGAAAATTTTATAACACTTTAAATTCCCAAAAAATGGCCAGAGTCTCCCTGTACAGAGTGACATCTGCGATATCGCATGAACAAATAATATATATACATCGACCCACACGGTCAGAAAAAAAACCAAAACCAAAATTTATATTTTTGCATAGGCGTACCTTTTACGAGCGCTGTTGAGTATACTGCTCAATTTACGTGCAATATTGGCAACCAAAAACAAGCCTCATGGCCATCTAGCACCTGTACTTAACTCCGTTTATCATGTAAGTAGCATATACATGAAATAATTAAATAACACTTCATAAGTCAACAGTTTAACAAACAAATTTCCAAAATTCAACATATACCATCATTCAAGTGCAAATACAGGGTTAAATCCTTCATTTCAAATCACATTCGATTCATTTACACTATTATACTAGAATTTAGTTTTTACTTCATTTAACCATTGTTGAATTATTGATGAATTTATATCCAACCAGTATAACAATCAACAACCAACACACAATCAACTCAATCAAATCATTTCGTTGAATTTATATTCAACATCAATCTTTACTTGATTATTTTCACTTGGGTTTTCATATTTAAATATCAATCTTTTAATACCAGATTGATTTCTATTTAATTATTATTAATTCAATTTTCAAATTTTTCTATTCAATTACAAATTAAAATTTTCATTCACAAATTCCATATGTGAAATCTCTTCGGGTTATATTAAACCATTCAAATTTTTAAATCCAATTTGAATTCTAATCAAATCAACCAAACGTGCCAGTATCTCAATAATTTAATAAAATTATTTCTTTTCTATACCCAAAATATATTTTGGGTAAATAATTTCATTTATCTGTTTTACAAACAATATTGTATCCATTGTCAGTTCAGCACTGTACTACACTTGAACCGATCAACCAACACAATACAAAACATTTATATATAAAATTTACAAATACGTGCCCATATATAAACAGTCAACTCAATCTAAGGCATTACTAACCCCATCTCTACGAGTTATACCTTAAAGCCAAGGTTATTACTAAACCGTTGCTCTGATACCAAGTGTAACGACCCACTTTTTAGTACAGTTTAAGCAGACATTTATCAACCCATGTCAACTCAAATTATACAGAAAGCAGATAGCTATTAACAAGAAATTATAGGGTGAAATAGGAAAGAAAGAAATATTAGAACAGAAGAAAACAAACCAACACAACATAAAGTCTCACATCGCAGCGGAACAAAATATAATATAGAAATAAATTTTTACTGAGAGCTTGAAATAAAACATACAAACATCAGAGTACATCACACATCTAGACAGTTATAATAACCTATCCTCATATACAACACATAGCGGAATAACAATCATATATGGTATAATATCATACGTTTGAACACATCCAGCTTATCTCTGGACTTCGCAGCATCCGATAACCTGGACCTGTACACCTCGGTCTAACCCGATCATTACAAACATCGGTTCAGTCTGGTGAACCAGAGTGAGAAAAACACACTAAGTTTAAAGGTATCAAACAACCTGATTTTAAAGTCAAAATTTTTTTGAAAGAAAAGGATAATTTTAAGACCAAATCCACATATAAATACGGATGGTTTTTACCTTACGATAACCCAAAATATTTTTGAAATCAACATCTTTTCTGATATTATAATAGTGTCTAAATACAAATAAATATCAATCTAGAAGAACGCTTGCATCTCACGCTCTAAATACATAATATACAATTAAAACCATGGTCCCTTATTGGAGAATGGATTTCCTAGAAAGGTATAGGACCACCTTCCCAACAACGTACCTCTGGAGACGAATACATTGGGGTTCAACAAGAACATCTTGCAACCCAAGCTAAACATGACCGGCCCCTCACTTTCTCTTGAGAGTATCGAATATATCATTACCACGGTTGGGGCCAGCCAACCGAACCGATAGCATACATACATAAATAAAAAGTGCAATTGAAGGCATCTAATTTCACCAGATCAAGTAATAATATACCCTTTTGATGTGTGCGACCCGTATAGCCATGCGACCTACCCTATTCTTGCCATTTCTCGGTTGATGAGGCTAGAGGTTAAGCTTATCCTCCAGATCAGTATACCTTCATTCACTTTGAATGCCACATTGTCAGATCCGCCAGATATCACTAATTGACTTCCACAAAAATACTCTAGTTATTTGGTTAAGAGAAAGGCCTTTACTCCGCCATTAACTATGGTACGTTTAAAGAAGTTAACATACGTAATTCCTTTGGAAACACTCCGTCAGACATTCGTCCATACAAGTCATCCAGGAACAGGATGAACCGAAGGCACCTTCCTACCACATCCTAGGTATCATCCTATGGATCAGTAGCAAGTAGTCCTTGCAATCCGTAGATTCCAACCACGGTAGAATCACAGTATATCTCTGGCCGCTAAACCACTGATTTTAAGTGGTTTTTCCGCTTTATGAAGATCAACGGTCCTCAATGCTCCATCTTCAATTTTTATACTTTCGTATTTGCTGGTTCGAAATGGTTTTCGAATATACATTCGATCTCGGTCTTTCCGTACCAGCAACGCATTAGACCAGATTTTGATAGTCGGTTATTTAACTATCAAAATAAATTGTTTTTCAATTATGAAAATAAATGAGTTCACTGGTTCAGTATGCAGCATCACTTGGCCTCTTTAATTAAAAATAATTAACAAATAGTTAATTAAAACTGAGGCACGTGCTTCGCACAAGGCATATTTTGGTACAAAAACGATGATTGGTGGTTAAAACAATCAATATATACGTGGTGGTTAAAATACTGTACTTACTTCTTGTTTTAACATACCAATGATTCTCAAGACCATTTCATTTTAATACTTAGATAAATATATTATAACAATACTCAATTTCCATTTAACTCTCCTTCAAACATTTACTCCATCGTTCTTCATTATCTATAATATGGAAATTCAAAAAAAATGTTACATCTTTCCCTACCCTAATGGCGGCTACATCTTGATCAGTGATTTTGGTTGTGGGGAGCAAATCAGGAAATTCAAGAGAATAAGGTACAGACGATGACGAAGCTGGATGGCAGAGGGTAGGCAAGAAGAAGAAAAATGTATGGCCAAGTGGCAAAAAACAACAAAAATCAAATAAGGCATGACAAAGTGGCATGAAAGGAGAAGGGTCCCACGAATCAAAGCTTTAAGGATGGGTCTCGCACGTAGGTTGATGTTGTGGCAGGTAACACGAGAATTGAGGTAGGTGTATAGAAGTTTGATAATTTCAATGACAATAATAGGGAATTTGCAGATCTGGATGATCTAGTTTTCAGCGAGGTTGAAGTGATGTGAAAAAAATCAATTTATATTTATTTAGTTGGCATATGTGTGAAGACCCGTAACTTCCCCGTAAAGGGAAGCGTCGGATAGTTCGAGAACAAACCACAGCAGAACGCATACAGAAGAACGTTTCACTATATATAACAACAGTGCATCAGATTACAAGAATATACAGAGTATAAAAGAATATTACACAGAAATATCAGAGATTTAAATTACATTTAAATACATAGCAGCGGAAAATAATACAATACACAACTAGAATGAGATATACGGATACAAAGCTTTCCGGATATCGTTCCAGCTGTAAACCAGGATCCTGTGAATATAAATCTGCAAAACCAAAACTACTAGCTGCCCGTGTCGAAAATAGGGGCACCCAGAGTTTAGGTTAAAACAATAAACTCCAGGTCAGTCATGTGACTGGTGTGAGAACTAAAACAGTTATTAATCTTTATTTTCAAAGCTAGGTAAATCAAGGGACCACGCCGTATAACACGGAACGGGTTTCCTCCCAAGAATACCAGTGCATAAAACAAACAGCGCAATGCTAAATAAAGAAAAATGAAGCTGTTATAAGACCCAGGTCCCATCACACAATGCAACGCAGTCGAGGATAGGGTTTTCCCTTATAACAGCCAAAGAATGCTTGATACGTTTTAAAACAAATCATTTGATACTATTATAAGTGCATAGTGCATAAAACAACTTCAAATCATAAGTATCAATCATAGGCGGCATGGGTACCATATATCATGTCGCCATATATAGGTTTACAAATAAAACCGCAAAGTCACGTATTTGGAAATTGGATTTCCTTCTATGAACCGAGGCAAAAGATAGTCCTCAACCGATTCGAGACTGCCTAGCCCGAGTCTCAGGATCAGAACGCATCGACCCTTGGAGCGACAGGGCCGGTCCACACGGAGTGGATTAAAAATGCCTGAGCACTACGTTTCGCCGCCCTTTGGGGCGTAAGCGAGCCAACTAAATGACTCCATCGGTTCGAGAACGACCGATCAATCCGAGGCGCCTCGCAACAGCAACAACCACATAAGTCAAACTCGTCAGGGCGTGTAAAACCACTGACGCCACTTTTAGCTAGGAGGAAACGTAGGCCCTCCCTGAGGTCCGTCTCCCGTTTTTGGTTCATACCGGGTGCGAAACTCGCGAAGTAAACGTTACACAAAGCTATGCCACCAAGGCCGTGCTTTGATCACCAACCACAAGACTTTGCTTTTCAACAGAAGCCTTGATCATTTGCATCTTAGCATGCCACACAGGCAAACCATCCTATGCAACCGATATCAGTCACACAGAATGAAATCCGATGTCAGACACACAGTCCATTTACAAGTCCGTTCTGGGTCTGAACGAAACCGGGAGCACCTAGTACCCCGCATATCCATCGATCTCCAAGTACGTCTGGACGATCACCAACTGTTTCCATCTTCTTGGGTGTACAGCCCAATCAAGATCATCAGTTATCACCCAAACGACGTGAAGACCTCCGGTCTTCGACCATCGTCTTCATCTTCGACTTATCGTCGTATCAGTTATTCAGAATGGGATAAACCCGGTCTTTCCGAATAACTCGCGTATATTTTAAATAAGTGTTACACAAACACAACATACGCCTCATTCCAATTCATTAGTTACTAACCGTAAATTAATCAAGAGAATAATTCCCCAAATATTAACCCCGAAGGCCGAAACCAACATCAGATCAATATCCAGAAAACCATTCTGCTTGGCTAACCGACAGTTAGTTTCTAAATTTCACGTTCAAATCTAATTAAAGATTTAACTATCGCCTGGAGCAAAACTGGTGATACTCCATTCTCGATCTTTTCAATCTAATTAAAGATTCATTAAAACTCCACTTAGTTTTAATCTTTTGACTGGGTTAAAGAATCAGTGTCATTTAAAAACACGGTTCACGATAAACCCAAAATCACATTCATTAATCGTCGGGTTAAAGAACGAGTGTTATTTAAAACACTGTCCACGATAAACCCAAAAATCAATATCGATTCAATTCCAATTAAATGTTATTTAATTGGTACACTTCATTAAATCTAAATAAAAAGATTTAATCTTTTCTCAACTGGGTTCAAGAACAGTGTTAATGAAGACACCATTCACGACAAACCCAAATCACGTTCATTAATTATCGGGTTAAAGAACAAGTGTTATTTAAAACACTGTTCACGATAAACCCAAAAATCAATATCAATTCAATTCCAATTAAATATCATTTAATTGGTACACTTCATTAAATCCAAATAAAAAGATTTAATCTTTTCTCAACTGGGTTCAAGAACAGTGTTAATGAAGACACCATTCACGACAAACCCAAATCACATTTGATATTCAATACAAGGCCCTGAATAGAAAATATCCCGGCTTATATTCAATATCCAATTCTACGATTAACAAATGTCGTATTGGAAATAACGATATAAATATATATCTTTCAAATTTCCATAACAACATCTGTATAATCACGAATTCCAACATCGAAATATTCCGAAGACAATTTCGATTCAAATCCACTCCAATGCAATCACTGGAAATTCTGGTTATTTTTAAAACCCCTTTCAAATTCAATTTATTTATTTAAAAATAAATAGAATTATATTTCTAGTTCAAAACTAGTTCATTTCGATAAAAATCTATTTTTATCTTTTCCAATATGGAGTTTTTCATCCCAAATCTTCACAAATCATTTCTTATGATTTTACACAAATTATTACTATTTTTAATAATTTTATCAAGGCCCGTACAGTCGATTTCCATCAATGGCCATCGAACTGCACTTATAGCGACCTTTTTCGAATTTGATTTGGACATAATTCCAAATCCAACCGTTAGATTTCTCATTTCTAATATTCGTTAGAAAGCTCTTTTCGATACGAACCCAATGGTTCCGGTTTTAGGAGAATCCGACGGTCGGATCTCCCGTAATGTCCGTTTGAAATAAATGGTCGAAATTCACGAACTGCCGCGGCGCGGCGCGTTCTATTCAGGCCATTATATTATATATATAATATATATAATATATATTTCGTCGATTTCTATTTAAAACGAATTATATAAATAGTTTTGAATTCGTTTTCAAAAATATTTTCAACTTCCTTTTCAATTCAAATCACAATTGAATTCTTCTTTATAAATTCGTTTTAAAATTCATTTCTATTCAATTCAAATTTCAATTCAATTTGAATTCGTTTTCAATTCAATTCATTTCGAAATCGTTTTCAATTCACTTTGAATTCGTTTTCAATTCAATTCATTTCGAAATCGTTTTCAATTCACTTTGAATTCGTTTTCAATTCAATTCATTTCGAAATCGTTTTCAATTCACTTTGAATTCGTTTTCAATTCAATTCATTTCGAAATCGTTTTCAATTCACTTTGAATTCGTTTTCAATTCAATTCATTTCGAAATCGTTTTCAATTCACTTTGAATTCGTTTTCAATTCAATTTATTTCGAAATCGTTTTCAATTCACTTTGAATTCGTTTTCAATTCAATTCATTTCGAAATCGTTTTCAATTCAATTCATTTCGAAATCGTTTTCAATTCAATTCATTTCGAAATCGTCGATTTCGAGATTACTTTTCAATATTCATTTTAAAATGAATAAAATCGATATAAATATCGTTTACGTCAAAATGGTGTCAATCTAATCAACACGGCTTCATAAATTTCTATTTTCAAATATTCTATTTCAAATATTTCCTATTATCAAAATATTTGTTATTATCAAAATATTCTTTATTTTCACGATTGGAATGAGGCCCAATCAATTACCATATAAAATTAATTATATGGATTTTCATACAACACATGTGTATAATAACATTGAAAATAATCAACCATCTACCAAAGTGCACTACACTGTATAAGCATCAAAAATAGATATTCAATGCTTATAACAGCCTGTCAATCAATCGATCGACATATTTAATCAATCAGGATGAGTGAAATTCATATTTCATCCCAACACCCGTGTGGGGTTTCAAACAAACAAACACAGATTTTATTTGTGCAGTTGGGCGATGTGTAAAATTTATCGTCCCAATCAATGTCATTCAAATAAGTGTACATAAACAAACCATCTGGTTTGTAAATGAATATTTATTTATTCACTTCACTATTTTCATATTCTCGTTAAAAATTATATTTTTAACGATAAAACATTTTATTTCAACCTATGAATTTCTATTCAATTCATTTATTCAATAAAATGATATTTTTATTTTTCTAACATATTTTAGAAAATTTCGGCGGCATAACGGCACGATACTAGAAACGGGACAAGACCTAGCCTTATCCCCGGTCTAGTGAAGGCCCACGCCATTCACACATCAATCATATCAATTTCATTTCACCAAACTATTCAAATCAACCCAAACAATCTAACTAACAACACAGCCAAACAAACAAGTCCATGGTCTGTGGACGATTGTGTCGGGTGCTACTAAGCACCGTCTGCATCCTAGTATATATATATATATAACTAGAAAAATAAATTGAAAGGTGAGAAATTCTCACCGAAAGCTATCCAAGCTCCACGGCACTTCATTTGCAGAAGTCTTCGCCGTTTTCGCATCTTCGTCAGCTTCGTCGCCCGTAGCCACTATATATATAAAAATCGAATTTTTATTTCGCTATTCAATATATAAAAATCGAATTTTTATTTCAAAGTTCAATATATAAAAATCGAGTTTTTATTTCAAAGTTCAATATATAAAAATCGAGTTTTTATTTCAAAGTTCAATATATAAAAATCGAGTTTTTATTTCAAAGTTCAATATATAAAAATCGAGTTTTTATTTCAAAGTTCAATATATAAAAATCGAGTTTTTATCTCAAAGTTCAATATATAAAAATCGAGTTTTTATCTCAAAGTTCAATATATAAAAATCGAGTTTTTATTTTAAAGTTCAATATATAAAAATCGAGTTTTTATTTTAAAGTTCAATATATAAAAATCGAGTTTTTATTTTACTTTAAACAAAATCAGTTTTTAAACATTAATTAAAATCAGTTTTTAAACATTAATGAAATTCAGATTTTAAACAAAATAAAATTCAGTTTTTAACCTAAATAAAATTCAGATTTCAACCTAAATAAAATTCAGATTTCAACCTAAATAAAATTCAGATTTCTAAACAAAAATAAAATCAATTTTACTGTAATATAAAATAAAAATATAAAAAATCAGTTTTTTTTTTTTTACTTAAAATAAAAATCAGTTTATACTTAAAATAAAAATCAGTTTATACTTAAAATAAAAATCAGTTTATACTTAAAATAAAAATCAGAGAAAAAAAACAGTAAAATAAGAATCAGAGAGAGAAAAAAAAAAACTTACAGGGGGCGCTGTCGAGTGGTCGGGGGGGGATCTGGTGGCGCGCGTCGGAGGCTGAACGAGGGCTAGGGTTCGGTTTTGGCTCGATTTAGGGGAGGAGGGGCTCGCTGAAATGAAGCAGGGGGGGCGTCGCGCGGCGTCTTGGGTGAAGGAGGAGAGCAGGAAGAAGAAGGAGGCGGGGAGAGAGGGTGCGAGGCAGGGTGGAGGGCGGTGGCGGCGCTGGCCAGTCGAGGGTCTTCAGCGAATTTTTTTTTTTTTTTCTTTTTCTGAATCGTATTGGAAATGGGGGGGGGGCCAGAAGGATTATAGGGGAGGAGGGAGGTAATTTATTTATTTTTTAATTTTATTTTAATTATTTAATTCGAAAAAAAGTTGACCTTTGAATACGAACTCGAAACGAGGCCCACCGCCTGACGTCCTTAGCATTTTACCCCCATTCCGAACACAATGGGATATGTATCGCAAGCTGATTCGATCGCTTCGATTAGTTTCCATTGAATTTACATTTAAATCACTATATTGAATTTTAAACGTACATTTCAAATTACCGGGGTCACATACTAACTCGAAAAATTCCAGAAAAATATTTTCTAGCTTCGTATTGACGATACGGTCCTAACAAAACTAGTTTCGTCGAATTCTGAGACCGTTAGAAAAATGGCCAATTTCCAGTCGATTAAAATCAACTGAAACTGGTCAAACGCGTTTTCCTTTGCTACTCTCACATATTGATTCGAAAAATTATGAAATTTGAAATCCAGCAATAACTTAACATCACGGACCCAACAAAACTGGTTTCGTCGAAATCCGAGGTCGTTTGCAAAATTGCTATTTTTAAGGGCCTTATATATATAAAAATATATATAAATTCCACAGCGACTATTTCTAATTTTAAACTGGCCCAGATTTTACGGGTTGTTACAATCTCCCCCACTTAAAACTTTTCGTCCCCGAAAAGGAACAAAGTAGAAAGTGGTTTGATTATTCAGCTCTACGTTCGATCTGGCTTCCATTCTCCAACTCTTTAGTTTCTGAGAATTTTCAAAATTTCAAAAATTTGGCTAACTCCCTAAATTTTCGAAAAATTTCGCCATAACCTCCCCTGCACCGGGAGCATCGGGGAATTTCAAATAGCTTCCCCGGTCCTTCAGATCTCAAAAAGAAAAAGAAAAAGCCAAGCGGCTAGCCAATAGGCTCACAAAATCATCATCACCCAAACAAAACAGGAAATTATGTAGTAAACATGTACCTATTTGTCGGGCAAACAAATTTTATTCTCTGGCTCTAGCCTCCTTGCTATGACCTGTTCAATATAAGAATATGTATATGCAAGCAAATGCGACCAATTTTCAATACAGTTCAATATTTGATTCAATTAGGCTAAATGGTTCAAAATTATCAAACAATTAAACAAACAACACAAACATCAATCAATTAGTGAATTAGAGTTTCAAATTCATAACTTTGATATATAGTCAAAAATCAGATTTTTGATGCCAAATCATAACAATGTATTCTAGCTATATTAGTTTTGGTTCTCACACCAGTCTAATGGAAATATATAGAAAATCACACCTTCGAAACTCGAATACCAATTCTGATGATGTCTAGACTATCATCAGAATCATCTCCAGGCGACTAGAGTGTGACTCTATATCTATCCAGTATATTAAAACTTTGAATATACGTTTGCAAGGCGTATATGCAAATTCTTTATATACTGAACTGTCCAAATCAATACTAATAAATAATCAAATACGAATGATTGATTTAGATTTTCAAAACAAAATTTGTTTTCACTTTAAAAATATACCCTTCACACTCGTTCTAGGATACTACTGATCCTATCTCTAACGAGTCATTCTCATTGGATATTGCTAATACAATATCTGATGAATCCTTTCGTATGGTTCTAATGTGCCTTGTTCTCTGCTTTGTAAACCAAAGCTCTGATACCAACTGTGAAGACCCGTAACTTCCCCGTAAAGGGAAGCGTCGGATAGTTCGAGAACAAACCACAGCAGAACGCATACAGAAGAACGTTTCACTATATATAACAACAGTGCATCAGATTACAAGAATATACAGAGTATAAAAGAATATTACACAGAAATATCAGAGATTTAAATTACATTTAAATACATAGCAGCGGAAAATAATACAATACACAACTAGAATGAGATATACGGATACAAAGCTTTCCGGATATCGTTCCAGCTGTAAACCAGGATCCTGTGAATATAAATCTGCAAAACCAAAACTACTAGCTGCCCGTGTCGAAAATAGGGGCACCCAGAGTTTAGGTTAAAACAATAAACTCCAGGTCAGTCATGTGACTGGTGTGAGAACTAAAACAGTTATTAATCTTTATTTTCAAAGCTAGGTAAATCAAGGGACCACGCCGTATAACACGGAACGGGTTTCCTCCCAAGAATACCAGTGCATAAAACAAACAGCGCAATGCTAAATAAAGAAAAATGAAGCTGTTATAAGACCCAGGTCCCATCACACAATGCAACGCAGTCGAGGATAGGGTTTTCCCTTATAACAGCCAAAGAATGCTTGATACGTTTTAAAACAAATCATTTGATACTATTATAAGTGCATAGTGCATAAAACAACTTCAAATCATAAGTATCAATCATAGGCGGCATGGGTACCATATATCATGTCGCCATATATAGGTTTACAAATAAAACCGCAAAGTCACGTATTTGGAAATTGGATTTCCTTCTATGAACCGAGGCAAAAGATAGTCCTCAACCGATTCGAGACTGCCTAGCCCGAGTCTCAGGATCAGAACGCATCGACCCTTGGAGCGACAGGGCCGGTCCACACGGAGTGGATTAAAAATGCCTGAGCACTACGTTTCGCCGCCCTTTGGGGCGTAAGCGAGCCAACTAAATGACTCCATCGGTTCGAGAACGACCGATCAATCCGAGGCGCCTCGCAACAGCAACAACCACATAAGTCAAACTCGTCAGGGCGTGTAAAACCACTGACGCCACTTTTAGCTAGGAGGAAACGTAGGCCCTCCCTGAGGTCCGTCTCCCGTTTTTGGTTCATACCGGGTGCGAAACTCGCGAAGTAAACGTTACACAAAGCTATGCCACCAAGGCCGTGCTTTGATCACCAACCACAAGACTTTGCTTTTCAACAGAAGCCTTGATCATTTGCATCTTAGCATGCCACACAGGCAAACCATCCTATGCAACCGATATCAGTCACACAGAATGAAATCCGATGTCAGACACACAGTCCATTTACAAGTCCGTTCTGGGTCTGAACGAAACCGGGAGCACCTAGTACCCCGCATATCCATCGATCTCCAAGTACGTCTGGACGATCACCAACTGTTTCCATCTTCTTGGGTGTACAGCCCAATCAAGATCATCAGTTATCACCCAAACGACGTGAAGACCTCCGGTCTTCGACCATCGTCTTCATCTTCGACTTATCGTCGTATCAGTTATTCAGAATGGGATAAACCCGGTCTTTCCGAATAACTCGCGTATATTTTAAATAAGTGTTACACAAACACAACATACGCCTCATTCCAATTCATTAGTTACTAACCGTAAATTAATCAAGAGAATAATTCCCCAAATATTAACCCCGAAGGCCGAAACCAACATCAGATCAATATCCAGAAAACCATTCTGCTTGGCTAACCGACAGTTAGTTTCTAAATTTCACGTTCAAATCTAATTAAAGATTTAACTATCGCCTGGAGCAAAACTGGTGATACTCCATTCTCGATCTTTTCAATCTAATTAAAGATTCATTAAAACTCCACTTAGTTTTAATCTTTTGACTGGGTTAAAGAATCAGTGTCATTTAAAAACACGGTTCACGATAAACCCAAAATCACATTCATTAATCGTCGGGTTAAAGAACGAGTGTTATTTAAAACACTGTCCACGATAAACCCAAAAATCAATATCGATTCAATTCCAATTAAATGTTATTTAATTGGTACACTTCATTAAATCTAAATAAAAAGATTTAATCTTTTCTCAACTGGGTTCAAGAACAGTGTTAATGAAGACACCATTCACGACAAACCCAAATCACGTTCATTAATTATCGGGTTAAAGAACAAGTGTTATTTAAAACACTGTTCACGATAAACCCAAAAATCAATATCAATTCAATTCCAATTAAATATCATTTAATTGGTACACTTCATTAAATCCAAATAAAAAGATTTAATCTTTTCTCAACTGGGTTCAAGAACAGTGTTAATGAAGACACCATTCACGACAAACCCAAATCACATTTGATATTCAATACAAGGCCCTGAATAGAAAATATCCCGGCTTATATTCAATATCCAATTCTACGATTAACAAATGTCGTATTGGAAATAACGATATAAATATATATCTTTCAAATTTCCATAACAACATCTGTATAATCACGAATTCCAACATCGAAATATTCCGAAGACAATTTCGATTCAAATCCACTCCAATGCAATCACTGGAAATTCTGGTTATTTTTAAAACCCCTTTCAAATTCAATTTATTTATTTAAAAATAAATAGAATTATATTTCTAGTTCAAAACTAGTTCATTTCGATAAAAATCTATTTTTATCTTTTCCAATATGGAGTTTTTCATCCCAAATCTTCACAAATCATTTCTTATGATTTTACACAAATTATTACTATTTTTAATAATTTTATCAAGGCCCGTACAGTCGATTTCCATCAATGGCCATCGAACTGCACTTATAGCGACCTTTTTCGAATTTGATTTGGACATAATTCCAAATCCAACCGTTAGATTTCTCATTTCTAATATTCGTTAGAAAGCTCTTTTCGATACGAACCCAACGGTTCCGGTTTTAGGAGAATCCGACGGTCGGATCTCCCGTAATGTCCGTTTGAAATAAATGGTCGAAATTCACGAACTGCCGCGGCGCGGCGCGTTCTATTCAGGCCATTATATTATATATATAATATATATAATATATATTTCGTCGATTTCTATTTAAAACGAATTATATAAATAGTTTTGAATTCGTTTTCAAAAATATTTTCAACTTCCTTTTCAATTCAAATCACAATTGAATTCTTCTTTATAAATTCGTTTTAAAATTCATTTCTATTCAATTCAAATTTCAATTCAATTTGAATTCGTTTTCAATTCAATTCATTTCGAAATCGTTTTCAATTCACTTTGAATTCGTTTTCAATTCAATTCATTTCGAAATCGTTTTCAATTCACTTTGAATTCGTTTTCAATTCAATTCATTTCGAAATCGTTTTCAATTCACTTTGAATTCGTTTTCAATTCAATTCATTTCGAAATCGTTTTCAATTCACTTTGAATTCGTTTTCAATTCAATTCATTTCGAAATCGTTTTCAATTCACTTTGAATTCGTTTTCAATTCAATTTATTTCGAAATCGTTTTCAATTCACTTTGAATTCGTTTTCAATTCAATTCATTTCGAAATCGTTTTCAATTCAATTCATTTCGAAATCGTTTTCAATTCAATTCATTTCGAAATCGTCGATTTCGAGATTACTTTTCAATATTCATTTTAAAATGAATAAAATCGATATAAATATCGTTTACGTCAAAATGGCGTCAATCTAATCAACACGGCTTCATAAATTTCTATTTTCAAATATTCTATTTCAAATATTTCCTATTATCAAAATATTTGTTATTATCAAAATATTCTTTATTTTCACGATTGGAATGAGGCCCAATCAATTACCATATAAAATTAATTATATGGATTTTCATACAACACATGTGTATAATAACATTGAAAATAATCAACCATCTACCAAAGTGCACTACACTGTATAAGCATCAAAAATAGATATTCAATGCTTATAACAGCCTGTCAATCAATCGATCGACATATTTAATCAATCAGGATGAGTGAAATTCATATTTCATCCCAACACCCGTGTGGGGTTTCAAACAAACAAACACAGATTTTATTTGTGCAGTTGGGCGATGTGTAAAATTTATCGTCCCAATCAATGTCATTCAAATAAGTGTACATAAACAAACCATCTGGTTTGTAAATGAATATTTATTTATTCACTTCACTATTTTCATATTCTCGTTAAAAATTATATTTTTAACGATAAAACATTTTATTTCAACCTATGAATTTCTATTCAATTCATTTATTCAATAAAATGATATTTTTATTTTTCTAACATATTTTAGAAAATTTCGGCGGCATAACGGCACGATACTAGAAACGGGACAAGGCCTAGCCTTATCCCCGGTCTAGTGAAGGCCCACGCCATTCACACATCAATCATATCAATTTCATTTCACCAAACTATTCAAATCAACCCAAACAATCTAACTAACAACACAGCCAAACAAACAAGTCCATGGTCTGTGGACGATTGTGTCGGGTGCTACTAAGCACCGTCTGCATCCTAGTATATATATATATATATAACTAGAAAAATAAATTGAAAGGTGAGAAATTCTCACCGAAAGCTATCCAAGCTCCACGGCACTTCATTTGCAGAAGTCTTCGCCGTTTTCGCATCTTCGTCAGCTTCGTCGCCCGTAGCCACTATATATATAAAAATCGAATTTTTATTTCGCTATTCAATATATAAAAATCGAATTTTTATTTCAAAGTTCAATATATAAAAATCGAGTTTTTATTTCAAAGTTCAATATATAAAAATCGAGTTTTTATTTCAAAGTTCAATATATAAAAATCGAGTTTTTATTTCAAAGTTCAATATATAAAAATCGAGTTTTTATTTCAAAGTTCAATATATAAAAATCGAGTTTTTATCTCAAAGTTCAATATATAAAAATCGAGTTTTTATCTCAAAGTTCAATATATAAAAATCGAGTTTTTATTTTAAAGTTCAATATATAAAAATCGAGTTTTTATTTTAAAGTTCAATATATAAAAATCGAGTTTTTATTTTACTTTAAACAAAATCAGTTTTTAAACATTAATTAAAATCAGTTTTTAAACATTAATGAAATTCAGATTTTAAACAAAATAAAATTCAGTTTTTAACCTAAATAAAATTCAGATTTCAACCTAAATAAAATTCAGATTTCAACCTAAATAAAATTCAGATTTCTAAACAAAAATAAAATCAATTTTACTGTAATATAAAATAAAAATATAAAAAATCAGTTTTTTTTTTTACTTAAAATAAAAATCAGTTTATACTTAAAATAAAAATCAGTTTATACTTAAAATAAAAATCAGTTTATACTTAAAATAAAAATCAGAGAAAAAAAACAGTAAAATAAGAATCAGAGAGAAAAAAAAAACTTACAGGGGGCGCTGTCGAGTGGTCGGGGGGGATCTGGTGGCGCGCGTCGGAGGCTGAACGAGGGCTAGGGTTCGGTTTTGGCTCGATTTAGGGGAGGAGGGGCTCGCTGAAATGAAGCAGGGGGGGCGTCGCGCGGCGTCTTGGGTGAAGGAGGAGAGCAGGAAGAAGAAGGAGGCGGGGAGAGAGGGTGCGAGGCAGGGTGGAGGGCGGTGGCGGCGCTGGCCAGTCGAGGGTCTTCAGCGTTTTTTTTTTTTTTTTTCCTTTTTCTGAATCGTATTGGAAATGGGGGGGGCCAGAAGGATTATAGGGGAGGAGGGAGGTAATTTATTTATTTTTTAATTTTATTTTAATTATTTAATTCGAAAAAAAGTTGACCTTTGAATACGAACTCGAAACGAGGCCCACCGCCTGACGTCCTTAGCATTTTACCCCCATTCCGAACACAATGGGATATGTATCGCAAGCTGATTCGATCGCTTCGATTAGTTTCCATTGAATTTACATTTAAATCACTATATTGAATTTTAAACGTACATTTCAAATTACCGGGGTCACATACTAACTCGAAAAATTCCAGAAAAATATTTTCTAGCTTCGTATTGACGATACGGTCCTAACAAAACTAGTTTCGTCGAATTCTGAGACCGTTAGAAAAATGGCCAATTTCCAGTCGATTAAAATCAACTGAAACTGGTCAAACGCGTTTTCCTTTGCTACTCTCACATATTGATTCGAAAAATTATGAAATTTGAAATCCAGCAATAACTTAACATCACGGACCCAACAAAACTGGTTTCGTCGAAATCCGAGGTCGTTTGCAAAATTGCTATTTTTAAGGGCCTTATATATATAAAAATATATATAAATTCCACAGCGACTATTTCTAATTTTAAACTGGCCCAGATTTTACGGGTTGTTACAATATGTCCTTATTATGGTCATCTCAACGCTTACATAAGAAGAGAATGGAAACCACCTAGTTCTTGGGATGTGTTTGCCAGGGAGAATGGATTCTATCTAATTAAATTTGAAAAAGAAGTAGAATGTACTTAGTTGTTGAACGTTGGTCCATGGTTTATGGATAATAAGGTGATATTCACCAAACGATGGGAACCTAACCTCTGTTAAGAATGTGACATGTGGGAAACTCACCCTGTTTGAATTAGGTTAATTAAACTGGAGATATCTTTATGGAATGCTAAAGGCATTAGTAAATTGGCTAGTTTAATTGAAGTACCTTTGAAAATGGATGAAAATGCTAAGAATGTTAAAAGATTGAACTATGCCAGAGTACTAGTTGATATAAAGGCAATTCATGAATGCAAAAAACAAATCATAGCTAAAGACAAACATGGAAACATATTCTTACAAACAGTGGAATATGAGTCATTTCCACCTACCTGTAGCAAGTGCTTTAGTCACATTAATGAGCAGTGTGAAAAGATAATCAAGCCTGTCAAACAAGTTTGGAAAGTTAAAACTAACAACAACATTATAATTATAGAAGTGCAACTTGATAAAAACACCGAATTTTCAGCTAGTGAGATAGTTGTTGCAATTGAACCTTGCCTAAACCCCATATGTACAGTAGACAATACTAGTGAAACTACCAAGTTGTTGGTGCAGCATGTTGCTTAGCAAGTGCGGACGAGGGCGTCAGCATCTACTGTACAAACTGAGTCAACTCTCCATAATCTGTTGGAGAAGGAGGTGAATGAGAAGGTCCCTGAAACATTAGTAGAATTAAATTAAATTAACTTACTGAATTCAGACGAAGAAAACATTGAGGTGGCAAACAGTGAAGCGAAATTATACACAAAAGTTAATGTTGAATATGAGATATTTTTTTTTACTAAGAATGAAGATAAAGGTAAGTCAGCATCAGTGGTGTACGAAAAATCTCCTAGGAAATTGAGGAGTCGTTCTCTAACCACTAAATATCTCTAATAAGCTGGAATGTTAGAGGTCCAAATAATGATACCCGTTTTTTAGACCTCTTTAACCTCAGGAGGAAAGTTCTTCCAACTTTTATGGGTATACTTGAGAATAAACTTAATGTTGAAGCTATGGGTAATGAATGGTGCCATTTGAAAAACAATAATTTTTCTGATAAAGGTAGAATTTGGATTCTTCGAAATAAGATTTGTTTGGCAATGTGATGTGTTGGACAAAGATGAATAACAAATCACAGTTAAACTGACTAATGTGGGAGGTATGATCCTTAATGTTACTGTTGTATATGCAAGCAGCATAACTTGTCAAAGAACTTTTGAAATAAAATTAAAGAGCAAGCTGGAAAGTTGGAAGGAGCATGGATTATGATGGAGGATTTTAATGCAATACTTAAACAGAAGAGAAAAAGGGTGGTATTACCATTAGAGTGTCCAATTGGCTGAATTTAACTACATTATTGCATCTGGATTAGTTGAACCTGTGCACCGTGGCCTTCAATACACATGGAGGAGCGGTGAATGTAGGAAAATATCTTGTAAACTTGATCGTGCATTAATAATTTCAGACTGCATTAATAAATTTTTTGAATTGAAAGTAAGTGTTCTCCCATCATCAACAAGTGATCATTGTCCTATACATATCACGCTGAAGGAGGAGATAATAGTCAAAAGGGAAAACCTTTTAGATTCGCTAAGCACTAGAGTGTAATTGAATGTTACATTGAAAATGTGTTGACTGAGGAACTTGATCACAATGACAACTTCATGTATAAATTTGTGAAATTTCCCAGAAACACTAAAAGTAGGTTGAAAACATGGAATAAAATCATGCCTAAAGAGAAATATAGAATTAAACAAACAGAAGACAAAATTGCTGAATTACTCCAGAAATTAGATGCGAGTGATAATAATGAAGATCTTTGGAGTGAATATCATCAAACACAAAAGGAGCTAAAAGATTTTGCTAAAAACTAAAGCAGTTGAACTTAAACAAAAGGCGAAAGAGTAGTGGCTATCTAAGGAAGAAGAATGCACAAAATATTTTTATACTAAAATGTCATTTAGAAGAAACACTAACTTTAATTTTCAAGCTTTTGACCAGGACAGTAACGTTTTGGTGAATTTCAACAAGTTTGAACAAGAGGCAATCAACTATTTCAATGAACTATATAATGGGAAAACTGAAGTGAAGTTACCAGTTGTTAGTACTAGGAGGGTATTGAATGCCAAAGGCAGAAGAACGAAGTGCAGGAGGATTACTGAAGCTGAAGTCCTCGAGACTGTTAACTCCATTTATATTGACTGCTCCCCAGGAACTGATGGGTTCGGATCCAGCTTCTACAGAGTCCATTGGAACATCCTAAAAAAAGCGTTGTATTAGCCATTCAAGAATGATTTCAATCAGGTAAAATTTTAAAAGAGATCAATCACACTTTCGTATTTCTTATTCCAAGAATGGATAAGGGCTCAAAGATTGCTGACTATAGACCGATTGCTTATTGTAATGTCATGTACAGAATCCTTAGTGAAGTAATTTGCAACACAATGAAAAAGTGTTACCAGATATGATTGCTGAGCGTCAAAGCGCTTTCATCAAAGGGAGAAACATTTCAGAGAATTCTTTGTTGGCACACGAATTAATAAGAAACTTTAATAAGAAAGGAGTTGATAAATTTTGTTTGAAAATTGACCTCCACTAAGCATATGATAAAATTAATAGAGGTATTATTATTCATATGCTTATTGCTATGGGATCCCCTATGAAAATTACTAGACTCATATTTGAATGTATTAATACTCATATCTTCTCTATCTTGATTAATGGAATTCTGAAGGGGTTTATTACTAGTAACAGGGGAATAAGACAAGGTGATCCTCTATCCCCATACGTGTTTGCAGTTTCCATGGAATATTTCACTCTACAGATGGAATTAGCTGAATTTGATAAGACCATCTAACCCATCCATAATTTCTAGCCTTCTATAAGTAATCTGTTGTATGCAGATGACCTGATAATTTATGTGAAAGCGAATAGAGGTGCAACTCAAAGAATTATTGATATTTTTTGCAATCTAGATAACTATGTAGGATTGAAGATGAATGAACATAAAATGAAATGCTATTTTAATAATGAAAAATAGGGTGAAAGAATTTTTTGGATATACTTAAGTTAAGAAAGGTAATTTACCTGTTAATTATTTGGAGGTCCCGTTATCTTCAAACAGACAAAATGTGCGAATCTACTTACTAGTATAAGAGAGAAACAACATGGAAGGAGGTCTAAATAACTCTCTTTTGCTGGAAAATTTGAATTGGTTACGCTGTCATTCAAGCGAAATTTAAATTTTGGCTTCAAACTTTTCAACTCCCTGATGCTTCTATTTCTAAAATTGAAAGTATGTGCGCTGATTTTCTCTAGAAGGATGACATGCATAAAAAAAGTATTCTGATCTTCATAGACCTAATAAAGAAGGAGGTGATGGGCTGAGAAATCTTAGAGACATGAGAGATGCTTTCATGTTAAATCAAGCTTGGAAAGTAATTTCGAAGAATGGTATTTGGGCGAGGTTGATGAGAAAGTGATACATAAAGGATAACTTCTAGACAATGGCTATCGATAGCAATGCATCAGCCACATGGAAGGCAATTCTTAAAATCATAGACAAATTAACGGAAAATGTGGAACGTAAAATAGCGAAAAGTAATGAAAGTGACTTATAGACAGATCCCTGGATTAAAAACTAATCACTTATTGATTATCTTGGTTGGGATACGTACTCTGCCGATGCTTGCCCTAACCACAATGTCAGTAGAATTATTCATGACAGACAGTGAAATGGCGATCTCATTCCATGTGCTAATGACATCAAGAAGGAAATCAAGTACATGCCATTGTATTTTGATAGGGAATATGACTAATTGGCATGAAACAACTCAAGTAGCAGATTTAGTATCAAGTCTGCGTGGGAACAATCTAGAACCCCTTACAGTAAACTGAGTAGAGCAAGGTTGTGTGGGGTTGTCTCAACCTACCTAAAATGGCATTCGCAGCCTACAAAGCTATGCTAGGAAGATTTCCTACTAGAGATAGGCTCAACATGTGGGGGATTACAAATGAAATTGGGTGCATCTAATGTGAACAACAATCCGAGAATCATGATCATATTTTTTTCAATTGCGAGTATTCTAAGTCAATAATTTGTAAACTTCTCTCTGATAATCGATCTATTGACTCTAACCGAGCAATTTACAGTAGGAATTTGATGGTGTACCTGATTAATACGCGGAGAAGAAAAGATATGGTAATTGTAAAAGGCGGCAATTCATTTGTAGCTGCAATTTGGTGGATTTGAAAGGACAAAATCGTAGAATTTATTAAGGTAAGAGAAGATCGCAGGTGATTTGTGTAAAGTAGGGGAAGAAACTTACTAGACCAAAGGAAGTACAACAAGCTGGTAATTGTGGTTCGGATCTAAAGGAGACGTGGGGATCTCGAATTGGAAGCAAAAGCCAAGCGCCGCCATTATTTCGTCATTTAAGCTCATGGTGAAGTCAATGAAGACGATGCGGGTTTAAATACTTTTTGACGTGTTGTCGAATTATGAAAGTAATGTTTCAGTTGTAACTATGTGTTGTTTTTACTAGTTGGCTGTAATCACTTTTAAGAGCAGTCCGGCTCTCCTTTTGGGTAGAAATGTCTTAGTAAAGGTATACCCAGTTTCATATGTGTGTGTGTGCGTGCGCGCGCACGTGTGTAAGCAGCGTTCAATAGCACCTCGAACAGTAAGCACCTCATTTGCTCCGTGATATCTACCACCCATTTATATTATAATAAGTTAATAGGATGTGAGAGTAAGTGAAAGTAGAGAGAGAGAGAGAGGAAAATGAGTGGCGTAAAACGAGGTTCTACACTGTTTGGGGTGCTATTGAACACGCACACACACACATATATATATATTGAAAAGTATGTATGATTTTATATATATATATATATTGAAAAGTATGTATGATTATATATATATATATATATAACTAACTTCAGCAAGAGGTATTAGACAGGGGGATCCTTTGTCCCCCTACTTGTTTGTTATAGCTATGCAGTACTTATCTTTTCTTATGGATGAAGCAACCCAGGCAAAAGCATTTCAACTAAGCTCTTCTACTCAACCAATTATATCTCATTTACTGTATGCTGATGACTTAATGTCATTTGGAAAAGCATCAGTGTCAAACGCAATTACTCTAAAGATGATTTTTCAGAAATTGGGTAAATATGCAGGGTTGAATGTGAATGCTACAAAGATAAAAGTGTTTTTCAGTTTATCTGCCACAAATTCAAGTGATATTCTGGACATCTTGGGAGAACTACCAATAAAGTATTTAGGAGTGCCTCCATCCTCCAATTACTTACACTATTCAGAATGTAACTCCTTAATTCAAAGGGTGCAAAGTAAAATTCAAGGATGGGAGACAAAACTTCTTAGTTTTGCAGGGAGGGCACAATTAATAAATACGGTTTTAACTCCTATAATTTATATTGGCTTTTTATTTACCAAATTCCAGAATACACACTTGATAAATTACAATTTCTTTGCGCAGATTTTTTTCTAGGGTGGTTTTTCACATAAAGTAACTTGGAATTTGTTATGCAGACCTAAAGCTGAAGGAGGCATAGGTTTAAAGAGTTCTTCAATTCTTAAAAAAGCTGCTTCTGTTAAATTGGTATGGAATTTTGTAACACCCCGTATTTTCTTTGAACATAAAGTAACAAAACAAAGTATACTTAATTTTAAGCGAAGAATTAAGGGAAACGGGTTACTCCATTGCGTTCGTCTCGGAATTCTGCTTGAGATAGAGTCCTAGTTTACGTAAATCGGACTTCGTATGAAGAAGTTATGGCACTTAGAAGTTTTAGGAATTTAAAATAAAAACCAGCCCGAATTCAAAATTCAAAAGATCGAAATTCAAAACACATACCCGGGATGGGCGGGAAATTTCCCGCTCAGGACCCAGGTCGACCATGGGGTCGACCTGGGTAGAACAGGTCGATCATGGGGTCGACCTCCCCCCTTTTCCAGATCCGTGGACATATTCGTTTTTCTGCATTTAGACGCCCGTTCTGACCTCCTAAGCTATTTAAACACCCATAAACCTCACTTTCTCTCCACACATTTTCATTATGCCTATACTCTGCCCTAATTCATATTAAAATAAATCAATGGCGTCGCTACTCTACTGAAACCTAAGCTAGAACTAGTGCTTCTTCTTCTTCCAATCTGAATATGATTACAAGAGGACAACTATAACCTTTTTCTTTTATAATCCAACCAAGGTGAGTACAGTTATTTTCAGATATGAAATTTAAATATGATCTTGACATGGTTATAAATCTGAATTGGAGATTATGCATATTCTTGTTTATCAGATCTATTTTTCTGTGTAGATCTAACTTATTCATGTTTATCAGATCTGTTTTTCTACGTAGATCTATCTTATTCCTGTTTATCAGATCTGTTTTTCTGTGTAGATCTATCTTATTAATATTATTGTAACTATTTTGTATCTCTTCCTTCCTTCTGTTCTATAGCTAGGCTACCACGAGCCTGAGCCAAATCACATAGGAGATTAACGCACGAACGCTAAATTTAGGGAAAATAATGAATGATGCATAATTGGACATGACTGATTTAAGAAAAGGATATATGTTGTGATTTAAGATTTAGATCTAGGCATACTATTTATGACGATTTATGATTTGGAAGAAGGAGAATTATTATATGACAACATATGACTTTTAATTTGGGGACATGATGCATGTTATAATTCAAGATCTGATTTTGAGGACATAATACATGTTGTAATTTAAGATCTAGATTTGGGGCGCATTTTATATGACGGTCTATGACTTGGAAGAAAAGGATATGTGACTTAGGTCTGAAAAACCTATATTATAATAGGGATAATCATAAATGTGAATACGTCAAATTCAGATTTTTGGATATTTGACATACGCAGTAATCAACGGCTATAATTTGGCATAATTTATATTGTGCATCATGATTTGGGGTATTTAGAGAATATTCTATACGATGCAAATTTAACTAAAATTTGGGACGTATGTTATATTGTGAATTATGACCATAATTTAGGCATGTAAAATTAGGTTTAATTTTATGATTAAGCGAGGTATGTCAATGGAATTTTAAGGAATGATTAAATCTGTTAAATTTCCTAATCTGCTAAATCTATTGAAACTGAATACGGTAATTTGGGGTATAAAAATCTGTGGGCTCAATCTAAAATTGAGCAAGACATGTCAATAGAACTTTGAGATATCTGTTGTAACTTGTAAAGAAGCTAATTTGTTGAATTGGCATAATTAGTCTGATATTGGCATAATCTGTGAATGAATACTTTAGCTAAAATAAGAATGCTGAGACACGAGGTTAGACTCTGTTTGCGATAGAAGCCTGCCCGGACCTAACCGGCTTAACCAGCAACTGCAAACCGTCAGTCTAATGTGAGGGGTCGTAGGCATAAAGATGCTTAGACACGAGGTTAGGTCAGGCTTGTGGCAGAAGTCTGCCCGGAATCGCTCGGCACATCCAGCGGCCACAAGCTACCGACCTAATGTGAGAGGTCTGTGCATTAATATTTAATTAATGCAAATCCAAGATAAATGTGATACCTAAAACGTGTTGGGTGGATAGGGTTAAAACAACTGGACTAATGAATCTAATAAACCCGTTTCCTAAATCTGTAGGCCCAATACAAGGTTAGGTGAAACAATCTGTAAGTCTGTTAATCTGTATATCTGATCCGTTAGTCTGAAAACTTGTTAACCTGTATGTTTGATCTGAGAACTAGTTAATCTAAATTTTGTACATCTAAAATCTATAAGCAAGATAATCTGAAATCTGTTAGTCTGGGGACACAAGGTTAGGAGAGGAAATTACTTGTGTCATCTGTTGTTTGGGACCCATATTAGTCAGTAACCCTTTATAGTATCAAAACTATGACCCAACACTAAGTGGGGTCCGGGCATGCTTACTGAACTAATTGTAAGAGGTTCACTCTGATAATGGCGAGGGGTGTTGATGGCGCATTCCAACCGGGTCATGTGTGTGCATGGATCCGGTCTGCTCTGAGGATGTAAGACACCGTGACATCTGTAAATAGGTATGTGTCTATAGGTTGCCACTTTACGGAATGATACACCCTTTTGTGGGGCCGGCATAGGGCATTTATGTATTAGGGAGCCGATCGCTTGGGGTAGAATTTAGGGTACGCTTAGTTCTGTCTGTTTCTGTTGGGGTACCGTCTGTTTTTATTGAGGTGGTAACACCTATCTCACTATCTGTTTCTGTGTGGTACCGTCTGTTGGGGTGGTAAAGGCTCATTACTAGTGTACGCCTAATTCTAATATTCTATTTCCGTAGGGAATATTCTGTTTCCGTCTCTGATTTCGTTTCCGCCTTTGTTTCTATACCGTCTATCTCTGTTCGGGTGGTAAAGGTCCATTACTAGCATTCTATTTCTGTACCGTCTGCCTCTGTTAGGGTGGTAAAGGCCCATTACTAGCATCGTGTTTCTGAAGAGATCGTTCTGTTTTCTGTTTAGACATTTGGACAACACCTAATTCTGTTATACTATTATTAGATGAACAACCGAAAAAGAAAGGTGTACCAATGACCTTTCACATCATTGTTGTTTTACCCTTTATTCACTAGTACACTATGCAGCTATATATCTCTGTCGAATTACTCACAACTTACCTCACTCCAACAATTTTGTTTTCAACTCCTCTGTTCTTTACCACAACTATGTCTTCTTGGCCATCATCTCCAGACTCTGAAGAACAGGCGTATGAACAGATGTGACTTCAGGAGCTTGCAGAAGAACTCGAGTTTCTAAACCAACTGAGACTTCAGGTTGAACCACCGTCTAAACAACGAACATTCCAACCTCCACATCAAGCCCAAGTACTAAATGTTCAACATACGCATGAACAGTCCGTCGTTTTACCACGGCATGAAGTTGATTCTTATCAAGTACCACATGTTCCAAATTCTTATGAAAAAGAAGGTGATTCTTATCAAGTTTGTTGCTACTGCGGTTATTCGGTTGATGTTGTGGTTTGAGTAGATGGAAACAATATTGGTCGTCGCATTCAGCAATGTTCATCCTATCCGAATGTATGCAATTACAAAGAATGGATAGACGAACCGCTGTGCCCAAGGGGAATTACAGATGCAAACGAACTCGAACACGAGATTAGACGTCTCCAAAACGTTATTGAACAATTGCGTTTTAACCGTAATGATTAAGCGACTTAAAATCCCAAGAACGTGAACGAAGTTTTATTACCCGTAGTTTTATTATTTATTTCTATGTTAGTATATGTTACATCCTAAGTTTTAGTACTTATTTCAATGTTACGATCTCTTGTAAGCAACTTTGTAGTCAAAATTTCAGAACCAGTTATGCTCTCCGAATATGAATATAAATTCAAATCAAATATGAAGCAGTATATAGGGCTGCACAAAGTTTGGGTTGGGTCGGGTCAAGCCAAATACTTCATCCGACCCGTATTGGTTTGGGATGATGAAAATTGAACCCGCACCCAACCTCATATAGGGTTGGGTTGGGTTGGGTTGGGTTGAAGTATGGGTTGGGTCGAGTTAAATAGGGTTGGGTTGGGTTGTATGCATGATTAATCCATAACAAAAATTTTGACTTAATAATTTATGTTTTAAGACATGCAAAACATGCCTCATGGAAAAACCAACCAATTTCTCACACTAGTACACCACGCAAGAGACTCAGCACACAATATAACTAAATATGCTATGCATATCCAACTAAATATAAGCAAGTTAATAATGTATAAAGACCAAGGCCAAGCTAGATGGAAAAGCGGCTGCCTGGAATGAATTTTTTTTCATTAATTCGGTGTAGATATCAAAGCAGAAGTGTGAAAGGTTTTTTATTTTTTCAATGTGAGGTTGGGTTGGGTTAATATAGGGTTGGGTTGATTGAAAAATTAAACCCGACCCATATATAGTATGGGTTAAAAATTGAAACCCATATCCAATCCGAACTACTTTGGGTTGGGTCGGGTTTACGTGGGTTGGGTCGGATTGGTGGGTTGGGTCGGGTTGGATATGGGTTGTGTGCAGCCCTAGCAGTATATAAACATATTTTAAAAAAAATAGGAATGGTTAAAATAATTACATACAACATATTAAAAATATGAAGCAGTATATAAACATATTTTTAAACATATACATATTCTTAAATCAAATAGTTTTTTATTGAAATATTTTTGAAATTTTAAACCTAATATAATATACTAAATAGTTAAATTTGAATTTGGTTGAATGTTGAATAAACCACGCGCTTGTTTAACAAGCGCTTAAATCCACACGTTTGTTAAACAAATGCGTAGTTTTAAAACTGTTGGGCTATTTCGCTGTTTCGAAGTGTAGAAATTTGGATTTCTACACCCGATTTGTTGGAGTTGCTCTAAAATAATAATTAAATTGAATCTACAACAGTACTTTGTTATTGTCTAACTTCCGGCCTACAACGTTTGATAAATATTGTTGAAACCTATAAATTCACAATATTTAACAAACGTTTATTTATGTATTTTAATAACATGACAAATATGTTATGAAAAAACAAATATAATATAACATAAAAAGTCATCGTAAAAAACTACTTTCTATAACAGTTTAAAGAAACATTGTAGAAAGATTTTATTTACAACTTTTGTACATAAAACATTTTTTAAAAGAATTTATTACAACGTTTTTCTTAACAAATGTTGTGAAAGATCTGTCTTTTATGCAACACTTTGGTGAACTGTTGCAGAATCAGTGTTGTAAAAAGTATTTGGATAATTTTACAAAATTAATTTATACTCCTAGGCACATGTTAAAATTAAATACCAACACCCTCTCCTCCCCCAGTTCCAACCCATCCCTTCCCTCCTTTATTTTATAGTTAATCTTTCTATATTAGTTTGTCGAAAATCCTTTTAAATTTTATTAATAAATATAACTGCACAATAGTTTGAAAGTAAGAAAGTTCAACCGTATAGAAAGAAGACTAATTCTATTTGAATTCATAAATAAATCGAATAGTTTTACCCGGTGCAAATGTGTGATGGACACAGAACTTAAAAAAAAAACAATAAAAGATGTATTTTTGTCTGAGTTATATATATATATATATATATATATATATATATATATATATATATATGATGGGGTTATCTAGTACTTTCTCGGGTTTGGATAAAATTAGCTAGAAAGAAAAGGAACATTCCGTTTATTTTCTCTTCTTGCTGTAATACATTCACTCACTTTTAGAAACGGAAAAAACATCCATTTTTCCCTTCGTTCGTGTAAAAGTAAAACAATGAAAACCAAAGAGGACCTCGTAGACATCATCTGCTCAACCCTTCCAAAAAGAAGTCGGAAAAAGGCTGAAGGTAATCGGGACCAATCGAAATGGTTATCTGAATCGTTCCTTCTTCTTTGCCAGCAACAAAAGCAACTTCCCCATCACCGTTCAACGACACCATTTCAAACCTATCCGGCCTTCCCCACCCAAAGTCATAATCATAAACCCTAAACCTCGGAGAAGAAGAGGCGTTCACAAGCCTTCCAAAAGGCAAATCGTTGTACGCCTTCCCCCATTCCTCAATATCACCTAACGGATCTTTCGCAAACCCGTTAACCCTTTCGCGAATCTTTCTGCAGGCAACAACCAATCCATCTTCTCCGACCAGGTCCCTAACCGCCATTGTTGTCAACACTCCACGTATACAGTTACCAATATATCCATCAGGGATCGGTGGGTCGAGCCTTGCACGACAGTCCATCGTGATGGCAAACACAGTTTCATCATTCGGGTCCATCGATTTGGATCTTGCTACAGAGGCCCAAACATGAGCTGATATGGCTGTGAATGTGGATGGAGCTTGTACTTCTCTTGAAATATCAGTCGCTTTTTGTTTGAGCAGCTGAATTGATTGTGCACTGACTGTGAACGTTCTACGGCTTAGCTTGTCTCTTTTTTCTATCATTGCTGTCATCTGTGGATGATTTGTCTGAGACATGGAAGAGACCAGAAACATATCATTGTTTCATTCCTTCGATCTTATTTGATATATACAGTGCATATATAAATGTGAAACTACTTACACTAGGGAGGTCTGGAGCAGCGTTTTGAAGGAGTATTCTTTTGATTTGCTCTGCTTTTGGATGATATATGATTTCTCTGTTGTAAGAAGTATGCAACTCATTTGGGAAGCGGACGCCATGCATTTTTGCCTTGCATGAAGCAGACCATGCTTGGACAAACTTAGTAGTAGCGTTTCCATCTGCAGCCATATGATGGACTGAATAGCCTATTGCCACGCCTCCGCTTTTGAATCTTGTTGCCTACATGATATGTTTGAAAAGTTTAAGCTTTAGACATATAATGATATAAAGCAGACTAAGGTTTGATATAGACACGAACCTGAACAGCAAGAACATGAAACGGCAAAACGCTGACATCAATGACAGGCGCAAGCTTGAAGAAAGATTGGATGTCGACAACTGGGTTGGTTGAAAGCTGGAGTATGTCTAGGTCGGATTCAGCTTCGACGAAGGTGAAACTCAGGTGTGAAAGGTCAATTTCCACGTCATGGGTGTTTGGGACATGAATGACCTTTCCAGCAAGAGGCAAAAAGTCTATCAGAACAGATGAAATAGAAGCCTTCAGAGCTTCGACGATGGAGGAGAAGGAGATGTTTGTGTCGGGATTTGAGTAAAGGAGGACCTTTTGAACTGGTTTGAATGAAATCCAGAATACATCGAAGAAGGATAGTTTGATTGGAGGTGGGGTTGTAGGGAAAGGAGATAGTGCGATGTTTTCAGAGCTTGTGATTTGAACCTCGCTGGACATTAGCTTGTATTCTTGCCTTCTACTTGATCTCAGCTTGAACAATGCAATGGAAATTTGCGTTTTAAATAACTGTTTTATTATCATTTTTTTAATATTTTTTCTGAGACTACCGCGAATGCTAGGCCGTGACGTAAATGGCACGGTTCTGAATACGTCATGGGATACGTACTAAATTTGTATTACTACTACGTACTAAACGTTGTTTAAATGAATGGAAGGGGAACGTCCGACATTTTTATTAACGAAAAAAAAAAAAAAGTACAATTTATTTTTATTAACGGAAAAAAAAAAGGTTCACCGGGTCCAAGGGATATGGGACCAGGTGCTCTTGAGCCGTCTCAAGACTGATGATATCGATAAATGAGTAATGGACACATTTGTTTTTTCAACTGTGAGGACCGCTTCCAAAGCATTTCCTCTACACACCTTTTTGAGGTTAACATCAAATCCCGTTTTCTATGTTCGGCCAAACAGATCTACACCATTGGTAATATTTCTGAAGCGTGATTATTTGTCCTCCAAGAGTCTTACCTTTTTTTAAAAAAAAAAAAAAAATATTAATATGCCAACATGATGGTTAGAAATTAGAACTGTCTCGAACTCCTGACCTCTTATCAGACAAGAACACGTCTTTCCACTATGACACACTACGTAGGCTCTTACAATTATTAGATCAAGAAAACAAGTTTTTAGAAAAAAAAAAAAAAAATCTTGAGACCGATATTAATTTGAAGTACACAACACTATAAAAGTAACGGTTTATTTTGACGAATGACTCTTGATGGTCGCCGACTGAATTTTCGATGGACATTAATGGATGTTACTTTTCGTAGTATTTTTGTAAATAAATTATAAAACCATCTGAAACTGTTTCTATATTATCGACGGTGGTCGTCGATTGCCATTGGAAAATGACAGGATGCCCAAATCAAAGATCTGCTTCTTCTCCACTGCCTCCTCTATTTCTAAAACGAGAAAAACAATCCTCCTCCTCCACGTCGTCGTTGGCCATACTTTATACCTTATGGAGCATTTCCAGCCCCTCCAATCCATACTTTCTTCATCTTCAACATACTAACCACCTCTAATTAGGTGTTTTACCCAAACCCTAATTACTTTTAATTTTGTTAATTACGGTTAATATTCTAATTTACTTGTTTGTATTATATTATTAATTGTTTGGTATAGATTATTGAGTGTTAGTTGCAATTATTGCCTTTTAAATGTTAAAAATACTAATTTGTTTTGCTTGTGCAATAGGTACTTAGGGTTTATTTGTTGAGTAACTAATGCATTTAGAGCTTGCTTGGCTTAGGAATTGTGGATAAGCTTGATATAGTTTATGTGTTTCGTAGAATATCGAAAACAATAATTATTTTCGTATGACGGTTAATAAATTATGATTCAATGTATATATATTGTAGTATAATTTAATTAACGTAACCATTAATTAATGTATAATGTGCATAAAACCAGTTTTTTTTTAAAATGTTAGCTTATTTGCTTTCTTTCCCAATGCATTTTTGTTCCCTCAAATGTTAGCTGGAGGGATACTTTTTGCTTTGATTTTGTTGAATTCACGTGCTGGAGAGTTACTTTTTGATGAAGCCGCAAACAAACATTACTGGAGGGAGTAGCTTTTAACTTAAATTAATGCAGTTTTTACTCTTCTTAATATGTGTGAAAAAGTTTAAAACGTCTAATATTTCGAACTGGAGGGAGTATATATATAATGTATTTAATATATTATATTTATTCACAAAACTCTCATGAGTTTTTGACTCTGTCTAAGAAATATTGTATATGATCGTTATATAAGTATACGATTTTGTCATAGATTGGACATCTATATACATCGTATATAATAATTATTGGATTCGTCCCTGAATTGGACAAGTTAGAAACACAATAAAGTAATTTTATTTTGTAAATCATTTCATTCTAAATAGTTCACAAAACTTCGACAGCACTTTCTTTATATTTCTTATGTACACACATTAATGTATGATTCAAGGAACGAAGGAAAGCTGTTATTGAAATTTTATTTAATTTTTTAATATGAAATAATTTACGAGATGTAATTACTACTATGTTTATAATGGAAAATAGGATGATCTACCAGTGTAATAGAAAACATCGTAAAAAGTCAACATTATATTGATAAAGTCAACGTAAAATTTATAATTTAAAATTTAAGGTAAATCAACAATTCATAATTAATGCCAAAATGTATATTTTTGGAGTTGTCTTATTGGAAAAATCGCCTAATTTATGATAATATTGGCATGATGTACAATGAGGAAAACATGTTTGATAATGGTTTTTAATGTAGTTTTGAATGTTAAGGGAAAGATAAATGAAGATTTGAAATCAAAACCTAATATAGAAGTAAGTGTAATTATCCTGAGCTTTGTATCATGCCAAATGACACTAAAAAAATCAAAAGCTTGCTATAAAGCTAGAGCACAACCAAGTTAATATATTTTAAAAATGGGTGGAAGGATTAAGATTTGCCAATGGCATTTCTTCTAATCTTCGTAAATGTGTCAACATAAGACCAACAGAGTTACTAGGGTGAAAATCGTGATTATCATGTCATGATGGAAAATTTATTATTTTCTTTAAAAGAATTGTTGTCCGTAAAAGATTGGATGGTTATAACGGAACTTAGTTTGTTTTGTAAAAGCTTTGTTTTACTATGTTAAAAGTTGATCATTTACGTAAACTCCTGAAAGGAATCTTTATACTACCCTGCAAACTAAAAGAAAAATATTTCTATAGGTTACTTTAATGTAACGACGTACATTTACCTACTCATCTTTCATTTAAAGTATGTCTTCGAGGATCGGTGCAATATGGATGGATGCATCCATTTGAGAGGTGTTATTTAGTATGTTAAATATTAGTTTAGTGTTATATATATATATAAGTAAATTATAATTTGGGGCAATTCCTAAAAGGTACTTATAATGTTTAAAGGAAAAGGTAAGACGGAAAGGATGAGTTAAAGGTGTCGACCCGGTTTTTGGCAAAGCAGTCACATGGCAGATTCACTATTTTCTGAGTTCTCTGGGTTCAAGTACGTTCTCTCTGAAACGCTTAGCGATTTGGTAGAAGTCGCAAATTGTTTGGAAAAAGATTGGAAATATGGTTAATTCTCGTATTAGTGCTTTCGATTCGATATCACTTGGGATCAGATTGGATTTGGTAAACAACTATGGAAAACATAGTTTTTGCGTGCACGAACTTGGATCAGCCCCAAAACCACTGCCATGGCCGTGTTGATCATAATAGATCAATTGATCAAACTCAAGCATCACATAGGATCGAATCAACTCAAAGAAGTTAAGCACACTGTGTTGATCAGATCAGAATAGGTGAACATATCTATCGGATCACCAAAATGTCAAGGTAAAAACTCGGGATTTAGTATCCCGCATTGGATATGAAATCACTTATTTTGTATCCCCCTCAGTATACGAAATAACCATTTCGTATCCCCTCCCGGGATAAGAGAATCATTCCACCACTAGGAATTTGCACAGACAATTTTTCTCTTATGCGGATCACCCAATTTGGCTTGTGCAACGCATGTTTTCAATTTTGGCACTTAGTAAACTTCAGGATACGAAGTACTCTCTGTTGAATTTGGCGAGCTCGAAAGGCCTGATCATACCTAGGTGATCACCTAGATTCTCTGGGCCGACACTGTGTTTTGTTGCTCATCTTTTAGCGTCTTCAGGATATGAATTTGTATCCTACTCTAGGATACAAATTCTAAAATTTTCTACCTTCTATGGGATACAAAATTCCTAGTTTGACATGGCATGTTGAAAACTATGCCTGCTGCAGATTGAACACTACAAATTGAAGGATCACCACGGATGGATCACACATTTTCGCGATAAGAAATTGTTAGCAAGCAATTCGATTTTTGGCTAACTCCCGAGGAGTTATTCCGATCCCGGGATACAAATTTTTTGGCCGATGCCCACTAACTCGACCTTTAAATACCCCCTCTCTTTGCATGAATAGGGGTAATCTATTTCGAATTTTGGTTGTTATATTACATACAGGAAAGCTCTCTGTGGAGATCATTAATGGCTTATATGGTGGTTTCTATGGCAATGGACTATCTGTTGGATTTATAAACTTCACATGGAAGTTACTCTCAATATTTGGACATTTGGATTGATGCATAGCTTTTGGACATATTTGGACTTGGAAGCACGATTTACAGATTTTGGCTTAAGGAAGATGAATATGACCTAATAGGGAATTAACACGAACTTTGTTGTTCTCTAATACAACTTTATAAATATAAAGTGTTAAAACTCGGATTATTCTTACAACTGTAACAAAGATGATGAATAGTTACATGAAAGTGGACATAGGCTTTAGTGTCGAACTACTACAAACTCGGTGTTCTTTACTTTTCTGCAACCCTATGTTTGGATCGTTTGGTTAATTCGGATAATTTGCATAATATTAACCCATCGAGTGTTCGCATGTGCAAGTGACTAATTCCCCACATCAACATTTTAGCGCATTGGGAAGGGGCGTTGGATTGCTTTGGGATTTTGGAATATAAAGAAAACATATTCTCTAAAATTTCGTTGTGGTTAAAAGGAAACAGATAAGTTTAACTCGTTTGTAAGGAGCGGGGATGGAAAAAAGTTAGGAAGTTTCCTCCATTGGATGTCTATCGAACTGTGTAACTCAAGAGTATATCATCAGAGTCGTCAAGGATTCAATTTAGGATTTGACTTCTCGGTTATAATAATAGAAAGAGCACTTTCGAAGACAGAAATCTACTATTAACAGTCCTCTTGCCAGACTCAAAGGTTCTGGAAGGCCATCAGGCCAAGGTAACATGGTCGAAAAAATTGCTAGTGTTCCCAAAGTATTAGCTTGGGACTTGGGAGCAGTTCCCGAAGAACATTCACGTGTCTATGCTAATCTGCATACAGGTACGAAATTAGCTAGGCTCGGGGGCACCACCTCCAATCCCGTTCAAGATTCGGCTCAGGTTTTAGTCAAGTTTTAGGTTCTAGTATTGGTAATGTCGCTCAAGCACCGGCGAGTGCAGTTTTGGATGCAGGAACCCCCGTAGTTCTGGAGGCTAGGCTCGTGCCAGTCGAGGCACCTCAGGTTAGGGTTGATCCAGATATATTTGTTGGCGCACAACAATTCGCTAAGGTTGGACTTAATACCGGAGGCACCGATGTTGATTTATATGATTGGAATCGTTGCCTTGGTAATGGTAATGGATCTCAGATCACCGATATTATTCGATGATACACTTGAGGTGGGGCCTCTCTCAGATTGGGATTGCGTTACTCACAGTCCTTTCACTCAGAATATTCAGAATTCTCGGAATCTACCAGACTTCAAATTGCCATGTTGGAGGCTTTTGACAAGAGGAAGAATCCGACCGTTCACTTGATGCACTATATGTGTCACACTGAAGTGCTCTCGGCTTCGGATAATGTTAGAGTGAAGTGCTTTCGTCTCTACCTTATGGATATTATTGCTATGTGGTTTCGGCAGCTTAAAAATGAATCGATTAATTCAGGGAATGTTTTGGTTGGGAAATTCATCGAACAGTTTAGGGTTCACATTGCTCGGCCCAATAACGTGACGACTATACCGAGAATTAGGAAATGGACTGGCGAGACTTTGCATAAGTTTTTGAAAAGGTTTAATGTTGTTGTGGCTTTAGTCGATCGGCCGTACCCTTCTCTGGTTTTGATGGCTGTTGTTTCTAGTGTCTTGGAAAAGACGGATTTCAAGATCTCGCTTCAACGGGATCCACCAAGGGACCTTAGCGAATTCTACTTCAAAGTAGATCATTTTCCTAGGTAAAAGGATGCGAGAACTTACAAGAAGGTTCTCGAGGCTAATTTTCTTCAGGGCGAAGGATCGTCCAATTTTGGCAAAGGTAAAAGAAAGGCTGCTTCATGCAATGATCGGAACACATTGATTTAGCCTAAGTTCCCTTCATACGTGGAGCTTGCTCATTATATGGAAGAAATCTATTTGGAGGTTCACCCGGTTGCTTCCTTCAGGAAGCCTCTCATGAAGGACTCGACCCAAAGGTAGAAGGATTATGGCAAGCACTGCTTATTTCACGACTTGGATGTTCACGACACCAGTGATTGCAAGCACCTCAGGGACATAATTTAAGAATGCATCAGACGTGGTGAGCTGGCGGAGTGCATTCGGAATCGAGCTGTAGTACTGGGATAGGTATGACTGCATGCCCCAACTCGGGATAGGAATGGACAAGGATGTACTCCTGGCAGTTTGGTCATCAATTGATGTGGCTTTTTGGATTTTTTGGTTTCGCAGCTCTTGGATTTTGGTTTCTAATCATCTTTCCAAACTATGGATTTTGGCTTTAGAGGACTCTAGTCTTTTGGCATTCTATCTTTTGGGATTTTAGCATTTATACTTTTGGTTTTCCGTCTTATGGATCGGATCTCTAGCTTATGTACTTTGGCCTCATTGGTAATTAAAAATCTAGTTTTCTGTTTATGGATTCAGATTATATTGGCTCCGACTCCTGGATATTACACTTTTGGATCTTATACTTCTGTTTTATCGACTGTGGATGGCCTTAAGTTGGATCACACACATACGAGATCAGGTCTTAATCCCTAGATGTGCTTGGTATCTGACTGTGAAACGTCTGCTTCACAATTAACAAATCACTTTGGTTTACATAGTTGTAGGAGGAAGAAGGGCCTACGTTTTCCTACCTATGTAAAAGATTAGGAAGAAGAACCGTCCACTTCACAATAAACTTCTCATTCTCCTGATACAGGGTCTCAATATAATAATGGACATACTTAGCAAAGCTACAAATTTTTCTATATACTCAGCCATCGGTGTCCTACCTAGCATCATCTCAAAAATAAACTCTTAAAGAGAATTGACTTTTAGGTCGTAGAAATTAAGTTCTCCTCAAACTTAGTCTTAAACAGATTCCTAGTAATCAGATCTTCTAGAGTCTTAAGAGTAATGGAGTTCCACCAATCCATCGCTTGACCTAGAAGTTGCCTCGTTCCTCTTCATTGCATCGTCAATTCCCATGTCTCTGAAGATGCAAACACAAGTATCCAACCAATTCTGGACTTCAATTATAGATCCCGTTCTACTAGACGACATGCCACTTAGAATTCTGGTCCTTACACCACTTGGAAAAATCGACGATCTTAGGTTCCTACACAGAAACACCACCCTCTATTGCCACCTCTAAAGTTGGTATCCATCCCACAATCGATGCCATCATGGCCTCTAACATAGCAGAAAATTGGGTGTAGAAGCAGCAGCTCCCAATTGACTACCCAGAAAATAGAAGATAACACATGAACAACCATAGCATCCATAACAGGCAATATTCTGGCTATCACGGACTAAAACCTTGAATACATCGGCATCAAATTTTCGGCCATTTCCATCCGTCAAGAGCTAATGGAAAACTCCAATTTTGCTCGGACCACCGTACGTCTCAATACGTTTATCTTCTTAAGACAACAAGGTCATTTCTCAAGCAATCTAAGGTACTCGACGTCTCATATCCTAATAGGCGTCCCTATGATACCCTTGTTTTGAGTCCGCAAGAATCCTTTAACTACCAATGATTCCTTAGCGCTTCTGATCACATAAGCCATCCACAACTCTATCTTTTAGATCGAGTCAATCCATTATCTAGCAGCTTCATTCCACTTTGAGCTGCCCATTACTTTTGTCTTCGACCACTCCGGCCTAATTTCACAATCGAAGAATCGGCACTACTTTGATGATAACTTCCACCCCTTAGATGTTATCGATTAGCGAAGATCACCACTATGCTCCTAAAGACCCCTACTTCTCACTTAGGAACCCCGGTCCCCGACTTTCCACCATGATGGATCGGTACAATCCATCCCATATGAAGCAGTACTGATCTACACACTCAGCCATAATTGGCTAAATGTATGGATCACCTCCATCCCAGCTTCAAGTACTTCCCTCTGGTGTAATTTCATAGCCTAACTCCTGCAGTGTCTTTTATGTTGGCCCATCAAAAAGTATTCGAGCGACCACTCTTCGACTCATCCAATCATCACCAAACTTTGCATATAACTCACTATAAACCCCACAAAGTCATGCAACAAGTTGCAACTCCCCATGAGCGACCATGGATCGATACTAGTCCATGTACTTAGCTGATTTCGATACACAGTTTTTCGTTTGGCTTCCAACGTCCTCCAGAGCTCCTTCGCTAAGTTTCATCTAAATTCAATCATTTAAACCATTGATATGTGTTGTTCTTTGATCCTAGGTCCTACGATACATAATTCTAAACGAACAAATCAAGCATAACATACATTCAACTAACCAAAAAACAATTCTTCCATTTTCGATCATGAACAGTCATATGAACATAAACATATATGAATTATATCGTAAAAATCATGGATCTTACACAAAACATATATAAAACATAATGGACTAACAATTTACATGATATATGATTAGATTACATTATCCTAGAGCGTCTAGATCTAAATTGAACATATATGAGCGTAGAGTGATCCTAATTAAAACATATAATATGTGAGAGATATCTATCACTCTACAAAACCAAGATCCAATGCAACCGAGATGAAAGAAAATCTGTACATCGAATAAATCACTTAAATTTGATGCAAGGAGATGAGATCCAATCCCCGTTGGTGTAGATCTTTCCTTTTGTCATAACTTAGAAAGATTTAATGAATAGAGTTTTAGGGATTAAATTGGACCCGAGGTTCTCAAACGCTCAACCTAATGAGTATAATAAGGGGAATAACGCTAATTTTGTCCTCAAATCCTCTATTTATAATCTCAGATCATTAGCCTAATGGGCTCACTAATCAGCCTATTTGCTGCTAATTAGCCTATCCAACAAAAACAAAAACTTAAAACAATGATTTTTTTAAACCATTGGGCCAAATCTTTAATGTGACCACTACGGAATTTCCAACCACCATCTGATCCAATGAGGCCAATTACAACACCCGATTCGGTCCTTAACAAAAGTTATAGCTAAAAAAGTAAGTCACAGGGGCAAAATGGTCACAAAATGATCCAGTAAAATCATAGACATGTCTAGCATTTGCATGAACGACATATTAAAATTTGAGAATGATACGACTACTAAGAAATTAAGTAGAATTATTTTACGATTCTTCGATATGTGAAATACATGTCGTTACAATATGTTTCTAATAAATGATATTATGTCTATGATAGATACTATTTCATTTTTTAGGAGACATGGTTCTTCTCAGTTGGGTTTTCTCTCTTCTTCTCTGAGGGGGGATATCATTAGAGGTGATGACAACGGCCCATTAAACGAGGCAACTCATCTGATGGTGACGTTACAGCCAAAGGCTGATGGATCGTATGTACTAAATCTTTTTTGTATGGTATATTAAATATTAGTCATGATTTATTACATGTTTGTTTCACATTTTTAACACAAGGGCTTCGAGCTTAATATTTAATTTTAATACACGATCATTTCTAGTCATGCTTGGTGATTGATCTATAAATTATCGGTTCAGCTTTCTTCATTGTTGTATCGTCAATATAAGAAGTTTTAGTGCTCTTCGAGCATTGTTATCTTTTGTTGGAAAATGACTAAAAACATAAAGTGGATAGACTTCTAACTACATTAGGTTTCTCCCATTAGAGTATTTTCACATTTGCTCTAGGTTGGATTTAGTTGTATGCATGTAGAGATGTAAAGTGCTCATATACTCGAAAGTTGGCCGGGTCCGGCTAGCATACATGCAAGAGATGTCTAAGGATAAAATGATCATATCAGGTTTATTTCTGGAGGTATATTTTCTGTAAGGAGGCGCATCTTCCTAATCATTTGTTGGTAAAGTTGCCTTTCCTTTCCTTGGATTTTGAATTTGTAGATTTTCCTCTTTCTTAATTTCAATGAGAAGTGATGTGAAATCTTTATAATGTTTAAGTATTTTTATCCGTGGCTGAGATTATATGTTATTATTGTAAGGGAAACCCATTTTGTGGTAGGCGTCATGGTGTCATTTATATTTAGGAAAATAAATTTCCATGTTTGATCCAAATCTTTTGATCGACTTTCTCTATTTGCATCGAGAAGTGTCTTGTACCCATATCCTATATATATATATATATATATATATAAGGAGAATCTAAAAGAACATAAATGGCAGATGGAGATCCAAGAATGAGGAAAACGAAGATCCCCCTGAAACAAGAACAGATTCACCAGATCTTTTAACTGAAATGAATCTACAGGCAAACAATGGATCAAAAACTGACGCAATTAATTCTTTGTGGGCAGATAAATTCGTAGCAAAGATTTCAGACTGGGGATATATATCAACTAATATGCGCTGACAAATGAATGTGTGGTACTACCAGATGCAATTATGGACACATCAAAGATAAGGTGGAAAAACACAATCATATGCAAAGTATATGGATCAGTGCCTTCTTATTTTCAATTCAAAAGCTACGTAGATTGGATCTGGTACATGATTCAATTTTCAAATAACATCGATTATGAAAACGTGATAGAGAATGGTCCTTATACATATCAATCATGCAAAAAAGGAAGCCTGGTATGGAAATTTTCACTAATAATATTACAAACATGCCAATTTGGATTAAACTGTATGACTTGAAACTTGAACACTGGGATGATGAAGCATTAAGTTGGATCGCCAGTGCTACTGGGGAACCGCTGAAACTGGATATGGTCACTGTTGAAATGATCAGGATGAAATACGCCAGAATGTTGATCAACATAAATCCTATAAATGAATATAAGGAAGAAATTATCATCAAAAGACAGAAGGGGAAAATATCGAAGATAAAAGTGATTTATGAATTCAAACCATATATATGTACAGATTGCAATGTGTTTGGACACAAAACAGAGGCATGTATGCATAAAACAAAAGAAATATGGCAGAAAAAACAATCACAACCTGAAGATGGAAATCACAATAATGGAGAAAAGCAAAATCAGAGGAACAACGAGCTTGAAAAAATAAAGACACAAGGGGGGCAATGAAGATAAAAGTGGTAACAATGGAAATAAAGAAATAAATCAGAAGAACAAACAAAATGAAATCATACCTCAGAAGACAAGCAAAAGAGAAAAAGCCTCAACTTCAAATAGTTATGAAGTGCTTAACATAGATGATGAAGAAGCTGAACAAGGAAAGTCTCTTGAATCAAATCCTGAAACAGAACAAGAAATTAATGAAGCGGAATTCATAGAAAGCAATGCTAAAAACATAGATGATAGGGTTCAAATACCAGAGGACAACAATGAAGGAGAAGACATGGTCGAAGACAATCTAGCATACAACAAGGAAAATGAAATGGAAACAACAAAGCAGGAAACCACAAACAAGCCCCCTAAAAGAGTAACACGGGCTTCGAAGTCAGGTAAATGACAATTATATCATGGAATGTAAGGGGGATTAATACTGATTTCATGATGAATCAGATATTAAACTTCCGCAATAAAAATAAACCAAGCATAGTTGGTTTATTAGAAAATAAGCTAAATAATGATATAATTGACAAATTTATGTTGAAAATGAACAAAAATTGGGATTGCAGCCATAATAATGAATGTGGATCTAAGGGCAGAATAATGTACATGTGGGACAAAAATGTGTGGCAAATGAATGTCATAGGAAAAGTACACAACATATTACCTGCAAAGTCAAAAATAAAGGGAGTTTTATCATGTATTTGACCATAGTTTATGCAAAAAATATGTTTTAGGCAAGAACTGATAGAAACACATGCACATATTGATGATGCATGGATGCTAATAGAAGATTTCAACAATGCACTTAAACTCAAGTATAAAAAAGGAGGACTTCCAGTACCTTTTTCACACATCAGAGGGTTCACAAATTGTTTAAGTACATGTGGACTGGCAGAAACTAAGATACATGGATACAACTTTACAGGGAGAAGGAAAGGAATTACAATACGAATAGTCAAGATTCTAATAAACATGGACATGATACAAAAATGTCCAGATTTATCAGTTATAGCAGTGCCAAATATCATGAGCGATCACACCCCAGTCATCACCAAACTGAACACAAGTAAAACACAAGACAAAGGTAGGCCTTTTAAATATATCAACACATGGCATAACATTGAAGGATATGATGAACAAGTCAATGAAGCTCTCAACAATGTAGTATGGGGAAACCCAATAGAAAAACTGAGATATAAACTGAAATTGGTCAAAGAAAAGTTGAAAGCATGGAACAAAACCAGAACAAAGAATAATGCAGAAATTTTGGATTTGGAAAAAAATTATGCCAAAAAGCTGCTATAGGTAGATATGCACCCTGAAGATGCTTCTTACTTTAAAGAAATGATGGAAGCAAATACAAACTTAAAAAAGCAATTGCACATGAACTACAAGGATGCTATGCAAAAATCAAAAATCAACTGGTTGAATGAAGGAGATTACAACACAATTTTTTTAATGCAAAAATGTCAATGAGAAGAAACAGGAACAACATTCAGCATTGATAAATGAAATAGGGGATATCATATATGACTCAGAGGTTATACAAGAGCAAGCAATACAATATTACAAGGATATGTACAACACATAAGAGAGTCAATGCGAACAATTTGAAGATATCAATTGCAGGAAACTGATAAATGAAAAAGGCTGAGAACATATGACTAAAAAGGTTACTGATGATGAAATAAAACAGGCAATTTTTTCAGTCAAAGATTAGAAATCTCCTGGACCAGATGGATTGTCAACTAAGTTTTATAAAATCCATTGGAATAACATCAAAGTTGATTTAAATTCTGCTATAAATTATGTGTTTAATAAACCTGTAATGCCTGAAGGTTTGAATCACACTTTTATAACTCTTATTCCAAAAAATACAAACCTTCAAGCATTTCAGATTATAGACCAATTTCCCGTTGTAACATGCTTTACAAAATTATAACTTAAATCATCTGTAATAGTATAAAGCATGTATCGACTCATCTAATTTCTGAAGCACAATCTTCTTTTATTCCAGGGAGCACTACGCCATAGATGGCCTACGGCAACCCCAAAGAAGTGACGCAGTAGGTGCAAAAAAGTGATGCTATAGGCAAAAAATGATCTGTGGCAACACTTTTTCAGGTTTGCCTTTTGCCGCGTTGCCTTAAAGTCAAAGGCAATACCCTTGCGACCCTATGGTAACATCAGTACTGATGTTGCCACATGTACCACTAGATAAGAAAAATACCCTTTCACAACTTCCAAAAACAGTTGTAATATGTCTAGTACAGCTGGCAATTGTAATAAAGTCAACCTTTTTTACAACTGTTTCTAGAAGTTGTTAAAAATTGTTTTACAACTGCTAAAAATAACTATACCTCAACTGCTATTAATCAAAGATTTCATAATATTATAATAATAACCGCTATTTCACTAACAAAAAATATAATTACTCACATTAAAAATAATAATTCAAGTTTACACCATTTGTGAATTAGTAATTTCACTACGGAAAATAGCTGAATTCACTACATTGTCACTCGATTCACTTATGTACAGACTCATTGACACTATTATACATTCACTCATATACAGACTCGCTACATTGTCACTCGATCGACCAAGGTAGTCATCAAGGGTTTCGCAAAATTCTTCATGAGTCAAAGAAGCTTCTGTAGGAAGGATTGCAAAGTGGATTACTGTCCCAAAAAACAAATCAGTGAATAAAACAATATCATTATAATTATGAATTGCATACGGTTTCTTTTTTCTCAAGCATTGCATTGCTGATTCAATTTTTTTTTTTTTGAGAAAATACAAAATGTAAATATACAGGAAAAAAAATGTTGGATTGATTGACAGATTAAGCAGATATATGACGAACCTTATCGGTTGTTCCTTTTTGCAAATTGTTTTGCAGTTTTAACCTCTGTTAACATCTCCTTTTCCACCTACAGCACTAAACCTTCAATGTATTATTAATTAAGCACACGTCAACATCAACAAACGACAAGCAAATTAAGATTCACAAACAAATGTGATTCACAAATGTTCTTATTGCGTAGGTACTTAAATGAAAATACCTGATGTATTTGAGTTATTCAATATACAAACTCCCCTTGCTGTCAATCATGTCTCATGATCTACTTTATAAAAGTGCCTCTGTCTTTGAAAGAATTGAGATCAGAGAGAAGAGAGAGAAGAGCAATGAACAATTGCAGACTACATTTTATTAATTTGTATATCTATTACAAGAGAGATCCTTCTACTTATATATAAGAGAGGAATAATCTAGTACAGCATATTCTAGGGAATATTTGGCCTAATTGAATAATACCCAATATAAATCACACTTAATACAATACCGAATATAAGGTAAAGTATTTATTTGTCTTTATTTCCAACATTAACTCAATTATTAATATCATTCCTAATTAACTCATTCTGAATATCTCAACACCCCCCTCAAGATGGAGCATGCGGATCACAAATGCCCATCTTGGATTGCACCTTGGATTGCATCACGAACAAAATGACAGTCAGCTTCAAATTTCCATACGCCATCAGCAACTCTTCACTTTTAACAAATGGTTTTTAAAGTGGACTAACCACTCATTGGTTTTTAAAATGGTCCAACCACTCAATGGTTTTTAAAGTGGACCACACTCAATAACGGTTTATAAAGTGGACCACACTCAATGGTTTTTGGTTTTGGTTTTGGTTTTGGTTTGGTTTTGGTTTGGTTTTGATGGTTTTTAAAGTGGACCACACTCAATGGTTTTTAAAGTGGACCACACTCAATGGTTTTTGGTTTTGGTTTTGGTTTGGTTTTGGTTTGGTTTTGATGGTTTTTAAAGTGGACCACACTCAATGGTTTTTGGTTTTGGGTTTTGATTTTTGGTTTTGGTTTTGGTTTGGTTTGGTTTTGGTTTGGTTTTGATGGTTTTTAAAGTGGACCACACTCAATGGTTTTTGGTTTTGGTTTTGGTTTGGTTTTGGTTTGGTTTTGATGGTTTTTAAAGTGGACCACACTCAATGGTTTTTGGTTTTGGGTTTTGATTTTTGGTTTTGGTTTTGGTTTGGTTTGGTTTTGGTTTGGTTTTGATGGTTTTAGGTTGGAGCAGTGATTGGCTTCAACGGAGGGACAACTTGCTTTGAAGATTTCACACGACGGTGCTGCACTGGCTTTAGGGACTGCCGACTCCCCCTTTTTTTTTTTAATATATATATATATATACCTCTCCTTCCTTTGACCCGCTCTGATACCATGAAAGAATTGAGATCAGAGAGAAGAGAGAGAAGAGCAATGAACAATTGCAGACTACATTTTATTAATTTGTATATCTATTACAAGAGAGATCCTTCTACTTATATATAAGAGAGGAATAATCTAGTACAGCATATTCTAGGGAATATTTGGCCTAATTGAATAATACCCAATATAAATCACACTTAATACAATACCGAATATAAGGTAAAGTATTTATTTGTCTTTATTTCCAACATTAACTCAATTATTAATATCATTCCTAATTAACTCATTCTGAATATCTCAACAATCTTCCATGAAGTAGCTTCCTGAAAGCCAAATGTTGGCAATACATCTATTTATTAGAGCATATTTTTAACTATAAATGCATATTTTAAAATTTTGTGCATTGGCTTCAACGAAATCATACCCTAAAGAAGACTTAAATGAAATAAAACATAATACCTCACGTGTTTGAGATATTCTACAAATAAAACTGTTAAATTAGTGTAATGTAGCTCAACAAGACATGCAATAAAATTATTAAACTGAATTCGTGCTTGCATGATTTTAGAAATTTTATATAAAGGTTGATGAAGCATTGGTGAGGGGAGAAAGCATCAAATAAGGAAAAAAAAGAGAATGATAGAACACACCTGATTAGACTTTTGAGTTGAGTAGAAAGATATGCATGAGTCGAACCATATACACGCTACGATTGATCGGCTATGCTTTGCTTTGGTTGGATAATAACTCATTTTATTTTTGAAAAAATGCATCAGAAAGAGATATCATTTATCATTGTGGTCGAAGATCAATAAATGGGAAACTGAGGAGCAATCATTTAATTAAAGGCAAGTGCAAATGTAAAGACAGTGAGGCATGGGACTTGGGTATCTAAAAACATTTTATTCATGGCAGTGTACAATTGGTACATTAAATATGCATGTAGATTTCCAAAACAAGGCAAACGGTCCAGTTCAAATTATTAACTTATTTATGTAGGCATATATCCGCAACATGACATAATAAGTTAAACCATGTTATTCTTATATAACAGACCATTTCCCTTTTTCCAATACGTGATGGTTGCAATATGACAGTAGATAATACAATATGCCATGTTGTTTTCTTAAATGGATTAAAATTTGCATAGTGTGTATGCGAGCCTAAATCATAACATTCCAAGTCAACCAAAGTTATGGGGGTGTCATCTAGTTCTGCATATGAAGAAGGCCTTGGATCTTAGCCTTAACAATTTCCAAAGACTTGGTTGCTAATAAGTTACAGGCCATCATACCCCTAACCTTTGAAATGTTAAAAAGAATGGCCATTATTAATCTTGCAATCATTAGTTCATTATTGACTATTTTATTAGCAGGTAAACGGAAAATAAGTTTTTACTGGAATATATTTTTATGCTTATTTGTAGTGACCAACAGTACATACACAGTTCTACGAAAGCTGCAATATCCTAGTTAGTTGCTGCATATCATTCTTGATATTAGATTACAATAAAATTAGTTAAATGAATAAATCCGTGAGAAGAGGTGCAAAATGTCATGGAGCAGTCTAATAAAGTGCAATCTAATTTGGTTCATATGTTTACAGCAACAAGTTACAACAGAATATGGCGAAATCAACTCGAGAACCAACACGCAAGCAAGGATTCGCACAAGCAGGTCACAACGCGAAGTCAACAGAATATGGCGAAATCAACTCATAGCAAAATAAACAACAACAAGGATTCACACAAGCAAGCCACAACCAAAATCACACCACTATACCCAATTCAATTGAAACCAAATTACTTGAAAACAAGAAGAATCGTGAGTCTAATAACTCACCTGCCGAGGCGACACGAAGGACCAGGCGGCGACGCTGACCAGTTCGTTGGTGTGACGTCATGATGCAAACAACGTTTGGCTTGGTGACAACGTACCAGAATTCAAGGGGCGTTGAAGTACTGATTTTGGATCTGATTGGAAAGAGCTGATTTTGGATCCGATCTGATTGGAAGGAGCTGATTCCATCGTGAAAGAGGAACGAAATTGGAAGAAGTTGATTTTGGATTAGAGAGAAATTTGGGGGTGGAAGAAAATTAGGGATCCAAATGAAAAGGAAACAAAGGAAATAGCGTGAATTATGTTTCAGCGGGAAAATGAAAATTTGGAGCAAAGTAGTTAAGGGGTGAAGGGAAAATCTGATTGACGTGGATCACTAACCTGGACCATTGGATCGTGTTGACATGGATTGATAATTTTATTCACGGGGTAGTTCAACACATGTTGATATGTGCGAACACATTAAAGCGTTCGTTGCAATAGAAAAAAAACAGCATAGCAATGGCAACATTGTAGCTAGCAACACCATGGATTTTCATTGCGATATGTCATCTATGGCGTAGTGGAGAAACATAGCAGAAAATATTCTTCTGTCCCATGAGTTAATCAGAAATTTCAAGAAAAAAGGCATTAAAAAATTATGCATAAAAGTAAATCTCCAGAAAGCTTATGATAGACTAAACATGGATTTCATTTGCTACATGATGAAAAAATGGTTTCCTACAACAACTTAGAAGACTAATAAAGGAATCCATCTCCACATCTACTTTTACTATCAATATAGATGGTATTCCAAGAGGTTATATTACATCAACTAGAGGAATAAGACAAGGAGATCCACTATCTCCTTATTTATTCACAATAGCCATGGAATATATGTCTTTAAAGTTAGAGGCTGTTATTAGAAGAAAGCAAATGAATCCTATAAGCACTATGCAACCATGCATATCACATTTATTATATGCAGATGATATCATGATATACGCAAAATGCAGATGTGAAAAGTGCTCAATGCAAATATGAAATTGCAAAGAAAATGGAAGACTTAGCTGGGCTGAAATTCGGTCAGTTTAAGAGTAAAATATACTTCCGCACAAGTTGTAATAACAAGGAAGCAATATTACAAGTGCTAAATCTACAAGAGGGACAACTACCAGTGAAATATCTAGGGGTTCCTATGCCTAGTGAATATCTCCATTGTTCTGAATGCACAAATCTATTTCAAAAAATAATGGACAAATTTGATAGTTGGGACAAAATACGTTATCTATGGCAGGAAGAGCAGAATTAATACACATAGTGATTACTCCAATGGTTTTATATTGGGTATTTATGTATTATATCCCAACAGCTACCATCAATAAAATTGATGGATTGTGTGCAGATTTTTTTTTGGGGTGGCAAAACACACAAGATTGCATGGAGCAAATTATGTAGACCAAAAAAGGAAGGGGGCATTGGTATTATAAGCTTTGATGAACTAAGGAAGGTATCTACTCTTAAGCTCATTCATAAATTATTCTTTGCAAATAATTTATGGTCAAAATGGATGAAAGAAAAATACTGTAAGAAGGAAAATTTTTGGGTGATAAGTATCAACAACAATATGTCAAGTACCATGAAAAATATGCTGAGACACAGAAGTGTAGCTCTAAAATGCATGAGCAGGAAAATTGTAAATGGAAAAAACACATTTATATGGACAGATCCATGGATTAATAATAAATGTTTGGTCAATATACTTGGAAGGGATAGATTTCATATTAGCGAGAGAAAGCATAAAAAGGTGGAGGAGATTATTCAACGTCATCAATGGAATACTTCTAAATATTCAGAAACAAGAGAAGTGGAAGGTCAAATCAATAGCATAAAAATACATGACAATCATAAAGAAGATTTCTGGACGTGGCTAGATACTCAGAATTTTTCCATTTCACAGACATGGGAAACAATTAGAAACAAATATGACAAGGTGGACTTGTATCCTATTATATGGAACACAATCAATAGCAGGAAAATTCCATGTGGAGTATACAGAATAACCTTGCATAGGATAAACACAAAAGACAAATTGATCAACTGGGGAATGAACATAAGTGAAGAATGTGTGCTGTGTGAAGAACAAACAGAGACTGTAGATCATATTTTCTTTAATTGTGCTTACAGACGGTATATATGGACTCTAATGAAATTAAAATTAGGGATTAAAGAAAATACAGATACCCCCTTTTGTTTTGCAGTGAAATATAGAAGATCCAACGATATTTCCAACCGAAAGACAAAGCCATCTTCCAGCTTGCCTCGGCAGTAGTAACCACCACGACATACCATATATGGCAAGAAAGAAACGAGATAATTTTCAGGCAAAAGAGGATGAGCAAGATTGAAAGAGCAAAGGTAATACAAGTAGAAACAGTGTACCTTATGCGTAAATCAACAAGGAGCAAAAGTAATAACAACTCGCATAATCGGATTTTACAAAATTGGGGAGTTGAATTGCGAGACAACGGCTGAGAAGAAACCCTAATTGATAACCATGTTTTTTGGGATTGTCGGTAGAAAATGAAATGAAGTCATCAAGGGGCTGATGGTTTTAAATAAACTTTTGGACTGGGCCGGTTTTTTAAAGCTTGGAGATTTGTTTTTTTTACTTCGTATATTTATTGTACACTTGTAAATATTGTTTGAGAGGAGATTACTAATTGATGTCTCACTCTTTTTCCCTACTACTCTGGTAGGGTTTTTTAAGGAGACGAATCAACTAGGTGTTTTTTAACATCATTAATAAAGAACCAATTTCCAAAAAAAGAAGAAATAAATATATATATATATTCTTGTCTGGTAAAATCTTTTATGTGTTAGCGATGGGGCTTTACAGAATTTTTATATATCCCTTCATTACTTGAGTTTTCTCACGTTGGTTTTCAAAACTGACCTGGTATTATTTCAATATAATGCTTGGACCAGACCAAGTAATTTTCCGGATTGTCGTTGGCTGGACATGGAGCTTAATTATGAAATAGAGCTAGATGTTCATACTCGTAGTATTTTATTTTCCTCCATATTATGATATTTACCATTTAGTATTTGTATGGTCGGAATATTATAACTGTCTAAGCTGGTAGGGTTTGTTTAACTCTAATATACTATGTACTTTTAAATGACAGTTTTGATTGTCTTTGTCATAATTTATATTATCATCAGAACGGTGAGATTTTGTTTCCTTGTTTGCTTTTGTTTTTGTTGCATGACAACTTGTCTTTCAAACACTTAGACAACGACGCATGAACATTCACAAGAGTCAAAAAAGTTGGTCGTCACAATGTGTTATCCACCAAATATTGGGGAATGAACCCGATCGGTATAGTCAGAAGAATGGACCGAACGGCCAGGAAAATACAGCATGGCTTGATCCAAGAAAGCAATGCCGATCGGTATGATGACAGCGACATCAGTCGGTCCGAACCCAAACACACTGGTCAAATAGTCACAACTTCAGAGTAGAGCAGTCCTGTACACGAAGAAAGGAAAACTCCCCTACCGGGCGGCCGAGATCTGTGAGTCCTGACCATCCCCTTTAGAGATATCATGTTTGCCAAAGTGAGACAACACCGACCGGCCTAAGGATGAGCAACCGGCCGGCCACATTATGGAATCCTTGCCAAGTCACCCGTGTGAAGCAAAAGAGGAGTCGTACCGACCGGCTGACCCAATCCAGACCGATCGGTCCTTCCGACAGCTGTCTACAGGTTGGTTTCTAGACAACTGTTGCCAGGCTGGCCGGTGGCAATTTTGTAAATAAGGGTCGACCGACCGGTGACACTGAATATGATATCACCTCATTTCTCCACACCTATAAATAGAGGTCCAACCCCACTTTAAGGGGGGAGGAATCCTATGATCCCGAAGGGCTGCTAAACTCCATTCTCTACATCCAGTTAGAGATTTCATCGTCTCCAATCACCATAAAGTGAAGATCTAACTCCTAATACATCAAAGTTTACATGGGAATCTCCATTCAATCCACCATCATCCGCCGTGATTGAAGTCCTTCATCATTCTTCCTTAGTCAAATTCTAAGAAAGTGTAGCGATGAATGTAATGAGAGGATGTGTTTGCCTTGTAACTCTATGTGCAATAATGGAATCATAATTCAAAGTGGACGTAGATCACACTTGATCGAACCACTATATAAATATTGTGTCTCTTCACTTGCTTTATCTTACTGATTGGATCCACATTTCATATTACCAAGCTTTTTGAGAAGTACCCCAAGTACACTTGGTGTTTGTGCCATTTTTGACGCAAAAATTTGGTGCCCACCGTAGGGCCGATTCAATCATCCGTTCTCTCATACTCACTCACAAGGTCCTACGCCTTGTATTGAAGGCCTGAGCATGTTTCACTATAGTCCAATTCAAGTCCTTGCTGTAAATAATGAAGAAACCAGGTATACCATCAAAGAAGGTCGCCAATCAAAACACCAAGAATAATGATAGTGTCGCTGACCATGAGCATGAAACTACTCCTCCTACCAACCCATTTGAACGCGGAGAAACTTCTAACGCCTGAAAGGCAGTCACGAGGAGAGAACTCGACGAAGTGGCAGCCGGACTAGCAAATCGGATGGACGTTGCAAATAAAGCTATGATGAAAAGGCTTGAAGCAATGTTTGCCACACAAGTTGCTGCGACCAAGGTCACCACGAAATCCGCCCGAGCAAAATCCCTTCAAACTCCGCATACGGAAAACGCAGGATCTTCTTTTTCAAGTCCAATCCAAGGGAATTCTATCCAAGAGATGACAAATCCTAACCATAAGGAAACTAAAATACCTCCTCATAACTATAATGACAAGGTGACTTCCCAACAAGTGCTCGGCTCCGCCAAAGGGGCACCTCCTCAAGCAGGAGGCTAAGGGCCTCGAAATCTGAACCACGATCGTCCGCTTAAGCAGACATCCGGTAAGGAAGACGGCGTCTGCCCCGCGGATCGACATAATGAGGAAGAGCGTATATCGGAGATGATCCACAGAATTGTGGAAAAGGGGCTGAAGAAGCAGAGTGACGAGAAAGAATGGGGATTCGCTCCCACAAAAAATCCACTGACAGAAAGGATAAAAATGGCACTATATCCGAACAAATTCAAACCACCAACAGTTCAGGCCTATAACGGGACAACCGACCCTAATGTATTCCTATTTAAGTATGATCAACACATGGACGGGGCCCGAGCCACTGATGAATTAAAATGCTTATATTTTCCGACCTACCTTGACGGAGTAGCTTTGCTTTGGTTCACAAAGTTACCACCTAGATCAGTGGATGACTTCGCCACACTGGCAAAACTATTCCGAGAGCAATTCAGACTTCAAACCACGAAGTTGCGATATGTAATGGAGTTGAACGAGCAAGAGCAGAGGCCAGGGGAGCCGATTAGAACTTTTCTTACCCGATTCAATACCGCAGCAGCTGAAGTTGGGAATTACGAGCCTCGATTGGCTTTAATGGCCTTGAAGGGGGCCATAAATAAGAAGACTAAGCTCAGACGTTGGATTAAAAAGAAGAAACCCGGTACCCTCGAAGAATTATTCGATAAAGCTGGAGAATACATAGGTGTTGGACGAGGATCCTGCCTATGCTATAGATATCCCGGAAAGAAGCATACAGCTTGAGAAGAAGGGTGATGAAGCTGATAACAATCAGAAAAACCTTGGAGGCCAAAAACGAGGCAATGATGGGAGAGACAACCGAGTTAATAAAAAGTTCCATTACGTCAAGAACTTGGAGTTGACACCATTAAATGAGACGATAGAGAATATCCTCATGGCCACTAAGGAGACTGAAGATTACCCTTCACCAGAGCAAATAAAGGTTAGCGATGCTGCCGTTAAATCCGGAAGATTTTTTCGGTTTCATAACCAACCGGGGCATAATACAAATGAATGTCGACACCTAAAGAGCTTAATTGAAGAACTAATAAGGAAAAATAGACTTCAGCAATATACCAGGAATCCACAAAATTCTCAAGCATCCCAAGGCCAAGGAGCCTCTAGTGGACAACCAGGCCAAAGTGAGAAAGCTGCAAACGCTGTTATGCCAAGGCTAATCATTAATACCATATCAGGAGGCCCACACCCTGTTGGGAAAAGTTGGGGGGATCTTGTGAAGTATGCTAACGAGATGAGGAACCTCCCAAAGGAAGGTGAGCTCATGATCATGAGTGAAGCTTTTTCAGCAAAGATACCCAGGTTCTCCTGGGATGACATTGTATTCAAAAAATAGAATTCAGAAGGGTTGATAGTCCCAACCGAAGACCTAATGGTGATAACCATAGGCTTGAGTCCTGCCATAGTCAGAAGAGTTCTGGTTGACAGTGGAGCGTCCGTCAATGTCTTGTTCATTAATGCCTTTCACAGAATGAAGCTTTCTATGGGAGATGTGAAAGCTTGTCAGAACAAAATTCATGGCTTTACCGAGCAAGCTGTCCAACCAATTGGAATTATCAATCTGCCTTTTGATCTCGGAGAAGGAGAGAAAAGGGTCACACGAGAGCAAGACTTTGTTGTAATCGATGAGCTTTCAGCCTATAACGCCTTCCTAGGAAGACCAACACTTGCAGCATTCCGAATCACCATGCCCCGTGGTGCCTGACGATGTAATTTCCCACCGAGAACGGGATTGGTATAGTTGAAGGTGACCAGAAAGCAGCAAGGGATTGCTACCTGGCTGAGCTTTCTGAATTAAGGAAAAAAGAAGTGAAGAAGAATATGGAGCCCCCGCTCCGCATCCAAAACCCTCCTTTATAACAACTAAAGCAAGGCCCCCATACTGGCGAGCATAGCGGAGCTCAGAAGGAGATGGATCCAAGAAAAACCAGTATGGGGGAAGACCGAGCGGTCCCAGCTGAAGATACCATTTTTGTTCCGGTGCATGATAAAGATCCTAACCGAGTTCTAAAAATAGGTTCTCAGTTGGGCCAGAAGCTGAAAAGGGATTTCATATTGTTTCTGAAAGCAAACTTAGACGTCTTTGCATGGACACACTCAGACATGTGTGGAATATCAACAAATACAATTGTTCATAAACTGAATGTTAGTTCCAGCGTCACTCCTGTAAAACAAAAACGATGAGCCCAGGGACCTGAAAGATCGGTAGCATTGCAAGAAGAGATAGACAGACTTTTTAAGAACAACTTCATACGAGCATCAACATATCCCAATTGGGTATCAAATCCAGTTCTTGTCAAAAAGTCTAACGGCAAATGGAGGGTGTGCATAGACTACTCGGACCTTAATAAAGCATGTCCTAAGGATAGCTTTCCCCTACCAAGAATCGATCAACTCGTTGATGCAACTGCGGGGCATGCACTGCTGTCTTTCATGGATGCATATTCTGGATATAATCAGATCATGATGCATGAACCGGATGAAGAGAACACAAGCTTTATAACTGATAGAGGCCTATACTGTTACAAGGTCATGCCATTCGGACTAAAGAATGCTGGGGCAACATATCAGCGTCTAGTGAACTCCATGTCCAAATCCCAAATTGGGAACACTATGGAGGTGTACGTCGATGACATGCTGGTAAAGTCGAAAAAGGCTGAAGATCACCTAGAAGATCTAGCAGAAATAAAAATTCGGCATGAAGTTAAATCCTCTGGAATGCTCATTTGGAGTGTCTTCAGGAAAATTCCTCAGGTTCATAATCAATGCCAGGGGCATCGAGGCAAATCCTTCCCAGGTCACGGCGTTAAGAGAAGTGCGGGCGCCAAAAACAATAAAGGAGCTTCAAAGCTTAAATGGAAAAATTGTCGCCCTTAACCACTTCATCTCCAAGGCAACGGATCGATGCATCCCGCTTTTTGACGCTTTAAGGAAAGGAAAGAAGGACTTTCAATGGACTCCAGAATGCCAACTCGCTTTTGAACAATTAATTCAACATTTGGAATCACCGCCGATGCTTTCTGAACCCAAAAATGGAGAAGGGCTATTCTTATACTTGGCAGTATCACCATATGCCCTGAGTGTCGCACTTGTCCGAGAAGATTCAAAGGTCCAATGGCCAGTCTATTATATCAGTAAGCGACTTACTGGAGCGGAGCTGAATTACCCAAAGCTTGTAAAGCTGGCATACTGTCTACTCATCGCCTCAAAGAAATTGAGACCATATTTCCAGTCCCATCCAATAAAGGTCCTCACCGACCAACCGATAAGGCAAATTCTCTTCCGTCCAGAAACTTCTGGAAGACTGCTAAAGTGGAACATTGAGCTCAGCCAATATGACATCACTTATTACCCTCTAAAGGCTATTAATGGGCAAGCTTTAGCGGACTTCATTGCCGAATTCATGGACAGAGGAGAAGAAATTAGAGGAACCAGCGGAAGCAGCGGAAGCAGTCACTAGCTGGAAATTATACGTGGATGGCTCAAGAAACGATTACTGTTCAGGAGCCGGGATTGTCTTGGAAACTCTAGAAGGCCATTCTTTATGTCATGCATTAAGGCTAGAGTTTCCGTCAACCAATAATGGGGCTGAGTACGAAGCACTGATAAATGGATTAAAACTGGCAAAAGAGCTGAATCTAAAGACCATACAGATTTTCAGCGATTCCCAATTGGTAGTGGGGCAAGTTCTTGGGGAATTCCAGACTAAAGTGAGAAATCTTCCTTCCTATCTTATGAAGGCCATGGAACTCCTCAAGAACCTCGATCATTACACTATATCTCACATTCCGAGAGAGGAAAATACTAAGGCTGATTCTCTCGCCTGATATGCCAGTTCTTCTGATGCACATTTGCTGGGACTAGTACCTGTTGAAGTCCTTACAACGCTTGTCATTGAAGAGGAAGATGTCGAGTGGATTATGGAAACCGTGGAAGAACCTAAGTCCTGGATGACACCGATTAAAGAATACATCCTCAATGGAACACTCCCAGAGGAACCGAAAAGGCGGAAGAAAATACTGCGCAAGGCTCCACTATATCTTGTTTAGGAAGGAAGGCTGTATAGACGGGAATTATCTGTGCCATTATTGCGGTGTGTGTCCAAGGAGGAGTCAAGAGCAATCTTGGCAGAATTGCATGAGGGAGATTGTGGTGGTCACGTCGGTGGACAAACATTAGCCAAGAAAGTTCTGCGATACGGCTATTTTTGGCCCGACGTGAACCTGGACGCAATGAATTATGCCAAAAGATGCGACAAATGTCAAAGATTTTCGAAAATTCCGAGAGCACCACCGACCGAGTTAACACAAATGGTCATCCCGTGGCCATTTGCTGTCTGGGACATAGATTTAATCTGGGCACTACCCACTGCAAAGTCAAATATGAAGTACGCAATAGTGGCAGTTGATTATTTTACAAAATGGGCCGAAGCAGAACCATTAGCCACTATTACTTCAAAGAAGGTGATCAACTTTGTCTTGAAAAACACCATCTATAGGTTCGGCATACCACAAAAGATAATCACTGACAACGACACTCAATTTGAAAGCGGTGAGTTCTTGGATTTTTGCGCCAAATTCAAAATCAAGAAAAGTTTTCGCCCGTTTCCCATCCGCAAGCTAATGGGCAAGTTGAAGCAATCAACAAGATCCTGAAGTCAACCATCAAGAAACGACTTGAGAAAGCCAAGGGGGGATGGGTTGATGAACTTCCGCTAGCATTGTGGGCATACCGTACCACCCATAAAACTGCAACAGGCCACACCCCGTTTTCATTGGCATTCGGATCTGAAGCGATGATCCCAGTCGAATTAGAAATCCCAACTCATAGAAGAATCTACTTCGACCAAGCAAAAAATGAAAAACTTCAACTCGAGGCGCTTGACTTACTCGAGGAAAGAAGGAGAGAATCGGAATTCAGAGCTATGGCGCATCAGGGAAGAATAGCCCGCCGTTTTAATGCCCAAGTTAGGCGAAGGACCTTCCAAGTTGGGGATCTCGTTCTTAAGAAAATCATGACAGGAACCGGAGTACTAGGACCCAATTGGGAGGGCCCATATGTAATACGTCAAAAGTTCTCAGATGGAACGTTTGAGCTAAAGACAACGGACGGAATCCAACTCCCGAAAGAATGGAATGCTATTCATCTCCGTCGCTACTTCTTTTAATTTTCCTTTTATATTACTTGTAAAAAATGCATCGTACACACCGTGCGACGTTATTACAAGTTTTGTAAATATAAATGAGAAGAGATTACGTTACCCGTATAAATCTTACATTTACGTACTTCTTGCTGAGATTTGACCTCTATCGCAGGTTTTAAAAAGTGGTGACCCTATCTTAGCGTAGCTAATCCTGATGATTATTATAGCATATCTTGGCTGGATAGCTCAAATATCCACTATTTAACACAAAAAGCATCATTCACGATGGATTCAAAAGATGTGAAAGCATAATTGTGCAAAACAGGGTACCAGGAATATGCCTATCAAATGGTTCCAAACACTAGCTCCAACGGGTGGTAATAAAAACCAGTAAGTAAGCTAGTGACAGTTCCAAAAGAAAATTTATATAGTCGATAAACCAATAACCTCCCTAGGGGGTACTCGGTTACTCGCTGACGCCATTGATACATGGCCGGATAGCGACACTAACACCGTTTTTTAAAAACCAAACACTTCCCCGGGGGGCACTCGGTTACTCGTCAACGCCATTGATACATGGCTGGATAACGACACGAACACTGAGTCTAAAATACCTCTTCGGAGGCATCCGTTCAAATGTTGGGTCTTCCAATTCCAACTATCAATTCTGAGTCTTCCAAACCCAGTTACTGACGGATTACCAAAAAAACTCTTCAGGGGTGTCTGATCATATGTCGGATCTTCCAAATTCGGTTAGTAACGGACCCAAAGGCCTTTTTCAAAGGCACCCTACAAATTTTACAAGTGGCTGAGCCGTTCAGTCACAATGAATAAAGGGTTCATAAATGTTGCCTTCCAAATAGGGGCACTAAGAAGGAACTTATCTTCATAAAAAGTGCAGAAATTCTGTGTTGAAAACATGAAAAACAAATCATAGATACGCGTTTCATAAGCATAAAATAGCATACAATATTGAACGTGTCAGGTTATATCAACCACCTAATCATCAAGTATCGATACAACTCCAAACTAAGATGGTGTATTTTAGCAAACAAGCTTCGTTAGGTTCTAAAGACCATCGAATGAAACAAGTTTGCAAACACATTGATTCATGTTTGAAATTCATCATACTTAGATGATTGACTTGTTGGTAATATGGACAATCAATATTGAATTAACTAACCTAGAGTTATGCAATGCTTCAATTATTATAAGACATGTTGTGATGACCCGGGTCGGAACCATGGGCAACCACGCGTCGTCACCGCACATCTAGTGACATGATCCGACATTCAAAGCCACAAAGCCATCATACAAAAATGGGATCAATGCACCATTAGCACCCAACACCATTGGCCGGCTTCAGGTGGAAAACAACTGGTTGATCAACGCCACCGGTAACCGGTCGGTCATAAACCGGTCGTCCGAGTGATCATAAACACGGACTGCCCGGTATCAGACACAAAGAATACAATCCACAATAAGTAAAGGCATAAAGAAGAAAGCAAGCTGTGAACTAAGTGACCTAGATAATTAAGCATTAACTTTCATGGCTAATATCCCATCGCCATAAAAAAAAAGGCAAACACAGTCACCGCAATCACATAACACCAGCATAAGCCAACATAGCAGTTAAAGGCAAGGACCGAAACTCGCTTAATACAACCGGTCTAGAGATAAAATTCATCAAGCCAAAAGTTACCAAGCATCAGGAGGAAAGAGCTATGCATTCGGGTACTTCCTGGGCCGTCCGACCTTCTTCTTCATTGGAACAGACCCTAATGTGGAAGCGTCAGGAACAGGCCTCTTGCTAGCTGGACCCTCCAACTCAATGTCTCCCTTTGGAAGAGCAGCAACAAGAGCATCTCGGTTTCTCAGAGCGTGGATCAGTTTCACCTTGTCAATTTCTAAAATTGCAATGTGGTCGAGGCTCTCCTGATGAAGTCTTTGAAGGTCTCCGGCTGGAGAATGCCAGTCTTGAAGCTTTTTCACGGTTTGATCTTTGAGTAGATCCATTTGTTTCTCGAATTGATGCAAAGTCTCTTCCATACGTCCAAGCAATCTGGATTTGCCAACCACGATCTCACTGGATGCAATTCGACAATCGGGGTGCAACACCTCTAAGTCGGAAGAAACCCCTTGTAAGTTTCAACCGGGAAGTCGCTTAGCAAGCTTGGCATTACAAGCCCTTAGTGCATAACGAAGCCTGTTCACGATTGATTGTATCTCTGGGTAAGTAGGGCCAGCAAGTATGGGGGAATTCACTGAGGGTTGGCTAATTGTGCCTACATCCAGATCAAAGAACTTTTTTATCCTGTATTCGTTGGAAGTTGAATCCATCCTGCACAAAAAAAGGAAGTACTCAAACACTTTTCTAAACATTAAAGTGAGCAAGGATGAGAAAGCAGTTGGGTGACCTCCAAAATCAACCGATCGGTATTGATTTCGGTCCAGACCGACCGGTGCCTTCGAGAAATCGCCCAGAGAAACAGAAATAACCGGCTGGTCAGTACCAATCGCGTGCCTGGAAATCACACGACTGACTGGCACCTAGGGACAAACCGGTCGGTGTCATTAACTTCCCAGAAGGATTGAGCAAACCGGACGGTGATCAACACACACCGACCGGTGCCCCCACTCCTTCAGGAATTTAACTAGGACCGACCGGTATCCGTGGCCGACCAGAAAATGTGATCATCTTCCCATAAAGAAGACCGATCAATGATTTTTTGAAGGATTTTTTCACGATCAACATGAAATGGTACACAAGGTTTACGAGGGTATTAAATTCAAATGTGGCATTGCGAAGATCAGTGTAGTTAAGTAGCATCCAGAAACCGAACTCAATGTAACATGCAACTATAGCAGAGGTGGTATCGGAGCAAAATATGCGCGACAAAATTTAAAGACCTCAATTCTCTAACGCAAAGTCATGCAAAATGAAATTTGGAATTTGCACAGCATGTGTAACACGTTTCAGCCTAGGCATTTCGTCGAACACCATGGTGACATCGAACGAGGCTAGAGTTATGAAAACCAATTTTCGCAACAAGTTTCTTAAGGTTGCAACAACTGTGCTTAATCCAATTTCAAAACTACTCAGAGCTAAATCGGTTAAACCAAAAGTTCAGATTCGTCAAACCATCACTTTTACGCCAAATCAACTCACACTAGGTTCAAACGACATTGTTTTCGAGTAGGGAGCGTGAATACAAGAACATTTTAACTTAAACCGAAGCAAAATAAAGCAGAGTTAAAGAAGAACCTGGCAATGAAGTCAATTCGAAGCTCGAGAGAAGGTGAAGGATTAGCGAGAAGCTTGAGGGAGAAAGAAAGCGCCACTTTTGATTTTCTGTCAGGTCAAGATTTAGCTGCCATTAATTTTCCTTAAAAGAAAAATGTGGAACGATGAGGAAATGATCATTCGAAGGGATATAAATAGAGGAGCATTGGGAAGCCCAGCAGTCAAGAGAGATAAAAAGTCACATCGGTCAAATCTCTTTTTCCCTACTACTCTGGTATATTTATTGTACACTTGTAAATATTGTTTGAGAGGAGATTACTAATTGATGTCGCACTCTTTTTTCCTATTACTCTGGTAGGGTTTTTTAAGGAGACAAATCAATTAGGTGTTCTTTAACGTCATTAATAAAGAACCAATTTAAAAAAAAAAGGTATATATATACATATATATATATATATATATATATATATATATATATATATATATATATATATATATATATATATTCTTGTTTGGTAAAATCTTTTATGTGTTAGCGACGGGGCTTACAGAATTTTTGTATATTCCATCATTACTTGAGTTTTCTCACGCTGGTTTTCCAAACTGACTTAGTGCTATTTCAATATAACGCTTGGACCAAAACAAGTAATTTTCTGGATTGTCGTTGGCTGGACATGGAGCTTAATTACGAAATGGAGCTAGATGTTTGTATTCGTAGTATTTTATTTTCCTCCATATTATGAAATTTACCATTCAATATTTGTATGGTTGGAATATTATAACTGTCTAAGCTGATAGGGTATGTTTAACTCCTATATACTATGTAGTTTTAAATGACAGTCTTGATTGTCTTTGTCATAATTTATATTATCATCAGGATGGTGAGATTTTGTTTCCTTGTTTTCTTTTGTTTTTGCTGCACGACAACTTGTCTTTCAAACACTTAGACAACGACGCATGAACATTCACAAGAGTCAAAAAAGTTGGTCGTCACAATGTATGTGTAAAACGTAAATAAAACCCAATAGTGAATAATTTATTAATCAAATAAAATAAAATACTTTATTCGGAAAAAAAAAAAAAATAGAAATGCTCTAAATATATTATGCTTCATCCAATATAGTTTAAATGAAATTGTTCAACGGTTAGCATATCAAGATTCATTCAAAAGGGAGTCCATTGCTCACGGATGTGTTCAAAAATATATTAAATAACCTTAATCCGTCACGTGCAAACACATCGCATGTGCGTGCAATGATGACACCATGTGCTATAATATCATTCTCGTCTTGTTTAGTTTACATCATGAAGCCTCTGGTATGTGTCCTTATACGACTATGACAAATAACACACAAATATGCGTTTGCAAGCTGTGCGACTTTGTCCGTAGCTTATGTCTAATTAATAGAGTCCTCTTTTCTTAGACAACCTTTAGCATTTAATGTCACAACAATCTTTCTGGCCTTAGTTGCCCAAAACATCAATGCAACGTATCTCTACTCTTTGTTCTTCGGTGTAACGTGAAAAATCAGAATGGTGTCATTAACATGATGAAAAACGATAAAAAGAAGATGACAAGGAGGCTAGAAAGACGACAAGAATTTAAATTACCTTTCGTACTTCTGTGCTTTTGAAAATACAAATAGAACTGTGGATATTAGAGGATGGAAATTATAATTCAAAAGGAAAAATAGGGATGGTTCACTTTGTATCTCTATACCGGTGTTTTTTACGGTTTTTGTTGTCGGTTGAAATAACATTTTCGAAATAAATACTAAAAAAGAAAAAACATTTTTCCATTTTATACATTAAAACCGCCGATTTTCATAATTTAACAATTTTCATTTATATTTATTTGAATGTCTAATTTTATTTGTTTTAAATATGGTAGAATAGCGATAAATAATTAATATTAAACAATCAATTGTGTAGTGGAAGCAGAAAATCGGTACATTGTTGCAAATAAAGAAGGCAACGAGGTGCATTTAGGATCCAAACCTAGTAGATCCTCTCTTATTTTGATTTGTCAAGGCTCATCTTATTGCGTCATTTTTATTGCTTTACCTAAACCATTGTCGTATACTAGCTCGTTTTTATCACTTTACCTAACATCGTACACACATTAATCCCTCCGTTTATCGTTTCATTCAGTGATAGTTCTCCTTGTGCATAACACACACACAAACAAACAATAATAAGTTTATGTAGGTTCAGTGTTACTCTTCGTGGCATGTTCCAGTTGCCCAACCGCGACTTTTGAATCAAAAGGTGGAGCCATGGCCAAATTTTATTGTCAGATTATTTTTGCAGCACCTTGGATTTTGATGAGGGTAAGATGGGCAAAGAAGCTATGATTTTGATGCAAATTTATACAAGAAATGATATAAACCGATCCGTGGACACTTTTACCGATGCCTTAAGATGTTTATGACATCAGTGATTCATTTTTTCCATAATAACTAAAAAACAAGAACTTTTAATTCAACCAATTTTATATATTCAAACTGCATTTTTAAAAATGTCAATAAATTTTAATATCGTATAAAAGTAGGGTCTAATAATTAGGCATTTTTTACAACATCGCTTTTCATAAGTTAATAATACAGAGAAATATTGAAAGTAAACAAATCAATAAATACTGCAATTAAGAAATTAAACGTAAAAGTTCAAGCTTATCATATATAATTTCAATGCAGCAAAGTAACTAAAAATTAATACAGACTATTTTATCTTGATTGTGCTAAGGGGCCGTTGGTAGTCATTGGGCATATCATGAATCGTTGGATTCGCGTCCAATGCGTCGGAAGTGTCGGATGCAACATTGTTGGCTGGCACGCCCATGCCCCTTCACCCCATCACGAGAATTTGGTCCGATTGTTACTTGAGCGAGTAGAAAAGGTGCTCTAATTTCTTGTGAACGGTGTAAACATAGGGGTTTGTTTGGCTAAACCACCTTAATCATCGTTTCTGAAGTAAACAAAATAAATACCCCATTCAAAATATCATATTCAAATATCTCGTTCGTCGCAAAAAACACATTCCCCATTTAACAAAAAAAAAAAAAAAAAAAAGTGCTCATTGATCAAAAGCAATATAAATTAATTAGGGGACGCTAGCAAAGTTGCTTCATTCAAGTGGGAAATTTGAACCGTTCACAACTGGGCTATTCGGTGGATCGTAGGCCATGACATAGAGAAGTGTCTGCTTACCAAAATTGAACAAAAGGTGGAATCAAAATTGAAGAAGAAACGGCTGGAAACAGGTAAGTCACCACATGTGTTAGTAATAATGATAGCACAGTAAAGGGCATGTCATATCTACACATCAGTCTTGTATATTTTGGAACATTGATGTCGGTAAGGTAGCAAGAGGTAATTTCCGTCTTCGAGTTTGCAAATCAACTATACCCCGAGAGTCCGAGTTTGTTCACGCTATTTGAAGAAATATGTACAAAACTCTAAGTTTTCATTGGTGACAGTTATAGGGACCCCTGAATTCCACATTTACCCCTTAAGGGTCCCTCTTACTTCCACCAGTAAAGAGTAGTGTTTTGTTCACACTATGTGTCAGGAGTGTGAACAAACTCGCTCTCGAAATCGACTGCTCTATCCAATTAATCAGTACCCTTGAAATCCTTTTGCAATTAAATCTCCGAAAATTTACTAGTACAATTGCAAAAATGTTTAAATCAGAAATGCCTAATTGGTCTGGTTTAAGGGACCATAAAGATTTCGGTCCAGGTGATTTAGCAGTAGGAGTTTGTTCACATTTTTTTTAAGGTAAGTGAACATAACATTCAACCCCTATTGGTGGAAATCATGAAGACTCATATGAACCCCCTGATTTTCACCAATAGAAACCGAGTGTTATGGTCATTTACCTTGAAAAGTGTAACAAATTTGAACAACGTGATTTAGCCCCGTAGATCATCTGCTTGCATGATTGCACATGATCACTCAACTCATCTTTCATTATCGTACGAAGCTAGCTTAAACAACTGGAAATAAAGCAACCGGAAATATGCAAAATGCACGTGACGGTTTTTTTTTATATAAGGAGGAAAATATGAGACATGCACGTGGCGGATGGATATCGGAAGGTACTTAAACATTTAACACCCAGATTGTTGCCGCATGATTTCACCGATTCTACGCCGGTTGATGTAGCTAATTTGTTATCATGTTTATTGCTTAAATAATAATTGGATGTTTCTGAAGAAAATAAATGTTATATTAATAACTAAGCAATCGGCCATCACACAACTCCATCTTGCATGGTCTTTATATGTTTATTGCATTGGTGTAGATTAAGTGGTGTAATTCATTTTATGTTCAGCTTGAAAAACTTATTAATAACAAAGCAATCGGCCATCACTGAAGACAAAAGATGTTACATATGATTTATATTTAGCAGGCCGTGGCCCATCAATCTTTATTTATTTTATTTCTTTTGACCCATGTGGCTTGTACACCATAATGCAGCCATATATCTGTATATGCCGGCTTTGCGTTCTCTTTATATTATAGGAACGTTATTCAATAATAATTCATTTCACTTTTATGGTATTGGAACATCAAAGTCTAACGACATCAAATAATATTACATCAATCAAACCGCGATTACTGCAGAATGTAAATTGGTTGTTAGAGTTACTTCTAAGAATAATCTAGTTGCAGAAAGTTTTATAGCGAATCTGTCATCGAAGATTTTGCCTCATCATTGAAGTTTTACCTCTCCATCTTAATGCAGCATCGCTTTGATCAATTCTTTATCTGATCTACTCTGCCTCGCCAAAGAAGATTTCCAAAGATAGCGTCGTCATCATTCATTTTGGTTGTAGTCGTTCATTCTTCTTATCATCTAATTTGATGCCATCATTTGATATACGACAAGCTGGTTGCAGAAAGCCTTATAGCAAATCCGCCATCTAAGATTTTGTCTCTGCCTTTTTCTCAATCCATCGCAATTGTTCTTTTGCATCATCATCATGGATGGAAACAATGATACATTGAGTTCAGAAACATCAAGAATGGACATAAGCAAAGCCTTTACATTAGCAATTGCACTGGCCAAGCCCAAAAGCCATGTAATCACAATTCCCCTTGATGAATACAATTACATGCTTTAGAAATATCAAGTTGAAATTGCTTTAAAATGTTATAGCCTTCAATAATTCATCAAAGGTATGATTATTATTCCACCTGTCATGACAATGGATGAAGATGTAAATGTAAATAGCAATGAAGATTACATAATGTATCAAAAGCAAGACAGTCTTCTTGGCTAATTTCCTCGGTAAGTACGAATTTGCTATCACAAATTGTTGGAAGTAACGCATCTTACGAAATTTGGACTGCTATTGAGCAGATATTCAATTCGCAATCAGTCTTAAGAATCATGCATTACCGATGTCAACTTTAAAATATCAAGAAAGACAACATGGCAATAAGTGAATATCTAACCAAAATCAAGATTCTATGTAACAAACTCAGTGCTACAGGTCACAAGATTTCTGAAAGTGAGCTAGTGTTTTACATAACAAGCGGGTTAGATTAAGAATATGAATCAGTTGTCACATGTATTCCCACACAAAGGATCCTACTAGACATACAATATGTGCATTCAACTCTTCTAGCACATGAGGGAAGAGTCGAGCAAAAGTAAATGACACAATCAAACCATTGTATCAATTATGCCTTTGCTTGAAGAAATAAAAACCAACCAAGAAGTAACTAAGGGCAAAAATCAAATCAAGGAATACTGTACAAAGAAGAAATCAACCTCAGAAGGGTGGAGACAGAGGAAACAAACGTAATAACTGCAATAGGGTTAGGTGTCAAACATATGAAAGTTTTGGTCATGTTGCAAGTTGATGTTACTTCAGATTAAATTCAGAATATAATATGTCAAGACATAATCAAAACAATAAAAATAGACTAAGTGTTAATATGTCACAGTTGAATCAGCAGACATCCAATGTTGACAGTGGACGAAGTCAAACAGGGAATGCATATGACTCAACAAAAGAAGATGATATTAATGTTGATGATTGGTACCTAGATTCAGGTGCTACAAATCATGTGACTAGCAACCTGCAGAATCTCAATCTTGGTAATAAAAGCTACACAGGTACACAAGCTATTCAAATGGGAAATGGTGAAACTATAAGTATATCACACATTGGTAATGGATATATCAATGCTAAGAGAGAGCTTATCTTAATAATTTGTTACGAATACCAAATATAAAGAAATTTTTGCTAAGAATCCTATAATTTGCCAATGATAATGATGTATACTTCGAGATTCACCCTATATTCTGCTTAGTTAAGGACCTAATTACTAATAATGTCCAATTACGTGGTAGTTTGGATAATGGACTATACTAATTCAGCAATATCAAGACAAGGGATGGCATTATAAAGGGAAGTTATTGTTATAATGTTCAACTTAATGCTGAAAACAATGAAAATATTTTTGATATTTGGTATATAAAACTACTACATCCTAATGTCAAGAATGTAAAACAAGTCTTGCATGAAAATAAAACTGATTTTGAGAAAGTACCCGATTCTTATGTGCGTACTCACTGTCAAGCAAGAAAAAGTCACAAGTTTCCTTTTTTGATTCTGAGACTGTGTATAATAATCCTCTTGAGCTAGATGCTGCAGATTTGTGCAGACCATCTCCACTTAAGACAGATCAAGGACGATACATGTATTACCGCTCCTTTGTTGATGCTTGTAGTAGATATTCTAGGATATTTTTTTCTCAAATCCAAATCAAAAGCTACGTGACAATACATTTCATTAAGTTAATTGAAAAAAAACTAACTACACCATGAAAACACTGCAGACTGATGGTGGGGTAGTGTTCAAATCATTAAAGAGATATTTTAACGATAAAGGTATTACCCATAGGAATACGTGCCCTCGTACATCTGAACAAAATAAGCTTGTAGAGAGAAAGCATAAACATATAGTTGAAACAGGTTTAACACTGATGTAACAAGCATCCCTACCATTCAAGTTTTGGGCAGAGGCATCTGCAACATCAGTTCTCTAAAAAAACTTAGTGACAACCAAGGTTTTGCAAGGTAATTGTCCACATGAAGCGTTATCTGGAACTAAGCCAAATTACCATGAGTTACAAACCTTTGAGTGCTTGTGCTTTTCCTGTCTCAGGCCCTACAATAGGCATAAGCAAAGTTTAAGATGAACTCCTTGTATCTTTTTGGGTTACCCATGTAACCAAAAAGGATACAGGTGCCTGGATGATAGTGGTATATGTATATTTCTTGACATCTTGTATTTAATGAGAATTGTTTTCCTTTTGCGGAAAAGGATATAAAAACCACTAATAGGGCATTCAAGCCAACAAGTGTCATTCAACCACCAGTGGTTCTAACCGACTGGACCAAAGACAAAATGCACAGAGATGCATCATGAAAGATTAAATGACATGGATCGCATACCTAGCACAAAATCTGGCTATAGATCAGATGGTTTGTATAATTACACAATGCGGCATCATGAACAAGCAAATACAGATCAAAGTAACGAGATGCAGACAAATCAAGTCAATAAAGAAAGCAAGGGTACAACTACAAGCAGCACAAGTAGAGATGCAACCTAATGGTATAAGTACAACTACAAGTTGCACAGGCAACACAAAATCAGCTGGTTTATTTTATATCTTCGTAAAATATCTTTTCATAATGTCTTCTTCTAAAACCATATCTTTTTTAATTACTTAACTGAAAAGTAATCGAAAACGCATAATCTAATAAGACAACGAGTAGGCTTATCTATTTATGAGATTCAATAATGGGGTGCCTAGGCAAGGGGTGATATGCAATCAGTGCTCTAATTTACCTTTCTATACTCTTGAACAAGGAATTGTTATGTTTATAAAATTGGAAATGAATTAAGTATAAGAATCTTGATTTCTATAAGTAATCATTTCCAACAGGATAATCAGTTATTTGACTATCGAACTTAACGAAATATTAACTCAAATCTTTAAATGAATGTTTTAAATATAAGAATAAGCAAAATGGTTTGGGTTTGTCATGACAATGTGTTAATTACAATCGTTTTCAACCCTCTCAGAGTATATAGCTGAAGTAAATATAATTAGATCTTTGGAATGAATGTTTAAAGATAATTATAAAGCATTGTTTTGGGTTTGTTGTATTTTTTTAACAACACTTTTTTAAAACCCTTTTAACATAGTTAAACTAGAAATATATTGTTTTACTGTTTTGAATATACTTCGATATTTAATAATAGATTTTAAAGGTGGAAACAAGTACTAAATATTTTAGGATAAATATAGTAATAAAGATGTTGCAACTTATTAAAGAGAAGAGGTTCTTAGTAAATAATGGTTCTAACCTCTTTGATTGTATTTTAAAGAAAGTAAATCTTGGAAATGAATTGTGGATATACTTATACCTAGGGGACAAGTATATGAATACCTTTTGAAATATTGAAGCTATATAGGAATATGGAAATAATGGAATACATATGTATATGTTTTATATGTATAAATTGAATAAATTTGCTAGTACATAAAGGAAAATTAATCAAGTAGGAGTTATTGATTAATAAATGAAATCTTATTAAATGAAAGAAGTCTTATTAGACAAAAGAAGTTTTATTAGATAAAATAAATTTTGTTAATAAAAGAAGTTTTGATTAATGAAAGATTAATTAAATGAGAAAGGGATTATAAGCCATTTTATACGACTTAATCTTGCTTTTTGCATTTATCATGTTATGTGACTTGATAGTGCTTTGAATGCTTATTCGTTTATTATGGAAATTAAGTGAGGCTATTTTCCATATACAATCATTTATTATGTGATTTGTTTGATTAATCGACTATAGAATTTGACCCTAGATCTATCAACCCTTTTTGAGCAGACTAGGATTGGTAAGTGTTCTACTCAACGAAAACTACTTGAAAACTACTATATGGGTTTTATGTTTTAGAAGCAGTTGTAAAGTGAAGTCTATGCTGCGATTCGAGATCTATAAAGATGCTCGAACACATGTAGTGATTCCGAGATCTTTGGAGGAATCTTTGTGTGATTTCGAGATACACTGTGTTGTGTGGTCCCAACTTGGAATTCTTGTTCTGTTCGAGTGATAAAGACTCATGTGAAGATGCTGAACAAAAATTCGACACCAGATATGGCAGAAAACAGAGTAGGACCACAATCTGGGTTTTGCTGACCCACGACATGGTATATTGACTCCAAATATACTGTATGCTTATTATCGATACGTGCGGGATCTTGTCGAAGTTGCATACGGGAGTTGGGTATATTTGGTTCCATGTAGTGTACAACGGTGTTTTCATTGTTGTATATAACGGTGTTGTATACACAATTATATGATTTTTGTTTGATGATAACAACCAAATAAATATTATTTTAATGTGTTTGATATTGTACTGTTATTGTAAATCACAGACTGGAATATAATATGTATATTTAAATAAAATACGACTGTACAGAAATTCAAATATTCACAGTGTTTTATTTAAATATATTATTTTATTTCAATATTCAAACAGTACAAATTTTTTAACTCTACTATTTGTACATCACTGTATTACATATCAAATACAATTCCATATACAGTGTTCTCCACTACAACACTCTATCTTTCAGTCACAGTTTCACTCATTCATTCTTTTACACAGACTCGTATACATATACACTTTTTCACACTGTTCTTGTCTTCAGTTCTGTCTTTACAGCATCTTCACTGTCAGTCCAGTCACCGTCTGCTTACCTGTCACATGAAACAGAAAACACACAGTACACTGCAATAGAAATAAAACTGAACACATGCAAATATAAATTTTTATTTTTAAAATTCTATTTGCCTCAGTTTTCTGGTGTGTTTCTCATCATTTTTCATGACTTGATCTGATTCATCTGTGTCTAGCAGACAGTTTGTATATGTACAGGGACAGGAAATTTTCTGAATGACTGCATATACACACGTGTATAGATATACACGTGTGCACTGCCACGCCAATTCAGTGTGCAACTGAGGAGTAGCCACGTGGACCTTCTCGACTCAGTGCACATGAAAATAAAGTCAAAATGCACAAAAACAGTTTCAACAAAAAGCAAAGTCAAACCAGCAAGTCCATGAGTCGAGCACAAATACACATAGCCCAAGGGTCGAGCCATAGTCAAGTAAAGCCAAGGCACATATACAGGAAAGCTCAAACACAATGGTCACAACAAAACACAAATATACATGCATATGTATACATGAAGACATGGATCAAAGAAGATTTTCAAATGTATGGCACAACACAAAAGCAGGTTCAGCTTTAAACAAAAATGGAGCAAGCCAGGTTCACAAAACATAGTCAAAACAGTTTGGAAACATATGCATACAGTGGCCAACATCCAACTCAACTTAATGCAACAAAAATGGTCGAGAGAGAGTTCAAAATTGGTGTAACAGTTTTAAGCACAATGCATGAACAAGGATATTTGGATGTAGCATGGTTCAGAAATTAGTAGCAAGTTCAAAACTCTAATGAATGGTGCAAAATCAGATTCAGGTATGTTGTTTTATATGCATGGTTCAAGTAGAATACATCAAGCATGTAATGCAGCACAAGTTTGAACACAATAATGCCAAATGGTCTAGCTAGCAACAGGGTAATGGTGGCAGTTTATATATAAATGGTTTAGCTCAGAATTTCAAGTGCACAAATCAGTAAAGAGGCAGATCACCTCATACCAGTATTGTTTACAAACATGCATGCAGTTCAGTCCAGAGTGAATGAAGCAAACAAGTACACAATGGTGGAACTAGAAATGAGTATAATAAATTCTTCAAATATGTGTACTTGTTTAAGACCATTTGGTCGAGCAACAATCTACACAGCAGAAAATAAATACAGCAATGAGAAAGAACAAGTGCAAAGTGTGAAATGTGTTTCACAACAATAAAGTGCCAGAACAGCATTTGTATAATCTGGCAAGTGCAAAATTTGTTTTGGGAAAAGAGTAATGCAAGTTTTAAAATCGAATTAATTCTTTCCAAATTCTTTTTCAACCAAGCATGGAAATAAACAAGTGACGAGTGAATATTGTGTTCATACCATAAAATAGTGTATCAAATCATTCTCTGGAAAATGTTTAAATACCTTAAAATTCAAATTCCTTATTTTCCAGATTCGTATCAGAGTTTAGTTTGAATTCAATGTGGGAATTTAAGTCGACCCAGTCGAAACAGGAAACAAATTTTCAGTTCGACATGTTGGACAAGATTTCGTTTTTTTATTTCCAGAAATGATTAATTAAAAAAAAGGGAAAAATCTGTTTTTTTTTAAAAAAGGCCACAATCAAGTCCAGAATGTTATCAAATTCATCGAGATATTCAGGCAACAAAAGGGGCAAAATCATTCAAAACCGTGACTGCCAAAAAGAGGCAAATTCGAGCAATCAAGAGTGGTATTTCAGGAAACAAATCAATTTGTATTCAATACTTTTCCAGCAAATTCGTCAAGGCAAGAATTCCAGGAATCATATTCTTCAAATCAATCAAGGCCGTGGAGCATAAACAGGAAATCAAATCGCAAGGGGGCCACAAACATTAAAGCCAATTTATCAAGAATTTCAAAAAGGGAAAAACCGCAATTTCAGATCGAAGTCATATATGAAATCAGTGATTTAGGGTTTTCTATTTCTAACCATATATGTACACACCTTTTACATCATAGGCAAGCATCGAAAAACTATAATCAACTTGCAGGAAAAACCAACATTGAAATCACTTGCTCAAAGAAAAATCAAACAAGAAATTACTCACAGGATTTTCGATCAGAAGCCAGAGAGAAACATCTCAAATCGAAGAACCAGCAAGCCGTAAAGTTTTCATGCTTCAGAGATTATCAATTTCATCAAGCATCAATTCGATTTGGGTAGAGAAACCCTAGAAATTCACTTCGGAGCCGCCATTTTTTTATCACAGAAGAAAAGGGAGATCGGGCTAAAGAAATAAATGGGCCGGCTATTTTTTTTAAGGGCCAAGTTTAAAAAGGGGATGACCCCTTAGTTTATAACCTAGGGGTTTTCTAGTTCTTTCTTATTTTTGGTTTTTATTTTGTGTATTGTTTTGTTTTTCAATTTCTTCTGTAAACGATCAAACAGGTGTCTAGATCTGTAAAGTCTAGGTAAAACAGTCAGGGTGTTGACTGTCAGTTTCAGAGTCTGTAAAATTCTGAGATACGGATTACGGGGTTGTAATTCGGGAAATCTGATCGAGGGGATAACAGTCAGTCTACGGTTTTGAGCGTAGGGTTAGGATAGGAGCGAGAGTCGCGAGTGTACATGGTCTTTATGCGGGATCTGTTCTATCACCTAGTAGAAACCTTAGAAATGCAGCAGTAGGCAAGGTTTTGCCGAAGCTGGGTATATCTGTGTGTGATTTATTTTCTGCATTTCTGTTTCTGCTACATTTTGTGATCTGTTTATTATTTTAATATCCTGTCAGTTTTTCAATTCAGTTAAAAACTGTGATAAACCCTATTCACCCCCCCTCTAGGGTTACTCTAGATCCAACATTCATGTATGGGCCAATTGTGGTTACCTTACGGTATATTTTATCTAGAGGTATACGACGCTTTGATGTAGGTTCTGACCCTTATGCATGAAGTTTGAATCCGTATGAGAGATCTTTGTGGAAAATCCAATATGCGAACGTGCCTTAACGGTTTTGTTTCTACCTTAATAATTGTCGAATGTAACCAATGTAACCATTCCAACTATCTGATTTTATATTCTACACCCCAGACATTATCTATTATACAATTATAATTCTCCTAATAAATGTTGGATGCTTTTGAGGGGATAACAATTGTAGTTATTCGTACGACCTCATATTGTATTGATATATGTTACATATATGTTGAGTTACTCACACTGGTTTACTAGCCTGATCCGTGTGTTATTTTATTATAGTGCACAGGTCAGACCGAGTATATTTTCTAAATTTATCTGTGGACTCTTGGAGCTTCTGGTGGAGAGTTGGAGTTTTACTTACTATACTATTTATATATGCAGCATTTTATGTTATGTATCAGCATTTGTAAGGAAAAGTTGTTATAATTGTCCGAGATGATGATATGTTAGTCTTCTCTGATAGTTGTATTCATATAGTTTTATTTTGTAAAGATCATTCTTTATAGTATGTGTTATTGTTCCGTTGTGAGATTCTAATATTATATTCTCTTCTTCCATGTTCTATTTCATTTTATTTTTATTTCACCCTAACTTTTTGTCTTTCCGGTACTTGGGTGCTTGGCACATTAATACCGTGGATGTATCAGTTTTGATATTCAAGTGTCGAAAAAGCAGTATGTTACAATAGGATTGCTGCTGAATGAATCTATAGACTTCAGAATTGATCTTGTACTTGGACCTGAGTCCATTAGTAGACAACTTAGTCGGATGACACCAATCAAGATAAAGGACTGAAGGTGCAACTAGTGGATATATATGAAAAGAGTCTCTTCAAACCAAGTTGTTTGACTTATGGTGCTTCTATAGTTTCGTAAAGAAATTAGATGTTTTATTGAGATTATGCATCCATTGTCGTAAAATAAACAAGAAGACGGTGATAATAGGTATCTTTTGCCATGATCGATGATCTGTTTAATCAGTTGAGTGGAGCCAAAGTATTCTTCCATTTGAGTTTGGAAATAGGCTTCCACAAATAACATAGGATAATATTCCACTAACGACATGTCGAATAGGATGTAGTTCCTATGAATGGATAATAATGCCATCCAGATTGACTAATTCATCTTCTCTCTTTGTGCATTTGATGAACTGGATTTCCCAAGAGCATTTAGGTAGGTTCGTATTGGTTTTTTTAGATGATATGTAGTTTTATTCTAAGAATGGAAGATATCATGTGATTCGCCTAAGAATTGTGCTTGAGACATTGAGGCGACGTCTACTAAAGGCTAAGTTTTCTATGTATCACTTTTAGGAGAAAAAAGTTCTTTTGGTCATGTTATTTCAGAATTAGTTGGTTGAGCCTGTTAAGATTGAGGCTACCACTAGTTGGAAGAGACAAGAGAGAGTAACCGAGATAAGAATCTTTTTATGATTAGCTAGCTATTATTGAAGTTTTATAAAGTATTTCTCATGATTCATGATACTATTGATTGATTCACCGGGAAGGACGTGAAGTTTGTTTGGTCAAACAAACATGAGGAAGCATTCCATAGTTTGAAGCACTTGTTGACTGATGCTTCAATATTACTAATTCCATATGGTAATTAGGATTTATTGGTGCATACTGATGCTTACAGAACTTGATTATAAGATATTCTTATGCAAAAAGGAAAAGTTATTTTGCATGCTTCTAGCTAGATAGCTCAGGTTGCATGAAATAAATTACGTAACTCATGATTAGGAACCAACATTGATTATCTTTGCTTTGAAGATACGAAGAGATTACCTCTCTAAGATTATAATTGTTCATAGATCATTAGTTTTTGAAGCATTTATTCTCTAAAAAAGAGTTGAATATGAGACGGTGAAGATGGACATAGTTTTCAGCAATTTATAACTTTGGTATTAGGTATACACTAGGAAAAGTTGTGATTCTTTTAATAGAAGCATCAGAAGGTAGGGTAAGTTATGTTGGCAGAATGGAAAGACTTAGAGGCATTAACTTTTGTGATGTGCAGTTAAGGTTGACGGTTAGTTCAAGCCATAGTACAGTCTTGTTGTCATGTTTAGAAATTTGACCAGTTTTGATCTAAATGATTATTTCTAAGTAGAGAAGGATCTAGTATTAGTCGAAAGGATTAGAAGACTTAGGGACGGAATTGAAATTTATGACTTGGAGGATTTAGTCTTGATCGTATAGGATTATTGAGAAAGAGGGGAAAGTTGTGTGTCCCAAACATTGGAAATCCAAAAAAAGGAGATTCTTAAGTTTACTATTCATCTTAGTGACACCAAGATGTATCAAGGCATGAAGAGGAGTTTTTTCTAGAAAGAAATAAAGAAGGATATTGGCTTATGGGTAAAGCAGTGTTTGAACTATCATCAACTCAAAGCAAAACATCAAAAAATGAGTGGATTGCTCATACTTTAGATATTCCTGCTTGAAAAATGGGAATCAATATTCATAGACTTTATTGAAGGGTTTGTGAATAAAGGAAGAGAAATGAAATTATATGGATTATGGTAGGTAGATAAACCAAGAAAACCCAATTCATTCTAGTAAAGTCAACCAAGACGACACTTATATTGGCAGAGTATTTCTAAAAAACATACTTAGACTACATGGAGTTCCTAGTAGTATCATTAGTGATAGAGATTCATTTTTTACTAGCAAACTCCAGAAGAGTTTGCAGAATGGATTGGGTACAAAGCTCAAGACAAGTACCGCATATTATCTATAGACTAATGGGAAGATAGAAAGAGTCAACAAGGCACTTGAGGATTTGTTGAGAGCTACATCTGGCTGAGTTTTCCTATAATATTAGCTATCAGCCTAGTATAAGAATGAAAATTTTAAAGCATTGTATGGAAGAACATGCAAATCACCGGCTTGTTGGTTAGAGACTGGAGACTAGTTACTGCAAGATCTGGGTCTGATGAAGGAAGGCACATAGAAGACTAAGTTGATCTGGGGTAGGATGAAAGAAGCTCGACCGAGACAAAAAACTTACATAAGTAATAGGATAAAGGATCTTAGGTACTTCTTAGTAAGTATTTTTTACTAAGGTAACACCATGAAAAGCGTAGTTCATTTTGGGAAATTAAGGGAGCTGACACCGGGTTTTGTTGGACTATTCGCTATCATAGAGTGGAACTAGAAACTTGTATATTGAGTGTAATTGCCAAGTTAATTAGCTAGGATCCACAGTGTTTCATGTTTCTCATCTTCAAAAGTACATGCATAATTCAGAGACTACTATAGACCTAAGGGTGTTGGAAGATTTAATAATTGATCATGATATAACTTTTGTGAAACAACCAGTCCAAGCAGTAGTGTAGATAAGAAGAGCTAAGGAATAAGATGATCAAATTGGTAAAAGTATAGTGGAGCAACAAAGAGAATGACTGTACTTGAAAAACAAAGGGTATGATTAGGGATACATTTACTAGACTATTGATTTTTATGTTCTATATTGCTTGATAGAGTAGATTACAACCTGGATGTCCTAACATCATTTCATAATTGCCATATTTTTTTGTCCTTACCAAATTTTGAATAAGAAATGAGTTTAATGAGGGAAGGTGGTAACATCATTAATTTCAGTAAAATATTAATTAGGAAATTTAATCGGATAGATTAAATAGAATAATATACTAGGATAATGAGATGATATTTGAAAACTAAAATGGTTTAGCTTTAGTAATAAATCAATTGGGTTAGTATAAATGAAAGCTTATGAGAAGGGTAAAAAGAGGTACACTAATCTTTGATGCCATAAGGTTTTCGTTTTCCATCTTCCCTCTCATTTTACATACTCATCTAAAATTAAGGACCTAAAAGCTGACCATTAACATCACTTAAAGGAAGGAGAAACTAAGGGGAACTTAAAGGTAAACAACTTAGAAGAGTCAAGCTACATCAAATCTCAACTTGTTCGTCCACTTTAAGTTGAACAATAAACTCACCCATATATGTTTTTCTGTTATGATCCGGTTATAGGTAATACCCAAATTATCTTTGTTATTTTGGATGATATATTGTTGTTTTGATTGAAGAATAAAATGATCAATTTGTTTCAAACATATATAATTTAGTTTTTGGTCTGATACCTTTGTTTTTAGATAGAAACAAATGTTTTACATCTCCAATTGCTTTGAAAATTTAATACACGCTGAAAATGATTTTATAGGGAGGGTTTAAGTTCCATAATTTTCTGATCATTTATGAATATTTTATGAGTTTCCCAAGAAATATGATTAAATCATTAAAATGATTTAATAAATAATGTTGATTTGAATTTTGTTATAAAATGAAGGGAAGGTTATTTTCAAACTATGTAATGATTTTTGGGCCTTTTTCTCATTTAAAAGCATTTTATTACAAATAGTTTTCTCTTGAAAAGCTAAGGGAAGTACATTAATCATGGTCACTAATCGGATAATATCCTTTGTTTTAGCTTTTGTATAGAAAGCACTGCTTACATAATATCTAAAAAGAAAATTGCAAACTTTAGATCTACTAATAGGACTTTGATAAATATGAATTTGACTAAAAATTTGCAATTTATTTAGGAAGAAAATGATTTTTTTTATAAACTAAGGTTTCAGTCAGTTAATTTGTTTTGTTTTGCATAGTTCTTTTGCTTTGAATGGTGAAGCACCGAATACCAACTAGCTGGCATGGAGGTATTTGCCATAAAGAAGAACGCGAAGTAGGCTAGCGTGAAACCATCATTTCACTTCGTACAGAAAAGCTGCATGATTTAAGTTCACAGCCAGCTATTGCTTCTCTTTTTTTTTCGAAGCACTTTGCTTTAGATCCAAAAATAACGGAGCAACACAATTGTGTATCTGCATCTCTTCATTAACTTGGTTTCGACTTGGCTAGTGCCGCATTGTTTCGCTTCCAAGCGTTAGGCAGGAACGAAGCTACCCTCTTGGTTTTATTTTGCTTTAAACTAAGCCGAATAGGCAGGTTTAGAAGCACTGTTTCGCATAAAATGGAAAAGTGGTTGTGAAGCACAACTTTGATTATTGTTTTTCTTCGAACAAGCCAGACTGGAAGGGCTCAAAGCCTTGTTTCTTTTCTCATAAATTGGGTAAATTGGTGGGAAACACTTCTTTGTTTCAATTCGCAGTACACTAGGGAAGCAAATCATTATTTTGAAAGTTGCTGTTTCGAACCTGTTCTCTTTAAAGTGAATGTTTTTACTTCACACAAAGCTTGTTTCATTATTTTGCCATGGATAAAGGGTTCGAAATGGGTTGGGCAGGATGGACTTTGCTTTGAACATGTGTTGTTTTATTAAATGATGGATAACCAATGTATTTTTGCTTCGAATCAATGTCATAAAATTATATAGTTGATAACCGTACATTTTTACTTTAAATTACTATTCTATAATAGGTAATCATACATTGTTTTATTTCGGGTGGACAAAGCCGAACACAGGGGTTGTATATTATTTTGAGTAAATGACATATCATTGATTTACTACATGTTATATAATGTTTAATATAAATGCACATTAATTGGAGACATCAATGACAAATAAATTATTAACTATAATTGGAAATACCACTACAAGAAATATGTTCATTGACAGCATTGAAAAAACACTGTTATATAATTTTACAGCGTTTCGAAGAACGCTGTCTAACGACACGATGTTATAGGTCATGGGGACTACCACAATACTTTGAAAACGCTGTAGAAAAAGGAGATACTACAGCGTTTTAGTTGGTGTTGTTGTTATGTCTTGTACAGCGTTTTAATTGGCATTGTCATTATGTTTATACAACGTTTTGTTTAGTTGTATTTGCATAGATAACACAAATTATTCCTCCTTCATCACATATATAACAACGTTTTACATGGGTTAGAAACTGTTATCGGCTTCATACCACAACGTTGTTATGAATATACAACAGCGTTTTAAAACGGATATAACCATTGTCAGCATCCATATATTATAGCTTGTTCAACATATATAACAACGTTTTATAACGTCAAGAAATGTTATGACCGTCCATATAACACAGCGTTTTCCATCATATATCACAGTGTTTATTTCTGGTTAGAAAAGTTGTTACTCTCTACATATCACAGCGTTTATGTAGAGTTGTTGAGCTGCATCTATCATCATTTATCATTTTTACACAATGCAGTTCAAAATCATCACGAAATTCAAACAACACAAAAGAATTAGAATTATAAAACTATATCACATAAGTTATAATGATTCCATATGCCAAATATACAATAGTTGGACCTAACATTTTGTAATCGATGTTCCCATCTAACTTGTTTTTACAAAGCATGCTTTGAAAAAAAAGAAAAATATAAACCGTTCAAAGTCCAAGCTTGTGTGCTCCAAAGTTGAATTTTCGTCATGCGTCAAACATCAACACCTGACTGCAAGAAAGAAAAATTGTATAAGATCAAAATGTTTGAGCACATCTAGGTCACTGTATCTTCTATTTTTTCTGGTTTTATCTACCTAAACGAAATTTAAATATTAATTCAATTTTAAGAGGTGAAAAGGGAAATCATGCTTGAAGTAAAATTCTACCAAAACAATCATAATAAGGAGTATTTCCATCATTCATACTAACAATAAGTAAAGAGAAGTATAAGTCATTCTTACTTGAAAACGATTCTGAGGCGATATTTGCAGAAGGCCAAGCTATAGTAGAACCAATTGCATCTTCAATAAAGTCAAACTCAGATGTAGGTGTCCATAAAGGTGCATTTGGAACTTTAACAATATCAACCCAAACTTTAACGGCACCTTCTCCCAAACGAACAAAATGGACCATCGCGTTTGGGTCAGTCGAAGACACGCGCCCTTCAGCAACAACTTCTTTCTCTCCATTAACACTAATCAACTAGCATTTAATGTTTGACTTGAAACTAGTGGTCTGTCATGTAATATTTGAAACAGTTTAAATATGTTTTCTACAAAATAGAAGTGATTATAATAATAAAACAGTATCAAGGTATATGCATGTTTTTATAAATTAAATCATAGAGCTAATGAGTGCATAAAGAATTAAGTATACAATTATGCAAGTAATTATTAATTGGTGGTGATCGTGATGCAATTATGTAAACAATTATGCAAATTAAGGGGATGTCTCACAAAAAATTAAAAACCAGACGTTTGAATCAATAAATGAGAAGTTTGAAAATTGACAGGGTTAAAATAAAAAACAGGAAAACTAAAATCAGACGTCTGAAAAAATTAGCAGACGTATGAAAATATACACTGGTTTAAAAATCATTCAACACAGACGTCTGAAACTATTCCCAGACGTCTGAAAACTTCCTCGGGTTGAATAAAACCATAAATCAAAGTCTATTTTTCATTGATTCACCTGTTATGAACAACTCATTCTGATAAGTTCTAGATGAGGAGATACATGTATATACACATATTGAGTCATCTTTTATGAACAGGGTCCAACTTTTTATGTTTTGGCATATAGCCATGGTTCATTGATTCACCTTTTGAGCATACCACAACATAGAAACCATGCGTCAAGCCTGTACATGCAGCAGTGTCAAGCCTGTACACGCAACGCAGTGTCCAACTTTAATTTATTCTATCTCTGGATTCATCTTTTGAGAACTTATAACGGATATAAATTGGTGGTTTAGGCCTCATTTGGGTATAAACCTAAGTTGCCTCCTAAAATTAACTTCAATGGCCAAAACTCAAAATTTTCCTCTGAAATTAACTTCAATGGCGTCCTCTTATTGTCAACCGCCTCGTACTAGTAAGTTTGCCTAACTATGTTGTATAAAGTTTGTATGCGTATATTTAAAATTAAACTTGCGTATCTTAACTGTTAACAGACTATGAAGCAGATGAAGTGTGACCAAGCTGAAGAATTTACTCGGTGATCCACTAGGCGGTGCATTTTAGCTCATGGACCTATTCGGGGTTTCATGCTTTAATAGCTTTATTCAAGAGACAAACATTGCTTCACTTAACGTAATGAAATTTGCAACTACTTGCAGTTCAGCAATTAATTTTGAAGCAACTTTTACTATCTTTGAAGAAAATTGTGTAGTGTAGGTAATATACATTTAAGCTACTGTAGGGAAGTGTTTTCCTAAGGTTATCTCTTTTTCGTTTGCTGCAATTGAAGAATAGATAACCCCATGAAAACGTTTCCCATGTACAGCAACACAAATATATATTACTTGCACTACATAGTTTGCTTCAAATATAGTAAAAGTTGCTTCAAAATAAATTGCTGAACTGCAAGGAGTTGCAATTTTCATTACGTTAAGTGAAGTAGCATTTGCCACTTGAATAAAGTTAATAAGCATGAAATCCCGAATAGGTCTATGAGCTAAAATGCATCCACCTAGTGACCAAGTAAATTCTTAACCAGAAATTAAGTAAAATCCTTCGGCTTGGATATGTTATGTTCGATATGCAATTCAGACACGTTGTTGTTATGTTCGTTATGATATTTGGGTATGTTATTGTTGTGTAATTCGGATATGCTATTGTTATGTAATTCAGGTATGTTATTGTGGATGGAAAATATTGTGGATATGGAACTTTAATTATATATGGCTATAGCTCGACAACAAGCAAGACATGCACAGGTGAAACGGGTGTGTCAAACGTCTGGCTATTTTTCCAGATGTCTGAGAGTAGAAAAAGAAAGCAATCCGAATATCAATCAGACGTATGATATTTTGACCTGACGTCTGGATTTCTCTACGGTCTAAAGTAAAATGCCTAAAAATGATTTCAGACGTCTGGATATTTTATCCAGACGTCTGAAAGTGTTTTATGTCTATAAAAAACTATCTGCAGAAGAATTCAGACGTCTGATATTTTATCCAGATGTCTGGAATTTTTTTTGGGTTTAAAGTAATATACCTGAATAAATATTCAGCCGTCTAATAGATTTCTCGGGCTAGAGAATTATATCTGCAGAAGAATACAGACGTCTGATATTTTAACCAGACGTCTGGATTTTTTTGTGAGCCTAAAATATTAATCCTGTAGAAGTACTCAGACATCTGGGTATTTTATACAGACGTCTTATTTTTTTTTGGGCCTATAATATTATACCTGAATAGGTATCCAGACATAGCTAGTGATATAATTACTAAAGTATTCCTTCGCAATCTTCCCTAACATAGCCAAGATCCTCGACAGCATCATCAATCTCCATATCGGTTTCTTCAAAATTTTCGATATCCATGCTAAATTCCTCAAACGAGTCATCTGTATCTATTTCATGAAATTTTCTTGACGGTGCCCTCATCACAACATACCAATTAGAATCATCATCTTCCCTTGAATAGAAAATTTGTTTTGCTTTAGATGCAAGGATATACGGATCTTTTGAAAATGAAGCTTGATTTTGTTGTAAATTGACAAGGGTAAATCCATCTTCTACCTTCGCACCATTTCCTAAATTTGTCCAATGACACTTAAAGACGGGAACATAAAAGGCATGATAGTCTAACAAAAATATATCGGTCAACATCCCGTAACAAGTAATCATGTCAACCACTTGGGAAATATCTTTTGCGCTAGCCCTACAAATGGTGGTTGCATTATAAGTGACTCCACTATTTTGAGTTTTTCTCTCAATATCTTTTGTGTGAAAACGTTCTCCATTGATGATATAACCTGTGCAATACAATGCACTACTCCTTGGACCATAGGCGATCCATTTTAACATTGTGTCGTGATCGTTCGCATCATAAAGTATCTGTAAATGAAATTATTATTTATGTTATATCTCGATAATAATATATTCAAATTAATGAGAATATATTTTAAAATTCAACTCACCTTCTTCTTATTCCAATTGGCAAAGTTATTTGTGTGTGTTTTCCAAAGTAAGGTCGCATTTTTTCTATGCGCTTGTTTGAGTGTTGCAACTCCTGAAGATGCAAACTATTGTAAAAGAAAAAAAACAGATAAGTTGCACTATAAAAATAATTGAACAATAGGACAAAATGCACTAGTCACTTACTCTACAAATGGTTCCAGTATAGCCATATTCATTAGCACAGCCAAATGAGCAGCTTGTTTCTCATTCTCGGACAATATAATTATTTTGCAAGCTGAAGTTGGTTGTCCTTCAAGTATGACATCATTTTCATAATCTTCATTTCGGACTTCCTTCTCTTCTATTTTTCCTGATTTCTTTAAGAATTCACTAAAATATTTCATGTACTCCTCTGCAAGATAGGAATCTGCAATACACCCCTCAGGCCATGCAGTGTTTCTTACATAATGTTTTAGTGCCCTCAAGTATTTTTCAAATGGGTACATCCAACGAAAATGGACCGGTCCACATAATCTGGCTTCTTTTCCAAGATGAACTGTCAAGTGTATCATTATATCAAAGAACGAAGGTGGAAAATATCTTTCAAGTTCACATAAAATTAGAATAATCTCATCATCAAGATGTTGTAGTTTTTCTCTATCAAGAACACGTTGGCATAATTTATGGAAGAACAAACATAAACGAATTATTGCTTTCATTGGCTTCTTCGGTAACAACCCTCTTATTACAACCAGCAACAAGTGTTGCATTAGGACATGATAGTCATGTGACTTCAAACCACTAATTTTACAATCCTCCAACGATACAGAGCTCTTGAAATTCGAGCAATACCGATCGGGTCCCTTAAAATCATACAGTCTTTTATAAATTTTTTTTCAGGTTTGGACAATGTATATGGAGCAGGTGGAAGATATGTTTTTGTTCCACGAGATTGTGCATAAAGGCCACGTCAAATTCCCCACTCTTCTAAAAAATTTCTACAATTAATTCCATCTTTCAATTTGTTATCATGCAACATCGTGCTTATTACGCTTTCACTAACATTTTTTTCTAGATGCATTACGTCTAAATTATGACGCATTGGCAGTTCCTACAAAAATCAACAATGTTAAATTTCATTACCAAAGAACTGTATTATTGATCAATGAAAAATAAAAAACTAACCTCCCAATATGATAAATCAAAGAAGATTGATCGTTTTTTCCACATTGATAGCTCTATATTCACAAGATCACCATCTTCACCTCTATTTATTTTTTTATTAGTATTTTTTCTCTTCCTACTCTCCTGCTTAATTTTTCTTCTTCTTACCCTTCCCATTCTTGCTATTATTATTATTTACAATTTTGATTTCTTTCCCAAAATTATTCGGAAAGTTTTTCAAAATAGCAGAGATGTTTCTTCCAGTCAAAACTCTAGGTCTACGACCATTTTCTACAGTATTATCAAACTAGGTTTTTTTATTTCTCAATGAATCTAAAGGGGGTAAAAATCTCCTATGACCCATATAACCGCTCTTCTGACTATGTTTCAACCATCGATGGTGAGTATTGATACCGCATAATAGACAACCATTTTTACCTTTCACATAACATCCAGCAAGATTTCCATACGCTGGAAAGTCATTTATCGTCCATAGTAAAATCGCTCTCATGTTAAAAAGCGTTCTACTAAAGGCATCATAAGTTTGAACTCCATTACTCCATAAATGTTGCTAGTCTTCAATTAATGGCTCCAAATATACGTCAATATCATTTCCTGGTTGCTTTGGACCAGGAATCAACAATGTTTATATGATATTTTCTTTTTTCATGCATAACATTGGCGAGAGGTTGTATGTCACAAGCATCACATGCCAACAACTATATTTGGAACTCATTGTCATAAAAGGATTAACACCATCGGTAGCAAGACCAAGTTTTATATTGCGTGGATCAGCTGCAAACGATTCCCATTTCTTATCTACTACATTCCATGTTATTGAATCCACAGGATGGCGCATTTTCCCATCATTGTTTTTATTACTAAAATGCCATCTTAAATCTTCTGCCGTATTTTGAGATCTAAACATTCTTCTAAATCTAGGAATGATTGGAAAATATCTCAAAACTTTAACCGGAATGCCATGCATAATTTCATTGGTACTTTCATTCTTCTTACATCTTGACACACCACATTTATGACAACTTTCCAAATCTTTGTACTCTCTTCTAAAAAGGCAACAATCATTTTGACAAGCATGAATTTTTTTCAAAACCCATATCGAATATTTTGAGAAACTTTTTTACCTCATATAATGTTTTCGGAAGTACATTATCTTTTGGCAACAATAATTGTTGCAAATTTAGAAGTTTATCGAAGCTGGTATTAGACAAACCAGTCTCACATTTTTAAGATTATACAAGGCGAGGATGGCAGATAATTTTGTTTGAACGATACAATCAGGATACAACGGGGCTTTTTCTTCTTCGAAGTTCCTTAACAAATCATTCTCTCGTTTTTGTGCGCTATCTTATCATCATCAAAAAAAGTATAATTAATGAAATCTTCATTTTCTTAATCGATAGCTTCAAATAAATCATATATGTCATCGAACTTAACATCTGTGCTTATATTTATGTGCTCACCATGACAATACCACCTACTTGTCTTATATACACGATCCATTCCTCTTATAATCAGATGCTCAACTACCACCTTCTCATATTGATGACTAAGATTTCGACAATCTACGCAAGGACATAGAATTTTGTCTACATTTCCAGAATTTTTCATAGCGGTATCCACAAACTTCCGAGCTCCTTGCTAACTGATACTCACTACTAGTTCTTTGAAAAAAAAAATCTTTTAGCTTTCATCAAAATATAGGATATGATTTTCAAACTACATTTATGTTGAGAATTATGTAGTTACCTGTGTAGATTCACCCAATTTTTATCCATCATCGCATACTACATAAGCAAGCAAATTTCTAAAATTTGAAGTAATAGTCTATTGTTGAGTACAATAAAATTAACAAAACTACTAAAATATAACAGTGATACTAAATGAGACACAACAACTTATAAACTGCTAATAATACAGTCAACATTTTCAGTAGGCATACCAGATGTTAGAAAAAACTGAACATCGGCTAATCAATGAAAAAGATAAAATAATCAAGGCAACGCTTACAGCGACTTAAGCATGACGAAGACTAAACGGGATCTATGGGTCCGACTTCCACTGGAATGGAAATTCCTCCATTGGCACCGATTGCCTTCCGTTATGACAATCGAGAGACCAAGAGCAACAGTGCGAAGTGACTGGAGATTCGACAGTGAGACGGAGGCCAGGCGGACTGTAACACCCCACGTCCATTAATGTCACTCTCAAAGGGAATGCACTAACTTTCATGGAGCATTATTAGTGTATAGAACAGAATATAACAAGACAGATACATATATTGGTACTTGAAAATTTTAAAACAATTTTTATTGCAGCGGAGAAATAGTTTGATTACAACAACTGCATAAACCAACAGTAAAACCAAGTACACTTAATATCCATCTTGACAAATTATTTTCTGAGTACATAATTAAAAAGCATAACCCCAACACAAGTAGCCATAAAAGAGATGAGCTGAACTTTACTTTCAGCAATCCAAGCACTTCCAAAAGAGAGAGAAAGAGATCCGAAATCAAGCTCAACTAGTACTAGTCCCACCCTGAGAACCTAGGGGGGAGGGACGGAAGAAACGAGGCGAAACCAAGGGGGTCAGACATAAAGTCTGGCAGGTATAATAACTTTAACAATATAATTATTAAAGTAATTAGGATAAGGCATAAACTGGTAAAACAAGGTATGACCGTGAAACAAATGGGCATGACAAAGCAAACAAGAGGAATATTCTAGCATTAATCTCGTTCCTAATCACTATAGGATAATTACTATACTGCACCATTACTAGTCACCCTAAAAGTTGATCCCGCCTACAGAACATAATAATGATAATGGTAGTTTCGCGTACCCCTAGTTGCCTTCATAGGTGCCGCCTACCCCTATCTCCACTAGTTGTACCCACTACCCCCATGCGATCGGCTTCCTATCTCGTAGATACCCGTGCTGGTCTCACAGTGGGGCGTATCACTCCCCAAAGTGGCAACCCGATACCACTAAGAATGCACGGCTTATATCTACACGATGCAACAATGTCTTACCTACCAGCCCGGGCCCACACACACACATGACCCCATTGGACTTGCATTGCCACCGCTAACCCGTTTTGACCTCTTACAACCAAACCCAGTAAGTGTGTCCCGTCCTCGATCTAACTCGAGCTCACAAAGATACTTTATGGGTTACTGGTTTGAAAAGGGTCCCCATACTTGACACAAGCCTTCCACCTATGCTTGGTCCCCACTAGAACTTCTCACTTAACCCTTCTTATTCATGTCTTCTTACATGTTTTTAACTTGGTTAAGTGTTTCTAATCGTATTTCACATGCCACCCAAGGCCACCCACTTAACCCCCATGTCCCACCACATGTTTATCTGGTTAAGTGTTACTTAATTCATTAGAACTACAACCTTGTAAAGACCTCCCACATTAGACTACAGTTTGCGGTTGCTGGATTTGCCGGGCGGGTCCGGGCAGTCTTATACCACAAATGAGCCTAACCTTGTGTCTTTACAATTGTTACCCATTTAATTCGTACCTTTGACCTCTCACATTAGACTAGCGTTTGTGGTTGCTGGATTTGCCGGGCCGGTCCGGGCAGTCTTATACCACAAACGAGTCTAACCTCGTGTCTTAAGCGGTTAATTATTACACATAATTATTTAACCCCAAATTGGATTAATATCCCTATTCAAATTTGTCAATAAATTCCAAATCAATTTATGTCCATAATTGTCACCTAAATTAAGTCCATAATTTCAGGTATATAAATTTATACCAATTAATGTCTCAAATTAATTATATGCCTTTAAGGCCATTTTATGCCAATTCACAATTATGTATATTTAATATTTTCCCATTGTCCCCACGCCAATCGTACATTTTGATATGACATATGCTAGACTCGCAATAGTCTAACTTATAAAAAGCAACATCACAACTTGCATAACACATAAAATATATCTAAGAATCATGACATAAGTTTACATAGCCAATAACTTGCATAGGCAATACACAAATTTGCATAAACTATCATGGATCTAAATATAGATCTAAACATAAAGATGTGAACTTGCATATATGGATATGGTTTTCCTATAACTTGCATATGAATTTCATTCAAACTATCGTATGATTCACATACAAAACTAGCATAGGCAATGGGCATATAAAACATAAATTTGCATAACTATGTACTGCCATGGATCTAAATATAGATCTAAACATAAAGATGTGTACTTGCTTATGGATCTAAACATGTAAATTAATGTCACATGCTTGCATATAAACTAGCATATGTATCTACATGATTCACATATGAACTTGTGTATAATCCACCTACATACTTGCATATGATTCATAAACATAACATATGATTTAACATCCCCAACTTGCATAAGTTGAATCAAGTTAAACGTGTACAATTCAACATATGAAATAGATTCACAATAACAAAATTGTCAACGATAACATCAGATGATTCAAAGTCATATTCTCATAATCCCAATTATAACTTATCACAATTAAATTAATTAATTATTTTGTGAAAGAAATTATACTCACAAATAAAAGAACTATCTTGTTTTTCTGGGATCTGTATTCTAAAACTGAATTGCTCGCCTTTGATGTAGACTAATTATTATCCTAATTTAGATTAGATTTGATTTGAATTCTTGCTTCTATCTTGTTTTTGAGTTGAAAGAGAACGGCGACTACTCTAGGTTCTTCATTGATGGCATGGCGACTCTTGGTATGAATTAGTGTGATTTTAGGTTGAGAGTTAGGTTGCCTATATAGAATTTTAATTAATATAGAGCCGTCATATTAACCTAGAAACAATCAAGACTATCCAGTCAAGATAGAGTAACACCTCAGCCCTAATGACTCAGCACTGAGTCAAAACATCGTCACCTTTCAGATCAGCCCGGGGGGCAGGTCGACCCCCTGGTCGACCAGTATAGGGAGGTCGACCCCCTGGTCGACCTGGCTTTGGGCGGGAATTTTGACGCCCAGCCCGCTCCCCTGTTTGAATTTGAATTTCTGAACTGTTTTTAATTTATTTAAATTCTGAAAATTCGAAAGGCCATAACTTCTTAATAAGAAGTCCAATTCACACAAACTCGGACTCTATCTCAAGCAGAATTCCGAGACGAACGCAATGGCGCAACCCGTTTCCCTTAATTCTCAAATTTGATATTAAGTATTCTTTAATTCGTTAAGTTTAATATTTAAAATCACGGGGTGTTACATTCTCCCCTCCTTAAAGGATTTCACAATCGAAATCTCCAAGTTAAGGAGAATGTATATCCTAACATCTAATCATCCATCTACTCAACCATCAAACACAGGTATCCATTGTCCTTACAATATTTCTAATGCCATATGAACATATGCAAAAAGTGTGTGCATATGTTCCTTATCTAATGTAAAATCAGGCGGTCTACTGATTCAGTTGACCTTCTTAATGCAAATCGTGATAGTTCCATGCTCCCATTATGTATGCGAAAGAATCCTATCGTTACATATTATTTCTACATGCATGCACAACCATTCATCAAAATGCAACATCCATATGATAACACAACCATTATACATCCATAGATTTAGATATGTACACACATTTATATGCAATATGAAGGTGATTGAGCCGATCTAGTGCCTAATGTGTGTGTACATGCATCCACGAGCAACCACTAGCAACCACTTGCGTCCATTTGCGTCCATTAAACATAACATGTCTCAAACTCTTGTTTGCAACCATAGGGTTCTTCCTAACTAAAGATCGAAGATGTCATCGCAAAAATAATACTAAATGATAGGACAAGTATCAACAAAGCGGTAGAAAAAGAAGTTAAAACATACTCTCAAAAAGGAAAGGGTACAGCGTACGCATCTTGTCTTCCGTCTCCCAAGTCGCGTCTCTTTGATCATCTCCCCATTGCACTTTGACCAACTTGACCTCTTTGTTGCGTAGTTTTTTTGACCTCCGATCCGAGAATGTGTGTAGGAGCTCGTCTAACCGTGGCATTGCGTTCTACTTACACTTCTTTGAGCGTGCTCGGCTCCACCACTTCCGCCGTATCGTGTAAATACTTGCGCAAATGTGAAACGTGAAATACGTCATGAACACCACTGAGCTTCTCTGGCAACTCTACTCTATACGCCATCTGACCAATCCTCTCTTTAATTGGAAAGGGTCTTATGAATCTCGGTGCCAACTTTCCTACTGATCCAAAACGGACTATGTTTCTCAATGGTGATACCTTAATAAAAACCATGTCCCCAACATCGAACTCAAGATCGGTTCGTCTCTTATCATCATATGACTTCTGTCGGTCCTGTGCCGTCTTTGTTCGACGTCGAATCAGGTCTATCTTCTCCGAAGTCTCCCTAATCATGTCGGGTCCAAGCAATACCTTGTCCATGGATTCCCACCAACAAGTAGGTGATCGGCATGGTCGTCCATAAAGAGCCTCAAAAGGTGCCATGCCAATGCTAGCCTAAAAGCTGTTATTATAGGCGAACTCCACTAATGGAAGATGTTCTTCCCATGTTCCTCCAAAGTCTAGGATGCATAGCCTCATAAAGTCTTCTAGAATCCGATTTACTCTCTCGGTCTGGCCGTCCGTCTGAGGGTGATAAGCGGTACTTAAGCATAATTGTGTTCCAACTGCCTCTTGTAAGCTTTTCCAAAATTCGCTTGTGAAAATGGGATCTCTATCACTCACAATGCTAGAGGGTATGCCGTGCAGACGAACTATCTCTCAAAGGTAAACAGATGCTAACCATGCGGCGGTCCTCCTGCTTTTAACCGAAATAAAATGGGCACTTTTGGGAAGTCTGTCTACAATTGCCCAAATCCCCGTATTATTCTTCCTTGATCTTGGTAACCCATCTACAAAATCCATGGAAACACTTTCCCATTTCCACAGCGGAATCTCTAAATGGTGGAGCAAACCTCCAGGCTTCTTTTGCTCTGCCTTGACTTGCTGACGCACTAAGCATCTAGAAACGAACTCAGCCACATTCTTCATCATTCCGACCTAAAAGAAAACTCGCTTCATATCCCTATACATCTTGTTACCACCGGGATGTATGGTCATCTTAGAGCGATGTGAGTCTTCAAGAATTGCCTTCTTCAAACTCTCGTCTTGTGGTACGCAAAGTCTCCCATCTCTATTTAGCCAGCCTCTCTCATCTATAGCATATATATTAAGATGACTCGAAGGCTCCCCTCCTATAAGCTTGCCTACTATCTCAACCAACTGCGGGTCATCCCGTTGTGCCTCCCCAATTCGACCCAAAAGTGTAGGTTGCACCTCTAACGATGCCAACAATCCAGGTACATAATCGATAGAGGGTCTGAAGTCAAAGGTAGATGTATACTCCAAACTCTGCCGTTCTACGAACAAAGGACTTAAAGTCATCTTCTTTATACTTAAGGCATCGGCTACAACGTTATCCTTGCTAGGGGTATATGCGATCTCAAAATCGTAGGATGCCAAAAACTCCATCCACCTCTGTTGCCTCAAGTTTAGATCTTTCTAAGAGAACAAGTACTTTAGCGACTTATGGTCTGTATACAACTCAAACCTCTCGCCAAGCAAATAATGACGCCATGACATAAGTGCAAAAACTATGGCAGCCAACTCTAAGTCGTGGGTAGGGTAATTTTTCTCGTGGGCTTTCAACTGCCTTCCACCATAGCTTATCACCCTTCCCTCTTGCATTAAAACTGCGCCAAGCCCTATCCCACAAGCATCGGTATATACTGTGAATGGGTTACTCCCGTCTGGCAAAACTAAAACTGGAGCTGTCGTCAAAGCCCTCTTTAGACGTTGGAAAGCATCGTCACAGTCAACATCCCAAGCAAAAGTCAAGTTCTTCTTCGTTAATCGAGGTAGTGGGGCTGATATCTTCGTGAAGTCCTTAATGAACTTCCTTTAATAACCAGCCAACCCTAAAAAGCTTCTTACTTCTGTGGTGTTCTTAGGAATTTTCCAATCTTGGATTGCCACCACCTTTGCGGGATCCACATCAATCCCCTCCTTAGAGACCACGTGTCCTAAGAACCTCACTTCTTTTCTCCAAAAATGGCACTTGGAGAACTTAGCTTTAAGTTGATGTGCTCATAGGATCTCTAAGACTTCCCTAAGATGTATGGTATGCTCTTCTTCACTTTTAGAGAAAATCAGGATATCTTCCACAAAGACTACCACAAACTTGTTTAGAAACTCCCTAAACACCCTACTCATTAATTCCACAAAGTAGGCGGGTGCATTCGTCAAACCAAAAGGCATGACGAGCCACTCGAAGAAACCGTCAGGAGATATAAATGCAGTCTTATCTATGCTGCCTTCAGCCACCCTTAGATGATGAAACCATGTAGCCAAATCCAGGTTCAAGAAAATCGAAGCACCCACCAACTGATCGAATAAATCATCTATCCTCGGCAATGGGTGTCTGTTCTTCTTTGTTAGCGTACTCAGCTCTCTATAGTCCATGCACAATCTAAGTGAACCATCAACTTTTGTAGCAAAAACGACTGGAGCACCCCACTATGAAATACTTCTTCTTATGAACCCCTTCTCAAGCAATTCTTTCACTTGCTTACTGAGTTCTCTTCTCTCTCTCTCGGAGCCATGTGGCGCACTGGTAATGCAACTGGCTTTGCATTATCTACTAGGTATATTCGAAAGTCTATCTCGCGCCTCGGGGGTAAACCTCGAACCTCATCGAAGACGTCACTATATTCACGGACCACACGAACAGATTCCAAATCATTATTGGATGCGTCAAGGGATTCTAGGTAGCTAAACATTACCGGACCTCTAGGGTCACAAGAAATATCGAGGGTCTTTCCACAATGAGTCAACAATCTAACTACCCTTCTTTCACAATCTAGGATGGCACTGTATCTGGCTAGCCAATCCATGCCTAGAATCAAGCCGTAGCCCATGAAGCCAAGAACGAAGGCGTTGCATTCAAACCCAACACCCAAGATAGACACTCTCAAATCCCGACAAATCATCAAAAGATGAGCAGAACCACCAATAGGATTTGAGACCACTATGAGATCCGTAACTAGACAAGTATTTACGTGCAGTGTTTCAACTAACGAAGCAGATACAAATGAGTGTGAAGCGCCAGAGTCAAACAAAGTATGAACAGGGTGATCAAACAGAAAAACTAAACTTTCAACGGAAATGTTTCTACCTCTCTCCTGTCCTGGTGCCATGAGAGCATGAACCTGCCCTCTTGCCTGTCCTGGTGCCATGAGAGCCTGACTCTGCCCTCCAGAAGTGGACCCTGTCCTTTGCCCTTGCCCTTGTTTCCTCGGGTAGTCTTTAATTAGATGTCCTGCCTCTCCATAGTGGAAACAGCTAGCCTTCTTCTTTTTCCAATAGTCCTTGCTCAGATGGCCTGATGTCCCACAATTAAAGCACCTTTTCTTTCCCTTGCCATTGTTATCCTTACCACCTTTCTTGTTTTGCTGTTGTGTTTTCTTTTGATCCCCTTTCTTCTCCGGTGCCTTATTAGCATTAGCACCCTTCTCCTCTTCATGCATAAGCGCCATGTCAACCAATCTCTCAAAGGTAGCCCTAACGGAATGTGGGTCATAGCCAACCCATGTAGCGGCTCATTCAAACCTTTAACGAACCTCAGGGCCTTCTTCTCAGGTGTGTTCACCAAGTCTAAGCCAAATCTTGCCAACTAATTGAACTTGTTGACGTACTCCTTTATTGACAAAATTCCTTGCTTCAGCGCTAAGAACCTCTCCATATATAAATTTTCTTCTGCTCGTAAGAGAAATTTCATCTCAAACCTATGCCTGAAATCCATCCATGTATCCGCTGGACGCTCTCCATTCGTAACCTCCCACCAAAACGAGGCTTCGTCCTTCATTAACCAAGAAGCCAATTGGACCTTCCTTCCATCTTCTACCTCAAAAATACCAAATAAATCTTCCACCTCCATAAGCCAATTTCGAGCTTCAACAAACATCTCTGATCCGTGAAAAGGTTTCTTGCCCATTGCCCGAAAATATTTGCATATCTTCGAAAAAGTATCAACGCGAGGTGGGGGAGGAGTAGGAGCGACTGCAGCTGGGGCAGGAGGAACATTTGCTGGGCCTACGGCAGTGGCCCTAGCCTCCATATACCTTCTAAGCCAACCTGGTATTGGTATGCCCTCGGGTATCTTAGGTTCCCCAGACATGCTGAAAAGGAAAAAGGAAGAGATTCAAAACGGAGAATCGAAGGAAAGATATATGGCACTTGGGGGTTTTTAAAACAAACTCTTCTCTTCAAAATACTTTCTTAAAACATATTTTTGAAAGTATTTCTTTATAAAATGTTTTTGAAAAACAGTTTTTCAAAATTCATACCTTTCTGGTAACCTTCAGCTCTGATACCACGTGTAACATCCCACGTCCATTAATGTCACTCTCAAAGGGAATGCATTAACTTTCATGGAGCATTATTAATGTATAGAACAGAATATAACAAGACAAATACATATATTAGTACTTGAAAATTTTAAAACAACTTTTATTGCAGTGGAGAAATAGTTTGATTACAGCAACTTCGTAAACCAACAGTAAAACCAAGTACACTTAATATCTATCTTGACAAATTGTTTTCTGAGTACATAAAGTAAAAGGCATAACCCTAACACAAGTAGCCATAAAAGAGATAAGCTGAACTTTACTTCCAGCAATCCAAGCACTTCCAAAAGAGAGAGAAAGAGATCCAAGATCAAGCTCCACTAGTACTAGTCCCACCCTGAGAACCTGTGGGGGGGGGGGGGGAGAAAGAAAAGAGGCGAAAACAAGGGGTCAGACATAAAGTCTGGCGAGTATAATAACTTTAACAATATAATTATTAAAGTAATTAGGATAAGGAATAAACTAGTAAAACAAGGTATGACCGTGAAACAAGTGGGCATAACAAAGAAAACAAGAGGAATATTCTGGCGTTAATCTCGTTCCTAATCACTATAGGATAATTACTATACTGCACCAATACTAGTCACCCTAAAAGTTGATCCCGCCTATAGAAAATAACAATGATAATGGTAGTTTTGTGTACCCCTAGTTGCCTTCATAGGTGCCGCCTGCCCCTATCTCCATTAGTTGTACCCACTATCCCATGCGATCGGCTCCCTAACTCGTAGATACCCCTGCTGGTCCCACAGTGGGGTGTATCACTCCCCAAAGTGGCAACCCGATACAACTAAAAATGCACGGATTATATCTACACGATGCAACAACGTCTTACCTACCAACCCGGACCCACGCACGCACATGACCTCGTTGGACTTGCGTTGCCACCGCTAACCCGTTTTGACCTCTTACAATCAAACCCAGTAAGCGTGTCCCGTCCTCGATCTAACTCGAGCTCACAAAGATACTTAATGGGTTACTGGTTTGAAAAGGGTCCCCATACTTGACACAAGCCTTCCACCTATGCTTGGTCCCCACTAGAACATCCCACTTAACCCCTTCTTATTCATGTCTTCTTACATGTTTTCAACTTGGTTAAGTGTTTCTAATCATATTTCACATGCCACCCAAGGCCACCCACTTAACACCCATGTCCCACCACATGTTTATCTAGTTAAGTGTTACTTAATTCATTAGAAGCGTAACTTTGTAAAGGCCTCCCACATTAGACTACCATTTGCGGTTGCTGGATTTATCGGGCGGGGCCGGGAAGTCTTATACCGCAAATGAGCCTAACCTCGTGTCTTTACAATTATTACGCATTTAATTCGTGCCTTTGACCTCTCACATTAGACTACCGTTTGTGGTTGCTGGATTTGTCCGGCGGGTCCGGGCAGTCTTATACCACAAACGAGTCTAACCTCGTGTCTTAGGCGGTTAATTATTACACATAATTATTTAACCCCAAATTGGATTAATATCCCTATTCAAATTTGTCAATAAATTCCAAATCAATTTATGTCCATAATTGTCACCTAAATTATGTCCATAATTTCAGGTATATAAATTTATACCAATTAATGTCTCAAATTATTTATATGCCTTTAAGTCCATTTTATGCCAATTCACAATTATGTATATTTAATATTTTCCCATTTTCCCTATGCTATTCGTACGTTTTGATATGACATATGTTAGACTCGCAATAGTCTAACTTATAAAAAGAAAAGCAACATCACAACTTGCATAACACATAAAATAGATCTAAGAATCATGACATAAGTTTACATAGCCAATAACTTGCATAGGCAATACACAAATTTGCATAAACTATCATGGATCTAAATATAGATCTAAACATAAAGATGTGAACTTGCATATATGGATATGGTTTTCCTATAAATTGCATATGAATTTCATTCAAACTAGCATATGATTCACATACAAAACTAGCATAGGCAATGGGCATATAAAACATAAATTTGCATAACTATGTACTGGCATGGATCTAAATATAGATCTATACATAAAGATGTGAACTTGCTTATGGATCTAAACATGTAAAATAATGTCACATGCTTGCATATAAACTAGCATATGTATATACATGATTCACATATGAACTTGTGTATAATACAACTACAGACTTGCATATGATTCGTAAACATAACATATGATTTAACATCCCCAACTTGCATAAGATGAATCAAGTTAAACATGTACAATTCAACATATGAAATAGATCCACAATAACAAAATTGTCAACGATAACATCAGATGATTCAAAGTCATATTCTCATAATCCCAGTTATAAATTATCACAATTAAATTAATTAATTAATTTGTGAAAGAAATTATACTCACAAACAAAAGAACTGTCTTGTTTTTCTGGGATCTGTATTCTAAAACTGGATTGCTCGCCTTTGATGTAGACTAATTGTTATCCTAATTTTGATTAGATTTGATTTTGATTCTTGCTTCTATCTTGTTTTTGAGTTGAAAGAGAACGGCGGCTACTCTAGGTTCTCCATTGACGGCATGGCGGCTCTTGGTATGAATTAGTGTGATTTTAGGTTGAGAGTTAGGTGGCTTATATAGAATTTTAATTAATTTAGAGCCGTTTGATTAGCCTAGAAACAATCAAGACCATCCAGTCAAGATAGAATAACACCTCAGCCCTAATGACTTAGCACTGAATCAAAACATCGTCACCTTTCAGATCTGCCCGGGGGGCAGTTCGACCCCCTGATCGACCTGTATAGGGAGGTCGACCCCCTGGTCGACCTGGCTTTGCGAGGGGAATTTTCCCGCCCAGCCTGCTCTCCTGTTTGAATTTGAATTTCTCAACTGTTTTTAATTTATTTACTGAAATTTCAGAAGGCCATAACTTCTTAATACGAAGTCCAATTCACACAAACTCGGACTCTATCTCAAGCAGAATTCCGAGACGAACGCAATGGCGCAACCCGTTTCCCTTAATTCTCACATTTGAAATTAAGTATTCTTTAATTAGTTAAGTTTAATATTTAAAATCACGGGGTGTTACCCGGACGACGAAAATTAGATGGAAAATTTGTAATTGAGAATTTAAAATTTTAGGGAAATATTAAGGATTCGCGGCCGATTTTAGTAATAGTGGAGGGAAGTGAAAATTCATTCCCGCTTAAATTTATCTCAACGTTTTAAGATAAAACCAACGTAGTCCTGCTTGATTTCTACAGCATGGAGACCAAAACGCTGTGAGTTGCAATTGTAGATAACTCCTTTTCTTGTAGTATACCAATTGGTATAAAGAGGAATTCCTGGGGTATAAGATTATAATGCATTATATATGGGTTTAAAGTTAACTCAAGGATAGAGCTATATGTTTATCCACTAAAAACCACGTACATATTGATGGTTCAGACATAAGAAAAAACTATGGATCGGTCAGCGCATATTTCATATGAGTCGGTCGTTTATAATGCCTATGGATCGGTCACTAGCATATACTATGGGTCAGCCAGTAGTTGTATGCATGGATCAGTCATACTACATATCCGTGCATCGGTCACGCCACAAAAGAATGGATCGGCCGAGCACCTTTAGATATGGATCGGTCGGTGCCAAATAACGGGTCGGGCACACCAATATCCTGATAGGTCGGTCGTCTTCTTAAGCCTTGGATCAGTCAAAAGCTAGTTGGATGGATCGGCCGGAATCTCTCAGCATGGTTCGGTTGGTACCAAAAGGATGGGTCCGCGGGCTCCAAGAAGTATGGATCGAACGGAAAAACAACTAGTGGCATTTTCATAAATAAAGTTATGACCAACCCATAGCCTGTGCATATAACTTCAGCCTTTTCACTTCGTTCTCTCCACACCTATAATTACCCCATGATTTACCACTTTCAATGGATCGATTCCTTGCTCCACGAAGTGTTGTCCAATTGATTTCTCAACCATTACAAGTCATTCCAATCATCATTAATCTTCAATCAAGCCTTGATTCACCACCATATCTTTCATGGATTCATCGGAAATCATCTAAGTGTTCCAGTTGTTGAAAATTCCTCCAACTATTGTTGCATCTATAAAGATCTCGTTGTTTTCATATTTAATTTAAGTGAATCAAGTGCAAAAGAAGAGAGTGAAATACTTGTAAAAAAGAGAGAATGTATGAGATTGAAAAGAGCATGTACCTTGTAAAGGCAACCATGATAACGAATTTTTCTTGCATAGTGGAGGTAGGTCAAAATTGAGATTTAACCACTCTGAAACTCTTTGTTCTCTTCTATTTCCTTTGTGTTTGTGGCTCCATACTTTAGATTTTGTTTTCTGTGAATTGTACACATTTTTTTGGGGGTGTTTGTGCCATTTTTGGTGTAAACACTTTTTAGTGCCCGCCATGGGGTCACGTTCACATTTTCAAGTCTAAGTGCTTTGTGGAGGTAGTGAAGTTTGAAGCCTATTTCTACGATAGATCCTCCAAATCTAAGATCTGAGCCAATTGAAGAATTCTCTTTGAAGTTTAGAAATTTATTCGGCAAAATGCTGCCCAAAAAGCCTACGACTAGTAAAACCGTCATAGCTGCGACTTCTGGAAATGCAGCGGATGATCCTATCACTCCATAGACTAATTTTGAGACTGGCCAATCCTCGAGAGAAGGAGTTGGTGTGACTAGAGAAGAGCTGGATAAAGCCGTTGCGGGCTTAACTCAGCAAATAGAGAACTAGTTGACGTCAAAAGTTGGTCACTAGTGACAGTCAACCCCCAATCGTGCGATCAACACACGAATAAAGATTATAAAACGCAGTAAAAGTAAAAAGAACGGGAAGCACACACAGAGTTTTTATAGTGGTTTGGCAAAGTCGGTGCATACGTCCACTTTATATTATTATTTTTGATTACAAATACAATGCTTTTTCTGTTTGAAGAAGAAAGAGAAGATGGCTATTTTCCCTTCTTCTTTTTGAGAGAAATTGAGAGAAATACAGAGAGGTTTGAAAGAAGTCTCAAAGAAACTCTCCCCCCTCCTCTTTTTAAGCTTGGAGGTATTTATAAGTAGAGAATGCAGCTTGGGCTGTTGCGATATGGTCCGGCCATTCCGGGAAAGCCTAGACACGTGGAACCCTTCTGTTGGTTTTAATAGCGGCTGGAGACTGATTCCACTATTCATAAATAGTATCATCAGAAGTTGTGGCTGACGTGGCATCCATGGAGAGGTATATCAAAAGTAGAGCTTTATCTGGATATGGTTTGACCACTTTTATTGCCTTGGAAGTTGGGATATACGGTGGAATGGCTCTGTAGAAGATTTCCATGCTAGCCCGAGATAATCAATCGACGTGCCTTTTACGGAAGCAAGATACTCGGTCGACTGGGAGAGAGATTCTCCCGGAGTGAGCTGTTAATTGACTAGGCTGGACTTGGGCTGACATGTGACTGCTTTGGACCGTGCATCTTCTGGGCTTCCTGAAGTGCGGCTTATATCCATTTGCGCGTTTGGGCTTTGGTCTGGCTCGTTGAGACTCTTGCCAGAAAGAGGGTTAACACTTTGCTCCTCAGAATGCATCTTCGTCGGTAGAGGGAGGTGTACTCTGAAATTTGAACCAAATCATAAATGCTTGAGCAGCTATGGTCACGCCGGACTATATTAAGGCCAGAAAACCGACGGTTCCGATATTGTATTAAGGCCAGAAAACCGACGACCATACCAGGTCGTATTAAGGCCGAAAAACCAACAACGATCAGGAACCATATTAAGGCCGAGATGAAGATCGCTATTTGTATGAGAGTTGGTTCCTGTAAACACAAAATAAACTATTCTCGTTTTGGAGAAGGCTGATGGGTCGACCATTTCATTTCACATGGCTTTGAAGGGTGGTGAGCATTAACCATGCTCGGCTTAGTGGCAAACATTAACCATGTCCGTATTAATGGCGAACATTAACCATGTCCGGCTTAATGGCGAACGCTAACCAGGTTCGGCTTAGTAGCGAACACTAACCAGGTTTGGCTTAGAGAGGTGGCGAGTATTAATCGTACTCGGCTTATGGCAAGTGTGTTTTTTTATGCTCAACTCATGTTAAGTTAGTTTGTCCAGCGAGCTATAAACGCTCGTGGTGTAAAAAGAAAAGAGGGAGTATAATCTATACTTCGTATTTAAAAGACATGACCTCACTCGGTTAAAAGAGTAGGTGTTTTTAGAAAAAGAGTGGTGGGCTTTCGCGCTGACCACATAAAACAGGGGGCGAGCGTTATTCATGCTCGGCTTAGAGGTGTTCAAACATGATCTATGTTTGCAAAATAAAATTCATAACTGCTAAATAACTATTACAAAGAAAAGAAATTCTATGAGGGATAGTAGTTGAATCCAGAGCATGCCTAGGAGCTAAATCATAACCCCAGACATGTGTATATCAAGTTGTCCTTATTATTGAAAAATATGCATCAAAAGAAAAGAAATCTAATTAATGATAATGCCGCGAGTGCTAGTCTCGGGGTCCTTTCCGTTTCTAGGAGCTCGAGAATCAACCTGAGGAGCTTGGGTAGAAGGTCGCGACGGCATGGCCGGGGCGCGATCTTTGACATATTCGGGGAGCTCTCCTTTTCCGACCCGTCCTTCAATGAGATCGCGCAGATGTCGGCATTCATTTGTATTATGTCCAGCTACGTTGTGGAATATACAATGCTTGCCGGAATCAAGTTCCATCTGGGTTGGCTCTCGTCGAGGTGGTCTCGAGGTGGGCAAGGACCCTCGTATGTCGAGATAGATACCGAGCAAAGAGGAATTGAGCTCTGTGTACTGGTTGTACTTATTTTCATTTCGGGATCGCACATTGCGCTCGCTCTTCTCCGGGGCCTTTCCTCTTCCTTTATTCTGGTCGTTACCATTGAATGGACCTTGTTGTTTGGCTACTAAAACCGTGGGGCTCTCCATTTCAAGGTTGGCATCCTCTTGTCAGAGGAATATCTTGGCCTCGGAGTAAAAGTTGTTTATATCCTTATGAGGATCTCTGGTTAAAGAGATTGAGAATTCTGATCGATTTTGAACTCTTGCATTGGCGGCCATGAGCACCATCGATGGCTCGGGCCGATCGACAGATGTTAAGGCCGCGTTGAATCTTTCAAGGAAGGACCTGAGCGTTTCTACGGATCGCTTCTTGATGGTAGATAAGAACATAACACTTTTCAGTCAGGAGATGTCTACTCGAAACTGTTCGATGAAGTGGGTGACCATAGTGTTCCAACTGCCGATCGAATCCGTTGTCAGCTGTCAAAACCACATTCCAGCTATGTCCGTGAGAAAGAGTGGGAAGCACTTGGCCATGACGTTGGTCGATGAGCCAAGTACCTCCATATGTCGCATTAGGTGAATGGTCGGGTCAGTGCGACCGTTGTATGGCTTGATAGCTGGGAACTTGAAGTCCGGAGGGTTTCGAGAATTTCTGATCTCTCTAGTGAAGGGGCTGCGATTGACATTATCTATGTCTTGCTGCGAAGAGTTGCCCCGAGTATCGGATGATGCTTGCAAGCTGACTCCCATCTCCGAGGAATCGTTGACATGAATTTAGCTCCGCATTCTGAGAAGGTTCCGCGCGGAGATCTGGAAAAATCATGCTCGGAAGGGTGGCTATTGACTGAGCTCGTCCTCCGAAAGTTGAGTGAAAATGTGAGGGAGGGTGAGCCACAGTAGGTGGTTCTAGGCAGAATGGCCCCTCTGGTACCTAATGAGTTGTGAGTAGAGCCACACCCATAACAAAGGGTCTAGGCTGATCCAGCATAGCATGTGATGTTTGGAGCTCTAGGTTGCCCACGTTTGGAGCGAGGTTAGGAGGGTCTATGGTAGAGTTTTCTTCCGCCATATTGGGGAGCGGTACAGTAGGGTTGCCTTCCTCGTTCGAAGGGAAGGCTGCACCAGCTCTTCGTTGAAGGTGAAGAGTGGTTACTAGTCTGTGGTAAGATTCCGGATTGTAATGGGAATGGCGTTGGTTCTGAGGGACCCAGAGGTAGCTCGACTGGTTCGATAGGTCGACCTGCCCCCAAGAGTGGGGGCAAAGTATTCGACTGACCTAGATCTTGATTGCAAACCTCCCGAGGTTCTGTTGCTGCAGCTGCACTGGTTGCTGGAAGTGATACTCCTGGTTGTGAAGGATTGGTTGGTGGGACCAAACCAGGATGAAATAAAGGTGTAGCCCGATTGGTGGCCTGATTCTGTGCAGACCGAAGATCCGTTGTTGCCCATTCTTGGCCGGTGGAGGAATTGTTGTTGAAGCGTTCAATACTGTCTCCAGTCGACCAAGAAGGTGATCCATCAACTGCTTCTATCGTTTGAGGAGTTTACCCTGAGATGCCATTTGTTCTCTGAATTCGACAATCATCTTATCCATATCTTCCCGAGTAACATGTCGAGGTACATCTTCGTGAGAGGATGCTTCGAGACTTGCTTCTGTGGCGTTGTTATCGCCAGCATCAGTAGTTGTAGAGTGAGAAGATGTTGCATCTTTCTTTCTTCTGTTCGCCATAAGAATAAGTGAGCAGAGGCTCTAACGGAATATCGGTACTCAGCCCCTACCTGGCGCGCCAAAGTGTTGACGTCAAAAGTTGGTCATTAGTGACAGTCAACCTCAATCGTGCGATCAACACACGAATAATGATTATAAAATGCAGTAAAAGTAAAAAGAACGGGAAGCACACACAGAGTTTTTATAGTGGTTCGACAAAGTCGGTGCCTACGTCCACTTTATATATTATTTCTTTTTTTATTACAAATACAATGCTTTTTCTGTTTGAAGAAGAAAGAGAAGATGTCCATTTTCCCTTCTTCTTTTTGAGAGAGATTGAGAGAAATATAGAGAGGCCTGAAAGAAGTCTCAAAGAAACTCTCTCCCCCCTCTTTTTAATCTTGGAGGTATTTATAGGTAGAGAATGCAACTTGGGCTGTTACGATATGGTCCGGCCATTCCGGGAAAGCCTAGAAACGTGGAACCCTTCTGTTGGTTTTAATAGCGGCTGGAGACTAATTCCACTGTTCGTAAATAGTATCATCGGAAGTTGTGGCTGACGTGGCATCCATGAAGAGGTATATCAAAAGTAGAGCTTTATCCAAATATGGTTTGACCACTTTTATTGCCTTGGAAGTCGGGATATACGGTCGAATGGCTCTGTAGAAGATTTCCACGCTGGCCCGAGATAATCGGTCGACGCGCCTTTTACGGAAGCGAGATACTCGGTCGACTGGGAGAGCGATTCTTCCAGAGTGAGCTGTTAATTGACTAGGCTGGACTTGGGCCGATATGTGACTGCTCTGGACCGTGCGTCTGCTGGGCTTCCTGAAGCGCGACTTATATCCATTTGCACGTTTGGGCTTTGGTCTGGCTCATTGAGACTCTTTCCCGAAAGAGGGTTAACAGAACTCAACTGCTACTATGATGAAAAGGCTAGAAACTCTCTTTTCTCTCCAAGCCTCCATGGCAGAAGTTACTACTAATGTCACCTGTGTAGAGGATGCTCATTCTTCTACCACTAGTCCAAATCATAACCAATCTGTTCAATAGATTGATGGTTTAGACAAAACTGATCATGCAGAAACCTTACCACCTGTTGGGGACCTATGCGGAAAGACCAACTTCTCGGAAAGAGACAAGTTCCGCCAAAGGGCACTTCCCTTGAGGGAGGCACAGGGTCCCAGATTCTAAGCCGCGACCGTTTGCATAAGCGAACATCCGGTAAAGGAGACGGCGCCCGCCCCTCGGATCGGCGCGACAAGAAGAAGCATCTTGAAGACATGGTCCAAAAAATCATGAAGGAAAGTGCTGAGACGAATGATGATCAGAAGAAGTGGGAGTTTGCTCCATTTAAAACTCCACTCACCGAAAGGACAAGCTGACCAAGTTCCCACGTAAGTTCAATCCGGCGATGATTCAAGCTTACAATGGAACTGGAGATCCAAATTTGTTCTTGTACAAATATGATCAACATATGGATGGTGCCAGGGCTATGGATGAACTCAAATACTTATACTTCCCAGTGTATTTGGGCCTTGATCTGGTTTACCAAGCTTCCACCAAGATCGGTGGATAACTTTTCCTCTCTGGCTAAAAAATTTAGGGAGCAATTCAGGTTGCAATCCATGAAAGTCAAAGATGTGATGTCGTTAAATGCATAGAGAAGAAGCTTGGGGAGTCAGTTAAAGCCTTCCTTAGTTGGTTTTATGCCGCAACAGCAGAAGTTGCAGATCCAGAACCTCAGCCAGTTCTAATGGTATTGAAGCATTCTACCATTGAAAAAGTCGAAGTTTAGAAGATGGATCAAAATGAAGAAGCCTAACATCTTAGAGAGGTTCTATGCAAAAGCTAAGGAGTACATTTGATGTAGAATATGATCCTTCTTATGCTATGGATATTGCTGAGGGTGGTGCAATTTGTTGAAGAAAGACAATAATATTCCAAGTGACCAAAAGAACAATGGGGGATCAAAAGCGGGGAAACAATGCTAAAGATAATCGAAATGGAAAGAAGTCTCGCTCCTTTAAAGCTACTAAATTAACCCCACTGACGGAGACGCTAGAGAATATTTTTATTGCCAGTAAGGATATCAAGGACTATCCAAAGCCAAAAACTCAGAAGGTGAGCGATAGTCAGGCAAATTCTGGGAGATTCTGTCGCTTCCACAATCAGCCTAGTCATAATACAAATGAATGCAAGCATCTTAAGAACCTGATCGAGGAGATGATTAGGAAGAACCATCTGCAGCAGTATGTGAAAAGATCACAATCTGCCAATCCTCCTCAAACTACCCAAAAGTAGAATGCATCAGGATCAGGAGATAAAGCCCTGACATCGGTTAGTCAAAGGCCCGTGATTAACACCATTTCCGGAGGTCCTCATCTAGCTCTGGCAAGTTGGGGAGATATTGAAAGGTATGCTAACGCGCTCAAGAATGCTCCAAAGAAAGAAAAGTGTTTAGTCTTGAACAATGCCGTCTCCGCAAAGCAGCAGAAGACCTCAGTTGGGGATCTCATGTTCAACGGGAAAGATGAGGAAGGAATAATCATTCCAACTCAGGATCCTATGGTAGTGACGGTCGGGATAGGCTCGGCCACTGTGAAGCGAGTCTTAGTTGATTGTGGAGCTTTTGTGAATGTATTATTCAAAAGCACTTTCGATAGAATGAAGCTTTCCATGTCAAATGTGCTAGCCTGTCAGAAGAAAATCCAAGGGTTCATAGGGGAACCGAAGCAACCTATTGAGGTCATTGACCTTTCTGTGGAACTTCGAGATGGAGAGGGGAAAGCCGCTTTAATGCAGTCCTTTGTTCTTATAGATGAGCCACCAACATATAACGCTTTTCTAGGAAGACCGGCTCTGGCATCTTTTAGAATTGTGCTAGCCCCTTGGTGCTTGGCAATGAAGTTTCCAACAGACAAGGGGATCGACGTGGTTCAAGCTAATTGGGACATTGCTAGAGAGTGCTATATCAATGAGCTAAGAGAAACTAGAAAGAAGGACAAAGGAAAGAGTGTGGGGGTCCCCCTCCGCATTTGTGATCCTGCCTTATAGCAATTAGGGCATGGCCCTTGTACCGACGAGCATAGTAGGGGATAAAAAGATATGGATCCAAGAAAGACCAGTGCAGAGGAGGAGAGAGCAGCGCCAGCTGAAGTCACAATACAATTCCAGTTCATGATAAACATCCGGATAAAGTATTGAAGATAGGCTTTAAACTGGGCCTGAAATTGCAGAATGAATTGGTTATGTTTTTGAAAGCTAATCTTGATGTGTTTGTTTTGTGTCACTCTGACATGTGTGGCATATCCCCCAAAGTGGCAGTTCATGCACTCAACATTAACCCAAGCATCACTCCAATCAAGTAGAAAAGAAGGATTCAGGGACCGGAAAGGTTAGCTGAACTCAAAGAAGAATTGGACAGACTTATGGAGAATCACTTTATACGAGAATCGACATATCCTGCCTGTATCTCGAATCTTGTGCTTGTGAAGAAAACCAATGGAAAATGGAATGTATGCATCGATTATTCCAATATTAATAAAGCATGTCCCAAAGACAGTTTTCTGCAGCCTAGAATTGACTAGCTTGTTGATGCAACGTCTGGCAGCTCCTATCTTTTGCATACTTAGGCTATAATCAAATCTTGATGCATGAGCCTGACCAGGAAAACACGAGCTTTATTACAGATGTTGGCTTGTATTGTTATAAGTGATGCTGTTCAGGTTGAAAAATGCTGGAGCAACTTATCAACGCCTTGTCAATTCCATGTTCAAATCTCAAATAGGCAAGACTATGGAGGTTTATGTAGACGACTTGCTGGTAAAGTCCAAGAGAGCTGATGATCATCTGGAAAACTTGGCCGAGATGTTCCATATTCTGAGAAAATATGGCATGAAACTCAATCCTCTCAAGTGTTCATATGGGTCACATCAGGAAAGTTTCTTAGGTTTATGGTTAATTCCCGGGGAATTGAAGCCAACCCTACACAGATTACTACTTTGAGAGAAATGCGAGCTCCCAAAATGAAGATAGAGTTATAAAGTCTGAATGGGAAGGTTGCTGCTTTAAACCATTTTATTTCTAAGTTAACAGATCGATGCATTCCTCTTTTTGATGCTCTAAGGAAAGACTTCCAGTGGACTCCAGAATGTCAAACTGCTTTTGAAGAGTTAATCAAGCATATGAAATCGCTGCCAATGTTGTCTAAGCTTAAAGGAGAAGATCTATTCTTGTATGTGGTAGTCTTATCCTATGCATTAAGCGCTGCTTTGGTCAAAGAGGAATCAAGAGTTCAAAAGCTAGTATATTACATCAGCAATAAGATGTATGGGGCAAAATTAACTGATCCCAAGTTGGAAAAGTTTGCATATTGCCTACTCATCGCCTCTAGAAAGCTAAGGCCATATTTCCAGTTTCATCTTATTAAGGTCCTTACAAATCAGCCTCTGAAGCAGGTCCTATTCCGTCCAGAGACTTCCGAAAGGTTGTTGAAGTGGAACATCGAGCTCGGTAAATACGGTATCACATACCATCCGCGAAGGGCAATTAACAAACAGGCTTTAGCAGACTTTGTCACTGAATTCATGGATAAGGGTGATGACAGGGAAGAAGCCACCGAAGTGGTCACTCGGTGGAAATTATTTGTTGATGGTGCTATGAAAGAATATTTCTCGGGGGCAGGAGTAGTGTTGGAGACTCTTGAAGAATGTTCACTATGCTATGCCTTGAGATTAGAATTTCGGTCGACAAATAATGAGGCAGAATATAAGGCCCTGATTGTTGGATTGAGAATTGCAAGAGAATTACATTTGAAGGCCTTAGACATTTTCAATTATTCACAGTTGGTACTATGTCAAGTCAAGAGAGAGTTCCAGGCTAAAAGAGGAAACTTGCCATCTTACCTATCGAAAGCTTGGGAACTACTCAATTACTTCAACTACTATGCTATCTCGCATGTTCCTCAGGAAGAAAACTAGTAGGCTGACTCATTTGTAAAGCTTGCCAGCACAGAGGATGTACAATTGTAGGGAATAGTGTCGGTTGAAGTTCTTTCAAATCCTAATATCGATGACCGTGATATAGATTGGATCATGGAGACTACTACATAACCAGATTCATGGATGACTCCAATCAAAGATAATCTCCTCAAAGATGCGTTCCCGGATGATTAGAAAAAGAGAAAAAAGCTACTCAGAAAAGCTACTATGTATCTTATTCAAGATGGTCGGTTATATAGACGAGGATTCTCTATGCCTTTGCTCCGTTGTGTCAGCAAAGAGGAATCAAAAGCAATGCTGGCACCGGTGGTCAGAAACTAGCCAAGAAGATTCTATGATATGGTTACTTCTGGTCAGATGTGAACTTAAACTCCATGACTTACACTAAGAAATGTGAAAAATGCAAACGATTTGCGAAGATTCCAAGAGCACCGTCTACTGAATTGACTCAAAAGGTCAGCCCATGGCCATTTTCCGTCCGGAGCCTCAATCTAATCAGGATACTACCTACTGCAAAATCCAGTTTCAAATTGCCATTGTCGCTGGCGATTACTTCACTAAGTGGGACAAACTAGAGCCATTAGCCATAATCACCTCAAAGAAAGTCATCAACTTTGTCTTGAAAAGCATTATTTGTAGGTTTGGTGTGCCACAAAAGATAATTACAGATAATGAGACTCAATTTGAAAGTGAAGAGTTTAAAGAATTTTGCGCCAAATATAAGATTCAGAAGAGTTTTGCAGTAATAGCTCATCCGCAGGCCAACGGGAAAGTCGAAGTAGTGAACAAAATCATAAAGCAACCATCAAAAAGCGTATTGAGAAAGCTAAAGGTTTTTGGGTGGACGAGCTTCAACTTGCACTATGGGCTTACCGCACCATTCATAAAACTGCGATTGGGCACACTCCATTTTCTCTAGCATTTGGATCCGAGGCCATGATCCCGATAGAGCTGGAAGTTCCCACTCACCGCAGGATTCACTTCAATCAAGAAGAGAATGAGAAGCTGCAGCTTGAGGCCCTTGATCAGCTCAAAGAAAGGAGAAATGAAGGAGATCTCAGTGTTGCTGCTCACCAAAGATGGATCGCTAGGTATTTTAATTCCAAAGTCAAGCAAAGGAACTACGAGATTGGGGGCCTTGTGTTGAAGAGGATAATGACTGGAACCAGAGTTTTTGGACCCAATTGGGAAGGATCCTTCATTATAAGCCAAAAGCCCCTAGATGGAACCTTCAAATTTAAGACGATGGATGGATTTCAAATTCCTAGAGCTGGGAACAACAACCATCTCCGATGTTATTTTACCTAGTTTTTCACTCATACTTTCAGCAAAACAGATGTAAATACTTTGCAAGCACTGTAATCAAACCGTGTACATATGAATGAAAGAAGTTTACTTGCTTGCCTAAATCGTATATTTGCGAACTCTTTTTTAATTATTCAAAGTTGCTAAAATCGATTTTGACGGCAGGCCATCGAAAGATTCCCCACCAACAGCCTGGTAAGACCTGGTGACATTTACAACAAATCCCGATGGGGACAGATCGAGTAATAAGTGCTACGAAAACCATTCGCAACAAGTATGAAAGTGTAAAGTATTGCCTTGCAAGAAATGAGGGCCACCAGGAATCAGATGGCTAAAAGGTGCAACATCAAATCTAAAAGACAAAAAACATTGCAAGTTTCACCAAAGGGGCATCTCCCAAAAAGGGAGACCAAGGACCCTAGTCCTGTTGCTAGGATAGCTTATTACGACGAGCATCTGGTAACAGAATTGGCGTCTGCCCCATGAAAATTACGCAATAAAGAAGCCTTTCATAACAAAGCTAATCAGAAGTCCCAGCCCAAGGGGGGCATGAGTTCAAACCAGACTCTGAAGGGCCTGAATAACCATGTTAGAGAGTCGCATGTTTGAATTCATCAGAACCAAAGACCTCTCCAGGGGCACCCAGTTGATCGTCAGATCTTGGAAAAACCTGATCCAATTACGACGAACACTGGGGAATCAAAAGACCTCCTCGGAGGCACCCGATTAGTTCGTTAGCGCCTGCTGATCAAAGACTCGACGATTATGGCATGTATTCAATCAGTTAAACCAGATTCTATGGTTAATAGGCAAGCCACAGAGCGCTAAGCACAATGACAAAAGTCAAAAAGACTTAGTCAATTGAGCAGAAGCTTCCAGTGTTTTAGCCGTAAGCCAGTAAAATCTCACTAAAATTGATCGTGTCCGACCTAAGAAGTTAGGACAACCTTTGGTATGGGGGAATCAATTACCGCATTAAGAGGGAGTAATAATGCTCACAAATACATACCACAAGCTCGTCACAACTTCACACCCAACATAAAACTTGTAGTGTAAATGTGAAAAGAAACATGTGTGGAATACAAACAGGAAAGTATGATAAAGCTAAAACAAAAGGCTTAAGTACAATAAGCAAAGCACATTTTCATCACATTGACAACAACACAAGTCATAGGCACAAAAGTTTCGAACACGAATATGCATAAAGTGATAAGCAAGGACCGACACTCGCATATACAACTGGTCTAAATGCAGTATGCAAAAGGAAATAACAGAAAGTAAAGCAAGCTAGCCACAGACACTAATTCTTCTTCTTTCCATTCTTCGAACCGATGGACCTCAGAGATAGTTTGGTAGAAGAAGGATGACATGTATCAGCAGGCTGATTCCCATCTTTAGCTCTTATAGGACTCTCGGAGAAGATAAAACAATAATACCTTTCTGCTTAACAGTGCGCTTTCCTCCTTTGCGCCTCAAAGACGACAAAGACTTAGTTTTCTGCTTCCTCTGGTCCTCAATGTCTTTTTCTGGGCTGTCGTCTATAGTGTTATATTCTTCTGCTTCATCACTAGGGATATAGTTAACAACGTCATCCAAATTAACAAGCGCATTAATCCTTTTGTCCTGCGACTCTGGCTGAGAAGATGCATCACCCGGAGGAAGGGTGACAATTGGAGCAGAAGTAGTAATTGACATTAAGGTTGAGTCAGTGGTGATGGCCTCAGTCGTCATAGTGTCGATTCTGGTTGCAGAGGGTTGTGGCGAAATTAAGCCTAATGCAAAGAAGGAACAATGAGCATGGAATGCAAGTGACCCTGGTGAATTACAAAGAGAATCGAAATATGACATAGCCTGGTCAATCTCGGTTTTACCTAGGACTGGAGGATTTCTGTGCTCAACCCTATAGTCATCCATGTTATCGTCACCATCCCCCTCGCCATTTCCCGTGTGCTGCTCGGCAATATCCTTCTCAATAGCATCCTCCTCAGCAGGGTGTTCCTCAATAGTATCCTTTTCTATATGAGCAGTAGAAGGGTCGACAGAAGGCTCGATTAAAGTTTGAGAATTATAAACATCAACATTAATAGAATCAGTAGGGGCATTGATAGTGGCCGTGTACTGGGCTTGCTCTCCAGAGGGTCCAACCTCATCACTCAATAATCCCCATTGTTCTGTAAGTTTTTTCTTGCCCTCATCCAAGGTTTCACGGGAATCCTCATCTAATAGATTGTACAAAAGGTATTCTTTGTCATGAGTACCTTCAGTATGCTTAAGTACATATTCCCAAACTAAGGTCAAGGTCACCGCAAAGTCAGATCCCAGATAATGTAAGTTCCCTCGGCTGATAACACTGTAAAATAGAATTTAAACAAAGTGGCATCCGCTTTAGCATTTTTGAGAGCAGTCAGAGCTTTAACTCTATCCTCCTTAAGAATTTCAGCCTTAGCATTCAACACAGAAATAGCCATGCACTGGGAAGTATTCTGCTCATGAAGGATAGCATTCTCTTGCTGATAAGTGGCAAAAACTAGTTTTTCCACGGTTAATTAGGATTCAACAATTTGTTGGGCAGATTGACCATCTTTAACCTGCGTTATAAGCGAAGTTTCCCTCAACTTAGCGTTAGCGAGCTCTTCCTAAAGCCTCTTGTTCTCTGCTTCTAGCCCTTCTAACTCTGTGTTTCTTTGCGTAGAGAGGCAATGATATTGTCCCGAGATTCAAGAACTTTGGCCCATTCGACCTTGTCATTCTCTAATGTAGCAATTTTTTCAAAGTTGACTCTGTTATGCCTTTGGAGATCATTAGCAAATGTGTTCCAGAGGGATAATTGTTTATCAGCACGACTGCTGACCGCTTCTACCCGTGTCTCAAGCTAACATTTGGCGGTATCCATCTGCGTAAGCATATGGCCTTTCAAGGTGTCCAAATCTTTGGCTATATCCCGCTTGTCGGATGGGTATATGTCTAAATCGAAGTACATTCCTTTCAAACACCAACCTTGAATCGTTCAGTGAGAGCGGTGTTTGGCTGCTCAGGTCGTAACGAGGCCACCGTATGATCACTTGAATATCGACGGGAGGAACACTAGACGAAGTATTTTGGGTAGCAGTTGGAAGTTTGTATGATCTATGGTGCTTTTGAGGATCATCCCTGCCTCGATCATCCATACTTCTGTTCCTTCGCCGGCTTTCCTCATCTTCTATATCATCATATGGGTCATCGTGGCGGTCATCATATTGAGAACCTCATGCCCTCTTCTTTTCATCCAGCATATCTTGATGATTGTGCCTGCACCGTATTTTCTCATCAGTCACTAAGTAACCATGTTATGAGAATTGTAGAGGACGGGACTATATGAGAAGCTTTGGATTGGAATAGAAGGTGTGTTGTTTAAAGTTCTTCATAAATGAATAACTCATTTCTAGACCTGGAAAAAGGCAAGGCAGGATTTTGGTACTTAGAATGAAAAGTATTGGAGCAAATTATAAAGCTTAGGCAATGAATCCAAAACTTATAGCGCATGTAAAATATTCTCTAATGCACATCTAATAACGAACCGATCTTAAGTGATGAATCTAAATCAGTCCCAACATCCACAAGCGTTTTCCCTGATGGAGAAGGTTGGACTACAATTTTCCCAGTTCTAATTTTTGTAGCCAATGCTGTCGGATCCAAGGTCATAATGTCACCCTGGATAAGATCCTTAGCTGAGCTGAGGTCACTTAGATTCCTGAGGGTGTCTGTGGAACTCTCCTCCTGAGCATCTTGAACGGAAGGATCCTCCGTCACTTTCTGCGCAATTGAATCAACTCCAGGAGTGGTCTCACCTTCCCCAATATGTTCAGTATATTTGAAGAACTTTCACCTTCGTGATGTCTGAACTTTTCTTCTTCAATAGAAGTCAATTTAGACTTAGGAGGTGTCTTACTACGACTCGCAAGGTTTGAGCATTTCTTTAAAGAGGCTTTCTTGGCAAGGGTTTTACCAACAGTGTCTTCCTTAGTGCTAGGGTCTAGCACAAGAGTACGTGAAGGATCGAATAAGTGATATTGACGAAGGAATTCGTCAATAATTAAAAATTTCCTACTACTCTCTTCCTCGACAACGACTTTCAAAGAATCAAACAGAGCCTGATCAACAGCAGCATCTTGATCAGAAGAAGGAAGTTTTGACAAATAGGGAAAGGAGTTAAGAATCAAAGCTTAGGAGGAAAATGAAATGACAAAACTCTAAGTAAATATTCACCTCCTTCCATCCACCTGCCATAAAAACTATCAGGACACCAGATATAGTAAATACCGATCAATGAATTCCTTAGCACTTTCTAACAAGTCAGTTATAATCTTAGAATTCCAGATTCCTTCGACAAAGATAATTGACAGTCGTTCCTTCCTCCTTTCGAAAACATATAAAGAACAGATATCTTGGAAAGTGGGCACATGTTGTTTTGCCCTTATAAAAAGAACATAAAGACAAGTTAGAATGGCGTAGCCATTTGGGTGTAGCTGGAAAGGGGCAATAGCTAAGTCCCGGAGAATCATTTCCAAAAATGGGTTAAAAGGAGGAATGACTCTAATCATTAACACGTGTCAGTTAACTGTAGCGTAGCCAGGAGGTGGGAGGTCAACGAATTCGTTCTTTTTCAGTAACTTCGCATCGATTTTCGGAATATTAAACTGAGCATATAAGTGATTAAACGAACACTAAGAAAGTCTCGTTGATTTTCTCTCGAGAGGTACTTTGGAAGGAGGTTGAGGCAGAGGAAAATCCTGACTTACATTTAACTCAAAGCCATTACCCATTGCAGTGTCCGAAACCTGGATAGAAGCCTCGACTTGAGTAGACCCAGATGCTTCCTCGTGATGTTTGCGTGATCGCTGTCGAGTTTCCATTTCTACACAAATAATCATGCTTGAAAACGAACTACAGGTGCGCATTTCCTAAGATAGAAAATTTTAGGTTGTGTATAACTATATGTGCTACCATAAAAGCAAGGTTTGGGATCTTTAATCGTCACGAATGGATTAATCGATTCCAAGCATCACTATGAACTTATATTAGAGTGCTTATATTTGTGCAAGGGATGTGCGACTAAATTATAAGTGATCAATAAAGCACTCCAGCACAAATATGTCATTCAAATACAAGTCATAAAGTTCACTATAAAAATTCCCCAAACATTTATTTAATTTGTTGTCAACATGGGCAGTCGACAAAAAAGTATATTAGCCCAAAACATGGAAGTGTTTTTTATTACAGAACGGGTGATCATAAAAGAACACATTCAGTTGACCATCGCTTCCACTCTTTATACAATACAGGAAAGGTCAATAATCAGAAGGGTTGATGTAATAATACAAAAGTATAATGGACTGGCAATAACCGAGCCATAATGGACCGGCACTGACCGATCCAAAGTGGGTCGGCACTGACCGATCCATAATGGATCGGCATTGACCGATCCATAATGGATCGGCAATGGCTGACCCGTTATGGATCGGAAACCGGTCCATCAGTTTTTGAAAAATTCTCCATCCCCTCAATATCATGGCAAAACTTTGAAGTGCAAATGCAATTAGTTCAAACAACCAAATTTCCTCGAGTGTCACCAACATTCAATCAGATTTGGAAAATACAGTAAATGCAAAAAGCATCAATTCAAGCAAACGCTCAATGAAAATGAGTTTATATGCCATGGAAATATCACAAAATTCAAGCCAATCATTAGGTTTTCGACAAACAAAAGACGGGCATTATCATAACAACAAAATTAAGTGCAAACATGGACTCTCTACAAGATTCAAAATCAAAAATTTGCAGAGTTTTTGTTGTCGACTTGGAACTCAGCACCAAGTTTGTCCATACAAAAGTTCATATGCAATATCATTGTCGAAATATGAATTCAAATCAATAATTTGAGATTGAAATCAGATTACGAAAGAACATACAAGATTTTTAGTCTCGGATCATTCAACAGACACCTTGTAGGCATTAGATCGAAACCAAGATTTAAAGGACTCAATGCTACCGAATTCAATTGAGATTACATTTTCCAGGTTCAACTACAAGTTACAAATCATTCAAACTCCAGAAACCCAAATTGGTTCAATTCAAACAACTAAACTCAAGATCATCAATTCGACAAAAAAAATTCAAGGAAAATCAATACCTATTATTGCAGTAGGCGGCCGAATGAAGGTTCTTAAGGGCGGTTCGCGTTGGACGGCAGATAGACTAAGTGAATTTGGTGAATTCGGTTTCAAAACAATTTAAACCAGCCAAAAACGAATCTATGAAAATGTGGTTCGTCTGGGTGGAGATCTGAGTGTAAATGAAGCTTGAAATTTAAACAAGATCAATTTCTCTTTAGAGAAGCAATGCAGCCGCCATAAAAATAACTTAGAGCTGAAAAAATGAGACGGGAAGGATGAAAGCTAAAAAGATATTATAAAGGCTGAATTTAAGTGGGATGACCGATCCATAAAAAGTCGCTACGCCTGATCCATGAAGCAAAACAACACCCGAACCATACCACGTGCTGCGCCCGATCCATATGAGAAAATTCGCAACCGACCCAAAGTGCAATGTGTGTATCAATTCACGCATATAAAAATAACAACGTAACATGAATGATTCATCAATAGGTGACAAAAAATAGTGTGTTAAAAACGTTTATTCTGGAGCTTACAATTTTTACAAACAAAAATTATAATCTCTGAGGGGCAAATGTTTTCCACAAAAAACCACGTACATATTGATGGTTCGGACATAAGAAAAAACTCTGAATCGGTCAGTGCATATTTCATATAGGTCAGTCGTTTATAATGCCTATGGATCAGTCACTAGCATATACTATGGGTCGGTCAGTAGCTGTACGCATGGATCAGTCATACTACGTATCCATGGATCGGTCACGTCACAAAAGAATGGATCGGCCGAGCACCTTTAGATATGGATCGGTCGGTGCCAAATAACATAGGTCGGGCACACCAATATCCTGATGGGTCGGTCACCTTCTTGAGCCTTGGATCGGTTAGAAGCCAGCTGGATGGATCAGCCGGAATCTCTCAACATGGTTCGGTCGGTACCAAAAGGACGGGTCTGTTGAATCCAAGATGTATGGATCAGACGAAAAAACAACCAGTGGCATTTTTGTAAATAAATTTATGACCGATCCATAGCCTCCACAAATAACTTTAGCCTTTCCACTTCATTCTCTCCACACCTATAAATACCCAATGGTTTCCCACTTTCAAGGGGTCGATTCCTTGCTCCACGAAGTGCTGTCCAATTGTTTTCTCAACCATTCCAAGTCATTCCAATCATCATTAATCTTCAATCAAGCCTTGATTCACCACCATATCTTCGATGGATTCATCATAAATCATCTAAGTGCTTCAACCGTTGAAGATTCCTCTAACTATTGTCGCATCTATAGAGATCTCGTTGTTTTCATATTGAATTTAAGCGAATCAAGTGTAAAAAAAGAGAAGAGAGTGAAATACTAGTAAAAAAAGAGAGAATGTTTGAGACTGAAAAGAGCATGTACCTTGTAATGGTAACCATGACAATGAAATTTGCTTCCGTAGTGGATGTAGGTTAAAATTGAGACCGAACCACCCTAAAACTCTTTGTTCTCTTCTTTTTGCTTCGTGTTTGTGGCTTCATAATTTAGATTTTATTTTCTGTGAATTGTACACATCCTCTTCAGGGGTATTTGTGTCATTTTCGGTGTAAACACTATATATTGTGTAGTGGATACTTCACAAAATTCCAGGGACAGGTAATCATCAAAAATAATGCGCATTATAAGTTCATAGTCATCTTTGGAAAACTATGAGTGTGCAATAGTTAGTACTCCGCGTCGATTTCAATATTGAAGCATCATGGGCATGAGCAGTCCAGATGGTAGGGAATGAGTCATTCTATGAAAGGTAAACATTGAAAGTATGATGGGTAATCATATAAATATTAAGACATATAATCACTTGAATATTATGGATAATCAAATAAATATTAAGATGGGTAATCACCTGAACATGATGGGTAATCATAAGTATTTTAAGATAGATAGTCAATTAAAAATAAAGTGTAATCGCAAAAATGCTAAGACGGGTAGTCAAAGATAATGAGGATGTGTATCCATTATATGTTCCACACATGCGCATGATTTATTATTGTCTTGACCAATGTTAGTGTAGGAACATAGGATTGGTTAATATGTTTTCAACATAGTAGTGAAGGGAAAACCCGTTCCGTTAAGTGACATGGTCTCATTAGATATTTATTTGGTTTGACATGTTAGTTTATTATTAATTCTAAATTATTGTCTGATCCAAAGTTTTTCCTCTCCTTAAACTCTTGGGTACTCATTTGAGTACATTGAGAGAAGGGATTTCTTTAGTACAAAGTTAAACGAATAAGCTTCCAAACATGTGCAAAAGGCATTTCTAGCTAATTTAGGATTTTTTTATTGTGCTTTCTATTTGATGAATGTAAAGGCAAAGTTTTATTATCATCTAATATTTTTATTTTGATTAACAAAATGACATATTCATACGTCACTCTTAGGAATATTTTGTACATATTATATTTCTATGAATGTGTATTTGTGCATGAGATCTTGTAATGGAAGATACTAATCAATGAATGTGTACTGTGATTTTACATATTCTTATGCATGTGATATTTTGAGTTAACAGGGGTCTCGAAAAATAATACTATTGATGGTGCAGTTTTGCCTATTTTAGGCTTCAGAATGAGGATGTTATATTACTGGTTACCTATAACATTACCAATATTTTATAAATTATGGTAGTTACTATGCGAGTTTTTACCCAATCGCTAGTGAATATTTTGATTTGTTTATGGAAACCTTTTAAAAGGAATAGTTTGATATATCCTAGCAAATTAATGCATTTTCTGTCCATGGCACTTTTAGCTCCATAAAAGGTATATAAAATCAACATACCTGTGCTATTGTATAATTTTATATTTGATTTAGAGGACATATATTGGTTGTGTAACACATTCTAAGCTTCTTTTTTATTTCTATGGCCACCAATTTTCCAGATTATTCCCTCCTCTTTTTATTTCAAATGGCTACCAATTTTAAATTAAAAACATATATTTACAAAATATAAAAGTGATATAAAAACTTTAAAACTTAATATATAAAGATATAGATATGAATATAAGAAAATAATGTTGAAACTTAATAATCACGTAATTAAAACAAAAATATAAGTAAGCAAATCTAAAATATTAAAATCAGTTAAAACTAAAATACAAATAATCAAATCTAAAATATTTAAAATTAGCAGTTAGATTTAAAATCTAAGAAATAAATTTAAATACCAAATGATATATTTTAAATAGGAAATAATTTTGAAATCAATAAGAAAATTGTAAGATAAAAATGATAAGAGGTCTGAAATAGAGATTTAGTGCTATTACAGAGTTTTAACAAAATTCTATAACTTATCTTGTTTCCTTGAACTCTTAAACATTCTTGTTACTCCCAAGTCTTCAATCTTGAACTCTTTTTATTATTTTTAATCTTGGTATCTCTAAACTATACAGTCTTCAATAATCAATACTTGTATCTGCACGCGCGCGTGTGTATCTAGATTAAAGTGTTAGTATATATTTTCACTACTACAAAAGTGGGCATATTCGACATTAATTTGTACGCGTTGCATGAAAAGTATGATGAAAGCTATGCTTTCTTTGATATTCTGCGACAATATTCATATGTTGTTGCATTAAACGTGAATGCACTGTTGCGGTTGGAATTGTTGTGATGTGACTTGCAACACCAGTTCAAAGCGTAGCTTTACATAAATACAATCCAGGTCAGCGATCTGCGTTATCAGTTTAAACAAATAAATAACTGTAGATATTAATTAATCCAACGGTTCAATCCGATCCCCGCTTCAGTTATGTGAAATTTTGGCGTGACATTTTCCTTATTCACGAAATACTCCCCCCCAAAAAAATTTCTACCTTACTCTTCCATTTGTACTCTTCTCTCTCCATGAAATCCGTCCACAAATACCTCTGATTGCTACTCTACCTTCGATTACGAACTATATACCTATGATTGCTCCTATTTTGCAAACTTTACACCTCCAATTTGTTTCATTTAGGACAATTACGGGTATTTAGGCTTCATCATTTCGGTTTTATTTAGGTGATTTCATCTCTAACTTATTTTGGTCTATATTCAAAGTCTCGATTTGGGTACACCGATTGCCTTAAATTAGGGTTTTGCTGCTCATTTTTATTTGAATGTTTATATGTTTGGGGTTTTTTATCTGAATATTTCGGGTATTTTATACTTAAAGTTTTGTATTTATATGTTTGCATGTGTTGAAATTGTGCAAGTATATTTTTATGTTTTCCAAACCATTGATGTATTGGTAAATAACGCCTATTTTGAAAAGCGGAAATAAAATTTAGAGGACAAAAGAAATCCAAATTAAATGTCTGTTTTTGTTTGTAGTTAAATAATGCCTATTTCTCTTCCTACATCATATGACTATGAAGATACCCTGGGCATGGGTGATCTACGACTATCAAACCCATCATCACCAGAAATTCCTATTGATTTTAATATAGAGATGCAAGAAAGCCACTACGATAATTTGCATGAGTATGACCTAGAGCAAGAAGAACTCTAAAGACAAAGGCGAGAAGAAGAACGACGTAAAGAATGGGCAATGCGATGACATAGTCATGTTGCCTTGCGTTTTCAACATCAAAACAAACAAGTGGTTAACGAATAGCAAGTTGACTCACCAATCATAATGTGTGAGTGTGGGTATGCCGCTGTTGAAGATGTTATTTCGATTGGATTCAACATTGGTCATCGTTATTTTAGATGTCGTTTTTATCTCACATGGTGTACCTTTTGACAGTGGATTGACCATCAGTTTCCAAGTCGAGCCGCTAGCAAATGAATAACATCAACTTACAATTCTGCAAAATCGAGTTATTGGTTTTCGAACTGACATTAACAGACTTAACGACCAGCTTCAAGGGCTAAATATTAAAAGACAAAATTAAATTATTGCATCGTTCTTTGTATTAGGTACAACTATATCGTCTTTGTATCACCTGTATAGTCTTTGTATCTGTACTATTTTGTTTTGGTGCATCCATATAATGTTATGAACTTGTGTTCAGTATCCTTAGTTGCTTGTTTTATGAATTCTCCTGATAATTCAGTTCCAAAAGTTATTGATAATTCATAACAAAACAATTGTTGACTTGGCCACACACTGATTTCACCACACTGATTATGTATATTTATAAATTATTAACTTATTTTGTTTTTGCTTCTAATTTAATCAAACCTTACAGGGCAGCCCCTGTTCGTGTCTTTAAACTGTTAGTGGTATCAAATTTAGTTTTACTAGGTCGTGATTAGATTGTGGCAATGGACAGTGAGTATTACATATGGATCGGACTTCTGAGATCGAGTGCAGAATATGTAAGAGGGGTAAAAGCTTTTCTAAGAAATGCATTTCCCATTTATAAAGTATGTGATGAGATGAAGTACCTTGGTAAAAAATGTACATAACGTAATTGGTATTGTGGAAATGTCATGTACGATCATCTTATTATTAATGGCCCTTCTCTAGTACATACCGGGTGGATTTGCAAGGTTTCATAGATGAAATTAATAGGTGTTGATGACCATATGGATTATGCAACGGGGATGGATTTTGAGGATAATTAAGATGTGATGTTCAAATGTGCAGGCTACAAATTAGATCAAAATCTCGGGGACTTTGAAGCAGAACCAAATCCAAAGGTTAAGAAATTTTATTGGCATGTTGAAGAAGGAAAAAAAATCGTTATATCCTGCTGCACTAAATTTTCTCGACTAAGTTTCTTGATCAGGATTTATCATTTAAAGTGTGATTATGGAATCAACGAGTCTGCGTTTGAGGAATTACTAAAGCTTATAAAAGAAGCCTTTCCTGATGCCCAACTGACTTTGTCTTCCTGCGCTGCAAAGAATGTCATTAAGGATTTAGGTCTTGATTACCATAAAATACATGCCTGCCCAAACCATTGCATGTTATATTGGGCAGAGAATAAAGATAAAAAGGCTTGTGACATTTGTGGTTTTTCGAGGTGGGCTATAAAAGAAAAGGAAGAACTAACTATCAGGGGAGCCATACCTAAGAAGATTCAGCCTTCCCTAAAGGAAGACTTCGGGTTTAACTGGAAGATGAGTCTTTCTATCAATTGTATTGATACCGTTGTTGCTAAATCTAAGAATATTGGGGAAGCAGGAACACTCATTTTAACAACGGCATTCATAGTAATGATTCACCAAAGTCGATTCTCAAAGTGCCGACAAATGTTATGAGGTAATTTCCACTAAGACCAAGGTTACAAAGGATGCTTATGTGTAAAGAGTTTTCCAAACTTACAAGACGGCACAAGGTGGAACGAAAAGAAGATGGAAAATTAAGACATCTGGTTGATGGTATGGCATGGAAGATGATGGATGCTCGCTATCTTGATTTTTCACCAGAAAATCGTAATGTTAGATTGGGTCTAGCATCTGATGGATTTAATCCATACCGTTGAATGAATTCAAGTTATAGTACATGGCCAATTGTGTTGGTAAACTACAATCTTCCGCCTTGATTATGTATGAAACAAGAGAATTTGATTCTTTCAACATTAATATCTGCTCCAGATTTTCTAAAGAACAGTACTGACATATATATATATATATATGCAGCCTTTAATTGCAGAATTGAAAGCGTTATGGAGTGTTGGTGTCGAAACTTATGATTCCTTGACCGATGGGAATTTTGATTTACGTGCAAGCATCTTATGGACCATTAGTGATTTTCCAGGATATGCCATATTGTCAGGTTGGAGCACGAATGGGGAATTAGCATGTCTAGTATGCCATTATGAAACTACTTCAAATTATTTGAAGCATAACAAAAAAAAAGTGTTATATGCACCATAGAAAGTTTCTGGATCCAACACATAAGTGGATGATAGATAAGAGAAGATTTAATGGCGAAACTGAAATGGGGAACATTCCAGAAATATTACCAGGAACAAATATTAAAGAGTTATTGCGGGGGTTCAAAAATCAGTTTGGGGATAAGACCAAGAAACCAATTAAAAGTGATGGCCCTTTTTAAAAAAAGTCAATACTGTTTGACTTACCATATTGGTGTCATAATCCCCTTCGACATAACCTAGATGCCATGCACATAAAGAAGAACATATGAGACAAAATATTAGGTACTTTACTTAATATAGGTCTCATGTCGAAGGATCACCTAAATGCTCGTTTAGATTTACAGAAATTGGGCATAAGGAAGACCCTTCATCTTGTTGAATGTGGTGATGGAAAGCATGTTGAAATTAGATCTGCAATATTTGATATGACAAATAAGGAAAAAGAAATCTTTTGCTCTGTATTGAAGAACGCCAAACTTCCCCATGGTCGTGCCTCGCTAGTTAGTCGGTACATGTACATAAAAGAGAGAAAGGTTGTGGGATATAAGAGCCATGATGCTTATTTCATACTCCACTATTTGTTACAATTTACTGTGAAGAAAGCGTCAAACCCCGAGGTTGCAGTATCAATGGTCAGATTTAGTGCATTCCTTATAGGACTATGGAGTAAGGTTATCAAAGAGGATGATATCAAGAGGCTGCAAAAAGAAATTGTCGAGATACTTTTTCATGTTGAAATGATTTTTCCATAGGCTTTTTTCGATATAATGGTAAATTTGCCTGTTCATTCATGCAGAGAAATCGAATACAACGGGCTTGAGCACCTTAGATATATATGTATCCAATTGAGCGATATCTAGTAAAGTTGAAATGTTATGTGCGAATTAGAAACAGACTGGAAGGTTCGATTACAGAAGGTTACTTTCCAGTTTCTGATAATATTACGGAATTAAGCAAATTTCTTAGGACAATTGCAAAGGATAATGCCTCTCTTACTTACATCAATTGGCATATTGTTCCTGATCAATTAGCGAAAAATGTTGGAATATGCTCTGGTAAAATCTATCACCCAAAACCATAGTTCGACTGACTTCCTAAATGTTTGGTTTTAATTAATTAGTTTATATCTTGAATTTTGTGTTTGATATATTGTAGGCTAGGTATGGCATTCCGGAAGGACACAAGTGGATCTTGAACACACTTAACGACTCTTAAAGGCAGTACAAGTCTCGTATGAAAGCAAGGTATTATAAAAGATATTCAACTAATGAGGAAAGGCTTGCGAATATACCCTGTACAATTCCATTGGAGGATTTTAAAATGCTCTTGAAATACTGGGGGGAATGAAGCAGTTTAGGTACGACTTTAATGTGACCACAAAAGAAAACTACTTTGTATAATTGTAATTAAATAATCATGCAACATATGGAAAAAATAAGTAAAATAAATTAATTATATTCACATTTTCTTGTTTAGTGCTAGTCTTTTCTTATTTAGTGCTAATTGAATAATTATGCAGCAGATGGAAAAAATAAATAAATAAAATTAATGATATTCACATTTGTATAATGTTTAGTAGTTCATATTATCCTATTTAGTGCTAATCTTTTCTTTAGTAGTTCGCAATATCTTGTTCAGTGCTAATCTTTTCTTTAGTAGTTCACATTATCCTTGTTTAGTGCTAATTTTTTTGGGATTTTCCAAGCCGTAGCTGAGACTAATTCTGCGCATCGTAGTTCATTAAGCGAGACACATACCATGGGTCCCAAAACTCATGCGGTACCCAAAGAACAAATAGTATATGTTTTTTTGAACTTAAAGTTAATTTTTTTTGATTGAGTTGAATTGGCCACATGATAATTTTAATTTGTTATGTCATTGAATTATATTTTATATCATTGTCATAATGTTCATAGGCAGCAGCTAGATTTGTAAATTCTTAATATCGAATGTTAAAAATTCTATTTAATTTTTGTTAATCCTAATACTTGATAAAGAAAGAAGGACTCACAAAATGCCAACATCTGCTGCCTTGGTCTATTTGGAAACGTATAAACGAGAACCGGGGAGAACTTACAAGACTAACATGGATGAACTAAAGGCCAAATACGTAAGTACATTAGATAAAGAAATAGCAATTTAATAGTTAGTTTGAAAGATGACCACACTACAGCTGAAACTTCCATATTTTAATTTATATGTTTTAATGATAACCACTTCTGTTAATAAATTTTATCGAGTAGCTTATATAAAGTATTTGACCTAAGATCAATTATGAATCAGTACTTGTGTCAGTATAATTGGCACATTGTACGTTTGTTGGAGCTGCTTATTAAATCAAATACATAGTTAGTTTTAAAGAAAGCCAATTCTGTTAATAAATTCGTTCCTGCCAGTTGCATGTTTATATGCTTACCTGGTTTTCATTTTGTAGGCCAAGATTCAAGCAATGGTGGATGCAGGAAACATTGCTGAGGCAGATGCACTTGTCTTCGGTAGGGAGAGCCACACACGGAACTGGCTTTTAGGAAGACGAGGTAAAATGGCTGAAAAGTCTCCAACAACTCCTGGTTCTTCAGACAGTTATATGCAAGAGCTGACCCAAAAAAATAAGGGAAGAGCTTGAGGAGGATTTGCAAGAAAAGATGAACAAAAAAGTGAAAGAGAACCCATGCGTGTTAAAAAAGCTAGGTGAAGCTAATACAGATCATAATTTAGATATCAGAGACTTCTGTGTCACCACAACAAGTGATGAAGATGACATTGGTACTCCTGCAACCCCGACAACTGAATGAAGTATTTGGATGATATGTGTCAGCACTTGTGATATATTCGAATTGTACTTTTAAATTATGGCACTTGAGGTATGTGTTCGTGATGACACTTGTGTTTGTTTTGGTGATTTGTGGTATGTGTTGGTGATAACACTTGTGAGTTGGTATGTATAATTGGTTTGTTTGATTGTGGTGATGAATGTTTTGGGTGGATTTATTTTATGAATATTATGCTATATATGTATGAATGTGGTACAATGTTTTGGATTGTATATATGTACTGCAGAATTTGTAATTACATGGTTGTATTACAGTTGCAGTTGATTTTTTTACTATTCCAATTGATTTTTTTTTCTGGTGTTGCATTACGGTGTTGTGGTGTTGCATTAGATGGTGTTGTGGTGTATCATTAAGTACAATATTAATAATTCCACTATAGTATGACACGTGGGGCCACATCTTATGTGGTGCCACGTGGATAGCTGAAGTGGTATGTGATACATAGATAGCTGACGTGGAGAGCTGATGTGGCATGTAACACATTGGCAGCTGACGCGGAAAGTTCATGTGGGCCCCACTTCCATGATTTGGAAGCCAGACTCTGGCTTCTACTTAAGGCAACGTTGTATGTTGCTGCATTACTTGCATATACTATTGCAATAGTGTAACACCCCACGTCCGTTAATGTCACTCACAAAGGGAATGCATTAACTTCCATGGAGCGTATTTAGTGTATAGAACAGATTGTACAAGACATATATAAATAATGGTACTTGAAAAATTTAAAACAACTTTTATTGCAGCGGAGAAATAGTTTGATTACAACAACTTCATAAACCAAGTACACTTAATAGCCATCTTGATAAATTGTTTCAGAGTACATAAAATAAAAAGCATAAACCCCAACACAAGTAGCCATAAATGAGATGAGCTGAACTTTACTTTCAGCAATCCAAGCACTTCCAAAAGAGAGAGAAAGAGATCCGAGATCAAGCTCCACTAGTACTAGTCCCATCCTGAGAACCTGAGGGGGGGGGGAGGAAGAAAAGAGGCGAAAACAAGGGGGTCAGACATAAAGTCTGGCGAGTATAATAACTTTAACAATATAATTATTAAAGTAACTAGGATAAGGCACAAACTTGTAAGATAAGATATGACCATGAAACAAGTGGGCATGGCAAAGCAAATAAAATGAATATTCTGGCATTAATCTCGTTCCTAATCACTATAGGACAATTACTATACTGCACCACCACTAGTCACCCTAAAAGTTGATCCCGCCTACAGAACTTAATATTGATAATGGTAGTTTTGTGTACCCCTAGCTGCCTTCATAGGTGCCGTCTGCCCCTATCTCCACTAGTTGTACCCACTACCCCCGTTCGATTGGCTCCCTAACTCATAGATACCCGTGCTGCCCCACAGTGGGGTGTATCACTCCCCAAAGTGGTAATCCGCTACCACCAAAGATGCACGCTTATATCTACACTATGCAACAACGTCTTACCTACCAGCCCGGGCCCACGCACGCACATGACCCTGTTGGACTTGCGTTGCCACCGCTAACCCGTTTTGACCTCTTACAATCAAATCCAGTAAGCGTATCCCGTCCTCGATTTGGGTCGAGCTCACAAAGATACTTAATGGGTTACTGGTTTGAAAAGGGCCCCCATGCTTGACACAAGCCTTCCACCTATGCTTGATCCCCGCTAAGGTTTCCCCACTTAACCCCATTCTTATTCATGTCTTCTTACATGTTTCAATCTTGGTTAAGTGCATCTAATCGTATTTCACATGCCTCCCAAGGCACCCACTTAATTTCACATGCCACCCAAATCACCCACTTAACCCCCCATGTCCCACCACATGTTTATCTGGTAAAGTGTTACTTAATTCATTAGAACCGTAACCTTGTAAAGACCTCCCACATTAGGCTGACATTTGCAGTTGCTGGATTTGCCGGGGGGGGGGGGGGGGGTCCGGGCAGTCTTATACCGCAAACGAGCCTAACCTCGTGTCTTTACAATTGTTACGCATTTAATTTGTGCCTTTGACCTTGTACATTATATTGGCATTTGTGGCTGCTGGATTTGCCGGGCGGGTCCGGGAAGTCTTACACCACAAAAGAGTCTAACCTCGTGTCTTAGGCGGTTAATTATTACACATCTTTATCTAACCCCAAATTGGATTAATATCCATATTCTAATTTGTCAATAAATTCCAAATTTATTTATGTCCATAATTGTCTCTTAAAATTATGTCCATAAATACCAATTATGACAATTAATGTCTCAAATTAATTATATGCCTTTTAAGGCCATTTTATGCCAATTCACAATTTATGTATATTCAATATTATCCCATCATCCCCACGCTACTCGTACGTTTTCATATGACATATGTTAGACTCGCAAATAGTCCAACTTATAAAAAGAAAAACAACATCACATAACACATAAAATAGATCTAAGGATCATGACATAAGATTACATAGCCAATAACTTGCATATGAATTTCATTCAAACTAGCATATGATACAAAGCTAGCATAGGTAATGGGCATAAACTTGCATAACTTATGTACTGCTATAGATCCAAACATAAAGGTGTGAACTTGCATATGGATCTAAACATAAAGATGTAAACTTGCATATAGATCTAAACATAAAGATGTAAACTTGCATATAGATCTAAACATAAAGATGTAAACTTGCATATGGGTCTAAACATAAAGATGTAAACTTGCATATGGATCTAGACATAAAGGTTAATATCACATAAACTAGCATATGCATATACATGTCTCACATATATTTTAACAACCCAAACTTGCATAAGATTCATACATGAATATATGATCAAATCATCACAAACTTGAATAAGATATACAATTCGACTTGCATAAGATTCACATAAGAACTAGCATATGTTCTAACTTGCATAAGACTAACATATGATTCAACACCACAAACATACATATAATTTACATCACATGATTCAAAATCATATTCTAATAATCCCAATTATATCTTATCATAATTAAATTAATTAATTAATTTGTGAAAGCTATCAAACTCACAATTAAAAAGAATAGTCTTGTCTTTCTGGGATCTTTATTCTGAATCTGATTTACTCGCCTTTGATGTAGACTAACCGTTATTTAGATTTGATTTGATTTTGATTCAAGCTTCTATCTTGCTTTAGGGTTGAAAGTGTATGGCGGCTACTCTAGGTTCTCTATTGACGGCATGGCGGCTCTTGTTATGAATTAATGTGATTAGGGTTAGGGGTTTAGGAGTGTTTTTATAGAAGTTTAATTTAATAAGAGCCGTCGGATTAACCTAGGGATAACCAGAACCATCAGGACCACTCAGATGCCACATCATCCCTTAGGGCGAATCGGGCCACGGGTTGACAGCCAAATACCCTGGATGGACCCCTAGTCGACCCAGTGGGGCTCGGGTCAACTCCAAAAATGGTGCGGTTCGGCTATTCCCCCTCCCGATTCGCTGTTTTGAACTTTTTTTGAATATTATATATATATATATATCTCATATGCATACGAACTTCAAGGCTTAATAACTTCTTTATAAGTTATTCGTTTTATGCAAACCAAATGTCTATGTTGACCCAAAATTTTGAGAAGAACATAATAGTGCAACCCATTTCACTTAATTCCTCTTCTAAAAATTAAGTATACTTTAATTTGTGAATTTTAATGTTATAAAATTATGGGGTGTAACATTCTCCCCTTCTTAAAGGATTTCGTCCCTGAAATCTCTAAGTTAAGAAGAATGTATCCTACCAACCAATCATCCATCTACTCAACCATCATCCACAAGCATCCATTGTCCTTAAAGAAATTTCTAATGCTATATGAACTTATGCAAAAATGTGTGTATATGTTCCTTATCTAATGCAAAGATCAGGCGGTCCACTAATTCAGTTGACCTCCTTAATGCAAATCATGATAGAACCATGCGTCCATTATGTATGCGAAAGAATCCTATCGATACATATTATTTCTACATGTGTGCACAACCATTCATCAAAATGCAGCATCCATAAGGTAACACAACCATTATACATCCATTAATTTGGATATACACACAAATTTATATGCAACATGAAGGTGATTGAGCCGATCTAGTGCCTAATGTGTGTGTACATGCATCCATGAGCAACCACTAGCGACCACTTGCATCCATTTGCATCCACCAAACATAAGATGTATCAAACACATGTTTGCAACATAGGGTTCTTCCTAACTAAAGATTGAAGATGTCATCGCAAAGATAATACTAAAAGATAGGACAAGTGTCAACAAAGCGGTAGAAAAAGGGGAAATTAAAACATACCCTCAAAAAGGAAAGGGTACAGCGTACACATCTTATCTTCCATTTCCCAATTCGCGTCTCTTTGATCATCTCCCCATTGCACTTTGAACAACTTGACCTCTTTGTTGCGAAGCTTTTTGACCTCCGATCCGAGAATGCGTGTAGGAGCTCGTCTGATCGTGGCATTGTGCTCTACTTCCACTTCTTCGACTGTGCTCGGCTCTACCACTTCCGCCGTATCGTGCAAACACTTACGCAAATGGGAAACGTGAAACACATCATGAACTCCACTGAGCTTCTCTGGTAACTTTACTCTATACGCCATCTGCCCAATCCTCTCTATAATTGGAAAGGGTCCTACGAACCTTGGTGCCAACTTCCCTACTGATCCAAAGCGGACAACGTTTCTCAACGGTAACACCTTAACAAAAACCATGTCCCCAACATCGAACTCAAGATCGGTTCGTCTCCTATCAGCATATGACTTCTGTCAGTCCTGTGCCGTCTTCATTTGCCGTCGAATCAGGTCTGTCTTCTCCGAAGTCTCCCTAATCATGTCGGGTCCAAGCAAAACCTTTTCCGTGGATTCCCACCAACAAGTAGGTGATCGACACGGTCGTCCATAAAGAGCCTCAAAAGGTGCCATGCCAATGCTAGCCTGAAAACTATTATTATAGGCGAACTCCACTAGTGGAAGATGTTCTTCCCATGTTCCTCCAAAGTCTAGAATGCATAGCCATAGAAGGTCTTCTAGAATCCGATTTAGTCTCTCGGTTTGGCCGTCTGTCCGAGGATGATAAGCGGTACTTAAGCATAATTGTGTTCCAACCGCCTCTTGTAAGCTTTTCCAAAATTCGCTCGTGCAAATGGGATCTCTATCGCTCACAATGCTAGAGGGCATGTCGTGCAAACGGACTATCTCTCGAAGGTAAACGGATGCTAACCATGCGGCGGTCCTTCTACTTTTAACGGGAATAAAATGGGCACTTTTAGTAAGTCGGTCTACAATTACCCAAATCCCCGTATTATCCTTGATCTTGGTAACCCATCTACAAAATTCATGGAAACACTTTCCCATTTCTAAAGCGGAATCTCTAAAGGATGGAGCAAACCTCCGGGCTTCTTTTGCTCCGCCTTGACTTGCTGGCACACTAAGCATCTAGCAACGAACTCGGCCACGTCCTTCTTCATTTCGGCCTAAAAGAAAACTCGCTTCATATCCCTATACATCTTATCACCACCGGGATGTATGGTCATCTTAGAGCGATGTGAGTCTTCAAGAATTGCCTTCTTCAAACTCTCGTCTTGTGGTACGCAAAGTCTTCCATCTCTACGTAGCCAACCTCTCTCATCTATAGAATATCTACTTAGATGACTCGAGGACTCCCCTCCAATAAGCTTGCCTACTATCTCAACCAATTGTGGGTCGTTTCGCTGTGCCTCTCCAAATCGACCCAAAAGTGTAGGTTGCACCTCTAATGATGCCAACAATCTGGGTACATAATTGACAGAGGGTCTGAAGTCAAAGGAAGATATATACTCCTAACTCTGCCGCTCTACGAACAAAGGACTTAAAGTTAACTTCTTTCTACTTAAGGCGTCAGCTACAACGTTACCCTTGCCAGGGGTATATGCGATCTCAAAATCGTAGGATGCCAAAAACACCATCCATCTCTGTTGCCTCAAGTTTAGGTGCTTCTGAGAGAATAAGTACTTTAGCGACTTGTGGCCTGTATACAACTCAAACCTCTCGCCAAGCAAATAATGAAGCCATGACTTAAGCGCAAAAACTATTGCCGCCAACACTAAATCGTGGGTAGGGTAATTTTTCTCGTGGGCTTTCAACTGCTTTCCACCATAGCATATCACCCTTCCCTCTTACATTAAAACTGCGCCAAGCACTGTCCTGCAAGCATCGGTATATACAGTGAATGTCTTACTCCCTTCTGGCAAAACTAAAACTGGAGCGGTCGTCAAAGCCCTCTTCAGACGTTGGAAAGCATCGTCACAGTCAACGTCCCAAGTAAAAGTCAAATTCTTCTTCGTTAATCGAGTGAGAGGGGCTGATATCTTTGCGAAGTCCTTAATGAACTTCCTATAATAGCCAGCCAGCCCTAAAAAGCTTCTTACTTCTGTTGCGTTCTTAGGAGTTTTCCAATCTTGGATTGCCACCACCTTGGCGGGATCGACAACTATCCCTTCCTTAGAGACCACGTGTCCTAAGAACCTCACTTCTTCTCTCCAAAAATGGCACTTGGAGAACTTAGCTTTTAGCTGATGCGCTCGTAGGGTCTCTAAGACTTCCCTAAGATGTAGGGCATGCTCTTCTTCATTTTTAGAGAAAACCAGAATATCGTCTACAAAGACTACCACAAAATCGTTTAGAAACTCACTAAACACCCAACTCATTAAGTCAACAAAGTATGCGGGTGCATTCTTCAAACCAAAAGGCATGACGAGCCACTCAAAGAAAACGTCAGGAGTTCTAAAGGCAGTCTTATCGATGCTATCTTCAGTCACCCTTAGCTGATGAAACTCTGTAGCTAAATCCAGTTGCGAGAAAACTAAAGCACCCACCAACTGATCGAATAAATCGTCTATCCTCGGCAATGGGTGCCTATTCTTCCTTGTTAGCTTATTCAGCTCTCTATAGTCCACGCACAATCTAAGTGAACCATCATCTTTTGTAGAAAAACGACTGGAGCACCCCACTCCGAAATACTTTTTCTTATGAACCCCTTCTCAAGCAATTCTTTCACTTGCATACTGAGTTCTCTTCTCTCTCTCGGAGCCATGTGGAGCACTGGTAATGCAACTGGCTTTGCATTATCTACTAGATATATTCGAAAGTCTATCTCGCGCCTCGGGGGTAAACCTCGAACTTCATCAAAGACATCACTATATTCGCGGATCACACGAACAGATTTCAAATCATCATTGGATGTGTCTAGGGATTCTAGGTAGCTAAGCATTACCGGACCTCTAGGGTTACAAGAAATATCAAGGGTCTTTCCACAACGAGTCAACAATCTAACTACCCTTCTTTCACAATCTAGGATGACACCGTATCTAGTTAGCCAATCCATACCTAGAATCAAGCCATAGCCCATGAAGCCAAGAACAAAGGCATTGCATTCAAACCCAACACCTAAGATAGACACTCTCAAATCCCAACAAATCATAGAAAGATGAGCCGAACCACCAATAGGATTTGAGACTACTATTGGATCCGTAACTAGACTAGTATTTAGGTGCAGTGTTTCAACTAATGAAGCAGATACAAACGAGTGTGAAGCGCTAGAGTACAAACAAAGTACGAACAGGATGATCAAACAGAGAAACTAAACTTTCAACGGAAAAGGTTTCTACCTCTCTCCTGTCCTGGTGCCGTGAGAGCCTGAATCTGCCCTCTCGCCTGCCCTGGTGCCATGAGAGCCTGTAGCTGCTCTCCAGAAGTTATTTGCCCTTACCCCTGTTTCCTTGGGCAGTCCTTAACTAGGTGACCTGCCTCTCCACAGTGGAAACAACCAGTCTTCTTCTTTTTCCTACAGTCTTTACTCAGATGGCCTGGTGTCCCACAATTAAAGCACTTCTTCTTTCCTTTGCCATTATTGTTCTTCCCGCCTTTCTTGTTTTGTTATTGTGGTTTCTTTTGGTCCCCTTTCTTCTCCGGTGCCTTATTAGCATTAATACCTTTCTCTTCCTCATGCATAAGAGCCATGTCAACCAATTTCTCAAAGGTAGCCCCCATAGGAATGTGGGTCATAACTAACCTATGTAGTGGCTCATTCAAACCCTTAACGAACCTTAGGGTCTTCTTCTCAGGTGTGTTTACCAATTCCAAGGCAAATCTCGCCAACTGATTGAACTTGTTGACGTACTCCTTTACTGATAAATCCCCTTACTTCAACGCCAAGAATCTTTCCATATATAAATTTTCTTCTGCTCGTGAGAGAAACTAAATTTTGAGCCTACGCTTGAAATCCATCCATGTCACCACCGGACGCTCTCCGTTCGTGACCTCCCACCAAAACGAGGCTTCGTCTTTCATTAACCAAGCAACCAATTGGACATTCCTTCCATCTTCTACTTCGAAAATACCAAATAGATCTTCCACCTCCTTAAGCCAATTTCGAGCTTCAACAAACGTCTCTGATCCGTGAAAAGATTTCCCGCCCATTGCTCTAAAATCTTTGCATATCTTTGCAAAAGTATCAACACTGGTAGGAGGAGGAGGAAGAGGAGGAGGAGCATTTGCTGGGCCTACGACATTGGCCCTAGCTTCCAGATACCTTCTAAACTGTCCTGGTACCGGTATCCCCTCGGGTATCTCGGGAATTCCAGAAATGCTGAAAAGAAAATGAAGAGATTCAAAACGAAGAATTCGAAAGAAAGATATATGGCTCTTGGGGGTTATGTTTTTAAAACAAACTTTTCTCTTGAAAATACTTTCCTTAAAACATACCTTTGAAAGTATTTCTTTATAAAATGCTTTTTGAAAAATAGTTTTTCAAAATTCATATCTGGTCTGGTAACCTTCAGCTCCGATACCACGTGTAACACCCCACATCCATTAATGTCACTCACAAAGGGAATGCATTAACTTCCATTATCCCCATGCTATTCGTATGTTTTCATATGACATATGTTAGACTCGCAAATAGTCTAACTTATAAAAAGAAAAACAACATCACATAACACATAAAATAGATCTAAGGATCATGACATAAGATTACATAGCTAATAACTTGCATATGAATTTCATTCAAACTAGCATATGATACAAAACTAGCATAGGTAATGGGCATAAACTTGCATAACTTATGTACTGCTATAGATCCAAACATAAATGTGTGAACTTGCATATGGATCTAAACATAAAGATGTAAACTTGCATATAGATCTAAACATAAAGATGTAAACTTGCATATAGATCTAAACATAAAGATGTAAACTTGCATATGGGTCTAAACATAAAGATGTAAACTTGCATATGGATCTAGACATAAAGGTTAATGTCACATAAACTAGCATATGCATACACATGTCTCACATATATTTTAACAACCCAAACTTGCATAAGATTCATACATGAATATATGATCCAATCATCACAAACTTGCATAAGATATATGATTCGACTTGCATAAGATTCACATAAGAACTAACATATGATCCAACTTGCATAAGACTAACATATGATTCAACACCACAAACATACATATAATTTACATCACATGATTCAAAATCATATTCTCATAATCCCAATTATATCTTATCATAATTAAATTAATTAATTAATCTGTGAAAACTATCATACTCACAATTAAAAAGAATAGTCTTGTCTTTATGGGATCTGTATTCTGAAACTGATTTGCTCGCCTTTGATGTAGACTAATCATAATTTTGATTTGATTTGATTTGATTCAAGCTTCTATCTTGCATTAGGGTTGAAAGTATATGGCGGCTACTCTAGGTTCTCCATTGATGGCATGGAGGCTCTTGTTATGAATTAATGTGATTAGGGTTAGGGGTTTAGGAGTGTTTTTATAGAAGTTTAATTTAATAAGAGCCGTCGGATTAACCTAGGGATAACTAGAACCATCAGGATCACTCAGATGCCACATCAGCCCTTAGGGTGAATCGGGCCACGGGTTGACAGCCAAATACCCTGGATCGACCCCTAGTCGACCCAGTGGGGCTTGGGTCGACTCCAAAAATGGTACGGTTAGGCTGTTCCCCCTCCCGATTCACTGTTTTGAACTTTTTTGAATATTTTATATATATATTGTAACAGCCCGCATTTTAAGTATCGGAAGATCGTAAAATATTTTTATTTTATTCCCTGAGGGTTGGATCATTCTCATCTTTTGGTATGTTGCTTATGGGGATGTGTGACATGTCCATAATTTTTACCGATTTTGTTTGTGACCATTTTGCCCCTGTCAGTCTTGTACTGGGCATAACTTTTGACTCAGGTCGAATCAGAGGGTGAGACTTGTGCCATTGGAAAGGAATTGATGATTCCCTTTCCGTAGAGTGGTTACATTAAGGATTTGGTTCAGCGGTTTGGGAGAAATCGTTGTTTTAAGGTTTTTCAGTTGGCTGTTCAGGTTTTGGAAGGCTAATGGGCTGATTTGGAGAAGGCCCATTAGAGGGTGGGTGGAGACTATAAATAGGGGGTAAGGGGTATGGAGAAAGATTGGCATTTTCCATTCTCTTATGGGGAGGCTTTGATCTCCTTCTTCCTCTAACATCTTTCCACCATTAAAATTCCAAAATCCAAGGAGGGAAATCGAAGATCTACACCATAAGAGGCTAGATCTACATCGTTTCAAGGGCGAATTCATCGGATTGAGGAGTTTGATTCGAAGTGTTCACTGTCCGGATTGCTTTTTCATTGTTTTTGCATCGATTTGAAGAATTGGTGAGTGATTTACATCTCTCATTCGGATTCATGCAAGTATATGGGTTTTAGGATGTTAATTTCATCATTTCCATGTTATTTTCCTTAGATTCACACCATGCTAAGTCCATTTTATATATGAATCACCTTAGGATCTGATCTAGATAATTTAAATGGTTAATTTTACGATTTTTCTCAAGATTATGCAAGTTAGATCCGTTTTTATGTTCATATGATTCACTTATCATGTTTTGGGAAATTTATGTGTTTTGATGGAAATTGTTAGATTGATGATATTGTTGGTTGCATAACATGTTTGTGATTGCGTTTGGATGAATCGGATAAGCTGGTTTCGTCGGATTCGTCGTTTGGCGAAGTTTTGGTCGAAATCGGAGTCGAATTGGAGATGTGCAGGTTTCTGGTCGTCCTAGAGTTGGTCGGGTCGGTCTGGAATGAGGTGGTCGGTCATAGTATGGCTTGGGAAGCAAGTCAGGGAGCTGGTCGGTTTAAGCTGGTCGGTCCAGAAGGAGCAGAAGTGTTTCTGGTCGGTTTCAGATGGTGGCATTCTGGTCGGTTTCAGATGGTGGAATTCTGGTTGGTTTTTACTGGAAGCAAATCCTGGTCGCTCTGAAGGAGCTGGTCGGTCAGGTGGAGCAAAATCTGGTCGGTCTTGACAGGGTCGATCCAAAGCTGGTCGGTCCCAAGGAGGTCGAGTCGATCCAAAGCTGCAAGGAGGTCGAGTCGATCCAAAGCTGCATGGAGGCGGTTCGCTCTGGAGAAGCTGGTCGCTCTAGAATCCTGGTCGTTCTGGAATTATGGTTGCTCTGGAATCCTGGTCGCTCTGGAATCCTGGTGGCTCTGGAATCTTGGTCGCTCTGGAGCTGGTCGCTCTAGAGGAGCTGGTCGGTCAGATGGGGTAAATCTTGGTCGGTCAGGTGGAGGCATATTCTGGTCGGTCCCAAGGATACAGGGAGGCGGGTCGGTCCTGGAGTTGGTCGGGTCGGTCCTACCCTGGTTGGTTAAAAATGGAGGGGATTTCAGCAGCGCTTTTTAATGCTGTGGTGAATGGCCTATGTGTTGTCGTTTGCTTTCTCTAGCAAGTTGATATGATGCTATGGATTGTTTTGATCCTTATGATTGATGCGTACTTCGGATCAAAGGTAGTGCTAACTTCGAGGTGGTTCAAGTAGGAAGGCTCGAAGTGGTGAATGTGTTCGTTGATCAAGGTGGATCAACGAATGTAGTGACAACTCTAAAGTGTCTTGAGTTGGGTGATGAGGATTGCTCTATGGTATTCTGAGCATGACAACTCTAAAGTGTCCTGAGTTGGTGAACAGTCGCGATTGATAGCGATTGGAGATGCGAAGGCCGAGAGATTATCGTTATCATGGGTTCTAGCGGGCTCAGAGCAAGGGTTATACGATTTCGTTGTATGGTCGAATACCCTGGGTTTCGTTGTATGGCCTAGAATACATTTCGTTGTATGATGTATGGAGTTTCGCTAGAACCGGGGTTTCGAGTATGGCCCTTGACGGATGGCAATATGGGCTAGTCATACGATAACGATGGTTTCGAAGCAGGATTGGCGGTGATAGCCAGAGTCAGTCATGGATGATTGGTTGTTCTGTTTGTACTATCTCACATAGATTATCCAAAGTCGAGGGAGATGTTCTTTGAGTGCTTAAGTGATATTGGTCTAGGCCTCTGGCGAGAGTACTTGAGGAATGTTAAACTCGATTAGGGTTGTCTGTGTGAGACCTATATAATCTGGATGTCATGTGTGTTATGTATGATTGAATGGGTGTTCTGGTTTCTATGGATGAATGGTTGAAATGCTTGGTGTAAAGGCTATCACTGTCCGATGTGGGGAAGATAAGGTTGAGTTCTTCTCTGGTGATGAGGGTAGATAAGTTGTTCATTTACCCATTCTCATATACTTTCTTGTTGAAGTTTGTTAGCTGTATTATCGCTCACTAAGACTATTGTCTAACTCAAGGTTTTATGTCTACTCTTATTACCTTGGGCTGTTCATCCGGTTGTGGATGGGCAGACTAAGTAGCAGGTTACAGGTAATGGAGCTTAGTGATACGAGGAAGCTGAGCGATGACGAGCAGGAGGCTGGCGTACCAATTTTATTACTATCTAGTATTTCTGTTTCTGCTGTTTGAGTTGCTTGAGAACTGTAGTGAGGCCTTATGTACAAACTTTGATATCAGTTGGATAATCTTTCTGGATGTTGAGAAAGTTCCAAAAGTTTGCTATATGATACCTCATTACTATTACCTGTTGTATATGTTCTACTATATTTTATCCATGCGCTGTGAGTTCTACGACAGGTTTCGATGTGTTCACTTACTATGATGATCGTCCATAGCAGCCTGGCACGCCTTTCAGCGCATTATTCCTCTTGTTTAGTGCGGGGGTTATGGGCGGTCGTCACATTTGGTATCAGAGCTCTGGTCAATGATTTTGGCCAAAGTTCAAAGACGTAATTACGTATGAGAGGCGTATTTGTAGATTTCAGTTGGATGTTTTCTATATATATTAGCATATATAGCGGTAGCGATTGTATCTCTTTAGCAGTTTTTCTTGGAAGTGGCTAATTATTCTAGATTGTAGATTTAGAATGAGTAGACGACCATCAAGACATGCTGCTAGGAGAGCTGATACTGGAGGGGAAAATGGTGGTGAACCAGATTGCCCGGCCATGTTTGAAGCCATGGCGGAAGCAATTATGCGAAGGGTACACGCTCCAGTGGCGGCTACGGTAGATGTAGGGGTGCGAGTTCCTAGAATAGATTTTGCAAAGATGTGCAAGGACTTTATATCTCTAGGAGGGAAACCATTCAAGGGAACTGAACCAGCTGAAGAGGTTCAGAGGTGGATGGATTCATGTGTTCGAATCTTTGAAGACTTGGGTATTGAAGATGCAATGAAGAGAAAGCTTGCATCAAGGCAGCTGCAAAGCAGGGCCATGGAATGGTGGAATTCTGTTATACTCGAGACTCCGGAAGAGGAGATTTCATGGGAGCAATTCCAAGCTAAGTTTGAAGCAAAGTTTATCTCCACTGCTCAAAAGTCAGTTCTCTTCAAGAAGTTCGTAGAGTTGAAGCAGAATGGCAGATCAGTTCTTGACTATATTTCTGATTTTGAGGCTTTGTCTAGATATGCTCGTTCATACATTGATACGCCCTATTAGAAGAACGAGAAGTTTGTCTTGGGTTTGGATGCTTATATTGGGAAGCCACTTGTGGACCATCTTGATGATTCATTTGAAGAGATTGTGGAAAAAGCTATTCGCCATGAGAGCTTGTTTCCCAAGGAAGAAAATGTTGTCGCTGCAACCAAGGAAGCTCAGAAACCACAGCAGAGTGGTAATAAAAAGAGGAAGCAGCAACAACAGAAAGGAAAGGATGGCCAAAAGAAACCCAAGAGTGAGGCAGTTTGCTTTAACTGCCAACAGAAGGGACATTATTCGAATGAGTGTAAGAATCCCAAAGCTGAGAAGAAGTGCTTCAAGTGTGGAAAAACTGGGCATGAGAAGAAAGATTGTCCGGAATCAGCTAAGGGTAAGCAGATTGTTAAGGCATATGTTTTGGATGCTGTGCCATCTTCTTCAAGAGCTCCTACTGTTGAAGAGAAAGGAAAGGGTGTCGTGGTGCAAGGTACTCTTTCCGTTAAAAGTGTTTCAGTTCGAGTGTTGTTCGACACTGCAGCTTTGCGCTCATTTGTTCGTTATGAGCATGTGTGTCGCTTGGGTTTGAAACCCGAGATGCGTGATAGGCCAATCCAGCTGAGAGTTCGTCTAGTTTGTGTATGTTTGGCATGCTCTTGCTTTGTCGAGTCATGGTTGTTTTTGCAATGATCTCCGCTGGATTTGGGATCATCTTGGGCATAGTTTGGCTCAAGGAGTATGCGGCAAGGGTGAATTGCGAGAAGCTAGAGGTGAGGGTCGGGGATGTGGAAGGGCGAAAGGTGTTGATTAGATGTAAGCACGAAGACGGGGTCTTCGTGAGTTATCTATATTCGCTTGGGATTTCACAGGAAGACCCATCATCTGTGCTGATCGCTAATGAGTATGTAGATGTCTTTGACAAGGTCAAAGGGTTGCCGTCGCATCGTGAGATGAGTTTAGGATCGTTTTGATCGAGGGGGCTAGGTCTATCGTTTTACCTCTTAGGCAGATGGCACCTAAGGAATAGCAAGAGTTAGAGGTGCGAGTTCGCGATCTTTTGGAGAAAGGATTCATTCGGAGGAGTATTTCCGAATGGGGTGGTTTCTCCAGGGTAGTATAAAACCTAGAAGTTGAGTCCGTAGTTACGAGACCTCGTAAGCTGCTTCGTGTTTGAGAGGAACAACACGAAATAGCTTAGGAGGTATACGGTCATGTTGTTGATAGAATTCCGCGTGCTAGGATAAGGCTATGGATGCATGGATTGATGGTTGCTAGTTTGGATGATAGAATTGGCTTCACATGGATGATAGGCATGCGGAATTGTTGTGGTTGCTTGTGTTTGCTTGGAATTTCGGGGGCGAAATTCTTAAGGGGGGGGGGGGGGGGAATGTAACAGCCCGCATTTTACGTATCGGAAGATCGTAAAATATTTTTATTTTATTCCCTGAGGGTTGGATCATTCTCATCTTTTGGTATGTTGCTTATGGGGATGTGTGACATGTCCATAATTTTTACCGATTTTGTTTGTGACCATTTTGCCCCTGTCAGTCTTGTACTGGGCATAACTTTTGACTCAGGTCGAATCAGAGGGTGAGACCTGTGCCATTGGAAAGGAATTGATGATTCCCTTTCCGTAGAGTGGTTACATTAAGGATTTGGTTCAGCGGTTTGGGAGAAATCGCTGCTTTAAGGTTTTTCAGTTGGCTGTTCAGGTTTTGGAAGGCTAATGGGCTGATTTGGAGAAGGCCCATTAGAGGGTGGGTGGAGACTATAAATAGGGGGTAAGGGGTATGGAGAAAGGTTGGCATTTTCCATTCTCTTATGGGGAGGCTTTGATCTCCTTCTTCCTCTAACATCTTTCCACCATTAAAATTCCAAAATCCAAGGAGGGAAATCGAAGATCTACACCATAAGAGGCTAGATCTACATCGTTTCAAGGGCGAATTCATCGGATTGAGGAGTTTGATTCGAAGTGTTCGCTGTCCGGATTGCTTTTTCATTGTTTTTGCATCGATTTGAAGAATTGGTGAGTGATTTACATCTCTCATTCGGATTCATGCAAGTATATGGGTTTTAGGATGTTAATTTCATCATTTCCATGTTATTTTCCTTAGATTCACACCATGCTAAGTCCATTTTATATATGAATCACCTTAGGATCTGATCTAGATAATTTAAATGGTTAATTTTACGATTTTTCTCAAGATTATGCAAGTTAGATCCGTTTTTATGTTCATATGATTCACTTATCATGTTTTGGGAAATTTATGTGTTTTGATGGAAATTGTTAGATTGATGATATTGTTGGTTGCATAACATGTTTGTGATTGCGTTTGGATGAATCGGATAAGCTGGTTTCGTCGGATTCGTCGTTTGGCGAAGTTTTGGTCGAAATCGGAGTCGAATTGGAGATGTGCAGGTTTCTGGTCGTCCTAGAGTTGGTCGGGTCGGTCTGGAATGAGGTCGTCGGTCATAGTATGGCTTGGGAAGCAAGTCAGGGAGCTGGTCGGTTTAAGCTGGTCGGTCCAGAAGGAGCAGAAATGTTTCTGGTCGGTTTCAGATGGTGGCATTCTGGTCGGTTTCAGATGGTGGAATTCTGGTTGGTTTTTACTGGAAGCAAATCCTGGTCGCTCTGAAGGAGCTGGTCGGTCAGGTGGAGCAAAATCTGGTCGGTCTTGACAGGGTCGATCCAAAGCTGGTCGGGTCCCAAGGAGGTCGAGTTGATCCAAAGCTGCAAGAAGGTCGAGTCGATCCAAAGCTGCATGGAGGCGGTTCGCTCTGGAGAAGCTGGTCGCTCTAGAATCCTGGTCGTTCTAGAATTATGGTTGCTTTGGAATCCTGGTCGCTCTGGAATCCTGGTGGCTCTGGAATCTTGGTCGCTCTGGAGCTGGTCGCTCTAGAGGAGCTGGTCGGTCAGATGGGGTAAATCTTGGTCGGTCAGGTGGAGGCATATTCTAGTCGGTCCCAAGGATACAGGGAGGCGGGTCGGTCCTGGAGTTGGTCGGGTCGGTCCTACCCTGGTTGGTTAAAAATGGAGGGGATTTCAGCAGCGCTTTTTAATGCTGTGGTGAATGGCCTATGTGTTGTCGTTTGCTTTCTCTAGCAAGTTGATATGATGCTATGGATTGTTTTGATCCTTATGATTGATGCGTACTTCGGATCAAAGGTAGTGCTAACTTCGAGGTGGTTCAAGTAGGAAGGCTCGAAGTGGTGAATGTGTTCGTTGATCAAGGTGGATCAACGAATGTAGTGACAACTCTAAAGTGTCTTGAGTTGGGTGATGAGGATTGCTCTATGGTGTTCTGAGCATGACAACTCTAAAGTGTCCTGAGTTGGTGAACAGTCGCGATTGATAGCGATTGGAGATGCGAAGGCCGAGAGATTATCGTTATCATGGGTTCTAGCGGGCTCAGAGCAAGGGTTATACGATTTCGTTGTATGGTCGAATACCCTGGGTTTCGTTGTATGGCCTAGAATACATTTCGTTGTATGATGTATGGAGTTTCGCTAGAACCGGGGTTTCAAGTATGGCCCTTGACGGATGGCAATATGGGCTAGTCATACGATAACGATGGTTTCGAAGCAGGATTGGCGGTGATAGCCAGAGTCAGTCATGGATGATTGGTTGTTCTGTTTGTACTATCTCACATAGATTATCCAAAGTCGAGGGAGATGTTCTTTGAGTGCTTAAGTGATATTGGTCTATGCCTCTAGCGAGAGTACTTGAGGAATGTTAAACTCGATTAGGGTTGTCTGTGTGAGACCTATATAATCTGGATGTCATGTGTGTTATGTATGATTGAATGGGTGTTCTGGTTTCTATGGATGAATGGTTGAAATGCTTGGTGTAAAGGCTATCACTGTCCGATGTGGGGAAGATAAGGTTGAGTTCTTCTCTGGTGATGAGGGTAGATAAGTTGTTCATTTACCCATTCTCATATACTTTCTTGTTGAAGTTTGTTAGCTGTATTATCGCTCACTAAGACTATTGTCTGACTAAAGGTTTTATGTCTCCTCTTATTACCTTGGGCTGTTCATCCGGTTGTGGATGGGCAGACTAAGTAGCAGGTTACAGGTAATGGAGCTTAGTGATACGAGGAAGCTGAGCGATGACGAGCAGGAGGCTGGCGTACCAGTTTTATTACTATCTAGTATTTCTGTTTCCGCTGTTTGAGTTGCTTGAGAACTGTAGTGAGGCCTTATGTACAAACTTTGATATCAGTTGGATAATCTTTCTGGATGTTGAGAAAGTTCCAAAAGTTTGCTATATGATACCTCATTACTATTACCTGTTGTATATGTTCTACTATATTTTATCCATGCGCTGTGAGTTCTACGACAGGTTTCGATGTGTTCACTTACTATGATGATCGTCCATAGCAGCCTGGCACGCCTTTCAGCGCATTATTCCTCTTGTTTAGTGCGGGGGTTATGGGCGGTCGTCACATTTGGTATCAGAGCTCTGGTCAACGATTTTGGCCAAAGTTCAAAGACGTAATTACGTATGAGAGGCGTATTTGTAGATTTCAGTTGGATGTTTTCTATATATATTAGCATATATAGCGGTAGCGATTGTATCTCTTTAGCAGTTTTTCTTGGAAGTGGCTAATTATTCTAGATTGTAGATTTAGAAACTGTGACGAACAAGGAATTTCGCTCGGTCCGAACCAGTCGCTAAACCGACTCAGACCGTTCGAAATGCCCTATCGTTTGAGAACACGACAAAACAGAACTCATACAGAAGAACATTTCATTGTATATAACAACAATGCATCAGATTACAAGAATATACAGAGTATAAAAGAATATATATTACACAGAAATATCAGGGATTTAAATTACATTTAAATACATAGCAGCGGAAAATAATACAATACACAACTAGAAGGAGATATACGGATACAAAGCTTTCCGGATATCGTTCCAGCTGTAAACCAGGATCCTGTGAATATAAATCTGCAAAACCGAAACTACTAGCTGCCCGTGTCAAAATAAGGGCACCCAGAGTTTAGGTTAAAACAATAAACTCCAGGTCAGTCATGTGACTGGTGTGAGAACTAAAACAGTTATTATCTTTATTTTCAAAGTTAGGTAAATCAAGGGACCACGCCGTATAACACGGAACGGGTTTCCTCCCAAGAATACCAGTGCATAAAACAAACTGCGCCATGCTAAATAAAGAAAAATGAAGCTGTTATAAGACCCAGGTCCCATCACACAATGCAACGCAGCCGAGGATAGGGTTTTCCCTTATAACAGCCAAAGAATGCTTGATACGTTTAAAACAAATCATTTGATACTACCATAAGTGCATAGTGTATAAAACAACTTCAAATCATAAGTATCAATCATAGGCGGCATGAGCGTCCCATGCCACTATGTCGCCATATATAGGTTTACAAATAAAACCGCAAATGTCACGTATTTGGAAATTGGATTTCCGTCTATGAACCTAGGCAAAAGATAGTCCTCAACCGATTCGAGACGCTCTAGCCCGCCCCTCAGGCAAGTACTCAGTCAAGCCTTTGGATCCTCAGGGCCGGTCCACCGATGTGGATTAAAATGCCTGAACACTACGTCTCCCCACCCTATGGGGTGTAAGTCTGGTCCGTCAGCCGACCAGAATGCATCGGCCGAAACCGATATAACCGAGGCGCCTCGCAACCGCAACAACCACATAAGTCAAACTCGTCAGGGCGTGTAAAACCACTGACGCCACTTCTAGCTAGAAAGAAACGCAAGTCCTCCCTGAGGTCCGTCTCCCGTTTTTGGTTCATACCGGGTGTGAAACACGCGAGGTAAACGTTACACAAAGCTACGCCACAAAGGCCGTGCTTTGATCATCACCACAAGACTTTGCTTTTCAACAGAAGCCTTGATCATTTGCATCTTAGCATGCCACACAGGCAAACCATCCTATGCAACCGATATCAGTCACACAGAATGAAATCCGATGTCAGACACACAGTCCATTTACAAGTCCGTCCTGGGTCTGAACGAAACCGGAGGCACCTAGTACCCCGCATATCCATCGATCTCCAAGTACGTCTGGACGATCACTAACTGTTTCCATCTTCTTGGGTGTACAGCCCAATCAAGATCATCAGTAATTACCCAAACGACGTGAAGACCTCCGGTCTTCGACCATCGTCTTCATCTTCGACTTATCGTCGTATCAGTTATTCAGAATGGGATAAACCCGGTCTTTCCGAATAACTCGCGTATATATTATAAAAGTGTTACACAAACACAACATACGCCTCATTCCAATGCATTAGTCACTAACCGTAAATTAATCAAGAGAATAATTCCCCAAATACTAACCCCGAAGGCCGAAACCAACATCAGATCAATATCCAGAAAACCATTCTGCTTGGCTAACCGACAGTTAGTTTCTAAATTTCACATTCATAGGGAAATGTTCCCATTAATTTTATCCAAGATAAATTCTTGAATTTATTCTTTATTCTATTTTTGAATCTCAATTCAAACTAGTCGGGATTAGCGAACCTTACCGAAGTAATCATTTATTTTAATTTCCCAATCCCAACCTATTAATCCCATGAAGTAAAACTGGTAATACTTCATATCTAACACCACAGTGTTATCGGTAATTCAATTACCATTTCACGTTCAAATCTAATTAAAGATTTAACTATCGCCTGGAGCAAAACTGGTAATACTCCATTTTCGATCACTTCAATCTAATTAAAGATTCATTAAAACTCCACTTAGTTTTAATCTTCGACTGGGTTAAAGAATCAGTGTCATTTAAAACACGGTTCACGATAAACCCAAAATCACATTCATTAATTATCGGGCTAAAGAACGAGTGTTATTTAAAAACACTGTTCACGATAAACCCAAGAATCAATATCAATTCAATATTATTGAATTGGTACACTTCATTACATCTAAATAAAAAGATTTAATCTTTCCTCAACTGGGTTCAAGAACAGTGTTATTGAAGACACCATTCACGACAAACCCAAATCACATTCGATATTCAATACAAGGCTCTGAATAGAAAATATATCGGCCTATATTCAATATCAAATTCTACGATCAACAAATGTCGTATTGGAAATAACGATATAAATATATATCTTTCAAATTTCCATAACAACACCTGTATAATCACGAATTCCAACATCGAAATATTCCGAAGACAATTTCGATTCAAATCCACTCCAATGCAATCATTGGAAATTTTGGTTATTTTTAAAACCCTTTTCAAATTCAATTTATTTATTTAAAAATAAATAGAATTATAATTCTAGTTCAAAACTAGTTCATTTCGATAAAAATCTATTTTTATCCTTTCAAATATGGAGTTTTTCATCCCAAATCTTCACAAATCATTTCTTATGATTTTACACAAATTATTAATTATTTTTAATAATTTTATCAAGGCCCGTACAGTCGATTTTCATCAATGGCCATCGAACTGCACTTACAACGACCTTTTTCAAATTTGATTTGGGCATAATTCCAAATCCAACCGTTAGATTTTAAATTTCTAATATTCGTTAGAAAGCTCTTTTCGATACGAACCCAACGGTTCTGGTTTTAGGAGAATCCGACGGTCGGATCTCCCGTAATGTCCGTTTGAAATAAATGGTCGAAATTCGCGAACTGCCGCGGCGCGGCGCGTTCTATTCAGGCCATTATATTATATATATAATATATATTTCGTCGATTTCTATTTAAAACGAACTATATAAATAGTTTTAAATTCGTTTCAAAAGCTGTTTCAACTTCCGTTTCAATTAAAATTAAAATTGAATTCTTCTTTATAAATTCGTTTTAAAATTCATTTCTATTCAATTCAAATTTCAATTCAATTTGAATTCATTTCAATTCGTTTTCAATTCCATTTGAATTCGTTTTCAATTCAATTCATTTCGAAATCGTTTTCAATTCATTTCATTTCGAAATCAATAAAATCGATATAAATATCGTTCACGGCAAAATGGCGTCAATCTAATCAACACGGCTTCATATATTCCTTTATTTTCAAATATTCTATTTCAAATATTTCCTTTTCAAAATAGTTGTTATTATCAAAATATTTCGTTCAACACATGACCAATCTCAATGAATGAGTACTGTCAACACATGAACTTTTATTTTATATCGATAAAGGTGCAAATTTTATTACTAAAATATTTCGTTCAACACATGACCAATCTCAATGAATGAGTACTGTCAACACATGAACTTTTATTTTATATCGATAAAGGTGCAAATTTTATTACTAAAATATTTCGTTCAACACATGACCAATCTCAATGAATGAGTACTGTAAACACATGAACTTTTATTTTATATCGATAAAGGTGCAAATTTTATTACTAAAATATTTCGTTCAACACATGACCAATCTCAATGAATGAGTACTGTCAACACATGAACTTTTATTTTATAATATTCTTTATTTTCTAAATTGGAATGAGGCCCAATCAATCACCATATAAAATTAATTATATGGGTTTTCATACAACACATGTATAATAGCATTGAAAAATCATCAACCATCAACCAAAGTGCACTACACTGTATAAGCATCAAATATAGATATTCAACGCTTATAACAGCCTGTCAATCAATCGATCGACATGTTTAATCAATCAGGATGAGTGAACTTCAAATTTCATCCTAACACCCGTGTGGGGTTTCAAACAATCAAACACAGATTTAGTTGTGCAGTTGGGCGATGTGTAAAATTTATCGATCCAATCAATATCAGTCAAATCAGTGTATATACAAACAAATCGGCCGATTTGTTTATAACTATTCATTTATTCACATTCACGTTAAAAATTATATTTTTAACGATAAAACATTTTATTTCAACCTATGAATTTCTATTCAATTCATTTACACAATAAAATGATATTTTTATTTTCTAACACATTTTAGAAAATTTCGGTGGCATAACGGCACGATACTAGAAACGGGACGAGGCCTAGCCTTATCCCCGGTCTAGTGAAGGCCCACGCCATTCACACATCAATCAAATCAATTTCACCTCACCAAACAATTCAATTCAAACAAATTATTCAACTAATCTATGCAACCAAACAAACAAGTCCATGGTCTGTGGACAATTGTGTCGGGTGCTACTAAGCACCGTCTGCATCCTAGTATATATATAAAACTAGAAAAGAAATTGAAAGGTGAGAAATTCTCACATATAGCTATCCTAGCTCCACGGCACTTCATTGATAGAAATTTTCATCGCTATCGCATCTTCGTCATCTTCGTTGCCCGTAGCCACAACATATGTAAAAATCGAATTTTCACTTTGCTATTCCATATATAAAAATCATATTTTTATTTCGAAGTTCAATATATAAAAATCATATTTTTAGTTCAAAGTTCAATATATAAAAATCATATTTTTAGTTCAAAGTTCAATATATAAAAATCATATTTTTTTAATTCGATTCTATCTTCTATTTTCAAAAATGATGCTATTTTCTCCTTTCAAAAATAATTCTATTTTCTATGTCTAGAACAACTTTATTTTTTTCTTCAACGCTACTATATAGGTAAAATTTATATTTTTCTAACGCTATTACTAATATAAAGATTTCGCCTTTTCTATCTCAAAAATCTAATCTTTTCCCTTTTAAAATCTAAATCTTTACCCTTTTAAAATCTAAATCTTTTCCCTTTTAAAATCTAAATCTTTTCCCTTTTAAAATCTAAATCTTTACATAATTTTCAGTTTTTAAAACCTATAAAAAAACAGTTTTTTCTTTATATAATTTCAGTTTTTAAAACCTATATAAAAAAAAGTTTTTACTTTATATAACTTCAGTTTTTAAAATACCTTTAAAAATTCAGTTTCATTTTTTAACAAAATCAGGTTTTATAAATTCCCTAAAAATCAGTTTTATAAATTCCCTAAAAATCAGTTTTTTATAAATTCCCTAAAAATCAGTTTTTCTATGATTTAAAACTAAAGACTTACTGCTTCACGAAGGAGGGTCCACTGGTCGGCCTGAGGCGGAGGGGAGGGGCGCTGCTGTGCGGTGGAGGTGGCGTCCGGTCGTCAGGGGGTGCGGTGCATCGGCGGGGTCCACGCGATGGGGGTTTTCTTCGATCGAAGTATCGATCCGGGGGGGGGGGGAGTCTTTGACGCGAGAGGGGGGGGGGTGCTTGGAGGTGGGAGGCGGGGTTCGCTCCAGGAGGCGGCGGCGCGTCCGTCTCGACGGCGGCGTTCGTTCGATTGGGGTTTTTTTGTTGTTTTTTTTTTCTGAGAATGAAATCGCTTTTTAAATAAAAAGGGGGGGCCAGAATAGAAATAAGGGGAGGAAGGCATATATTATATATATATATATATATATATATTTTTAATTAATTATTTAATTTGGCCAAAAAGTTCACTTTCACATACGACCTCGAAACGAGGCCCACCGACTGTCGTCCATAGCGTTTTACCCCCATTCCGAACACAATGGGATATGCATCGCAAGCTGATTTGATCGTTTCGATTAGTTTCCGTTGAATTTACATTTAAATCACTATATCGAATTTTAAACGTACATTTCAAATTACCGGGGCCACATACTAACTAGAAAAATTCCAGAAAAATATTTTCTAGCTTCGTATTGACGATACGGTCCTAACAAAACTAGTTTCGTCGAATTCTGAGACCGTTAGAAAAATGGCCAATTTCCAGTCGATTAAAATCAACTGAAACTGGTCAAACGCGTTTTCCTTTGCCACGCTCACATATTGATTCAGAAAATTATGAAACTTGAAACCTAGCCATAGCTTTACACCACGGACCCAACAAAACTGGTTTCGTCGAAATCCGAGGTCATTTGCAAAATGTCCATTTTTAAGGGCCTGAATTCCATAGCGACTATTCAGAATTTTCAACTGGACATATCTTATCATTTATAAAGTGAAATCTCAGTTTGTTAACTTCGTTACAAAGATATAGTTATACAGATTCAAATATTTCTTGTTTCGTTCAATTCTGACTTATACTGAATTCTGTATATTCATTTGAAATTAGAAATCGAATTTTCGAACTACCGCGCCATTTTCAATTCCTTTTATAATTATATATAATTATTATATATTCTAACGACGACGCGTATAATATATACGTTCGAATTATATTCAAAATAAATTTCCCGTTGATTTTATTTAAAATAATCTATTCTAAATAATCAAAATTCGCTAAAATCGCCAAAATAAAAATTTTAAACTGGCCCAGATTTTCGGGTTGTTACAGAATGAGTAGACGACCATCAAGACATGCTGCTAGGAGAGCTGATACTGGAGGGGAAAATGGTGGTGAACCAGATTGCCCGGCCATGTTTGAAGCCATGGCGGAAGCAATTATGCGAAGGGTACACGCTCCAGTGGCGGCTACGGTAGATGTAGGGGTGCGAGTTCCTAGAATAGATTTTGCAAAGATGTGCAAGGACTTTATATCTCTAGGAGGGAAACCATTCAAGGGAACTGAACCAGCTGAAGAGGTTCAGAGGTGGATGGATTCATGTGTTCGAATCTTTGAAGACTTGGGTATTGAAGATGCAATGAAGAGAAAGCTTGCATCAAGGCAGCTGCAAAGCAGGGCCATGGAATGGTGGAATTCTGTTATACTCGAGACTCCGGAAGAGGAGATTTCATGGGAGCAATTCCAAGCTAAGTTTGAAGCAAAGTTTATCTTCACTGCTCAAAAGTCAGTTCTCTTCAAGAAGTTCGTAGAGTTGAAGCAGAATGGCAGATCAGTTCTTGACTATATTTCTGATTTTGAGGCTTTGTCTAGATATGCTCGTTCATACATTAATACGCCCTATTAGAAGAACGAGAAGTTTGTCTTGGGTTTGGATGCTTATATTGGGAAGCCACTTGTGGACCATCTTGATGATTCATTTGAAGAGATTGTGGAAAAAGCTATTCGCCATGAGAGCTTGTTTCCCAAGGAAGCAAATGTTGTCGCTGCAACCAAGGAAGCTCAGAAACCACAGCAGAGTGGTAATAAAAAGAGGAAGCAGCAACAACAGAAAGGAAAGGATGGCCAAAAGAAACCCAAGAGTGAGGCAGTTTGCTTTAACTGCCAACAGAAGGGACATTATTCGAATGAGTGTAAGAATCCCAAAGCTGAGAAGAAGTGCTTCAAGTGTGGAAAGCCTGGGCATGAGAAGAAAGATTGTCCGGAATCAGCTAAGGGTAAGCAGATTGTTAAGGCATATGTTTTGGATGCTGTGCCATCTTCTTCAAGAGCTCCTACTGTTGAAGAGAAAGGAAAGGGTGTCGTGGTGCAAGGTACTCTTTTCGTTAAAAGTGTTTCAGTTCGAGTGTTGTTCGACACTGCAGCTTTGCGCTCATTTGTTCGTTATGAGCATGTGTGTCGCTTGGGTTTGAAACCCGAGATGCGTGATAGGCCAATCCAGCTGAGAGTTCGTCTAGTTTGTGTATGTTTGGCATGCTCTTGCTTTGTCGAGTCATGGTTGTTTTTGCAATGATCTCCGCTGGATTTGGGATCATCTTGGGCATAGTTTGGCTCAAGGAGTATGCGGCAAGGGTGAATTGCGAGAAGCTAGAGGTGAGGGTCGGGGATGTGGAAGGGCGAAAGGTGTTGATTAGATGTAAGCACGAAGACGGGGTCTTCGTGAGTTATCTATATTCGCTTGGGATTTCACAGGAAGACCCATCATCAGTGCTGATCGCTAATGAGTATGTAGATGTCTTTGACAAGGTCAAAGGGTTGCCGCCGCATCGTGAGATGAGTTTAGGATCGTTTTGATCGAGGGGGCTAGGTCTATCGTTTTACCTCTTAGGCAGATGGCGCCTAAGGAATAGCAAGAGTTAGAGGTGCGAGTTCGCGATCTTTTGGAGAAAGGATTCATTCGGAGGAGTATTTCCGAATGGGGTGGTTTCTCCAGGGTAGTATAAAACCTAGAAGTTGAGTCCGTAGTTACGAGACCTCGTAAGCTGCTTCGTGTTTGAGAGGAACAACACGAAATAGCTTAGGAGGTATACGGTCATGTTGTTGATAGAATTCCGCGTGCTAGGATAAGGCTATGGATGCATGGATTGATGGTTGCTAGTTTGGATGATAGAATTGGCTTCACATGGATGATAGGCATGCGGAATTGTTGTGGTTGCTTGTGTTTGCTTGGAATTTCGGGGGCGAAATTCTTAAGGGGGGGGGGGGGGAGAATGTAACAGCCCGCATTTTACGTATCAGAAGATCGTAAAATATTTTTAATTTATTCCCTGAGGGTTGGATCATTCTCATCTTTTGGTATGTTGCTTATGGGGATGTGTGACATGTCCATAATTTTTACCGATTTTGTTTGTGACCATTTTACCCCTGTCAGTCTTGTACTGGGCATAACTTTTGACTCAGGTCGAATCAAAGGGTGAGACCTGTGCCATTGGAAAGGAATTGATGATTCCCTTTCCGTAGAGTGGTTACATTAAGGATTTGGTTCAGCGGTTTGGGAGAAATCGCTGCTTTAAGGTTTTTCAGTTGGTTGTTCAGGTTTTGGAAGGCTAATGGGCTGATTTGGAGAAGGCCCATTAGAGGGTGGGTGGAGACTATAAATAGGGGGTAAGGGGTATGGAGAAAGGTTGGCATTTTCCATTCTCTTATGGGGAGGCTTTGATCTCCTTCTTACTCTAACATCTTTCCACCATTAAAATTCCAAAATCCAAGGAGGGAAATCGAAGATCTACACCATAAGAGGCTATATCTACATCGTTTCAAGGGCGAATTCATCGGATTGAGGAGTTTGATTCGAAGTGTTCGCTGTCCGGATTGCTTTTTCATTGTTTTTGCTTCGATTTGAAGAATTGGTGAGTGATTTACATCTCTCATTCGGATTCATGCAAGTATATGGGTTTTAGGATGTTAATTTCATCATTTCCATGTTATTTTCCTTAGATTCACACCATGCTAAGTCCATTTTATATATGAATCACCTTAGGATCTGATCTAGATAATTTAAATGGTTAATTTTACGATTTTTCTCAAGATTATGCAAGTTAGATCCGTTTTTATGTTCATATGATTCACTTATCATGTTTTGGGAAATTTATGTGTTTTGATGGAAATTGTTAGATTGATGATATTGTTGGTTGCATAACATGTTTGTGATTGCGTTTGGATGAATCGGATAAGCTGGTTTCGTCGGATTCGTCGTTTGGCGAAGTTTTGGTCGAAATCGGAGTCGAATTGGAGATGTGCAGGTTTCTGGTCGTCCTGGAGTTGGTCGGGTCGGTCTGGAATGAGGTGGTCGGTCATAGTATGGCTTGGGAAGCAAGTCAGGGAGCTGGTCGGTCCAGAAGGAGCAGAAGTGTTTCTGGTCGGTTTCAGATGGTGGCATTCTGTTCGGTTTCAGATGGTGGCATTCTGGTCGGTTTCAGATGGTGGCATTCTGGTTGGTTTTTACTGGAAGCAAATCCTGGTCGCTCTGAAGGAGCTGGTAGGTCAGGTGGAGCAAAATCTGGTCGGTCTTGACAGGGTCGATCCAAAGCTGGTCGGTCCCAAGGAGGTCGAGTCGATCCAAAGCTGCAAGGAGGTCGAGTCGATCCAAAGCTGCATGGAGGCGGGTCGCTCTGGAGAAGCTGGTCGCTCTAGAATCCTGGTTGTTCTGGAATTATGGTTGCTCTGGAATCCTGGTGGCTCTGGAATCTTGGTCGCTCTGGAGCTGGTCGCTCTAGAGGTGTTGGTCGGTCATATGGGGTAAATCTTGGTCGGTCAGGTGGAGCCATATTCTGGTCGGTCCCAAGGATACAGGGAGGCGGGTCTGTCCTGGAGTTGTTCGGGTCGGTCCTACCCTGGTTGGTTAAAAATGGAGGGGATTTCAGCAGCGCTTTTTAATGCTGTGGTGAATGGCCTATGTGTTGTCGTTTGCTTTCTCTAGCAAGTTGATATGATGCTATGGATTGTTTTGATCCTTATGATTGATTCGTACTTCGGATCAAAGGTAGTGCATACTTCGAGGTGGTTCAAGTAGGAAGGCTCGAAGTGGTGAATGTGTTCATTGATCAAGGTGGATCAACGAATGTAGTGACAACTCTAAAGTGTCTTGAGTTGGGTGATGAGGATTGCTCTATGGTGTTCTGAGCATGACAACTCTAAAGTGTCCTGAGTTGGTGAACAGTCGCGATTGATAGCGATTGGAGATGCGAAGGCCGAGAGATTATCGTTATCATGGGTTCTAGCGGGCTCAGAGCAAGGGTTATACGATTTCGTTGTATGGTCGAATACCCTGGGTTTCGTTGTATGGCCTAGAATACATTTCGTTGTATGATGTATGGAGTTTCGCTAGAACAGTGGTTTCGAGTATGGCCCTTGACGGATGGCAATATGGGCTAGTCATAAGATAACGATGGTTTCGAAGCAGGATTGGCAGTGATAGCCAGAGTCAGTCATGGATGATTGGTTGTTCTGTTTGTACTATCTCACATAGATTATCCAAAGTCGAGGGAGATGTTCTTTGAGTGCTTAAGTGATATTGGTCTAGGCCTCTGGCGAGAGTACTTGAGGAATGTTAAACTCGATTAGGGTTGTCTGTGTGAGACCTATATAATCTGGATGTCATGTGTGTTATGTATGATTGAATGGGTGTTCTGGTTTCTATGGATGAATGGTTGAAATGCTTGGTGTAAAGGCTATCACTGTCCGATGTGGGGAAGATAAGGTTGAGTTCTTCTCTGGTGATGAGGGTAGATAAGTTGTTCATTTACCCATTCTCATATACTTTCTTGTTGAAGTTTGTTAGTTGTATTATCGCTCACTAAGACTATTGTCTGACTCAAGGTTTTATGTCTCCTCTTATTACCTTGGGCTGTTCATCCGGTTGTGGATGGGCAGACTAAGTAGCAGGTTACAGGTAATGGAGCTTAGTGATACGAGGAAGCTGAGCGATGACGAGCAGGAGGCTGGCGTACCAGTTTTATTACTATCTAGTATTTCTGTTTCCGCTGTTTGAGTTGCTTGAGAACTGTAGTGAGGCCTTATGTACAAACTTTGATATCAGTTGGATAATCTTTCTGGATGTTGAGAAAGTTCCAAAAGTTTGCTATATGATACCTCATTACTATTACCTGTTGTATATGTTCTACTATATTTTATCCATGCGCTGTGAGTTCTACGACAGGTTTCGATGTGTTCACTTACTATGATGATCGTCCATAGCAGCCTGGCACGCCTTTCAGCGCATTATTCCTCTTGTTTAGTGCGGGGGTTATGGGCGGTCGTCACACATATATATATATATATATATTTCTCTCATATGCATACAAACTTCAAGGCTTAATAACTTCTTCATAAGTTATCCATTTTATGCAAACCAAATGTCTGTCTTGACCCAAAATTTTGAGACGAACATAATAGCGCAACCCATTTCGCTTAATTCTTCTTCTAAAAATTAAGTATACTTTAATTTGTGAATTTTAATGTTATAAAATTATGGGGTGTTATAAATAGGGTTATAATGCAACACTTTCTTTCTGTGGCAGTAGATGGACAAAAGCGTTGTCTTAGAGGCCTAAAGCAACTGCCGCGGATGCCACTCGCCTCTGATGTTGCTTATTTGAAAAAATGGCCTACGGTAACACTTTTTTGATCTACAACCACATAAAACTAGTGTCGAATATGCTCACATTTGTAGTAGTGTTTAAAACAATAATAGTTAACACAAAGTTGTTGTCATCAAAACTATCATCACCACATTATCTCAGTCTCTAACAGTAAAATGAAATTAGTTTATTACAATTTTGTTTATTAAGACTAACGGCTGCCAGCTGTAGTAGACATATTAAATCTATTATTTTCAATTGCGAACTGAGTATTTTTTCGTAGTGACATTGAATATATAATGGAATTGTAGCAGTTTTTTAAATGAAGCATAAGTTTTCAAAGTAATTAATTTCATGATCAATAATGGATGATCATGATTTGAATCATATTGGTGCTAGAGCAATTATTGGTTCGACCGGTCCGACCATAAAAATCACATCGAATGTTATTTTTTATTTTCCCGATTTATATGTAAAATTATTCAGGTTAATGTAAAATGTTATCTAGTCATAATTAACATATTGACTTTTAAAAGAATTATTTTTGAACATTAGATAATAATTATTAATCTGAACAATACTATTACAAACTTTTTTGTGCAAAAGTGTTAAATATTCGAAATAAAAGCTGTTCGGTTTCATAATGGTTCAAGAAATCTATACTAATAACTTATCATATCATCACAAATTGATATGATACTCAGTGACGATAACAGGTACTGGATGGGGTGGGTAACTGCCCAACCCAAGATTCAGAAATAATTATACTTACTAGTATAATAAAAAATATTGATTACATATAACTTAAACTAGTATTTATTGCTTGTATAGATGTGGTTACTACGTTTATAATTAAAAGTAGCAGACAATCCAATGAATGTTATAAAATAAAATCGAACAGATCATAAAAGAGAAGACATTAGAAAGAACATAAGAGATAAGGGAGAGACCTTTTTATTTCTCTTGATCAGTGTACATAATTCTATTACATTGGCTCCCTTGTATATTGGCTTTGGAGATGATGTTAGCCTTACTCCCAAAATGTGGGACTAAAAATAATATGAAAAATGCATATTCACTTATATGTATTATAACACTCCCCCTTGAATATGCTTATGTAAAGATGATAATATTAATTGCCTCATTAAAAACCTTTTTATGAAAAACCCAATGGGAAAAATCATAAACAAGGAAAAGAGTACAATTTTTATTTCATCTCCAGGAAACATATTGACAATGTTCCAATGAGGGTTGATACTTCTGGATCAAAATAAGGCCTCATTAAAAACCTTACTAATAAAAACCTAATGGGAAAAATATTATTGAAGGAAAAGAGTGCATTACAGCATAATATATGCTCCCCCTGATTCGTAACGCATTATTCAAATAGTTTGGTGATGCAAGCTGCGTATACCAATTTTATATATCGTCTTCTGAAATGTTGATTATGGAAGTGCCTTCGTGAATAGATCTGCTGGATTTTTTTGAGATTAGATTTGCTTCACTTCTGTCTTATTGTCCTTTTGAAGCTCATGTGTGAAAAAGAATTTAGGAGAAGTATGTTTTGTCCTATCACCCTTGATATATCCCGCTTGAATCTGAGCTACGCATGCTGCATTGTCTTCATAAATAATAGTTGATCTTTCTGTAGTTGAGGGAAGTTGACATGTGCTTCAAATATATTCAATTAATGACCTTAACCAAACACATTCTCGACTCACTTCATGTAGTGCTTGAATTTCAGAAGGATTGTATGATGTTGCTACCAATGTTTGTTTTGTAGATCTTCATGAAATAGCTGCATTGTTGTTTGTAAACACATATCCAGTTTGTGATTTTGCTTTATGTAGATCAGAAAGGTAACTTTAACACTCCTTGAATATGTGTCTTCAAATTCTTGAATGCTCTTATAGTAGCTTGAAATTATCCCCCTTGAAAAATTATTGCTCCTCCTCATAGATATTGTCATATTAAAATGATATTTCTTATAAGAGTTCAATACTTCAGGATCGATGTAATGCCTCATTAAAACCTTACTAAGAAAAACCTAATGGGAAAAATCTTGGTGAAGGAAAAAGAGTACAAAAACATATTTTCAGTAATTTACTACATTAAATGTAGAATGGTACTTCTGGATCAATATAATTCTTTAGTAAAAACCTTACAAAGGAAAACTCAGAGGGAAAAACCTTAGTTAAGGATAAAAATACAGATTAACTTAAATAACATATTTGATATGTTATTCTTTGTTGTGGTGCTTGATTCTTCTAGATCAAGATAATGCCTCGTTACAACTTTCAATATTACTTTGAGGATGATACTTCTAGATCAATGTAATATCTCATTAGAACTTTACTAAGAAAAACCCGGAGGGAAAAATCTTAGTTAAAGAAAAAGAGTGCATACTTTTTGATATCTCAATTTCGTTATAGATACTTCTGGATCCATAAATATATATCTCATTGATAACATTACTTAAAAAAATCTTGTATAGAAAATAAACTCAAGAGATAATAATCTTTACTCTTCATACTTCCGACGTTCATCATTTATTAACATTTGCCTCATTAAAACCTTCACAATGGAAAACCCTATGGGAAAAAAAAACAAAGTGAAGGAAAAAGAGTACAACATCACAAGAAAATTCTTAATGAACTTTTCTTAAAAGCCTTTTGTGTGCATTTTCATGCCTGAGGCATGTTTTCTTATTTAAAACACCTTTTGTTTGCGCTTGCTTGCTATACACTTCGAGTGTTTACAATTTTGTGCTTTAATCAGTTTTGCACACTGCAATACATTTGTAATGAACAATAGTAGTTTTATTATAGCAATACTTATAAGCAGGAAGTAATCTACTGATCTTGAATTATATCAAGATTTTCATTACAACAATACTAAGAAGCATGTTGTAATCTATATTCTATGTTCTTTGCATTCTTTATAATCACTAAAGTTATTTATGTTCTTCAGGAACCTATACACTTCAATGAATTTTACATATCGCAACTATACTCAAAAGTATATTAAATATTTCATTACAACGATACTTAAAAGCAGGAAATAATCTACTCATCATGAATTATATCATGATTTTCATTATAACAATACTTAAAAGAATGTTGTAATTAACTTTCTTTGTTCTTTATATTCTATATAACCAACAAAGTAGTTTATGCTCTTCAGGAACTAACATTCTTTCATCATTTATTGTGATTTAACAAATATTCATACCTTCGAGGTTTATTCACTACTTTGTGGACTACAAGTCCACATTTCTCAATTAGAGAAGGATTCATGATGGCCAATCATGATTTAACATAAGCGCTTTACTTTTTATAAATTTATCATCGATGATTATATTTTGTCAGTTCTAGATATAATTTACTGAGATCTCTTTATTTATCTATTATAGGTACCTAAACCACTTCTGGGGTTACTTGACAATTATGTCATGGATCTCTTCAAGAGATTCGTTAGGTGTTTCTTTAATAACACTCACCTCCTTCATCTGGCATCTTTATTACTTACTTCAAAAGTGTCTCGAACTGACTTTTAAACCAATCTTTAAGTGTGGTTTATGCATTTTGATCCTTCAGGGATTCAAATATATATTGAAGCAAGTCTATAAGGGATATTATTTATAGTTTATTCGTGTGTCAATTATACTGATACTCAAAATGAAATTGTATCCCTTTATCCTCCCCCTCAATGTTGACAAACATTGTCACACTAAATAATAATCATCATGGGATTCTCATTTTGATCCATTATCACATTGTTGCTGGCAAGTATATTATATGTATATCAGTTGTTAGAGGATAACCCTTTAATTAGTCGATAAGATGCATTCATCATTTTTTTATTACTTATTCTCATTCATTGATCTAGCAATATTGGAGGAATTTTCTTATTATATAGGTTATTTGAATACACATATGACTTCAGGTCATTCAACATTCATGTTGACTGCAATTTAAATCACTAAATAATATTTATGCATAATCTATAAAATATGCTTATAACAAACTTCAGGTTGTTAGTCAAATATTTACTGATATGAATATATAAATACGTGCGTCCACGTATTATAAATTTGCATAGTCTTTCTCATTTGAGTTAGTGATTTTAGAATAAATTATTACAAAGATCAGACTATTGATTTCAATGTATTGATCAATGTCATTACAAATTCTTCAGGATCGTATGATAGTGTTTAAAACTTATGGTTTGAAAACATATTGAACTTCTGGTCCAAAAAAATATATGAACAACTTCAAGTTGTTAAGTTGATGGAGTTTTAATATCGCTTCTGCGATATTCCATAAACACCATTTGCGGAGTTTTAGTACATATTTTCTCTTTTAGGAGAAATTTATGAACTTTTCTACAAATATTTATCACTTTTTAATTGTAGAAATCTCTTTTGGAGATATTTTATTATTTTCATATAAACGGATCTCTTCTGGAAATATCTTATCATTTCAAAATATACAAATATCCTCTAAAGATAATTTGTTATCACTGCTTCTGGGATGAACTTATCTCCTCCATACAAACTATTGAAATATCATATCAATATACAAAAATACATATCAAACTTTAAATGCAGTAACGAAATTAGATGCATTAAATAAAAATAAGATTCAAGAAAAGAAATCACTACTTCTGGAGTGTATGATATTCCTTCAGGGAACATAATTTTTTATTTATTTATGTAAACGATCATAGTTGATCCGGAATGACCTAAACAATCATGCCAAAGAATCAATTTCTTTGTATCTGTGAGCTTCTAGCTCATGTTTATAAAATGAGATTCAACTATGCCAATTTTGGTAAAGTATAATCTAGTTGAAATTGTACCAAATTTTTCTATAATAAGCTTCTGGCTTTCAATTTTAGAAATAACATAAAGATATTCTTTGTTGTTTTCATTTATAGTTTCAATATGATATCCATTCATTCTTTCTTTGAAGGTAAGCAGATTTCTTTTACAATTGCTTGAATATAGTGCATTTTGAATGAATATATGTGTACCATTTGGTAACACTATATGGGCTCTTCCGGACCATTCAACTATATTGGCTGAACCAACTATAGTTGAAACTTTATATGAAACATTTTCAGATAATTCGGAGAAAAACTTCTGGTTTTTCAATATCGTATGAGTAGTTCCACTATCAACTAGACATATATCATCACTTAAACATTGTCGATCCATATCTTTTGAATTAAAAACAATACAGCTAGTTAATAACTGAAATAACTTATAAATACAGATAAATGTCCATGGGAATAAACTACTTATCATGTCCAACATTACATATTATTTCTGCAATTCCATAAGCACAAACTAAAAAGAAAGGCAAATAAACAAAAGTTTCAAACTAATACATGCTGAAAGGAAATGAAACAAAAAAAATCACATAGTTAGCTTCTGGCTAATTATTACCATCATAGAAACTGCAGGTTCTAAGTTTTCCATTTTATAACAAAAATTAATTTTGCATTCACTTCCGGTGTGCAAAATTTAGTTCAGTATTTAGATCTTAACTTAATATGATCTTCAGGATGCATATTTTCTTTATAAAAGTTTTCCTAAGAAACAATAAATAATTTCTTCTAGAAATATAATATGACTATAATAAAACTTCAAGTTTAATCATAATTCATATAATGTTATTATATATTTTTAAATTGAAGCAACTTTTCTAGAAAGTGCCCTTTTTTTCCACATGTGAGAGTCATTTTACTATTTTTCTTCAAGAAAATAGTATTGATTATAAATGTAATGATCTCTTCTAATAATAAGTTTCTTCAAGAAATTATTTGTAGCATAAAGTTGGAATATAATGCTTTTTCCTCTTGTTAAAACTTTTCCTTTCATTGATTTTTCAAATCCTTTCCTATTATTGGTCATTTGCTATAAGCAAATATTAAATGCAATTATAGGCTTTTATGTTTTATTTCATGTTTCTCAATTGAATATGAACTTTAGGTACATCGTGAACTTCAGGTTCCTCATTTGAAAGGATTTGTATATGAACTTTAGGTCATATGAATTTTAAGTCATTTGCATGTGAACTTCAGGTTCAACCACTCTTGCCTTGTGTTTCGAAGTATGACCGTCTTTTGGTGGTCATAACGCTCCTTCAGGGAGTTCCATAAGTGGATAGGATCTTTTTCTGTTAAATATTTAGATCATCGCGGATGTGGCATCTTAAAAATATCAGAGCCTTTGCTTTGTCCTACTGGGACATAGCATTACCATTTTTAATGGTATCCTCTAAGCATTGAGATTGTAAATGGATCTTAGTGTTCGACATTTTTGTGAACTACAAAAAAAAAAAATTGCAGATGCTTAATTAAACAAAATTCACATATCAGTATACATGTTCTATAATTAAATTGAATATATTACGGCATGGAATCATAAAAAAAACTCAAATCTGCAAGTCTTTCTCTATACATTTACAACGAACTAATTACAATAATGAAACAATACAAACCGTTAAGGAGCCATACACCATATAACAAAAATAATGGCCACAGTAATACATATGTTGGCTAACAAGCAGCTTGCTTGTATTGGAAGATGAAAAAACATATAAAAGTAAGCCATATATGGAAATGTAATTCTAAATATTTAAAGCATCTCATCTGGCACTAGGTTAAATAGTAAGCATTAGATTAGATAAGAAGTAGCCTGCAGTTAACATATATGCATACTTATTAGCAATGACTTCTCTGTTATTGAAGAGATAAAGTAGCAAATGAAGATGTCTTATGTATGGCGTATGGCGTAAAAGATCCATATTTAATATTAGAAAATGAATGGATTTTCCTAAAAATATATTTGGTATACAATAATACCAGATCAAATATGAATAGGTGGATATCTAAAAACCACTAAGCTAAAAATAATTAGACATAATCTAGATCTAAAAAAAAAAAATAGATCCATAGATCAAATATTCTCAAATAAAAAATTACTTACATGACAAATTCATAGATGTAGATCTAGAAGATCTCAACAAATAACAATAAAAGAATCTCGTGCTGATAACGTGTTATAAAATAAAATAGAACAGATCATAAAATTGAAGACATTAGAAAGAACATAAGAGATAAGGGAGAGACCTTTTTATTTCTCTTGATTCAGTGTACATAATTCTATTACATTGGCTCCCTTATATATTGACTTTGGAGTTGATGTTAGCCTACTCCCAAAATGTGGGACTAAAAATAATATGATAAATGCATATTCACTTATATGTATTACAACAATGAATGTATTATTCCAGGGCTACGGTAAAAAATTAGTTTTGGGATCCATCAAATTCATATGATTAACTCATTATTATTGCTCTTGTATGGATACTCCACAAACAAAAGTTGTGTCAAACGTGTTTTGAATAATAATTCAATTGTGTCTTAGTTTGTCTTAAAACATGATTTAAATTTGATTGATTTGGTTTTCATCAAATTCTTCTACAACTGTATAGGTACTTTTTTATTATTGAAGTTCGATTATAAAAAATTGTTTTTCGCCCACTGCAACCGGAAATCCTGTTTCGTAGCTGATGATACTTATAGTTAATTTACTGGCTAAGCGTTTAAAATAATTTATTAAATTGATTATGCGATAACACGAATAGTAAAACAATAGTGGTTCAGCAAGATTGGTCCAAAGGTGAGAATAAATATTTGATTTATCTCATATTTAAAACCGTTTTAAGTGTAAAGGTTAATCACGATTAAATTGCATTCTGGTAGGGTCTTCAAAAGGTAAAAGTAAAAAAGCAGCACTCATCTCCATCCTTATTTCACATGCCTGCAAGTGCATCTACGCGGATACCAGGACAATGGTTTTGCATTCCCACAGCACATACTTAGCATAATCTGCATCATTAGCCATATAAACTTTATTGAACTACTCAGTAAACCTTTCTTTTTCTATTTTTTTTTATTTTTTTCCTCTTTTTTACAGAACATGTGTCCTGTTCCACTTGTTTAAATAAAAGGCCTTCTCTTTTCTTTTCTAAAGTGATATATCTTCGATCAAGAAGATGAACATGTCAAAAAAAGGTGATAAATCTTAGGAAAAAGACACTACGACAGAACACCTACACCAAATTTGTACTATAAGAGGTTAAAATAATAACTTAATCACCAGTTTCTATCTATATATGGTGTGCAAATTTTTTAATCTTTGGTGAAAATATTGAGTATAACTCATAATGGGAATTGCAATAATATAAAATAGAACTTCTCAGGTAGGAGTGCTGTGACAAGTTTATCAATGGCTAGCTTCATCATTGAGAAGGTGAAAGGCTGCTTCTTCTATCTCCTTGAATACGTCACAGGCAGTGACAGTAACACAAAGTCCCATGTTGAAGGTACTGCATATTACATTGATTTTCTTCTCTAATAACATAGTTAGGTCCTGGTCTTACTATCAAATATTGTGAAGTATACGCCACATGTAGAAAGGTTTAATGTTTTCATGCACAGGTTTTTCTGGTAATAATGAAATCAAAGAGAGGGTTCAGCTTCATTTACATGTTCAAGTCGGTGTATTTTCATCAGCTTCATTTCCTTAATATATACATAGGGTAAATATTGCAGACAACTAACTATCAGGTTCATAATTTTCTTTGCAGGAAAGTGGTTTTACAAATTTTACGGTAATGGAAAGAGGGGCTTCTCTACCACCGGTGAAGGAGAAACCTCCACCTCAGACTAACAGCTTTATTTGAAATTTGATTGTCGCACCGATTTGATCAACTAGAAGTTGCTTAAGTTTGTTGTGTGCTGTTCGTTTTATTTTGCCGTATTGTATGGATAAGTTAGTTTGAACTTTGAAGTTGGTGTTTGTTTTTAAGTTAGACTGAACTGAGTATTACTCTTGGTTGTTATTCTCACCCCAACTATTATTGGGGGATATTTTTTTAAAAACACTCTACTTTTTGAAAAATTGTTAAGAGCTACACAAAAATATTATTTTACACCAATCAATATTCCCGGATTGCCCCTTCAAATTAGATTAAAAAAACTTATTTGACAAGGGAAACCGAATTAAAATAAGCAGTTCGTAACCATTGCATCGAATGCAGCACGTAATCAATTATATATTATTCGATAGTGGACTGTCGGAAATTAATAATCATTTCGGTTCATTGTCTCCGTAATTATAAAATTCGGCATATTTATGTCAACCAAAAAAAAAAAATATTGTTCGATCTTATTTCTCTGAAAACGCTTATTCTTTTAGATTTAAAAAAGTCGATATATACGAATCGGAAAAAAAAAAATATACAACCCTTGCAATATTTGTTAACGTAAAATTACATTTATTTGTTAAGGGGATAAATGGGTAATAACGTAAAATTACCTTTATTTGTTAAGGGCTTACTTTTCTCATTGGCACTCTCTTTAATAATTTTTGAAAGAAAAAAAAATTGACTCCCCCTTAACAACATTTGGAGTGTCAATAACAGCGCCTTCACTCTTTATGTTCACAACTAATTAATTTAATAATTGAGTAGCTAGGTTGACTTTAATTTTTAACCTATGAAACATCAATATTTGAATTGTTATATGCATGCCAAATAGTACACTTAGTTTTACAATGTTGAAAGACCAAAAAGGAAAAATAAAAATCTGAGTTATCCAAAGATGTTTCAACGTAAGTTCTCATTCACTACTAGAGCTGCAGTATATAGCCACGGAAAATTCCGACGGTCCCCAACGGCTAGCAACGACCCGTTGTTTCTGTGGTAAAAATGTTATTTTAATAAACTAATTGTCTGAAGCCGTTGCTATATTAACCGTTCGCGGCCATTGATCGCCGCCGTAAATTTCTTGTATACATTTCCTCCAACTCGCGAGCATTTCAGCCCACCTTCTCTCCGTTTCAAAACGCAAAAACCAAAATACTTCCCCTCCCCCCAACCCAACACACCCCTCCCCCGGCAAACGTTGCCACCCCTCCAAGTTGCACATGCTGCCTCTCTCCACCCTTCAACCCTCTCGAAACCAGGTTTTTTTTTTAATTAAACCCAATTTATTTAGGTTCTCTAATTTGGGCCTAATTTTGTATTATACTTGTTCCTAATAGCTAGTTAATGTTTATTACATCATATTGCATGTTAATTACTATTATCATCATCAAAATGTTCAGATTATTACTAATTGCTAAGTTTTCTAATTTAGCCCTATTGTATATGTTTTGGATGGTTTTGTTAGAATTGATCGCAGATGTACGATAAGTTTTGCAAATAGTATAATTTATACAAACACGAGTTATATATTACATTATGATTGATCGTAGTTTTGGATAATTTATGTGAACACGAATTACATATTTTTGCGAACGCGCGAATTGGTTTGGTGTGCATAATAAGTTTTGGATGGTTTTGTTAGCATTGATCTTAGTTAGAATTCCTTAAATAGTATAATTTAGTATACAAACAAATTATATATTTAATTTAGTATGTAATGTAGTATATAAGAAAACACAAGTTATATATTATACGAAATAGTAAAAATCATATAATCAAGTACATATGTAATATAAAACAGTAAAATATAAACAAATTAAAGCATAATGTGCTTTATTTTTTTTGGCAACACCGACAGATTTTTATAGTGATCCGTAACACTCTTTTATTTATTACAGAATAAAAAATACAAAGTATTCCAAGTGATATGCAGTCAACATACCAGCTATTGGTTCTTCCACACACGGAAGAAACCACACCAAACACTACATGCTACAAAATATGACATTCAGTATCATTACATAATTAAAACAATAGAATAACATGACAAAAGAGTTGACAACAAGGAGAAATAGGCTCGGACCACTCAACCCATGTCGTCGTCAAGCCCTTTGAGAAGCTCAACTTTCTTCCTTCTCGTAATTGGAGCACTTCCCAACGATGTACCAGAAGAAGAGACGACAATCGGCGAGTTGTTGATTGGGTCTGGAGGTGCTTTGTAACCTAGAGGAGGTTTAATATGGTCATAAGGACCAGGATTCCTTTTGGCTTTAACATTTTCATTGTTACCAAAGAGTGGAGTAGATGGGCTAACTTTACATGGAGGTTTAGGATATGTAATTTCTGTTGGTTTTTCTTGAGGCCTGGGAACTCCACTTTTACTAACATTTAGAAAACCTGGCTTGAACACCGTCGAAAAGTGCTTGGACGTGCCCATTTCATTTTGAATTATCCCCAACCGCTCACGCTCGACAGCGTACAACTCCATGGAGTCGTAATTATATATCATTACATCCATAAGCTTAAGTTTCTCAGCACATAAAAAAGGATCCAACAAACCACTTTTAATTTCAGCACGCAGAGCCTCGATCGTCTCACGTACACCTTTGTTGTGTCTACTCTGTTGTTTGCTTCATCCTTAGTTTTAGACTTCTTGCCCACCTTGTCACTGACATTTACAACGTCAAAATTCAATTGCAGAAAAAGGTCAAGTTTTGTCGTATCCTTGGTAAAGCTGACATCCGCATTTTCTCTTACATCAGCCCTATGTCCTTCCTTTTTATCAATTTGTCCATGATCATTAACCATTATATTGTTTTCATCTTCCGAGCCAAGCTATTGAGCATCGTCATTTGTCACTTCTTCTCGCCAACTGAGCTCACTTTTATCAGTTTCTATAATCTGAACTGGATCTCAACCTTTATCCTCAACCTCTATTTCAGCCGAACTACCAGCTCTGTTTACCCAGAGTGGAAGAATTTCCTGTAGCATTCACAAAAGGAGGAAAAACACACGAGAGCAACTCGCTTACTTGCCTAATTTCCCCCTCCTCACTAACATTGTCTTCATCTTGAACTTATGCTTCTTCCTGCAAAGTAGACAGCACGACAAACCTGCTGCTATTCACCTCCTCCTGACAAAACTTTAGCTTTGTTCTTACTCAGTAAGAGATTCTTTCCTGAAACATCTTTACTTTTCCCCGAAACTTTCGCCCACATAGGGCTTGGACGAGCCATATTAACACCTTTACTCACATAAGGGTTAGGCTGCTCATGGTCCGCAATAGAATTAGCATTTGATCTATCCTTAATGGACTTAGAGTAACCTTTAGTTGGATCATCCCTGAACTTCACACAGTTATTCGAATTGTGCCCAAAACTTACACATCTAACATAAATAGGAGGTCGCCACAGGTAAGTTACTTGCACAATCTGCTCACTTCCATCTGGCAGTAACACAGGGAAGTTGTAGGGTAGCTCATCTAGAGGAGAGACTTCAACCATGCATTTCGCATACTCAAGACGATAAAGCTTCTCCGTAGAGAGATCCATGCAAAGAAATCTACTAGTACGCATAGCCAAGTAACATATGCCAACTTTCGACAAACTGAAACACCCCACCTCCGTTAAGTTCACTCACAAAAGGAATGCATTAACTTCAGTGAAGCATTATAGGTAAAAGATACAGATAATTTACAGGACAGACATACAAACAGCGGAAAAACTGGAATTATTTCATAAGTAGCGTGGTTTAGTCAAAACATTACAATCATTGTCTCAAAACCCAACTTCTAAGTCATTACAATAAAACCTCTGTCTTGATTAAAAACTCCAAATACATAAAGAAGCATAAAACAGTAGTAAAGCGGCATAAATTTCCAATAAAAGATTAACCACAACCACAGCCCAAAAAAGGAGAATCCAAGCAATACATCTACTCTCTTCAAGCTGGAAAAGGTCTGAACTAAGCTGAAGTATTCCCTCCCTGCGGACCTGGGGGGGGGGGGGGGGGGGACAGAAGAAAAGAAGACGAAAGAAAACGGGTCAGACATAAAGCCTGGTAAGCCCAGTGATTTTCAGCATGTAAACAAGAAAAAGTATCATGACATGAATAAACTGAATATAAGACAATACCATAGTAACAAGATAACATAAGACAAGATAAGGCAATATAAACTGAATATGCTATCGCACCCATTTCTATTTATCTGCACCTACTAACAATTGTTTCAACTAGCCTCATGTGCTCATAATAAAATGATTCCTTTATCAATCGGCTTCTACTCGCATGTATTTATTACTTGTGTCATTCAGCCCCGCTTGTTTGTAGATACCTGTGTTGGTCCCACCATGGGGTGTATCAATCCCTATGACGGCAACCCGACACAATTCAAGATGCACAGTGTATAACTACTGATGCCCAGTACCTGATTTTTCCACTTCGTAGCACGTGCACGCCCGTACTCCATCGGAACCTACACTGACGCACCACCTGCCGCTATTTTGACCGCTAATAATCAGCCCAGTAATCGTGCCCCACCCTGTCTAGTTCAGGGTACCGTGATACATCTGTGTGGATTACTGCTGAAATGGGTCCCCGTTACTAGGGTTTCCTAACCAACATGTTATAACGGTTAAATGTTCTCAATTTAACCTAACCCCACCCATTTGTTTTAATTAACATGTTGCATTGGTTAAGTGTTACCTACGTTAACTTAACCCTACCATTCTTAGCATGTCTGTTCATTAGCATTAATTGATTAATGCACCAACCTCTCACATTAGAACTGTTGTTTGCGGTTGCTGGATGTGTCGGGCGGTTCTAGGCAGACTTCTACTGCAAACTCATTCTAACCTCGGGTTTTGGGCTTAATGCGCTAACCTCTTACATTAGATCCGTTGTTGCGGTCGCTGGATGTGCCGGGCGGTTCCGAGAAGTCTTACACCGCAACTCAATTTAACCTCGGGTTAGACATGTTCATCTTGTAGCCAATTTACACATTTACCATACATGTCCAAGTCTAGATCTTTGTATACCAGTTATCCACAACTGTAGTCAATTCAAGGTATGTCTCATTTACTGGTTATGTCCAAAATTACTCAAGTTATACCCAATTCCCCGCCTTACAATCACACGTACAACAAGATTCAACAAGGTTCCCAAATTCCAAGTACTCATAAAATAAAACGAAAAGGGGATAGGGAGGAAACACAAGAATTAACATAAGGAAAGTAGGCATGTAAAGTTGTACCAAATACCAGAACCGTGTTTCCAATAGACATGTTGTACATTAACAATGAATATGAGCAAACTAAGTAAAGTACATCATAGGTATACAGATTCGATAGCATTAAACATAGAGAAATTACTAATCTGATGTATAGCATGATAGGTTCAATTGTATCAATCACAACAGTCTCATAGGCATTGGTAATTTCAGATTTGACAAAAGGATTGGCATGCATCGGAATTGATTATCTCACAATTAGGCATAGTTCTAGATTCGATTCACTACAAGTCATGATTTCTATTTCATGTTCCAAATCTTAGAAATAACTGAACTTACAGTGATAGGATTAGAAAAAGAGAATTATTTTGACGTTGTAGCGATTCTAATATCTCTTTGTTGATTGAAGAGGAAACCCTTTACTTTAATTTGAAGCTCTCCAATTTGATTTCTAGTTTGGAGAAGAAGGAGGCTAGGCTAGTTTAGAGATGGACAGCATGGTGGCATCATAGAATAGGGTTATGATGTTAGGGTTAAGGTTCATTTGTGCTTATATAGATGTGTAGGATTAATTAGAGCCTTTAGATCAATATAGGATCCATCCAAACCATCCAGTCCAAGAAAATGCATCATCAGGCCAATCAGAAGTCGCCACGTAGCCCTAAAACTCAGAAAATCGTCACTGTCCAGAGCAGTCAGCAGGGGTCGACCCCTACCGGGAGGGGGGGGGGTCGACACCTATGTCGACACCCCTATATTGGGGTCGACACCCCTTAAGTGGACCGACACCCTCTGGTGGAAATTTTCCCGCCCACTTCTTTTCGCTGGTTTGAATTTCGAATTTTGATTTATTAATTATTTATTTAATTCTGATTAAACCTGAAATCTTTTAACCTCCTTAACTTCTTCATACTGTATCCGTTTTACGCAAACTCGGACTCTATCTCAAGCAGAATTCCGAGGCGAACGTAATGGCGCTACCCATTTTACTTAATTCCCAATTTTAAAATTAAGCATTCTTTAATTCGTTATTTTAATATTCATAGGAAATACAGGGTGTTACATTCTCCCCTCCTTAAAGGATTTCGTCCCCGAAATCTCTAAGTTAAGAAGAATGTATCCTAACATCCAACATCCATCTACTCAATCATCAATCACAGGCATCCATTGTCCTTACACGGATTTCTAATGCTTTCATGATAATATGCATAGTGTGTGTATATGTCCTTATCTAATGCAAAATCATGCGGTTTACTGATTCAGTTGACCTCCTTGATGCGAATTATGTCAGTGCCATGAGTCAACCATGTATGCAATTGTTCCTAATCGTACTTTATAACTTCTACATGAGTGCACAATCTTTCATACAAATGCAACATCCATATGATAACTGTAATAACCCAAATTCTACGCAGCTAAGGATCGTAGAATATTTATTTCTTCTTCGTATGAGGTCGTAAGGTCGTGTAACTTGGGGGAACGACTATTGGGGTCATTTCCCATATTCATAATTTTTGCCGATTTTTAAATGACGGTTTTGCCCCTGTTGAATCATGTTTTGCCTATAACTTTTGACTGGAAAGGAGTTTTGACTTGAAACCACTTCCATTGGATTCAAATGATGGTTTACCTTTCCGTAGAGTGGTCACATTGATCAAACGGACTTACCGTTTGGGAGAAATGGCTAAAACAAGGTTTGGAAGGTGAAAAACAACATAATTGGGCTTAACCGGGTGATTAGCAGCTAGCTCCATTAGGGATTTCGGGATTAGGGGTATTTAAGGGCTGATAGGGGCTAGAGAAACCCTCTTTTGTCATTTTTCAGCTGCCACTTTCATTCTTCGAACCCTAGTAATGGCCTCCACTCTCAAATTCTTCATTTAAACACCTCCTAATTGCTTTCTAATCGAGGATTAAGCTAAGCTACATCAAGTCAAGACAAATCAACACCAAATCAGAGTTGGAGCTGCTGTGTTGTATTGGAAACAGCGCCATAACAGTAGAATAGTTCAGATCTATAGTTTATTTGTGGCTAAGGTGAGTGATTAGCATTGTTTTTCACTAATTACGGCTAATTAGGGGTGATTAGTGATAATTAGCGAAATTATAACTCAGAAAAATTTGGAAAAATATTTAGAAATTCCGAAATATTATTTTATGCCTCTGTTAGAAATTTGGGTTAATTTGGACTAAGTTTGCTAATCCTATAGTTAAAACATGGTTAAGGGGATAAAGAGGAAAATCATGCTTTTCGGGTATGTTTGATCCAAAATATTTCATGTGAATGATGTTTTAATGTTTTTGAGTGATTTTATATGTTGTTACTACTGTTTGGAATGTTTTGAGATGTCATAGGAAGGTTAGAATTGTTGAAGACACCATCGTTTGGCGAAATTAGCTTGCTGGAAAAACTGCAAAATTCCTGATTGGTCAGCATGTATGGTCACGAACTGGATTGGTCAGCATGTATGGTCACAAACCAGATTGGTCAGCATGTATGGTCACGAACCGGATTGGTTAGCATGTATGGTCACAAACTGAATTGGTCAGCATGTATGGTCACAACCGGATTGGTCAGCATGTATGGTCCGGTTTGGTCAGCATGTATGGTCACGAACTGGATTGGTCAGCATGTATGGTCACGAACTGAAGGGGTATGCTGACGATTCCTGAAGGGGTATGCTGACGATTCCTGAAGGGGTGTGCTGACGATTCCTGAAGGGGTATGCTGACAATTCGTGAAGGGGGTATGCTGACGATTCCTGAAACGGGGTATGCTGATGAGAACCACGACCGGAACCAAGACAATGATACCAAAACCCGAGATGCAAAGGAAGTCCAAATTCGAAGTTATTACTCAGGATCCAGACGGGAACCAACGAGTTAACTTCTCGAGTTGGACTTTGCTGCGGGACGTGTGCAAAGGGGTTATCGATACCTATAACTTTGGTTCACCACTGAGAGACGGATTAGGGGCTCGTAGTGATATTTGTACGGGGTTGGACTCCGTCATGGCCCAAAGGATTAGGTGACCAAAGAAGTGGATATAGTATGCTTTACGCACTGAGTGAGAGATGTGAGGATGATTGCTATGTTTGACGTTTGCTATCACCATGACATGAACACCCCCACTTTACTTTTACACTTTATGTTAGTGTTACCTTAGAGTACTATACATCTTGTGCTAACTCTTTGGTTAAAGGTCCAGGTTCAGGTATGATTAGATTATACCTGTTATTGTTCTGTTTTGTTGCTTGCCGCTCATACCAGACTTTTGTCTGACCCAAAGTTTTATGTCTCTTCTTATTACTCTGGGTGCTCCTAAACGAGCAGACTAGAGACAGGTTAGGTGGTAATGCACGGGTAGCTGTACGGAGACGAGCAGGAGGCTTCCACGTATGATATACATATATACTCCCTGTGTTTTAGCTGGTCACTGCTTGGGCATTAGTAGTGTACCTTTTCTTTCTTTTTCTTTAGAGACAGAAATTTGAAGTTGTAATAATGATGTTGGATCATAAGCTGTATTATGGATTCCGCTGCTATAGTGATTTAGTTTTCAGCTTATGCATTGTCTCGCCTATTTTATGTCAAAGTTATGTGATTATTATATTTTATTCCATGCGCTGTGAGATATACTACAGGTTCCTTTGGCATTTTTAGCTTCACATCCTTTTTCTTTGGCGACCGTCCCGTGCTAGTTGGACATCGACACAGCGCATTTTGGAGAAATGTTGGCTAGTCCGGGGCGGGCCGTCACATTTGGTATCAGAGCTTAGGTTGCGTAGTTAACCTAGGGGAAGACTTCGGGGAGAGATAGTATACGTATGTGTGATATTTTGGTTTTAAAAAATTATTTATATATATATATACTATTAGTATATCTAAGGATGAAGTTGCACTGCATTGGCACCACCAAGGAGATGGTTAATCGTTTTCTCTTTGCAGATTGAACGATGAGCCGATATACGAGGAGTACAGGTTCAGGGGCTAACAATAAGAATGTCCCTGATATAAGGATGGTGTTTACTACCTTCATGCGAGAGATGCTTAGGGATGCTCGGGGAGCAGTTCCTAATGCTGCTAATGGTGGTGGTGCAGTAGTGCAGGCGCCTAGGGCCGATTTTGCCAAGCTTAACAAGGATTATACTAGTCTTGGTGGAAAGCCGTTCCACGGAACGGAGTCGGCTACGGAAGTTCAAGATTGGCTTGATAGTTGTGAGCGTATCTTCGAGGATCTGGGAATCGAGGACGCAATGAAGAGGAAGCAGCATCCCGTCAGCTGCAAGGACGGGCTATGAATTGGTGGAATGCTGTTAAAGCAGCCACTCCCGAGGATCAAGTTACTTGGAATCAGTTCAAGACTCGTTTTAGTGATAAGTTTATCCCAGCTGCTCAGAAATCAGAGTTGTTCAGGAAATTTTTGGAGCTTAAGCAGAATGGTTGTGACGGCCCGCCCCGCACCAGTCGGCATTTCCATGCCCGACTAGCACGGAACGGTCGCCAAAGAAAGGAAAGAAGGGAATGAACAAATCAAGGAACCTGTAGTATGTCTCACAGCGCATGGAATAAAATATAATAATAACAACATACTTGACATAAAACAGGTGAGACAGTGCATAAGCTGATAACTAAAATCAACATCAACATCAGAGCAGCGGAAATCCAAATACAGCTCAACTTTCCAAATTTACTGTCTCTAAACAAAAGAAAGCTAAAGTAGAAGATGCACCACTAATGCCCAAGCAGTGATCTTCAACAACACAGGGAGAATACTGTATATATATTACGTGGAAGCCTCCTGCTCGTCTCCGGATCATCTACCCGTGCATCACCAGCTAACCTGTCTCTAGTCTGCTCGTGTGAGCACCCAGAGTAATAAGAGGAGACATAAAACTCTGGGTCAGACATAAAGCCTGTTATGAGCGATAAGCATCTAAACAAAACAATAACAGGTATACTAAACCATACCTGAACCTGGACCTGCAACCAAAGAGTTAGTACCACATACCGTACAATACTCTAAGGTGCCATAATAAATAGTGTAAGAATACGGGGGTGGGGTGTGCATGTCATAATGATAACAAACAAATCAACCATAGCAACCATCCTCACATCTCTCACTCAGTGCGTAAAGCATACGATGTCCACCACTGTCAATCACTAGACCCATTGAAGTAGTGACGGAGCTCAACTTGTACAACTACTGCTACTACCAAGCTTACCACATGGAGTCATGACCAAATCTTTACAAATGACCCCACTTCATTGGTTTATAGCCCTTTAGTCGTACCTAGGCCACTTTGGCCCTGAATCCGTTCACGTACCTCCCATACATAGTGATCCAAAGTCACAGACATCGACTACCCCTTGGCACGCGTCCCGCAGCAAAGCCCAATCATGAAGTGAACTCATCGGTTCCCAACTAGATCCTGAGCTCTAACTTCCCATATTGGACTACTTTTGCATCTCGGGTTATTGGTCAATACTGGGTTGGGTCGGGTTCTCCTCCTAGCCATTGGTTCGGGTCGGGTCCTCTACTTCGGGTCGGTTCGTAGTCTTCTCCTGTAGCGGTTCGGTTCGGGTCCACAGTGTCGCATCGGTTCGGGTCGGGTATTCTACTTCGGGTCGGGTTGGGTGTCCTCCTCCGGGTCGGGTCGGGTGCCATCTCCCTTCCAGTTCGTGCTTCTGCTCCGATCCGCTCCCTCGTTCTTCACGTGCTCCGATCTGATCCCTCCTTCACCATCTGATCCGCGTGGCCTTCCCTCTTGCTAGTTCTCCCAAATGTTAAGTTCCGATCCGAACCCTGCGTCTCCAAGTCGATCCGATCTCTCCTCCTTTATCCGATCCGATCCCAGTTCAATTAGCGTGGCCTTCCTTTTTGCCAGTTGTCCCAAGTGTCAAGTTCCGATCCGATCAGATCCCTTGCCCAGTTCAACTCATCCGATCCGAGCCTCCATATCTGATCCGGTCCAGAACCTGCACTTTTCTGCAACTCTTCCAGCAAGTAATTTACGCCATTCGACGGCGTTTTTGACAAATCTAACACTTCTAATCAATCATAAAACACACCATAGAGTCATAGCAACATGTAATAGCAACCACAAACAGCAAAACAATAATTCAAATGAATCAAAATGGATCAAAAGTGGCTAAAACCTCACATTTTCCCATAATCCCTCTTAATCACGTTTAAGCATATACTTAGTAAAACTTAATCAAATCGTCCAAATTTTCTAACAGAGGCATAAAATATTATTTTCAAATTTCTAAACATTTTTCCAGAATTTATTAGTGTATAAATTCGCCATTCTTCACTAATTACCCTTAATTACCGTAATTAGTGCAAAAACTATGCAAATCACTCACCTTTGCCACAAAATAAAGCACCAAATCTGAAATACTCTCTGTTTGGGTCGAGTTCCTATGTATAGCAGCAGCTCCAACCTTGCCCTGTTGCTATTTGGCCTTGTTTTGATGTAGTTTAGGCTTAATCTTCACTAAAAATGTGTTTTGGAGTGGTTTTAGAGGATGGAAGCCATTACTAAGGTCTCAAGAAGGTTTGTGGCGGCTCAAAACTGAAATGAAAGTGATTTCCTAACCCTAATCAGCCCTTCTATACCTCTAAACCCGAAATTCCCCTTTGGGCCTAGCTGCTAATCACCCGGTTAAGCCCAATTAAGCTGTTTTTCACCATCTGAAACTTGTTTCAGCCATATCTCCCAAACGGTGAGTCCGTTTGGCTAATGTGACCACTATACGGAAAGAGAAACCACCATCCGGAGCCAATGGAAGTGTTTTCAGGTCAAAATTCCTTTCCAGTCAAAAGTTATGGCCAAAACAGTGTCAACTAGGGGTAAAATGGTCATTTAAAAATCGAGAAAAATCATGAACATGGGAAATGACCCCAATAGCCGTCTCCCAAAGTTACATGACCATACGACTTCGTATATGAAAGAACAAATATTCTACGGTCCTATGGTGCATAGAATATGGGTCGTTACAATGGTAGGGCAGTCTCGGAGTATATTGCTGAGTTCGACACTTTGTCGAAGTATGGATGGTCTCTTATTGATACAGTCGAGAAGAAGAACGAGAAGTTCATAACTGGCTTGGATGGGTACTTGGGGGAAAGACTTATAAACTATATTGATGAGACGTTCGAGTCTATTGTAGGAAAGGCATTAAGGTCAGAGAGCCTTTTCCATAAGTCCAAGACCGAGGTTGCTATTGAATCTAAAGAGGAACCAAAGCCGCAAACAAGTGGTGAAGGCAAAGATAATTCCCATAATAAGAGAAAACAGGACTAAGCTAAGGATGGTCAGAAAAAGAAGAATAAGAAAGGTGGCGAGTGCTTTAGTTGTGGCAAGAAGGGCCACTATGCCAGAGATTGTCGAGAAAGGAAGTGCTTCAATTGCGGCCAAGCAGGACATCACAAGGATGATTGTCCACAACCCCCTAAAGAGAAGCAAATTGTGAAAGCATATGCTATCAACGCTGTTCCTTCTTTGTCGAATGCTCCAACTGTGGTGTAGAAGGGAAAGGGCTTCGTTATTAAAGGTATGCTTTCTATTTATGATGTTCCTGTTCTAGTTTTTTTTATAACGGTGCATCCCATTCCTTCATATCTAGTGACCTGGTAGATAGATTAGGATTGGAACCTGAGGTAGTTGATAGACCTTTAGTTGAGACGAACCCAATAGGCGGTTCGACTAGTCTTAGTATGATTTGTTGTAATGTGGTCTTATCGAGTCATGGATGTATGTTTGCTTATGATCGCTTTGTTTTGGGCTTTACTGGGTTTGGCATTATTTATGGAGTAGTTGGACGTACAGTAGGTTGGTGAGGACTGGGATTGCCATTTACCCTTGACATGTGGCATGGGTCATTATGCGATCAACGATAGTTTTGAAGCAAGATTGGCGAGGATAGCCAGAGTCAGTTGTAAGTGCTCAATTGTTTGGTTGTTTTGCTCGTATCATCTCACATAGATTGTCTGAATTCGAAGGAGATATTCCTTGGATGCTTGTCTGATATTGGTTTAGGCCTTTGGGGCTTGTGCTTGGGGAACGTCGAGTTCGACTACGATGGTTTGCGTGAGAGATAAATAGTTGTTGCGATTTTTCATTGGATGATATCTTGGTTCACTCGAGGAGTGATGTGCAGCTCATAACATGATAGGAATGTTCGATGATATGGACTACCCTGAGTTGGACTCGATAGGGCTAAGAGATGGCTCGAGTTGGACTCGAGAATGCAGCAAGGTAATAGATTGGCTCAAGTTGGACTCGAGAAGGCTGCAAGGAAATGGATTGGCTCGAGTTGGACTCGAGGAGGCTGCAAAGTAATGGATTGACTCGAGTTGGACTCGAGAGGGCAGCAAGGTAATGGATAGACTTGGGTGGGACTCTAGTTGATGATAGAGTTGTGGGTAACTCTTTTGATTGAGAGTGCCAAGGAATCGTCGATAGTTGAGTGATTTAGGCGGACTCGAAGCAGGGGTATCTGGGGACGCCCACTTACCTTGGATCCATTGGACGTGATCTAGTTATCCTTGGAGGATAAATGTACGTTGGACGTGCGGTAGTCCGTTTGGAGGCGGGGTTTCCATTAGTTCTTGATGTTGGTTGGACCAGACATATAGGTATTGACGTATTCATGGCTTTTGCAGGTGATAGATAGGACTTGTTGATGGATGCTATGGTTGCTATGTTGTTCCTATCTTTCTTCTGTTGGGTAGACTATCAACTGTAGGGTTCTAGCGATGGGGAACAAAGAGATGATGGTATATACGGATGCTTATAGTACCGGACTAGGTGCGGTAACAGGTGCACTGGGTAGGAGACATACCAGTTTGGGGGCTATGTGTCTGGGCTGGAAGCAACTAGAGTATATCACGGGATATGATTTCAGACCCAAGTGCGAATGTGATTCAGAAACGCTAGTAATCTTGACGATTAGATCAATTTTGATTGAGTAGATCGGTTCTAGTTAGAGGGACGATACTAACCTATAGGAGATCATCTCTAGGGTAGAGATGGGTATCGATGGCGAGAGAATGATCAAGTAAGGACTTGATCGAGAAGGATGGCTTCAAAAGAATGAAAGGCTGTTTGTACCCAACACAAAAAGATTGAGTGATGAAGAGAGACATTGGGAAGTTTATAACCAAGTGCATGAACTGCCAGTTAGTTAGAGCCGAGCAAAAGAAGCCAAGTGGTTTGTTACAACCGTTGGAGATTCCCGAATGGAAGTGGGAATAAGTCTCAATAGATTTCATCGATGGGTTACCACGGACTAGGTCAAGATCATTCAACAGTGAATGAAGGTTGCCCAAGATAGGCAGGAGAGTTATGCTGATAAGAGATGAAGAGATTTGGAACCCCATTGTTAGTTATTCTGCATGCTACGATATGTTTGTTGTGTTTCTATGTATGCTTGATTATTGCAAACGATTGGTAGGCATGCGGGATCCTTTTGTATGTTTTGGTTAAGGAATTTCGAGGGCGAAATTTCTTAAGGGGAGGGGGTGGGGGGATGTAACAACCAGCATTCTACGCACCTAAGGATCGTAGAATATTTATTTCATCTTCGTGTTAGGTCGTAAGGTCGTGCAACTTTGGGGAAAGACTATTGGGGTCATTTCCCATGTTCACGATTTTTGCCGATTTTTAAATGACAGTTTTACCCTTGGTGAATCAGGTTTTGCCTATAACTTTTGACTGGAAAAGAGTTTTGACCTGAAACCACTTCCATTGGATTCAAGTGAGGGTTTACCTTTCCGTAGAGTGGTCACTTTGATCAAACAGACTTATCGTTTGGGAGAAATGGCTGAAACAAGGTTTGTAAGGTGAAAAACAGCATAATTGGGCTTAACCGGGTGATTAGCAGCTAGGTCCATAAGGAATTTTGGGATTAGGGGTATTTAAGGGCTGATAGGGGCTAGAGAAACCTTCTTTTGTCATTTTTCAGCCGACACTTTCATTCTCCTAACCCTAATAATGGCCTCCACTCTCAAATTCTTCATTTAAACACCTCCGAATTGCTTTCTAATCGAGGATTAAGCTAAGCTACATCAAATCAAGGCAAATCGACACCAAATCAGAGTTGGAGCTGCTGTGTTGCATTGGAAACAGCGCCATAACAGTAGAATAGTTCAGATCTATAGTTTATTTGTGGCTAAGGTGAGTGATTAGCATTGTTTTTCACTAATTACGGCTAATTAGGGGTGATTAGTGATACTTAGCGAAATTATAACTCAGAAAAATTTGGAAAAATATTTATAAATTCCGAAATATTATTTTATGCCTCTGTTAGAAATTTAGGTTAATTTGGACTAAGTTTGCTAATCCTATAGTTAAAACATGGTTAAGGGGATTAAGGGGAAAATCATGCGTTTTGGGTATGTTTGATCCAAAATATTTCACGTGAATGATGTTTTAATGTTTTTGAGTGATTCTATATGTTGTTACTACTGTTTGGAATGTTTTGAGATGTCATAAGAAGGTTAGAATGGTTGAAAACGCCGTCGTTTGGCGTAATTAGGTTGCTGGAAAAACTGCAAAATTCCTGATTGGTCAGCATGTATGGTCACGAACCGGATTGGTCAGCATGTATGGTCACGAACCGGATTGGTCATCATGTATGGTCACAAACTGGATTGATCAGCATGTATGGTCACCAACTGAATTGGTCAGCTTGTATGGTCATGAACCGGATTGGTCAGCATGTATGGTCACGAACGGGATTGGTCAGCATGTCACGAACGGGATTGGTCAGCATGTATGGTCACAAACCGGATTGGTCAGCATGTATGGTCACGAACTGGATTGGTCAGCATGTATGGTCACGAAATGAATTGGTCGACATGTATGGTCACGAACAGGATTGGTCAGCATGTATGGTCACGAACTGGATTGGTCAGCATGTATGGTCACGAACTGGATTGGTCAGCATGTATGGTCACGAACTGAATTGGTCGACATGTATGGTCACGAACCGGATTGATCAGCATGTATGGTCACAAATTGGATTGGCCAGCATGTATGGTCACGAATTGAAGGGGTATGCTGACAATTCCTGAAGGGGTATGCTGACGATTCCTGAAGGGGTATTCTGACGATTCCTGAAGGGGTATGCTGATGATTCCTGAAGGGGGTATGCTGACGATTCCTGAAGGGGGGGGGGGTATACTGACGAGAACCACGATCACGACCCGAACCAAGACAATGACACCAGAACCCGAGATGCAAAGGAAGTCCAAATTCGAAGTTATTACTCAGGATCCAGACGGGAACCAACGAGTTAACTTCACGAGTTGGACTTTGCTGCGGGACGTGTGCAAAGGGGTTATCGATACCTATAACTTTGGTTCACCACTGAGAGACGGATTAGGGGCTCGTTGTGATAGTTGTTCGGGGTTGGACTCCGTCATGGCCCAAAGGATTAGGTGACCAAAGTAGTGGATATCGTATGCTTTACGCGCTGAGTGAGAGATGTTTGATGTTTGCTATCACCATGACATGAACACCCCCACATTACTTTTACACTTTATGTTAGTGTTACCTTAGAGTACTGTACATCTTGTTGTGCTAACTCTTTGGTTGCAGGTCCAGGTTCAGGTATGATTAGATTATACCTGTTATTGTTCTGTTTTGTTGTTGTCTGACCCAGAGTTTTATGTCTCTTCTTGTTACTCTGGGTGCTCCTAAATGAGCAGACTAGAGAAAGGTTAGGTGGTAATGCGTGGGTAGCTGTCCGGAGACGAGCAGGAGGCTTCCACGTATGATATACATATATACTCCCTGTGTTGTAGCTGGTCACTGCTTGGGCATTAGTAGTGTACCTTTTCTTTCTTTTGCTTTAGAGACAGAAATTTGAAGTTGTAATAATGATGTTGGATCATAAGCTGTATTATGGATTCCGCTGCTATGGTGATTTAGCTTTCAGCTTATGCACTGTCTCGCTTGTTTTATGTCAAAGTTATGTGATTATTATATTCCATGCCCTGTGAGATATACTACAGTTTCCTTTGGCATGTTTAGCTTCACATCCTTTTTCTTTGGTGACCGTCCCGTGCTAGTTGGAAATCGGCACAACACATTTCGGAGAAATATCGGCTAGTCCAGGGCGGGCCTTCGCAATAACACATCAAGTTTCAATCCATATACAAATATATATATGCATATGCAATATGAAAGTGACTGAGCCGATCTAGTACCTAATGTGTGTGTATATGCATCCACGAGCAACCACTAGCAACCACTTGCAACCATCAATCATAACATGTTTCAAATACATGTTTATATTCATTAGTTTCTACTTAAGGATCAAGAATAGGACCAAGGAGATATACTTAAAAGATAGATACAAGCATGCATAAACTTATTGAAAAAGAGATCAAGGATGTACCCTCAAAAAGAAAAGGGTAGGCTGCGCGTATCTTGTCTTCAGTCTCCCAAGTCGCGTCTTCTTCAGCGTCACTCCATTGTACTTTAACTAGCTTGACCTCACGATTGCGTAGCTTTTTAACTTCCGTTCCCAAGATACGAGTTGGAACTCTTCTCACCGTCACTTCTCGTTCCACTTCTACTTCCTCTAGTATGCTTGGCTCCACAACTTCCGCAGACTCATGTAAGCACTTTCGTAGATGAGAAACATGAAAAACATTATGAACTCCAGCCAATCTTTCGGGCAGCTCTACTCTATAAGCCATCATTCCAATCCTCTCAATGATAGGAAATGGCCCTACAAATCTTGGTGCCAATTTTCCTATAGATCCAAAGCGAACGACATTCTTCAAAGGAGTTACTTTAAGGAAAACCCTGTCTCCAACCTCAAACTCAAGGTTGGTCCTTCTTTTATCCGCGTAGGACTTCTGTCTATCTTGTGCGGTCTTCATTCGTCTTCGTATTAAGTCCACCTTCTCCGAAGTCTCTTTGATCATGTTGGGCCCAAGTACGAGCTTGTCTGTAGATTCCCACCAACAAGTTGGTGATCGGCATGGTCTTCCATATAAAGCCTCAAAGGGTGCCATGCCAATGGTGGCTTGGTAGCTATTGTTGTAGGCGAACTCCACCAAAGGAAGGTGACCTTCCCACATTCCTCCAAAATCAAGAATGCACAATCTCAAAAGATCTTCTAATACTCTATTCACCCTTTCAGTCTGACCATCGGTTTGAGGGTGATAGGCAGTGCTTAAGCACAGCTGTGTGCCAACAGCCTCTTGCAAACTCTTCCAAAACTCACTCGTAAAGATAGGATCTCGATCACTTACTATGCTAGAGGGTATCCCATGCAGTTGAACTACTTATTTAAGATAAATGGATGCTAACGATGAGGCAGTCCTCCTACTCTTAAAAGGTATAAAGTGAGGGCTTTTAGTGAGCCTATCAACTATTACCCAAATACTGGTATTGCCCCTTCTTGACTAGGCAACCCATCTATAAAGTCCATCGAAATGCTATCCCATTTCCACTATGGGACCTCTAGAGGATGAAGCAGACCAGCAGGCTTCTTCTGCTCCGCCTTGACTTGTTGGCATATCAAGCACTTAGAGACGAATTCAGCTACATCCTTTTTCATGCCATTCCAAAAGAAAACCCTTTTTATGTCTTTATACATCTTGTCTCCACCTGGGTGTATGGTCAGCTTAGAATGGTGTGCTTCTTCAAGAACCGTCTTCACCAAATCCCTTGCTTGTGGGACACATAGTCTTTCATCCCATCTCAACCAACCCTTGTCATCTATGGAGAATCTATTGAGGTGACTAGAAGTCTCACCTCTAATTAACTTATCCATTACATAAACTATATGAGGGTCTTCACGTTGCGCGGCTCCTATTGAGTCTAAAAGCTTAGGCCGCACCTCTAGCGATGCTAACAAACCAGGTACAAACTCAAAGGAGGGTCTAAAGTCAAAGGTTGCTATGTACTCCAAGTTTTGCCTTTCCACAAAGAGAGGACTTAAGGTCAGCCTTTTCCTACTTAAGGTGTCTGCTATCTTAAGTTAAGATCTTTGCTATCTTAAGTTAAGATCTTTTTGTGAGAAAAGGTATTTTAATGATTTATGGTCAGTAAACAATTCAAACCTTTCTCCAAGTAGGTAATGACGCCATGACTTAAGAGCGAAATCAATGGCAGCTAGTTCCAAATCATGAGTTGGGTAGTTCTTTTCATGTACCTTCAATTGCCTTCTTCCATAACAAACTACCTTACCTTCTTTAATCAAGACATCTCCTAACCCTGTGCCACATGCGTCTGTGTATACTGTAAACATCTTACTTCCATCAGGCAATGTCAGAACTGGGGCTGTGGTTAGAGCCCTCTTCAATCGTTGGAAAGCAACATCACAGTCCAAATCCCAAGCAAAAGTTAGGTTCTTCTTCGTCAATCTAGTAAGTGGGGCTGAGATCTTCGCAAAGTCTTTAATGAACTTTCTGTAATAGGTCGCCAATCCGAGAAAACTTCGTACTTCGGTTGCACTCTGTGGAATCTTCCAATCTTGCACCGCAACTACTTTTGCGGGATCCACGGCTATCCCTTCCTTGGACACCACATGTCCAAGAAACCTTACTTCTTCTCTCCAAAAATTCCATTTGGAGAATTTTTCTTTAAGCCGATGTGCTCGAAGAGTATCTGTGACGGCCCGCCCCGCACCAACCGACATTTCCTCCGAAAGTGCGCTGTACGCTTGTCCAGTTAGCACGGGACGGTTGTCAAAAGAAAAGGAAGAAGACGAAGAATCGACAAGGAACCTGTAAAATGTCTCACAGCGCATAGAACAAAATATAATAACAACATACTTGACATAAAACAGGTGAGACAGTGCATAAGCTGAAAACAAACTATCATAGCAGCGGAAAATCCAAGTACAACTTATGATCCAAAGCTAACATTATTACAACTTTTAAAACTGTCTCAAAAAGCAAAAGCAAGATAAGAGAGGTACACTACTAATGCCCAAGTAGCGACCATCAACGACACAGGGAGAATATCTATATATCATACGTGGAAGCCTCCTGCTCGCCTCCGAATCAGCTACTCGCGCATCACCAGCTAACCTGTCTCTAGTCTGCTCGTGTGAGCACGCAGAGTAATAAGAAGAGACATAAAACTCTGGGTCAGACAAAAGTCTGGTATGAGTGATAAGCATCTAAACAGAACAATAACAGGTATACTAAACCATACCTGAACCTGGACCTGCAACCAAAGAGTTAGCACTACATACTGTACAACACTCTAAGGTGCCACTGGATAAATGGTGTAAAGATAACGGGGGTGGGGGTGTGCATGTCATAGTGATGGCAAACAATCAAGCATAGAAACCATCCTCACATCTCTCACTCAGTGCGTAAAGCATACGATATCCACCACTTCGATCACCCAATATACTTTGCTATGATCACTTTGCCCCATGAAGTCACAATGACTTCACTGCACTGATCCATAGCCGCTAATCCTTCGCTATGTCCACTCTGGCCCATGGATTCGCGATGACCCCACTGCACTGGCTCATAGCCTTACTAATCCTTTACTATGTCCACTCTGCCCCATGGAGTCACGATGACCCCACTGCACTGGCTCATAGTCTTACTACGATCACTTTTCCCCTCGAGTCATAATGACTCTACTGCACTGATACGTAGTCCTGCTACGATCACTTTGCCCCTCGAGTCATAATGACTCTACTGCACTGATACGTAGCCCATCATTCCTTTCAGTGGTGAATCGAAGTTATGAACGTCGACAACTCCTTAGCACACGTCCCGCAGCAAAGCCCAACCATGAAGTGGACTCATTGGTTCCCAACTGGATCCTGAGCTCTAACTTCCATTTGGACTACCTTTGCATCTCGGGTTATTGGTCATCACCGGATCGGTTCGGATCTCCCCCTAATCATCAGTTCAGTTCAGATTGGAATGCTCCTTCTTCACTGGATCGGATCGGCAGACATCACCCCTGGTGGATCGGGTTCTTCAAGTCCAATCACCACGCGTCGGTTCGGTTCGGAGGTGGCCATGCGGGTCGGATCAGAGTGCTGCATGCCACGAGAGGTGCAAGTGGATCGAAGCTTCCCCAGTTCATGTTGCCCTCCTCTGATCGGGTCGGGTGTGAAGTGCGAGAGCGGATTGGGTACGAGAGCTATTGTGGGGAAGGGCGTTGTAGTGGTTCGGTTCGGGTCCTCCTAACAGATCCGATCCGGTTCGGATGTCTTTCTGCACTTTTTTCAGCAAGCGGTTTACGCCACTCGACGGCGTTTTCGACCATTCCAACTATTCTAATCAATCACAAAGCATACCATACAGTCATAGCGACATGTATAATCAACCACAAACACCAAAACAACAATATGATAGGTTAAAATGGATCAAACATAGCCAAAACCCCATATTTTTCCCTTAAGCATGTTTAGGTGAAACTAATGATATGATTAGCAAAACTTAACCAAATTAACCCAAATTTTCTAACAGAGGTCTAAAACATCATTTAAGAATTTATAAATATTTTTCCAGAATTTTATCGTGTTTAAATCCGCTAATTAACACTAATTACCCTTAATTAACCATAATTAGTGAGGAACTATGCAAATTACTCACCTTAGCCACAAATAAGACTTAGATCTGAAATAAATCTCTGATTTAGCGCGAATAATTATGCTAAACAACAGCTATAATCTTGATTTGGTGAAGATCTTCCTTGATTTGATGTTGCTAAGCTTAATCCTTGATTAGAGAGTGATTTGGTGGTGATTTAGAGGTTGGAGGCCATTTTTAGGGTTTCTAAGAGGTAAGTGGAGGCTAGAAAACTGAAATGGAATGAAACCCTAACTCTTTTCAGCCTCCCCATAACCCTAATCCCGAAATGGGTTATGGGCCCATTCACTAATCACCCTATTTGGCCCGGTTAAGCAGTTTTTCACTTTCCAAACCTTATTTCAGCCATATCTCCCAAACGGTAAGTCCGTTTCCCACATGTGACCACTCTACGGAAAGGTAAATCATCATCCAGAGCTAATGGAAGTGGTTTCAGGTCAAAACTCATTTCCAATCAAAAGTTATGGCCGAAACAAGATCAGCTAGGGGCAAAACGGTCATTTAAAAATCGGCAAAAATCATGAACATGGAAAATGACTCTAATGGTTGTTTCCCAAAGTTACACGACCATACGGCTTCATATGGGAAAGAAATAAATATTCTACGATCCTCCGATGCGTAGAATGCGGGTTGTTACAGTATCCATAACTTCCCTTAAATGCAAAGCATGTTCTTCCTCACTTTTTGAGAAGATCAAAATGTCGTCCACGAAGACCACTACAAACTTATTAAGGAACTCCCTAAACACCCTACTCATCAAGTCTACGAAATAGGCGGGTGCGTTTGTCAAGCCAAAAGGCATGACAAGCCATTCGAAGAAACCATCCGGGGTCCTGAACGCGGTTTTATCTATGTTGTCTTCAGACACTCTTAGCCGATGAAATCCGGTAGCCAAATGTAGTTGGGAGAAAACTGATGCACCTACGAGTTGGTCGAACAAGTCGTCTATTCTTGGGAGTGGGTGCCTATTCTTTTTGGTCATCTTGTTTAGCTTCCTATAATCCACGCATAGGCGAAGTGAACCATCTGCTTTGGTTGCGAACACTACTGGAGCACCCCATTCAGAAATACTCCGCCTTATGAACCCCTTTTCGAGAAACTCTTTAACTTGCTTGCTGAGCTCCTTCCTTTCCCTTGGAGCCATGTGTCTAACGGGTAAAGCAACTGGTTTTGCATTATCAACTAGGTATATGCGAAAATCTATCTCTCGCTTTGGAGGTAAACCCTTCACTTCTTCAAAGACATCCGAGTACTCACGGACTACTCTAACAGATTGCAAATTTTCAACAGACGCATCAAGATTCTAGGTAGCTAAGCATAACAGAATTCATAGGATTACAACAGATTTCGAGAGTATTACCGAGGAGAGTCATAAGTCTAACCACTCTCTTTTCACAATCGAGGATGGCATCATTACTGGATAACCAATCCATGCCTAGAATCAACCCATAGCCCGTGAAACCCAAAACATAAGCATTACATCTAAACCCAACGCTTAGTATAGAAATTTCCAAATCCAAACAAATCATTGATAAATAAGCCGAGCGCCCAATTGGATTTGAAACAACCATGGGATTCTCTACTATACTGGTATCTAGGTGCAGAGATTCAACTAGGGCAGTAGATATAAAAGAGTGCGAAGCGCCAGAATCAAAAAGAGTACAAACATGATGATCAGAAAGATAAACTAAACTCTCAACAGAAATATTTCTACCTCTTTCCCGCGTAGGTGTTGTGAGAGCGTGAATCTGCCCTCCAGAAGTGGACCCAGTCCTCTGCCCTTGCCCTTGCTTTCTTGGACAGTCCTTGGCCATATGTCCTGTCTCGCCGCATTGAAAACAACCACCCATCTTTCTCTTCTTCTTTCTGCAGTCCTTAATCAGATGTCCAGGTATGCCACAAAAATTACACTTCCTCTTGTCATAGGGTTTGTTATTCTTCCCGCCCTTCTTGTAATCCATCTTCTTATTCTGCGATCCCTCCACTTTCTTGTCTAGAGGTTCTTCCATCTTTGCCTCTTTCTTCCCATCCTTGTCTTCCTCCTGTAACAGTGCCATGTCCACCAATCTCTCATAGGTCGCGCCCATAGGTATGGGACATAGCTAGGCCGTGCAGTGGCTCATTTAACCCTTTAGCGAAACGGAGAGCCTTTTTATGTAGAGTGTTTACCAACTCCAGTCTGAATCTAGCCAGCTGGTTGAACCTGTTGACGTATTCCTTAACCGATAGGCTTCCCTGTTTGAGTGCTAAGAACTTCTCCATCTGTAGGCTTTGTTCAGCTTGTGAGAGGAACTTCATTTCAAATCTCATTCTGAAATCCTCCCAAGTCTCAACTGGTCTCTCAGCATTAGTAACTTCCCACCAGAAAGAGGCTTCGTCCTTAAGTAACCATACAGCCAACCGTATCTTTTGCCTATTGTCCACTTCGAAGATAACAAACAAATCTTCTGTTTCCTTGAGCCAGTTTCTTGCTTCCACGAATGATTCAGTCCCATTAAAGTTCTTTCCGCCCATAGCTTGAAAGTCTCTACATATCTTCGAGAAAGCATTCACACGCGGAGGAGGAGGAACGATGGGTACAGCTGGAGGAACGTTTCCTTGGCCTTCGGTGGGTGTCGTGGCCTCCAAATACCTACGGAACCATCTGGGTATTGTGACTCCCTCTGGAAGATTAAGATCCCCAGACATGCTGAAACGAAAAGAAAAGATGCAAAACAAAGGATAGAAAGATAGTGCATATAGCTTTGGGGAATATGCCTTTAAAATAAAATAACACTTTTCTTGAAAATGCTTCTTTAAAACTTCTTTCTGAAAAATAGTTTTCAAAAACTTTTATCTGATCTGGTAACCATCAGCTCTGATACAAAGTGAAACACCCCACCTCCGTTAAGATAACTCACAAAGGGAATGCATTAACTTCGGTGAAGCATTATAGGTAAAAGATACATATAATTTACAAGACAGACATACAAACAGCGGAAAAACTAGAATTATTTCATAAGCTGCGTGGTTTAGTCAAACCATTACAACCATTGTCTCAAAACCCAACTTCCAAGTCATTACAATAAAACCTCTGTCTTGATTAAAAACTCCAAATACATAAAGAAGCATAAAACAGTAGTAAAGCGGCATAAATCCCCAATAAAAGTGTAACCACAGCCATAGCCCAAGAAAAGACAATCCAAGCAATATATCTAATCTCTTCAAGCTGGAAAAGGTCTGAACTAAGCTGAAGTATTCCCTCCCTGCGGATCTGGGGGGGGGAACAGAAGAAAAGAAGACGAAAGAAAATGGGTCAGACATAAAGCCTGGTAAGCCTAGTGATTTTCAGCATGTAAACAAGAAAAAGGATCATGACATGAATAAACTGAATATAAGACAATACCATAGTAACAAGATAACATAAGACAAGATAAGGCAAGATAAACTGAATATCCTATCGCACCCATTTCTATTTCTCTGCACCTACTAACAATTGTTTCAACTAGCCTCATGTGCTCATAATAAAATGATTCCTTTATCAATCGGCTTCTACTCGCATGTATTTATTACTTGTGTTATTCGGCCCCGCTTGTTTGTAGATACCTGTGCTAGTCCCACCATGGGGTGTATCAATCCCTATGAAGGCAACCCGACACAATTCAAGATGCACAGTGTATAACTACTGATGCCCAGTGCCTGATTTTTTCACTCCAGAGAACGTGCACGCCCGTACTCCGTCGGAGCCTACACTAACGCACCACCTACCGCTATTTTGACCGCTTATAATCAGCCCAGTAATCGTGCCCCACCCTGCCTAGTTCAGGATACCGTGATACATCTATATGGGTTACTGCTGAAATGGGTCCCCGTTACTAGGGTTTCCTAACCAACATGTTATAACGATTAAGTTTTCTCAATTTAACCTAACCCCACCCATTTGTTTAATTAACATGTTGCATTGGTTAAGTGTTACCTACGTTAACTTAACCCTACCATTCTTAGCATGTCTTTTCATTAGCATTATTTGATTAATGCGCCAACCTCTCACATTAGAACGGTTGTTTGCGGTTGCTGGATGTGCCGGGCTGTTCCGGGAAGACTTCTACCATAAACTCATTCTAACCTCGGGTTTTGGGCTTAATGCGCTAACCTCTCACATTAGATCTGTTGTTGCGGTCGCTGGATGTGCCGGGCGGTTCCGGGTAGTCTTACACCGCAACTCAATCTAACCTCGGGTTAGGCATGTTCATCTTTTAGCCAATTTACATATTTACCATACATGTCCAAGTCTAGATCTTTGTATGCCAATTATCCACAATTGTAGTCAATTCAAGGTATGTCTCATTGACTGGTTATGTCCAAAATTACTCCAATAAGTTATACCCAATTCCCCGCGTTACAATCGCACGTATAATAAGATTCAACAAGGTTCCCAAATTCCAGTTACTCATAAAATAAAACGGAAAGGGGATAGGGAGGAAACACAAGAATTGACATAAGGAAAGTAGGCATGTAAAGTTGTACCAAATACCAGAATCGTGTTTCCAATAGACATGTTGTACATTAACAATGAATATGAGCAAACTAAGGAAAGTACATCATAGGTATACAGATTCGATAGGATTAAACCTAAAGAAATTACTAATCTGATGTATAACATGATAGGTTCAATTGTATCAATCACAGCAGTCTCATAGGCATTGGTAATTTCAGATTTGACAAAAAGATAAGCATGAATCCGAATTGATTATCTCACAATTAGGCATAGTTATAGATTCGATTCATTACAGGTCATGATTTCTATTTTATGTTCCAAATCTTAGAAATAACTGAACTTACAGTGATAGGATTAGAAAAAGAGAATTATTTTGACGTTGTAGCGATTCTAATCTCTCTTCGTTGATTGAAGTGGAAAACCTTTACTTTAATTTGAAGCTCTCCAATTTGATTTCTAGTTTGGAGAAGAAGGAGTCTAGGCTAGTTTAGAGATGGACAACATGGTGGCTTCATAGAATAGGGTTATGATGTTAGGGTTAAGGTTTATGTGTGTTTATATAGATGTGTAGGATTAATTAGAGCCTTTAGATCAACATAGGGTCCATCCAAACCATCCAGTCCAAGAAAATGCGTCATCAGGCCAATCAGAAGTCGCCACGTAGCCATTAAACTCAGAAAATCGTCACTGTCCAGAACAGTCAGCAGGGGTCGACCCCTACAGGGGGGGTCGACACCTGTGTCGACACCCCTATACGGGGTCGACACCCTCTGGCGGGAATTTTCCCGCCCACTTCTTTTTGCTGGTTTGAATTTCGAATTTTGATTTATTAATTAATTATTTAATTCTGATTTAACCTGAAATCTTCTAACCTCCATAACTTCTTCATACTGTATTCGTTTTACGCAAACTCGGACTCTATCTCAAGCAGAATTCCGAGGCGAACGTAATGGCGCTACCCATTTTACTTAATTCCCACTTTTAAAATTAAGCATTCTTTAATTTGTTATTTTAATATTCATAGGAAATACAGGCTGTTACACAAACAGTTACGCGGCAAGTTATAGAGTTTAATTCAATCCGGAACCGAGGCTACAGACTTATTCAAATCCCCCGAGTTAGACATCCAAGGACGCACAATAAATAACTTGTCTTGAATAATCACTGAGTCTGCTTGCAGTATTCTTACACGGTTCTCATCGTTTTCAAAGTAGAAAAAAACTGTACCTATCGATTTGATTTTGACCCCTCTTGAGGGTTTCCAAAGTTTCTTCAACCAATAAGAAACAACTGAAAAATGGTAACGGGCGATCAAGGAAGTGGCCAATGAGGTAGCCACGCCACTGCTCCTCTGTGGCTTCCAAGATCTAATCTGTAGGCTGCAACGTGTTGCCTTTAAAAATAAGCTTCATGGGAGGGGGAGAGAAAGAACCAGCGGTACTAGGCTAAGAATCAAACAGCGAGGACCATTTTTTGGAAGGAGGGCCATCGACAAAATTAAGGTTACCAGAAGGAGGAGAAGGCGACGATAAAGGTACCGGAGGGGGCTCTGGAGGAGGAGGGGAAGGTCTGGTTTGGATGGGTGGGGCTAGATGGAGATGGATTTGGGAAGGAGACAGGCTTGAAGAAAGGTTAGGTCTAGCAGAGAAAGACGATGGAATGGTCGCCATTTTGGGAGCGAATTGGGGAGTATAATGTTTGGAACATATGATGTGCTTTATTTTTTCAAATGTTCTTTTTTTTTGAAGAAAAAAAGTGCTTTATTTTTTCAATTTAATACAAACAAATATTAATTCCCTTAGATATTATTTGGCTCCATTAGGCATGTGTTATATATGATAGTTATATAGATATTCATTTTTATTACAAAACGGGCATCCATATTCATTTGATACAACATTTATCGAATTTGTTTTGGTATTGGATAAGTTACAAACACTATAAAGTAATTACGTTTCGTAAATCTTATCATTTTAAACGGTTCACAAAATTTCGATAATATTTCCTTTTCGTTTCTTATGTACACACGTTTGTGTATGATACAAGAAACACGGGGGACGTGCTACCGGAATTTTGGGAAATAGTTTAAAATGATATGATTTAAACAACGTAATTACTAATACTGTAACACCCCGCATTTTTAATAAAAAAAGTGATTATAATAATTACAGAATTAATTAATAATGGAAAATGGACATTTTGGGATTGTCAGGATTTGGATAACGTATACCATTGCATTCATATCAATTTTCCAGTTAATTTAAATATATAATATGTCCTGAACGGAGTTCATATTGGAAAGTTATTAACGTTTGAAATCTTATGTGAATGTACGTGAATATATATGCGCGTGTTTGAATTTGAAATGTAAATATATGTCAAAGTTGAAAAAGAGCGTAATAAAATATAGAGACAAGCAGAAACGGTCCAGAAATAAATACGCAATCGAATAAAAAGAGCAACACATAAACCGTGCATAAATCGACGACTCCGTGATTTGAATTAAATCGCATGGATCGACCCATATCTCGGTTGGGTCGATTGATGGGTCGATCCATGTGCGGCTAGGTCGACCCATGTGTCGACCTTGGCATAGACATGAGTCGATCCAGGTTGGCCATGAACATTTTTGTGATGACCCGAACTTCCCGGCCGGCCAAAACCGAACAAGAAGACGGACTGCTTTGAGAACACGACTGATCAGAACAAGAAATAAGAGAACATTTAATTGCTATTACAACAATTTACATCAAAGTACAAGAATATCAGAGTATGAATAAATAATATAAAGCGGAAAAATATCAGAGATTTAAATTACAACACAACGGAACTTGAATACATAAATATAATGTGTAGTAGAAAACATTAACCAACACAACTGAAAGAGATACATGTATACAAAGCATTCCATAATATAGCTCTACCCGTAATCAGGGATCCTGTGAAAAGAAATATCTGCAAAACCAAAACTGCTAGCTGACCGTGTGGAAAATATGGGCACCCAAAGTTTAGGTGGAAACAAGAAACTCTAGGTCGATCATGAGATTGGTGTGAGAACCAAAATAGCTATTAACTTTATTTAAAGTTTGGGTAAATCACGAGACCACGTCGTATGACACGGAACGGATTTCCTCCACATGAATACCAGTTTAAAATAAAACAACGTAATGCTTTTTGAAAAATGAAGCTATTACAATACTCGGTGTAACACCCCGTAATTTTAAAACATGACATTAGGGATAATTAAAGAATACTTAATTTTTATAAGAAGAATTAAGGGAAACGGGTTGCGCCATTGCGTTCGTCTCAGAATTCTTCTTGGAATAGAGTCCGAGTTGCGTAAATCGGATATCATATGAAGAAGTTATGAAGCTTAGAAGATTTCAGCTTAAAGTAGAATTTAAATTAAAATAATAATCAAAAATAAAAAACGAGTTCAAAAATCAAAATCAGTGGAATCTGGGTGAGCGGGAAATCTCCTGCTCTAGGGTGTCGACCCCCTCTATGGGAGTCGACATAGGTGTCGACCCCCCTATAGGGATGTCGACAGGGGTGTCGACCCCCCATCTGCCCAGATCTGGCAGACGTGTTTTGGTGGTCTAGGGATGATGTGTCCTTCTGGGATTGGCTGGATGACGTGTTTTTCTGCTTTGGATGGTTCAGATGGATTATAACTTAATCTAAGGGTCCTAATTCACCTAGAGCATCTATAAAATACCCCTAAACCTAACCCTATTCTCATTGTTATTCATCCATGGCGCCACCATGCTGCTCTAACCTAAATTAACCTAGCCTTTCTCTTCCACCAAAGCAAATCAAAATAGGAGTATTCAAATTGGAAGATAAGAATCAAATTCTACAACAACGATTTAGCTAATCAAATTTAGAAATTAGAATTCAGATCTATCCTCTCTCCTAAATCCTATCACTGTGAGTCTAAGTTACTTTCACATATAATTAAAAAGTAATAGTGATAGGATTGTAGATTAGATTTAAGGATTATGCCTGTAAGTAAGACGAATCATATCATTTTTTGTAGATTCTTATCTTTCAGATTCATAGCCAAATTATTGTTATCATATGCCTACTGGATCTATTTAATTGTTCTATGCCAATTCATGTTTCATATGTCTATTTTATGCCAGTTTTGATGACATGTTCTCTTCCCTTCTTCTTTTCCTTTTTCTTTATGAGATTAGGCTAACTTCGAGCCTAACATATTTTGTTGAATTTGCGTACGAATAACGTTTGGACGATTGGGAAAAGTTTGGGGAAATTTGTAATAAAACGAGATTATTGGCATAAATCAGTTTGAGCATAATTGTGTATAAATTATATTCTTGAGATTTGACATAAGTTGGGTTGGGAATGATTGGATATAATTTGTATACATGAGGTTTGGCATAAATTGTTAATAACAATGAATGCAAATTAATTTGGGCGTAATTTGGCATAACATGTATACATAAGATTATAGGCCTAATTTGGATTAAAATTATAAACATAATTTAGATTGGAAATTATGGGTAATTGGAATATATTTTAATCCAAGATTTAAAATGGGGACTTGAATCAAGAAAGTGATAATGAACGCCTAAGACACGAGGTTAGATTCGAATTGCGGTATAAGACTGCCCAGAACCGCCAGCACGTCCAGCAACCGCAATTTGGTAATCTAATATGAGAGGTCAAAGGCAGAAATTAGATGCGTAATAATGCAAAGACATGAGGTTAGATTCGGATTGCGGTATAAGCCTGCCCGGAACCGCTCGGCATATCCAGCAACCGCAAACGACAATCTAATGTGGGAGGTCTTGTATGATTACGATTATAATGAATTAATGAACACTTAACCAAGATAAGACATGTGGTAAGACATGGGAATGATAAAAGGGTTAAGTCGGTAACATGGGTAGCATGTGAAACATAATTAAAACACTTAACCAAGATGAGACATGTGATTAGACATGTGGATAAGGAGGGGTTAAGTGGGAAATTCCTAGTGGGGACCAAGCTTAGGAGGGAAGCTTGTGTCAAGTGGGTGGACCCTTTTCAACCAGTAACTCATTTAGTATCTATGTGAGATCGAACTAGGTCGAGGACGGGACACGCTTACTGGGTTGATTGTAAGAGGTCAATAAAGAGTTAGCGATGACAGTGCAAGTCCAACGGAGTCATGTGTGTGCGTGGGTCCGGGCTGGTAGGTAAGATGTTGTTTCATCGTATAGGTATAAGTCGTGGCTTTTAGTAGTATCGGGTTGCCACTTTAGGGAGTGATACACCCTACTATGGGACCAACACGGGTATCTACGAGTTAGGGAGCCGATCGAATGAGGAGGATAGTGGGTAAAACTAGTAGAGATAGGAGCAGGCGACACCTATGACAACATCTCGGAGTACACGAAACTACCATTATTATTATTATTATTATTATTATGCTTAGTAAGAGGGATCAACTTTCAGTACGGAACTAGTATTGGTGCGGTGTAGGAATTATCTTGTAGTGATTAGAAGCGCAATCAACGTTATATCTTGTTCATCTTGTTTACCTTGTCATATCTGCTTATGTTACAGACCTCTCTTATATCCAGTTTGTGTTCTTATCCTGTTACTTTACTGATTATATTGCTAAAGTCGCTAGACTCGCCAGACGTATGTCTAACCCTTTTTGTTTCGCCTCTTTTCTTTCCTTTCCCCCCAGGTCCTCAGGGTGGGACTAGTGGAGCTTGACTTGGATTTCTTTCGTCTTGAAGTGCTTGGAAGTGTTGAAAGTAATGCTCAGCTTTATCTCTTTTCCATTATGGCTATTTGGAGTGGGATTATGGTTTTACTTTTTATGTACTCTGATAATAATTTTGTACAAGATGGATATTTGTGTACTTGGCTTTAGCTTATGGTTTTGATGTTGTAACCAGACATGTTTTGCTTTTCTGCTGCAATGAAGAAATTTTGAATTTTCTTAAGTACCATTTTATATATCTGTCTTGTGATATTCTGTTCTATACTCTTATAATACTCCATGAAAGTTAATGCATTCCCTTAGAGAGTGACATTAATGGACGTGGGGTGTTACACGTGGTATTAGAGCTGAAGGTTACAAGAACAGATAAAAGGTTTTGAAAACCGTTTTTAAAAGCATTTTGTTTAGACGTATTTTCAAAAACATGTTTTAAAGAAGGTGTTTTCAAGAGAAAGTTTATTATGAAAAACATAATCCCTAAAAGCCATATATCTATCTTTCGATTCTCTGTTTTGAATCTCTTCCTTTTTCCTTTCAGATGTCTGGGAACCCGTTATACCCGAGGGCGTACAGATACCAGGTTGGTTCAAAAGGTATCTGGAGGCTAGGGCTACTGCCGCAGGCCCAGCAGACGTTCCTCCTCCCCCAACTGTAGCTCCTCCTTCTCCTCCCCGTGTAGATGTTTTTTCTAAGATATGCAAAGACTTCCGTGTGATGGGCGGAAAGCCATTTTATGGGACTGAGACCTTTGTTGAGGCTCGGAACTGGCTCAAGGAAGTGGAGGATTTGTTTGGTATCTTTGAGATAGTCGAGGGAAGGAAAGTTCAGCTAGCTGCTTGGTTGATGAAAGATGAAGCTTCCTTTTGGTGGGAAGTAACTAATGGAGGACGTCCAGTAGAGACGTGGATAGATTTCAGACGAAGATTCGAGTTGAAATTTCTTTCATAAGCAGAGGAGAGTTTATACATGGAGAGGTTCTTGGCTTGGATACAAGGGAGTTTGTCTGTGAAGGAGTACGTCAATAAGTTTAACCAGTTACCAAGATTTGGTATGGAATTAATTAATACACCACATAAGAAGGCCTTGAGATTTTCCAAGGGTCTGAATGAACCATTACACGGGTTGGCTATGTCCCACATTCCTATGGGGGCTACTTTCGAGAATCTTGTTGATATGGCGCTGATGCATAAAGAGGAGAAAGGTGCTAGTGTAGTCAAGCCTCAGGATAAAAAATTGGATCCAAAGAAAGCACAACAACAACAAAAGAAAGGTGGTAAGGATAACAAGGGCCAAGGGAAGAAAAGGTGTTTTAATTGCGGAACACCGGGCCACTTATGCAAGGACTGTAGGAAGAAGAAGAAGACGAGTTTCTTCCAATGTGGTAAGGCAGGACATATGATTAAAGACTGCCCGAGGAGGCAAGGACAAGGACATAGGACATGACCTACTTCTGGAGGGCAAGTTCATGCTCTCATGGCACCAGGACAGGAGAGAGGTAGAACCGATTCTGTTGAAAGTTTGATTTTCCTTTTTGATCATCCTGTTCGAACTTTGTTTGATTCTGGCGCTTCACATTCGTTTATATCTACTTCATTAGTTGAAACATTGCACCTAAATACTAGTATAGTTATGGATCCCATTGCCGCCTCAAATCCTATCGGGGGTACGACTCATCTTTCCATGTTATGTCGGGATTTGATAATATATGTGTATGGCGTTGAGTTCGAATGCAACACTTATGTGCTTGGCTTCACGGGCTATGGGTTGATTCTAGGAATGGATTGGCTAGCTAGGTATGGTGCCATTCTCGACTGTGAAAAGAGTGTAGTTAGACTGTTGACTAGTTTTGGTAATACTCTCGATATTTCTGGTGACCTAAGGGTTCTGTTTTGCTTAGCTACTTAGAATCTCTTGACACATCTATTGATGATTTGCAATCTGTTCGAGTAGTCTGTGAGCATGCAAATGTCTATGAGGAGGTTAGGGGCTTACCTCCAAAATGCGAGATATATTTCTGTATATATTTGGTGGACAATGCAAAGCCAGTTGCATTGCCTGTGCGCCACATTGCTCCTAGAGAAAGGAGGGAGCTTAGTAAACAAGTGAAATAGTTGCTAGAGAAAGGGTTCATAAGAAAAAGTATCTCGGAGTGGGGTGCTCCTGTTGTTTTTTCTACAAAGGCTGATGGTTCAGTTAGATTGTGCATGGACTATAGGGAGCTGAATAAGCTCATGAAGAAAAACAGACACCCATTGCCGAGGATAGATGATTTGTTCGATCAGTTGGTTGGTGTTTCGGTTTTCTCGCAGTTGGACTTAGCTACAAGATTTCATCAGTTGAGGGTAGCTGAGGATAGTATAGATAAGACTGCTTTTAGGACTCCCGACGGTTTCTTTGAATGGCTCGTCATGCCTTTTTGTTTGACAATGCACCCGCATATTTTGTAGACTTGATGAGTAGGGTGTTTAGGGAGTTTCTAAACAAGTTTGTGGTGGTCTTTGTGGACGATATATTGATATTCTCTAGAAGCGAGGAAGAACATGCCCTACATCTTAGGGAAGTCTTAAAGACCCTTCGAGCACATCAACTCAAAGCTAAGTTCTCCAAATGTCATTTTTGGAGAAAGGAAGTGAGGTTCTTGGGGCACGTGGTCTCCAAGGAAGGTATAGCAGTGGATCCCGCGAAGGTGGTAGCAATCCAAGATTGGAAGATTCCTAAGAATGCTACAGAAGTAAGAAGTTTTCTTGGTTTGGCAGGCTATAACAGAAAGTTCATCAAGGACTTTGTTAAGATATCAGCCCCACTTACACGGTTGACGAAAAAGAATTTGACATTTTCTTGGGATGTTGACTGTGACGATGCTTTCCAACGTTTGAAGAGGGCATTGATGACAACTCTAGTTTTAGTTTTGCCAGATGGGAGTAAACCCTTCACAGTGTATACAGATGCTTGCGGGACAGGGGCTTGGTGCAGTTTTGATGCAAGAGGAAAGGGTGATATGCTATGGTGGAATGTAGTTATAGGCCCATGAGAAGAATTACCCTACCCACGACTTAGAGTTAGCGGCCATAGTTTTTGTGCTTAAGTCTTGGCGTCACTATTTGCTTGGTGAGAGGTTTGAGTTGTATACAGACCATAAGTCACTAAAGTACTTGTTCTCCCAAAAAGGTTTAAACTTAAGGCAATAGAGGTGGACGGAGTTCTTATCATCCTACGATTTTGAGATTGCATATACCCCTGGCAAGGGTAATGTTGTAGCCGATGCCTTGAGTAGAAAGAAGTTGACTTGAGTCCTTTGTTTATCGAGCGGCAGAGTTTAGAGTATATCTCTACCTTTGACTTTAGACCCTCTATCGATTATGTACCCGGTTTGTTGGCATCATTAGAGGTGCGACCTACACTTTTGGGACAGATAGGTGTGGCACAGCGAGATGACCCGTAGTTGATAGCGATAGTAGACAAGCTCATAAGAGGGGAGTCTTCGAGCCATATTATTAGGTATACTATCGATGACAAAGTTTGGTTGCGTAGGGATGAGAGACTTTGCGTATCTCAAGACGAGAATTTGAGAAAGACAATCCTTGAAGAAGCACATCGTTCTAAGATGACCATACATCCCGGTGGTGACAAGATGTATAGGGATATGGAGCGAGTTTTCTTTTGGGTCGGAATGAAGAAGGATGTGGCTGAGTTCGTTTCTAGATGCTTAGTGTGCCAGCAAGTCAAGGCTGAGCAGAAGAAGCCTGGTGGTTTGCTTTACCCTTTAGAGGTTCCACAGTGGAAATGGGAAAGTGTTTCCATGGATTTCGTTGATGGGTTGCTGATGTCAAGGAAGGGTAATACGAGGATTTGCGTAGTAGTAGATAGACTTACCAAGAGCGCCCATTTCATTCCCGTTAAGAGTAAAAGAACAGAGACATGGTTAGCATCTGTTTTCACTAGTGAGTTTTGGAAGAGCTTGCAAGAGGCAGTAGGAACGCAATTGTGTTTGAGCACCGCTTATCACCCTCAGACGGACGGCCAAACAGAAAGAGTGAATCAGATTCTTGAAGATCTTTTGAGGTTATGCATCTTGGACTTTGGAGGGACATGGGACGAACATCTTCCATTAGTAGAGTTCGCCTACAACAACAGCTATCAGACTAGTATTGGCATGGCACCTTTTGAGGCTCTATATGGATGACCTTGTCGATCGCCGACTTGTTGGTGGGAGTCTATGGATAAGATTTTTCTTGGGCCTGAGAGGATTAGGGAAACTTTAGAAAAGATAGACTTGATTCAAAGACACATGAAGACGGCATAGGACCGACAAAAGTCATATGCTGATAAGAGAAGGACCGATCTTGAGTTCAGTGTTGGAGACATGGTCTTTATTAAAGTATCACCATTGAGGAATGTAGTTCGTTTCGGGTCTGTAGGGAAATTGACACCAAGGTTCGTAGGGCCATTCCCCATTACAGAGCGAATTGGACATATGGCCTACAGAGTGAAGTTGCCCGAGAAGCTTAGTGGTGTTCATGACGTATTTCATGTGTTGCATTTGCGGAAGTGTTTACATGATACCGCAGAAGTAGTGGAGCCGAGCATGCTTAGGGAAGTGGAGCGAGATGCCACGATTAGATGAGCTCCTACATGCATCCTTGGATCGGAGGTCAAGAAGTTATGCAACCGAGAAGTCAAGTTGGTTAAAGTCCAATGGGGAGATGATCAAGAAGACGCGACTTGGGAGACTGAAGACAAGATACGCGCGTTGTACCCTTTCCTTTTTGAGGGTATGTTTTTAACTTCTCCTTTTTCTACCACTTTATTTATACTTGCTCTAACGTTTAGTGTATCCTCTCGATTATATCTTCGACCCTTGGGTAGAAAATCCTATGGTTGTAAACATGTGTTTGAGACATATTATGTTCGGTGGATGCAAGTGGATGTAAGTGTTTGCTAGTGGTTGCTCATGGATGCATTTACACACACATTAGGCACTAGATCGTCTCAATCACTTTCATATTGCATATGAATGAGTGTGCATATTTAAGTTAATGGATGTATATTGAATATGTTATCATATGGATGCTGCATTTGAATAAATGGTTGTGCACTCATGTAGAAATGATAAGTATCATTAGGATTCTTTTGCATACATAATGGATGCATGGCATTATCATGCTTCACATTAAGGAGGTAAACTGAATTAGTTGACCGCCTGATCTTTGCATTAGATAAGGAACATATACACACACTTTTGCATATGTTCATATAGCATTAGAAATCTTTTAAGGACACTGGATGCTTGTGGATGATGGATTATTGGATGGTAGGATACATTCTTCTTAACTTGAAGATTTCGGGGACGAAATCCTTTAAGGAGGGGAGAATGTAACACCCCGTAATTTTAAAAAATGACATAAGGGATAATTAAAGAATACGTAATATTTATAAGAAGAATTAAGGGAAATGGGTTGTGCCATTGCGTTTGTATCAGAATTCTGCTTGGAATAGAGTCCGAGTTTGCGTAAATCGAGTCCGAGTTTGCGTAAATCGGATATCATATGAAGAAGTTATGAAGCTTAGATGATTTCAGCTTAAAGCAGAATTTAAATTAAAATAATAATTAAAAATCAAAAACGAGTTCAAAAATCAAAATCAATAGAATTTGGGTGAGCGGGACATCTCCCACTCTAGGGTGTCGACCCCCCTAGGGGAGTCGACATGGGTGTTGACCCTCCTATAGGGGTGTCGACCCCCTATATGGGTGTCGACCCCCCATCTGCCCAGATCTGGCAGACGTGTTTTGGTGGTCTAGGGCTGATGTGTCCTTCTGGGATTGGCTAGATGGCGTGTTTTTATTCTTTGGATGGTTCAAATGGATCCTAACCTAATCCAAGGGTCCTAATTCACCTAGAGCATCTATAAAATATCCCTAAACCTAACCCTATTCTCATTGTTATTCATCCATGGCGCCACCATGCTGCTCTAATCTAAATTAACCTAGCCTTTCTCTTCCACCAAAGCAAATCAAAATAGGAGTATTCAAATTGGAAGATAAGAATCAAATTCTACAACAACGATTTAGCTAATCAAATTCAGAAATTAGAATTCAGATCTATCCTCTCTCCTAAATCCTATCACTGTGAGTCTAAGTTACTTTCACATATAATTAAAAAGTAATAGTGATAGGATTGTAGATTAGATTTAAGGATTATGCCTGTAAGTAAGACGAATCATATCAATTTTTGTAGATTCTTATCTTTCAGATTCATACCCAAATTATTGTTATCATATGCCTATTGGATCTATTTAATTGTTCTATACAAATTCATGTTTCATATGTCTATTTTATGCCAGTTTTGATGACATGATTCTCTTCCCTTCTTCTTTTCCTTTTTCTTTATGAGATTAGGCTAACTTCGAGCCTAACATATTGTGTTGAGATTTGTGTATGAATAACGTTTGGACGATTGGGAAAAGTTTGGGGAAATATGTAATAAAATAAGATTATTGGCATAAATCAGTTTGAGCATAATTGTGTATAAATTATATACTTGAGATTTGACATAAGTTGGATTGGGCATGATTGGATATAATTTGTATACATGATGTTTGGCATAAATTGTTAATAACAATGAATGCAAATTAATTTGGGCGTAATTTGGCATAACATGTATACATAAGATTATAGGCCTAATTTGGATTAAAATTATAAACATAATTTAGATTGGAAATTATAGGTAATTGGAATATATTTTAATCCAAGATTTAAAATGGGGACTTGAATCAAGAAAGTGATAATGAACGACTAAGACACGAGGTTAGATTCGAATTGTTGTATAAGACTTCCCGGAACCGCCTGGCACATCCAGCAACCACAGTTTGGTAATCTAATGTGAGAGGTCAAAGGCAGAAATTAGATGTGTAATAATGCAAAGACACGAGGTTAGATTCAGATTGCGTTATAAGCCTGCCCAGAACCGCCCAGCATATCCAGCAATCGCAAAATGACAATCTAATGTGGGAGTTCTTGCAAGATTATGATTATAATGAATTAATGAACACTTAACCAAGATAAGACGTGTGGTAAGACATGGGAATGATAAAAGGGTTAAGTGGGTAACATGGGTAGCATGTGAAACATAATTAAAACACTTAACCAAGATGAGACATGTGATTAGACATGTGGATAAGGAGGGGTTAAGTGGGAAATTCCTAGTGGGGACCAAGCTTAGGAGGGAAGCTTGTATCAAGTGGGTGGACCCTTTTCAACCAGCAACCCATTTAGTATCTATGTGAGCTCGAACTAGGTCGAGGACGAGACACGCTTACTGGGTTGATTGTAAGAGGTCAATAAAGAGTTAGCGATGGCAGTGCAAGTCCAACGGAGTCATGTGCGTGCGTGGGTCCGGGCTGGTAGGTAAGACGTTGTTGCATCGTGTAGGTATAAGTCGTGCCTTTTAGTAGTATCGGGTTGACACTTTAGGGAGTGATACACCCTACTGTGTGACCAGCACGGGTATCTACGAGTTTGGGAGCCAATCGAATGGGGAGGGTAGTGGGTACAACTAGTGGAGATAGGAGCAGGCGGCACCTATAACAGCGGCTAGGAGTACACGAAACTGCCATTATTATTATTATGTTTAGTAAGAGGGATCAACTTTCAGTATGGAACTAGTTTTGGTGCGGTGTTGGAATTATTTTATAGTGATTAGAAGCGCAATCAACGTTATATCTTGTTCATCTTGTTTACCTTGTCTTATCTGCTTATGTTACAGATATCTCTTATATCCAGTTTATGTTCTTATCCTGTTACTTTACTGATTATATTGTTAAAGTCACTAGACTCGCCAGACGTATGTCTGACTTTTTTTGTTTCGCCTCTTTTCTTTCCTTTTCCTCCCCAGGTCCTCAGGGTGGGACTAGTGGAGCTTGACTTGGATTTCATTCTTCTTGAAGTGCTTGGAAGTGTTGAAAGTAATGCTCAGCTTTATCTCTTTTCCATTATGGCTATTTGGAGTGGGATTATCGTTTTACTTTTTATGTACTCTGATAATAATTTTGTACATGATGGATATTTGTGTACTTGGCTTTAGCATATGGTTTTGATGTTGTAACCAGACATGTTTTGCTTTTCTGCTATAATGAATAAATTTTGAATTTTCTTAAGTACCATTTTATATATTTGTCTTGTGATATTCTGTTCTATACTCATATAATACTCCATGAAAGTTAATGCATTCCCTTACAGAGTGACATTAATGGTCGTAGGGTGTTACACTCGGGTTCCATCACACAATGCAACGCAAGACGGAGGATAGAGTTTTACCATATAACAGCCAAACATGCTAGATACGATTTAAAACAAATATTTTAGTATTATTATAATTGCATAGTGTATATAAAAACTTCGAACATAAATGTGTCAATCCTAGACGACATGAGCGTCCCATGCCACTATGCCGCCATATAGGTTTACAACTAGAACTGTAAAATTGCGTATTGGAATTTAGATTTCCATTGTGAGCCAAGGCTTAGGGATCTCTCCTTCCGATTCGAGGCAATCTAACACATGCCTCAGACTCTGGTGAGCTTTGGGATCTGGCAGGGCCGGTCAGCCTGCACGTTGCTGATTAGTTATGCCTAAACAATACATTTCCTGGTCTTAACGGACCAAAAATCTGGTCAGTATGCCAACCATATTGGCCTTGTGCGGCCATATTCGAGGCGCCTCGCTATCCATCATCTACATAAGTAAAAATGTCGAGGCTCCATACCATGGCACCACTTCTAGCTAGAAAGAAACGCATGTCCTCCCTACGGTCCCTCAAACCGTTTTGACTCATATCCAGGTGTAAGGCTCGCGAATTAATGCTATACACAAAGCTGCACTATATTAAAGCTATGCTTTGATCATCAACCACAAAACCCTTCTTTTCAACAAAAGCTTTGATCCACGCATCACAATATGCCACATTGTCAATCTATACCATACCATTGATTTCCACCAATATATAATCTCTGTGCTCGTACATCTCAAAGAAGGGTGTTAAGCAATGAGAATAAATTCTCCGCCACCAAATAGATATATAATTAGTGCAGATCAATGAATACAGTGCGAAGTACAATGTTAGACATACAATCCATTTGCAAGTCCGTTCTAGGTCTGAATGAAACTGGAGGCATCGTATTCCTCGTCCCATATGTCCAATACAGGAGAGAGGCCCTCGCATATCCGGTCGATCTCCAAGTATGTCTAGACGACCACCACTTATTACCCCATCTTGGGTGTACAACCCAATTGAGACACCAGTAATCATCCTAACGATGTGAAGATCTCCGGTCTTCAACCACCATCTTCAAATCTTTGACTTTTAATCGTCGTATCCGTTATTTAGAATGGGTTATGTTGATATCAAATTCGGTATCAACACCCTAAAAATATAATCAACACTTTAAAGTGTGAAAAATTACAAGATCAAGACTGAAAAGATGGAGAAAAGTAGAGTGAAGACAGGTTTTAGAGTGGTTCACCTAAAGCTTGGCCTGCGTCAACTATGAAGGTAACTTTCATTATCAAATCAATGTTTACAAGGCATGAAATCTCTCTTCGTACATTCATCTTCCCTTTTTACAATATATACTCTCTCTCTCACATGTAGATCTCACTTGGATCCATGGAAATCGGCGGAGGAATGGTCGGATCGGCGGAGAAATGGTGAGAACAGCGAAGAAATGGTGAAATGTCTTTAAATGCAAAGAGGATAGGGAGGATCTTTGATCTCTTGGTCACTTAGACGATCTCGATGGAAGCCATGGCCAAGTAAATGGTATATCTTCGAATGGAGATGACAAATGAAGGTAGGATTGCTAAGGAATGACGGTAGGAAAGATCCAACAACACTTCTTGGTCGTTCAGAATCGATCCCTTTAATGGTGGAAGCCAAGGCCTATTTATAGGTGAGCTCCCCTAAAGAAATGGGCTGAAATTCTTATGTACAGGTTTCTGGTCGAGCGCGCAGTAATTACGAAATTGCCACTACCAGCTATCAACAGCTGTAGACAGCTGTTGCTAGTTGTTCTGCTCAACCGTGCGATCAGAAAGTGTGTGAGCGACTGGGATAGGAGCGAGCGACCAGACCATGGGATGATTGGAGGACAAGGGACCGACGACCAGGTGGAGTGTGCGACCGACCCGGATAACGTGCGAGCCCCATTTTGCTTGACTAAAAGATGGTGCCTGATCTTCGGATGTACGATCGACCAGACTATTAGAAGTGGCTCTCCTTACTTATAACTATCCAAGTAGAGTGTTGCACGATCAGGGTAGCAGGAGCGAGCGACTGAGATATCATGAGCGACCGACCCCTTTGTTTGAACATTGCAATTGTGCGAGCAATCTGTATGTGTAATGTCTCTTATTTTTACGGTTTAATAATTAATTAATTTAATTATTTTAATAGTGATTTAGAGAATAAAATGGTTGTTTAATTAAATAATGTTGAATATTTAATTAATATAAATAATATAATAATATATTTAATTCCGAAATAATCAGAATTAAGTTGAATTCACAATATAATCTGAATTGGATTATTTAAAATATATATATTCAGTTTAGAATTGAATTATATTAACGAATTTATTTATAAATGTGAGTTGAACGTATAATTTATATCCGAATTATAATCGAGCCTGTAATGGCGCGACAGTTCGTAATTTGGTGATTTAAACTTCAAACGAATATACAGAATCCGTTTTAAGCCGGATTTCTGCGAAACAAGAAACGTTCGGAGCTGGTGAAGTATATTTTTCTAATGGAAGAGAAAAATTGGGGTTTCGTCGGGTAGATTTTGATTTATGTCCAAATCAAATTTCCGAAAAGTCGCTATGGAATTCCTTTATAATTTATAACGATTTATTTATATTATAAATGGATTTTTAATATAAAAAGAATATCGATTTAACTAGATTTTTAAATATCGAGTTATAAATCCTGATATATTTATTTTGGAGCTGTATGGTATTCAACTATGAATATATACGATAATATTAATTAATTAATATTAAATTTAATTATTTTAAATATATTTAATATTTAAATGGATTTATTTAGAGCTTTTAAAATTGCCATTTTGCAAACAACATCTGTTTTCGATGAAACTAATTTTGTTGGATCCGGAATATTAAATTATTGTTAGATTTCAATTTTCGTGATTTTTAGAGTCAGTGTGTAGCCGTACGGATTTTTAAAGTGAAAAACAGTCAGTATATTGACGGTTAAAAATATGCTGTGTGAGCAAACGGAGTCGGAGTTCAATGAAACAAGTTTTGTTGGGTCCGTAATATCGAACTCTAACTGCATGTCCAGTTTCATTAAATTTGGGTACCGTATGTGATCATATGCATTTTTAATGATAGATAAAAATAGCGGGTGATTAAAAATGAATATAAAATTCGAATAAAAATTTATTAAAATTTCTGTATAAATACCGTAACTTTCCAAAACCTAAAATCATTGTTTTCTCTAGCCAACAAGTTGTAGTTGCTAGGTCTTTTTGCTAAGAAACATTTCGTGAGTTTAAAACAAAAATCAAGAGTAATTCAAATAAAATCCTATAAATTCTAAAACAAACATATTTGAGAGCATGGAGAGATCCTCTACAGTCTAGTATAATTTTTATTATGCTCGACATCGTTTCTGGTCACTGCAAAACTCACGCGTGAGCCTAGGGTTGATCTTCGCGAGCCGTTAACGCATGGATGAGTAAAACGAGTATGGTTTTCGAGTTCTTGGGATCGAATGGGATCTATTGGCAAAGGTTGGGGTTAATCGTTGAAAATTTAGTTCGATAGTTGCTGTGACCTGCGTGTCAAAGGGGAATGACGGGTTTCGAGGGGGAAGTGCGAGCTTGTCAAGCTCAGGTGGAGAAGAAAGGGGTCGGGAAGAGAAGTTTGATGGTATGATTAGTTTGTGTTTTAATGGAAATATGAAATAGTTTGTTGGGGGGGGGGGGGGAGATTGTGCATTTATGGACAAGAGAAGGGAGCAACGGGTTTAAGCACTTTTTCGGGAAGAAAGGATTTGAGCAGGTCTGAGTTGTTAAAAATGGGTTTAGGCCTTATGTATGGTAAGCCCAATTAGAATTAGAATTTAAGTTTTAATTTAATTTAAAATATTCGTATAACTTGTAAATGTAATAACATCTACATACTATATCAGAATTTCGAACGGTCAGATTCGTTGGGATCGTATGGACGACGGCTATGCAATGAAACTGATTGGGACTGAATCAGAGCTCGTTACAATTTGTAGTGAAATAAATTGTCTGTTTGAATCAACCGACAATTATCGTTATTTAACGATGATCGTCCAATGTGAGTAAAACTCACTAACTCTGCTAGTTTATATTTTTATAAATATAATCTAGTGTTGATAAATGATGATTGATTGTTGTGTGTTGATTGTTTGGTTGAATTGCTGATTTATTGGTTGAAACTGTAGATAACGATATATATATATATAAATTGTTAATCAAATATTGATTCTGTTTATCAGAATATTTCATATTGAAATGAAATCGATGTTATTTATATTGTTTAACATCTGTGGATGCAGGGAAACAGGTTGGAGGGATCCAACTGGATTCCTCAATATTATAATACTGTTTGTTTTCATATATTGTGATATATGATGTGATATATAATATGTGATTGATTATGATAACACTGGTCATGTTATTTGGTATTTTAAATACCATATGAAATACTGAAATGAAAAAAGGAAATTCCCAAGTGAATATTGAAAATGAAATATTTATATAGGAAATAAATAGGATATGATAAAAGGTAATATTTGGAAAACAAATATTGGAAAATATAATTAAGGAAATATTTGGGAAATGAATAGAATTATATAAAAGGATTTATATAAAATGAACAGAGTTATATAAAAGGATTTATATAAAATGAATAGAATTATATAAAAGGAATTGTATAGAATAAATAGAATTATATAAAGGGAATTATAAATGAGATTTAAGTGTTAGAAATAAAAAGGAGATTTGTATGAATAATTCTGCAAATAAAAATATAAATAGAATTTGGATATTTGGTTTTAAATATGAAATCAAGTTGTTTTGATTATATAAAGGAATATTATTCACATTCTATGTGAAAAATTAGATTAAAGTAAATATTTTGCAAATAAAGTATTATAAAGGAATTTGGGGTCTGAATTAGGAATTTTAATGGAATCACTGAAATTAGAAACTGACTGGAATTAGTTAAATTGAATGGCTTTCTGGGTATCGATCTGATGTTGGTTTCGGCCTTCGGGGTTTATTCTTGGGAAGTTGTTCTCTTACTTGTTTACAGTTAGAGACTGATAGAGGTGGGAAGATGTTGATACGTGAATCAGAAATGGAAACGTTTTCCAAAGTTAATAACATATATTTTCTGATTTTTGAAAATAAGGAATTTATGAATATATGGAAACGATAAATGGGAAACTGGGAAATGAAATGATGATTGATCGGTAAGATTTCCTTTTGGAAATACGACCGTTGTTTGTACACCTGTTTTCCTTTGATACTTAAATCACCAACTATCGAAGATTTTGACCATTTCCATTGTCAATACGGAGAGACCGGGATCATAAGTATTATCTGAAAACCACTCCATATGGAATTAGCATTGCGAATCAAATATGATGAAGATAATTGAAGACGGAGTTATGCAAGGGCTGTTCGGTAAATCCTAGGTCGAAATTGCCTAAGATGGATTTATATAATAGTACCTTCAGTCTGTCCAGTCCCAGGATGTCCTGTATGGAAGAATGTCTGACAGAGTATATTTAATAGATCACCTAAGTTGATCTCTTTAAACGTATTTACGTTTGGTGGCGGAGGAATTCGTTTCTCTTAGCTGTATACCCGTGGTATTTTTGGTGAAATCAATTTGTGATTTGGTGGGCATGACGATGTGACATTCAAAGTGAATAAATGAGTGATCTGTCAGAGACAAGCGAGACCTCAAGCCTCACAACCAGGAAATGTTATAAAATCGGGTAGGTCGTATGGCTAAGTGGTTAGCTGCCAATTAGGGTGTATTGTTACCTGATCTAGAGTTTCATTTACTTCTGTAATCTATTTTGATGCTGTCCCTTTTGGGAAACGGTTGCTGATCCCAACCGTTGTTGATAATACATTCGGTACACTCAAGCGAATTGAGTGACCGGTGATGTTTAGCCTGGGTTACAAGATGTTCTTGTTGAACCCGGTGTATTCCTCTCTAGAGATACACTATCGAAAGGTGGTCCCATACCTTGCCAGTTGGAATTCATTACCCAATAAGCGCCCGTGGTTTTTGATTATATATTATGTATGTGGAACGTGAGATGAAATCGTTCTGCTAGATGATTATTATATTATGGTTGATAGATATTATTATAATATCAAATGAGTTTGATATAAAGATTATCGTTTCTTTCAAAAGGATTTTTGAATGATTGAATCAAGTGTTTTGGATTCTCATAAGGAAAAAACCCATTCCATTATACGGCGTGGTCTTATGAGATATCGTTTAATTTCTCAAACTGTTTTAAATTGTTTACTCACACCAGTCCCATGACTGACCCGGAGTTTATTTTGTTTTGTTTTCCCTAAACTCTTGGGTGCCCAAATTTGTATGGGCAGTCAAGTAGTCAGGATTTTTACAGATATACTGAGAGCTTGGAGTAGGAGACTTCAGGATTTTATAGCTATTGTTTATTCCGCTGTGTTGTAAGTGTTGTACTCTGATAAATGTTATTATATACATATACTGGTTTTGTTTCAAAGTTATGTTATCTATTATATGTTGTTCGTTCCGATGTGAGATTCGTGTTACTCTGATTCTGTTATTATGTTCTTCTCCTTCTTTCTAATTTTCTATCTTATCTATTCTCACCCTCTAACTTCTTTCATTAACTATCCGGTATTTCCGATGCTTGGATAGTCGACATTGAGTTTATGTCGATTACTCAGGATCGCCAAAACCCGGGTTGTTACAGTGGTATCAGAGCTGAAGGTCAAGTAATTACCTTGGCTCTGTGGTGTGACTCAGTAGAGATGGGGTTAGTAATAACCTAGATTGAGTTTGAGTGTATATATATGAGATAACGTATTTGTATATTTTATAAAAAGTGTTTTATATTGTGGAGATTTACTGGTTGAGTTGTTTATAAGTTCTGGTCGATCAGTTTGATCCACTGTATCGGTAGGGGTTTATAAACGCTTGAATACGATAAACCGACATAGTATGTTTTGAAAAGAGGGTAAACGAAATGATTTTACCCAAATTATATTTTAATATAAAAGATTTATATTGGAATGAGTATAATATATTGGATATATTAGTTGTTGTTATAATCAAGTAAGATTATAAATTAAATGGTTATGTAAATATCCAATTAGAATTTATATAAGTGTAGTATATGGAATCAGATGAATTAAATCTAAAATCTAAATCAGAATTGAAATTATAACTCTGGAAAGTTGGAAAGGTGTTTGTAAATGATTTGGATTAAATATATGAGAATTTTAAAATCCTAGGAGATTTTAAATTGTTTTTCAAGCATTGTGAAGGATATTTTGAACCGATTTCAAAATGGAAGTGTTTAAAAATGGTTGTGGAAAGTGATATAGTATTGAACTCACTTTGATCGCTAAAAAATAATTCCGATGATGAAGTCAACCATCATCGGTATTCATTTTCGAGTTCCTAAATGACAGATTACTACCAAAGATTTTGTTTTTGAATTGTTTTGTGAAAAGCAAGTTGTTTTGAATCCTGAAAGGGGATATCTGGTTTTATAAAAGCTAAACTGTTTGAAAATCCCTAGGGAAGATTGTTTGAATTAAAACAAATTAAATTAGAATTTGTGAAAGCAAATTGAAATTGAATTAAAACCAGTTAAGCGGAAAATGAATTAAGATAGAAAATATCGGATTAGTTTGGATTAGAGATAACCCGGAACGGAATTGGACCGGTAAGTAAGAATTGAAATCGGAAATGGAATTTAGCTTGTATAAGCAAATGGTTTGGTTTTGAGGATATATTGATTGAAGATTGATTGGGATTCCATTGGTATATACAAAATTGGTAACACATGGAAAAGATATATTGATATGCCCGACAAAAAGGTACGAGTTTATCATATATATGGGTATGAGATTTTAATGAGCCGAATTGGCAAGCTGCTTGGCTGTTTGATTTTCTTTTGGGTTGAAGAAGGCCTAGAGAGGCGAGTTGGAGTTTGATTGACCAGTACAAAGGAGGTGCTGGAAAAAAAATTCGAAATTTTAAGGTGTTAGAAAATTTTTAGGATTTTTGAAAATTTTCGTTAGTAGGAATTAATTGATATTTTAATTGAAATTAATTGGTTCAACTGAAACTGAAAAAGAAGTAAACAAATAATTTGTAACCCAGTTAATAGGGTTTGTTTTCTACCTTAGCAATTTCGAGGACGAAATTATTTTAAGTAGGGAAGAATGTAATGTCCCGTATTTTTACGGTTTAATAATTAATTAATTTAATTATTTTAATAGAGATTTAGAGAATTAAATGGTTGTTTAATTAAATAATATTGAATATTTAATTAATATAAATAATATAATAATATATTTAATTCCGAAATAATCGAAATTAAGTTGAATTCACAATATAATGTGAATTGGATTATTTAAAATATATATATTCAGTTTAGAATCGAATTATATTAACGAATTTATTTATAAATGTCAGTTGAACGTATAATTTATATTCGAATTATGATCGAGCCCATAATGGCGCGGCAGTTCGTAATTTGGCAATTTGAATTTCAAACGAATATACAGAATCTGTTTCAAGCCGGATTTCTGTGAAACAAGAAACGTTCAGAGCTGGTGAAGTATATAATTCTAATGGAAGAGAAAAATCGGGATTTCGTCGGGTAGATTTTGATTTATGTCCAAATCAAATTTTTGAAAAGTCGCTATGGAATTCCTTTATAATTTATAACGATTTATTTCTATTATAAATGAATTTTTAATATAAATGGAATATCGATTTAACTGGATTTTTAAATATCGAATTATAAATCCTGATATATTTATTTAGGAGTTGTATGGTATTCCACTGTGAATATATACGATAATATTAATTTATTGATATTAAATTTAATTATTTTTAAATATATTTAATATTTAAATGGATTTATTTAGAGCTTTAAAAATAGCCATTTTTGCAAACGACCTCCGTTTTCGACGAAACTAATTTTGTTGGATCCGGAATATTAAATTATTGTTAGATTTAAATTTTCGTGATTTTTGGAGTCAGTGTGTGGCCGTATGGATTTTTAATGTGAAAAAAAGTCAGTATTTTGACAGTTAAAAATATGCTGTGTGAGCAAACGGAGTCGGAATTTAACGAAACAAGTTTTGTTGGGTCCGTAATATCGAACTGTAGCTGCATGTCTTGTTTCATTAAATTTGGGTATCATATTTGATCATACGCATTTTTAATGATAGATACAAATAGTGGGTGATTAAAAATGAATATAAAATTCGAATAAAAATTTATTAAAATTTCTCTATAAATACCATAACTTTCCAAAACCTAAAATCATTGTTTTATATAAATACCATAAATTTTTGCTGAGAAACATTTCATGAGTTTAAAACAAAAATCAAGAGTAATTAAAATCAAATCCTATAAATTCTAAAACAAACATATTTGAGAGCGTGGAGAGATCCTCTATAGTCTAGTATAATTTTTATTATGCTCGACATCGTTTCTGGCCACTGAAAAACTCATGCGCGAGCCTAGGGTTGATCTTCGCGAGCCGTTAATGCATGGATGTGTAAAACAAGTAAGGTTTTTGAGTTCTTGAGATCAAATGGGACCTATTGTCAAAGTTTGGGGTTAATCGTTGAAAATTTAGTTCGATAGTTGTTGTGACCTGTTGTGTCAAAGGGGAATGACGGGTTTCGAGGGAGAAGTGCGAGCTTGCCAAGCTCAGGTGGAGAAGTTAGGGGTCGGGAAGAGAACTTGGACGGTATGATTAGTTTGTGTTTTAATGGAAAGATGAAGGAGTTTGTTGTGGGGGGGGGGGGGGGGGAGATCGTGCGTTTATGGACAGGAGAAGGGAGCAACGAGTTTAAGCTTTTTTTCGGGAAGAAAGGATTTGAGCGAATCTGAGTTGTTAAAAATGGGTTTGGGCCTTATGTATGGTGAGCCCAATTAAAATTAGAATTTAAGTTTTAATTTATTTAAAATATTCGTATAACTTGTAAATGTAATAACTTGTAACACCCCGTAATTCTGTTAATATTAATATTCACAAATTAAAGAATAACTAATCTCAGACGTGAGAATGGTGGGAAACGGGTTGCGCCATTGTGTTCGTTTCGGAATTCTGGTTGAAATAGAGTCCGAGTTTGCGTGATTTGGACTTTGTATGAAGGAGATATGGTCATCGGAAGTTTCAGAAAATTCAAAACAGATTTCAGAAAATTTAAAATTCAAAATTCGAAGTCAAACAGGCTAGGCGGGAAATTTCCCGCCCAGCACCCCTGGTCGACTGGGGAGTCGACTAGGCAGTCGACACCCCCCCAGGTCGACTGGGCAGTCGACCTGGGTGTCGACCTGTCCAGGCGGCTAGGGTTTGACTGAGCCCAATCTTGAGCTGCTGATGTGTCTTTAGGGCTGAGTTGGCAAATTTAACGGTTCAGGTTAGTTCTGAGTTAATTTGACGGTCTAAATAAATCCTAAACTCTATAAATACCTAGGTAGTCTCTCACTCTAATTCACATGAAAAATAGAATAGCCACCGTCATACCGCCGCCATGGAACTCAGTCTAGCCGCCGCCAACTAAGAAGGAAGAAAGCTAATCAAAACCCTAATTCTACTCAACTCAAAAGAAAATCAAGACTCTCTTTCTTCTCTAATTGTGAGTATGACGATCTTAACAAGATTATTATTAAACTAATTAGATTAAGTCATGAATGGATTATAAGTAAATGATGTGGATTGTCATATATGTTGTTGTAAACCTTATGCTATCATGTATGTTGTAAATCCTATGTTATGTGATGATGATATCCTATATGTTGTAAATCATGCTATGATGATATTGTATAGGTTGTAATTTTCTATGCTAAGTTGTGATAAATCATACATTTTATAAAGTCATGATGTTATTATCCATGCTAATTAGTTCATGTTAATCAAATCATAATGTTGATATTATTTGGGTTATGTTGATTTATATGACAAATCATGTATGGAAGTTTAGATTGATTAGTAAAGATTATGAACATATGCCATGACATCTATTTAGATCTAGAATTATGCTATGACATATGTGAATTCTATGTATTAGATGCTAGTTCACACCATCATTATGTCGCATAAAACCCCATATGCAAGTTTATACATGAATTTGGTTTATGATCATATCATGTAAATTGTCACATTTAACAAGTTGACACCTTTAGATCCATAACATGTGTAGTTTTATGCAAGTTTCACCCCTATTATGATTAGGTTTATTTTATTTGTCTATATGTTGTGATAATTTATATTTGTGCTATTAGTTAGACTATTCGAGTCTAACGTATATTTTGCGTTGAATAAGCGAACGTATAACGTGGGGTAGGGGTAATATTAAGGATTCAATATTAAGAAGTTGGGGTGCAATTGATATGATTTTGCATGCCATGAATGGATGGCCATAATTGAGTCAATTATGGACATCATTAAAATTGGAGTTAATTAATAATTTGAATAGGGAATTATTAAAACTGGGGTAAAAGATTGTAAGTGTTAATCAATGCTTAGGACACGAGGTTGGACTCGTTTGTGACGTAAACCTGCCCGGACCCGCCCGGCAAATCCAGTAGTCACAAATGTCAGCCCAATGTGAGAGGTCCTAGGCCCAAATTAAAGCATAACAGTTGTAAAGACACGAGGTTAGACTCTTTTATGGTGTAAGACTGCCCAGACCCGCCCGGCAAATCCAGCTGCCATAGATGCCAGTCTAATGTGAGAGGTCTTTATGAGGTTATGGCCTGAATGAATTAAGAAATACTTAACCAGATAAACATGTAAGGTGGGACATGGGGGTTAAGTAGGTGCCTTGGGTGGCATGAGGAATCTAGCGATTGCCTTTAGTGGCATTTGAAATACGATTAGTAAGACTTAACCAAACACACATGTAAATGAACATGACTAAGACGGTTAAGTGGGATATACTAGTGGTGACAAGCTTAGGTGGATAGCTTGTGGGGGCCCATTTCAACTAGTACCCCAAACGTATCTTTGTGGGCTCGACCCAAGTCGAGGACGGGACACACATACTGGGCTTGACTATAAGAGGCCAAAACGGGGTAGCGGTGGCAACGCAAGTCCAACGGGTTTCATATGCGTGTGTGGACCCGGGCTGGTAGGTAAGACGTTGTTGCATCGTGTAGATATAAGCCGTGCATTCTCAAGTTGTATCGGGTTGCCACTTTAGGGGAGTGATACACCCCACTGTGGGGCCAGCACGAGTATCTACGAGTAGGGAGCCGATCACAAGTGGGTAGTGGGGTACACCTAGCGGAGATAGGGGCAGACGACACCTATGTAGTCAGCTAGGGGTACGCAAGGCTATTTATATAATTTCTAAGTGAAGCAAGTGGGATCAACTTTGAGGGGGACTGGTGTGGTGCAGTGTAGTAATTATTCGTTAGTAATTAGGTGTGCCTTTAACGTTATCTTTACCTGCTCTTCCATACCCAATAGTTCATAGACATTTCCTTGTTTTCCAGCTTATGCCTTAGTCTAGTTATTTGGATAATAGTATTGTTAGAATTATCATACTCGCCAGACTTTGTATCTGACCCCCTCCATTTCTATCCTTTTTCTCCCTCCAGGTCCTCAGGGTGGACCCAGCTCTAGCGGAGTTTGATTGGATTGCTTTATCTCTCTTTTGGAAAGCTTGGACCGTTGAAGTAAAGTCCAGCTTGTTATCTTCTTTAATGGCTATTTATGTAATGGGGTTATGTATTTTGTTTTATCAAGATGGATATTGTACTTGACTTTGATTTATGGTTTTATGATGTAACAAACATGTTTAATTTCCGCTGCAATAAAATGAAGTTTTAGATTTCCAAGTACTACTTATTATTTGTCTTGTTGTAATTTTTCTGTTCTATATTCACTTAAAACCTCCATGGAAGTTAATGCATTCCCTTTGTGAGTGACATTAATGGACTTGGGGTGTTACACGTGGTATCAGAGCTTAAGGTTACCAGAACAGATAATTTTTTTAGAAAAACTATTTTTCTAAAGTATTTTTGGAAGAAGTGTTTTCAAAAACATGTTTTGATGAGTAATTTAAAGAGGAAAGTTTTTATGAAAAACATAATCCCCAATAGCCATATCTTTATCTTTTGAATTCTCCATTTTGAATCTTTCCTTTTTCGTTTCAGCATGGCTGAAGATCTTAACCTTCCGGATGGTGTAACGATACCAGGATGGTATAGGAGGTTATTAGAGGCTAGGGCCGCTGCAGGTCCAGCCAATGTTCCTCCACCACCAGTTGCACCCGCTCCTCCTCCTCCTCCTCGCGTAGATACTTTTGCAAAGACATGCAAGGAATTTAAGGCTATGGGTGGAAAACCTTTTCAGGGGTCAGAAACGTTTGTGGAAGCTAGAGATTGGCTTAAGGAGGTGGAAGAATTGCTAGAAATCTTTGAAGTAGAAGAAGGGAGGAAAGTCAAATTAGCAGCTTGGTTAATGAATGGAGAGGCCTCGTTTTGGTGGGAGGTCACTAATGGGGAGCGTCCTGTTGATTCTTGGGCGGATTTCAGGCATAGGTTTGAGGCGAAATTTCTCTCAAGGGCGGAAGAGAATCTATATATGGAAAGGTTCTTGACATTAAAGCAAGGAAGCTCATCAGTGAAAGAATATGTCAACAAATTTAATCAGTTAGCATGGTTTGGCTTTATTGGCTAGCTTTTTGACCAAGCCACCAAGGTTCACACACAAGAAGAAAGTATGAAACTACGTTCCTTAAGTCCATGAAGGATTGCATCGCACCAGAGGGTCGCCTCTCTCGGATCGCCCCCCATCGGATCGCCCCCATAGCATCAGCGATCCGACTACCTCTACACGACTCGATCTGCACTTACACTACTACCCTGCACTGACCGATCCGATCCCCCGACGCACAGCGAAGCCTCTGACCTGTTCAAGCACGAGCTAGTCTTCGGCGATCTGAGATGCACGGATCCAGCGACACGTGTCCCCAACTGTCACTTTGACCAATTACTCCTCCTTGCTCGACCCGATATTTAAGGGGATCGCGACACCTGTCCACAACGGCTAATTTGACTAATTCTTCATCAAGCTGCGATCCGATCCGATATTCTCGGGATCTGTGCCACGTGTGACCGCGATCCGCCTGACAAAATCAGCTATAAATAGCCCAGAGTTTGGCATTTTTCAGGATCTTTTGGCAGTATTGAGCACTGATTCCACCATTACTGTCATACCACTATTTCTTGTCAATTTTATTACGAGATTACTGAAAGAAATCCAATTGTAAGAGCGAGTTTGAGAGAAATCATTGATTGTACTAGCATTCAAAGTATAATCGATAACATATAAAGTGGACGTAGGCTCATTAACGCCGAACCACTATAAATTCTGTGTGTTTTCTGCTTTTTCTTCATTCTCCAGTTATAAATCTTCACGAATCAGAACAATTTGGGTGTTAGGTCCAAATTTTGATCTAACATTTTGGTGCTTTCACAGAGAATTGAATCAGCCTACCAGATTGCTATTCTACTATTTGGATTTGAAAGTCCGAAGAAAACAGTCCCAAAACTTCACTGTTCAAATTTTTGGAGATTCCAGCGACATCTGATATCATGGCTGGAAGGAAGTCTAAGGAAGCGCGAACTTCGCAAGCGAATGAAGTCGCGAATGAAGTGGTTGGCGAAAGTGCACACGAGCAGGTCGTCGAGGGGGTCACGGATCGCGAGGACAGGGGGGCGAACCGAACCAATCAAGGTGCCACGATCCGACTTGAGGGTGGCGCTGCGAACCGCGAAGCTATAGGGGTTGTTACTCGATCCCGTGATAACGCCCCGAATCCTCTGCATACCGTGACCACGAACCGATCCCAGGGGCGCGCTGCGAGCCACCAACCTCGATCCACAGCGATCCAAATTGATGACCATACTACAACTCGACCTGGAAAGGAGCCTATGGCTCGCTCCTACCGTCCTGGTCCCTCCGCTCGACCTGGCTCAAGCTCTTTGCGCATAAGAGAAAATGATGATGATCAATATGACCCTTCTGCTCCCGTTACTGAGGGGGATCTCTCTCGCTTTTCCGAAATGTGGGAGAGGCTGTTTGATGAATTGGCTGCTCAGAGGCAGGAGAGCTCCGTTCTGCGACAGAACTTGACCGCTATGGATAGAAGGCTTAATGATCTCGAAAGGCAAAGGACGCCCCCAGTTCGTCCGCTCACCCCAGAATACTCTTCTTCGTCAGAGGAATCGCCGAGACCTCCGCGACGACCATATGAGAGGCCTGAAAACATAGAGCAGCTTCGATTTGGAACCCTGCCATCACGGGAAGAAGAGGCACTAGGTGCAGGGCCCTCAAACCGCAATGTGAATGATCGCGCCGCAACTCCCAGAGCTCGAGGTGTGGACAGCCCTGTTCAGAATAGACTACCTCAGCCCCGTCGCCGTACAAATGCTCATGGTAACAGGGGGGCAGCGAAGCCCAATCCGAGCCCCGGATTTCGTGGCCGTTCCTGAAAGAGAGATTAGAGAACCCCACCGAGCAAGAAGCGCTGACCCCGAGCCTTCGCTGACCAGTGCAAATGTTGCAGCTATGATCCATCAAATTCTGGCAGATAGCCGTGGACAACGGAATGAAGATTGGGGAATTGACCGCAGTCACACCCCTTTCACTGATGACATTTTAGATGCGACGTTCCCGAGGCGCTTCAACATGCCGCAGATGAACCGTTACGCGGGTAGATCTGATCCCGTCCAACATCTGATGAGATATTCTTGGTCAATGACCGCTGCCGCAGCTTCTGACGCTGTCAAGTGCAAAGCATTTCCCATATTCCTAGAGGATGTAGCATTATTGTGGTTTACTCACTTACCAGCAAGATCGATTTCCAGCTTCAGGGAGTTGAGTGAAAGGTTCGTGGAACATTTCCGCGTCTATGCACAAAAGACGAAGAGTGTGATTGACTTGTTCCTTGTCAAGCAACGACCAGGCGAGAGTTTGAGGATGTATCTAGACCGTTTCAACCTAGCCGCTACTAAAGTCAAAGATCCCCATGAGCCAACTGTTGTGGCAGCCCTAATTGATGGGGTAGATAAAGACACCGAATTTGGGAGATATCTGGCCGGCAAGCCACCTCATACTAGAGAGCTATTCTACGAAAAAGCTAACATACACTTGCGCCGGGAGGAGGTATATGCCAACCAAAAGGCAAAAACGGCCGATAAAGAGGATATCCAGAGCAATGTCGCCATTAAGCAGACAGGAGACAGCTCGGGGAAGGTCGAGGTTAATGTCGGAAACCGGAACCAGGGTGGTCGTCAGTCAGGAAACAATGATAATAACAGTAATGGCAACAACCGGAAGAGGAATCGGGGGAACGACTCCCAGAGAAGGACTCGTCCCAGGTCTTTTGAGAGTTATACGCCAATAAACGATACTTTGGAGAATATCTTCATGGATTCGTACAACGTCCTCCAAAATAAAAGGCCTCCTCCCAGAGAGTCGATGGAGAAAGAACGTGAAACGGGGAAGTTTTGTCTCTTCCATCAGATTCATGGCCATTCGACAAATGAATGCCGTCACCTAAGAGATGTGGTCGAAAGGCTTCTCCGAGAAGGAAAATTGGATGAATACAGAGTGACACCCAGAGACAGGGGGCAAGCCGTACAGGCCCCAAATCAGAACCAGAATCAACCTGCTGTCAGGCCAACTGCCCAGCAAAAGGGAAAGGACCTTGTTATCAATACCATAATCGGAGGGCTTTATCTCGCCGGGCACGGTTCCAAGGCATTGGATCAGTACGTCAATGCAACCAAGCAGCACCTCGGGGTAGGGGAGTGTAGCAACCCTGAGGACAACGTCCCGGTAAAGCAACAAAAGATGATGTCTGATGACGTCGTTTTCCGCGAACGAGAAAGCATTGGAGTCCAAGCTCCGACTGAAGATCCATTTGTAATCACAGTACCTATTGGCCCGGCCACTGTTCATAAAGTCTTGGTGGATAACGGGAGTTCCGTCAACATTCTTTTCAAAAAGACATTCGACCAGATGAATCTCGAGATAAAAGACCTGAAGCCCTGTGAGGGATGGATCCGTGGATTTAACGGAGCATCCACTGCTCCAATGGGTTATGTAGAGCTACCAGTTACGCTTGGGGAAGGAGAACGCCAGAGAGTGAGAATCCTTCCCTTCGTGGTTTTGGATATTGAATCACCCTATAATGCCTTCTTGGGCCGACCGGCCCTCGCAAAGTTTAGAGCCTGCATAGCCCCCTGGTGCTTGTTATTGAAGTTTCCTACGGAAGCTGGTGTTGGTATTGTCAGAGGAGATCAGGTTGCCGCACGAGCATGTTATATTGCAGAGCTAAAGCTACTCCGCAACGGAGGAGACATAGAAACCAAGGGCACTTCTCCCCCCACAAGGGCGGAGACCTTATAGCAATTAAAGAGGATAACCGTAGGAGAGTCGCCCAGAGAGTTGCCCGAGGATATAGATCCCAGAGAGGACAAAGAACCTGGGGGCAGAATGGCGACTCCCAACGAGACAACTGTGGATGTACCGATTGATGATAGTGACCCAGAGAAGGTCCTTAAGATTGGATCCCAGTTTAATCCAAATTTAGCTAAAGAACTGACAGATTTCTTGAAAAATAATGTGGATGTATTTGCTTGGACCCACGCAGACATGTGCGGGATATCTCCATCAATCATGAGCCATTCATTAAGCATTAACCCTAAACATCCTCCGGTAAAACAAAAAAGGCGAATGCTGGGCCCAGAGAGGTCCGCTGCCTTGAAAGAAGAAGTTGGAAAGCTAAAGAGTAATGGATTTATCAGAGACTCAATCTACCTAGACTGGATTTCAAATCCAGTTCTGGTAAAGAAGGCCAACGGGAAGTGGCGAACATGTATCGATTTCTCGGATTTGAATGAAGCCTGCCCGAAAGACAGTTTTCCGTTACCCAGGATCGATCAGTTGGTAGACTCAACGGCGGGTCATGAACTTCTCTCCTTTATGGATGCTTATTCAGGATATAACCAGATTCCAATGCATGTTCCAGATCAAGAACACACTAGTTTCATTACGGATCTGGGGTTATACTGCTATGTGGTAATGCCCTTTGGCTTGAAGAACGCAGGCGCTACATATCAACGGTTAGTGAACAGAATGTTCTATAACCAGATTGGGAAAACAATGGAAGTATATGTCGACGACATGTTGGTTAAGTCCAGGCAATCCTCCAATCACACTACAGACTTGGAAGAGATGTTTGGCATTCTTCGAAAGTACGGGATGAAACTCAACCCAACAAAATGTTCATTCGGGGTCGCCTCCGGAAAATTCTTGGGATTCATCGTCAGTTCTCGGGGGATTGAGATTAATCCAAATCAGATTGCAGCAATCAAAGACATTCAGGAGCCTAAGCAAATTAGAGATGTGCAAAGCCTTGCAGGGAAAGTAGCTGCACTATGCAGATTCATCTGCAGGGCTACGGACAAATGCATCCCATTCTTCGAATTGATAAAGCGAGGAAAATGCCACTTCAAATGGACGCCCGAATGCATAGAAGCGTTTCAGAACTTGCTGAGACACCTGGAGAAATCTCCGATATTATCTAAGCCGGTGGATCACGAGGATTTATTCGTGTACTTGGCAGTGTCGTCCCACGCGATCAGCTCAGCATTGGTGAGATAAGAAGATAAAGTTCAAAGACCAGTGTATTACGTGAGCAAAAAATTGACGGCAGCAGAGCGTAATTATCCAAGGATAGAAAAGTTGGCGTACAGTTAGCTGATTGCCTCTATAAAGCTTTGACATTATTTTCAGGCTCATCCCATTACCGTATACACTGATCATCCACTCAAGCAAGTTCTATAGAGACCAGAAGCGTCTGGAAGACTACTCAAATGGAACATTGAGTTAAGTCAATTTGATCTAAACTTTCAGCCCCGGCGGTCAATACGGGGGCAAGTGATAGCCGACTTCATAGCAGAGTTTACTGTTCCGGAGGAAGATATAGCGAACGAAGAAGTTGACCCCTCAAAATTACTTCTCGACCCCAGTGCCTGGAGATTGTATACTGATGGCGCTAGGAATGACAAGAGATCCGGCGCTGGAGTAGTGCTTGAAACTCCCGAGAAATGGCTGATATCCTATGCTATCCGGATGGAGTTTCACGCCACTAACAACGACTCCGAATATGAAGCCCTGATAGCCGGGTTATGGATCGCAAAGGAGTTGGAAATCACAAAGCTAGACATATTTTGCGACTCCAAGTTAGTTGTGAACCAGGTTACTGGAAAATTCCAAGCCAAAAGCCCAAGATTGATTTTATACTTGGAGAGAGTGAAGGAGTTGCTGAACGGCTTCGATCAGTACAGCATATCTCATATTCCGCGGTCAGAGAATCAACAGGCGGATAAGTTGGCAAAGATGGCTAGTTCCGACGATCCTGAAGAGACCGGGCTAGCCCCAGTTGAAGTACTTCGGTCTCCTAGTATAGATCAGATGGAAATTGATCCGGTACTAGAGATGGAACCAGAAAGGGAGTCATGGATGACCCCTCTAAAGAATTTCTTGATGAATGGAACGCTTCCGACCAAGAAAAGCGAGAGGCGTAAAGTAATTCGTAAAGCTGCCCGATACGTTCTGCAAGGCGGAGTTCTTTACAGACAGGGATTTTCGATGCCCCTTCTCCGGTGTATAGCTCATGATGACATCAAGTGTGTGCTGCAGGAGGTACATGAAGGTGAATGTGGCGATCACACTGGAGGGCAAACATTGGCGAAATAGTTGTTGCGGCATGGTTATTTCTGGCCTACCATAAACAAAGATGCGGCGAAATACGCACGACGGTGTAATGCATGCCAGAGATTTTCAAAGATACCTAGGGCACCTTCTAGTCAGTTAAAAACGATGACGAGTCCATGGCCTTTCGCTATGTGGGGAATTGATATCAGCGGAAGTCTCCCCATAGCTAAGGGCGGAGCGAAGTTCGCTATTGTAGCTGTAGATTACTTCACTAAGTGGGTCGAGGCTGAGCCACTGACTACAATCACGACCAAATGAGTGATCAATTTCATCGTTAGAAACATCATCTGTCGATTTGGGATTCCAAAGATTGTTATAACTGACAACGGAACTCAGTTCGATAGCACTGAATTCAGAAACTTCTACCAAAAATACCACATTGAGAAACGGTACACCTCTGTGGCGCACCCGTAATCGAACGGACAGGTCGAAGCGGCGAATAAAGTGATTAAGTCCATTCTGAAAAGAAGACTGAAACGGGCCAGAGCCATGTGGGTTGATGAATTACCCTTAGCACTATGGGCCTACAGGACAACGTATAAATACGCAACAGGCCATACCCCCTTCTCCCTTGCTTTTGGAGCAGAAGCAGTCATCCCGATTGAGATAAAAGTACCATCTCACCGAGTGACTTATTACGATCCAATGACTAATAACAAATTGCTCCTTGAATCCCTGGATATGATCGAAGAAAAGAGGGACGAAGCAGACCTGCGTGCCTTGAGATGCAAACAACAGGTCGCCCGATACTACAACAAAAAGGTTCGAGCCCGAACCTTTGAACCCGGAGACTTGGTTCTGAAGCGTGTCTTTCCAGCCCCAACTCATATGGGTGCGAAGTGGGAAGGACCGTACTCCATTCTGTGCAAGCTTGATAATGGAACCTTCAAGCTAATAACCGTAGATGGAAAGGAAATCCCCAGAGTGTGGAATGCCCAACATTTACGGCCGTATCTAACGTAAAGATGTCAGATCTGTTCTTTTGCTTTATTTAGGACCATGTACAAGGCACGACTTGCCTAGAATAGTCCGATTTCTTAAGCAAAAAATTATAAAGTGGACGTAGGTCATGATTCGACCGAACCACTATAAAAATATTGTGTGTCGTTTACCTTTATTGCATTATTTTTTATCTGCCTTTCTATTTTTATGGAAATTGCTGTGAACCATGCAACGATCACAGAAGCGTATAATTATAGGTGCCTTCCATTAGAATGGAATGCAGACACCAGTCAAAACTCTGAGGGCGCGATAAAGTAAATCATATCATTAATAGCACTCTAACTCTCCAGAGCAGAGAGAGAGTACAAAAGCGTCTCCGATTGAGCGCTGAGAAAGAGCTCTTGCCCCGTTGAAGGATCGGGGAGCGATTGAACTGCTGAGCTCGAACTCTAACTCTCCAGAGCAGAGAGAGTATAAAAGCGTCTCCGATTGAGCGCTGAGAAAGAGCTCTTGCCCCGCTGAAGGATCGGGGAGCGATTGAACTGCTGAGCTCGAACTCTAACTCTCCAGAGCAGGGAGAGAGTATAAAAGCGTCTCCGATTGAGCGCTGAGAAAGAGCTCCTTCCCCGCTGAAGGATTGGGGAGCGACTGAACTGCTGAATTCGAACTCTAACCTCGACGGCCGCTAGGAGAGTATAAGAGAGTCTATGATTAAGCACTGAGAAAGGTGCCGGAAACTCAGCACCACAAGGACAGTTATCTTACTCAATTTTCTAAGTCCCCCATATTCAGAGATAGGGGGCAACGTACATACAACACTAATCAATCCTTAATAAGCCCTGGTTAGGCGCTACGTTAACGATTGATTGTCATATACGTATACACATGAACCTTGATGCAGCACAGAAATTTTTAAATTTTTCTTTCTGTTGCTTGACTGATTTGTAGTTATAATCAGATGATCTATGACTAAGCATGAAAAGTTTATTAAATGCAGGTACACGATGATGCAAAAAGAGATAAACTTTTATTTATAAACTGCAAGCCTACAAAGTGAAAAACAACCTAAAACAAAAATGTGGGCCAGTCTCATGATTACATTTCATGGCTAGTGGGAAGCCTAAAGACAAAATATAGACAAATGACAATATCCTATTTACGCTTGGACTTCTTCTCCTGTTTCTGCTTCCCCAGCTTCGCTTTGTCAGTTTCAGATTGATCACCCTTCTTTCTTTTCCTTTTGTCTATAAGAGGAACGTCCGACTCATCAGAAGACTCCTCCTCCTCCTTTCTCTTTTATATCAATAAAGGAAGCTGGGAAATCATCGGGGTTCGCAAAATGAAGCTGTTTGCTAATGGATTTGGGCTGGGGTTTCAGAACCATCCCAGTTTTGGGATTAAACTCCGAGATAGGGGCAACGTTCAAAGGCTCTTGTTCCACCTTCTTTAAAGCCAGCTGCTTTTCCTGCCTAGCCTTTCTTTTAGCCAAAGTTTCGTCGTCATCGCCTTCGACTTCTTTGGTGCTAATGATATCCTCCTCATCATCTACATGGCGCCCGTCCATATCTTTCAAGGCATCGATGGTTTCGTCATCCTTGGGGGCATCAGCACTAGGTGCCAGGACGCCTTTCTCCGCTGTTGTACCTTCAGCCTGCTTCAGTATATCAACACCGGCGCTAGACGAGACGTTAATTTTCTCCGCCTCTGTCCTCTTCTCGACATCCTTATCGACGGGCCCGCCACCTGTATTATGAGGAACACATGTTATTAATTCGATTGGTTGCTCCACCAGACAACGACAACTCACAATTGCTTTGACAAATTGTGGGGAAAAAAGGGAGATACCTTCCGCTGATCCTCCATCCAGGCTAGCTGCAGAAGCTCCGACAACCACAGGAGTTAGGCCTAAAGGAATTAATGGATCATCAGGACTGTATTCCTCAACTCCGGAGACCTTGGGCTCTACAGCTGAGCTTGAACCTTCGTCAATCTTGTTTTTGCCCTTAGCCAGGGACCTCTCCTTTTCCATTTCTTCTTGAATTAGGCGCCGGCCTTCTGCCAGATCCTCGGGCTCGTTATCCCTCAGAATGGTCCTCATCAGCTCATCTTCGTCAATCTCTTCAACTCCTAATCTCTGCTTCTCACCCTCGACGATGGCGTCCCATATGTTGGCTAAAGTGACGTGGTAGTCCGGGATCCACGAGATGTTACGGGTTTTGAGGATGTGGCCGAGGAAGTCAAAAATCATCTCTTCAAACCCTTCGATATCCTTTTCTCTCTCGAGGAGCTTGTTGTTAGAAGCAGTAGCCATCTCAATGGCACTTTCTACATTCTTTTCGGTAAGAGCCGCGCGCCTCTCCGCATCCGCAACTTTATCATTCAAAATCACCTTCTCTGCTTCGGCCAAAGCTAGAATTTCTTTCAAACTTGCTTTTTCTTCCTCCCAAGCAGCTCTCTCAGCTTCAAAATGGCCCTGTACCGTCTTCAACTCAATGTTGGCCATTTTAAGATCTTCTACCTCTTTCTTTAAGGCCATTTTCTCTTGACTATTTGAGTCGAGTTCAGAATGAAAGCGTTTCTTAGCATTCTCCAATTCAGTCTTATAATTTTCAGCATCTCTCCGTGCTAAGGCAAGTTGGGATTGAGCGTCTTCCAAATCCTTCTCCATTTTTGTCCTAGCCCTTTCATTATTATCTATCTTCACTTTGGATCTATGTGCTTCCATCTCAAGCGTTCGGATGACCTCTGAAAGATTAACAGCATGTTTCTTCATCACTTCATACTGCCTGGCTACATGGCGAATGTGCCCGATGACTTCAGAATCCCAGTTCCTAGGGACTGGTTCCAAGGCTGGAACAAACATCATCCTTTCGAAAAAGATGTTAGGGAATTGTTCTCGCAACTTTTCCAGCTTAGCCTGAGTCTCGGGACCATGGATGTAATCTCGTGACCCGGGGGCAACCAACTCTTGCTGGCTAGAAGGGATAATGTCATTTTTCTCCTTCTCAGAATCCTTGATTGGATCCTTGCTTTTATCCTTGGGCTCGTAGTGTCTTTTTGATGATCTGCTGTGAGAGGGTGCACTCTTCGGAGGGGTTAGCTCTTTAGGAAGTTGTTTTCCCCCTGTAGGTGGCACCGAATAACTGGGAGGCGTGCCAGAGATTGATTTTGGTGGAGACCGAGATTGCGAAGAAGTAGGCTTGTGAGAATGGCCGCGAGAACACTCGGGATTCGGATGAAGACTGGGTGTGCCTTCACGAAGAGAGCGATAAGAATAAGACCGCCTGTGAGACATCTTTCCTGCAAAAAAAAAAGCACATTAAAACCTTGAATACTGTTGATATAAAAGTGTGGGGTCAGGCAGTGCGTGTGATGTGTGCATCCCATATAATTCCCCCTAACAGACCAGGGCCCGAAGTCAGGCTCATCTGAGTAGTTTCTTGCCCTCCAACTGGAACAGTTGTTTCCTCAGAAGCGGGGAAAAATGGCTCCCCTTCAAAGTCCCCCTGTGTGTATACATCATCAGGCAAGGGAATTTTGCTCAGCTCTTTAAATAGCTGTTCTTCTGTCAAATTGTCGGGAGCAGCAGGTTCGATTGGAAGAGAAGCCCTTGAGGGGAAACCCCCCGGAGAAACTGGGATTTCCTTAGACTTGTCACTACGGGCCTTATCTCCTCTATATATGTTTAGGTCCTCGTCGTCCTGGATGATTATCGGGGAAGGACTCTTACGGAATTTAATTGTTTCTACTGCCCGTGATGTTCCTTCACCCTCCGTTGGGGGCACGTATTTGTAGGGTTTGCCACCTGCACCAAGTCCAAACCTTATATCCAGAAGGCAATGCTTGTGAAGATTCTCATCAGTAATGCACTTATTGATCCTTAAAAAATCGGATCTGCTTTGTAGAAGAAGAGACAGTCGATTATTGTATACCGAGCCTTCCGTCTTGGGAAAGACGTGATCTGCAAAAAAAGGGGCATGTTAATGCTTCGATTTCTTAAGCAAGTTATTCAGTCAAAAGATTAAAGTTTACTTGATTTAAGCCATCTTCTAGAGCACCCAGCTTGTCTCTTTATATAGAACCAGTCAGCCTTGGGATCCCCTATGTTGCTGTATCCGTCATACAGAACCTTCCTATTTGCTACCGATTCGAAGAAAGAGAAATTTGGGGTTGCTGAGGAGCGATGCTTGAAAAGATAAAAGAATTTTAAGTCTTTAAATGTAAGCTCGGTATGCAGTATTTCCGCGTATGCGATATATAGAGTGTATAGAGCCGCATAGGCATTGGGATGAAGCTGCATCGGAGCGATACCCAATCGTTTTAAGTTCTCGATAACGATTGGAGGAAACAGAGGAATAGCTCCTACCCAGCACATGAGTCGGCTGACAGTCATATACCCTTCCGGAGCTAAGTGAGGTCTATCTTCGCTGCCGGGTGTCCTCACATCATCCCAGGGGATCCCATGTCTCAAGCAAATTCTCTTAAGCTTTATGTCATCAAGTTTGGAAGCTAAAGAATCAGTAAATTTCTCTATCCCAAGTGCGTCGAGAATCTCGTCAGGAGCTCGGCTGTCTACTTCAGACTCCTCATCAAGTGAGGTACTTTCAGATGGATCCGATTCCATTGCCTCATATTCGGACACAGAATCCTCGCCCCCTGGGTTAATTGGAGGGACCTCGGGATTGTGGTGCTCAGACACCTCGGGATCCGTCTCTGTGTCAGATCTTGAAGGGGAGTGATTATCCGACATTACTGTTTAGGCGAGTAAACATGAGAAATAAGAATATAATTGTCCTTCCCCCCCCCCCCCCCCCCCGTGTGTGAAAGTGCAAGTGTGTGCCTGTGCATGCATTGAAGAAAAACATAAAAGTTATCAAGGCCATCGAAGTATGAGTCGTCATATGCAGTCAAATTATGTTGTTGTTCGGTCCCAAAAGTCCGTCTTGAGGGCGCTAACCTAACTGTTCAGAATCCTGTGTTAGCAGTGCGTTATTTAAAGTTCAAAATATGTATGGATCGTTGGCTGGAAACTCGGTTTGCAAAAAAGTGCGCGGCCGGATCGCAGAAATCATGACGGATCAAAACGAGTGGATCGCCCCCATTTTTGGGATCGCGCATATCAACGGATCGTGAAGTAGTCATGGACTCATGGCAGAAGCACCAACTCATGGAAAAAGCATCGGATCGTGAAATCTGTTCGGATCGCGAGGACCCACTGCGATCTATTTCCACCTATTCCTTTGTAAATCGGTGACTCAACCCGATCCGATCCGGTCTCCAAGTCCCACTCCTTCCATCTACCATCTTCACGATCCGCTGACTCGCCCTCATCACGATCCATCCTAACACGCTCCTTCTTCTTACTCCTCTTCACTCCTCTCCATCTACGAACCATCTCCTCGTTCTCAAACCAGTGAAATCGAAACCCAGCTATTTCCGCTTTTCAAACCCATAGAAATGAAAGTGAAATTACTCGATTACCTTAAGTTTAAAAATTGAAGGAGTGTTGAGAAATTGAAGCTAGGGTTTTGGTCCAAGAAGTTGGTGGCGGCAGCAAAAAGAAAAGAAGGGGAAAGGTAAAGGAGGGAGCGGATTATATAGCCGGACCAGTCGCCTCTTCGTCTTCCCCCCTTTTGTCGCGATTCGACCCATGGGCCGCAAATATCTGGATGGGCCCATCGAGGCTTCGGCCTCATTGCTCTAACCTACCTGGCCCGTAGCGATTGCCTTAATCGCGAGCCATACAAAATTCCAACAGATTTTCAAATATATATATATATAAAAAAGAGAGAGAAAAAGGAAAATTCAAGGAATTTACCTGGTGAACTCGACGACGAAGTCTCTAAAAAATCCCAGAAAAGAGTTGTCCAATAAATAGGGAAATTATTGAAGATTTATCCGATATTTATAGCAAGCAAAAGGACATGACTTTCCGTAAATGATACGACCTTTCCATTGATTTGCATCTCTTTATGAAAAGATATTTCTGCAGTTTCGAAGCATGTTCCATCACCGATAAAACATACTTCGAGGGGGCAAAATGTTGGCTAGCTTTTTGACCAAGCCACCAAGTTTCACACATAAGAAGAAAGTATGAAACTACTTTCCTTAAGTCCATGAAGGATTGGATCGCACCAGAGGGTCACCTCTCTCGGATCGCCCCCCATCGGATCGCCCCCATAGCATCAGCGATCCGACTACCTCTACATGACTCGATCTGCACTTACACTACTACCCTGCACTGACCGATCCGATCCCCCGACGCACAGCGAAGCCTCTGACCTGTTCAAGCACGAGCTAGTCTTCGGCGATCCGAGATGCACGGATCCAGCGACACGTGTCCCCAACTGTCACTTTGACCAATTCCTCCTCCTTGCTCGATCCGATATTTAAGGGGATCGCGACACCTGTCCACAACGACTAATTTGACTAATTCTTCATCAAGCTGCGATCCGATCTGATATTATCGGGATCTGTGCCACGTGTGACTGCGATCCGCCTGACAAAATCAGCTATAAATAGCCCAGAGCTTGGCATTTTTCAGGATCTTTTGGCAGTATTGAGCACTGATTCCACCATTACTGTCATACAACTATTTCTTGTCAATTTTATTACGAGATTACTGAAAGAAATCACAATTGTAAGAGTGAGTTTGAGAGAAATCATTGATTGTACTAGCATTCAAAGTATAATCGATAACATATAAAGTGGACGTAGGCTCATTAACGCCGAACCACTATAAATTCTGTGTGTTTTCTGCTTTTTCTTCATTCTCCAGTTATAAATCTTCACGAATCAGAACAATTTGGGTGTTAGGTCCAAATTTTGATCTAACAGGCTTGGACTTAGTGAACACGCCGGAGAAGAAGGCTCTGAGGTTCGTTAATGGATTGAATGAACCGTTGCAAGGGTTGGCTATGACCCACATCCCTATGGGGGCTACCTTTGAGAAGCCAGTAGACATGGCACTCATGCACGAGGAGAAAGGCACTAAAGCTGACAAGGCACCCGAGAAGAAAGGGGATCAGAAGAAACCACAACAGCAAAACAAGAAGGGTGGTAAAGACAATAATGGCAAGGGAAAGAAGAAATGCTTTAACTGTGGGACACCAGGCCATCTCAGCAAGGATTGCCGAAAGAAAAGGAAGAATGGTTGTTTTCACTGTGGCGAAGCGGGACATCTAGTGAAGGACTGCCCAAAGAAGGGGCAGAGGGCAGGGTCTACCTCGGGAGGACAGGTGCAGGCTCTAATGGCACCAGGGCAGGCAAGGGGACAAGTTCAGGCTCTCGCGGTCCCACCGCTGCAAGAACGAGGTAGAACCATTTTTGTTGAAAGCTTAGTTTTTCTATTTGATCATCCTGTCCGTACTTTATTCGATTCGGGCGCATCGCATTCGTTTATTTCTACGTCATTAGTTGAATCACTGCACTTAAGCACCAGTTTAGTAGAGGATCCCTTAGTTGTTTCGAATCCAATTGGGGGCTCATCTTATTTGTCCATGATGTGTTTGGATTTGAAAATTTCTATACTTAGCGTTGAGTTTAGATGTGATGCTTATGTTTTGGGCTTCACGGGCTATGGGCTAATTTTAGGAATGGATTGGTTATCCAGAAATGGGGCCGTTCTTGATTGTGAAAGGAGAGTAGTTAGGCTCATGACTCGCCTTGGTAACGCTCTAGAAATCTTTTGTAATCCCATAAATTCCGTTATGCTAAGTTATTTAGAATCGCTTGACGCATCTGTGGAGAATCTACGATCGGTTAGAGTGGTCCGAGAATACTCGGATGTGTTTGAGGAGGTGAAGGGCTTACCTCCGAAGCGGGAGATAGATTTTCGAATATATCTTGTGGATAATGCAAAACCAGTATCTTTTCCAGTACGCCACATGGCTCCTCGTGAAAGGAGGGAACTCGATAAGCAAGTGAAGGAGTTGCTTGAGAAGGGGTTCATAAGACGAAGTATATCGGAGTGGGGTGCTCTAGTAGTATTTGCCACGAAGGCGGATGAGTCCCTTAGACTTTGTGTGGACTATAGAGAACTTAATAAGCTTACTAAGAAAAACAGACACCCACTGCCGAGGATTGACGATCTCTTCGATCAGTTAGTTGGCGCCTCAGTGTTTTCGCAGTTGGACCTAGCCACTGGATTCCATCAGTTGAGAGTGGCTGAGGATAGCATAGACAAGACTGCCTTTAGGACTCCGGACGGTTTCTATGAATGGCTAGTGATGCCCTTCGGTTTGACAAACTCCCCCGCATACTTTGTTGATTTGATGAGTAGGGTGTTTAGGGAGTACCTTAATAAATTCGTGGTAATCTTTGTAGACAACATCTTGATCTTTTCTAAGGATGAAGAAGAGCATGCCCTACATCTTAGGGAAGTGTTGGAGACCCTACGAGCGCATAACCTTAAAGCTAAATTTTCTAAGTGTCACTTCTGGAGGAAGGATGTACGATTCTTAGGGCACGTGGTTTCCAAAGAAGGGATAGCTGTGGATCCCGCGAAGGTGGTGGCCATCCAAGATTGGAAGGTCCCTAAAAATGCTACCGAAGTGAGAAGTTTCTTGGGGTTGGCTGGCTACTATATGAAGTTTATCAAAGACTTCGCAAAAATATCAGCTCCATTGACACGCCTGACGAAGAAGAACCTAGTCTTCGCGTGGGACGTAGATTGTGATGATGCGTTCCAACGTTTAAAGAGAGCTTTGACCTCAGCCCCAGTCTTAGTGCTACCAGACGGGAGTAAGCCATTTACTGTTTATACCAATGCTTGTGGGACAGGTCTAGGCGCAGTCTTAATGCAAGAGGGTAGGGTAATAGCCTATGGTGGAAGGCAGTTGAGAGCGCATGAGAAAAATTACCCTACACATGACCTAGAGTTGGCCGCTATTGTTTTCGCGCTTAAGTCTTGGCGTCATTATCTTCTTGGCAAGAAATTCGAATTGTTCACTGACCACAAATCTTTAAAATACTTGTTCTCTCAGAAGGACTTGAACTTAAGGCAGCAAAGGTTGATGGAGTTCTTAGCGTCCTACGACTTCGAAATAGCATATACCCCTGGCAAGGGTAACGTGGTGGCAGATGCCTTAAGTAGGAAAAGGCTGTCCTTGAGTCCGTTGTTTGTTGAGCGGCGAAACTTAGAATTCATCTCTATGTTTGACTTTAGACCTTCCGTTGACTTTGTACCCGGTTTGCTAGCATCCTTGGAGGTCAGACCTACGCTTTTGGGACGGATTGGCGAGGCACAGCGAGACGACCCACAATTGGTTGAGTTAGTAGAAAAGCTCAAAAGAGGGGAGTCATCAAGCCATCTCCGTAGGTATACCCTAGATGATAAGGGTTGGTTACGTAGGGATAGTAGACTTTGTGTACCACGAGACGAGGACTTGAGGAAGATTATTCTTGATGATGCACATCGTTCGAAGATGACCATTCATCCCGGCGGGGACAAGATGTACATGGACATGAGATGAGTTTACTTTTGGGCCGGTATGAAGAAAGATGTGGCCGAGTATGTCGCTAGATGCTTGGTGTGCCAACAAGTAAAAGCGGAGCAAAAGAAACCCGGTGGGTTGCTTCACCCTTGGAGGTTCCACAATGGAAATGGGAAAGTGTCTCGATGGATTACCGCGATCAAGGAAGGGTAATACGGGGATTTGGGTTATAGTAGATAGACTTACTAAGAGCGCCCATTTCATTCCCGTGAAGAGTAAGAGGACTGCTCCATGGTTAGCTTCTGTATACGTCCGAGAGATAGTTCGTTTGCATGGTGTTCCTTTTAGCATAGTAAGCGACCGCGATCCTATCTTCACTAGCGAATTTTGGAAGAGCTTACAAGAAGCGGTAGGGACTCAGTTATGTTTGAGCACCGCATATCATCCTCAGACGGACGGCCAGACCGAGAGGGTGAATCGCATTCTAGAGGATATTTTGAGGCTATGTATCCTAGACTTTGGGGGTACATGGGAAGAGCATCTTCCATTGGTAGAGTTCGCATATAATAACAGCTTTCAATCTAGCATTGGCATGGCACCTTTCGAAGCTCTTTACGGACGACCTTGTCGTTCACCTACATGTTGGTGGGAATCTACGAATAAGATCTTACTTGGGCCCGATATGATTAGGGAGACTTCGGAGAAGATCGACTTGATTCGAAGGAAGATGAAAGCAGCGCAAGATAGGCAGAAATCTTATGCGGATAAGAGGATGACAGATCTTGAGTTTGATGTTGGGGGCATGGTCTTTATCAAAATGTCTCCATTACGGAACGTTGTTCGCTTTGGGTCCGTTGGGAAGTTAGCACCAAAGTTCGTAGGGCCGTTTCCTATTAAGGAAAGGATTGGGCAGATGGCGTATAGAGTGGAGTTGCCTGAGAGACTTAGTGGTGTACACGACGTATTCCATGTGTCACATTTGAGGAAGTGCTTGCACGAGACCACGGAGGTGGTAGAGCCGAACTTGCTTAGAGAGGTGGAGATAGAGCGTGATGCGACGATTCGACGAGCTCCTACGCGCATTCTTGGGTCAGAGATTAAGAAGCTGAGAAATCGAGAGGTCAGACTAGTCAAAGTACAATGGGGAGATGATGAGAGCAACGATACTGGGGAGACGGAAGAGAAGATGCGTTCGTTGTACCCTTTTCTTTTCGAGGGTATGTCCTTTAATTTCTCCTTTATCGCTTAGCTTGTACTTATCTTACCTTTAGAGTATCCTCTCGCTAGTATCCTTGACCTTTAGTTAGGATAATCCTATGGTTGAAACATGTGTTTGAGACATGTGTTTGAGACATGTTATGTATGATGGATGCAAAGTGGATGCAAGTATTTGCTAGTGGTTGCTCGTGGACGCATACACACACACTGTTAGGCACTAGATCGGCTCAGTCACTTCATATTGCATATAAATGGCTGTATTTAGTAAAATGGATGTATGATGATTGTATTATCATATGGATGCTGCATTCAGATGATGATTGTGCACGCATATAGAGATAATATGTAGCATTAAGGAACTTTTGCATACATAATGGACGCATGGCACTATCATGATTTGCATTAAGGAGGTAAACTGAATCAGTGGACCGCCTGATTTTGCATTAGATATGGACATATACACACTGTGCATTTAAACATGAAAGCATTAGAAGTCTATAAGGACAATGGATGCCTGTGTTTGATGGTTGAGTAGATGGACGATTGGATGTTAGGATATACATTCTTCTTGACTTGAAGATTTCGGGGACGAAATCCTTTAAGGAGGGGAGAATGTAACACCCCGTAATTCTGTTAATATTTATATTCACAAATTAAAGAATAACTAATCTCAGACGTGAGAATGGTGGGAAACGGGTTACGCCATTGTGTTCGTCTCGGAATTCTGGTTGAAATAGAGTCCGAGTTTGTGTGATTTGGACTTCGTATGAAGGAGATATGGCCATCGGAAGTTTCAGAAAATTCAAAACAGATTTCAGAAAATTTAAAATTCGAAGCCAAACAGGCTAGGCGGGAAATTTCCCTCCTAGCACCCCAGGTCGTCTGGGGAGTCGACTGGGCAGTCGACACCCCCCCAGGTCGACTGGGCAGTCGACCTGGGTGTCGACCTGTCCAGGCGGCTAGGGTTTGACTGAGCCCAATCTTGAGCTGCTGATGTGTCTTTAGGGCTGAGTTGGCAAATTTAACGGTTCAGGTTAGTTCTGAGTTGATCTGACGGTCTAAATAAATCCTAAACTCTATAAATACCTAGGTAGTCTCTCACTCTAATTCACATGAAAAATAGAATAGCCACCGTCATACCGCCACCATGGATCTCAGTCTAGCCGCCGCCAAGTTAGAAGGAAGAAAGCTAATCAAAACCCTAATTCTACTCAACTCTAAAGCAAATCAAGACTCTCTTTCTTCTCTAATTGTGAGTATGATGATCTTAACAAGATTATTATTAAACTAATTAGATTAAGTCATGAATGGATTATAAGTAAGTGATGTGGATTGTCATATATGTTGTTGTAAACCTTATGCTATCATGTATGTTGTAAATCCTATGTTATGTGATGATGATATCCTATATGTTGTAAATCATGCTATAATGATATTGTATAGGTTGTAATTTTCTATGCTAAGTTGTGATAAATCATACATGTTATAAAGTCATGATGTTATTATCCATGCTAATTAGTTCATGTTAATCAAATCATAATGTTGATATTATTTGGGTTATGTTGATTTATATGACAAATCATGTATGGAAGTTTAGATTGATTAGTAAAGATTATGAACATATGCCATGACATCTATTTAGATCTAGAATTATGCTATGACATATGTGAATTCTATGTATTAGATGCTAGTTCACACCATCATTATGTCGCATAAAACCCCATATGCAAGTTTATACATGAATTTGGGTTATGATCATATCATGTAAATTGTCACATTTAACAAGTTGACACCTTTAGATCCATAACATGTGTAGTTTTATGCAAGTTTCACCCCTATTATGATTAGGTTTATTTTATTTGTCTATATGTTGTGATAATTTATCTTTGTGCTATGAGTTGGACTATTCGAGTCTAACGTATATTTTGCGTTGAATAAGCGAACGTATAACGTGGGGTAGGGGTAATATTAAGGATTCAATATTAAGAAGTTGGGGTGCAATTGATATGATTTTGCATGCCATGAATGGATGGCCATAATTGAGTCAATTATGGACATCATTAAAATTGGAGTTAATTAATAATTTGAATAGGGAATTATTAAAACTGGGGTAAAAGATTGTAAGTGTTAATCAATGCTTAGGACACGAGGTTGGACTCGTTTGTGATGTAAACCTGCCCGGACCTGCCCGGCAAATCCAGTAGTCACAAATGTCAGCCCAATGTGAGAGGTCCTAGGCCCAAATTAAAGCATAACAGTTGTAAAGACACGAGGTTAGACTCTTTTATGGTGTAAGACTGCCCGGACCCACCCGGCAAATCCAGCTGCCATAAATGCCAGTCTAATGTGAGAGGTCTTTATGAGGTTATGGCCTGAATGAATTAAGAAATACTTAACCAGATAAACATGTAAGGTGGGACATGGGGGTTAAGTAGGTGCCTTGGGTGGCATGAGGAATCTAGGGGTTGCCTTTAGTGGCATTTGAAATACGATTAGTAAGACTTAACCAAACACACATGTAAATGAACATGACTAAGAGGGTTAAGTGGGATATACTAGTGGGGACAAGCTTAGCTGGATAGCTTGTGGGGGCCCATTTCAACTAGTATCCCAAACGTATCTTTGTGGGCTCTACCCAAGTCGAGGATGGGACACGCATACTGGGCTTGACTATAAGAGGCTAAAACGGGGTAGCGGTGGCAACGCAAGTCCAACGGGTTTCATATGCGTGTGTGGACCTGGGCTGGTAGGTAAGATATTGTTGCATCGTGTAGGTATAAGCCGTGCATTCTCAAGTTGTATCGAGTTGCCACTTTAGGGGAGTGATACACCCCACTGTGGGGCCAGCACGGGTATCTACGAGTAGGGAGCCGATCGCAAGTGGGTAGTGGGGTACACCTAGCGGAGATAGGGGCAGACGGCACCTATGTAGTCAGCTAGGGGTACGCAAGGCTATTTATATAATTTCTAAGTGAAGCAAGTGGGATCAACTTTGAGGGGGACTAGTGTGGTGCAGTGTAGTAATTATTCGTTAGTAATTAGGTGTGCCTTTAATGTTATCTTTATCTGCTCTTCCATACCCAATAGTTCATAGACATTTCCTTGTTTTCCAGCTTATGCCTTAGTCTATTTATTTTGATAATAGTATTGTTAGAATTATCATACTCGCCAGACTTTATGTCTGACCCCCTCCATTTCTATCCTTTTTCTCCCTCCAGATCCCCAGGGTGGACCCAGCTCTAGCGGAGTTTGATTGGATTGCTTTATCTCTCTTTTGGAAAGCTTGGACCGTTGAAGTAAAGTCCAACTTGTTATCTTCTTTAATGGCTATTTATGTAATGGGGTTATGTATTTTGTTTTATCAAGATGGATATTGTACTTGACTCTGATTTATGGTTTTATGATGTAACAAACATGTTTAATTTCCACTGCAATAAAATGAAGTTTTAGATTTCCAAGTACTACTTATTATCTGTCTTGTTGTAATTTTTCTGTTCTATGTTCACTTAAAACCTCCATGGAAGTTAATGCATTCCCTTTGTGAGTGACATTAATGGACGTGGGGTGTTACATAACTTTTACATACTGTATCAGAATTTCGGACGGTCAGATCCGTTGGATCGTGTGGACGACAGCTACGCAATGAAACTGATTGGGAGCGAATCGGAGCTCGTTACAATTTATAGCGAAATAAAATGTCTGTCTGAATCAACCAACAATTATCGTAATTTAACGATGATTGACCAATGTAAGTAAAACTCACTAACTCTGCCAGTTTATATTTTTATAAATATAATCTAGTGTTGATAATTGATGATTGATTGCTGTGTGTTGATTGTTTGGTTGAATTGCTGATTTATTGGTTGAAATTATAGATAACGATATATATAAATCGTTAATCAAATATTGATTCTGTTTATCAGAATATTTCATATTGAAATGAAATCGATGTTATTTATATTGTTTAACATCTGTGGATGCAGGGATCCAACTGGATTCCTCAATATTATAATACTGTTTGTTTTCATATATTGTGATATATGATGTGACATATAATCTGTAATTGATTATGATGACACTGGTCATGTTACGTGACAACCCGGAATTTCGACCTTCGAAATCGATATTTAATACCTATTTGTATTCAAATGTCGCAGATTCAAATGTCGAATTCCTAGTTGTCTGGGGACATAACACATTAGAACAATCACAATCAAACAAAACAACTTCTCATTTATATAACATGAGATTATATCAGAGTTTACAATGGATACAACATTAAGGTGCAATACTATTTACAATAACAAGATAACACACAAGCAGCGGAAACAACTAATCAAGGTGAATCCAAAACCAAACTTCATATTCACCTGGATAGCTCCAAATCGCTGATGCCCACAAAAACCAAACGCTCCACAGAAATAGCTAAAGATACTCCACGGAAATAGCAACTTCACCATAGCAAAGACACACTAGAAAAAGCTCCAAGATGTAGGCTCCAAACACAACTACTAAACCTGACACTAGGCTTCCCATGTGGAAAATTATGGGCACCCAGAGTTTTGTGGGAAAACAAATAAACTCCAGGTCAGTCATGGGACTGGTGTGAGAACTCAATATATATTTGTTATGTGCAATAAAATTCGCAATGCTTTTTAGAAAATGAAACTAACATAAGGTCTCGCGGCACACACACAAGGTAAACGCACACATGGGCGAGGTTTCTCATTATGATAGTCAAACATGCTTGATACGCGGAAGCCATTTTCCATATTATTATTAGTGCATAGTGTGAAAATAATTTCGCAAATAAATTTATCAATCTTAGCCAACATAATGCCCCATCTCACTATGCTAAATATTCCTACTGGTAACTAGTAGGCTATACAAATGAAATCGTAAAAACTCATAGTGGATAATGAATTTCCAACAAATGACCAGGCAAAGGAACTTCCTTACCGAACCGATGGGTACGCCTCTAGAGGGACGCCCCGAGAACCAAATCGGGCTATCTGCCAACACGAGGCCGGGTTACCCCTTAACTGGGTAACTTAGAGCACGCCTGAGTATATCACTTCCCGGTCGTTACCAACCTTTAAACCGAGGCCTCGCAAAATCAACATCCATATAAATAGAAGTTATCAACATAGGTTAATACCTGGGTTCCATACCATAGTACACCTTTTATCTAGAAGGAAATGACTACCTTTAACCTCGCTGCATCTTTCCTGTTTTAGCCATTTACTGGGTTGTGAGGCTTGCTGAGGTCACGATATCCACAAAGCTACGCTTAAATAAGTCATGCTTTGATCATCCATAGCTCACCACATAACTTAAGTATGCCACATTGTCCATTCACTACGCATCACTGATTTCTATCAATATATAACCTCTAAGCTCATACGTCTTAGAGAAGAGTGTTAAGAAAGAGAATAAATTCTTCGCCACCAAGCAGATATATATTCAACAGAGATCAGTGCTACGCAGTCAATTACAATGTCAGACACACAATCCATACAAGTCCGTTCTGGGTCTGAACGAAACCACAATCCGGAATTTCTTCACTTGCGTTCGGGCTTCTTGCCAATTAGCTGATATAAAATCCATCCGCAAACGGGAGCTACCCTTTTGAGACATTCAGCAAGTCATCCTTACGATATGAAGGGTCCCGGTCTTCAATATCATCTTCAATGCCTTCAATTTCTCCACAACATCGTATTATTACTTGGAATGGTTTTCTGACATAAATCCAATCCCGGTCTTTCCAAATAACAAACGTAACTTTAAAACCATGTGGGTATATATGACCAAATCAAGTCTCAACTCATACTTCATGTTTGCAACCTCAAATTATAGTTCAAAATACTTTATTACTAGGTAGAAATCATTTACTAATGTTTGGAAAGGATTTATAAAGCTAGATCATCTAAAACTCAATATTTAACAAACTACGTTACAAAGGCGTTTCAAAGTGTTACAAAATACTAATATTGGCTAGTTTAAGTAAAATGACTTTTGTGTTATCCAAAACTTCATGATTTTACCATAAATCATTTTTAAATAATTAATTATGATTTAACAAATTTTTTCCATATTTTTAAATAATTTATAGCAGCCATGTTATAATTATAGTTAACTAACTCCATTTATAGCGACCTTTTCTAAATTATTTTAAACATAACTTGAAATATATAAGTCGAAATTAAAATCTGCTTTCACTCATTTGGAAGCTCTTGTTGATGAAAATCAAATGTTTTTCGTTCTGTGGAAATCTGATTTAAGTTGCAAAAGTTATAAGCGTTTATAGTTTTTAACAAAAGTACGCTAAATTCTACTATAAATTCAAATAGTTTCAAATTAAATTAAAATTTGAATTAACCATCCCGTCCGTCGGATCAGTTAGGGATAGCCAGGGAGAGCAGAAAACTATATTTTCCAAACTCAAGCCTAGACACTATCCTCTCTGTCATCCTAGAACGTTCCGGTATTTATTTTGACGAACTCTATTTTTGACCGTAATATAATTTCCTTCAAAACAATATAGTAAACCATTCTCAACTTCAAATTGAATAAAGTACTCATTTGGTTCGAGGCTTATTTGATATCCATATAAATCCACATATGTGTGTATAACAAGTATAATGCACATATTATCACTAATAACAACCACGAAGCATCCATTCATCCATCACATGAGCATATATGGGTGTATATATATCAGTGTATGTACAAGCGTTTTCCACTAAACGCTTATATTGCAATAATTACTAATTTACCATATCCTCAATAACTATTCACATAGCATAGAAAGCGAACAAACACAAGTGTCGAGTTCTCACCTTGTGGTTCCACTCCACCAATCTTTATTGTAGGACCACTAGACTGACTATAGCTACCCCGGACTAACAAAATTTCCTTGCCGACTCTTTATAAACTAAAATAATTATTAAGCTTCTTTTTCTTTTCCTTTTTAAGAGGAGTAAAGGTCAGAATTTTGGAGGAGGAGGAGATGGTTTTAGCCGAATTTAGGGAGAAAGAGGGAGGAGATCAAGGAGAGGAATAAGGAAGAAAGGCTTAGGAAGCCATGGATTTAAGTTAAAGAAGGAGGAGAAATGGAAGAGAAGAGTGGAATGGTGTTTAAGGGAGGAAAGAAGGTATATTTATACATGGAATGGAAGAATATGTTAATAATACCTCTTAGGACATGTGTAAATCATGCATGGAATGTGGCATGCAAAATTACAAGTGTCTTAACACTTGTAATAAGGAGAAGGTAGGTGTTTTTAGTAGCATTTACCTTAAAACGTTATGGAAACTAAGTGCAACGCTTAATTCTAGTGTTACTAATTCATGTTATCGTTGACAAATCTGATCGAACAACAAATAGTATTAACAAATCACAAGCTTAATAATCATTGCCATATATAAAATCTATCATTTAACTTGTCAAAATTTCTAGACCGTCACATTCTCCCCCCTTAAGAAAGTTTCATCCTCGAAACTGCGTATGAAGAGAATAATCAAAGGAATTGAATAAAGAAACAGGCTTACCTAAGGGTCGGATTCATCTTGAATATCGACTGTACAGTTCGGGTAGAATTTCTGCATAACCTCTTCCGTTTCCCAAGTACAATCTTTGGGATCACAGCTCCATTGCACTTTAACTAGCTTAACCGTCTTATTCCTTGGCCTCTTTTCGTCTTGGTCGATGATCTTTATGGGGTCTCTTTTAATGGCTAGATTAGGTGTAATTTCTGGATCTTGTTGAGCGGCTTCTTCCACAATCTGATCAGGGTCATGAACATACTTTCTCAAATTTGATATGCGAAAAACATTATGCACACCTAAGAGCCATTATGGTAACTGAACCTTATATGCTAGTGGTCCAACTTTTTCCAGAATAGGGAATGGTCCAATATAGCGGGGTGCTAATTTTCCTTTTCTTCCAAATCTTATAACTCCGCGCATTGGAGTGACTTTTAGGAATACTGAATCCCCAACTTCGAATTCTAATGCCCGCCTTCTACGGTCTGCATAACACTTCTGCCGATCCTGGGCCGTTTTTATCCTCTTTCTAATCAGATCCACCTTCTCTGTGGCCTCTCTAATCATATCAGGTCCTAGAACAATTTTATCTCCAGACTCAATCCAACAAACTGGTGACTTACATGGCCATCCATACAATGCTTCGAAAGGTGCCATCTTAATACTTGCCTGATAACTGTTGTTATAGGAGAACTCGACTAATGGTAAATAATTTTCCCATGAACCTCCGAAATCGAGAACGCATGCTCGCAATAAGTCTTCCAAAATTCTATTAACTCTTTCTCTTTGTCCGTCTAATTGTGGATGATAAGCAGTACTAAAGTTTAATTTTATCCCCAAAGCAGCTTGAAAAGCTTCCCAAAAACGACTGGTGAAAAGAGGGTCACGATCACTCACGATGCTGCTTGGTATCCCATGCAATCGAACGATTTCCTTGATATACAATTCTGCCAAACTTGCAGCAGTCCTAAATGACCTTACTGGGATAAAATGGGCACTTTTAGTTAGACGATCCACAATAACCCAGATTCCCTCATTCCCTTTGCGAGTGCAAGGTAAACCATCAATGAAATCCGTTGAAACTTGATCCCACATCCATTTTGGTATTTCCAAAGGATGAAGTAGTCCTAGAGTCTTTTGCTAATCACTCTTTATTTGCTGACACGTAGCACAACGGCTAACATAGATAGATATGTCCCTTTTAATCGACTTCCACCAAATTGTACGTTTAACATCACGATACATCTTATTCACTCTGGATGGATGCCGAATTTGGACTTATGGCACTCATCCAACACCTCCTGCTTAAGTTCTTTAATATTGGACCCACATATTCTTCCTTTTAATCTTATGATGCCTTTATCATCAATTTCAAAACTCAAATTTTCACCTTCCTGAATTCTTTTAGAAATTTCTTGTAGAAATTTGTCCTTCTTTTGCTCGCGGGCAATCTTCTCTAGAAGAGTCGGAGTGATAACAAGGTAGGCAAGAATGGCATACTTTCGACTCAGAGCATCTGCAACAACATTGGCCTTCCCAGGGGTATACTGAATATTTAGATCGTAAGATGCTAGAAATTCCAACCATCGTTGCTGCCTTAAATTCAAGTCTTTCTGGGTAAATAGATACTTCAAGGACTTGTGATCAGTGAATAACTCAAATTTTTATCCAAGCAGATAATGTCTCCAAATTTTTAAAGAGAATATTACTGCGAGTAGCTCAAGTTCATGAGTTGGGTAATTCTTTTCATGCGGTTTCAACTGTCCACTTGCATAAGCAATTACTCTTCCTTCTTGCATTAAAACGACACCAACTCCTTCTTTACAAGCATCTGTATAAACAGATAATCCTTTATTGCCATTGATAATATCCAGAACCGGGGCAGTGGTCAATCTCTTCTTTAACTTATTAAAAGTTTCTTCACAGTTAGCAGACCAAACAAATTTGGCATTCTTCATGGTCAACTTTGTGAAGGGAGAGGCTGTCTTTGAGAAATCTTGGACGAATCTACGGTAATACCTGCTAATCCTAAGAAACTTCTAACTTCCTTTGGAGTCGTTGGTTGCTTCCAATCCAAAATAGCAGAAATCTTCCCGGGATCTACTGAGATTCCTTCTTCAGATACAATATGCCCAAGAAATTTTATTTCTTTTTTCCAAAAATGACATTTGGAAATTTTAGCTTTAAACACATTTCTCCTTAATATCTCTAGGGCAATCCTTAAATGCTTAGCGTGTTCTTCCTCGGTTTTTGAATAGATCAGGATGTCATCAATGAATACTAACACAAATTTATTAAACACCTCACGGAATACTCGAGTCATCAAGTCCATAAAATAGGCTGGGGCGTTTGTCAATCCGAATGGCATTACTAACCATTCGTAAAAACTGTCGGGTCCACGAAAAGAAGTCAAATGAATACAATCCTCAGCAATTCTGAGTTGGTGAAAACCAGAGGCTAAATCCATTTTTGAAAAAAATCGGGCACCACTTAACTGGTCAAATAAGTCATCTATTCGTGGCAATGGGTACTTATTCTTGAGGGTTTGTTTATTAAGGTCTCTATAGTCTACGCACAATCACAAAGAACCGTCGGACTTTGCTACAAATACTACATTTGACCCCCAATTTGAACGGCTAGGTCGAATAATGTAACACCCCGTATTTTGGGTTAATGCTAAAATTCACTAATAACAGAATAAATAATCTCAGATGTGAGAATTGGGGGAAACGGGCTGCGTCATTGCGTTCGTCTCGGAAAAATACGCGAAATAGAGTCCGAGTTTCCGAGAATCGGAGTCCGTATGGCCCAGTTATGGCCCGATGAAGTTTGCAGAAAATTCTAAGCTAAAAACAGATTTAAAAGTTTAAATTCAGATTTTAAAATAGAGCAAGCGGGGCCAGGCGGGAAAATTCCCGCCCTACCCATGTCGACAGGGCTGTCGACAGGCCTGTCGACAGGGGGGTCGACTTGCCTGTCGACTTGCCTGTCGACAGGGGTGCGGCGTCCAGAAAACCTGGGTGCACCAGGTTGCACCAGGTTGGGTTTTAGGCTGGCTTGGAGGGCTGGTTCTAGAGATTTCCGAAATCTAAGGGTCCTAATCTAACCTAGGGTTAATCTAAGGGCCTAAAACACTACCTAATCCTATAAATAAGACCCCAACCCTACCCTAATTCATTCATAATTAGATTTTATAACTAAACTATGGCAAAATGAAACTTGATCATGGCCTCCACAAATCAATGAAGAGGAAAGCAAGCTAATCAACCTCTAATCCATTCTAAGCACCTTAATCTTCTTCATTTGGAGTGCAAATTGCTAGTTGTGAGTTTCTATCACTTTAACATCAATTGTTAAAGCAAGTAGATTAGGTGTAATGAGACTTATGGTCTTGAATGCGGATTAGTGAGTTTGAATCATTTGTAATGATATGTTACTCTATGTTTTCCTATGTTTATGCATATTGAATAAGTTGGTTTATGCATATTTAATAAGTTGGTTTATGCATACTTGATAAGTGGATTTATGCATGATTAATAAGTTGGTTTATGCATATTTGATAAGTGGATTTATGCATGATTAATAAGTTGGTTTATGCATGTTTAACAAGTGGGTTTATGCATGTTGAGTATGTAAGTTTATGCAAGTTTAGTATGATGTATGTTATGTTTACATGATGCTAAATATGCAAGTTGTGGGCTATGTGATCATATGCATGTTATGCAAGTTCATGATGATATGCTATGTAAGTTACATGTATGTTAATATGCAAGATATGCTATGCAAGTTACATGTATGTTAATATGCAAGATATGCTATGCAAGTTACATGTATGTTAATATGCAAGATATGCTATGCAAGTTACATGTTTGTTAATATGCAAGTTCATGATGACACATTATGCAAGTTTATGAGTTAATATGCAAGTATGTGAATGCTTATGCAAGAATGTGAATGCTTATGCAAGTTATGTGTATGCTTAAATGCATGTTTAACATATTATGCAAGTTGTGAGAATGCTTATATGCAAGTTCAACATGTTATGCAAGATATGTGTATGATAATATGCAAGTTCATATGCAACATGTTATGCAAGTCATGTGTATGATGATATGCAAGTTTGGGGTTAAATGTAGTTGGGTTAATATATGCTCATATATGCAAGTTGACATCCTCTTAACCCATGACAAAGTTATATGCTAAGCCCATGATATTTGTGATGGATCTTCCCCTTTATTATGTCATGAAGTGAGAACGATTTACGTGGGGAACGATGGGGTTGGAAAATATGTTAATAAATGTATGATTGGGTATGATTAAGCATACCATAAAAATAAATTACCATAAGTGGGAATTTACCTATTGAGTTAGGTCTACCCCATGGGAATTTACCTATTGAGTTAGGTCTACCCATGTTATGGAAAACTTGATATTAATTAGGGATAATTAATATGGGGGCTGATTAATTAGGTGTAATTAATCGACTAAGACACGAGGTTGGACTCATTTGTAGTGTAAAACTGCCCGGACCCGACCGGCTTAACCAGTTGCTACAAATGTCAGCCCAATGTGAGAGGTATTAGCCATAAATTAAATACGTGATTAAAGTAAAGACACGAGGTTAGGCTCTGTTATGACGTAAGACTGCCCGGACTCTACCGGCTTAACCAGGCGGTCATAACAGCCAGTCTAATGTGGGAGGTCTTTATGGGAGATCACGGTCTTAATTAACTAAGAAACACTTAACCAAATTAGCATGTAGTGGGACATGAGGGTTAAGTGGGTGCCTTGGGTGGCATGAGGAAACTAGGGGGTTGCCTTGGGTGGCAATAGAAAAAAATACGATTAGAATACTTAACCAAAGTAGGACATGTAAGTAGACATGATTAAAGGGTTAAGTAAGTGCCATGGGTGGCATGTAGAAATCTAGTGGGTGCCTTAAGGGGCAATTGAAATATGATTAGATGACTTAACCAAAACTTAACATGTAAGTGGGCATGATTATAAAAAGGGGTTAAGTGGGATGCACTAGATAAATTTGCAAGCTTAGGTGGTAGCTTGTGGGGGGCCATTTCAACCAATATCCCAAACGTATCTTTGTGGGCTCGACTCAAGTCGAGTGACGGGACACGCATATTGGGCTTGACTATAAGAGGCCAAACCGGGTTAACGGTGGCAACGCGGGACCAACGGGTTTCATATGCGTGTGTGGACCCGGGCTGGTTGGTAAGTCGTTGTTGCATCGTGTAGATATAAAGCCGTGCACCGTTGATATTATCAGGTGGCCACGTTGGGGAATGATACACCCCAATTGTGGGACCAGCACGGGTATCTACAGTAGGGAGCCGATCGCTTGGGAGTAGTGAGTACACCTATGTAGTCGGATAGGGGTACACGAAACTACTAAATTACTAAGTACACTTAGTGGGATCAACCTTTAAGTAGGAATGACTGGTGTGGTGCAGTGTAGGAATTACCCTTGGGTGGATAGGTCTGGGGCGGTGTAATCTAGTAATTATCCTTGGGTGGATAAATGCGTCTTTACGGTTATCTTAGTTTATCCTAAGTTTGCCAAGCTGCTTAGTGTAGCCATTCATCCCCAGGCGTTACCGTATATCAACTTATGTCTTCTCTGGTTACTTTAATGATTGTATTGTTAAAGTTATAGGACTCACTCAGACTTATGTCTGACCCCGTTGTTTTTATCTTTTTCCCCCAACCCCAGGTTATCAGAGTGGGCCTAGTGCTAGTGGACCTTGATCGGATTGCTGTATCTATCCTTTGGAGCTTGGACCGTTGAAGTAAAGCTCAGTTCATCTTTCCTTTTATGGCTATTGTTTACTTAGTGGGATTATGTACTTATTTTTATCAAGATGGATATTTTGTACTTGACTCTTGTATGGTTTTGTGATGTAACCAAACATGTTTTACTTTCCGCTGCATTGAAAAGATGATTTAAATTTTCAAGTATTACTTATATCTGTCTTGTTGTAATTTTTCTGTTCTATATTCACTTAAAATACTCCACCAATGTTATGGCATTCCCTTAGTGAGTGTCCGTAGCGGGTGTGGGGTGTTACACGTGGTATCAGAGCAAAGGTTACCAGAACAGATAAAATTTTTAGAAAAACTATTTTTCTAAGAATTTTTTTGGAAGGAGTATTTTCAAAAACATGTCTTTTAAGAGAAAAGTTTTTGAAAGAAAAGCATAATCCCCGATAGCCATATCTTTATCTTTTTGAATCCTCCGTTTGAATCTTTCCTCTTTCGTTTCAGCATGGCTGAAGATCTTAATCTTCCGGACGGTGTAGCGGTACCAGTATGGTATAGGAGGTTGTTAGAGGCTAGGACCGCCACTGCAGGTCCAGCGAATGTTCCTCCACTACCAGTTGCACCCGTTCCTTCTCGCGCGGATACTTTTGCTAAGACTTGTAAGGAGTTTAAGGCCATGGGAGGGAAACCTTTTGTAGGAGCTAGGGATTGGCTCAAGGAGACGGAAGAATTGATGGAAATCCTTGAAGTGGAGGAAGGAAAGAAAGTCAAGTTAGCCGCTTGGTTGATGGAAGGGGAGGCCTCGCTATGGTGGAAGGTCACTAATGGAGAACACCCTGTTGACTCTTGGGCAGATTTCAGGCAAAGGTTTGAGGCAAAGTTTCTTTCAAGAGCGGAAGAAAATCTGTACGTGGAAAGGTTCTTGAACTTAAAGCAAGGGAACTTGTCGGTGAAAGAATATGTTAACGAGTTTAACCAGTTAGCGAGATTCAACATAGACTTGGTAAACACACCGGAAGAGAAAGCTCTGAGGCTCGTTAAAGGCTTGAACGAACCAATACGCGGATTGGCTATGTCTTACATCCCTATGGGGGCCACTTTTGAGAAGCTAGTGGACATGGCACTTATGCATGAGAAAGAGAAGGGTCCCAATGCTATTAAAGTACCCGAGAAGAAAGGAGATCAAAAGAGACTTCCGCAACAACAGCAAAACGAAGGTGGGAAAGGCAACGGTGGCAAGGGAAAGAAGAAGTGCTTCAATTGTGGAACACTAGGTCACCTAAGCAAGGATTGTCGCAAGAAGAAGAGGACTGGCTGCTTCCACTGTGACGAAGCAGGGCATCTAGTGAAAGACTGTCCTAAGAAAAGGCAAAGGACGGGGTCTACCTCAGGAGGACAGGTGCAAGCTCTTGTGGCACCAGCTCAGGCAAGGGGGCAAGTTCAGGCTCTCGCAGCTCCACCGATTCGAGAAAGAGGTAGAACTATTTCCGTGGAAAGCCTAGTTTTTCTGTTTGACTATCCTGTCCGTACTTTATTTGATTCTGACGCATTGAGTTCGTTTATCTCATAGTTAGTTGAGTCACCGCACATAAACACCAGTTTAGTAGATGATCCCTTAGTTATTTCAAACCCAATTGGGGCTCCATGACGTACCTGGGTTTGAAAGTTGCTATACTTAGCATTGAGTTTAGATGTGATGCTTGTTGGGCTTCACGGGCTATGGGTTAGTTTTGGGCATGGACTGGTTATCCAGTAGGGGTGCCGTTCTTAATTTTGAAGGGAGAGTTGTAGGCTTATGACCCGCTTGGGTAACACTCTCGAGATCTCTTGTAATCCCATAGAATCTGTTATGCTAAGTTATCTAGAATCGCTTGACACGACGGTCTAGAGTTTGCGATCTGTTAGAGCAGTCCGGGAATACTCGGATGTGTTTGAGGGAGGTGAAGGGCTTACCTCCGGAGCGGGAGATTGACTTCCGAAAATATCTGGTAGATAATGCCAACCCAGTATCTTGGCCAGTGTGCCACACGGCTCCTCGTGAGAGGAGGGAACTCGATAAGCAAGTAGGTGGTTTGCTTAAGAAGGGGTTCATAAGACGAAGTATATCGGAGTGGGGTGCTCCAGTAGTTGTTGCTGCGAAGGCGGATGGGTCCCTCAGACTTTGTGTAGGCTAAAGAGAATTGAATAAATTCACAAAGAAGAATCGATACCCATTGCCGAGGATTGATGATCTCTTTGATCAGTTAGTTGGCGCCTCAGTATTTGCGCAGTTGGACTTAGCCGCGGGGTTTCGTCAGTTGAAAGTGGCTGAGGACAGTATAGAGAAGACTGCCGTTAGGACTCCGGATGGTTTTTATGAGTGGCTGGTGATGCCATTTGGTTTGACGAACGCCCCCGCATACTTTGTTGATTTGATGAGAAGAGTGTTCGGGGAGTACCTAAATAAGTTTGTGATGGTCTTTGTGGACGACATCTTGGTCTTTTCTGGGAACGAAATAAGTTTTTGTATGTGCTCAATAGGGTGAGCAAAGCCAGTTATGGGACAAACGGTAGTTTTGAGCGAGACTGGCGAGGACATTCAAAGTTGGTCAAAGTCTTAGTTGTTTAGCCATTCTTACTAGTATCATCTCACGTAGGTCGCCTGAACTCGAAGGAGATATCCCTTGGGTGTTTGTCTGATATTGGTTTAGGCCTTTGGGGCTTGCATTTGGGGGATGTCGAGTTCGACTAGGGTGGTCTGCGTGAGAGATGGACAATTGTGATGATTTTGGGATGGGATTCTTAGCATCCTATGAGTTTGAGATAGCGTATACCCATGGCAAGGGTAATGTGGTGGCGGACGCCTTAAGTAGAGAAAGGTTGTCCTTAAGTTCATTGTTCGTTGAACGACGGAGCTTAGAGTTTATTTCTATGTTTGACTTTAGGCCTTCCGTTGACTTTGTACCCGGATTGCTAGCTTCCTTGAAGGTTAGACCTACTCTTTTGGGGTGGATTGGAGAAGCACAGAGGGACGACCCACAGTTGGTTGAGTTGGTGGGGAAGCTCATAAGGAGGGAGTCGTCCAGCCATTTGAGTAGGTACACCCTAGACGATAGGGGGTGCTTGCGTAGAGACGGTAGACTTTGTGTACCGAAAGACGAGGGTTTGAGGAAGGTTATTCTTGATGATGCACACCGTTCTAGGATGACCATTCATCCCGGTGGGGACAAGATGTACCAAGACATGAAGAGGGTTTTTTTCTGGACCGGTATGAAGAAAGATGTGGCCGAGTATGTCGCTAGATGCTTGGTGTGCTAACAAGTGGAAGCGAAGTAAAAGAAACCCGGGGGGTTGCTTCACCCGTTGGAAGTTCCGTAATGGGAAGTGGGATAGTGTCTCGATGGATTACCGAAATCAAGGAAGGGTAATACGGGGATTGGGCTTATGGTAGATAGGCTTACTAAGTGTGCCCATTTCGTACCCGGGAAGAGCAAGAGCACTGTTCCATGTCTAGCTTCAGTTTATATTCGAGAGATAGTTCGGTTGCAAAGGAAACATGACGTATTCCATGTGTCACGTTTGAGGAAATGCCTACATGAGACCGCAGAGGTGGTAGAGCCGGGCTTACTTAAAGAAGTAAAGGTAGAGTGTGATGTGATTATTCGACGAGCTCCTACCCGCATCCTTGGGTCCGAGATTAGGAAGTTGAGAAACAGAGAGGTTCGGCTAGTCAAAGTGAAAAGGGGAGAAGGTGAGAGCAATGCTACTTGGGAGACAGAAGCAAAGATGCGTTCGTTATACCCGTTCCTTTTTGAGGGTATGTCCTTTAATTTCTCCTCTATTGTTTGTCTAGTACTTATCTTATCTTTAGTATGTCCTCTCGTTAGTACCTTTGACCTTTAGATAGGGTAAACCTATGGTTGAAACATGTGTTTGAGACATGTTATGATTGATGGATGCATGTGGATGCAAGTGGTTGCTAGTGGTTGCTCGTGGATGCATATACACACACTCTACGCACTAGATCGGCTCAATCACTTCATATTGCATATTGCATAAAATTGTGTGTGGGAAGCTATATTGATGGATGTATAATGATTGTGTTATCATATGGATGATGCATTTTGGTGAATGATTGTGCACTCATGTAGATATTGTATGTGTCGATAGGGTTCTCTCGCATACATAATGGATGCATGGCACTATCATGGTTTGCATATGTTCATACATTAGATAGGGAACATATACACACACTTTTTGCATATGTTCATACATCATTAGAAACTGTTTAAGGACAATGGATGCCTGTGGTTGATGGTTTGAGTAGATGGTTGTTTGGATGGTAGGATATGCATTCTCCTTAGCTTGGAGATTTCGGGGACGAAATCCTTTAAGGAGGGGAGAATGTAACACCCCGTATTTTGGGTTAATGCTAAAATTCACTAACAACAGAATAAATAATCTCAGATGTGAGAATTGGGGGAAACGGGCTGCGTCATTGCGTTCGTCTCGGAAAAATACGCGAAATAGAGTCCGAGTTTCCGAGAATCGGAGTCCGTATGGCCCAGTTATGGCCCGATGAAGTTTGCAGAAAATTCTAAGCTAAAAACAGATTTAAAAGTTTAAATTCAGATTTTAAAATAGAGCAAGCGGGGCCAGGCGGGAAAATTCCCGCCCTACCCATGTCGACAGGGCTGTCGACAGGCCTGTCGACAGGGGGGTCGAATTGCCTGTCGACTTGCCTGTCGACAGGGGTGCGGCGTCCAGAAAACCTGGGTGCACCAGGTTGCACCAGGTTGGGTTTTAGGCTGGCTTGGAGGGCTGGTTCTAGAGATTTCCGAAATCTAAGGGTCCTAATCTAACCTAGGGTTAATCTAAGGGCCTAAAACACTACCTAATCCTATAAAGAAGACCCCAACCCTACCCTAATTCATTCATAATTAGATTTTATAACTAAACTATGGCAAAATGAAACTTGATCATGGCCTCCACAAATCAATGAAGAGGAAAGCAAGCTAATCAACCTCTAATCCATTCTAAGCACCTTAATCTTCTTCATTTGGAGTGCAAATTGCTAGTTGTGAGTTTCTATCACTTTAACATCAATTGTTAAAGCAAGTAGATTAGGTGTAATGAGACTTATGGTCTTGAATGCGGATTAGTGAGTTTGAATCATTTGTAATGATATGTTACTCTATGTTTTCCTATGTTTATGCATATTGAATAAGTTGGTTTATGCATATTTAATAAGTTGGTTTATGCATACTTGATAAGTGGATTTATGCATGATTAATAAGTTGGTTTATGCATATTTGATAAGTGGATTTATGCATGATTAATAAGTTGGTTTATGCATGTTTAACAAGTGGGTTTATGCATGTTGAGTATGTAAGTTTATGCAAGTTTAGTATGATGTATGTTATGTTTACATGATGCTAAATATGCAAGTTGTGGGCTATGTGATCATATGCATGTTATGCAAGTTCATGATGATATGCTATGTAAGTTACATGTATGTTAATATGCAAGATATGCTATGCAAGTTACATGTATGTTAATATGCAAGATATGCTATGCAAGTTACATGTATGTTAATATGCAAGATATGCTATGCAAGTTACATGTTTGTTAATATGCAAGTTCATGATGACACATTATGCAAGTTTATGAGTTAATATGCAAGTATGTGAATGCTTATGCAAGAATGTGAATGCTTATGCAAGTTATGTGTATGCTTAAATGCATGTTTAACATATTATGCAAGTTGTTAGAATGCTTATATGCAAGTTCAACATGTTATGCAAGATATGTGTATGATAATATGCAAGTTCATATGCAACATGTTATGCAAGTCATGTGTATGATGATATGCAAGTTTGGGGTTAAATGTAGTTGGGTTAATATATGCTCATATATGCAAGTTGACATCCTCTTAACCCATGACAAAGTTATATGCTAAGCCCATGATATTTGTGATGGATCTTCCCCTTTATTATGTCATGAAGTGAGAACGATTTACGTGGGGAACGATGGGGTTGGAAAATATGTTAATAAATGTATGATTGGGTATGATTAAGCATACCATAAAAATAAATTACCATAAGTGGGAATTTACCTATTGAGTTAGGTCTACCCCATGGGAATTTACCTATTGAGTTAGGTCTACCCATGTTATGGAAAACTTGATATTAATTAGGGATAATTAATATGGGGGCTGATTAATTAGGTGTAATTAATCGACTAAGACACGAGGTTGGACTCATTTGTAGTGTAAAACTGCCCGGACCCGACCGGCTTAACCAGTTGCTACAAATGTCAGCCCAATGTGAGAGGTCTTAGCCATAAATTAAATACGTGATTAAAGTAAAGACACGAGGTTAGGCTCTGTTATGACGTAAGACTGCCCGGACACTACCGGCTTAACCAGGCGGTCATAACAGCCAGTCTAATGTGGGAGGTCTTTATGGGAGATCACGGTCTTAATTAACTAAGAAACACTTAACCAAATTAGCATGTAGTGGGACATGAGGGTTAAGTGGGTGCCTTGGGTGGCATGAGGAAACTAGGGGGTTGCCTTGGGTGGCAATAGAAAAAAAATACGATTAGAATACTTAACCAAAGTAGGACATGTAAGTAGACATGATTAAAGGGTTAAGTAAGTGCCATGGGTGGCATGTAGAAATCTAGTGGGTGCCTTAAGGGGCAATTGAAATATGATTAGATGACTTAACCAAAACTTAACATGTAAGTGGGCATGATTATAAAAAGGGGTTAAGTGGGATGCACTAGATAAATTTGCAAGCTTAGGTGGTAGCTTGTGGGGGCCCATTTCAACCAATATCCCAAACGTATCTTTGTGGGCTCGACTCAAGTCGAGTGACGGGACACGCATATTGGGCTTGACTATAAGAGGCCAAACCGGGTTAACGGTGGCAACGCGGGACCAACGGGTTTCATATGCGTGTGTGGACCCGGGCTGGTTGGTAAGTCGTTGTTGCATCGTGTAGATATAAAGCCGTGCACCGTTGATATTATCAGGTGGCCACGTTGGGGAATGATACACCCCAATTGTGGGACCAGCACGGGTATCTACAGTAGGGAGCCGATCGCTTGGGAGTAGTGAGTACACCTATGTAGTCGGATAGGGGTACACGAAACTACTAAATTACTAAGTACACTTAGTGGGATCAACCTTTAAGTAGGAATGACTGGTGTGGTGCAGTGTAGGAATTACCCTTGGGTGGATAGGTCTGGGGCGGTGTAATCTAGTAATTATCCTTGGGTGGATAAAAGCGTCTTTATGGTTATCTTAGTTTATCCTAAGTTTGCCAAGCTGCTTAGTGTAGCCATTCATCCCCAGGCGTTACCGTATATCAACTTATGTCTTCTCTGGTTACTTTAATGATTGTATTGTTAAAGTTATAGGACTCACTCAGACTTATGTCTGACCCCGTTGTTTTTATCTTTTTCCCCCAACCCCAGGTTATCAGAGTGGGCCTAGTGCTAGTGGACCTTGATCGGATTGCTGTATCTATCCTTTGGAGCTTGGACCGTTGAAGTAAAGCTCAGTTCATCTTTCCTTTTATGGCTATTGTTTACTTAGTGGGATTATGTACTTATTTTTATCAAGATGGATATTTTGTACTTGACTCTTGTATGGTTTTGTGATGTAACCAAACATGTTTTACTTTCCGCTGCATTGAAAAGATGATTTAAATTTTCAAGTATTACTTATATCTGTCTTGTTGTAATTTTTCTGTTCTATATTCACTTAAAATACTCCACCAATGTTATGGCATTCCCTTAGTGAGTGTCCGTAGCGGGTGTGGGGTGTTACAAATGAATCCTTTTCTTAAGAGATCTTCGATTTTCTTGTTTAGTTCTTCTCTCTCTTTCGGAGCCGTTCTTCGACTTGGATGGACAATAGGTCGGGCATTGGGTACTAGGTCAATTCTAAACTCAATTTCTCGGTGTGGAGGAAGGCTATTAACTTCTTCAAATACATCCGGAAAATCTCTAATGATAGGTATAGTTTTTATGTCGGTATCAGGGTAACCTAAAGTATACATCAAGCTATCTCTTTTTGGGCTAGGGTCAACACAAGGTATTTCAATAAAATTTCCAAGACCTGTCTTTACCAGAGCTTTCCTATCTACACAATCTAGTTTAGCCTCATATTTATTTAATCAATCCATTCCAAGTATAATTTCAAATTCATCAAAGTCAAGAATGAACAAGTTAAAAGGGAATTCATAGTGTGAATAGGCGATAGGAACATTTTTCCAATACAAACACAAGCTAGTAGGACCTCCTACTGGATTACTTACATATAAGGGTTCATCAACAAATTTAGGTTTAAGTTTCAATTTCTCTACGAGTGGTTTTGAGATAAAACTACGTGAAGCACCAGTGTCAAACAGAACTTGGACTAATTTATCAAAAATAAAAATTTTGCCTTCTAAAATATCCTTCCCTTTATCATTCTTCGAAGTCGAAGGCACATCCTTGATTGCATAAACCTTTGCCACATCAGCTTTCTTCATTAAGGGACAATCTTTAATCATATGACCGGGTTTATGGCAGTGATAACATTCTGAGAGCCTTTGGTTTGGCTTCCTTGACTTCTTTGGCTTCTTACAGTCGTGGGAATAATGACCTTTCTCTTGGCAATTATAGCAGAGAACATCCTTTAGATGATCTTCCTTCGTTCCTTTCTTCTCAGCCTTCTGTTCAAGCTTCGTCCCCTGGAACTTTCTCATCTTCCAATTGTTATTACCATTACCTTCCTTAACTTCAGTACCCTTCTACTTATCAATAGTAGCATATCTATACCCCATGTCTACCAAGTCAACGAAGGATTGTTTGATATGCCCAGTCATCCTCTCATGGTACTTCAATGCTAACCCCTTAATAAATCTTTCATTTTTCTTTAATGGGGTGTCTATCAGCTCAGGTCCAAAGCGAGAAAGCTCGTTAAACTTATTTAAATACTCCTCGAAAGACATATCGCCTTGCTTGAGATTTATAAATTCCTCGTACATCCTGGAAATTTCTGCCGAAGGCATATAATGTTCTTCAAAAATTTCTTTGAAATCCTTCCATGAAAAGTCGTATTCTGATTTCCTTTGGACGATAGTCTCCCACCATGCAGCAGCTCCTACCTGTAATTTCCATGTAGCTAACAACCTCTTTTGGTTATCTTCTAGGTGAAGTCCTCTGAAAATCTTCTCGCATGCGTTAATCCAGGCTTGAGCTTCCATGACATCATCAGATCCCTTAAAAGGTTTCCCGCCCAATTTTGCGTAATTCTTATTCAGAACTGGAAGACTGGTTTGGGTCGGGGCTTGAATCGTAGTCTCATTAACTGCGGTAACATTACGACTGTTGGTGGTGGTACTGCTTCCTCCTCGACGTCTGCCTCTATAGCCCATTTTCTACTATCTGGATATAGTATGAAAATGTTGTTAGACATACGGACGAATTACATTAGGAGTTATGAAACAGTTAAACTCTTTGCATTTCATTGGATTCTACTCATTCTAGGGTATTATTACCCCATCTCTAATGAGTTATCTAATGAGTTATACCCTAAAGCTTTGTATAAACCAAAGCTCTGATGCCAACTATGACGACCTGGAATTTCGACCTTCGAAAATCGACATTTAATACCTATTTGTATTCAAATGTCGTAGATTCAAATGTCGAATTTCTAGTTGTCTGGGATATAACACATTAGAACAATCACAATGAAACAAAACAACTTCTCATTTATATAACATGAGATTATATTAGAGTTTACAACGGATACAACATCAAGGTGCAATACTATTTACAATAACAAGATAACACAGAAGCAGCGGAAACAACTAATCAAGGTGAATCCAAAATCAAACTTTATCTTCACCTGGATAGCTCCAAATCGCTGATGCCCACAAAAACCAAACGCTCCACAGAAACAAATAAAGATACTCCACGACAATAGCAACTTCACCAAAGCGAAGACACACTAGAAAAAGCTCCAAGATGTAGGCTCCAAACACAGCTACTAAACCTGACACTAGGCTGCCCGTGTGGAAAATTATGGGCACCCAGAGTTTTGTGGGAAAACAAATAAACTCCAGGTCAGTCATGGGACTGGTGTGAGAACTCAATATATATATTTTTTATGTGCAATAAAATTCGCAATGCTTTTTAGAAAATGAAACTAACATAAGGTCTCGCGGCACACACACAAGGTAAACGCACACATGTGCGAGGTTTCTCCTTATGATAGTCAAACATGCTTGATACGCCGAAGCCATTTTCCATATTATTATTAGTGCATAGTGTGAAAATAATTTCGCAAATAAATTTATCAATCTTAGCCAACATAATGCCCCATCCCACTATGCTAACATATTCCTACTGGTAACCAGTAGGCTATACATGAAATTGTAAAAACTCGTAGTGGATAATGAATTTCCAACAAATGACCAGGAAAAGGAACGTCCTTACCGAACCGATGGGTACGCCTCTAGAGGGACGCCCCGAGAACCAAATCGGGCTCTCTACCAACACGAGGCCGGGTTACCCCTTAACTGGGTAACTTAGAGCACGCCTGAGTATATCACTTCCCGGTCATTACCAACCTTTAAACTAAGGCCTCTCAACATCAACATCCATATAAATAGAAGTTATCCACATAGGTTAATACCTGGGCTCCAAACCATAGTACACCTTTTATCTAGAAGGAAATGACTACCCTTAACCTCGCTGCATCTTTCTTGTTTTAGCCATTTACCGGGTTGTGAGGCTTGCTGAGGTCACGATATCCACAAAGCTACGATTAAATAAGCCATGCTTTGATCATCCATAGCTTACCACATAACTTAAGTATGCCACATTGTCCATTCACTATGCATCACTGATTTCTATCAATATATAACCTCTAAGCTCATACGTATTAGAGAAGGGTGTCAAGAAAGAGAATAAATTCTCCGCCACCAAGCAGATATATATTCAACAGAGATCAGTGCTACGCAGTCAATTACAATGTCAGACACACAATCCATACAAGTCCGTTCTGGGTCTGAACGAAACCTCAATCCGGAATTCCTTCACATACATTCGGGCTTCTTGCCACTTAGCTGATATAAAATCCATCCGCAAACGGGAGCTACCCATTTGAGACATTCTGCAAGTCGTCCTTACGATATGAAGGGTCCCGGTCTTCAATATCGTCTTCAATGCCTTCAATCTCTCCACAACGTCGTATTATTACTTGGAATGGTTTTCAGACATAAATCCAATCCCGGTCTTTCCAAATAATAAACGTAACTTTAAAACCATGTGGGTATATAGGACCAAATCAAGTCTCAACTCATACTTCATGTTTGCAAACTCAAATTATAGTTCAAAATACTTTATTACTAGTTTGAAATCATTTACTAAGATTTGGAAAAGATTTATAAAGATAGATCACCTAAAACTAAATATTTAACAAACTACGTTACAAAGGCGTTTCAAAGTGTTTCAAAATACTAATATTGGCTAGTTTAAGTAAAATGACTTTTGTGTTATCCAAAACTTCATGATTTTACCATAAATCATTTTTAAATAATTAATTATGATTTAACAATTTTTTTCCATATTTTTAAATAATTTATAGCAGCCATGTTATAATTACAGTTAACTAACTCCATTTATAGCGACCTTTTCTAAATTATTTTAAACATAACTTGAAAATTATAAGTCGAAATTAAAATCTGCTTTCACTCATTTGGAAGCTCTTGTTGATGAAAATCAAATGTTTTTCGTTCTGTGGTAATCTGATTTAAGTTGCAAAAGTTATAAGCGTTTAATTTTTTTAACAAAAGTACGCTAAATTCTACTATAAATTCAAATAGTTTCAAATTAAATTAAATTATGAATTAACCATCCCGTCTGTTGGATCAGTTAGGGATAGCCAGGGGGAGCAAAAAACTATATTTTCCAAACTCAAGCCTAGACACTATCCTCTCTGTCATCCTAGAACGTTCCGGTATTTATTTTGACAAACTCTATTTTTGACCATAATATAAATTCCTTCAAAAAAATTTAGAAAACCGTTCTCAACTTCAAATTGAATAAAGTATTCATTTGGTTCGAGACTTATTTGATATCCATATAAATCCACATATGTGTGTATAACAAGTATAATGCACATATTATCACTAATAACAACCACGAAGCATCCATTCATCCATCACATGAGCATATATGGGTATATATATATATGTGTGTGTGTGTGTGTGTATGTGCAAGCATTTTCCACTAAACGCTTATATTGCAATAATTACTAATTTACCATATCATCAATAACGATTCACATAGCATAGAAAGTGAACAAATACAAGTGTCGAGTTCTCACCTTGGGGTTCCACTCCACCAATCTTTATTGTAGGACCACTAGACCGACTATAGCTACCCCGGACTAACAGAATTTCCTTGCCGACTCTTTATAAACTAAAATAATTATTAAGCTTCTTTTTCTTTTCCTTTTTAAGAGGAGGAAAGGTCAGAATTTTGGAGGAGGAGGAGGAGATGGTTTTAGCCGAATTTAGGGAGAAAGAGGGAGGAGATCAAGGAGAGGAATAAGGAAGAAAGGCTTAGGAAGCCATGGATTTAAAGTAAGGAAGGAAGAGAAATGGAAGAGAAGAGTGGAATGGTTTTTAAGGGAGGAAAGGAGGTATATTTATACATGGAATGGAAGAATATGGTAATGACACCTCTTAGGACATGTGTAAATCATGCATGGAATGTGGCATGCAAAATATCAAGTGTCTTAACGCTTGTAATAAGGAGAAGGTAGTTTTTTTTAGTAGCATTTACCTTAAAACGTTATGGAAACTAAGAGCAACGCTTAATTCTAGTGTTACTAATTAATTCATGTTATCGTTGACAAATCCGATCAAACAACAAATAGTATTAACAAATCACAAGCTTAATAATCATTACCATATATAAAATCTATCATTTAACTTGTGAAAATTTCTAGACTGTCACGTGTTATTTGGTATTTTAAATACCATATGAAATACTGAAATAAAAAAAAGGAAATTTTCAAAGTGAATATTGAAAATGAAATACTTATATAGGAAACAAATAGGATATGATAAAAGGTAGTATTTGGAAAACAAATATTGGAAAATATAATTAAGGAAATATTTGGGAAATGAATAGAATTTTTAAAAGGATTTATATAAAATGAATAGAATTATATAAAAGGATTTATATAAAACGAATAGAATTATATAAAAGGATTTGTATAGAATAAATAGAATTATATAAAGGGAATTATAAATGAGATTTAAGTGTTAGAAATAAAAAGGAGATTTGTATGAATTATTCTATAAATAAAAATATAAATAGAATTTGGATATTTGGTTTTAAATATGAAATCAAAATGTTTTGATTATATAAAGAAATATTACTCACATTCTATGTGAAAAATTAGATTAAAGTAAATATTTTGCAAATAAAATATTATAAAGGAATTTGGGTTTTGAATTAGGAATTTAAATGGAATTACTGAAATTAGAAACTGGTTGGAAATTAGTTAAGTTAAATGGCTTTCTGGGTATCGATCTAATGTTGGTTTCGGCCTTCAGGGTTTATGCTTGGGAAGTTGTTCTCTTACTAGTTTACAGTTAGAGACTGATAGAGGTGGGAAGATGTTGATGCGTGAATCAGAAATGGAAATGTTTTCCAAAGTTAATAACATATATTTTTTGATTTTTGAAAATAAGGAATTTATGAATATATGGATACGATAAATGGGAAAATGGGAAATGAAATGATGATTGATCGGTAAGATTTCCATTTGGAAATACGACCATTGTTTGTGCACATGTTTTCCTTTGATAGTTAAATCACCAACTATCGAAGATTTTAACCATTTCCATTGTTAATACGGAGAGACCGGGATCAGATGTATTATCTGAAAACCACTCTGTATGGCATTAGCATTGCGAATCAAATATGATGAAGATAATTGAAGACAGAGTTATGCAAGGGCTGTTCAGTAAATCCTAGGTCGAAATTGCCTAAGATGGATTTACAAAATAGTACCTTCGGTTTGTCCAGTCCCAGGACGACCTATATGGAAGAATGTCTGATAGAGTATATTTAATAGATCGCGTAAGTTGATCTCTTCAAACGTATTTACGTTTGGTAGCGGAGGAATTCGTTTCTCTTAGCTGTATACCCGTGGTATTTTTGGTGAAATCAATTTGTGATTTGGCGGGTATGACAATGTGACATTCAAAGTGAATAAATAGGTGATCTGCCAGAGATAAGCGAGACCTCTAGCCTCACAACCAGAAAATGGTATAAAATCAGGTAGGTCGAACGGCTAAGTGGTTAGCTGCTAAGTAGGGTGTATTGTCACCTGATCTAGAGTTTCATTTACTTCTTTAATCTATTTCGATGCTGTCCCTTTCGGGAAACGGTTGTTAATCCCAACCATTGGTGATAATACATTAGGTACACTGGAGCGAAATGAGTGACCGGTCATGTTTAGCCTGGGTTACAAGACTTGTTGAACCCGGTGTATTCCTCTCTAGAGATACACTATCAGAAGGTGTTCCCATACCTTGCCAGTTGGAATTCATTACCCAATAAGCGCCCGCGATTTTTGATTATATATTATGTATGTGGAACGTGAGATGAAAGCGTTCTTCTAATGATTATTATATTGTGGTTGATAGACATTATTATAATATCAAATGATTTTGATATAAAGATTATAGTTTCTTTCAAAAGGATTTTTGAATGATTGAATCCAGTGTTTTGGATTCTCATAAGGGAAAAATACGTTCCGTTATACGGCGTGGTCTTATGACATAACGTTTAAAACTGTTTTAAATTGTTTACTCACACCAGTCCCATGACTGACCCGGAGTTTATTTTGTTTTGTTTTCCCTAAATTCGTGGGTGCCCAAATTTGTATGGGCAGTCAAGTAGTCAGGATTTTTACAGATATACTGAGAGCTTGGAGCATGAGGCTTCAGGATTTTATAGCTATTGTTTATTCCGCTGTATTGTAAGTTTTGTACTCTGATAAATGTTATTATATACATATACTGGTTTTGTTTCAAAGTTATGTTATCTATTATATGTTGTTCGTTCCGCTGCGAGATTCGTGTTACTCTGATTCTATTATTATGTTCTTCTCCTTCTTCTATTCTAATTTTCTATCTTATCTATTCTCACCCTCTAACTTCTTTCATTAACTATCCGGTATTTTCGATGCTTGGATAGTCGACATTGAGTTTATGTCGAATACTCAGGATGGCGAAAACCGGGTCGTTACAGTATGTGCTAGCGAGCTGGGTATAACTATTTCATGAATTCGATTCATCAATGTGTGTATGATTTTTAAGGGATTAACAGGTTAAACCTGGTCTTTCCAAATAACTCTCGTATTCTATAATCAAGTGATATAAAAACTCATCAAACGCCTCACTCCAATCCAGAATATTCTTTTCTTCAAATATTCTTTAATCTGGGAATTAATCTTATCAAATGTTATATCATTTAAACTTATTGTTTAATCCATTCCTTGAAAACATTTAAAAAGATTTTGTAATATCTTTTCACAATATAAACTAGATTAAGGTTTATCAAACTAGTCGGGATTAACGAGCCTTACCGAAGTAATCATTCGTTTTATTATCCCAATCCCAATATATTCATCCCATGGAGCAAAACTGGTAGTACTCCATATCTAACACCCATTGTGTTATCAGTAAATTTAATTACCATTTAACGTTCAAATCTAATTAAAGGTTTAACTGTCATATGGAGTAAAACTGGTAGTACTCCGTTTAGAACACTTCTCGAATTTGGTAAATTTAATTACCACTTTACATTTCCATCTAATTAAAGATTCATTAAAACTCCAACTTAGTTTTAATCTCAAATAATATTATTTGATGATTATTCAACTTTAGGAAATTAATCCTGTCTTTAACTGGGTTAAAGAACAAATGTTGTTGAAAACATCGCTCACGATGAACCCAAAATCAACTTCCATTAAAATAGTACCTTCACGGGAATCGGATCAATTGTAGTCAATATGAATTTCCATATCAAACTAATACTATAAATGGGATAACGACAAAGCCTTTCAAATTCCATAAATAGTAACGGTCTTACTTCACGGAAGTTCATCTCAATTATTATTAAATCGAACTCCATTCAAATACAATTTAATATATTAAATTGGAAAACTTTACTTTAGAAAATTTTCGTTAAATCTTAATTAAAAGGTTTATAAATTCCAAATCATATCCTCATTATTAATTGGGTTTAAGAACTAATGTTAATTAATTCCAAATATATTTATTAATCGAAAAACTTCACTTTTAGCTGGATTTAAGAACAGTGTTCTTAAATAGATTCCATTCACGACCAACCCAAAATCCAATTTGACGTTAAATACAAGGTTCTGAATAGAAATTTTCGGCTCATATTCAACATTAAATTCTGAAACCAACAGATATCGTATTGGGAATAACGATATCTGTGTCTTCCAGATTTCTCAACGATATCTGTATAATCACTGAATCCAATACTGAAATATACGAAGATAATTTCCATTCAAATCCAATCCAATTTAGGTATTGGAAAAATTCTGGTTATATTAAAACCATTTCAATACCTTTCAGTTCTTTACTCAAGTTGGTAACTAGTTCATTGAGATAAAAATATCTTTTCAAACTTGGAGTATTTCATAAAAAATCTTTTCAAATCATTTATTATGATTTTCATGTTTTTAATAATTTTATTTATCCCTTACAGTCGGTTTCCAATATCGGCCACCGAACTACATCCATATCGACCTTTTCCAAAGCTGATTTGGACATAGTTTAAAATTAACTGTTGAATTTTAAACATCTGACATTCATTTCAAAGTTATCTTCAGTACGAACCCAACGGTTCTGGTTTTAGGATAATCCGACGGTCGGATCTCCCGTTATGTCAATTCGAAGTTACGGTTGGCGCTCGCGAACTGTCGTTGCGCGACACATTCTATTCAAGCCCGATTTCGATTTATAATTAAAATAAAATCGAAAACATTTTAAAAATAATTTATAAATATTATAAATTATTCACAACTGCCATTTGAAATTTTATTTCAATAATTTTACTTCAAAATCGAATATCTTCATTATTAGCCATTATATTATATATAATAGATTTATTCGATTTCCATTCAAAACGTATTTTATAAAACGTTTATAATCTCGTTTGAAAAATGATTTCAATTTTAAATCAAAATTGAACGTTTAATAGTATTATAATGTTAAAATAATAATATTTTCAAAATATCAAATTTTGAAATCCATTTTTCCAACATTCATTATGAAAATGAATAAAATCGATAGAAAAATTCTTTCGAGTTAAAATGGCATTTATTTACTTAACTCGGCTTCATATTTCAATATTTTCGTGTCCATCCAAAATCGGACATCAAAATCATATTTTGATTCTTTACTGAATATTATATGGAATAAGACTCAATCAATTACCATATAATTTTAATTATATGGATTTCATACATCACATGTATTCAACAATAGTAATAAAAAACTATTAAACATCCAATTCACAACCAGAATGCATCTACAGCTCTATAAGCATTAAATAATTAAATAACGCTTACAACGGTCTGTCAACCAATCGATTAACAATCAATCTAAACACTTGGGATCAGTGTAAATAAAATATCTTCCCAATACCCATGTGGGGTTTTCAACCAATAAATAGTCAATTAATAAATTATTTATTCATTCCAATAGATATTACATAAATGGGTGAATATAAACAAGCCTTTCGACTTGTAAATGGATGTTTAATCCAATTTCAACTACCAGCAATAATCTAACATCATTTTTAACATGTTAATTATTTCAAAATCACATTCAAATCATAACATAAACAATCATACATTCATCCATCTGGTTTGCAAGCAACTATGATGTAAGGTACCGTATACCGTATAACAATTTGTGATAATTAAAATAAAAATCAGCACAGGCAATCAATATATATTAGGTTATAAAATAGAATAACAATACAAAATATCCGAGTGAGAGAGTTCTCACAGTGGTTGATTTTCGAAATTGTTATAAAACAATTGTATTAAACCGTGTATCTAATTTAATCAAATTTTTTAGCTTGCTCCAAATTTCTCCCAGTTAGCTTTACTACAAAGCTTGTGTCTGTATGGTCCCACAGGAATTTGTTTCATACGATTCTGTTTCCATTTGAAAATGATATGAACATTTAAATGTTTAATTATATTAATAACTAAAATTTGATTAAGGTTTTAATTAACCTTCCTTCTTCTTCGTTTGAACATCACTAGGCTTCGACCGTTGTTTTCGAAAACGCTCATCTCCTAGGGCTCCAAATTGATACTCCACCGTCGCGCCGAAGGATGATCATCACCCACCACCTTGAAGCCGCCAATTTCCTCATCCATCATCGAGCAGCCGGTGCAACTTGCACCCCCAGGCGTCTCGAAAAGGGTTTCGAATGTAGCACGTTTGAAGGAGGAAATCAACCACCATGTGCTTCTAGACGAGATCGCCACCGTTGGCCTGAGAGAGCTCGACGAGGTCTTCCGCTTTGCTGTTGGAGGTTTCGTGTATAGGTGCTTGAATGGGGAGTAAATCGAAGAAGTGGTTGCAAAAATTTCGATCGTTCATTTGGAAAAGGTAGCTCCAGCGTGTGTTGACTAGGCATGATAAAGAATTAGGGTTTAGCTGATTTTAATCGGTATATATATACTATCTTATTATAATATATTTAATTCATCTATTACCTAAATGTGAAGTTTATCGATCCGATCTCCAAAATAACCCCAACGAATGTTGCCCCTAGCCAAATACCCCCATTTTGGACTTAATGGAATAGGTTTCGTAAGACGATTCAATCGTTTTGACCAGTTATTATCAAAATTTAAATATAACGTTAAATATTGAATCATAACATACGTTTTAATTTACCACGGTCACATACTGACTCCAAAAATTACGAAATTTAAAATCTCATTATGTTTTACAAATACGGTTCTAACAAAACTAATTTCGTTGAATTTGGAGATAGTTTGCAAAATGCCCTTTTAAGTAGCTTATTAATTTATAACTGAAATTAGACACGCGTTTCAATTTACTACGCTTACATACTAATTCCAACTAATGAGAAATTTTAAACATGACAATAATTTGGCGTTCCGGATCCAACAAAATTAGTTTCATCGAAAACAGAGGTCGTTTGCAAAATAATCAATTTAAGGGTTTATACAATATTAAAATATTAATAAATTCCATAGTGTTAGATCCAAAAATGGCTCTAACACCCAAACTAGCAATAATTTCTAATGGAATGAAATCAAAAACACAGAAGAAACACTCGATTTATAGTGGTTCGGCGTTAAATAGCCTACGTCCACTTTCTACTCTTTGAATTGATAACTTGAATGCAAATACAACGATGGTTATCACTCAATTTCACACATACAATGCATGAATTCACTCAATCTCTTCTAAAATGTATTTTAAAAGATGATTGTAATCTGAATATCTTGATGAAATTCGGTTTATGAATGAGTATGAATTCTGAAAATGCCAAAAGATCCTTTAAAATGAGCCTTGGAGGTGTATTTATAGGTGGAAAATGCCTCTGAAGTGGCTCCGGGTCGGGTACACGTGACCCTCATCCCACAGAAGTCGGGTTCGGATGGGATAAGAATGTGGCAGCACATCAAGTTAGTGGTGAACGTGGGTAAAACGTGGGAGAGTAGTTGTTTAACCGCTCTGCATTCTCAGGCAAATATGGGGTGCAACTGCTGTCACTCCTTGCTTTGGATCGGGCGTGTGATTAAAAAGAGGAAACGGGCCGGACTGCTCCGAACCGATCCGGTTCTGTTTGAGTTCCTTCTTTTTCTGCCCCGCTTTGTTTTGTCATAGCTACATATTTCCGATCCGATCTGACCTTTGAGAGAATGCTCTTCGTCACTTAATCTTCTAACTTTGTGTAGCCTACTTCACAAAGCAGGCTAACATTTTGCCCCCTCAAAGTACACTTCTATTGAGAATAGAGTGTGCTTTGAAATTGTATGACTTTTGGTTTCTGAACCGAAAATGTTGAATAATTGCTTCCATTCATTTGTAGGGATGTGTTGCTTCATTAATTCATATCTTTTGCGGTCTATAAATACAATATAGGATGTACAAACCGCTTTCTTCATTTCAAATAACTTTGTTAATTGCCTCAACTTGCCCATTTGTCTATGGGTGAGCTACAGCGGTATAACTTTTATCGATCTTGTATTTTTGACAAAAGTTTCCGAATTCGGCGCTGTCGAACTGTGTCCCATTATCAGTTATAATGGTCTTCGGTATCCCAAATCGGCAGATAATGTTTCTGACCACAAAACTTATCACCTTCCTTGTCATGATCATGGTTAAGGGTTCGGCTTCCACCCATTTCGTGAAATAATCCACGGCGACGATTGCGTACTTTGCTCCTCCTTTGGCGATGGGTAACACTCCAATAATATCAATTCCCCACATGGAAAACGGCCATGGGCTTACCGTTGACTTAAGCTGGGTCGGAGGTGCTTTGGGAATTTTGGCGAATTTTTGACATTTATCGTAGTGTCATGAATAATCAGCCGCGTCTTTATTCACGGTAGGCCAAAAATATCCATATAGTAATACTTTCTTTGCTAGGGTCTGGCCCCCGGTGTGATCTCCACACTCACCTTCATGTACTTCCTGCAGTACACGTTTGATGTCGTCGTGTGTGATACATCGTAGTAGAGGCATGAAAAACCCTTGACGATAAAGGACGTCGTCTTGTAAAACGTATCTTGCAGCCTTACGTGTTACAGCTCATCTTTCGCTTTTCTTCAATGAGAGAATTCCGCTCTTGAGGAAGTTCTTGATTAGTGTCATCGATGATTCCCTCTCTGGCTCGGTTTCTAGGGCTAGTTCCACCTCCATTAAGTCGAAACTCGGTGACTCCAATATCTCTATTGGAACCATTACAGTTTCTTCGGGGTTGTTAGAACTTGCTAGTTTTGCCAACCGGTCTGCTTTCTGATTCTCTGCTCTTGGAAATTGTGTTATGCTATAACGCTCCAAATTGTCCAATAACTCCTTTACTCTTCTAAGATAAGTAACAAGCCGAGGTCCTTTGGTAACAAACTCCTCCCGTACCTGGCAGACAACTATCTTGGAGTCACAACATATATCCAGTGTCTTTACTCCTAATTCCTTGGTGAGCTTTAGCCCGGTAATCAGGGCTTCATACTCGGAATCGTTATTGGTAGCAGGAAATTCTAATCGCAGGGCGTAGTAAATAGATCGTCCTTCAGAAGTGATTAAAACAACTCCGGCGCTGGATCTTCGATCATTCTAGGCCCCGTCCGTATATAACTTCCACGGACTAAGCTCTAACTCTTGTTCTAAAGCAACAACCTTGTCATCCACCGTTTCCTCTTCGGGGATTGTGAACTCTGCTATGAAATCGGCTAAGGCCTGCCCTCTTATTGATCACCGTGGTTGAAAATTCAAATCGAATTGACTCAACTCGATATTCCATTTAAGTAACCGCCCCGATGCTTCGGGTTTTTGCAACACCTATCTTAGAGGTTGATCGGTGTATACAACTATCGGGTGAGCCTGAAAGTAATGATAGAGCTTTCGGGAGGCAATTAAGAGGCAATAAGCAAGTTTTTCTATTCTTGGATAATTATGTTCTGCAGCGACTAGCTTCTTGCTTACATAGTATACAGGCCTCTGGACCTTGTTTTCTTCACGTACCAATGTTGTGCTGACAGCATGAGACGACACCGCTAGATAGACAAACAAATCCTCATGATCCACGGGTTTTGACAATATCGGGGGCTTCTCTAATAAATCCAGCAGATTCTGGAAAGCCTCCACACAATCGGGAATCCACTCAAAGTTACGCTTCCCCCGTTTTATCAAATCGAAGATAGGGACGCACTTGTCCGTGGCTTTAGAAATAAATCTGCTTAAAGCGGCAACCTTTCCTGCCAGGCTTTGGACTTCCTTAATCTTTCGTTGTTCTTCGACGTTTCTTATTGCTGCTATCTGGCTAGGATTAATCTCAATCCCTCGAGAACTTACAATGAACCCGAGGGATTTCCCTGATGCAACCCCAAATGAGTATTTTAGAGGGTTCAACTTCATCCCATACCTTCGCAGAATGCCAAACATCTCTGCTAAATCTTTTGTATGATCGGCAGACTGTTTAGACTTCACGAGCATGTTGTCCACATAAACCTCCATGGTTTTTCCGATTTGATTATAAAACATGCGGTTGACCAAGCGCTGGTATGTGGCTCCTGCATTCTTTAATCCAAATGGCATTACCACATAGAAATATAACCCCAAGTCTGTGATGAAACTTGTGTGCTCCTGATCTGGTATGTGCATAGGGATTTGATTATGCCCCGAATAGGCATCCATAAAGGATAAAAGCTCGTGCCCAGCTGTTGAGTCCACTAGTTGATCGATCCTAGGAAGAGGAAAACTATCTTTTGGACAAGCCTTGTTCAAATCAGAGAAGTCAATGCAAGTTCGCCATTTCCCGTTGGATTTTTTAACTAGGACAGGATTCGATATCCAGTCGGGATATTTCGAGTCCTTGATAAATCCATTATCCTTCAATTTTTCTACCTCTTCCTTTACTGCTGTTGACTGCTCTGGGCCTAACATTCGTCTTTTTTGCTTGACCGACGGGTGTTTTGGGTTAATACTCAAAGAGTGGCTCATAATAGCAGGTGATATCCCACACATGTCAGCGTGAGTCCAGACAAACACATCCAGATTTTCCCTTAAAAAGTCAGCTAACTCTTGCGCTCGAATCGGATCCAGCTGCAATCCAATCTTCAATACTTTTGTCGAATCCACATCATCAATGGAGATATCCACTGTCATCTCATTGGGAGTCGCATTTCCGTCCTCAGGTTCCTTATCCTCTCTGGGATCTATATCCTCGAGAACATCTCTGGTCGACTCTCTTGGGGCTGGACCCCTTAATTGCTATGCTGAGTTTTCCTTCGAAGGAGGAGAAACGTCCTTGGGTTCTATATTCAACCCTTCATTAGCATCTTCAACTCTATCATGTAGCAAGATTGTCCCGTAGCTTGGTCACCTCTCATCATCCCTACCCCTGCGTCAGTCAGGAATTTAAGCAGTAAGCACCAAGGTGTAATACATGCCCTAAACTCTGAGAGGGCCGGTCGGCCCAGGAAGGCATTGTAGGGTAACTCAACATCCAAAACAACAAATGGAAGGATTCTCACTCTCTGGCGATTTCTTTGTCCTAACGTGACTGGTAATTCTACATAGCCCATCGGAGCCGTTGATGCCCCATTGAAGCCCCGTATCCATCCTTCGCAGGTCTTTAAGTCTTTTGCTTCGAGCCTCATTTGTTCAAAGGCTTTCTTAAAGAGGATATTTACCGAGCTTCTGTTATCCACTAACACCTTATGGACTAATGCGGGGCCGATGGCTATGGTAATTACCAGCGGGTCTTCAGTAGGTGATTGAATTCCGGTATCATCTCTACCACGGAATATGATGTTGTCTGACATCGTCCTTTGCTGTTTCACTGGAGTGATATCTTCGAGGTTACTGCATTCTCCCACTTCAAAGTGCTTGGCGACATTAACGTACTGATCCATTGCTTTGAAACTACGGCTAGCTAGATGGGGCCCGCCTATAATGGTATTGATAACGATCCCTTTACCTTTCTGTTGGGATGAGGGTTTGGAAGTAGGCTGGTTTTGGTTCAGGGCATGCCCTCCTTGCCCCCTGTCCCGTGGGGCAACCTTGTACTCGTCTAACTTCCCTTCCCACAGCAATTTCTTAACTACATCTCTCAAATGACGACATTCGTTGGTAGAATGACCGTGGGTTCCATGGAACAAACAAAACTTTCCCGTAGCAATCTCTTTTTCGGTTGAGTCTCTAGGTGGTTGCTTTTTATATTGCAATATGTTGTATGTGTCCAGATAAATGTTTTCCAATGTGTCATTCAATGACGAATAGTTCTCAAAAGTCTGGAATCGAGGTCTTTTTCTGGAGTTGTTCCCTCGGTTCCTATTCCTCCTATTGTCGTTTCCATTCCTGTTGTTATTACCTCCGTTCTGGTTGCCGACGTTCACCTCAACCTTCCCAGAACTGTCACCGGATTGCTTCACAGCAACATTACTTTGGACGCCTTCCCTCGAGGCCCCTTCAGACTTTCTCTTTCAATTTGCATGAGCTTCCTCTCGCCTTAAGCGAATATTGGCCTTTTCGTAGAACAATTCCCTAGTGGAGGGTGGTTTTCCAGATAGATAATCCCTGAATTCTGTGTCCGGGTCAACTACTTCTATTAAGGCCATCAGAATAGTGGGTTCATGAGGGTCACTAACTTCGGTGACAGCCAGGTTGAAGCGGTCTAAATACGATTTCAAAGATTCACTCGGTGCCTGCTTAATCCTTGACAATTCTATGACGCTTTTTGATTTTCGAGCATGAAGTCGAAACTGGTTCATAAAACGTTCACTCGATTCTTTAAAAGTTGATATTGACTGTGGAGGTAGTCGGGTGAACTACATTAATGCCACGTCTTCTAGATAAATCGGGAAGGCCTTGCATTTTACAGCGTCTGGAGCTGCTGCAGCATTCATGAACCATGCATACCTCATTAGATGTTGTCCTGGGTCAGTTCTCCCTGAATACCGATCTATCTATGGCAAGTTAAATCGCTGAGGGAACTGGAAGTCCAATATATCATCTGTGAAGGGGGTGTGACTTCGCTCAATGCCCCAGTCCTCATTGGTGTAGTGTCGGCTTTCAGACATGATTTGGCGCACCATTCCCTATACATCGGCATTAGTTAATGTTTGCTCCGGCTCTCTTGCCCTAATGTTTGGATTACCCCTGTGCTCCTGATTAAGGGATATCCTCCTGTTTCTAGCGGCAGCTGCTCTACTCTATTCCCTCCACTCCCGGTCATTCACGGGAGGAAGGGGTTGGAGAAGTTGTTGCATAGGATTAGTAATATTAGGATCCCTGGGTAGAACGTGGGATCCACGCATGGGCAGCAACATAGGTTCTTTCAGGCTCGTGTCATCAGGTCCTAACATATAAGCAGCATCTTCACGGGATCCCAAGAATCCAAAGGTCAACTGATCAAGATTTTGAGGTCGCTCAAGCGGCCTTCTTTCACGAGGATGTTCTTCATCCGAAGAAGATGAATAGTCTGCAGCAAGGCGGCGTGTAGGAGAAGGTGACTTTTGCCTCCGGAGCTCACTGAGTTCCCTACTCATGGTGATCATGTTCTCTTGCATGTGAAGACTGTCACGTTTATGGGCTTCCAAAGCATTTCTAGTACTCTCAAGCATGTCAAGAAAACGCGAAAAATCTTTGTGCGTGATGGGTGCAGATGGAGTAGGTTGATCACCAGTCGTCGCGGCCGGCATCAGAGCATTGGTGGGTGCTCGAGTAGAGGTACCAGCTTTAGTCATATTCGGATCAGATCGGAGAAGGGAAGGGGACTCGGTTCGGTTCGGAGGAGAGGTCCGGGTTGCACCTGTGCCATCGAGTCAGTTCAGATTCTCTTGATCAGCTCGGTTTGAAACATCCGGTTCGGATCGGACTGTTCCGGAGCTTTGTCCCTGCGACCTTGTCAATACGATGGCTTATTGATCTTCTCTAACATCGTTCTCCCTAGCGCCTTGCACTTCTTTTCCTTTTCCTTTGGCCATAATGTCCAATTCTTCAGTAATCGATCAACAAATATTTGAAAGTATCGGAAATAGAGGATTAACTTCTTTGAACTTGAAGGTCCAAATAGTAGAATGATAATCCCAAAAAGCTAAGAATTCAGAAATTCTCAGTGAAAGCACCAAAATGTTTGATCCAAAAATGGCTCTAACACCCAAACTAGCAATAATTTCTAATGGAATGAAATCAAAAACACAGAAGAAACACTCGATTTATAGTGGTTCGGTGTTAAATAGCCTACGTCCACTTTATACTCTTTGAATTGATAACTTGAATGCAAATACAACGATGGTTATCACTCAATTTCACATATACAATGCATGAATCCACTCAATCTCTTCTAAAATGTATTTTAAAAGATGATTGTAATCTGAATATCTTGATGAAATTCGGTTTATGAATGAGTATGAATTCTGAAAATGCCAAAGATCCTTTAAAATGAGCCTTGGAGGTGTATTTATAGGTGGAAAATGCCTCTGAAGTGGCTTCGGGTTGGGTACACGTGGCCCTCATCCCACAGAAGTCGGGTTCGGATGGGATAAGAATGTGGCAGCACATCAAGTTAGTGGTGAAAGTGGGTAAAACGTGGGAGAGTAGTTGTCTAACCACTCTGCTCAGTCAGATATAGGGTGCAACTGCTGTCGCTCCTTGCTTCGGATCGGGCGTGTGATATAAAAGAGGAAACGGGTCGGACTGCTCCGAACCGATTCGGTTCTGTTTGAGTTCCTTCTTTTTCTGCGCCACACTATTTTGTCATAGCTGCATATTTACGATTCGGTCTGACCTTTGAGAGAATGCTCTTCGTCACTTGATCTTCTAACTTTTTGTAGCCTAGTTCACAAAGTAGGCTAACACATAGCGACTATTTTAAGTTTTAATTTGGACATATCATACATTTTATAACACGAAACTCAATTTCTTATATCCTTTAGAAAGATATTACTAAATAGATTCTAACTTTTCTTGTTCCATCAAATTCCGACTTATATTGAATTTTGTATATCCATTTAAAGTTCAAAGCTAAATTTTCAAACTACCTCAACGTTATGCGTTCATTTTATAATTATATTATAAATTTTACGTTCATACTCGTTTTAAATAAATTCTAAGCCGTTAACTCTCAAAATAAGTCGTTTAAAAAAATTAATTTCCATTAAAATCAATTAAAAGTAAATATTAAATTAGTTCCAAAACTCAGGGTTGTTACAGATTTTGAATATATGTGATTTATGGACTGGTTTGATTTAGATGAAAGAATTTATATTAATATAAATCCGACCGACGTGGCTTATCTGGACATCCATAAATAGACCTATAGGTCCTAATTTCCAAACTCATATTTTCTAAGAGGGCGTTGAAGCCCTGCCATTTCTTTTATCCTCCAAACTCTATAGGAATAGAATATTTTAGATTTTGGATTTCTGATTCACGAATTGGAGACGAATATAGTGGATTCAGGGTTTAGATGCCCAGAAACCCTATTCAAATGGATTTGTAAATCCGAACTGAAAGGAAAAAAGAAAATAAAGCCAAATCCAGGCCTTAGAAAGCACTACGGGAGAGTGGATCTAAATTATATTTTTATATAATGATATATGATATCGTTTGATTTATGTAAAATCTTGTTAATTCAGAATTATGGATTGTGGTAATTTATTCCTTATGCAATTTGGATATAATTCTATGTTAGTCTGAATCTTACTATAAATTCCTGTTGAAATGACATAAGAAATCACAAGCGAAATAAACCTGTAACTTGATTGAAAAGTTGAGAATTCACATATTATGTGTTAAGACTATGGTTCAAATTTCGAATTGCGTAAACCTTGGAATAGGATGGAATGAAAAAATGGGCATAAGCCTAGTTGTATTCAAACTCAAAGGAAATATGTCAAATTCAGAGAAAGGAAAAAAACAGGGAATTCACATATACCTATAAAATGAGAAGTTAGGAATATCCTAGATTGGTTGGTGAAAAAAAATGGAATATATCTGTGTAGTTCAGTCATGAGAAAATATTAACATAATTGCAAGCTTGAAAACAGGAGGAACCAGATTCGTGTGAAATAAGGAATTAGTCGTATTATAGGAATTGGCTTAACTTCCTAAAGAATAAAGTTGTAAAAAAGGAAAGAAAAAGGGTACAGAACAATAAGAGGTTATGAAAAAGGGAATAAACTTGAGAGGCTTATTATAAACTTATAACTGTAATTTAATGAGCGCGATTCTATGACAGTGGTGTGTAATTCCATTGTAAAGGAAAGGTAAATATTTTGAAAAGTGAAAGGAAAGGAACAAAGCTTATTATAAATAAACTTAAAATTGGGAATTAAGTTTAATAAGCCTGAAAATACTATATAGTGGCCTTGTGATTAGGTGATATTCCATGGTGGCCTTGTGATTTGGCGACATTCTATGGTGGCCCTTGTGATTAGGCGATATTCTATGGTGGCCTTGTGACTAGGCAATTCTATGGTTATATAGTAACTAGTAAAGGTTATTAACAAATAATGAATATTCGTATTAAATGGATTAAAGAGTATTGTAAATCAACTGTAACGTCCCGGAAATTTGCGATCTTTGGTCATCGACATAAAACCCACGTCGATTATCCAAACATCAAAAATACCGGTAGTTAATGAAAGAAATTAGAGGGTGAGAATAAATAAGATAGAAACTTAGAATAGAAGAAGAACAACACAACATCAGAGTAACACGAACCTCACAGCGGAACGAATAACATATAATATATAACATAACTTTGAAATATAATTCAGTACTTGAATATACATATCATTTACAAAGTACATCACTTACAACAAAGCGGAAATAACCATAGCTATAAAATTCTGAAGCCTCCTGCTCTAGCTCTCCAAATATATCTGTAAATCCCGACTACTTGACTACCCATACAAAATTGGGCACCCAAGAGTTTAGGGAAAACAAAACAAAATAAACTCTGGTTTAGTCATGTGACTGGTGTGAGTAAACTCAAATCATTTGTTTAACTTTAAAAATCCTTTCAAAAGAAAGAATAATCGTAAGACCAATCCACACATAAACACGGATGGTTTTTACCTTACGATAACCCAAATCATTTGTAAAACAATATTATTCTGATATTATAATAATGTCTAACACAAGTAATATCAATCTAGTAGAAACGCTTGCATCTAACGTTCTACATATATAATATACAATCAAAACCGCGGGCTCTTATTTGGGGAATGGATTCCAACTATGACAAGGTATGGATCCACCTTCCGCTCAGTGTACTCTAGAAGCGATACACTGGAGTTCGACAAGAACATCTTGTAACTCGGCCACACATGACCGACCACTCATTTTGCTTGAGTGTATCGAATATATTGCCACCTTACAGTTGGTAAACCAACATAACCATTCCCGGGAGATACAGAATTGAAAGAAGTAACAAATATGAATATTCTCTAGATAGTGACAATATACCCTACTTGGGTGCGGCCCACTTAGCCATGCTGCCTGCCCGGTTTCTGTCATTTCCCGGTTGATGAGGCTGGAGGTGATAACGTATTTTTCAACAGATTTCTCATTCATTTACTTTGATTGCCACATCGTCATACCCTTCAAATCACAAATTGATTTCCCCAAAAATACCACGGGTATAAGCTAAGAGAAACGAATTCTCCGCCACCAACGTAAATACGTTTGAAACGATCAACTTACGCGATCTACCAGATATACTCTGTCAGACATTCGTCCATTCAAGTTGTCCTGGGACTGGACAAACCGAAGGCACTATTCCGTACATCCATCCTAGGCAATCTCTACCTAGGACTTATACAACAACCCTTTCACTTTACTCCGTCTTCAATTATCTTTGGCATATATGATTCCGCAACGCTTATGCCAATACGGAGAGGTTCTTTGGATAAGAATCCAACCGGTCTCCCCGTATTGACGACGGAAAAATGGTCAAAACTTTGATAGTCTGTGATTAAACTATCAAAGAAAAACACGTGTGCAAACAACGATATTATTTCCAGATGGAAATTATATCGATCAATCATCGTTTAACATTTATCTCTTTAGTTCATAAATTTACTTATCTCATGTTTCCATATATTCTAAATTCTTATTTTCTATTATCAGAAAACATTTCCGATTCTTATTTGGAAAACATTTCCAAAATTCCTTCACTTGGTTTAAACCGATGTTTAAATCAAACATCGCCATGCCAACTCAAACCATTTCACTCATTAACTAAATTTACTTACCATCCTTTACTATCAAACCTTACCATTCCTTAGTTAAGAAGGAAGTCAATCAAGTTGGGATATAATTACCTCTCAGACCTTAACTGAACAACGATTTAACTTCGAAATAGTCAAAGTTTATCTTTTAAATCTTTAACAAACTTCCTTACGTAACTCTCGGATTCTATTTACGTATCCACTTCTTTATTGAAAACATTGGTTATAACGATAATGTTATAATCCCTACTTTCGAAATATCTAACTTCCATTATAACTTTTATTCTTTAATGTGAATAAATAAATAAACACCTGATTTATAAATAAATAAATCTTGATTTAAACACCGGAAAGTAAAAATACTTTCCCGAATTCGATATAATTGAATTCGACGTATAACTCTCCTTCAAGTAATCTTTATTTGATTAACTCTTCTTCGAATAACCTATATTCGATTATCTCTCTTCGAATAACTTATATTCGATTATCTTTCTTCGAATAACTTATATTCGATTATCTCTCTTCGAATAACTTATATTCGATTATCTCTCTTCGAATAACTTATATTCGGTTAACTCACTCCGAATAACTTATATTCGATTAACTCACTCTTTCGAATAAACTATATTCGATCTCTTTCTTTCGAATACGCTATATTTGATAATCTCCTTTCGAATAACTATATTCGATAATTCTCTCTTTTTGAATAACTAATATTCGATAATCTCTCTTTCTTTCGAATACACTATATTCGATAATCTCCTTTCGATTAACCTAACATCGATTAACTCCTTTCGATTTAACTCAAATCGATTAACTCTTTCCTTTAACTCTATTCGAATAAACTATATTCGATTACTCCTTTAACTCTATTCGAATAACTAATATTCGACTAACTCCTTTGGATTAACTCATTTGGATTAACTCGGTTTGATTAACTCCTCTTGACTAACTTAACTTAATTAACTCGACTTATTTAACTCGACTTGATTAACTCCTATCGAATAACTAATATTCGATTAACTTATATTCGAATAACTATGTTTGTTTTAACTCTATCTTGAATAACTATATTTGATTTATCCTCATTCGAATGACTAGATTCGATTTCCTCCTTTAACTCTATTCGAATAAATTATATTCGATTAACTCCTTCAACTCTATTGGTTAACTCTAATCGACTAACTCTATTCAATTAACTCTAATCAACTAACTCTAATCATCTAAATCTATTTGGTTAGCTCTATTGATTAAATCCTTTTGATTTACTCCTTTTCGAATAAGGAATATTCGATTTACTCTTCGTCCATATTCAGTTTCAAATATCGATGTTGAAACTGATTATTACTTCTCTATATAAGTCTTGACTTATATATTCCATTTATCCAGTAATAACTATTTTTCTTAATTTATAAAATATTATTTATAAATTAATCGTCTCAATTTATCTGTTAAACAGATTCTATTTATTATCTACTTTAAATAAATCTTTTCCCATTTACTTGTTAAACAGATTTCCATTTAATCTTTATTCCCTTTTATAATTCTATTTGCCTTACAAACAATCCCTTTATAAAACTCTATTTGTTTAAATAAATAATCCCTTTATAAAACTCTATTTGTTTAGATAAATAAATCCCTTTATAAAACTCTATTTGTTTAAATAAATAAATCCCTTTTTATTATCCTATTAATTTTCCAAATAAATATCCTTATGATATCTTATTTATTTTCTAAATAAATATCCCTTATACTTCTATTTATTATCCCAATAAATGTTTCTTATATGATCTTATTTATTATCCCAATAAATATTCCTCTTTATAAAATCCTTTGATTTTATAAATAATTCCCTTTTTATAAAATCCCTTGATTTTATAACTATTTTCTCTTTAATAAATTCTCATTCATTTTATAAACAAATAGCCCTTTTTATAAAATCCTTTGATTTTATAAATAAATTTCCTTTTTAATTCTTCTTTGATTTTATAAAGTATTTTCTTTTATAAAATCCTTTCTTTCTATATAAAATCCATTGATTTTATATAAATAATTTAATTTCAAAATACACTTTGAAAATCCCCTTTTTACATCCCAGTATTTCTTACGGTATTTAAAATACCAAATAACCATGATCGATACCATTCAAACACACATAATCAACAATAGATTATATATCACATCATATATTACAATATATGAAAACCAGTAAATTAAATGTTGAGGAATCCAGTTGGATTCCTCCAACCTGTTTCCCTACATCACAGATGTTAAACAACATAATTAACATCGATTTCATTTCAATATGAAATATTCTGTTAAACAGAATCAATATTTGATTAACGATATATATATATATATATATATATATATATATATATATATATCGTTATCTATAATTTCAACCAATACACAGGCAATTCAACCAAACAGTTAACACACAACAATCAACAGATAATTATCAGTTTTAACAATATGTTGTAAAAATATAACTGTTCAGAGTTGGTGAGTTTTACTCACATTGGACGATCATCATTAATAACGATAACCATCGCTTGATTCAGACAGACAATTTATTTTTCTATAAATTGTAACGAGCTTCGATTTGCTCCCCGTCAGTTCCATGGTGTAGTGTCTGTCCCTACGATCCCAACGGATCTGACCGTTCGAGATTCTGATATAGTATGATCGAGATAATTAAATTTACATGTTATACAATTATTTAAATTAAATAAAAGTTTAGAATTCAATTAATTATTGGGCTTACCATTTTATTAAGGCCCATACCCATTTATAAATATCCAGACCTGCTCATTTTCATTTTCTCCGAACAAAATTCGAGCCTGGTTCTTACTGTATCTTCCTCCAACCAATTCGGATTATCAACTCCAAAACTCAAGCTCCTTACTCAACCGTTTCCTTTGTTCAAGGTTTTGAACACAATAAACCACACAGCTAACTTCCTCCTTTTACAGAATAGCCCACTCATCCTTTTTCCATGGTTCGAAAAGATTTCTATGCAATTTCATGGCCAACTCAACATTTAGAAACCGTTCTTAACTTAATTATAAAATAAATTAAGTTTAAACCTTACTTAAACTTTAGGATAATCCCTCTTCCTCCTTAAACATATAAACCCGTCCTTCCTTGAATACACAGACATGCCGCTGCTCCTATTAATCCTTCCCAAAACCGCACGTCAGCCTTATCCCTGCTTTCCCACGATTCACAGTTCTTCACAGTATCATTTCCTGTACACTTCCTTCCCACTCACAACCGAAACAAGCCACTTCCCCTCATAAATGAACGCAATAGCCAACAGGTACCGCTTCAGTAACGTTTTTCCTTCCTTTTGCCTTCACCTCCTCGACACAGTCCCTTGCCAAAACTCTAAAACCCCATGAAACGTCACAGCCTTGAACGTGTTGAACTGTTGATGTCCAAGCAGTTATTTATGTTTGTTTCAAGTGCCGCAAGTCCAAAGAACTGACCCGCATGCTCCTGTTTTTTCTCTCCAGCGCCATAAAATTTCGGATCTCGTTTGTTTTTGCTGAAGTATGATTAGGTTAGGAGAGTTGAAATGTATTTATAGCATTTTGGTTTGATTGTTGTGGAGCTTTGAGGGCCACACATTTGAGAAGGGAAGATGCAGCTGAGAAGAGATGGACATGGGTTCTGTTTTGACCGTGTGGAATTAAGTTAAGGAATGGATTTTTCTCATGAAACTTCTTTTCTCCGCTCCCAAAGTTTATGTATGCGTTGAGACTGAAATAAAAATATAGTCGTGTGCAATGAGGTGTCACGATCCCGAAAATATAAAAATATCGGTAGGTTAACTTATATTGTGAAACCGCAAAATATCGATATAGGGTGTAAAACACTCCAAATAAAAAGTCGCATATTTAATTAATTAAAAATTAAAGTAAAATTCTAAAAATTAAATTATACCTACATCTCTAAGGATTTGTCAAAATTCGAAGCCAATATTTAATTATAATTAAATATATCGTTACGGCTTATAAACGATTACGCCGCTATTTTTCTGCTAAATTGATTTAGACATAACTTCCAATATATACGACGAAATCCCGAATTTTCTCTTCCATTAGAAAAATATACTTCGCCAGCTCTGAACTTTTCTTGTTTCACAGAAATCCGACTTAAAACGGATTATGTATATTCAATTAAAGGTCGAATCGCCAAATTATGAACTGCCGCGCCATTTCGAGCTCGATTATAATTATAATATAAATTATACGTTCAACTGTCGTTTATATAATATATTCGTCAATATAATTCAACCCTAAATTGAATTATATATTTTTAAATAATCCAATCTACACCATATTGTGAATCCCACTATTTTTTATTATTTCAGAAATTAAATATATTATTCTATTATTTATATTAATTAAACATTCAATATAATTTAATTAAACAACCATTTTCACTATTTAAATAATTAAATAAATTAATTATTATCTGTATAAATATGGGTCGTTACATCAACGATAAGGAAAATAAGTAAGACGCATAATGGTAAATTAGATATAGGGTCTAGTAAAATAGCAACATGCGTTTGGTCCAGTCTAAAGGGATAAAGAACCCAATAGGGCAAATCATCGTAGGTGTCCGAAGAAACCATGGGAGCACATTCGACTTTTTATTCGATGGGACTGGAACAAAGCATGAGACTTCTATAGGATGTGAAGATACTCTGAGATGACCCTCTGGGGTAGGCATAACGAAGCTGTGCTCCCAAAGGTAGGCCTGTACGGTTCCATCCATAAAGTATGCCATGGTTGCATTTATGTTAAGGGCAACCAGAAGACCGATGGGATGATTTATAGGATTCAGTGGCTGCCTAGGCTCCAAGAGCAGGCTTGGCTGTCAGGACCCAATAGGGATAGTAAGTCGTCGCATACTTGGCATCATCAGTCGGAGTGAGTACGGGAAAAACTGGAGCTAAACCAACAGGCCAGTGATCTTTCACTATCGAGATATTGGATAAGGGACAACGCTAACTGAATGTTTAGATTTTTTTGGCAGGGGCACAGTCACTTAGCTCTTTTAATGGTCCCTCACTAGTTAGGGGGGCCGAGTAGGACCATAGCCACTAAGAAAAGAGACAGACCAATCTATGAATATATGTACTGTAGGCCTAACGAAGCTATCCTTTACAGATATGGAAATCCCCTAATTGAGTATTGTAGGGGAATTCAAAATCAGTGCGCTTTCGTAATGTGATGATGGAGGGCTAGTACGCTTTAATAGCATGGCCTTGTACGCTTTCATAGCATAATGATGGAGACTTAGTACACCTTTGTAGGATGGTTTGTACGCTTTCATAGCGTTTGATGAAGATATATTTTGTTTTTGCAGTGCAACGATGGAGGCCACTTGAGAAGTGTACTATGGGGAGTACCTTGATATGGGGGGACTATATATATATTAGGTTAATCTACGTGGGAGTATATGTGTACGACTTATGCGCGAAATCGGAAGTGTAATGTGCAATAAAACCAAATAACTTGATAAAAATAGTCTAGTTATAGAACGGTATATGTAGTGTTATTTATTAAAAAAAAAATCCATTTACCAGAACTTTTTTCTGATCCCTCTTCATAACAAACCTGCAGGTTGGACAGGTGGTAGAGATTATACACTCTGGGGACACTTGTTAGACTGTGTCATTATTATGATATCTTTTTACATACTATTATATTTTATTCGTTCCACTGTGATATTTTATTATGAGCTTTGATATATTTATTCTTTGCCTTTCTATGGGATAATTAGCAAGCCAACTCGGGTTTCAATCGACTTGGGTCTTAGCATTTTGTATGAATCGGAGCCGGTGAAATTTGGGTTGTTGCATCCTGTATCAGAATTTTTGTATAGGGTTCCTATATAGATTATGAGTGAACATATTTATATTTTTGAAATATAATTGTAATATAAATGTATAAATCCATAGGGGAAAAAATCCACTTTTGAGTAAACTACACATGGAAGTATGAAATAAAAAATTTGTACACCAAGGATGAGATTTTGGAAAAATCTTAAAGAAATGAGTTCTTGTCGGCTCCTGCATGGGTATACATTGGATTTGGTGTAAAAGATAGTTCATGTGTAGATTTTGGAAGTCGGCGGGGGATTATGATTCGTCGGTAGGTGGTGAGGCATCAGATTTAGAAAATGTATGGAATAAGTTGATATATAATACTACAAGAAAAATGATTTTTTGTTGCAAAAATTGGTTGCGTTTATTCTCAAATGCAAGAAAAAGTGTTTTCAATACAAGTATAAGCGCGACAAAAAATATTTTGCATTCCTGCCTCTTCGTAAACATAAGTCTGCGTGCCCAAAGTAAACATAACTGACTTATTCTCTTTTCCTCTCCCCCTCATACTTAAAATCTTTTAACCCTTATTCCCTTTTCTTGCTTTTTCCGTAAAAAAAACCCATGCTTCTAACCACTTTCAATCTGCCGCTTATTATTTCTCAGTTAATACGATTTCATAAAGACAAACTCCTTCATCGTTCGTATGGATACCAGAAGAGGCGGTGCATCTTAGCGATGCTACAAAGCGATTTGATTCAATTCCAAATCATATTCAAGTTCGTGAAATCGCTAAAGCTAGAAAGGTATAAAATCAAACTTGATTTATATTTTTTTTGTTCCTATCGTTTAGGGTTTTGAACTATTAAAATTCGTTGTGTGTTGATTTCTGCAACCACAAACCAAAATAGTTGATTTCTGCAAACAATGTTTGTAAATGGGTTTTATATCTGGGTTTTTAAGTTACTTTTGGAATCTGGGTTTTGACAATATACCAGATTAAATTTATATGATTATGACCCCCTGTATGCTTCAAATTTAGATCAGATATACATATAAATGTTTCACGATAGTATGCATGGAAGAAAATAGTGTTTATACTTGTTATAATATCTTCCATGTTGTTTGCATCTGAATTGAATGGGTTTAGAACCTGTTTTTTATGTATATGTTGATTGCCTGAATTATATGAATTGGAACTTAATCTGGACATTGATTTTAAATGTTAACATGTACATTTAAATTGTTTGATTGAGTACTTGCAGTAAACATATTACGCTGATATATGTATGTATGTATGTATGTATACATAATATAGGAACCTTGCAATGCATAAGTTATATATATGAGTTACACAGTATATATATTGTGCAGCATATGACTTAAGCAGTACATGAATTTTGCAATATGTGATATTACGCAAGTATATCATAATGTGTTTATGTATGTTAATTTATTTTATTTTATTCCATCTGATTTGCTTGTATAGGAGTATACATGAATACTGAAATTGTGCAGCTAAAAGAGTGTCACTTTATAAGTATTAATACCTATATGCCTTGTGTTTGACATTCGGATATGCAAATGAGCATACATACATAGTGCAGGTGATACTATGTTTTGTATGTGTGAAGCTTGAGCGCATATGTTTACGAGGGGTGTATTTATCAAGTATGCATTTATTCCTAGACGTATATATCAAGTGTGTGTGAACATTTCAAGATTTCTTGGGAGTTACTAAAGCACGTTAATTTTGTGGCCAAGAGGTCTAACATTTTGAGATCAATTTATCTTGGGAATTACTAAACTAAGTGAATTAATTCAATGGATTCACAATTAATTTGAAATGTAACACTAACATGGTAGGTTCTCCTATCAAAGTTCATTGTTAGTGCATAGTAGTGTTGTTAGGAGGTATATTTCAGATCCATGTCGGCAGGTGTTTAGTATTTTTAGGATACTATGACTTATTTCCATGAAAGTGGAACATTCACGTGTTATTAAGAAACAAATCACGAGTTCTATGCATATACGTGGAGGTAAGATAGGTACTGACCTAGTTTTCTGTGGTTTCGTTGAGGAAACACTTCGAAATGATGAAAACTTTAAAATAAAGTTTTCATTCATTAAAGAACTTCGAAATTTAGTAACTCAAGTTCCGAAGATCAATTAGTTTCAACGAATCAAGTTAGTAACTCCCAAGATAAGTCGAGGTTAGTTAGTTTGTTAACCAGACCAAATTATTAAACAATAAGCGGCCAAAATATTCGTCCATATGATCAACTTTATCATTTTGAAGTGTTTCCTCAATCTACGCACAGAATGCTTGTTCAGTACCTATCTTATCTTCAGGTATAGCATATAACTCGTGATTTAGTTCTTAATGAAATGTGAATGTTCCACCGTCATGGAATTTGGTCGCAGTATCATAAAGTTACTGAACACCTTGACGACATGGTTTTGGAATATACTTACTGGCAGTGCTACTTAACGATTTCAGGATCTTCAAAAGTTTATCTTGGTTGTGCTTTTTTTTCTACAGCGCTGAATGTTACATATCATAAAAATGTCGTACTTATCATAAAAATGTTAATACCAGCGTTGTTTTGGTAAATAGTATGAGGATTGTATAACATATTTTATGTTTGTGAATATGTTATATAACCGATACATTTCATACTCAATTTCCCTGTAGGCTCCAAAGAAGCATCATGTTACATAGAGAAACTTAGTTTCCTCTTAATTGATCGCCCAAAGGGGACGAAGACAATGTGTTATAGGCTCTTGCCCCATAAATATCAATAACCAAGATTGCAAAAATTTGTGTTAGGCCATAAATGATCAAGTTGAACCTCAACCGTATTTGCCGTCTCGATATTAATATTAATGAAGCCAAAGAAACGTGAATTAATGTGGGAAACTGAACGGAGAAACCCACCTTCTTCCAAGTATTTTATCAGTGGTTTAGTTTGTATTTAACCTAGAGAAAAAGGTGGTGTTGTAGAAGAAATGGTTTATACCGTACCAGGGGAGTTTGAGATTATTGCTGATACTTATTGCAACTTCCGAAGGTAATGTTATTGCTGAATGTTTGTTTATTTCTTACAAAGTGCTAGTAATAATTTGAGTACAAGTTGAACATAAATTGAGTAAATCCTGTGCACATGTTGGCATTGCAACTCAGGTATAGTTTCTCCGTCTATAAACTATTATAGGCTGTTGAGAAGTAGGAATCAATACAGTTGCACAGGATTTCTAAATAGAACCAAAAACAAAACATGATATCTATCTAGAACTTTGTATTGAAGCAAGGAATTAGTAAAACTCAAGTATATATAGTTTTGTCTAATTGCATATCGTTGATTAATTATTTGTACATTAATTTATGTATTGTTTCTGTGGAGTATCTACTGTTTTAAAGCTTAAATGGAACTGGTAGGATACAAAAGTTTGTCTTCGTCCATGAAAGAATTTAGTATATGCAAGTTACCCTATGCATTCGATAATAGGTACCAATTTTGATAACTTCACAATTTTGCTTGCTATGGCACAGTTTGATTTATTTAACCATTTTGCGGTGATTTATGTCATCTTCTGTTTATTTGCAATGAGTAGTATACTGGGGAGAAGGGATTTGTTTTACTTAATGCCAGATGCTTTCAAGGTGTTAGGAAAAATGGAGTTATTGTTGGTAACCTCAGGTGAGTTTTTATGTATGTTTATTCCATTTTTTGCTATGTACTACTATGTTTTGTGTTGGAGTGATTACTGCCCGTAAAGGCAGGGTAGAGCTAAAAGCCGTTAGAATAAAAGAAATCAAAAATATCACATGCCATAATTTGTCAGCAATCAATAGAAACTCTTCGATATGTTCACTTTTGTGTTGGAGTGATTACTAGTTATTCCAAGATGAACCCAGATATGTAATGGTGATCCTAATACACGATATGCCAGTATAACTCTTGAACACGGTGATAAAAAGTTGGCAGATTTGATGATCTATCTGTATAATACATGGTAAGCGAGTTGAAGTTTTAGTTCCGAAGTGAAATTCATATGAAGCTGATGTAATTTTATAACTGATATAATTTTCTCTACTGCAATATGGCCTGATTGTTTTCTGTCTTCCATATAATCCTCTCTTTTTAATTGAGCAGCTTGTAATTGTTTAGTTTCTAACATAATTTCTCTATGATATGTTTATTTTCTACGAAAGGATGCCAATTCAAGTGAGTTGCAGGTCCTATCAGCAATTAATTATTATTCCGAAACTTGCAAATATATCTCTAAATTTTCTAGTAATAGATCGGTTCAAATATTACTAGTTTGGGATTCAGGTAGAACAATACTAGTTAATTATGATATGCATTAAGTTATATAGTTTTAACTTATCGTTGAACCATGCAGTCACTTAGGGTGGATAAAAAATAGAATGGAGCTCCATTTGCATCAACGTTACAAGGAAGTCATTTACATCACTACGCCATAGATTGCCTGCTGCAACGAAAATCCAAGGTGTTGCCAGCTAAAATGTTGCCATAGTTGTGCTGATTTTTATGTATTGCAACACACTCTTCAATGTGTTACCATAGATATCAAATTGTGTTGCAGTAGCTATAGTTATAAACTTATAAGTTTAATTTGCCACATCATCAATCTGCATCTATAAAAAGATGCATATATATCCGTCAATTTACCTTTTAAAAACAACATCTGAAGTTGACACCTCACTATTCCGTTATAATGCTTCACCACCAAAAGGAAATCAACTTATGTTACTCGTTCGATTCCTCTTTCCCAATTTCTCAGATCTGTTCGTTCTCACCCCTAAATTTCCAATTCTAATCCCTACCTACTTCTTCCACTCCAACCCTCTCTGCTTCCTCCGCTGCTTCCAACGAGTCGTCGACTCCAAACGCACCCACTTTTCCTCTTCCCCGTTATCTAACGACAGTCAATCCGAAAGGTACTAGCTTTTTATCCTGTGTCTCCCATGTATGTTTCTGTTTGTTTTTCGATCATTGCTATTAATTAGTCTACCGAGAAACGGAAATTACTATCACCATAAGTACAATTTTGTTTAGTTGGTGGTGTTTTTTTTCGTTCTGTTGTATGTGAATTTGATGAAATATTCTTTGATCAACTATTGGGTTGTTAATCAATTTAATACCACAGAACTTTAGTTCCTAGTGAAGTGTGGTTGTGAACAATTAGACCATTGACCTTATATGAGCTGCATGTTCTAAACAACTACTCGGGTTTCCCAGATTGCTGTGGCTTGTGATGAATGAGACATGATACTGCTAGTTTTTTAATGAGATATACAGTGGTTTATGAAAGTGGTTTCCTAAGGATGCTTACATATACATGACAGTTATCGTTTCTTAAGTATTATCATGATCTGTATGCATAAGACCGTCTAATAAGTATACGCATGATTTCTTAAGTGTGTGTGTATAAGACTGGCTAATAAATATACACATGTTTTGTTTTGGTTATGCACACAAGTACTGAATGCATGAAATACATGCCTGAAAGCCTACTGAATGATTTGCAGTTTGTGATATCAATTCAATTCGAGTTTAATGACCGCTCAATCAATTTCTACTTCAAATTCGTCAATAGCGGCTGCGAGAAAGAACTACCATCACAAAATCGCAGGAAGATGAGGATTGTGAAAGTAGGGTCGAATGCGAGAGAAGAAGTTTTTTGGTTGCTCCATGTGGCCGGTAAGTATAAATTAGGTTTTTTGGTTTCTTTGTCGATCATCATATCTTTCATTGATGTTTTAGTAGAGAATTTAAAATATATGCAAAATGGCGATTACGGGTATTTTATGTGGCATGACGAAGTGTATGAAATCAACAACAATGCAGAATTGGATGATATTACTGTTAAATTGATGGAAAAAGAAAAGACTATATCGTAATTGCTCATGGAAAAGAAGACAATTGAAGAAAAGCTGCTAAAGCAAAAGCAAAAGAGGGCAAAAGCCGATGAATTTGTGGCAGATATGAAAGAAGAGTTGGCCCTAATGCGCATTGAATGTGGAAAACACGAGAAAGGAGAAAAATTCTTTGCAATAGCTTTAGCTATGTCCTGGATCATGTTTGGAGTTCTTTGGTTTGTTGCTATGGCAATGTAGAGCAGTTTTTCAGGTATAACTTTAAGTTTTGTCACATTGTAGATTAGTGATATTTTTTGCCACATTGCAGATTAGTGATAATTTTAAGTTTTGTCACACTTGTGTACACATTCTTTAGATCAGTAAACACCTGTATCAACATTGTGCCTCTTTTATGTAACTCAGTTATGTAAATGAAACACAAATGAAAATGAAACCCAATTATGTTTAGATCAGTATACACTTATATACACATTGTTTAGATCAGTTATGTAGCTCGGTTATGTTTAGATCAGTACACACTTGTATACACATTGTGCTTCTGTTATGTAACTCAGTTATGTAAATGAAACACAAATGCAAATGAAATTCAATTATGTTTAGATCAGTATACACTTGTATACACATTGTTTAGATCAGTTATGTAACTCAATTTGTGCTGAAATGCAATTGAGGCATGCATACAACTTATTTTGTGCTGAAATGTAACTGATGTATGCAGGTGAAGGAGGCAGTGATGAGGTTGTTCAAGAACTAGTTGCTGAAGGCACTAGAGGTACTCGATGCAGTAGAGGCACTGAACGCACTAGTGGCTTGCGCTATATTTTGAAACTGTTTTAGTTTTATGTAAACATGAATTTAATACTGGCTGTGTTTGTAACTGAAATGTCTGTAAAATTGAATTTAGTGGGTATGTTTTGTTATTTTGTAGCTGACTAAGTACTACTTGTGTTTGCTGGTTAATTTGAAATAAAAAGTTCTTTGTTAATTTCAGTGTTATGTTATTTAATGTTACCATATATATATGATATAATGCTGCAATATGTGATGTTAAATGTTGTCATAACTATGATATAGTATTTCCATTGGGTGGTAAAATTGCTGCCATAGATTTATGAATGTGGGGCCCACAATAGGATTCCATGAACCCGGGCTACAGATTTTAGAGGCGATGCCGTGAACCCGGGCTACAGATTTTAGTGGGTCCCACATTTTTGTAAATTTAGTACCTATGGCAACAACAGTATAGATGTTGCCTTAGGTCACAAAGATGTTGCCTTTGACTCTATGGCAACGCAGCAAAATGCATCACCAAGAAAGTGTTGCCACAGATCATTTTTTTGTCTATAGCAACACTTTTTTGGCACTTTCTACATCACTTCTTCGGTGTTGCAGTATGCAATCTATGGCGTAGTGCATGATCATGGATCCCAGTCTTTTTTTTAATTATTATGATTCTTTGATCATCATCTATGGCATTCTTTTATAAAGGTCTTTTTTTACTTATTATTTACTCGTATGCACTAATGTATCGGCTTGTCTCTCTCGCTATATACATTCATAGTTCAAATTCTAACTGTTTGGTTTTCTCCATTTCAGGTACCTGCTGTGAATAACAATTTATAGAGCTAAATGGGATTCTTCTTGCTCATGCACTTGTAACATTTCTTGAATTGATTATAAAATGTGAGCATTATTATTCATGGTGCAAGTTTGGTTAATTAACATATTTTTCTGTTATACCCCATGAATATTTTCTAACATTCCATATACTAATGCTGATTATTTAACAGGAAGCTACGTTTATCTCTGCTCCGTCTGTTCAAAGTAAACAGAAGTCTCTAAAAGATAGACAATCGGCATGCACACTTAGACTCTCCTTAGTTCTTTATTGTAAGAAACTTTATTGTGAATACTAACCATGAAAATGTCTGGTTATACACACTTGGACACTTATGTATGTTGTTGATGTTTGAATGTGTATGTATGTTGTGGATGTTTGAATGTGTATGTATCTTGTGGATCTTTGAATGTGTACGTATTATGTAGTTGTTTATTTATGTTTTGTTCAAATTGTATGTGTTTGAATGTGTACGTGTCTGGAATGTTGATACAAATTGAGAACAAATGGTGGAGGAAAAAACGCCACGGAATATTATTTTTATTTGTAGCGTTTAAAAACCGCTACAAATCAATGGTTAAAGTAATGAGGAAACTATGCGGTGGCTTTCACTTAACGCTACAAAAAAGATTAATGACTGCCATTATAAATAATATCGTAGTAAGGAACATTTTCGGTGGCATTTTATTAACGCTGCAAAAATAATATTCGTAACATTTTAAAAATACTAAAAAACTAGTATATAGTGGTGTTATAAAAAGTGCAACTAATACCCACTGATTTTTAGTGGCATGTTTTCTCGTAATGGTTATCGAAACGCCACCAAAAATGCTTGGTAGTGGTTTTTGTATGCTACAAAAACCATTTTTCTTGTAGTGTAAATAGTCTGCTTGGGCAGTGCAAGAGTGTAGTTCTATCTTTAGTTGGATAATTATTGAAGAATCTGGTTAAAAAGGAGCAGGGCTGCAAGGATATGACAATGCATCGAGGAAATGTAAAGAGCTAAAATAGTTTTAAGATTGGAATTTTATCGGAAAGATAAGTATAACAACCCAGAAAATCCGAACCAATTTAAAATTTTTATTTTGGCAATTTTATTGAATTTTGAATATTTAAAAAGAATTATTTTAAATACTGACGACGATAAATTTATTTTGAATAGAATTAGAATGTATATATTTATATAGATCGATGTTAGAATATAAATATTTATTTTTAATTATAAAAGGAATTGAAAATGGCGCGGTAGTTTGAAAATTTGATTTCAAATTTCAAATGAATGTACAGGATTCAAAATAAGTCGGATTTTAGCGAGACCAAAAATATTAGAATCTATTTGAGAATATCTTTCCAACGAATCCGAAAAATTGAAATTTCATAGCGGGAATAAAAAGTTATGCCTGGTTGAAAATTCAGAATAGTCGCTATGGAAATAAAGCCCTTAAAATTGAAATTTTGAAAATGACCTCCGTTTTCGACGAAACCACTTTTATTGGATCCGGGATGTTAAGTTATTGCTAGATTCCAAAATTCATAATTTTTGGAATTAATATGCGAACGTGGCAAAGTAAAACGTGTTTTGACAGTTTCAGTCAATTTGGATCGACCAGAAAATGGCCATTTTTCAAACGGCCTCCAAATTTGACGAAATTAGTTTTGTTAGAACCATATCGTCAATACGAAGCTAGAAAACATTTTTCGGGAATTTTTAGAGTTCGTATGTGGCCCCGGTAAATTGAAATGTGCGTTCAAATTCAATATATAGATTTATATTTTGATTTTGACGGAAACTGATCAAAACAGTCGAATCAGCTTACGAAACATATCCCATTGTGTTCGGAATAGGGGTAATTAGCTAGAGGTGACAGTCGTTGGGTTCGATTTGGAGTCCGAACGAAAAAGTCACTTTATGGAAATTTAAATAATTAAATAAATATATAATTATATAAGCCCTACCCTATCTCTCTCTTCCAATCAGTCAACGCGAAATAAGAAATATAAAAAAAACGATGTCCCCCTCCCCCCCCCCCCCCCCGCCGTCGTCCTCCTTCACCCCGCCACCTCGCTGGAGCAGCTCCACCGCGACCCCGACGCCGCCGACCCTTCTCGCGCCACCATCCCCTCAGTCCGCCCTCCTCTCTTTCCCCCGTTCCCTCTCTGATGTGGAAAACCACGCCTCCAATGCCCAATCCCCAAATCGACCTCACCCTAGCCTGCGCCTCCGCCTCCCTAGCACCACCGCCGATAGCCTCAGCATCCCCTCCACCTCCGCCGCGCAGACACCACCCCTCCTCCAACCGAACACTGTGAGCCTTGCTTTTTTTTATAAATTTAAAGCTTAGATTTTTATAAATTTAAAGCTCAGATTTTTATAAATTTAAAGCTCGGATTTTTATAAATGAAAAGCTATGATTTTAGTTTAGAAAAGGTATGTTTTTAGCCACCTAAAGATTAGATTTTTTAGCTACATAAAGTTATCATTTTTATGAATATAAAAATGTGATTTTTATCAAATCAAGGTTAAGATTTTTATGAGAATAAAAAAATACATTTTTTTATTATATGAACAACATTATAAAAATATGATTTTTATAATATATATGGCAATGTGTAAATGTGATCTTTATAATATGGGTAGCGTGTAAAAGTATAATTTTTATATATAATAATAGCGATATAAAAATTCGATCTTTATATAAGAAGTAGAAATATAAAAAAAAAATTATATAGGAAGAAGCGTTGTAAAAATATATGAAGTAGAAATAAAAATATGATTTTTATTTATTGGAATGAAGGGATAAAAAATATGATTTTTATATTGGTAGAGTAATAAAAATATGATTTTTATTATCTAGGAAGCGAAGTAAAAACAGGATTTTCATATGTATGAAAGGAAAATAAAAATACGATTTTATTATGAAGTTAGCGAAGTAAAAATGCGATTTTTATCGCTTGAATGACAATGTAAAAATGTGATTTTTTATATATTCATTAGTGATAGAATGATTCGATTTTTATCTATATAGTAGCAGTATAAAAATGTGATTTTTATCTATGTAGCATTGTTATAAAAATATGAAATTATTTTTCAAAAAGATAAAAATATAATTTTTAGCCTATGTATGTTATTTATAAAATAATCATACAAAGAAATAATAATTGATTGGTTAAAAATATAATTTTTAACGTAGGTATACTGCATAGATTGACAATCAAAGCACGGCGGAGTGGAACCTAAAGGTGAGAATTTCTCACTTTTATTTTATTTTCTAGTTAATATATATACTTGGATGCAGACTGTGCTTAATAGCACCTGACACCCGTCGTTCACAGACCATGGACGACTTGTTTGTTTGTTTGATTTTGTTGTGAAAATTGATTGTGCGATGTGGAATGGAATAAAATATTTTATAGTTAAAAATATTTTATAGTCAAAAATATAATTTTTAACGTGTATATGAATAAATAAATATTTATAAACAAATTGGACGATTTTTTTATGTACACACCTTTGACTTATATTGATTGAGACGATAAATTTTACACATCGCCCAACTGCACAAATAAAATTCGTTATTTGTTGACTGAAACCCCACACAGGTATTGGGGTGATATATTACATACACTAGTCCCAATAATTAGCTGTATGTCGATTGATTGATTGACAAGCTGTGTAAGTGTTAAAAATTTATATTTGATGCTTATGCAGTGTAGAATGCACTTTGAATGATGGTTGACTGTGTTTGATTGTTGTTGTGTACATGTGTGTATGAAATCCATATAAATCACATTATATGGTAATTGACTGTGTCTGATTCTAGTACAAAAAGAATGAATATTTTAAAATAATATTCAGTAATGGATCAAAATGTGATTCTGATGTCCGTTTTGGGATGGACACTAATATATTTAATTATATGAAGCCGTGTTGATTAGATTAACGCCATTTTGACGTGAACAATATTTATATCGATTTTGTAACACCCCGAAATTTTAAATACTAAAATTAACAAATTTAAGAATACTTAATTTTTAAAGTGAGAATTAAGGGAAACGGGTTACGCCATTGCGTTCGTCTCGAAATTCTGCTTGGAATAGAGTTTAAGTTTTCAAAAATCGGACTGCGTATGAAGAAGTTACGGCCCTCAGAACTTTCAGAAATTTATATAAAACAATTCAGAAAATTAAATACCAAGGCAGTTCGACTTGGGGGTCGACCTACCCCAGGCCAGGTCGACCAGGGGGTCGACCTCCCTATATACAGGTCGACCTGGGGGTCGACCTCCCCCTCGGGCCAGATCTGAAACCTAACGTGTTTCTTTGTGTGACGATTTTCTGACTCATTAGGGCTTGTGTGGCAAGTTCTGGTATGTTCTCTTAGGTTTGAATGGTTTTGATTGGTCCTAGGATAATCTAACGGCTTAAGTTGATTTAAACTTCTATAAAAGAGTGCCTAGACTCAAACCCTAAACCTAATCAAAATTTTTCACTTGGCCACCATGCTGCTGCTAGGATAGTTCTTCTTCCTAAAGCTTAGAGATTAGCAAATCAGAATTCTAATTCAAATGACAAACGAATCATTCTCTTCTCTAACCTGTCTTTGTGAGTATAATTTCTTTCACAAAATAATTAATAATTTAATTATGATGGATCATGACTTGGATTATGAGAACATGTCTGTTGAATCATGTGACGTTACTTGATTTTGTTTGTGAATATATGATTGTTTTGTTAACTTATGTTTGTAGATCTATATCGTATGTGAATCTTATGCAAGTTTGGGATGTTAAAACGTATATAAATCTTATGCAAATCTTGTTTCTACATAAGCTAATTTGTATATGAATCTTATGCAAGTTTGGGATGTTAAATCATGCGCTAGTTGTATATGAATCTTATGCAAGTTTGGGGATGTTAAATCATATGCTAGTTTATGAACCTTATGCAAGTTTGGGGATGTTAAATCATATGTGAATCTTATGCAAGTTTTGGATGTTTAAGCATATGCGAATCTTATGTAAGTTTGGGATGTTAAACTATATATGAACCTTATGCAAGTCTGTAGGTGGATTATACACAAGTTCATATGTGAATCAAGTATATACATATGCTAGTTTATATGCAAAACATGTGACACTAATTTACATGTTTAGATCCATATGCAAGTTCACATTTTTATGTTTAGATCTATATTTAGATCCATGGCAGTACATAGTTATGCAAATTTATGTTCTATATGCCCATTGCCTATGCTAGTTTTGTATGTGAATCATATGCTAGTTTGAATGTAAGTTTGTGTGAAACTCATATGCAAGTTATAGGAAAACCATATCCATATATGCAAGTTCACGATTACATGTTTAGATCTATATTTAGATCCATGATAGATTATGCAAATTTATGTTATATATATATATATATATATATATATATATATATATATATATATATATATCCATTGCCTATGCAAGTTCTTGGCTATGCAAACTTATGTTATGATCTATTTTATGTGTTATGCAAGTTGTGATGTTGCTTTTCTTTTTATAAGTTAGACTATTTTCGAGTCTAACACATATCGTATTAAAACGTACGAATAGCGTGGGGACAATGGGAAAATGTTAATTTTGCAAAAAATGTGAATTGGCATAAAATGGCTTTAAAGTCATATAATTAAAGTGAGACATTAATTGGTATAATTTATATACCTAAAAAGTATGGACATAATTTAGGTGACAATTATGGACATAATTAATTTGGAAATTATGGACAAATTTGAAATAGGGATATTAATTCAGATTGGGGTTGAATAATAATATGTAATAATAAATGCCTAAGACACGAGGTTAGACTCGTTTGTGGTATAAGACTGCCCGGACCCGCCCGGCAAATCCGGAAACCACAAACAGTAGTCTAATGTGAGAGGTCAAAGGCATAAATTAAATGAGTAATAAAGGCCTAAGACACTAGGTTAGACTCTTTTGTGGTATAAGACTTCCAGGATCCACCCGGCAAATCTAGCAACCACAAACGGTAGTCTAATGTGAGGGGTCAAAGGCATAAATTAAATGATGCTTAGACATGATGTTTAGTCTGGCTTGTGGTGGAAGTCTGCCCGGAACCGCCCAGCATATCCAGCGGCCACAAGCAATCGACTTAATGTGAGAGGTTTGTGCATTAATAATTAATTAATGCTGATCAAAGACGAATATGAATGACAAACAGAAGTTTGTTTGAGTGAGTGGTTCTCTAATTACCAATCTGATGTTGATTTCGGTCTTCGGGGTTCGTACTTAGGGAGTTATTCTCTTAACCAATGTATCTGTGAACTAAGATGTACTTAATCATAAATTAAGTAAAAACATGATAAGTGGATAGGGTTAAGACCATCTTAACCAATAGTATATATTAATTTGATAAGTGGATAGGGTTAAGACCAGCTTAACCAATAATTTGATAAGTGGGTAGGGTTAAGACCATCTTAACCATATATATATATATATATATATATCTGATAAGTGGATAGTGTTAAGACAAACTTAACCAATAATATATATTCATCTAATAAGAGGATAGGGTTAAGACAAGCTTAACCAATAACACATGTTGATTTGTTAAGTGGGTAACATGGGTGACATGTGGGATATAATTATAAACACTTAACCAAGTTGAAACATGTAAGAAGACATGAATAAGAAGGGGCTAAGTGGGAAATTCTAGTGGGAACCAAGCGTAGGTGGAAAGCTTGTGTCAAGCATGGGGGACCCTTTTCAAACCAGTAACCCATTAAGTATCTTTGTGAGCTCGAGTTAGATCGAGGACGGGACACACTTACTGGGTTTGATTGTAAGAGGTCAAAACGGGTTAACGGTGGCAACGCAAGTCCAACGGGGTCATGTGCGTGCATGGGCCCGGGCTGGTAGGTAAGACGTTGTTGCATCGTGTAGATATAAGCCGTGCATCGTTAGTGGTATCGGGTTGCCACTTTGGGGAGTGATACACCCAACTGTGGGACCAGCACGGGTATCTACGAGTTAGGGAGCTGATCGAATAGGGAAGGTAGTGGGTACGACTAGCAGAGATAGGGGCAGGCGGCACCTATGGCAGCAGCTAGGAGTACAAGAAACTACCATATTATGAATAAATGTTGTAACTAGACTGGGGAGGGTAGTAGGTACAACTAGTGGAGATAGGGGCAGGCGACACCTATGAAGACAGCTATGGGTACACGAAACTACCATTATTATTATTTTGTTTAGTGGGCGGGATCAACTTTTAGGGTAACTAGTAATGATGCGGTGTAATTAGCATTGGTACAGTATAGTAATTATCCTATAGTGATTAGGAGCGCAATTAACGCCAGAATATTCCTCTGCTTGTTTTGTCTTGCCCGCTTGTTTCATAGTCATTCCTTATTTTACCAGTTTATGCCTTATCCTAGTTACTTTAATAATTATATTGTTAAAGTTATTGTACTCGCCAGACTTTATGTCTGACCCCCCTTGTTTTCGCCTCTTTTCTTCCTTCCCCCCCAGGTTCTCAGGGTGGGACTAGTAGTAGTGGAGCTTGATTTGGATCCCTTTCTCTCTCTTTTGGAAATGCTTGGATTGCTGAAAGTAAAGTTCAGCTCATTTATGGCTACTTAAGTTGGGGTTATGCTTTTTTACTTTATGTACTCAGAAAACAATTTGTCAAGATGGATACCAAGTGTACTTGGTTTATGATGTTGTTGTAATCAAACTATTTCTCCGCTATAATAAAAGTTGTTTTAAAATTTTCAAGTACCAATATATGTATCTGTCTTGTTATATTCTGTTCTTTACACCAATAATACTCCATGAAAGTTATTGCATTCCCTTTGAGAGTGACATTAATGGATGTGGGGTGTTACAGATTTCATTCATTTTTATAATGAATATCGAAAAGGAAATGATTATAAAATCTAATGTTTGGAAAATATTATCATTTATATATCGACGATATGGAAGATTCAATTTTGATTAGAAATTGAACATGAAGTTGAAATCATTTTTGAAAATGAATTTAAAATGATTTATAAAATACGTTTTAAAAGGAAATCGACGAAATATAAATAATATATTATATATATATAATGGCCTGAATGGAACGCTCCACGCTGCGGCAGTTCGCGAATTTCGACCATTAACTTCGAACGGACATTACGGGAGATCCGGCTGTCGGATTCTCCTAAAACCAAAACCGTTGGGTTCGTATCGAAAAGAGCATTCCAAATAATATTAGAGATTTTAAATCTAATGATTTGATTTGGAATTATGTCCAGATCAAATTTAGAAAAGGTCACTGTAAGTGCAGTTCGATGGCCGTTTATGGAAATCGACTGTACGGGCCTTGGTAAAATCATTAAAAATATCAGTAATTTGTGTAAAATCATAATAAATGATTTGGAAAGAATTGGGATGAAAAATTCCATATTTGAAAGGATAAAAATATATTTTTATCAAAATGAACTAGTTATGAACTAGAATTATAATCCAATATTGTTAAATAATTAAATTGGATTTGAAATGGTTTTAAAATAACAAGAATTTCCAATATATGAATTGGAATGGATCAGAATCGAAATTACCTTTGGAATATTTTGATATTGGGTTTTGTGATTATACGGATATTGTGGAGGAATTTGGAAGATATATATGTCGTTATTCCAATACGATATTTGTTGGTTTCAGAATTCGACATTGAATATAAGCCGATATATTTTCTATCCAGAGCTTTGTATGTAATATCGAATTGGATTTTGGGTTTGTTGTGAATGGTATCTTTAATAATACTGTTCTTAAACCTAATGGAGTTAAGAAAACAAGAAACTGACTGGAGGTTAGTTAAGTTGAATGGTTTCCGGGGTATTGATCTGATGTTGGTTTCGGCCTTCGGGGTTAATACTTAGGGAATTGTTCTCTTACTAATTTACAATTAGAGACTGATGGAATGTGAATTGGATTTACTGTGAACTGTGTTTCTAACGACATTCGTTCTTTAACCCGATTTACAGTGAAATGTGATTTGGAATTTATAAATCTGTTTATTAAGATTTAATAGGAATTTTCCAAAGGTAAGTTTTCCAATTTAATATGTATTAAATTGGAATTGAATGGAATTCGATTTGATAATAATCGAAATGAAATTCTGTGGAGGAAGACTGTTAATACAGATGGAATTTAAAAGGCTTTGCTGATATTCCATTTATATTATTGGTCGGATACGGAAATTGATATTGATTTGTTCTTCCATGAAAATTATATAATTAATGGAATGTGATTTGGGTTTGATGTGAATGGTATCTTTAATAATACTGTTCTTAGACCCAACGGAGTTAAGAAAATCAGAAACTAACTGGAGATTAGTTATGTTGAATGGTTTCCTCGGTATTGATCTGATGTTGGTTTCGGCCTTCGGGGTTAATACTTAGGGGATTGTTCACTTGCTAATTTACGATTAGAAGCTGATGGAATGGAATGTGATTTTGGGTTTATCGTGAACCGTGTTTTAAATGACATTGGTTCTTTAACCCAGTTAAAGACATGATATGGTTTCCCAAGTTAACATCCAAATGAAGAATAAAGAATAAATTTAAATAAATTTATCTTTGGTAAAATTAATGGGAACAAATCCCTTAAGATGTGAATATTTGGATAAAAGAGTATTCAGAATTGGAATAAGGCGTATGTTGTGTTTTTATAACACTTGTTTATTATATATGCGAGTTATTCGGAAAGGCCGGGTTTATACCCATTCTAAATAACTGATTCGACGATATGTCGACGATGAAGACGGTGGTTGAAGACCAGAGGTCTTCACATCGTTTGGATGATTATTGATGTCTTGATTGGGCTGTACACCCAAGACGAGGTAATAAGTGGTGATCGTCTAGACGTACTTGGAGATCGATGGATATGCGGGGACCTCTCTCCTATATTGGACATATGGGAGAGGAATAAGGTGCCTCCGGTTTCGTTTAGACCCAGAACGGACTTATAAATGGATTGTATGTCTGACATTGGATTTTATTCTGTGCTGATTGATTTCTATTAAATATATATCTGTTTGGTGGTGGAGAATTTATTCTCTTGCTTAATGCCCTTCTCTCAGACGCACGAGCTCAGAGGTTATATATCGATAGATATCAGTCGCATGGCATGAATTGCCTGTGTGGCATGCCGAAATGCAGTGATCTAGGCTTTTGTTGAAAAGCAGAGCCTTGTGGTTGATGATCAAAGCACGTCTTTAATACAGCATAGCTTTGTGTATGGTGTTAATTCGCGAGCCTCACACCTCTGTATGAGTCAAAAACGGGATAAGGGAACGTAGTGAGTGCATGACGTTTCTTTCTAGCTATGGGTGGTGTTAGCATTGTACAAGCCCTAACATTTATATTAATTTTTACCTATGTGGTTGTTGGATTGCGAGGCGCCTCGGTTATATCGGTCTCTACGGAGCTGATGGATAGGTCCTATAGGACCGAGAAACATGTGTTCAGGAATTGCCAATCCTCAAACGTAAAGGAGGACCGGCACTGCAGGATCCAGGGGTTACCCAGTGTGTGTAGTCTTAAGACATTTGCTAGAGTGTCTCGAAGCGGTTAGGAGTACATCCCTTGCCTAGACTCATGACGGAAATACAATTTCCAATACGTGACATTTCAGTTTTGATTGTAAAGCCTAGTATGGCGACATAGTGGTATGGGGTACTATGCCGTCTATGATTGATACATTTATATTTGAAGTTGTTTTCATACACTTTATACTATAATAGTATCAAAATGAATTGTTTTAAACGTACCAAGCATGTTTGGCTATTATAAGGTAAAACCCTATCCTCCGGCTTGTGTTGCATTGTGTGATGGGACCTGGGTCTTATAATAGCTTCTTTTTTTCAAAAAGCATTGCATTGTTTATAATTGTTTATGCACTGGTGTTCCTGGGAGTAAACTCGTTTCATGTTATACGGCGTGGTCCCTTGAATTACTCTCTTTCAAAGTAAAGTTTTAAATAACTATTTTAGTTCTCACACCAGTCACATGACTGACCTAGAGTTTATTGTTCTAACCTAAACTCTGGGTGCCCTTATTTTCCATACAGGTAGCTAGTAGTTTTGGTTTTGCAGATTTATATTGACAGGATCCTGATTTACAGCTGAAGCGATATTCAGAAAGCTCTGTATCCGTGTATTACTTTCAGTTGTGTTTTGTATTGTTTTTCCGCTACTATGTATTTAAATGTAATTTAAATCTCTGACATTTATCAAATGTATTCTATTCATCCATACTCTGTTATACTCTTGTATTCTGATGGAATTGTTGTAATAAGCAATGAAATGTTCTTCTATTTGTGTTCTGATTTGTCATGTTCTCAACTCAATCCGGTCCTTCCTTCATGGGGAAGTTCGAGTCGTTTCAATAAAGGTTGAAAAGAGCACTACGCTGAAGAATTAGGAATGTTGGAAGATTTATCAAGTTGTGACAACACCTTAATCGACCTTAGACTTGGTTAGCAGTAATGATTGGAAATGGCGGTCAGGCGCAAAAGAGGAGAAGACGTGTCGTAAGAGTAATAATATATAGATTATGTTGCTTGGGGTCGACCCAAGCATCGAGTTGGTAGACCCATGTGTCGACCTAGCTCTCGGATGAGTCAACCCATGTGTCGACCCACCCGAAAAGTGGGTCGACCCACCTAGATCTTTAAAAATGCCTAAGAACCAGCACCACGAAACCCAATTTTTCCACTACTTTCAAGCTCCGCTACACTTTCAAAAAAATTATGTTTCGATTGAAATTAGTTCCAAATCAAAGCTTGCCAAGAGCTCTACCCACATCTATACCTCTTTTCCACAGATCTGAAGATTATTCGCCATGCCGCTAAGATAGTCATTATCAGCCCATTTTCCTTAGTTTACACCACAAGAGATCGCTTGGTGTCATAACAACAGAAAGATAGTGCATGCCTATATGGATTCTATCGGGTATCATATTTTGCTAGGAAGGGCCGTAAATTTTCAGATTTCCCAACTACTCCATTGGAGCAGTTTTTTCAGAATGAAGGATTATATCAAATTTTGAGCGACTAGACATTGTAGCATGTCGCATACCCCAAGTTAGTCCACCTTTTTAACGCCAATTTACAAACTAGGGATATTGGGAATGAAGCAGCCTTGGATTTAGAGGTTAAGGAAGTAAGTGTGATTTTTACTGAGATCCAGTTAGGGACTATACTAGGCATTAGGGTTCAAGGTCTAGATTTAGGTGAGGTACAAATGACGGATGAGGCCGTCTTAGGTCAGATTTTTCTAAACCTTCAGCACCGGGCATAGGATACCGAACATTTTCCTTTATTTGGCCCGATTAGTTATACGCGTTCTATAGTATAACAAAATATCTAGAACTAGAAGTTATGATCGGGTTACTAGTACTATTAAGCATGCTACCAACGCCATTGTTGGGGGCATTTAGGTAAACTAGGTTAGGGAGATTATGACTCAACTTGCGACTGCATCCATCAGATGACAGTCATCAATTCCTTTTGGTCAACTTTGGATGGTTTTATTTAGGTACGTTGGAGTGAAGTTGGAGAATGAGAACTTCATTGAGGGGACGCATCCCATGATTGGTTCTTCCACTTTGACTAGGATGCATCTTAAGTTGGCACAACTACAGACGGCCCCCATGCAGTAGGAGGTTAAGCATAAGCTTAAAATGAGCATGGGGTCGGGCATGACATAGAGAAACAACCTCATCATTATTTCGAGCCTAATCCAAAGCAGGAGCATCAGCAGTATTTCGCGCCCCATCTTGAACCAAAGTTGCATTCACAGTACTTTCAGCCACCATATTTGAGAGGTACTGGATCCTTCCAGCCACCTCAGTGGGGTCCATGGCCTGCTGAGGAGACACCTTCATGGTAGCCATGGGATCTGAGGGGTGAGATTAGGACTAGGGTTGAGAGGCAGGAGAAGTTGCCATGTAAGCACAATGATATCTTGCTTGGACAGCAAGATTAGCCCGCACTAAGTATGATCTTGCATAGACCCAGTAGCTGTCCCTTTAGACATAACATAGTTGTATATAACAGTGTTGTATACACAATTATATGATTTTTATTTGATGATAACAACCAACTAAATATTATTTTAAATGTGTTTGTTACTGTACTGTTCTATATATATTTCAAACATTCAAACAGTACAACTATTTATAACTCCACTATTTGCAAATCACTTTGAATATTTCTGACATGACACATCACACATGAAATTGTAATAATTCAAATAAAAACAGACAGATTGGATTGAACACAATAAAATAATATTTTATTTTAACCAAATCTGTTCATTACATACAATCAGTACAATTCTCTCACAGCTCCTCATTACTGTTCATTCATCATTTATACAATCACTTTTATACACTGACACTATCACTCAGTTGACATTTCAAATACAAACAAACACTAACACTGTTCTTGCCTTCATCTTCAATCTTCTGTCTTCACAGCTTTTAGTCAGTCCATCTTCATACCTGTCACATACAGAAGAACACACACATTAGACTGCAAAAAAAATAAAATTCAATACAAACAAATAAAAATTTATTTTTAAATTTTATTTGCCTCAGAATTGCGGTGTGTTTCTCATCATTTTTCTAGACCTTGTCTGATATGCAGGGACAGAAAAACTCATCTGGATGGCTGCGTATACACACGTGTATCCACTGTGCACTGCCTCGCCAATCCAGTGTGCAACTGAGGAATAGCCACAAGGACCTTCTCGACTTAGTGCAAATCAGTGTGAAAATAGTCGAGTCATACATGCAAATAAATATAAAAAGCCAAAATAATCGAAAGAAATTCAAAGGTGATGCAAATATACATGGAGAGGTCGATGCAACGCAAAAGGAATAAATACCAAAACAGCAACATAAATGAAGCATCAATATAAACGGTAGAAACCAAATGGATGCAGCGAAGTATGGTGATTAAGCACAGAACAACAATGGTGAACTAAGCTACAAACTTAAACACAGCAACATTTTTTGGTGAAAGAAGGATGTGCACAAAATATATGGTGCTGGTACACTAACAGGCAACAAGACAGGTTCAATGTAGTAGTGTAAATGGCACAAGAGAAGGATTAACAAGCATGAATGTATACGCAGTAATCTGTGCCAAAACATAAGGCAGTGCTATTTCATGGTGAACATATGCACTGATCATGGGTGTACAGACAAATATTGGTATAGTGGTTTTCGAGTATATAGTGCAACAGCATGTCAAAACAATACAGGGAAGCTTCTTTAATATTTCTGGAAATATATGGAACCGCAAGTATAAATAGACAGCAACATCAATACAGATGTGTTCAAACTCAAGTGAAATAAAGATCAGTACATGGAGGATGGTCAAAATGACATGCCAATGATCAGGTGAAGCCAGTGCAACATGTAATGTATGCACAGAAAAGTGTGGTGGAAGTGTTCATACACAACAGCAATGACAATGTCTACAACAAGGCCGAGAGTTTCTAAGATGGGTCGAGCACATGGCAATGAGCATGCAGACTTACACACAAGCATTAATGAAACACAGAGCATGTACAAGTAACATGAATGGTACAACATGACTCAGCCTAATCAATTACAATGGGATAGGTGCATTCACAATAGAGTCGAGCACAACATAGGCCACACAAGCAAGTATGATCAAGCAGCATTTTTAACAAGGGATAGACAAGCAAAGAAATGTAAATATGATGAACACAGTATGTTTCAAGTAAAGCATCCGAGCAAAGTTTTTAAACAAGTTAAGAATAGCGTCAGTCCAAGGTCAAGGAAAATTATATTATCAAGTATCAAATCATATATCAATAGTTCAAAGTCGATAATGCAACAACAAGTTCAAGTAAAAGATTTATGCAAATCTGTTTATAGAGCAACTGTTCTTATCAGTTCAAAATTATCTAGCAAGATTCAAGTGTTTTTTCTGTGCAAAGGAAGATCAAGGCAGTTTTTTTTAGTTTTAAAGCAAGTTTGAAACTTTCAAAGACCAATTCAAAGTTCCAGTGGCAAACGGGCCAATTAGAAATTCAAGCAATCTCGCAATATCAAAAATTCCAGATCAGGTTGAAGTTTTCAAAACCCCAAAATACAACTGTAACCAAAGAAAAGTTTACAATATCCGAAAAGATAACGCAAATTTTATCAAAAATTCCAGACAAATTCTAAGTTCCAAAAGCCAATAAAATCAATACTTATCTCAGAACATATGACAAAGTCTAACAAATTAAATTGGCAATAAAAATCGCAAGAGCAATTCAAAGGAGAACGAATCATCTAGAATCATAGTTTTAAGGGTTTAATAAACCCTATAAATACACCAATCATCATCGGTAATTACCCATCCAAGTTCTAGCACTAATTCAAAACTGAATCTCAAATTAAAAAAAATCATACCAGGAGAGGAGGAAGCTTGGATCGAGAATTCAACATCAAATCAAATAGGATAGCCACTGAATAATTCGAGATCATCATATGACATGGCAGTGGCCTTCAAATTGAAGAGTATCAGAACACTAATCACATCTTTAATCTCCAGAAGGAAACCCTAAATTGAAAAGCCAACGCCGCCATTTTTCCAGAGAGTAACAAAAGAGATCGGGCTAAAGTGAAGTAGTGAGCACAAGACAAAGAGCCGGCCAACTTGGTTTTAAAAGGGGATAACCCTAATTTGAACTCCTAAGGGTTTTTAATTCATTTTTAAGGATTTTTTATTGTTTATTCGTTTGAGTTTCAATTTGTAATCAGGATTTGAGTTTTCTAGTTTGTCTCTAAAACTAGGGAGACGAATTACGGGATTTGTAATTCGGGGAAATCTGGTTTCGGGGATAGAAACCAGTGCAGGGTTATGAGCGTAGGGTTAAGACCACTTGGGAGCGAGTGTCACGAGTTTACAGGGGATTGTAAGCGTAGAGATTATTTTAACTCCTAGTAGAAACCTTGGGGAATGCAACAGTAGGCAGGGTTTTGCCGAAGCTGGGTATATCTGTGTGTTATTTATTTTCCGCATTTATTCTGATTATTATTTGTGCTATTTTTATTACTCTGTGAAATCTTCGATAAACACAATTCACCCCCCTCTAGGGTTAATTTAGATCCTACAAGTGGTATCAGAGCAGGTATTTTTTATTTTATTTTAACTCTAGAGTCATGAATCTATCTAATAACGCGTTTTCTGAGGGTCAGTCCATAGCTAGGCCACCAATGTTTATTGGAACGGATTATGCATATTGGAAAGCTAGGATGAAAATTTCTTCAAATTCAGTTGATTATGATGTGTTGGATATTATTGAAACAGGTTATAGATCTCCCACTGTTATTGTTAGTGGTGTTGAAATTCCAAAGTTGAATGACATGTGGGATGCAAATTATAAAAAATTATTTTCTACTAATGCCAAAGCAATGAATGCTTTAATTTGTACTCTTGATAAAACTGAATTTAATCGAATTTCTCATTGCGAAACTGCACAGGAAATATGGCATACGTTGGAGGTCACACACGAAGGTACATCTCAAGTGAAGGAATCTCATCTCGCTCTACTCAGCAACGAATATGAAAATTTCTCTATGCAAAGAGACGAAGATATAAAAGAGATGTATGGACGCTTCTCGTCACTAGTCTACAATGCAAAAGCTCTTGACAAAACCTATACCGAAGTGAAATTGATTAGAAAAATATTGAGATTGCTACCGATGAATTTTGAAGCAAAAGTTACGGCGTGTTGGCTAGCTTTTTGGCCACGCCACCAAGGTTCACACATGAGAAAAGAGTATAAGGCTTCGTGCCTTTAATCCAGAGAAAACTCGATAATGGTCATTCGCCAGCCTTCGGATCGCCACACTCCCATCGGATCACCACGAGCTAGTGCGAGCCGATCCGCCTACCTCATCGCGACTCCATCGGATCGCCACAAGATGGTGCGAACCGATCCGTTCACCTCGCCGCGACCCAATCCAGTCTGAGTCCAAAAGATGCAACGGTTACCATGAACTGGTCTTCAGCGGTCCGAGATGCATGGATCCAGTGACACCTGTCCACAACTGTCATATTGACCAATTCTTTATCAAGCTTCGATCCGATCCGATATTCTCGGGATTTGCGCCACGTGTGACCGCGATCCGCCTGACAGAATCAGCTATAAATAGCCCAGAGATTGGCATTTTTTGGGATCTTTTGGCAGTATTGAGTATCGATTCCACCATTACTGTCGCCCCACTATTTCTTATCAGTTTTATTTCGAGATTATTGTACAAAAAATCATAATTGTAAGGGTGAGTTTGAGAGAAATCATTGGTTGTACTAACATTCAAAGTATAATCAATAGCATATAAAGTGGACGTAGGCTCGTTAACGCCGAACCACTATAAACCTTGTGTGTTCTCTGCTTTTTTCTCATTTTTCAGTTATAATTCTCTACTAATCGGAACAATTTGGGTGTTAGAGCCAAATTTTGATCTAACATTTTGGTGCTTTCACTGAGAATTGAACTCAGGATATTGGATTGTTTCTCCGTTGTTTGGATATTCAAGTCCGAAGAAAACAGTCCTGAAACCTCACTGTTCAGGCCTTCGAAGATTTCAACAATACCTGATATCATGGCTGGAAAGAAGTCTAAGGAAGTGCGAGCTTCACAGGCGAGTGAAGCTGCGAATGAAGTGATTGAAGAAAGCGTGCATGAACAGGTCAACGAAAGACCCTCGGATCGCGGAACGGAGATGGCGAACCGAACCGTGGAGGGCGATCCTAACCGAACCATTGAAGGGGTTGTCACCCGGTCCCATGATAACACCACGAACCTCCCTCCCAATGTTACCACGATCCGATCCCAGGGGGATGCTGCGAGCCGCCGACACCGATCCACCACGATCCGAGATGATGACCGGATTACAACTCGACCTGGAAAGGAGCCTATGGCTCGCTCTTCCCGTCCTGGTCCCTCTGTTCAACCTGGTTCAAGCTCTCTGCGCATAAGGGAAAATATTGATGATCGGTATGATCCCTCTGCTCTAGTTACTGAAAGAGATCTCTCTCGCTTCGTTGAAATGTGGGATAGGCTGTTTGATGAAATAGCTGCTCAAATGCAGGAAAACTCCATGCTGCGACAGAATTTGACTGCTATGGATAGACGTCTGGATGATCTTGTAAGGCAAAGAACGCCTCCTCCAGTCCGTCCGCTCACCCCAGAATATTCTTCTTCATCGGAAGAATCGCCAAGACCTCCGCGGCGACCATATGAGCGGGCAGAAAACATAGAGCAGATCCGATTTGGAACCTTGCCATCACGGGAGGAAGAGACACTTGGTGAGGGACCCTCAAACTGCAATTTGAATAATCACGCTGGAACTCCTAGAGCTCGAGTTGCGAATAATCCTGTTGAGAATAGACCACCTCAGCTCCTCCGCCATGCAAATGCTCATAGTAACAGGGGGCAGCGAAGCCCAATCCAAGCTCCGGACTTCGTGGATGTTCCTAGAAGAGAGATCAGAGAATTCCACCGAGCTAGAATCACTGACCCCGAGCCTCCGATGACCAGTGCAAATGTTGCAGCTATGGTCCATCAAATCCTGGCAGATAGCCGTGGACAAAGGAATGAAGACTGGGAGATTGATCGCAGCCACACCCCTTTTACCGATGACATTCTAGATGTAACATTCCCTAGGCGCTTCAACATGCCTCAAATGAACCGTTACGCGGGTAGATCTGATCCAATCCAACATCTAATGAGATATTCTTGGTCAATGACCGCTGCCGCAGCCTCCGACGCTGTAAAGTGCAAAACATTCCCTATATTCCTGGAGGATGTAGCGTTATTATGGTTTACTCGCTTACCAGTAAGATCAATTTCCAGTTTCAGGGAATTGAGTGAAAAGTTCGTAGAACAGTTCCGCATCTACGCTCAAAGATCGAAAAGTGTGATCGACATGTTCCTTGTCAAACAACGACCAGGTGAGAGTTTGAGGAGGTATTTGGATCGTTTCAACCTAGCCGCCACCGAAGTGAAGGATCCTCATGAGCCGACCGTTGTGGCAGCCCTAATTGATGGGGTAGATAAAGATACTGAATTTGGGAGATACCTGGCCGGTAAACCACCTCATACTAGAGAATTGTTTTACGAGAAAGCCATCGTACGCTTACGTCAGGAGGAGGTATATGCTAACCGAGAGATGAAAAAGGCAAATAAGGAGGAAATCCAAAGTAATGTAGCCATCAAGCAAACCGGAGACAGCTCGGGAAAGGTTGAAGTCAACGTTGGAAACCGAAACCAGGGTGGCGGCCGCCAGTCAGGAAACAATGGTAACAACAGTAATGGCAATAATCGGAAGAGAAATCGAGGGAACGATTCCCAGAGAAGGACACGTCCCAGGTCTTTCGAAAATTATACGCCAATAAATGATACTTTGGAGAATATATTCGTCGACTCGTACAACATTCTCCAACATAAAAGGCCTCCTCTAAGAGATTCGACGGAGAAAGAACGTGAGACAGGGAAGTTTTGTCTCTTCCATCAGACTCATGGCCACTCTACAAATGAATGCCGTCATCTGAGAGACGTAGTTGAGAGGCTGCTCCGAGAAGGGAAGTTGGATGAGTACCGAGTGACTCCTAGAGACATGGGCAAGCTATTCAGACCCCGAACCAAAACCAGAATCAACCTACCGCCAGTCCAACTGCCCAGCAGAAAGGAAAGGATCTTGTTATTAATACCATAATCGGAGGGCTTCACCTAGCCGGGCATAGTTTCAGGGCGATGGACCAGTACGTAAACGCAGCAAAGCATCATCTCGAGGCAGAAGATTGCAGCAACCCTGAAGACAATGTCCCAGTAAAACAACAAAAGATAATGTCGGACGACGTCATTTTCCGCAACCGAGAGAGTATTGGAGTCCACGCTCCGACCGAAGATCCCTTTGTAATCACCGTTCCTATTGGTCCGGCCATTGTCCATAAAGTTTTAGTGGATAACAGGAGTTCAGTCAACATTCTATTCAAAAAAACGTTCGATCTAATGAACCTTGAATTGAAAGATTTAAAGCCGTGTGAAGGATGGATCCGTGGATTTAATGGGGCATCAACTACTCCAATGGGATATGTAGAACTGCCAGTAACACTTGGGGAAGGAGAACGCCAGAGAGTGAGAATTCTTCCCTTCGTAGTTTTGGATATTGAATCACCTAATAATGCCTTCTTGGGCCGACCGGCCCTAGCAAAGTTTAGAGCTTGTATAGCCCTCTGGTGCTTGTTATTGAAGTTTCCTACAGAAGCTGGTGTTGGCATAGTCAGAGGAGATCAGGTTGCTGCACGTGCATGTTACATTGCAGAGCTAAAGCTACTCCGTAAAGGAAAAGATATTGAGATTAAAGACGCTTATTCCCCCCACGAGGGAGGAGACGTCATAGCAATTAAAGAGAATCACTATAGGTGAGTCGCCCAGAGAACTGCCCGAGGATATAGATCCCAGAGAGGACGAAGAGGCTGGAGGCAGAAAGGCAGCTCCCAACGAAATGACTGTGGATGTACCAATCGATGATAGCGACCCAGAGAAGGTCCTGAAGATTGGATCCCAGTTGGATCCAGTTCGAGCTAAAGAACTGACGGATTTCTTGAAAGATAACTTGGATGTATTTGCTTGGACCCACGCGGATATGTGTGGGATATCTCCATCAATCATGAGCTATTCGTTGAACATTAACCCAAAGCACCCCCCTGTAAAACAAAAAAGGCGAATGCTAGGCCCAAAGAGGTCCGCAGCCTTAAAATAAGAAGTTGAAAAGTTAAGGAGTAACGATTTCATCAGAGATTCAACCTACCCAGATTGGATTTCAAATCCAGTTTTGGTAAAGAAAGCCAATGGAAAGTGGCGTACATGTATTTATTTTTCGGATTTGAATAAAGCTTGCCCAAAAGATAGCTTTCCGTTACCCAGAATTGATCAGTTGGTAGATTCAACGGCAGGTCATGAGCTTCTCTCTTTCATGGATGCTTATTCAGGATATAACCAGATTCCTATGCATGTTCTAGATCAAGAACACACTAGCTTCATTACTGATCTGGGGTTATACTGCTACGTGGTAATGCCTTTTGGTTTGAAGAACGCAGGTGCTACATATCAACGGTTAGTGAACAGAATGTTCTATAACCAGATTGGGAAAACGATGGAGGTGTATGTTGACGACATGTTGGTTAAGTCTAGACAACCGTCTGATCACACTACAAACTTGGCAGAGATGTTTGGAATTCTTCGAAAGTATGGGATGAAACTCAACCCAACAAAATGCTCATTTGGAGTTGCATCCGGGAAATTCTTGGGATTCATTGTCAGCTCGCGCGGGATTGAAATTAATCCAGAACAGATTGCAGTCATCAGAGACATTCAGGAGCCTAGACAAATCAAAGATGTGCAGAGCCTTGCGGGGAAAGTAGCGGCATTAAGAAGATTCATCTCTAGAGCGACAGACAAATGCATCCCGTTCTTTGAATTGATAAAGCGAGGAAAACGCAACTTTAAGTGGACTCCTGATTGCATTGAAGCATTCCAGAACTTGCTGAATCATCTGGAGAGACCTCCGATACTGTCTAAGCCGGTGGATCACGACGATTTATTCGTGTACTTAGCAGTGTCATCCCACGTGATCAGTTCAGCGTTAGTGAGAGAAGAAGGCAAGATTCAAAGGCCAGTGTACTACGTGAGTAAAAAATTGGCGGCAGCTGAACGCAATTATCCGAGGATCGAAAAGCTGGCGTATAGTTTATTGATTGCATCTAGGAAACTCCGACATTATTTCCAAGCTCATCCTATTACCGTGTACACAGATCATCCGCTCAAGCAAGTTCTACAGAGACCAGAAGCTTCTGGGAGGTTGCTTAAGTGGAACATTGAACTAAGTCAATTTGATTTAAATTTTCAGCCCCGACGATCAATACGGGGGCAAGTGCTGGCAGATTTCGTAGCAGAATTTACTGATTCGGAGGACAACATGGTAAACGAAGAGGCTGACCCCCCAAAGTTACTTCTCGATCCTAGTGCATGGAAATTGTATATTGATGGCGCTAGGAATGATAAACGATCTGGTGCCGGAGTGGTGTTTGAAACTCCTGAGAAAATACTGGTATCTTATGCTATCCGGCTGGAATTTCATGCCACTAACAACGACTCCGAATATGAAGCCCTGATAGCCGGGTTAAGGATCGCAAAAGAATTAAAGATCGCGAAGCTGGACATATTTTATGACTCCAAGTTGGTTGTAAATCAGGTTTCTGGAAAATTTCGAGCCAAGAGTCCAAGATTGATTTCGTATTTGGAAATAGTAAAAGAGTTGCTGATAGGTTTTGATCACTACAGTATCTCTCATATTCCGCGGTCAGAGAACCAACAGGCAGATAAATTAGCCAAGATGGCTAGTTCCGACGATCCTGAAGAGATCAGACTAACCCCAGTTGAAGTGCTTCAGTTCCCTAGTATAGATCAGATAGAAATTGATCTGGTACTAGAAACCGAGCCAGAAAGGGAATCATGGATGACCCCGCTAAAGAATTTTCTAACGAATGGAACGCTTCCAACCAAGAAGAGCGAGAGGCGTAAAGTAATTCGTAAAGCTTCCCGGTATGTTCTGCAGGACGGAGTCCTGTATAGACGGGGATTTTCGATGCCTCTCCTTCGGTGTATAGCTCATGACGACATCAAACGTGTACTGCAGGAAGTGCATGAGGGTGAATGTGGCGATCACACAGGAGGACAAGCTCTGGCAAAAAAGGTGTTGCGGTATGGTTATTTCTGGCCTACCATAAACAAATACGCAACAAAGTACGCGCGACGCTGCGATGCTTGCCAAAGATTTTCGAGGATTCCCAGGGCACCTCCTGGTCAGTTAAAAACGATGACAAGTCCGTGGCCTTTCGCTATGTGGGGAATTGATATCATTGGAACCCTCCCTATAGCAAAAGGCGGAGCAAAGTTCGCCATTGTAGCCATAGACTACTTCACCAAGTGGGTTGAGGCCGAACCGTTGACTGCAATTACAACCAAGCGAGTGATCAATTTCGTTGTTAAGAACATTATTTGCCAGTTCGGGATTCCGAAGATCGTCATAACTGACAATGGAACCTAGTTTGACAGCAGCGAATTTAGGAACTTCTGCCAGAAATACCACATTGAGAAACGATACACCTCTGTGGCGCATCCGCAGTCGAACGGACAGATCGAAGAAGCAAATAAAGTAATTAAGTCCATTATCAAAAGAAGATTGAAGCGGGCCAAAGCTATGTGGGTCGATGAATTACCCTTGGCATTATGGGCCTATAGAACGACATATAAATCGGCAACAGGCCATACCCCCTTCTCCCTTGCTTTTGGAACAGAAGCGGTCATCCCGGTTGAGCTAGAAGTACCGTCTCACCGTGTTACTTATTACGATCCAATGACTAATAACGAGTTGCTCCTCGAATCCCTAGATTCAATAGAAGAGAAAAGGGATGAAGCAGACTTGCGTGCCTTGAGACACAAGCAACAGGTCGCCCGATACTACAATAAAAAGGTTCGAGTCCAAACCTTTGAACCCGGAGACTTGGTTCTGAAGCGTGTCTTTCCACCCCCGACTTATATGGGTGCGAAGTGGGAAGGACCGTACTCCATTCTACGAAAGCTTGATAATGGAACCTTCAAGCTAGCTACAGTGGATGGAGAGGAAATCCCCAGAGTGTGGAATGCCCAACATTTGCGGCCTTATCTGACATAAAGATGTCGAATTTATTCTTTTGTTTCATAGGACCATGTAAAAGGCACGACTTGCCTAGAATAGTCCTATTTTTTAAGCAAAATATTATAAAGTGGACGTAGGTTACGATTTGACCGAACCACTATAAAAATACCGTGTGTCGTTTACATTTATTGCACTATTATTTATCCGCTTTTTTATCTTTATGAAATTTGCTGCAAACCTTGCGGCAATCACAGGAACATGTGACTCCAGGTGCCTTCCATCAGGATGGAGAGCAATCCGCAGCTAGAACTTTGAAGGTACAATGGAGTGAATCACATCATTGATCGAACTCTAACCTTGGCGACTGCCAGGAGAGTATAAAAGCGTCCATGATTGAGCGCTGAGAAAGAGCTCTTACCCCGCTGAAGGATCAGGGGGCGATTGAACAGCCGAGTTCGAACTCTAACCTTGGCGACCGCCAGGAGAGTATAAAAGCATCCATGATTGAGCGTTGATAAAGAGCTCTTACCCCGCTGAAGGATCGGGGGCGATTGAACAGTCGAGTTCGAACTCTAACCTTGGCGACCGCCAGGAGAGTATAAAAGCGTTCATGATTGAGCGCTGAGAAAGAGCTCTTACCCCGCTGAGGGATCGGGGGGCGATTGAACAGCCGAGCTCGAACTCTAACCTTGGCGACCGCCAGGAGAGTATAAAAACATTTGCAATTAAGCCCTGACAAGGATGCTGGAGACTCGGCGTCCCCAGAATTCCTGCCACATTAGAGGATCGGTGAGTAGATCATGATACAAGTTCAAACTTTAACCTGCTGATGAATCGGGAAAGCATAGAGGCACCGGAGATTCGGCGCCTCAAGGACTATAATTCTACTAAAAAATTCCAAGTCCCCCGTACTCGAATTTAGGGGACAACATGCATAGAAATTGTTAAATTCTTTCTGTTGCTTGAATGATTTATGATATAATTTTAGTTTGGTTGTAGCCAAGTGACTAGTGACTAAATATGAAGAGTTTATTGACTGCAGGTACACGGTGATACAAAAGAAATAAACTTTCATTCATAAGCTGCAAACCTACAAGATAAAGAGGAACCTAAACGAAAGTGAGGGCCATTCTCACAATTACATTTCATGGCCAGTGGAAAGCCTAAAAAATCCTAAGGACAAAATATGAACTGATATCTGCCTCCTACTTATGCTGAAAGGAGGAGACTATGTAGACTTCTTGCTCTTTTTCTGCTTCCCTGACGCCTCCTTGTCAACATCCGAACGAACACCTTTTTTCCTCTTCCTCTTATCAACAAGAGGCTCCGGTAAAGAACTAGAGGAATGAAAGGCTAGTTGTGAAGTTATCGATCGGGAGGAAAATCTTACGACCAACCCAGTTTTGGGGTCGATCTCAGAGATAGGGGGAACATATACTGGATCCTGTCCCCCTTTCATAAGGAGCAACTGCTCCTCCCCTTCGGCCTGTTGTTCAGCCAAGATTTCCTCATCACCGCCTCTGCTCTCTTTGGTAATGATTACTTCCACTTCAACGTCGTCGTGGCGTCCGTCCATGTCTTTCAAAGCCTCAATGGGTTCAGCATCTGGGGGGACATCAACACCAATACTTGGCAGGATGTCAATCTTCTCTGCCTCTGCCTTCTTTTCAGCATCCTTGTCAACTGGCCCGCCACCTGTATCATGAGAAACAAATGTTATTTTGGGAGAAAATGCGGTTTGACCAGTTGACTGTCCGACAAGACGACGACAAGTGACAATTGCTTTGGCAAGTTGCGGAGAAAATATAGAGATACCTTCCGCCGATCCTCCATCCAAGCTAGCAGCAGAACCCCCGACAGCTGGAGGAGTTGGACCCAGAGGAATTAATGGATAATCTGGATTGTATTCCTCATTTTCGGAAGCCTTGGGCTCTGCAGCTGAGCTCGGGCCTTCTTCCATTTTCTCTTTGCCCTTCGCCTGAGTTTTCTCTTTTTCAATTTCTTCTTGGAGCAGGCGTCTGCCTTTCTCTAAATCCTCAGGCTCATTATCCCTCAGAATGGTCCGCATCAACTCATTCTCATCAATCTCGTCAACTCCTAATCGTTGTTTCTCGCTCTCAACGATTGCATCCCATATGTTGGCTAGAGTGACATGATAGTCTGGGATCCAGGAGATGTTACGGGTCTTGATGACCTGACCAAGGAAGTCGAATAACATTTCTTCAAATCCTTCGATCTCCTTCTCTCTCTCAAGGAGCTTTTCATTAGAAATAGTGGCCATTTCAATGGCACTCTCCACATTATTTTCAGCAAGAATAGCGTGCTTCTCTGCATGCGCGAGTTGATCATTCAGAATCACCTTATCCTTTTCGGCCTGAGCTAAGCTATCTTTCAAACTCGCCTTTTCTTTCTCCTAAGCGGCTCTTTCGGCCTCGAAGTGATCCTGTGCTGTTTTCAGTTCGGAGTTGGCCATCCTGAGATCTTCCACCTCTTGCTTCAATAACGCTCGCTCTTTGCTATTAGAATCAAGCTCATTATGGAAACGTTGCCTGGCCTCCTCCAGCTCCGTTTTGTAAGCTTTAGCGTCTCGTTGAGCCAAGGTAAGCAGAGATTGTGCATCCTCTAAGTCCTTCTCCATTTTTGCCCTGGCCCTTTCATTGTTATCTATCTTCACTTTGGATCTATGTGCTTCCATCTCAAGCGTTCGGATGACCTCTGAAAGATTAACAGCATGTTTCTTCATCGCCTCATACTGCCTGGCTACATGGCGAATGTGCCCGATGACTTCAGTATCCCAGTTCCTAGGGACTGGTTCCAAGGCTGGAACAAACATCATCCTTTCGAAGAAATTATCGGGGAATTGTTCTCTCAACTTTTCTAGCTTAGCCTGAGTCTCAGGACCATGGATGTAATCTCGTGACCCGGGGGCAATCAAACCTTGTTGGCTGGAAGGGACAATGTCAATTTTCTCCTTCTCAGAATCCTTGATTGGATCCTTGCTTTTATCCTTGGGCTCGTAGTGTCTTTTTGATGACCTGCTGTGAGAGGGTGCACTCTTCGGAGGGGTTAAGTCTTTGGGAAGTTGTTTTCCCCCTGTAGGTGGCACCGAATGACTGGGAAGCTTGCCAGAGATTGGTTTTGATGGAGACCTGGATTGTGAAGAAGTAGGCTTGTGAGAAAAGCCGCGAGCACGCTCAGGATTTGGATGAAGGCTGGGTGTACCTTCACGGAGAGAGCGATAGGAATAAGATCGCCTGCGAGACATTTTTCCTGCAAAAGAAACAAGAGCATATTAAGACCTTGAATACTGTTGATATAAAAGTGTGGGGTCAGGCAGTGCATGTGATTTGTGCATCCCATATGATTCCCCCTAACAGACCAGGGCCCGAAGTCAGGCTCATCTGAGTGGTTTCTCGTTCTCCAACTGGAACAGTTGTTTCCTCAGAAACAGGGAAAAATGGCTCCCCTTCGAAGTCTCTCTGTGTATATACATCATCAGGCAAAGGAATTTTGCTCAGCTCTTCAAATAGCTGCTCTTCTGTTAAATCATCGGGAGCAGCAGGTTCAACCGGAAGAGAGGCCCTTGAGGGGAAACCCCCCGGAGAAACTGGGATTTCCTTAGACTTATCATCACGGGCCTCATCTCCTCTATATATGTTTAGGTCTTCTTCGTCCTGGATGATTATCGGCGAAGGACTCTTACGAAATTTAATTGTTTCTGCTGCCCCTGACATTCCTTCTCCCTCTGTCGAGGGCACGTATTTGTAGGGTTTGCCGCCTGCACCAAGTCCAAACCTTATATCCAGAAGGAGGTGCTTGTGAAGGTTCTCGTCAGTAATGCATTTCTTGATCTTTAGAAAATCGGATTTGCTTCGCAGAAGAAGAGACAGTCGATTATTGTATACCGAGCCTTCCGTCTTGGGAAAGGCGTGATCTGCTTAGAAAAAAAAAGCATGTTAATGCTTCGATTTCTTAAACAAGTTATTCAGTCAAAAGTTTAAAGTTTACTTGATTTAAGCCATCTTCTTGAACACCCAGCCTGTCTCTTTATATAGAACCAATCGGCCTTGGGATCCCCTATGTTGCTATATCCGTCAGACAAAACATTCCTATTTGCTATCGATTCGAAAAAAGAGAAATTTGGGGTTTCCGAGGAGCGATGCTTGAAAAGATAAAAGAATTTCAAATCTTTAACGTGAGCTCGGTATGCAGGATTTCCGCATATGCGATATATAGAGTGTATAGAGCTGCGTAGGCATTGGGATGAAGCTGGATTGGAGCAATACCCAATCGTTTTAGGGTCTCAATGACGATTGGAGGAAACGGAGGAATAGCTCCTACCCAGCACATGAGTCGGCTGACTGTCATATACCCCTACGGAGCCAAATGTGGTCTATCTTCGCTGCCGGGTGTCCTCACATCATCCCAGGGGATCCCATGTCTCAAGCAAATTCTCTTAAGCTTTATGTCATCAAGTTTGGAAGCTAAAGAGTCTGTGAATTTCTCTATTTCTAGTGCACTAGGAATTTCGTCGGGAGCTCGGCCGTCTACCTCTGACTCTTCATCAAGCGAGGTACTCTCAGACAGATTCGATTATGTTTCTGCCTCATATTCGGATCCATATTTTTGACCCTCCGGATTAGTTGAAGGAAGCACATCAGAATCATGGTGTGTGGATGTTTCTGGTTCGGTATCTTCCTCTGGTTGTGTGGATGTCTTTGGTTCAGTGTCTTTCTCTGGCATCTGAGTCACTTGTTTATCAGACATAGCTGTGTTGGCAAACAGAAATTAGAATACAGTTACCCCTTCCCCGTGTGTGCAAGTGCAAGTGTGTGCCTGTGTGTGCATTAAAGAAAAAACATAAAAGTCAACAAGATCATCGAGATATTAGTCGTCATATGCAGTCAAATTATGTAGTCATTTAGTCCAGAAAGTCCGACATCAAGGCTCTAACCTAACTGTCCAGATTCTTGTCATAACAGTGCATTGTCTAAAGTTCGAAATATGTTCGGATCATGGATTGAAGACTTGGTTCATAAGAGGGGTATGGTCAGATCGCGATACACGTAGCAGATCAAGGAATTCAGATCGCACTCATTCGGATAGCGAGGCGAATGGATCGCACTCGTTCGGATCGCTCTCATTGGGATCGCATGTGTCTCCGGATCGTGAAGCCGTCATGTGCTCATGGCACCATCTCATGGAAAACAGCATCGATTCGTGAAACCTATTCGGACCGCGAGCGCCCACCGCGATCCATTCCCACATATTCCTTTAATCAACTCCCATCACGATCCGCTCCTTAGCCATTGCCACGATCTGCACCTTTACTAGTACCACGATCCGACAACTCGCCCTCCTCCTTCATCTTCTACCTCTCCCCTCCGATCCCAAGATCCGAACCGACCTGCTCTCTTCTTCTTCCTCCTCCGCTCCTTCTCTCTTTTCCATCTCCAAGCTCTAGTAACAAAACCCATCGGCCATGCCATCTCCAAAACCTTGAACACCATACAACTCCGCCGCTCTCCCCTCTCAAACCAGTGAAAATCCAAGAAAAACAAGAGCAAAATCGTATGAAAACCGTTTCCAATTATAATTACCTTCTTAAAGGTTTGAAATCGAATGGGAATATGGAAATCGAAGCTAGGGTTTTTCCTTGGGGAAGCTGGCGGCGCGATGCAAAAGCAAGAAAGAAGGGGAAAGTGAAGAGGGGGTTCGGGTTCATATAGGCGAAACCGCAACCGTTGGCCTTCCCCTTTTTGTCTTATACGATCCGTGGATGGGGCTAGCGGACCGTGGATCCAAGCCCATCTTTCTGTGCAGCAAAGCCCGTTACGTTTTGTGAGCAAGCCCGAGCGCTCTCCAAGGCACGAGACGGGCGATTCGCCCCAAGGACCGTGGTAAATCCATGCGATCCGAACCAGTGAGTAATGAACAAAAGTTATGAAATACTCGTGAAAATTCAGGAACCTACCTAACAATTTGACAATGAAGTCGCCAAGAACTCTGGAGATGAGAATTGTCCGGTAAACAGAGAAATGATGATGATTTAGCCTGATATTTATACTGACCAAAGAATGCAACTTTCCTGAGAAACACGACATTTTAGACAGATGCGACCATTGATTCACACCGTTCGGTGAAAAGATATCTCTGCAATTTCGAAGCATGTTCCATCCTCGATAAAACATACTTCGAGGGGGCAAAATGTTGGCTAGCTTTTTGGCCACGCCACCAAGGTTCACACATGAGAAAAGAGTATAAGGCTTCGTGCCTTTAATCCAGAGAAAACTCGATAATGGTCATTCACCAGCCTTCGGATTGCCACACTCCCATCGGATCGCCACGAGCTGGTGCGAGCCGATCCGCCTACCTCATCGCGACTCCATCGGATCGCCACAAGATGGTGCGAACCGATCCGTTCACCTCGTCGCGACCCGATCCAGTCTGAGTCCAGAAGACGCAACGGTTACCATGAACTGGTCTTCAGCGGTCCGAGATGTATGGATCCAGCGACACCTGTCCACAACTGTCATATTGACCAATTCTTCATCAAGCTTCGATCCGATCCGATATTCTCGGGATTTGCGCCACGTGTGACCGCGATCCGCCTGACAGAATCAACTATAAATAGCCCAGAGATTGGCATTTTTGGGGATCTTTTGGCAGTATTGAGTATCGATTCCACCATTACTGTCGCCCCACTATTTCTTATCAGTTTTATTTCGAGATTATTGTACAAAAAATCATAATTGTAAGGGTGAGTTTGAGAGAAATCATTGGTTGTACTAGCATTCAAAGTAAAATCAATAGCATATAAAGTGGACTTAGGCTCGTTAACGCCGAACCACTATAAACCTTGTGTGTTCTCTGCTTTTTTCTCATTTTTCAGTTATAATTCTCTACGAATCGGAACAATTTGGGTGTTAGAGCCAAATTTTGATCTAACACGGCGATTCAAGAATCAAAAGATCTGAATAAAATAAGCATAGAGGAGTTGATTGGAAATCTCATCACTTATGAGATGGAGTTAAAAGCAATAGAAGAACGAAAGAATTCTGAATCAAAGAAAAAGACGATTGCTCTAAATAATGTTGTTGAAAGTGATGATGAAGATTCCACTGAAGAGCTAGCCATGGTTTTGAGAAAGTGGGCCAAAGGAAATTACAAGCCACGAAAGAAGACTTCAAAAATCGACAAATCCGAAAGTTCAGATAGTTCAAACGATGAAGTGTTTTGCTACAATTGCAAGAAACCCAGAAATATCAAGCCGAATTGCCCACAGCTCAAAAATGAAAAGAAGAAGAAGTTCAGAAGAAAGAAGAAGGCTTTTGCTACTACATGGGATGACGAAGAAGGAGAAGAAGTTTCTGAAAGTGATGAAGATGAAGCTAACTTGTGTCTTATGGCTCAATCTGATTCGGAAGGTAGTGAAGAGGATTCAAGTGAGGTATCGAATTTTACCTATAAAGAATTAATTTTAATGTGACACGACCTCACACAAACCGTTGATTCACTTGAACTAAAAGTTAAGAAATTGAAATCTGATAGGTTAAAAATAGTTCAAGAAAATAATAGTTTAGAAAGAAAACTTGAAAAAGTTATGAGTTCACCGTTTTCTGAATGCGAAAAATGTCAATTTTTGAGTAACGATTCTTTGAAATTCAAAACTGATTTTGAGCTACTTAAAAGTGAAAACGTGAACTTGAAGAATGAAAATCGTGATTTTGAAAAGGAAATTGAAAAGCTTAAAGAATCTGAAAAACTTGATTTTGGAAAGCGAAAACAATTTGAAATTGAAATTTCTAAGTCCAATACTAAAATCAAAGCATTTGAAAACGAAAATTTGGTTTTGAAACAAACCGATGCTGAAAAGAGGAAAATCGCTATTAATCGTTGTTCAAATTTAATGAAAGAAAATAGCAATCTTAAATTTAAAATTCAACGACTTGAGTCAACTTTGACTAAATTTTCAAAAGGAGAGAAATCGTTGAATATGTTGTTAAAAAACTAATTTTTTGTTCAAAATAAAAATGGTCTTGGCTTTGGATCTGATCAAGTAGAAAAAAAAATTCCAATGATTTTAAAAATTCTTTAAATGGCTTTGAAAACAATCAAATTGAATTTTTGAAATTTAATAGTTTCAAAGGGTTTTTAAATCATAAACAAATTGATAACCCATTTAAAAACAATTCATTTAAATCTATTTGGATTCCAAAAAATAACAAAATAAATTTGAATAAATCTAAACGAATTTGGGGTCCAAAGGGTACTGTAGTGGATAGTAATGGATTGTTATATAAACGGGTTTGGGTACCAAAACGTGTAAACGAAGATAAGAGTGGTAAAACAACTTTTGTTAGACCACTCGATCATATAAACATTTAGGTACCGTGGGAGGCTAAGGAACAACTGTGCTTAAGTGAGATAAAATTCAAATTGATTCATATATCGAATTATTTGGAGTTCCTTAGCCATGGATTCAGAGTTGGAGATTCATTGGATCACATCGATTATGGTAAGTCAGGTATGATCTCTAAACTCGTATTTTTATTTCAATTCCTTTTTTAGTTTATTTTCATTTTTTAGTTTTTATTTCTTTTATTTTCTTTAACTTTTTACTTGGCTGATTTTGAAATCATTCGTTATTGATTGTTGAATTTCCTAGATTATAAAATTTTGATTTTTTTTGTAATCTGAAAAAATTATCTTAGATTTGATCGTTGAATGTTTCTCGTGCATGCCTAAAAATTCTCTGAGAATGTCACGTGTGATTCTTGCTTTGAAAATGATCTTGTGCTGCTTTGATAAGGAAATTTGATTCGTTTGAATATCTTGGTGATTGGACGATAAATTGAAAAATCAGTGATTAAATATCTTTAAATTCCATAGACAATTTGAATTAAATATATAAATGTTTTCAAAATTGTCTAGGAACAATTAGCATTATAAATATTAGATAATTTCATATTCTACTGATTGATTTTTGAAGCTGATTTTTCAATTTTGCATTGATATTTTCAAAAACTCCTCTCGAAATTGATATTTTCAATTTTAAAATTATTTTTAATTATTTATTCAAAAATTGAAATTATTGATTGATTTGAACAATTTTGTGACTCATCAAAATTATTAATAGATTTATGAATTTGTGATGAGTTGTGACTATGGTATAATTCATAACTAGAGGAGATGTTATTTTAAATCTCATGATGATTGGACGGATTTTATAATATCTTTGAATTAGAGCTTATTTCACGACCATCCTCTATATCTACCATATTTCTTCCATTCATCATGGTTTTATTTAATTTGGGGAGTTCTAATTATTCTTGGAATTAAAAAAAAAAATTATCCTTGGTATTCACTCCCATTTAAAAGTCCTCGCGGTTATGCGTGTGTGAATTACCTTAATTTCTATGTGCTTCCATTCTCACTTAAAAGACCTTTCGGGCTGTGCATGGATGGAACTCATTAGAGAGGATAAAGTTAAGTTACTACTAACCCCATTTAAAAGACCTTTGGGCTATGCGTGGTTAGGAAGTGTTTAACACATTTTTGAGCATATTTAAAATGTTCAAAATTCATATTCAAATATTCAATTTTTATTGAACTCTCCTCATTCTATAAAATCCATCGTAAATCCATTCATTATGAAAGTGAAATTTGCTTCTGATTTAAAGATTATTATGATTTTTGTTTGATTAAATGGGTTTTACGATATATATTCTCTCTCTTGATTTGAATTTATATTTTTAGTCTATATTCATCGCTGTTTCAATTTCTATTATCCTTTTATGATAACAAAAGGGGGAGAATGGTCAAGATTTTGATTGATGAGTATTTAGTTCAAAAATATTCTAAGATTGGAAATTAAATATCTAGAGGGGGAATGGTCAATTGGATTTCATCATTAATATTTTCCACATATATAGGGGGAGTTCAGTTGTAGGGGGAGCAAACAAATAGGGGGAGTAATATATTTCACATTCAAAATCTTTTATTTGTTTGTCATCATCAAAAGGGGGAGATTGTTGTATATAACAGTGTTGTATACACAATTATATGATTTTTGTTTGATGATAACAACCAAATAAATATTATTTTAAATGTGTTTGTTGTTGTACTATTTGTATATATTTCAAACATTCAAACAGTACAACTATTTATAACTCCACTATTTACAAATCACTTTGAATATTTCTGACACGACACATCGCACAAGAAATTGTAATAATTCAAATAAAAACAGACAGATTGGATTGAACACAATAAAATAATAATTTATTTTAACTAAATCTGTTTGTTACATACAATCAGTACAATTCTCTCACAGCTCCTCATTACAGTTCATTCATCATTTATACAATCACTTTTATACACTGACACTATCACTATCACTCAGTTGACATTTCAAATACAGACACACACTAACACTGTTCTTTCCTTCATCTTCAATCTTCTGTCTTCACAAATTTTAGTCAGTCCATCTTCATACCTGTCATATACAGAAGAACACACACAGTAGACTGCAACAAAAATAAAATTCAATACAAACAAATAAAAAATTATATTTAAATTTTATTTGCCTCAGAATTGTGGTGTGTTTCTCATCATTTTTCTAGACTTTGTCTGATATGCAGGGACAGAAAAACTCGTCTGGATGGCTGCATATACACACATGTATACACGTGTGCACTGCCTCGCCAATCCAGTGTGCAACTGAGGAGTAGCCACTTGGACCTTCTCGACTCAGTGCAAATCAGTGTTAAAATAGTCGAGTCATACGTGGAAATAAAAATAAAAAGCCAAAATAATCGAAAGAAATTCAAAGGTGATGCAAATATACATGGAGAGGTCGATGCAACGCAAAAGGAACAAATGCCAAAACAGCAACATAAATGAAGCATCAATATAAACGGTAGAAACCAAATGGATGCAGCGAAGTTTGGTGATGAAGCACAGAACATCAATGGTGAACTAAGCAACAAACTTGAACAAAACAACATTTTTTGGTGAAAGAAGGGTGTGCACAAAATATATGGTGTTGGTACACTAACAGGCAACAAGACAGGTTCAATGTAGTAGTGTAAAGGGCACAAGAGAAGGATTAACAAGCATGAATGTATACACAATAATCTATGCATAAAACATAAGGTAGTGTTATTTCATGGTGAACACATGCACTGATCATGGGTGTACAAACAAATATTGGTATAGTGGTTTTCGAGTATATAGTGCAACAGCATGTCAAAACAATACAGGGAAGCTTCTTTAATATTTCTGGAAATATATGGAGCCGCTAGTATAGATAGACAGTAGCATCAATACAGATGTGTTCAAACTCAAGTGAAATAAAGCTCAGTACATGGAGGATGGTCAAAATGACATGCCAATGTTCAAGTGAAGCCAGTGCAGCATGTAATGTATGCATAGAAAAGTGTGGTGGAAGTGCTTATACACAACAACAATGACAATGTCTACAACAAGGCCGAGAGTTTCTAAGATGGGTCGAGCACATGGCAATGAGCATGCAGACTTACACACAAGCATTAATGAAACACAGAGCATGTACAAGTAACATGAATGTTACAACATGACTTAGCCTAATCAATTACAATGGGATAGGTGCATTCACAATGGAGTCGAGCACAACACAGGCCACACAAGCAAGTATGATCAAGCAGCATTTTTAACATGGGATAGACATGCAAAGAAATGTAAATATGATGAACACATTATGTTTCAAGTAAAGCATCCGAGAAAAGTTTTTAAACAAGTTAAGAATAGCGTCAGTCCAAGGTCAAGGAAAATTATATTATCAAGTATCAAATCATATATCAATAGTTCAAAGTCGAGAATGCAACAGCAAGTTCAAGTAAAGGATTTATGCAAATCTGTTTATAGAGCAACTGTTCTTATCAGTTCAAAATTATCTGGCAAGATTCAAGTGTTGTTTCTGTTCAAAGGAAGATCAAGGCAGTTTTTTTTTAGTTTTAAATCAAGTTTGAAACTTTCAAAGACCAATTCAAAGTTCCAGAGGCAAACGGGCTAAGTAGAATTTCAAGAAATCTCGCAATATCAAAAATTCCAGATCAGGTTGAAGTTTTTAAACCCCAAAATACAACTGTAACAAAAGAAAAGTCTACAATATCCGAAAAGATAATGCAAGTTTTATCAAAAATTCCAGACAAATTCTAAGTTCCAGAAGCCAATAAAATCGATACTTATCTCAGAACATATGACAAAGTCCAACAAATTAAATTGGCATTAAAAATCGCAAGAGAAATTCAAAGGAGAACGAATCATCTAGAATCATAGTTTTAAGGGTTTAATAAACCCTATAAATACACCAATCGTCATCAACAATTACCCATCCAATTTCTAGCACTAATTCAAAACTGAATCTCAAATTAAAAAAAAAATCATACCAGGAGAGGAGGAAGCTTGGATCGATAATTCAACATCAAATCGAAGAGGATGGCCACCGAATAATTCGAGATCATCATACGACATAGCAGCGGCCTTCAAATTGAAGAGAATCAAAATCCTAATCGCCTCTTTATCTCCAGAAGGAAACCCTAAATTGAAAAGCCAATGCCGCCATTTTTCCAGAGAGTAACAAAAGAAATCGAGCTAAAGTGAAGTACTGAGCATAAGACAAAGAGCCGGCCAACTTGGTTTTAAAAGGTGATTACCCTAATTTAAACTCCTAAGGGTTTTTAATTCATTTTTAAGGATTTTTTTGTTTATTCGTTTGAGTATCAATTTGTAATCAGGATTAGAGTTTTCTAATTTTCCTCTAAAACTAACGAGACGAATTACGGGATTTGTAATTCGAGGAAATCTGGTTTTGGGGATAGAAACCAGTGCAGGGTTTTGAGCGTAGGGTTAAGAACAGTTGGGAGTGAGTGTCGCGAGTTTACAGGGGATTGTAAGCGTAGAGATTGTTTTAACTCCTAGTAGAAACCTTGGGGAATGCAGCAGTAGGCAGGGTTTTGCCGAAGCTGGGTATATCTGTGTGTTATTTATTTTTCGCATTTATTCTAATTATTATTTGTGCTGTTTTTATTATTCTATGAAAATCTGTGATAAACCCTATTCACCCCACCCCCACCCTCTAGGGTTAATTTAGATCCTACAAACATGAATTATTTCTATCACATCAATTGTTTGAGTAGGCACAGCAAGAGGCGTTGGAAAGCGCTAGATGACAAGGAACGCCTGGGCAGGCTGGATACTTTTATCAGAGATATTTTTGGTCATGAGGGAGAAGGCCCTAGGCCTCATTTCTTCTAAGAGCGGATGAGAGTTATTATGACTTTATGTTGTGGGCTCTTAATTAGCATTTAGGTATTCTTTGCTAAAACGGTTTGAGTACCCGAAATTAGTATTCCAATGACAATTTGTACTTTTATGCAATATTCTAATTACATAGCCATATGTAACTTTTTTTTACAAAGTATAGGAATATAAAATAATAAGTGTAAAATAGCAATTGAAGTAAAAGCCGAATAACTAAAAAGAGGATTGAAAAATGTTTGCACAAAATAACAAAGGAGAAAATGAAAGAAGAAAATAAAATTCTCTTGGAAATTGATTTTTGGACATATGAAAAAAAAGCCTTCTTGTGCAAACCATGCTAGGAAAATAAGGGAATTTTGATACGATAGTTACAAATTTTCCAAGTATAAGGAAAGATATGTGTAAAAGTGGAATGGAAAATATAGAATTTTCTATTTTCTACCTTACTCTAGCATAAGAAATCGAATTTGAATAATTTTTTTTCTGAAATTCAAAAATTAAAGTTGGTTGGAAGGATTCGGATGCACAAATTGGAATGACTATTTCTTTACTCGATAAGGGTGCGGGAAAAATTAGATGAAAAGATATTCTTATTTTCAAATTATTGCATTCATGTAGAAATTTCCAATATATTTAGATTCTGTGCATCATGTTTCCAAAAGATTTTTTGAAAGAAAAGGGCATTCATATAGAAGATACCACTTATGCATTCATGAATTTTTATAATGTGTTGCAGTTTGCACTAGTACACAGATGGTTGTAAATTGGATCTATACATAAATTTCCTATAGGATGGGAGAATGTAACACCTCGCATTTTTAATAATAAAAGCGATTATAATCATTACAGAAATAATTAATAACGGAAAAAGGACATTTTTGGATTGACAAAATTTGGCTACAAAACATAGACCACTGCATTCGCAGTAATTTTCAGATTAATTTATATATATAATATGTCCTAAATGGAGTCCGTACGGGAAGGTTATTAACATTTGAAACCTTGTGTGAATGTGCACGAGAATATATGTGCGTGTTTGAATTTGAAATGTAAATATATGCCAAAATCGGAAAAGAATATAATAAAAATTACAAACAAACAAAAATGGTCTAGAAATAAATGCGTAATCGAACAAAAAGAGCAACAAATAAAGAAAACATAAAATGACAACCTAGTGATTTAAATTAAATCGCATGGGTTGATATATATCTTGGTTGGATCGACCCATATAGGGGATAGGTCGACCCATGTGTCGAACTAGGCATCAGCATGGGTCAACCCAGGTCGGCCTGGATCGTTTTTTTAAATACTTAATTTTTGGACCAGGTTTGATTTGAGTGGAGGGACTCACATTAATATAAATTCGATGGACATGGCTTATTTGGACATTTATATATAACCGCATATGGCCTAAATACCAAACTCATATTTTCTGAGAAGGCGCTGAGGCCATGCCACTTCTTTTCTCCTTAAACTCTTCAAAAATAGAATATATTAGATTTAGGATTTCTTATTCAAGGATTAGAGGCAAATATAGTGGATACAAAATGAACATGCCCAGATCCCCTATCCAAATAGATATGTAAATCAAAACTGAAAGAAAAACAGAAAATAAAGCCAGATCCAGGCCTTAAAACGCACTAAAGGTGGGTGGATCTAAATTATATTTTTTATATAATGATATATGATATCGTTTGATTCCTGTAAAATATTGTTAATTAAATATTATTAATTATATTATTTTTTTGCGCAATTTGGATACAATATATGTTAGTTTAAATCTTAATATAAATCCCTATTGAAATGATATAAGTAATTTCAAGTGAAATAAACCTATAACTTGATTGCAAAGTTGAGAATTCACATGTTGTGTGTTAAGAAAATGGTTCAAATTTCGAATTGGGTAAATATTGGAATGAAAAATGCACGAAAGCCTGATTGTATTCAAACTCATAGGAAATATGCCAAATTGAAAAAAGAAAAAGAAAAACAGGAATTCACATATACCTATAAAATGAGAAGTTAGGAATAGCCTAGACTGATTGGTTTGGAACAATGGAATATATTTGTGAGTTTTAGTCATGAGGAAAAATAGGAAACATAATTGCAAGCATGAAAACAGGAGGAACATGGATTAGTGTGAAATAGAGAATTATTTGTATCGCGCACTAATTCAGTGACCAAAAATTAGTAAAAAAGTCATGCTTTGCAATCATCGGTTCATACTGCAGTAATTGCTAAAAATATGGAAATAAATAATAATTTAAATAATCAATAAATTAGGAATAGCCTTAACTTCAAAAAGATTAAAGCTATAAAAATAAAAATAAAAAGGGTAACATAACTAGAAGAGGTTATGAAAAAGGGTAGAACATGATAGGCTTATTATAAACTTATAATTGTAATTTAATAAGCACGGTTCTATAGCAACGGTGCATAATTCTATAATACAATAAAGGTCAATATTTTGAAAAGTGAAAGGAAAAGAGTAAACCTTATTATAAATAAACTTGAAATTGGTAATTAAGTTTAATAAGCCTAAAAATATTCTATAGTGGTCTTGTGATTAAGCGATATTCTATAGTGGCCGTATGATTAGGAGATATTCTACGGTGGCCTTGCAACTAGGCAATTATATGGTTATATAGTAATTAGCAAAGTTGATTAACAAATAATGAATATTCAGATTAAATGGACTAAAGAATATTGTAAATCAACGATAAGGGAAAAGTGAGTAAAATGCATAATGGTAAATTGGACAATGGGTTTAATAAAATAATGACATGCATTTCGTCCAGTTCGAAGGGATGAAGAGCCTAATGAGGCAAATCATCATAGGTGTCCGGAGACACGGTGAGAGCACGTCCAACTTATTATTTGATAGGACTGGAAGGAAGTGCGAGACTTCTACAAGACGTAAGAAAACTCTAAGATGGCCCTCTTGGGCAGGCCTTACGAATCTACACCCCAGAGGTGGGTCTGTAGGTTTCCATCCATAGAGTATGTATTGACAGCATTTAAGTTAAGAACAACCAGACTACTGACACTACAACAAAACATGCATTTGCACTAGTTGTTTACCCACTATTGCTCCGGTTCTATAACCGGTGCAAATGCAAATGACGCAAATTACTTCTTTCTTTTGCACCAGTTTTAGAACCGATGCAAAAAAGCTTTTTTGCACCGGTTGTTAGTAATAGCTTGTGCAAAAGATGAGTTTTTTTTAATAATGGCTTTGAGCAAAAACCGATGCAAAAATGCTCATTTGCTTAAAAAGCTTATTTTTTGCATTGGTTGTTTTCTACAACCGGTGCAAGAGATGGAATTGTAGCACCGGTTGATGGTTGTTAAAAACAAACGACGCAAATTCTACCTAAAGCAAAAAAAAAATGATACCTTTTCAGATTGTTTTAAAACCTAAAAAGGTATGAAATTAAATTTAAATTTTGATAAATGCTTATTATTACAAATCTAATCGAACAAACAATAAAATCATATCATATAATGAACAAACAACAATAAACATATATTATACCAGATTGACAAATAAATGCACTAAAAAACAAATATAAACTTAATACATTGCATGGAATGTATCGAAATAATCATTCACAATCTATCAAAAAAATGATTATGTGAATGATAAATAAATGCATTGACAGACAATAAATAACTATACATACAACAGATATAAATACATGCATTATCAATGGCGCTTAGGGGTTTTAAATATGGACACATACATACACTCTAATGAAAAAAGAAGTATCAAATATGAGAAAAACATAATAGAAGAAGGACTACTTAAAGAATGCAGTATCAAAGTGGACAATGAAGAAACTCTACCTATGTCATTAGTTGTAAAGACCGCCATTTAAGCTGAAGAAAATCAAATCATTGTACCATTGTTAGCTGGAAAAACATCGGTTATATTCTTATGGACTTACTTAGTTGTTGCTCTTGCACTCACATTTTGGTCAATTACCTTCATGTACATCTTGACATAAAACAATAACTTATGTAAATTACACTCATAGACAAAAAGAAACATTCAAACGAACATTTAACTGACCAAGGTTAAAAACCCAGAAATCTGATGTGAAATGTCAGAACCAAACATATACAGACAGCTTATAGTTTGATATTATGTACTTCAAATGGGCTCGCTCCGTATTATAAACAACATTTAGTATTGGAAAAGAGGATAAAGAGATGAGAGTGAAAGAGGCTATATGATAGTAGGATCGTGTAGAATGGAGAATAAGGTATAAAGTATATTTTAGAGTAGAAAGCAGTAAATCACACAGTCAATTTATACTGGTTCAGACCACTGTCCTACGTCCAGTCCTAGACTCACTTCTGGTATTTCACTAACACTAAACCCTCACTTTACCCGGAGGAATAGGTAGACAATTACCCGAACTGCTGAACGAGATTTCTTGCCTCAACCACTGAAGAGGTCTTTTACAGTACATAATATTTGAAGACTTGTTTGTGTTCTTGTTAACACTGATATGTCGATATATAGTACACCCTTCCTATATTCTTTCCCTTAAGATATACGTGTGGCTTGTGAAAGATTATAGAAAATAATATTGAGTATAGTATATTTTTGAAAACTGGAGAGCTTTGATTAATATAGAGAAAGATAGAATGAAATTTGGTGATTTGAGAAGTAAATCGAGTCTCTATTTATAATGTACAAAGAGTTGTAACTTATCATGAAGAGATTCATTTAAGAGAAATGTTTTAGAGAGTTATGACTCTTCATAAAAGTTGCAACTTTTCGTAATCAGATGTCTGAATATAAATTTCAGATGTATGTTTTGAGTCTGAAAATAAAACCGCAAGGAAATAGTACATATCATAGCAGATTCAGACGTCTGAAAAATTCAGAACAGATGTCTGAATATTATGGAGATTATATTTTTAACTCAGCAAACAGACGTCTGTCTGATTTATTCCAGACGCCTGTTTTCCGGGTAAAAAAATATTCCTTGCCTCTTTTAAATATGAAAACATACATATGTGATATGTGCGTGTGTGTAATCATCAAGGAAAACTTTAACATGAATATCTAGAACTGACAAATCATTATAACATGTTCAATCTTCATTTTGGTGTTTTTGAATCTGTTTTTCGAATTATCTTCCTGCAAAACAAGGTTAGATGATAATTTATATGATTATGTTGCTTATCTATAGTTGTCGTAGTCAAAACGCTATGTAGCAAGATTCAACATTCTCCCCCTTTTTGAGTAATGACAACTATATAAGTTCCCCATGTCAATATGCATATAATGTCACTTGTTTCTCCCCCTTTGTCATTTGACAAAAAGGAATACTTATAAAAAAGTAATCTCATATGTAATACACACAAACATACACAGAAACAGACAAGCAAATATAGATAAGCATACCATCGTACATTACCATAGAACAGCACATACTAGAGTTTTGTGCGAAACATAAAGAGAAGTACCAAAATATAATACAGACCATTTAGATAGTTAAAGAGTTTTTAGGCAAAATATGTAGACTAGCATACCGTCAAACACGCTTACCATCCTTCTGAAGTAGATGCCTCAATAGTTGTCCCACCATCTTTGGGAGAGCTTTCTTCGGAGTCGGGATCTTCTTCGGAGCTTGAAGACCATTGAAATGGAGCTAGAGCTTGAGCTTGGCTCGAAGAAGTGCCAGTGCAAGAGACCTTTTCCCATATCTTATTCAAGAACCCTTTGATAGACTCAAACTTATTAGTTGTTTGTTTCTGATAATTCTTTAATTCTTTATGAAGTTTTGCTTGGTTTTAGGATAGCATTATGACAGCTTGTTTGGAAGAAGTTTCAGGATAAATAATATAAATATCACTATTTTCTTCTTCTTGGCGACGTTGAGAAGGCTCAGGAATAATTGATTCTGGATTGGAGGCTACATGTTCAGTCCAAGTCTCAAGCGACATATATTCTAAGGTTGTGGGATTCGAGGAGATATCCATAAGATTCAAGGTTTTGGGTCCAATTTCTTTGATGGTTAAGGAAGGGATGTTTGGTTTGTTGATTTCGCAAGCGGCAAGGATGCGTGTAATATAAGCACCATAGTGTAGAGTTTTATACTTGCGCTTATACGTGATGTCAGTCCATTCGTCCATGATGATTTTCGCCCAATTAATTTGCTTGTTAGAGTATATGGCATATAATGCTTTAAAATCTCTTTTATAAACTTTTTCATAGCGCCCTTTTCGAGGTTGAATAGTTCGGACAAGTATTTGATTAAGAAGACGAGCTTGTGGTCGAAGATGAGTGGAAGTAAGTTCTTCCATTTAATGAGATTATCAGCGAGAAATTTATGGGAAATCTCATCTCGTGTAGACATATCAACTTCTATCGTGTCTATATCCAATCATTGCCATGCACATTGTAGAATTTGGCCTAATTGTTGTGTTGTTATAAGCACACGCTTTCCACATACCCATGACCAAATCGTATCCTTTTTCACTTGTGGCTTAGTATGATCAAGGTTTAGATTTGCTAGAAACAACTTTACTAAAAGATGGTAGATTTTGACATTGTTTTTATTGTAATCAACAAATGATTCAAAGTGGAAGTGTCTAGCAAAGTGTAGTAGTCGATAATTGGAAAAAGCATCAAATTTTACGAAGGCAACTTCGAAGAATTTTGAATCCTTTATTGCTTTATACATATCTTTTGCAGTATCATCCCAAAGCCAATGTTTGGATCAATTCTTCAGAGGGAGGAAGTGCTTCTTCTTCTCTTGTTCTTTTGCCCCGATTTGCCGTGAATTGATTTTGAAATAATGAAGTGTTGTGGTAATTATTTTATTTTCGGGGCTAGGGTTTATAAAGGGAGTGAAAAGGATGAAGAGGTAAAAAGTGAAAGGATGAAAATAATGAATGGTTGTGATGGTTGGTAAAAGTAACATGGCTTTATAAAAAACACGTCAGCGATATTTCAGACGTCTTAATGATAAAAAAAGATGTCTGTTTTTAAACAGTTTTGAACCCGAGACGAATCAGTTAAAAATAGGGGTATACCAGACGTCTGTTATTTTCATTTAGACATCTGATTCTGGAAGTAGGATAATTATTATAATTCAATCAGACGTCTAAAAAATTTCTACCAGACGTCTTTGGAAAATTTTTAACCCGTAAGAAACTAGTTCATTTTATAATCATTTCAGTCGTCTATTTTATGTAGTTCAAACGTCTGGTTTGAGTACACATTTTATTTCTCTTGCTTAGTCAGACGTCTGATCTGTTTTTCTCAAATGTCTGTTTTATGTGATCTTTGCAAAATCAAATTTTTATTTCATAAATAAGAAGTAAATAATATGGAAATATAAAATATATAACAAGAATAAAGTAAATGAAACATTAATTTTTGGAGGATGGGGTCTTCTTTGGTGTTGATGAACTTGTTCCTTCATTGTTTTTGTAATTCTTTTCCCATGAGTTTGGAGTATAAGGTGGTCGTTGTGGAGAAAAGGTATAGTATTTTAACGTGGGGTTCACTGGATTGTTCTCAGTATGATAAGAAGAAGACGGATCAATAGGATTTGGCGGAATTGGAAGTGGTGAAATAACATCCTTGGCTTTTGGACACAAAATTTGTAAATCATCTTTTCAAGAAGGCTTAAGTGAGTCGATGTTACTTTCTGTTCGAAATATAACTCTTTCTGTAGCTCTATCTGTTCTGTCTGATAATGATGGAGATCGTCTATTTTTCGTTTTGTATCTGGAGATGAGAATAAAGCTCTTTTAGCTTTCTTTGCTTCAGGAGTAAATCCAGTATGATAGTTCCCCCAACGGTATTGCGGTTCATACCTAGGTGTTGGTGTTGGAAGTTGAGTAGAATCGGAAGAGTTATCCGAGGAAAAGGTAATATTGATTGAAGAGTTGGAGTTACTTGAAGACATAGCTTTCCTAATTGAGATTGTTTTATTGTCGAAATTTTTGTTTGTAAGTTTGTAGTAATCCATAGGTTTATGTACGAAAAACAATTAAGGTGTTTGTGGTTTAAATTTTCAGAAGTCTGTAGCCATAAAAGAACTTGAGTGTTGAGAGGGTTTTTAGGAAATGGCTAATAATAGGTAATAAGTTAAAAATAAAAACGTACTTGATTTTAAAAGAAAAGATTATGTTGAGTTATATGTCTTTTACTGAAACTATCCCTAATTCTCGTCGTAATTTAATAAAAAAAGTTTCTAATAATGGTTTAGTAAAAATGTCTGCAATCTGGTTTTCGGTTGAAACATATTCTATGTTAATAATATCGTTTTCTATATTGTCATGTAAGAAATGATGCTGGATATCTATATGTTCAGTTCTAGAGTGATTTATTGGATTTTTAGAGAAATTTATAGCACTAGTATTATCATAATATGTTGTTGATTTAGCTAAATTAACTCCAAAATCTCTGAGTGTTTGTTGCATATAAATTACTTGTGCACATGCTAAAGCAGCAGATATGTATTCTGCTTCACATGTAGAGAGTGACACACAGTTTTGTTTCTTACTAGACCGAGATACAAGTGATTTTCCAATGAAATGGCATGTATCACTGTACTTTTTCTATCCGTCCGGGATCCACCAAAATCATCATCACTGTAAGATACTAATTCGAATGGACATCCTTTCGGATAAAAAAGACCGAAGTCCTTAGTATTATTAAGATACATTAAAATTCTTTTTACTGCTCTTAGATGTGACTCTTTGGGATCTGATTGAAATCGTGCACACAAGAATACACTCATCATAATGCCAGGACGACTTGCGGTTAAGTAAAGAACCGATCATACTTAGATATAATTTTTTATCAATACTTTTTCCTTTTTCATCTTTTTCAAGATGAACAGACGTACTCATTGGAATTGATTTTCCCGAAGTGTTGTCTAGACCAAAACGTTTAATTAAGTTATTACGAATAAAAATACCATTTTTAGTTTGTTTAATTTGTTATCTTAGAAAATATGATAATTCTCCCTTATAAGACATTTCAAACTCATTTTCCATTATTGTAGAAAATTCTTTGCATAAGTTTTCATTAGTTGAACCAAAAATTATATCATCTACATAGATTTGTATAATTAAAATATCTTTATTTGTATTTTTAATAAATAGAATTTGATTTGCTTTTCCTACTCGAAAACCAGAATTTATTAAATAATTTTTAAGTTGTTCATACCAAGCACGAGGTTCTTGTTTTAAACCATACAATGCCTTTTTAAGTTTATAAACGTAATCTGGATATTTTTCATGTATGAATAGCGGTGGTTGTTCTACATAAACATTTTCTTTAATGAAGCCGTTTAAGAAGGCGCTTTAACATCCATTTGATAAAGTTTGAAGTTATGAAAACTTGCATATGCTAATAAAATTCGTATGGCTTCTAGTCTTGCTACAGGTGCAGAAGTATCTTCATAATCGTTCCCTTCTTCTTGACTGTACCCTTGAGCAACCAATCTAGCTTTATTTCTTGTGATATTCCCAAGTTCATCGGCCTTGTTTTTATATACCCATTTTGTACCAATAACAGATTGATCATTTGGTCGAGGTACTAGCTCCCAGAATTCATTGCGTTCGAATCGGTTTAGCTCTTCTTGCATAGCAATAATCCAGTAATCATCCGTGGAAGCTTCTTTTGGATTTTTGGGTTCAATAGTTGAAAGAAAAGCTACATGACCCAATTGATTTAATAGTCTTCTTGTTCGAACGTGCGTGTCAATTTCACCAATAATATTTTGTGTAGGATGATCTCTTAAGATTCTAGGAGGTGATCTGATATGTTCTATGTTTTCCCCATAATTGGGCAAAACACCAAAAATGTGAAGAAATGTCTCACAAAAATGAAAAGTGAAGCCTCACAACGACTGAAATATAAGAAAAAGACACCAAGTTTTATAGTGGTTCAACCCAATAAGGGTTTACATCCACTTTAATAAGAGATTTCATTGCCAATATGAAGATTACAAGATTAACTTCTCTCATACATCAATTTTATCCCTCCCTTACTCATGACTTACAGTTAATCTACTAAAGATGATTGAGAAGAGAATTATTCAGCGGATATTTGATGTAGATGTGGTAGAATTGAAAGGAATCCCTCTTTCATGTTGGCTTGCTCAATCAATCTTCAACTCTTGAATCATTTGGATGTGTTTAATAGAGATCATGATCCATGGATTAATCCTCAATTTATGATGTTGAATGGATGTTAGAATTGTTGTGGAATATTTTTGGCAGCACTTCGTGGTCTCAAGATTCGATCCCCTCAAATGAAGAAGTGAGTATTTATAGGAGATTTTCAGACCAGGTGGCAGTTTTGTAATTACATAGACAATCAACATGACTCATGTCGCCACCGACATGACTTGGACCTTTACTCATGTCGTCGACGACATAACGCATGTCGTTGACGGGTTGGCCTGCGGCGCTCCGCGCTTGCATCACAATACGATTCCTCTCGGCATGATTCAAGTCGTGTGGATGATAGCTGCCAACAATTTGGTGACAACTGTACGCGGCATGGATGAGTCATGAGATGGTTCGCAACGATACTACTCATCTCGTTCGGGTGATTCGACATTTAGTGGAAGCGACATGAGTGTAGCATGGCATGGCTTATCTTCAGACCTTAGGTAGCGATTAGCCCTTTATGTCACAGAACAACATGATGGCGGGTTGGTATGACTCATGTCGTTTGTCCCCATATTTATTAACGCCTTGAGCTTATGACGCGGCATGTTCCTACCACATGCATCTTGTTGCGCTCGTTATGTCACGTGAGTTTCAATATGGCGTGATGGGGCCCGACTTATCCGAGTTACGATGTAACATCACACCCATCTTGACATCGTATTCCTTCTACGATTCATACATTATGTCGCCGAACGACATAGAGAGCAGTAGTATAACGACATGATTCATTGGAGTTACAGCTGCGGCATAGCTTCTATTGCGTTATGGCTGGCGACTTGACTTCTTATATTACCTAGTGGAATGGCGTTGTAGCGGTTTGACTTTACTTTGTAGTGGTCCCATCGGTATGAACGACATGATTCTTTATCTTAGGCCCGGCTTAGTTCCATGCAACATGACCTTATAGTACGGATTGATACGGCTTTATGTAGTGAAATGTTATTGATGTCATGTCGCGGAATGATATGGTACGTCTGATGCAAATATGTAATGGTATGATGCTGTGCAATGACTCAATTTCAGAAGGATGGCACGCCATGTGGCCCATCTCATGTCGTTCACGACATGGCGAATTGCGTAACGAATATTGCGGCTTGTTGCTATACCGGTTTAACACCATACACGAGGCCGACATGATATGACTCCGACTTGTGTAGCTTGGAGCAGCTTGATATGGAACGGCATGATAGTATGATCGAACCTTCTTCCTTGTGACATTATTTTAATGTCTTGGCCCTTTTGTTTCGACATGGCTTTTGATGGTTTGGCTAACTCGACATGGCTTAAAACTTTATTTTTATGGGTTAACATTTGCCCCTCGAAGTCCGTGTCTATCAAAGATGATATGGGCTTCGAATCGTCCTTTTTCGCCATGTCTTTTTGTTTAAGTCATTTAAAAGCTTTGTTAGGTGGACCAAGACGTTTTTTATGTCGTATTTGGCTATTTGGCCATCATGCCGTTAGAAATCATTATGCCGTGTTGGGCTTCGTGTCTATCCTTAGTTCGGCCCACAGTCCATGTGTCTTTATATCACCTCGTAACCCCTATGCCCATTCGTATTCCACTCCAAACTCCAGAGTTTTTCCTTGTTAATGGCGGACAGGCTTTGAGCTGCAAAATCATCATCATCGATAAGAGTTTCTTGTCAAATTCCAACTCACTCTTACCATTATTCGTAGTCATTCCAAGCCATCTTTGTACGTGAGCCACAGAAGCATCTCTTGGTCGCCGGACATTCAAAAATCATTGTTAAGAAGTTCCGCTCATCTCTCAGGTTTAACATCATTTACGCTTTCGTGAATGCTAGAATTTATACAGAAATTAAGGATTTCTATTCGGTTTTTACATATAGACGATTATTCGAACTGTTTTTGATAATTACGTAGTACTGAAATGTTCATGAATCTGAATGTAAATCACGATTTTGATAAGGCGGTTGTGTATGATCGATGTGAAATATTCCGATTCATTCAGGACTTTAATTTTGTATAATACACACCGATTGCTCGTTGAAATGCTCAAACCATGAACTTCTGTTGTTTTGTCGTAGATGTTATGCATATGTGTTGTTTTTTTTACTTGTATTTGTTTGGCGATTCCGGCATTAAGTCGTGATAAAAAACCTATGTCGTTATGCATATGTGAGTTATCAATCTGCAGTTATATCCCAAGTCGGTCGAGATGATATGTCGCATGAACAACTTGAATTCAGGAATTGGTCCACTCAAAATTTGAAGTTACGATCTGCCATGGGTCTCATGTCGTGGACCTCCATCGGTCTTAAGCTGTGAGTCGTCATGAATTTCATGTCGTGCGCCGACATAAATCTCGCGCAATAAATTGATATGAATTTCTTGCGTGACCCGAAATCCTGATTGATTTCAACGACCCAAAGTGTCTTAACTGGGTTGAACACTTCTGGATATGTTTTCCTCTTTCTTTTCTCAACAAATGTTGTTGCTTATGTAGGATGTCTTCTAGCCATAACAAGATGAAGGATCCTTTAAAGGAGGATGATTCTCGGAAACGTCGCAAATCGAACGAGCTGCTTGAAACAGATGCTTATTCCACTTCAGACCCTCCTTCTTATAATGTTCCATCTCTCGAAGATCTGCGAGCCATCATGGATAGACCTCGCTATGTTTCTGAACCATGTCATCCTGAACTTGCTAGTCGATTCGAAGGATGGTGCTTACAAGGTGCACGTGTGGAGGTGGACATATACCCGTCCGACAAACAAGTTGTTCCTAATGATATAGATGTCATACAACGTAGTGCTCTTGCCCAGCTTGATAATACCAGAGATTGGTTTGAGAAGCACACCAATCTCCTTGAGAATTATGCTGCGAAGAAGATGATTGGTTGGAACATGCTCGCCAGTGACCTCCAGAGATTAAACAGAGAAAATCTTGAGCGAATTGTTCTAGAGGATGACAAAGCCATGCTTATCCGAGCTTTGAAATCTAGAGATAGAGTCATTGCCGAGCTTCTGGGCCAGGAGAGAAAGATTGATCCGCCTCCCTCTCCTTCTGCTTAGGGGGTGAATTCATGATGGGAAGGAATCATGACTTTCATGACTCTCTTATTCTTCTTTTTAGGTTGTCATCTTATGAATGTAAATTATTAGACTAGATTGTTTAGTGCGAGTGCCAGTCCTCGCTTATAACTTTAGCTTATATTCTTGATCCTGCGTTTGACATACTTGGTGGATGATGTAATTTTGGTTGTGCGTATGTTATGCTATCCAATGACATTAGAATGAAGTTGTGTTCTGCTCTCGTACTTAAGCTTTTACTTTTAGCTTCGTTGTATCTTCCTGTTTTGCATTTGTAATACAGATTCTGCATTATAAATTGTTTGTTATTACAGGCTAAGTTTTGAAATAATCTAATGCCGATTTTTCATAGAACTATGACCAGATTGTGGTGTGTTTTTAAGAGAGCATTATTAGATTTTATTAATGCAATGGTAATGCCCCCTTACCACAACTGGTTTTAATAATTCGAAAATTTAGGCATGGCATTTACAATTAGATAAAGGAATCTGTTATTCCTGGTAACTGAGTGGGTCAGTTACTTGTAGACTATATTAAATGACTTTTTTTGGTTCCGTCACTAACCGAATTTGGAAGATTCGGCTTATGATCGGATGCCCCCGAAAGGATTTTTGATCCGTTGTTCGTTGGGTCTGAATAATTCAGACGCTTATTGAACTTGTCGGACGCCTCCGAAGAGGTCTTTGGGTCCGTCAGTAACTGGATTTGGAAGATCCAGAATCAATAACTGGATTTGGAAGATCCAGCATCTGAGCGGATGCCTCCGAAAAGGTCTTTGGATACCCAGTGTTTATATCGCTATCCAGCCATATCTTAATGGCGTCGACGATCAATCGGGTGCCCCTCGGGCAGGTCTTTGGTTTAAAAGCCCGGTGTTCGTATCACTATCCATCCATGTATTAATGGCATCGGTGATGAACCAGGTGCCCCTCGGGGAGGTCTTTGGTTTAAAATCCCGGTGTTTGTATCACTATCCAGCCATGTATTAATGGCATCGATGATGAACCAGGTGCCCCTCTGGGAGGTCTTGGGTTAAAGAGTGCGGTGTTTGTATCGTTGTCCAGCCATGTCTTAATGGCGTTGGCGATGAACCGGGTGTCCCTCTGGGAGGTCTTGGGTTAATCGTCACATTGTTTCTGGGGTCTGACCCTAGTTTATTTGTGAAACTTTAGATCTAGTACTTCGAACTCTGTTAAGAATGTGCCCCTACGGTGAAATGCAAAACTTGGTCCGTAGTCTGGGTGTCACATCGTTTAGGTTTAGAGTTCTTGATGCCCCTCATTTATGGCTTCATATTTTATATCCTTAATGACATGAAATGCAAGGGTGTTCGTGTACCAGGCAACGGGTGTGTTCGAGCTCTTTCGGTAGGAGATGTGCCGTAGTATTCATTAAGTTTTATTTGGTTCTAAGTGTGCTTCTATCTACTTAAAAAGCATGTAATTAAAATTGACATTAACAGCTGGATATTAAAACTTGCAGATGTACGATTTTAAACAGGTAAAGTAGTTTCTTTCATTAATTTGTACATATTTTGCATGATATTCACAATGTATGGTATGATGTATGTATAATGAGTGATATGTGGAAGAAACTTCATGCAAAATAACAGCGAAGGTGGATGCTATTCCACGCTCGAGGGAGTGCGATTCTGTCTGTCGTTTTCAGCTCAAAAGTGCCATCTGCAAACTTCTGGCTAATCATGTATGGCCCCTCCCAGTTGGGTCCGAATACCCCATTTCCTGTCATAATTCTTTTTAGGACGAGGTCCCCGATTTGAAAAGTTCTTGGCTTGACTTTTGTATTGAAATATCCGGCTACTTTCCGTTGATGGGCCGCTATGTTAAGCTCTGCTTCTCTTCGCTTACCCTCGAGTAAATCAAGCGCTTCCAATTGCAGCTTTTCATTCTCCTTTTGGTTAAAGTGGATTCTGCGGTGAGTTGGCACTTCTAGCTCCACAGGGATCATAGCTTCAGAACCGAATGCGAGTGAGAATGGGGTGTGCCCCGTGGCGGTTTTATGCGTTGTCCGATATGACCATAATGCAAAGTGAAGTTCATCAACCCAGTTGCCTTTGGCTTTTTCAAGACGCTTCTTGATGGTCAACTTTAGTATTTTGTTGATGACTTCCACCTGCCCATTTGCTTGCGGATGGGCCATAGCTGCAAAACTCTTTTTGATCTTGTACTTGGTGCAGAAGTCTAGGAATTCATTGCTTTCGAATTGGGTTCCATTATCGGTAATGATCTTTTGCGGTACTCTAAATCTGCAAATGATGTTTTTTAAGACAAAATTGATTACTTTCTTTAATGTGATTGTAGCTAAAGGTTCTGCTTCAGCCCATTTGGTAAAGTACTCAACAGCCACTATAGCGTATCTCATATTTGCTTTTGCGGTGGGTAATACCCCAATTAAATCTATGCCCCAGACCGCAAATGGCCATGGGCTAACCATTTGAGTTAGTTCCGTGGGAGGTGCTCTTGGAATTTTAGCAAATCTCTGGCATCTATCACATTTCTTTACATAGGTCATGGCATCTAGATTTACATCAGGCCAGAAATAGCCATATCGCAGAATCTTCTTGGCTAACGTTTGACCTCCAGTGTGTCCTCCGCATTCTCCCTCGTGCATCTCTGCCAAAATCGCTCTAGAATCGTTCTTAGTCACACATCGCAGCAAGGGCATGGAGAATCCTCGTCGGTACAGCCTTCCATCTTGAACGAGGTACAGAGGGGCCTCGCGCAATATTTTCCATTTGTCTTTCCGTTCTTTAGGAAGTGTCCCATTGAGGATATATTCTTTGATTGGAGTCATCCACGATGTAGGTTCCTTGTAACAACCCGTAAAATGCGAGCCAGTTTGAAATTTTCATTTTAGCATTTTTATCGAATTTTGATTATTTAAAATGAATTATTTTAAATAATATCGACGAGAAATTTAATTTGAATATAATTTGAACATATATATTATATACGTCGTCGATAGAATATATAATAATTATATATAATTATAAAAGGAATTGAAAATGGCGCGGTAGTTCGAAAATTCGATTTCTAATTTCAAATGGATATACAGAATTCAATATAAGTCAGAATTGAACGAAACAAGAAATATTTGAATCTGTATAACTATATCTTTGTAACGAAGTTAACAAACTGAGATTTCATTTTAGAAATGATAAGATATGACCAGTTTAAAATTAGAAATAGTCGCTGTGGAATTTATATATATTTTTATATATATAAGGCCCTTAAAAATAGCAATTTTGCAAACGACCTCGGATTTCGACGAAACCAGTTTTGTTGGGTCCGGGATGTAAAGTTATTGCTAGATTCCAAATTTCATAATTTTTCGAATCAATATGTGAGCGTGGCAAAGGAAAACGCGTTTGACCAGTTTCAGTTGATTTTAATCGACTGGAAATTGGCCATTTTTCAAACGGTCTCAGAATTCGACGAAACTAGTTTTGTTAGGACCGTATCGTCAATACGAAGCTAGAAAATATTTTTCTGGAATTTTTCTAGTTAGTATGTGACCCCGGTAATTTGAAATGTACGTTTAAAATTCAATATAGTGATTTAAATAAAAACTCAAAAGGAAACTGATTGTAACGATCAAATCAGCTAGCGATACATATCCCAGTGTGTTCGGAATGGGGGTATAACGCTATGGACGACAGGCGGTGGACCTCGTTTCGAGGTCGTATGTAAAAGGCAACCTTTTTACAAATTAAATAAAAAAAAATATATTATTTTAATTTCCTTTTCCCTCCCTTTATCTTCATTGCCCCCCCCGATTTCATTTAATCAGAACATAAGAAAAAAAAAATTGAAAACCTAAATTAATCGAAGCCGCCCTCCGTTCAGCCTCCCCCGTTTGAACCGCCGACCGCCACCAGGAACCCCCCCTCCGTAGATCGAAGCATCGCCGCGCCCCCTGGAAGCCTCGAGCCCTCGCGAAGACGTCGCGCCACCCCCCCCGTTGAAGCGCCTCCCTCGTTCGAAGCCCTAGCGCCGTCGCACCTCCTTGAACCGCCGACCGCCACCAGAGACCCCCCCCGACCTTCGATGAAGCCGCACAGCCCCTGTAAGTTTATTTTTTTTCTTTTTTAACTTATTTATTTTATTTTTATTTTATAGTAGTAATGTAAAAACTGATTTTTTTAAAAGAAGTATATAAAAAAACTGATTTTGTTTTGAAAATATAAAAAAAAAAAAAAAACTAATTTTGTTTTGAAATATTAAAAACTGAATTTGGAAAAAATAAAAAAACCTGATTTTTAAAAGTATAAAAAAAAACCTGATTTTTAAAAGTATAAAAAACCTGATTTTTAAAAGTATAAAAAACCTGATTTTTAAAAGTATAAAAAAACCTGATTTTTAAAGGTATAAGAACCTGTTTTTCTAAAAGTATAAAAAACCTGATTTTTAAAGGTATAAGAACCTGTTTTTCTAAAAGTATAAAAACCTGAATTTTAAAAGCAAATAAAAACTGAATTTGATTATATTTAAAAACTGAAGTTAGATTTTTATTTTATATAGTATATAGTTTAGATTTTTAATAGAAGAGAATTTTGATTTTTATATGTATAGGGCATTGAAGTAAAAATAGAAATTCATATGTCAAAAAGATTAGATTTTGAAAATGAAATAGATTAGATTTTTATATTAGAAAAGGCGAGATCTATGAATTAAAAATGTGATTTTTATCTATTGAAAATCGAATTGAAAATGTGATTTTTATCTATTTGAACTTCGAATTAAAAATGTGATTTTTATCTATTTGAACTTCGAATTAAAAATATGATTTTTATATTGAACTTTGAAATAAAAATTCGATTTTTATATATTGAATAGCGAACTAAAAATTCGATTTTTATATATTGAATAGCGAACTAAAAATTCGATTTTTATATATTGAATAGCGAACTAAAAATTCGATTTTTATATATTGAACTTCGAACTAAAAATTCGATTTTTATATATTGAACTTCGAACTAAAAATTCGATTTTTATATATTGAACTTCGAACTAAAAATTCGATTTTTATATATTGAACTTCGAACTAAAAATTCGATTTTTATATATTGAACTTCGAAATGAAAATTCGATTTTTATATATTGAACTTCGAACTAAAAATTCGATTTTTATATATTGAACTTCGAACTAAAAATTCGATTTTTATATATTGAACTTTGAACTAAAAATTCGTTTTCTATATATTGAATAGCGAGGTAAAAATGTGATTTTTACGTATGTAGTGAAAGCAGCAACGAAGGTGACAAAAAGGCGAAACGACGAAGACTTCTGCAAAAGAAGAGCCGTGGAGCTAGGATAGCTATAGGTGAGAATTTCTCACCTTTCAATTTCTTTTCTAATTATATATATATACTAGGATGCAGACGGTGCTTAGTAGCACCCGACACAATCGTCCACAGACCATGGACTTGTTTGTTTGGTTGCATAGATTAGTTGAATTATTTGTTTGAAATGAATTGAATTGTTTGGTGAGATGAAATTAATTTGATTGATGTGTGAATGGCGTGGGCCTTCACTAGACCGGGGATAAGGCTAGGCCTTGTCCCGTTTCTAGTATCGTGCCGTTATGCCGCCGAAATTTTCTAAAATATGTTAGAAAAATAAAAATATCATTTTATTGAAGAGATGAACTGAATAGAAATTCATATGTTGGAATAAAATGTTTTATCGTTAAAAATATAATTTTTAACGTGAATGTGAATAAATGAATATTCATTTACAAACCAGACGGTTTGTTTATGTACACCTATTTGAAGGACATTGATTGGGTCGATAAATTTCACACATCGCCCAACAGCACAAATAAAATATGTGTTTGATTGTTTGAAACCCCACACGGGTGTTGGGATGAAATTTGAAGTTCACTCATCCTGATTGATTAAATATGTCGATCGATTGATTGACAGGCTGTTATAAGCGTTGAATATCTATATTTGATGCTTATACAGTGTAGTGCACTTTGGTTGATGGTTGATTATTTTCAATGCTATTATATACATGTGTTGTATGAAAATCCATATAATTAATTTTATATGGTAATTGATTGGGCCTCATTCCAGTTTTGAAAAAGAAATATTTGAAAAAGAAATATTTGAAAAAGAAATATTTGAAATAGAATATTTGAAAATAAAAGAATATATGAAGCCGTGTTGATTAGATTGACGCCATTTAGACGTGAACGATATTTATATCGATTTTATTCATTTTAAAATGAATATTGAAAAGTGATTTCGAAATCGACGATTTCGAAATAAATTGAATTGAAAACGATTTCGAAATGAATTGAATTGAAAACGATTTCGAAATGAATTTAATTGAAAACGATTTCGAAATGAATTGAATTGAAAACGAATTCAAATTGAATTGAATTTTGAATTGAATAGAAATGAATTTTGAAACGAATTTATAAAGAAGAATTCAATTTTGCTTTGAATTGAAATGGAAGTTGAAATAGGTTTTGAAACGATTTTAAAACTATTTATATAATTCGTTTTGAATAGGAATCGACGAAATATATATTATATATAATATATATATAATATAATGGCCTGAATAGAACGCGCCGCGTCGCGGCAGTTCGCGAATTTCGACCATTTATTTCGAACGGACATTACGGGAGATCCGACCGTCGGATTCTCCTAAAACCGGAACCGTTGGGTTCGTATCGAAAAGAGCTTTCTAATGAATGTTAGAAATTTGAAATCTAACGGTTGGATTTGGAGATACGTCCAAATCAATTTCGAAAAAGGTCGCTGTAAGTGCAGTTCGATGGCCATTGATGGAAATCGACTGTACGGGCCTTGATAAAATTATTAAAAATAGCAATAATTTGTGTAAAATCATAAGAAATGATTTAGAAAGAATTGGGATGAAAAACTCCCTATTTGAAAAGATAAAAATAGATTTTTATCGAAATGAACTAGTTTTGAACTAGAATTATAATTCTATTTATTTTTAAATAAATAAATTGAATTTGAAAAGGGTTTTGAAAATAACCAAAATTTCCAATGATTGCATTGGAGTGGATTGGAATCGAAATTGTCTTCGGAATATTTCGATGTTGGAATTTGTGATTATACGGATGTTGTTACGGAAATTTGAAAGATATATATTTATATCGTTATTTCCAATACGACATCTGTTAATCGTAGAATTTGATATTGAATATAAGCCGATATATTTTCTATTCAGAGCCTTATATTGAATATCAAATGGGATTTGGGTTTGTCGTGAATGGTGTCTTCACTAACACTGTTCTTGAACCCAGTTGAGAAAAGATTAAATCTTTTTATTTAGATTTAATGAAGTGTACCAATTAAATAACATTTAATTGGAATAGAATTGATATTGATTTTTGGGTTTATCGTGAACAGTGCTTTAAATAACACTGGTTCTTTAACCCGATAATTAATGAATGTGGTTTGGGTTTGTCGTGAATGGTGTCTTCACTAACACTGTTCTTGAACCCAGTTGAGAAAAGATTAAATCTTTTTATTTAGATTTAATGAAGAGTGCCAATTAAATAACATTTAATTGGAATTGAATCGATATTGATTTTTGGGTTTATCGTGAACAGTGTTTTAAATAACACTTGTTCTTTAACCCGATAATTAATGGAATGTGATTTTGGGTTTATCGTGAACCGTGTTTTAAATGACACTGATTCTTTAACCCAGTCGAAGATTAAAACTAAGTGGAGTTTTAATGAATCTTTAATTAGATTGAAATGATCGAGAATGGAGTATCACCAGTTTTGCTCCAGGCGATAGTTAAATCTTTAATTAGATTTGAACGTGAAATGGTAATTGAATTTACCGATAACACCGTGGTGTTAGATATGAAGTATTACCAGTTTTACTTCATGGGATGAATAGGTTGGGATTGGGAAATTAAAACCAATGATTACTTCGGTAAGGTTCGCTAATTCCGACTAGTTTTGAATTGATATTCAAAAGATAGATTAAAGAATAAATTCAGAAATTTATCTTGGATAAAAATTAATGGGAACCTTTCCCTATGAATGTGAAATTTAGAAACTAACTGTCGGTTAGCCAAGCAGAATGGTTTTATGAATATTGATCTGATGTTGGTTTCGGCCTTCGGGGTTAATATTTGGGGAATTATTCTCTTGATTAATTTACGGTTAGTGACTAATGAATTGGAATGAGGCGTATGTTGTGTTTGTGTAACACTTTTATAATATATACGCGAGTTATTCGGAAAGGCCGGGTTTATCCCATTCTGAATAACTGATACGACGATAAGTCGAAGATGGAGACGATGGTCGAAGACCGGAGGTCTTCACGTCGTTTGGGTGATAACTGATGATCTTGATTGGGCTGTACACCCAAGAAGATGGAAACAGTTAGTGATCGTCCAGACGTACTTGGAGATCGATGGATATGCGGGGTACTAGGTGCCTCCGGTTTCGTTCAGACCCAGAACGGACTTGTAAATGGACTGTGTGTCTGACATCGGATTTCATTCTGTGTGACTGATATCGGTTGCATAGGATGGTTTGCCTGTGTGGCATGCTAAGATGCAAATGATCAAGGCTTCTGTTGAAAAGCAAAGTCTTGTGGTGATGATCAAAGCACGGCCTTTGTGGCGTAGCTTTGTGTAACGTTTACCTCGCGTGTTTCACACCCGGTATGAACCAAAAACGGGAGACGGACCTCAGGGAGGACTTGCGTTTCTTTCTAGCTAGAAGTGGCGTCAGTGGTTTTACACGCCCTGACGAGTTTGACTTATGTGGTTGTTGCTGTTGCGAGGCGCCTCGGATTGATCGGTCGTTCTCGAACCGATGGAGCCATTCGTTGGCTCATTTACGCCCCAAAGGGCGGGGAAACGTAGTGTTCAGGAATTTTAATCCACATCGGTGGACCGGCCCTGTCGCTCCAAGGCTTGACTGAGTACTTGCCTAGACATGGGCTAGATTGTCTGAATCGGTTGAGGACTATCTTTTGCCTCGGTTCATAGACGGAAATCCAATTTCCAAATACGTGATCCTGCGGTTTTATTTGTAAACCTATATATGGCGACATGATATATGGTACCCATGCCACCTATGATTGATACTTATGATTTGAAGTTGTTTTATACACTATGCACTTATAGTAGTATCAAATGATTTGTTTTAAACGTATCAAGCATTCTTTGGCTGTTATAAGGGAAAACCCTATCCTCGACTGCGTTGCATTGTGTGATGGGACCTGGGTCTTATAACAGCTTCATTTTTCTTTATTTAGCATTGCGCTGTTTGTTTTATGCACTGGTATTCTTGGGAGGAAACCCGTTCCGTGTTATACGGCGTGGTCCCTTGATTTACCTAATGATTTAAAATAAAGACTAATAACTGTTTTAGTTCTCACACCAGTCACATGACTGACCTGGAGTTTATTGTTTTAACCTAAACTCTGGGTGCCCTTATTTTCGACACGGGCAGCTAGTAGTTTTGGGTTTGCAGATTTATATTCACAGGATCTTGGTTTACAGCTGGAACGATATCTGGAAAGCTTTGTATCCGTATATCTCCTCTAGTTGTGTATTGTATTATTTTCCACTGCTATGTATTTAAATGTAATTTAAATCTCTGATATTTCTGTGTAATATTCTTTTATACTCTGTATATTCTTGTAATCTGATGCATTGTTGTAATATACAGTGAAATGTTCTTGTGTATGCGTTCTGTTGTGGCTTGTTCTCGAACTATCCGACGCTTTCCTTAACGGGGAAGTTGCGGGTCTTCACATTTGGTATCAGAGCTTTGGTTTACAAAGCAGAGAACAAGGCACATTAGAACCATACGAAAGAATTCATCAGATGTTGGATTAGTAACATCCAATTAGAAAGACTCGTTAGAGATAGGATCAGTAGTATCCTAGAACGAGTGTGAATAGTATATTTTTCAAATGAAAACAATTTTTGTTCTGAAAATTTAAATCAATTATTCGTATTTGATTATCTATTTATATTGAGTTGGACAGTCCAGTATATATAGATTTTGCGTATACGTCTGATCCGCGTGTATTCGAAATTTTAATATACTGGATAGATATAGAGTCACATTCTAGACACCCGGGGATAATTCTGATGATGTGGCCACATCATCAGTATTTATATTCGTGTTTCGAAGGTGTGATATCTATATATTTCCATTAGACTGGTGTGAGAACCAAATCTTATATAGCTAGAACACTTTGTTGTGAATTGGCATCAAAAACATGATTTTTGTATATGTATCAAAATTATGAATTTGAAACGTTAAATTCACTAATTGATTGATGTTTGTGTTGTTTGTTTATTTGTTTGCTAATTTTGAACCATTATGCCTAATAGCATCAAATATTGAGTTATATTGAAAATTGGTTGCATTTGCTTGCATATACATGTATATCATTGAACAGGTCATAGCAAGGAGGCTAGAGACAGAGAATAAAATTTGTTTGCCCGACAAATAGGTACATGTTTATTACATAATTTCCTGTTTTGTTTGGGTGATGATGATTTTGTGAGCCTATTGGCTAGCCGCTTGGCTTTTTCTTTTTCTTTTTGAGATCTGAAGGACCGGGGAAGCTATTTGAAATTCCCCGATGCTCCCATTGCAGGGGAGGTTATGGCGAAATTTTTCGAAAATTTAGGGTGTTAGCCAAATTTTTGAAGTTTTGAAAATTCTCAGAAACTGAAAAGTTAGAGAATGGAAGCCTGATCGATCGTAGAGTTGAATAATCAAACCACTTTCGACTTTGTTCCTTTTCGGGGACGAAAAGTTTTAAGTGGGGGAGATTGTAACAACCCGTAAAATGCGAGCCAGTTTGAAATTTTTATTTTAGCATTTTTATCGAATTTTGATTATTTAAAATGAATTATTTTAAATAATATCGACGAGAAATTTAATTTGAATATAATTTGAACATATATATTATATACGTCGTCGATAGAATATATAATAATTATATATAATTATAAAAGGAATTGAAAATGGCGCGGTAGTTCGAAAATTCGATTTCTAATTTCAAATGGATATACAGAATTCAATATAAGTCAGAATTGAACGAAACAAGAAATATTTGAATCTGTATAACTATATCTTTGTAACGAAGTTAACAAACTGAGATTTCATTTTAGAAATGATAAGATATGACCAGTTTAAAATTAGAAATAGTCGCTGTGGAATTTATATATATTTTTATATATATAAGGCCCTTAAAAATAGCAATTTTGCAAACGACCTCGGATTTCGACGAAACCAGTTTTGTTGGGTCCGGGATATAAAGTTATTGCTAGATTCCAAATTTCATAATTTTTCGAATCAATATGTGAGCATGGCAAAGGAAAACGCGTTTGACCAGTTTCAGTTGATTTTAATCGACTGGAAATTGGCCATTTTTCAAACGGTCTCAGAATTCGACGAAACTAGTTTTGTTAGGACCGTATCGTCAATACGAAGCTAGAAAATATTTTTCTGGAATTTTTCTAGTTAGTATGTGACCCCGGTAATTTGAAATGTACGTTTAAAATTCAATATAGTGATTTAAATAAAAACTCAAAAGGAAACTGATTGTAACGATCAAATCAGCTAGCGATACATATCCCAGTGTGTTCGGAATGGGGGTATAACGCTATGGACGACAGGCGGTGGACCTCGTTTCGAGGTCGTATGTAAAAGGCAACCTTTTTACAAATTAAATAAAAAAATATATTATTTTAATTTCCTTTTCCCTCCCTTTATCTTCATTGCCCCCCCCCCCCCCCCCGATTTCATTTAATCAGAACATAAGAAAAAAAAAAATGAAAACCTAAATTAATCGAAGCCGCCCTCCGTTCAGCCTCCCCCGTTTGAACCGCCGACCGCCACCAGGAACCCCCCCCTCCGTAGATCGAAGCATCGCCGCGCCCCCTGGAAGCCTCGAGCCCTCGCGAAGACGTCGCGCCACCCCCCCCGTTGAAGCGCCTCCCTCGTTCGAAGCCCTAGCGCCGTCGCACCTCCTTGAACCGCCGACCGCCACCAGAGACCCCCCCCCCCGACCTTCGATGAAGCCGCACAGCCCCTGTAAGTTTATTTTTTTTTCTTTTTTAACTTATTTATTTTATTTTTATTTTATAGTAGTAATGTAAAAACTGATTTTTTTAAAAGAAGTATATAAAAAAACTGATTTTGTTTTGAAAATATAAAAAAAAAAAAAAACTGATTTTGTTTTGAAATATTAAAAACTGAATTTGGAAAAAATAAAAAAACCTGATTTTTAAAAGTATAAAAAAAACCTGATTTTTAAAAGTATAAAAAACCTGATTTTTAAAAGTATAAAAAACCTGATTTTTAAAAGTATAAAAAAACCTGATTTTTAAAGGTATAAGAACCTGTTTTTCTAAAAGTATAAAAAACCTGATTTTTAAAGGTATAAGAACCTGTTTTTCTAAAAGTATAAAAACCTGAATTTTAAAAGCAAATAAAAACTGAATTTGATTATATTTAAAAACTGAAGTTAGATTTTTATTTTATATAGTATATAGTTTAGATTTTTAATAGAAGAGAATTTTGATTTTTATATGTATAGGGCATTGAAGTAAAAATAGAAATTCATATGTCAAAAAGATTAGATTTTGAAAATGAAATAGATTAGATTTTTATATTAGAAAAGGCGAGATCTATGAATTAAAAATGTGATTTTTATCTATTGAAAATCGAATTGAAAATGTGATTTTTATCTATTTGAACTTCGAATTAAAAATGTGATTTTTATCTATTTGAACTTCGAATTAAAAATATGATTTTTATATTGAACTTTGAAATAAAAATTCGATTTTTATATATTGAATAGCGAACTAAAAATTCGATTTTTATATATTGAATAGCGAACTAAAAATTCGATTTTTATATATTGAATAGCGAACTAAAAATTCGATTTTTATATATTGAACTTCGAACTAAAAATTCGATTTTTATATATTGAACTTCGAACTAAAAATTCGATTTCTATATATTGAACTTCGAACTAAAAATTCGATTTTTATATATTGAACTTCGAACTAAAAATTCGATTTTTATATATTGAACTTCGAAATGAAAATTCGATTTTTATATATTGAACTTCGAACTAAAAATTCGATTTTTATATATTGAACTTCGAACTAAAAATTCGATTTTTATATATTGAACTTTGAACTAAAAATTCGTTTTCTATATATTGAATAGCGAGGTAAAAATGTGATTTTTACGTATGTAGTGAAAGCAGCAACGAAGGTGACAAAAAGGCGAAACGACGAAGACTTCTGCAAAAGAAGAGCCGTGGAGCTAGGATAGCTATAGGTGAGAATTTCTCACCTTTCAATTTCTTTTCTAATTATATATATATACTAGGATGCAGACGGTGCTTAGTAGCACCCGACACAATCGTCCACAGACCATGGACTTGTTTGTTTGGTTGCATAGATTAGTTGAATTATTTGTTTGAAATGAATTGAATTGTTTGGTGAGATGAAATTAATTTGATTGATGTGTGAATGGCGTGGGCCTTCACTAGACCGGGGATAAGGCTAGGCCTTGTCCCGTTTCTAGTATCGTGCCGTTATGCCGCCGAAATTTTCTAAAATATGTTAGAAAAATAAAAATATCATTTTATTGAAGAGATGAACTGAATAGAAATTCATATGTTGGAATAAAATGTTTTATCGTTAAAAATATAATTTTTAACGTGAATGTGAATAAATGAATATTCATTTACAAACCAGACGGTTTGTTTATGTACACCTATTTGAAGGACATTGATTGGGTCGATAAATTTCACACATCGCCCAACAGCACAAATAAAATATGTGTTTGATTGTTTGAAACCCCACACGGGTGTTGGGATGAAATTTGAAGTTCACTCATCCTGATTGATTAAATATGTCGATCGATTGATTGACAGGCTGTTATAAGCGTTGAATATCTATATTTGATGCTTATACAGTGTAGTGCACTTTGGTTGATGGTTGATTATTTTCAATGCTATTATATACATGTGTTGTATGAAAATCCATATAATTAATTTTATATGGTAATTGATTGGGCCTCATTCCAGTTTTGAAAAAGAAATATTTGAAAAAGAAATATTTGAAAAAGAAATATTTGAAAAAGAAATATTTGAAATAGAATATTTGAAAATAAAAGAATATATGAAGCCGTGTTGATTAGATTGACGCCATTTAGACGTGAACGATATTTATATCGATTTTATTCATTTTAAAATGAATATTGAAAAGTGATTTCGAAATCGACGATTTCGAAATAAATTGAATTGAAAACGATTTCGAAATGAATTGAATTGAAAACGATTTCGAAATGAATTTAATTGAAAACGATTTCGAAATGAATTGAATTGAAAACGAATTCAAATTGAATTGAAATTTGAATTGAATAGAAATGAATTTTGAAACGAATTTATAAAGAAGAATTCAATTTTGCTTTGAATTGAAATGGAAGTTGAAATAGGTTTTGAAACGATTTTAAAACTATTTATATAATTCGTTTTGAATAGGAATCGACGAAATATATATTATATATAATATATATATAATATAATGGCCTGAATAGAACGCGCCGCGTCGCGGCAGTTCGCGAATTTCGACCATTTATTTCGAACGGACATTACGGGAGATCCGACCGTCGGATTCTCCTAAAACCGGAACCGTTGGGTTCGTATCGAAAAGAGCTTTCTAATGAATGTTAGAAATTTGAAATCTAACGGTTGGATTTGGAGATACGTCCAAATCAAATTCGAAAAAGGTCGCTGTAAGTGCAGTTCGATGGCCATTGATGGAAATCGACTGTACGGGCCTTGATAAAATTATTAAAAATAGCAATAATTTGTGTAAAATCATAAGAAATGATTTAGAAAGAATTGGGATGAAAAACTCCCTATTTGAAAAGATAAAAATAGATTTTTATCGAAATGAACTAGTTTTGAACTAGAATTATAATTCTATTTATTTTTAAATAAATAAATTGAATTTGAAAAGGGTTTTGAAAATAACCAAAATTTCCAATGATTGCATTGGAGTGGATTGGAATCGAAATTGTCTTCGGAATATTTCGATGTTGGAATTTGTGATTATACGGATGTTGTTACGGAAATTTGAAAGATATATATTTATATCGTTATTTCCAATACGACATCTGTTAATCGTAGAATTTGATATTGAATATAAGCCGATATATTTTCTATTCAGAGCCTTATATTGAATATCAAATGGGATTTGGGTTTGTCGTGAATGGTGTCTTCACTAACACTGTTCTTGAACCCAGTTGAGAAAAGATTAAATCTTTTTATTTAGATTTAATGAAGTGTACCAATTAAATAACATTTAATTGGAATAGAATTGATATTGATTTTTGGGTTTATCGTGAACAGTGCTTTAAATAACACTGGTTCTTTAACCCGATAATTAATGAATGTGGTTTGGGTTTGTCGTGAATGGTGTCTTCACTAACACTGTTCTTGAACCCAGTTGAGAAAAGATTAAATCTTTTTATTTAGATTTAATGAAGAGTGCCAATTAAATAACATTTAATTGGAATTGAATCGATATTGATTTTTGGGTTTATCGTGAACAGTGTTTTAAATAACACTTGTTCTTTAACCCGATAATTAATGGAATGTGATTTTGGGTTTATCGTGAACCGTGTTTTAAATGACACTGATTCTTTAACCCAGTCGAAGATTAAAACTAAGTGGAGTTTTAATGAATCTTTAATTAGATTGAAATGATCGAGAATGGAGTATCACCAGTTTTGCTCCAGGCGATAGTTAAATCTTTAATTAGATTTGAACGTGAAATGGTAATTGAATTTACCGATAACACCGTGGTGTTAGATATGAAGTATTACCAGTTTTACTTCATGGGATGAATAGGTTGGGATTGGGAAACTAAAACCAATGATTACTTCGGTAAGGTTCGCTAATTCCGACTAGTTTTGAATTGATATTCAAAAGATAGATTAAAGAATAAATTCAGAAATTTATCTTGGATAAAAATTAATGGGAACCTTTCCCTATGAATGTGAAATTTAGAAACTAACTGTCGGTTAGCCAAGCAGAATGGTTTTATGAATATTGATCTGATGTTGGTTTCGGCCTTCGGGGTTAATATTTGGGGAATTATTCTCTTGATTAATTTACGGTTAGTGACTAATGAATTGGAATGAGGCGTATGTTGTGTTTGTGTAACACTTTTATAATATATACGCGAGTTATTCGGAAAGGCCGGGTTTATCCCATTCTGAATAACTGATACGACGATAAGTCGAAGATGGAGACGATGGTCGAAGACCGGAGGTCTTCACGTCGTTTGGGTGATAACTGATGATCTTGATTGGGCTGTACACCCAAGAAGATGGAAACAGTTAGTGATCGTCCAGACGTACTTGGAGATCGATGGATATGCGGGGTACTAGGTGCCTCCGGTTTCGTTCAGACCCAGAACGGACTTGTAAATGGACTGTGTGTCTGACATCAGATTTCATTCTGTGTGACTGATATCGGTTGCATAGGATGGTTTGCCTGTGTGGCATGCTAAGATGCAAATGATCAAGGCTTCTGTTGAAAAGCAAAGTCTTGTGGTGATGATCAAAGCACGGCCTTTGTGGCGTAGCTTTGTGTAACGTTTACCTCGCGTGTTTCACACCCGGTATGAACCAAAAACGGGAGACGGACCTCAGGGAGGACTTGCGTTTCTTTCTAGCTAGAAGTGGCGTCAGTGGTTTTACACGCCCTGACGAGTTTGACTTATGTGGTTGTTGCTGTTGCGAGGCGCCTCGGATTGATCGGTCGTTCTCGAACCGATGGAGCCATTCGTTGGCTCATTTACGCCCCAAAGGGCGGGGAAACGTAGTGTTCAGGAATTTTAATCCACATCGGTGGACCGGCCCTGTCGCTCCAAGGCTTGACTGAGTACTTGCCTATACATGGGCTAGATTGTCTGAATCGGTTGAGGACTATCTTTTGCCTCGGTTCATAGACGGAAATCCAATTTCCAAATACGTGATCCTGCGGTTTTATTTGTAAACCTATATATGGCGACATGATATATGGTACCCATGCCGCCTATGATTGATACTTATGATTTGAAGTTGTTTTATACACTATGCACTTATAGTAGTATCAAATGATTTGTTTTAAACGTATCAAGCATTCTTTGGCTGTTATAAGGGAAAACCCTATCCTCGACTGCGTTGCATTGTGTGATGGGACCTGGGTCTTATAACAGCTTCATTTTTCTTTATTTAGCATTGCGCTGTTTGTTTTATGCACTGGTATTCTTGGGAGGAAACCCGTTCCGTGTTATACGGCGTGGTCCCTTGATTTACCTAATGATTTAAAATAAAGACTAATAACTGTTTTAGTTCTCACACCAGTCACATGACTGACCTGGAGTTTATTGTTTTAACCTAAACTCTGGGTGCCCTTATTTTCGACACGGGCAGCTAGTAGTTTTGGGTTTGCAGATTTATATTCATAGGATCTTGGTTTACAGCTGGAACGATATCCGGAAAGCTTTGTATCCGTATATCTCCTCTAGTTGTGTATTGTATTATTTTCCGCTGCTATGTATTTAAATGTAATTTAAATCTCTGATATTTCTGTGTAATATTCTTTTATACTCTGTATATTCTTGTAATCTGATGCATTGTTGTAATATACAGTGAAATGTTCTTGTGTATGCGTTCTGTTGTGGCTTGTTCTCGAACTATCCGACGCTTTCCTTAACGGGGAAGTTGCGGGTCTTCACATTCCTCAATGGTCTCCATTATCCAGTCAATACTTGCTTCCTCAATAGTAGGGGTAGACAGGACTTCGACGGGGATTAAACCCAGCAATTGAGCATCTGATGAACTAGCATACTTGGCAAGAGAATCCGCTTTTGAGTTGTGTTATCTTTGGATGTGGGATATAACATAGTGATCAAGATTGTTTAGAAGTTCCATTGCTTTGATTAGATAAGAGGGTAGATTCCCAGTTTTGGTTTGGAACTCTTCGCGCACTTGACCCACCACCAACTGAGAGTCGCTAAGAATTTGCAAAGTTTTTAGGTTTAGCTCTTTTGCCAACTTTAGCCCTGTTATTAATGCTTCATATTCGGCCTCATTATCAGTCGATGAAAATTCTAATCTTAATGCGTAGCATAAAGAGTGACCCTCTGGGGTTTCCAAGACGATTCCTGCCCCTGAACAATACTCATTTCTAGATCCATCAAAATATAGTTTCCAAATGGTCTCCGTCTCCGCTGGTTCCTCGATCTCTTCTCCTCTGTCTGTAAACTCAGTAATGAAATCTACTAGGGCTTGGACATTAATCGCTCTTCGAGGATGGTAAGTGATGTCATATTGACTCAGCTCGATGTTCCATTTTAGTAACCTTCCTGAAGTTTCTGAGCGAAAGAGAACTTGCATTATTGGTTGATCGGTAAGAACCTTGATAGGGTGAGATTGGAAATATGGTCTCAACTTTTTTGAGGCAACGAGGAGGCAATATACGAGCTTCTCTAGCATGGGGTAATTTAATTCGGCCCCGGCAAGTCTTTTACTGATGTAATACACCGGCAATTGCACCCCTGCTTCTTCTCGGATTAGCGCTACGCTCAAAGCATGTGATGAGACTGCCAAGTATAAAAATAGATCTTCCCCGTCTTTAGGTTTCGATAACATTGGCGGTGATTCCATATGTCTTATCAATTCCTCGAAAGCCTCCAGGCACTCTGAGGTCCACTGGAAGTCCTTCTTTCCTTTTTTCAAGGCATCAAAAAGCGGGATACACCGATCTGTTGCTTTGGAAACGAACCGGTTTAAGGCTGCTACCTTTCCATTTAAGCTTTGGAGTTCCTTTTTGGTTTTCGGAGCACGCATTTACCTTAAGGCCGCAATCTGAGAGGGATTTTCTTCGATGCCCCTAGCATTGACGATAAACCCGAGAAATTTCCCTGAAGAGACTTCGAACGAACATTTTAACGGGTTTAGCTTCATCCCGTATTTCCTGAGTATGTGAAACAATTCTGCCAAATCCTCGAGGTGATTTTCGACCTTCTTTGACTTGTCTAACATATCGTCCACATATACTTCCATTGTATTCCCTATTTGAGATTTAAACATGGAGTTTACGAGGCGTTGGTAGGTTGCTCCCGCGTTCTTTAGCCCAAACGGTATGACCCTATAGCAGTACAACCCTCTATCCATTATGAATCTCTTGTTCTCCTCGTCTGGCTTGTACATCATAATTTGATTATATCCGAAATATGCGTCCATAAAAGATAGTAACCCATGTCCCGCTGTAGCATCTACAAGTTGGTCGATCCAGGGCAAAGGAAAGCTATCTTTTGGGCACGCTTTATTAAGGTCTGAGTAGTCTATACACACTCTCCACTTCCCATTGGACTTTTTAACAAGAACCGGGTTAGAGACCCAATCTGGATACGTAGCTTCCCGTATGAAATTATTTTGGAGTAACCTATCTACTACTTCTTTTAGAGCCTCAGATCTTTCAAATCCTTGCATTCGTCTTTTTTGTTTCACAGGAGTCAACTTTTGATTTATATTCAACTTGTGAACAATTACATTTGGTGGGATCCCACACATATCTGAGTGTTCCCAGGCAAATACATCTAAGTTTGCTTTTAAAAACAAGATTAATTCCTTCCGCAGCTTCATGCCTAGCTGAGAACCTATCTTCAGGACTTGGTTAGGGTCTTTGGATACTGGAACGAGGATAGTATCTTCGGCCGGCGCTGCTCTATTTTCCCCCATACTATTTTTCCTTGGATCAATTGCCTTTCGAGCGCCACTGTGCTCACCAGTATGGGGTTTTTTCTTTAGTTTCTATAAGAGGGGTTTCTGGATGCAAAGCGATGGATCTACATCCTTCTTCAATTCCTTCTTCCTTGCTTCTGCCAATTCAACCAAATAACACTCCCTTGCTGCTTGTTGATCTCCTATAATTGTGCCAACACCATTCTCCGTTGGAAATTTCACAGTGAGGCGCCACAGAGCCATAGTTATTCTGAATGTTGCAAGAGTAGGTCTTCCCAGGAAGGCGTTGTAAGAAGAGGGTTCATCGATTATAACAAAGTCTTGTATCTGTGTGGCTTTCTGCTCCCCTTCCCCAAGCTCCACCAGCAGACTGATGTCACCAATTGGTTGAACAGCTTGACCAGTGAATCCATGGACCTTGTTCTGACAGGCTTTTACATCACTCATGGAAAGCTTCATCCTATGGAATGCACTAAAGAAAAGGATATTAACTAAGGCTCTGCTATTGACTGGCACCCTTCTTACTATGGCCGGGCCCAGACCAACGGTTATCACCATTGGATCCTCTGTAGGTGTTATGATCCCAGTCGGAACTTCATCTTTAAATGTGATGTCGTCTCGCAGGATTCTTGGTACATTTGCCAATAAAACTTCATATATGGTCACGAGTTCACATTTTTTCAAAAAGTCCTTCACCTCTTGAGCGTACTTCACCATATCCCCCCAATTTTTTCCAACCGGGTAGGGGCCTACTGAAATGGTGTTTATGATCATCCTTGGTATAGCAGCAATTGAGACGTTCTCATTCTGTTTAGACTGTTCTACAGAGGCTCCTTGGTCTTGAGTTCGCTGAGCATTCTGGGAGTTCTTTGTGTACTGTTAAAGCCTGTTTTTCCTTATCAATTCTTCGATTAAGCTTTTCAAATGTCTACATTCGTTCGTGCTATGCCCCGGCTGGTTAGAAAATCGGCAGAACCTGCCAGACTTTATTGCGTTATCAGTGACTCTTAATTTCCCGGGCTCTGGATACTCTTCAGTGTCTTTGGTCGCCATACAAATGTTCTCTATGGTGTCATTAAGAGGAGTCATTTCAGAATTCTTGAAGAAACGGAGCTTTTTATTGTTTCGACCGTCTTTCCCTTCATCCCCTTCTTCTGATTTCCTCCAGCGTTTTTCTGTCCTCCTTGCACGTTTACGTCCCTCTTTTCTGATGGCTCCTTACTTTCTGTAGCTTCCATTGTATAGGTCGGATCCTCATCCACGCGTATATACTCCTCTGCCTTGTCAAACAGCTCTTCGAGAGTGGCAGGCTTCTTCTTCTTGATCCACCGCCCGAGTTTGGCCTTTTTACTTATGGCGCCCTTTAGAGCCATCAAAGCCAAACGTGGCTCATAGTTTCCAACCTCGGCCGCGACTGTGTTAAAACGAGAAAGGAAGGCCTTAATGGACTCTCCCGGCCCTTATTCCAGTTCATTCAATTCCATTACATCATGCACCTTGGTTTCTTGGAGCCTGAATTGCTGTCTGAACAGCTTGGCCAAGGTAGCGAAGTCATCCACGGATTTCGGCGGGATTTTTTTGAACCAGAGTGAGGCTACTCCTTCCAAGTAGGTAGGGAAATACAAACACTTGAGCTCATCAGTAGCACGTGCCCCATCCATGTGCTGATCATATCTGAATAGGAACACGTTTGGATCACCAGTTCCATTGTAGGCTTGTACGACTGGGAGTTTGAATTTATTTGGATATGGTGCCATTTTTATTCTTTTTGTAAGTGGGGTTTTTGTAGGAGCAATTCCCCATTCCTTTTCATCATCCACCTTTTTTTGGCTCTCATTCATGATCTTCCGTACCATTCCGAATATCCGCTCCTCCTCATTGAGTTGGCCCATGGGGCGGATGCCTTCCTCTTTACCGGATGTTTGCCTACGCAAATGGTCGCGGTTCAGATTCTGGGGCCCTGGACCTCCCGCGTGGGGAAGTGCCCCTTTGGTGGAACCAAACGCTTGTTGAGGAGTTGCTTTTTCAGAGTGGTTATGAGTAGATGGTCTCATTCCCTTATGACTAGGATTTGCAATCTCCTGGACAGAGTTTCCTTTATTTGGACTCGAGGAAGAAGATCCAGTATCTTCCGTTCCAGTGGTTTTAGCAGTTTTGAGACGGCTTGCACTCATGGTAACTTTGGCCGTTGCGGCTTGCATGGCGAACATGGTGTCAAGCTTCTTCATCATGCTTCATACGCAATATCCATTCGACTTGTTAGTCCTGCTGCCACTTCATCCAACTCCTTCCTCGTTACGGCAGTTCCAGCTTTAGAACTTTCACTGACTTCAAACTGATTAGTACGCAGGGTATCTTCTGTGTTAGTGGCATTATCGACATCTACGAGGCTTTTACTTGTAACTTTCTTCAATGGTCTACCTGGTTTTCCCATGGCTTTTGAGATAAGTACTGCAACTCGGAGAACTTAGATGATCAGAGTGGATTCTAAATTCCAATGCAAGGCCTTCTACCTTGTGAAAGAGCGAGAAATGGATTGGCAATTCGGGCCCCACGGTGGGCGCCAAATGTTTTCCACGAAATTGGGCAAAACACCAAAAATGAGAAGAAATGTCTCACAAAAATGAAAAGTGGAGCCGTACAATGACTGAAATATAAGAAAAAGACACCAAGTTTTATAGTGGTTCAACCCAATAAGGGTTTACATCTACTTCAATAAAAGATTTCATTGCCAATATGAAGATTACAAGATTAAATTCTCTCTTACATTAATTTTATCCCTCCCTTACTCATGACTTACACTTAATCTACTAAAGATGATTGAGAAGAGAATTATTCAGTGGAGATTTGATGTAGATGTGGTAGAATTGAAAGGAATCCCTCTTTCATGTAGGCTTGCTCAATCAATCTTCAACTCTTGAATCATTTGGATGTGTTTGGTAGAGATCATGATCCATGGATTAATCCTCAATTTATGATGTTGAATGGATGTTAGAATTGTTGTGGAATATTTTTTGCAGCACTTCATGGTCTCAAGATTCGATCCCCTCAAATGAAGAAGTGAGGGGGTATTTATAGGAGATTTCCAGACCAGGTGGCAATTTTGTAATTACATAGACAATCAACATGACTCATGTCGCTACCGACATGACTTGGACCTTTACTCATGTCATCGACGACATAACGCATGTCGTTGACGGGTTGGCCTGTGGTGTTCCGTGCTTGCATCACAATACAATTCCTCTCGACATGATTCAAGTCGTCTGGATGATAGCTGCCAGCAATCTGGTGACAACTGTACGTGGCATGGATGAGTCATGAGATGGTTCACAACGATATTACTCATCTCGTTCGGGTGATTCGACATTTAGTGGAAGAGACATGAGTGTAGTGTGACATGGCTTATCTTCAGACCTTAGGTAGCGATTAGCCCTTTATGTCAAAGAACAACATGATGGCAGGGTGGTGTGACTCATGTCGTTTGTTCCCATATTTCTTAACGCCTTGAGCTTATGACGCGACATGATCCTACCACATGCATCTTGTTGCGCTCGTTATGTCGCTTGAGTTTCAATATGGCGTGATGGGGCCCGACTTATCTGAGTTACAATGTAACGTCACACCCATCTTGACATCGTATTCCTTCCACGATTCATACACCATGTCGCCGAACGACATAGAGAGCAGTAGTATAACGACATGATTCGTAGGAGTTACAGCTACGGCATAGCTTCTATTGCGTTATGGCTGGCAACTTGACTTCTTATATTACCAAGCGGAATGGCGTTGTAGCGGTTTGACTTTACTTTGTAGTGGTCCCATCGGTATGAACGACATGATTCTTTATCTTAGGCCCGGCTTAGTTCCATGCAACATGACCTTATAGTACGGATTGATACGGCTTTATGTAGTGAAATGTTATCGATGTCATGTCGCGGAATGATATGGTACGTCAAATGCAAGTGTGTAATGGTTTGATGCTGTGCAATGACTTGATTTCAGAAGGATGGCACGCCATGTGGCCCATCTCATGTCGTTCACGACATGGCGAATGGCGTAATGAATATTGCAGCTTGTTGCTATACCGGCTTAACACCATACACGAGGCCGACATGATATGACTCCGACTTGTGTAGCTTGGAGCAGCTTGATATGGCACGGCATGATAGTATGATCGAACCTTCTTCCTTGTGACATTATTTTAACGTCTTGGCCCCCTTGTTTCGACATGGCTTTTGATGGTTTGGCTAACTCGACATGGCTCAAACCCTTATTTTTATGGGTTAACATTCTAAGGTATTATTTTCCGTATTTTCAAGACTTATATTTTCAGTGATTTCATCATCACCTTTGCACTTTATATTTTTATTAAAATTTTCATCAAAAAATACGTGTAAGGATTCTTCTATAACATTAGTACATTTGTTGAAAATACGATATGCTTTACTACGTTCTGAATACCCAACAAAAATTCCGTGATCATCTTTTGCATCAAAATTTCCAAGTTGATCTTTAGTGTTAGGAATGAAACATTTAGAACCAAAAATTTTAAAATATGAAATATTTGGTTTTCTTCCATTGAAAAGTTCGTAAGGTGTATTTTTAGTTAACGGTTGAACTGAAATTCTATTTAATACATAACAGGCAGTCGCTACAGCTTCTGCCCAAAATTGTTTAGGTAAAGTGCTTCCATTAAGTAGAGTTCTTGCACATTCTTGTAAAAGTTCTATTCTTTCTTTCTACAACTCCATTTTGTTGTGGAGTTCTAGGAAAAGAGAAATTATGATTTATTCCTTTCTTTTTACAAAAATGTTCAAAAGATTCATTCTCGAATTCTCCACCATGATTACTTCGAATGTTTTTAACTTTTAAATCTTTAGAATTTTGAATCTTTTTGATAAAATCTTTGAAATGCCCAAAAGTATCACTTTTATTTTTTATAAAAATAGTCCATGTATATCTTGAGAAATCATCAATAATTACAAAAACATAACGATTGTGATTTAATGATTGAACTTGAGTAGGACCAAATAAGTCCATATGTAATAGTTCTAACGGTTGTAAAGTTGAAATAACCTTTTTCAATTTAAAAGAAGATTTGATTAGTTTACCTATTTGACAATCTTCACATAGATTATTTACTTTAAAATTTATTTTAGGTTGACTTTTTACTAACTCATGTTTCAAAAGTCTTTGTATAGTTTTGAAATTTATGTGACAAAAATGCTTGTGCCATAACCAAGAATCGTTGTTATTGGCAATTAAACACATTTCTTTATTATTGTTTACTTTCATATTTAGAACATAAATATTTCTTTCTCTATTTGCTTCAAAAATAATATTTTGTTCTTTATCAAAAATACTACATTTTTTTTCAGAAAAAGTTATTTTAAAACCTTTGTCACATAATTGACTAATGCTGAGTAAATTAAGTTTTAAATTTTTAACTAAAGAAACATTAGTAATAAGAGGTAGATTTGAAATACCATAGTTGCACACTTCTCCTTTGTCAATGATAAATCCTTTTGAATTATCTCCGAAGGTAACTGAGCCACCATCAAAGTATGAAATATTGGTTAGCATATCTTTGTCTCCGGTCATGTGTTTTGAGAAACCACCGTCTAATATCCATTTTCTCTTTTTGAGTAGGACTTCAGATTCTTATGCCATGAAACACACATTTGCTTGTTCATTTTCGCCTTCACTATCACTGTCACTACTTGATGAATCTGAGTCTGAGTCGTCCCATATAACAGAAAATGCTTTCTTCTTGAATTTTTCTTTCTTGCTTTTGTTGAAGTTTTTCTGATTTTCTTTCATTTCTGGACAATCTTTTACCATATGACCCTTCTTATGACAATTGAAACATTCCAATTTTTAGGATGAAGGTTTGTTTGAGATATTCCTTTTGAAATTTCCTTTTCTATATTTTAGAAATTTCTTAAAATTTTTGGCAATAAAAGCTAGATCTTCGTCTTCTGATTCAGATTCCTCTTTATCAGCATGAAAGGCTACATTTTTCTTTTCTTGAGCTAAATCCTTCTTCGCTAGAAGATTTACTTCATAAAACATAAGATTTCCTATTCGCTCTTCTGGTTTCATAGCTGATAAGTCATTTGCTTCTTTAATAGCTAGTACTTTTCTTTCCCAGTCGTCATGAAGAGAATTTAGTACTTTTGAAATGATGTCAAGGTCATTATACTTTTCTCCAGGTCCTACCAATGCATGTAAAATGTCTTGGAATCTTGAGTACATTTCATTGATAGTTTCATTTTGTTTCATCTTGAAGTTCTGGAACTGATTTTTGAGCATTGAAATTTTAGTTTGCTTGACTTTGTTAGTTCCTTCATGGATGGTCTTGAGTGTTTCCCATATTTGATATGCTGATGTACTAATGCTAACACGATTGAATTCATTTTTGTCTAGTGCACAGTATAGCATGTTCATAGCTTTTGCATTTGCATTGGCTTCTTCTTTTTGAATTGTTGTCCAAGTTGAATATTCGGTAGTAGGTGCCGTAAATTCTTTTTGAGTTGCATTCCATGCACTAAAACCACTTGCTTGCATATAAATCCTCATCCTTGTAGCCCAGTAGTTGTATTGTAGTCCATTGAATAAAGGTGGTCTCTGAGTAGATTGTCCTTCGGCAAAAGTAGTTGAGCTAGTACTTGGGTTATTCTCCATTTTATCAAAGTATCGAATAACGGTATTACGGTTATAGGATGGCCTTGCTTTGATACCAATTGAAAGAGGCTATATGATAGGAGGATCGTGTAGAACGGAGAATAAGGTATAAAGTATATTTTAGAGTAGAAAGCAGTAAATCACACAGTCGATTTATACTGGTTCGTACCACTATCCTACGTCCAGTCCCAGACTCACTTCTGGTATTTCACTAACACTAAATCCTCACTTTACCCGGAGGAATAGGTACACAATTACCCGAACTGCTGAACGGGATTTCTTGCCTCAACCACTGAAGAGGTCTTTTACAGTATAGAATATTTGAAGACTTGTATGTGTTCTTGTTAACACTGACATGTCGATATGTAGTACACCCTTCCTATAGTCTTTCCTTAAAGATATACGTGTGGCTTGTGAAAGATTATAGAAAATAATATTGATTATAGTATGCTTTTTGAAAACTGGAGAGCTTTGATTAATATAGAGAAAGATAGAATGAAATTCGGTGATTTGAGAAGTAAATCGAGTCTCTATTTATAATGTACAAAGAGTTGTAACTTATCATGAAGAGATTCCTTTAAGAGAAATGATTTAGAGAGTTATGACTCTTCATAAAAGTTGCAACTTTTCGTAATCAGATGTCTGAATATAAATTTTAGATGTCTGTTTTGAGTTTGAAAATAAAACCGCAAGGAAATAGTACATTTCGTAGAAGATTCAGATGTCTGAAAAAATCAGAACAGACGTCTGAATATTATGGAGATTATATTTTTAACTCAACAAACAGACGTCTATCTGATTTATTTCCGACGTCTATTTTCTGGGTAAAAATATATTCCTTACCTCTTTTAATTATGAAAACATACATATGTGATATGCGTGTGTGTGTGTAATCATCGAGGAAGACTTTAACATGAATATCTAGAACTGACAAACCCTTATAACATGTACAATCTTCATTTTGGTGTTCTTGAATCTGTTTGTCGAATTATCTTCCTGCAAAACAAGGTAAGATGGTAATTTATATGATTATGTTGCTTTTGTATAGTTGTCATATTCAAAACGCTATGTAGCAAGATTCAACAGAGAGCACGCTGAAAACATGTGTGTGTGAAAAGAAGAATCAAACCCGTTTTCGATGGCCACAAGTACAGTAACAACTTATATGATTGTTTTTCTTATTCTTATATTTCGATTTCCCTTGTATACCTGTACAATTATATCACATTGTGCATACCATCATATTATTAGTTATAACCGTAGTATATACTCTACGTCATCCATATCTTCTCATGGTTTTTTAAACCATGCGATATGCAATAGACAAATATGGAGAAAAACATAAGCTCAATCAAATGATATCAATGAAGTTTTTGTATCATAAGACAATCACTTGAGAAGCCATAAGTCTCATTACGCAAACATATACTCATTCGATATGTTTTAACTATATATAAACCTATACTCATTGGATATGCACAAAACCGCTTTGTAGGTTTGGAATACACATTTCCTCCATTGGAAGTATTTTATTCCATTGTTTCAATTGGCAGTGTAGAAACATTATGACAGGTAAACTATTGCGGGTCATCTGGACCCTTATCTCTTTTATCTTTTGCATCTGTAGCTTGTCCAACAGGTCAGATTTTTATACTTATTACATTCAGGGGCTTTTCCAAGCACTTCTTCATCAAAATATGACATTTTCTCAAGTATTTGTTCCAACTATTAAAGATTCAGAAATTATAACCTATCCAAGTAACTAATTTACTTAGTCTATACATGTGACTGAGTAAGTGGAATGAATTTATTTGTGGAATAAAGGAAATCAAACTGAATATACAAGTTGTGAGCACAAAATTGCATTTTGATGTTGACCAACCTACATTAGTGAAAGCATAATAGTTCAAACATAGTCAAATAAAAGTATGTTTTAAGCATAAAGAGTTGAATAAATTGATAGGAACTATGAAATAGATGATGAGTAACAAAAGATTATACTTTATGGAAAATATGGTAAGCACTGAAAAAGAAAACTACAGAACCGTTCATTGAATTTTTTGAAACATTTAATAGACAACATGTAAATTAAAAAATAGTTCCCCTGAAAACCTATACATGAATGATGCGTTTGTAGAAAACAAAACTATGATAACCAAAATGTGAGATAAGAAAATAAAACCAAATAAATAATAATTAACCTTAAATGCAACAAATAAAGGTATTTGACAACATTAGTAGTTGTTATTCTCCAGTGTTTCATTCTACACCACCATCCCCCCAAGTTGCATACAATGATTTTGGTTGTAAGAATCGATAATTACATATATTATCCACGATATAAAATTTGAAGTGTAATATCCAGAAATGCATTTGCATATGATTGGAGCTTGATTTAAAGAAGGAGATAATAGTTTCAAGGGCAATGCTCTATTCACCTCCTTTATCATTGGAAAATGAAGATAACATAAATAAAGAAGAATACACAATGAAATCTATTACATTAGACCAAAGAGTTCATAACATATTTTTGTTACAACTTAATTTGGTTGAAAGTGATGTTATTGGATTTCACATGCACTATAACTAAATTTATTTAGTGCCGTAGAATATATAAAAGAAGGTAAAACTAAAAGATTCATATTTAATTCAACGGTTCTGAATGTGTTATTAATATTAATAATATAAAAATAATTTAATTCCAAATAGTAGAGATCACTTGGATTGGCAATTTTGTGTGAATTGGTAATATAAGAGAATTTAATTAAGTTAGAATTGATTTATTATAACGAATTTGTTTATCAAACGATGTTTGAACGTATAATTTATAATTCAATTATAAAACGAGTTGCAGCGGCTCGATAGTTCATAGTTTTATGTTTTGAACTTTAAATGGATGTATTGGATCCAATATAAGTCGGAATTCTTTAAAACAAGAATCGTCTGAATCTATTGGATTATAATTTTCTAGTGGAAGAGAAAATTTGAGATTTCATATTGTAGATTTTGAGTTATGTCCAAATCAAATTTTTGAAAAGTCACAATGGAATCATTTATAAACCATAACGATTTATTTAATAAAATAAAAGAGTTTTAGTATATTGAATATCGATCTAGCTTGGAATTCAATTTGGAAAAGTTTATTTTAAAACTATATGAAATTCTACTCGAATATGTTCGATAATAATAATAATTTATTATTATTATATTAAGGTATTTTAAAATTAATTTATATCGATTTAATTTAGACCCTAAAAAAGGACTTTCTTCAAACGACCTTCGATTTCAATGAAACAAATCATACTATATTCGTAATGGCTAAATATAGCTAGATTTCAAGTGTCGCGCCAATCGAAGTTATTTTATGAGTGTGCGAAAATTAAATGTAAATAATTCAACCATTTGAACTCAAACCATAGCTATTTGAGAAAACAGATTCGTATTTCGACGAAACAAGTATCATTAGGTCTGAAATGTCAAACTATGCCATGATGTCTATTTTCGTCGCGAGTGGAGTTCATAGGTGACCATAGGAATCAACAAACAACATTTGGAAATGGCAATAGGGATGATATAAATATCATTAATCGTTTTGAATAAAATATCGCTAGTCACCTCAAGTTAAAATAAAATAATTCCTGCCTATAAATAACCCTAAATCTGAAACCCTAATCCCCAGAAATCATCACTGGCCGACATTTTATACTTAAGTCCATTTTCCACCTCTTAATTTATATCTCGAAAACCATTGAGAATTGGAGGGGTCACCAACCGGAAAGTTAGAGAGCGTGGTGAGGGGGATTTTGTGGTCGTCTCTTGTGGTGGCCAGAATCAATCAAAACAGCGAGGAGTTTGAATTTCAGATTTTGGCTCATAGCTCAATGATGGTTGGTTTTCAGGTGTTGGTGTCCGTCGAAAAATTGTAGAAGGGAGGAAGGTGAACATGTTTGGTGTTGAGGCGATGACCTCTGGTTTTCTGTGGCGGCGATGGTGGGTAAATGATCGTAGTGGGGCCATTTTTGGGTGTACATTGTTGAAATTGATGATACGCAAATCACAATTTTGGGCAACAAATAATCTTACATATTTTGTGGAGAGATTTGTTGTTAGATTTGATGAAGAGATTTGGTGCTAGATTTTATGGAGAGATTTAAGAATTATTGTAGAATTTAAGAATTCAAACAATGGGTCATTTCCAAAATAACTTTCAAAATAATTTATATAGTACCTTTTATATCAACCATAGTTTAAAAGATTTAAATGAAATCCAAATTTTCAAAACAAAATATAAAAGTTTCTAAGTGGCCACCCCACTCAAATTCTCGAAAATAAACGTCGATGATGCGTGTACTCGTCACCGAAATCATTTTCCGAAGAAAAAAAGTGAATATACACTTAGTTCAAAATTTTATTAATAAATAGGTTTTATTGAAACTACATTTAAAATATAATTATATTATTTCGAAACCATTTGTAAATCAATACTTCAAAATCACCCGAATTTAAATTCTCAAATTCATATTTAACTTCTTCTTATTTCATTACCAAATTAATTTTTAATATTTCGTTTTTCTTAAACCATTCAATAACCAGTAGTTTTAATTATTGATTAATCAAATATTAAATGATGAAAATCTTACATTCATCAACAAAAATCATAATTCACAGATTTTCAAATAATTCTTCATGTATATAAAATGTAATTCAAAACAATATTATGTCAATGAGCCTTATTCGAGTGTTTAGAAATCCCTATCAATGCCTTAGCGTCCCAAGTACCGACCAATATTCATAAAAACCAACAGAACGAATCAACACAATTCAAAATCATTTTATATCAAAATTACTAGTACGCTCTCTCATATACACTCAAACTCGTTCTAGGGTATTACTACCCTATCTCAAATGAGTTAATCCCAAATGGAGCGAAGGTTTTCACTAAATCAAAGCTCTGATACCAAATGTAACATCCATGATTTTTGACCGTTCAAATCGACAATGATCCTCAAATGTCAACTTAAACAAATCAAAAATGCAGATAGTTATTGGGATTAAAGTAAGTAAAAGAAGAAAGAAGAAAAACAATCACAGAATCTCTCAGCGGAAGGACAAAATATAATAAACAAATAACAATTCATGAAGCTATTAAAACATATCTTTGATTATACACTTATAATGATTATCAGAGTTAAAGGTTATACAACATACCAATATTTTCAGTGGAAAAATAGTAATAATACGTCTGTCAAACTCCATCTTCATCTCCATATCGCCGTCTTCAATAACTGAAAACTTAGGCTGACCCTAGCATAAATGAAAAGACAAAAACACTCGGATCAGAACTAAAATATTCTCGTGTCATTTAAATCAATTTCATGTGATAATATGAGTGCAATAACTTAAGAGATGTTAAGGGAAATTCCATCTCTTAAGGATCCATCAAACTAGATACTATATAATATAATATGTTATTATAATAGTGTATATGGTTAAATATAAAATATTAAAATAGTGTAAGCGGGATTACCATTATTACCCTTACACCGTTTATACCGTTGTCGTACAGTTTGCATATAACACACCAGTACGTCGATGGATAGGGATGCGCCATGAATGGACAACGTTAAATCAAAATCGTAGGGGGCTCGATCAGGATAAATATGACAAGGCATCGAGGCAATACCCGTCTGTAGGATTCTACCGGATTGCGGACCCAGGGCGGTGGTAACGCATAGCCATGACTACCGCCCACCCCAGACAATACTCCCTAAAATCAAAGGCGCCAATCAGTCACAAAGTAATATATATGGTATCGAAGAAGCATATCTGCTAAGAGGAGATAGCTCACATTAACCTGGGTATGGCTCATGTTTTAGTCATTTTAATTATGACCCGAAGGTCAATGCAATCCATCATCGTTCTCTTTCTTCAAATTCAGTAATTGCCTCCAAATCCATCTACTTCATTCTGGAACTCCACCGCGTACACAGTTGTTAAAGTGGTTTTCGGTATTGGCAGAGAGTATGACAATTTCCGATTTCGGTCTCTTTAACAACCAATCGTTTACAGTTTTCACATCGGTCGGTTCATTTACATTTCAAAGGGTTTCGTACTTCATATCAAAATAACATGTTTTCAAAAACCATTTCAATATTCAAGATAGAATATTTCATCTTAAAATCTACACTTAAACCAATTTAAAGTCTTGAAATAATTCCAACTTAAAATAATTTGAATGTTAAAATAGTTAAAAATATTTTTAAAATAGTTTAGATATGTAATTTAAATGAAAATAAATAATTTGTATTTAAAATAGAATTTTCAGATTTAGTAAAATCTATATTTAAAATATAAAATAGTTTTAAAAAATAAATATTTAATTATTAAAATGGTTTATTTAAAATAATTAATAAATTTAAAATAGTTATAAGGTAAATAGTTTATAGAGAAAAGTAATTATTATTAAAATAGTTTTTGAAAATGGTTTAGAATACTATACTTGGAATTAGTATCGTTCTTCAAAATTTAACAAAAATGGAAATCATATTACAGTTTCAACTCAATTCGACTAAATTTCGATATCTTAATTCAAAAGGACTTGGCTTCCATTTATATTGTAATTTGATTCAACAGTTCAATTTCAAACAATTCGATTTAATAATGCGATTCAGATAATTGAATTTCAATTATAATTCTCGCTTTGAATTATTCGTTTACAAAATCTCGAGTTCATAATTCAATTATTAATATAAATCAAGTTAATTTAAAGTAAATATTAAAAATGGATAAACATTTCAATTTCGATAAATTTAGTTCATATTCAATTTAGTTTCAACTTCAGTTATTCGCATTTACGAATTCCTTAAAATTTAAAATTCCAAAGCTCAAATTCAAAGAAAATCGATTAATAATATGATTTATATTGTCATTAAACAATATTCCAAAATTCAAGGTTAAAAAAAAATTTTATTTAACCAATCGGTGTCCGTATATAATTTTCTATCCTATGGCCAAGTAATACTTAAATTTAATTTTAGTACTTTGGGAAAGGATATATATCATTTCAATCCAAATCAGGGTCATAGGAATTTATCATTTCAACCTACATTCTTAATTCATTTTAATGATTAATCCCGGGTTTATTTGATACCCGTAACATCTAGGGTTATGGTTGGTATTAATCAACAAAATCAATAACTTATATATAAGCATTGTCAATAACAAGATGGATTACAGATTAACACATTAAATATATAAATTCAAGACATACATCAAAATCAACACATTTAAACTGTTCAATAATATCAGTTACTAGTCATCAGGTATGAGGTAATTTTATTAATTAAAACTAGAAATTAATCTATAACAGTACAATTTATGTAACAGTTAAATTAAATTATACATTCTATGCAGATTTAAAATAAATAGGCAATTTAAACAATCCAACAACAAACAATACAATCATGTCATGACATGAATTTTATTTAACTAACAATCAAATATTTTAGTTAGATGTGAGTGGATTTAATCACTCACCTTTGGTTCTGAACAAGATTGAAATCCGAATTTTAGCCTAAAAATCAACGGTCTTAGAATTAGTTCAAATCAGTGCCATCGCGAAGACCTCGTCGATACAATTCCAATGCAATTTATTTCATCCAAAACCGACCTCGTAGCGGAAAGTTAAACACGTTTAAACTTGTGGAATTTAAATTATAATAAAATAAAATAAAGGCAAACCGGCCACACCAAACTCGCCACGTCAACACCTTCTTTGGACCTCTATCCTCCTTCCCCAATATGCTGCACACCGAAACCCATCATCACGTTTCATACTGGAACCACTCCACTCCATCGTGACCACCTGCACTCGATTGGACGTTGCCACTAGAACCGCCTCCTCGAGCCACGCTATCACCCAGAAACCGAGCCCACTCGGCTCCTTGCTTTATCACTAACAACCCCATATCCGTGCCTACTTCCAACATAAATTCTGGTGAATCCAGATAAAAACAATACCGATCATCCACATGGATCTAAAGCTCTCGCAAAGGTCTCCGATTTTTGTTTTAGAAGTTTCTGATTTCATTGATCGGATTTGAAGAAATTAATGTTTGAAGATCTGAAGCTCGCGGCCATTCAAAATAAAAAGACAGCGGCTTGCAAAAATAAATTAGGCTTTCGATTATTTTAAAAATATATTTCGATTTGCGTGTATTTAAGGCCGAAATTCGGACTAAGTCTAAATCAAGTCTGCTTACTGTCTAACGATAAGTTTTGATGCCTTCTGAACACAATGGAATAGGTTTCAAAGCCCAATTCCAAAGTCTCTAGCGGTTTCTTCTAAAACTCGACTATTTAATTAAATTATACACACAAATTTATACGCATTTTAATTTCTTACAATCAAACTACAAGTCTGATGGCTACGAAATTTTAGATCATAAAATAATTTACCATTTATGATTCAATAAAAATAATTTCATAAAATTTTAAGATTGTTTGCAAAAATGTAAAATTTCACATATTTATAAATAAAATATTCAAATTTAACTTTAAAATTGAACTCAATAGTTTAAAATCTCTAATCAAATCAAAAATAGAATTCAAATAAATTTCATGAGTGAAATTTCTTTTTACATGAGTTCCATATTGATTATCAAAATACTTCAATATTTGTATTTCAAGTATAAATTACATAAATTGAAATATTTTGATATATAAGTTTCAAATACCATTATAAATCAACATATCAAGATAAAACTTTTATATTTAAGCTAACGTAGTCCAAAATGACATTAAATTTAATAATTTAAATTATCGCAAAATCTTGGGGTGTTACACTCTCCCCCACTCAAAACATTTTTCCTCAAAAAGGCGTAATAAGAAGGTTGTCAATTTATATATGTTTTGCCCCATAATTTTCAATTCAACTTGTCTCGTTTGTTAGTTTACATAGCCAATTTCATAAATATTTTAGTTTAGAATCCTGAATTACCAAACCGTGATTTTTCTGAATTTTTTTATTACACATATCTTGAAATTTACAAATTGAAAATTAAAAATTTCTCTTCCATTAGAAACTATATTCAAACAGATCCGAAGGATTCTTGTTTCAAAGAATTCTGACTTATTTTGGATCTTATACATTCATTTAAACTTTAATTCAGAAAATTACAAACTGCAGCTTAGCTACGAGCTCGTTTTAATTAAATTAAATTAATTCGTTCAATCTTCATTTTAATTTATAATTTATAAAACAATTCACTTTTATTTTCACAAAACAAGTTAAACATTTATTTTCGACTTGAAAATATCAATTATCTTAAATCGTCAAACATTCAACCATCTATGTAACAACTTGGAAAATCAGAACCAATTTAAAATTTTTTATTTTAGCAATTTTAACGGATTTTGAATATTTAAAATGATTTATTTTAAATAATTGCGACTAGAAATTAGTTTTTAATATAATTAGAACGTATAAATTTATTTAAATCGAAGTTAGAATATAAATATTTTTTAAATTATATAACGAGCTTGAAATGGCGCGGTAGTTTGAAATATCGATTTCAAATTTCAAATGAATGTACAGGATTCAAAATAAACCGGATTTTAGTGAAACTAGAAATATTTGAATCTGTCTGAAAATATATTTCCAACGAATGTGAAAAATCCAGATTTCATAGCGGGAATAAAAAGTTATGTCCAGTTGAAAATTCAGAATAGTCGCTATGGAATTTATATAATATATAACCCTTAAAAATAGCGATTTTGCAAGCCACCTTCGTTTTCGACGAGACCACTTTTGTTGGATCCGGAATGTCAAATTATTGCTAGATTCCAATTTTCATAATTTTTGGAATCAATATGCGAGCGAGGTGAATTTAAACGTGTTTGTTCAATTCAGTTGGAATTAAATCGACTGAAAAATGACCCTTTTTCAGATGGTCTCCAAATTCAACGAAATTAGTTTTGTTATTACCGATCGTCAGAACATAGTTAGATTTATTTTTCGAGAATTTTGGGAGTCCGTATGTGGCCCCAGTAAATTAGAATGTGTGTTTGAAATTAAAATATAATGGTTTATATTTTATATTTAGCGGAAACTGATCGAAACAACCGAATTGGATTACAAAATATATCCCATTGTGTTCGGAATAGGGGTATTTAGCTAGAGGCAACAGTCGTTGGTCTCATTTGGAGTTCGAATGGAAAGTCAACATTTTTGGGGAAAATAATAATAAAATATATATAATTACATAATGCCCCCTTTTCCTTCTTTCTCCCTCCCCCTTCATTTAGTTCAGATCGAAATTAAAAAAAAAAATTGCGCCGCCCTTGTCGGAACCCCGCTGCCTCCACCGCCATGCCCCCCCGGCCGGTGCCTCCACACTCGACAACCCCCATCCTCTGCTCGCCTTCCTCCTCTCTCCTCTTACACGAAGACCAAAACACCCCCAAACCCTAAAACGCCACCAACAGCCACCCCCTGGCTCGCCACCTCCGCCGCAGCCATCCCCGACTCCGGCGCCCACTTCAGACCCCCCTCTCTCGCTGAAAACCTGTAAGTATTTTATATATATATATAGTAAATAGCTTAGTTTTTTTTAATAGGATTTTTATGTTAATAAAAATAGTATTTTTATGTGAATAAAGAAACGATTTTGATTTATGAAAAGAAATGACTTTTATTAGTAAAGATATGATTTTTATTAGTAGAAAAATATGATTTTTATTAGAAGCAATTTATGATTTTTCATTAGAGAAAGATTAGGTTTTTCATAGTAGATAAAAATTTGATTTTTATAATGAAGTAGAGAAGATAAAATTTTGATTTTTATAATGAAGTAGCGAAGATAAAAATTTAATTTTTATAATAAAGTAGCGAAGATAAAAATTTGATTTTTATAATGAAGTAGAGAAGATAAAAATTTGATTTTTGTATATGTAGCGATATGAAAAATAAGATTTTTATATATGTTGTAGCAAAATAAAAATTCAATTTTTAGTTATATAAAAATTCGATTTTTATTAATATAAAAATTCGATTTTTAGTTATATAAAAATGTCATCTTATATATATATATATATGTATGTATATATAGAGATATGAAAATGCGATTTATAAATATATCAACATCATACTAAAAATGTGATTTTTACTATGAACAGCGTGAAAAAGATTGCATTGGAATTTCGGGAAAATCCAAACGGTTCAAAAATTCAGAAATAAAACTGGCGAAGTGGTTCCCAAATGTGAGAACTTCTCACTTTAATTTATTTTCTAGTTAAATATATATACTAGGATGCAGATGGTGCTTAGTAGCAACCGACACCTTTGTTTGAAACCATGTTTGTTTGGTTGTTTGGTTGATTGGGTTATTTGTTTGAATTTGGTTTGGGAAGTGAATTGAATTGATTGGAATTGGTGTGTGTATGGCGCGAGCCAGTATTAGGCGAGGGATAAGGCTAAACCTTATTCCGGTCTAGTATCACGCCGTTATGTTGCCGAAATTTTCTAAAATAGTTAGAACAATAAAAATATCATTTTTATTTTATAAATGAACTGTATAAAATATTCATGTGTTGAAATAAATATTTTATCATTAAAAATATAATTTTTAACGAGTATATGAATGAAAATAAATATTCATTTACAAATCGGATGATTTGTTTGTGTACACACATTTGACTGATATTGATTGGAATGATATATTTTACACATCGCCCAACTGCACAAATAAAATCGGTGTGTGTTGATTGAAACCTTACACCGATATTGGGATGATATTTGACATACACTAATCCCAATTGTTTAGTTGTATGTCAATCCATTGGTTGACAGGCTATTGTAAGCGTTAATTATTTATATTTAATGCTTAAGCGGTTGTATAGTGCACTCTGGATGATGGTTGACTGTGTTTAATTATTGTTGTGTACATGTGTGTATAAAATCCACATAAATAAAATTATATGGTAACTGACTATGTCAGATTCCAATTCGGAAAGAACGAATATTTTAAATTAACGAATATTTTAAAATGACGAATAATGAGTATTTTAAAATAATATTCAGTAATGGATCAACATATGATTTTAATGTCCGATTTGGGATGGACACGAAAATATTGAAAAATATGAAGCCATGTTGATTAGATTAATGCCATTTTGACGTGAACGATATTTATATCGATTTTATTCATTTTTATAATGAATACCGAAAAGAAAATGATTTCAAAATATGATATTTTTAAAATATTATCATTTATATATTAATGATATGGAATATTCAATTTTGATTTAAAATTGAATATGAAGTTGAAGTCCTTTTTGAAACGAATTTAAAATGATTTATAAAATACATTTTAAATGGAAATCGATGAACTATATATAATATATATATTACATTGCCTGAATAGAACGCACAGCGACCGTTCGCGAATTTCGACCACTGACTTCGAATTGAGATTACGGGAGATCCGACCGTCGGATTCTCCCAAAACCAGGAGCATTGGGTTCGTATCGAAAAGAGCTTTCCAATGAATACAAGAGATTTGAAATCTAACGGTTAGATTTGGAATTATATACAAATCAAATTTGGAAAAGGTCGTTGTAAGTGCAGTTCGATGACCGTTTGTGGAAATCGACTAAAAGTGCCTTAATAAAATTATTAAAAATATCAATAATTTGTGTAAAATCATAATAAATGATTTGGAAAGAATTGGGATGAAAAATTCCACATTTGTAATGATAAAAATATATTTTTATCAAAATGAACTAGTTATGAACTAGAATTATAATCCAATATTTTTAAATAAATAAATTGGATTTGAAATGGTTTTAAAAATAACCAAAATTTCCAATATCTGAATTAGAATGGATTTGAATCGAAATTATCTTCGGAATATTTCGATATTGGATTCCACAATTATACGGATATTGTGGAGGAATTTGGAAGATATATATATATATATATCGTTATTCCCAATACGATATTTGTTGATTTCAGATTTTGATATTGGGTTTGTCATGAATGGTGTCTTCATTAACACTGTTCTTAAACCCAGTTGAGAAAAGAATAAATCTTTAATTAAGATTTAGTGAAGTTTTCCCAATTAATTGATATTTAATTGGAAATAAATAAAATAATTGGATTTTGGGTTTGTCGTGAATGGTGTCTTCATTAACTCTGTTCTTAAACCCAGTAGAGAAAAGAATAAATCTTTAATTAAGATTTATTGAACTTTTCCCAATTAATTTATATTTAATTGGAATTGAATAAAAGAATTGGATTTTGGGTTTTTCGTGAATGGTGTCTTCATTAACCCCGTTCTTAAACCCCGTGTGAAAAGAATAAATCTTTTAATTAAGATTATTAGTGTTTCCAGTTAATTAACATTTAATTGGAATATAATGGAATGTGAATTGGGTTTATTGTGAACTGTGTTTTAACGATATTCGTTCTTTAACTCGATTTGCAGTGAAATGTGATTTGGAATATATAAATCTTTTATTAAGATTTTCTAAAGGAAAGTTTTCCAATTTAATATATTAAATTGGAATTGAATGGAATTCGATTGGTAAAAATCGAAATGAGCTTCTGTGGAGGAAGACTGTTAGTATATATGGAATTTAAAAGGCTTTGTCATTATTCCATTTATATTATTAGTCGGATACGGAAATTGATATCAATTATATATTGATCTATTTTCCATGACGATTCCATAATTAATGGAATGTGATTTGGATTTATCGTGAACTGTGTTTTAAATGACATTAGTTCTTTAACCCAGTAAAAGACAGGATTACATGTCTAACATTGTATTTCGAACTGTATGGTTGATCTCTGCTAAATACATATCTGTTCGGTGGCGGAAAATTTATTCTCTTGCTTAACACCCTTCTCTAAGACGTACGAGCTGAGAGGTTATATATCGGTAGAAATCAATAGTACGGTGTAGATTGTCGATGCGATATGTTTGATTTTCCAAGGTTAAATAATCATTAATATTGATTTTTGGAAAGATTAAAACCAAGTGGAGTTTTAATGATTCTTTAATTAGATTGAAATGTGAATTGATAATTTAAATTATCAAATTTGGGAAATGATCGAGAATGGAGTATCACCAGTTTTGCTCCCAACAATAGTTAAATCTTTAATTAGATTTGAACGTAAAACGGTAATTAAATTTACCGATAACACCGTGGTGTTAGATATGGAGTATTACCAGTTTTGCTCCATAAGATGAATAGGTGGGGATTGGTAAATTAAACAAATGATTACTTCGGTAAGGTGCGCTAATCCCGACTAGTTTGGATAAAGCTTAATTTGGTTTGAAATGATGTCCAAAGGAATATTAAACAATAAATTTAAAAGAATTTATCTTTGATAAAATTAATGGGAAGCTTTCCCAAAGAATATGAATATTTAAATAAAAGAATATTCAGAATTGGAATGAGGCGTATATTGGGTTTTATAGCACTTGCTTATAATACATGTGAGTTATTCGGAAAGGCCGGGTTTATACCCATTCTGAATAACTGATTCGACAATAAGTCGTAGATGAAGACGGTGGTTGAAGACCGGAGGACTTCACATCGTTTGGATGATTACTGATGCCTTGATCGGGATGTACACCCAAGACAAGGTAATAAGTAGTGATCGTCCAGACGTACTTGGAGATCGACCAGATATGTGATGACCTCTCTCCTGTATTGGACATATGGGAGAAGGAATAAGGTGCCTCCAATTTTGTTCAGACCTAGAACGAACTAGTAAATGGATGTGTGTGTTTGACATTGGATTTTATTCTATGTTGATTGATCTCTATTAAATATATATATATATATATATCTGTTTGGTGGTGGAGAATTTATTCTCTTGCTTAACACCCTTCTCTGAGATGTACCAGCTCAGAGGTTATATTTCGATAGACATCAGTCGCATGGCGTGAATTGCATGTGTGGCACGCTGAGATGCAAATGATCAAGGCTTCCGTTGAAAAGCAGAGTCTTGTGGTGATGATCAAAGCACTATTTAATATAGCATAGCTTGGTGTATAGCGTTAACTCGCGAGCCTCACACCTCGGTATGAGTCAAAAACAGGATAAGGGACTACAGGGAGAACACTACGTTTCTTTCTAGCTATGGGTGGTGTCATGGTATAGAGCCCAGACATTTATTATATTTTTACCTATGTGGTTGTTTGATTGCGAGACGCCTCGGATATATCGGTTACTATGGAGCCGATGGATATCGGTCCTATAGGACCGGGAAACGTGTGTTCAGGAATTGCCAATCCACGAACGTAAGTGTGGACCGACCCTGAAGCATCCAAGGGTCTTCTACGGGAGATCCTGAGGCATCTGATAGAGTGTCTCGAAGCCGGCAAGGAGTACATCCCTTGCCTCGACTCATGACGGAAATCCAATTTCCAATACGTGACATTTCAGTTTTAATTGTAGAGCTTAGTATGGCGACATGATAGATGGTACCCATGCCGCTTATGATTGATACGTTTATATTTGAAATTGTTTTATACACTATGCACTTATAATAGTATCAAATAATTTGTTTTAAACATACCAAGCATGTTTGGCTATTATAAGGGAAAACTCTATCCTCCGGATTGCGTTGCATTATGTGATGGGACCTGAGTCTTATAATAGCTTAATTTTTCCAAAAAGCATTGCTCTATTTTGTTATATGCACTGGTATTCTTGGGAGGAAACCTGTTCCGTGTTATACGGCGTGATCCCTTGATTTACTTTATTTTTAAAGTAAAGATTTAATAACTGTTTTAGTTCTCACACTTGTCACATGACTGACCTAGAGTTTATTGTCTTAACCTAAAGTCTTGGTGCCCCTATTTTCCACACGGGCAGCTAGGAGTTTTGGTTTCGCATATATTATATCCACAGGATCCTGGATTTACAACTGGAACTATATTCGGAAAGCTCTGTATCCGTGTATTCTTTTCAGTTTTGTTATGTATTATTTTCTGCTGCTATGTATTTAAATGTAATTTAAATCTCTGGTATTTGTCAAATGTATATTATTCATTCATACTTTGTATATTCTTGTACTCTGGTGTAAAATGTTGTAATAAGCAATGAAATGTTCTTCTGTTTGTGTTCTGATTTGTCGTGTTGTCAACTCAATCCGGGTAAGGGCGAGTTTGGGTCGTTTCAATCTATATCCATAATTTTAATTTAATTTAACTAAGCATATATCACTTATTTCATAACTTAAATATTATTTATATTTACAAACAATAAAATTTTTAATTTCACTTTCATTATTCATACTAATACTTGCATATTATTTAATTGCTTATTCTTATAACATTTTAACTTCTTAATTAATTGGTAAGTTATTCATGCTATAGAAAGAATTGATTACAAGTTTAGTGGTTACAATTCGTTTCAATTCATTATTTCAAATTCTCAAAAGTTTTATTTTAATTATAACTTCCTTAGGCTCATTTTCTTATTATACCGTTCAAAAGTTTGTAAAATTTCAAGTTTCAGTTCATTTCACCAATTTCAAAATCATGAATTATTGTAGAATTTAAGAATTCAAACAACGGGTCATTTCCAAAATAACTTTCAAAATAATTTATATAGTACCTTTTATATCAACTATAGTTTAAAAGATTTAAATGAAATCCAACTTTTCAAAACAAAATATAAAAGTTTCTAAGTGGCCACCCCACTCAAGTTCTCGAAAATAAACGTCGATGATGCGTGCACTCATCACCGAAATCATTTTCCGAAGAAAATAGGGTTATATACACTTAGTTCAAAATTTTATTAATAAACAACTTCTATTGAAACTACTTTTAAAATATAATTATATTATTTCAAAACCATTTGTAAATCAATACTTCAAAATCACCCGAATTTAAATTCTTAAATTCATATTTAACTTCTTCCTATTTCATTACCAAATTAATTTTTAATATTTCATTTTTCTTAAACCAGTCAATAACCAGTAGTTTTAATCATTGATTAATCAAATAATAAATTATGAATTTCTAATGTTATCATAAAAAAAATCAAAATTCATAGATTTTCAAATAATTCTTCATATATATATATATATAATTCAAAACAATATTATGTCAGTATGCCTTATTCGAGTGTTTAGAAATCCCTATCAATGCCTTGGCGTCCCAAGTACCGACCAGAATTCATAAAAACTCAACAGAACGAATCAACACAATACAAAATCATTTTATATCAAAATTACCAGTACGCTCTCTCATATACACTGAAACTCATTCTAGGGTATTACTACCCTATCTCTAATGAGTTAATCCCAAATAGAGCCAAAGGTTTCGCTAAACCAAAGCTCTGATACCAAATGTAACATCCGTCATTTTTGACCGTTCAAATCGACAATGATCCTCAAATGTCGACTTAAACAAATCAAAAATGCAAATAGTTATTGGGATTAAAGTAGGAAAAAGAAGAAAGAAGAAAAACAATCACAAAATCTCACAGCGGAAGGACAAAATATAATAAATAAATAACAATTCATGAAGCTGTTAAAACATACCTTTGATTATACACTTATAATGATTATAAGAGTTAATGGTTATACAACATACCAATATTTGAAGTGGAAAAATAATAATGATATGTCTGTCAAGCTCCATCTTTATCTCCATAACGTCGTCTTCAATAACTAAAAACTCAGGCTACCCCGAGCATAAATGAAAATACAAAAACACTTGGATCAGAAGTAAAATATTCTCATGTCAGTTAAATCAATTTGATGTGATAATATGAGTGTAATACTTGAGAGATGTTACGGGAAATTCCATTCCTTAAGGATCCGTCAAACTAGATACTATAAAATATAATACGCTATTATAATAGTGTCTATGGTTAAATATAAAAATATTAAAACAGTGTAAACGGGATTACCATTATTACCCTTACACCGTTTATACCGTTGTCGTATAGCTTGCATATAACACACCATTATGTCGTTGGATAGGATGCACTGTGATACGACAACGTTAAATCAAAATCGTAGGGGGATCGACCAGGATAAATATGACAAGGCATCGAGGCTATACCCATCATTAGGATTCAACTGGATTGCGGACCCGGGCCGGTGGTAATGTATAGCCGCGACTACCGCCCACCCCAGACAATACTCCCAAAAATCAAAGGCGCCAATCAATCACAAAGTAGTATATATGGTATCGAAGAAGCATGTCTGCTAAGAGGAGATGGCTCACATTAACCTGGGTATGGCTCCTGTTTTAGTCATTTTAATTATGACCTGAAGGTCAAGGCTATCCATCATCGTTCTCTTTCTTCAAATTCAGTAATCGCCTCCAAATCCATCCTACTTTTTTCTGGAACTCCACCGCGTAAACAGTTGTTAAAGTGGTTTTTGGTATTGGCAGAGAGTATGACAATACCCGATCCTGGTCTCCTTAATAACCAATCGTTTACATTTTTTACACCAGTCGGTTCTTTTACATTTCAAAGGGGTTCTTACTTCATATCAAAATAACAGATTTTCATATAAATCATATCAATATTCAAGATAGAATATTTCATCTTAAAATATACACTTAAACCAATTTAAAATCTTGAAACAATTCCAACTTTAAAATAATTTGAATGTTAAAATAGTTAAAAATATTTTTAAAATAGTTTAGATATACAAGTTAAATAGTTTGAAAATAAATAATTTGTATTTAAAATAGAATTTTTAGATTTAGTAAAATATATATTTAAAATATAAATAGTTTTAAAACAAAAACTTAATTATTAAAATGGTTTACTTAAAATAATTAATAAATATAAAATAGTTGTAAGGTAAATAGTTTATAAAGAAAAGTAATTATTATTAAATAGTTTTTTAAAATGGTTTAAAATGCTATAGTTGGAATAAGAATCGTTTCTTCAAAATTTAACAAAAATGGAAATCATATTACAGTTTCAACTCAAATCGACTAAATTTTGATATCTTAATTCAAAAGGATTTGGCTTCCCATTTATATTGTAATTCGATTCAATAGTTCGATTTCAAACAATTCGATTTAATAATGAGATTCAGATAATTGAATTTTGTGATGGCCCGCCTCGCACCAGCCGACATTTCCAATGAAAGTGCGTTGTGCCATGTCCAACCAACACGGGACGGTCGCCAAAGACAGGAATTTGAACTAACAAGGAACCTGTGGAATGTCTCACAGTGCATGGAACAAAATATAATAATAACATACTTGACATAAAACAGGCGAGACAGTGCATAAGCTGAAAAATAACCATTATCATCATAGTAGCGGAAATCCAAAATACAGCTTATGATCCATAACCATTATTAAAACTTCAAAATACTGTCTCTAAAGCAAAAGAAAGGAAAGGTGTAACACCCCACATCCGTTAGTGTCACTCACAAAGGGAATGCACTAAATTATGTGGAGCATTTAAGGTAAAAGATGCAGATAAATTACAAGACAGAAAAAAATTAAAACAGCGGAAAATAAATCTATACTTTATTGATAAAATAGTTTGTACAACAATTTCTTTCCAATACCAGAGTATCATCTGTCTTACAAAATAAAGAAGCATAAAATAACATTTATATTCCCTAATGTAGCATAAGCCAGCCATAGCAGCGGAAAAGAGAGTCTGAAGCGATGTATCCAAGAGTCTTCAAGCTTGGAAAGAGTAACAGTGCATACTAAGCAGAGCTATTCCCTCCCTGACTACCTGGGGGGGAACGGAAGGATACCAAGAATACCCTCACGTCCCCTCGAAGCCTCGGGCATCGTAACCCAATTCGTTGGAGCCTTCTTTAAGATTAGATGGACGTTCGCTCCTCCTCGTGTTATACTAAGAATTACTACTTAGTTTTCCTAACTAAGGTTTACCACTTAGTTTCCTGAATCGTCGTTTTCTTAACTAAGGTTTACTACTTAGCCCCTTTCAACTAAGGTTTACTACTTAGTTCTCTTTCTCGTCAAGTTGGATTGGTTGAGTGTCATTAGTCGATACAAGTTAACTTAACCCACTCATTTGCCATGTTAAACTGGTTAAGTGTTATCAGTAATTCACGTTGACTTAACATTGCCCATCTGTTTTAATTAACATGTTATAACAGTTAAGTGTTCACTTAGTTAACTTAACCCTAACATCCGTTTAATTAACATATTCTAATGGTTAAGTATTGTCCCTTCATGTTTTAACTTAACCCTATTCATTTATCACACTATGATGGTTAAGTGTTCTAAGTTTACTTAACCCTACATTCTAGTCCAGCTAACATATTAAATTGGCTAAGCGTATTAAATTTACTTAACCCCAACCTCTAGTCTAGTTAACATGTTAAATTGGCTAAGTGTATTAACTTTACTTAACCCCACCTTTTAGTCTAGTCAACATGTTAATTTGGCTAAGTGTATTAAATTTACTTAACCCCAACCTCTAGTCTAGTTAACATGTTAAATTGGCTAAGTGTATTAACTTTACTTAACCCCACCTTTTAATCTATTCAACATGTTAATTTGGCTAAGTGTATTAAATTTACTTTACCCTTCCAATCCTATCTTAGCTTTAATTGTCTTATTAAAGCACCAACCACTCACATTAGACAGGTATTAATGTTCGTCATATAAAATGCTTACAAATTAATGTCAATTCCGCGTTCACCAAATTCATGCCATATTAATATGCTTGCATGCTATGTTCACAAAACAATGTCACATACCATATTCTTCTTATTAAGTGCCACATTGATGTCAATTGCAGGTTTATAAATGACATTCCTATTAATAGAAAATTAAGTCTAACTTATTCATATTCTTCCTCTTTAAAAATCCCTATTTACTGTATACAAATATATATGCATAAATCTTTCTTTTCACTACATGCATCCACACATTTTTATTATAAATGCTCATATGTACTAATATGTTAAATCTTTCTTACCTTCAATTTGTCATAAATCCAATCAGAGAAGGCCACTTAAAAAAATAATTCTTGGCAACCAAAAATGCGCAACGTACGCCTCATGATGCGTACATGTCGTATATATATATATATATATATATATATGTATATGTATACGTATATGTATATATATATATATATTATATATATATTTATTTATTTTCTTTTTCTTTTTATCTATCTTCCTAATTACCCATTTTCACACTAAACCACTTTTTGAACTGCGTTCACACTAGGCTATTTTAAGCCATTCCCCTAAAACAAAAATAGGGCGCTGGCGGGGATCGAACTCTGTACCTCTTGTATGCAAGTCATGTGTTCCAACCAAATGAGCTACTAAGTCTTTTGCTTATAAAAGTTAGAACAATGCTAAACATTATTCTTTTCTCATTCCTCTTTTTTCATGTTTTGCTGCAATATTTAATTTAAGGATATCTTTTTCATACAGAGTCCAATTTATGCAAACTCGGACTCTATCTCAAGCAGAATTTCGAGACGAACGCAATGGCGTAACCCGTTTCCCTGAATTCTTCTTCTAAAATTTAATTATACTTTAATTTGTGAAATTTAATGTTATAGAATTACGGGGTGTTACAAAAGGTACACTACTAATGCCCAAAGCAGTGACCATCAACAACATAGGGAGTATATATGTAGATAATACGTAGGAGCCTCCTGCTCGTCTCCAGATCAACTACTCGTGCATAACCAGCTAATCTGTCTCTAGTTTGCTCGTTTAGGAACACCCAGAGCAATAAGAAGAGACATAAAACTCTGGGTCAGACAAAAGTATGGTATGAGCGATAAGCAGCAAAACAGAACAATAACAGATATACTAAACCATATCTGAACCTAGACCTACAACCAAAGAGTTAGCACTACATACTGTACAATACTCTAAGGTGCCACTAACATATAGTGTAAAGAATACGGGGGTGTGGGTGTGCATGACATAGTGATGGAAAACAATCAATCATAGCAACCATCCTCACATCTCTCACTCAGTTTGTAAAGCATACGATATCCACCACTTTGATCACCCTATTCCTTGCTATGATCGCTCTGCCCCATGGAGTCATGGCAACCCCACTGCACTGATCTATAGCTACTAGTCCTTGCTATGTCCACTCTGCCCCATGAAGCCATGTCGACTCCACTGCACTGGCTCATAGACATGCTACGATCACTCTGCCCCATGGAGTAACATCTACCCCACTGCATTGATCCGTAGCCTAACATCCGTCTTGGTGTTGAATCAAAGTTATGAATATCGAGAACCCCTTAGCATACGTCCTGCAGCAAAGCCCAGCTCATGAAGTTAACTCTTTGGTTCTCATCTGGATCCTGAGTTCTACTTCCTATTTGGGCTTCCTTTACATATCGGGTTTTGGTCGAATTGGAGTTGGTCTTTAAAAGAGTCATCGCGTAATCGCAGCTCCAATCCGGTTCGGTTCGACCTCCGTATGCGGTTCGGTTCGGTTGTCCTTCCCAGGTTCGGTTCGACTTGCTCCACTTCCTGGCCATCAATCCGGTTCAGTTCGATATATGGGGTTCTCTACATCAAATCGGTTCGGTTCGGCGTTCCTGGTCTCAGTCCGGTCCGTTACCTCTCGTTCTCCAGCTCTTGGCTTGGTCCTCTGATCCGATCCCGCTCCCTAGCTCTAGTCCGATCCGATCCCCACGCCAAGCTTCGGTCCGATCCCAACCCCAACTCAATGCAAATGGCCTTCCTTCTTGCCAATTCTTCTCAGGTGCCAAGTTCCGATCTGAATCAAATCCCTTGCCCAGTTCACCTATCCGATCCGAGCCCCATATCCAATCCGATCCGATCCGAAACCCTACACATTTCCTGCGACTTTTCCAGCGACTATTTTACGCCATAAGACGGCGTTTTCGACCATTCTAACTCTTCTAATCAATCACAAATCATACCATACAATCACAGCAACATATATAATTGACCACAAACACCAAAACAACAATTTGATATGTCAAAACGGATCAAACATACCCAAAACCTATATTTTCCCCTTAAGCATGTTTAAGCAAATCTAATGATAGTATTAGCAAAACTTAACCAAATTAACCCAAACTTCTAACAGTGGCTTAAAATAATATTTAAGAATTTCTAAACATTTTTCCAGATTTTTAACATGCATAATTTCGTCAATTAACACTAATCACCCCAATTGACTATAATTAGTGTAAAAACAAAGGCTAATCACTCACCTTAGCCACAATAAAATACCAAATCTGAAATTATCCTCTGTTTGGCGCTGTTCCCAAGACTACACAGCAGCTCCAACCTAGATTAGGTGTTGATTTGGCTTGATTTGACGTAGATTAGGCTAAAACTTGATTAAATGGTGATTAGAAGGTGATTTGGGGTGTTTTAGCAAATGGAGGCCATTGCTAGGTTGAGAGGAATGATAGGTGGCGGGTGAAAAATGAGAAAAGGATGTTCTCTAAACCCTAACAGCCGTTTTAAACTCCTAATCCCGAAATCTCCCAATGTGCCTAGCTGTTAATCACCCTATTTGGCCCAGTTAAGCTGTTTTTCACCCTCTAAACCTTAATTCAGCCATATCTCCCAAACGATAAGTCCGCCTGGCTAATGTGACCACTCTACAGAAAGGTAAACTATCATCCGGATCTAATGGAAATGGTTTCAGGCCAAAACTCCTTTCTAATCAAAAGTTATGGCCGAAGCAAGATCAGCTAGGGGTAAAACGGTCATTTAAAAATTGGCAAAAATCATGAACATGGGAAACGACCCCAATAGTCGTCTCCCAAAGTTACATGACCATACGACTTCGTATGTGAAAGAAATAAATATTCTACGATCCTTCGATGCGTAGAATGCGGGTCGTTACATTCTCCCCCCCTTAAGAAATTTTGTCCCCGAAATTCCTTAACCCAAAACATACAAAGGATCCCGCATGCCTACCAATCAATAACAAAACAATAAAGCATACAAAACAACACAACAAGCCTATCCTAGCATGCGGTTTACTAACAAGGGAGTACTATACCGATATAAAAACCTTACCAGGCAAAGAGTTCTGGATACTTCTTCCTTATGTTCTCTTCTGTTTCCCAAGTACAGTCTTCCTCATCATCACCCCACTGAACTTTGACTAGTTTCACCGCCTTCCTTCGAAGCTGCTTCGTATCGTTCCCAACAATACGCATAGGCGTGCGGTTCCCAACTGGCTCGGGTTTAACCTCGATATCGTCCAACTGATCCGGTGAAATAGTCATATCGGGGTCATGCACGAATTTCCTTAACTGGGAAACATGAAATATGTTATGAAATCCTGCCATCTTCTCTGGTAATTCAACTTTATATGCCAAATTCCCAATTTGCTCGAGAACTAGGAATGGTCCAACAAATCTTGGTACTAACTTGCCTCTCCTGCCAAATCGAATCACGCTCATTAACGGAGAAATCTCGACAAACACCAAGTCGCCAATGGAGAATTTTACATCTCTTCTCCTCTTATCAACATAACTCTTCTGTCTATCTTGAGCAGCCTTCATTTGCTGTTGGATAACCTTAATCTTATCTGAGGTTTCTCTTATCACATCTGGCCCAAGCACAAATTTCTCACCAGTTTCTAACCAACATGACGGTGAGTTGCACAGTCTTCCGTACAAAGCTTCAAATGGAGCCATACCAATACTGGATTGATAACTGTTATTATAGGCAAGCTGTACTAGATGCAAATGGTCATCCCATGATCCACCAAAATCCAATACACAAGCTCGCAAAAGATCTTCTAATATACAATTTACCCTCTCTGTTTAACCATCAGTTTGAGGATGATACGCGGTACTGAGATATAATTCTGACCCTAGGGTCTCTTGTAAGCTCTTCCGAAACTCACTAGTAAACAACGGGTCTCGATCACTCACAATGCTTTTAGGTACTCCATGAAATCTCACTACCCACTTCATATACTGTTCTGCTAACTTAGCTGCCGTTTTGTTTGACTTGACGGGTATAAACCTTGCACTTTTGGTTAATCGGTCCACAATTACCCAAATGCTATCATGGCCCGATCTAGTCCTTGGTAACCCATCAATGAAATCCATTGAGACTTGTTCCCATTTCCATTTTGGAATTTCTAATGGTTGCAACAAACCACTAGGCTTCTTTTGCTTAGCTTTAACCAACTGGCAGTTCATGCATTTGGATATAAACTTCCCAACGTCTCTTTTCATTCCTTCCCAGTAGTAAGTCTGCTTCATGTCTCGATACATCTTGTTACCACCGGGGTGTATAATCAGTTTTGAGTGATGACATTTTCTAAGTACTTCATCTCTCAATCCATTGACATTGGGCACAACTAGTCTTCCATTCTTTCTAAGCCATCCATCTCGATCCAGCCTATACTTGTTCATCTCCTCGTCGATACCCATCTCTAACTTGGAGATTATTTCCAATAGGTTAGGATTGTCTCTCTGACTGGAACCAATCCGCTCAATCAAAGTGGGTCTGATCGTCAAACTTGCTAACAATTGTAGATCCAATTCGCACTTTGGTCTGAAATCATACCCAACGATGTACTCCAGTTGCTTCCACTCAAGAAACATAGCCCCTAAACTGGCATGTCTTCTACTCAATGCATCAGCTACCGCATTGCCCTTTCCCGGTGTGTATGCGGTATCGAAATCGTAGGAAACCAAGAATTCTAACGATCTTTGCTGTCGGAGATTTAGATCCCTCTGAGATTAAAGATACTTTAACGATTTATGATCGATAAACAACTCGAATCTTTCTCATAAGAGATAATGTCTCCACATCTTCAACGCAAACATGATCGCTGCCAATTCCAAATCGTGGGTAGGATATCTTTTCTCGTGCGGTTTCAGTTGCCGACTAGCATAAGCTACAATCCTACCTCCTTGCATCAATACAACATCTAGTCCGGTACCACAGGCATCTGTGTATACCGTCATCTCTTCATTCCCTTTAGGAATGACTAACACTGGTGCACATGTCAAATTTTCCTTTAGACTCTTAAATGCATTCTTGCACTTTTCGTCCCAGACGAAAGCTTGATTCTTCTTGGTCAACTGAGTCAACGGTGCTGCTATCTTGGAGAAGTCTTGGATAAACTTCCTATAATACCCAGCTAATCCCAAGAAACTTCTTACGTCTGTTGCATTCTTGGGCGTAGACCAAGCCTGTACCGTAGCTACCTTCGCAGGATCCACGAAAATACCATTCTCTGAAACAACATGGCCCAAGAATCTCACCTCCTTCCTCCAGAAGTGACACTTAGAAAACTTTGCTTTCAATTGGTGTTTTCTTAACACCTCCATCACTATCCTCAAGTGTTCCTTGTGTTCTTCCTCTGTCCTCGAATAAACTAAGATATCATCCACGAACACAAGAACAAACTTATTCAATTGATCTCGGAATACCCTATTCATAAGATCCACAAAATATGATGGTGCATTGGTCAACCCGAATGGCATGACCAACCACTCATAAAATCCAGACGGCGTCCGAAAGGCCGTTTTAGCTATACTCTCAGCTTCCACCCTAAGCTGATGAAAACCTGTCGCGAGAGCCAACTGGGAGAACACTCTCGCGCCACTCAACTGATCAAACAAATCATCTATCCGCGGTAGAGGATACATATTCTTCCTCGTCACCTTATTCAACTCGCGGTAGTCCCCACACAATCGAAGGAAACCATCTGCCTTGGTAGCAAACACAACTGGTGCTCCCCACTCAGTAACACTTCTTCTGATAAATCCCTTCTTCAAAAGACCGCTTACTTGCACCCCGAGCTCTCGCTACTCCCTTGGCGCCATACGACGAAGTGGCATCACTATAGGTCTAGCATCTTTCACTAATTCAATACGGAACTCAATCTCTCGGTGTGGTGGAAGTCCGGTCACTTCCTCGAAGACGTCCGGATACTGGCTAGCCACGGGAACATCTGTCAACTCATCATGCGGGATGTCGAGGGAATTTAGAAAACTAGCCATTACCCCATCACTAGGTAGACCACCAAACACTACCCTCCGCCCATCATCTGCTCTAACTGTCACAAAAAAGCCCTCATAGTCTACCACCACCCCGTACCTTTGGAGCCAGTCGACTCCCAAAATAATGCCAAACCCAGTAAAGCCCAAAACAAACCAATCATAAACAAACATGCATCCATGACTCGATAAGACCACATTACAACAAATCATACAAAGGCTAGTCGAACCACCAATCGGGTTCGTCACTGCTAAAGGTCTATCGACTATCTTGGGTTCCAATCCCCACCTATCTACCAGGTCACTAGATATGAAGGAACGGGAAGCTCCGGTATCAAACAATACTTGAACAGGAACATCATAAACAGAAAGCATATCTTGAATGACGACATTCTTTCCTTTCTCTGCCACAGTTGGGGCATTCGACGAAGAAGGGACAACATTGATGGCATATGCTTTCACAATCTGCTTTTCTTTAGGGGGTTGCGGACACTTATCCTTTTGATGTCCAACTTGGCCACAGTTGAAGCACTTTCTGTCCGCTGGCTTTGCTCGACATTCTTTAGCATAATGGCCCTTCTTGCCACAGCTAAAGCACTCAACATCTTTCTTATTCCTTTTCTTCTGGCCATCCTTGGTCTGATTCTGCTTTCTCTTATTCTGATAACCATTCTTGCCTCCACCGCTTGCTTGCAGTTTTGGTTCCTCTACAGATGCAACCTCAGTCTTCGTCTTAGGGTAAAAACTCTCTGACCTCAATGCTTCCCCCACAATCGATTCAAACGTCTCATCGGTATGGTTAATAAGCCTTTCCCCAAGTATCCATCCAAACCAGTTATGAACTTCTCGTTCTTCTCCTCGGCAGTATCAGTAAGGGATAATCCATATTTCGATAGAGTATCGAACTCTGCAATGTACTCCGAGACTGCCCTACCATTCTGCTTAAGCTCCAGAAATTACCTAAACAACTCTGACTTCTGGGCAGCTGGGATGAACTTATCACTGAATCGGCCTTAAAATGATCCTATGTAACTTGATCCTCTGGAGTAGCTGCCTTAATAGCGTCCCACCAATTCATCACCGCTCCGTGCAGCTGATGGGATGCTAGCTTCCTCTTTATCGCATCCTCGATACCTAAGTCTTCGAAGATATGCTCACAGCTATCCAACCAATACTGAACTTCTGAAGCCGATTCTGTTCCGTGGAACGGCTTTCCACCAAGACTAGTGTAATCCTTGCAAAGCTTGGCGAAATCGGCTCTAGGCGCCTGCACCGTTGCACCACCACCATTTGCAGCATTGGAAACTGCTCCTTGCACATTTCTAAGCATCTCTCTCATGAAGTCAGTGAACATCGTCCTCATATTAGGAGCATTCCCATTATTAGCACCTCTACCAGTACCCCTAGTATATCGGCTCTTCGTTCAATCTGTAAGGAGAAAACGATTAACCATCTCTTCAATGGTGCTGGTGCAATGCGACTTCATCCTTAAATATACTAATAGTGTATATATATAACTTTTGAAAACCAAAATATAACAAATACGTGCTCTCATTTACGTACTATCTCTCCCTGATGTCTTTCCCTAGGTTAACTACGCAACCTAGAGCTCTAATACCAAATGTAACGGCCCGCCCCGCACCAGCCGACATTTCCAATGAAAGTGCGTTGTGCCGATGTCCAACCTGCACGGGATGGTCACCAAAGAAAGGAATTTGAACTAACAAGGAACCTGTAGAATGTCTCATAGCGCATGGAATAAAATATAATAATAACATACTTGACATAAAACAGGCGAGACAGTGCATAAGCTGAAAACTAAACCATAATCATCATAGCAGCGGAAATCCAAAATACAGCTTATGATCCATAACCATTATTACAACTGAAAAATACTGTCTCTAAAGCAAAAGAAAGGAAAGGTACACTACTAATGCCCAAAGCAGTAACCATCAACAACACAACGAGTATATATGTAGATAATACGTAGGAGCCTCCTGCTTGTCTCCGGATCAACTACTCGTGCACAACCAGCTAACCTGTCTCTAGTCTGCTCATTTAGGAGCGCCCAGAGTAATAAGAAGAGACATAAAACTCTGGGTCAGACAAAAGTCTGGTATGAGCGATAAGCAGCAAAACAGAACAATAACAGATATACTAAACCATACCTGAACCTGGACCTGCAACCAAAGAGTTAGCACTACATACTGTACAATACTCTAAGGTGCCACTAACATATGGTGTAAAGAATACGGGGGTGGGGGTGTGCATGACATAGTGATGGCAAACAATCAATCATAGCAACCATCCTCACATCTCTCACTCAGTGTGTAAAGCATACGATATCCACCACTTTGATCACTTATTCCTTGCTATGATCACTCTGCTCCATGGAGTCATGGCAACCCCACTGCATTGATCCATAGCCACTAGTCCTTGCTATGTCCAATCTGCCCCATGAAGTCATGGCGACTCCACTGCACTGGCTCATAGCCTTGTTATGATCACTCTGCCCCATGGAGTAACATCTACCCCATTGCACTGATCCGTAGCCTAACATCCATCTTGGTGGTGAATCAAAGTTATGGACATCGATAACCCCTTAGCACGCGTCCCGCTGCAATGCCCAACTCATGAAGTTAACTCATTGGTTCCCATCTGGATCATGAGTTCTACTTCCTATTTGGACTTCCTTTGCATCTAGGGTTTTAGTCGAATTGGAGTTGGTCTTCAAGAGAGTCATCGTGTAATCGCAGCTCCAATCCGGTTCGGTTCTGCCTCCGTATGCGGTTCGGTTCGGTTGTCCTTCCCTGGTTCGGTTCGGCTTGCTCCACTTCCTGGCCATCAATCCGGTTTGGCTCGATATATGGGGTTCTCCACATCAAAATGGTTCGGTTCGGCGTTCCTGGTCTCAGTCCGGTCCGTCACCTCTCGTTCTCCAGCTCTTGGCATGGTCCTCCGATCCGATCCCGCTCCCTTGCTCTAGTCCAACCCGATCCCCACGCTAAGCTTCGGTCCGATCCCAACCCTAACTTAACGCAAATGGCCTTCCTTCTTGCCAAGTCTTCTCATGTGCCAAGTTCCGATCCGAATCAAATCCCTTGCCCAGTTCTCCTATTCGATCCGAGCCCCATATCCGATCCGAAACTCTGCACATTTCCTACAACTTTTCGAGTGACTATTTTACGCTATACGACAGCGTTTTCGACCATTCTAACTCTTCTAATCAATCACAAAGCATACCATACAGTCATAGCAACATATATAATTGACCACAAACACCAAAACGACAATTTAATATGTCAAAACGGATCAAACATACCCAAAACCGATATTTTCCCCTTAAGCATGTTTAAGAAAATTTAATGATAGGATTAGCAAAACTTAACCAAATTAACCCAAATTTCTAATAGAGGCTTAAAATAATATTTAAGAATTTCTAAACATTTTTCCAGATTTTCAACATCCATAATTTCATTAATTAACACTAATCACCCTAATTGACTATAATGAGTGTAAAATCAAAGGCTAATCACTGACCTTAGCCACAATAAAATACCAAATCTGAAATTATCCTCTGTTTGGCGCTGTTCCCAAGACTACACAGCAGCTCCAACCTAGATTATGTGTTGATTTGGCTTGATTTGACGTAGATTAGGCTAAAACTTGATTAAATGGTGATTAGAAGGTGATTTGGGGTGTTTTAGCAAGTGGAGGCCATTGCTAGGTTGAGAGGAATGATAGGTGGGGGCTGAAAAATGAGAAAAGGATGTTCTCTAAACCCTAACAGCCCTTTTAAACTCCTAATCCCGAAATCCCCAATGGGCCTAGCTGTTAATTACCATATTTGGCCCAGTTAAGCTCTTTTTCACCCTCTAAACCTTAATTCAGCCATATCTCCCAAACGACAAGTTTGTTTGGCTAATGTGACTACATTACGGAAAGGTAAACCATCATCCGGATCTAATGAAAGTGGTCTAAGGTCAAAACTCCTTTCCAGTCAAAAGTTATGGCCGAAACAAGATCAGCTAGGGGCAAAACGGTCATTTAAAAATTGACAAAAATCATGAACATGGGAAATGACACCAATAGTCGTCTCCCAAAGTTACATGACCATACGACTTCGTATGTGAAAGAAATAAATATTCTACGATCCTTCGATGCGTAGAATGCGGGTTGTTACAAATTTCAATTATAATTCTCACTTTAAATTATTCGTTTACAAAATATCGAGTTCACAATTCATTTATAACTATAAATCAAGTTAATTTAAAGTAAATATTAAAAATGGATAAACATTTCAATTTCGATAAATTTAGTTTATATTCAATTCAGTTTCAACTTCAGTTATTCAAATTTAACAATTCCTTAAAATTTAAAATTCCAAAGCTCAAAGTTCAAATTCAAAGAAAATCGATTAATAATATCATTTATATTATCTTTAAACAATATTCCGAAATTCAAGGTTAAAAACAATTTTTATTTAACCAACTGGTGTCAGTATATAATTTTCTATCATATGGCCAAGTAATACTTAAATTTAACTTTTATACTTTGGGAAAGGATATATATCATTTCAATTCAAATCAGGGTCATAGGTATTTACCATTTCAACCTACATTCTTAATTCATTTTAATGATTAATCCCGGGTTTATTTGATTCCTGTAACATCTAGGGTGATGGTTGGTATTAATCAACAAAATCAATAACATATATATAAAGAATGTCGATAACAAGATGGATTACATATTAACACATTAAATATATAAATTCAAGGCATACATCAAAATCAACACATCTAAACAGTTCAATAATATTAGTTACTAATCATCACGTATGAGGTTCTTTTTTTTTTTTTAAATTTAAAGCTTGAAATTAATATATAACAGTACAATTAATATAACAGTTAAATTAAATTATACAGTCTATGCAGATTTAACACAAATAGGCAATTTAAATAATCCAACAGCAAACAATACAATCATATCATGACATGAATTTAATTTAACTAACAATCAAATTTTTTAGTTAGATGTGAGTGGGTTTAATCACTCACCTTTGGTTCTAAACGAGATTGAAATTCGAATTTTAGCCCAAAAATCAGTGGTCTCAGAATCAGTTCAAATCATTGCCATCGCGAAGACCTCATTGATACGATTCCAACGCAATTTATTTCATCCAAAACTGACCTCGTAGAAGAAAGTTATACACATTTAAACTTATGGAATTTAAATTATAATAAAATAAAATAAACTAAAAACAAATCGGCCACACCAAACTCGCCACATTAGCACCTTCTTTGGACCGCTATCCTCCTTCCCCAATACGTTGCGCAACAAAACCCATCATTGCGTTCCATATTGGAACCACTCCACTCCATTGTGACCACCTGCACTCGATCGGACGTCGCCACTAGAACTGCCTCCTCGAGCCACGCTATTACCCATAAACCGGGCCTACTCGGTTCCCTTCTTCGTCACGAACAACCCTATATCCACTGTAACAACCCTGATTTTCAGAACCAATTAATTTTTTTTATTTTAGCTATTTTAATGGATTTTGAATATTTAAAATGATTTATTTTAAATAATAACGACTAAAATTTATTTTAATCGAAGTTAGAAAATATAAATTTATTTTAATTATAAAACGAGCCTGAAATGGCGCAGTAGTTTGAAAATTCGATTTAAACTTTAACTGAATGTACAGAATTCAAAATGAATCGGATTTCTGTAAATCCAGAAATATTTGAATCTTTTTAATTATATCTTTCTAATGAACGGGAAAAATCCAGATTTCATAATATTAATTGAAAGTTATGTCCAGTTTAAAATTCAAAATAGTCCCTATGGAATTTATATATATTTTAAATAAAAAATAGCCCTTTAAAATAGCCATTTTGCAAACGATCTCCGTTTTCGATGAAACCACTTTTGTTAATCCGGAATGTCAAATTATTGTTAGGTTTCAAATTTCATAATTTTTGGAATTAATATGTGAGCGCAATGAATTTAAACATGTTTTGTAATTTCAATTTGAATTTAATCGACTGGAAAAAGGCCATTTTTCAAACGGTCTCCAAATTCAATGAAATTAGTTTTATTGGGACCGTATCGTCAAAACATAGCTAGATTTATTTTTATGTAATTTTTGGAGTCACTATGTGGCCCCGGTAAATTAAAATGTGCGTTTGAATTCAATATATATTGATTTATATTTTAATTTTGATAAAAACTAATCGAAACAGTCGAACTGGCTTACGAAACATATTCCATTGTGTCTGGAATGGGGGTATTTAGCTAGGAATGATAGTCGTTGGGTTTGATTTGGAGTTTGGAGACACATCGGGTTATTAGAGAATTAAATATTAATTTATATAAATATAATTTTCTATAAATACCCCTGGAAAATCATTCCAAACCCTAATTCCCAATACCCGCCGCTATCAGCTCCAATCAAAGGCCAAATTCGATCGATTTTCTACCTCCAAATTCATGAAATCTATTCAGTAATTCAACCCACTTATAAAGGCAATATTGTTGAGCTCATCATGCTCTACAATCTCAACGGTAGTGATCGAAAATGGCGGAGCGATTTGTGCAGAATCGATGGCAAAGGGGCACTACTTCGCGGCGGTTTTCGGGGCGACCTAGGCCACCGAGTGGCGGATCGTGTAGGGCGTGGGGAGCCGCCGTTCAGGCGACTCTTGTGGTGATAATGGATTGGGGTTTCCGACCCCTAGTGAAGTGCAACGATGATCTTTTGAAGTGGGGAGTGGGTTCGACCAATTCTGGAGGAAGACGACGTGATTGAGAAAAGGGTTAAATTAATTTTAGATTAATTAATTAATTTAATAACAAGCTAAATTGTTTAATGTATAAATGACCATAGCTCATTCGTTTTAAATCAAAATGGAATGAAACAACCTGTGTTGCGATAGTGGAGGCAAACACTACACCATGAAACTGACCAGAATGAGAATGGAGTCAATTATAATTTCAGGCAAATTCAATTCCCAGAAAAACAGAAATAAAGACTGAAGGAGTGGAATCGAATGCGAGATCTCTCTTTCACCCAATTATTTACAGTTATTATATAATAGGTTGTAGACAGGGCTTAGTAGCTCCTAACACTATATTTTTTTGTACAAACCAAGGTTGATTGTTTGTTTCGATTGTGATTGGGATTGTCATTGATTGATATGGTTGTATACAAAATTATTTATATAAAAATGTATATAAAAATATTATGGAAAGGAATTGAAATAAATATTGATTTACAAGTTGGGCGGTTTATTTATGTGCACCTATTTTACTAACATGGATCGGAACGATAATATTTTACACATCACCCAACTGCGCAAATAATAAACAATATTTGTTGGTTGAAACCCACACGGGTATTGTGATGATATTTGCCATACACTAATCCCAATAATTAGTGGTATGTCAATCGATGGGTTGACAGACTGCATAAGCATTATTTATTTATTTTAAGGCTTATACAGTTGTAAAATGCACTCTGGAGGTTGTATGAATTTTTAATGATTGTTTATCATTATTGTTGTATACATGCGATGTATGAAATCCATATAACTGAAATTATATGGTAATTGATGGAGTCTGATTCCATTTCAGAATTAATGAATATTTAAAATAGTATTCAGTAAATATTGAAATGTGAAGCCGTGTTAAGTAATTAAACGCCATTTTAACATGAACAGGATTTTCCGTCGATTTTATTCACTTTATAATGAATATCGAAAAGTGATTTCAAAATCTGATATTTTGAAAATATTATCATTTTAATATTATAATGATATAGGATATTCAATTTTGATTTAAAATTGAAAATGAAGTTGAAATCGTTTTGAAATGAATTTACAAATGAATTTATAAAATACGTTTTAAACGGAAATTGACTGTGACAACCATGGGTCTCGAACCCTCGACCTCCCGTAAAGCAACACCATTGCACTAACCACTGTGCTAAAAGATCTCAATGTTAGCTTTTCGAGAGGGGTGTTACAGACTACCCCCCTTAAAGAGCCCAACGTCCTCGTTGGTTCATATCACTCACCACCCGGGCAATGTGCATGTAACCTGCATCAGTACCACACTGACTGACATCCGCAGCATTACACAAACAATTCCGGCTGGGTATAGGCTCTGATACCAAATGTGACAACCGTGGGTCTCGAACCCCCGACCTCCCGTAAAGCAACACCACGCAATAACCACTGTGCTAAAAGATCTTTGTGTTAGATATTCGAGAGGGGTGTTACATTGACGAAATATATGTAATATTATATATATATATATATACGCACATTAAATGGCCTGAATTGAATGCGCCGCGCAGCGACCATTCATGAATTTCAACCATTGACTTCAAACTGATGTAACGGGAGATCCGACCATCGGATTCTCCTAAAATCGGAACCATTGGGTTCGTATCGAAAAGAGCTTTCCAATGAATATAAGAGATTTAAATTTGAACGGTTAGATCTGGAATTATGTCCAAATCAATTTTAGAAAAGGTCGCTATGAATGGAGTTCGGTGGTCGTTATTGGAAACCAACTGTAATGGCCTTAATAAAATTATTAAAAATATGAAAAAATTGTGTAAAATCATAATAAATGATTTGGAAAGATTTTGGATGAAAAATTACAGTTTTGAAAAGATAAAAATATATTTTTATTGAAATGAACTAATTAATAACTAGAATAATTATCCAACTATTTTGAGAAATAATAAATTAGATTTGAAAATGGTTTTAAAATAATCAGAATTTTCCCATGAATAAACTGGAATGGAAATAATCTTCAGAATATTTCGATATTGGATTCCGTGATTATACGGATATTGTTTTGGGAATTTGGAAGATAAAGATATCGTTATTCCCAATACGATATCAGTTAGTCTCAGAATTTCATATTGAATATAAGAAGATATGATTTTTATTCAAAGCCTTGTATTTGATATCAAATTGGAATTTGGGTTTGTCATGAACGGTGTCTTAAATAACACTATTCTTAAACCCAGTTGAGAAAAGAATAAATCTTTAAATTAAGAATTAGTGAAGTTTACCAATTAATTAATATTAAATTGGGCATGAATTAAAGAATTGGATTTTTGGGTTTATTGTGAACTGTGTTTTAAACGACATTCGTTCTTTAACCCCATTTAACAGTGAGATGTGATTTGGAATATATAAATCTTTTATTAAGATTTAATGTAAATTTTCCAAAGTAAAGTTTTCCAATTTAATATATTAAATTGGAATTGAATGGAATTCGATTTGGTAATAATCGAAGTGAGCTTCTGTGGAGGAAGACTGTTAATATATATGGAATTTAAAAGACTTTGTCTTTATTCGATTTATATTATTAGTCAGATATGGAAATTGATATCGATTATATATTGATCTGTTTTCGTGAAAGTTCCATTTTTTTGGAAGAGGATTTGGGTTTATCGTGAATTGTGTTTTAAATGACATTAGTTCTTTAACCCAATTTAAGACAGGATTGCTTGTCTAACATTGTATTTTGAACAGTACCGTTGATCTCTGTTAAATATATATCTGTTTAATGGTGAAGAATTTATTCTCTTGCTTAACACCCTTCTCTGAGACGTATAAGCTTAGAGGTTATATATCGGTAGAAATCAATGGTACGTTGTAGATTGTCAATGTGGCATGTGTGATTTCCCAAAGTTAAATAATCATTGAGTAATGATTTATGACATAAAAACTAAGTGGAGTTTTAATGAATCTTTAATTAGATTGAAATGTGAATATGATAATTTAAATTATCAAATTTGGGAAATGATCAAGAATGGAGTACCACCAGTTTTTACTCCTGGCGATAGTTAAATCTTTAATTAGATTTGAACATGCAATGGTAATTAAATTTACCGATAACACTATGGTGTTAGATATGGAGTATTACCAGTTTTTCTCCATGAGATGAATAGGTTGGGATTGGGATTAATAGATAAATGATTACATCAGTAAGGCTCGATAATCCCGACTAGTTGATAAACCTTAATTGGGTTTAGAATTGATATCCAAAGAAAGATTAAAGTATAAATTTAAAATAATTTATATTTGGTAAAATTAATGGGAACCTTTCCCAAAGGATATGAATATTTGAATAAAAGAATATTCAGAATTGGATTGAGGCATATGTGTTTTTATAACACTTGATTATTGATTATAAAATACGCGGGTTATTCAGAAAGACCAGGTTTAGCCCATTCTAGATAACTGATATGACGACTAAAAGTCGATGATGAAGACGATGGTTGAAGACCGGAGTTCTTCACGTCGTTTGGATTATTGCTGATGTCTTGATGGGCTGTACACCCAAGACAAGGTAGTAAGTGGTGATCGTCCAAACGTACTTGGAGATCGGCCGGATATGCGAGGACCTCTCTCCTGTATTGGACATATGGGACGAGGAATAAGGTGCCTCCGGTTTCGTACAGACCCAGAACAGACTTGTAAATGGATGTGTGACTGACATTGGATTTTATTCTGTGGTAACTGATTTCTATTAAATATATATCTGTTTGGTGGCGGAGAATTTATTCTCTTGCTTAATACCCTTCTCTGAGACGTACGAGCTTAGAGGTTAAGTATCGATAGACATCAGTTGAATGGCGTGAATTGTCAATGTGGCATGCAGAGATTCAGTGATCAAGGCTTCTATTGAAAAGCAGAGTCTTGTGGTTAATGATCAAAGCACGACTTTAAATAGCATAGCTTTGTGTATAGCTTTAATTCGCGAGCCTCACACCCCGTATGAGTCAAAAACGGGATAAGGGACCCAAGGAGTGCACGAGTTTCTTTCTAGCTATGGATGGTGTCATGGTATGGAGCCCAGACATTGATTTATTTGTATCTTTGTGGATGATGGAATGCGAGGGCCTCAGATATTGGTGCCTAGTGGCCAAGTGATAGGTCTAGTAGGATCAGGAAACGTGTGTGCAGGAATTTCCAATCCTCAAACGTAAGAGAGGACCGGCCTTGGAAGATCCAAAGGTTCAATGCGGGGAATCCTGAGGCATTTGCTAGAGTGTCTCGAAGCCGGCGAGGAGTACATCCCTTACCTCAACTCATAGATGGAATCCAATTTCCAATACGTGACCTTTCGGTTTAGTTGTGGAACTAGTATGGCGACATAGTAGCATGGGATACAATGCCATCTATGATTGATACATTTATATTTGAAGTTGATTTTGACACTATACACTTATAGTAACAGTAAATGATTTGTTTTATAACGCATCAAGCATGTTTGGCTATTATAAGGGAAAACTCTACTCTTTGGCTTGCGTTGCATTGTGTAATGGGGACTGAGTCTTATAATAGCTTCATTTTTTGATAGGCATTGCGCTGTTTATAAACTATTTTATGCACTGGTATTCTTGGGAGAAATCCCGTTCCATGTTATACGGCGTGACCCCTTGATTTACTTTATTTTTAAAGTAACGTTTTAAATAACCGTTTTAGTTCTCACACCAGTCCCATGACTGACCTAAAGTTTATTGTTTTAACCTAAACTCTGGGTACCCTTATTTTCCACACGGCTAGCTAGTAATTTTGGTTTTGCAGATATTATTTTCATAGGATCCTGGTTTACAGCTGGAGCTATATTCGGAAAGCTTTGTAATCTCTTTCAGTTGTGTTATGTATTATTTTTCCGCTGCTATGTAATGTATTTTAATCTCTGATATTTTTCTGATGTATATTATTTATTCATACTCTGTTATATCTTGTACTCTGATGTAATTGTTGTAATAGCAATGAAATGTTCTATTGTTTGTGTTTTGATTTGTCATGTTCTCAACTCAATCCAGGCTTTCCCTTATGGGTGAGTTTGGGATGTTTCATCGTGGTGTCAGAGCTGTGCTTTACAGAGCTCGAGAACAAGACACATTAGAACCGAACGAATGAATTCATCAGAGATTGGATTAGTAATCCAATAAAAATGACTCGTTAGAGATATGATCAGTAATATCCTAGAATGAGTTAGAAGAGTAATATTTATTAAAAAACAAATTTATTTTTGAAAATTTAATCTAATTATACGTATTTGGGTATATTATTTTATTTTATTTTGGACAATCGAGTATATGAAGATATGCCTAGCTGGCATGCATACGAAGCCTCAAATATACTGGATGGATATAGAATCACACTCTAGTCGCCCGGGCATGATTCCGATGATGACAGCTGCATCATTAGTATTTATGCTCGAGTATAGAAAGTGAGATATCTATATATTTCCAATTGACTGGTGTGAGAACCAAAATTTAGTTAGAGTACATTGGTTGTAAATTGTCATCAAGAATGGATTTTTGAATATATTAAAGTTATATGTTTGAAAAGCTAATTAACTAATTGATTGTTGTTTGTGTTGTTTGATTATTAGTTCAACTAATACAATTATTGAAACCAATAAAAGAATGAAAGATAAAATTTAGCCAAATCGAGCAAATATTGAACTGAATTGAAAATTGTTTGGAATTGCATATATGTACATGTATATACATTGAACAGGTCATAGCATGGAAGCTAAGAAGAGGAATAAAATTGTATGCCCAACAAATCATATTTACTGTATTTCTTGGGTTTTGATAATTTTATGAGCTGATTTGCGAGCCGCTTGGGTTTTCCCTTTTCTTTTGGATTGATGAGGGCCATGTGAGGCAAGTTGCGGTTTGAAAGGTCTCCCCGTACAAAGAAGGTTATGGAGAAATTTTTCGCAAATTTAAGTTGTTAGCCAAATTTTTGAGAAATTTAGAAATTCTTAGAAACTGAAAAGTTGAAGAATGAAAGTTGAGTTGGTTAGTTAAACAACATATAGCTTCGTTTTTTTTCGAGGATGAAAAAATTTTAAGTGGGGGAGATTATAACAACTCGGATTTTCAGAACCAATTTAAAATTTTTATTTTAGCTATTTTAATGGATTTTGAATGTTTAAAATGATTTATTTTAAATAATAATGACTAAAATTTATTTTAATCGAAGTTAGAATGTATAAATTTATTTTAATTATAAAACGAGTCTGAAATGGTGTGGTAGTTTGAAAATTGATTTTAAACTTTAACTAAATGTACAGAATTTAAAATGAATCGGATTTCAGTAAAACCAGAAATATTTGAATCTGTTTAATTATATATTTCTAACGAATTTGAAAAATCCAGATTTCATAATATAAATTGAAAATTATGTCCAGTTTAAAATTCAAAATAGTCGCTATGGAATTTATTTATTTTTTAAATAATATATAACCCCTAAAAATAGCCATTTTGCAAATGACGTCCATTTTCGACGAAACCACTTTTGTTGGATCCAGAATGTCAAATTATTATTAGGTTTCAAATTTCATAATTTTTGGAATTAATATGTGAGTGTAGTGAATTTAAATGTGTTTTGTAATTTCAGTTTAAATTTAATCGACTGGAAAAAGGCTATTTTTAAAACGGTCTCCAAATTCGTTGAAATTAGTTTTGTAAGGACCATATTGTCAAAACATAGCTAGATTTATTTTTCTGTACTTTTTGGAGTTAGTATGTGGCCCCGGTAAATTAAAATATGCGTTTGAATTCAATATATATTGATTTATATTTTAATGTTTATAAAAACCAATCGAAACAATCGAATTGGCTTACGAAACATATTCCATTGTGTTTGGAATGGGGGTATTTGGCTAGGAACGACAGTAGTTGGGTTTGGTCTGGAGTTTGGAGACACATCGGGTTATTAGAGAATTAAATATTAATTTATATAAATATGATTTTCTATAAATACCCCTGGAAAATCATGCCAAACCCTAATTCCCAATACCCGCCGCTATCAGCTCCAATCGAAGGCTAAATTGGATCGATTTTCTCCCTCCAAATTCATGAAATCTACTCAGTAACTCAACCCACTTATAAAGGCAATATTGTAGAGCTCTTCATGCTCTGCAATCTCAGTGGTAGTGATCGAAAATGGCGGAGCGATTTGTGCAAAATCGAGGGCAAAGGGGCACCGCTTCGCGGCGGTTTTGGGGGGGGGGGGGGAATTGGGCCACTGAGTGGTGGATCATGGAGGGCGTGGGGAGCCGCTATTCAGACGAGTCTTGTGGTGATAATGGATCGGGGTTTCCGGCCCCTGGTGAAGTGCGACGATGATCTTTTGAAGTGGAGAGTGGGTTGGACCAATTCTGGAGGAAGACGACGCGATTGAGAAAAGGGTTAAGTTAATTTTAAATTAATTTATTTATTTAATAACAAGCTAAATTGTTTAACGTATAAATGACCATTACTCGTTCGTTTTAAATCAGAATGGTACGAAACAACTTGCGTTGCGATCGTCGAGACAAACACTACACCATGGAACTGACCAGAATGAGAATAGAGTCTATTAGAATTCCAGGCAAATTCAAATCTGAACAAAATAGAAATAAAGACTGAAGGATTGGAAACGAATGTGAGAACTCTCTCTCACTCAATTATTTTACAGTTATTATATAATAGGTTGCAGACCGGGCTTAATAGCTCCTGACACTATTTTTCTTTGTATAAAACCATGGTTGATTGTTTGTTTGGATTGTGACTGGGATTATCATTGATTGATATGGTTGTATATAAAATTATCTATATAAAATTATTATGGAAAGAATTGAAATAAATGAATATTTACAAGTCGGACGGCTTGTTTATGTACACCTATGTTACTAACATGGATAGGGACGATAAAATATACACATCGCCTAACTGCGCAAATAGTAAACAGTATTTGTTGGTTGAAACCCACATGGGTATTGGGATGATATTCGCCATACACTAATCCCAATAATTAGTGGTATGTCAATCGATGGGTTGACAGACTATATAAGCGTTATTTATTTATTTATTTTAATGCTTATATAGTTGTAAAATGCACTCTGGATGTTGTATGAATTTTTAATGATTGTTTATCATTATTGTCGTATACATGCGATGTATGAAATCCATATAACTGAAATTATATGGTAATTGATGGTGTCTGATTCCAGTTCAGAATTACCGAATATTTTAAAAATTCAGTAAATATTGAAATGTGAAGCCGTGTTAAGTAGTTAAAAGCCATCTTAACACAAATGGGATTTTCCGTCGATTTTATTCATTCTATAATGAATATCGAAAAGTGATTTCAAATTATGATATTTTGAAAATATTATCATTTCAATATTATAATGATATAGAATATTCAATTTTGATTTAAAATTGAAAATGAAGTTGAAATCATTTTGAAATGAATTTATAAACGAATTTATAAAATAAATTTTAAATGGAAATCGACGATATATATATATATATATATAATATTGTATATATTAAATGGCCTGAATAGAATGCGTCGCGCAGCGACCGTTCGCGAATTTCGACCATTGACTTCAAAATGATGTAACGAGAGATCCGACCGTCGGATTCTCCTAAAACCAGAACCGTTGGGTCCGTATCGAGAAGAGCTTCCCATTGTATATAAGAGACTTACATTTTAACGGTTATATTTGGAAATATGTCCAAATCAATTTTAGAAAAGGTCGCTATGAATGCAGTTCGATGGCCGTTATTGGAAACCGACTGTAATGGCCTTAATAAAATTACTAAAAATATGACAAAATTGTGTAAAATCATAATAAATGATTTGGAAAGATTTTGGATGAAAAATTCTAGTTTTGAAAAGCTAAAAATATAATTATATCGAAATGAACTAGTTAATAGCTAGAATAATAATCGGATTATTTTTGAAATAATAAATTGGATTTGAAAATGGTTTTAAAATAACCAGAATTTTCTTGCGAATAAATTGGAATGGAAATAATCTTCGGAATATTTCGATATTCGATTCCGTGATTATGCGGATATTATTGTGGGAATTTGGAAGATACATATATCGTTATTCCCAATACGATATCCGTTAATCTCAGAATTTGATATTGAATATAAGCCAATATAATTTCTATTTAGAGACTTGCATTTGATATCAAATTTAGAGCCTTGCATTCCCAATACGATATCGTTTTTAAATCTAGTTGAGAAAAGAATAAATCTTTAAATTAAGTTTTGGGGAAGTTTTCCAATTAATTAATATTAAATTGGACATGAATAAAAGAATTGGATTTTTGGGTTTATTGTGAACTGTGTTTTAAACGACATTCATTCTTTAACCCCATTTAACAGTGAAATGTGATTTGGAATATATAAATCTTTTATTAAGATTTAATGGAAATTTTCCAAAGTAAAGTTTCCAGTTTAATATATTAAATTGGAATTGAATGGAATTCGATTTGGTAATAATCGAAGTGAGCTTCTGTGGAGGAAGACTGTTAATATATATGGAATTTAAAAGGCTTTGTCGTTATTCCATTTATATTATTCGTCGGATACGGAAATTGATATCGATTATATATTGATCTGTTTCCCGTGAAAGTTCCATTTTTATGGAAGAGGATTTGGGTTTATCATGAACTGTGTTTTAAATGACTTTAGTTCTTTAACCCAGTTAAAGACAGGATTACATATCTAACATTGTATTTCGAACTGTATTTTTGATCTCTGTTAAATATATATCTATTTGGTGGCGGAGAATTTATTCTCTTGCTTAATACCCTTCTTTGAGACGTATGAGCTTAGAGGTTATATATTGGTAGAAATCAATAGTACGTTGTAGATTGTCAATGTGGCATGTGTGATTTCCCAAAGTTAAATAATCGTTGAGTAATGATTCATGAGATTAAAACTAAGTGGAGTTTTAATGAATCTTTAATTAGATTGAAATGTGAATGTTATAATTTAAATTATCAAATTTGGGAAATGATCGAGAACGAAGTACCACCAGTTTTTACTCCAGGCGATAGTTAAATCTTTAATAAGATTTGAACTTGAAATGTTAATTAAATTTACCGATAACACCGTGGTGTTAGATGTGGATTATTACCAGTTTTTCTCTATGAGATGAATAGGTCGGGATTGGGATCAATAGATAAATGATTACTCCGGTAAGGCTAGATAATCCCGACTAGTTGATAAACCTTAATTTGGTTTAGAATTGATATCCAAAGGAAGATTAAAGTATAAATTTAAAAGAATTTATATTTGACAAAATTAATGGGAACCTTTCCCAAAGGATATGAATATTTGAATAAAGGAATATTCAGAACTAGAATGAGGCATGTGATGTGTTTTTATAGCACTTGATTATTTGTTATAAAGTACACGGGTTATTTGGAAAGACCGGGTTTATCCCATTCTGAATAACCGATATGATGACTAAAAGTCGACGATGAAGATGGTGATTGAAGACCGGAGTTCTTCACATCATTTGATGATTACTGATGTCTTGATTAGGCTGTACACCCAAGACAAGGTAATAAGTGGTGATCGTCCAGACGTACTTGGAGATCGACTGGATATGCGAGGACCTCTCTCATGTATTAGACATATAGGACGAGGAATAAGGTGCCTCCAGTTTCGTTCAGACCCAGAACGGACTTGTAAATGGATGTCTGTCTGACATTGGATTTTATTCCGTGTTAATTGATTTCTATTAAATATATATATCTGTTTGGTGGCGGAGAATTTATTCTCTTGCTTAACACCCTTCTCTGAGACGTACGAGCTTAGGGGATAAATATCAATAGACATCAGTTACACAGCGTGAATTATCAGTGTGGCATGCAGAGATGCATTGATCAAGGTTTATGTTGAAAAGCAGAGTCTTGTGGTTGATGTTCAAAACATGGCTTTAAATAGCATAGCTTTGTGTATAGCGTTAATTCGCGAGCCTTACACCCGGTATGAGTCAAAAACGAGATAAGGGACCCAAGGAGTGCATGACGTTTCTTTATAGCTATGGGTGGTGTCATGGTATGGAGCCTAGACATTTATTTATTTGTACTTGTGTGGATGATGGAATGTGAGGCTCCTCGGATATTGGTCCCTAGTGGCCAAGTGATAGGTCCGATAGGACCGGGAAACTTGTGTTTAGGAATTGCCAATCCTCAAACGTAAGAGAGAACCGACCTTGGAGGATCCAAGGGTTCACTATGGGGAATCCTGAGGCATTTTTTAGAGTGTCTCGAAGCCGGCGAGGAGTACATCCCTTGCCTCGACTCATAGATGGAATCCAATTTCCAATACGTGACCTTTCGGTTTTAGTTGTAGAACTAGTATGGCGACATTGTAGCATGGGATACTATGCCGTATATGATTGATAAATTTATATTTGAAATTGATTTTGACAATATACACTTATAGTAATAGTAAAATGATTTGTTTTATAACGTATCAAGCATGTTTGGCTATTATAACGGAAAACTCTATCCTCCGGCTTGCATTGCATTGTGTGATGGGACCTGAGTCTTATAATAGCTTCATTTTTCGAAAGGCATTGCAATATTTATAAACTGTTTTATGCACTGGTATTCTTGGGAGAAAACCCATTCCATGTTATATGGCATGGCCCCTTGATTTACTTTATTTTTAAAGTAAAGTTTTAAATAATTGTTTTAGTTCTCACAACAGTCCCATGACTGACCTGGAGTTTATTGTTTTAACCTAAACTATGGGTGCCCATATTTTCCACACGGGCAACTAGTAGTTTTGGTTTTGCATATATTATTTTTCACAAGATCTTGGTTTACAACTGGAGCTATATTTAGAAAGCTTTGTATCCGTGTATTTCTTTCGGTTGTGTTATGTATTATTTTTCCGCTGCTATGTAATGTATTTTAATCTCTGATATTTTTCTAATGTATATTATTTATTCATACCCTGTTATATTCTTGTACTCTGATGTAATTGTTGTAATAGCAATGAAATATTTTATTGTTTGTTTTCTGATTTGTCGTGTTCTCAACTCAATCCGGGATTTCCCTTACGAGTGAGTTTGGGTCGTTTCATCCACGCCCACTTCCAACGCAAATTCTGCTGAGTCCAAATAAAAAAAATACTGATCATCCGCATGGATCTAAAGCTTTTGCATAGATCTCCAATTTTTGTTTTAAAAGTTTCTGATTTCGTTGATCGAGTTTGAAGAAATTAATGAATGAAGATTTGAAGCTTGCGGCCATTCAAAATAAAAGGACGGTGGCTCAAAAAAATAAATTAAGGTTTCGGTTATTTTAATAATATATTTCGATTTGCGTGTATTTAAAGCCGAAATTCGGACTGAGTCCAAATCAGGCCCGCTTGCTGTCTAACAATATGTTTTGACGCCTTCTGAACACAATGGAATAGGTTTCAAAGTCAAATTCCAAAGTCTCTAGCAGTTTCTTCTAAAACTCGACTATTTAATTAAATTATACACACAAATTTATATGCGTTTCAGTTTCTTACGATCAACTATATTTCTGATGGCTACGAAATTTTGGATCATAAAATAATTTACCATTTTTGATTCAATAAAATTAATTTCACCGAATTCTAAGATTGTTTGCAAAAATGTAAAATTTCACATATTTATAATTAAAATATTCAAATTTAACTTTAAAATTGAATTCAATAGTTTAAAATCTCAAATCAAATCAAAAATAGAATTCAAATAAATTTCATGAATAAAATTTCTTTTTAAATGAATTCCATATTGATTATCGAAATACTTCAATTTTTGTATTTCAATTATAAATTACATAAACCAAAATATTTCAATATATAAGTTTCAAATATCATTAAAAATTAACATATCAAAATAAAAATTTTATATCTAAACAAACATTGTCCAAAATCACATTAAATTTAATAATTTAAATTAATGCAAAGTCTTGGGATTTTACAGTCATAATGAAATTGTTTAAGCGAAATGTTAATATTATGTAAAAAATGGTTATAATTGACCGAGATTTTCAAAGTAAGTGTATGGGTTATAAAACCGTATAAAATAATAAAATAAAGATTTGGTTGGTATTATAAGTAATATGGGTTAATTAGTTACGAACTTCTATCTATTCTAAAATAAGAACGTTTTCGATCAAGGTCTGAGAGGTAAATAAAATACCCTAACTTGAACGGCTTCACAATTATCGAGGAATGGTGTAACACCCCGGATTTTTGAATAATTGAATTAACTAAAATAAAGAATAATTAATCTCAGACATGAAAATTAAAGGAATGGGGTTGCGCCATTGTGTTCGTCTCAGAATTCTGGTTGAAATAGAGTCCGAGTTTGCGGGAAACGAGTACCGGATGAAGGAGTTATGGACGAACGAAGTATGGTGGCAAAAGAAAGAAAGAAAAAAAAGATTGCACCGGCGCACTTGGGAAGTGCGCCAGTACAAATTTGCACTGGCGCACCTGCCAAGTGCGCCCAGGCCGAGGCAAAAGCCTGCACAGCTTTCTGGTTCAGGCTGACCCATGTTGTTGAGTCCTTTTTGACTCCTTGCTGAGTCATTAGGGCTGACTCATCACCCTATCATGATTGAATGGTTTTGATTAACCCTAAGATCATCCGACGGCTTAAAATAATTCAAAACTCTATAAAAAGACCCATAGACTCAAACCCTAAATCAGAATTAAAACTGAAACTATGGCCATCATGCTGTTGTCTTGAACCCTAGAGCAACCGCCACCAAAATTAAGAGGAAGAACAACAACCAAATCAGAACTATTCAAGCCTAACAGCGAATCTTCTTCAAAGGAGAGCTAATTCAACTCTAGAAATCAAAATTCAGAACTCAAGACTTCTTTTGAGTAGTGAGTTCGATAGTTTTAACAAGATAATTAGTAATTTAATTAGATTAAGTTATAATGCGGATTGTATGGATGTGATATGAAGTATTGATTGCATGTTGTAATTATGTTGTAGGATTGTGATTGAAATATCTATGATGTTATGTGTGATGCTATCATTTATGATGAAGAGTTATGTTGCTATCATCCATGTTGTAATTTTATATACAATCAAATCATCATGTTTCTTATGCTAGTTTGTTATATCGATTCATATGATAAATCATTTGTAGGCAAGTTTAGATTTTGAATTCAAACATGAATCATATACATGTTGGGTAGAATTATATGTGAACTTACATGGTTATGACACCTAGTTTATGTGAAAATTTAATTGAAAGTTAGGCTATAACATGTGTAAGTTATAGGTTAAATTCTACATGATACCTTACATGTTAGATACTTGTTTACACCATTGTTGCGATCACATATGTGAGTTTATGAGTTGGATATGAATCATGTTATGTTATTACCTATGCAAGTTTACCCCTTTTAGATATAGATCTATGACATATGATGTTTATGCAAGTTTGTGGCCATTATTTCATCAAGTTCACACCTTTAGATATAGATCTATGACATATGATGTTTATGCAAGTTTGTGGCCATTTTCTCATCAAGTTCACACCTTTAAATTTGGATCCATGACATATGTTGTTTTTGCAAGTTGTAATCTTGGCCTATGCAAGTTTTAGATGTAGAACATCATTCAAGTTCACCCCTATGTTAGATCTATGTTTTAATTATGTGTATATATTGTGATGTTTTCTTTTATTGCATGAGCTAGACTATTCGAGTCTAATGTATATTTTTACGTTAAACGAACAAACGTACTACGTGGGGTGAAAGGGGATAATATTAAAAATATTTAATTGGCATAAATGCCTTAAAAGGCATAAAATAAAATTGTGGTATGATTTTACATACCATAATTGGATGGACATAATTGAATCAATTATGGACATCGCTAAATTTGGAATTTATTGATAATTTGAATAGGGAAAGTAATTCAAATTGGGGGATGATTAATTAGGAGTAATTAATCGTCTAAGACACGAGGTTAGGCTCTTTTGTGGTGTAAGACTGCCCGGACCCGCCCGGCAAATCCAGCTGCCACAAATGTCAGTCTAATGTGAGAGGTCTTAGGCATAAACTAAATACGTAACAACTGTAAAGACACGAGGTTAGGCTCTTTTGTGGTGTAAGACTGCCCGGACCCGCTCGGCAAATCCAGCTGCCACAAATGCCAGTCTAATGTGAGAGGTCTTTATGAGGTTACGGTCTTAATGAATTAAGAAACACTTAACCAGATAAGCACGTAGTGGGACATGAAGGGGTTAAGTGGGTGCCTTGGGTGGCATGTGGAATCTAGTGGGTGCCTTGGGTGTCATCTGGAAATACGATTAGAAACACTTAACCAAAATTGAAACATGTAATTGAAACATGAATAAGAAGTGGGTTAAGTGGGATGTACTAGAGGGGACCAAGCTTAGGTGGATAGCTTGTGTCAAGTAATGGAGGTCTGTTTCAACCAGTAACCCATACGTATCTTTGTGGGCTCGACCCAAGTCGAGGACGGGACACGCATACTGGGCTTGACTGTAAGAGGCCAAACTGGGTTAGCGGTGGCAACGCAAGTCCAACGGGTTCATATGCGTGTGTGGACTCGGGCTGGTAGGTAAGACGTTGTTGCATCGTGTAGGTATAAGCCGTGCATTCTTGGTGGTATCGGGTTGCCACTTTGGGGAGTGATACACCCCCATTGTGGGGCCAGCACGGGTATCTACGAGTTAGGGGGCCAATCGCTTGGGGGTAGTGGGTACACCTAGTGGAGATAGGGGCAGATGGCACCTATGAAGGCAGCTAGGGGTGCACGAAACTGCCAATATCATTGTTAAGTCTATAGGCGGGATCAACCTTAGGGTGACTAGTGGTGGTACAGTATACTAGTGGCGGTGCAATATAGCAATTATCCTATTGTGTTGGTGTAGTTTAGTAAATTTATCTTAGTGGGTTAGGTGCGCTTTAACGATATCGTTGTTCATCTTGTTTCCTTGTTCACTCTATCATACTCAATGGTTCATGATCATTTCCTTATTTTCCAACTTATGCCTTAGCCTAGTTACTTTGTTAATTATATTGTTAGAATTATCTCACTCGCCAGACTTTATGTCTGACCCCCCTTTTCCATCTATTTCCTTTCTCCCCCAGGTGCTCAGGTTGGAACTAGCACCAATGGAGCTTGATTTTGGACTGCTTTTAGAAGATTTCTTGGACCGCTGAAGTAAAGTTCCGCTTCTCTTTATTTATGGCTATTTTAATGTTGGGGATTTTGTCTTTCAGTTTATGTACTTTGTTTATCAAGATGGATATGATGTGCTTGACTTTGGTTTATGGTTTTGATGATGTAATCAAACATATGGGTTTATCCGCTGCAATGAAATGAAGTTTTAAATTTTCAAGTACTGCTTTATATCTGTCTTGTTGTGATTTTCTGTTCTACACTTACTTAAAATGCTCCATGGAAGTTAATGCATTCCCTTTGTGAGTGACATTAATGGACGTGGGGTGTTACACGTGGTATCAGAGCTGAAGGTTACCAGAATAGATATGAATTTTTGAAAAACTATTTTTCAAAACAATTTTTATAAAGAAGTACCTTCAAAAGTACGTTTTAAGGAAAGTATTTTCAAGAGAAAAGTATATTTTAGAAAGCATAACCCCAAGTGCCATATATCTTCCCTCGGTTCTTTTATATTGAATCTTTCCTTTTTCGTTTCAACACGTCTGAAGCATTTGAGATACCAGAGGGTGTTCATGTACCTGGTTGGTTTCGTCAATATCTCGAGGCTAGGGCCGCCACTGCAGGTCCAGCAAATACCCCTCCTCCTCCTCGTGTCGATAATTTCGCAAAGATATGTAAGGACTTTAGAGCAATGGGTGGAAAACCTTTTCACGGGACGGAGACATTTGTTGAAGCTCGTAACTGGCTAAAGGAGATGGAAGAATTGTTTGGAATCTTTGAAGTGGATGATGGAAGAAAAGTCCAGCTAGCTGCCTGGCTAATGAAGGATGAGGCCTCGTTTTGGTAGGAGGTCACTAATGGGGGACGTCCAGTCGATACAAGGCCAGATTTTAGGCAAAGGTTTGAGGCGAAGTTTCTCTCGCGGGCTGAAGAGAATCTATACATGGAAAGGTTTTTGTCACTGAAGCAAGGAAATCTATCGGTGAAAGAGTACGTCAACAAATTCAACCAATTGGCAAGGTTGAATACTCCAGAAAAGAAGGCTCTAAGATTTGTTAAGGGTTTAAACGAGTCGCTTCATGGGTTAGCTATGACCCACATTCCCATGGGGGCTACCTTTGAGAGGTTAGTTGACATGGCGCTCATGCATAAAGAGGAGAAGGGCGCCAATGCTAATAAGGCACCCGAGAAGAAAGGGGATCAAAAGAAGCCGCAACAGCAACAAAAAAACAAGAAAGGTGGCAAAGGCAACAATGCTAAGGGGAAGAAGAAATGCTTTAACTGTGGGGCACCCAGCCATCTAAGTAAAGATTGTAGGAAGAAAAAGAAGACTAGTTGTTTCCACTGTGGCAAATGGGATATCTTATTAAGAACTGCCCAAAGAAAGGGCAGAGGGCAAGGTCTACCTTAGGAGGATAGGTGTAAGCTCTTATGGCACCAGGGTAGGCAAGGGGACAAGTTCAAGCTCTCATGGTCCCACCGGTGCAATAACGAGGTAGAGCAATTTTCGTTGAAAGTTTAGTTTTTCTGTTTGATCATCCTGTCCGTACTTTATTCGATTCTGGCACATCGCATTCGTTTATCTCTACATCATTAGTTGAAACACTGCACCTAGATACTAGTCTTGTTACTGATCCCTTAGTAGTCTCAAATCCTATTTGTGGTTCGGCTCATCTTTCTATGATTTGTCGGGATTTGAGAGTGTTTATCTTGGGCGTTGAGTTTGAGTGCAACGCTTTTGTTCTTGGCTTCATGGGCTACGGTTTAATTCTAGGTATGGATTGGCTAACTAGATATGGGGCCATCCTAGATTGTGAAAGAAGGGTAATTAGGTTGTTGACTCGTTCTGGAAATACCCTTGATATTTCTTGTGACCCTAGAGGTCCAGTAATGCTTAGTTACCTAGAATCCCTTGACGCATCCGATGATGATTTACATTCTGTTCCCATAGTCCGTGAATATGCTGATGTCTTCGATGAGGTAAGGGGTTTACCCCCAAAACATGAGATAGACTTTCGAATATACCTAGTGGACAATGCAAAGCCAGTTGCATTGCTAGTGCGCCACATGGCTCCAAGAGAGAGAAGAGAACTCAGTAAGCAAGTGAAAGAATTGCTTGAGAAGGGGTTCATCAGACGTAGTATATCGGAGTGGGGTACTCCAGTAGTGTTTGCCACGAAGGCGGATGGGTCCCTTAGACTTTGTGTTGACTATAGAGAACTTAATAAGCTTACTAAGAAGAATAGACACCCACTACCGAGGATTGACGATCTCTTCGATCAGTTAGTTGGCGCCTCAGTGTTTTCGCAGTTGGACTTAGCCACTGGTTTCCATCAGTTGAGAGTGGCCGAGGATAGCATAGACAAGACTGCCTTTAGGACTCCAGACGGTTTCTTCGAGTGGCTGGTGATGCCCTTCGGTTTGACAAACGCCCCTGCATACTTTGTTGATTTGATGAGTAGGGTGTTTAGGGAGTACCTTAATAAATTTGTGGTAGTCTTTGTAGATGTCATCTTGATCTTTTCCAAAAGCGAGGAAGAGCATGCCCTACAACTTAAGGAAGTGTTGGAGACTCATCGAGCGCATAGCCTTAAAGATAAATTTTCTAAATGTCACTTTTGGAGGAAGGAAGTGCGATTCTTAGGGCACGTGGTTTCCAAAGAAGGGATAGCCGTGGATCCCACGAAGGTAGTGGCCATCCAAGATTGGAAGGTTCCTAAAAATGCTACTGAGGTGAGGAGTTTCTTAGGATTGGCTGGCTACTATAGGAAGTTTATCAAAGACTTCGCAAAAATATCAGCTCCATTAACACGCTTGACGAAGAAGAACTTAGTTTTCACGTGGGATGTAGATTGTGATGATGCGTTCCAACGTTTAAATAGAGCTTTGACCACAGCCCCAGTCTTAGTGTTGCCAGATGGGAGTAAGCCATTTACCGTTTATACTGACGCTTATGGGACAGGACCAGGCGCAGTCCTAATGCAAGAGGGAAGGGTAATAGCCTATGGTGGAAGGCAGTTGAGAATGCATGAAAGAAATTACCCTACACACGACCTAGAGTTGGCCGCTATTGTTTTCGCGCTTAAGTTTTGGCGTCATTACCTTCTTGGCGAGAAATTCGAATTGTTCACTGACCACAAATCGCTAAAATATTTGTTCTCTCAGAAGGACTTGAACTTAAGGCAGCAAAGGTGGATGGAATTCTTAGCATCCTACGACTTTGAGATAGCATATACCCCTGGCAAGGGTAACGTGGTGGCAGCTGCCTTAAGTAGAAAAAGATTATCCTTAAGTCCGTTGTTTGTTGAGCAGCAAAGTTTAGAGTTCATCTCTACGTTTGACTTCACACCTTCCATTGACTTCGTACCTGGTTTGCTAGCATCCTTAGAGGTCAGACCTACGCTTTTGGGATGGATTGGCGAGGCACAGCGAGACGACCCATAGTTGGTTGAGTTAGTAGAAAAGCTCAAAGGAGGGGAGTCATCGAGCCATCTTCGTAGATATACCCTAGATGATAAGGGTTGGTTTCATAGGGACGGTAGACTTTGTGTACCACGGGACGAGAATCTGAGGAAGACCATTCTTGATGATGCCCATCGTTCGAAGATGACCATTCATCCCGGCGGGGACAAGATGTACATGGACATGTGACAAGTTTACTTTTGGGCCGGCATGAAGAAAGATGTGGCCGAGTATGTCGCTAGATGCTTGGTGTGCCAACAAGTAAAACCAGAGCAAAAGAAGCCTGGTGGATTGCTTCACCCATTGGTGGTCCCACAATGGAAGTGGGAAAGCGTCTCGATGGATTTTATTGACGGATTACCAAGATCGAGAAAGCGTAATACGGGGATTTGGGTCGTGGTAGACAGACTTACTAAGAGCGCCCATTTCATTCCCGTAAAGAGTAAGAGGACTGCTCCATGGTTAGCCTCCGTATACATTCGAGAGATAGTTCGTTTGCACGGTGTTCCTTCTAGCATAGTGAGCGACCACGATCCTATTTTCACTAGTGAATTTTGGAAAAGCTTGCAAGAAGCGGTAGGGACTCAGTTATGTTTGAGCACCGCATATCATCCTCAGACGGACGGCCAGACCGAGAGGGTGAATCGTGTTCTAGAGGACTTATTGAGGTTGTGTGTCTTAGATTTCGGAGGTACATGGGAGGAACATCTTCCGTTGGTAGAGTTCGCATATAATAATAGCTTTCAGTTTAGCATTGGCATGGCACCGTTCGAAGCTCTTTATGGACGGCCGTGTCGTTCGCCTACACGTTGGTGGGAGTCTACAGATAAGATCTTACTTGGGCCCGATATGATTAGACAGACTTCGGAAAAGATCAATTTGATTCAAAGGAGGATGAAGACAGCGCAAGATAGACAGAAATCTTATGCGGACAAGAGGAGGTCAGATCTTGAGTTTGATGTTGGGGACATGCTCTTTGTCAAGGTGTCTCCATTACGGAACGTTGTTCGCTTTGGGTCCGTTAGGAAGTTAGCACCAAGGTTCGTAGGGCCGTTTCCTATTAAGGAAAGGATTGGGCAGATGGCGTATAGAGTGGAGTTGCCCGAGAGACTTAGTGGTGTACACGACGTATTCCATGTATCACATTTGAGGAAGTGCTTGCACGAGACCGCGGAAGTGGTAGAGCCGAGCTTGCTTAGAGAGGTGGAGATCGAGCGTGATGCAACGATTCGACGAGCTCCTACGCGCATTCATGGGTCGGAGATTAAGAAGTTGAGGAATCGAGAGGTCAAACTAGTCAAAGTACAATGAGGAGATGATGAGACGGAAGCTAAGATGCATTCATTGTACCCTTTTCTTTTCGAGGGTATGTCTTTTGATATCTCCTTTATCGCTTACCTTGTACTTATCTTATATTTAGTATGGCCTCTCGCTAGTATCTTTGACCTTTAGATAGGATAGTCCTATGGTTGAAACATGTGTTTGAGACATGTTATGTATGATGGATGCAAGTGGATGTAAGTGTTTGCTAGTGGTTGCTCGTGGATGCATATACACACACTTTAGGCACTAGATCGGCTCTGTCACTTCATATTGCATATTGCATATAAATATGTGTACATATTTAAGTAATGGTTGTATAATGGTTGTACCACCATATGGATGTTGCATTCTAGTGAATGGTTGTGCACACATGTAGAAATGATATGTATCGATAGGGTTCTTTCGCATACATAATGGATGCATGGCACTATCATGGTTTGCATTAAGGAGGTCAACTGAATCAGTAGACCGCCTGATTTTGCAATATATAAGGAACATATACACACACTTCTCGCATATGTTCATACAGCATTAGAAATTTTATAAGAACAATGGATGCCCGTGTTTGATGGTTGTTTGGATGGTAGGATATGCATTCTCCTTAACTTGGAGATTTCGAGGGCGAAATCCTTTAAGGAGGGGAGAATGTAACACCCCGAATTTTTGAATAATTGAATTAACTAAAATAAAGAATAATTAATCTCAGACGTGAGAATTAAATGAATGGGGTTGCGCCATTGTGTTCGTCTCGGAATTCTGGTTGAAATAGAATCCGAGTTTGCGGGAAACAAGTATCGGATGAAGGAGTTATGGACGAACGAAGTGTGGTGGCAAAAGAATGAAAAAAAAAAGATTGCACCGGCGCACTTGGGAAGTGCGCCAGTACAAATTTGCACTGGCGCACCTGCCAAGTGCGCCCAGGCCGAGGCAAAAGCCTGCACAGCTTTCTGGTTCAGGCTGACCCATGTTGTTAAGTCCTTTCTGACTCCTTGCTGAGTCATTTGGGCTGACTCATCACCCTATCATGATTGAATGGTTTTGATTAACCCTAAGATCATTCGACGGCTTAAAATAATTCAAAACTCTATAAAAAGACCCATAGACTCAAACCCTAAATTATAATTAAAACTGAAACTATGGCCGTCATGCTGTTGTCTTGAACCCTAGAGCAGCCGCCACCAAAATTAAGAGGAAGAATAGCAACCAAATCAGAACTATTCAACCCTAACAGCAAATCTTCTTCAAAGGAGAGCTAATTCAACTCTAGAAATCAAAATTCAGAACTCAAGACTGCTTTTGAGTAGTGAGTTCGATAATTTTAACAAGATAATTAGTAATTTAATTAGATTAAGTTATAATGCGGATTGTATGGATGTGATATGAAGTATTGATTGAATGTTGTAATTATGTTGTAGGATTGTGATTGAAATATCTATGATGTTATGTGTGATGCTATCATTTATGATGAAGAGTTATGTTGCTATCATCCATGTTGTAATTTTATATACAATCAAATCATCATGTTTCTTATGCTAGTTTGTTATATCGATTCATATGATAAATCATTTGTAGGCAAGTTTAGATTTTGAATTCAAACATGAATCATATACATGTTGGGTAGAATTATATGTGAACTTACATGGTTATGACACCTAGTTTATGTGAAAATTTAATTGAAAGTTAGGCTATAACATGTGTAAGTTATAGGTTAAATTCTACATGATACCTTACATGTTAGATACTTGTTTACACCATTGTTGCGATCACATATGTGAGTTTATGAGTTGGATATGAATCATGTTATGTTATTACCTATGCAAATTTACCCCTTTTAGATATAGATCTATGACATATGATGTTTATGCAAGTTTGTGGCCATTATTTCATCAAGTTCACACCTTTAGATATAGATCTATGACATATGATGTTTATGCAAGTTTGTGGCCATTTTCTCATCAAGTTCACACCTTTAAATTTGGATCCATGACATATGTTGTTTATGCAAGTTGTAATCTTGGCCTATGCAAGTTTTAGATGTAGAACATCATTCAAGTTCACCCCTATGTTAGATCTATGTTTTAATTATGTGTATATATTGTGATGTTTTCTTTTATTGCATGAGTTAGACTATTCGAGTCTAACGTATATTTTTACGTTAAACGAACAAACGTACTACGTGGGGTGAAAGGGGATAATATTAAAAATATTTAATAGGCATAAATGCCTTAAAAGGCATAAAATAAAATTGTGGTATGATTTTACATACCGTAATTGGATGGACATAATTGAGTCAATTATGGACATCGCTAAATTTGGAATTGATGGATAATTTGAATAGGGAAAGTAATTCAAATTGGGGGATGATTAATTAGGAGTAATTAATCGTCTAAGACACGAGGTTAGGCTCTTTTGTGGTGTAAGACTGCCCGGACCCGCCCGGCAAATCCAGCTGCCACAAATGTCAGTCTAATGTGAGAGGTCTTAGGCATAAACTAAATACGTAACAATTCTAAAGACATGAGGTTAGGCTCTTTTGTGGTGTAAGACTGCCCGGACCCGCCCGACAAATCCAGCTGCCACAAATGCCAGTCTAATGTGAGAGGTCTTTATGAGGTTACGGTCTTAATGAATTAAGAAACACTTAACCAGATAAGCATATAGTGGGACATGAGGGGGTTAAGTGGGTTCCTTGGTGGCATTTGGAAATACGATTATAAATACTTAACCAAAATTGAAACATGTAATTGAAACATGAATAAGAAGTGGGTTAAGTGGGATGTACTAGAGGGGACCAAGCTTAGGTGGATAGCTTGTGTCAAGTAATGGGGGCCCGTTTCAACCAGTAACCCATACGTATCTTTGTGGGCTCGACCCAAGTCGAGGACGGGACACGCATACTGGGCTTGACTGTAAGAGGCCAAACCGGGTTAGCGGTGGCAACGCAAGTCCAACGGGTTCATATGCGTGTGTGGACCCGGGCTGGTAGGTAAGACGTTGCATCGTGTAGGTATAAGCCGTGCATTCTTAGTGGTATCGGGTTGCCACTTTGGGGAGTGATACACCCCACTGTGGGGCCAGCACGGGTATCTACAAGTTAGGGAGCCGATCGCTTGGGGGTAGTGGGTACACCTAGTGAAGATAGGGGCAGATGACACCTATGAAGGCAGCTAGGGGTGCACGAAACTACCAATATCATTGTTAAGTCTGTAGGCGGGATCAACCTTAGGGTGACTAGTGGTGGTGCAGTATACTAGTGGCGGTGCAGTATAGCAATTATCCTATTGTGTTGGTGTAGTTTAGTAAATTTATCTTAGTGGGTTAGGTGCACTTTAACGATATCGTTGTTCATCTTGTTTCCTTGTTTACTCTGTCATACTCAATGGTTCATGATCATTTCCTTATTTTCCAACTTATGCCTTAGCTTAGTTACTTTGTTAATTATATTGTTAGAATTATCGCACTCGCCAGACTTTATGTCTGACCTCCCTTTTTCCATCTATTTCCTCCCCCCCAGGTGCTCAGGTTTGAACTAGCACCAGTGGAGCTTGATTTTGGACTGCTTTTAGAAGATTTCTTGGACCGCTGAAGTAAAGTTCAGCTTCTCTTTATTTATGACTATTTTAATGTTGGGGATTATGTCTTTCAGTTTATGTACTTTGTTTTATCAAGATGGATATGATGTACTTGACTTTGGTTTATGGTTTTGATGATGTAATCAAACATATGGGTTTATCCGCTGCAATGAAATAAAGTTTTAAATTTTCAAGTACTACTTTATATCTGTCTTGTTGTGATTTTCTGTTCTATACTTACTTAAAATGCTCTATGGAAGTTAACGCATTCCCTTTGTGAGTGACATTAATGGACGTGGGGTGTTACAAATGGTATTAGCTTGTAATGGTAAAAGATGTTGAGATTAGTTTAGCATTCCATAAGAAGAATATTGCAATGGTAGTTGCGAGATTTTGAAATGTAAATAATATTGCAAAGTTAGTTGGGATATTTTTGAAATGTAAATAATATTGCAACGGTTGTTGCGAGATTTTGAAATGTAAATAATATTGCAACGTTAGTTGTGAGATTTTGAATGGTAAATAATATTGCAACTTTAGTTGCCAGATTTTGAAATGTAAATAAAATTATTGGGTTTTAAAACAAACAATGTATAATTTAACATTGTTTGGCCAAGTTGATGCATGGTTTATATTCATATCACTTGGTTGAATTAATATATGGTACCATTATTCAGATAATGAAATAATACGGTTTGAAATACATTTATTCTTAAATAATAAGTAAATGGCGATGTTTTTTCCGATGAAATAGAAAAAGGTTGTATTGGGTTGGAGATGGGAAAAACATTTGAGAATTTAATTACAATATTCCCATAAGTATCCATTTGTAATCTTCAATTCAAAGTTTAATAAAATCGTTTTAATTATGTAATAATAAATATGTTGATTGACATTGTTTTGGCTCATATAAGAATTTATAGGTTGTTTTATATCATTGGGTAGATGATTTGTCGATATTTTTCAAAGTAAAAGAAAGATAAGGAGATTTTGAGAATATAAAGTAATATTTCCAAGAAAAGGAAATAAAAAAAGTTTTATGAAAGCGTAGTGATAAATAGAAGTTGGTAAATATGTTATTCTTAAGAATTAAGAATATAGTTATTGTTTTCAAATTACAGAATCTAAGATGATCTGTCGAGATAAGTAAATGGTATTGATTTTAATGGATGAAATGGTTTTTAAGATTTGATAAAGGGTTTTAAATGAATGTTTTTAAAATAGTACGAGTCTGAGCAACTAATGAACTTGACCGTACTGTTGGAATTGATAATCAAAACCCCGATTATCAATGAAATACCGTATTGGAACTTTTGACGTGTTGTTTCGAAGAGGCCGGGATGGGAACTAGACCAAAAACCATTTCGAACCAACGTTGTGTTCAAAACTAATATGCAGGGATATGTATAAAGATAAAGCATTAAAGACCGTAAATCTTCATGAGTGGAAGAACTACTTATTGAATTTCTCTAGCTGATCCCTAGATATATTTTGGCAGTGATACTGTCATGATTGAAATCAATGTATTGCAAGGAATACTCGCTACTAATCCATAGGGTGATTCCTGGGATGCATGTAACACCCCAAATTTTGAATGATTGAATAAACTAAATTTAAGAACACTTAATTTTTAAAAGAGGAATGAAGGGAAATGGGTTATGCCATTGCGATCGTCTCGGAATTTTGCTTGAGATAGAGTCTGAGTTTGCGTAAATCGGACTTCGTATGAGGAAGTTATTGGCCTCGGAAGTTAGAGTAATTAAGCAGAATTAATTAAAGTTGAACCCAGTCAAAAATTCAAATTAAATTCGAAATTCGAAATCGCACGTACCCGGTCTGGGAGGGAAAATTCCCGCCTAGGACCAAGGTCGACCAGGGGTTCGACCTGGCGGTCGACCTGGTCGGATAGGTCGACTTGGGGGTCAACCTCCCCCCATACAGGTCGACCTAGGGGTCGACCTCCCCCTTTGGGGGGTCGAACTTGGTTCGGCCAGGTTGCCGGATGGTGCGATTCTTTGGGCTGGGACGATTTTTGATGTTCCAGATCAGTTCTAGGGTTAATCCTAAGGTTTAAATAACTTCCTACACCTATATATACACCCTAAGAGACCTAACCCTAATTCATAAAATAATTCGTAAGACACCATTATGCTGTCGAACTCTCTCCTAAACCCTAGTCGCTGCCTCTAATTCAAATTGCAAGCATTCAACTTCAATTCAAATCAAAGTTTAGAGCTTCAATAACAATTAAAGAAGATAAATCAGCAACACTGCAACGTTTCTACACCAATTTCAGTGCATAATTCTATTCTTTAACCACGAAAGGTGAGTACGGTGATTTTCACAATATAATGGGATTAAAAGTAACAAGATGAAGTTGTAAAAAGGATTCATGTGTATGTATGTAATTTAAATCTCATCCAAGTTTTCACCTTTTGATCCATGTCATCATATGCCTATGTTTCTATGTAAAGTTCATACCTTTTATCAGTTTATTCATGTTGAATCTTTTATTATGCCTCTATGCCAGTCTGTATGCCTCTTTATTTCATGGTGATGTTTTATTCCAATTTCTTTGAATTGATTCTCTCTTCTTACCCCTATTCCTTTTATTTGTGGATCTAGGCTACACTCGAGCCTATATTAAAAATACGCGCAAATGCGAATACGTGGGAACGATGGGGAATATGGGAAATTTGGAAAGGATATTACTGGATAATTGGATAGTATGTGAAATTGGCATATTTGGGTATGAATTGCATGGAATTGATGAAATTACATATAATTGGAAATTTGTAATTGAGGCTAATTAATATGTAATTAGTATAATTAATGACAAGTTGAAATAGGAAAAAATTGTAAGCATGATTATATGTTTAATTAGATATAAATGACATGAAAATTGGGTATGGGTGAAATACGATGTTAATGAACCTTTGACACGAGGTTAGGCGCAATTGTGACGTAAGACTGCCCGGAACCGCCCGGCAAATCCAGTGGCCACAAAGTGTTCGGTCTAATGTGAGAGGTCATGCACCATTCGTCATAAGGAATGAATTAAGGAATACTAACCATAATAAGACATGTGTATGGTTAGAGGGTTAAGTGGGGTGACATGTAAATTATGACATGTAAATATGGACTTAATCGGAATAAGATAGGACATGTAAATTATGACATGTAAGTATGGACTTAACCGTAGCATGTGTAAGACATGGACATTTAAATTAAAATGGTTAAGTGGGAGAAAAACCTAGTGGGGGCCAAGCATAGGTGGGAGACTTGTGTCGGATGGGGACCCGTTTCAACCAGTAACCCGTTTGAGTATCTAATTGGGCCCGGTACTAGGCCGGGGTTGGGGCACGCTTACTGGGCTTGAATATAAGAGGTCAAAACGTGAATAGCGGTGGCAACGCAAGTCCAACGGGTTCATGTGCGTGCATGGGTCCGGGCTGGTAGGTAAGACGTTGTTGCATCGTGTAGGTATGGCCGTGCATTTCATGTTGGTATCGGGGTTGCCACTTTGGGGAGTGATACACCCCACTGTGGGGCCAGCACGGGTGCTTACAGGGTTTAGGGAGCCGATCAAATGGTTAGAGTAAGGGTACCTCAGCGGTGGTAGGAGCAATCCGGCACCTACGATAGCAGCTAGGTACAAGTAACTACCAAGTTTGTCATGTGGGTACAGTTAGTGGGAAGGGATCAACCTTGAGTAAAAGAGACTAGTAAATGTGCGGTGTAATTAAGTAATGTGATGTAACTTAGCAAAAGTGCGGTGTAACGAAATACATGTTGGTTGAGTTGGATACTCCTTTGAGTGCTAGTCTGATGTTGACTTCGGTCTTCAGGGTTAGTACTTGGAGGGTTGTTCGCTTAGCCAAGGTGTAGGATTGTCTTAGTACTAAGGAACGAAATCATCTTGTCCATCCTTTTTATCTACCTTATCTATGTTACAGCCATATCATGATGCCTAATTATGTCTTGATCATTTACCTTACCTATTATTTGTTAAAATTACTGGACTCGCCAGACTTTATGTCTGACCTGTTTGTTTCCACCTCTTTTCTTTCTTCCCCCCCCCCCCCCCCGTTTGCAAGGAGGGAATACTACAGCTTAGTGCCGATTTCTTTCAGTTGCTTGAAAAGAGTAGATGTATCGCTTTGGACTCTCTCATCTTTATGGCTTTGCTTATGCTCAGTGGGGATTTATGCATTTATGTTATTTAAGTATTTGCTTCTTTATGTACTTTGAAGTTTTTGGAAAAGACTATTGATCCTGTTGTAATGGTTTTGGAAACTACTTATGTAAGCTTGCTTTGAGTTATGATGCTATGAATTAAGTTTTATCTTCCGCTGTGTTCTTTTATTTATTTATTCTTGTAATTTATTTGTTCTATTCAACAATAACGCTTCAAGGACATTGATGCATTCCCTTTGTGAGTGACATTAATGGATATGGCGTGTTACACGTGGTATCAGAGCTATGGTTACAAGAACAAATAAAAAGTTTTGAAAAGTGTTTTCAAAAGTATTGTTTTCCTAGGAAGTATTTTCAAAAACTTGTTTTAAAGAAGCTATTTTCAAGGAAAGTTTACTTTAAAAAGCATAATCCCCGCAAGCCATACATCTCTCTTTCGCTTCCCTTGTTTTGAAACTATTTCTTTTTCTTTTCAGCATGTCTGGAGCATCTGAGATACCAGAGGGTGTTCATGTACCCGGTTGGTTTCGTCAATATCTCGAGGCTAGGGCCACTGCAGCGGGTCCGGCCGACGTTCCTCCTCCTCCTCCTCCCCCAGCTCCAGTCATTCCTCTGCGTGGAGATGCTTTCTCCAAGATATGTAAAGACTTTCGTTCGATGGGTGGAAAACCTTTTAGTGGGTCTGAAACGTTCGTTGAAGCTAGAAATTGGTTGAAAGAAGTGGAGGATCTGTTTGGCATTTTCGATTTGGACAATTGTAAGAAGGTCCAATTGGCTGCTTGGTTGATGAAGGACGAAGCTTCGTTTTGGTGGGAGGTTACTAATGGAGAGCGTGCTGTAGAGATGTGGGTAGATTTTAGGGGAAGGTCTGAGTTGAAATTCCTTTCTGAAGCTGAGGAGAGTATGTACATGTAGAGGTTCTTGACATTGAAGCAGAAAAACTTGACCGTGAAGGAGTATGTGACCGAATTTGATCATCCTGTCCGTACTTTATTCGATTCTGGCGCATTACATTCGTTTATCTCTACATCATTAGTTGAAACACTGCACTTAAATACTAGTCTCGTTGTGGATCCCATTGTAGTCTCAAATCCTATTGGTAGGTCGGCTCATTTATCCATGGTTTGTAGGGATTTGAGATTGTCTATCTTAGGCGTTGGTTTTGAATTTAATGCTTTTGTGCTTTGTTTCATGGGCTATGAGTTGATTCTAGGGATGGATTGGCTAGCCAGATATGGTGCCATCCTAGATTGTGAATGAAGGGTAGTAAAATTGTTGACTCGTAGCGGAAAGACCCTTGATATTTCTTGTGACCCTAGAGGATCGGTGATGCTTAGTTATCTTGAATCACTTGACGCATCCAATGATGATTTACATTCTGTTCGTATAGTCTGTGAATATGTTGATGTCTTCGATGAGGTGAGGGGTCTACCCCCAAAACGTGAGATAGACTTTCATATTTATCTTGTAGACAATGCAAAACCAGTATCTCTTCCAGTACGCAACATGGCTCCTCGTGAGAGGAGGGAGCTCAATAAGGAAGTAGGGGAGTTGCTAGAGAAGGGATTCTTAAGACGTAGTATATCGGAGTGGGGTGCTCCAGTAGTATTTGCCACGAAGGCGGATGGGTCCCTTAGACATTGTGTGGACTATAGAGAACTTAATAAACTTACTAAGAAGAATAGGCACCCACTGCCGAGGATAGACGATCTCTTCGATCAGTTAGTTGGCGCCTCAGTGTTTTCGCAGTTGGACATAGCCACTGGTTTCCATCAGTTGAGAGTGGCTGAGGATAGCACAGACAAGACTGCCTTTATGACTCCGTACAGTTTCTATGAGTGGCTTGAGATGCCCTTCGGTTTGACTAACGCCCCTGCATACTTTGTTGACTTGATGAGTAGGGTGTTTAGGGAGTACCTTAACAAATTCGTGGTGGTCTTTGTGGATGACATCTTGATCTTTTCTAAGAGCGAGGAAGAACATGCCCTACATCTTAGGGAAGTGTTGCAGACCCTTCGAGCGCATAACCTTAAAGCTAAATTTTCTAAATGTCACTTTTGGAGGAAGGAAGTGCGACTCTTAGAGCACGTGGTTTCCAGAGAAGGGATAGCTGTGGATCCCGTGAAGGTGGTGGCCATCCAAGATTGGAAGGTCCCTAAAAATGCTACCGAGGTGAGGAGTTTCTTCGGGTTGGCAGGCTACTATAGGAAGTTTATCAAGGACTTCACAAAGATATCAGCCCCATTGACACGCTTGATGAAGAAGAACCTAGTTTTCACGTGGGACGTAGATTGTGATGATGCTTTCCAACGTTTAAAGAGAGCTTTGAACACAGCCCCAGTCTTAGTGTTGCCAGATGGGAGTAAGCCATTTACCGTTTATACCAATGCTTGTGGGACAGGACTAGGCGCAGTCTTAATGCAAGAGGGGAGGGTAATTGCCTATGGAGGAAGGCAGTTGAGAGTGCATGAGATAAATTACCCTACACATGACCTAGAGTTGGCCGCTATTGTTTTCGCGCTTAAGTCTTGGCGTCATTATCTTCTTGGCGAGAAATTCGAATTGTTCACAGAACACAAATCGCTGAAATACTTGTTCTCTCAGAAGGACTTGAACTTATGGCAGCAAAGGTGGATGGAATTCTTAGCGTCCTACGATTTCGAGATAGCATATACCCCTAGCAAAGGTAACGTGGTGGCAGACACCTTAAGTAGGAAAAGGTTGTCCTTGAGTCTGTTGTTTGTTGAGCAGCAAAGCTTAGAGTTCATCTTTACGTTTGACTTTAGACCTTCCATTGACTTTGTACCTGGTTTGCTAGCATCCTTAGAGGTCAGACCTATGATTTTGGGACGGATTGGTGAGGCACAGCGAGATGACCCACAGTTGGTTGAGTTGGTAGAGAAGCTTATAAGGGGGAGTCATCGAGCCATCTCAGTAGGTATACCCTAGATGATAAGGGTTGGTTACGTAGGGACGGTAGACTTTGTGTACCACAAGACGAGAACTTGAGGAAGACCATTCTTGATGATGCACATCGTTCGAAGATGACCATTCATTCCAGCGGGGACAAGATGTACATGTACATGAGACGAGTTTAATTTTGGGCCGGTATGAAGAAGGATGTGGCCGAGTTTGCCGCTAGATGCTTAGTGTGCCAACAAGTAAAAGCAGAGCAAAAGAAGCCTGGTGCGTTGCTTCACCAATTGGAGGTCCCACAATGGAAGTGGGAGAGTGTCTCGATGGACTTTGTTGATAGTTTACCGAGATCGAGGAAGGGTAATACGGGGATTTGGGTCGTGGTAGACAGACTTACTAAGAGCACCCATTTCATTCTAGTGAAGAGTAAGAGGACTGCTCCATGGTTAGCCTCCCTATACATTCGAGAGATAGTTCATTTGAACGGTGTTCCTTCTAGCATAGTGAGTGATCGCGATCCTATTTTTACTAGTGAGTTTTGGAAGAGCTTGCAAGAGGCAGTAGGGACTCAGTTATGTTTGAGCACCGCATATCATCCTCAGACGGACGGCCAGACCGAGAGGGTGAATCGTATTCTAGAGGACCTTTTGAGGCTATGTGTTTTAGACTTCGGAGGTACATGGGAGGAGCATCTTCCTTTGGTGGAGTTCGCATATAATAATAGCTTTCAGTCTAGCATTGGCATGGCACCTTTTGAGGCTCTTTATGGAAGGCCTTGTCGTTCACCTACATGTTGGTGGGAATCTACGGATAAGATCTTACTTGGGCCCAATATGATTAGAGAGACTTCGGAAAAGATCGATTTGATTCGAAGGAGGATTAAGACAGCGCAAGATAGGCAGAAATCGTATGCGGAAAGTGGAGGACAGATCTTGAATTTGATATTGGAGACATGGTCTTTATCAAGGTGTCTCCATTACGGAATGTTGTTCGCTTTTGGTCCGTTAGGAAGTTAGCACCAAGGTTCGTAGGGATGTTTCCTATTAAGGAGAGGATTGGACAGATGGCGTATAGAGTGGAGTTGCCCGAGAGACTTAGTGGTGTACACGACGTATTCCATGTATCATATTTGAGGAAGTGCTTGCATGAGACAGTGGAAGTGGTAGAGCCGAGCTTGCTTAGAGAGGTGGAGATAGAGTGTGATGCGATGATTCGACGAGCTCCTACGTGCATTCTTGGGTCGGAGATTTAGAAGTTTAGGAATCGAGAGGTCAAGCTAGTCAAAGTGCAATGGGGAGATGATGAGAGCGACGTTACTTGGGAGACGGAAGAGAAGATGCGTTCATCGTACCCTTTTCTTTTCGAGGGTATGTCTTTTAATTTCTCCTTTATCGCTTAGCTTGTACTTGTTCTATCTTTACTCGCTAGTATCTTTGACCTTTAGATAGGGTAGTTCTATGGTTGAAACTTGTGTTTGAGACATGTTATGTATGGTAGATGCATGTGGATGAAAGTGTTTGCTAGTGGTTGCTCGTGGATGCATATACACACACTTTAGGCACTAGATCGGCTCAGTCGCTTTCATATTGCATATTGCATATAAATGGATGTATTTAGAAAAATGAATGTACATTGAATGTGTGTATCATATGGATGTTGCATTTAAATGAATGGTTGTGCACACATGTAGTAACGATATGTATAGGGTTCTTTGCATACATGATGGATACATGGCACTATCATTATTCGCATTAAGGAGGTCGACTAAATCAGTGGACCGCCTGATTTTGCATTAGAATACGAACATAAACACACACTATGCATATGTACATGAAAAGCATTAGAATTTTTTTTAAGGACAATGGTTGCTTCTGGTTGTTGGTTGAGTAGATGGATGATTGGATGGTAGGATACGTTCTTCTTGACTTAGAGATTTCGAGGACGAAATCCTTTAAGTAGGGGAGAATGTAACACCCAAAATTTTGAATGATTGAATTAATTAAATTTAAGAACACTTAATTTTTAAATGAGGAACAAAGGGAAATGGGTTGCTCCATTGCGATCGTCTCGGAATTCTGCTTGAGAAAGAGTCCGAGTTTGCGTATATCGGACTTCGTATGAGTAAGTTATGGGCCTCGGAAGTTTGAGTAATTAAGCGTAATTAATTAAAGTTAAACCCAGTCAAAAATTCAAATTAAATTCGAAATTCTAAATCGCACGTACCCGGGCTGGGTGGGAAAATTCCCGCCCGGGACCCAGGTCGACCTGGGGGTCGACCAGGTCGGATAGGTCGACCATAGGGTCGACCTGGGGGTCGACCTCCCCCCATACAGGTCGACCTGGGGGTCGACCTCCCCCCATACAGGTCGACCTGGGGGTCGACCTCCCCCTTTGGGGGGTCGAAACTGGTTCGGCCAGGTTGCTGGATTGTGCGATTCTTTGGGCTGGGACGATTTTTGATGGTCCAGATCAGTTCTAGGGTTAATCCTGAGGTCTTAATAACTTCCTACACTTATATATACACCCTAAGACCTAACCCTAATTCATAAAATAATTCCTAAGACACCATTATGCTGTCAAACTCTCTCCTAAACCCTAGCCACCGCCTCTAATTCAAATTGCAAACATTCAACTTCAATTCAAATCAAAGTTTAGAGCTTCAACAACAATTAAAGAAGATAAATCAGCAACACCGTAACGTTTCTACACCAATTTCAGTGCATAATTCTATTCTTTAACCACGAAAGGTGAGTATGGTGATTTTCACAATATAATGGGATTAAAAGTAACATGATGAAGTTGTAAAAAGGATTCATGTGTATGTATGTAATTTAAATCTCATCCAAGTTTTCACCTTCTGATCCATGTCATCATATGCCTATGTTTCTATGTAAAGTTAATACCTTTTATCAGTTTATTCATGTTGAATCTTTTATTATGCCTCTATGCCAGTATATATGCCTCTTTATTTCATGGTGATGTTTTATTCCAATTTCTATCAATTGATTCTCTCTTCTTACCCCTATTCGTTTTATTTGTGTATCTAGGCTACCTTCGAGCCTATATTAAATATACGCGCAAATGCGAATACGTGGGAACGATGGGGAATATTGGGAATATGGGAAATTTGGATATTATTGGATAATTGGATAATATGTGAAATTGGCATATTTGGGTATGAATTGCATGGAACTGATGAAATTACCTGTAATTGGAAATTTGTAATTGAGGCTAATTAATATGTAATTAGTATAATTAATGACAAGTTGAAATAGGCAAAAATTGTAAGCATGATTATATGTTTAATTGGATATAAATGACATGAAAATTGGGTATGGGTGAAATATGATGTTAATGAACCTTTGACACGAGGTTAGGCACAATTGTGACGTAAGACTGCCCGGAACCGCCCGACAAATCCAACGGTCACAATTGGACGTCTAATGTGAGAGGTCAAAGGAATGAATTATAGGCGTAACGGTTAATGACACGAGGTTAAACCCGGTTTGTGGCGTAAGACTGCGCGGAACCCCCCGGTAAATCCAGCGGCCACAAAGTGTTCGGTCTAATGTGAGAGGTCATGCACCGTTCGTCATAAGGAATGAATTAAGGAATACTAACCATAATAAGACATGGGTATGGTTAGAGGGTTAAGTGGGGTGACATGTAAATTATGACATGTAAATATGGACTTAACCGGAATAAGATAGGACATGTAAATTATGACATGTAAGTATGGACTTAACCATAGCATGTGTAAGACATGGACATTTAAATTAAAATGGTTAAGTGGGAGAAAAACCTAGTGGAGGCCAAGCATAAGTGAGAGGCTTGTGTCGGATGGGGACCCGTTTCAACCAGTAACCCGTTTGAGTATCTAATTGGGCCCGGTACTAGGCCGGGGTTGGGGCACGCTTACTGGGCTTGAATATAAGAGGTCAAAACGTGAATAGCGGTGGCAACGCAAGTCCAACGGGTTAATGTGCGTGCATGGGTCTGGGCTGGTAGGTAAGACGTTGTGGCATCGTGTAGGTATGGTCGTGCATTTCATGATGGTATCGGGGTTGCCACTTCGGGGAGTGATACACTCCACTGTGGGGCCAGCACGGGTGCCTACGGGGTTTAGGAGCCGATCAAATGGGTAGAGTAAGGGTACCTCAGCGATGGTAGGAGCAAGCCGGCACCTACGATAGCAGCTAGGTACAAGTAACTACCAAGTTTGTCATGTGGGTACAGTTAGTGGGAAGGGATCAACCTTGAGTAAAAGAGACTAGTAGATGTGCGGTGTAATTAAGTAATGTGGTGTAACTTAGCAAAAGTGCGGTGTAACGAAATACAAGTTGGTTGAGTTGGATAGTCCTTTGGGTGCTAGTCTGATGTTGACTTCGGTCTTCGGGGTTAGTACTTGGAGGATTGTTGTCTTAGTACTTAGGAACGAAATCATCTTGTCCATCCTTTTTATCTACCTTATCTATGTTACAGCCATATCATGATGCTTAATTATGTCTTGATCATTTACCTTACCTATTATTTGTTAAAATTACTGGACTCGCCAGACTTTATGTCTGACCCGTTTGTTTCCACCTCTTTTCTTTCCTCCCCCTCACCCCTCAGGTTTGCAAGGAGGGAACACTACAGCTTAGTGCCGATTTCTTTTAGTTGCTTGAAAAGAATAGATGTATCGCTTTGGACTCTCTCATCTTTATGGCTTTGCTTATGCTCAGTGGGGATTTATGCATTTATGTTATTTAAGTATTTGCTTATTTATGTACTTTGAAGTTTTTGGAAAAGACTATTGATCCTGTTGTAATGGTTTTGGAAACTACTTATGTAAGCTTGCTTTGAGTTATGATGCTATGAATTAAGTTTTATCTTCCGTTGTGTTCTTTTATTTATTTATTCTTGTAATTTATCTATTCTGCACAACAATAACGCTTCAAGGACATTGATGCATTCCCTTTGTGAGTGACATTAATGGACATGGCGTCTTATAATGCAGTAGTCGGGTGACTTCGATTCATCCTGTTCTTGGATGACTTGTATGGATAAATGTATGACAGAGTATTTCCTGAGGGTCGCGTATCTTGATTTTTATAAATGTACCAAGTTTGTTGGCAAAGAAGTAACTTTATCTTAGCTTATCACGCAATGTATATTTGTGGACGTCAGCTAGTGATTTGACAGATCTGAAGATGTGGCATTAAAAGTTATGAGATGTTCTCTGAAAGGTAAATCGTGACCTCAAGGCACATCAACCTGGAAAATTACATAAATCGGGCAAGCAGCATGACTATGTGGGTCAACCCAATTAGGGTTATTGTCACCTTCTAGAGAAATCTCATTTATTCTTCTTCTGCCATTTCTATTTTTTCCGGGAATATGGTTTGGGTCGCTACCAATTGTGGTGATAATATATTGGATACACTAAAGTTGAACGAGTGGTCGGTCATATGTGGCCGGGTTGAAAGATGTTCTTGTTGAATCTTATGTATTGTCTCTAGAGGTATGCTATTTGGGAGGTGGTCTCATACCTTGTCATGTCGAAAATCCAATCTTCAATAAGCGTCATGCAGTTTTTGGTATATACTAAATATGTATTGTAACGACCCATAAATTTCGACAACTGGATTATGTGATTAATTAAAATAAAATTATTGATGATCGTTGATACTGGAAATTAAAGATCAAATATATGGTTTTGAATATGAATTATTCCAGTGGTTAGTTGAGAATCAAATATTTATCGTTTGAATTGAATTAGATTGAATACTTGAGTTGGATTTGAAACTTGGTTGAAAAATATAAACGGTTGAAGCTAAAAATAAATGTAGTTGACGTTGAACGAATTGGAGAATTTTATTCATTTAAATAGATGGAATTTGGCTTAGATATGTATATGTTTGTGTATATTAAGAAATTGGAAAGTGAACATTTTAAAATTGAAATCGAACAAAGTTGTTGTTGAAAGAACGGAATAAAATGGGTGAACTGATAATAATTTAAAATTTTAAAATATGTTGTACACAAACGGAGTCAGATTACAATTTAATTAATTTTATTGAATTCAGAATGTGAAGACGAAGAAGTACATATAATTTTTGTCACATTTGGAGATGGTGGTGGCGGTACGAATATTGAACGTTCAACAATGATGCACAGTAGAATTTAATTTTTAATTAAAATCAGTAGTTACCTACCTTAGATGAAATTAAACCGACTAACATTCTGATATCCGCCGCTATCCTATATCTATGATCGGACTTCATTCTTATCCTTCTTCTCCTTGCCCTATAAAAACCACGCGAGCCCCAAATTGCTTCAGCAAAACAATCACTTCTTCTTTTCATTGTTATAACCGAAACCCCAAATTTGCTCCAGCTAAATCATTTCTTTCCTCAAATTAATTTTTCCAACTTCACCATAAATGGCTTCCTCCCAAAATTTATTTCGCCCTTACTCCGAATTAAATCACCTTCAAATCGGATCCGCCGCGCTCGCCCATGATACTCCACAAGCGTGCGCCACCTCCGAGTTATGAATCCTCGAAGCCGCTCATCTTGAATCAAAGCTCGCACCAACGTCCAACCCGTCCACTGATCTTGTTGTGCTAGTTTTTAAGGTGAGCATCTCACTCACGATTAATTTAGTTCCAAGTATCTTAATTTCGGTAGAAAACTAATTAAATTAGTAAGCTATGGTTTTAAATTTGTGGCTATTGAAATTGGTTGTTGAATATTTGTTATGGCTATTGCTTGATATTTTTTTCCTAACTGATGTGCATTCAAGAAACTCTGGACTGTGAAAATCTGCAACTAATGCATACTGTTAAATTTTATTCCCTGTACTACTCGTATTTGAACAATGGTGAGCCATGGCTTGTTTGAACATGAACACGTTTTTAGTGAACCTGAAAACAAAACACTATGTATCAAAATTGAGCTACATCGGCCGTCTTTTATAAATACAAAATTGAATACTCTGCATATCCATATTTTGTCATTTCAAGGGCACGCAATTACACGTCCAAGAGCATGCATCAGTATGAAGACTGATGTTAGTTCAAAGATTATTTTTATTAGAACAGAGGCTCTACTTTTGGAAAGAAAGAAAATTTAATGTACTTTCAAACTTGAAAGAATTCCTTTAAAATATTTTGGGTTGCATATGACAGTATTATGGTGCACAAAAGAGAGAAAATGGCATTTCGAAACCAAACATGTTTTCTGTAGTGAATGTAAAGGTTGTATGATACCTCACACATTTTTATCTTCATATGATGTAGTAACGAATGATCCATTGGTTGTTGCCGATCATATAAATACGTTTTCCATAACCTTGCTACGAGGCTCTTCACAATCCTATATTTTGACTATTTATTATAATTTCCGGGAAGATCGGTTTATAGTATCTTAATACATAAATTATGGTTTCACAGGACTTAGCCTCTGTATATAGCAGTAATATTAAGTGAATTAAATATTGGGAAGGTTTTATACCCTATTAAAAACCAAACATGTGTTGAACTTATTTGTGAATCTGGTAATTAGTAAATGACAAATAAATTTCTTTAGATTGCTATGCCCTCATTATTGCCAAAAAGTGATGTTTTGCACTTGAATAAATAAAGAATATGTATACACTCATGTATTAGGTATATGCTTTTATGTTGTTGTTTCTATCCAAGCTTTGCTTTAAATACCATACGTTTTTTAGGAAGATTTGGCGTCCCAATTTCTGTTCTTAATCCAGATATACCATAATAAAGTCATGGATGATTAATATGCACTAAAACATGTAAATGATACTGCTCTTGGCCTTATCCCATTCACTCTTTGGTTTGTCATACCTGCAGTCTTTAAATTTGAGACTAGAACTTGGACTTGAACCTTGTTGAGTTTTGTTCTACTCTTTAAACCATTCAATCCAAAAAGAAACCTGATGCAGCCATGATCATGTGTCTTGTTTACACATGTTGATGTCCAACATGTTGCTTTTGTTACACTTGGTTGTTGTTGACTATTGATATACAATCACTTGTATCACTAGTGCTATGGATTAAACAGTATTTTGTCTAATGGATCTACCTTACTGGTAGGCTACGTCTTGCTGCACCATTAATTCATGCAGAAAACATGTTCCATTTTGCTATCATATGTTGCCGAGTCTAGCTCCTATAGGTCACTTTGCTCCATATACATTTGCTACATCATTCGAATGGCATGTTAAAATATTTTGCTAAGTTTAGCTACTACAACTCATTACGCCGTATATATAAAAGATAATACTATACGTCCTTAAGTTTAAATAGTGCGATGGATGCTCAAAATAATAGTTTCGAACACCACACTCAATCTTGTCATTTATGTAGAACCGATATGAACGAATGCCATTTTTGAGCTTGTCCTTAGATATGACTGGTATGAACAGATATTACACTTGATCTAAATATACTGATACGAGCAGATACCACCACTATTTATTTTTTATATGACATCGATGTTGGAATTAACTGTTATATTTCAGTTTTCTATTGAAATTAATTTACTTGAATTACGATTAATCCTGACTCGAATGTTTTGTGTTTTACATGAAATACTCAGGTCAGACCCGGGCAATACAGATTTAAAGATTTCAACTTAGGATTCGAAGATTTGCAAAGCTGGGGATTTCAAAGAGGGCGTACTCTGAAGGTTTTCAAACAGTAAATACTTTACCTTTGTATTCAAAGTGTATTTTCAAATCCCGCTGTGTATAGAAGATCCTGTATTCAAAATTCGGCTTATAAATAAAAGTTTATTTCGCTGTTAAATGATATTCTGTATTTTCTGTGTTGATTCTGTTCTTAAATTATATAAGCTAAATAACGGTCCATCGATTTGAACGTTTTAAATTGGTTTAATTACCGACTTGAAGCAGTCAGAAAGGCGTGATGTTGCAAGTGGTATCAGAGCTTTGATTTATTTAAAGCCTTAGCTTATCAAGTTTTGTAGAGTCGACACTAGAAAAAAGGGTTTTTAAAATAAAAAGTTTTTGAAATATAATTTCAGGAAGTGAGAATAATTTTAAAATAAATTTTGAAAGATGAATTATTTTGGAAATATAGTATATTTTGGAAAATTAGTACTTTTGAAACTAATACAAAGGAAAAAAAAGAGAAATTTTTTATTATTTTGATTTAAAAATTTTCTTGGAATCCCCAATCTTCAAATTTTGCTTTTGCCAGAGCTTTTCTTTAATAAGTACCCTTAGATTTGAATTTCGTATCTATCATCGGATGGTATCTAGGAAAAATAAGTATAAAAGGAATTGAAGAATTAATGGTGTGTTTTATTAATCAAAGCCAAATGAAATATACTGTTAATCAGAATTCAGATGAGAATTTGAATGAGAGAGAAAATTTGAAATCGTTTCAAGAATGAAACAATGAATTTTATTCTGATATTTGGACAGAAATAAATGAAAGTACAAATTGAAAAGGGTATAATAGGAATTCAATTGTGTCAAATTGTATTACTAATTTATTTGAACTATTCAGAACTTAGCGAGATAGTTTATAATTGGATTCAAACCAATACTGTATAATCAAATATGTAAATTCGATAGTGAGTTATAAACTTGTTAATTAATTAACAAGAAGTGAATTGTAAATGAGAACTGTAAATGAAGCGATATATATGAATGAAGATTATTAAGAGATTTAAACTGATATTTAATGGAATCAAAACTGATTTGATGTGATGAGTTCAGATTCACATAAAAAGGAATGATATTCATTTTTAGAAGCAAACGCCAGTTGAAACCAAATATGTGGCAAATAAAATTGGAAATAGAGTTACCAGTACAGGGAGATTATTCTGAAGTTCAGAATATAAGTCGAATGGGATTTTCAGAAATTCAGAAAATATTATCGAACAAGAAATTATTTGGAAGGAAGTTATTTATGGAAGTCAATTATGTTGAATTTCAGAATGGTGTTTACTTTGTGTTTTATTCAAAAATTAATATATTAATTAATTATGTATTCAGATTAATAAATAAAGTATAAGTTAAATATCTTGAAGGAGTGAATTATTGTCAACGATTTTTGTAAAAGAAGTGAATTCTTAACTTGAATTCGGAAATTACGAGAAATAGTGTTTTTATTCGAAGTTATGAATTTTATCTATTTCGAAGTTAATAATGTGGTTCAATTAAGGTCTGAGAGGTAAATATACCCCAACTTGATTGACTTCATAGTTGACTAAGAAATGGTTAAGATTCGATATCAAGAGTCTGATAAGTGAAGTTAGTAATGAGTGTCATTGGTGATAAGAGAATTTCTAGAAATATAGAAAATAAATGCGATAATTGGAAATATTTTTCCAAAAGACCGTGAAAGGCTAACGGATGGTAAGAATTGAAGAACAAAGAGCCGCATGTCATGAACGAAGGACGAGAGAATATAAGAGAAGTGGATGCGTAAACCAAATTCGAGAATGATGAAAGAATTGACTTGATAATAAATTAAGAAATGAAGTTAAGGAAATTGAAAATTGACCGGAAATCAGTTAAGTTGAATAATTTCCTGAGTGTTGATTTTATGTTGGTTTCGGCCTTCGGGATTGATACTTAGGGAGTTGTTCGCTTGCTAATTGATGGTCGAAGGCAGTGAATTAGGAAGAGTAATTGTGCATGAATGAGAGAATGTGAAAAATTCGAGATTTTGAGAGCATAAGGATTTGAATTAAGCGATGAATTTAACAATTGGAAAATTGGAAGAAAATTTTGTTTGAAAAGGAAATCAAATATCTGAGGGATCAAAACTGAAATTTTGGGAATTTGAATAAAAGTTTAAGAGTATTCGTTTTGAGGTATTGGATGTAGAAATTTTCGAAACTTATATGGAAAAATATATAAAAAAACAGTTAATTGGAAAACTAGTGATCTGGAAGGTAACCAGATTGAAATGAAATTTTATGGAGTTTATACGAAAAGTTTAGAAGTAAGATTTGGGAAGAAAATCTTACGTAAGTAGACATAAGTATGATTTTGAGGAATATGAAGTACTATATGTTTTCAAATAAAAATAAGGAAAGTACCCTCCTCCTTTGAATTTCTAGATTAGTGAGTTATGCTGCTGGTGGTATAGATTGTACGGACATAAAATTCAAGTTGTCATTGTTCCTAGGAGAACACGACCATGTAGTGAAATTCATAGGGCTGTAGATGGCCTACGGCGGACGGATGTATCTTGGGAGAACCATGCATAACCATTGTGTCTGCTGCGATCTACAATCGTGATGATGGCGTAATCCGCAAAGCTGTGAAAGCTTACATGAGACGACCCCGAACCCCATACTGATGGTGGCAAGGGTAATCTTTGGAATATAACACAGAAACAGATAATAGCAGAACAGAAATAAATAAATACACCAGGTAATGAACAAATAATCACTGGATAAACAAAAATCATCAGAGTTACACAGTATACAGGATCATACTTAGTACAAATACTGTTCAGCTATACATAAATGTCTACAGCGGATACAAACATAATATGTACAATAGGAGCTGAACAGCATAAAAAGAGATAAATGATAGAATCCATCTTTAGCTCCAGCTATCCAGAAAGAGCCTGCTAAAACCTGAATACAAGGCTGCCCGTGTAGAAAAAGGGGCACCCGAGTTTGCAAGTGAAACAAACTACGAGTCAGTTATGGGACTGGTATGAGAAATCTACTTAACACATTAATAATATGGATAATCATAGGACCACGCCACTTTCACAGAACGGGTTTACTCCATTGGATTGCCAGTGCTTTAAAACAAATAATTCTTTTAAACATCGCAATGCTTTTTATAAAAATGAATCCATTATAAGACTTAGTTCCCATCACACAATGCAACGCAAACCGGAGGATAGAGTTTTACCTTATAATGGCCAAAATATGCTTGATACGAATAAAACAAAATCATTTGATATTATTTCTAGTGTTTATATGTTTCAAAAACAATTTCAAATCATAACTATCAATCATAGACGGCATTAATGCCCCATACCACTATGTCGCCATATATAGGTATACAATCAAAACCGCACAGTCACGTATTTGGAAATTGGATTTCCGTCATGAACCAAGGCAAAAGATAGACCTTACCGAATTAGAGACTCTCTAGCCCGAGCCTCAGGATCAGAACGCATCAACCCTTTGGATCGACAGGGCCGGTCCACCGATGTGGATTATTATGCCTGAACACTACGTTTCCCCGCCCTTTGGGGGTGTAAATGAGCCAACGAATGACTCCATCGGTCCCGGGTCGACCGATATAACCGAGGCGCCTCGCAACAGCAACATCCACATAAGTCAAACTCGTCAGGGCGTGTAAAACCACTGACGCCACTTCTAACTAGAAGGAAACGCATGCTCTCCCTGATGTCCTCTCCCGTTTCTAGTTCATACCGGGTTGTGAGGTTCGCGAATTCACGTTATACACAAAGCTACGCCACACAGGCGGTGCTTTGATCATCAACCACAAGACTTTGCTTTTCAACAGAAGCCCTGATCACTGCATCTTAGCATGCCACACAGGCAATTCACACCATGCAACTGATGGCTATCAATCACACAACATAAATTCCAATGTCAGACACACAATCCATTTACAAGTCTGTCCTGGGTCTGAACGAAACCGGAGGCACTATATACCTCGCAAACCCATCGATCTTCACGTACGTCTGGACAATCACCACTCATTATCCATATTTCCGGATGCCTCCCAATCAGGACATCAGTTACCATCCAAACGAGGTGAAGATTTCCGGTCTTCGACCACCGTCTTCATCTTTGATTTCTTATCGTCGATTCAGTTATTCAGAATGGGATAAACCCGGTCTTTCTGAGCAACTCGCGTATATAATAAACAAGTGCAACACAAACACACATACGCATCATTTCAATTCATTAGTCGCTAAACCGTAAATCAGTAAGAGAACGATTTCCCAAATATTAACCCCGAAGGCCGAAACCAACATCAGATCAACACCCAAGAAACCATTCGACTTAGCCAACCTTCATTTAGTTTCTAAATTTCGCATCCATATCGTTTATAATATTTTATAATGATTTATTTCTATTTTTATTTATTTTAAAATAGCCAATTTATTCAAAACGACGCTTCGGGCCATAACGCGGCCGTGGCACTGTTTTTCTTTAGATTTGATTTACACATATCTGAAAATCTAACCGTTGGATCATCACAAAATTTATATCAATAGAAAGATATTTTCAAAACGAATCCAACGGTTCCTTTTTTGGGAAAATCCGACGGTCGGATCTCCCGGTATAATTGTTTGAAGTTTCGATTTCAAAATACGAACTACAGCGTCTGTAACACCCCACCTCCGCTAGGGTCACTCTTTCGGGGGCACTAGCTTCTGGGGGGCGTTAGAGCTGGGTAAGTATGCATAATGATATATCAAGGCAGAACAAGAACATAAATACATATGTAAAACAGAGTAAACAGCGGAATATCTCAAACCATCTCAAAACAAGTTTAGTACATCATAAAGTCAACTGCCAAAATAAACATGTCTAGTACATCATAAACAGAAATACTGAAATACATAGTGCTATCCCCAAAATAAAGATGATAAACCATAGCGAGCTCAATGTCCAGGCATACATGAGCTATCCAGCAAACAAGCAAGCGATCCAAGCTAAGCACCACTATTCCCTCCCTGAGAACCTGGGGGGGGGGGGAAACGGAAGAAAAGAAGCGAAAGAAAACAGGTCAGTCAAAAAGACTGGTAAGCCCTACTACGATCAGTCTATAAACTAATAAAGCTAACATCATGATGGAAACTGAGATGAACATACTGGCAATAGATAAAGGTGTCATCACATAAAGAAGTTTAAGCTTTGCACCACAGTGTACTAGCAAACTAACATAACAGGTATTGATCCCTCAGCCCAAAACTTTGGCCCAATAACATGAAGTGACCTTAATACAAGGTCCAGCCCAACGGTCTAGTCGATCGGCTCCCTATAAACCTAACACGTTAAGTGTTGGTGCCCATACGGCCCACATATGGTTGTAGTCAGACTGTGCTGGGTCCACCTTCGGGTGTATCAAGCCCTTGGGTGTCAACCCCAGACACTTAAGCAATAATGCACAGTCTAAACCTACTGGTACCCGTGCCTCGAGTTTGTCCAACACCGGACTACGTGCATGTCCGTAGCCCGCCTGGACCCGCACCGCTGTACCACTCATCCGTCGCTTTGGTCGCTTACATCCGTCCAGTAATCGTGCCCCCGCCCTAGCCTAGTCCTCTAGGGTTGTGAATGATACCCAACTGGGATTACTGCTGGAACAGACCACGTTGCTAGGGTTTTCTAAGAGGGTTAAGTGTGGTTTAACCCCTCACTAATCATGGATTAAATTAGTTAAGTGTAACCAACAGTTCACCACTTAACCCCATTTAATCCCTTGTATTCCCCAAAATTGGTTAAGTATTAGTGGGCCATGACTTAACCTTAATCATGAGGCATTAATTAATTTAATGCACCCAACCTCTCACATTAGACCTTGTTGTGGTTACTAGTTAGGCCGGGCGGGTCCGGGTAGGTTTACACCACAACTTAGTCTAACCTCGGGTTTCACGTGCCACATGACCAACTACTCACATTGGGTCCTATTGCTTGTAGCCACTAGTTAAGCCGGTTGGTTCCGGGTAGGTTTATGCTACAAGCTCAACCCAACCTCGAGTTGGCCACACTTATGTTTTCTAAGTGTCATGTCCACTTTATTTTCAAACCATCATTACAAGTTTAACAAATACTTGGGTAGACCTAACTTAATAGGTAAATTCCCAAGGGGTAGACCTAACTTAATAGGTAAATTCCCAATCTTATATTTTCATGTATTTTAAGTTTTACCCAAACCCCCCAACGTCATTCCATCGCTTACATATTCGTCATAACGCATAAAGGATAGGAAGAGGGAACTTGGCACAACATACATGATGAATCTTACATATGCATAACATGTTGGACTTGCATAACTTAGCATAGTGAACTTGCATACACATGCATAACTTGTCAAACTTGCAAATCATGGCATAGTGAACTTGCATAAACATGCATAACTTGTTAAACTTGCAAATCATAGCATAGTGAACTTGCATAAACATGCATAACTTGTTAAACTTGCAAATCATAGCATAGTGAACTTGCAAAAACATGCATAACTTGTTAAACTTGCAAATCATAGCATAGTGAACTTGCATAAACATGCATAACTTATTAAACATGCATAACATAGCATAGTGAACTCGCATAAGCATGCATAACTTATCAAACTTGCATAAATCCCAACTTTCATCACATATTAACTTTAGAGTTTCTAAAACGAAGGTAAGAGGGCTTACAAGTATTATGAAGACACAAATCCACTAATAAAGATTGAGAAGCCCTTTATGCAAGCATATAAAAACCCAAAACAAAGCTCCAATTAACAAAAATCCCAAAAACTCTAGCTTAGCAAATAAAACTTGCAACTTGATGATGTATGCGAGCTAATGATCATTCATACAACTTAGAAATGCTTGTATGAACATCATAATCTTCATAGGAATGATTTATGAAGAGGTTGGAGGCTAGGGTTTTTAAGTGGAGGCCATTTGAGAATTCAATTTGACATAGTTTGGTTGCTAGAATGAATAATGGGGTTTTAGGGTAGGATTAGGGGCTTATTTATAGAAGATTAGAGTGTTTTTAGCCCTAGGATTAACCCTAGGTTAGTTTAGGTCCGTCAGATTTCGGAATTCTCTAGAACCAAGCCACCCAATCAAGCCCAAATCAGAAATGGTGCACCAGGCAAAACTGCTCGGCCACCCCCTGTCGACAGGGCTGTCGACACCCTGGGGACCCTGTCGACAGGCCTGTCGACATGCGGGTCCTGGCGGGAATTTTCCCGCCTGCGCCAGTTAGCCCTAATCCTTGTTTTTAAATTTAAAATTTAAATCTGTTTTTAATATGGAAATTTCTGAAAACTTCAACGGGCCTTAACTGGGTCATACGGACTCCGATTTTCGAAAACTCGGACTCTATTTCGCGTATTTTTCCGAGACGAACGCAATGGCATAGCCCGTTTCCCCTGATTCAGATTTTAGAATTAAATTCTGCCTCGATTTATGTTATAACATGTTATTGAAAATACGGGTTGTTACATTCTCCCCTCCTTAAAGGATTTCGTCCCCGAAATCTTCAAGTTAGGAAGAACGTATCCTACCATCCAATCATCCATCTACTCAAAGCATCATCCACGAGCAATCATTGTCCTTAAAAGATTCTAAATGCTGTATGAACATATGCAAAAGTGTGTGTATATGTACTTATCTAATGCAAAAGATCAATGCAAAATATGTTAGTGAAATGTATCCATATGTATGCAAATCCCTAACATAATGTATAATATCTACATGCGTGCTCAATCATACATCCATATGCAACATCCAGGTGATGGCATACAAATTTCACCCAAGAATAAGCATAAACACTCATGCACATGCAATATGAGGAGTGTGCGAGCCGATCTAGTGCCTAATGTGTATCATGCATCCACGAGTAACCACTTGCAAACACTTGCAACCACTTGCAACCATCAAACATAACATGTCTCAAACACATGTTTCATCCAAAGGGTTTCTACCTAAGGTTCTCATGACAAGATTAACACACTAAACTAGATAAATATGGGTAGCAAAGAGAAAGATATGCTAACAAAAGTAAAGAGATTGAGAGTGTACCCTAAAAAAGGAATGGATAAAGCCCACGTATCTTCTCCTCGGTTTCCCAAGTTGCGTCCTCTTCGGCTTCACCCCATTGAACCTTCACCAACTTGACCTCTCGATTCCTTAGCTTCTTGGTCTCCGTCCCCAAGATACGAATCGGAGCTCTCCTCTAGGTAGCTTCTTTCTCCACTTCCACATCTTCCAAAACACTTGGCTCCACAATCTCTGCTGATTTATGCAAACACTTCCGGAGATGCGAGACATGAAAAACATTGTGTATTCCGGCAAGCCTTTCGGGCAACTTCACTCTATAAGCCATCTTCCCGATCCTCTCAACAATGGGGAATGGTCCAACAAATCTCGGGGCTAACTTCCCAATGGCTCCAAATCGGACCACATTCCGCAAAGGAGAAACCTTCACGAAAACCATATCCCCTACACCAAACTCCAAATCAGATCTTCGCTTATCAGCATAGGATTTCTGTCGGTCTTGGGCCGCCTTCATCCGTCTTCTAATCAACTCGACCTTCTCGGATGTATCTCTGATCATATCAGGCCCAAGTATAAGCTTATCTGTAGTCTCCCACCAACATGTAGGTGACTTGCACGGCCTCCCATATAGAGCTTCAAATGGTGCCATCCCTATGCTTGCCTGATAACTGTTATTATATGCAAACTCAACAAGTGGAAGATGGTCTTCCCAAGTACCACCAAAGTCCAGAATACAAAGCCTCAACAGATCCTCGAGTACTCTATTCACCCTTTCGGTTTGACCGTCCGTCTGTGGGTGATAAGCAGTACTCAGATTCAACCTCGTGCCCAAGGCCTCCTGCAAGCTATTCCAGAACTGACTTGTAAAGATTGGGTCGCGGTCACTGACAATACTAGAAGGGACTCCATGAAGTCTTACAATCTCACGAAGGTATACAGACGCTAGCCAAGATGCTGTCCTCTTGCTCTTCACCGGAATAAAATGAGCACTCTTCGTAAGTCTATCCACAATAACCCAAATGCTCGTATTCCCTTTCCTTGACCTTGGAAGCCCATCAATAAAGTCCATGGAGATACTCTCCCACTTCCATAGCGGGACCTCTAGAGGATGCAATAGCCCACCGGGCTTCTTCGACTCGGCCTTAACTTGCTGGCAAATGATACATCTAGAGACAAACTCCGCCACATCCTTCTTCATCCCAGGCCAAAAGAAAATACGCCTCATATCTTGGTACATCTTATCCCCGCCTGGATGTATAGTCAACCTAGAGTGATGCGCTTCCTCCAGAACTTTTCTTACTAAATCTTCTACCATGGGGACACATAACCTTCCATCTCTCCTCAGCCAACCCTTGTCATCAATAGAATATCGAGCGAGATGACTAGACGTCTCTCCTCGAATCAGCTTATCCATAATCTCAACTATCTGAGGGTCTTCCCTCTGCGAAGCCCCAACTTGATCCAGAAGGGTAGGCCTGAGCTCAAGAGATGCTAAAGAACCGGTCATCGACTCAACTGCCAAAGAGAAATCAAAGGTTGCCAAGAACTCTAAATTCTTCATCTCAACAAATAGAGGACTTAGTGTCAACCTTTTTCTGCTCAACGCATCCGCTACAACATTCCCCTTGCTAGGGGTATAGGCTATATCAAAATCGTAGGACGCCAAGAATTCCATCCACCTTTGCTGCCTCAAGTTCAGATCCTTCTGCGATAAGAGATACTTCAAAGACTTATGATCAGTATATAGCTCAAATCTCTCTCCCAGAAGATAATGACGCCAAGCCTTGAGTGCATATACTATCGCTGCCAGCTCTAGATCATGAGTGGGATAATTCTTCTCATGCACCTTAAGTTGCCTACCACCAAAACATATAGCTCTGCCTTCTTGCATCAGAACGGCGCCCAATCCCGTGCCACAAGCATCAGTGTACACGGTAAACATCTTACCACCATCGGGTAAAGCTAGAACTGGTGCTGAGGTAAGGGCTCTCTTGAGTCTCTGAAAAGCAAGCTCACAATCCATATCCCAAGCAAAAACTAAGTTCTTCTTTGTCAACTTAGTAAGAGGAGCGGATATCTTCGCGAAGTCCTTGATGAACTTCCGGTAAAAACCTGCAAGACCCAGAAAACTTCTTACTTCGGTTGCATTCCTTGGAGTCTTCCAATCCTGAACCGCAACTACTTTAGCGGGATCCACCGCCAAGCCTTGCTTAGATACTATATGCCCAAGGAACCGAACTTCCCTTCTCCAAAAGTGACACTTGGAGAACTTGGCCTTTAACTGATGCGCTCTAAGCGTATCCATCACCTCTACAAGATGCCTCGCGTGCTCTTCTTCATCCTTAGAGAAGATCAGAATATCATCCACAAAGACTACGACAAACTTGTTCAAGAACTCTCGAAACACCCTACTCATCAAGTCCACGAAATACGCGGGTGCATTCGTCAAACCGAACGGCATAACAAGCCATTCAAAGAATCCATCTGGAGTTCTGAATGCAGTCTTGTCTATACTATCTTCAGCCACTCTGAGCTGATGAAATCCAGTAGCAAGATCAAGCTGAGAGAAAACAGAAGCACCAACAAGCTGGTCAAAGAGATCATCGATCCTCGGTAATGGGTGTCTGTTCTTCTTAGTCAGCTTATTCAATTCTCTATAGTCCACGCAAAGTCGAAGAGAACCATCTGCCTTAGTAGCAAACACCACAGGTGCTCCCCATTCGGATATACTTCGTCTGATGAAGTTCTTCTCAAGCAACTCCTTTACTTGCTTGCTGAGCTCCCGTCTCTCACGCGGAGCCATGTGCCGAACGGGAAAAGAAACAGGCTTAGCATTATCCACCAGATAAATGCGAAAATCAATCTCTCGTTTAGGGGGCAACCCCTTAACTTCTTCAAAAACATCTGGATAATCTCGGACCACCCTTACAGACTGAAGGGCTTCCTCTGACGAGTCGAGAGATTCAAGATAGCACAACATGACGGGATCCTTCGGATTGCATGAAATCTCTAAGGTGTTGCCAAGGCGAGTCACAAGCCTCACAACCCTATGCTCACAATCAAGAATGGCTCCATATCTGGACAGCCAATCCATGCCCAATATCAATCCGTATCCCCTGAAACCAAGAACATACGCACTACACAAGAACTCTACACTGAGTATAGAGATCCTTAGATCCTCACATATCATAGATAGATGAGCAGAACCCCCAATGGGATTCGAAACACAAACGGGATCATCCACTAAGCTAGTACTAAGGTGCAAACTATCAACAAGATCAGATGAAATAAAGCTATGTGATGCACCAAAATCAAACAAGGTACGAACTGGAAGATCGGAAATATAAACAAGGTTCTCAACAGAAACACTACCTCGATCGGGAACTGGAGCGGTATTGAGAGCATGAACATGCCCTCCTGAAGGTCCAGCCTGCCCTTTCTTCTTCGGACATTCCTTGCTGAAGTGTCCAGTCTCACCACAGGAAAAACATCCACCACTAAGCTTCCTTTTCTTCTTCCTACAATCCTTAGCAAAGTGTCCAGGCGCACCACAGTAATTGCACTTTCCTTTTCCTTTGTTGTTGTTCCCCTTCTTGTTCTTGCTCTGATTCCCCTGACTGCTTTGACCACCTTGATTGCCTTTACCCTGAGAATCAGTCTTCTTTGCCTGAGTATCACTCGACTTGACCTCTTTCTTTCCATCACCTTGAAGTAGAGCCATATCGACCAGACTCTCGAAAGTAGCTCCATGCGGAATATGTGACATCGCCAAGCCCTGCAGCGGCTCATTCAACCCTCTAGCGAATCGAAGAGCCTTCTTCTCAGGAGTGTTCACCATATCTAAACCAAAACGGGCCAGCTGATTAAACCTGTTCACATACTCCTTGACAGACATATCACCTTGCTTTAATGCAATGAACTTCTCCATCTGTAAATTCGCCTCAGCAGCAGATAGAAACTTGGCCACAAATCTAGTCCTCAAATCGGCCCAAGTCTCGATGGGCCTTGTCCCATTGGTGACCTCCCACCAATAGGCTGCTTCGTCCTTCAAAAGCCATACTGTCAATAAGGTCTTCCTCTCGTCTTCAATCCCAAAGATAGCAAACAAGTCCTCAGTGTCTTTCAGCCAATTCCTAGCTTCAACAAAAGATTCCGTGCCTAGGAAATTCTTGCCTCCCATCGCCTTGAAGTCTTTACAAACCTTCGTGAACTCAACCTGAGGATGCTGAGGGGGAGGAGGAGGAAGAGGAGCCTCAGCAACTGGAGGGGGAGGAACAGGAACTACCGGAGGAGGGACATTAGCAACGGGAGGAGGAATATTGACATTAGGGGGAGGATTCTCAACTATAGGAGGAGGAGTGGGAGTAGGGTTTGCGGGACCAGCTACCGCCCTAGCTTCTAGAAGTCTCCTATACCAGAGTGGTACGTTTACTCCATCCGGGATGGCAAGATTCTCAGCCATACTGAAACGAAAGATAAGATAAGATAAGATTAGGTCAAGGGAACGAAGGATAACGCTAATGGCTTTTTGGGGAATAGCCTTTTTAAAATACTAGACTTTTCTTTGGAAAATACTTTATACTTGTTTTGAAAATAGTTTTTCAAAAGTCTTTTAAAAACTTTTTGTTCTTTCTTGTAAACCATATGCTCTGATACCAAATTTGTAACATCCCACCTCCGCTAGGGTCACTCTTTCGGGGGCACTAGCTTCTGGGGGGCGTTAGAACTGGGTAAGTATGCATAATGATATATCAAGGCAGAACAAGAACATAAATACATATGTAAAACAGAGTAAACAGCGGAATATCTCAAACCATCTCAAAATAAGTTTAGTACATCATAAAGTCAACTGCCAAAATAAACATGTCTAGTACATCATAAACAGAAATACTGAAATACATAGTGCTATCCCCAAAATAAAGATGATAAACCATAGCGAGCTCAATGTCCAGGCATACATGAGCTATCCAGCAAACAAGCAAGCGATCCAAGCTAAGCACCACTATTCCCTCCCTGAGAACCTGGGGGGGGGGGGGAACGGAAGAAAAGAAGCGAAAGAAAACAGGTCAGTCAAAAAGACTGGTAAGCCCTACTACGATCAGTCTATAAACTAATAAAGCTAACATCATGAAGGAAACTGAGATGAACATACTGGCAATAGATAAAGGTGTCATCACATAAAGAAGTTTAAGCTTTGCACCACAGTGTACTAGCAAACTAACATAACAGGTATTGATCCCTCAGCCCAAAACTTTGGCCCAATAACATGAAGTGACCTTAATACAAGGTCCAGCCCAACGGTCTAGTCGATCGGCTCCCTATAAACCTAACACGTTAAGTGTTGGTGCCCATACGGCCCACATATGGTTGTAGTCAGACTGTGCTGGGTCCACCTTCGGGTGTATCAAGCCCTTGGGTGTCAACCCCAGACACTTAAGCAATAATGCACAGTCTAAACCTACTGGTACCCGTGCCTCGAGTTTGTCCAACACCGGACTACGTGCACGTCCGTAGCCCGCCTGGACCCGCACCGCTGTACCACTCATCCGTCGCTTTGGTCGCTTACATCCGTCCAGTAATCGTGCCCCCGCCCTAGCCTAGTCCTCTAGGGTTGTGAATGATACCCAACTGGGATTACTGCTGGAACAGACCACGTTGCTAGGGTTTTCTAAGAGGGTTAAGTGTGGTTTAACCCCTCACTAATCATGGATTAAATTAGTTAAGTGTAACCAACAGTTCACCACTTAACCCCATTTAATCCCTTGTATTCCCCAAAATTGGTTAAGTATTAGTGGGCCATGACTTAACCTTAATCATGAGGCATTAATTAATTTAATGCACCCAACCTCTCACATTAGACCTTGTTGTGGTTACTAGTTAGGCCGGGCGGGTCCGGGTAGGTTTACACCACAACTTAGTCTAACCTCGGGTTTCACGTGCCACATGACCAACTACTCACATTGGGTCCTATTGCTTGTAGCCACTAGTTAAGCCGGTTGGTTCCGGGTAGGTTTATGCTACAAGCTCAACCCAACCTCGAGTTGGCCACACTTATGTTTTCTAAGTGTCATGTCCACTTTATTTTCAAACCATCATTACAAGTTTAACAAATACTTGGGTAGACCTAACTTAATAGGTAAATTCCCAAGGGGTAGACCTAACTTAATAGGTAAATTCCCAATCTTATATTTTCATGTATTTTAAGTTTTACCCAAACCCCCCAACGTCATTCCATCGCTTACATATTCGTCATAACGCATAAAGGATAGGAAGAGGGAACTTGGCACAACATACATGATGAATCTTACATATGCATAACATGTTGGACTTGCATAACTTAGCATAGTGAACTTGCATACACATGCATAACTTGTCAAACTTGCAAATCATGGCATAGTGAACTTGCATAAACATGCATAACTTGTTAAACTTGCAAATCATAGCATAGTGAACTTGCATAAACATGCATAACTTGTTAAACTTGCAAATCATAGCATAGTGAACTTGCAAAAACATGCATAACTTGTTAAACTTGCAAATCATAGCATAGTGAACTTGCATAAACATGCATAACTTATTAAACATGCATAACATAGCATAGTGAACTCGCATAAGCATGCATAACTTATCAAACTTGCATAAATCCCAACTTTCATCACATATTAACTTTAGAGTTTCTAAAATGAAGGTAAGAGGGCTTACAAGTATTATTAAGACACAAATCCACTAATAAAGATTGAGAAGCCCTTTATGCAAGCATATAAAAACCCAAAACAAAGCTCCAATTAACAAAAATCCCAAAAACTCTAGCTTAGCAAATAAAACTTGCAACTTGATGATGTATGCGAGCTAATGATCATTCATACAACTTAGAAATGCTTGTATGAACATCATAATCTTCATAGGAATGATTTATGAAGAGGTTGGAGGCTAGGGTTTTTAAGTGGAGGCCATTTGAGAATTCAATTTGACATAGTTTGGTTGCTAGAATGAATAATGGGGTTTTAGGGTAGGATTAGGGGCTTATTTATAGAAGATTAGAGTGTTTTTAGCCCTAGGATTAACCCTAGGTTAGTTTAGGTCCGTCAGATTTCGGAATTCTCTAGAACCAAGCCACCCAATCAAGCCCAAATCAGAAATGGTGCACCAGGCAAAACTGCCCGGCCACCCCCTGTCGACAGGGCCGTCGACAGGGCTGTCGACACCCTGGGGACCCTGTCGACGGGCCTGTCGACATGCGGGTCCTAGCGGGAATTTTCCCGCCTGCGCCAGTTAGCCCTAATCCTTGTTTTTAAATTTAAAATTTAAATCTGTTTTTAATATGGAAATTTCTGAAAACTTCAACGGGCCTTAACTGGGTCATACGGACTCCGATTTTCGAAAACTCGGACTCTATTTCGCGTATTTTTCCGAGACGAACGCAATGGCATAGCCCGTTTCCCCTGATTCAGATTTTAGAATTAAATTCTGCCTCGATTTATGTTATAACAGGTTATTGAAAATACGGGTTGTTACAGCATCGTTATTCGATTTAATATAATTATATTTATATATATATAATCGATTCTAGCGTTGTTTTTCTTCAGATTTGAATTAAACATTCCAGACCATCCAACCGTTGGATTTTTAAAAAGTTGGTGCCGTTGGAAAGATATTTCCAAAGCGAACCCAACGGTTGCGGTTTCTGGAAAATCCGATGGTCGGATCTCCCGCACTAATCGTTTGAAATCACGGTTCCAAAATACGAACTGCAGCTTCGTTATTCGTTATATTTTAATTATATATATAAAAATATAATCGATTCTTCGATTTCAAAGCTATATTCTTTTCATACATTTGATAAAAATGATATTTTTATCCAACATACATTCACTTCGACACTTCACTATTTTTAACCATTCATGTATATAGTGAAAATGTGATTTTTATTGCAAAACAGTTTATTTCAAAACCCGACTATTTTATATAGTTAATATAGGTGATAAAAATAGGATTTTTATTATAAAACAATTTATTTCAAAACAAGATTATTTTATATAGTTCATATTGATGATAAAAATAGGATTTTTATTATAAAACAATTTCTTTCAAAATATGAATACCATTCAACAAATGAATTTCAATTCAACGAATGAATTTCGATTCAACACATGAAGGTTTTCTATAGTTTATATATATAGATAAAAAAGGTGATTTTTATATTTAAAACACGAATACCATTCAACACATGAATTCTATTCAACGAATGAATTTCAATTCAACACATGAAGGTTTTCTGTAGTTTATATATATAGATAAAAAGGTGATTTTTATATTTAAAACACAAATACCATTCAACACATGAATTCTATTCAACGAATTAATTTCAATTCAACACATGAAGGTTTTCTATAGTTTATATATATAGATAAAAAGGTGATTTTTATATTTAAAACACGAATACCATTCAACACATGAATTTCTATTCAACGAATGAATATAGATTCAACACATGAAGGTTTTCTATAGTTTGTATATATATAGATAAAAAGGTGATTTCTATTGTTAAAACAACTTATTTAAAACATGAATGTCGTTCAATAGATGAATTTCTATTCAGCACACGAATATAGTTTCAACACATGAAAATAATTCTAACACATGAATATTATTCAAAATTTCGGCAGCATAACGGCAGGGTAGTTAAAACTGGGGTCGTCCCTAGTACGGCTCCTCGCTCTACCTTAAAGCCTCGCAGCTTTTGACAATGGGGAATCATGCATCTAGTTCACACGCAGGCGGCATGTATATAATTTTCATTTCCACAAACTAATCCTATGTGGTTTCAACCAAATAATTTTCAACCACAAACGGGTATTTTTCAACCACAATCAATCAATTTCAACCATAAACAATTATAATCAACCATTCGCTATCAACCAATTTTCACACCAATCACAATCAATAAATATCATCCATGGTTTGTGGACGAGGGGCGTATATATATATATTTTATATAAGCATTTCACTTCTATTTCAACACATATATAATTTTTAACAACGCATATATATCTTATACATCGAACATACAACCTATACAACGCTTATACATGAGGTGTACAACGCTTATACAAGTCATACATCGACTATATAATTTATACATCGTCGTTTTCCATATCATTTATAAATTAGAAATCTCACATTGGGTTCCGCTCCACAAAAAATAGCAGAAGGCTCAGAAAAATATGCGGTCTCTTCTAGTATGTAGAAGACGTCCACACGAGTCCACTGTCTCGTGTTTCACTGAATTTCGTCAAGAAACGAAAAAGATATGATTTTTACAGTGAAATCAAAAACGGTAGTGCTTAGAAGTGCTATTATATAGTTTAAATTAAAATAGCCGTATACCTCTCTGAATTCTTCAAAACTAGGTTTAGCTTTTTCTCGAAATCCGTGTAGTATTACGACGATCGGGCGGTGCAGCGTTGAAGAGGGGCGAGAGGCGCAACCGCGCGCGGCAGAAAGGTCAGGCGCGATCTCCTGTACAGACGGCGGCGGAGCTCCAAACGCGGCATCTTCTCAGGCGTAGATCTCGACGACGGAGCAGCTTCAGGCTTCGAATCAGGTATGGATTTAAAGGCGAGATCGAGATCTACAATTTACTCAACTGGGTCGTGGTGTTTTATTACGTGGATCGATCAGAATCGAGGCAAGAAGAAAGGAAGGGGGACCGCCGTTCGTGTCTGATGAATCGGGGAGAGAGAGAGAAAGGAATGAGCCAATAGAATGTTTTTATTTTATTTTATAATTTTTAAAATCTCCAAAATACCCCTTGTCACACACGAACACTAATTCAAACCCAACGACTGTCGTCCCTAGCGTGTTAACCCCATTCCGAACACAATGGGATATGTTTCATAGGCCCATTCGATTGTTTCAGTCAGTTTTCCTTCAATTTAAAATATAAAACATTCAATATTTAATTTGAACGTACATTTCAATTTGCCGGGGCCACATACTAACTCGAAAAATTCCAGAAAAATAAATCTAGCTATGTTTTGACGATACGGTCCCAAAAAAACTAGTTTTGTCGAATTCTGAGACCGTTTGCAAAAAGGCCCATTTCTGGTCGATCCAATTTAACTATAATTGACCAAAACACGTTTTCCTTTGCCACGCTCACATACTAGCTTCAAAAATTATGAAATTTGAAACCTAGCAATAACTTCACATCCCGGATCCAACAAAAGTGGTTTCGTCGAATTCCGAGGTCGTATGCAAAATGGCCAATTTCACGGGCTATATAAATTCCATAGCGACCTTTCTGAAAATTCATTTGGCCATAACTTTTGCTTTCCGCTATGAAACTTCGATTTTTCAGATTCATTAGAAATATATTCACTAACAGATTTAAATATTTTTGGTTTCACTCAAATCCGTTTTGTTTTGCACCCGGTACAGTCAGTCAAAGTTTGAATTGAAAATTTGAAACTACCGCGCCATTTCAGGCCTTGTTTATAATTAGAATTAATTATATTCATTTTCAAATGTCGATTCAAGCTTACTTTTCATTGTTATTATTTAAAATATTTATTTTAAATATTTAAAATCCACTAAAATAGCCAATTTAAAATTTTTAAATTGGTTCAGATTTTCCGGGTCGTTACAATCTCCCCCACTTAAAGCTTTTCGTCCCCGAAAAGGAACAAAGTCGAAAGTGGTTTGATTAATCAACTCTACGTTCAATCTGGCTTCCATTCTCCAACTTTTCAGTTTCTGAGAATTTTCAAATTCATCAAAAATTTGGCTAACACCCAGAATTTTCGAAAAATTTCTCCATAACCTCCTTTGTACGGGGAGGGGTTTGGAAATTTATTGGGCCGTATTAGGTACCCAATAAATCCTATAAAGCATACACATATTTATAGTGATATATTCTGGTGTTTACAGGGGAGCGTGTATAGATAATAACTCCAGAGGATAAATTCTCGTCACCCTGTCAAAGCCTGAGGGAGTGTGTATTTTAATTGCTCCAGAGAATAAATTCTCGTCACCTCGTCCCGTGTGGGAAATAAATAATCCATGTGTCGTATCTAATGACTAGAGAGACGTGATTATTGTCAACTCCAGACCCGTGTGTTTTTTTTTATTAATCTGGCAATTTATCGTTACATTTTATATGGTCATATCAGTCATCAGTTCAACCTGTAAAATAAAGTCATCGCCATACAAGCCTCTCGCTCGTATGGTAAATCTTCCACCTCGTCACACAAGCTCCAAATGCTTATGTGGTATATGATGAAGTATGCCTAGCTTCAAGAAGTATGCCATGTAGTGTAGTTCAAAATTAATTGTTACTATCCTATGGCGACGTTTATTAATTACACACAGAATAACCAGCACTCCGCATCCAATGGCATTCACAGGAGTTGATATAATAATAAAATTGCGCATCCAACTCATTAAGGTTTACCTATTTGTTGGGCACGCAAATAAAATCTTTACTCAACAGCTAATCCATTTACCTGTTCAAACATATATAATGCACATGTATATAGTTCTATCTATTTTTAAATCAATTCAATGTGTGATTTAATCGAGTAAATTCTACCGTTCATTCTCTTATTAATTAAATTAACTATCGTTTTAATAATTTAGTTAATCAAATCTACTATCACACAACACAAACAACTATCAAATTGTTTTTAACTTTTCAAAAATTATACAAATTAATTCATACACTCTTTTTAAATTAGACTGTAGAATTAAAAGTGCACATCCATGGAAAGAAAATAACAACAGAGTAGAGAACTAATTGGTAATGCAAAGTATGGTAAATGTACCTTGCACCGGAGTCAATCAGAGATATCCACTCGACACCTAGGATAAGCTTTTTGAATGCTCTCCTCAGTTTCCCAAGTACAATCTCGCGGATCTCCACTCCATTGCACTTTGACTAAGTGAACCTTCTTGTTCCTCAGCTCTTTGGTTTCTTTGCCGATAATCTTTAGCGGCTCTCTTCTCACAGCTAATTCTGGAGTAATTTCAATATCTTGCTGTGCTGCCTCTTCCACAACCAAGTCTGGGTCATGAACATGCTTTCAAAGTTGAGATACGTGAAATACATCATGCACTCCAGGCAACCAATCCGGCAATTGAACCCTATAAGCGAGAGTTCCAATCCGTTCAAGAATAGGAAACGGACCAATGAATTTGGGTGCCAATTTCCCTGTTTTAACGAACCGGATAACTCCTCTCATCGGCGATACTTTCAAATATACATAGTCGCCAACAACAAATGATATATCTCTTCTCCTTTTATCAACATAGCTCTTCTGTCGGCTTTGGGCGGCGAGTAACCATTTCTTAACGAAATCGACTTTGTCGGCAGCTTCTCGGATCATATCAGGTCCCAATACAAGTCTATTACCAGGTTCGACCCAACAAGCAGGAGATCGGCACGGTCTACCATACAATGCTTCGAATGGCGACATTGTCAGGCTTGCTTGGTAGCTGTTGTCATATGAGAATTCAGCCAAATGTAAATGGTCTTCCCATGATCCACCGAAATCTAGAACACAAGCCCGCAATAGATCTTCTAAAATACGATTCACCCTCTCAGTTTGACCATCTGTCTGAGGATGATAAGCGGTGCTCAAGTTCAGCTTCGTTCCCAGCTCTACTTGTAATGACTCCCAAAATTTGCTAGTAAATATTGGATCTCTATCACTAACTATACTGATCGGCACTCCGTGTAGTCTAACAATTTCCCTGAAGTATATCTGCGCCAGACTCTGAGCAGTTCTGTTTGATTTGACAGGTATGAAATGGGCGGTCTTCGTGAAGCGATCTGTGATCACCCAAATACTGTCATTTCCTTTTCTGGTTCTGGGCAAACCATCTATGAAGTCCATGGAAATATGTTCCCACTTCCAGCCTGGAACGTCCAGCGGTTGCAACAATCCAGCCAGTTTCTGTTGGTCGCTTTTGACTAGCTGGCAAGTAGGGCATCGGCTGACATATATTGAAACGTCTCTTTTCATAGCCTTCCACCAGAATGTTCGCTTGAGATCGTTATACATTTTGGCCACACCAGGATGGATACTCAGCTTGGACTTGTGACACTCGTCTAACACTTCCCTTTTTAGCTCGGGGATGCCAGGAACACAAATCCTTCCTTTCAATCTATGATGACCCCAAACTTCCACGGAATGAAAGTAAGGAATAATCATTTGGAATACAACATAAATACAATAATACATATCACAGATACAACATAGCATAAGAAATTCATAGAATAACAACATCATAGCAGCGGAAATATAATGTCATCAACCACAGAAAATCCACAGTCACAGAATTCCAAATTATTACATCAAGTTTGCAGAAAAAGAAATAAGTTCCAACTCCCACTTAAACAACGTGGAATAAACCAAGTTTAATGTTTGGAATTAAAAAGAGAAATGCAATAGCAGCGAATGATAGATGTCTTCAAACTCCAAGTCATCACCTCTCCACAACAGCAAATCCATGGAAAATAATAAGCAGCTCCAAAGAAAAGACTCCAAGCGAAGAATAAACCTATTTACTTGGCTGCCCGTGTAGAGAGGAGGGCACCCGGGTTTGCTAAAAGGTGGAAACAAACAACGGGTCAGTCGTGGGACTGGTGTGAGAATTCTTAACTAATTAATCACTATTAATAGGTCAAATCCAAAAGCCACGCCGCTAATGCGGAACGGGTTTCTCTAATGGATTGCCGTGCATAAAAGTGTCAGAATAAATGATAAGTGAATCGTACAACAACGTTATGCTTTTTAGAAAAATGGAATCAACATAAGACCCAGGTCCCATCACACAATGCAACACAAACCAGAGGATAGGGTTTTACCTTATAGTGATTAAACATGCTAAATACGACAAATACGAGTTTAATATTATTATTAGTATATATCAAAACATTTCAAAGTAAATGTATAAATCCTAGGAAGAATAGTATCCCATACTACTATGCCTCCATACTAGTAATACAATCAAATTCGTAGGGTCGTATTTGGAATTTGGTTTCCATCATGAGTCAAGGCTAGGGAGGAGCTCCTACCGATTCAAGACACTCTAGCTAATGTCTCAGGATCCCCCGCAGTGAACCCTTGGAAAGCTGCAGGGCCGTTCCACCATACGAGTTGCGGATTAGTTATTCCTGAACACACGTTTCCCAGTCCTATAGGACCTATCATCCGAGGCGCCTCATTCCATCATCCACATAAGTAAAATGTTAGGCCGTGTTAAAACCCAATCACCACTTCAAGCTAGAAAGAAACGTGCTGCTCTCCCTGCGTTCCCTTCTCCCGTTTTAGACTCCGCCGGTGTGTGAGGCTCGTGAAGTCACGCTGTACACAAAGCTATGCCTAAACAGGCTATGCTTTGATCATCCCACAAGACCTGCTTTTCAACAAAACCTTGATCCTATGCATCTTAGCATGCCACATCATCACTTCATATCTTACTACCAATCCTTCGAAGAAATATATGAACGGGTGTTAAGAAAGAGAATAAATTCCCCGCCACCAAACATCCATACCTTCGACAAAAGATCAATAACATGATATTTGATAGAGTATGATGTCAGACACACAATCCATTTATTAGCTTATGCTCTGGGTCTGAGCGAAAGCCAAACCCGTGAAATCAACACGTACGTCTGGGCAATGACCGTGACCCTTGAATTGGGAGCAAGTCAAATCAGGGCCTCGATCGTTGTCCATTCGAGGGTGGATTTACGGTCTTCATACGCCATCTTCATACTTCAATTAACGTCGTTTTGATTATTTAGAATGAGAGAACTCGGACTTTCCACATAATCCTCGATATATATATATATATATCTAAAATCCTTCTTATACATTAATAATTATTTTTATTAACGATTCATTCCTATTTTAATTATTTAAAATAATTAAATTTTTATATAACGACGCCTTAAGTCCATGGGCGACTTTGGCGCTGCATTCAACCAATTTTGATGTTTACATTTCTCAGAATCTAACCGTTGGATCTTAACGTAATATATATTGTTGGAAAGATTCTTCCAAGACGGTCCTAACGGTTTCAGTTTCAAGAAAATCCGATGGTCGGATCTTCTTGTATAGTCCTTTAAAGGTACGATTTCAAAACGCGAACTACCCCGCCCTATTCGTTTAATTTTAATTATATTTATAATATATATAATCATTGAATCGTAATAACGTCGTTTGATTAAAACAACGCTCTACACAATTACCGATACTCACTAAATTTTAATTCATTTGAGAATGAAGATAATATTACTGCATCCTAAATTCATTCTTTTACTTACATTTAAAATGTAAATTCCATCCTTTTTATTTACATAAAAAAATGTAGATTTAATTCCTATGTAAATTCCTTTTTTTTACATGTAATAATGTAAATTTTGATACATTCAAAATCCTACTTTTAAATTACATATAAAAATGTAAATTTCAACTTCAATGTACATTCTCATCTTAGTTACATAATAAAAATGTAACTTATATTTGCAGTGAATCCTATTCTAAATTTATATATAAAAATGTATGTTTAATTACAAAGCAAACTCTATTCCCTATTTACATTGTAAAAATATAACTTTTAATTACAATGCAAACTCTACTTCTAATTCACATTGTAAAAATATGATTTTTAATTATAATGCAAACTCCACTTCCTATTTACATTGTAAAAATATGATTTTTAATTACAATGCAAACTCTACTTCCTATTTACATTGTAAAAATATGATTTTTAATTACAATGCAAACTCTTCTTCCTATTTACATCGTAAAAATATGATTTTTAATTACAATGCAAACTCTACTTCCTATTTACATTGTAAAAATATGATTTTTAATTACAATGCAAACTCTACTTCCTATTTACATTGTAAAAATATGATTTTTAATTACAATGCAAACTCTACTTCCTATTTACATTGTAAAAATATGATTTTTAATCTCAAGCCACATTCCTACATCTTATTGCATATAAAGTAAATAAATTTTATTTCTAATGTTCATTCTCATTCTACGTTACATATATAAAAAAAATGTGAATTCTATCATACGATGGAAATGCATCCTTTAATTTCACAGAAAAATGTAGTTTTTGTCATACTGTATACTTTCCTATAGACGTTACATATAAAAATGCAATAATTAACACACAATGTAAATTCATGTTTTAATTACATATAAAAATGTAAATTTTATCCTACGGTGTAATTCCCTATATAATTTACATATAAAAAATGTAAATTTTAACATACGATTAAATTCACATGTTAATCACAAAGAAAAATATAATTTTTACAATACGGTGTACATTCCTATATAATTTACATATAAAAAATGTAAATTTTAACATACCATTAAATTCACATGTTAATTACAAAGAAAAATGTAATTTTTACAATACGGTGTACATTCCTATATAATTTACATATAAAAAATGTAAATTTTAACATACCATTAAATTCACATGTTAATTACAAAGAAAAATGTAATTTTTACAATACGGTGTACATTCCTATATAATTTACATATAAAAAATGTAAATTTTAACATACCATGGAATTCACATGTTAATTACAAAGAAAAATGTAATTTTTACAATACGGTGTACATTCCTATATAATTTACACATAAAAAATGTAAATTTTAACATACGATGGAATTCACATGTTAATTACAAAGAAAAATGTAATTTTTACCACTATGCAAAATCTACTTTAATTTAACATTATAAAAATGTAAATCCTCTACTTTACTTCATAATAAAAATAATGTAAATTGCATATTGATGTAAATTTCATAACGATATGAGTTCCTACTTTAATTCACAATAAAATAATGTAAGTTGCATAACGATGTAAATTTCACAACGATGTAAATCCCTACTTTAATTCACGTTAAAATGAGGTGAATTACATAACGATGTATATGATGATAGATTTATACATGATTCATATCCATAAGGCATACTTCAACAAATTTAAACGAGGAAAAATCTATTTTTTCCTACCGATCTATGTTTTTAATTAACAGATCTATGATTAAAATAACGGATCTAAAATCATAGCATCACAACAATTTGAATCCATCCCATGGCAACATTCATCACAGATCTACTTGTTTGATTTTCAATTTCATATAACGCAACAATAATAATAATTAAATTAATTAAATTATATTAAAAATAAATTCTCACCTAGCTCGGGACTGGAAGGAAGGTTAGGGTTTGATCAGATTTCGTGTTCAAAGTCACGGCAGTTACGGATCTGAAAGATTTCAATTCGAAGTTCATACAAATAAATCAGAACTGACTTTTAACAACTGTCGCTGTAACGCTTAAAAGCGTCGCAAAATCTGAATTATTCATATCATAAATTTTCAGAAAAGTTCAAAACTTTGAATCCAGATTTTGGGAGCTGTAGTCGATGGTTTTGCAAACGGTTTGCGGGAGATTGGAGAGCTACGAGAGGCGCATCCACGCCGGGAAAATAGGGGGGTGCGGCGGCCTATGCAGGGAGCGGCGGCGGTTTGTATGGCGTGGGTTGGGGCTCGAAATCTGAAAGCTACAGGGCGTGAAATCGAATGAAACTTGTCGGAGATTGGAGAGGAAGGGAAGAGCTTCAAAAAGTTCAACTACGGCTAAGTCTAATTGTGAGTGGATTGATGGGAAAATGGAGAGGAAGTTTCGAAGGGGGGGCGGCGGCTATGGGTTTTTGCGATCGGGGAAGAAGAAGTACGGCCCGTATATATACTAGTATTTATTTTCTATTTTATTTAATTTATTTAATTCCAGAAAATAGGGTTTTTTCGTTCGAACTCCAATTCGCGCTCAACGACTGTCGAACAATAGGTTTTGACGCCTTCTGAATGCAATGGTGCTATTGCCGAAGTCCAATTCTGAAGTTTACAGTGTGTTTTCTTTATTTTCAAATTAATTCTTTTATTTTTAATTCGAACGTACTTTCTAATTTTACCGGGGTCACATACGAAGTTGGAAAAATCCAGAAAAATTATTTTTGGCTTTCTTATGACGATATGATCCTAACAAAATTTATTTCGTCGAATTCTGAGACTGTTTGAAAAATGGATATTTTTCAGTCAATCAATTTTGACCGAAATTGACAAAACACAGTTTCTTTTGCCATGCCCACATACTAGCTTCAAAAGTCATGAAATTTGAAACCTAGCAATAATTTTACATCCCGGACCTAACAAAAGTGGTTTCGTCGAATTCCGAGGTCGTATGCAAAATGTTGATTTTCAAGGGCGATATAATCTCTACAGCGACCTTTCTGAAAATTCATTTGGCCATAAATTTTGATTTCCGCTATGAAACTACGATTTTTCAGATTCGTTAGAAAGATATTCATTAACAGATTTAAATATTTTTTGTTCCATCAAAATCCGTTTTATTCTGTATCCTGTGTAGTTAGTCAAAGTTCAAGTTTGACTTTTCCAACTACCTTCCTATTTCTAATTCTTTATGTAATTTATTTGAATATATTTGCATTAACTTTGCATTAACTTTGCTCAAAATAAATTTCCATTCATTTTTATTTGAAAAAATTTATTTTAAATATTTAAACACCCCTAAAATCTCTAAAATGAAAATTTTAAATTGGCCCCAAATTTCAGGGTTGTTACAGTCTCCCCCGCTTAAGAACTTTTCGTCCTCGAAAAGAAAAAGGGAAGAATAGAAGGGTAGGAACCAACATAAAGAATAGAAAATATTTTAAGCGTACCTCAAAATAAAACTAATCGGGGATATCCACTCTGCATTTGGGATAGGCTTGTTTGATACTCTACTCGGTTTCCCAAGTGCAGTCTTTCGGATCACCGCTCCATTGCACCTTGACTAGGTTGATACTTTTATTTCTCAGCTTCCTAGTCTCCTTGCCAATAATTTTCAGTGGTTCTCTTCTCACTGCAAGGCTTGGGGTAATCTCCAAATCTTGCTATGCTGCTTCTTCCACAATCAGATCTGGATCATGGACATGCCTTCGAAGTTGAGATACATTGAATACATCGTGCACTCCAGGCAACCAGTCGGGCATCTGAATTCTGTAAGCTAGGGTGCCAATATTTTCAAGAATAGGGAAGGGGCCGATGAATCTAGGTGCTAATTTTCCTGTCTTTCCAAAACGGATAATACCTCGCATTGGAGCGACTTTCAGATAGACATAGTCACCCACTTCAAAAGCTAGCTCTCGCCTTCTTACATCTGCATAGCTTTTCTGTCTACTTTGGGCAGCCAATAGTCGCTTCCTAATAAAGTCAACTTTGTCCGAAGCTTCTCGGATCATGTCTGGACCAAACACAAGCCGATTTCCTTTTTCAACCCAACATGCTGGCGATCTACACGACCTACCATATAAGGCTTCAAATGGAGACATGAGGGTTCGCCTTTTTGAATCCTTTTGATCATATCCTTAATAAAATTATCATCCTTCTGAAGAATAGATATTTTGTCAATCAAGGAAGTCGTAATAATAAAGCTGGCGACCATTACATTCTTTCGGCTTAACGCATCGGCCACGACATTGGCTTTCCCTGGAGTGTATAGAATCTCAAAATCGTATGCTGCAAGGAATTCTAGCCAACGTTGCTGCCTCAGATTCAATTCTTTCTGGGTGAACAGATACTTTAACGACTGATGATCTGTAAACAGTTCGAATTTCTCACCCAGGAGATAGTGTCTCCAGATTTTCAAAGCAAATACTATAGCCAACAATTCAAGATCACGAGTGACGTAGTTCTTTTCATGTGGCTTCAGTTGACGGCTAGCATAAGCAACAACTTGAACTCTTTTCATTAATACTGCACCAAGGCCTTCTCTAGAGGCATCTGTCCAGACTTTCAAATCCTGATTGCCGACGATTATTGTTAACACTGGAGCAGTTGTTAATCTTAACTTTAGCTCTTCAAAAGCCTCCTCACATTCTGGAGTCCACTTGAATTTCGAGTGCTTCATTGTAAGCTTCGTTAAGTGACTAGATATCTTCGAAAAATCTTTAACGAGCTTCTGGTAATAACTAGCCAATCCAAGAAAACTGCGGACTTCTGTAGGAGTACTGGGCTGTTTCCAATTTTGAATAGTTGTGATTTTACTTGGATCCACAGCAATTCCTTCTTTCGATACGACATGGCCCAGAAATTTCACTTCATCTTGCCAGAATATACATTTGGACAGTTTGGCTTTCAATACATTCCTTCTCAGAATTTCTAGAACTTGCTCCAAATGTTTTTCATGTTCGGCCTTTGATTTAGAGAAGATTAGAATATCGTCAATAAAAACCAGAACAAACTTATTCAAAACTCCTCTGAACACTCTATTCATCAAATCGACAAAGTATGCTGGAGCGTTACATAAGCCGAACGACATTACTAACCACTCGTAGAATAAGTCTGGACCTCTGAATGTTGTCATAGGAACACACTCTTCGGCAATTCGAAGCTGATGGAAGCCTGTAGCTAAGTCCATCCTTGAAAATACTTGTGCTCCATTCAGACGATCCAATAAATCATCGATTCACGGCAATGGATATTTATTCTTTATTGTCTGCTTTTTCAAATCATGATAATCCACACATAGTCGCAGAGTACCGTCAGACTTTGGGACATACACCACTGCTGCTCCCCAATCGGAGAAACTAGGCCTGATCAGACCCTTCCATACAAGCTGTCGAGTTTGATTATCTAACTCTTCTTTCTCCTTTAGGGTCATCCTCCGAATAACGTGCACTACTGGCCTTGCATTCGGAATTAAAGCGATCTTGAAATCAATCTCTCTGCGGAGGTAGACTAACGACTTCCTCGAACACATCTGCATAATTCTTGACGACAGGAATATATTTGATGAGGTCAGGAATATTCTCTGTGACTACAGGGATATTTTCTATTTGAGCTGGAGAAACATCCAAAGCTAACCAGAAGTCTTTTCTATTTGAATTCGGACCTTCGCAGGGTATGGTTATATAATCACCTGATTTAATCTTCGCCTTTACGACTCTGTCGGTGCATCTAACCTCAGCTTCATATTTGGTCAACCAGTCTAACCCCAAGATAAGATCAAATTCTGTAAAATTCATGATGATAGAGATGGTAGGGAACTTATAACAGGAAAAAGAGACGGGCACTGCACAAATCCAGCTAAGATCGAGAGAACCCCCAACCGGATTATGGACAGTGATGGGTTCTTTAAGCTTCCTCAATTTCAAATCCAGCTTCTTAACTGCATTCTTTGTAATAAAGCTTCTTGACGCGCCCGTATCAAATAGTACTTTAACTGGAATGTTCTTAACAGTAAGCGTGCCTTCAAAATCATCAGACCTTCCCTGACTAGCTGAGGGTGCTGAAGTTTCTGCCACTTCATTCACTTGTACCATTCCAGGCTTCTTTAAGAGCCAACAATTCTTTGCAAGATGGCCAGTCTGATGGCATTTACGGCAACCCCTTTTCTCTTGAAAATTCTCCTTGGATTTAGACCCACTCTTTATTCGTTTCTTTAGAGATCGGCAACTTGTCGAGAGATGTCCTTGCCTATTGCAGTTAGAGCATACAGCTGTCATTACCGGTTCCTTCTCAGATTTAGCCCTTTTCCTCTTGGCACTGGGCTTCTTACTGACCTCAGACATCATACTGGCCTCAGGACGATCAGTTTCAGACTCCTTCTTGTTACTAGAACTGAAATCTTCTTCGTCGCGCAACATACCTTTCTTATGGAGATCCTCATACTGATAAGCCTTGTATATCATTTCAGAAAAGGGAAGCTTCACATTCCTCATTACACTATTCTGATATTTTCTCTGCAGGCCATGAATAAACCTCAGATTCTTCCTCTTTGGATCTTGAATCAGATGAGGGGCAAAGTGAGAAAGTTCATTGAATCTCTTATGATATTCTGGAATGGTCATATCTCCTTGTATCAGATAAGAGAATTCATCACATAATCGCTCCGTCACCTCAGGAGGAGTAAATCTTTCTAGGAAAATCTCTTTGAATCTATCCCAGGTGATATCACCTTCTGGATTATCTTTGATGATTGTTTCCCACCAGATTAAAGCTTCTTCTTTGAGCGCCCAAGATGCTACTAATCTTTTCTGATCATCTCTCAACTGGATACGTTCAAAAATTCTTTCAACAGAACTCATCCAAGCTTGAGTCTGAATTATAGATTCATTGCCCGAAAATTGTGCTCCGCCCAGATTTCGATATCTCTTTAATAGAGCCTCTAGATCGGGTTCTACATTTCTTCTGTTTCTGACACTCATTTTCTAGTACTTCTGCAAATAGCAGATCAAGTGCCAGGTCACAGAAAAGATATTTTAAAACATAGAAACATATACTTCAAATGTAAATGTGTCTATCGGGGTGTAATTTCATTCTACTATACTCATACTAGGATATTACTGATCTTATCTGTAATGAGTTACCCGTCCTAGAACACTACTAGTTCTATTTCTGACGAGTTCGTTGATATGTTATATTCCATCACTAAGCTTAACCAAAGCTCTGATACCAAATGATACGACCCCGATCCCCGTACTGACGGTGGTAAGGGTAATCTTTGGAATATAACACAGAAACAGATAATAGCAGAACAGAAATAAATAAATACACCAGATAATGAACAAATAATCACTGGATAAACAATAATCATCAGAGTTACACAGTATACAGGATCATACTTAGTACAAATACATTTAAGCTATACATAAATGTCTACAGCAGATACAAACATAATATGTACAATAGGAGCTGAACAGCATAAAAAGGGATAAATGATAGAATCCATCTTCAGCTCCAGCTATCCAGAAAGAGCCTGCTAAAACCTGAATACAAGGCTGCCCGTGTAGAAAAAGGGGCACCCGAGTTTGCAAGTGAAACAAACTACGAGTCAGTCATGGGACTGGTATGAGAAATCTACTTAACACATTTATAATATGGCTAATCACAGGACCACGCCACTTTCGCGGAACGGGTTTACTCCATTGGATTGCCAGTGCTTTAAAACAAATAATTCTTTTAAACATCGCAATGCTTTTTATAAAAATGAAGCCATTATAAGACTCAGTTCCCATCACACAATGGAACGCTAACCGAAGGATAGAGTTTTACCTTACAATGGCCAAAATATGCTTGATACGAATAAAACAAAAGCATTTGATATTATTACTAGTGTTTATATGTTTCAAAAACAATTTCAAATCATAACTATCAATCATAGATGACATTAATTCCCCATACCACTATGTCGCCATATATAGGTATACAATCAAAACCGCACAGTCACGTATTTGGAAATTGGATTTCCGTCATGAACCAAGGCAAAAGATAGTCCTTACCGAATTAGAGACTCTCTAGCCCGAGCCTTAGGATCAAAACGCATCAACCCTTTGGATCGTCAGGGCCGGTCCACCGTTGTGGATTATTATGCCTGAACACTACGTTTCCCCGCCCTTTGGGGCGTAAATGAGCCAACGAATGACTCCATCGGTCCCGGATCGACCGATATAACCGAGGCGCCTCGCAACAGCAACAACCACATAAGTCAAACTTGTCAGGGCGTGTAAAACCACTGACGCCACTTCTAACTAGAAGGAAATGCATGCCCTCCCTGATGTCCTCTCCCGTTTCTGGTTCATACCGGGGTGTGAGGTTCGCGAATTCACGTTATACACAAAGCTACGCCACACAGGCGGTGCTTTGATCATCAACCACAAGACTTTTCTTTTCAACAGAAGCCCTGATCACTGCATCTTAGCATGCCACACAGGCAATTCACACCATGCAACTGATGGCTATCAATCACACAGCATAAATTCCAATGTCAGACACACAGTCCATTTACAAGTCCGTCCTGGGTCTGAACGAAACCGGAGGCACTATATACCTCGCAAACCCATCGATCTTCACGTACGTCTGGACGATCACCACTCATTATCCATATTTAGGGATGCCTCCCAATTAGGACATCAGTTACCATCCAAACGAGGTGAAGATTTCCGGTCTTCGACCACCGTCTTCATCTTCGATTTCTTATCGTCGATTCAGTTATTCAGAATGGGATAAACCCGGTCTTTCTGAGCAACTCGCGTATATAATAAACAAGTGCAACACAAACACACATACGCATCATTTCAATTCATTAGTCGCTAACAGTAAATCAGTAAGAGAACGATTTCCCAAATATTAACCCCGAAGGCCGAAACCAACAACAGATCAACACCCAAGAAACCATTCGACTTAGCCAACCTTAAGTTAGTTTCTAAATTTCGCATCCATATCGTTTATAATATTTTATGACGATTTATCGCTATTTTTATTTATTTTAAAATAGCCAATTTATTCAAAACGATGCTTCGGGCCATAACGCGGTCGTGGCGCTGTTTTTCTTCAGATTTGATTTACACATATCTGAAAATCTAACCGTTGGATCATCACAAAATTTATATCAATAGAAAGATCTTTTCAAAATGAATCCAACGGTTCCAGTTTTGGGAAAATCCGACGGTCGGATCTCCCGAAATAATCGTTTGAAGTTTCGATTTCAAAATACGAACTGCAGTGTCGTTATTCGATTTAATATAATTATATATATATATATATATATATAATCGATTCTGGCGTTGTTTTTCTTCAGATTTGAATTAAACATTCCAGGCCATCCAACCGTTGGATTTTTACAAAGTTGGTGCCGTTGGAAAGATATTTCCAAAGCGAACCCAACCGTTGCGGTTTCGGGAAAATCCGATGGTCGGATCTCCCGCACTAATCGTTTTAAATCATGGTTCCAAAATATGAACTGCAACTTCGTTATTCGTTATATTTTAATTATATATATATATATAAATATAATCAATTCTTCGATTTCAAAGCTATATTCTTTTCATACATTTGATAAAAATGATATTTTTATCCAACATACATTCACTTCGACACTTCACTATTTTTAACCATTCATGTATATAGTGAAAATGTGATTTTTATTGCAAAACGATTTATTTCAAAACCCGACTATTTTATATAGTTAATATAGGTGATAAAAATAGGATTTTTATTATAAAACAATTTATTTCAAAACAAGATTATTTTATATAGTTCATATTGATGATAAAAATAGGATTTTTATTATAAAACAATTTCTTTCAAAATATGAATACCATTCAACACAGGAATTTCAATTCAATGAATGAATTTCGATTCAACACATGAAGGTTTTCTATAGTTTATATATATATAAAAAAGGTGATTTTTATATTTAAAACACGAATACCATTCTACACATGAATTCTATTCAACGAATGAATTTCAATTCAACACATGAAGGTTTTCTATAGTTTATATATATATAGATGAAAAGGTGATTTTTATATTTAAAACACGAATACCATTCAACACATGAATTATATTCAACGAATGAATTTCAATTCAACACATGAAGGTTTTCTATAGTTTATATATATATATATAAAGGTGATTTTTATATTTAAAACACGAATACCATTCAACACATGAATTTCTATTCAACGAATGAATATAGATTCAACACATGAAGGTTTTCTATAGTTTGTATATATATAGATAAAAAGGTGATTTCTATTGTTAAAACAACTTATTTAAAACATGAATGTCGTTCAATAGATGAATTTCTATTCAGCACACGAATATAGTTTCAACACATGAAAATAATTCTAACACATGAATATTATTCAAAATTTCGGCAGCATAACGGCAGGGTAGTTAAAACCGGGGCCGTCCCTAGTACGGCTCCTCGCTCTACCTTAAAGCCTCGCAGCTTTTGACAATGGGGAATCATGCATCTAGTTCGCACGCAGGCGGCATGTATATAATTTTCATTTCCACAAACTAATCCTATGTGGTTTCAACCAAATAATTTTCAACCACAAACGGGTATTTTTCAACCACAATCAATCAATTTCAACCATAAACAATTATAATCAACCATTCGCTATCAACCAATTTTCACACCAATCACAATCAATAAATATCATCCATGGTTTGTGGACGAGGGGCGTATATATATATATTTTATATAAGCATTTCACTTCTATTTCAACACATATATAATTTTTACAACGCATATATATCTTATACATCGAACGTACAACCTATACAACGCTTATACATGGGGCGTACAACACTTATACAAGTCATACATCGACTATATAATTTATACATCTTCGTTCTCCATATCATTTATAAATTAGAAATCTCACATTGGGTTCCACTCCACCAAAAATAGCAGAAGGCTCAGAAAAATATGCGGTCTCTTCTAGTATGTAGAAGACGTCCACACGAGTCCACTGTCTCTTGTTTCACTGAATTTCGTCAAGAAACGAAAAAGATATGATTTTTACAGTGAAATCAAAAACGGTAGCGCTTAGAAGTGCTATTATATAGTTTAAATTAAAATAGCCGTATACCTCTCTGAATTCTTCAAAACTAGGTTTAGCTTTTTCTCGAAATCCGTGTAGTATTACGACGATCGGGCGGTGCAACGTTGAAGAGGGGCGAGAGGCGCACCCGCGCGCGGCAGAAAGGTCAGGCGCAATCGCCTGTACAGGCGGCGGCGGAGCTCAAAACGCGGCATCTTCTCATGCGTAGATCTCGACGACGGAGCAGCTTCGGCTTCGAATCAGGTATGGATTTAAAGGCGAGATCGAGCTCTACAATTTACTCAACTGGGTCGTGGTGTTTTATTGCGTGGATCGATCAGAATCGAGGCAAGAAGAAAGGAAGGGGGGCCGCCGTTCGTGTCTGATGAATTGGGGAGAGAGAGAGAGGAATGAGCCAATAGAATGTTTTTATTTTATAATTTCTAAAATCTCCAAAATACCCCTTGTCACACACGAACACTAATTCAAACCCAACGACTGTCGTCCCTAGCGTCTTACCCCCATTCCGAACACAATGGGATATGTTTCGTAGGCCCATTCGACTGTTTTAGTCAGTTTTCCTTCAATTTAAAATATAAAACATTCAATATTTGATTTGAACGTACATTTCAATTTGCCGGGGCCACATACTAACTCAAAAAATTCCAGAAAAATAAATCTAGCTATGTTTTGACGATACGGTCCCAACAAAACTAGTTTCGTCGAATTCTGAGACCGTTTGCAAAAAGGCCCATTTCTGGTCGATCCAATTTAACTATAATTGACCAAAACACGTTTTCCTTTGCCACTCTCACATACTAGCTTCAAAAATTATGAAATTTGAAACCTAGCAATAACTTCACATCCCGGATCCAACAAAAGTGGTTTCGTCGAATTCCGAGGTCGTATGCAAAATGGCAAATTTCACGGGCTATATAAATTCCATAGCGACCTTTCTGAAAATTCATTTGGCCATTACTTTTTCGTTCCGCTATGAAACTTCGATTTTTCAGATTCGTTAGAAAGATATTCACTAACAGATTTAAATAATTTTGGTTTCACTCAAATCTGTTTTGTTTTACACCCGGTACAGTCAGTCAAAGTTTGAATTGAAAATTTGAAACTACCGCGCCATTTCAGGCCTTGTTTATAATTAGAATTAATTATATTCGTTTTCAAATGTCGATTCAAGCTTACTTTTCATCGTTATTATTTAAAATATTTATTTTAAATATTTAAAATCCACTAAAATAGCCAATTAAAATTTTTTAAATTGGTTCAGATTTTCCGGGTCGTTACATTACGGGTATAGATGTTTCCTGAGGGAATCAGGCGTAACCATTGTATACCTATGGTCCACATGGCATATCTACAAGTGAAATAGATGTAACCACTAGAGTTATAAAGGTAGAATGGAGCCATGCGATGGTGAGATATCTTAGTTATGTGGAGCCACCTGTTTGATGCAGCACCGTGTCTTCGTGACTTGATTCGTATTCGTGACGTCAATTGTCCTTGTGACTTGATTGGTCCTCATGACTTGATTATCTTCATGATTTGATGATTTGTTTTTGTGACCCTGAAAGAGAGCAGCCAACGCTCGGTGACCTCATATTTCTCTTTTGATTCTTAAATATCTTCCGTTGATCTATTCATGACAAAATTCGCAGGGAAGTGATTTCCTACAGATACAGATGTTTTCTGGGGGATCCAGATGGAACCATTGTGTATCCGTGATTCATGAACAATCAACATATTAACATCACATTGGTACTCTCCGTATTTGTTTAAAATAATTTTTGAAATATTTACACTGGGAGTTGAAACAAGGATATTTAGTACTTGGAGATTTTAGTCGTGCGCCTGGCCAGCGTATGCCTAACATTTGTGAGAACGATAATAGACTTGTCAAACATCGAGTTATCAAATATTTTTAAATCAATTATTTGAAATTAAATTATACCTAGTTTAATAAGTTAAGAAAGAGAATTTTGGAATAATAATACAAATATTTTTGTATAAAAAAATTATAAATGATTTCGGAATGGCTTAAATGTAAGAAGATTAGGTTGACAGATGAAGCTTAAAAAGAAATTTGGAATAATTCTAGATTCACAAATACGACTTATACAGGATTTGAAATTTAAAAAGAGATGGGTTTGGAAAAAAGAATTATATGATTTTGAATATCTTAGAATATTAGATAAAATGAGAATTGGGAGATATCTCAAAATGAATTGAGATAGAAATTGGTTTGAGTAAATTGAGTATAGTTTCAAAGAATGTGGAAATAAATAAAACACCTATTCGGAAGATAAGGAAATCATGTTGACCAAAATCGATCTCCAACTGTAGGAAATGAAATTGATTGTCTGAGTTAATTGAATATGATCGATGGGCTTAAATATTGAGGTTTAAATTAATTATGGCAAAAATTTCAGGTAAATATGAAAATTTGAAGTGTACATTGTTATAACCCTAACGATCTTTCCTTTTCGAGGATGAAAAGTTTTAAAAGGGGGTAGATTGTAACGACCCATAAATTTCGACAACTGGATTATGTGATTAATTAAATATAATTATTAATGATCATTGATACTGGAAATTAAAAATCAAATATATGGTTTTGAATATGAATTAATTCAGTGGTTAGTTGAGAATCAAATATTTATCGTTTGAATTGAATTAGATTGAATACTTGAGTTGGATTTGAAACTTGATTGAAAAATATAAACGGTTGAAGTTAAAAATAAATGTAGTTGACGTTGAACGAATTGGAGAATTTTATATGTTTAAATTTATGGAATTAGGCATAGATATGTATATGTTTGTGTATATTAAGAAATTGGAAAGTGAACATTTCAAAATTGAAATCGAACAAAGTTGTTGAACGAACGGAATAAAACGGGTGAACTGATAATAATTTAAAATTTTAAAATACGTTGTACACAAACAGAGTCAGATTACAATTTAATTAATTTTATTGGATATAGAATATGAAGACGAAGAAGTACGTATAACTTTTGTTGCATTTGGAGATGGTGGTGGCGATACAAATATTGAACGTTCAACGATGATGCACGGTAGAATTTAATTTTTAATTAAAATCAGTAGTTACCTACCTTAGATGAAATTAAGCCGACCTACATTCTGATATCCGCCGCTATCCTATATCTATGATCGGACTTCATTCTTATCCCTTCTTTTCCTTATTCTATAAAAACCACGCAAGCCCCAAATTGCTTCAGCAAAACAATCACTTCTTCTTTTCATTGTTATAGCCGAAACCCCAAATTTGCTCTAGCCAAATCATTTCTTTCCTCAAGTTATTTTTTCGAACTTCACCATAAATGGCTTCCTCCCAAAATTTATTTCGCCCTTACTCCGAATCAAATCACCTTCAAATCGGAGCCGCCGCCCTCGCCCATGATACTCCACAAGCGTGTGCCACCTCCGAGATCTAAAACCTCGAAGCCACTCATCACGAATCGAAGCTCGCACCAATGTCCAACCCGTCCACTGATCTTGCTGCGCTAGTTTTCAAGGTGAGCATCTCACTCATGATTAATTTAGTTCCAAGTATCTTAATTTCAGTAGAAAACTAATTAAATTAGAAAGCTGTGATTTTAAATTTGTGGCTATTGAAATTGGTTGTTGAACATTGGTTATGGCTGTTGCGTGATATTTTGTCTGACTGCTGTGTGTTCGAGAAACTCTGGACTGTGAAAATATGGAACTAACGCATACTGTTAAATTTTATTCCCTGTACTACTCGTATTTGACAAGTAGTGAGCCATGATTGTTTGAGAATGAACACGTTTTTAGTGAACCTGAAAACAAAACACTATATATCAAAACTTAGCTACATCGACCATCTTTTCAAATACTAAATTGAATACTCGGCATTTCCATATTTTGTCATTTCAAGGGCGCACAATTACACGTCTAGGACCATGCAAGGGTATGAAGACTGATGTTAGCTCAAAGCTTATTTTTATTAGAACAGAGAATCTACTTTTGGAAAGAAAAAAAATTAATGTACTTTCAAGACTGAAAGCATTCCTTTAAAATATTTTGGGTTGCATATGACAGTATTATGGTACACAAAAGAGAGAAAATGGCATTTAGAAACCAAACATGTTTTCTATAGTGAATGTAAAGGTTGTATGATACCTCACACATTTTATTCTTCATGTGATATAGTAACGAATGATCCATTGGTTGTTGCCGATCATATACACATGTTTTCCCTAATCTTGCTACAAGGCTCTTCGCTATCCTATATTTTAACTGGTTATTGTAATTTCCGGGGAGAACGGTTTATAGTATCTTAATACATAAATTATGGTTTCACAGGACCTAGCCTCTGTATATAGCAGTAATAATAAGTGGATTAACTATTGGGAAGGTTTTATACCCTATTCAAAACCAAACATGTGTTGAACTTATTTGTGAATCTAGTAATTAGTAAATGACATACAATTTTCGTCAGATTGCTATGCCCTCATTATTGCCAGAAAGTGATGTTTTGCTCTTGAATAAATAAAGAATTTGTATACATGCATGTGTTAGGTATATGCTTTTATATTGCAGTTTCTGTCCGAGCTTTGCTTTAAATACCATACATTTTTTTAGGAAGATTTTGGCGTCCCAATTTCTGTTCTTAATCCAGATATACCATAATGAAGTCATGGATGATTAATATGCACTAAAGCATGTAAACGGTACTGCTCTTGGCCTTATCCCATTCACTCTTTGGTTTGTCATACCTGCAGTCCTTAAATTTTAGACTTGAACCTTGCTGAGTTTTGTTCTACTCTTTAAACCATTCAATCCAAAAAGAAACCTAGTGCAGCCATGATTATGTTTCATGTTTACACATGTTGATGTCCTAAATGTTGCTTTTGTTACACTTGGTTGTTGTTGACTATTGATATACAATCGCTTGTATCACTAGTGCTATGGATTAAATAGTACTTTGTCTGATGGATCTATCTTGCTGGTTGGCTACGTCTTGCTGCACCATTAATTCATGCAGAAAAAATGTTGTTCCATTTTTCTATCATATGTTGCCGAGTCTAGCTACTACAGGTCACTTTGCTCCGTATACAGTTGCTACATCATTTGAATGGCATGTTGAAATGTTTTGCTAAGTTCGGCTACTACAACTCACTATGCCGTATATATAAAAGATAATACTATACCTCCTTAAATTTAGATAGTGCAATGGATGCTCAAAATAATAGTTTCGAACACCACACTCGATCTTGTCATTTATATAGAACCGATATGAACGAATGCCATATTTGAGCTTGTCCTTGGATATGATTGGTATGAGCAGATATCACACTTGATCTAGATATACTAATACGAGCAGATACCACCACTATTTATTTTATATATGACATCGATGTTGGAATTAACTGTTATATTTCAGTTTTCTATTTAAATTAATTTACTTGAACTATGATTAATCCTGACTCGAGTGTTTTGTGTTTTACATGAAATGCTCGAGTCAGACCCGGGCAATAAAGATTTAAAGATTTTAGCTTAGGATTTGAAGATTTGCGAAGCTGGGGATTTCAAAGTGGGCATACTATGAAGGTTTTCAAACAGTAAATACGTTATCTCTGTATTCAACACTACAACAAAATGACCCTATTACAACTTTAATTTTACAACGGTGGTAAACACACCGTTGTAATAAATGGGTTTTTACAATGGTGGTAAAATCACCGTTGTAATAAATGGTTTTTTACAACGGTGGTATAAACACCGTTGTAACTACAACAAAAACACCATATTACAACTTTAATTTTACAACGGTGGTTAAAGCACCGTTGTAATAAATGTTTTTTACAACTTTTTTCCAGAAAAGTTGTAATAAATTTATTTTTAACAACTGTGTTATTTTGACAGTTGTAATAAAAGCCTATCACAACTTTTATTTTTTGACTGTTGTAATATATGACTATATTTTAATATTAATTATTTTCATTAAATAATTTTTAATAATTAATATTTACAACTAATTAGTAATTATTAATTAATAACCTATATATTAATATTAAATATTTAATTAAAAATACTTCAATAAATAAATAATTCATGCTAATAATTAGTAATTGACAACCAATTAGTAATTAATAATTAATAATTAATAATCAATAAATACATATTTAATATTTAATTAAAAATACATCAATAAATAAATAATTCCTACTAATAATTACTAATTAACAACCAATTAGTAATTATTTAATAATAATCAATATATAAATATTAAATATTTAATTAAAAATAATTAATTTATAACTACTTCATTATTAAGTACTAGTAATTAATTAGTAAGTAATAACTAATGAGCGGTTAATAATCAATTAATTAATAATCAACAAGTAAATAACAATTAATAAATACTTAATTTATAATTAATCATGACTATTAGTACTAATTAATATTTAGTATATAATATATTTTAATAAGTAATCATTGTTGAAAGTTTTACCAAAATCTTTTGTCAAATATGATCCCTACGGAGGGGGGTCCAGGGGGGGTGGCAACCCCCCTAGGTGGGGGTGCGGGGGCAACGCCCCCGCTAACGGGGTTCGACAATCGTTAATTAAGTAACAATTGTAAGTTAAAAATCAGTAGTAAATAATAATAATAATTTATAATTAACTAAAATGTATATTAACTATAGTTTAATATAATTAACAACTTCTATTTTTTGATTGTTGTAATATATGACTATAGTTTAATATAATTAACAACTAATAATTAATATTTAATACATTTATGTTGATTATTTATAATTAATAACTAATAATTACTATTAATAATCAATTAGGAAGTAATAATTAATAATCAATCCATAATATTTGATACTTAGCAATTAAGAAGAATAATTAAAAAAATATAGTTAATATTACATAATTACTATTAGACAGTTAATACTTAAAATATAATAATTAATGCTAATCATGAATAATCAATGATTGCTATTAATAATTAAGAAGTAGAGATTAATAATGTGAGAACCCAAATTTGATGATCCTAGATTATATTGATTTCAATTAAATCCATAATATTTGGGGTGAATAAATAAATCATTTGTGCTATGTACATGATGAATATGTGAAATTGTGCATGATTAAAATGGTGAATAAACACACATTTGTTTGTTTGTTGTGTATGTGACATGAAAATTTTGTTTAAGTGTTATGATTTGGGGCTTAAGTTTTATAAGGGTTAACATTAAATCTAAGGGCAAAATGGACATTGGCAATGGTGAAACCCTAGCCGTATGAAGCAAATAAAAGAAAATAGGCCGTCGGTTTCCATTTCATTCTCTCGTTCTAAAAAAATAACCTTACAAATGGCCGAAGCCCTAGAAATCGAATTGGGGAAATCAACAAATCGACCAACGTCTCACATCCAAAAACCGAAAATAGGCCGTCGGTTTCCATTTCATTCGCCATCGAATCCCTCTCCGCCGACAAGGCCTATTCACAAGGCGTCGCTCGCCACCAGAGTCAACCCACGAGCTCAACCGCGAACACCACCAACTACAAGGGCCGTGCCACCCATCGTCTAAGCTCCCCAATCACGCGCGCCCTTGTTCCAGTCCAGTGAAGCCGCGTCACCTCCTTCGACAGCCATTGCGCAGTGCTGCCCTCCTTGAAGCCAGAAAACCAAATCACCTCAGCATCTCTCAGATCCGAACAACGCATCCGACAACCTGTTCTCCCCTCCAGCAGTCGAGCACCGCCGTTTGTAGCAACACCTCCTCACCATTCTACAGCCAACGCCAACCGTTCGCCATTGTCTGCGCTTCCTTCACCGATTAAATGTAAGTTCTCTTACGATTAAACATGTTTCAAGCGTACGACTTCGGTTTGCACTAATATCATTAGTTTGTCGGTTATTGCTTTCCTACTGTCCTGGGGTTGTATAAATTTAAATTCGGTTATTGGTTGATTTTAGTATTTTCAATGGTGCTCCTTATAATATGATAATCAGGACTACATCATACTGATTCACACTGTTTGGCTACTGCTTTTCCGTCACCTTGATTGTCATCGATTTCTGGTTATTGTTTACCTTTGAAGTGAATGCATGTCTTATGTTAAGTTTGACTTGATTTAAATAAGTACACATTTTAGTGGCATGCTTTTAAATATCCTGCTGTGAAGCCATACTTGATTCCTGACCTTCAGATTTCATAATACACTCATATTAGGATGATACCATGTTACTTTGGCACACCAGTGTTGTCGAACTAAAAAAGAAAAAAAGAAAAAAGAAACAATTTCACTTCCTATGCATATATACTTCGGCATGTTCCTTATAATAGCACCTCTTGTTTTATATATGTCTCACGTGTGGATCCAAGTTAGAATAGGCACTGTATTTCTTGAATGCATAGTTGGTTACATTGATTTAGTGATTCTCTACCATTGCATGTTGATAGTTAAGTTGTGGCACAATATATGCGTACTGTCCCTTTGGTTTACTTCCTTGTTTTGGCAACATTTCTAAGTCTACTAGTCTGTTCCAGCATTAAGCAATAAATAGTTTGTATGCTTCATTGTCATGCATTTGAATGGGCATATGTGATGGAGAATCAATGTACACAATCTTAGCTCATATTTCAATCATGGTCTTACTTCAGTTTTTCAAAACAGCAATCAAAACAACAGATTTGTGTTTATGATACCTGCAAATGTGTATACTCATTTGCATTGATATCACTTCTTTTCGGATGCTTTGGCTTTACTGTACTCTACCCACAAAGAAAGTTGTTCAATGTTTTGGACAAAATTTTCAAGGACACAATTTCTATGGAAAATAACAATCGCCAATTTTACTTTTGACATAGTTTCATATTAATATAAGTCAGACTTTCGAAACATCATATGTTTTATGTCAAAATTTGATCCAGAACATCATTTTACATGTAAAAGAGGTAATATGACTGCATTAATCTTTACTGTTTTCTCCATTATGTTTAAATGACTAAAATTTGCAGATGGTAATGGAGGAATGATAGATGGTTTACCTAGAAATCAAGGCCTTCATAGAACGATGCATTGCTAAGCCTAGAGCTAGACCGTCTACCTCAGATTTGTTGAGCGATCGGTTTGTAGTGAGGAATGTATGTATTGTTATGACTGTATTATGTAAAAGTGAGTTGTACGATAGTGGATCACAAAGTTGTACTAATTCAAATATTGAAATAAAATATTTAATTGATTATTTCAGTTCAGTGTAGTATCATTTTATTCAATATAAATATTTATTTTTATATGAAATGTAATGTATAAAGAAACAAAAATCATATTGTTATAATTAATTGTAGTAGGATTTACTACAACGGTGAAAAAAAGTTGTAATATGTATTACTACAACAGTGCAAAAATGTTGTAATATGTATTACTACAACGGTGGAAAATAGTTGTAAAATATACATTTAACAACGGTGTCGCAACGGTGTATAAAAGTTGTAAAAGATTTCAGTCTATTACAACTTCTTAAGAGACAACCGTGGCTGCACCGTTGTAAAAAGTCTTTTACAACTGTTTTCCACCGTTGTAATAGGGTCATTTTGTTGTAGTGCAAAATGTATTTTCAAATCCCACTGTGTATAGAAGATCCTGTATTCAAAATTCTGATTATAAATAAAAGTTTTATTTCGCTGTTAAATACTGTGTTATTTGATTATTCTGTATTTTCTATGTTGATTCTATTCTTAAACTCTGTAAGCTAAATAACGGTCCGTTGATTTGAACGTTTTAAATTAATTTAATTACCGACTTGAAGTAGTCAAAAAGACGGGTCGTTACATGCAGAGCATGAGAAGCAAGCATTCTGCTAGATGGTTATTTATTTGTGATATGATAGACAGTAATATAATATCACCAGATTTTAATATAAAAGGTATTTTCGGTTATCGTAAGGTAAAAACCATCCGTGTTTATGTATGGACTGGTCTTTTGATTATCCTTTTCTTTCAAAGAATTTTCTAGTTAATCAAGTTGTTTATGTTATGAATTCATCATTGGAAGTATTCCAGACTGATCCAGTGAATTTTGCTTTGCTTCAAATGTGACTGGGTCACACCGAGTATATTATCAGGTTAGGTTTCGCCTAGAGCTTCAGAAGGGAAGCTGAAGTCGAGAAGTAATTCCATACTTTCTAGTAATAAATTATTCCGCTGTGTGAGTTGTATTAATCTGATGTTGTACTTTGATGTTGTAATCATATACATATAGTTATTTTTCTATGAAGAGCTTTGATATATTATATTTTATTCGTTCCCCTGTGAGATTCTGATCTTCTTATTCTTATATTCTTATATTTCTTTGTTTTATTTTTTCACTCTCAAATTTCTTTCTATTATCTATCTATGTTTTCGATACTTGGGTTTTGGCAAGTGAATACAAGTTATGTATTATTGTCGAAATTTGAGCGTCGAATTTTCTAGGTCGTTACAGATTCCTTTTTATGAAAAGATGGTTTGAATAAATCAAATTCGTAGCATTAAGTAAGAGCTCTTGGTCATAGATCCTTAAATTTTCAGGAAAACTATTCAAAAGAATTTGTTTTCATTTTTTCGTCACTTAATGGACTTTCTCTTATAATAATTGATAAAAAAAAGCATTGGACAATGGAATCGTCTCAATAAATGATTTACTATATAAACAACATAATGCATACACATAAAAGAAGTTATACCTAATCATATAATTCAAAATGATATATCAACATTAAGCAATTGTCATATCGTATACATTTATATAAAGAAGATAAGATGGGACAAATAAATATTTATGACGGATCTAACCAAGTGACAATATACTCATTTACAACATTCAAGTTATCTAAAGTAACATTCAACTGATCTAAAAACAAATGATGATAACAGAAACAACTACACAATTAAATTAGCCACACAATGGTAATGGTTTCAAATTGTGCATACTTCTAGTATATCTTAATTATCCAAAATTGTATGTCATATAATGATCCACAAAAAATTGGGAATCATGTGTACATTTAAAAAATAAATCCAAATTCAATGTTGCTCCCTAACAGAAAAAAGGATTTTTAAAAGTAAGAAACTTTTATGAGTTCATTAATATTATCTATTAATATTGGTAATATAAATCATTGCAGCAACTAATAAAAATCCAACTTGCGGTGATCATATACTAATCCAATGATGACTTTATTACAAGGTGAGTACAAAATGATGTAAGTGGTGCACACAAAAGTACGTATATTCGAGATTGAAGATTGAAAATATAGGTCATTTAAGAAAAATCATTGTTGAAATCTACTAAAAATGCACCGATATTGTTGGTCATAGAATAAATATCAAACATCCTTTTACATCGATTTTGAAATAAACCAAGTGATATAATTTCCATATTACATATGTCAAACACCATACTACAACATATGAAATAAATTGAAGCTTGATTCAGACTAGATAGGGAGAAACAAATTAAACACATTAACCATATAGAAATAAAATCCAACTCTTTTAATTAAAAGTTGAAACTGTGATATTATACAAATTTCAAACGAAGGCAATAAATTTATTATTTTGCCATCTCTTCACGCTTATGAAGCTATATTATGATTCATAGCATTCATACCAAATAATTATGGAAAACATAAGAAATTAATTTTGGAATTAACATTCAAGCTTAATTCATACGATAATCACATCAACGACTTAAGAAATAACAACAATTATGAATAACATAAGAACAAAGCAAAAAGCTAATAAATCAAAATATATAAATTTGTGTTATATTAGGGTACGTCACTAGCCTCAAACCTCGATTCACACGATTTGATAACCGTGATTCATACGATCTGAGAATACGCTTCACCAAGAGGGAATTACGCTGGACGATTCGTGCTCAGGTCAGAGAGATTAAAGAGCGAAGGCAAAATAGATTTTAGGATTGGTTAGGGCATGACATGCAATTAAACTAGGGAAATGAATTCACGTTTCATATGGAAATTTTGGAACGGAGGAAAATTATTAGAAGGATTGAGTAAGGTATGGGATGATGCAAAGGGAAATTTTGGAACATGAGGCGAATTATGAGAAGGATTGAGTTCGAAAAATAGATCTGAGAAATAAGGGAATAAAATGGAATACAGGGATGACTGATCACACTAGTTGGATTCCAGCTAAATTAACGGTGTTGATTTACCGTATGAGTAGTAAACCATTTTAATCGTTTGGACCAGTAGGGTTGAGAGCTTAAATCAATTTCAGATTGCACTAGTTGGTGAAAACGGAGTGGAAAACTGATGCAAATATAATATTTGCACTGGTGGAACACATAACCAGTGTAAATAAAGGTATTTGCTTCTCCTTATTTGCATCGATTTTTAATTAAAACTAAAGCAACTTATTTTTTCTTATCATTTTTTTTTTACCAATGGCACTGGTTGCTATCTTAGAAACGGTGCAAAAAATATTATTTACATCGGTTGCTGACACCACAAGTGCAAATGAGGCGATGCAACAGATATTATTTGTAATAGTGTGATGGAATGATATTTAGGATTCAGCGGCTACCTCAGCTCTGAAAGAAGGCTTCATAGTCAGGACCCAATAAGGATAGTAAGTCATTGAACACCTATCATCATCAGTCAGAGCAAGTACGGGTAAAGCTGGAGCTAAACCAATAGGCCAATGATCTTTCACTATCGAGATTAGATGAGTGAATTGGATGTTTAGATTGTTTGGTAGGGGCACAATCACTTATATTTTTCATTAGTTAGAGGGGCCAAGTGCGTCCGTAGCCACTGAGAAAAGGGACGGACCAATCTATGGATATCTATATTATAGACCTAACGAAGTTGTCCTTTATAGATTTAGAAATCCCCGACTGAGTTCTATAGGGGAATTTAGGATAAGGGCGATTTCGTAGCGCGACGATGGAGGCGTAGTACGCTTTCGTATAGTAGCCATGTATGCTTTTGTAATAACCAGAAAAATCAGAGACAATTTAATTTTTTTATTTTGGCTATTTTAGTGAATTTTTAATAGTTGAAATAATTTATTTTAAGTAAAAATGATTAAAAATTTATTTAAATCGAAGTTTGAACGAATATATTTATTTTAACTTTTAAAGGAGTTAGAAATAGCGCGGTAGTTTGAAAATTTGAATTCAAACTTTGACTGACTGTACCGAATGCAAAATAGTTCGGATTTTAGCAAAGCCAAAAATATTTAAATCTGTTTAAGATATCTATCCAACGAATCCGAAAAATTGAAATTTCATAGCGGTAATCAAAAGTTATGGTTAGTTGAATTTTCAGAATAGTCGCTATGGAATATAATATATGGCCCGTATAAATAGCCATTTTTCAAATGACCTCCGTTTTTGACGTAACCACTTTTGTTGGAACCGGAATGTCAAATTATTGCAGTATTTCAATTTTCATAATTTTCGGGATCAATATGTGAGTGTAGCAAAAGAAAATGTGTTTTGATAATTTCAGTCAATTTCGATCAACCTGAAAATGGCTATTTTTCCAATGGTCTCCAAATTCGACGAAATTAGTTTTGTTGGGACCGTATCGTCAAAACATAGCCAGGTTTATTTTTTGGGAATTTTTAGAATCAGTATGTAGCCCCAGTAAATTAAAATGTTCGATCAAATTAAATAATTAAATGTTTTATTATTTAATTTGAAGAAAAACATATCGTAATAGCCGAATTGGGTTACGAAACATATCCCATCGTGTCCGGCACGGGGTTATTTAGCTGGAGGCGTCACTCGTTGGGTTTGATTTCGGTTTAGAAGTGATATAGAAATTTAAAAAGAATTAAATAAAATGGAAAATATGTATACAGTATAAATACACCGTATATACAGCCAAACCCTAGTACAATATACTATCATATCAGCCGCCGTATACCCTCTTTCAATGGCGATGAACACACAAAACTTCCCTCCTCAATAACTCTCCACCCTCTCCACGAAATCGAGCACTCCTTCAGAGAATTTTGCAGAGATTCTCGAGCCCTTCAGATCCATATGAGTCTCGAGTTCTATCGTGGGGAATCCATTGAGTTTGAAGCCACCGAAGTCGCCAGCTTCTCGCCGCCAACGTGACCACCTCCGGCGATCGAAGTGGGGGCCACCTCCACCGTTCTGCGCGCGTCTCGGAGCTCGACAGGGTGGTCTGGTCTGATCCTCCTCACGTCGACTGTATGGTCTGAAAACTTCAACCCTAGGTCGAAACAATACGTGATAGCGTCGGCCTTCATCTGAGTAGAGAAGAAAAGGTAATATTTTAATTAGTTAAATAATTTATTTTATTTAGAATTGTTTACAACCTTTGTAAAGTCATAACTCGTTCGTTTCTTATCAGAATTCGACGAAACTGAAAACGTTGGACTCGAGACGACGAGATCTACATTTTAAAACTGACTGGAGAATTTTTAGAGCCTGTTACAATTTTTGGCGTCGTCAAATTAGGTGAGATATCTGAATTCAGAAATAAAATAAATAAATTATATTAGGATGCAGACGGAGTTTAGAAACTCCCGACACCCGTCGTCCACAGACCATGGACGACTTGATTGATTTGTGATATGTGATTGATTGAATTTTTGTGTTTGTTTGTGATTGAAAAAGAAAAAGAAATCAAAATTGATTGAAATTGTGGAAAAAAAATCGTCTGCGTACGAAATAGATTATTGAAATCCCCCTTGTCAAAAGCTGCGAGGCTTAAGGTAGCGCGAGGAGCCGTACAACGGGACGGTGCCGTTTTAATTACCCTGCCGTTATGCTGCCGAAATTTTCTGAAATATTTGTGTGTTGTGAAATATTCATATATGAAGTGAAATTTGTTTGAACATCAAAAATTCACAATTTTTATTGAAATTAAAAATATGGAAAATATTCATTATCTGAAATGAAAATAAGTTAAACAATAAAAATTCACATTTTTATTATATATGAAAATTATTCATGTTTTTAAAATAAATGTGATTACATTAAAAATCTCATTTTTAATGTAAATTAGCAAAGTAGAAAAATGTACATATTTTGAACAAAAATATGTTAACATTGAACTTCTCATTTTTTTTGTGTAATGTCAACAAACTAGAAAAAATGATCATGTAGTGAAAACAAATTTAGTTTACATTAAAAATATCATTTTTAATGTAATAATTGAAAATAGAAAAATGAACATTTTTTGAAAATAAAACAATGTTTACATAAAAAAAATCTCATTTTTATGTCATGAATGAAATTAGCAAATTGTACATGTTCAAATATAAAAACATGTTTACATTAAAATTTTCATGTAATGTTAGAGAATTAGAAAAATGATCATAACCTTGAAATTGAAAACTTGATTGCATTGAAATTCTTAATTTCAATGTAAAGTAGAAAATTAGGAAAATGATCATAACTTCATAATGAAAATATGATTACATTGAAGAATCTCATTTTTAATGTAAATACAGGATATGTGAAAGTGTTCATACATTGAAATTAATAGTTATATTCTATTTGCATTCTTTGATGCTAATATACGTTGAAATAAAAAAGTTATATTTTATTTGCATTCTTTGATGCTAATATACGTTGAAATAAAAAGTTATTCTTTTATTTGCATTCTTTGATACTAATATACATTGAAATAAAAATTTATTCTTTTATTTGCATTCTTTGATGCAAATATACATTGAAATAAAAAGTTATACTTTTATTTGCATTCTTTGATACAGATAAAATGTTGAAATTGGAAGTTAAATTCTTATTTGCATTTCTTGATGCAAATAAGACATAGTTTTAAAAAGTTTATATTTTTATTTGTAATTTAGATACAATTAAAAACAAATCATTAAAATTACATATTTTTGTTTGCAATTTTTGATGCAAACAAAACATTAAAATTAAGATTATATTTTTATTTGCATATTTAGATGCAAATAAACATTGTTGTTAAAAGATTATATTTTTATTTGCATATTAAGATGCAAACAAACATCGTAGAAAAATATTACATTTTTATTTGCATATTTAGATGCAAATAAACACCGTAGGAAGAAGTTGCATTTTTGTTTGCAAATGTAGTTACAAACAAAACATTTAATAAAGATTGCATTTTTGTTTGCAGTTCTAATGCAAATAAAAACATTATAATAAAAGTTACATTTTGTTTACAATTTAGATGTAAATAAGGACAGGAATTAAAATGATACATTTTATTTGCAATTTTAATATAAATGAAAACATAGAATAAACAGTCATACTTTCATTTACATTTTAAATGAAAAAAAATAAAAAGAATAAATTTCAAAGGTCACATTTTTATCGACATTTCATATGAAAGAAATGAATTGATTTAAATGTCAAAATGTTTATTGTTATTTTAGATACAATAAAAATAGTAGGAATGCCAAATGATTTATATTTATATTTATATAAATATAAATTAAAATTTAAACGAATCGCGCGCGGTAGTTCGCGTTTCGACAATCGTAACTTCAAACGATTATAACGTAAGATCCAACCATCGGATTTTCTCAAAACTGGAACCGTTGGGTTCGCTTTGGAAATGATCTTTCCAACGATATAAAATTTGTTAAGATCCAATGGTTAGATTTAGAGAAATGTGTAAATCAAATTTTGATGATAACAGCACCAGGGCCATGTAATGACCCGAAGCGTCGTTTAATTATAAATGGCTATTTTTAAATAAATAAAAATAGCGATAAATCGTTATAAAATATTATAAACGATATGGAATGAAAGATTGATTTAAATTATATATATTCGAGAATTATTTGAAAAGTCCAAGTTAAATCTCATTTCAAATAATTATACGACGATTGGAAGTCGAAGATTTGAAGATGGTGATTGAAGACCGGCGATCTACACAACGAATTGATGACTACTGATGCCCTGGATCGGGTAGCTCCCAGGAGGGGTTACAGTGGTAGTTGTCCGGACGTACTTGTTGATTGTCCGGATATGCTCGGTGCCTCCAGTTTCGTTCAGACCCAGAATGGACTTGTAAATGGATGTATGTCTGACATTGGATTTTATTCTGTGCTGATTGATTTCTATTTAATATTTGTCCGTTGGTGGAGGATAATTTATTCTCTTGCTTAACACCCTTTGAGGTTATTTATTAATATACATCAATCACATGGCGTGAATTGTCAATGTGGCATGCCAAGGTGCAAATGATCAAGGCTTATTGTTGAAAAGCAGGGCCTTGTGGTTGATGATCAAAGCACAGCTTGAAATAGCATAGCTTTGTGTATAGCGTTACTTCGTATAACGACCCGAACTTCCCCGTGAAGGACCGCCCGGATTGCTTTGAGAACAACACACATCGGAACGCAAACAGAAGAACATTTCATTGCTTATTACAACAATTCCATCAGAAGACAAGAATATACAAAGTATGAATAAATATTACACATTTGATAAATATCAGAGATTTAAATACGTTACTGCAGCGGAAAAATAATACAAAACATAACTGAAAGAAATACATGGATACAGAGCTTTCCGAATATCACTTCAGCTATAAACCAGGATCCTGTGAAAATAAATCTGCAAAACCCAACTACTAGCTGCTCGTGCGGAAAATAAGGGCACCTAGAGTTTAGGTTAAAACAATAAATTCCAGGTCAATCATGTGACTGGTTTGAGAACTAAAACAGTTATTTAAAATTTTACTTTAAAAGAGAGTAATTCAAGGGACCACGCCGTATAACACGGAACGGGTTTCCTCCCAAGAATACGAGTGCATATAACAAAACAACGCAATGATTTTTAGAAAAATGAAGCTATTATAAGACCCAGGTCCCATCACACAATGCAACGCAAGCCGGAGGATAGGGTTTTCCCTTATAATAGCCAAACACGCTTGGTACGTTTAAAACAAATCATTTGATACTATTATAAGTGTATAGTGTCAAAACAATTTCAATCATAAATACCAATCCTAGGCGGCATGGGTACCATCTATCATGTCGCCATACTAGGCTCTACAAATAAAACCGAAATGTCACGTATTGGAAATTGGATTTCCGTCATGAGTCGAGGCAAGGGGCAAGCTCCTCTCTGTTCGAGACACTCTAGCAAATGTATCAGGACCACACACAGCGATCCTTGGAATCGGTTGGGCCGGTCCTCTCTTACTTTTGAGGATTGGCAATTCCTGAACACACGTTTCCCGGTCCTATAGGACCTATATAATGGTCTGTACGTCGACTCACATAGTGCCAGTTATCGACCATATATTCGAGGCGCCTCGCATCCCAACAACCACACAGGTAAAAAGTATATAAATGTCAGGGCTGGTAGGTCACTGACATCACCCATAGCTAGAAAGAAACGTCGTTTTCTCCCAACGGTCCTTATCCCGTTTTTAACTCATACCGAGGTATGAGGCTCGCGAATTAATGCCATACACAAAGCTATGCCACATAGGCTGTGCTTTGATCATCAACCACAAGACTTTGCTTTTCAACAGAAGCCTTGATCATCTGCTACTTAGGCATGCCAGACAGGCAATTCACTCCGTGCGACTGATGTCCATCGATATACAACCTCTGAGCTCGTACGGCTCAGAAAGGGCGTTAAGCATGAGAATAAATTCTCCACCGCCAAACAGATGTATATTTAATAGAGATCAATCAACACAGAATAAAATCCAATGTCAGACACACAGTCCATTTACAAGTTCGTTATGGGTCTGAACGAAACCGGAGGCACTTTCCTCGCATATCCATCGATCTCCAAGTACGTCTGGACGATCACCAACTGATTCCCTCCTCTTGGGTGTACAACCCAATCAAGATCATCAATAATCATCTAAACGATGTGAAGACGTCCAGTCTTCAACCACCGTCTTCATCTTCGACTTATCGTCGAATCGGTTATTCAGAATGGGTATTGTAACGACCCGCATTCTACGCATCATAGGATCGTAGAATATTTATTTCTTTCACATACGAAGTCGTATGGTCATGCAACTTTGGGAGACGACTATTGGGGCCATTTCCCATGTTCATGATTTTTCCCGATTTTTAAATGACCATTTTACCCCTAGTTATCACTGTTTTGGCCATAACTTTTGACTGGAAATGAATTTTAACCTGAAACCACTTCCATTGGCTTCGAATGATGGTTTCTCTTTCCGTAGAGTGGTCACATTAGCCAAACGGACTCACCGTTTGGGAGATATGGCTGAAACAAGTTTCAGATGGTGAAAGACAGCTTAATTGGGCTTAACCGGGTGATTAGCAGTTAGGCCCAAGGGGAATTTCGGGTTTAGAGGTATAGGAGGACTGATTAGGGTTAGGTTATCACTTTCATTTCAGTTTTGAGCCGCCACAAACCTCCTTGAGACCTTAGTAATGGCTTCCTACATCTAAAACACCCCAAATCACTCTCTAATTGAAGATTAGGCTTAGCAACACCAAATTAAGGAGAAAAAGCACCAAAGCAAGGTTAGAGCTGCTGTTAGACATCAGTATTCGCCCCAAATCAGAGGAGTTTCAGTTCTGAGAATTTCATTTGTGGCCAAGGTGAGTGATAGCATCATTTTGACACTAATTACGGTTAATTAAGGGTAATTAGTGAAGATTAGCGAATTTATACGTAAATAAATTCTGGAAAAATTCTTAAAATTCTAAAATAATGTTTTAAGGCTCTGTTAGAAATTTGAGATAATTTCGATGTGTTTTGTTAATTGTATGCTTAAACATGATTGAGAGTGCTTAAGGGAAAATATGAAGTTTTAGCTACTTTTGATCCATTTTGATTCATTTGAATTGTTGGTTGTTGTTTGTGGTTGCTATTACATGTTGCTATGACTCTGTGGTATGTTTCATGATTGATTAGAATAGTTAAATCGTTCGAAAACGTCGTCGAATGGCGTAGAAAGCTTGCTGGAAAATTGCAGAAGTGTGCAGGTTCCGAACCGGTTCGGATCGGAGAAAGGGGGTCGGATCGGATTTGTGAACTGACCAAGGGGATTCGAACTAGATTGGAACTTGTCGCTGGAAAAGGCTTGGCAAAAAGGAAGGCTGTTCACTTAGAGTTGGGGTGGACAAGGGGATCGGATTGGAGTAAGCTAAGGAGCGGATCGGATCGGAAGAGTGATTGGAGGCCAGATCGGATCGACTTGGAGATGCAGGGCTCGGATCGGAAGCAAACACTCGGGAGAACTAGCAAGAGGGAAAGCCACGCGGATCAGATGGCAAGGAGGGATCGGATCGGAATAACGTGAAGAAATAAGCTAGGGATTGGAGCGCTGGAGGGAAGGACACCCGACCCGACCTGGAGGAGGACCCCGACCCGACCCGGAGCGAAGTACCCGACCCGAATCGAATGAAAGAAGACAAGGAGAAGGACCCGAACCCAGAGGAAGGTGGCACTCCGAACCGAACCGAGCATGGGTGACCGAACCGAACCGAATTCTAGAGCTGCTACTGCACGACAACTTTTCTGAAGACCCACTCCAATTCGACCAAACCCGAGATGCAAAGGAAGTCCAAATGAGAAGTTAGAGCTTAAGATTCAGATGGGAATCAACGAGTTCACTTCATGATTGGGCTTTGCTGCGGGACGCGTGCTAAGGAGTTATCGACACCTATAGCTTTGGACCACTATGGTAGGAGGTACGAAGGCGGATTCAGGGCCATTATGGCATTGGTAGAACCAAGGGCTATGACCAATGAAGTGGGTCATTGAAATGTTTGGTCATGACTCCAAGTGTTTGGCTTGGTCACAGCAGGGTTTCTACAAGTCGGGATTCGTCGTTGCCTCGGTTTGTCTAGTGTTCCAAAGTGGTAGATGTCGTACGCTTTAGGCACTGAGTGAGAGATGTGAGGATGGTTGCTATGGATGATTTGTTGCTATTATTTTGACATGCACACCCCACCCCCGTATTCTTACACTAATTATTATGGCACCTTGGAGTATTGTACGGTATGTGGTACTAACTCTTTGGTTGCAGGTCCAGGTTCAGGTATGGTTTAGTATACCTGTTATTATTCTGTTTAGATGCTTATCGCTCATACCAGGCTTTATGTCTGACCCAGAGTTTTATGTCTCCTCTTATTACTCTGGGTGCTCACACGAGCAGACTAGAGACAGGTTAGCTGGTGATGCACGGGTAGATGATCCGGAGACGAGCAGGAGGCTTCCACGTGATATATATATATTTAGTATTCTCCCTGTGTTGTTGAAGATCACTGCTTGGGCATTGTTGGTGTATCTTCTATTTCAGCTTTCTTTTGTTTTGGAGACAGTAAATTTGGAAAATTGTAATAAGCTGTATTTGGATTTCCGCTGCTTTGAGATTGATGTTGGTTTTAGTTATCAGCTTATACACTGTCTCGCCTGTTTTATGTCAAGTACATTATTATTATATTTTATTCCATGCGCTGTGAGGCATTCTACAGGTTCTTTGATTAGTTCATTCCCTTCTTTTCTTTCTTATGACGACCGTCTTGTGCTAGTCGGGCATGTGTACAGCGCACTTTTGGAGGAAATGCAGGCTGGTGCGGGGCGGGCCGTCACACTTGGTATCAGAGCTCTAGGTTGCGTAGTTAACCTAGGAAAGTTATCAGGGAGAGATATTATACGTATACGAGAGAGCGTATTTGTGATTACTTTGGTTTTTAAGAAGCTATATATATATATACTATTAGTAGTATAAGGATGAAGTCGTACTGCACTAGCACCACTATGGAGTCGTTAATCATTTCCTTTTTCAGATTGACGATGAGCCGATATACTAGAGGTGCTGGTAGGGGAGCCAATAATGGGAATGCTGCTGACATGAGGACGATGTTTACTGACCTCATGAGAGAGATGCTTAGAGATGTACAGAGGGCAGCTCCCAATGGTGGAAATGGTGGTGGTCCAATAGTGCAGGCGCCAAGAGTCGACTTCGCCAAGCTGAATAAGGATTATACTAGCCTTGGTGGGAAGCCGTTCCACGGAACGGAGTCGGCTACAGATGTTCAGGATTGGGTGGATAGTTGCGAACGTATCTTCGAGGATTTGGGTATTGAGGATGCGATGAAGAGGAAGTTAGCGTCCCATCAGCTGCAAGGGCGGGCAATGAATTGGTGGAATGCTATAAAGGCAGCTACTCCCGAAGATCAGATTACTTGGGAGCAGTTTAAGGCTCGCTTTAGTGAGAAGTTCATCCCAGCTGCTCAGAAGTCAATGTTGTTTAAGAAATTCTTGGAACTCAAGCAGAATGGCAGGGCTGTCTCGGAGTATATTGCTGAATTTGACACTTTGTCAAAATATGGGTTATCTCTTATAGATACTGCCGAGAAAAAGAATGAGAAATTCATAACTGGTTTGGATCAATACTTGGGGGAAAAACTTATTAACCACATCGATGAGACGTTTGAATCGATTGTGGGGAAAGCGTTAAGGTCAGAAAGTCTCTACCCTAAGCCGAAGACTGAGGTTGCATCCGCAGATGAGCCAAAGCCACAAGCTAGTGGTGGAGGCAAAGGTGGTTCCCAGAATAAGAGAAAGCAGAATCAGGCTAAGGATGGCCAGAAGAAAAAGAATAAGCAAGATGTGGAGTGCTTCAGCTGTGGTAAGAAGGGCCATTATGCTAGTAATTGTCGGGCCAAGCCAGCAGATAGGAAGTGCTTCAACTGTGGCCAAATGGGACATCACAAGGACAAGTGTCCCCAGCCCCCTAAGGAAAAGCAAATGGTGAAAGCATATGCTCTTAATGCTATTCCTTCCTCGTCGAATGCCCCAACTGCGGCGGAGAAGGGAAAGAATGTCGTCATTCAAGGTATGCTTTCTGTTTATGATGTTCCCGTTAGAGTTTTGTTTTATACCGGAGCTTCCAGTTCTTTCATATCTAGTGACCTGGTAGATAGGTTGGGATTGGAGCCCGAGATTGTCGATAGACCTTTAGTAGTGACGAACCCGATTGGTGGTTCAACTAGCCTTAGCATGATTTGTCGTAATGTGGTTCTATCGAGTCATGGATGCATATTTGTTTGTGATTGCTTTGTTTTGGGCTTTACTGGGTTTGGCATTATTTTGGGAGTAGATTGGCTCCAAAGATACGGGGTGGTGGTAGACTGTGAGGGCTTGTTGGTGACAGCTAGAGCGGATGATGGGCGGAGGATAGTGTTTGGTGGTCTACCCAGTAAGGGGGTATTGGCTAGTTTTCTAAACTCCCTCGACATTCCGCATAGTGAGTTGTCAGGTTTGCCCGTGGTTGGCCAGTACCCGGATGTTTTCGAAGAAGTGACCGGACTTCCACCACACCGAGAGATTGAGTTTCGTATTGATTTGGTAAAAGATGCCAGACCTATAGTGATGCCACTTCGTCGTATGGCACCAAGGGAGCAGCGAGAGCTCGAGGTGCAAGTCAGCGATCTTTTGAAGAAGGGATTTATCAGAAGGAGTGTTTCTGAATGGGGAGCACCAGTTGTGTTCGCTACCAAGGCGGATGGTTCCCTTCGGTTGTGTGTAGACTACCGCGAGTTGAATAAAGTGATGAGGAAGAACAAGTATCCTCTACCGCGGATAGATGATTTGTTTGATCAGTTGAGTGGCGCGAGAGTATTTTCTCAGTTGGATCTCGCGACAGGTTTTCATCAGCTTAGAGTGGAAGCTGGGAGTATAGCTAAAACGGCATTTCGAACGCCGTCTGGGTTTTATGAATGGTTGGTTATGCCATTTGGGCTGACAAATGCCCCGGCATATTTTGTGGACCTTATGAATAGGGTATTCAGAGATCAGCTGAATAAGTCTGTCCTTGTGTTCGTTGATGATATTTTGGTCTATTCGAGGACAGAGGAGGAACACAAGGAACATTTAAGAGTAGCGATGGAGGTGTTGAGAAAACATCAATTGAAAGCAAAGTTTTCTAAGTGTCACTTCTGGAAGAGGGAAGTGAGGTTCTTGGGCCATGTTGTATCAGAGAGTGGTATTGCCGTGGACCCAGCAAAGGTGGCTACGGTACAAGATTGGCCTACGCCCAAGAATGCAACAGATGTAAGAAGTTTCTTGGGGTTGGCGGGATATTATCGTAGGTTTATCCAAGGTTTCTCCAAGATAGCAGCACCGTTGACCCAGTTGACCAAGAAGAATCAAGCTTTTGTCTGGGATGAAAGGTGCGAGAATGCATTTAAAAGCCTAAAGGACAAGTTGACAAGCGCACCAGTGTTAGTCATTCCTAAGGGGGATGAAGAGATGACGGTATACACGGATGCCTGTGGTACCGGACTGGGTGCTGTATTGATGCAAGGCGGTAGGGTTGTAGCTTATACAAGTCGGCAATTGAAACCGCACGAGAGAAGATACCCTACCCATGATTTAGAATTGGCAGCGATCGTGTTCGCGTTAAAGATGTGGAGACACTATCTCTTGGGAGAAAGATTTGAGCTGTTTACAGATCATAAGTCGTTGAAGTATCTATTCTCCCAGAAGGATTTAAATCTCCGTCAGCAGAGATGGTTAGAGTTCTTAGCTTCCTATGATTTTGACATCGCATACACACCGGGAAAGGGCAATGTGGTGGCTGATGCATTGAGTAGAAGACATGCCAGCTTAGGGGCCATGTTCCTTGAATGGAAGCAACTGGAGTTTATCGCGGGGTTTGATTTCAGACCAAAGTGCGAATTGGATCCAGAAATGTTAGCGAGTTTGACGATCAGACCCACTTTGATTGAGCGGATCGGCTCTAGTCAGAGGGACGATCCTAACCTATTGGAAGTCATCTCCAAGTTAGAGATGGGAATCGATGAGGAGATGAACAAGTATGGGCTTGATCGAGATAGATGGCTTAGAAAGAATGGAAAGCTTGTTGTACCCAATGTAAATGGATTGAGGGATGAAGTGCTTAGAGAATGTCATCACTCAAAACTGACTATACACCCCGGTGGTAATAAGATGTATCGAGATATGAAGCAGACCTACTACTGGGAAGGGATGAAAAGAGATGTTGGGAAATTTATATCCAAGTGCATGAATTGCCAGCTAGTTAAAGCCGAGCAAAAGAAGCCTAGTGGGTTGTTACAGCCCTTAGAAATTCCCGAATGGAAATGGGAGCAAGTCTCGATGGATTTCATCGATGGATTACCAAGGACTAAATCGGGGTATGACAGCATTTGGGTAATTGTAGATCGACTGACTAAAAGTGCAAGGTTTATACCAGTCAAATCGACTAGAACGGCAGCTAAGTTAGCAGAATTGTATATGAAGTGGGTAGTGAGATTTCATGGAGTACCTAAAAGCATTGTGAGCGACCGAGACCCGTTGTTCACTAGTGGGTTTTGGAGGAGCTTGCAAGAGGCGCTAGGGTCAGAGTTACATCTCAGTACCGCATATCATCCTCAGACCGACGGTCAGACGGAAAGGGTGAATCGTATTTTGGAAGATCTCTTGAGAGCATGCATATTGGATTTTGGTGGATCATGGGATGACCATTTGCATCTAGTAGAGTTTGCATATAATAATAGTTACCAATCCAGTATCGGTATGGCTCCATTTGAAGCTTTGTATGGAAGACCGTGCAACTCACCATCATGTTGGATAGAAACTGGCGAGAAGTTTATGCTTGGACCAGATGTGGTAAGGGAAACTTCAGATAAAATCAAGATCATTCAGCAACGAATGAAGGCAGCCCAAGATAGGCAGAAGAGTTATGCTGATAAGAGAAGAAGAGACTTAAAATTCTCCGTTGGTGACTTGGTGTTTGTCAAGATTTCTCCGTTGAAGAGCGTAATACGATTTGGCAGGAGAGGTAAATTAGCACCAAGATTTGTTGGCCCATTCCCTGTTCTTGAACTAGTCGGGAATTTGGCATATAGAATTGACTTACCAGAGAAGATGGCGGGAGTTCACAACGTATTTCATGTTTCCCAACTAAGGAAGTTCGTTCACGACTCAGATATGACCATCTCACCTGATCAGTTGGAAGACTTCGAAGTAGAACCCGAGGCGGTTGGAAACCGCAAGCCGGCCCGTATTGTCGCACACGACATGAAGCAACTTCGAAGGAAGTCGGTGAAGCTAGTCAAGGTACAGTGGAGCAAAGACGAGAATGATTGTACTTGGGAAACAGAGGAGGACATAAGGGAGAAGTATCCAGAACTCTTTGTCTGGTAAGATTTTATTAGCGATTTAGTTTTCCGCATGCTAGGATAGACTTGTTTGCTTGCTTTGCATGTTTGATTGTTGTATGTGGTTGTTAGGCATGCGGGATCCTGTGTATGTTTTGGGTTAAGGAATTTCGGGGACGAAATTTCTTAAGGGGGGGAGAGTGTAACGACCCGCATTCTACGCATCATAGGATCGTAGAATATTTATTTCTTTCACATACGAAGTCGTATGGTCATGCAACTTTGGGAGACGACTATTGGGGCCATTTCCCATGTTCATGATTTTTCCCGATTTTTAAATGACCATTTTACCCCTAGTTATCACTGTTTTGGCCATAACTTTTGACTGGAAATGAATTTTGACCTGAAACCACTTCCATTGGCTTCGAATGATGGTTTCTCTTTCCGTAGAGTGGTCACATTAGCCAAACGGACTCACCGTTTGGGAGATATGGCTGAAACAAGTTTCAGATGGTGAAAGACAGCTTAATTGGGCTTAACCGGGTGATTAGCAGTTAGGCCCAAGGGGAATTTCGGGTTTAGAGGTATAGGAGGACTGATTAGGGTTAGGTTATCACTTTCATTTCAGTTTTGAGCCGCCACAAACCTCCTTGAGACCTTAGTAATGGCTTCCTACATCTAAAACACCCCAAATCACTCTCTAATTGAAGATTAGGCTTAGCAACACCAAATTAAGGAGAAAAAGCACCAAAGCAAGGTTAGAGCTGCTGTTAGACATCAGTATTCGCCCCAAATCAGAGGAGTTTCAGTTCTGAGAATTTCATTTGTGGCCAAGGTGAGTGATAGCATCATTTTGACACTAATTACGGTTAATTAAGGGTAATTAGTGAAGATTAGCGAATTTATACGTAAATAAATTCTGGAAAAATTCTTAAAATTCTAAAATAATGTTTTAAGGCTCTGTAAGAAATTTGAGATAATTTCGATGTGTTTTGTTAATTGTATGCTTAAACATGATTGAGAGTGCTTAAGGGAAAATATGAAGTTTTAGCTACTTTTGATCCATTTTGATTCATTTGAATTGTTGGTTGTTGTTTGTGGTTGCTATTACATGTTGCTATGACTCTGTGGTATGTTTCATGATTGATTAGAATAGTTAAATCGTTCGAAAACGTCGTCGAATGGCGTAGAAAGCTTGCTGGAAAATTGCAGAAGTGTGCAGGTTCCGAACCGGTTCGGATCGGAGAAAGGGGGTCGGATCGGATTTGTGAACTGACCAAGGGGATTCGAACTGGATTGGAACTTGTCGCTGGAAAAGGCTTGGCAAAAAGGAAGGCTGTTCACTTAGAGTTGGGGTGGACAAGGGGATCGGATTGGAGTAAGCTAAGGAGCGGATCGGATCGGAAGAGTGATTGGAGGCCAGATCGGATCGACTTGGAGATGCAGGGCTCGGATCGGAAGCAAACACTCGGGAGAACTAGCAAGAGGGAAAGCCACGCGGATCAGATGGCAAGGAGGGATCGGATCGGAATAACGTGAAGAAATAAGCTAGGGATTGGAGCGCTGGAGGGAAGGACACCCGACCCGACCTGGAGGAGGACCCCGACCCGACCCGGAGCGAAGTACCCGACCCGAATCGAATGAAAGAAGACAAGGAGAAGGACCCGAACCCAGAGGAAGGTGGCACTCCGAACCGAACCGAGCATGGGTGACCGAACCGAACCGAATTCTAGAGCTGCTACTGCACGACAACTTTTCTGAAGACCCACTCCAATTCGACCAAACCCGAGATGCAAAGGAAGTCCAAATGAGAAGTTAGAGCTTAAGATTCAGATGGGAATCAACGAGTTCACTTCATGATTGGGCTTTGCTGCGGGACGCGTGCTAAGGAGTTATCGACACCTATAGCTTTGGACCACTATGGTAGGAGGTACGAAGGCAGATTCAGGGCCATTATGGCATTGGTAGAACCAAGGGCTATGACCAATGAAGTGGGTCATTGAAATGTTTGGTCATGACTCCAAGTGTTTGGCTTGGTCACAGCAGGGTTTCTACAAGTCGGGATTCGTCGTTGCCTCGGTTTGTCTAGTGTTCCAAAGTGGTAGATGTCGTACGCTTTAGGCACTGAGTGAGAGATGTGAGGATGGTTGCTATGGATGATTTGTTGCTATTATTTTGACATGCACACCCCACCCCCGTATTCTTACACTAATTATTATGGCACCTTGGAGTATTGTACGGTATGTGGTACTAACTCTTTGGTTGCAGGTCCAGGTTCAGGTATGGTTTAGTATACCTGTTATTATTCTGTTTAGATGCTTATCGCTCATACCAGGCTTTATGTCTGACCCAGAGTTTTATGTCTCCTCTTATTACTCTGGGTGCTCACACGAGCAGACTAGAGACAGGTTAGCTGGTGATGCACGGGTAGATGATCCGGAGACGAGCAGGAGGCTTCCACGTGATATATATATATATATTTAGTATTCTCCCTGTGTTGTTGAAGATCACTGCTTGGGCATTGTTGGTGTATCTTCTATTTCAGCTTTCTTTTGTTTTGGAGACAGTAAATTTGGAAAATTGTAATAAGCTGTATTTGGATTTCCGCTGCTTTGAGATTGATGTTGGTTTTAGTTATCAGCTTATACACTGTCTCGCCTGTTTTATGTCAAGTACATTATTATTATATTTTATTCCATGCGCTGTGAGGCATTCTACAGGTTCTTTGATTAGTTCATTCCCTTCTTTTCTTTCTTATGACGACCGTCTTGTGCTAGTCGGGCATGTGTACAGCGCACTTTTGGAGGAAATGCAGGCTGGTGCGGGGCGGGCCGTCACAGGTATAAACCCAGCCTTTTCGAATAACCCGCGTATATAATAAACAAATGTTACACAAACCCGACATACGCCTCATTCCAACTCAGAATATTCTTTTATTCAAATATTCACATTATTAGGGAAAGGTTCCCATTAATTTTATCAAAGATAAATTCTTCTAAATTTATTCTTTAATCTTCCTTTGGATATCATTTCAAGCCGTGTTAAGGTTTTCCAAACTAGTCGGGATTAGCGAACCACACCGAAGTAATCATTTATTTTATTTCCCAATCCCAACCTATTCATCCCAAAGAGCAAAACTGGTAATGCTCCATATCTAACACCACGGTGTTATCGGTAAATATTAATTACCATTTCACGTTCAAATCTAATTAAAGATTTGACTATCGCTTGGAGCAAAACTGGTGATACTCCATTCTCGATCACTTTAATCTAATTAAAGATTCATTAAAACTTCACTTAGTTTTAATCTTCCCAAAAGTCAATATCCTGTCTTTAGCTGGGTCAGAGAACCAATGTCATCTAAAACACGGTTCACGATAAACCAAAATCACATTCCATTGTTGATCGGGTTAAAGAACAGTTGTTATTCAAAACACTGTTCACGATAAACCCCAAAAACCAATTTAAATTCAATTCCAATTAACTGGACAATTTCACTAAATCTTAATTAAAAGATTTATTCTTTTCTAAACTGGGTTCAAGAACAGTGTTATTTAAGACACCATTCACAATGAACCCAAAATCCCAATTGATATTAAATACAAGTCTCTGAATAGAAAATATATCGGCTTATATTCAATATCAAATTCTGAAACCAACAAATATCGTATTGGAAATAACGATATAAATATATCTTTCAAATTTCCACAACCATATCTGTATAATCACGAAATCCAACATCGAAATATTTCGAAGATAATTTCGATTTAAATCCATTCGAATTCACGTATTGCAAATTCTGATTATTTTTAAAACCACTTCAAATCCAATTTATTTATTCAAAAATATCGGATTATAATTCTAGTTCATAACTAGTTCATTTCGATAAAAATATATTTTTATCCTTACAAATGTGGAATTTTTCATCCTAGTCCTTCCAATTCATATATTATGATTTTACACAAATTATTAATATTTTTAATAATTTTATCAGGGCCCGTACAGTCGGTTTTCAATAACGGCCACCGAACTGCACTTATAGCGACCTTTTCCAAATTTGATTTGGACATAATTCCAAATCCATCCGTTAGATTTCAAATTTCTAATATTCATTGGAAAGCTCTTTTCGATACGAACCCAACGGTTCTGGTTTCAAGAGAATCCGACGGTCGGATCTCCCGTAACGTCAATTCGAAGTCAATGGTCGAAATTCGCGAACTGCCGCGGCGCGGCGCGTTCTGTTCAGGCCATTTAATATATATAATATATATATATATTATATATTTCGTCGATTTCAATTCAAAACGTATTTTATAAATCGTTTTAAATTCGTTTTCAAAACAAATTCAACTTCATATTCAATTTCAAATCAAAATTGAATATTTCATATCATTAATATATAAATGATAATATTTTCAAAACGTTATATTTTGAAATCACTTCCTTTTCTTTATTCATTACAAAAAAGAATATAATCGATATAAATATCGTTCGCGTCAAAATGGCGCATATCTAATCAACATGGCTTTATATATTTCAATAACTTCGTTATTCTATTCAACAAATGAATATTTTCTTCAACACATGAATATATACTTTATTCAACACATGAATATTTATTAATTCTTAATTACAATAAAATTATGAATTTTATTGTATGAATATTTTATCCAACACATGAATAGTTTCAACACATGAATAGTTTCAACACATGAATAATTTCAACAGTGAACATTCTCAACACATGAGTATCGCCAACACATGACTATTTTTTTTATTCAACACATGAATATTTATTCTATTCAACACATGAATCTATATTTTAATATTCTTTATTTTTCCAATTGGAATGAGGCCCAATCAATTACCATATAATGTTAATTATATGGATTCCATACAACACATGTATATAATAGCAATGATAAATAATCAACCATCATCCAAAGTGCACCACACAACTGCATAAGCATTAAATATAAATAATTAACGCTTACGCAATCTGTCAATCAAACGATCGACATACCACTAAACAATTGGGATTAGTGTACATCAAATATCATCCCAACACCCGTGTGGGGTTTCAATCCACAAACACAGATTTTTATTTGTGCTGTTGGGCGATGTGTAAAATTTATCGTCCCAATCAATATCCTTCAAATAGGTGTACATAAACAAATCGTCTAATTTGTAAATGAATATTTATTCATTCACATTCACGTTACAAATTATATTTTTAACAATAAATAATTTATTTCAACATATGAATATTTATTTTCACTCATTCCACATCACAATCAATTTTCACAACACATAAAGTCAAGCAAGTCCTCCATGGTCTGTGGGCGACGGGTGCTGCTAAGCACCGTCTGCATCCTAGTATACATATTTTTAACTAGAAAACAAAAGCTAAAGTGAGAAGTTCTCACCGACTAGCTAAACCAATACACCGCGACTCTTCATATGTAGAAATCTTCGTCGTGCTCGCCTTTTGTCAATTTCATTTTCCATAGCCACTGCATATATAAAAATCACATTTTTATATTGTTGCTATGTATATAAAAAATCACATTTTTATAATCAATCTATATGGATAAAAATCACATTTTTATACCGCTACTATATATATAAAAATTCTATTTTTATACCGCTACTATATAGATAAAAATTCTATTTTTATACTGCTACTATATAGATAAAAATTCTATTTTTATACCGCTACTATATAGATAAAAATTCAACTTTTATACCGCTACTATATAGATAAAAATTCTATTTTTATTTTGCTAGTAATATAATAAAAGTTATATTTTTATACTTAACATAAATAAAAATCATAATTTTCTCTTGCCATTCTCTATATAAAAATCACATTTTTATATAAAAAGATCGTATTTTTATATCTCTACCACATGTCTAAAAATCAATCCTTTACACCGCTACTTCCATGACAAAGATTATATCTTTATATTTCTAACTTTATATGATAAAAAAAAGATCTCACCTTTTCACGATTTAAAAAAATCAAATCTTTATGTTAAATAAATATCATAACTTCTCATATGAATTAAAAATCATATTCATACAATAAAAATCATACTTTGCTTACTATAAAGATCAAAACTGAATTTAAAAAGTAAAAATCACCTTTCGCTTGGAGTAGGGCTGCTGGTGCTCGCGCGGGGGTGGTGGAGCTCGTCGTGGTGTTATTTGCAAAACTGAAATCATTAAAAATTGGATTTTTATTGGCTAGAGGGCTCGGGGTCGGAGCTGGGTGGTCTGTGGGGCGGCGCTGGGGTCTTGGGTGGTCGGGGTTTGGCGCAGGTGGCGGCGCTGGGGTCTTGGGTGGTCGGGGTTTGGCGCAGGTGGCGGCGCCGGCCGGGTGGAGGTGGTGGCGGGCTGTTTTGGGGCGATGGGGGTTGTGAGCGGTTCCTGGTGGAAGGAGGGGCGACGGGGAGGTGGGGGGTGCTGGAGGTCGTCGCTGATGGGGGGAGGTGGTCCGAGGCGGGCACAGCGGCGTTGAGGCCAAGGGAGGCGGTGTTGAACGAATCGAGGGAGGCTGGGTATGACGGTTTTTATTTTTTATTTATTTATGAATTCTGAGTTGAGAGAAAGGGGCTTGGCGCATTGTAAATATATATTAATTTAATTTGTTTATTTTCAAAAAGCAACCTTTTATTTCAACCTCCAAATCGAACCCACCGATTGTCACCCATAGCTAATTACCCCCATTCCAAACACAATGGGATATGTATCGTAAGTTGATTCGACTGTTTCAATCAGTTTTCGTCAAAATCAAAATATAAATCTATGTATTGAATTTGAACGCGCATTTCAATTTACCGGGGCCATATACTGATTCCAAAAATTCCCAAAAAATATTTTCTAGCTTTGTATTGACGATACGATTCTAACGAAACTAATTTTGTCAAATTCCGAGACCGTTCGAAAAATGGCCATTTTCCAGTCGATTAAAATCAACTGAAACTGGTCCAACACGTTTTCCTTTACCACGCTCACATATTGATTCAGAAAATTACAAATTTTTAAACCTAGCAGTAGCTTGACATCACGGATCCAACAAAAGTGGTTTCGTCAAAAATTGAGGTCGTTTGCAAAATTTCCATTTTTAAGGGCCAGAATTCTACAACGACTATTCTGAATTTTCAACTGGACGTAACATTTTATCCCCACTATGAAATATCAATTTTTCGGATTCGTTGGAAAGATATTCTCAATTAGATTCTAATATTTTTGGTTTCGCCAAAATCCGGTTTAATTTGAATCCTGTACATTCTTTTGAAATTCGAAATCGAAATTTCAAACTACCGCGCCATTTTCAATTCCTTTTATATTAAAAAAAAATATTTATATTCTAACGACGATTCAAAAAAATATATACGTTCTAATTCTATTCAAAATAAATTTCTCAACGTTATTATTTAAAATAATTCATTTTAAATATTCAAAATTCATCAAAATTGCCAAAATAAAAAAATTAAATTGGCTCGGATTTTCCGGGTTATTACACTTCGCGGGCCTCACACCCCGGTATGAACCAGAAACGGGAGTAAGGACTGCAGGGAGAACGTACATTTCTTTCTAGCTAGAGGTGGTGTCATGGTTTTTAAAAGGCCTGACATTTTTACTAATGTGGATGATGGAATGAGGAGCCTCGGTTATTTGAGTCCGTAGTGGCTCTACTTACGCCCCGTAGGGCGGGGAAACGTATTGTTCAGGCATAATTAATCCACTAACATATTTGTGGACCGGCCCTGAAGATCCAAGGGTCACTCGAGCTCTGATCCTGAGACATGGTAGGCTAGATTATCTCGAATTTGGTAAGGACTATCTTTTGCCTTGGTTCATGATGGAAATCCAACTTCCAATACGACCCATGCGGTTTTGATTGTATAACTAGTACGACGACATAGTATATGGTAGTTATGCCGTCTATGATTGATATTATGATTGAAATGTTTTTAAAAACATATATACACTAATAATAATATCAAACTCGTTTTATCGTATCAAGCATATTTTAACCATTATAAGGTAAAACTTTATCCTCCGGTTTGCGTTGCATTGTGTGATGGGACTTGAGTCTTATAATGTTTTCATTTTTATAAAAAGCATTGCGTTGTTTGACGATTTACTTTATTTATGCACTGGCAATCCAATGGAGTAAACCCGTTCCGCGTTAGCGGCGTGGTCCCGTGATTAGCCTTATTATCAAATAGGTTAAATAAGATTTCTCACACCAGTCCCATGACTGACTCGTAGTTTGTTTCACTTGGCAAACTCGAGTGCCCTCTTTTCCACACGGGCAGCCTTGTATACAGGTTTAGCAGTTTCATTCTGGATAGCTATGGAGCTGAAATGGAAATTACCATTCCTATTTTGCTGTCCAGACTTCACTTAGTATATTATGTTTTTATTCCGCTGCAGACATTTTATATTAAGATGAAACTGTATTATTGTTAAGTATGATCCGATTATGTTGTGTAACTCTGATGATGTATTATTTCCAGTGTAATTTGATGAATATTCTCTGGTGTAATTTTCTATTTCTAATCTGTTGTTATTGTTATGTGTTATATTCCAATGATCATCCTTACTTCCGTACACACGGGGTTTGGGGTCATCACAGCTTTCGTATCATAGCAAAGGAAACTTAGTACGCCTTCGCAGCATGGTCTAGTACGCTTTTTCTGCGTAGCGATGAAGATTTAGTATGTTTTTGCAGTTGGTGATGGAGACCACTCGAGAAGCGTACTATGGGGAGAACCTTGAGACAAGGGGAATATATATATATATGATTTATTAGGTTAATTTACTTACGAGTAGATGGGTATGACTTATGCATGAAGTTGGAAGTGTAATGTGCAATAAACTCAAATAACTTAATAAAATTAGTCCAGTGATTGAACAATATATGTAGTGTTATTGATAGAAATCATAATTTGTCCATTCACCAGAAGTTTTGTTTTATCTCCTACTCATAACAAACCCGCAGGTTAGATAGGTGGTAGAGATTATACACCTTAGAGACACTTGTTAGACAGTGTCATTATTATGGTAAATTTTACTAACTATTATATTTTATTTGTTCAGCCTAATCGTTTATTTAAAATCAAGTTTGTAAAAATCATATATAATTTTGTATATATTTACTAATACAATAAAATAATAAAAAAATATAAAATAAATAATTAATAATTTTTTACTATTTATCTTAGGTTTTAAAGGAGGAAAATGATCAATTATTTTATTGATCAGAGTTTGATGTATCACAGAAGGGAAATGTGAGGCTCAACAAGTGAACATTATGTTAATGGAGTACATGGGTTTATCGAATTTTCTTTAAGTAATATTAGAAATGATGTAGAAATTTGTTGTTCATGCAGTATGTAACACCCCGTGATTTTAAATATTAAAATTAACGAATTAAAGAATACTTAATTTCAAATGTGAGAATTAAGGGAAACGGGTTATGCCATTGCGTTCGTCTCGGAATTCTGCTTGAGATAGAGTCCGAGTTTGCGTGAATTGGACTCCGTATGAAGAAGTTATGGCCTTCCGAAGTTTCAGAATTTAAATAAATTAAAGGCAGCTTAGGTTCAGAAATTCAAAATTCGAAATTCAAACAGGGAAGCGGGCTGGGCGGGAATTCTCCCGCCCAAGGCCAGGTCGACCAGGGGGTCGACCTGGGGGTGGACCTACCCCCTAGGGAAAATCTGAAATTAGACGATTTTGACTTGTTGCTAAGTCTTACCTGACATATTGCTGAGTCATTAGGGCTGATGTGGCTGTTCTGGATAAATTATCTTGTCTGGATGGTCCGGATTAATTCTATCTTAATCTAAAGGCTTAGGCGGATTTAAACTTCTATAAAAGAATGCCTAGACTCAAACCCTAAACCAAAACTAAATTAGTCTCTTGGCCACCATGCTGCTGCTAGGATAGTTCTTCTTCCTAAAGCTTAGGGATTAGCAAGTCAGAATTCTAATTCAAAAGATGAACGAATCGTTCTCTTCTCTACCCATCTTTGTGAGTACAATTTGTTTCACAAAATAATTAATAAATTAATTTTGATGAGTTATAATTTGGATTATGAGAACATGACTGTTGAATCATGTGATGTTATTTAACTTTGTTATCATTTGTTGGTGAACATATGACAGTTTTGTTATCTTATACTGGTAGATCTATTTTATATGTCCAATTATACATGTTTAACTTGATTCATTTTATGCAAGTTTGGTATGAAAATCATATGCTAGTTCGTATGTGAATCTTATGCAAGTTTGGGATGTTAAATCTTATGCTAGTTTGTATGTGAATCTTATGCAAGTCTGTGTTTACATATGCTAGTTCGTATGTGAATCTTATGCAAGTTTGGGATGTTAAATCATTTGCTAGTTTGTATGTGAATCTTATACAAGCCTATGTTTACATATGCTAGTTTGTATGTGAATCTTATGCAAGTTTGGTATGTTAAATCTAGTTTGTATGAGAATCTTATGCAAGTCCGTATGCGGATTATACACCAGTTTATATGTGAATCAAGTATATTCATATGCTAGTTTATATGCAAACATGTGATAAATTCATATGCAAGTTTGTAGAAAATCCATATGTAAGTTTATGTGAAAACTTTATTCACATTTTTTAGGTGAAAACTATATTCACATATGCAAGTTCAGGTGAAAACTATATTCGCATTTTTAGGTGAAAACTATATTCACATATGCAAGGTTGGGTGAAAACTATATTCCATATATGAAAGTTTAGGTGAAACCCATATTCATATATGCAAGTTCATAATTTCATGTTTAGATCTATATTTAGATCCATGGTAGTTTATGCAAATTTATGTTCTATATGTTCATTGCCTATGCAAGTTATTGGCTATGCAAACTTATGTTATAATTCTTATTCGCAAGTTAGATCTATTTTATGTGTTATGCAAATTATGATGTTGCTTTTCTTTTTAATAAGTTAGACTATCTGCAAGTCTAAAATATTTCATGTTAAAACGTGCGAACGACGTGGGGATAATGGGAAAATATTACATATTGTGAATTGGCATAAAATGGCTTTAAAAGCATATAATTAAATTGAGACATTAATTGGTATAATTTATATACCTAAAAAGTATGGACATAATTCAGCTGACAATTATGGACATATTTAATTTGGAAATTATTGACAATTTTGAATAGGGATAATTAATTCATATTGGGGTGAAATAATTATGTGTAATAAGCTCCTAAAACACGAGGTTAGACTCGTTTGTGGTGTAAGACTACCCGGACCCGCCCGGCAAATCCAGCAACCACAAACGGTAGTCTAATGTGAGAGGTCGAAGGCATAAATTAAATGCGTAACAATTATAAAGATACGAGGTTAGGCTCGTTTGCGGTGTAAGACTGCCCGGACCCGCCCGACAAATCCAACAACCGCAAATGGTAGTCTAATGTGGGAGGTCTTTACAAAGTTATGGTTAAAATGAATTAAGTAACACTTAACCAAGATAAACATGTGGTGGGACATGGGGGTTAAGTGGGTGACATGGGTGGCATGTGAAATACGATTAGAAACACTTAACCAAGTGAAACATATAAGAAGACATGACTAAGGAGGGTTTAAGTGGGAAATCTTAGTGGGGACCATGCATAGGTGGAAAGCTTGTGTCAAACATGGGGACCCTTTTCAAACCAGTAACCCATTAAGTATCTTTGTGAGCTCGAGTTAAATCGAGGACGAGACACGCTTACTGGGTTTGATTGTAAGAGGTCAAAACGGGTTAACAGTGGCAACGCAAGTCCAACGGGGTCATGTGCGTGCGTGGTCCCGGGCTGGTAGGTAAACGTTGTTGCATCGTGTAGATATAAGTTGTGCATCTTTAGTGGTATCAGGTTGCCACTTTGGGGAGTGATACACCCCACTGTGGGACCAGCATGGGTATCCACGAGTTAGGGAGCCGATCGCATGGGGGTAGTGGGTACAACTAGTGGACATAGGGGCAGACGACACCTATGAAGACAGCTAGGGGTACACGAAACTACCATTATGATTATTATGTTCTGTAGGCGGGATCAACTTTTAAGGTGACGAGTAAAGGTGCAGTATAGTAATTATCCTATAACGATTAGGAGCGAGATTAATGCCAGAATATTCCTCTTGTTTGTTTTGTCTTGCCCACTTGTTTCTCAGTCGTTCCTTGTTTTACCAGTTTATGCCTTATCCTAATTACTTTAATAATTATATTGTTAAAGTTATTGTACTCGCCAGACTTATGTCTGATCCCCTTGTTTTCGCCTCTTTTCTTCCTTCCCCCCCCCCCCCACAGGTTCTCAGGGTGGGACTAGTACTAGTCGAGCTTGATTTGGACCTCTTTCTCTCTCTTTTGGAAGTGCTTGGATTGCTGAAAGTAAAGTTCAGCTCATCTCTTTTATGGCTTCTTATGTTGGGGTTATGCTTTTTTACTTTATGTACTCAGAAAACAATTTGTCAAGATGGATATTAAGTGTACTTAGTTTTACGGTTGTTTTATTAAGTTGTTGTAATCAAACTATTTCTCCGCTGCAATAAAAGTTGTTTAAAAATTTTCAAGTACCAATATATGTATATGTCTTGTTATATTCTGTTCTACATACTAATAATACTCCATGAAAGTTAATGCATTCCCTTTGAGAGTGACATTAATGGACGTGGAGTGTTACACGGTAGGTGCAAATTATTGAAGGCTTTGATACCAGCTATTGTCAAAGACCAATACAGTTTCGTAGCCAAATATTTGGTGTGGGATCGTCACGGAGAAATTATATGTAATAACCTTGTTTTTCATCTAAATTCTATGTATGTTTAATCAAAATAAAAGCGTTGAAATTGGTTATGGCGGGTTACTAATTAAATAAAGAGATCAAATTAAACAAAAATTTGATTGTGATATTAAGTAATTTTTATTTTTGTAAATATATAGTTGAAATATATGGAAATATAATTATCTATCGCAAACGTCGGATTATTAAATAAATATACCAAGCATTGTGTTAAATAAATTGTTTGTGATCAACAAATAGAATATCGAACGTGTGGTGAATCGAGATATACAGATATAAAATAATTCTGAAATTGTTAAATAATTTTATTTAAATAAAATAACAAGATAATAAATATTATATTTTATTGAATGTTGAGTCATCGAGTAAATTAAACGGTAGTCGAATCAAACAGAACAATCTTATTTTACATGTAATTGAAGTAAATGAGGTGATCGTTGAATGTAACAAAATTGTTATTGCTTATTGTCACTTGTAGGATTTGTGAACATTCGTAATATGAATTGAAACAAATTCAATTGGTTTACGTTTAAATTAGAGTACATAAGGAATTAATTTTAAGCAACCTACACATACATATAATATGGCCCAAAGCCCATACCTTTTTATTCTCTCCTGACTTTCCCTAGAAACTACTTCAGCTCTCTAAACCCCAGCGATAGATAGAAAAATCCCGAACCCCCTTTCGTCGAGAAAAGAAAAAAAAGAAAAAAAAATATGAGGAAGATAAACGAGCAGATCTCGCTCATGACACAAGCTGGGGTGAGGATCGACGCTGGAAGCGCGCACGAGATGGAGGCGTTGGTGGGAGGTGCGAATTGCTGCCAACGATTGGAAAAAGAATAAAAAAGGGAGCTCGATGAGGCGGTGTGGTTTGTGTCCAGGAGCAAAGCAGCAAGGAGATTGAAGCGAAGTTGGCTGTGTTGGTGAGGTCAAAGTAGTAGCGTCCTCAGGTGGTGTTGGTAAAGTTGTTCATGCATGGAAAATTTTAGAGTTACTGCAAGCAACGTTTTGGTGAGTTTCTCTCACTCACGTCTATTTCTACCTCCATTTTAGTTAAATATATATTTACATATCATTATCAGTTAATGATTGTTTTGCTTGGGTGATTGGATTGTTGAATTTGATTTGTTATGTATAAATGGATTGCTTGATTTGGTTGATTGGTTGATGAATTATGTGTTAGTAGGATGTTGAACTATTGAGGGGATATTGTCCATTGTTATTTTTAGTTACGGTCGCTTGTATTGTTTATATGACGTTTGATCAATTCTTTGATTTTAAATAATTTGACACATCTTTTATATGTATGTATGTATATATATACACACACGCAATATTATGTCATTCTAAATTATAAATTGTACATTGAAGCATACAATACAATTTCAAAAAAATAAAGATTAGTAGCTCAAATTATAAATAGGTTGAATTTAACTATTTGCACGTATGTAAAAATCTATTTTTAAGTAAATGCTAGCCTTTTGTTTATAATATGGATAACTTTATCAATATGATGATTAGATTTAGACTAGATATGTTTTATCAAGATTGTATCATTTATTCAAATTCTTCTTTTAAATCAAAACTATTTGGTTTGTTTGGCTAGTTGAAGTATTTTACCTTGACTAGGAATAAAGCATTTGAGGCCTTCACAACACCAGAAAAGGCTTATTATAACAGTTATTACTGTTACTAATGATCGTTGTAACAGTTATAACCGTTACAACACCTTGCGTGACAAACTGTTGTCGCGAATATTGTAACGGTTAAAACCGTTATGAAGTGTTGCGATTGTAACGGTTATTACCGTTATAAGATATGGGCTTTGTAACATTTAAAACCGTTAGGAATGAAAATTTTATAACATTTATAACCGTTATAAATTTTGTTTTTATAACAGTAATAATTGTTACAAATATGAATTATGTAACAGTTATTACTGTTAGAATATAATATTGACTATTTCATACAATACTTTACTAACAGTTATAACTGTTACAAACGTGAATATTATACCAAGCCTGCTATAGGTAATTTCATACAGCATACACCAATAATAATATACAACATATAATATAACAATAATTTAAAGCAAATACAGCATATCACAATTTATATCCTTAAGCAAATTCCATTTCAACTAACATCACAATGTAACATACAATCATAATACCATTCATCATCCATAACAAATACCAAAATAACATCTAAGTATCATAATTTTGCATACAACCATTACAAAAAACGCAAACGATTAACGGACCAAATTACAAATCCACCATCGACAAGATCAGATAGTGTATACATACCATTTTGGGGTGCATCAAAAATTAATGCATCCGGATCCAGAACTTCCTCCACCCAAATGGCTTTCTCTCCTTCTAGCACAGTTCTATGATGACAAACTTTTTGTACTCCTACATATCCTTTCGCTACCTCCTTTAATGTTGACGACAATAACACTACCGACTGTTTATCTCTCGTGGATGATCCAATCGCATCAATAGAAGTAGTATGTAGATTATTATTACCTCCATCGGAAGCAACTTCTTCACGTGATGTCATTTTCCCTCCTTGTTGATTGATAAGAAGATTCATAGATTGTTGCAAGTACGCCAATGCTGAGTTCATTGTTTTGATGTCTTCATGCATTTGATTTTGGTTGTTCTCCAATTTAGATAACTGTTGCTTAGTAGCATTATCTTTTACCGCGGTAATTGCTTTTTAAGCTTGTGTTATTTTTACTTTCTTTACATTGCATGTAGAGCTTATAGCACGACAATAACTTCTTCTTTTATCATCTCCAAAAACTTCAGCAATGGGATCTTTATCAAAATTATCTAGACTTAGAGCATCATCGCCACCTTCTAATCTTTGTCTTGCTTCCGCTGCTTCAACAAGAGCCTACGATGTTCAACAAATACAATGATATGAGTCTATGCCTGATTAAAAAACAAAGAAAGTTTAACTGAAGATGCTTGATTAAAAACAAACAAAGAACCACCCGACATTCTGTCAACCAAAAAGTTTGACATTCATTTTACTCGGCTCAAGTTTACTGAGCCTGGCTCAGTGTAAACTGAGGCCTATGGCTCAGTAAACCTGAGCCGAGTGGCTCAAGTTTACTGAGCCACACGGCTCAAGTTTACTGAGCCACTCAGCTCAGTAAACTGAGCCTACAAGGCTCAGTAAACCTGAGCCGAGTGGCTCAGTTTACTGAGCCGACAAGGCTCAGTAAACCTGAGCCGAGTGGCTCAAGTTTACTGAACCACTCGGCTCAAGTTTACTGAGCAACTCGGCTCAGTAAACTGAGCCTACAAGGCTCAGTAAACCTAAGCTGAGTGGCTCAGTATACTAAGCCACTCGGCTCAGTAAACTGAGTCTACCAGGCTCTGTAAACCTGAGCCGAGTGGCTCAGTTTACCGAGCCTACAAGGCTCAGTAAACCTAAGCCGAGTGGCTCAAGTTTACTGAGCCACTCGGCTCAAGTTTACTGAGCCACTCGGCTCAGTAAACCTGAGCCAAGTGGCTCAGTTTACTGAGCCACTCGGCTCAGTTTACTGAGCCTACAAGGCTCAGTAAACCTTAGTCGAGTGGCTCAAGTTTACTGAGCCACTCGGCTCAAATTTACTGAGCCACTCGGCTCAGTAAACTGAGCCTACAAGGCTCAGTAAACCTGAGCCGAGTGGCTCAGTTTACTGAGCCTACAAGGCTCAATGTAACTGAGCCACTCGGCTCAGGTTTACTGAGCCATAAGCTCAGTTTCCTGGGCCATAGGCTCAGTTTACACTGAGCCTACAAGGCTCGGTAAATTGAGCCACTCGGCTCAAGTTTACACTGATCTACACAAAACTGGAAAGGAAGAAAAAATATCATGGTCAGTTCAGTTGGTCACCAACTCAAGCTCGAAATAGCCTGCGCGTTAATCCTACATTACAACTTCTAAACCTGTTTTAGAATGGGTACGAGCAGGCATACCGAACTGTAGTATGAATAAACTTTATGGTATCAAGTCACAATTTTAATCACTCGTAATGAACTTATAATGAGAAAAGGCCTTTAATATATTTTCTACAAAGATCATGGATACCATTACAAAAATAGATTAATGTTTATTTCAATAAACTATTTAAAACAGTATAACAACTTTCAGTACTACAACTTAACAATATGTAGATGAATATAAATTGATGGGGATTGCTTGTGCTACTGTGCTTCCAAAGAAAGCCTATGCGGAAAAGATAGTTTGTGACATTATCCTTATTGAATTAATCCAAACCAATCATATATCCAATGTTATTAAGTTCTAATAGTAAATAATCAATATTTTCTACATAGGAGAATTCGAAACATACATCTTACAAACATAATATATGGAGTTGTGCAGAATTATGAAGTTGACATGAATTTGTGCGAAAATTATTACCAGCTTAAGTATCTAACAGAGTTTGAAATACTTGATGTTAGAAAAAATAAAAAAATAAAATGACATGAACCCAGAGTTTTAGATACGGACAACTCAAACCATAATCACCTATGGTTCAAGATTTCGTAAGTCGACCCAGTCGAACTGCTAAAATCATGCAGTTTCTTCCTTAACTAAATAAATAATTTCAAATAAAAATGATATATTATATACACCAAATCATAAATTTGTATGACACTAAATCATTTATATAATGTATACTATAACTAAATCATATTATTAATGGTGATACATGGAAGTGTCAAATTGGTGTATTTAAATCAGTGTTACTTGTGTATTGCTACTAAAAAGGATCACAAAAGAACAACTGACATAACGTGATATTGTTATGATGCACATTACCAAAAAAAAAAAAAAATAGTACCAAGCCCACAAAAATGAGCAAATTGTGTATCATGAAATGGCACGGGTAAGGCAATGGGATGGGAATCAAGAAGCTCCAATTGGATTACTGACAGGTATAGCTGATTTTTTCAGGTTGAAAGCAGGATATGAACGCGTTTACTGGAGAGGAGTTGGCTCTGGAAATCACTGGGATCAGGAGTAAGAATAAAACTGGGCTTTTGAAGAAGTAATGAGAGGTTGAAATGACATACAATTATTACTTATAGAGACTAGCATAAATGTTATTTACTTGCCACGGTGCTAATTTGGTTTTTAATATTGTAAATTGGATATAGATTAAATGTAATTGTGAGATATCGTATATTATTATTGAATCAATTGGTTAAATTTTACTTGTAGACAAGAATGCTAAATATTAGCTAATTAAAATTTTAAAATAGCATGACCAAAGAGCAAATTTATCATTAGCGAAGTGAATCATCCTCTAACACAATGATAATACCAGAACATGTATATGGGCTAAAATAATGCTATAACCAAAAGTAATATTTATTATAGCTTATAGTTAAAACAATCCATGTAACAATTTGTAGTAAATTTACATGTAAATCATAAACTAATATATCAAGAAAAGTACATTCAAAATCGATCACTCACCAAGGTATGTAATTCACCAACCGACACCATAATATAAGCAAGTCACTTGGAAGTACAGTCTTATTAATGTACATGTTATGATATTTAGGGATAACACTTTTGGAAATAAGCATGCATGTTTCCATTATTATTACATAATTTCCTTACTTTAAACCAATATTCTTTATTTTAGGGATAACAGTTATTAAAACAAGGCGCGCAGGAAAGTTAAAGTAATCCATTTTCTCCTTTCTACCTCAAATGTTACATAAATGGTATACATAGATTTTTATATTCATTTTCTATGTTTCACTCTTCATTCAGATTACGTTATCTATACTATAATATGATTACTGAGTTTGATTTCAAATGCGCACAAGGCTCCAAAGTATTTTCGGAAATGAACAGTCAATATACATGTTTAATTATGTCGGATTTGTATCTCTATGTTGCAATATGTAATTTTATTTTGTTTTTTGCTGCTCTTAATTAACAAAAACGATGATGAAGATAATGTTTATTTGTCAGATCATATTTTAACATAATATTAAGATTTGTTAATATTTATAGAAATAACATTTGAATTGTAAAAAGGTTTGATTATTCGATTCTATTTTTAAGTGGTACATAAAGATATGTAATTGTATTTTTGGAACTTCGTGGGTAGAACAAAAAATTGTATTTTTAGAACTTCGTGTGTAATTTTGTGCCTCAATAGCCGCTGCACCAAAAAATTGACAATTATGTGAGAATGGATGAGTATTAGAATATTGTTTCTATAGAAAACTAAAGTTATTTTGACTGCTTTTCATTGTCAAATGGATATCTATTAGAATATTGCTTCTAAAGAAATTCGTTATTTTGAATGAATATTTTGTTAGAATATTTAAAATAAAGAATTTTTCAATAGTTCACTAATTCGGAAAATATTGAATGAATATATGAAAATATTCCTATCAAAATGGATTTGAATGAAAATGAAAACATTGGCAAAATGTTAGAATCGATAGTTTGCATGATAAAGTCCGAAATTGTTTCTTTCAGTGACGAAGATTGTCCAACAGCCACCACAATCGTTAGTATATGTCAAATGCTATCTTCCTATGGCACCAATCATTATTTTTCCTGTTTGGACTTAAAGTTGATATTTCCATGGTTTCCGTATTTAGTATTAGGCATGATTGAGCACTATTAGTTCATCATTTCATTACATATTTACATTACTGTAAATATGCACATCATTGTTAATGTCGCTTTATAAGCAAATCTACACCGACGATGGTGCTTACTGACTAAAGTAACATTTTAGTTTTAATATTATAAAAACCTTTTCTGAACGAATTGGATAACTCACAGGAGCTATCATAATTGGAAAAAGGTCCACATAATGTAACCAATAACATCTGATCTGAGGTCATTGAACGTTATACCCAATAATGACGGTTCTTCACTGACCTCACCATAATAGCTGACGCAGATGCACAGCTGCAATAATTAAGTCAACGGGTTTAGTTTGGGTCTAAGCCATTAGAAACCGTTTAGTTCTCTCCAGTGCAAGATACACTAAGATCGAAAACATTGATAGTTGTGAATGGTTATTGATATATAAACAATACAATGTAAACTATTTTAAGTGATGTGGAGCTAAAAGCATCTCCAAACCAGTTATCTTATTATCCCACATCACCAGATTATTGGTATTTTGGTATATAAAATCAACTTCCTGGATAGACTTTTGAAAGATAATTCTATCTTAGAGAAAGAATTTTCATTAGGTCAGTGGACCTATTTGTGACGTTCAATGGAAACTTAAAGGTAAGCCCAGTTGCTGATTGTAAGATTGTTTACCCAACGTAGAAATATTTCTTAAAAGTCTTAAAGTCTAGCTAGTAAGCTGAAATTCATATACTAAAATTAAATTCATGCTCCCTTGGTCTATAATCTCCATTTTCTTCTTCCGTCTGATTTCCTCGTCCTTACCTCACCGCTATCTCCAATCCAGGTTATCAGTTCATTACATATTTACATTACTCATTCCGTAATTTGTTCTTTGCCTTGTACAAGCGTTCATTTTTGGTCTCTCTCGTTTTCTCCGTAGTTCTTTTTATAGGAAACTATTCGGTGAAAAAAAGAAAAAGAAAAAAAATCTGATTATGATGTCTGTTTGACTGTTTCAGTCAAATTTATCCATTTTTGGATTATACAAAGATTTTTTTTTGTTATTAAAATTGCTTCATATTTTCTAAGAAAATTGGCGCCCACTTTGGAAAAATCGCTAAAGTATTTTTGTCGCGACCTTCGTCACGTTTGTACCTGAAGCAGCTATCATTTTCCGTTTTCCTGATTTATTTCATTTATATATTTTAATAAAGATCGATTTGAATTTTATTAAACAATAGTTAGAGATGTCGAAAACTGGAGCTTTAGATCTTGCATCTGGATTGGGAGGAAAAATTGCGAAGGAAGTTCAATCTGCCATTGAACAAACAAAACCAAAAAATTATTTATTCATTTTGTTGAACAATGATTAAACCAACTATAATTCTACAGATCAAGATGTTGGTCAACCATAACGAAATCAAGTAAATAAGGTAAACACAGAAGATATGAAAATGTTAAAAATAATGACTGGAATATCTATGAATAATAAAATTGCAAATTAGAGCTTGATAAAAAAAAGGTTCGGATTACTTACATATTTTTCAGCGGCACATGGAAGCACTTCCCCGGGTTTTTTGCTCGTATGTGCTATTTTCCAAACATGAGATCGCATAGGCTTACTTTCAGGATTTTCTTTTTTCTAATGAAGTATACAAATAAATATATATAATATAATTTATCATAAAGTTTACTTAAGAAATGTGAACTACATACCAATTCATCATAGAGTGTACGGTATGATTTTCTGCCCAATGTATGATTTATAGTAACCTTTGCTTTGTTTGCAGTATTCTGCTTACATTGTTTTCTCTTTCTATCACCATACTCCATGTCAACAAAACTCTCCCATTGAACTTTATCAACATCATCAGGACGATTTTCCATTGCAATACGTCTAGGTATAAGCTCATCATCCTTCTTATGGTATTTGTTACGTAGTTTCGATTTTGCACTTCTGAATTTTTGTGAGAACTCTTTTTCTAATATAGGTCTTGCTTTATCGGGATCTATATCCATATCAAACTCTTTCTGCAGAATCAAAATAAAAAACAACTAATGCCTGATTAGAACAAACAAAACAAACCCTATAAGTCAATAACTTTAAACAAGAACCAGGATCACAATAGTTGGCAATGAAACTGAATCAACCAATAGAAATTCTTCTATTATGCAAAAAAAAAATTGCAACTCCATAACTCTTTATGATTTATTAAATTTAAATGAGAAGTAAGATACCAGTATTGCTTTCCATAAAGCATCTTTATAAAAGAGATCTACATTCCTCCAATCATCATAACTGATCGGAATGTATGCACGGATCAAAACACTACATCGAGAACTCCACTTCTTTCTATCTTTCCCTTTAGCACCATCCATTTCAACATTTATAAAGTACTTTTTTTTTTGGAGGAGGCGGAGGGACATCTTCTGCGTCTTCTGTTTGTCTCGATGAACTACCTGACATTCTGTTAATTTTATTGCATTAGCACGATTATAATTTTTTGACTTGCAAATAAAAGAAAGAAATACAAAAAAACGGTGTAACTTACATTTATGAAAGATAACAAGTAGAAATGGTGGAAGCCCCTTCAACCAAAAATAAAAACTCATGAAAAAACTCAACACATTCGTTTTGCAGCACAAAATAAAAATAGAAACTCATGCTCCAAAAAAACAATTAACAAAGTAGAGGCAAAACACAAAAACACTCTAGCAAGCATAACCCGATAACATAAAAAAATTAACTGAAGATACTTACATAAGATGATACATCCACTTAATTCATAGATAACATTTACAAATGTTCAAAACAAGAAAAGGTAGCAAAATGAATAAAGCAACGTCAACAACTTCAACAATTTGTCTATTTGGATTCAATACAATTTAACAACGTTGTTAAGTTGGGTTGCTATTTTAAAACGGATTGAAAGTTCGTTGGCATATCATAATCATCCACGGTATCCGTCATGCGTTTAGGAGAGCATCGCACAATGGACCAATCAGAATTCTTCTGTGTGTTCTTTATGTAAAAAACTTGGCTAGCTTCCGATGCAAGAATGACAGGCTCATCATACTCTCCATCATTGCTTTTGAGCCTTTTCAAATTCACCATCAGTAATTTAGAGTCAGGACAAACCTTATAACCATGTGTTTTATCAGCAATATTGACCCATTTGCAATAGAACACAACATGTTGAAATTCATAATAATCAACTTCAATGATCTCCTGGATAATACCATACCAAGTAGTGTCATCATCCATAGGATTTAAATCTTTTGCACTTGCAACAAATTTTGTAATTGCATCCATACAAACGCCACTATCTTGTGTTGAAAGAGTGTCGTCGTAGTGCTGAGGAGAGAATAAATAACCATTGATTCTATATTTAAGGTGAGTTTTGGCTTCCCATGTTGGTCCACTAACATAATACCATAATAGGAAGTCCATGCGTTTTTCTTCCATTAACTGAAAAAAGTAAAATATGTTCAAAAATGTTATTTATTATCAAATTGTGAGTTCATTGTAATTCAACAAACCTTTTTATGCAACCAGTCAATAAATTCAGACTGAATTACTACTTCTGCCTTTGATTGGAGCCGCTTTTTACCACGTTGAGTCTCTTCTAAGGATAATCGATATTCTCTACAAACAAAAACAAAAAAATAAAGTAAATTTTGGACTTTATTTATAAATTTTAATGTGTAAAAAAAAAACCTATAATAATCATCTCGATCTGGAATGTCTATTATGAAAAGTATCCATCTTCAAATTTGTACACGTTGTACGCCAGATAATTTTATTGTTTTACCCTCAATAATGGAACGCTCATAAGTATCGCCATAGTTCTCATCTAAAAACGGTGCTTGTTTAGCACTATGATTACCATCACGTGGATTTGGCATATATTCCATTGCATATCTAACAGACTCTGAAACAAGATACGCTTCAGAAATTGATCCCTCGATAAATCTTTTATTGCTTTGTATGTTCTTACACTCCTTCATATCCCTAAAAAACAACATTTAATGTAACTAATAAAACATAAATCAGTTAACAATCATGTAAATGAAATGTCTACCTTTCAAATGGATACATCCATGTATAATTAACCGGTCCACATAATAATGCTTGATTAGCTAAATGCACCTTGAGATGTATGCTGATGTCAAAGAAATAAGGAGGGAAATAATGAGCCAGCACACATAATGCCTCGGCAATCATATCTTTGGAAGCTTGGACATGCTCTCGATTTAAAACCTTCGAACAAATAATATTGAAGTACAAGCATACTTGTAATATTGCACGTCTTAAATCACGGTTCTTTGGATATGCATACTGAACCATCATAGGTAGAAAATATTGAATTATAACATAATAGTCATATGGCTTTCTAATATTCAAACTAGGTGGCTGTGTATTTACCAAGTTGCTAAATTTAGTCCGAAAGCATGATGGAAGTTTTGCATCCTTGAGAACTTGACAACACTGCACCTTGTGATTTGTGTCGAATGCAAATTTAGAAGATTGCTTGTACTTATCAAACAATATGTTAATAAAATGCTCTGCTGCATTCTTTTCGGTGTGCATCACATCAATAGTATGTCGCACCTTATGACCACTCCAATACTCTAAGGAAAAAAGAATAGACTTCTTGTACCATGCTGGTATTTCACTGTCTTCGTTCTCATTTTCAAAATCATCATCATCACGATCAGCATCATTTATCACGCGTTTTTGGGTTTTCGTTAATTTACCTGGTACATATCTTATATGAGCAAGCTTTTGCAACAGTGTCGATCCTATCAATCGTGTTGGAGGTTTCTTATCCTCCGTATCTTTATACCATCCATGTTTGAGTGCTCTACATGGATGATCACTCTTCAAAAACCTTCTATACTTCATATAAACAATCTATGCTTTGTAACCATGTGTTACACAACCAGATAAATTTCCAAATGCAGGTAGATCATGAAATCCCCATAGTAGCATTGCTCTCAAAGTGAAATGTTCTCTCTTGTCCATGTCATGTGCAAGCGCTCCTATCCAAAGTTGTTTTAACCCATCCACAAGAGGTTCCAAATAGACATCGATATCTTGACTTGGCGCCCTTGGTCCAGGAATTAACAAACACAACATTTGAAATTCTGGTTTCATGCACAACGAAGGGGGTAAGTTATAAGGAACCATATACACAGGCCAACAACTATAGCTACCTGATTGGTTTGTACTAGGATTGAACCAGTCAGTAGCAATGCCAAGCCAAACATTTCGTCCATTTCTAGCAAACTCGGGCCATTTGTTTTTAAGTGATCTCCATTCAGCCGAGTCAATGGGATGACGCATCGAATTCCAACAAGGTTTTGCTTCACTATGCCACAACATTTTTCGAGCTATCCATGGCACGGTGTACAGCCTTGTTAATCTCGGAATAAGTGGAAAGTGTTTCAATACTTTTCGTGGTTGTTTTGTGATTTTTTCCACTTCTCCTTGTTTTTTCATTTTAAATCTCGAAGTATGGCATCGAGGACATTCAACAACATCCTTATAATCCTTCCAAAATAATATGCAATCATTTTCACAAGCGTGTATACATTCTACTTTCGTTCCTAAATCTTTTAACATTTGTTTCATTGTGGAGTACTTCTCAGGTATTGTATTCTCCTTTGGAAGCCACCGTTTCAATCGCTTCAACAACTCGGTCATACTGTTTCCTGACCAATTAAAGTCTTTTTTCAAATTATGAAGCTCTACAATGACACTTAATGTTGTAATACCATCTTCGCAAGAGGGGTATAATATTTCGCTTGCTTTTCCCTTGTAATCATGATACTTTTTCCACTGACTACCATCACGCATTCCTTCTACGCTATCATATACTTCATATGCATCATCAATAAAGTTTCCAAGAGTATCTTCTATGGGGTTTTCCTCTCGAGATTGATTGGAGTTGTAAGCATCATATGTAACATTTGGTGTATTGGTGACCCTAACGTCAACGTTGCTTCTCTCCCCATGTAAAAACCACTCATCGTATGTTGGATCCATACCATGAATGATTAAGTGCTTCTCAACCATTTCAAAACACAACTTCTTCGAATTTCTACACTTCGTACAAGGGCAGCTACACATTTCAAAGTCGGTTGGTGAATGACACTTCACGAAGTCCATAAAATATCGAACTCCTTGTATATATTCATTGGTATTCCTATGTCGAATTCTAATCCACTCTCTTGAAGTAGGATTCGACAGTAGCAAGAACTTTACTCGTGCCTGTTATATTTTTGTAAATGAAAAAATAATGCAATTAGATAGATAACATATTCATGTTACAAAATAATAAATAAAATGAATACGATAAATTAAAAAACTTTTAATTTATAGCAACATTCGAAACTGATATGCAACCACATTACATATTAAAGCAACATTAATGCATTACATTATAAAATGGCTAGTTTCTTCCTACATATAACTGTCTAACCCTTATACCTTTTAGTATTTTTATTTGCTATTATGGAGCATCATTAGTATAATGATTAACTAATTCTTGAACATTTTTAATAAATAAATTAATAACTTTATAGCATCATTAATAAATTAATAAATAAACTTAAACACTTTTGAAAACAAAGCACGCAAATGCAAAACCTCAAGCACATTACACAACATAGAATATGCTAACACACAAAAATGATAATGTCCATGACACAAAAAGGATAATTCTGCATGTAACTGCAGTCTAGCAAACAAATTTCAATTTTATTTAGAACTATAGTTCACTGCCTAATCAATTTTAACAAATGCACTTTATTTTAACTATTTCTATCATTTGTAGTTTGTCTTTACCAAAAAAGCATCTTAACTTTTGCATGATAGTAATAAAGTGCAGTTTAGCCATACAAAAATAAAATAAAGATGAAAGAATCATGACTTGGCAATTTTCAAATAAGTTAATGCAACAAAAATTCTCCATGTCTACGTCATCACTAACAACGGTTCTTAAATTCTAAAGAAATAACCATAAAAATTTATCAATTTGATTCCATGACATGATCATAGATAGTAAAAAGACAACCAACATGGAATAATCCAAGTTTAACTTTTTCCAAGAAAATCACAATTGTTACGGCAACGTACAAAATAATTTTTAATTCCTAAGCAAATTGGAATAGATTCTCTACTCTCCACATACCATGAATACGGCAACAAAACCTATCCCAGTGCATTTCTCACAACATTTGCCCAAGAATCTACCTTGCACAAAGCAATTATATAATCTTAATTTGCCATAAAGTTATATACCCACAAAAATACATTATCATAGTTTATTAGCTTTGTATTTTAATTTTTAAGTTGGAAATTTGTATCCTAATACTCAAATTAATTAAATTTATTATTTTATTATTATCTGAAGCATCAAAATATACTGACATTATCAATTAAATTCTATTAATAACAAATTTTGTTAATATTTGTTCTATGTTTAATATAAATCGGATGGTTATATTAATCAATATTTACTGATTATAACCAACTTCATTAACAATATACAATTATTACCTTACTTCAAACTAACCTCTAGCCGAAGTCTAAGCCAAACTATTGCTCAAAATTACAAATGCATCACCGAACTCTAGCCAAATTCTTATTTGAGAATGCACCATCAGACTTGTGTAAATTGAAATTAAAATTATCTATCAAAGAGCACTAGCTTACGTGGTCAGATTTCTAGGGTCTTGGGTTTGATTCCCCATCACACCAAAATGAGTGTTTTGTTTAAACTAAGTTTCATTTTTGTAACATATACAAGAAAAGTTTCATTTTCTCATCGACATTGAAATTATTGATTCATGTATGTCTAATGTCTATCCCCTATTACTCTATTTTTGTTTTTCCAAATAAATACAGAAATACTTATTCGTTGCTAGCATAGCAAAACAAATTCCAAGTTCGCTGGCCTATGGTTTCATTTATTGAAACATTGACAGCTGTGTTTAATGCAGGAAACAGCTTCGGGTAGAATTTACCTCGGACAAAAATGCTGGAAAGATCAAGACTAACATTGATAGTTCAATTTGACATTGATTGTTCAATTTGATATAAGTACAATATTTACAGATCATCTTCTTTGTATTATATGGATTGTCTATACTAAGATGAATATTTAAATATTTGCAATCATGCATTCGGATAAAAGTTGATTATACGATCACATGATATAGGCACATATTCATTTTTATTACTAATAGAAAACAGGAAATATAGAATAACATTTATTTACTTTTTGTGGACTACTGCTATATATGCTATATATATTTTAAGTTTTAAATATTTGTGACAAAATATTTTGTACCGTAAATTTTTTCATCAGATATCCTTTCAAGTTCTTTTAAAAATAAAAATAAAAATAGTTTTCTTAATAGGAAATAAGAAATATGATCAATGTTCAAATCTAACTAAAAAAAATATATCATAGTAAATAGCAAGACAAAAAATTTAAGTGTATTTTGAAAAATACGCCAGGGAAGGTTATGAATTTATCAGAATCATTTGCTCAGTGTTCATTTATGCAATATCTCTACAATAAAACTGTCACTGTTCCTGATAATTAAATATATCACTAGTGTTCATTTATGCAAAAGATACTATATATTTTCTTTTAAATCACTGCAAACTAATCTGATGTGCAGGTAATCCATGCACGAGATATATGAGCAAGTGTGATAGCTACAAAAAAAAATCTTGGCATTTGTCAAGTTTAAAAAGAAAGTTAGAATCATGCATAACATTTTCTGCAATTGTTATTTTGAAAAGGCTTAAGGCATTCAAAGCTCCAAGCATCCATGGTTAAACAAGTAGCAATTTAGTGTCCATTTTTGAGAATCCAGACGAGAATTCTGCGTGCTTGTTGTCAAAGACAGGAGTTGGAAAATTCTCATTAAAACTGTGAAAGCTTTCAAAGTTGTGTGGCATATATACATCCCGTTTTAAGTTCAAAAATGATGAGTTTCGATGATAAGAACCGAGTGCAAACCGAGAATCCTGTGAAATTTAACATCAGAAATTTGTAATTGCAACTGAGATCAAGCAATGATTCAACCAAACATGTCAACTACACTATGGCATCATAAAATTCAAAAGACAGACTGTCCAAAATCACTGAATTCAACTGAAGCTGAATCATAAAGTTCGGGTACTGCTACAATTTGGTCCAAGCCAATTTACAAACCTTCAGCGTTCGCACTACAAATCTGAACAAACTACATAACATCGAAAATTTGTGAATGACTCGATAAGCACAGCTGGGTTCGAATAGTGATTCAATCGAACACCTCTCTATGATAATACAATGCACAATTTAGATGCAGGACGTCAGCATAAATTCAAAGATTTTTGCGCCATTCAACTTCGCGAGCAACTTAGTACAGAAAATCAACGAAAAAATTCAAAGGAAACGTATAATACTATACCATTCAACTTCGCGAGCAACTGCAGTGATTTAAAAAAAACTGCACTGATTTTTGGTCCACAATTCAAGTCTACAAATGATAGAAATACTTAGCTTGCCCATCTATTTACAGCGGATATTGTCTAGTTTTGAAATTCGATCTTGTTTTCTTGAAGTCGTCGGGTACGAAGGAAATACAAATGAATATTTGCCTATAAGATTGTATTATCTGATTTATCATTTAAGCCAATGAAAGATTGTAAAATCTTGTGCTGAAAATCCTAATTCTCCTCAACCGATCCTCTGTATAAACAGATCATAGTGCCCGATTTGATTTAACGAAGGGTAAGAAACCTATTATCGATCTGTTCGTCTTCCCTTTGGGTGATTATTTGGTTCGGCTCCCATAAAATATCAAATATCTATTTTCTGAGTTTTTTTATTTTATTTGCGAAAATGTTTTTCACAGTACTCTATCTTACTCATTGAATCAAAAACGAAATTTGCACAACCAATTTCTTTCTTTCTTTATTTCATGTAAAGATGAAACAGTAAAATTCATTAAAATCTCAATTTTAATTTCATCAAAAACAACAATATTTTGCTGGATCTAAAGGAATTAAGTGTACACTCGAAGCATAACAAGGAATTGCATAAAAGGGCTAGAATCATTACTATCACAACGGTCAGTCAAATATGGCAAGAAAGATGAAGAAGAATCTTTAATAACATTCGAATTCAAAAGGAAATCAAAGCAGCTGTCGTAATTGCAGAGATTAAGTTAGTATTACTCACTTTCGGGGTCTGGCGGAGAACAGATCGGGGTCTGGAGGAGAACAGATCGGAGTCTGCAGGCGGCGATGGAGATGAAAGAAACCTAGGCGGGTTTGCAAAATTTGGGGTTAAGCGTTATGGCAAATACGAAAAGGAACGGAAGGGTTAGAAAAAGGAAAATTACCAAACCATCCCCTACATGCAAAAAACTGGGCTATTGTAACGGTTATTACTATTATAACTAAATATACTGGTAATAAACGTTATAAAATAGTAACAATAATAACCGTTACTAATAGGGTCCGCGAAAATGTTACAAAACCGAACTGCACTTACAGCGACCTTTTCCAAATTTGATTTGGACATAATTCCAAATCCATCCGTTAGATTTCAAATTTCTAATATTCATTGGAAAGCTCTTTTCGATACGAACCCAATGGTTCCGGTTTCAGGAGAATCCGACGGTCGGATCTCCCGTAACGTCAATTCGAAGTCAATGGTCGAAGTTCGCGAACTGTCGCAGCACGGCGCGTTCTATTCAGGCCATTTAATGTATATAATATATATATTACATATATTTCGTCGATTTCAATTCAAAATGTATTTTATAAATCGTTTTAAATTCGTTTTCAAAACAAATTCAACTTCATATTCAATTTCAAATCAAAATTGAATATTTCATATCATTAATATGTAGATGATAATATTTTCAAAACGTTATATTTTGAAATCACTTCCTTTTCTATATTCATTACAAAAACGAATATAATCGATATAAATATCGTTCGCGTCAAAATGGCGCATATCTAATCAACACGGCTTTATATATTTCAATAACTTCGTTATTCTATTCAACAAATGAATATTTTCTTCAACACATGAATATATACTTTATTCAACACATGAATATTTATTAATTCTTACTTACAATAAAAATATGAATTTTATTGTATGAATATTTTATCCAACACATGAATAGTTTCAACACATGAATAATTTCAACACGTGAACATTCTCAACACATGAGTATCGCCAAAACATGACTATTTTGTTTATTCAACACATGAATATTTATTCTATTCAACACATGAATCTATATTTTAATATTCTTTATTTTCCCAATTGGAATGAGGCCCAATCAATTACCATATAATGTTAATTATATGGATTCCATACAACACATGTATATAATAGCAATGATAAATAATCAACCATCATCCAAAGTGCACCACACAACTGCATAAGCATTAAATATAAATAATTAATGCTTACGCAGTATGTCAATCAAACGATCGACATACCACTAAACAATTGGGATTAGTGTACATCAAATATCATCCCAACACCCGTGTGGGGTTTCAATCCACAAACACAGATTTTTATTTGTGCTGTTGGGCGATGTGTAAAATTTATCGTCCTAATCAATATCCTTCAAATAGGTGTACATAAACAAATCGCCTAATTTGTAAATGAATATTTATTCATTCACATTCACGTTACAAATTATATTTTTAACAATAAATAAATAATTTCAACACATGAATATTTATTTTCGCTCATTTCACATCACAATCAATTTTCACAACACACAAAGTCAAGCAAGTCGTCCATGCTCTGTGGACGACGGGTGTCGGGTGCTGCTAAGCACCGTCTGCATCCTAGTATATATATTTTTAACTAGAAAACAAGAGCTAAAGTGATAAGTTCTTACCGACTAGCTAAACCAATAAACCGCGACTCTTCACATGCAGAAATCTTCGTCGTGCTCGCCTTTTGTCAATTTCGTTTTCCGTAGCCACTACATATATAAAAATCACATTTTTATAATGTTGCTATGTATATAAAAAATCACATTTTTATAATCAATCTATATGGATAAAAATCACATTTTTATACCGCTACTATATAGATAAAAATTCTATTTTTATACCGCTACTATATAGATAAAAATTCTATTTTTATACCGTTACTATATAGATAAAAATTCTATTTTTATACCGCTACTATATAGATAAAAATTCTATTTTTATCTTGCTAGTAATATAATAAAAATTATATTTTTATTACTCTACATAAATAAAAATCATATTTTCTCTCGCCATTCTCTATATAAAAATCACATTTTTATATATAAAGATCGTATTTTTATATCTCTACCACATGTGTAAAAATCAATCCTTTACATCGCTACTTCCATGATAAAGATTATATCTTTATATTTCTAACTTTATATGATAAAAAAAAGATCTCACCTTTTCACGATTTAAAAAAAATCAAATCTTTATGTTAAATAAAAATCATAACTTCTCATATGAATTAAAAATCATATTCATACAATAAAAATCATACTTTGCTTACTATAAAGATCAAAACTGAATTTAAAAAGTAAAAATCACCTTTCGCTTGGAGTAGGGCTGCTGGTGCTCGCACGGGGGTGGTGGAGCTCGTCGGGGTGTTATTTGCAAAACTGAAATCATTAAAAATTGGATTTTTATTGGCTGGAGGGCTCGGGGTCGGAGCTGGGTGGTCTGTGGGGCGGCGCTGGGGTCTTGGGTGGTCGGGGTTTGGCGTAGATGGCGGCGCCGGTCGGGTGGAGGTGGTGGCGGGCTGTTTTGGGGCGATGGGGGTTGTGAGCGGTTCCAGGTGGAAGGAGGGGAGGTGGGGGGGTGCTGGAGGTCGTCGCTGACGGGGGGAAGTGGTCCGAGGCGGGCACGGCGGCGTTGAGGCCAAGGGAGGCGGCGTTGAACGAATCGGAGGGGGGCTGGGTATGACGGGTTTTTTTATTTATGAATTCTAAGTTGAGAGAAAGGGGCTTGGCCCATTATAAATATATATTAATTTAATTAGTTTATTTTCAAAAAGCAACCTTTTATTTCGACCTCCAAATCGAACCCACCGACTGTCACCCATAGCTAATTACCCCCATTCTGAACACAATGGGATATGTATCGTAAGCTGATTCGACTGTTTCGATCAATTTTCGTCAAAATCAAAATATAAATCTATATATTGAATTTGAACGTGCATTTCAATTTACCGGGGCCATATACTGACTTTAAAAATTCCCAAAAAATATTTTCTAGTTTTGTATTGACGATACGATTCTAACGAAACTAATTTCATCAAATTCCGAGACCATTCGAAAAATGGCCATTTTCCAGTCGATTAAAATCAACTGAAACTGGTCCAACGCGTTTTCCTTTTCCACGCTCACATATTGATTCAGAAAATTACGAATTTTGAAACCTAGTAGTAGCTTGACATCACGGATCCAACAAAAGTGGTTTCGTCAAAAATTGAGGTCGTTTGCAAAATTTCAATTTTTAAGGGCCAGAATTCTACAGCGACTATTCTGAATTTTCAACTGGACGTAACTTTTTATCCCCGATATGAAATTTCAATTTTTCGGATTCGTTGGAAAGATATTCTCAATTAGATTCTAATAATTTTGGTTTTGACAAAATCCGGTTTAATTTGAATCTTGTACATTCATTTGAAATTCGAAATCAAAATTTCAAACTACCGCGCCATTTTCAATTCCTTTTATAATTAAAATAAAATATTTGTATTCTAATGACGATTCAAATAAATATATACGTTCTAATTCTATTCAAATTAAATTTCTCTTCGTTATGATTTAAAATAATTCATTTTAAATATTCAAAATTCATCAAAATTGCCAAAATAAAAATTTTAAATTGGCTCAGATTTTCCGGGTTATTACACTTCGCGAGCCTCACACCCCGGTATGAACCAGAAACGGGAGTAAGGACTGCAGGGAGAACATACATTTCTTTCTAGCTAGAAGTGGTGTCATGGTTTTTAAAAGGCCTGACATTTTTACTTGTGTGGATGATGGAATGAGGCGCCTCGGTTATTTGAGTCTCTAGTGGCTCTACTTACGCCCCGTAGGGCGGGGAAACGTATTGTTCAGGCATAATTAATCCACTAACATATTTGTGGACCGGCCCTGAAGATCCAAGGGCACTCGAGCTCTGATCCTGAGACATGACAGGCTAGATTATCTCGAATTCGGTAAGGACTATCTTTTGCCTTGGTTCATGATGGAAATCCAACTTCCAATACGACCCATGCGGTTTTGATTGTATAACTAGTACGACGACATAGTATATGGTAGTTATGCCGTCTATGATTGATATTATGATTGAAATGTTTTTAAAAACATATATACACTAATAATAATATCAAACTCGTTTTATCGTATCAAGCATATTTTAACCATTATAAGGTAAAACTTTATCCTCCGGTTTGCGTTGCATTGTGTGATGGGACTTGAGTCTTATAATGGTTTCATTTTTATAAAAAGCATTGCGTTGTTTGACGATTTACTTTATTTATGCACTGGCAATCCAATGGAGTAAACCCGTTCTGCGTTAGCGGCGTGGTCCCGTGATTAGCCTTATTATCAAATAGGTTAAATAAGATTTCTCACACCAGTCCCATGACTGACTCGTAGTTTGTTTCACTTGGCAAACTCGGGTGCCCTCTTTTCCACACGGGCAGCCTTGTATATAGCCTTGTATACAGGTTTACCATTCCTATTTTGTTGTTCAGATTTCACTTAGTATATTATGTTTTTATTCCGCTGCAGACATTTTATATTAAGATGAAACTATATTATTGTTAAGTATGATCCGATTATGTTGTGTAACTCTGATGATGTATTATTTCCAGTGTAATTTGATGAATATTCTCTGGTGTAATTTTCTATTTCTATTCTGTTGTTATTATTATGTGTTATATTCCAATGATCATCCTTACTTCCGTATACACGGGGTTTGGGGTCATCACAGCTTTCGTATCATAGCAATGGAAACTTAGTATGCCTTCGCAGCATGGTCTAGTACGTTTTTGCTACGTAGCAAGGAAGATTTAGTATGTTTTTGCAGTGTGGCGATGGAGACCACTCGAGAAGCGTACTATGGGGAGAACCTTGAGACGAGGGGAATATAGATACACACACACATATATATATATATATGATTTATTAGGTTAATTTACTTACGAGTAGATGGGTATGACTTATGCATGAAGTTGGAAGTGTAATGTGCAATAAACTCAAATAACTTAATAAAATTAGTCCAGTGATTGAACAATATATGTAGTGTTATTGATAGAAATCATATTTTTTCCATTCACCAGAAATTTTGTTTTATCTCCTCCTCATAACAAACCCGCAGGTTAGATAGGTGGTAGAGATTATACACCTTAGAGACACTTGTTAGACAGTGTCATTATTATGGTAAATTTTACTAACTATTATATTTTATTTGTTCTGCCTAATCGTTTATTTGAAATCAAGTTTGTAAAAATCATATATAATTTTGTATATATTTACTAATACAATAAAATAATAACAAAATATAAAATAAATAATTAATAATTTTTTTACTATTTATCTTAGGTTTTAAAGGAGGAAAATGATCAATTATTTTATTGATCAGAGTTTGATGTATCACAGAAGGGAAATGTTAGGCTCAACAAGTGAACATTATGTTAATGGAGTACATGGGTTTATCGAATTTTCTTTAAGTAATATTGGAAATGATGTAGAAATTTGTTGTTCATGCAGTATGTAACACCCCGTGATTTTAAATATTAAAATTAACGAATTAAAGAATACTTAATTTCAAATGTGAGAATTAAGGGAAACGGGTTATGCCATTGCGTTCGCCTCGGAATTCTGCTTGAGATAGAGTCCGAGTTTGCGTGAATTGGACTCCGTATGAAGAAGTTATGGCCTTTCGAAGTTTCAGAATTTAAATAAATTAAAGGCAGCTCAGGTTCAGAAATTCAAAATTCGAAATTCAAACAGGGAAGTGGGCTGGGCGGGAATTCTCCCGCCCAAGGCCAGGTCGACCAGGGGGTCGACCTGGGGGTGGACCTACCCCAGGGGCAGATCTGAAATTAGACGATTTTGACTTGTTGCTGAGTCTTACCTGACATGTTACTGAGTCATTAGGGCTGATGTGGCTGTTCTGGATAACTTTATCTTGTCTGGATGGTCCGGATTAATTCTATCTTAATCTAACGGCTTAGGCCGATCTAAACTTCTATAAAAGAATGCCTTCAAACCCTAAACCTAAACTAAATTAATCTCTTGGCCACCATGCTGCTGCTAGGATAGTTCTTCTTAGCAAGTCAGAATTCTAATTCAAAAGATGAACGAATCATTCTCTTCTCTACCCATCTTTGTGAGTACAATTTCTTTCACAAAATAATTAATAAATTAATTTTGATGAGTTATAATTTGGATTATGAGAACATGACTGTTGAATCATGTGATGTTATTTAACTTTGTTATCATTTGTTGGTGAACATATGATAGTTTTGTTATCTTATATTGGTAGATCTATTTTGTATGTCCAATTATACATGTTTAACTTGATTCATTTTATGCAAGTTTGGGATGAAAATCATATGCTAGTTCGTATGTGAATCTTATGCAAGTTTGGGATGTTAAATCATATGCTAGTTTGTATGTGAATCTTATGCAAGTATGTGTTTACATATGCTAGTTCGTATGTGAATCTTATGCAAGTTTGGGATGTTAAATCATTTGCTAGTTTGTATGTGAATCTTATACAAGCCTATGTTTACATATGCTAGTTCGTATGTGAATCTTATGCATGTTTGGGATGTTAAATCATATGCTAGTTTGTATGTGAATCTTATGCAAGTCTGTATGCGGATTATACACCAGTTTATATGTGAATCAAGTATATTCATATGCTAGTTTATATGCAAACGTGTGATAAATTCATATGCAAGTTTGTAGAAAATCCATATGTAATATATGAAAACTTTATTCACATTTTTTAGGTGAAAACTATATTCACATATGCAAGTTTAGGTGAAAACTATATTCACATTTTTAGGTGAAAACTATATTCACATATGCAAGTTTGGGTGAAAACTATATTCCATATATGCAAGTTTAGGTGAAACCCATATTCATATATGCAAGTTCATAATTTCATGTTTAGATCTATATTTAGATCCATGGTAGTTTAAGCAAATTTATGTTCTATATGTTCATTGCCTATGCAAGTTATTGGCTATGCAAACTTATGTTATAATTCTTATTCGCAAGTTAGATCTATTTTATGTGTTATGCAAATTATGATGTTGCTTTTCTTTTTAATAAGTTAGACTATTTGCAAGTCTAACATATTTCATGTTAAAACGTGCGAACGAGGTGGGAATAATGGGAAAATATTACATATTGTGAATTGGCATAAAATGGCTTTAAAAGCATATAATTAAATTGAGACATTAATTGGTATAATTTATATACCTAAAAAGTATGGACATAATTCAGCTGACAATTATGGACATATTTAATTTGGAAATTATTGACAATTTTGAATAGGGATAATTAATTCATATTGGGGTGAAATAATTATGTGTAATAAGCTCCTAAGACACGAGGTTAGACTCGTTTGTGGTGTAAGACTGCCCGGACCCGCCCGGCAAATCCAGCAACCACAAACGGTAGTTTAATGTGAGAGGTCGAAGGCATAAATTAAATGCGTAACAATTATAAAGATACGAGGTTAGGCTCATTTGCGGTGTAAGACTGCCCGGACCCGCCCGGCAAATCCAGCAACCGCAAATGGTAGTCTAATGTGGGAGGTCTTTACAAAGTTACGATTATAATGAATTAAGTAACACTTAACCAAGATAAACATGTGGTGGGACATGGGGGTTAAGTGGGTGACATGGGTGGCATGTGAAATACGATTAGAAACACTTAACCAAGTGAAACATGTAAGAAGACATGACTAAGAAGGGGTTAAGTGGGAAATCTTAGTGGGGACCATGCATAGGTGGAAAGCTTGTGTCAAATGTGGGGACCCTTTTCAAACCAGTAACCTATTAAGTATCTTTGTGAGCTCGAGTTAAATCGAGGACGGGACACGCTTACTGGGTTTGATTGTAAGAGGTCAAAACGGGTTAACGGTGGCAACGCAAGTCCAACGGGGTCATGTGCGTGCGTGGTCCCGGGCTGGTAGGTAAACGTTGTTGCATCGTGTAGATATAAGCTGTGCATCTTTAGTGGTATCGGGTTGCCACTTTGGGGAGTGAAACACCCCACTGTGGGACAAGAACGGGTATCCACGAGTTAGGGAGCCGATCGCATGGAGGTAGTGGGTACAACTAGTGGAGATAGGGGCAGACGACACCTATAAAGACAGCTAGGGGTACACGAAACTACCATTATGATTATTATGTTCTGTAGGCGGGATCAACTTTTAAGGTGACGAGTAAAGGTGCAGTATAGTAATTATCCTATAACGATTAGGAGCGAGATTAATGCCAGAATATTCCTCTTGTTTGTTTTTACTTGCCCACTTGTTTCTCAGTCGTTCCTTGTTTTACCAGTTTATGCCTTATCCTAATTACTTTAATAATTATATTGTTAAAGTTATTGTACTCGCCTGACTTATATCTGACCCCCTTGTTTTCGCCTCTTTTCTTCCTCCCCCTCCCCCCATAGGTTCTCATGGTGGGACTAGTACTAGTCGAGCTTGATTTGGACCTCTTTCTCTCTCTCTTTTGGAAGTGCTTGGATTGCTGAAAGTAAAGTTCAGCTCATCTCTTTTATGGCTACTTATGTTGGGGTTATGCTTTTTACTTTATGTACTCAGAAAACAATTTGTCAAGATGGATATTAATTGTACTTGGTTTTACGGTTGTTTTATGAAGTTGTAGTAATCAAAATATTTCTCCGCTGCAATAAAACTTGTTTTAAAATTTTCAAGTACCAATATACGTATCTGTCTTGTTATATTTTGTTCTACATACTAATAATACTCCATGAAAGTTAATGCATTCCCTTTGAGAGTGACATTAATGGACGTGGAGTGTTACACGGTAGGTGCAAATTATTGAAGGCTTTGATACCAGCTATTGTTAAAGACCAATATAGTTTCGTATCCAAATATTTGGTGTGGGATCGTCACGGAGAAATTATATGTAATAACCTTGTTTTTCATCTAAATTCTATGTATGTTTAATCAAAATAAAAGCGTTGAAACTGGTTATGGTGGGTTACTAATTGAATAAAGAGATCAAATTAAACAAAAATTTGATTGTGATATTAATTAATTTTTATTTTTGTAAATATATAGTTGAAATATATGGAAATATAATTATCTATCGCAAACGTCGGATTATTTAATAAATATACTAAGCATTATGTTAAATAAATTGTTTGTGATCAACAAATAGAATATCGAACGTGTGGTGAATCGAGATATACAGATATAAAATAATTCTAAAATTGTTAAATAATTTTATTTAAATAAAATAACAAGATAATAAATATTATATTTTATTGAATGTTGATTCATCGAGTAAATTAAACGGTAGTCGAATCAAACAAAACAATCTTATTTTACATGTAATTGAAGTAAATGAGGCGATTGTTGAATGTAACAAAATTGTTATTGCTTATTGTCACTTGTAGAATTTGTGAACATTAGTAATATGAATTGAAACAAATTTAATTGGTTTACATTTAAATTAGAGTACATAAGAAATTAATTGTAAGCAACCTACACATACATATAATATGGCCCAAAGCCCATACCTTTTTATTCTCTCCTGACTTTCCCTAGAAGCTACTTCAGCTCTCTAAACCCCAGCGATAGATTTGTTTAAATAGTAATTGACATGTTATTTTGTTTATTTCATTGCATGTTATGTTTTAAAGATTTATACTAACTTGTAATGAATGTTTACAATTCTCAAATATTCGTAGTATCTTTTGAGTTATATTATATATTATATTTTGTTTTATTTATGAATTATCTTGTAATTGCAGGTGTTTCCTTGAGTAATTATCGAATTCAGTCATTCTTTGTATAATTTTTGTCTTTTCAATTCTTATGTGAACTCTTTTATTTTGTTTAATTTACCATTGATTTAAATTGATGGTTAATGTGAATATGATGTAGTGATGATTACTTTATGTGATTTAGAGTATTTATATATTTTATGTAATGAGAAATTTGAATAAACGGTTTAGTGGAACCGTCTGGTATAGGCCTTTTGGTACCACTATCCTGGTTATTCATTGGACTTGTTATATAGAGTATTTGAAGGGTTGGTGTATTATACGAGCACTAGATAAACAGATTTGTAAATACGGTGGTGTACGAGATTGATTAATTTTCTATTTTATCTGACTGATGCTATTGAGTTGATGTTGTGATTCGTGAGGTTTTTGTGATTTGAGATGTTTGAGTTTTCCAGTGTGGAGCTGACTAGCGGGTAGTAAACCGGCGGTGGGAATGTGTGTTATGGGACACACAGTTACCGCCACTTGGGTTACTGACTATGAGTCTGTAACACATATTGTTGTGGCTGAGCCAGTACTCGCTTCGGGGGGAAGGTCGACTCGGGGGGAGTCTCATATACGTATTCACTTAGCCGAGGGTGCTGAGTTATACTCGACTGGGAGGGTCGTGGTGTTAGGTGTCTAAATACATATACTTGGCTAAGCTCGGGGGGTGCTTATTAGCATGTGCAAAACTATGTTTTTTCAGATTCGAATTATCGCTTTGATGAGCTTGTTGTTTTGGATCCATTTTATGATGCCATTGTTAAATTTGTGGCTTTTGTTGTCATTTGATGCTCTGGATCCAAACTATGGTGATATTTTTGGGTTTCACTATTCGTTTCCTAGAGATGTTGAATTTCAAATGTTTTCACCTTATTTGTTGGCATTGATTTATATACATAGCCTTGGAGCTATAATGTTATCTTGACATTTGTAATTTTGTGTTTCATTACGCTATTACGTGATTGTTAGATTTTGGCAATTTTATAATGCGTTATAACTCTTAATTGAGATTTATTTGAATAAGATTATGTTGTTATTTGCATATGTTCATATATGGCGATGCTTTCATAATATTTAGCCGTAAGGCATGAATCATTGATGTCTCCTTTCTTATGAATGATCATTGTGGATTAAATAATGTTGTACCTCTTTATGTTATTATTCCTGTTTAGGGTACCCAAACATTATATGTTAAATATATTGGATTTTAAAATAGACAAATCCCTTTATTATTTATATAATACTCGGGTTAGACTGAGACATTAAAGGTGCAGGGACCTTGAGACCAGCTTATATTTACTGTGCTTAGAGGAGTATAGTAATCTAGTGAATTATTTATTACCATGTGTTGAATAGAATGATGTATATTTTGGTGTGTAATAAGTTAATGTATATGAAATGTTAAATATTATACATTATATTTACCGATGCAATTGACTCTATGATCACTGTATTCATGTATATTACGTATTGTTCTGTCCTGGAGGCACACGTGTAATTGTTTTGTACCGATATTGAGTAAATAAGAGTAAGTGATATTTCATAAATTTTAATATGTACCAGTGTTAGTCCAAGAAAATTAGCATGTGTGTGTGTGCCCCTACAGCCTCATTCTTCGTATTATCTGACGGTATTACTTAGTAACACTCTTGGATAATATGGGTATAGAGGTGGGGCGTTACATTTTTGGTATTAAAGCGAGGTTGGAACAATATGTTGTATACACATAACAGACCCGAGTCAAGGCCATAGAAGTGACTTAGGGTCCCTGATCCCTTGGAAGAATGGTAGGTTTTGTTATAATTATATTATGATAGGTGTATACGATGATTACTGGGGTAATGAGCAAATCCTCTATCCCCAAAATTCTCTGTCTCCCTGTACCAAACCAATAAGATTTTCTGGTTTTCGTCTTTTTGCACTTAAGTCCAAGAATAATAGAGGGTTTAATTGTAAAAAAGTGGAATTCGGGGGTGCTCATTGGTTGGGTATAGAGGGACAGAGAAATTTAGGGATATGTGATTTGGGGATGTACTTGTTACTTTTCTATTTAAAAATAATAATAATGATAATAATAGTAGTAATAATTTGATAATAGAAACTACTTTCAATTATAGAAAGTGGAAAATAAATAGGATATTCAATTGCTTCAGAATAGGAATTATCTTAAGTGAAGATTATTTTGTTTTTATTTTGAATATATTTTGTATGTGTTTGACCGTATTTTGGATACCTTTTTGGAACATTTTCAACTTCAATTTCACTTGTTCGTGTTGTGACTAAGCACTTTGTACTACATTCCTACTCTTTGCTGTTCTGTCAATATGCTTGGATCACTACTAGTTTGTGAAATACTTGTGTTGATGTTTGAACTAATACACCCTTGTCCCCTACTTTGTTGTACACAAGCATGTTCTAAGCGTATTCATTTATATCTATTTTGAGCCCTAATGTTGTATGCCTATCCACTTGCGTTATGCTTGTACCACGACCAGGAACTTTTTGCTTGAGTGTGTCGTTATGCTAGCCTTGGTTGCTGATTGATGTCTATGCAATTGTCTAGGTTTGTCTTGATCTTTGAATAACCAGGACATATACATTTTCCTTGATGTTCTTCAGCACCTTTTCACACCTGACTTTGTTATTTCTGTATGCACTCTCAGGCGAACAATATTTGTTTATTCCCTAAGTGCTCTAAAACCGTCTGTATGTTGTATTTTAAAATGTAATTATAGTTAAAACAAAATGTGTGATGTTGAAAAAAAAACAGCAAGTATTTATTGCTGCAAATGCAAGCAACCGCAGGACAGCTGCTGGTAAAGATGCAGCAACAGCTTATACAATTAAAAAATATATATAACAGCCCAAATTATATAAGCTCGCCTAGTTACTTCACTCATGCTGTCATGCTACCATACAACAACAACAACAACAAAGCCATATATCCCAAACAAGTTGGGGTTGGCTAGATATGGAACCCAAAATTAAAATAAAATAAAATTAATAATGATGATAATAATATATATATAAAAAGGGTTTAAAATAACCAATCAAATAAAAAGTCGTCCGATAAAGGGTTTTTTTAAAATAATAATAATAAGAAGAAGTAAAAATGTTCAATAAAAGTGAAATAAAATCTAAAATAGTAAATAAAAAGTAAAAAAGGTTCAGTAAACGTGGAGGAAAAAAAACACTATGGTTCTGGTACATGGATTGCCAATTTCCATGCACTTCTATCAACTACCAGCTCTTCCGATAAACTCCAGTTACTTAAATCTCTCTTTATTATCTCCTCCCATGTCATTCTAGGTCGACCTCTACATCTCTTTGGGCCTTCAGCGCGACCTAGAATTCCAGCGCGTACAGGTGCATCGTATGGTCTACGTTGGATATGTCCAAACCATCTCAAGCGGTATTGGACTAACTTCTCTTCAATAGGTGCAACTCCAAGTTTTTCCCGAATATCCTCATTTCTAATCCGATCTCATCTGGTTTGCCCACAGCTCCAACGCAGCATTCACATCTCTGCTATACTTATCTTCTGGACGTGTTGCCTCTTAGTAGGCCAACATTCTGCACCATATAACATTGCAGGTCTGATTGCTGTCCTATAGAACTTTCCTTTAAGCTTCTGAGGAATCTTCCGATCAAAGAGAATGCCAGATGCTAGTCGCCATTTCTCCCATCCTGCTTGAATTCTAAAACTAACATCCTTATCAATCTCTCCATCAAACTGCAACATAGATCCTAAGTATCGAAACGATTCCTTCTTGGGTACTACTCTACCGGCCAGGGTAACATCTCCGTCATCTGACCTGACACTGCTAAACTCACACTTCATACACTCTGTTTTAGTTCTGCTAAGCCTGAAACCCTTTGATTCCAAGGTCTCCCTCCACAACTCCAGTTGTCGATTAACCCCTATTCTACTTTCATCAATCGGCACAACATCATCGGCAAAGTGCATACACCAGGGAATCTCCCTTTGTATATCTTTTGTGATTTCATCCATCACTAATGCAAAAATATAGGGGCTCAAAGCCGAACCTTGATGTAACCCTATGTTAATTGGAAAGTCTCTGGTCTCACCATCGCATGCCCTAACACTAGTCACAACCCCCTCGTACATATCCTTAATAAGGGTAATATACTTTGATGGCACTCTCTTCCTTTCTAGCGCCCACCACATAACTCTCATCGGTACTGTGTCATAAGCTTTCTCCAGGTCAATAAAAACCATGTGGAGATCTTTCTTTTGCTCCCTGTATATCTCCATAAGTTGCCTAACCAAGAAAATCGCCTCAGTGGTTGACCTTCCCGGCATAAAACCAAATTGATTCCTAGAGACACTTGTCAACCTCCTCAAACGCTGCTCGCAAACTCTCTCCCAAAGCTTCATTGTATGACTCATAAGCTTAATTCCTCTATAGTTTGTGCAACTTTGAATATCTCCTTTATTCTTGAAGATTGGAACTAAAATGCTTCTCCTCCACACATCTGGCATTTTTTTTGATTTGAAAATATTGTTGAACAACTTAGTTAGCCATCTTATCCCTGCATCTCCAAAGCATCTCCACACCTCAATAGGAATATCATCAGGCCCTACCGACTTACCTGATTTCATACGTTTCAACGCCCCCTTTACCTCAGCTTCTTCAAATCTCTGCACAAAATGTCTATTGGTGCTATCAGCTAAGTCTTCCAACTCGATCGAAGAGCTATCACTTTCTTCGTTGAAAAACTTATCAAAGTATTCTCTCCACCTATTCTTTATCTCAACTTCCTTCACTAAAAGTCTATCATTCTCATATTTAATGCATTTAACCTGATTGAAGTCTCTTGTCCTCCTCTCGCATAGCCTAGCTATTCTGTAAACGTCTTTTTCGCCCTCCTTTGTACTTAGCCTTTGATACAAATCTTCGTACGCTCGTCCCCTTGCTTCACTCACTGCTCTCTTTGCAGTCTTCTTTGCCACTTTGTACCTGTGCATGTTCTCTTCGCTTCTATGATGGTACATGCGTTTGTAGCATTCATTCTTCTCTTCGATAGCCTTTTGCACCTTGTCATTCCACCACCACGAATCCTTGGGTTCTCGCGTGCTTCCTCTTGTTATCCCAAATACCTCAGTGGCGACCCTCCGAATGCAAGTTGCCATCACATTCAACATGACATTTGCTTCTCCTTCCACATTCCAAGCTCCTTCTCCCATCACTCTATCTTTAAACACCCGTGAAGCATCTCCTTTGAGTTTCCACCATTTCGTCCTGCTAGTCTTCGCTCTTTTATCCTTTACCACCCGAAGACGAAACACGCATGCCAACAACTTGTGTTGTGAGAGACACATTCTCCAGGTATGACCTTGCAATCAACACAATCTCGTTTACTATCTCTTCTAGTTAGGACAAAGTCAATCTGGCTAGCCTGTTGGCCACTACTGAAGGTGATCAGACGTGATTGCCTCTTTCTAAAGAAGGTATTAGCAATCATGAGATCAAAAGATAGAGCGAAATTCAAAATATCTTCACCCTCTTGGTTCCTACTGCCAAATCCAAAACCACCATGCACTCGCTCAAAACACCCGCTAGATGAGCCAACATGGCCATTAAAGTCTCCTCCTATAAAAAGTTTCTCGCTACTATGCACATTCCTAACCATGACATCCAAGTCTTCCCAGAACTTCCTTTTGGCTTCTTCACTTAGACCTACATGTGGGGCATATGCGCTAATGACATTCAAAACTGCCTCGCCAACTATTAGCTTAACTAGGATGATCCTATCCCCTCGTCTTCTGACGTCAACCACATTGTTCTGAAGGTTCTTGTCAATCAATATGCCTACCCCATTCTTGTTACATACTTCTCCCGTGTACCACAATTTGAAGCCAGTGTTCTCCACCTCCTTCGCCTTCTGACCCACCCATTTAGTCTCTTGAACGCACAAGATGTTAACCCGTCTCCTAATCATAGTATCCACTATCTCTCTTAATTTTCCTGTTAAGGACCCTACATTCCAACTACCTAACCGAACCCTACTATCGTCGACTAGCTTCCTTGCCCCTCGCATCCGCCGAGAAAAATGCGAGGACCCTTGCTCACTTATCACCACACCGGGGCGTCGGTGTAGCGCGCCACTAAGAGAATGGCGGCCCAGCCCTTGCATATTTAACACCATATCCGAGCCTCGATATAGCGCGTCGCTAAGAGGGTTACGCCCCAACGATATATCGTAAGGTTCCATATCCATAAGAGTGGCTAAGTTTTTACGTTGGCTCGCCAAGCCTATCACAACCCTCCTCCTTTACCCTGGCTTGGGACAGGCTGCATAGAAAACTACAAAGGCGGAGTTGCTGTCATGCTACCATAGTTTATATAAATTCATTATCCAATTCATTTCAATTGAACATACATCTTTATGCATGTAAATGCACAAATGGTCACTGTTATAGTTCATACGTACATAATGTACATATCTTTCTTACTAACTTTAAATCGTAGGTTATGCCTGCAACAAGATACATATTTTAGAGACTGCACTGAATTTTGTATGTAACTTTTGAACCGCTCATTTGATTTCAATGATTTTACTCAATTCGGAAAGTGGTACTTAAATAAATTAAAAGAATAAAAATGATGTTGACTTGTCTGTTCAAATGTGTTGAGAAAGTTGACCAACAGGGTGCACACGTATTTGGTGAATATTCTTAAACATCAGAACGAGACATTTTGTCGCGGCATCATAAAATAAATAAGTAATAATAATAGTACTACTCACGATAATTTAAAAGTTGACGTGAGTCTTTGTTTTAAATAAATTCTACTGGAAATTTTGAATCTCCTATATTTTGGTTTGGCTGTACCTCGTTGATGGTCTCCCTATTTTGGAATTGTTAATTTAGTTTTTGTATTGCTTCCTTGTTTCCTAGTATTGTTGTGTATCGATATATGCTTTTGCTTCTTTTGCACGTTGCTTTTTCTATAACCTATTGTAGCTTTGTACATTGTAGGCACACTGATTATTTATTTGTGCAAGTCTGAATATGATCTAGCTACACTTGATTGCATGTTTTTCTTGTCCTTGTATATACTTACTCACGCAAGGGATGAGGAGGCAAGTATTCATATAGGCAAAAGATTAGGCCAACTTCATTTTTACTTCCAGGCAACATGAATTTTCATTCATTCACACAAACATTCATTTTAAACTTGTTTTCATGACAATATAAATTCCATGCAAGAGCCACATCTCAGATAAATGCATCTGGCTGCTTCTTTCTTTTTCCATGTAAAACTTTTCATTTTATTTTATTTTGTTCACTGTTGTATGGAAAAGCCAAACGCTCATGCATGGAAAATATGATGAAGTTGTTTCCTTCATTTGGCCAATATGAACACACAACAAGATATAATACCTAGTGGATGTGGAGGTGTGTGTATCCTAAGGAGCTAGTGCATGCATGTGTCTGCCTTTGCCTGAGATAATTGATGTATGTTTGCATAGAGTGATAGTGTGGCCGCTATTGCAACTTACAGAAGAAAAAAAACCTTAAATCATAAGATATAATTGTTATATTAATATAACCTGACCAAATTTTGGAGTCAACTATGGATTTATTGTGAATATGGGTGGATGTATGTCGTCGTCTTACAAATGGGACTGTTCAAAATAGGGCTGAACCATTTTGACCGTGACTCATAAACCATTGAGTCGATTTTGATGATCTTATACAATCCGGAAAGCCAAAACTATAAGCTACAATTTTCATTTGAAGAGTTTTTCGAAATCTTGACTTTTGGTTGTCCAAAAATGGAGTTTTAAGTGGCAAACCTGAACCTTAGCTTATGGTTTTGGTGGATTGCAAGTTACCTTCCCATATTTGATATAAGGGTTAATGTATTGGGAAAAATAATTTAAAAATAAAATGTTATGTCAGGTATGTAATATGCAAATTTGTAGTTATCTTATTTCTTATATGCTATTAATATGAGTGTTTGAGATGAGTTAGTACAGGCACATATGGAGCTCGTGTGAGGGATTTGCATGAAGTACCGCTAACGTTCACTAAATAATTAGCTAAATAGCTTATATATGGTAGAACAAAGCTATGTTTTTGGATTAATACTGCAAAATATTATTATATTGTGTTATTGGTTTGTTTTCCCCATGTTTTGGGATGCCCCGTATAGGGATGCCTCTTCGGAGATGTATATTTTGTGTTTATATTGTATTGGTTTTTTTCCAAACGTCCTCCGTACAAAGTAGACTGCCGAAATTTTTCAAAATTTCGGGAGTTAGAAATTTTTTCTAAACTGAAATGGTATATATAAAGGGACTTGTTAAAGGGACTCCACATTTGGTTAAGGGGAGGACCAATTTTTATTTACTGTATAATTGTTATGGGGAGGACAAAATAAATTAGCCTCCCCTTAAACATATAAATTAAAATTTCAATATTAACCCCTTATAATCCTCATTAATATAAACTATAAAGCCTAAACCATAATTATTGGTTACAATTTAATGTTGCACATAAAAGTAAACAATGGATATGGTTAATTTAATAGAGACACAAGAAAATTTCATGGGTAATCAGAAGGCATCAGATTAGGTAATTAATTATAATTACATATTGGAATTGGTATGATTGATTTTAAGTGCAAAAACGAAATTCTAATATGTTGTATCGAATTTTTGTAAGGCAAATAGAGGATTAAATCTATGTAAAACAAATTGAAGAACATAATGTACTTTTAAACACGAAACCTAAAATTTGAATTACGATAATTTTTACAAGTGATAATTTAGAGTTATTTAATTTAAAAGCAGGGTCTCTTTTGCTGAAATTAAGATTTTTTTTGTGGCATAATAATTGTATATCGTACACTCAGAAAAATTAAAATCCATTTCACTAAATTTAAACTTTATTTATTGCTATAGGTTTCCAATTTTATGTAAATAACTTTAAAGTTTTAGAGAGGGAAGAGGAAGAAAAAAATAAGGCTAGTATTGTAAAAAAAAAGGGTGTATGAAAAATAATTTTTAGTGTATAGTAGTTTATTTTATTTTATGGTGTATGTAAAGATGTTATTAATGTATGAATATAATTAGCCTTTCTGTAATTGAGATATTTTGTAATTTGCACGTTTGTTAGTTGCGCTGAATTTAGTAAGTTAGTGTTTAACATAAGTGATGAATAAGGGGTAGTTAGGTCTTTTTAAAAAAAATAAAAAAATAAATCAGACACCCCCTTAACAAAAAAATATTATGCTGGAGTTCCCTTAAAATTATCCTCCCCTTAACCAAATTTGGAGTCCCTTAAAATATTAGTTATTAAAGTTAGTTCAATTAAAATATGTTATGCATGCAATTGAAACGAGTGTATAAGCCACATAATGAAACACCGCATAAGAAATTGCGAGGACGCAATTTTGTTAAGGGGGGAAATCTGTAACAACCCGTTTTTTGTCTAAATTCTATGTATGTTTAATTAAAATAAAAGCATTGAAACTGGTTATGGCGGGTTACTAATTGAATAAAGAGATCAAAATAAACCAAAATTTGATTGTGATATTAAGTAATTTTTATTTTTGTTTTTGTATATATATATATATAGTTGAAATATATTGAAATATAATTATCTACCGCAAATGTCGGATATACCAAGCGCTGTGTTAAATAAATTGTTTGTGATCAACAAATAGAATATCGAACGTGTGGTTAATCGAGATATACAGATATAAAATAATTCTGAAATTGTTAAATAATTTTATTTAAATAAAATAACAAGATAATAAATATTCTATTTTATTGAATGTTGAGTCATCGAGTAGATTAAACTGTAGTTGAATCAAACAGAATAATCTTATTTTACATGTAATTGAAGTAAATGAGGCGATCGTTGAATGCAACAAAAATTTTATTGCTTATTGTCACTTGTAGGATTTGTGAACATCCGTAATATGAATTGAAACAAATTTAATTGGTTTACATTTAAATTAGAGTACATGAGGAATTAACTGTAAGCAACCTATACATACATATAATATGGCCCAAAGCCCATACCTTTTTATTCTCTCCTGACTTTTCCTAGAAGCTACTTCAGCTCTCTAAACCCCTACGACAGATGGAAAAATCCCGAACCCCCTTTCAACGAGAAAAGAAAAAAGAGAAAAAAAGATGAGGAAGATAAACGAGCGGTTCTCGCTCATGACGCAGGCTGGGATGAGGATCGATGCTGGAAGCGCGCGCGAGCTGGAGGCATTTGTGGGAGGTGCAAGTTGCTGCCAGCGATTGGAAAAAAAAGGTACTCGATGAGGCGGTGTGGTTTGTGTCCAGGAGCACGGCACCAAGGAGATCGAAGTGAAGTTGGCTGTGTTGGTGAGGTCAAAGTAGTAGCGTCCTCAGGTGGTGTTGGTGAATTTGTTCACGCTTGGACAATTTTAGAGTTACTGCAAGCAACATTTTAGTGAGTTCCTGTGACGACCCCAAACCCCTGTTCCACGGTGGCAAGGGTAGTCTTTGGAATATAACACATAAACAGATAACAGAAAAACAGAAATATATAAATACACCAGATAATTAACAACAGAATACACTGGATAAACCTAATCTTTAGAGTTACACAGTATACAGGATCATACTTAGTACAAAATACAGTTCAGCTTTATATAAAATGTCTACAGCGGAATCAAACATAATATACATAACAGGAGCTGAACAGCATAAAAAGAAAGAAGTGATAGAATCCATCATCAGCTCCATAGCTATCCAGAGAGAGCCTGCTAAAACCTGAATACAAGGCTGGCCGGGAAGAAATAGGGACACCCGAGTTTGCAAGTGAAACAAACTACGAGTCAGTCATGGGACTGGTATGAGAAATCTACTTAACTTATTTTATAATAAGGCCAATCACAGGACCACGCCGCTAATGCGGAATGGGTTTACTCCATTGGATTGCCAGTGCTCAAAACAAGTAAATCTTTTTAACATCGCAATGTTTTTTACAAAAATGAAGCCATTATAAGACGCAATTCCCATCACACAAGGCAACGCAAACAGGAGGATAGAGTTTTACCTTACAATGGCCAAAATATGCTTGATACGTATAAAACAAAAGCATTTGATATTATTACAAGTGTTTATATGTTTCAAAAACAATTTCAATCATAAGTATCAATCATAGATGGCATAAGTGCCCCCATACCACTATGTCGCCATATATAGGTTTACAATCAAAACCGCACTATGTCGTATTTGGAAATTGGACTTTCGTCATAAACCAAGGCAACGGATCGTCCATACCGCTTCGAGACTCTCTATCCCGAGCCTCAGGAACAGCCGCAACTGCACCTTGGATCGTCAGGGCCGGTGTAACACTCCGGATTTTTGAATATTTGAATTAACTAAATTAAAGAATAATTAATCTCAGACGTGAGAATTAAGGGAATTGGGTTGCACCATTGTGTTCGTCTCGGAACTCTGGTCGAGATAGAATCCGAGTTTGCGTAAAACGGATATCAGATGAAGAATATATGGACGAACAAAGTCAGTAGAGAGAAAAAAATAATAATAGATTGCACTGGCGCACTTGGGAAGTGCGCCAGTACAAATTTGCACTGGCGCACCTGCCAAGCGCACCCAGGCCGAGCAGCAGGCCTGCACAGCTTTCTGGTTCAGTCTGATCCGTGATGCTGAGACCTTTCTGACTCCTTGCTGAGTCATTAGGGCTGAGGTGTCATCCTATTCCGACTGAACAGTTTTGATTAACCCTAAGATCATCCCACCGCTATAATTAAAATAAAATTCTATATAAACATGGGTAGACTCAAACCCTAAATCAAAATAAAAACTGAAACTATGGTCGTCATGCTGTCAACTTGTAACCTAGAGTAGCCGCCACCAACTGAGAGGGAAATCAGAGCTAATCAATTCAGTTCTTTTCAACCCTAATCTAAACAACAACGAATCTACTACAAAGGCAAGCTAATACAACTTCAGAACTCAGAATTCAGAACTCAAGACCTTCTTTGAGTTGTGAGTTCGATTTCTTTAATAAAATAATTAGCAAATTAATTGGATTGAGTTATGATGTGGATTATTTGGATATGATGTGAATTAATTATGTTTTCATATATGTTGTAAATTCTATGATGTTATGTTGTGATGTTATCATCTATGTTGTAAAGTTATCATCTATGTTGTAATTATATAATTGATCAATTCATGATAATATTTCATATGCTAGTTTGGTTATGTTGATTCATATGATAAATCATATGTATGTATGCAAGTTTAGGCGTTGATTTAGATGTGGATCATATGCAGGATTAGTAAATTTTATGCATAACCTTACATGTTTCATGACCCCTATTTTATGAGAATTGGATCTAAAAGTTAGGCTATGACATGTGTGAGTTATATGCTAAATTCTACATGATATTTTACATGTTAGATGTAAGTTTACACCATTGTTATGTTGCATAAATCACATATGCAAGTTTATATAAATATATGAGTTTGGAATATGAATCATGTTATGCAAGTTTGTGGTTATTTCCTATGCAAGTTTACACCATTAGATGTAGATCTATGACATACATAATTTATGCAAATTTGTGACCATTATCTAAACAAGTTTACACCTTTAGATTTGGATTTATGTCATATGTAGTTTTATGCAAGTTGTAACTTTGTCCTATGCAAGTTTTAGATGTAGAACATCATTCACACATGCAAGTTCACCCCTTATGTTTAGATCTAGTTTTAATTATATGTATGTTGTGATGTTTTCTCTTTATTCCATGAGTTAGACTATTCGAGTCTAACGTATATTTTACGTTAAACGAACGAACGTACGTGGGGTAAGGGGGATAATATTAAAAAGATTTAATTGGCATAAATGCCTTAAAAGGCATAAAATAAATTTATGATGATAATTGGTATGATTTTACATGCCATAAATAAATGGACATAATTGAGTCAATTATGGCCATAGTTAAATTTAGAATTAATTGATAATTTGATAGGGAAAGTAATTCAAATTGGGGGATGATTAATTAGGAGTAATTAATCGTCTAAGACACGAGGTTAGGCTCTTTTGTGGTGTAAGACTGCCCGGACCCGCCCGGCAAATCTAGCTGCCACAAATGCCAGTGTGAGAGGTCTTAGGCACAAATTAAATACATAACAGTTGTAAAGACACGAGGTTGGACTCTTTTGTGGTGTAAGACTGCCCGGACCCGCCCGACAAATCCAGTTGCCACAAATGCCAGTCTAATGTGAGAGATCTTTATGAGGTTACGGTCTTAATGAATTAAGAAACACTTAACCAGATAAACATGTAGTGGGGCATGAGGGGGTTAAGTGGGCGCCTTCGGTGGCATGTGGAACTTAGTGGTGCCTTGGGTGGCACTGGAAATACGATTAGAAACACTTAACCAAAATTGAAACATGTAAGTGAAAATGAATAAGAAGTGGGTTAAGTGGGATGTACTAGAGGGGACCAAGCTTAGGTGGATAGCTTGTGTCAAGTAATGGGGGCCCGTTTCAACCAGTAACCCATACGTATCTTTGTGGGCTCGACCCAAGTCGAGGACGGGACACGCATACTTGGCTTGACTGTAAGAGGCCAAACCGGGTTAGCGGTGGCAACGCAAGTCCAACGGGTTCATATGCATGTGTGGACCCGGGCTGGTAGGTAAGACGTTGTTGCATCGTGTAGGTATAACCCGTGCATTATTGGAGGGTATCGGGTTGCCACTTTGGGGAGTGATACACCCCACTGTGGGGCCAACACGGGTATCTATGAGTTAGGGAGCCGATCGCATGGGGGTAGTGGGTACACCTAGTGGAGATAGGGGCAGGCGACACCTATGAAGGCAGCTAGGGGTGCACGAAACTACCATTATCATTATTAGGTTTTGTAGGCAGGATCAACCTTAGGGTGACTAGTGGTGGTGCAGTAAAGAAAATATTTTATAGTGGTGGTGCAGTATAGTAGTTATCTTATAGTGGTTTAGGTGTGCCTTTAACGTTATCTTTGTTCATCTTATTTCCTTGTTTACTCTGCCACACTCAATTATTCACAGTCATTTCCTTATTTTCCAACTTCTGCCTTAGCCTAGTTATTTTGGTAATTATATTATTAAAGTTATCGCACTCGCCAGACTTTATGTCTGACCCCCTTTGTTTCCTCCTCTTTTCTTCCTCCCCCCCCCCCCGGGTGCTTAGGTTGGAACTAGCACCAGTGGAGCTTGATTTTGGACTGTTGTTTCTCTGCTTTTAGAAGATTGCATGGATCACTGAAGTAAAGTTCAGCCTCTCTTATTTATGGCTATTTTGTATTGGGGATTATGTATTTCAACTTATGTACTTCGGTAGTCAAGATGGATATTATGTACTTTGACTCTGGTTTTTGAGGATGTAATCAAACATATGTGTTTTCCGCTGCAATGAAATAAAGTTTTAAATTTTTGAGTACTGTGTATATCTGTTTTGTTGTTAAGTTTCTGTTCTATACTCACTTAAAACGCTCCATAGAAGCTAATGCATTCCCTTTGTGAGTGACATTAAGGGACGTGGGGTGTTACACGTGGTATCAGAGCTGAAGGTTACCAGAACAGATATGAATTTTGAAAAGTTGTTTTTCAAAAAGCATTTTTATAAAGAAGTACCTTCAAAAGTATTTTCAAGAGAAAAGCTTATTTTAGAAAGCATAACCCCAAGAGCCATATATCCTTCCTTCGGTTCTTTTGTATTGAATCTTTCCTTTCTCGTTTCAGTATGTCTGGAATTCCCGAGATACCCGAGGGGATAACGATACCAGGATGGTTTAGGAGGTATTTAGAGACTAGGGCCACCACTGCAGGTCCAACAAATGCTCCTCCTCCTCCTCCTTCCCCTCCTCCTCCTCCTCGTGTCGATACTTTCGCAAAGATATGTAAGGAATTTCGAGCAATGGGTGGAAAACCTTTTCACGGGACGGAGACATTTGTTGAAGCTCGTAATTGGCTAAAGTAGGTGGAAGAATTGTTTGGAATCTTTGAAGTGGATGATGGAAGAAAGGTCCAGTTAGCTGCCTGGCTAATGAAGGATGAGGCCTCTTTTTGGTGGGAGGTCACTAATGGAGAACGTCCAGTTGATACATAGCCAGATTTTAGGTGGAGGTTTGAGGCGAAGTTTCTCTCACGGGCTGAAGAGAATCTATACATGGAAAGGTTTCAAGAATTGAAGGAAGGGAATCTATCGGTGAAATAATACATCAACAAGTTCAATCAGTTGGCGAGATTTGGCTTGGACTTGGTGAATACTCCAGAAAAGAAGGCTCTAAGATTTGTTAAGGGTTTGAACAAGCCGCTTCATGGGTTAGTTATGACCCACATTCCCATGGGGGCTACCTTTGAAAGACTAGTTGACATGGCGCTTATGCGTGAAGAGGAGAAGGGCGCCAATGATAATAAGGCACCCAAGAAGAAAGGATATCAAAAGAAGCCGCAACAGCAGCAACAGAACAAGAAAGGTGGCAAAGGCAACAATGGTAAAGGGAAGAAGAGATGCTTTAACTGTGGGACACCCGGCCATCTAAGCAAAGACTGTAGGAAGAAAAAGAAGACTGGTTGTTTCCAATGTGGTGAAGCGGGACATCTTATTAAGGACTGCCCAAAGAAAGGGCAGAGGGCAGGGTCTACCACAGGAGGACAGGTGCAGGGTCTTATGGCACCAGGGCAGGCAAGGGGACAAGTTCAGGCTCTCGTGGTCCCACCGCTGCAAGAACGAGGTAGAGCAATTTCCGTTGAAAGTTTAGTTTTTCTGTTTGATCATCCTGTCCGTACTTTATTCGATTTTGGCGCATCACATTCGTTTATCTCTACATCATTAGTTGAAACACTGCACCTAGATACTAGTTTAGTTAATGATCCCTTAGTAGTCTCAAATCCTATTGGTGGTTCGGCTCATCTTTCTATGATCTGTCGGGATTTGAGAGTGTTTATCTTGGGCGTTGAGTTTGAATGCAATGCCTTTGTTCCTGGCTTCATGTGCTACGGCTTGATTCTAGGTATGGATTGGCTAACTAGATATGGGGCCATCCTAGATTGTGAAAGAAGGGTAGTTAGATTATTGACTCGTTGTGGGAGGACCCTTGATATTTCTTGTGACCCTAGAGGTCCAGTAATGCTTAGCTACCTAGAATCCCTTGACGCATCCGATAATGACTTACATTCTGTTCGTACAGTCCGTGAATATGTTGATGTCTTCGATGAGGTGAGGGGTTTTCCCCCAAAACGTGAGATAGACTTTCAAATATATCTAGTAGATAATGCAAAGCCAGTTGCATTGCCAGTGCGTCACATGGCTCCAAGAGAGAGAAGAGAACTCAGTAAGCAAGTGAAGGAATTGCTTGAGAAGGGGTTCATCAGACGTAGTATATCGGAGTGGGGTGCTCCAGTAGTATTTGCCACGAAGGCAGATGGGTCCCTTAGACTTTGTGTGGACTATAGAGAACTTAATAAGCTTATTAAGAAGAATAGACACCCACTGCCGAGGATTGACGATCTCTTCGATCATTTAGTTGGCACCTCAGTGTTTTCGCAGTTGGACTTAGCCACAGGTTTCCATCAGTTAAGAGTGGCTGAGCATAGCATAGACAAGACTGCCTTTAGGACTCCAGACGGCTTCTTCGAGTGGCTTGTGATGCCCTTCGGTTTGACAAATGCCCCTGCATACTTTGTTGACTTGATGAGTAGGGTGTTTAGGGAGTACCTTAATAAATTCGTGGTAGTATTGGTAGATGACATCTTGATCTTTTCTAAGAGCGAGGAAGAGCATGCCCTACATCTTGGGGAAGTGTTGGAGACTCTTCGAGTGCATAGCCTTAAAGCTAAATTTTCTAAATGTCACTTTTGGAGGAAGGAAGTGCAATTCTTAGGGCGCGTGGTTTCCAAAGAAGGGATAGCTGTGGATCCCGCGAAGGTAGTGGCCATCCAAGATTGGAAGGTCCCTAAAAATGCTACCGAGGTGAGGAGTTTCTTAGGGTTGGCGAGCGTTTCAATCCGTTCAAGTATAGGAAATGGACCAATAAATCTGGGCGCCAACTTCCCTGTTTTACCAAATCGGACTACTCCTCTCATTGGAGAAACCCTCAAATACACATAGTCACCAACAGAAAAAGACAAATCTCTTCTTCTCGAATCTACATAGCTCTTCTGTCGGCTTTGAGCCGTTTGCGATCGCTTCTTAATGAAATCGACTTTGTCTGAAGCTTCACGGATCATATCAGGTCCCAATACATGTCTGTTGCTAGGTTCTACCCAACAAGCGGGAAATTTGCACGGTCTACCGTACAGTGCTTCAAATGGTGACATTTCCAGGCTCGCATGGTAACTGTTGTTGTATGAGAACTCGGCCAAATGCAAATGGTCTTCCCATGATCCGCCAAAATCAATAACACAAGCCCGCAATAAATCTTCTAGTATACGATTCACCCTCTCAGTTTGGCCATCTGTTTGAGGATGATAAGCGGTGCTCAGGTTCAGTTTCGTTCCCAATTCTGATTGGAATGCTTCCCAGTATTTACTAGCAAATATTGGGTCACGATCACTAACGATACTCATGGGAACTCCATGCAGTTTAACAATCTCTTTGAAATAAATCTACGCCAGACTTTGAGCGGTTCTATTTGATCTGACAGGTATGAAATGGGCGGTCTTCGTGAAACGATCTACGATCACCCATGTACTGTCGTTTCCTTTCCTGGTTCTGGACAAACCATCTTTGAAATCCATAGAAATCTGTTACCACGTCCAACCTGGAATTTCCAACGGTTGCAACAATCTGGCGAGTTTCTGTTGATCGCTTTTAACTTGTTGACAAGTAGAACACCTGCTAACATATATAGAGATGTCTCTTTTCATCGCCCTCCACCAGAATGTTCGCTTAAGGCCATTATACATTTTACTAACCCCTAGATGGATGCTCAGCTTGGACTTGTGACACTCGTCCATTACTTCTCTTTTGAGCTCAAGGATGTCGGGAACACAAATTCCTCCTTTCAATCTCAGAACTCTTGTGCTATCCACTTGGAAACTGGAGACTTCGCCCCTTTGCATTCTTTTGATCATTTTTTTAACAAAACTATCGTCTTTCTGAAGAATAGATATTTTATCAATCAACGTTGGTGTAATGATAAGATTGGCGATGATCACATTCTTTCTGCTGAGCGCATCAGCCACAACATTGGCTTTCCCCGGAGTATACAAAATATCAAGATCATATGCCACGAGAAATTCTAGCCAATGCTTCTGCCTCATATTTAGATCCTTCTGGGTGAATAAATACTTCAATGATTGATGATCGGTATATAATTCAAATTTATCACCCAATAGATAATACCTCCAGATTTTCATAGCAAACACCATGGCTAACAATTAAAGACCGTGAGTTGCATAGTTCTTCTCATGCGACTTCAACTGACGGCTAGCATAAGCGACTACTTGGCCTCTTTGCATTAATACTGCACCAAGACCTTCTTTAGAAGCATCGATCCAGACTTTCAAGTCTTGATTGCCATCGATAATTGTTAATACTGGAGCAATTGTCAACCTTAACTTCAACTCTTGGAAAGCTGTCTCACATTCTGGAGTCCAATTGAACTTTGAATGATTCTTAGTAAGCTTTGTTAAGGAACTAGATATCTTTGAAAAATCTTTAATGAACTTACGATAATAACTAGCCAACCCAAGAAAACTTCGGACTTCTGTGGGAGTAGTTGGCTGCTTCCAATTTTGAATAGCTGTGATCTTACTGGGATCCACAGAAATTCCTTCTTTTGATACAACGTGGCCAAGAAACTTGACTTCTTCTTGCCAGAATATACATTTGGAAAATTTTTCTTTTAAAACATTCTTTCTTAGAATCTCTAAAACTTGTTCCAAATGTTTTTCATGCTCGCTTTCTGACTTGGAGAAGATTAATATGTCATTAATGAAAACCAGTACGAATTTATTCAATACTTCTCTGAATACCCTGTTCATTAGATCGACAAAATAAACTGGAGTGTTACATAAGCCGAACGGTATTACTAACCACTCGTAGAATAAATCTGGACCCCTGAATGCTATCAAAGGAACACACTCTTCGGCAATATGAAGCTGATGGAAACCTGTAGCTAGGTCCATTCGTGAAAATACTTGCGCGCCATTCAATCGATCCAATAAATCATCAATTCGCGGCAATGGATATTTATTCTTTAATGTCTGCTTGTTCAAGTCACGATAATCCACACACAGTCGGAGAGTACCGTCTGACTTTGGGACAAACACCATTGCTGCTCTCCAATTAGAGAAACTAGGCCTGATCAGACCCTTCCAAACAAGCTGTCGAGTTTGATTGTCTAACTCTTCTTTTTTCCTTCAAGGCCATTCTTCGAATAGCGTGAACTACTGGCCTTGCATTCGGAATTAAAGCGATTTTGAAATCGATTTCTCTACGTGGAGGTAAGCTAACAACTTCTTCAAACACATCCGCATAATTCTTGATGACAGGAATATTTTCTATGTCGCCCGGAACATTCTCTGTAATGATAGGAATCTTTTCTATTTGAGCAGGAGAAACATCCAGAGCTGACCCAAAATCTTTTCTATTAGAATTTAAACTTTCACATGGAATGGTTATATACTCCCCGAATTTTGTTTTTGCCTTAACAACTCTTTCGGCGCATTTGACCTCAGCTTCATACTTGGTTAACCAATCCAATCCTAGAATAAGATCGAATTCGGTAAAATTCATGACAATCGAGATGGTAGGGAACCGATAGCGGAAAAAAGAGACAGGCACCCCGCAAATCAAATTAAGATTGAGGGAACCCCCAACCGGATTATGGACAGTCATGGGTGCCTTGGGCTTTTTCAATTTCAAATCCAGTTACTTAACCGCATTACTTGCAATAAAGCTTCGCGATGCGCCTATTTCAAACAGTACTTTAACTGGAAAGTCTTTGATAGTAAGCGTGCCTTCCAAAACATTTGGCCGCGCTTTACTGACTGAGGGTGCCGGGACTTCTGCCACTTCATTTACCTGCATTACTTCAGATTTCTTTAATAGCCGGCAATCTTTCTTTACATGACCAGTCTGATGGCAAAGATTGCATCTTCTATTCTCTTGAAACTTTTTCTTGGATTTAAATTTATCCTTTATTCGTTTCTTTAGAGATCTGCAGCTTATCGACAAATGTCCTTGCTTATTGCAGTTATTGCATTTGGCGGTTGTTATTGGTTCTTTCTCAGATTTAACCTTTTTCCTATTGACTCTAGGCTTCTTTCTGACCCCAGACATCGTACTTATCTCAGGCTGCATACTTGACTCTGGCTGTGTACTTATCTCCGGGCTATCAGTTTCGAATTTCCTTTTATTGCTAGAACTGACCCCTTCTTCATCGCCCAAAAGACCTTTCTTATCAAGATCTTCATACTGGTAAGCCATGTATATCATTTCAGAAAAAGGAAGTTGCACATATGCAGTTACACTACTTTGGTAATTTCTTTGAAGCCCGTTGATAAACCTCAGATTCTTCCTCTTTGGATTTTGAATTAGATGCGGGGCAAAACGAGAAAGTTCGTTGAATTTCTTATGATACTCCGGAATAGTCATATCTCCTTCTATCAGATAGCAGAGTTCATCACTTAACCGCTCAGTTGCTTCTGGAGGAATAAATCTTTCATTGAAAAATTCTTTAAATCTATCCCAGGTAATATTACCTTCTGGATTATCCTTAATAACGGTTTTCCACCAGATTAAAGCTTCGTCTTTGAGTGCCCAAGATGCCAGTAATCTTTTCTGATCATCTCTCAGCTTTGAACCTTCAAAAAATTTCTCAGTAGAGCGCATTCGTGCTTGTGTTTGAATAATGGATTCATTGCCCGAGAACGGTACTCCACATAGATTTCGATACCTCTTTAATAGAGCTTCTATATCTGATCCTGGCTGTGGGAGCACAACTGGCTCATTAGATTGTCGAACCATAGGATTACTTCTTCTGCTTCTACCACTCATTTTTCTATGTCTGCAAATAGCAGACAAAGTGTCAGGTCAACAGAAAAGGTATTTTAAAGCATATAGACATATACTTGAATGTAAATGTGTCTATCAGGGTGTATTTCGTTTTTCTATACTCATTCTAGGACAATACTGTTCCTATCTGAAATGAGTAATCCATCTTAGAACACTACTGGTTCTATTTCTGACGAGTTCGTTAATATGTTATATTCCAGAACTAAGCTTAACCAAAGCTCTGATACCATGTGTGACGACCCCAAACCCCCGTTCCACGATGGCAAGGGTAATCTTTGGAATATAACACATAAACAGATAACAGCAGAAGAGAAATATATAAATACACCAGATAATTTACAACAGAATACATTGGATAAACCTAATCATCAGAGTTGCACAGTATACAGGATCATACTTAGTATAAAATACAATTCAGCTTTATATAAAATGTCTACAGCGGAATGAAACATAATATACATAACAGGAGCTGAACAACATAAAAAAAGAAGTGATAGAATCCATCTTTAGCTCCATAGCTATCCAGAGAGAGCCTGCTAAAACCTGAATACAAGGCTGCCCGTGTAGAAATAGGGGCACCCGAGTTTGCAAGTGAAACAAACTACGATTCAGTCATGGGTCTGGTATGAGAAATCTACTTAACTTATTTTATAATAAGGCCAATCACAGGACCACGCCGCTAACGCGGAACGGGTTTACTCCATTGGATTGCCAGTGCTGAAAACAAGTAAATCTTTTAAACATCGCAATGCTTTTTTACAAAAATGAAGCCATTATAAGACTCAGTTCCCATCACACAATGCAACGCAAACCGGAGGATATATTTTTACCTTATAATGGCCACAATATGCTTGATACGTATAAAACAAAAGCATTTGATATTATTACTAGTGTTTATATGTTTCAAAGACAATTTCAATCGTAAGTATCAATCATACACGGCATAAGTGCCGCATACCACTATGTCGCCATATATATGTTTACAATCAAAACCGCACTATGTCGTATTTGGAAATTGGACTTACGTCATGTACAAGGGCAAGGGATCGTCCTTACTGCTTCGAGACTCTCTAGCCCGAGCCTTAGGAACAGCTGCAACTGCACCGTAGATCGTCAGGGCCGGTCCATACGGAGTGGATTAAAATACCTGAACAGTGCGATTCCCGACCCTATAGGGCATAAACTGGTCATATCCCAACCAAACCATCGGCCCCGTAACGACCGATATAACCGAGGCGCCTCGCTATCCATCATCCACATAAGTAAAACATCAGGGCTTGTAAAACACTGAAACCACTCCTAGCTAGAAGGAAATGCACGTCCTCCCTGAAATCCTCTCCCGTTTCTGGTTCATACCGAGGTGTGAGGCTTGCGAATCAACGCTAAACACAAAGCTAGCTATTTAAAGCCCTGCTATGATCATCAACCACAAGGCTCTACTTTTCAACAACAGCCTTGATCATAGCATCTCCGTATGCCACGTTGTCAATCTACAACGTCAGACACACATCCATTTACAAGCCCTTTCTGGGTTTGAACGAAACCGGAGGCACCTTATTCCTCGTCCCATATGTCCAATACAGGAGAGAGGCCCTCGCACATCCGAACGATCAACAAGTACGTCTGGACAACCCCCACTGTAACCCCTTTAGGGCAGCAACTCCCATCAAAGGCATCAGTAGCCATCCATTCGATGTGAAGATCATCGGTCTTGCACCATCTTCATATCTTTGACTTCTAACCGTCAACCAATTATTTGAAATGAGAATTAATTCGGCCGTTTCAAATAATTTACGTATATTTAGAATTTCAAATCAATTCATTTCCATGGTTAAATTATTTGACATCCATAATTCAGTTCATTAATGAAATTTTCACGTCAAACATATTCAACCATCAAATATCCAATAAATCGAGTAAATTCGGTTTATTTCCATTCCATATCGTTTATAACATTTTATAATGATTTATCGCTATTTTTATTTATTTAAAAATAGCCCATTTATTTAATCGACGCTTCAGGCCATAATGCGGCCATGGCGCTGTTTTTCTTCAGATTTGATTTACATGTATCTGAAAATCTAACCATTGGATCTTTACAAATTTTATATCATTGGAAAGATCTTCTCAAAGCGGACCCAACGGTTCCAGTTTTGGGAAAATCCGACGGTCGGATATCCTGGTATAATCGTTTAAAGTTACGATTTCAAAATACGAACTGTAGTGTTGTTATTCGTTTTATTTTAATTATATATATATATATATATAATCCATTCTGGTGTTGTTTTTATTCAGATTTGAATTAAACATTTCTCATAATCTAACCGTTGGATCTTTACAAATTTGATATTGCTGGAAAGATATTTTCATAGCGAACCCAACGGTTTCGGTTTCGGAAAAATCCGACGGTCAGATCTCCCGCAATAATCATTTAAAATCACGATTTCAAAATATGAACTACAGCCTCGTTATTCATTTTATTTTAATTATATATATATAATCCGTTCTTCAATTTCCTAACCACTATCGTTTCGTATATTTGATAAAAATAATATTTTTACCCAACAACTATTTATTTCAACACATGACTAATTTTAACACTTTATATATATATAATAAAAATGTGATTTTTATTGTCAAAAAAATTTATTTCAAACATGATTATTTTTAGCGATTCGTATATATTATAAAAATGTGATTTTTATTGTTTAAATAATTTATTACCAACATGAATATTTTTAGCGATTTGTATATATTATAAAAATGTGATTTTTATTGTTTAAACAATTTATTTCCAACATGAATATTTCTACCGATTTGTATATATTATAAAAATGTGATTTTTATTGTTTAAACAATTTATTTCAAACATGAATATTTTATATACTTCATATACATGATAAAAATGTGATTTTTATCTTTCAAACATTTTATTTGTCATATGAATATTTTTCCAACACATGAATATAAATCAAACACATGAATATTTCAGAAAATTTCGGCAGCATAACGGCAGGGGGTTTAAAACCGGCACCGTCCCCAGTACGGCTCCTCGCACTACCTTACGCCTCGCAGCGTTCCCTAAGGGGCTTATCCTTATAATCTAAATATTTTGATTCATTTTCATATCACAATGGATTTTTCCGCAAACAATTCCAATTTTGTTTCAACCACAAACAATCATTATCAACCATTCGCATTTATCAACCAAATTTCACGTCAACCAAAATCCAAACAATCACAACCAATATATATCGTCCATGGTCTGTGGACGAGGGGAGTATATATATATACGTATATAAATATATTTCAATTCCATTTCAACTCCATTCAATGCACATATAATTTATACAATGCATATATAACTTATACATCGCACATATAATTTATACAACGCTTATACATGAGGTGTACAACGCTTATATAACTTATACATCGATTATATAATTTATACATCGCCATTCCATATCGTTTTGAATTTAGAAATCTCCCATTGGTTCCACTCCTCCAAAAATGGTAGGAAGCTCCAAAAATTCTCCGGTCTCTTCTAGAATGTAGAGAACGTCGTCACGGTCCCGGTGTCTCTTGTTTCATTGGATTTCAACCAAATAGCAAAAAGATATGATTTTTAGAAGTAAATCACACTTTGCGATGGTTTTAAAGTGTTAAAATCAGTTTAGATTAACAAACCCGTTACCTTTCTGAAATGGTTCCAAACTAGGTTTGGAATTTGTGATCAATCCGTGTAACGGTTGGACGATCGGGCGGTGTAGCGTCGAAGTGGAGGGAGGGGCGCCTCTGCACAGGCGGTGGGGCCCACTTCGGTGGCCTGAGGAAGCCTCGGCAGCGTTGGGAAGTCATCAACTTCCCGGAGGTGATTCTCTCTTAATACTCAACAAAAAAATTCAAAACTTGTTATGGATTTGAAGCTCTTGACGTCCTCTTCAAAATTCCCTAAAGGAGCAGCAAGTTTTATTATGTGGTTCGAGAGTTTGAGAGGAGAGAAGCAAAGAGCCCCTTTCCGTCGTTCAAAGTGGAGCGTTACGGGTTGAGGAAGAAAGTGAACGATGGTCACGTGATTTCTGATTGGTCCTTAATTATTTAATTATTTTTATTTTCTTTTAATTCCAATAATACCCATTTCTCCATACAAACTCTAATTCAAACCCAAGAACTCTCGCCCCTAGCCAAATACCCCCATTCTGAACACAGTGGAATATGTTTCGTAGGCCCATTCGACTGTTTCAGTCAGTTATTCTTCAAATTAAAATATAAAACATTCAAATGTGGATTTGAACGTATATTTCAATTTGTCGGGGCCACATACTGATCCCAAAAATTCCAGAAAAATAAATCTGGCTATGCCTAGATGATATGGTTCCAACAAAACTAATTTCGTCGAATTTGGAGACCGTTTGAAAAATGGCCATTTTCTTGTCGATCCAAATTGACTGAAATTAACCAAACACGTTTTCCTTTGCTACGCTCACATATTTACTCCAAAAATTATGGAATTTGAAACCTAGCAATAATTTGACATTCCAGATCCCACAAAAGTGGTTTCGTCGAAAATGGAGGTCGATTGCAAAATGTCTATTTTCACGGGCTATATTTATTCCCTAGCGACCTTTCTGAAAATACATTTAGCCATAACTTTTGATTCCCGCTACGAAATTTTGATTTTTCAGAATCGGTAGAAAGATATTCTTAAACAGATTTAAATATTTTTGGTTTCACCAAAATCCGTTTTATTTTGCATCTTGTACAGTCAGTCAAAGTTTGAATTAAAATTTTCAAACTGTCGCGCCATTTCAGTCCTTGTTTTATAATTAAAAATAAATATATTCGCTATAACTTCGATCTAAATAAATTCTTGGTTGTTATTATTTAAAATAATTTATTTTAAATATCCAAAATTCCTTAAAATAGCCAAATTAAAAATTTTAAATTGGTTCTGATTTTCCGGGTTGTTATAGTTCCCCTCACTCACATCTATTTCTACCTCCATTTTAGTTAAATATATATTTACATATCATTATCAGTTGATGATTGTTTTGTTTGGGTGATTGGATTATTGAATTTGGTTTGTTATGTATGAATGGATTGCTTGATTTGGTTGATTGGTTGATGAATTATGCGTTAGTAGGATGTTGAACTATTGAGGGGATATTGTCCATTGTTTTTTTAATTACGGTCGCATGAATTGTTTATATGATGTTTGGTTAATTCTTTGATTTTAAATAATTTGACACATCTTTTATATGTATATATATATACACACAATATTACGTCGATCTAAATTATAAATTAAATCATGCATTACAATTTCAAAAAAAAAAAGACTAGTAGCTCAAATTATAAATTAGTTGAATTTAACTATTTCCATGTATGTAAAAAACTATTTTTAAGTAAATGCTAGCCTTTTGTTTATAATATGGATAATTTTATCAATATGATGATTAGATTTAGACTAAATATGTTTTATCAATATTGTATCATTTATTTTAATTCTTCTTTTAAATCAAAACTACTTGGTTTGTTTGGCTAGTTGAAGTATTTTACCTTTACTATGAATAAATCATTTGAGGCCTTCATTAATGAAATAGTTTTTAAATAGTAATTGACATATTATTATTTTTATTTCGTTGCATGTTTATGTTTTAAAGATTTATAATAACTTGTAATGAATGTTTACGATTCTCAAATATTTGTAGTATCTTTTGAGTAATATTATATATTATATTTTGTTTTATTTATGAATTATCTTGTAATTGCAGGTGTTTCCTTGAGTAATTCTCGAATTCAGTTGTTCTTTGTATAATTTTTGTCTTTTCAATTCTTATGTGAACTCTTTTATTTTGTTTAATTTACCATTGATTTAAATTGATGGTTAATGTGAATATGATGTAGTGATGATTACTTTATGTGATTTAGAGTATTTATATATTTATGTAATGAGAAATTTGAATAAATGGTTTAGTGGAACCGTCTGGTATGGGCCTTTTGGTATCACTATCCTGGTTATTCATTGGACTTGTTATATAGAGTATTTGAAGGGTTGGTGTATTATACGAGCAGTAGATAAACAGATTTGTAAATACGGTGGTTTACGAGATTGATTAATTTTTTATTTTGTCTGATTGAAGCTATTGAGTTAATGTTGTGATTCATGAGGTTTTTGTGATTTGAGATGTTTGAGTTTTCCAGTGTGGAGTTGACTAGCGGGTAGAAAACCGGTGGTGGAAATGTGTGGTATGGGACACACAGTTACCGCCACTTGGGTTACTGACTGTAAGTTTGTAACACATATTGTTGTGGTTGAGCCAGTACTCGCTTCAGGGGGAAGCTCGACTCGGGGGGAGTCTCATATACGTATTCACTTAGCCGGGGGGGCTAAGTTATACTCGGACGGGAGGGTCGTGGTGTTAGGTGTCTAAATACGTATATAGTACATGGCTAAGCTCGGGGGGAGCTTATTAGCACGTGCATAACTATGTTGTTTCGGATTCGAATTGTAGCTTTGATGAGCTTGTTGTTTTGGATCCATTTTATGATGCCATTATTGAATTTATGGCTTTTGTTGTCATTCGATGCCCTGGATCCAAATTATGGTGATATTTTTGGGTTTCATTATTCGTTTCCTAGAGATGTTGGATTTCAAATGTTTTCACCTTATTTGTTAGCGTTGATTTATATATATAGCCTTAGAGCTATAATGTTATCTTGACATTGTAATTTTGTGTTTTATTACACTATTACGTGATTGTGACATTTTGGCGATTTTATAATGCGTTATAACTCTTGAATGAGATTTATTTGAATAAGATTATGTTGTTATTTGTATATGTTCATATGTGGCAATGCTTTCATAATATTTAGCCGTGAGGCATGAATCATTGATGTCTCCTTTCTTATGAATGATCATTGTGGATTAAATAATGTAATACCTCTTTATGTTATTATTCTTGTTTAGAGTACCCAAACATTATATGTTAACTATAATACTCGGGTCAGACCGAGACATTACAGGTGTAGGGTCCTTGAGACCAGCTTGTATTTACTGTGCTTAAAGGAGTATAGTAATCTAGTGAATTATTTATTACCATGTGTTGAATAGAATGATGTAAATTTTGGTGTGTAATAATTTAATGTATATGAAATGTTAAATATTATACATTATATTTATCGATGCAATTGACTTTGTGATCTCTGTATTCATGTATATTATGTATTGTTCGGTCCTGGAGGCACACGTGTAATTGTTTTGTACTGACATTGAGTACGTAAGAGTAAGTGATATTTCAGAAATTTTAATACGTACTAGTGTTAGTCCAAGAGAATTAGCATGTGTATGTGCCTCTATATCCTCATTATTCATATTATCTGACGGTATTACTTAGTAACACTCTTGGATAATATGGGTATAGAGGTGGGGCGTTACATTATAGCCCCTAATCAAGAACTATTGTAACACCCCGTATTTTCTATTAACGTTATAATAACGAATCCTAGAATACTTAATTTAAAATGTGAGAATTAAGGGAAACGGGTTACGCCATTGTGTTCATCTCGGAATTCTGGTTGAGATAGAGTCCGAGTTTGCGTAAATTGGACTTCGTATAAAGAAGTTATGGCTATTAGAAGTTTCCAGAAAATTCAAATAAATTCATACAGCTCGAAAACGAATAAAAATTCAAATCAGAAGTCAGAACGGGCTGGGGGGAAAATTCCCGCCTAGGCAGGTCGACCAGGGGGTCAACCCTAGTGTCGACCTCCCCCCATAGAGGTCGACCTGGGGGTCGACCTGGCCCCGGCCAGATCTGAATTTTGAACGACTGATGACTTGCTGCTGAGTCACTAGGGTTTTTGGATGGTCCTGATCTGGTCTGAGTGGCTGTGATTAACCCTAGGTTCATCCGACGGCTATAATTAAACTAGAATTCTATATAAACAACTCAATGCTCAACCTAAAACACACAGAAAAATAATTCTAGAACTGAAATGCAGTCAGTAGAGAACCTGGAGTATCCATCACCGTTTTCAATTCAAAGACGAGTTAAAAATCTTACAATAAAAATCAAATTAAAACTACTCTAATTCAACATCTGCATCAAAAGCGCGCATCTCCAATTTCAGAATTCAGATTTCAGAACGTAAGAATTCCTTTTTAGTTTGTAAGTGGGTTATTACGCAGATTTAAACATTCTTTCAATTGAAACATGACATGTTGTAATTTGGATATAGAATGATGCTTATGTATAAGATTTGATTCTCATTTATCTTAAAGTATCATTGTAATTAATCATGTCTTTATGCTTGTGGCCATGAACATGTTATATATTAATCATGTCTATATGCTTGTGGTGATGAACATATTATATGTTGGAATATATTATGATTGAGTAATGGATTTATTTTGCCAATTAAACGGTAAAACATGTCATGTTATAAATTGGTGGTTATTTGCAAGTTTATGATCTAAAACACATGCTTATATGATAGATCAACACTCATGTATATTCATGTTAGGTTGAATCTAATTATGTTGTAAAAGTTGGAATTGTAGTCCTTTTATGTTTTTAACACATAAGTATCATGCTAAATTGTGATTAAAATGATTATAAAAGCTTTCTTATGTTTTGACATACATAAGTTAATATGCCAAGTTGTGGGTTAAAACTGTGATTATATGTTAAACCTCCATGCTAGATCCTTAGCCAAGTTTACATGACAATTAGATCCAACTTAGTCACAAGTTCACCTTTACCTGTTTAGTTAAGATAATGATACATCTATGCCAAGTTACATGTGATAAGTTAAATGTATGCTATTTTATGTTTATTTCATGTTCCTTGTTTATTACCCCTTTTTATTTATGGGTTTGGGCTAATTTGCTAGCCCAACATTTTATGTGATTCATACGTACGTTCTACGGGGATAACGATGTGAAAACATGAAAATTCATAGCATAGGTTTGTTCATAAAATGGTATATTTGATATACCATTTATTATGAGCAATATTTGAAAAGATAATCATGGCGTGATTAAATTAAATTTAATCCATATAAAGAATTTGACATATTTAGAAAAATATGAATTAGAAAAGACGAATATGCCTAACCCGAGGTTAGACTGAGTTGTGGTGTAAATCTGCCCGGAACCGACCGACATATCCAGTGACCACAACAAGACCTGTTTAATGTGGGTGGTTAGTGCATCAAGACCAAAAAGAACCCAAGGTTAGACTGAGTTGTGGTGTAAATCTGCCCGGAACTGACCGGCACATCCAGTGACCACAACAAGACCTGTCTAATGTGAGTGGTTGGTGCTTTAATAAATTAAAGCTAAGCCAGGATTGGTAAGGTTTAGTAAATTAGGAAAACACTTAACCGATTCAACATGTTAACTAAACGAATGGGCGGGGTTAGGTAAACTTGGACGCTTAACCAAATAAACATGTTGATTAGAAAACCCTATTAATGGGGACCTATTTCAGCAGTAACCCACATAGATGTATCATGGTACCCTGAAACTAGGCAGGGTGGGGCACGATTACTGGGCTGAATTATAAGCGGTCAAAATGTCGGTGGTTGGTGGGCCAGTGTAGGTTCCGACGGAGTATGGGCGTGCACGTACTCCGAAGTGGAAAAATCAGGCATTGGGCATCAGTAGTGTACACTGTGCTTCTTGAATCATGTCGGGTTGCCACCAGAGGGACTGATACACCCCATGGTGGGACCAGCACAGGTAGCTACAGTCAAGCGGGGCCGAATGACACAGGATATGAATGCATGCGAGTAGGAGTCGGTCATTAAGGGGATCGTTTGTTATAAACATGTGGGGCTGGTTGAACCAATGGTTAAGTAGGTGCAGAGACTATAGTAATGGGTGCGATCACATGTTCCTCTTATCTAATATTAGGGTATTGTCCTATGCTCTGTTATCACTGTCATGATCCCTTTCCTTTTTTAAATACTAGTAATCATTGAACTTACCAGACTTATTGTCTGACCCATTTTCTCTCGTTTTCTTTTCTCCCCCCCCAGGTCCACGGGGAGGAAATACTCCAGCTTAATCAGACTCTTTGCAAGCTTCAAGAAAGTAGATGTATGATTTGGACTCTCTTGCATTGGCTATGGCTTTTGGATACGACCCTTGGGGATTTACGCAGTATTATCTATGTTTTATGCTTCTTTATTTAATAATCAAGACAGAAATTATGGTGTAATGTTTTGGAAGTTATTTTTGAGACAACTTGTTGTAATGCTTTTGTATTGAACCACGTATGCAATAAATGTTTGATTTTCGCTGCCTATATTTATCTTTCTTGTAAATTTTTCTGTGTCTTGTACCTATAACCCTCCACCAAGGTTAAGGCATTCCCTTTGTGAGTGACCTTAACGGAGGTGGGGTGTTTCACTTGGTATCAGAGCAAAGGTTTACCAGATCAGATAAGAGTTTTTGAAAACTATTTTTCAAAAAGAAATATAAACAAGGATTTTTACAAGGAAAAGTGTTGTTTTAAATTTAAAATGGCATAATCCCCAAAGCCATATGCACTATCTTTCTATCCTTCGTTTTGAATCTTTTCTTTTTCGTTTCAGCATGTCTAGGAATCTTAACCTTCCAGAGGGTGTGCCGATACCTCGCTGGTTCAGGAGGTACTTAGAGGCTAGGGCCAATGACGCAAGCCCAGCAGATATTTCTCCTCCAGCTACAGCAGTTCCTCCTCCTCCTCCTCCGCATGCAAATGCTTTCTCAAAGATTTGTAGGGACTCTAGGGCCATGGGTGGAAAGGATTTCAAGGGAACTGAATCATTTGTAGAAGCAAGGAATTGGCTCAAAGAAACTGAAGATCTATTCGAAATCTTCGAGGTGGATGATAGACAAAAGATACAGTTGGCAGTGTGGTTGCTCAAAGACGAAGCTTCCTATTGGTGGGAAGTCACTAACGCTGAAAGACCTGTTGAAACATGGGTAGATTTCAGAATAAGGTTTGAGATGAAATTCCTCACACAGGCTGAACGAAGTTTGCAGCTGGAAAAGTTCTTATCTCTTAAGCAAGGAAGTATGACGGTCAAGGAGTACGTCAATCAATTCAATCAACTGGCCCGATTTGGACTGGACTTAGTGAATACTCCTCATAAGAAGGATCTCCATTTTGTCAAGGGATTGAATGAGCTACTTCACAGATTGGCTATGACCCATATACCTATGGGGGCTACTTACGAGAGGTTAGTGGACATGGCATTCTTACATGAGGAAGACAAGGGTAAGAATGAGGCAAAAGCAGAAGTGTCTCAAGATAAGAAGGGGGAAGGGTTGCAGAACAAGAAGACTGGTTCAAAGAAAGGCGGGAAGAACAACAAACCCCGTGAAAAGAGAAAGTGTAATTTCTATGGGATTCTCGGGCATCTGATCAAAGACTGCAAGAAGAAGAAAAGGAAGATGGGTGGTTGTTTCCACTGTGGTGAGACATGACACATGGCTAGGGCCTGCCCAAGGAAGCAAGGGAAGGGAGCTGGACCTTCTTCTGGAGGACAAGTTCACGCTCTCACGGCACCTCCGCAAAAGCGAGGTAGAAACATTTCTGTCGAAATTTTAGTCTACCTTTTTGATCATCCTGTTCGTACATTGTTTGATTCTGGCGCATCGCACTCATTTGTATCTGCTAATTTAGTTGAATCTCTGCACCTAGACACTAGTTTAGTAGAGGATCCCTTGGTTGTTTCAAATCCAATCGGGGGCTCAGCTTATTTGTCAATGGTTTGTTTGGATTTGAAAATATCTATTCTAAGCGTTGAGTTTAGATGCAATGCCTATGTTTTGGGCTTCACGGGCTATGGATTGATTCTAGGCATGGATTGGCTGTCCAGTAATGGTGCCATCCTCGATTGTGAAAAAAGAGTGGTTAGACTCCTGACCTGCCTTGGTAACACTCTTGAAATTTCTTGCAATCCCCTGAACTCTATTATGCTAAGCTATCTAGAATCTCTTGATGCGTCTATTGAGGACTTGCAGTCTGTAAGGATAGTCTGTGAATACTCTGATGTGTTTGAAGAGGTAAAGGGTTTACCCCCGAAGCGGGAGATAGACTTCCGCATATACCTCGTTGACAATGCAAAGCTCGTTGTTTTACCCGTTAGGCACATGGCCCCAAGGGAGAGAAAGGAGCTCAGCAAGCAAATCAAAGAGCTGCTTGAAAAGGGGTTCATAGAGACGGAGTATTTCTGAATGGGGTGCTCTGGTAGTGTTCGCAACCAAATCTGATGGTTCGCTTCGCCTGTGCGTTGATTATAGGGAGCTAAACAAGCTGACCAAGAAGAATAGACACCCACTCCAAAGAATAGATGATTTGTTCGATCATCTTGTAGGTGCATAGGTTTTCTCCCAATTAGATTTAGCTGCCGGGTTTCATCAGCTAAGAGTGGCTGAAGACAGCACTGATAAGACCGCGTTCAGAACTCCCGATGGTTTCTTCGAGTGGCTTGTCATGCCTTTCGGCTTGACAAACACACCCGCTTACTTCGTTGATTTAGTAAGCAGGGTGTTCTGAGAGTTCCTCAATATGTTTGTGGTGGTCTTCGTAGACGATATTTTGATCTTCTCAAAGAATAAGGAAGAACATGCTCAGCGTCTAAAGGAAGTCATGGATACTCTCCGTGCACATCAGTTGAAGGCGAAATTCTCCAAATGCCATTTCTGGAGAGAAGAAGTTAGGTTCCTTGGACATGTAGTGTCCAAAGAGGGGATAGCTGTGCACCCCGCAAAAGTGGTTGTCGTGCAAGATTGGAAGGTTCCTCGAAACGCAACCGAAGTCCGAAGCTTTCTCGGGCTAGCAGGCTTTTATCGAAAGTTCATCAAAGATTTTGCAAAAATCTCAGCTCCACTAACAAGATTGACAAAAAAGAACCTAGCTTTCAATTGGGATTTGGATTGCGATATTGCTTTCCAACGTTTGAAAAGGGCTCTAACAACAGCCCCAGTTCTAACATTGCCTGATGGAAGCAAGATGTTTACAGTATACACAGATGCATGTGGATCGGGACTAGGCGTTGTTCTGATGCAAGAAGGGAAGGTAGTGGCTTATGGTGGAAGACAGTTAAAAGTACATGAAAAAACTACCCAACCCACGACCTAGAGTTGACAGCCATCATTTTTGCGCTTAAATCTTGGCGCCATTATCTCCTAGGTGAGAAATTTGAACTGTATACTGACCATTAATCATTGAAATACCTATTCTCGCAGAAAGATCTCAACTTGAGGCAGCAAAGGTGGATGGAGTTTCTTGCCTCGTACGATTTTGAGATTTCCTATACTCCTTGCAAGGGCAATGCAGTAGCTGACGCCTTGAGTAGAAAGAAACTGACCTTAAGCCCTCTCTTTGTGGAAAGGCAAAGCTTGGAGTTCATAGCAAGCTTTAACTTTAGACCCTCCACTGACTTTGCACCTGGCTTGCTAGCAACATTAGAAGTGCGGCCAACTCTATTAGACTCAATCGGAGCCGCGCAAAGAGAAGACCCTCAGCTAGCCGATGTGGTGGACAAGTTAATTAGGGGTCAGACTTCTAGTCACCTCAATAGATACTCCATTAATGCCAAGGGCTGGTTGAGATGAGATGGAAGACTATGCGTCCCACAAGCAAGAGATTTGTGGGGAAGATTCTCGAAGAGGCACACCATTCCGAGTTGACCATACACCCCGGTGGAGACAAAATGTACAAAGACATAAAAAGGGTTTTCTTTTGGAGTGGCATGAAAAGAGATGTAGCAGAATTCGTCTCCAAGTTCATGATATGCCAACAAGTCAAGGCGGAGCAGAAGAAGCCTGGTGGTCAACTCCATCCTCTAGAGGTCCCACAGTGGAAATGGGATAGCATCTCGATGGACTTTATAGATGGGTTGCCTAGGTCAAGAAGGGGCAATACTAGCATTTGGGTAATAGTGGACGGGCTCACAAAAAGCTCCCACTTTATACCCGTCAAGAGTAGAAGGATTGCCTCATCTCTAGCATCCATATATCTTAAAGAGATAGTTAGACTCCATGGGATACCCTCCAGCATAGTGAGTGACCGAGACCCTATCTTCACGAGCGAGTTTTCGAAGAGTCTACAAGAGACTGTAGGCACACAGTTATGCTTAAGCACGGCCTATCACCCTCAAACTGATGGCCAGACGAAAAGAGTCAACAAAGTATTAGAAGACCTCTTGAGGTTATGCATTATTGACTTCGGAGGTACATGGGAGGATCATCTACCCTTGGTGGAATTCGCGTACAATAATAGCTACCAAGCCACCATAGGCATGGCGCCTTTCGAAGCTTTATATGGAAGACCGTGCCGGTCACCAACTTGCTGGTGGGAGTCCACAGATAAGCTCATACTTGGACCAGACATGGTCAGAGAAACTTTAGAGAAAGTAGACTTAATACGAAGAAGGATGAAGACTGCCCAAGATAGACGAAGTCCTACGCAGACAAAAGAAGAACTGACCTTGGATTCGAAGTTGGAGACAAGGTATTCCTTAAAGTATCTCCTTTAAGGAACGTCGTTCGCTTTGGATCCGCAGGAAAGTTAACACCAAGATTTGTAGGGTCGTTCCCTATCATCGAGAAGATTGGGAAGATGGCTTATAGGGTACAGCTTCCCGAAAGATTGGCCGGGGTTCATAATGTCTTTCATGTCTCTCACCTACGGAAGTGCTTACACGAGTCTACGGAAGTGGTGGAACCAAGCATGCTAGAGGAAGTAGAAGTTGAATGAGAAGCAACTGTGAGGAGAGTTCCAACCCGTATCTTGGGAACAGAGGTAAAAAATCTACGCAACCGTGAAGTTAAGCTCATCAAAGTTCAATGGAGCGACACTGAGGAAGACGCGACTTGGGAAACTGAGGACAGAATACGTGCAGACTACCCTTTTCTTTTTTAAGGTACATCTTTGATCTCTCTTTCCTTAAGTTTATGCTCGTATCTATCTTTTTAGGTGTATCTCCTATCCTTTATCCTTAGGTAGAAACCTTTTTGGATGTAAACATGTAATTGAAACATGTTATGATTGATTGTTGCATGTGGTTGCAAGTGGTTGCTAGTGGTTGCTCGTGGATGCATATACACACATAATAGGTATTAGATCGGCTCAATCACTTCCATATTGCATATGCATATATGTATTGATTTATGGATTAAAACTTGATGGGTTATCATATGGACGTTGCATTTGTAGGAATGATTGTGCACTCATGTAAGAAATTTTGAGTAGGAAAAATTGCATTCATAATGGACTCATGGCACTGACATAATTTGCATTAAGGAGGTCAACTGAATCAGTAGACCGCCTGATTTTGCATTAGATAAGGACATATACACACAATGCATATGATCATGAAGCATTAGAAATCTTTTAAGGAAAATGGACGCCTGTGTTTGATGGTTGAGTAGATGGGTGTTTGGATGGTAGGATATAAGTTCTTCTTGACTTGGGGATTTCGGGGACGAAATCCCCAAAGGAGGGGAGAATGTAACACCCCGTATTTTCTATTAACGTTATAATAACGAATCCTAGAATACTTAATTTAAAATGTGAGAATTAAGGGAAACAGGTTACGCCATTGTGTTTGTCTCGGAATTCTGGTTGAGATAGAGTCCGAGTTTGCATAAATTGGACTTCTTATAAAGAAGTTATGGCTGTCAGAAGTTTCCAGAAAATTCAAATAAATTCCAACAGCTCGAAAACAAATTCAAATACAAATTGAAAGTCAGAAGCGGGCTAGGCGGGAAAATTCCCGCCCAGGCAGGTCGACCAGGGGGTCGACCCTAGTGTCGACCTCCCCCCGTAGAGGTCGACCTGGAGGTCGACCTGGCCCCCGGCCAGATCTGAATTTTGAACGATTGATAACTTGCTGCTGAGTCACTAGGGTTTCTGGATGGTCCTGATCCTGTCTGAGTGGCTGTGACTAACCTAGGTTCATCTGACGGCTATAATTAAACTAGAATTCTATATAAACAACTCAATGCTCAACCAAAAAACACACAGAAAAATAATCCTAGAACTGAAATGTCATCAGCAGAGAACTTGGAGTAACCGTCACCATTTTCAATTCAAAGACGAGTTAAAAAGCTTACATCAAAAATCAAATTAAAACTAGTCTAATTCAATGATCTTCATCAAAGACGCGCATCTCCAATTTCAGAATTCAGATTTCAGAACGCAAGAATTTCTTTTTAGTTTGTAAGTGGGTTATTACGCAGATTTAAACATTCTTTCAATTGAATCGTGACATGTTGTAATTTGGATATAGAATGATGCTTATGTATAATATTTGATTCTCGTTTATCTTAAAGTATCGTTGTAATTAATCATGTCTATATGCTTGTGGCGATGAACATGTTGTATATTAATCATGTCTATATTCTTGTGGTGATGAACATATTGTTGTCCTCTTATGTTTTTAACACATAAGTATCATGCTAAATTGTGATTAAAATGATTATAAAAGCTTTCTTATGTTTTGACATACATAAGTTAATATGCTAAGTTGTGGGTTAAAACTGTGATTATATGTTAAACCTCCATGCTAGATCCTTAGCCAAGTTTACATGACAATTAGATCCAACTTAGTCACAAGTCCACCTTTACCTGTTTAGTTAAGATAATGATACATCTATGCCAAGTTACATATGGTAAGTTAAATGTATGCTATTTTATGTTTATTTCATGTTCCTTGTTTATTACCCCTTTTTGTTTATGGGTTTGGGCTAATTTGCTAGCCCAACATTTTATGTGATTCATACGTACGTTCTACGGGGATAACGATGGGAAAACATGGAAATTCATGGCATAGGTTTGTTCATAAAATGGTATATTTGATATACCATTTATTGTGAGCAATATTTGAAAAGATAATCATGGCGTAATTAAATTAAATTTAATCCACATAAATAATTTGACATAGAAAAAAATGAATTTAGAAAAGACGAATATGCCTAACCCGAGGTTAGACTGAGTTGTGGTGTAAATCTACCCGGAACCGACCGGCATATCCAGTGACCACAACAAGACCTGTCTAATGTGGGTGGTTAGTACATCAAGCCCAAAAAGAACCCGAGGTTAGACTGAGTTGTGGTGTAAATCTGCCGGGAACTGACCAGCACATCCAGTGACCACAACAAGACCTGTCTAATGTGAGTGGTTGGTGCTTTAATAAATAAAAGCTAAGCCAGGATTGGTTTGGTTAAGTAAATTAGGAAAACTCTTAACCGATTCAACATATTAACTAAATGAATGGGCGGGGTTAGGTAAACTTGGACACTTAACCAAATAAACATGTTGATTAGAAAACCCTAGTAACGGGGACCCATTTGAGCAGTAACCCACATAGATGTATCATGGTACCCTGAAACTATGCAGGGTGGGGCACGATTACTGGGCTGAATTATAAGCGGTCAAAAAGTCGGTGGTTGGTGGGCCAGTGTAGGTTCCGACGGAGTATGGGCATGCACGTACTCCAGAGTGGAAAAATCAGACACTGGGCATCAGTAGTGTACACTGTGCATCTTGAATCGTGTCAGGTTGCCACCAGAGGGACTGATACACCCCATGGTGGGACCAGCACAGGTAGCTACATTCAAGCGGGGCCGAATGACACAGGACATGAATGCATGCGAATAGGAGACGATTATTAAGGGGATCGTTCGGTATAAACATGTGGGGCTGGTTGAACCAATGGTTAAGTAGGTGCAGAGACTATAGTAATGGGTGCGATCACATGTTCCTCTTATCTTATATTAGAGTATTGTCCTATGTTTTGTTATCGCTGTCATGATCCCTTTCCTTGTTTAAATACTAGTAATCACTGAACTTACCAAACTTATTGTCTGACCCATTTTCTCTCGTCTTCTTTTCTTCCGTCCCCCCCCTAGGTCCACAGGGAGGAAATACTCCAGCTTAATCAGACTCTTTGCAAGCTTCAAGAAAGTAGATGTATGATTTGGACTCTCTTGCATTGGCTATGGCTTTTGGATATGACCATTGGGGATTTATGCAGTTTTATCTATGTTTTATGCTTCTTTATTTAATAATCAAGACAGAAATTATGGTGTAATGTTTTGGAAGTTATTTTTGAGACAACTTGCTGTAATGCTTTTGTATTGAACCACGTTTGCAATAAATGTTTGATTTTCGCTGCTTATATTTATCTATCTTGTAAATTTTTCTGTGTCTTGTACCTATAACCCTCCCCCAAGATTTAGGCATTCCCTTTGTGAGTACCTTAATGGAGCTGGGGTGTTTAAACTATCAATGGAGGTCGTTAGTGATGAAGTTAGCACAACGAATCTCGTTGAACATATGGTTGAACATGCAACACGATCAATGTTCCCTACTATTGAAATTGATAACAATGATGCTAACGTCGAAGAGGAACCAAAAGTTAAAGCCAAAAAATATATGATTTACTAGATGTTGCTAAGAACACCTTTGGAATGGATGTACAAGCGACACTCAATTATAGGTAAGTATAGAGTATACTATAATGAAATTGAAATATAACTTCACAAAAGCTGAATTTATGGCTGTTGTAGTTGTACAAGCTGCCATACGCCATATGTCATCTGATAATTTAACGAGTAAAAATTATTATGAAGTGAAAAAACATATGTCATCTTCTAGTTTGTCATATCAAAAAACATATACATGTTTAAATGATTGCATGTTGTTTTTGAAAGTAGACATCAATCTTAGGAGTTGTAAAATATTTAATCAAGAAAGATACAAATCAAGGAAATACAAATTCCATACAAGTGTATGCATTATTTACCTTTCACTCCTAGACTTCAAAGATTATATGCATTATCTATAACAATGCATCTTATGAGATGACACAATGTGAGAATACCCAAAGAAGGCATGTTAACACACCCATACGATGGAGAAGCATGTAAGTATTTTAATAAAAAAAATCTCAATTTATCAGTAGAAACCGTAACGTTAGGCTAGTTCTATGAATGGATGGATTCCCACTTTTTTCTCAGTTTGGTTCTAAATATTCATCTTAGTCTGTAATCATTACACCTTACAATCTATCCCCGTGGATGTGTATGAATACTCCATATACGTTTCTTACGGTTATTGTCCCTAGCCTTGATGATCTGACATAGTGCATCGATGTTTACTTACAAACGTGAGTCGAAAACTTAAAACATTGTGGTACGAAGGAGTTGAATCATATGATGTATCTTAAAAAATTGGATGTTCGACTTTTATTGTGGACCATTAGTGATTTTCCTACAAATGCGATGCTTTTGGATTGGAGTACGGCCAGTCATTTTGCTTGTACTTATTGTATGGAAGAAACACGAGCATTTTCTTTATCGCATGAGAAGAAAATTTCATGGTTTGATTATCATCGATGTTTTCTCCATATTAATCATCCTTTTAGAAGAGATACAAAAAACTTCATAGCTAATAGACATGAGACTTTATGAGCACCAACGATTTGGTCAAGCGAGGATATATATGAACTTGTAAAAGATTATCCAAAGATACATGAAACCGGAAAACACACTGATAACCAAGGTAAATTTACAGTTCATAATTGGTGTAAACATAGTATATTCTAGGAGTTGCCTTATTGGAAAAATCTCTTAATTCGTCAAAACATTGACATGATGCACAATGAGAAAAATGTATTTGATAAAGTACTTAATAAAATTTTGAACGTTAAGGCCAAGACTAAGGACGATCACAAATCAATACGTGATATAGAAGAAACATGTAATTGTTCTGAGCTTCATATGTAGCCAAATGACATTAAAAAACCTAAAGCATGTTATGAAGTAGACAACAACCAACTTAAAGTAATGTTAAAATGGGTGGAAGGATTATGATTTCCCAATGGAATTTCCTCTAATCTTCGTAGATGTGTCGACTATAAAAATGGAAGACCGAGTGGAATGAAAAGCCACGATTGTCATGTAATGATCGAAAATTTGTTACCCGTCGCTTTCAAAAAACTGTTTCCCATAAAAGCTTGGAAAATTATAACGAAATAGCTAATTTTATAAGGATCTTTGTTCAACTATGTTAAAAATTGACCATCTACGCAAATTTAAGGAAGAAATCCCTATATTACTCGTAAACTGGAGAACATATTTCCTTCAAGTTTCTTTAATGTAATGGATCATTTACCTATTCATCTTCCATATGAAGCACGTCTTTGAGGTCCTTTTCAATATGGATGGATGTATCCATTCGAGAGGTATGTTATTAATACTGAGTATGGAAGTGTAAATGTAATTATAAATAAAAGTTAATATTGAACTGAAATATTTTTTATTTGGTACGTAAATCATTTTAAGAAAAAAGTGAGACAAAAAATTTTAGTTGAAGGTTCGATTTGCAAATCATATATTGATGAAGAAGCTTCGTTCTTTTTCTCTCACTAATTCAATGACCGTGTGAACTTATCATTTGAAAGTGTTACGCAAAATGTTGAGGCCGTTGAACAAGATTCTTCTTCTAAAGCAATGTTATCTAGTTTTAAAAAACATGGTCGACATATTGTAAAATGTGTGGAAGTATGGTTAGATGATAGAGATTACTATGTGATGCACACATATATTCTTCTTAGTCGTCCTGAAGTTGCACCATTTAGTAGGTAATTATCAGATTACAAGTTTTTATAAAATTATTTAATATTGTACGATTAAATTAATAATAATACATATATTATGTTTATGTCAGTATTGTTTGTGAATAACAAAATCCAAGAGGTGATCTAGGCAAAGATTTCAGAACTTGGTTTTCGAACTACGTTATTGATCCCACAAATCATGTAGTCGATGAAGGACTGAAAAATTAACAAAGAGTACTGGTGTATTTTTTGAAGGGCATTGATGATCTTATTAATCATATAATTGATTTTTATGGCGTGTTAACCTAGGTTTTACAATTGACATATTTTACAAGACACATTGAGGAAGTTTTTTTTTAGATGCTACTGGTTCCGCAATGTTCCAGATTCCAGTATTAACATGCATCCAAATTATAATCTTATAGAAATAAAGCACATCTCACGTCATCAAAAGTTGAATTTGTTTTTGTACTAGCCAAACAAGCCCTACAAGTTTATTACACCCCTTATCTATCTTTAAAAAGATAATAAACAAATTGGTTTGTAATTTTTAAAACCAAAGCAATGTTCACATTCGATGGAAATAATATTCCAAATGAACAGGCCTATCAAGTAGATATCAAGAAAAATGTTGAAATAACAGTTACATATGATCAAACTGATCTTGGATCTTTAAATGATGAGGCAGATGTATTAGTCGAAGCACTTGAAAGTGTAGAGGAAAGCGATATAGAACACGAGACCAAGTCTGAATCAGAAAACAACGATGACTGAGTAATATCCAATAAAATTTTCAATTATTCACATTATATTTTTTCTCATTAATACCATTTTGAAACACTCAGTCACAAACAAGTGTAAATTCACGCGCACAACACACCAAAGCATGACTCATAGCATGTATTACGTATTTTTAATGGTTTATCATATCATAATTATTATGAATTATATATATGTCCTAACATAATAAGACGATATATATATATATATATATATATATATATATGTATATGTATGTATGTATGTATGTATGTATGTGATGGGTATTATGTCTAGCTCTCGACATCGTAGCTCTTCCCGCTTGGTGGTGAGAGTAGTGGTGAGCTACCAGCTCGTCCACCCATATATTTGCAGTCTAAGGCTAATAGAGCGCAAGTACCAAAATTAGTAGCATAGCATTATAATTTTTTACATGATATATATATAATTGCCTAAAGTTCTGTTTTATTTTTATCATTGGGGATTCGAGTTGGAGCCATCAGGATTGGTTCTTGGCATTTCTAAGCAGGCATATATGAGTAGCAGTTAGATTTGTAGCCCAAGTGGAGTAAGATCCCTGACCCCATTAGGGAGGATATATGGCAAGATTTTCTTATGAGTTTATATCGCTTTACGATATGATTAAGTATAAATGAATAATTAGTAATATTTTCTCAATGCATATGGGGAAGTAGATCTGCAGGAAGCTGATGTAAACCTAGTTCAGCACCATTGGATTTAGAGGTTGCTAAGAATTACAGGGATATAATGTCAGGGCTTAAGAAATTGGGTTAGAAACGAACTGGATGGGGGTGGATATATGGGTTAAATGGGTTACTAGTGGAACAGTGATGAGTTCAAGGAAAATCTACCGAATGTCTCATTAATTATTTTACAATTATTAAATATATTATCCAATGTAAATTTGGAGGCGGAGTCGGAGAGAAACTAAGAAAATAAAAGCAAGAACTTGGTAACTCATTGTGGAAGATCCAAGTCTTTCCAGCATAACCGTGAGAACTTGGTAAACATATCAGTTCTTGCATTTGTATATTGATCGGTTTGGTAACTAGCTATGTAGAATTAAAATATATAAATTATCTACTGTAGGAAAGAGCTCGTGCACACCCTATATCCTACATGGACGTACTTGCTCGCACTAACGCATCAAAGTAAACAGACGACGCTGACAACATTACATATCCATGGGATTATGAGGATAAGATGATGAGTACATATATATGCATATTTTAAATCTTATTTTATTAAAATCGTCAAGTTTAGTAACTAGTTATGTAAAATAAAAATAATGTTCTACTATATTTCAACCACTACAAGAAAATTGATTTTTTGTAGCATCCAAAAAATGCTACAAAGCATTTTTGGTGGCGTTTCGATAATCGTTACTTGAAAACATGCCACTAAAAATCGTTAAGTATTAGTTGCACTTTCTATGACACCACTAAATATTGGTTTTTAATAGAATTTTTTAAACGTTACGAACGATATTTTTGCAGCGTCTATAAAACACCACCAAAAATGTTTCTTCACTACGATATTATTTTTAATGGCAGCCACTTATCTTTTTTGTAGCGTTAAGTGAACGCCACCGCAAAGTTTCCTGATTACTTCGACTATTTATTTGTAGCGGGTTTTAAACGCTACAAATAAAAATAATATTTTGTGGCATTTCCTCCACCACCATTTGTTCCCAATTTGTATCATAACATTCTAGACCTACCCATAATTTTACCACCAATTATATAACATAATACACAAACACATACACTTTTGATCATAACATATTAAACAACCACAAAATACATACACATTCAAACATCCACAACATACATAAGTGTCCAAGTGTGCATAACCATACGTTTTCATGGTTAGTATTTATAATAAAATTTCTCACAATGAAGAACTAAAGAGAATCCAAGTGCGCATGCATGTTTTCTATCCATTAGAGACTTCTATTTACTTAGATAATTGTCCAAGTATTAGTTTACATTAGCTCTATAACTTTGTTATTCACAGCAGGTAGCTGAAATCGAGCAAACCAAACTATTAGATTTTGAACATCAAATGTACATATATATAGAGAGAGACAAGCCGATACAGCAGTGCATACGAGTAAATAATAAGTAAAAAAGGCATTTATAAAAGAATGCCATAGATGAAGATCAAAGAATCATAATAATTAAAAAAAATAAGACCTAGATCCATGATTGTGTAAACAACTTCTTCGTAACGTTGATACAAATGGAGCTCCATTCCATTTTTCATCCATACTAAGTGACTACATAGTTTAGCGATTGGTTAAAACTATATAACTTAATGCATATCATAATCAAGTAGTATTGTTCTACCCAAACCCTAAACTGGTAATATTTGAACCGGTTCGTTACTAGAAAATTTAGAATATATTTGCAAGTCTCAAAACAATAATTAATTGCTGATAGAACTTGCGGCTAACTTGAATCGGCGTACATTCGCAGAAACTACACATATCATAGAGAAATTATATTAGAAACTAAACAATTATAAGCTGCTCAATAAAAAAGAGAGCACTAAATGGAAGGCAGAAAACAATCAGGCCACATTGCAGTAGAGAAAATTACGTTAGCTTCATTCATATTTCACTTGGGAACTAAAACTTTTACTCGCATACCATGTGTTACACAGATAGCTCATCAAAACCACAAACTTCTTATCATCGTGTACAAGGGTTATACTGGCATACCATGTATTAGAGATCACCATAACATGTCTATGTTCATTTTGGACTTTTCATCACAGTAAAAACTCCTAAGAACACGGTTATAACATTTGATTTCATAATATTCACAACTAAAAACTAAAGAGGTGTGGCACATGCTAAAAGAATAAAACTTACATCACAAAGATTCTAACTCTGTGAGACGACCCGAACTTCCCCGGTAAGGAAAACCCGGATTGAATTGAGGACAAAACACATCGGAACGCAAACAGAAGAACATTTCATTGTTTATTACAACAACTCATCAGAATACAAGAATATACAGAGTATAAACAGATAATATACATTTGGCGAACATCAGAGATTTAAATACATTACTGCAGCGGAAAATAATATAATACACAACTGAAAGAGATATATGGATACAGAGCTTTCCGGATATCATTCCAGCTGTAAGCCAGATTCCTGTGAATATAAATCTGCAAAACCAAAACTACTAGCAGCCCGTGCGGAAATAGGGGCACCCAGAGTTTAGGTTAAAACAATAAACTCCAGGTCAGTCATGTGACTGGTGTGAGAACTAAAACAGTTATTTAAAGCTTTACTTTAAATCAGATATATCAAGGGACCACGCCGTATAACACGGAACGGGTTTCGTCCCAAGAATACCGGTGCATATAACAAAACAGCGCAATGCTTTTTGGAAAAATGAAGCTATTATAAGACCCAGGTCCCATCACACAATGCAACACAAGCCGGAGGATAGGGTTTTCCCTTATAATAGCCAAACATGCTTGGTACGTTAAAAACAAATTATTTGATACTATTATAAGTGTATAGTGTTAAAACAATTTCAATCATAAATATCAATCATAGACGGCATGGGTACCATATATCATGTCGCCATACTAGTTCTACAATCAAAACCGCAAAGTCACGTATTGGAAGTTGGATTTCCATCTGTGAACCGAGGCAAAAGATAGTCCTCTACCGATTCGAGATGCTCTAGCCTACCCCTTAGGACCCAGACTCAGGTGGTCCCTTGGATCGTCAGGGCTGGTCCACCGATGTGGATTAAAATGCCTGAACACTGCGTTTTCCCGCCCTTTGGGGCGTCAATGAGTCCAATGACTCCATCGGCTCCACATAGTCACCGATATATCCAAGGCGCCTCGCAACAGCAACAACCACATAGGTGAAAATAATATAAATGTTAGGGCTGGTAGGTCACTGACACGCCCTAGCTAGAAGGAAATGCATGCCCTCCCTGATGTCCTCTCCCGTTTCTGGTTCACAACCGGGGTGTAAGGCTCGCGAATCAACGTTACACAAAGCTATGCCACACAGGCGGTGCTTTGATCATCATCCACATGACTTTGCTTTTCAACAGAAGCCTTGATCAATTGCCACTTAGGCATGCCACACAGGCAATCCACTCCATGCGATTGATATCCATCAATATATAACCCCTGAGCTCGTACATCTCAGAGAAGGGCGTTAAGCAAGAGAATAAATTCTCCGCCGCCAAATAGATATATATTTAATAAAAATCAATCACATAGAATAAAATCCAATGTCAGACACACAGTCCATTTACAAGTTCGTTCTGGGTCTGAACGAAACCGGAGGCACCTTGTACCTCGCATATCCATTGATCTCCAAGTACGTCTGGACGATCACCAACTGATTCCCTCCTCTTGGGTGTACAGCCCAATCAAGATCATCCGTAATCACCCAAACGATGTGAAGACCTTCGGTCTTCAACCACCATCTTCATCCTCGACACCACGTCGAATCAGTTATTCAGAATGGGATAAACCCGGTCTTTCTGAATAACTCGCGTATATAATAAACAAGTGTTACACAAACACAACATACGCATCTTTCTAATTCAGAATATTCTTTTATTCAAATATTCTTATACCTTGGGAAAGGTTCCCATTAATTTTATGAAAGATAAATTCTTTAAATTTATTCTTTAATCTTCTTTTGAATATCAATTCAAATTAGTCGGGATTAGCGAACCACACCGCAGTAATCATTTATTTTATTTCCCAATCCCAACCTATTCATCCCATGAAGTAAAATTGGTCATACTTCATATCTAACACCACGGTGTTATCGGTAAATTTAATTACCATTTCACGTTCAAATCTAATTAAAGATTTAACTATCTCCTGGAGCAAAACTGGTGATACTGTATTCTTGATCACTTCAATCTAATTAAAGATTCATTAAAACTCCACTTAGTTTTAATCTTCCAAAAATCAATATCCTATCTTTAACTGGGTTAAAGAACCAATGTTATTTAAAACACGGTTCACGATAAACCCAAAATCACATTCTAATCCAATTCTAATTAAATCCCATTTAATTGGTACACTTCATTAAATCTAAATAAAAAGATTCAATCTTTTTTCTCAACTGGGTTTAAGCACAGTGTTAATGAAGACACCATTCACGACAAACCCCAAATTCCATTTGATATTAAATACAAGGCTCTGAATAGAAAATATATCGGCTTATATTCAATATCAAATTCTATGACCAACAAATATCGTATTGGAAATAACAATATATGTACATCTTTCAAATTTCCATAACAATATCTGCATAATCACGAAATCCAACATCGAAATATTCCAAAGACAATTTTGATTCAAATCCATTTCCACTTTATATATTGGAAATTCTGGTTATTTTCAAAACCATTTCCAATCCACTTTATTTATTTTAAAAATAAAGGGAATTATAATTCTATTTCAAAACTAGTTCATTTCGATAAAAATATGTTTTTAACTTTTCAAATATGGAATTTTTCATCCCAATTCTTCACAAATCATTTCTTATGATTTTACACAAATTATTACTATATTTAATAAATTTATCAAGGCCCGTACAGTCGATTTCCATCAACGGCCATCGAACTGCACTTACAACGACCTTTTCCAAATTTGATTTGGACATAATTCCAAATCCAACCGTTAGATTTCAAATCTCTAATATTCGTTAGAAAGCTCTTTTCGATACGAACCCAACGGTTCCAGTTCTAGGAGAATCCGATGGTCGGATCTCCCGTAATATCCATTCGAAGTCAATGGTCGAAATTCGCAAACTGGCGCGGCGCGGCGCGTTCTATTCAGGCCATTTAATATATATAATATATATATTATATATATTTCATCGATTTCCTTTCAAAACGTATTTTATAAATCGTTTTAAATTCGTTTTCAAAACGATTTCAACTTCATATTCAATTTCTAATCAAAATCGAATATTCCACATCATCGATATACAAATGATAATATTTTCAAAACGGTATATTTTGTAATCACTTCCTATTCGATATTCATTATAAAAATGAATAAAATCGATATAAAAATGGTTCGCGTCAAAATGGCGCATATCTAACCAACACGGCTTTATATATTTCAATAACTTCGTTATTCTATTCAACAAATGAATATTTTCTTCAACATATGAATATATATATTTTTATTCAACACATGAATATTTATTCTATTCAACACATGAATTTTCTTTTATATTCAACACATGAATTTTCTTTCTATTCAACACATGAATTTTCTTTCTATTCAACATATGAATTTTCTTTCAATTCAACACATGAATTTTCCAAATTGGAATGAGGCCCAATCAATTACCATATAATGTTAATTATATGGGTTCCATACAACACATGTATATAATAACAACGATAAATCATCAACCATCATCCAGAGTGCACCACACAACTGCATAAGCATTAAATATAAATAATTAATGCTTACACAGTTTGTCAATCTATCGATTGACATACAACTAAACAATCGGGATTAGTGTACGTCAAATCTCATCCCAATACCCATGTGGGGTTTCAAATCAACAAACACAGAATTTATTTGTGTAGTTGGGCGATGTGTAAAATTTATCGTTCCAATCAATATCAGTCAAATGGGTGTACATAAACAAATCATTCGATTTGTAAATGAATATTTATTTTACTTCAACACATGAATATATATTTTATTTCAACACATGAATATATATTTTATTTCAACACATGAATATATATTTTATTTCAACACGTGAATATATATTTTATTTCAACACATGAATATATTTCTTATTTCAACACATGAAATTATATTTTTTCTTTCAACACATGAAATTATCTTTCTTTCAACACATGAAATTTTATTTCTTCTTTCAACACATGAAATTATATTTCTTTCAACAAATGAAATTTGATTTCCCTCAGCACAATCAACAGTCAAATTTCACAACACAAACAGTCACACAAACAAGTCATCCATGGTCTGTGAACGACGGGTGTTGGGTGCTACTAAGCACCGTCTGCATCCTAGTATATATTTCAACTAGAAATATAAATAAAAGTGAGGAGTTCTCACCTTGGGGTTCCACTCCATCAGTCTTTCTTTCTAAACGGTTTGAATTTGTTCGAAATTCCAGCGCATTCTTTTCACGCTGTTCATATATAAAAATCACATTTTTAATAACGCTACATGTACATAAAAATCATATTTTTACCTTCTCTACTATATAAAAATTATATTTTTATTCTTTCTATAATATAAAAATCATATTTTTATGTGCTAACTTATAAATAAAAATCAAATTTTTATCACGGCGTACATAGAATAAAAATCATATTTTTGCTCTACTTTTATATAAGTAAAAATCGTATTTTTATTTTAAAACCACTTATATAAAAATCATCTCCTTTCTACATTAAAGGTCAAATCTTTTTATTTATAAAATCTAATATTTTTTTCCTTTTTTCTAGCATGAAAAATGTAATCTTTTCGCATTCCTACTTACATATAAAGATCACGTTTTTAATTCGTTATTTATATATATATATATATATATATGAATCAAATCTTTATCATATATAAAAACAAATCTTTATCATATATTTGTCGAAGTAAAAAATCATGTTTTTACCGAAGTAAAAATCCTATTTTTAATTAGTTTAAACTAATTATTTTAAAACAAACTTAAATAAACACTTACAGTCGAAGTTAGGAGAGGGGAGGGGCTGCTAGAAGCGGCGCTGGTGTCGAGGAGGTCGGAAAAAGGGGGGTGGCGGCACTCTACAGTGGCGGCAACGGTTTCAGACGGGTTGGGGGGTGTTTGGGGCTCGGGTTCACAAATAGACGAGGAGAGAGAGGGGAAAGCGAGAGAGGAGGGAGGCGACGAAGGAGAGAGGGCGCGATGGTGGAGGCGCGCCTCCGGCGGCGGCGCCAGGCCTGGGTGCGACGTCGTGCTCCGTCGGTTTTCCTTTTTTTTCTTTTCTATTTTGATTTCTGAAGTAAGTCAACGGGGAAGGGAGAGTAATAGGGGAGGGAGTTTATATTTAATTATTTTATTTTATTTTAAAACCCCTAAAAAGCAACTTTTTATTTCGAACTCAAAATCGAACCCACCGACTGTCGTCCCCAACACATTACCCCCATTCCGAACACAATGGGATATGTTTCGTTGGCCAATTCGACTGTTATGGTCAGTTTCCACTTAAATTAAAATATAAATCATTATATATTAAGTTTAAACGTACATTTCAATTTACTGGGGTCACATACAGTTAGTAAAAATTCCCGAAAAATTATTTCTAGCTTCGTATTGACGATACAATCTTAACAAAACTAATTTCATCAAATTCTAAGACCGTTTGAAAAATGGCCATTTTCTGGTCGATCAAATTCAACTAAAATGGTCAAAACACGTTTAACTTCGCCACGCTCACATATTGATTCAGAAAATTATGAATTTCGAAATCTAGCAATAATTTGACATTCTGGTTCCAACAAAAGTGGTTTCGTCGAAAACAGAGGTCGTTTGCAAAATTTCCATTTTTAAGGGCTAGAATTCCATAGCGACTATTCTGAATTTTCAACTGGGCATAACTTTTTATCCCCGCTATGAAATTTCAATTTTTCGGATTCTTGGAAAGATATTCTCAAATAGATTCTAATATTTTTTGTTTCGCCAAAATCCTGTTTATTTTGAATCCTGTACATTCATTTGAAATTCGAAATCGAATTTTCGAACTACCGCACCATTTTCAATTCCTTTTATATTTAAAATAAAATATTTATATTCTAACGACGATTCAAATAAATATATACGTTCTAATTCTATTCGAAATAAATTTCTCGTCGTTATTATTTAAAATAATTCATTTTAAATATCCAAAATTCACTAAAATCGCCAAAATAAAATTTTTAAATTGGCTCGAATTTCCGGGTTATTACACTCTTTAAAGTTATTCTTGAAAACTGTAACAACCCAGAAAATCAGAATCAATTTAAATTTTTTATTTTAGCTATTTTAATGTATTTGGATATTTAAAATGATTTATTTTAAATAATAATGGCTAAAAATTTATTTAAAACGAAGTTAGAACGAGTAAATTTATTTTAATTATAAAACGAGCCTGAAATGGCGCGGTAGTTTGAAAATTCGATTTCAAATTTCAAATGAATGTACATGATTCAAAATAAATCGGATTTCTAGTAAAATAAGAAATATTTGAATCTATTTAAAAATATCTTTCTAACGAATGTGAAAAATCCAGATTTCATAACGGGAACAAGAAGTTATGTCCAGTTTAAAATTTAGAATAGTCGCTATGAAATTTATAAATATTTTATATAATATAAGCCATTAAAAATAGTCATTTTGCAAACGACCTTCGTTCTCGACGAGACCACTTTTTTTGGATCCGGAGTGTTAAATTATTGCTAGATTCCAATTTTCATAATTTTTGGAAGCAATATGTGAGCGTGGTGAATTTAAATGTGTTTGGTCAATTTCAGTTTGAATTTAATCGACTGGAAAATGACCATTTTTCAAGAGGTCTTCAAGTCAATGAAATTAGTTTTGTTAGGACCGTATCGTCAAAACATAGCTAGATTTATTTTTCTGGAATTTTTGGAGTCCGTATGTGGCCCCGATAAATTAAAATGTACATTGAAATCAATTTTGAACGTTATATTAATTTATATTTTAATTTTGATGAAAATAGATCATAACGATCGAATTGGCTTATGGGACATATCCCATTGCGTTTGGAATGGGGGTAGTTAGCTAGGGGCGGCAGTCGGTGAGTTCGATTTGGAGTTCAAAATAAAAAGTTACTTTTTGGAAATTAAAATAAAATAAATAAATAAATTTTATAATATCCCTCCCCCTTTTTTTTCTCTTTCCCTTCGTCAACCACCCCCCATTCCTCGTTTAAAACAGAAAACGATTAAAAGAAAAAAACAAATCGAACCCGTAGCCCCCACCGCCGATCACTATCGCGCCACCCTTCAACCGCCGCAGTCAGCGATTCTCCCCCTCCTCTCGCAGTCACCTTCTTCCTCCTCCCTCTCCGCGAAAAAGCGAAACCCTAGCCCCCCAAAACCCTTTAAACCCACTGTGCCGCCACCCCTAGCCCACCACGCCTAGCCGCCACCTTCCCCCACCCTGTAGTATCCCGGCGCCGCCCCCTATGCCACCAACCCCGATGGTGGGACCCCCTCCGATCGAGAACAGTAAGCTTTCTAATTTTAATTCCTATTTAAAAAATACGATTTTTTGATGGTTTAAAAAAATGATTTTTAATGATTTAAAAATACGATTTTTAATGGTTTAAAAATACGATTTTTAAATGGTTTAAAAATACGATTTTTAGTGGAATAAAAATTTGATCTTTGTACAAATAATTTTGATATAAAAATGTGACCTTTATATATATATATACACATTTAGCGATATAAAAATATAATATTATATATATATATGGTAATATAAAAATATAATTTTTATTATATAAGAGCACAATATAATTTTGATTTATATATATATATATATATATATGAATAGCGAATAAAAATTGGATTTATATATATATATTAAAGCAAGATAAAACTATGATTTTTATTGTTTAAATGGTAAGATAAAAATATAATTTTTATATATTAAGTAGCAAGATGAAAATATAATTTTTATATATGAAGTAGCAAGATAAAAATATAATTTTTATATATGGAGTAGCATTATAAAAATATAATTTTTATATATAGAGTAGCATTATAAAAATATAATTTTTTATATGAGTAGCGATAATAAAATGTGATTTTTTATTATATATAGCGATGTTAAAAATGTGATTTTTAATTATATATAGCGATGTTAAAAATGTGATTTTTAATATAAAAATCATGTGAAACAGATTGCAATGGAACCGACTGGAAACGAATCCAAATCCAAACCGCTCAGAAATAAAGAATGGAGGAGTAGAAACCAAAGGTGAGAACTTCTCACTCTAATTTTATTTTCTAATTAAATATATATACTAGGATGCAGACGGTGCTTAGTAGCACCCAACACCTTTGATTGAAACCATGGATGTTTGGTTGTTTGTTTGGATTGATTTATTTTTTTGATTTTGGTTTGGGAATTGATTATATTTGGTATGTATATGGCGCGAGCCAGTATTAGGCGAGAGATAAGGCTAGACCTTATTCCAGTTCTAGTATCACGCCGTTATGCTACCAAAATTTTCTAAAGTATGTTAGAATAATAAAAATATCATTTTTGTTGTATAAATAAACTGTATAAAATATTCGTATGTTGAAATAAATAATTTATCGTTAAAAATATAATTTTTAACGAGTATATGAATGAAAATAAATATTCGTTTACAAATCAGACGATTTGTTTATATACACTCATTTGACTGATATTGATTGGGACGATATATTTTACACATCGTCCAACGGCACAAATAAAATCTGTGTGTGTTGATTGAAACCCCACACGGGTATTGGGATGATATTTGACGTACACTAATCCCAATTGCTTAGTTGTATGTCAATCGATTGGTTGATAGATTGTTGTAAGCGTTAATTATTTATATTTAATGCTTATGCAGTTATGTAATGCACTCTGGATGATGGTTGGCTGTGTTTGATTATCGTTATGTACATGTGTGTATGAAATCCATATAAATAAAATTATATGGTAATTGACTGTGTCTAATTTCAATTCAGAAAGAACAAATATTTTAAATTGATGAATAATGAATATTTTAAAATAACTAATATTTTAAAATAACTAATATTTTAAAATAATATTCAGTAATAGATCAAAATATGATTTTGATGTCCGATTTGGGAAGGACACGAAAATATTGAAATATATGAAGCCGTGCTGATTAGATATGCACCATTTTGACGTGAACGATATTTATATCGATTTTATTCATTTTTATAAGTAATATCGAAAATGAAGTGATTTCAAAATCTAATGTTTTAAAAAAATTATCATTTATATATTAATGATATGGAATATTCAATTTTGATTTAAAATTGAATATGAAGTTGAAATCCTTTTTAGAACGAATTTAAAACGATTTATAAAATACGTTTTAAAGTTGAAATCGATGAAATATATAGAATATATATATTATATATATTTAGTGGCCTGAATAGAACGCGCCGCGCTGCGACTGTTTGTGAATTTCGACCATTGACTTCGAATTGATATTACGGAAGATACGACCGTCGGATTCACCTAAAACCAGAACCGTTTTGTTCGTATCGAAAAGAGCTTTCCGACAAATATAAGAGATTTAAAATCTAACGGTTGGATTTGGAATTGTGTCCAAATCAAAGTTGGAAAAGGTCGTTGTAAGTGCAGTTCGATGACCGTTTGTGGAAATCGACTGAAAGGGCCTTGATAAAATTATTAAAAATAATAATAATTTGTGTAAAACCATAATAAATGATTTGGAAAGAATTGGGATGAAAAATTTCATATTTGAAAAGATAAAAATATATTTTTATCGAAATGAACTAGTTATTAACTAGAATTATAATCCAATTATTTTTAAATAAATAAATTGGATTGAGAATGGGTTTTAATATAACCAGAATTTCCAATATAAGAATTGGAATGGATTTGAATGGAAATCATCGTCGGAATATTTTGATGTTGGATTTCGTGACTATACGGAGATTTGTATGGAAATTTGGAAGACATATTTATGTCGTTATTCTAATACGATATTTGCTGGTTTCAGAATTTGATATTGAATATAAGCCGATATTATTTCTATTCAGAGCCTTGTATTTAATATCAATGAGATTTTGGGTTTGGTGTGAATGGTGTCTTCGGTAACACTGTTCTTAAACCCAGTTGAGAAAAAGAATAAATCTTTTAATTAAGATTTAGTGAAGTTTTCCAATTAATTAATATTTAATTGGAATTGAATAAAAGAATAGGTTTTTGGGTTTGTCGTGAATGGTGTTTTCAGTAACACTGTTATTAAACCCCGTGTGAGAAGATTAAATCTTTTAAATAAGATTATTAGAGTTCCCAGTTATATTTAGTAACTGGAATAAAATGGAACGTGAATCGGGTTTATTGTGAACTGTGTTTTTAATGACATTCGTTCTTTAACTCGATTTACAGTGAAATGTGATTTGGAATTTATAAATCTTTTTATTAAGATTTAATGGGAATTTTCCAAAGTAAAGTTTTCCAATTTAATATATTAAATTGGAATTGAACGGAATTCGATTTGATAATAATCGAAGTGAGCTTCTGTGGAGGAAGACTGTTAATATATATGGAATTTAAAAGGCTTTGTCGTTATTCCATTTATATTATTAGTTGGATACAGAAATTGATATCGATTATATATATTGATTTGTTTTCCGTGAAGATTCCATAATTAATGGAATGTGATTAGGGTTTATCGTGAAGTGTGTTTTAAATGACATTAGTTCTTTAACCCAGTTAAAGACAGAATTACATGTCTAACTTTGCATTTCAAACTGTATGGTTGATCTCTGCTAAATATATATCTGTTTGGTGGTGGAGAATTTATTCTCTTGCTTAACACCCTTTTCTAAGACGTACGAACTTAGAGGTTATATATCGGTAGAAATCAATAGTACGGTGTAGATTGTCGATGCGGCGTGTTTGTGTTTTCAAAGTTAAATAATCATTAATACTGATTTTTGGGAAGATTAAAACTAAGTGGAGTTTTAATGAATCTTTAATTAGGTTGAAATGAGAATGTGATAATTTAAATTATCAAATTGGGGAAATGATCGAGAATGGAGTATCACTAGTTTTACTCCAAGCGATAGATAAATCTTAAATTAGATTTGAACGTGAAATGGTAATTAAATTTACCAATAACACAGTGGTGTTAGATATGGAGTATTAGAAGTTTTTCTCCATGGGATGAATAGGTTGGGATTGGGAAATAAAACAAATGATTATTTCGGTAAGGTGCGCTAATCCCGACTAGTTTGGATAAACCTAAATTTGGTTGAATTGATATCCAAAGGAAGATTAAAGAAAAAATTTAAAGAATTTATCTTTTATAAGATTAATGGGAACCTTTCCCAAAGGATATGAATATATAAATAAAAGAATATTCAGAATTGGAATGCGGCGTATGTTGTGTTTTATAGCACTTGATTATAAAATACGTGAATTATTCGGAAAGGCCGGGTTTTGTAACGACCCGCATTCTACACATCGAAAGATCGTAGAATATTTATTTCTTTCTCATGCGAAGTCATATAGCCATGTAACTTTGGGAGACGACTATTGGGGTCATTTCCCATGTTCATGATTTTTGCCAATTTTTAAATGACCGTTTTGCCCCTAGCTGATCTTGTTTCGGCCATAACTTTTTATTGATAAGGAGTTTTGATTTGAAACCACTTCCATTAGATATGGATGATGGTTTAGCTTTCCGTAGAATGGTCACACTAGCCAAACGGACTCACCGTTTGGGAGATATGGCTAAAACAAGGTTTAAAAGGTGAAAAACAGCTTAACTGGGCCTAATTAGGGTGATTAGCAAGAGAGCCCATAACCCATTTTGGGATTAGGGTTATGGGGAGGCTGAGAACAGTAGGAAAACGAATTTTATTTCATTTTTCAGCTGCCTAAAACATTTCTCTAACCCTAGCCATGGCCTCCACCTTCTAATTTCATCCCAAATCACTCCTAATCGCTTTCTAATTGAAGATTAAGCCAATCTACGCCAAATCAAGGAGAAATATCATCATTTCAGAGTTATAGCTATTGTTAGACGCTGGAAATCGCCCCAAATCAGTGGAGTTTCAGTTTTGAAAGTTTAATTGTGGAAAGGTGAGTGATTAGCATTGTTTTTACACTAATTACAGTTAATTAGGGTGATTAGTGTTAATTAACGAAATTATACATGTTAAAAATCTGGAAAAATGTTTAGAAATTCTTAAATATTATTTTAGGCCTCTATTAGAAAATTTGGTTAATTCGGACATGTTTTGCTAATCATATCATTAGTTATGCTTAAACATGATTAAGGGGAAAATATGGGTTTTAGGGTATGTTTGATCCATATAAACATGTTAAATTGTTGTTTTGATGTTTTTGGATGATTATATATGTTGCTATGACTATATGGTATGCTTTATGATTGATTAGAAAAGTTAGAATGGTCGAAAACGCCGTCGTATGGCGTAAAATAGTCGCTGGAAAGGTTGCTGGAAATGCTACAGGGTTCCGGATCAGATCGGATGAAGGGATCGGGTCGGTTAGCCGAACCGAACCAAGGTGATGGCATCTTCAGCAGCGTAAAATGGCAAGGGCAACAAGGAAGGCCCGGATCGGATCGAATTGGGGTGAAACAAGTAGGATCGGAGTGAATGGGAATTGGGGATTTGAATCGAACCGAGGGAGCTTGAAAGACCGAACCGAACCGCCTCAGGAGCATCGAACCGATCCAGAAGGTGGGCACCGAACCGAATTGCACCATGGAGCTTCACGATCGAACCGAGGTAATGGCCAAGGACCCGAACCGAACCGAGGAGGTGAACCGGTGATGATCCGAATTGAACCAGGGTGGCATGTCGAACCGAACCGTGTGTGTACTTCTACTTATACGCGACGAATCTCCTGAAGACCAACTCCAATTTGACCAAAACCCGAGATGAAAAGGTAGTTCAAATGGGAAGTAGAACTTAGTATCCAGACGGGAACCAATGAGTTAACTTCATGACTGGACTTTGCTGCGGGACGTGTGCTAAGGGGTTATCGACGTCTATAGCTTTGATTCACCACCAAGACGGATGTTAGGCTATGTATCAGTGCACAGTGGTAGTTATTACTCCATGGGGCAAAGTGATAGTAGCATGGCTATGAGCCAGTGCAGTGGAGTCGTCATGACTTCATGGGGCAGAGTGGACATAGAAAGGACTAGTGGCTATGGATCAGTGCAGTGGAGTCTCCATGACTCCATGGGGCAGAGTGATCATAGCAAGGATTTGGGTGATCAAAGCAGTGGATATCGTATGCTTTACGCACTGAGTGAGAGATGTGAGGATGATTGCTATGCTTGATTGTTCGACATCACTATGACATGCACACCCCCACCCCGTATCTTTACACCATATGTTATTGTCACCTTAGAGTATTGTGCATCTTGTTGTGCTAACTCCTTGGTTGCAGGTCTAGGTTCAGGTATGGTTTAGTATACCTGTTATTGTTCTGTTTTGCTACTTATCGCTCATACCAGACTTTTGTCTGACCCAGAGTTTTATGTCTCTTATTATTACTCTGGGTGCTCTTAAATAGACAGACTAGAGACAGGTTAGGTGGTATGCACGAGTACCTGTACCGGAGACGAGCAGGAGGCTTCCACGTATGATATATATATATATATATATTCTCCCTGTGTCACTGATGGTCACTACTTTGGGCATTAATAGTGTACCTTTCTTCTTTTGCTTTAGAGACAGTTTTAAAAGTTGTAATAATGATGATGTGGAACATAAGCTGTATTTTGGATTTCCCGCTGCTATGATGGTTTAGTTTTCAGCTTATGCACTGTCTCACCTGTTTTATTTCAAAGTTATGTTATTATTATATTTTGTTCCATGCGCTGCGAGATATACTACAGGTTCCTTGTTAGTTCAAATTCCTTTCTTTTCCTTTCTTTGGCGACCGTCCCGTGCAGGTTGGACATCGGCACAACGCACTTTCATTGGAAGTGTCGGCTGGTGCGGGGCGGGCCGTCACAGGTTTATACCCATTCTGAATAATTGATTCAACGATAAGTCGACGATGAAGACGGTGGTTGAAGACCGGAGATCTTTACATCATTTGGATTATTACTGATGTCTTGATTGGGCTGTACACCCAATACAAGGTAACAAGTGGTGATCGTCCAGGCGTACTTGGAGATCGATCAGATATGCAAGGACCTCTCTCCTATATCAGACATATGGGATGAGGAATAAGGTGCCTCCGGTTTCGTTCAAACCCAGAACGAACTACTAAATGGATGTGTGTCTGACATTGGATTTTATTCAGTGTTGATTGATATCTATTAAATATATATCTGTTTGGTGGCGGAGAATTAATTCTCTTGCTTAACACCCTTCTCTGAGACGTACTAGCTCAGAGGTTATATATCGATAGACATCAGTTGCATGGCGTGAATTGTCAGTGTGGCATGCTGAGATGCAAATGATCAAGGCTTCTGTTAAAAAGCAGAGTCTTGTGTTTGATGATCAAAGCACGGCCTTAAAGGGCATAGCTTTGTGTATAGCGTTAATTTGCGAGCCTCACACCTCGGTATGACTCAAAAATAGGATAAGGGACCCAAGGAGGGCATGACGTTTCTTTCTAACTATGGGTGGTGTCATGGTTTGGAGCCCAGACATTTATTATATTTTTACGTATGTGGATGATTGATTGCGAGGCACCTCAGATATATCTGTTACTACGGAGCCGACGGATATAGGTCCTATTGGACAGGGAAACGTGTGTTCAGGAATTGCCAATCCTCAAACGTAAGAGAGGACCGGTCTTGGAGGATCCAAGGGTTTACTGCGGGAGATCCTGAGGCATTTGCTAGAGTGTCTCGAAGCTGGCGAGGAGTACATCCCTTGCCTCGACTCATGATGGAAATCCAATTTCCAATACGTGACATTTCGGTTTTATTGTAGAGCCTAGTATGGCGACATAGTAGGATGGGGTACAATGCCGTCTATGATTGATACATTTATATTTGAAGTTGTTTATACACTTTACACTTATAATAGCATCAAAATGATTTGTTTTAAACGTACCAAGCATGTTTGGCTATTATTAGGGAAAACTCTATCCTCCGGATTGCGTTGCATTGTGTGATGGGACCTGAGTCTTGTAATAGCTTCATTTTTTACAAAAAGCATCACAATGTTTGTTATATGCACTGGTATTATTAGGAGGAAACCCGTTCCTGTTATACGGCATGGTCCCTTGATTTACTTTTAAAGTAAAAGATTTAATAACTGTTTTTAGTTCTCACACCAGTCACATGACTGACCTGGAGTATATTGTTTTAACCTAAACTCTGGGTGCCCCTATTTTCCACATGGGCAGCTAGTAGTTTTGGTTTTGCAGATATTATATTCACAGGATCCTGGATTTACAGTTGGAGCTATATACGGAAAGCTCGGTATCTGTGTATCTCTTTCAGTTGTATTATGTATTGTTTTTCCGCTGATAAGTAATTTAAATCTCTGATATTTTTCTGATGTATGTTAATTATTCATACTCTGTCATATTCTTGTACTCTGATATAATTGTTGTAATAAGTAATGAAATGTTCTTCTGTTTGTGTTCTAATTTGTCGTGTTCTCAACTCAATCCGGGCTTTCCCATAAGGGCGAGTTTGGGTCGTTTCAACGTGGTATCGGAGCTTTGGTTTACTGAGCTCGAGGACAAGACACATTAGAATCAAACGAAAGAATTCATCAGAGATTGGATTAGTAATATCCAATGAGAATGACTCGTTAGAGATAGGATCAGTAGTATCTAGACTGAATTGAAAGAGTGTTATTTTTAAAATAAAAATGAAAAAAAACAAATTTTGTTCTGAAAATTTAAATCTTATCATACGTATTTGAATATTTATTTTAAATTGATTTTGGACAATCGATTATATGAAGATTTTGAATATAAACGTAATTAACGTGTACTCGAAGTCTCAAATATACTAGATAGATATAGATTCACACTCTAGTCGCCCGGAGATGATTCTGATGATTGAGGCTTCATCATTAGAGTTTATGTTCGAGTTTCGAAAGTGGGATATCTATATATTTCCAATTGATTGGTGTGAGAACCAAAACTAGATAGGATTTATTGTTTGTGAATTGGCATCAAAAATACGATTTTTGTATATATATAAAAGTTATGTGTTTGAAACAATAATCAACTAATTGATTGTTGATTGTGTTGTTTGATTAATTAAAATTTTGCATCATTAAGCCAGATTGAATCAAAAAATTTAATTGAAATGAAAATTTAATTGAAATTGCATACATGTACGTATATATATGTGTGAACAGGTCATAACATGGAAGCTAAGAAGAGGAATAAAATTGTATGCCCGACAAATAGGTGCATGTTTACTAATTTATTGGGTTTTGATGATTTTATGAGCCGATTGGCTTTTTCTTTTTGGATGATGAGGGCCCTGCGTGGCTAGTTGCGGTTTTAAAGGTCTCTCTGTATAAAGGAGGTTATGGCGAAATTTTTCGAAAATTTAGGGTGTTAGCCAAATTTTTGAGAAATTACAAAATACTTAGAAACTGAAAAGTTGAAGGATGAAAGCCAGAATGAAAGTTGAGTTGATTAGTTAAACAACTTTCAGCTCCGTTCCTTTTCGAGGACGAAAAGATTTTAAGTGGGGGAGATTGTAACAACCAGGAAAATCAGAACCAATTTAAAATTTTTATTTTAGCTATTTTAATGTATTTTGGATATTTAAAATGATTTATTTTAAATAATAACGACTAAAAATTTATTTAAATCGAAGTTAGAACGAATAAATTTATTTTAATTATAAAACTAGCCTGAAATGGCGCGATAGTTTGAAAATTCGATTTCAAATTTCAAATAAATGTACAGGATTCAAAATAAATCGGATTTCAGTAAAACAAGAAATATTTGAATCTGTTTAAAAATATCTTTCTAACGAATGTGAAAAATCCAGATTTCATAACGGAAATAAAAAGTTATGTCCAGTTTAAAATTCAGAATAGTCGCTATGAAATATATATATATATATTATATAATATAAGCCATTAAAAATAGTCATTTTGCAAACAACCTCTGTTTTCGATGAGACCACTTTTGTTGGATCCGGAGTGTCAAATTATTGCTAGATTCCAATTTTCACAATTTTTGGAATCAATATGTGAGCGTGGTGAATTTAAACATGTTTGGTCAATTTCAGTTTGAATTCAATCGACTGGAAACTGACCGTTTTTTCAAACGAACTCCAAATTCGACGAAATTAGTTTTGTTAGGACCGTATCATCAAACCATAGCTAGATTTATTTTTCTGGTATTTTTGGAGTCCGTATGTGGCCCCGATAAATTAAAATGTACGTTGAAATCAATTTTGAACGTTATATTAATTTATATTTTAATTTTGATGAAAACAAACCGTAAAAGTCGAATTGGCTTACGGGACATATCTCATTGTGTTCGGAATGGGTATAATTAGCAAGGGGCGGCAGTCGGTGAGTTCGATTTGGGGTTCAAAATAGAAAGTTACTTTTTGGAAATTAAAATAAAATAAATAATTAAATTTTATAATATCCCTCACCCCTTTTTTTCTCTTTCCCTTGGTCAACCACCCCCTTTCCTCGTTTAAAACAGAAAACGATTAAAAGAAAAAAAACAAATCGAACCCGTATCCCCCACCGCCGATCACCGTCGTCTCCCCCTTCAACCGCCGCCGTCGGCGATTTTCCCGCTCTCCTCTCGCTGTCAGCTTCTTCATCCTCCCTCTCCGGAGGAAAAGCGAAAACCTAGCCCCCCAAAACCCTTGAAACCTGCTGTGCCGCCACCCCTAGACCACCACGCCTGGCCCCCACCTTCCCCCACCCCGAAGTACCCCAGCGCCGCCCCCTATGCCACCAACCCCGATGGTGGGACCTCCTCCGATCGAGAATAGTAAGATTTCTGATTTTAATTCCTATTTAAAAAATATGATTTTTTGATGGTTTAAAAATACGATTTTTAATGGTTTAATTTTTAATGGTTTAAAAATACGATTTTTTAATGGTTTGAAAATATGACTTTTAGTGGAATAAAAATATGATCTTTGTATAAATAATTTTGAAATAAAAATGTGACCTTTTAAATATATATATTTAGCAATATAAAAATATAATCTTTTATTATATAAGAGCATAATAAAATTTTGATTTTTACATATATTAATAGCGAATGAAAATTGGATTTATATATATATATATATATTGAAGAATGATAAAAAAATTGGATTTTTATATTATTAAAGCAAGATAAAAATATGATTTTTATTGTTTAAATGGTAAGATAAAAATATAATTTTTATATACGAAGTAGCAAGATAAAAAATATAAATTTTATATATGAAGTAGCGAGATAAAAATATAATTTTTATATATGGAGTAGCATTATAGAAATATAATTTTTATATATGGAGTAGCATTATAAAAATATAATTTTTATATATGAGTAGCGATTTAAAAATGTGATTTTTTATTATATATAGTGTTGTTAAAAATGTGATTTTTAATTATATATAGCGATGTTAAAAATGTGATTTTTAATATAAAAATCGTGTGAAACAGATTGCGATGGAACCGACTGGAAACGAATCCAAATCCAAACCGTTCAGAAATTAAGAATGGAGGAGTGGAATCCAAAGGTGTGAACTTCTAACTCTAATTTTATTTTCTAGTTAAATATATATACTAGGATGAAAACGGTGCTTAGTAGCACCCGACACCTTTGATTGAAACCATGGATGTTTGGTTATTTGTTTGGATTGATTTATTTGTTTGAATTTGGTTTGGGAATTGATTAGAATTGGTATGTGTATGGCGCGAGCCAGTATTTGGCGAGGGATAAGGCTAGACCTTATTCCAGTTCTAGTATCGCGCCGTTATGCAGCCAAAATTTTCTAAAATATGTTAGAATAATAAAAAACATCATTTTTATTGTATAAATGAACTGTATAAAATATTCATAGGTTGAAATATATATTTTATCGTTAAAAATATAATTTTTAACGAGTATATGAATGAAAATAAATATTCATTTACAAATCGGCCGATTTGTTTATATACACTCATTTGACTGATATTAATTGGGACGATATATTTTACACATCACCCAATAGCACAAATAAAATCTGTGTGTGTTGATTGAAACTCCACACGGGTATTGGGATGATATTTGACGTACACTAATCCCAATTGTTTAGTTGTATTTCAATCGATTGGTTGATAGACTGTTGTAAGCATTAATTATTTAGATTTAATGCTTATGCAGTTGTGTAATGCACTCTGGATGATGATTGACTGTGTTTGATTATAGTTGTGTACATGTGTGTATGAAATCCATATAAATAAAATTATATGGTAATTGACTGTGTCTGATTCCAATTCGGAAAGAACAAAGATTTTAAATGAACGAACAATTTAAATTGACGAATAATGAGTATTTTAAAATAACTAATATTTCAAAATAATATTCAGTAATGGATCAAATTATGATTTCGATGTCCGATTTGGGATGGACACGAAAATATTGAAATATATGAAGCCATGTTGATTAGATATGCGCCATTTTGACGCGAACGATATTTATATCGATTTTATTCATTTTTATAAGGAATATCGAAAAGGAAGTGATTTCAAAATCTATTGTTTTAAAAAATATATTCATTTATATATTAATGATATGGAATATTCAATTTTGATTTAAAATTGAATATGAAGTTGAAATCGTTTTTAGAACAAATTTATAAAATACGTTTTAAAACGGAAATCGACGAAATGTATATAATATATATATATATATTATATTTAATGGCCTTAATAGAATGCGCCACGCTACGACCATTCACGAATTTCGACCATTGATTTCGAATTGATATTACGGGAGATCCGACCGTCGGATTCTCCTAAAACCGGAACCGTTGGGTTCGTATCGAAAAGTGCTTTACAATAAATATAAGAGATTTGAAATTTAATGGTTGGATTTGGAATTATGTCCAAACCAAATTTGGAAAAGGTCGTTGTAAGTGCAGTTCGATGACCGTTTGTGGAAATCGAATGAAAGGGCCTTAATAAAATTATTAATAGTAATAATAATTTGTGTAAAATCATAATAAATTATTTTGAAAGAATTAGGATGAAAAATTCCATATTTGAAAAGATAAAAATATATTTTTATCGAAATGAACTAGTTATTAACTAGAATTATAATCCAATTATTTTTAAATAAATAAATTGGATTGAGAATGGGTTTTAATATAACCAGAATTTCCAATACAAGAATTGGAATGGATTTGAATGGAAATCGTCGTCGGAATATTTCGATATTGGATTCTGTGATTATATGGATATTGTTATCGAAATTTGGAAGATATATTTATATCGTTATTTCCAATATGATATTTGTTGGTTTCAGAATTTGATATTGAATATAACCCAATATAATTTCTATTCAGAGCCTTGTATTTAATATCAATGAGATTTTGGGTTTGTCGTGAATGGTGTCTTCAGTAACACTGTTCTTAAACCTAGTTGAGTAAAAGATTAATTCTTTTAATTAAGATTTAGTGAAGTTTTCCAAATTAATTAATATTTAATTGGAATTGAATAAAAGAATGATTTTGGGTTTGTCGTGAATGGTGTTTTCAGTAACATTGTTCTTAAACCCCATGTGAGAAGAATAAATCTTTTAAATAAGATTATTAGAGTTCACAGTTATATTTGATAACTGGAATAAAATGGAATGTGAATCGGGTTTATTGTGAACTGTGTTTTTAACGACATTCGTTCTTTAACCCGATTTACAGTCCTTTTTATTAAGATTTAACGTGAATTTTCCAAAGTAAAGTTTTCAATTTAATATATTCAATTGGAATTGAATGGAATTCGATTTGATAATAATTGAAGTGAGCTTAAGTGGAGGAAGACTGTTAATATATATGGAATTTTGAAAGGCTTTGTCGTTATTCCATTTTATTATTAGTCAGATACGGAAATTGATATCAATTATATATATTGATCTATTTTCCGTGAAGATTCCCTAATTAATGAAATGTGATTTTGGGTTTATCGTGAACTGTGTTTTAAATGACATTCGTTTTTTAACCCGGTTAAAGACAGAATTACATGTCTAACATTGTGTTTCGAACTGTATGGTTGATCTCCGCTAAATATATATCCGTTTGGTGGCAGAGAATTTATTCTCTTTCTTAACACCCTTCTCCAAGATGTACGAGCTTAGAGGTTATATATCGGCAGAAATCAATAGTACGGGGTAGATTATCGATGCGGCATGTCTGTGTTTCCAAAGTTAAATAATCAATAATATTGATTTTTGGGAAGATTAGAACTAAGTGGAGTTTTAATGAATCTTTAATTAGATTGAAATGAGAATGTGATAATTTAAATTATCAAAGTAGGGAAATGATCGAGAATCGAGTACCACCAGTTTTACTCCAAGCGATAATTAAATCTTTAATTAGATTTGAACGTGAAATGGTAATTAAATTTACCGATAACACTGCGGTGTTAGATACTGATTATTAGCAGTTTTTCTCTATGGGATGAATAGGTTGGGATTGGGAAATAAAACAAATGATTACTTCGGTAAGGTGCGCTAATCCCGACTAGTTTGGATAAACCTTAATTTGGTTGAATTGATATCCGAAGGAAGATTAAAGAATAAATTTAAAGAATTTATCTTTGATAAGATTGATGGGAACCTTTCCCAAAGGATATGAATATTTAAATAAAAGAATATTCAGAATTGGAGTGAGGCGTATATTGTGTTTCATAGCACTTGATTATAAAATATGTGAATTATTCGGAAAGGCCGGGTTTATACCCATTCTGAATAATTGATTCGATGATAAGTCGATGATGAAGACGGTGGTTGAAGACCGGAGATCTTCACATCGTTTGGACGATTACTTATGTCTTGGTTGTGTTGTACACCCAAGACAAGGTAATTAGTGGTGATCGTCCATGTAACAACCCGGAAAATCTGGGCCAGTTTAAAATTTTTATTTTGGCAATTTTAGCGAATTTTGAATATTTAAAATGAATTATTTTAAATAATACCGACGAAAAATTTATTTTGAATAGAATTCGATCGTATATATTATACGCGTCGTCGTTAGAATATATAATAATTATATATAATTATAAAAGGAATCGAAAATGGCGCGGTAGTTCGATAATTCGATTTCAAACTTCAATTGAATGTACCGGATGCAAAACAATCCGGATTTTAATGAAACTAAAAACATTAGGATCTAATTGGTAATATCTTTCCAACGAATCCGAAAGATCGAAATTTCATATCGGGAATCAAAAGATATGTCCAGTTGAAAATTCTGAATAGTCGCTATGGAATTCAGGCCCTTAAAAATGGACATTTTGCAAACGACCTCGGATTTCGACGAAACCAGTTTTGTTGGGTCCGTGATGTCATGTTATTGCTAGGTTTTAAATTTCATAATTTTTCGAATCAGTATGTGAGCGTGGTAAAGGAAAACGTGTTTTGACCAGTTTCAGTTGATTTTAATCGACTGGAAAATGGCCATTTTTCTAACGGTCTCAGAATTCGACGAAACTAGTTTTGTTAGGACCGTATCGTCAATACGAAGCTAGAAAATATTTTTCGGGAATTTTTCTAGTTAGTATGTGACCCCGGTAATTTGAAATGTACGTTTAAAATTCAATATAGTGATTTAAATGAAAATTCAAAAGGAAATTGATTGTAACGATCAAATCAGCTTGCGATACATATCCCATTGTGTTCGGAATGGGGGTAATACGCTATGGACGACAGGCGGTGGGCCTCGTTTCGAGGTCGTATGAAAAGGTCAACTTTAGGTTGAATTAAATAATAATATAACAAAAAAAAAAAAAAAAAAAAAAAAACCTTTCTCCTTTAACCGTCTGGCCCCCCCCCCTTTTCTATCATTTCGATTTCAGAAGGAAGATAAAAAAAAAAAAAAAAAGAGAAGAACAAATCGTTCGAATCCGCCGCCTCCAGGCGGATTGTCGCCGCCGCACCTTCGTCGGAGGCCCTCCGACGTGCCCCCCCCTCGCTCGCTCCACTCTCCTTCCCCCCCCCCCCTCTTCTGAATTCCGCGACCCCCTCCACCAGAAAAGCCACCGCGTCGCCCCTATCCCCTCCGACCTGCCACCTCTCCGACGGCAGCGCCTCCTCCCTCACGAACCCGCGATCGGTGAGGAAACCCCCCCCCCCCAAGCCTGCTGCGACAGAGGAAAACCCCCCCCCGTAAGTTTTTTTGCTTATTTTATTTGATTTTTATATAATGTTAGAACTGATTTTTATATAATGTTAAAACTGATTTTTGTTAATTTAAAAGTTTTGATTTTTAAAACATAAAGTTTTGATTTTTAAAACATAAAGTTTTGATTTTTAAAACATGAAGTTTTGATTTTTAAAACATAAAGTTTTGATTTTTAAAACATAAAGTTTTGATTTTTAAAACATGAAGTTTTGATTTTTAAAACATAAAGTTTTGATTTTTAAAACATAAAAGTTTTGATTTTTAAAAACATAAAAGATCTGATTTTAAAAAAAAAAAAAAGAATAAAAACTGATTTCTTTTAGAAAAGTAGAAAACTGATTTTGTTTTTATAATTTGAAAACTGATTTTTATATAATTTAAAAACTGATTTTTGTTAATTTAAAAACTGATTTTAAAATAAAAGTAAAAATATGATTTTTATATATAAAACTTCGAAAGAAAAATATAGTTTTTATGTTTTTAACTTCGAAAGAAAAATATAGTTTTTATGTTTTGAACTTCGAAAGAAAAATATAGTTTTTATGTTTTGAACTTCGAAAGAAAATAGAATTTTTATATATTGAACTTCGATAGAAAAAATAGAATTCTTGTATATTGAACTTCGAAATAAAATGTGATTTTTATATATTGAATAACATAGTAAAAATTCGATTTTTATATATATTGAATAGCGAAGTAAAAATGTGATTTTTACGTATGTAGTGAAAGCAGCAACGAAGGTGACAAAAAGGCGAAACGACGAAGACTTCTGCAAAGGAGTGCCGTGGAGCTAGGATAGCTAATCTGTGAGAATTTCTCACCTTTCAATTTCTTTTCTAGTTTTATATATATACTAGGATGCAGACGGTGCTTAGTAGCACCCGACACAATCGTCCACAGACCATGGACTTGTTTGTTTGGTTGCATAGATTAGTTGAATTATTTGTTTGAATTGAATTGTTTGGTGAGATGAAATTGATTTGATTGATGTGTGAATGGCGTGGGCCTTCACTAGACCGGGGATAAGGCGAGGCCTTGTCCCGTTTCTAGTATCGTGCCGTTATGCCGCCGAAATTTTCTAAAATAAGTTAGAAAAATAAAAATAGCATTTTATTTAACGAATGAACTGAATAGAAATTCATATGTTAAAATAAAATGTGTTATCGTTAAAAATATAATTTTTAACGTGAATGTGAATAAATAAATATTCATTTACAAACCAGACGGTTTGTTTATGTACACCTATTTGAATGACGTTGATTGGGTCGATAAATTTTACACATCGCCTAACTGCACAAATAAAATATGTGTTTGATTGTTTGAAACCCCACACGGGTGTTAGGATGAAATATGGATTTCACTCATCCTGATTGATTAAATATGTCGATTGGTTGATTGACAGGCTGTTATAAGCGTTAGATATCTATATTTGATGCTTATACAGTGTAGTGCACTTTGGTTGATGGTTGATTATTTTCAATGCTATTATATACATGTGTTGTATGAAAATCCATATAATTAATTTTATATGGTAATTGATTGGGCCTCATTCCAGTTTTGAAAAAGAAATATTTGAAAAGAAATATTTGAAATAGAATATTTGAAAATAAAGGAATATATGAAGCCGTGTTGATTAGATTGACGCCATTTTGACGTGAACGATATTTATATCGATTTTAAAACGATTTCGAAATGAATTGAATTGAAAGTGATTTCGAAATGAATTGAATTGAAAGCGATTTCGAAATGAATTGAATTGAAAACGATTTCGAAATGAATTGAATTGAAAACGATTTCGAAATGAATTGAATTGAAAACGATTTCGAAATGAATTGAATTGAAAACGATTTCGAAATGAATTGAATTGAAAACGAATTCGAAATGAATTGAATTGAAAAGCGATTTCGAAATGAATTGAATTGAAAACGATTTCGAAATGAATTGAATTGAAAACGATTTCGAAATGAATTGAATTGAAAACGAATTCGAAATGAATTGAATTGAAAAGCGATTTCGAAATGAATTGAATTGAAAAGGATTTCGAAATGAATTGAATTGAAAACGATTTCGAAATGAATTGAATTGAATATGAATTCAAATTGAATTGAAATTTGAATTGAACAGAAATGAATTTTGAAACGAATTTATAAAGAAGAATTCAATTTTGCTTTGAATTGAAATGGAAGTTGAAATAGATTTTGAAATGAATTTAAAACTGTTTATATAATTCGTTTTTAAATAGAAATCGACGAAATATATTATATATATATTATATATAATATAATGGCCTGAATAGAACGCGCCGCGCCGCGGCAGTTCGCGAATTTCGACCATTTATTTCAAACGGACATTACGGGAGATCCGACCGTCGGATTCTCCTAAAACCGGAACCGTTGGGTTCGTATCGAAAAGAGCTTTCTAACGAAGATTAGAAATTTGAAATCTAACGGTTGGATTTGGAATTATGTCCAAATCAAATTCGAAAAAGGTCGCTGTAAGTGCAGTTCGATGGCCATTGATGGAAATCGACTGTACGGGCCTTGATAAAATTATTAAAAATAGTAATAATTTGTGTAAAATCATAAGAAATGATTTAGAAAGAATTGGGATGAAAAACTCCCTATTTGAAAAGGGATAAAAATAGTTTTTATCAAAATGAACTAGTTTTGAACTAGAATTATAATTCTATTTATTTTTAAATAAATAAATTGAATTCGAAAAGGGTTTTAAAAATAACCAAAATTTCCAATGATTGCATTGGAGTGGATTTGAATCGAAATTGTCTTCGGAATATTTCGATGTTGGAATTCGTGATTATACAGGTGTTGTTATGGAAATTTGAAAGATATATATTTATATCGTTATTTCCAATACGACATTTGTTAATCGTAGAATTTGATATTGAATATAAGCCGGGATATTTTCTATTCAGAGCCTTGTATTTAATATCAAATGTGATTTGGGTTTGTCGTGAATGGTGTCTTCACTAACACTGTTCTTGAACCCAGTTGAGAAATGATTAAATCTTTTTATTTAGATTTAATGAAGTGTACCAATTAAATAATATTTAATTGGAATTGAATTGATATTGATCTTTGGGTTTATCGTGAACAGTGTTTTAAATAACACTTGTTCTTTAACCCGATAATTAATGAATGTGATTTGGGTTTGTCGTGAATGGTGTCTTCACTAACACTGTTCTTGAACCCAGCTGAGAAAAGATTAAATCTTTTGATTTAGATTTAATGAAGTGTACCAATTAAATAATATTTAATTGGAATTGAATGGATATTGATTTTTGGGTTTATCGTGAACAGTGTTTTAAATAACACTTGTTCTTTAACCCGATAATTAATGGGATGTGACTTTGGGTTTATCGTGAACCGTGTTTTAAATAACACTGATTCTTTAACCCAGTCACAGATTAAAACTAAGTGGAGTTTTAATGAATCTTTAATTAGATTGAAAAGATCGAGAATGGAGTATCACCAGTTTTGCTCCAGGCGATAGTTAAATCTTTAATTAGATTTGAACGTGAAATTTAGAAACTAACTGTCGGTTAGCCAAGCAGAATGGTTTTCTGGATATTGATCTGATGTTGGTTTCGGCCTTCGGGGTTAATATTTGGGGAATTATTCTCTTGATTAATTTACGGTTAGTGACTAATGAATTGGAATGAGGCGTATGTTGTGTTTGTGTAACACTTATTTAAATATACGCGAGTTATTCGGAAAGACCGGGTTTATCCCATTTTGGATAACTGATACGACGATAAGTCGAAGATGAAGACGATGGTCGAAGACCGGAGGTCTTCACGTCGTTTGGGTGATAACTGATGATCTTGATTGGGCTGTACACCCAAGAAGATGGAAACAGTTAGTGATCGTCCAGACGTACTTGGAGATCGATGGATATGCGGGGTACTAGGTGCCTCCGGTTTCGTTCAGGCCCAGAACGGACTTGTAAATGGACTGTGTGTCTGACATTGGATTTCATTCTGTGTGACTGATATCGGTTGCATAGAGTGGTTTGCCTGTGTGGCATGCTAAGATGCAAATGATCAAGGCTTCTGTTGAAAAGCAAAGTCTTGTGGTGATGATCAAAGCACGGCCTTTGTGGCGTAGCTTTGTGTAACGTTTACCTCGCGTGTTTCACACCCGGTATGAACCAAAAACGGGAGAGGACATCAGGGAGGACTTGCGTTTCTTTCTAGCTAGAAGTGGCGTCAGTGGTTTTACACGCCCTGACGAGTTTGACTTATGTGGTTGTTGCGGTTGCGAGGCGCCTCGGTTATATCGGTTTCGGCCGAATGCATTCTGGTCGGCTGACGGACCAGACTTACACCCCATAGGGTGGGGAGACGTATTGTTCAGGCATAATAATCCACTCCGTGTGGACCGGCCCTGACGATCCAAGGGGCAGTTGCGGCTGTTCCTGAGACATGGGCTAGATTGTCTCGAATCGGTTGAGGATCTTGCCCCTAGCCTCGGTTCATAGATGGAAATCCAATTTCCAAATACGTGACATTTGCGGTTTTAGTTGTAATCCTATATATGGCGACATAGTGGGATGGGGCGCTTATGCCGCCTATGATTGATACTTATGATTTGAAGTTGTTTTATACACTATGCACTTATTATAGTATCAAATGATTTGTTTTAACCGTATCAAGCATTCTTTGGTTGTTATAAGGGAAAACCCTATCCCCGGCTGCGTTGCATTGTGTGATGGGACCTGGGTCTTATAACAGCTTCATTTTTCTTTATTTAGCATTGCGCTGTTTGTTTTATGCACTGGTATCCTTGGGAGGAAACCCGTTCCGTGTTATACGGCGTGGTCCCTTGTTTTACCGAACTTTGAAAATAAAGATTAATAACTGTTTTAGTTCTCACACCAGTCACATGACTGACCTGGACTTTATTGTTTTAACCTAAACTCTGGGTGCCCTTATTTTGACTCGGGCAGCTAGTAGTTTCGGTTTTGCAGATTTATATTCACAGGATCCTGGTTTACAGCTGGAACGATATCCGGAAAGCTTTGTATCCGTATATCTCCTTCTAGTTGTGTATTGTATTATTTTCCGCTGCTATGTATTTAAATGTAATTTAAATCTCTGATATTTCTGTGTAATTTTCATTTATACTCTGTATATTCTTGTAATCTGATGCATTGTTGTAATATACAATGAAATGTTCTTCTATATGCGTTCTGTTGTGGCTTGTTCTCGAACTATCCGACGCTTTCCTTTACGGGGAAGTTACGGGTCTTCACAGTTGGTATCAGAGCTTTGGTTTACAAAGCTCAGAGAACAAGACACATTAGAACCATACGAAAGAATTCATCAGATAATTGGATTAGTAATATCCAATGGGATGACTCGTTAGAGATAGGATCAGTAGTATCCTAGAACGAGTGTGAAGAGTATATTTTGGAAAATGAAAACAAACTTTTGTTTTGAAAATTTAAATCAATTATTCGTATTTGATTATCTATTTATATGAATGTGGACAATCCAGTATATATAGATTTTGCGTATACGTCTGATCCGCGTGTATTTGAAATTTTAATATACTGGAAAGATATGGAATCACACTCTAGTCGCCCGGAGATAATTTTGGTAATGCGGCCGCATTATCAGTATTTATATTCGTGTTTCGAAGGTGTGATATCTATATATTTCCATTAGACTGGTGTGAGAACCAAAACTTATATATAGCTAGAATTCATCGTTGTGATTTGGCATCAAAAACACGATTTTTGTATATATATCAAATTATGAATTTGAAACGTTAAATTCACTAATTGATTGATGTTTGTGTTGTTTGTTAAATTGTTTGCTAATTTTGAACCATTTAGCCTAATTGTATCATATATTGACTTATATTGAAAATTGGTCGCATTTGCTTGCATATACATATACTTACATTGAACAGGTCATAGCAAGGAGGCTAGAGCAGAGAATAAAATTTGTTTGCCCGACAAATAGGTACATGTTTACTACATAATTTCCTGTTTTGTTTGGGTGATGATGATTTTGTGAGCCTATTGGCTAGCCGCTTGGCTTTTTCTTTTTCTTTTTGAGATCTGAAGGACCGGGGAAGCTATTTGAAATTCCCCGATGCTCCCGGTGCAGGGGAGGTTATGGCGAAATTTTTCGAAAATTTAGGGTGTTAGCCAAATTTTTGAAAATTTGAAAATTCTCAGAAACTAAAGAGTTGGAGAATGGAAGCCAGATCAAACGTAGAGTTGAATTATCAAACCACTTTCGACTTTGTTCCTTTTCGGGGACGAAAAGTTTTAAGTGGGGGAGATTGTAACAACCCGGAAAATCTGGGCCAGTTTAAAATTTTTATTTTGGCAATTTTAGCGAATTTTGAATATTTAAAATGAATTATTTTAAATAATACCGACGAAAAATTTATTTTGAATAGAATTCGATCGTATATATTATACGCGTCGTCGTTAGAATATATAATAATTATATATAATTATAAAAGGAATCGAAAATGGCGCGGTAGTTCGATAATTCGATTTCAAACTTCAATTGAATGTACCGGATGCAAAACAATCCGGATTTTAATGAAACCAAAAACATTAGGATCTAATTGGTAATATCTTTCCAACGAATCCGAAAGATCGAAATTTCATATCGGGAATCAAAAGATATGTCCAGTTGAAAATTCTGAATAGTCGCTATGGAATTCAGGCCCTTAAAAATGGACATTTTGCAAACGACCTCGGATTTCGACGAAACCAGTTTTGTTGGGTCCGTGATGTCATGTTATTGCTAGGTTTTAAATTTCATAATTTTTCGAATCAGTATGTGAGCGTGGTAAAGGAAAACGTGTTTTGACCAGTTTCAGTTGATTTTAATCGACTGGAAAATGGCCATTTTTCTAACGGTCTCAGAATTCGACGAAACTAGTTTTGTTAGGACCGTATCGTCAATACGAAGCTAGAAAATATTTTTCGGGAATTTTTCTAGTTAGTATGTGACCCCGGTAATTTGAAATGTACGTTTAAAATTCAATATAGTGATTTAAATGAAAATTCAAAAGGAAATTGATTGTAACGATCAAATCAGCTTGCGATACATATCCCATTGTGTTCGGAATGGGGGTAATACGCTATGGACGACAGGCGGTGGGCCTCGTTTCGAGGTCGTATGAAAAGGTCAACTTTAGGTTGAATTAAATAATAATATAATAAAAAAAAAAAAAAAAAAAACCTTTCTCCTTTAACCGTCTGGCCCCCCCCCCTTTTCTATCATTTCGATTTCAGAAGGAAGATAAAAAAAAAAAAAAAAAAAGAGAAGAACAAATCGTTCGAATCCGCCGCCTCCAGGCGGATTGTCGCCGCCGCACCTTCGTCGGAGGCCCTCCGACGTGCCCCCCCCTCGCTCGCTCCACTCTCCTTCCCCCCCCCTCTTCTGAATTCCGCGACCCCCTCCACCAGAAAAGCCACCGCGTCGCCCCTATCCCCTCCGACCTGCCACCTCTCCGACGGCAGCGCCTCCTCCCTCACGAACCCGCGATCGGTGAGGAAACCCCCCCCCCCAAGCCTGCTGCGACAGAGGAAAACCCCCCCCGTAAGTTTTTTTGCTTATTTTATTTGATTTTTATATAATGTTAGAACTGATTTTTATATAATGTTAAAACTGATTTTTGTTAATTTAAAAGTTTTGATTTTTAAAACATAAAGTTTTGATTTTTAAAACATGAAGTTTTGATTTTTAAAACATGAAGTTTTGATTTTTAAAACATAAAGTTTTGATTTTTAAAACATGAAGTTTTGATTTTTAAAACATAAAGTTTTGATTTTTAAAACATAAAAGTTTTGATTTTTAAAAACATAAAAGATCTGATTTAAAAAAAAAAAAAAAGAATAAAAACTGATTTCTTTTAGAAAAGTAGAAAACTGATTTTGTTTTTATAATTTGAAAACTGATTTTTATATAATTTAAAAACTGATTTTTGTTAATTTAAAAACTGATTTTAAAATAAAAGTAAAAATATGATTTTTATATATAAAACTTCGAAAGAAAAATATAGTTTTTATGTTTTTAACTTCGAAAGAAAAATATAGTTTTTATGTTTTGAACTTCGAAAGAAAAATATAGTTTTTATGTTTTGAACTTCGAAAGAAAATAGAATTTTTATATATTGAACTTCGATAGAAAAAATAGAATTCTTGTATATTGAACTTCGAAATAAAATGTGATTTTTATATATTGAATAACATAGTAAAAATTCGATTTTTATATATATTGAATAGCGAAGTAAAAATGTGATTTTTACGTATGTAGTGAAAGCAGCAACGAAGGTGACAAAAAGGCGAAACGACGAAGACTTCTGCAAAGGAGTGCCGTGGAGCTAGGATAGCTAATCTGTGAGAATTTCTCACCTTTCAATTTCTTTTCTAGTTTTATATATATACTAGGATGCAGACGGTGCTTAGTAGCACCCGACACAATCGTCCACAGACCATGGACTTGTTTGTTTGGTTGCATAGATTAGTTGAATTATTTGTTTGAATTGAATTGTTTGGTGAGATGAAATTGATTTGATTGATGTGTGAATGGCGTGGGCCTTCACTAGACCGGGGATAAGGCGAGGCCTTGTCCCGTTTCTAGTATCGTGCCGTTATGCCGCCGAAATTTTCTAAAATAAGTTAGAAAAATAAAAATAGCATTTTATTTAACGAATGAACTGAATAGAAATTCATATGTTAAAATAAAATGTGTTATCGTTAAAAATATAATTTTTAACGTGAATGTGAATAAATAAATATTCATTTACAAACCAGACGGTTTGTTTATGTACACCTATTTGAATGACGTTGATTGGGTCGATAAATTTTACACATCGCCTAACTGCACAAATAAAATATGTGTTTGATTGTTTGAAACCCCACACGGGTGTTAGGATGAAATATGGATTTCACTCATCCTGATTGATTAAATATGTCGATTGGTTGATTGACAGGCTGTTATAAGCGTTAGATATCTATATTTGATGCTTATACAGTGTAGTGCACTTTGGTTGATGGTTGATTATTTTCAATGCTATTATATACATGTGTTGTATGAAAATCCATATAATTAATTTTATATGGTAATTGATTGGGCCTCATTCCAGTTTTGAAAAAGAAATATTTGAAAAGAAATATTTGAAATAGAATATTTGAAAATAAAGGAATATATGAAGCCGTGTTGATTAGATTGACGCCATTTTGACGTGAACGATATTTATATCGATTTTAAAACGATTTCGAAATGAATTGAATTGAAAGTGATTTCGAAATGAATTGAATTGAAAGCGATTTCGAAATGAATTGAATTGAAAGCGATTTCGAAATGAATTGAATTGAAAACGATTTCGAAATGAATTGAATTGAAAACGATTTCGAAATGAATTGAATTGAAAACGATTTCGAAATGAATTGAATTGAAAACGATTTCGAAATGAATTGAATTGAAAACGAATTCGAAATGAATTGAATTGAAAAGCGATTTCGAAATGAATTGAATTGAAAACGATTTCGAAATGAATTGAATTGAAAACGATTTCGAAATGAATTGAATTGAAAACGAATTCGAAATGAATTGAATTGAAAAGCGATTTCGAAATGAATTGAATTGAAAACGATTTCGAAATGAATTGAATTGAAAACGATTTCGAAATGAATTGAATTGAATATGAATTCAAATTGAATTGAAATTTGAATTGAACAGAAATGAATTTTGAAACGAATTTATAAAGAAGAATTCAATTTTGCTTTGAATTGAAATGGAAGTTGAAATAGATTTTGAAATGAATTTAAAACTGTTTATATAATTCGTTTTTAAATAGAAATCGACGAAATATATTATATATATATTATATATAATATAATGGCCTGAATAGAACGCGCCGCGCCGCGGCAGTTCGCGAATTTCGACCATTTATTTCAAACGGACATTACGGGAGATCCGACCGTCGGATTCTCCTAAAACCGGAACCGTTGGGTTCGTATCGAAAAGAGCTTTCTAACGAAGATTAGAAATTTGAAATCTAACGGTTGGATTTGGAATTATGTCCAAATCAAATTCGAAAAAGGTCGCTGTAAGTGCAGTTCGATGGCCATTGATGGAAATCGACTGTACGGGCCTTGATAAAATTATTAAAAATAGTAATAATTTGTGTAAAATCATAAGAAATGATTTAGAAAGAATTGGGATGAAAAACTCCCTATTTGAAAAGGGATAAAAATAGTTTTTATCAAAATGAACTAGTTTTGAACTAGAATTATAATTCTATTTATTTTTAAATAAATAAATTGAATTCGAAAAGGGTTTTAAAAATAACCAAAATTTCCAATGATTGCATTGGAGTGGATTTGAATCGAAATTGTCTTCGGAATATTTCGATGTTGGAATTCGTGATTATACAGGTGTTGTTATGGAAATTTGAAAGATATATATTTATATCGTTATTTCCAATACGACATTTGTTAATCGTAGAATTTGATATTGAATATAAGCCGGGATATTTTCTATTCAGAGCCTTGTATTTAATATCAAATGTGATTTGGGTTTGTCGTGAATGGTGTCTTCACTAACACTGTTCTTGAACCCAGTTGAGAAATGATTAAATCTTTTTATTTAGATTTAATGAAGTGTACCAATTAAATAATATTTAATTGGAATTGAATTGATATTGATTTTTGGGTTTATCGTGAACAGTGTTTTAAATAACACTTGTTCTTTAACCCGATAATTAATGAATGTGATTTGGGTTTGTCGTGAATGGTGTCTTCACTAACACTGTTCTTGAACCCAGCTGAGAAAAGATTAAATCTTTTGATTTAGATTTAATGAAGTGTACCAATTAAATAATATTTAATTGGAATTGAATGGATATTGATTTTTGGGTTTATCGTGAACAGTGTTTTAAATAACACTTGTTCTTTAACCCGATAATTAATGGGATGTGACTTTGGGTTTATCGTGAACCGTGTTTTAAATAACACTGATTCTTTAACCCAGTCACAGATTAAAACTAAGTGGAGTTTTAATGAATCTTTAATTAGATTGAAAAGATCGAGAATGGAGTATCACCAGTTTTGCTCCAGGCGATAGTTAAATCTTTAATTAGATTTGAACGTGAAATTTAGAAACTAACTGTCGGTTAGCCAAGCAGAATGGTTTTCTGGATATTGATCTGATGTTGGTTTCGGCCTTCGGGGTTAATATTTGGGGAATTATTCTCTTGATTAATTTACGGTTAGTGACTAATGAATTGGAATGAGGCGTATGTTGTGTTTGTGTAACACTTATTTAAATATACGCGAGTTATTCGGAAAGACCGGGTTTATCCCATTCTGGATAACTGATACGACGATAAGTCGAAGATGAAGACGATGGTCGAAGACCGGAGGTCTTCACGTCGTTTGGGTGATAACTGATGATCTTGATTGGGCTGTACACCCAAGAAGATGGAAACAGTTAGTGATCGTCCAGACGTACTTGGAGATCGATGGATATGCGGGGTACTAGGTGCCTCCGGTTTCGTTCAGGCCCAGAACGGACTTGTAAATGGACTGTGTGTCTGACATTGGATTTCATTCTGTGTGACTGATATCGGTTGCATAGAGTGGTTTGCCTGTGTGGCATGCTAAGATGCAAATGATCAAGGCTTCTGTTGAAAAGCAAAGTCTTGTGGTGATGATCAAAGCACGGCCTTTGTGGCGTAGCTTTGTGTAACGTTTACCTCGCGTGTTTCACACCCGGTATGAACCAAAAACGGGAGAGGACATCAGGGAGGACTTGCGTTTCTTTCTAGCTAGAAGTGGCGTCAGTGGTTTTACACGCCCTGACGAGTTTGACTTATGTGGTTGTTGCGGTTGCGAGGCGCCTCGGTTATATCGGTTTCGGCCGAATGCATTCTGGTCGGCTGACGGACCAGACTTACACCCCATAGGGTGGGGAGACGTATTGTTCAGGCATAATAATCCACTCCGTGTGGACCGGCCCTGACGATCCAAGGGGCAGTTGCGGCTGTTCCTGAGACATGGGCTAGATTGTCTCGAATCGGTTGAGGATCTTGCCCCTAGCCTCGGTTCATAGATGGAAATCCAATTTCCAAATACGTGACATTTGCGGTTTTAGTTGTAATCCTATATATGGCGACATAGTGGGATGGGGCGCTTATGCCGCCTATGATTGATACTTATGATTTGAAGTTGTTTTATACACTATGCACTTATTATAGTATCAAATGATTTGTTTTAACCGTATCAAGCATTCTTTGGTTGTTATAAGGGAAAACCCTATCCCCGGCTGCGTTGCATTGTGTGATGGGACCTGGGTCTTATAACAGCTTCATTTTTCTTTATTTAGCATTGCGCTGTTTGTTTTATGCACTGGTATCCTTGGGAGGAAACCCGTTCCGTGTTATACGGCGTGGTCCCTTGTTTTACCGAACTTTGAAAATAAAGATTAATAACTGTTTTAGTTCTCACACCAGTCACATGACTGACCTGGAGTTTATTGTTTTAACCTAAACTCTGGGTGCCCTTATTTTGACTCGGGCAGCTAGTAGTTTCGGTTTTGCAGATTTATATTCACAGGATCCTGGTTTACAGCAGGAACGATATCCGGAAAGCTTTGTATCCGTATATCTCCTTCTAGTTGTGTATTGTATTATTTTCCGCTGCTATGTATTTAAATGTAATTTAAATCTCTGATATTTCTGTGTAATTTTCATTTATACTCTGTATATTCTTGTAATCTGATGCATTGTTGTAATATACAATGAAATGTTCTTCTATATGCGTTCTGTTGTGGCTTGTTCTCGAACTATCCGACGCTTTCCTTTACGGGGAAGTTACGGGTCTTCACAGTCCAGACGTATTTGGAGATTGATCGGATTTGCGAGGACCTCTCTCCTGTATTGGACGTATGGGACGAGGAATAAGGTGCCTCCGGTTTCGTTCGGACCCAGAACGAACTACTAAATGGATGTGTGTCTGACATTGGATTTTATTCTGTGTTGATTGATCTCTATTAAATATATATATGTTTGGTGGCGGAGAATTTATTCTCTTGCTTAACACCCTTCTCTGAGACGTACGAGCTCAGAGGTTATATATCGATAGACATCAGTTGCATGGTGTGAATCGTCAGTGTGACATGCTGAGATGCAAATGATCAAGGCTTCTGTTGCAAAGCAGAGTCTTGTGGTTGATGATTAAAGCACAGCCTTAAAGGGCATAGCTTTGTGTATAGCGTCAATTCGCGAGCCTCACACCTCGGTATGACTCAAAAACGGGATAAGGGACCCAAGGAGGACACGACGTTTCTTCCTAGCTATGGGTGGTGTCATGGTATGGAGCCCAGACATTTATTATATTTTTACCTATTTGGATGATTGATTGCGAGGGGCCTCGGATATATCGGTTACTACAGAGCCGATGGATATTGGTCCTATAGGACCGGGAATTATGTTCAGGAATTGCCAATTCTCAAACGTAAGAGAGGACCGGCCTTAAAGGATCCAAGGGTCTACTGCGGGAGATCCTGAGGCATTTGTTAGAGTGTCTCGAAGCCGGCGAGGAGTACATCCCTTGCCTCGACTCAAGACGGAAATCCAATTTCCAATACGTGACATTTCGGTTTTCATTGTAGAGCCAAGTATGGCGACATAGTAGGATAGGGTACTATGCCGCCTACGATTGATACATTTATATTTGAAGTTGTTTTATACACTTTACACATATAATAGTATCAAAATGATTTGTTTTAAACGTACCAAGCATGTTTGGCTATTATAAGGGAAAACTCTATCCTCTGGCTTGCGTTGCATTGTGTGATGGGACCTGAGTCTTATAATAACTTCATTTTTCCAAAAAGCATCGCACTATTTGTTATATGCACTGGTATTCTTGGGAGGAAACCCCTTCCTGTTATACGGCGTGGTCCCTTGATTTACTTCTAAAGTAAAAGATTTAATAACTGTTTTTTGTTCTCATACCAGTCACATGACTGGCCTGGAGTTTATTGTTTTAACCTAAACTTTGGGTGCCCCTATTTTCCACACGGGAAGCTAGTAGTTTTGGTTTTGCAGATATTATATTCATAGGATCCTGGATTTACAGCTGGAGCTATATACGGAAAGCTCTGTATCCGTGTATCTCTTTCAGTTGTATTATGTATTGTTTTTCCACTGCTATGTAATTTAAATCTCTGATATTTTTTTGATGTATGTTAATTATTCATACCCTGTTATATTCATGTACCCTGATGTAATTGTTCTAATAAGCAATGAAATGTTCTTCTGTTTGTATTCCAATTTGTCGTGTTATCAACTCAATCCGGGCTTTCCTATAAGGGTGAGTTTAGGTCGTTTCAAAAACTAACTTACAATTGATCTGATAGTTCAAAATGTTGCTTCCAAGATACCATGAAATATCTGCAGTTTGAAATCAACAAGTACATCATAAAAAATTCCAACTATGAATTAGGCTCTCAACATTAGAAGTGTCGTAACAATTTATAAAGGATAACCAGTATCAGGTGAAAGTGAACATATCGAAGAATTTCTATTGAATGATGACAAATTATGGCATGTGATATTTTTGATCGCTTCTATTCTAAGGGCTTTTAGCTCTACCCCGGCTTTATAGGTTGTAATCACCCCAACACAAAAACTAGTAGAACATAGAAAAAAATGGAATAAACATACATATAAACTCAGTAAAGGTTACCAACAATAGCTCCATTTTTCTGAACCCCAAGAAAGCACCTGGTATTAAGTAAAACAAATCCCTTCTCCCAAGTATACTACTCGCTGCAAATAAACAGAAGATGGCATAAATCACCGCAAAATGGTTATATAAATCAAACTGTGCCATAGCAAACAAAATTGTAAAGTTGTCTAAACTGGTACCTACTATTGAGTGCATAGAGTAACTTGCATGCACTAAATTCTTTCATGGACGAAGACAAACTTTTGTATCCTACCAGTCCCAAACAAACAATAGATACTCCCCAAAAACAATACATACATTAATGTGCAAATAATAATAAACAATATGAAATTAGACACAATTATATATACTTGATTTATAGTAATTCCTTGATTCAATACGAAGTTCTAGACAAATATCATGTTTTGTTTTTGGTTCTATTTAGAGATCTTGTGCACTTGTATTAGTTCTTACTTCTCAACAGCCTATCATATATTTTAATTTATAAATAGAGAAACTGTACCTGAGTTGCAATGCCGACATGTACACAGGATTTATTTGATTTATGCTTAACTTGTACTCAAAATTATTACCAGCACTTTCTAAGAGTATATATAAATAATTACCAATAACATTACCTTTGGAAGTTGCAATAAGTATCCGCAATAATCTCAAACTCCCCTAGTATGTTATAACCATTTCTTCTATATCACCACTTTTCTCTCTAGGATAAATACATAGTAAACCACCTATAAAATACTAGGAAGAAGGTGAGTTTCTCTGTTCAGTTTCCCATACCAATTCACGTTTCTCTAGGCTCATTAATATTAATATCGAGATTGCAAATATGGTTCAGATTCAACTTGATAATTGATGGCCTAACATAAATTATTGCAATCTTGGTTATTAATATTGATGAGGAAAGATCCTAAAATAAATTGTCTTGGTCTCCTTTGGCGATCAGTTAAGTAGAAACTGAGTTGCCATATGTAACATAATGCTTCTCCTGAGCCTGCAAAGGAAATTTAGTATGATATCTATCATCTATATAACAACATAGTCATAAACATAACATATGTTATACAATTCTTGTACTGTTAACTATTGTAATGCTTGTATGAACATTTTTGTGATAAGTACGACATCTTTTTGATATGTAACATTCAACACTATAGGAAAAAAGGCACAACAAGATAAACTTTTGAAGATCCTGACACTGTTAAGTAGTAATGCCAGAAAGTATATTCCAGAACCATGTTTATGAGGTGTTTAGTAACTTTAACATACTGCGACCAAATTCCATGAAGATGGAAAGCCGACGTTTTATTAATTACTAAATCACGAGTTATATGCATATACCTGAAGATAAGAGAGATACTGAGTAATAATTTTATGGGTTGTTTGAGGAAACACTTCAAAATGATATAGTTGATCATATGGATGAACATTTTTACAGCTTACTGTTTAATTTGGTATGGTTAACAAACCAACTAACGTTGATTTATCTTGGGAGTTACTAAATTGATCCATTGAAACTTATTGATCTTTGGAACTTGAGTTACTAAATTTTGAAGCTCTTTAATGACTGAAAATTTTATTTTAAAGTTTTCATCATTTCGAAGTGTTTCCTCATCCAGACCACAGAAAGCTAGGTCAGTACTTGTGACACCCCACGTCCGTTAATGTCACTCATAAAGGGAATGCATTATGTTTCGTGAAGCGTTTTAGTAAACAGAACAGAAACATTACAAGACAGATATAAAATTTTTGCAGCGGAATAAAAACAACTTTTATTAATCATAAAGCATGGTTACACCATATGTCTGAAAATACATAAACTTTGTTCATCATTAAAACTTCTGTCTTGTACTTTAAATATCAGAGTACAATAATAAAGAATGCATAATCCCTAAATCATAAGCCATAGTAGCAAAGATAGAACCTTGAGCAATATATCTAGAAGCTCCAAGCAAGATGATAGCAGAATCCTGACTAGGCCTGAGAATTCCCTCCCTTGAGAACCTGAGCGGAGGGGGGGGGGGAACGGAAGAAAGAAGGAGAAACAAAAAGGGTCAGACAATAAGTCTGGCGAGTCTAGTTACTTTTAGCCAGTAGATAAATAAAAGTAACATGATAGGCATATAAAGTGGATAAGGGAGATCACTACATAAATGGCAGTTGTGACAAGGTAAAGCAAGATAAGGTGTACATGCCTCACTCATAATTTCTCTGCACTGTTACTAGTATATCCATAAAGAGATGATCCCTTCAACTATAACGTGGTAGACTTAGGTATACGTCCAAATGTATCCTAACAACTACCCTAATCGATCGGCTCCCTAACCCTCGTAGATACTTTGTGCTGGCCCCACAGTAGGAGGTATCACTTCCTAAAGTGGCAACCCCTTGTCGTAACAATGTGCACAACCATATCTACAGGTGTCACGGTCGTCTTAGCCCCCTCTACCCGGCCCATGCACGCACATGTCCCCGGTTGGTTTGCGCCGCCCACACCGTCCTCTACGTTTGGGTCTCTTACAATCAGTCAGTAAGTGTGCCCCTTCTCCGCCTAGTACGGAGTACTTGTTTGATACCTACTCCGGGCCCTATGTCAGTTATGCTTACCTATAGGTGTCTTTAATACATAACCCTCAATCTTTCAACCAGTTATGCTTACCTATAGGTGTCTTTAATACATAACCCTACCATTTCTATAAGTTATGCTTACCCTAAAAGGTGTCTTTAATTACATAACTTTATTATTTCCCTTGGTTATGTATACCACTTGGTGTCTTTAATTACATAACCTTATCAGGTTAAGTTTGTTGGGCCTACATGTACTAATATTACCCACTTACCCAAGATTTACTTAGCCCTCCCACTGATTCAAGCATGTTTATTTAACGGTTAAGTTTGTGGGCCTATATATAATAATATTACCCACCTACCCAAGGTTTACTTAACCCACCCCTTTTTGTTCAACCAAGTTTACTTAACCCCCAACTTCAATTTAAGTTCATAGAATATCTATGGATTAACTTTAGGTTAAGTATTCCAATTCTTTACCATGTCCATTTATGGTTTCATAATGGGCCAGACCTCCCACATTAGGCTACAACATGTGGATGCTGGATATGCCGTTCTGGTCCGGGCAGACTTATTCCACAGTTGGGCCTAACCTCGTGTCATAGCCCGATTCGTATTTACGTACTTAGACCTCTAACATTAGGTTTACCATTTGTGGCTGCTGGATATGTCGGTCGGGTCCGGGCAGACTTCCACCACTAATGCAACCTAACCTCGTGTCATAAGTACAATTACAATTCCTAATTGTAATTGCTAGACATTCCATTTTTAATTAATTTACCAATTAATAAATCCTTTCCTTTTATAGGTGTCAATACCTATTCAGCCCAATAATTTGAATTACATGTCCATAAATGTTCATATTCAAATTATGCCATTTTTAATTAATTTACTAATTAATTAATCCTTTCCTTTTATAGGTGTCAATACCTATTTTGCCCAATAATTTGAATTACATATCAATTCATTTAAAGATTACATGCCAATTATAAATCCCTTTTCCCCCGTTTCCTTCACTAACATATTCGCACGTATTTTGGCGGCATCTAGGCTAATAAGTAGTCTAGCCATAACAATAAAAAAAGGGAATATGATAGCAGTGATAGTTTCAACATATATTGGCATAAACGTACTAGTATGATAACAAAGTGAATGGACATGTAATTAACATCATATCAAGGTGAACATACATATTGTCATGAACATGTAATCATCATCATAACGGGATCTAACATAAATATTGCTTTAGATCTACAAAAAAAATGTCCACATGCTCTAGATCTAATAGATTAAATTAGATCTAACAATAAATAAAGGTTTAGATCTACAGGTTTATAAATAGATCTACCCAAATCCACATCATAGAGGTTACAATTAAGATAAAGATGTGGACCCAATCCTAATCAATTCAAGGTGGCATATGTTCGTGGTTCACATAAATGATTTGATCTATCCAAATGAAACAAAAATAACATACTAGGACAATCACAATTGAATTGGATCTCGAGAGATAGATCTATCATAGCATAATATATGATCATAAAATAGATCTAGCATAAAACATGATCATAAAGTGGATCTATCATAAAACATGATCATAAAGTGGATCTAGCATAAAACATGATCATAAAGTGGATCTAGCATAAAACATGATCATAAAGTGGATCTAGCATAAAACATGATCATAAAGTGACAATTTTAAATCACATAGGATAGATCTAACATGAATCATAAGGTGACAATTTTAAATCACATAGGAAAGATCTAACATGAATCATAAGGTGAAAATTTTATATCACATAGGATAGATCTAACATGATAATTTTAGATCACATAGAACAGATCTACATACATCTGCATCATAACATATCATAAAAGTTACAACCCAAGATCCATAATGATAACATAGTAGAACAATTAAATTGGATCCAAAGAAATAGATCTATCATAATATAGCATGAGATCTGTAACACCCCATAATTTTAATATTAACGTTAACAAATTAAAATTATACTTAATTTCAAATGTGAGAATCAAGGGAAACGGGTCAGGCCATTGTGTTCGTCTCGGAATTCTGAGTCCGAGTTTGCGTGAATTGGACTTCGTATGAAGAAGTTATGGCCATCGGAAGTTTCATTAAAATTCAAACAAATTTCAAAAATTCAAAATTCAAACTCAGATTGGGCTAGGCGAGAAAATTCCCGCCAGGGGCCAGCTCGACCATGGGGTCGACCTACCCATACAGGTCGACCAGGGCGTCGACCTACCCCCCCCCCCCCCCCCCGGGCAGATCTGAGAGATGACGATTTTGTGACTCAATGCTGAGTCATTAGGGCCGAGGTGTCACTCTATCTGGTTTGGATGGTTCAGGTTGCTTCTAGGTTGATCGGATGGCCTAAATTAATCCTAAATTCTATATAAAGACATGTAGACTCAAACACTAAACCTAATCAAAAATTAGATCAATGGCCGTCAAGTTGTCACTCCAAAACCTAGAATAGTCGCCACCAACTAGAAGCAAAGTAAAGCAACTCAATTCAATTCAAATCAAAGTCTAATCTCGGCAACGAAATTGTCTACATCAAGGGAACGCTAATCAATTACAGAATTCAGATCCCAGAACTCAAGACCCTCTTTTTCTGTGAGTTCTAGTCACTTTCAGGTTTAAATAGATAAATGTGAATTGTGGTAGACTATGGATTGGGTATAGGTTGTATGAAATCATTCAAGTTTATTATTGTTGTGTGATGAATTCATGAACCTATGCAAGTTATTATGTTGTTAATTCATGAACCTATGCAAGTTAATGTGTGATGTATTCATGAACCTATGCAAGTTGTTATATTGTTAATTCATGAACCTATGCAAGTTATTGTGTGATGAATTCATGAACCTATGCAAGTTGTTATGTTGTTAATTCATGAACTAATGCAAGTTATTGTGTGATGAATTCATGAACCTATGCAAGTTGTTATGTTGTTAATTCATGAACCTATGCAAGTTATTGTGTGATGAATTCATGAACTTATGCAAGTTATTATGTTGTGAATCATGAACCTATGTAAGTTGTTAATTAAGTTGTTAATTCATGAACCTATGCAAGTTGTTATGTTGAGAATCATGAACCTATGTAAGTTGGTATGTTGCAAAATCATGAATCTATGCAAGTTGCTAATTATGTGGTGAATCATAATTATATGCGAAGTTATCATGACATTTTCCCTAGTTGTCATGATTATGCCAAAAATTGTGCTGAAAATGATCACCTTTTCATTCCCTTTATTTTATTGTTATGGCGAGGCTACTTTGTAGCCTCGATGACGCCAAAAACGCAAACGGTTACGCTAGTTAAGAAACGGGGAAAAGGGGAATTTGTAATAGAAATAATTTACATAGTGTTTATGTAAATTGGACACATGATTCTAGTAGGGAAACATATAAAAAATTACCTATTATGACATAGGTAAAGTTGAGTAAAAATGGTATAATTTGAATATGACCATTTATGGATAGGAAATTCAAATTGTTAATAAAATAGGTATTGACACCTATAAAAGGGAAAGTATTAATTAATTAACTTAATTAATCAAAAGGGGAATGTTTAAGAAATTAAAATCTGAAAATTTAATTAACACTTGTGACACGAGGTTAGGTTACATTAGTGGTGGATGTCTTCCCGGACCCGACCGGCATATCCAGCAGCCACTAATGTTGAACCTAATGTGAGAGGTCTAAGTGTGTGAATACGACTAGGGCTAAGACATGAGGTTAGACCCAACAGTGGAATAAGACTGCCCGGACCCGACCGGCATATCCAGCATCCACATGTTGTAGGCCTAATGTGGGAGGTCTAACCCAATATAACCATAATTGGACATGGTAATAAGAAAAGATTACTTAACCTAACTTAATACATGTGGACTGTATGATGATAGACATAAGTTAGGGTTAAGTAAAATGAGTTGGATTGTGGGTGGGTTAAGTACAACTGATGGGTAGGTGGGTAATCAAAGGACATCTACTTAACACATTTTATAATTAGGCTAATCACAGGACCACGCCACTTTCGCGGAACGGGTTTACTCCATTGGATTGTCAGTGCTTTAAAACAATTAAATCTTTTAAACATCGCAATGCTTTTTATAAAAATGAAGCCGATATAAGACTCAAATCCCATCACACAATGCGACGCAAACCGGAGGATAGAGTTTTACCTTATATCGACCAAAATATGCTTGACACGAGCTAAACAAATCATTTGATAATCAGACTCCAACTGTAAATTAGCAAGAGGACGACCCCCTAAGTATTAATCCCGAAGGCCGAAACCAACATCAGACCAATACCCAGGAAACCACCCATCTTAGCTCGTTTGCAGTTAGTTTCTAATTTCATACACAATCATAAATATCAATCATAGACGGCATTAATGCCCCATACCACTATGTCGCCATATATAGGTATACAATCAAAACCGCACAATCACGTATTTGGAAATTGGATTTCCGCCATGAACCAAGGCAAAAGATAGTCCTTACCGAATTCGAGACTGTCTAGCCCGAGTCTCAGGAACAGCCGCAACTGCACCTTGGATCGTCAGGGCCAGTCCACACGGAGTGGATTATAATGCCTGAACAATGCGTTTCCCCGCCCTTTGGGGCGTAAATGAGCCAACGAATGACTCCATCGGTCCCGGATCGACCGATATAACCGAGGCGCCTCGCAACATCAACAACCACATAGGTGAAAATAATATAAATGCCAGCCAGTTTAAGCACTGACACCACCTCTAGCTAGAAAGAAACGCATGTCCCCCCTGAGGTCCTCTCCCGTTTTTGGTTCATACCGGGGTGTGAGGCTCGCGAATTCACGTTATACACAAAGCTACGCCACACATGCGGTGCTTTGATCATTAAGCACAAGACTTTTCTTTTCAACAGAAGCCCTGATCACAGCATCTTAGCATGCTACACAGGTAATTCACACCGTGCAACTGATGGCTATCAATCACACAGAATGAATTCCAATGTCAGACACACATTCCATTTACAAGTCCGTTCTGGGTCTGAACGAAACCGGAGGCACTATATACCTCGCATACCCATCGATTTCCACGTACGTCTGGACAATCACCACTCATTATCCATATTTCGGGATGCCTCCCAATCAGGACATCAGTTACCATCCAAACGAGGTGAAAATCTCCGGTCTTCGACCACCGTCTTCATCTTCGATTTCTTATCGTCGATTCAGTTATTCAGAATGGGATAAACCCGGTCTTTCTGAGCAACTCGCGTATATAATAAACAAGTGCTACACAAACACAACATACGCCTTATTTCAATTCATTAGTCACTAACCGTCAATCAGTAAGAGAACGATTTCCCAAATATTAACCCCGAAGGCCGGAACCAACATCAGATCAAAACCCAGGAAACCATTCGACTTAGCCAACCTTCAGTTAATTTCTAACTTTCACATTCCATATCGTTTATAATATTTTATAACGATTTATCGCTATTTTTATTTATTTAAAAATAGCCAATTTATTTAAACGACGCTTCAGGCCAAACGCGGCCGTGGCGCTGTTTTTCTTCAGATTTGATTTACACATATCTGAAAATCTAACCGTTGGATCATCACAAAATTTATATCATTAGAAAGATCTTTTCAAAACGAATCCAACGGTTCCAGTTTCGGGAAAATCCGACGGTCGGATCTCCCGGTACAATCGTTTGAAGTTTAGATTTCTAAATACGAACTGCAGCGTCGTTATTCGATTTAATTTAATTATATATATATATATATATAAAAATATAATCGATTTTGGCGCTGTTTTTCTTCAGATTTGAATTAAACATTCCAGACAATCCAACCGTTGGATCTTTGCAAAGTTGGTGTCGTTGGAAAGATATTTCCAAAGCGAACCCAACGGTTTCGGTTTCGGAAAAATCCGATGGTCGGATCTCCCGCACTAATCGTTTGAAATCACGGTTTCAAAACATGAACTGCAGCTTCGTTATTCGATTTATTTTAATTACATATATATATATAAATAGAATCGATTCTTCGATTTCAAAACCATATTCATTTCATATCTTTGACAAAAATGATATTTTCATCAAACTAACTTCTATTTCAACACTTCACTATTTTTTTACAATTCATGTATATAATAAAAATATGATTTTTATTGTTAAACAATTTATTTCAAAACACGACTATTTTATATAGTTCGTATAGATGGTAAAAACATGATTTTTATTATAAAACAATTTCTTTCAAAACACGACTATTTTATATAGTTCAAATATATGATAAAAATATGATTTTTATTATAAAACAATTTATTTCAAAACACGAATACCATTCAACACATGAATTTCCATTCAACGAATGAACTTCTATTCAACACATGAAGGTTTTCTATAGTTTATATATATAGATAAAAAGGTGATTTTTATATTTAAAACACGAATACCATTCAACATATGAATTTCTATTCAACGAATGAATTTCAATTCAACACATGAAGGTTTTCTATAGTTTATATATATAGATAAAAAGGTGATTTTTATATTTAAAACACGAATACCATTCAACACATGAATTTCTATTCAACGAATGAATTTCAATTCAACACATGAAGGTTTTCTATAGTTTATATATAGATAAATAGGTGATTTTTATATTTAAAACATGAATACCATTCAACACATGAATTTCTATTCAACGAATGAATTTCAATTCAACACATGAAGGTTTTCTATAGTTTATATATATATATATATATAAAAAGGTGATTTTTATATTTAAAACACGAATACCATTCAACACATGAATTTCTATTCAACGAATGAATTTCAATTCAACACATGAAGGTTTTCTATAGTTTATACATATAAAGTAAAAAATGTGATTTTTATTGCAAAACAATTTATTTCAAAACATGAATGTCGTTCAATAGATGAATTTCTATTCAGCACACGAATATAGTTTCAACACATGAAAATAATTCTAACACATGAATATTATTCAAAATTTCGGCAGCATAACGGCAGGGCAGTTAAAACCGGGGCCATCCCTAGTACGGCTCCTCGCTTTACCTTAAATCCTCGCAGCTTTTGACAATGGGGATTTCATGCATCTAGTTCGCACGCAGGCGGCATGTATATATTTTTCATTTCCATAAACTAATCCTATGTGGTGTCAACCAAATATTTATCAACCACAAACAGGTATTTTTCAACCACAATCTATCAATTTCAACCACAAACAATTCTAATCAACCATTCGTAATCAACCAATTTTCACACCAATCACAATCAATAAATATCGTCCATGGTTTGTGGACGAGGGGCGTGTATATATATATATTATAAGCATTTCACTTCTATTTCAACACATATATAATTTTTACAATGCATATATAACTTATACATCGAACGTACAACCTATAAAACACTTATACATGAGGTGTACAATGCCTATATAAGTCATACATCGACTATATAATTTATACATCGTCGTTTTCCATATCGCTTATAATTTAGAAATCTCACATTGGGTTCCACTCCACCAAAAATAGCAGAAGGCTCAAAAAAATATGGGGTCTCTTCTAGAATGTAGAAGACGTCCACACGAGTCCACTGTCTCTTGTTTCACTGAATTTTGTGAACAAACGAAAAAAATATGATTTTTACAGTGAAATCAAAAACGGTAGCGCTTTAAACTGCTATAATATAGTTTAAAATTAAATAGGCCGTACCTTTTCAAACCTGTTCAAAACTAGGTTTGGATTTTTCGTGCAAACGGTGAAGTGATTCGACGATCGGCCTTCGCAGCGGCGAAGAAGGAGTGGCGCGCTGGCGCCTGAAGTGGGGCCCACTTCGGTGGCCTGTAGGCGGCGCGGCGGCGATGGGAAGGTGCCAACTTCCTGTCGTCGATTCTCTCACTACCCTTAACGAAAAAATTCAAACCCTATATGGATTTGAAGATCTCGAGGAGCTCTTCAAAATCTTCAACTGGAAGAGGGGCTAATTTTGCGTGGATTGATCAGAAAATGAACGGTAAAGGGGGAGCGGTTTTCCGCCTTCGATCGAGTTACGGGGAGAGAGAAAGTTGGGGGGCTGATGTGGACTAATGGGAATTTTTTTATATTTATTAATTTTTAAAAATCCAAAATTGCCCCCAGTTCCACACGAACACCAATCCATGTCGTCCCCAGCGTTTTACCCCCATTTCGAACACAATGGGATATGTTTCGTAGGCCCATTCGACTGTTTCAGTTAGTTTTCCTTCAAATTAAAATATAAAACATTCAATATTTAATTTGAACGTACATTTCAATTTGTCGGGGCTACATACTGATTCTAAAAATTCCCGTAAAATTAATCTTGCTATGTTTTGACGATACGGTCCCAACAAAACTAGTTTCGTCGAATTCTGAGACCGTTTGCAAAATGGCCCATTTCTGGTCGATCCAATTTAACTATAATTGACCAAAACACGTTTTCCTTTGCCACACTCACATATTAACTTCAAAATTTACGAAATTTGAAACCTAGCAATAGTTTAACATCCCGAACCCAAAAAATGTGGTTTCATCGAGTTCCGAGGTCGTTTGCAAAATGGCCATTTTCACGGGCTATATAAACTCTATAGCGACCTTTCTGAAAATTCATTTGGCCATAACATTTGCTTTCCGCTATGAAACTTCGATTTTTCAGATTCGTTAGAAAGCTATTCACTAACAGATTTTAATATTTTTGGTTTCACTCAAATCCGTTTTGTTTTGCACCCGGTACAGTCAGTCAAAGTTTGAATTCAATTTTTGAAACTACCGCGCCATTTCAGGCCTTGTTTATAATTAGAATTAATTATATTCATTTTCAATGTCGATTCAAAGTTACTTTTCATCATTATTATTTAAAATATTTATTTAAAATATTTAAAATCCACTAAAATAGCCAATTTAAAATTTTTTAATTGGTTCAGATTTTCCGGGTCGTTACAATCTCCCCCACTTAAAACTTTTCGTCCCCGAAAAGGAACAAAGTCGAAAGAGGTTTGATTAATCAACTCTACTTCCAATCTGGCTTCCATTCTCCAACTTTTCAGTTTCTGAGAGTTTTCAAATTCTTCAAAAATTTGGCTAACACCCGGAATTTTCGAAAAATTTCGCCATAACCTCCTTTGTACGGGGAGGGGTTTGGAAATTTATTGGGCCATATTAGGTACCCAATAAATCCTATAAAGCATACACATATTTATAGTGATATATTCTGGTGTTTACAGGGGAGCGTGTATAGATAATAACTCCAGAGAATAAATTCTCGTCACCTTGTCAAAGCCCGAGGGAGTGTGTATTTTTAATTGCTCCAGAGAATAAATTCTCGTCACCTCGTCCCGTGTGGGAAATAAATAATCCATGTGCCGTATCTAATGACTAGAGAGACGTGATTATTGTCAACGCCAGATTCGTGTGGGGTTTTTATTATTCTGGTAATTTACCGTTACAATTTTATATGGTCCGTATTAGTCATCAGTTCAACCTGTAAAATATAGTCATCACCATACAAGCCTCTCGCTCGTATGGTAAATCTGCCACCTCGTCACACAAGCTCCAAATGCTTATGTGCTATATGATGAAGTATGCCTATCTTCGAGAAGTATGCCATGTAGTGTAGTTCAAAATTAATTGTTACTATCCTATGGCGATGTTTATTATTACACACAGAACAACCAGCACTCCGCATCCAATGGCATTCACATGAGTTGATATAATAATATTTCGCATCCAACTCATTAAGGTTTACCTATTTGTCGGGCACGCAAATAATTTCTTTACTCAACAGCTAATCCATTTACCTTTTCAAACATATATAATGCACATGTATATATTTCTATCTATTTTTAAATCAGTTCAATGTGTGATTTAATCGAATAAATTCTACCATTATTCTCTTATTGATTAAATTAACTACCATTTTAATAATTAAATTAATCAAATCTACTATCACACAACACAAAGAACAATAAAATTGTTTTTAACTTTTCAAAAATATATATCTTTTATATATGTTCAAAAATCATATTTCTAAAACCAGACTATAAATATAATCAAAATACGTTATTTATAAACATATTATTCTCGACTCGTTTTGGGGCATTTCTGACCCCATATATAACGAGTTATTCTGATTCTGTTATACTCATACTAGGATATTACTAATCCTATCTATAATGAGTTACCCGTCCTAGAACACTACTGGTTCTATCTCTGACGAGTTCATTAATGTGTTATATACCAGAGCTAAGCTTAACCAAAGCACTGATACCACGATGTGACGACCCCAAAACTCGTACTGCGATGTTAAGGGTAATCTTTGGAATATAACACATAAACAGATAATAGCAGAACAGAAATAAATAAATACACCAGATAATGAATAAATGATACACTAGATAAACATAATCATCAGAGTTACACAGTATACAGGATCATACTTAGTACAAATACAGTTCAGCTATACATAAATGTCTACAGCGGATACAAACATAATATGTACAATAGGAGATGAACAGCATAAAAAGAGATAAATGATAGAATCCATCTTCAGCTCCAGCTATCCCGAAAGCGCCAGCTAAAACCTGAAGACAAGGCTGCCCGCGTAGAAAAAGGGGCACCTGAGTTTGCAAGTGAAACAAACTACGAGTCAGTCATGGGACTGGTATGAGAAATCTACTTAACACATTTTATACTTTGGCTAATCACAGGATCACGCCACTTTCGCGGAATGGGTTTACTCCATTGGATTGCCAGTGCTTTAAAATAATTAAATCTTTTAAACATCGCAATGCTTTTTATAAAAATGAAGCCGATATAAGACTCAAGCCCCATCACACAATGCAACGCAAACCGAAGGATAGAGTTTTACCTTATATCGACCAAAATATGCTTGATACGAGCAAAACAAATCATTTGATAATCAGACTCCAACTGTAAATTAGCAAGAGGACGACCCCCTAAGTATTAACCCCGAAGGCCGAAACCAACATCAGACCAATACCCAGGAAACCACCCATCTTAACTCGTTTGCAGTTAGTTTCTAATTTCATACACAATCATAAATATCAATCATAGACGGCATTAATGCCCCATACCACTATGTCGCATATATAGGTATACAATCAAAACCGCACAATCACGTATTTCGAAATTGGATTTCCGCCATGAACCAAGGCAAAAGATAGTCCTTACCGAATTCGAGACTGTCTAGCCCGAGTCTCAGGAACAGCCGCAAGTGCACCTTGGCTCGTCAGGGCCGATCCACACGGAGTGGATTATAATGCCTGAACAATGCGTTTCCCAGCCCTTTGGGGCGTAAATGAGCCAACGAATGACTCCATCGGTCCCGGATCGACCGATAAAACCGAGACGCCTCGCAACAGCAACAACCACATAGGTGAAAATAATATAAATGTCAGCCAGTTTAAGCATTGACACCACCTCTAGCTAGAAAGAAACGCACGTCCCCCTGAGGTCCTCTCCCGTTTTTGGTTCATACCGGGGTGTGAGGCTCGCGAATTCACGTTATACACAAAGCTACGCCACACAGGCGGTGCTTTGATCATCAAGCACAAGACTTTTCTTTTCAACAGAAGCCCTGATCACAGCATCTTAGCATGCTACACAGGCAATTCACACCGTGCAACTGATGGCTATCAATCACACAGAATGAATTCCAATGTCAGACACACATTCCATTTACAAGTCCGTTCTGGGTCTGAACGAAACCGGAGGCACTATATACCTCGCATACCCATCGATTTCCACGTACATCTGGACGATCACCACTCATTATCCATATTTCGGGATGCCTCATAATCAGGACATCAGTTAATATCCAAACGAGGTGAAAATCTCCGGTCTTCGGCCACCGTCTTCATCTTCGATTTCTTATCGTCGATTCAGCTATTCAGAATGGGATAAACCCGGTCTTTCTAAGCAACTCGCGTATATAATAAACAAGTGCTACACAAACACAACATACGCCTTATTTCAATTCATTAGTCACTAACCGTCAATCAGTAAGAGAATGATTTCCCAAATATTAACCCCGAAGGCCGGAACCAACATCAGATCAAAACCCAGGAAACCATTCGACTTAGCCAACCTTTGGTTAATTTCTAAATTTCACATTCCATATCATTTACAATATTTTATAATGATTTGTCGCTATTTTTATTTATTTAAAAATAGCCAATTTATTTAAACGGCGCTTCAGTCCATAACGCGGCCGTGGCGCTGTTTTTCTTCGGATTTGATTTACACATATCTGAAAATCTAACCGTTGGATCATCACAAAATTTATATCATTAGAGAGATCTTTTCAAAACGAATCCAACGGTTCTAGTTTCGGGAAAATCCGACGGTCGGATCTCCTGGTACAATCGTTTGAAGTTTCGATTTCAAAATACGAACTGCAACGTCGTTATTCGATTTAATTTAATTATATTTATATATATATATATATATAAATATAATCGATTCTGGCGCTGTTTTTCTTCAGATTTGAATTAAACATTCCAGACAATCCAACCGTTGGATCTTTGCAAAGTTGGTGTCGTTGGAAAGATATTTCCAAAGAGAACCCAACGGTTTCGGTTTCGGGAAAATCCTATGGTCGGATCTCCCGCACTAATCGTTTGAAATCACGGTTTCAAAGCACGAACTGCAGCTTTGTTATTTGATTTATTTTAATTATATATATATATATAATCGATTCTTCGATTTCAAAACCATACTCATTTCATATCTTTGATAAAAATGATATTTTCATCAAACTAACTTCTATTTCAACACTTCACTATTTTTTTAACAATTCGTGTATATAATAAAAATATGATTTTTAATGTCAAACAATTTATTTCAAAACATGACTATTTTATATAGTTCATATAGATGGTAAAAACATGATTTTTATTATAAAACAATTTCTTTCAAAACACGGCTATTTTATATAGTTCATATAGATGATAAAAATATGATTTTTATTATAAAACAATTTATTTCAAAACACGAATACCATTCAACACATGAATTTCCATTCAATGAATGAACTTCTATTCAACACATGAAGGTTTTCTAAAGTTTATATATATAGATAAAAAGGTGATTTTTATATTTAAAACACGAATACCATTCAACACATGAATTTCTATTCAACGAATGAATTTCAATTCAACACATGAAGGTTTTCTATAGTTTATATATATAGATAAAAATGTGATTTTTATATTAAAAACACAAATACCATTCAACACATGAATTTCTGTTCAACGAATGAATTTCAATTCAACACATGAAGGTTTTCTATAGTTTATATATATAGATAAAAAGATGATTTTTATATTTAAAACACGAATACCATTCAACACATGAATTTCTATTCAACGAATGAATTTCAATTCAACACATGAAGGTTTTCTAAAGTTTATATATATAGATAAAAAGGTGATTTTTATATTTAAAACACGAATACCATTCAACACATGAATTTCTATTCAACGAATGAATTTCAATTCAACACATGAAGGTTTTCTATAGTTTATATATATAAAGTAAAAAATGTGATTTTTAATGCAAAACAATTTATTTCAAAACATGAATGTCGTTCAATAGATGAATTTCTATTCAGCACACGAATATAGTTTCAACACATGAAAATAATTCTAACACATGAATATTATTCAAAATTTCGGCAGCATAATGGCAGGGTAGTTAAAACCGGGGCCGTCCCTAGTACGGCTCCTCGCTCTACCTTAAAGCCTCGCAGCTTTTGATAATGGGGATTTCATGCATCTAGTTCGCACGCAGGCGGCATGTATATATTTTTCATTTCCACAAACTAATCCTATGTGGTGTCAACCAAATATTTCTCAACCACAAACGGGTATTTTTCAACCACAATCTATCAATTTCAACCACAAACAATTCTAATCAACCATTCGTAATCAACCAATTTTCACACCAATCACAATCAATAAATATCGTCCATGGTTTGTGGACGAGGGGCGCATATATATATATAAGCATTTCACTTCTATTTCAACACATATATAATTTTTACAATGCATATATAACTTATACATCGAACGTACAACCTATACAACGCTTATACATGAGGTGTACAATGCCTATATAAGTCATACATCGACTATATAATTTATACATCGTCGTTTTCCATATCGTTTATAATTTAGAAATCTCACATTGGGTTCCACTCCACCAAAAATAGCAGAAGGCTAAGAAAAATATGCGGTCTCTTCAAGAATATAGAAGACGTCCACATGAGTCCACTGTCTCTTGTTTCACTGAATTTCGTCAACAAACGAAAAAGATATGATTTTTACAGTGAAATCAAAAATGGTAGTGCTTTAAACTGCTATAATATAGTTTGAAATTAAATAGGTCGTACCTTTTCAAACCTGTTCAAAACTAGGTTTGGATTTTTCGTGCAAACCGTGAAGTGATTCGGCGATTGGCCTTCGCAGCGGCGATAAAGGAGTGGCGCGCTGGCGCCTGAATTGGGGCCCACTTCGGTGGCCTGTAGGCGGCGCTGCGGCGATGGGAAGGTGCCAACTTCCTGTCGTCGATTCTCTCACTACCCTCAACGAAAAAATTCAAACCCTACATGGATTTGAAGATCTCGAGGAGCTCTTCAAAATCTTCAACTGGAGAAGGGGCTAGTTTTGCGTGGATTGATCAGAAAATAAACGGGAAAGGGGGAGCGGTTTTCCGCCTTCGATCGAGTTACGGTGAGAGAGAAAGTCGGGAGGGCTGATGTGGACTAATGGGAATTTTTTTATATTTATTAATTTTTGAAAATCCAAAATTACCCCCTGTTCCACACAAACACCAATCCAACCCCAACGACTGTCGTCTCCAGTGTTTTACCCCCATTCCGAACACAGTGGGATATGTTTCGTAGGCCCATTCGACTGTTTCAGTCAGTTTTCCTTCAAATTAAAATATAAAACATTCGATATTTAATTTGAACGTACATTTTAATTTGCCGGGGCCACATACTGATTCTAAAAATTCCCGTAAAATTAATCTAGCTATGTTTTGACGATACGGTCCCAACAAAATTAGTTTCATCGAATTCTGAGACCGTTTGCAAAATGGCCCATTTCTGGTCGATCCAATTTAACTGTAATTGACCAAAACACGTTTTCCTTTGCCACACTCACATATTAACTTCAAAATTTACGAAATTTGAAACCTAGCAATAGTTTAACATCCCAGACCCAACAAAAGTGGTTTCGTCGAATTCCGAGGTCGTTTGAAAAATGGCCATTTTCACGTGCTATATAAACTCTATAACGACCTTTCTGAAAATTCATTTGGCCATAACTTTTGCTTTCCGCTATGAAACTTCGATTTTTTAGATTCGTTAGAAAGGTAATCACTAATAGATTTAAATATTTTTGGTTTCACTCAAATCCGTTTTGTTTTGCACCCGGTACAGTCAGTTAAAGTTTGAATTCAATTTTTGAAACTACCGCGCCATTTCAGGCCTTGTTAATAATTAGAATTAATTATATTCATTTTCAATGTCGATTCAAACTTACTTTTCATCATTATTATTTAAAATATTTAAAATCCACTAAAATAGCCAATTTAAAAATTTTAAATTGGTTCAGATTTTCCGGGTCGTTACAATGGGGTCGACCTGGGGATCGAACTACCCATACAGGTCGACCAGGGGTCGACCTAACCCCCCCCCCCCCCCCCGGGTAGATTTGAGAGATGACGATTTTGTGACTCAATGCTGAGTCATTAGGGCTCAGGTGTCACTCTATCTTGTTTGGATGGTTCCGGTTGCTTCTAGGTTGATCGGATGGCCCAAATTAATCCTAAATTCTATATAAACACATGTAGACTCAAACCCTAAACCTAATCGAAAATTAGATCAATGGCCGACATGTTGTCACTCCAAAACCTAGAGTAGCTGTAACCAACTAGAAGCAAAGTAAAGAAACTCAATTCAATTCAAATCAAAGTCTAATCTCAGCAACGAAATTGTCTACATCAAGGGAACGCTAATTAATTACAGAATTAAGATCCCAGAACTCAAGACCCTCTTTTTCTGTGAGTTCTAGTCACTTTTAGGTTTAAATAGATAAATGTGAATTGTGGTAGACTATGGACTGGGTATAGGTTGTATGAAATCATTCAAGTTTATTATTGTTGTGTGATGAATTCATGAACCTATGCAAGTTATTATGTTGTTAATTCATGAACCTATGCAAGTTATTGTGTGATGAATTCATGAACCTATGCAAGTTGTTATTTTGTTAATTCATGAACCTATGCAAGTTATTGTGTGATGAATTCATGAACCTATGCAAGTTGTTATGTTGTTAATTCATGAACCTATGCAAGTTACCTATGCAAGTTATTGTGTGATGAATTCATGAACCTATGCAAGTTGTTATGTTGTTAATTCATGAACCTATGAAAGTTACCTATGCAAGTTATTGTGTGATGAATTTATGAACTTATGCAAGTTGTTATGTTGTGAATCATGAACCTATGTAAGTTGTTAATTATGTTGTTAATTCATGAACCTATGCAAGTTGTTATGTTAAGAATCATGAACCTATGTAAGTTGGTATGTTGCAAAATCATGAATCTATGCAAGTTGCTAATTATGTGGTGAATCATAATTATATGCGAAGTTATCATGCCATTTTCCCTAGTTGTCATGCTTATGCCAAAAATTGTACTGAAAACGATCACCTTGTCATTCCCTTTATTTTATTGTTATGGCGAGGCTACTTTGTAGCCTCGATGACGCCAAAAACGCAAATGGTTACGCTAGTTAAGAAACAGGGAAAAGGGGAATTTGTTATAGGCATAATTTACATAGTGTTTATGTAAATTGGACACATGATTCTAGTAGGGAAACATATAAATAATTACCTATTATAACATTGGTAAAGTTGAGTAAAAATGGTATAATTTGAATATGACCATTTATGGATAGGAAATTCCAATTGTTAATAAAATAGGTATTGACACCTATAAAAAGGAAAGGATTAATTAATTAACTTAATTAATCAAAAGAGGAATGTTTAAGCAATTAAAGTCTGAAAATTTAATTAACACTTGTGACACGAGGTTAGGTTACATTAGTGGTGGAAGTCTGCCCGGACCCGACTGGCATATCCAGCAGCCACTAATGTTGAACCTAATGTGAGAGGTCTAAGTGTGTGAATACGACTCGGGCTAAGACACGAGGTTAGACCCAACTGTGGAATAAGATTGCCCGGACCCGACCGGCATATCCAGCATCTACATGTTGTAGGCCTAATGTGGGTGGTCTAGCCCAATATAACCATAATTGGACATGGTAATAAGAAAAGACTACTTAACCTAACTTAATACATGTGGACTATATGATGATAGACATAAGTTAGGGTTAAGTAAAATGAGTTGGATTGTGGGTGGGTTAAGTATAACTAATGGGTAGGTGGGTAATATTAAAATATATATATATAGGCCCACAAACTTAACCATTAAATAAATAGGACTAAATTAGTGGGAGGGTTAAGTACAACAGATGGGTAGGTGGGTAATATTAATATATATAGGCCCACAAACTTAATCGGATAAAAAGGGTTATGTAATTAAAGACACTTAATGGTATACATAACCGGGGCAAAATAGTAAAGTTATGTATTAAAGACACCTATAGGTAAGCATAACTGATAGGTAGATTAAGGGTTATGTATTAAAGACACCTATATGTACGCATAACTGATTGAGGGCTATGTAATTAAAGACACCTTAGGGTATACATAATCAGTAGAAAACCTAGTGGGGATACAAGACATTGGGGAGAGCTTGTATCATGTTGTGACGACACATTTCAGTCAGTAACCCGGAGGGGTATCAAAGTAAAGAACCCCATACTAGGCGGGGAAGGGGCACACTTACTGATTGATTGTAAGAGATCCAAAACGAGACGGATGGTGTGGGCGGCGCAAACCGACCGGGGACATGTGCGTGCATGGGCCGGGCAGAGGGGGACAAGACGACCATGACACCAGTAGGAATAACTGTGCACACCTTGGGTTGCCACTTTAGGGAAGTGATACCCCCTAGTTGTGGGACCAGCATAGGGTTTCTAAAGAGTAGGGAGCCGATCGATTAGCGTAGTGGTTAGGGTATACCCGGACGTATGCCCTAAGTCTACCAATTTATAGTAGGAGGGTAGTGGGTACGACTAGTTGAGATAAGAGCAGGCGACACCTGTGACAGCAGCTAGGAATACACGAAACTACCACCATTGTTATCGTTATTATGGTTAGCGGAAGGGATCATCCCATCTTGATTTTACTAGTAATAGTGCAGAGTAGTTTGTAGTGAAGCATGCATACACCTTACCTTATTTGTCCTGTCATAACTGCCATCTGTACCATGAATCCTCTTATCCACTTTGTATTCCTGTCATGTTTACCTTTATTTATTTACTGGCTAAAAGTTACTGGACTCACCAGACGTATGTCTGACCTAGTTTGTTTCGCCTCTTTTCTTCTGTTCCTTCCCCCCCTGTGTTCTCAGGGAGGAAACATCCAGGTTTAGTCAGGATTTGGATATCATCTTCTAGGAGCTACTTCTGAAGTATGGCTCGAATCTCTGTCTCTTATATGGCTTGATCTTTAATCTGTGGAACGATGTTTTTCTTTTAAATACCTATGTACTCTGATAATGTAAGACAGAAGTGTCTTGTTGTAAGGGTTTTATCACTCACGGTATTATGTAACAAAGTATTTTGGTGATTTAATAAAGTTGTTTATTTCCGCTACAAAATTTTTATATCTATCTTGTGATATTCTGTGTCTGTTTACCTAAAACGCTCCACTGAAGTTAAGGCATTCCCTTTGTGAGTGACCTTAATGGAGGTGGGGTGTTACAAGATCTACCAATAACATAGATTTAAAGTCTAAAATCGTGTCCACATCACAGTCTTTCATAGTTTCACTATTATTTGTCTAAACCTAAAAGCAACTAGAACTCACTGTGATTGGATTGCTAAAATGGTAGAGAAGGTGCTGATTCTATGTTTGAATCTCAAAATTTGATAAACTTCAGAAGAAGATGAGAGATCCTAATTCAGTCCAGAATCCAGCAGAGTCTAGCGACCATTGCTTTTCTTTGAAGAAAACAAAGGATATGAGATATATTTATAGTTGCTGGGTTACAGAATATGGATGCCACCTCAGCCCTAATGAAATTGGGTCAGGTCACGGGTCGTCACTCACTCGATAAAGGCCCGAACACCCAGAAACTATTCTGGGTGCACTTGGCAGGTGCGCTAGTGCAAAAATACATTGGCGCACTTGTCAAGTGCGCCAATGCATTCTGCTTTCATCGTACAACTTTAACCGTCTATAACTTCTTCATACATTATCCGTTTTACGCAAACTCGGACTCTATCTCAAGAAGAATTCCGAGACGAACGCAATGGCGCATTCTGATTCACTTAATTCTGAATATTAAATTAAATATTCTTTAATTTATCCTCTTAATGTCGTTAAAATTTTGGGGTGTTATAGTACTGTTAACTAGCTAAAAGCTCATTCAAACATTTTGACGAACACTATAAGTGCACAGCATCAAACCTTTATCCATATTCCATCTTGATCGGTCAAGTGGCATCACCCTTGACAGTGGCGCGGTCGAGCGCCACCTTGAAGTGGAGTCGAGCAACCCTCCCTGGTCGAGCAGTAGCACCACGTGTTGTGCAGGGAGCCTTGACCTGGTCGTTCAAATCAGTACAATACAACAGCTCGAGCACCAACATGCAGCGGTCGAGCAAGCCGTGTCAGTCCCGGTTGGGCACATATACTCGGTCGTGCGCCATTGCAGAAAGAAGTCGAACATTCAACCCGGGTTGTGCACTCCAGTTTGGGTCGGTCGCTCACTTCCATCAGCATGAGTCGCTTTCTCCGGCACCACTTGAAAGAGGGGTCGGGCAGTACAGTTAAAAGATGGACGAGCACCATCTTATAGGCCAATAAACGAAGCAGTTACACAATGAAGTAGGAAATGCTAGAACATTATCTGCAAATGGGATGTCCACATTAGGGAAGCATAGGGCGGATGTTTCACACGTGAAACTTATGTGAATCAGTTAGTGGCATTTCTGTAGTCATTTTTGGGTCGCTCGTACATGGAATTTTAGGGTCGGTTGTTCGAGAAATTCTGGTCGCTCGTGCAGTATATGTCTGGTCGGTCTGACAGCTGGCCATAGCTGTCTCCAACTACCCAGTGGCATTTTCGTAAATACCCCAACGAATGACCCCTACCCTGTACACCATAATTATAGCTTTGCCATCACCTCCAAACTTCGCCTATAAATACCCTATTTCACCACCATTTAAGGGATCAATCGAAGCCACCCCGAAGGGATGTCATTCTGGTTCTCCACTCAAGCACTCTAAGCTCTCTCTAAGCTCCATTAATGGCTTCTCAAGTTCAGTCCATCCTTCTCATCGACAATTCGATCAGATCCAAGTCATCTTCCATCTCCATTAGAGATCTACTTAAGCACTCTCCATCCTTCTCCATCGATAACTCGATCGGATCTCCCTCGATTTTCATTAGAAATCTTCTCAAGTTCCATTCAAGTTATCTCCAACCGCCATTAATCCTCCTCCAAACTTCGATTCACATCTCAGCCGCCATGGATTCTTCAACGATCCTCTAGGTGCTCAAACCGTGGAAGACATACTCCTGCAATCACCGCATTCATAAGGATCTAGATATTTCCATAACGAATTAGAGAGAATCAAATCATTAAAGAGAGGAAAATCATCGTAAAAAAAGACAATGATCAAAAATGGAAGGGATGTGTACTTTGTAATAGCACATATGATATTGAAATCGCTTTCAAAGTTGACGTAGATCTATCCTTGATCGAACCACTATAAAATTCTCATGTTTTTTACTTGCTTTAATTTGTCGTGGCTCCATTTTTTAATTCTAACCGTTTGGTAAAGTGCACTAGGTGCACCTTTGGTGTTATGATCCAATTTCGTTTTCAATATTTGGCGCCCACCGTGGGGCTATGTTAACACTTCCTTCTCTCACACTTCTTTCAAGGTTGAGAGCCTTGCATTGTAGTTCTAAGCATACTTCTACCAGATTCTACAAGTCTAAGATCTAGGTCAATTGAAGAATTCTCATCCAAATTCAAGTCCTTATGCGAGATAATGGCTAAATCTAAGAAAATCGCAAGCAAAGCCGTTGAAGAAAATGATAGCGTTGCTAACAACGAAGCTACGCCACTAACTAACCATTTCGAAGTTGGCGAAAACTCAATAAGTGGAGTCGGTGTAACCAAAGCCGAATTAGATGTCATCGTCGCTAACCTGAGTCGACGAATGGAAACCTTCAACAAAGCTTTAATGAATGCCAATAAAACATTAACGGATGCTAATCGGGGTTTAATTGATAAAATGAGTGCTCTCCTAAACGCTCAAGTGAATCCCGCTCCTCCTCCGAAGATCCATGTCAACCTTGAAGAGAATGCAAATTCATCAGCCTCCGATCATCATAATAACAACTTGGAAGGACTTGTTGACAAAAGCAATGCTAATATCGAAGACTCAAAGTTAAAAGCTAAAAACCATTCCGATTGAAATAACCGATGAGTTGTAAGTCCTGTTGCGGGAGCACCTTCCCATAGTAGAGGTACAAGGCCTATATCCTCTAATCATGATCGCTCGCCACGACGAGCATCCGGAAAAGAGATCGAAGACCGCTCTCCAAAGCGACACAACTTGAAGGAATATATCATGGATATGGTAAAACAAATCATGGAAGATAACATGGCTCTCAAGGATAGTGAAAGCGAATGGGACTTCTCCCTCAGCAAAAATCCATTCACGAAGAGGATCCGAAAAGCAGAATTCCCCCAAAAGTTCACTCATCCTACTCTGCCTCCATACAACGAAACTTTTGATCCGAATCACTTCCTATACAAGTACGAGTGGCATATGAATGCAGCGAAGGCGACGGACGAGATCAAATGCTTGTGCTTCCCTCTCTATCTTGAAGGCGTCATAATGACGAGATTTCCACCTAAATCCATCGACTGATTCGATGATTTGACTTTGAAATTCAAAGAGAAGTTCAGACTGCAAGCTACGAAGGCTAAGGACATTATTTCTCTTACATCAATGAAGCAGAATCCAGGAGAATCTATCAAAGCTTTCCTCAAAAGATTCAATGTTGTTGCATCCGAAGTAGGGAATCTCGAGCCCCGCATGATCTTAATATCACTAATCGGCGCCATAGATGAGAAGAGCGAATTTTGTAAATGGATTAAAATAAAAGAACCAAACACGCTTGAGAAATTCTACAAAAAATATGAGGAATATATTTGAGTGGACAATAATCTTGTACCTCTTTAGATTATTGATGCTAACCCGCTTCTTGAAGCTCCCAAAAATGTTGCTACCCAGTATAATTAGAAGAAAAATCAGGGGCAGAAGCGAGCCAATTACGGGAAAGACAACAAGGCTAACCAGAGGTTTCGCTTTCACAACCCGTCAGATCTCACTCCTCTGAGTGACACTCCAGAGAACATTTTCTCTTCCATGATGGATACGGAATCCTATCCAGAACGACCAATGCTGAAAGTCTCAAAGAAGGCCATGAACTCTGGAAAGTTCTGTCGATTCTACAATCAACCGAGCCATGATACAAATGAATGTAGACATCTCCAAAGCCTGACTGAGGAGTTGATTTAGAAGAAAAAACTACAACAATATGTGAAGAATCCACATCCCTCAACCACTACTCTGACTCCTCAGGGGCAAGAGGCATCAAATGGTCAGTTTGGTCTAGGCTAAGGAACTACCACTCAAGCTAAATCGAGGTTGATCATCAACTGATAACCAGTGGTGCTCCAATTCCAACGGCCCAGAATAAGCGATCATCATCATTACCACTTTATTCCATGCTTACTTCATACTTTACTTCATGCTTTACTTCATGATATATTTGAATTTCGTATAATAGTCTGTAATATTTTACAAACACAGTACTGAACAATTAGCTCTATGATTAAGAGCATATCTACCTGAATAAATTCCTTGCTTGCAAAATTGTATGTCAAATCAAAACTCGCTTAAAACATGATTTCATATTGTAGGCCATCTGTTGAGCGCTTGTTCCTATAAAATCTGATGAAAAACAGTGACCCCAACAACTCTAGTTCAAGTGCCAAATGCTGTAAATATCAACGTGCACAAATGTGGAAATAGAAAAGCATTGCCTTTGAAAGTGAATGGGTAGAGTCGCAAAGATTCAAAAAGCGAACAAGCGCCACGACAAACAAACAAGAGGGTTGTAACTTTTTTCAAAAGGGCACTCTCCCGAATTAGAGCTCCAAGGCCTCAGTTCCTAAATTGAGATGGCTTGCCAAGTCAAGCGTCCGGCAAAGGAACTGGCGCCAGCCCTACAAAATGATGCAATTAAGTAAAACCGTCCATAATAAAGCAAACACTTCCTAAGTCAAATCCAAGGACCTCCCTGAGCGGGGGCACTAAATCCTAAGACCTCCCCTAGCGGGGGCACTAAATCCCAAGACCTCCCCGAGTGGGGTCACTAAATCCAAAGACCTCCCCGAGCAGGGCACTAAATCCAAAGACATCACCGAGCACGGGCACTAAATCCAAAGTCCTCCCCGAGCGAGGCCACAAAATTCAAAGGCCTCCCTTAGCAGGGGCACCAAATCCTAAGACCTCCCCGAGCGGGGGCACTAAATCCCAAGTCCTCCCCTAGCGGGGGCTCTAAATCCAAAGTCCTCCCTGAGCCGGGGCACAAAATTCAAAATCCTACCCTAGCGGGTGTACAAAACCCCAAGACCTCCCCGAGCGGGGCCACTAAATTCTAAGTCATCCCCGAACGGGGGCACGAAATCCAAAAGTCCTCCCCTGGTGGGGGGTCAAGATTTAAGTCCTCCCCTAGAAGGGGCACAAAGATATCAAAATTTCTCCAAGTAGAAGCACTGAAATAGTCAATAAAAGTCGGAATCGCTATTATATTGACAAGGTTCAGAAGTTTCATACATGCTGGCAAGCACAAATAGCTTCAATTGACAAAGTTAAAGCTTTTAGTACGACAATTACAACCAGGGAAAACTCGACAAACTGATCACATCGAGCTCTTGTGATTCGTGACGACCCACGGTACTGAGGTAGCACAACCACATAAAAGTTGAATAATGCCCAGAAAAATACCACGAGTCGATCGCGACATTGCAACGAGCCAAAAACCAATCGATTCCGGTCAAAGGAACCAATACACATGGCTTGATCTTGCCTTCAAAATGGGGGTAGTTAAGAAACTTGGCAAAGTCGATATGCCCGATATGTCGATAAAGCTCACTGCACTAACAAAAATAAACATGGAAAAACTCAGTTAGAATCTCTTAACGCAAAGGCTTCCTCGTCTACAAATCTCCAACCGTATAAAAATAGACAGTCACCAAACTTTCATTTCCCGGACAATCTTGCGACAAATTCGGAATGCCAAAATAAGTGCACATTTGATTAGAAATGTAATGAGTTAGCAAAGAATGGCATCTTCTCGGCAGTTTGTCAAGAAGACAAGGAATAACCAAAGTCTAATTCGTTTACAATCCAAAACCTGCGCTGCTGTCACTTTAGCCTCAAGAACTCAAATCAAAGTTCCAATCTGAACAAGTACACGTTTCATAAAATATGAACCTTCATACAAGGTTATATAAGTCGATAAAAGAGTGAGGCATGAAGTCTGTATTCGACATATATATATATATCAATTAGCAGAACTCAAGTGCCCTTGTGAGTTCGGATTAGAGTATTGTATTTATGCAAACAATGTCAAACGAATTATAAACAGTTAAACAAAATAGCTCTGCATAAGTACGTTATTCAATCCCAGTCACAAAACTCACTATAATTCATTTTTAATTGATTTACTCATCAGTTATTGATGTGGACGATTAATAATAAAGTATAAGTACAAAATCGTGCAAGTGCTTGCTTTAATCACAGAACAGGCGGCATAAAGCATATAAATTCAACCAACAAATTTTGTGCTTGGATCATTTGGAATCAACGAGTTAAAGGGTCAAAGCATGATTCGCCATAGTGAACTAAAAAGCTACAATTGAGTGCCAACGCAATATAAATTAAAAATTCAAAAACATTCAAGTGCCTGGCTACATTAAGACATGAACAATCCAGACACGAGCTATTGTCGATTCCAATGAAAGAATACAAGTCAATACAAGGACCCACTGAATATCGAAGCCCGTATTTTATATAATAATACAAGCTCTGAGGGGCAAATGTTAACCAACTAAAAGCTCATTTAAACATTTTGACGAACACTATAAGTGTGCTGCATCAAACCTTGCTCCAACTTCCATCTGGGTCGGTCAAGCGGCATCACCTTTGACAGTGGCACGGTCAAGCGCCACCTTGAAGCGGAGTTGAGCAACCGTCCCTGTTCGAGAAGTAGCACCATGTGTTGTGCAGGAAGCCTTGACCTGGACGTTCACATCAATACAATACAGCAGCTCGAGCACCAACATGCAGTGGTCGAGCAAGTCGTGTCAGTCCCGGTTGGGCACATATACTCGGTCGTGCACCATTGTAGAAAGGAATCGAACATTCAACCTAGGTCATGTACTCTAGCTCGGGTCGGTCGCTCACTTCCATCAGCATGAGTCACTCGCTCCGGCACCGCTTGAAAGAGGGGTCGAGCAGTACAGTTAAAAAATGGACGAGCACCATCTTATGGGCCAATACATGAAGCAGTTACACATGAAGTGGGAAACGCTATGACATTATCTGCAAATGGGATATCCACGTCAGGAAAGCATGGGGTGGATGTTTCACACGTGAAACTTATGTGAATCAGTTAGTGGGATTTCTGTAGTCATTTTTGGGTCGCTCATACATGGAATTTTAGGGTCGGTTGTTCGAGAAATCCTGGTCTCTCGTGAAGTATATGTCTGGTCGGTCTGACAACTGTTCACAACTAGCTCCAGCTATCCAGTGGCATTTCCATAAATACCCCCAATGAACGACCATTACCCTGTACACCATAATTACAGCTCTGCCATCACCTCCAAACTTCGCCTATAAATACCCCATTTCGCCACCATTTGAGGGACTGGTCGAAGCCACCCCAAAGGGTTATCATTCCGGTTCTCCACCATTCTCAAGCACTCCAAGCTCCATTAATGGCTTCTCAAGCTCACTCCATCCTTCTCCACCGATAACTCGATCAGATCCAAGTCATCTTCCATATCCATTAGAGATCTACTTAAGCTCTCTCCATCCTTCTCCATTGGCTGCTTGATCGTATGTCATCCAATTTCCATTAGAAATCTTCTCAAGTTACATTCAAGTTCTCTCCAACCGCCATTAATCCTCCCCCAAACTTCGATTCACATCTCAACCGCCATGGATTCATCAACGATCCTCTAAGTGCTCAAACCATGGAAGACGTACTCCCGCAATCATCGCATTCATAAGGATCTAGCTATATCCATAACGGATTAGAGAGAATCCAATCATTAAAGAGAGGAAAATCATTGTAAAAATAGAGAATGATCAAGAATGGAAGAGACATGTACTTTGTAATATCACATATGATATTGAAATCGCTTTCAAAGTGGATGTAGATCTATCCTCTATAAAATTCTCGTGTTTTTACTTGCTTTAATTTGTCGTGGCTCCGTTTTCTAATTCTAACCATTTGGTAAAGTGCACTAGGTGCACCTTTGGGGTTGTGATCTAATTTCGGTTTCAACAAGTACCCCTCTTTCCTCCATGTATACGCATAGAACTCATAATTTCTTTCTTAATAACACATGAGTGTTCCATTTTCATGGAAATAAGTCGTAGTATCCAAAAAATACTAAACACCTACCGACATTGATCTGAAATATACCTCCTAATAGCACTGCTATACACTAACAATGAACTTTGATAGGAGATCCAACCAGGTTAGTATTACGTTTCAAATTAATTGTCAATTCATTGAATGTAGTCACTTAATTTAGTAACTCCCAAGATAAATCGATCTTGAAATGTTAGACCTCTTGGCCACAAAATTAACTTGGTTTAGTAACTCCCAAGAAATCTTGAAATGTTCACACACACTTGATATATACATCTGGGAATAAATGCATACTTGGTAAATACACCCCTCATAAAGATATGCGCTCATGCTTCACACATACAAAACATTGTATCACTTGCACTATGTATGTATGTATGCTCACTTGCATATCCTAATGTCAAACACAAGGTATGAAGGCATTAATAATTATAAAGTGTCACTCTTTTAGCCTATCATTATTTTGCTATATTTAAAAGCAGTAATCGTTCATGTATAGCACAACGTATGTGTGTGTGTGTATGTATATATACACATATACATATATATAAACAACCAAGATTTAAATGTTCAATCACAACAGATATATGGCATATTTCAGTATTCATTCTGATATACTTGCATAATCTCACATATACTGCTTAAGTCATATGCTGATATACTTGCATAATATCACATATTGCAAAATTCATATGCTGCTTAAGTCATATGATGCACAATTTATATACTGTGTAAGTCATATATATAATTCATGCATTGCAAGGTTCCTATATATATATATATATATCATTGTAATATGCTTGGTGCAAGTACTCAATCAAGCAATTTAAATGAACATATTAACATTTAAAATCAATGTCTAGATTAAATTCTAATCCGTATAATTCAGGAAATCAACATATATATACAAAATAGGTTCAAAACCCATTCAATTCGGATGCAAACAGAATGGAAGATATTATAACAAGTATAAAGACCATTTTCTTTCATACATACTATTATGAATCATTAATATGTATATCTAGATCTGAATTTGAAGCATACAAGAGCTCATAAGCATATAAATTTAATCTGGTATATTGTCAAAACCCAGATTTTAAAAAGTAGCTTAAGAACCCAGATATAAAATCCATTTACAAACATTGCTTTCAAAAATCAGCTATTTTGGTTTGTGGTTGCACAGAGTTTGCATAAATCAACACACAATGAATTTTAACAGTTTAAAACCCTAAACGATAGGATCTTAACAAAATTAGATAAATCAAGTTTGATTTTGTACCTTTCGAGCTTTTTCGATTTCACGAACTTGAATACGATTTGGAATTGAATCAAATCGCTTTATCACTGAGATGCACCACCACTACTGGTATCCCTACGAACGTTGAACGTGATCATCTTATGAAATCATATTGAACTGAGAAATAATAAGTAGTAGATTGAAAGTGGTTAGATGTAACAACCCGAAAATCTGGGCCAGTTTAAAATTTTTATTTTGGCCATTTTAGCGAATTTTGATTATTTAAAATGAATTATTTTAAATAATATCGACGAGAAATTTATTTTGAATAGAATTCAACGTATATATATTATACGTGTCGTCGTTAGAATAAAAATAATTATATATAATTATAAAAGGAATTGAAAATGGCGCGGTAGTTCGATAATTCGATTTCAAACTTCAATTGAATGTACCGGGTGCAAAACAATCCGGATTTTAGTGAAACCAAAAATAATGGAATCTAATAGTGAATATCTTTCCAACGAAGTTGAGAAACTGAGATTCCACTTTATAAATGATGAGATATGTCCAGTTGAAATTTAGAAATAGTCGCTGTGGAATTTATATATATTTTAATATAATATAAGGCCCTTAAAAATAGACATTTTGCAAACGACCTCGGATTCCGACGAAACCAGTTTTGTTGGGTCCGGGATGTAAAGTTATTGCTAGGTTTCAAATTTCATAATTTTTCGAATCAATATGTGAGCGTGGCAAAGGAAAACGTGTTTTGACCATTTCAGTTGATTTTAATCAACTGGAAATTGGCCATTTTTCTAACGGTCTCAGAATTCGACGAAACTAGTTTTGTTAAGACCGTATTGTCAATACGAAGCTAGAAAATATTTTTCTGCAATTTATAGAGTTAGTATGCGACCCCGGTAATTTGAAATGTACGTTTAAAATTCAATATAGTGATTTGAATGTAAATTTGGCGGAAACTGATTCAAACGATCGAATCAACATACGAAACATATCCCATTGTGTTCAGAATGGGGGTGAAACGCTATGGACGACAGTCGATGGGCTCAATTTTGAGTTCAAAATAAAAAGTAAACCTTTTAAAAATATATATATATATATATATAAATAAATTAAAATAAAGTTTTTTTTTTATTACATATAACCCCCCCCCGTTCTTATTCGATTCAGAGAGAAAAAAAAAAAAAAAAAAAAAACCTAACGAACAAAATCGAAGCCGCCACCCACATGGCCATCGCCACCCCGTCCCTAAGCCGCCGCCGTCCATGTCACTACCCCCCCCTTTCTCTCAGCTTCTCCTCCTCCCTCCCCGACAATCTCCTTTCAGAGCGAACCCGTCTTCTAACAGTCGCGAGCCCCCCCCATCATCGGCGAAGCTTCGCCGAACCCCCTCCCCCTCCGACCAGAGTACCGCCCCACTCCTCCCCCTACTCTCCTCCTCCTCCACTGGTAATCGACGAAGCCCCCCTTTTGCTGATGTTCGGCGACGAAGCCCCCCCCTTTTTTGGCTGCTGTTCGGCGATGAAGACCCCCCCCCCCGTAAGTTTTCTTATTTGTTTAAAGAATTTTATTTTGTTAAAACTGTTTTTATATATTGCAAAAACTGTTTTTTTATTTTTTTATTTTGAAACCTGTTTTTATTTATTTATTTTGAAAACTGTTTTTTTTATTTAGTTTAAAACTGATTTATATATTAAGTATAAAAACTGAATTTTAATTTTAAGTTAAAAGCAAAAAGGTTTAATCTTTTAATAGAAAAAGATTGTTTAGAAAACATATATGAAATTGTTTTGAAAATATATGTTGTTTTAAAAATAAAGATAACAACTTTGTTTTTATAAAGATAACAACTTTGTTTTTATAAAGATAACAACTTAGTTTTTAGAAAGATGAAAACTTTAAATTGAAAAGTTGAAAACTTTATTTTTATAAAGGCGGAATTTTTAAATATATGATAGCGATATAAAAATATCATTTTTATATATCACATCGAAGTAAAAATTCGATTTTTATATATTGAATAGCAAAATAAAAATATGATTTTTATTTATTGAACTTCGAAAGAAAAATTCGATTTTTATATATTGAATAGCAAAATAAAAATATGATTTTTATTTATTGAACTTCGAAAGAAAGATTCGATTTTTATATATTGAATAGCAAAATAAAGATTCGATTTTTATATATTGAATAGCAAAATAAAAATTCGATTTTTATATATTGAACTTTGAAATAAAAATTCGATTTTTATATATTGAACTTTGAACTAAAAATTCGATTTTTATATATTGAACTTTGAAATAAAAATTCGATTTTTATATATTGAACTTTGAACTAAAAATTCGATTTTTATATATTGAACTTTGAAGTAAAAATTCGATTTTTACATATATAGTGACTACGGGCAATGAAGATGACGAAGAGGCGATAACGAAGAAGATTTCTATCAAGGAAGTGCCATGGAGCTAGGATAGCTATAAGTGAGAATTTCTCACCTTTCTATTTTATTTCTAGTTATATATATATATACTAGGATGCAGACGGTGCTTAGTAGCACCCGACACAATCGTCCACAGACCATGGACTTGTTTGTTTGACAGTTTGGTGATTGATTGCGATATTGTTTGAATGTGGTTTGTGGTGTGAAAAATCGAATCGATAAATTGGTTAGGATTAGACGTACGCCGTTATAAGGCGAAGGAGTAAGGCTAGGTTAGATCCTTACTCCAAAGTTTGTGGTTTGCATAATGAATTGATTTGATTGATGTGTGAATGGCGTGGGCCTTCACTAGACCGGGGATAAGGCTAGGCCTTGTCCCGTTTTTAGTATCGTGCCGTTATGCCGCCGAAATTTTCTAAAATAAGTTAGAAAAAATAAAAAAAATAGCATTTTATTTAACGAATGAACTGAATAGAAATTCATATGTTAAAATAAAATGTGTTATCGTTAAAAATATAATTTTTAACGTGAATGTGAATAAATAAATATTCATTTACAAACCAGACGGTTTGTTTATGTACACCTATTTGAATGACGTTGATTGGGTCGATAAATTTTACACATCGCCTAACTGCACAAATAAAATATGTGTTTGATTGTTTGAAACCCCACACGGGTGTTAGGATGAAATTTGAAGTTCACTCATCCTGATTGATTAAATATGTCGATCGATTGATTGACAAGCTGCTATAAGCGTTAAATGTCTATATTTGATGCTTATACAGTGTAGTGCACTTTGGTTGATGGTTGATTATTCATCGTTGTTGATATATACATGTGTTGTAGAAAATCCATATAATTAACATTATATGGTAATTGATTGGGCCTCATTCCAGTTTCGAAAAAAAAAAATATTTGAAATAGAAATATTTGAAATAGAAATATTCGAAATAGAATATTTGAAAATAGAAATATGTGAAGCCGTGATGATTAGATTGACGACATTTTGACGTGAACGATATTTTTATCGATTTTATTCATTTTAAAATGAATATTGAAAAGTGATTTCGAAATCGAATATTTTGAAATGAATTGAATTGAAAACGATTTCGAAATGAATTGAATTGAAAACGATTTCGAAATGAATTGAATTGAAAACGATTTCGAAATGAATTGAATTGAAAACGATTTCGAAATGAATTGAATTGAAAACGATTTCGAAATGAATTGAATTGAATATGAATTCAAATTGAATTGAAATTTGAATTGAACAGAAGTGAATTTTAAAACGAATTTATAAAGAAGAATTCAATTTTGCTTTGAATTGAAATAGAAGTTGAAATAGAATTTGAAACGAATTTAAAACCATTTATATAATTCGTTTTAAATAGAAATCGACGAAGTATATATTATATATATTATATATATAATATAATGGCCTGAATAGAACGCGCCGCGCCGCGGTAGTTCGTGAATTTCGACCATTTATTTCAAACGGACATTACGGGAGATCCGACCGTCGGATTCTCCTAAAACCGGAACCGTTGGGTTCGTATCGAAAAGAGCTTTCTAACGAATATTAGAAATTAGAAATCTAACGGTTGGATTTGGAATTATGTCCAAATCAAATTCGAAAAAGGTCGCTGTAAGTGCAGTTCGATGGCCATTGATGGAAATCGACTGTACGGGCCTTGATAAAATTATTAAAAATAGTAATAATTTGTGTAAAATCATAAGAAATGATTTAGGAAGAATTGGGATGAAAAACTCCATATTTGAAAAGATAAAAATAGTTTTTTATCGAGATGAACTAGTTTTGAACTAGAATTATAATTCTATTTATTTTTAAATAAATAAATTGAATTCGAAAAGGGTTTTGAAAATAACCAAAATTTCCAATGATTGCATTGGAGTGGATTTGAATCGAAATTGTCTTCGGAATATTTCGATGTTGGAATTCGTGATTATACAGGTGTTGTTATGGAAATTTGAAAGATATATTTTTATATCGTTATTTCCAATACGACATTTGTTAATCGTAGAATTTGATATTGAATATAGGCCGATATATTTTCTATTCAGAGCCTTGTATTTAATATCAAAAGTGATTTGGGTTTGTCGTGAATGGTGTCTTCACTAACACTGTTCTTGGACCCAGTTGAGAAAAGATTAAATCTTTTTATTTAGATTTAATGAAGTGTACCAATTAAATAATATTTAATTGGAATTGAATTGATATTGATTTTTGGGTTTATCGTGAACAGTGTTTTAAACAACACTCGTTCTTTAACCTGATAATTAATGAATGTGATTTTGGGTTTATCGTGAACTGTGTTTTTAAATGACACGGATTCTTTAACCCAGTCGAAGATTAAAACTAAGTGGAGTTTTAATGAATCTTTAATTAGATTGAAAAGATCGAGAATGGAGTATCACCAGTTTTGCTCCAGGCGATAGTTAAATCTTTAATTAGATTTGAACGTGAAATTTAGAAACTAACTGTCGGTTAGCCAAGCAGAAGGGTTTTCTGGATATTGATCTGATGTTGGTTTCGGCCTTCGGGGTTAATATTTGGGGAATTATTCTCTTGATTAATTTACGGTTAGTGACTAATAAATTGGAATGAGGCGTATGTTGTGTTTGTGTAACACTTATTTAAAATATACGCGAGTTATTCGGAAAGACCGGGTTTATCCCATTCTGAATAACTGATACGACGATAAGTCGAAGATGAAGACGATGGTCGAAGACCGGAGGTCTTCACGTCGTTTGGGTGATAACTGATGATCTTGATTGGGCTGTACACCCAAGAAGATGGAAACAGTTAGTGATCGTCCAGACGTACTTGGAGATCGATGGATATGCGGGGTACTAGATGCCTCCGGTTTCGTTCAGGCCCAGAACGGACTTGTAAATGGACTGTGTGTCTGACATTGGATTTCATTCTGTGTGACTGATATCGGTTGCATAGAGTGGTTTGCCTGTGTGGCATGCTAAGATGCAAATGATCAAGGCTTCTGTTGAAAAGCAAAGTCTTGTGGTGATGATCAAAGCACGGCCTTTGTGGCGTAGCTTTGTGTAACGTTTACCTCGCGTGTTTCACACCCGGTATGAACCAAAAACGGGAGAGGACATCAGGGAGGACTTGCGTTTCTTTCTAGCTAGAAGTGGCGTCAGTGGTTTTACACGCCCTGACGAGTTTGACTTATGTGGTTGTTGCGGTTGCGAGGCGCCTCGGTTATATCGGTTTCGGCCGAATGCATTCTGGTCGGCTGACGGACCAGACTTACACCCCATAGGGTGGGGAGACGTATTGTTCAGGCACTATAATCCACATCGGTGGACCGGCCCTGACGATCGAAGGGGCAGTTGCGGCTGTTCCGGTGGCTCGGGCTAGAGAGTCACGAATCGGTTGAGGATCTTGCCCCTAGCCTCGGTTCATAGATGGAAACCCAATTTCCAAATACGTGACATTTGCGGTTTTATTTGTAAACCTATATATGGCGACATGATATATGGTACCCATGCCGCCTATGATTGATACTTATGATTTGAAGTTGTTTTATACACTATGCACTTATAATAGTACCAAATGATTTGTTTTAAACGTATCAAGCATTCTTTGGCTGTTATAAGGGAAAACCCTATCCCCCGGCTTGCGTTGCATTGTGTGATAGGACCTGGGTCTTATAACAGCTTCATCTTTCTTTATTTAGCATTGCGCTGTTTGTTTTATGCACTGGTATTCTTGGGAGGAAACCCGTTCCGTGTTATACGGCGTGGTCCCTTGATTTACCTAATGATTTAAAAATAAAGATTAATAACTGTTTTAGTTCTCACACCAGTCCCATGACTGACCTGGAGTTTATTGTTTTAACCTAAACTCTGGGTGCCCTTATTTTCGACACGGGCAGCTAGTAGTTTTGGTTTTGCAGATTTATATTCACAGGATCCTGGTTTACAGCTGGAATGATATCCGGAAAGCTTTGTATCCGTATATCTCTTCTAGTTGTGTATTGTATTATTTTCCGCTGCTATGTATTTAAATGTAATTTAAAGCTCTGATATTTCTGTGTAATATTCTTTTATACTCTGTATATTCTTGTAATCTGATGCACTGTTGTAATATATAGTGAAATGTTCTTCTGTATGCGTTCTGTTGTGGCTTGTTCTCGAACTATCCGACACTTTCCTTTACGGGGAAGTTACGGGTCGTCACATTAGATGTTAGAGTTTTTTTAATGGAAAAAGAAAGAAAAGGGAATGAGGGTTAAAACAAATTTAAGTACAAGGGGAGAGGATTAGAGTATAGGTCGGTTACGTTTATTTTGGACACGCGGACTTATTTTTACGAAGACGGGAATGTGAAATATTTTTTGCTGCGCTTATGTTGGTAGTGAAAACAATTTTTCTTGCATTTGAAAATAAACGCCATCGATTTTGCAACAAAAATTCAATTTTCATGTAGTGAACTATGAATGTTTTTGAATTATATGCAAAGTTTCAAGAGGCACGGGCACGACTTCTTGTGGGATCCTATCGCAATGAGTTGACATATGAGGAGGAAGATGCTCTTTTCGACTCTATTATGGATCTGACGCAGTGGAATGGACATTATGGCTATCAGAATGAAGCGCTAACGCTAGAAATGTTGCAATATTATTTTTAATGTGTATATATACAAAATTGACTATTATGCAACTATTTAATGTGCCATAAATATGAAAACAACCATTCACGTCTTATTTTTTCTATGTAAACATGTAGAAAATATTAATGTTAGGTTATCCAATCATTTAAACTATGTAAATATTTATATATTTACAAAAAATTAACATGTAGATATAGTTTAGATGATTAACGTATTTTCATATTATTTCTCCCATCTAGATGTTAATTATTTTACGTAGTTTAGATGGTAAATACTCTAATGACAATTACGTTCCTATATTTTGAAATACGCATTGCTTAGTAATAAAATAATTATAATCTAAACCTCTTACATTCTATTTGCAGGCTAGAGCAACTCAAAAGGCACATGAAAAAGCTCAAGACAAAGCTGAATAAAAGAGATTAGATCCATAGTTGAGCAAGTGTAGGAGGAGAGTCATCTTCAAGCTATAAAGATGGAGTAGATGAATATAAAAACTAGCAGAGTATGTGCGGTAGCATTGCTCCTTCCCATCGTCGTCTGGTGCTTCCAGTGAAAAAAAACGATGCTTGAGAGGTATGCTTTATTGTGTTTTTGCTTGGATGATGTAAATATTGACTTGGATTGGGCGTGGATTGTGTTTTAATGTTGTATATATTTGTTTGGAATTGAAGAGGATGCTATTTTGTATGTATTTTGATGGTTATGCTTATTTTGTTGATGTATGGCTTTGGGGATCTGGTTTCAGATGTTTGGATGGTTTATTTTGTGTATATTGGTGTTGATTTGCTTTATGTTGGATGTTTATATTGTTATTGTTATATATGTGTTATATTTGTGTGAAATGTAATGGATATTGTGTGGTTGGAAGATTATTGGCTCACCTAGATTACCAACGAATTCCAACAGATTTCAATGGCTTAATGGTCATCATTTTCCAACGGCTACCAACGGGTTTCAATGGCTTGTTGGTCATTATTATCCAACGGCTCCCAATGTTTATCAATGGCTGATTGCCGTTAGTAGCCGTTGGTATAGCTATCAGAAAGAACCCTTTCGATCCATTGAATCCATTGGAAACCGTAATAAATCGTGAACAATATACCAATGGTTACTCCAACAGCTACCAATGACCGCTAACGACTCTATGCTATTGGAATAACCATGTTTTCGTGTAGTGATGCAATTGGTTTTACTAGTGTAATTGAAAGGTCAAGTAAAGTCCATACAAGGTTACAAATGTTACAAATATCTTCATAAGAAATTCTAAAGTAAATCCGTCAAGTTTTAAAGATATAAGAATGGTAAGTTAGCATATCGAAACGATAAATGAAAATAACAAAGGAAATCATCGTTTTATTTTAAGACTTGAAAGTGAAATTAATGTTTATTTTAGGAAAATTTTGTATAATTTAGATTTAATTATATTTCATGAAAATTGGCATAATTAAATCTCTTGTGTAAACAAAAGTCAGAAGTGCAAAAATACAAATATACCAAACATGATCGCATGTATCGTCTTAAGTCAACGAAGATGCATAAAATCACCAAAATCTCAAATTAGTTTGGTTACCAAACTAATTAAATTTACAACTAATTACTTAAATGCCTCATATGCACAAGTAAATTAATCATCCAAACTTCAAATAGTAAATTACTTATGAATCCCTAACATTTTCATAACGAACTCAAGATGATACATGTAGTCCAATCCAGCCTTAAAGTGGTCCGTAAAATTATGGTATTAAATAATGTGTCAACGTTGGTAACCTGTTTTTTTTATAAGAAATACAGCATTTGTCAAATCACTTGCTCAAATGATCAAAATAGGAGACAAACTTTTGTTATTGTCAGATTAAATCAATTGGACCAGATAATGTAAAAAGTTTACTTCTGAAGTATTTATTGACTATTGTTTATTATTGGAAATCAAAGTTGAAGATCTAGTAGATCATGTTCACACTCAGAATGGTGTAGTAGAATTGTTAATTAACATCTACCATTTATAGCAAAATAATTGAGTACACAATTGAAGTTATTTGTTTCATCCTGAGGACGTGCAATTCTGCATGCATCAAAATTTGTTAAAATTTAGCCAATAATTTATCATCGATTTTCATCATCACCCCTTTTATGAAACCTTGGTCATGATATGCATGTGTTCAATAGTCTTGCATTTTGTACTAAAATGGATCATTAACGTAGGTTGGGCTTTATGTTGAATTGGATTTTCCAACGCAGTTCATTATTTTGAACCTCTTACATGTGATGTTTCACAACAAATTTTTTAGAATTTAAATTCAATCAGATAAATTTTGCATCATTACGAGGAGAAAAAACCTAATAGAATGACATAAAACGTCATGTGATAATCCATTTATGTCTCATGTAGTCCCATTTATCAAACAACGTCAATATGAGATATAACGAATTTTGTATCTTCATAAAATTGCAAATCAAATGCAGATTCCTTTAGAGATGCTACGAAAACAACTAAATCTCACATTTCAACTTCAAATACAGTAGGTAGATTACATCCCAAGAAGTATCAAAGATGGTATAACATCAAATGAATCTATAATAAGACAAAAGCGTGGAAGACCAACTGATTCAAAAGACTTGCGTAGAGGTAAAGTAAATCTAATAAAAACCATCAATTCATAGATCTCCTAAACAAATCATAAATGATCCAAAAGGTCTCTAAAGTGAAAATTCCGGTTCTCCTAAAAACGCATAAGGAAATACCATTCCAAAAGAAATAGTAAAAATTTCCAAAAGTTAATTGGTACCCAATAATATCTCGGTATTTTACACAAACTATAGAGAAATGTGAGAATGAAGTAAAATGACCTTTCTGTTCATATTATCTACTGAAATAACTAAATGTCATGAGTATAATAAGAATAATGATATTGACCTAATCAGCATAAATGAATTCATAAAAGATATAATTGGGCTAAAAAAGAAAGTAATAGGCTATCCATGTTCAATTAATTTCACTTGAAGTGGTATATTTGGACCAATAGAAAACTCTAGAAAACCTTTTAATTGTAGGGTTATAAATTAGTTAGAAAACAAAATGATAAAAATAAAAGCATGTGATACAAGGAATGACTTATCGCACAAGGTTTAATATAAAGGAAAGATTTTGAAATTAAAGAAAAAACTCCCTTGTTAAGGATGTCATAGCATTTTAATACTTAATAATTCTGGTAAATTCTAAGAAGCATGATATAAAGTAAATGATACCAAATTTTTTTGAAAATCCTAGATGAATATAAGTTGCTGATGTAGAAGCAAAATTGATATACTCATTAAAATTAAGACTATTACTATATGGTTTGAAAAAACAGTCTAGAAAAATGTTATACAGCTGTCTTAATGAATATTTGGTAAGATCAGAATATAGAAGCAATCTCATTTGTCCATGTGCTTTACAAAGAATCAGTATAGGGGTTAATTATTTGAGCAGTTCACATTGATGATATAAATTTAATTGTGATTCTAAAGAGATAGATGTAAACTATTCAAAGAAAATTTTTGAAGTGAATGATCTTGGATATACTAAATACTGTTTCGGCTATAAATCTAGCATAATACTTTTGACATAGTTTAACAAATACAACTACGTTCAAAGAATCCTAAAGCATTTTAAAATGGATAAAGCATATCCACATATTGTACCTATGGTTGACAACCTTTAGATGTTAAAAGGAACCTTACAGTTGAAAAAAGACAATGAGTATGTACTTGGTCTAAAAGCATAATGTCATAATTTCATTGGTGTATTATTATATTTACCACAATGCATGGGACCTGATATTGCATTCTTAGTAAATCTTCCAATGAGGTGTAATTCAGCATCAATTAAAAGATATTGAATTGATATAATCATATCATTGGATATCTTCATAGGATGAGAAATCTAGGTTTGTTTTATTCTTACGTAGGCATATCTGGATCTAGTTGGTTATGTTGATGTAAGTTACCTTTCTCATCAACGTAAACAAAGATTGGGTTTGTATGTAGTAATAGTAACGTAGCTATTGCATCTAAATTTATGAAGCAAACATTAGTAACAACACCATTCAATCTCTGAAATACTAGCACTACATGAAGCAAGTTGAGAACGTATTTCGTTAAGATCATTAATTGAGCATATTCGAAAGTCATGTAAACTCCTCTTAACTACAAAGGACCAATTAGTACTCTATAATAAAAATAGGCAAATCATAAGTGTTACAAATAATTTCAGTAACACTTTTGAATGTTACCAATGCCCTTTAAACAACGGAGCATCTTACTTATCACACTTACAAGTATTAATAACATACTTATCATTAATGAAATCAAAAGTCAAGAATTTAATCCCCAAGACTGACACTTTGGGCATCAATGAACCAGGTTTTAAAAAGTGAAAATAAGGCTCATGTCCTTAAAATCTTTGGAAATGTAAACAGCATCCAACCCATGTTTCAAATGTGAAGCGGGTCCCTATTTTGGCCATTTACATGTTTTTCAAAGAAAACTATGCGCTGGTATGTAAAAAAAATCAAAAAATCATAAATATTCCCAGAAGAAATCTGGAAAAAAGAAGTTGCATACATCTGTGCATAAATACTGAATATATGCATACATGTATGCCTATATTGGTAATAGTTGCATACATGTATGTATATAAAGTTAAACTAAGCTAGATGTGCTCTGAATAGTTGTAGAAATGCATGCATATATTCCATATAATGCATACTTGTATGAAACAAAGATAAAAAAGAGGAAGGCTTACGAAAGTGTGCATACATGTATGCATTTATTGACTATATACGCAGAAATGTATGCATAAAAGGCATATGGTTGAAAAAACAGGCCGGAATTGAATATATGCATAAACCGATGCATATATTGCAGTTTTGCTACATACATATACACATAAATTGTGCAGGTTGATGCAAAACTGAAATATATGCATAAATGTATGCAAATGTTATTACAAAGTCTCTGATTGGTAGAGAACTAAGGAGTATAGAATAAAAAAGCAAACAATGAGCCAAAAGATCAATTTCTCTCCTTGAAATCTATTGTTGCTCTACTTTTATATAAGTAAATATCAATTTCACGGCGTACATAGAATAAAAATCATATTTTTGCTCTACTTTTATATAAGTAAAAATCGTATTTTTATTTTAAAACCACTTATATAAAAATCATCTCCTTTCTACATTAAAGGTCAAATCTTTTTATTTATAAAATCTAATATTTTTTTCCTTTTTTCTAGCATGAAAAATGTAATCTTTTCGCATTCCTACTTACATATAAAGATCACGTTTTTAATTCGTTATTTATATATATATATATATATGAATCAAATCTTTATCATATATAAAAACAAATCTTTATCATATATTTGTCGAAGTAAAAAATCATGTTTTTACCGAAGTAAAAATCCTATTTTTAATTAGTTTAAACTAATTATTTTAAAACAAACTTAAATAAACACTTACAGTCGAAGTTAGGAGAGGGGAGGGGCTGCTAGAAGCGGCGCTGGTGTCGAGGAGGTCGGAAAAAGGGGGGTGGCGGCACTCTACAGTGGCGGCAACGGTTTCAGACGGGTTGGGGGGTGTTTGGGGCTCGGGTTCACAAATAGACGAGGAGAGAGAGGGGAAAGCGAGAGAGGAGGGAGGCGACGAAGGAGAGAGGGCGCGATGGTGGAGGCGCGCCTCCGGCGGCGGCGCCAGGCCTGGGTGCGACGTCGTGCTCCGTCGGTTTTCCTTTTTTTTCTTTTCTATTTTGATTTCTGAAGTAAGTCAACGGGGAAGGGAGAGTAATAGGGGAGGGAGTTTATATTTAATTATTTTATTTTATTTTAAAACCCCTAAAAAGCAACTTTTTATTTCGAACTCAAAATCGAACCCACCGACTGTCGTCCCCAACACATTACCCCCATTCCGAACACAATGGGATATGTTTCGTTGGCCAATTCGACTGTTATGGTCAGTTTCCACTTAAATTAAAATATAAATCATTATATATTAAGTTTAAACGTACATTTCAATTTACTGGGGTCACATACAGTTAGTAAAAATTCCCGAAAAATTATTTCTAGCTTCGTATTGACGATACAATCTTAACAAAACTAATTTCATCAAATTCTAAGACCGTTTGAAAAATGGCCATTTTCTGGTCGATCAAATTCAACTAAAATGGTCAAAACACGTTTAACTTCGCCACGCTCACATATTGATTCAGAAAATTATGAATTTCGAAATCTAGCAATAATTTGACATTCTGGTTCCAACAAAAGTGGTTTCGTCGAAAACAGAGGTCGTTTGCAAAATTTCCATTTTTAAGGGCTAGAATTCCATAGCGACTATTCTGAATTTTCAACTGGGCATAACTTTTTATCCCCGCTATGAAATTTCAATTTTTCGGATTCTTGGAAAGATATTCTCAAATAGATTCTAATATTTTTTGTTTCGCCAAAATCCGGTTTATTTTGAATCCTGTACATTCATTTGAAATTCGAAATCGAATTTTCGAACTACCGCACCATTTTCAATTCCTTTTATATTTAAAATAAAATATTTATATTCTAACGACGATTCAAATAAATATATACGTTCTAATTCTATTCGAAATAAATTTCTCGTCGTTATTATTTAAAATAATTCATTTTAAATATCCAAAATTCACTAAAATCGCCAAAATAAAAATTTTAAATTGGCTCGAATTTCCGGGTTATTACACTCTTTAAAGTTATTCTTGAAAACTGTAACAACCCAGAAAATCAGAATCAATTTAAATTTTTTATTTTAGCTATTTTAATGTATTTGGATATTTAAAATGATTTATTTTAAATAATAATGGCTAAAAATTTATTTAAAACGAAGTTAGAACGAGTAAATTTATTTTAATTATAAAACGAGCCTGAAATGGCGCGGTAGTTTGAAAATTCGATTTCAAATTTCAAATGAATGTACATGATTCAAAATAAATCGGATTTCTAGTAAAATAAGAAATATTTGAATCTATTTAAAAATATCTTTCTAACGAATGTGAAAAATCCAGATTTCATAACGGGAACAAGAAGTTATGTCCAGTTTAAAATTTAGAATAGTCGCTATGAAATTTATAAATATTTTATATAATATAAGCCATTAAAAATAGTCATTTTGCAAACGACCTTCGTTCTCGACGAGACCACTTTTTTTGGATCCGGAGTGTTAAATTATTGCTAGATTCCAATTTTCATAATTTTTGGAAGCAATATGTGAGCGTGGTGAATTTAAATGTGTTTGGTCAATTTCAGTTTGAATTTAATCGACTGGAAAATGACCATTTTTCAAGAGGTCTTCAAGTCAATGAAATTAGTTTTGTTAGGACCGTATCGTCAAAACATAGCTAGATTTATTTTTCTGGAATTTTTGGAGTCCGTATGTGGCCCCGATAAATTAAAATGTACATTGAAATCAATTTTGAACGTTATATTAATTTATATTTTAATTTTGATGAAAATAGATCATAACGATCGAATTGGCTTATGGGACATATCCCATTGCGTTTGGAATGGGGGTAGTTAGCTAGGGGCGGCAGTCGGTGAGTTCGATTTGGAGTTCAAAATAAAAAGTTACTTTTTGGAAATTAAAATAAAATAAATAAATAAATTTTATAATATCCCTCCCCCTTTTTTTTCTCTTTCCCTTCGTCAACCACCCCCCATTCCTCGTTTAAAACAGAAAACGATTAAAAGAAAAAAACAAATCGAACCCGTAGCCCCCACCGCCGATCACTATCGCGCCACCCTTCAACTGCCGCAGTCAGCGATTCTCCCCCTCCTCTCGCAGTCACCTTCTTCCTCCTCCCTCTCCGCGAAAAAGCGAAACCCTAGCCCCCCAAAACCCTTTAAACCCACTGTGCCGCCACCCCTAGCCCACCACGCCTAGCCGCCACCTTCCCCCACCCTGTAGTATCCCGGCGCCGCCCCCTATGCCACCAACCCCGATGGTGGGACCCCCTCCGATCGAGAACAGTAAGCTTTCTAATTTTAATTCCTATTTAAAAAATACGATTTTTTGATGGTTTAAAAAAATGATTTTTAATGATTTAAAAATACGATTTTTAATGGTTTAAAAATACGATTTTTAAATGGTTTAAAAATACGATTTTTAGTGGAATAAAAATATGATCTTTGTACAAATAATTTTGATATAAAAATGTGACCTTTATATATATATATACACATTTAGCGATATAAAAATATAATATTATATATATATATGGTAATATAAAAATATAATTTTTATTATATAAGAGCACAATATAATTTTGATTTATATATATATATATATATATATGAATAGCGAATAAAAATTGGATTTATATATATATATTAAAGCAAGATAAAACTATGATTTTTATTGTTTAAATGGTAAGATAAAAATATAATTTTTATATATTAAGTAGCAAGATGAAAATATAATTTTTATATATGAAGTAGCAAGATAAAAATATAATTTTTATATATGGAGTAGCATTATAAAAATATAATTTTTATATATAGAGTAGCATTATAAAAATATAATTTTTTATATGAGTAGCGATAATAAAATGTGATTTTTTATTATATATAGCGATGTTAAAAATGTGATTTTTAATTATATATAGCGATGTTAAAAATGTGATTTTTAATATAAAAATCATGTGAAACAGATTGCAATGGAACCGACTGGAAACGAATCCAAATCCAAACCGCTCAGAAATAAAGAATGGAGGAGTAGAAACCAAAGGTGAGAACTTCTCACTCTAATTTTATTTTCTAATTAAATATATATACTAGGATGCAGACGGTGCTTAGTAGCACCCAACACCTTTGATTGAAACCATGGATGTTTGGTTGTTTGTTTGGATTGATTTATTTTTTTGATTTTGGTTTGGGAATTGATTATATTTGGTATGTATATGGCGCGAGCCAGTATTAGGCGAGAGATAAGGCTAGACCTTATTCCAGTTCTAGTATCACGCCGTTATGCTACCAAAATTTTCTAAAGTATGTTAGAATAATAAAAATATCATTTTTGTTGTATAAATAAACTGTATAAAATATTCGTATGTTGAAATAAATAATTTATCGTTAAAAATATAATTTTTAACGAGTATATGAATGAAAATAAATATTCGTTTACAAATCAGACGATTTGTTTATATACACTCATTTGACTGATATTGATTGGGACGATATATTTTACACATCGTCCAACGGCACAAATAAAATCTGTGTGTGTTGATTGAAACCCCACACGGGTATTGGGATGATATTTGACGTACACTAATCCCAATTGCTTAGTTGTATGTCAATCGATTGGTTGATAGATTGTTGTAAGCGTTAATTATTTATATTTAATGCTTATGCAGTTATGTAATGCACTCTGGATGATGGTTGGCTGTGTTTGATTATCGTTATGTACATGTGTGTATGAAATCCATATAAATAAAATTATATGGTAATTGACTGTGTCTAATTTCAATTCAGAAAGAACAAATATTTTAAATTGATGAATAATGAATATTTTAAAATAACTAATATTTTAAAATAACTAATATTTTAAAATAATATTCAGTAATAGATCAAAATATGATTTTGATGTCCGATTTGGGAAGGACACGAAAATATTGAAATATATGAAGCCGTGCTGATTAGATATGCACCATTTTGACGTGAACGATATTTATATCGATTTTATTCATTTTTATAAGTAATATCGAAAATGAAGTGATTTCAAAATCTAATGTTTTAAAAAAATTATCATTTATATATTAATGATATGGAATATTCAATTTTGATTTAAAATTGAATATGAAGTTGAAATCCTTTTTAGAACGAATTTAAAACGATTTATAAAATACGTTTTAAAGTTGAAATCGATGAAATATATAGAATATATATATTATATATATTTAGTGGCCTGAATAGAACGCGCCGCGCTGCGACTGTTTGTGAATTTCGACCATTGACTTCGAATTGATATTACGGAAGATACGACCGTCGGATTCACCTAAAACCAGAACCGTTGTGTTCGTATCGAAAAGAGCTTTCCGACAAATATAAGAGATTTAAAATCTAACGGTTGGATTTGGAATTGTGTCCAAATCAAAGTTGGAAAAGGTCGTTGTAAGTGCAGTTCGATGACCGTTTGTGGAAATCGACTGAAAGGGCCTTGATAAAATTATTAAAAATAATAATAATTTGTGTAAAACCATAATAAATGATTTGGAAAGAATTGGGATGAAAAATTTCATATTTGAAAAGATAAAAATATATTTTTATCGAAATGAACTAGTTATTAACTAGAATTATAATCCAATTATTTTTAAATAAATAAATTGGATTGAGAATGGGTTTTAATATAACCAGAATTTCCAATATAAGAATTGGAATGGATTTGAATGGAAATCATCGTCGGAATATTTTGATGTTGGATTTCGTGACTATACGGAGATTTGTATGGAAATTTGGAAGACATATTTATGTCGTTATTCTAATACGATATTTGCTGGTTTCAGAATTTGATATTGAATATAAGCCGATATTATTTCTATTCAGAGCCTTGTATTTAATATCAATGAGATTTTGGGTTTGGTGTGAATGGTGTCTTCGGTAACACTGTTCTTAAACCCAGTTGAGAAAAAGAATAAATCTTTTAATTAAGATTTAGTGAAGTTTTCCAATTAATTAATATTTAATTGGAATTGAATAAAAGAATAGGTTTTTGGGTTTGTCGTGAATGGTGTTTTCAGTAACACTGTTATTAAACCCCGTGTGAGAAGATTAAATCTTTTAAATAAGATTATTAGAGTTCCCAGTTATATTTAGTAACTGGAATAAAATGGAACGTGAATCGGGTTTATTGTGAACTGTGTTTTTAATGACATTCGTTCTTTAACTCGATTTACAGTGAAATGTGATTTGGAATTTATAAATCTTTTTATTAAGATTTAATGGGAATTTTCCAAAGTAAAGTTTTCCAATTTAATATATTAAATTGGAATTGAACGGAATTCGATTTGATAATAATCGAAGTGAGCTTCTGTGGAGGAAGACTGTTAATATATATGGAATTTAAAAGGCTTTGTCGTTATTCCATTTATATTATTAGTTGGATACAGAAATTGATATCGATTATATATATTGATTTGTTTTCCGTGAAGATTCCATAATTAATGGAATGTGATTAGGGTTTATCGTGAAGTGTGTTTTAAATGACATTAGTTCTTTAACCCAGTTAAAGACAGAATTACATGTCTAACTTTGCATTTCAAACTGTATGGTTGATCTCTGCTAAATATATATCTGTTTGGTGGTGGAGAATTTATTCTCTTGCTTAACACCCTTTTCTAAGACGTACGAACTTAGAGGTTATATATCGGTAGAAATCAATAGTACGGTGTAGATTGTCGATGCGGCGTGTTTGTGTTTTCAAAGTTAAATAATCATTAATACTGATTTTTGGGAAGATTAAAACTAAGTGGAGTTTTAATGAATCTTTAATTAGGTTGAAATGAGAATGTGATAATTTAAATTATCAAATTGGGGAAATGATCGAGAATGGAGTATCACTAGTTTTACTCCAAGCGATAGATAAATCTTTAATTAGATTTGAACGTGAAATGGTAATTAAATTTACCAATAACACAGTGGTGTTAGATATGGAGTATTAGAAGTTTTTCTCCATGGGATGAATAGGTTGGGATTGGGAAATAAAACAAATGATTATTTCGGTAAGGTGCGCTAATCCCGACTAGTTTGGATAAACCTAAATTTGGTTGAATTGATATCCAAAGGAAGATTAAAGAAAAAATTTAAAGAATTTATCTTTTATAAGATTAATGGGAACCTTTCCCAAAGGATATGAATATATAAATAAAAGAATATTCAGAATTGGAATGCGGCGTATGTTGTGTTTTATAGCACTTGATTATAAAATACGTGAATTATTCGGAAAGGCCGGGTTTTGTAACGACCCGCATTCTACACATCGAAAGATCGTAGAATATTTATTTCTTTCTCATGCGAAGTCATATAGCCATGTAACTTTGGGAGACGACTATTGGGGTCATTTCCCATGTTCATGATTTTTGCCAATTTTTAAATGACCGTTTTGCCCCTAGCTGATCTTGTTTCGGCCATAACTTTTTATTGATAAGGAGTTTTGATTTGAAACCACTTCCATTAGATATGGATGATGGTTTAGCTTTCCGTAGAATGGTCACACTAGCCAAACGGACTCACCGTTTGGGAGATATGGCTAAAACAAGGTTTAAAAGGTGAAAAACAGCTTAACTGGGCCTAATTAGGGTGATTAGCAAGAGAGCCCATAACCCATTTTGGGATTAGGGTTATGGGGAGGCTGAGAACAGTAGGAAAACGAATTTTATTTCATTTTTCAGCTGCCTAAAACATTTCTCTAACCCTAGCCATGGCCTCCACCTTCTAATTTCATCCCAAATCACTCCTAATCGCTTTCTAATTGAAGATTAAGCCAATCTACGCCAAATCAAGGAGAAATATCATCATTTCAGAGTTATAGCTATTGTTAGACGCTGGAAATCGCCCCAAATCAGTGGAGTTTCAGTTTTGAAAGTTTAATTGTGGAAAGGTGAGTGATTAGCATTGTTTTTACACTAATTACAGTTAATTAGGGTGATTAGTGTTAATTAACGAAATTATACATGTTAAAAATCTGGAAAAATGTTTAGAAATTCTTAAATATTATTTTAGGCCTCTATTAGAAAATTTGGTTAATTCGGACATGTTTTGCTAATCATATCATTAGTTATGCTTAAACATGATTAAGGGGAAAATATGGGTTTTAGGGTATGTTTGATCCATATAAACATGTTAAATTGTTGTTTTGATGTTTTTGGATGATTATATATGTTGCTATGACTATATGGTATGCTTTATGATTGATTAGAAAAGTTAGAATGGTCGAAAACGCCGTCGTATGGCGTAAAATAGTCGCTGGAAAGGTTGCTGGAAATGCTACAGGGTTCCGGATCAGATCGGATGAAGGGATCGGGTCGGTTAGCCGAACCGAACCAAGGTGATGGCATCTTCAGCAGCGTAAAATGGCAAGGGCAACAAGGAAGGCCCGGATCGGATCGAATTGGGGTGAAACAAGTAGGATCGGAGTGAATGGGAATTGGGGATTTGAATCGAACCGAGGGAGCTTGAAAGACCGAACCGAACCGCCTCAGGAGCATCGAACCGATCCAGAAGGTGGGCACCGAACCGAATTGCACCATGGAGCTTCACGATCGAACCGAGGTAATGGCCAAGGACCCGAACCGAACCGAGGAGGTGAACCGGTGATGATCCGAACTGAACCAGGGTGGCATGTCGAACCGAACCGTGTGTGTACTTCTACTTATACGCGACGAATCTCCTGAAGACCAACTCCAATTTGACCAAAACCCGAGATGAAAAGGTAGTTCAAATGGGAAGTAGAACTTAGTATCCAGACGGGAACCAATGAGTTAACTTCATGACTGGACTTTGCTGCGGGACGTGTGCTAAGGGGTTATCGACGTCTATAGCTTTGATTCACCACCAAGACGGATGTTAGGCTATGTATCAGTGCACAGTGGTAGTTATTACTCCATGGGGCAAAGTGATAGTAGCATGGCTATGAGCCAGTGCAGTGGAGTCGTCATGACTTCATGGGGCAGAGTGGACATAGAAAGGACTAGTGGCTATGGATCAGTGCAGTGGAGTCTCCATGACTCCATGGGGCAGAGTGATCATAGCAAGGATTTGGGTGATCAAAGCAGTGGATATCGTATGCTTTACGCACTGAGTGAGAGATGTGAGGATGATTGCTATGCTTGATTGTTCGACATCACTATGACATGCACACCCCCACCCCGTATCTTTACACCATATGTTATTGTCACCTTAGAGTATTGTGCATCTTGTTGTGCTAACTCCTTGGTTGCAGGTCTAGGTTCAGGTATGGTTTAGTATACCTGTTATTGTTCTATTTTGCTACTTATCGCTCATACCAGACTTTTGTCTGACCCAGAGTTTTATGTCTCTTATTATTACTCTGGGTGCTCTTAAATAGACAGACTAGAGACAGGTTAGGTGGTATGCACGAGTACCTGTACCGGAGACGAGCAGGAGGCTTCCACGTATGATATATATATATATATATATATATATTCTCCCTGTGTCACTGATGGTCACTACTTTGGGCATTAATAGTGTACCTTTCTTCTTTTGCTTTAGAGACAGTTTTAAAAGTTGTAATAATGATGATGTGGAACATAAGCTGTATTTTGGATTTCCCGCTGCTATGATGGTTTAGTTTTCAGCTTATGCACTGTCTCACCTGTTTTATTTCAAAGTTATGTTATTATTATATTTTGTTCCATGCGCTGCGAGATATACTACAGGTTCCTTGTTAGTTCAAATTCCTTTCTTTTCCTTTCTTTGGCGACCGTCCCGTGCAGGTTGGACATCGGCACAACGCACTTTCATTGGAAGTGTCGGCTGGTGCGGGGCGGGCCGTCACAGGTTTATACCCATTCTGAATAATTGATTCAACGATAAGTCGACGATGAAGACGGTGGTTGAAGACCGGAGATCTTTACATCATTTGGATTATTACTGATGTCTTGATTGGGATGTACACCCAATACAAGGTAACAAGTGGTGATCGTCCAGGCGTACTTGGAGATCGATCAGATATGCAAGGACCTCTCTCCTATATCAGACATATGGGATGAGGAATAAGGTGCCTCCGGTTTCGTTCAAACCCAGAACAAACTACTAAATGGATGTGTGTCTGACATTGGATTTTATTCAGTGTTGATTGATATCTATTAAATATATATCTGTTTGGTGGCGGAGAATTAATTCTCTTGCTTAACACCCTTCTCTGAGACGTACTAGCTCAGAGGTTATATATCGATAGACATCAGTTGCATGGCGTGAATTGTCAGTGTGGCATGCTGAGATGCAAATGATCAAGGCTTCTGTTAAAAAGCAGAGTCTTGTGTTTGATGATCAAAGCACGGCCTTAAAGGGCATAGCTTTGTGTATAGCGTTAATTTGCGAGCCTCACACCTCGGTATGACTCAAAAATAGGATAAGGGACCCAAGGAGGGCATGACGTTTCTTTCTAACTATGGGTGGTGTCATGGTTTGGAGCCCAGACATTTATTATATTTTTACGTATGTGGATGATTGATTGCGAGGCACCTCAGATATATCTGTTACTACGGAGCCGACGGATATAGGTCCTATTGGACAGGGAAACGTGTGTTCAGGAATTGCCAATCCTCAAACGTAAGAGAGGACCGGTCTTGGAGGATCCAAGGGTTTACTGCGGGAGATCCTGAGGCATTTGCTAGAGTGTCTCGAAGCTGGCGAGGAGTACATCCCTTGCCTCGACTCATGATGGAAATCCAATTTCCAATACGTGACATTTCGGTTTTATTGTAGAGCCTAGTATGGCGACATAGTAGGATGGGGTACAATGCCGTCTATGATTGATACATTTATATTTGAAGTTGTTTATACACTTTACACTTATAATAGCATCAAAATGATTTGTTTTAAACGTACCAAGCATGTTTGGCTATTATTAGGGAAAACTCTATCCTCCGGATTGCGTTGCATTGTGTGATGGGACCTGAGTCTTGTAATAGCTTCATTTTTTACAAAAAGCATCACAATGTTTGTTATATGCACTGGTATTATTAGGAGGAAACCCGTTCCTGTTATACGGCATGGTCCCTTGATTTACTTTTAAAGTAAAAGATTTAATAACTGTTTTTAGTTCTCACACCAGTCACATGACTGACCTGGAGTATATTGTTTTAACCTAAACTCTGGGTGCCCCTATTTTCCACATGGGCAGCTAGTAGTTTTGGTTTTGCAGATATTATATTCACAGGATCCTGGATTTACAGTTGGAGCTATATACGGAAAGCTCGGTATCTGTGTATCTCTTTCAGTTGTATTATGTATTGTTTTTCCGCTGATAAGTAATTTAAATCTCTGATATTTTTCTGATGTATGTTAATTATTCATACTCTGTCATATTCTTGTACTCTGATATAATTGTTGTAATAAGTAATGAAATGTTCTTCTGTTTGTGTTCTAATTTGTCGTGTTCTCAACTCAATCCGGGCTTTCCCATAAGGGCGAGTTTGGGTCGTTTCAACGTGGTATCGGAGCTTTGGTTTACTGAGCTCGAGGACAAGACACATTAGAATCAAACGAAAGAATTCATCAGAGATTGGATTAGTAATATCCAATGAGAATGACTCGTTAGAGATAGGATCAGTAGTATCTAGACTGAATTGAAAGAGTGTTATTTTTAAAATAAAAATGAAAAAAAACAAATTTTGTTCTGAAAATTTAAATCTTATCATACGTATTTGAATATTTATTTTAAATTGATTTTGGACAATCGATTATATGAAGATTTTGAATATAAACGTAATTAACGTGTACTCGAAGTCTCAAATATACTAGATAGATATAGATTCACACTCTAGTCGCCCGGAGATGATTCTGATGATTGAGGCTTCATCATTAGAGTTTATGTTCGAGTTTCGAAAGTGGGATATCTATATATTTCCAATTGATTGGTGTGAGAACCAAAACTAGATAGGATTTATTGTTTGTGAATTGGCATCAAAAATACGATTTTTGTATATATATAAAAGTTATGTGTTTGAAACAATAATCAACTAATTGATTGTTGATTGTGTTGTTTGATTAATTAAAATTTTGCATCATTAAGCCAGATTGAATCAAAAAATTTAATTGAAATGAAAATTTAATTGAAATTGCATACATGTACGTATATATATGTGTGAACAGGTCATAACATGGAAGCTAAGAAGAGGAATAAAATTGTATGCCCGACAAATAGGTGCATGTTTACTAATTTATTGGGTTTTGATGATTTTATGAGCCGATTGGCTTTTTCTTTTTCTTTTTGGATGATGAGGGCCCTGCGTGGCTAGTTGCGGTTTTAAAGGTCTCTCTGTATAAAGGAGGTTATGGCGAAATTTTTCGAAAATTTAGGGTGTTAGCCAAATTTTTGAGAAATTACAAAATACTTAGAAACTGAAAAGTTGAAGGATGAAAGCCAGAATGAAAGTTGAGTTGATTAGTTAAACAACTTTCAGCTCCGTTCCTTTTCGAGGACGAAAAGATTTTAAGTGGGGGAGATTGTAACAACCAGGAAAATCAGAACCAATTTAAAATTTTTATTTTAGCTATTTTAATGTATTTTGGATATTTAAAATGATTTATTTTAAATAATAACGACTAAAAATTTATTTAAATCGAAGTTAGAACGAATAAATTTATTTTAATTATAAAACTAGCCTGAAATGGCGCGATAGTTTGAAAATTCGATTTCAAATTTCAAATAAATGTACAGGATTCAAAATAAATCGGATTTCAGTAAAACAAGAAATATTTGAATCTGTTTAAAAATATCTTTCTAACGAATGTGAAAAATCCAGATTTCATAACGGAAATAAAAAGTTATGTCCAGTTTAAAATTCAGAATAGTCGCTATGAAATATATATATATATATTATATAATATAAGCCATTAAAAATAGTCATTTTGCAAACAACCTCTGTTTTCGATGAGACCACTTTTGTTGGATCCGGAGTGTCAAATTATTGCTAGATTCCAATTTTCACAATTTTTGGAATCAATATGTGAGCGTGGTGAATTTAAACATGTTTGGTCAATTTCAGTTTGAATTCAATCGACTGGAAACTGACCGTTTTTTCAAACGAACTCCAAATTCGACGAAATTAGTTTTGTTAGGACCGTATCATCAAACCATAGCTAGATTTATTTTTCTGGTATTTTTGGAGTCCGTATGTGGCCCCGATAAATTAAAATGTACGTTGAAATCAATTTTGAACGTTATATTAATTTATATTTTAATTTTGATGAAAACAAACCGTAAAAGTCGAATTGGCTTACGGGACATATCTCATTGTGTTCGGAATGGGTATAATTAGCAAGGGGCGGCAGTCGGTGAGTTCGATTTGGGGTTCAAAATAGAAAGTTACTTTTTGGAAATTAAAATAAAATAAATAATTAAATTTTATAATATCCCTCACCCCTTTTTTTCTCTTTCCCTTGGTCAACCACCCCCTTTCCTCGTTTAAAACAGAAAACGATTAAAAGAAAAAAAACAAATCGAACCCGTATCCCCCACCGCCGATCACCGTCGTCTCCCCCTTCAACCGCCGCCGTCGGCGATTTTCCCGCTCTCCTCTCGCTGTCAGCTTCTTCATCCTCCCTCTCCGGAGGAAAAGCGAAAACCTAGCCCCCCAAAACCCTTGAAACCTGCTGTGCCGCCACCCCTAGACCACCACGCCTGGCCCCCACCTTCCCCCACCCCGAAGTACCCCAGCGCCGCCCCCTATGCCACCAACCCCGATGGTGGGACCTCCTCCGATCGAGAATAGTAAGATTTCTGATTTTAATTCCTATTTAAAAAATATGATTTTTTGATGGTTTAAAAATACGATTTTTAATGGTTTAATTTTTAATGGTTTAAAAATACGATTTTTTAATGGTTTGAAAATATGACTTTTAGTGGAATAAAAATATGATCTTTGTATAAATAATTTTGAAATAAAAATGTGACCTTTTAAATATATATATTTAGCAATATAAAAATATAATCTTTTATTATATAAGAGCATAATAAAATTTTGATTTTTACATATATTAATAGCGAATGAAAATTGGATTTATATATATATATATATATATTGAAGAATGATAAAAAAATTGGATTTTTATATTATTAAAGCAAGATAAAAATATGATTTTTATTGTTTAAATGGTAAGATAAAAATATAATTTTTATATACGAAGTAGCAAGATAAAAAATATAAATTTTATATATGAAGTAGCGAGATAAAAATATAATTTTTATATATGGAGTAGCATTATAAAAATATAATTTTTATATATGGAGTAGCATTATAAAAATATAATTTTTATATATGAGTAGCGATTTAAAAATGTGATTTTTTATTATATATAGTGTTGTTAAAAATGTGATTTTTAATTATATATAGCGATGTTAAAAATGTGATTTTTAATATAAAAATCGTGTGAAACAGATTGCGATGGAACCGACTGGAAACGAATCCAAATCCAAACCGTTCAGAAATTAAGAATGGAGGAGTGGAATCCAAAGGTGTGAACTTCTAACTCTAATTTTATTTTCTAGTTAAATATATATACTAGGATGAAAACGGTGCTTAGTAGCACCCGACACCTTTGATTGAAACCATGGATGTTTGGTTATTTGTTTGGATTGATTTATTTGTTTGAATTTGGTTTGGGAATTGATTAGAATTGGTATGTGTATGGCGCGAGCCAGTATTTGGCGAGGGATAAGGCTAGACCTTATTCCAGTTCTAGTATCGCGCCGTTATGCAGCCAAAATTTTCTAAAATATGTTAGAATAATAAAAAACATCATTTTTATTGTATAAATGAACTGTATAAAATATTCATAGGTTGAAATATATATTTTATCGTTAAAAATATAATTTTTAACGAGTATATGAATGAAAATAAATATTCATTTACAAATCGGCCGATTTGTTTATATACACTCATTTGACTGATATTAATTGGGACGATATATTTTACACATCACCCAATAGCACAAATAAAATCTGTGTGTGTTGATTGAAACTCCACACGGGTATTGGGATGATATTTGACGTACACTAATCCCAATTGTTTAGTTGTATTTCAATCGATTGGTTGATAGACTGTTGTAAGCATTAATTATTTAGATTTAATGCTTATGCAGTTGTGTAATGCACTCTGGATGATGATTGACTGTGTTTGATTATAGTTGTGTACATGTGTGTATGAAATCCATATAAATAAAATTATATGGTAATTGACTGTGTCTGATTCCAATTCGGAAAGAACAAAGATTTTAAATGAACGAACAATTTAAATTGACGAATAATGAGTATTTTAAAATAACTAATATTTCAAAATAATATTCAGTAATGGATCAAATTATGATTTCGATGTCCGATTTGGGATGGACACGAAAATATTGAAATATATGAAGCCATGTTGATTAGATATGCGCCATTTTGACGCGAACGATATTTATATCGATTTTATTCATTTTTATAAGGAATATCGAAAAGGAAGTGATTTCAAAATCTATTGTTTTAAAAAATATATTCATTTATATATTAATGATATGGAATATTCAATTTTGATTTAAAATTGAATATGAAGTTGAAATCGTTTTTAGAACAAATTTATAAAATACGTTTTAAAACGGAAATCGACGAAATGTATATAATATATATATATATATATTATATTTAATGGCCTTAATAGAATGCGCCACGCTACGACCATTCACGAATTTCGACCATTGATTTCGAATTGATATTACGGGAGATCCGACCGTCGGATTCTCCTAAAACCAGAACCGTTGGGTTCGTATCGAAAAGTGCTTTACAATAAATATAAGAGATTTGAAATTTAATGGTTGGATTTGGAATTATGTCCAAACCAAATTTGGAAAAGGTCGTTGTAAGTGTAGTTCGATGACCGTTTGTGGAAATCGAATGAAAGGGCCTTAATAAAATTATTAATAGTAATAATAATTTGTGTAAAATCATAATAAATTATTTTGAAAGAATTAAGATGAAAAATTCCATATTTGAAAAGATAAAAATATATTTTTATCGAAATGAACTAGTTATTAACTAGAATTATAATCCAATTATTTTTAAATAAATAAATTGGATTGAGAATGGGTTTTAATATAACCAGAATTTCCAATACAAGAATTGGAATGGATTTGAATGGAAATCGTCGTCGGAATATTTCGATATTGGATTCTGTGATTATATGGATATTGTTATCGAAATTTGGAAGATATATTTATATCGTTATTTCCAATATGATATTTGTTGGTTTCAGAATTTGATATTGAATATAACCCAATATAATTTCTATTCAGAGCCTTGTATTTAATATCAATGAGATTTTGGGTTTGTCGTGAATGGTGTCTTCAGTAACACTGTTCTTAAACCTAGTTGAGTAAAAGATTAATTCTTTTAATTAAGATTTAGTGAAGTTTTCCAAATTAATTAATATTTAATTGGAATTGAATAAAAGAATGATTTTGGGTTTGTCGTGAATGGTGTTTTCAGTAACATTGTTCTTAAACCCCATGTGAGAAGAATAAATCTTTTAAATAAGATTATTAGAGTTCACAGTTATATTTGATAACTGGAATAAAATGGAATGTGAATCGGGTTTATTGTGAACTGTGTTTTTAACGACATTCGTTCTTTAACCCGATTTACAGTACTTTTTATTAAGATTTAACGTGAATTTTCCAAAGTAAAGTTTTCAATTTAATATATTCAATTGGAATTGAATGGAATTCGATTTGATAATAATTGAAGTGAGCTTAAGTGGAGGAAGACTGTTAATATATATGGAATTTTGAAAGGCTTTGTCGTTATTCCATTTTATTATTAGTCAGATACGGAAATTGATATCAATTATATATATTGATCTATTTTCCGTGAAGATTCCCTAATTAATGAAATGTGATTTTGGGTTTATCGTGAACTGTGTTTTAAATGACATTCGTTTTTTAACCCGGTTAAAGACAGAATTACATGTCTAACATTGTGTTTCGAACTGTATGGTTGATCTCCGCTAAATATATATCCGTTTGGTGGCAGAGAATTTATTCTCTTTCTTAACACCCTTCTCCAAGATGTACGAGCTTAGAGGTTATATATCGGCAGAAATCAATAGTACGGTGTAGATTATCGATGCGGCATGTCTGTGTTTCCAAAGTTAAATAATCAATAATATTGATTTTTGGGAAGATTAGAACTAAGTGGAGTTTTAATGAATCTTTAATTAGATTGAAATGAGAATGTGATAATTTAAATTATCAAAGTAGGGAAATGATCGAGAATCGAGTACCACCAGTTTTACTCCAAGCGATAATTAAATCTTTAATTAGATTTGAACGTGAAATGGTAATTAAATTTACCGATAACACTGCGGTGTTAGATACTGATTATTAGCAGTTTTTCTCTATGGGATGAATAGGTTGGGATTGGGAAATAAAACAAATGATTACTTCGGTAAGGTGCGCTAATCCCGACTAGTTTGGATAAACCTTAATTTGGTTGAATTGATATCCGAAGGAAGATTAAAGAATAAATTTAAAGAATTTATCTTTGATAAGATTGATGGGAACCTTTCCCAAAGGATATGAATATTTAAATAAAAGAATATTCAGAATTGGAGTGAGGCGTATATTGTGTTTCATAGCACTTGATTATAAAATATGTGAATTATTCGGAAAGGCCGGGTTTATACCCATTCTGAATAATTGATTCGATGATAAGTCGATGATGAAGACGGTGGTTGAAGACCGGAGATCTTCACATCGTTTGGATGATTACTTATGTCTTGGTTGTGTTGTACACCCAAGACAAGGTAATTAGTGGTGATCGTCCAGACGTATTTGGAGATTGATCGGATTTGCGAGGACCTCTCTCCTGTATTGGACGTATGGGACGAGGAATAAGGTGCCTCCGGTTTCGTTCGGACCCAGAACGAACTACTAAATGGATGTGTGTCTGACATTGGATTTTATTCTGTGTTGATTGATCTCTATTAAATATATATATGTTTGGTGGCGGAGAATTTATTCTCTTGCTTAACACCCTTCTCTGAGACGTACGAGCTCAGAGGTTATATATCGATAGACATCAGTTGCATGGTGTGAATCGTCAGTGTGACATGCTGAGATGCAAATGATCAAGGCTTCTGTTGCAAAGCAGAGTCTTGTGGTTGATGATTAAAGCACAGCCTTAAAGGGCATAGCTTTGTGTATAGCGTCAATTCGCGAGCCTCACACCTCGGTATGACTCAAAAACGGGATAAGGGACCCAAGGAGGACACGACGTTTCTTCCTAGCTATGGGTGGTGTCATGGTATGGAGCCCAGACATTTATTATATTTTTACCTATTTGGATGATTGATTGCGAGGGGCCTCGGATATATCGGTTACTACAGAGCCGATGGATATTGGTCCTATAGGACCGGGAATTATGTTCAGGAATTGCCAATTCTCAAACGTAAGAGAGGACCGGCCTTAAAGGATCCAAGGGTCTACTGCGGGAGATCCTGAGGCATTTGTTAGAGTGTCTCGAAGCCGGCGAGGAGTACATCCCTTGCCTCGACTCAAGACGGAAATCCAATTTCCAATACGTGACATTTCGGTTTTCATTGTAGAGCCAAGTATGGCGACATAGTAGGATAGGGTACTATGCCGCCTACGATTGATACATTTATATTTGAAGTTGTTTTATACACTTTACACATATAATAGTATCAAAATGATTTGTTTTAAACGTACCAAGCATGTTTGGCTATTATAAGGGAAAACTCTATCCTCTGGCTTGCGTTGCATTGTGTGATGGGACCTGAGTCTTATAATAACTTCATTTTTCCAAAAAGCATCGCACTATTTGTTATATGCACTGGTATTCTTGGGAGGAAACCCCTTCCTGTTATACGGCGTGGTCCCTTGATTTACTTCTAAAGTAAAAGATTTAATAACTGTTTTTTGTTCTCATACCAGTCACATGACTGGTCTGGAGTTTATTGTTTTAACCTAAACTTTGGGTGCCCCTATTTTCCACACGGGAAGCTAGTAGTTTTGGTTTTGCAGATATTATATTCATAGGATCCTGGATTTACAGCTGGAGCTATATACGGAAAGCTCTGTATCCGTGTATCTCTTTCAGTTGTATTATGTATTGTTTTTCCACTGCTATGTAATTTAAATCTCTGATATTTTTTTGATGTATGTTAATTATTCATACCCTGTTATATTCTTGTACCCTGATGTAATTGTTCTAATAAGCAATGAAATGTTCTTCTGTTTGTATTCCAATTTGTCGTGTTATCAACTCAATCCGGGCTTTCCTATAAGGGTGAGTTTAGGTCGTTTCAAAAACTAACTTACAATTGATCTGATAGTTCAAAATGTTGCTTCCAAGATACCATGAAATATCTGCAGTTTGAAATCAACAAGTACATCATAAAAAATTCCAACTATGAATTAGGCTCTCAACATTAGAAGTGTCGTAACAATTTATAAAGGATAACCAGTATCAGGTGAAAGTGAACATATCGAAGAATTTCTATTGAATGATGACAAATTATGGCATGTGATATTTTTGATCGCTTCTATTCTAAGGGCTTTTAGCTCTACCCCGGCTTTATAGGTTGTAATCACCCCAACACAAAAACTAGTAGAACATAGAAAAAAATGGAATAAACATACATATAAACTCAGTAAAGGTTACCAACAATAGCTCCATTTTTCTGAACCCCAAGAAAGCACCTGGTATTAAGTAAAACAAATCCCTTCTCCCAAGTATACTACTCGCTGCAAATAAACAGAAGATGGCATAAATCACCGCAAAATGGTTATATAAATCAAACTGTGCCATAGCAAACAAAATTGTAAAGTTGTCTAAACTGGTACCTACTATTGAGTGCATAGAGTAACTTGCATGCACTAAATTCTTTCATGGACGAAGACAAACTTTTGTATCCTACCAGTCCCAAACAAACAATAGATACTCCCCAAAAACAATACATACATTAATGTGCAAATAATAATAAACAATATGAAATTAGACACAATTATATATACTTGATTTATAGTAATTCCTTGATTCAATACGAAGTTCTAGACAAATATCATGTTTTGTTTTTGGTTCTATTTAGAGATCTTGTGCACTTGTATTAGTTCTTACTTCTCAACAGCCTATCATATATTTTAATTTATAAATAGAGAAACTGTACCTGAGTTGCAATGCCGACATGTACACAGGATTTATTTGATTTATGCTTAACTTGTACTCAAAATTATTACCAGCACTTTCTAAGAGTATATATAAATAATTACCAATAACATTACCTTTGGAAGTTGCAATAAGTATCCGCAATAATCTCAAACTCCCCTAGTATGTTATAACCATTTCTTCTATATCACCACTTTTCTCTCTAGGATAAATACATAGTAAACCACCTATAAAATACTAGGAAGAAGGTGAGTTTCTCTGTTCAGTTTCCCATACCAATTCACGTTTCTCTAGGCTCATTAATATTAATATCGAGATTGCAAATATGGTTCAGATTCAACTTGATAATTGATGGCCTAACATAAATTATTGCAATCTTGGTTATTAATATTGATGAGGAAAGATCCTAAAATAAATTGTCTTGGTCTCCTTTGGCGATCAGTTAAGTAGAAACTGAGTTGCCATATGTAACATAATGCTTCTCCTGAGCCTGCAAAGGAAATTTAGTATGATATCTATCATCTATATAACAACATAGTCATAAACATAACATATGTTATACAATTCTTGTACTGTTAACTATTGTAATGCTTGTATGAACATTTTTGTGATAAGTACGACATCTTTTTGATATGTAACATTCAACACTATAGGAAAAAAGGCACAACAAGATAAACTTTTGAAGATCCTGACACTGTTAAGTAGTAATGCCAGAAAGTATATTCCAGAACCATGTTTATGAGGTGTTTAGTAACTTTAACATACTGCGACCAAATTCCATGAAGATGGAAAGCCGACGTTTTATTAATTACTAAATCACGAGTTATATGCATATACCTGAAGATAAGAGAGATACTGAGTAATAATTTTATGGGTTGTTTGAGGAAACACTTCAAAATGATATAGTTGATCATATGGATGAACATTTTTACAGCTTACTGTTTAATTTGGTATGGTTAACAAACCAACTAACGTTGATTTATCTTGGGAGTTACTAAATTGATCCATTGAAACTTATTGATCTTTGGAACTTGAGTTACTAAATTTTGAAGCTCTTTAATGACTGAAAATTTTATTTTAAAGTTTTCATCATTTCGAAGTGTTTCCTCATCCAGACCACAGAAAGCTAGGTCAGTACTTGTGACACCCCACGTCCGTTAATGTCACTCATAAAGGGAATGCATTATGTTTCGTGAAGCGTTTTAGTAAACAGAACAGAAACATTACAAGACAGATATAAAATTTTTGCAGCGGAATAAAAACAACTTTTATTAATCATAAAGCATGGTTACACCATATGTCTGAAAATACATAAACTTTGTTCATCATTAAAACTTCTGTCTTGTACTTTAAATATCAGAGTACAATAATAAAGAATGCATAATCCCTAAATCATAAGCCATAGTAGCAAAGATAGAACCTTGAGCAATATATCTAGAAGCTCCAAGCAAGATGATAGCAGAATCCTGACTAGGCCTGAGAATTCCCTCCCTTGAGAACCTGAGCGGAGGGGGGGGGGGGGGAACGGAAGAAAGAAGGAGAAACAAAAAGGGTCAGACAATAAGTCTGGCGAGTCTAGTTACTTTTAGCCAGTAGATAAATAAAAGTAACATGATAGGCATATAAAGTGGATAAGGGAGATCACTACATAAATGGCAGTTGTGACAAGGTAAAGCAAGATAAGGTGTACATGCCTCACTCATAATTTCTCTGCACTGTTACTAGTATATCCATAAAGAGATGATCCCTTCAACTATAACGTGGTAGACTTAGGTATACGTCCAAATGTATCCTAACAACTACCCTAATCGATCGGCTCCCTAACCCTCGTAGATACTTTGTGCTGGCCCCACAGTAGGAGGTATCACTTCCTAAAGTGGCAACCCCTTGTCGTAACAATGTGCACAACCATATCTACAGGTGTCACGGTCGTCTTAGCCCCCTCTACCCGGCCCATGCACGCACATGTCCCCGGTTGGTTTGCGCCGCCCACACCGTCCTCTACGTTTGGGTCTCTTACAATCAGTCAGTAAGTGTGCCCCTTCTCCGCCTAGTACGGAGTACTTGTTTGATACCTACTCCGGGCCCTATGTCAGTTATGCTTACCTATAGGTGTCTTTAATACATAACCCTCAATCTTTCAACCAGTTATGCTTACCTATAGGTGTCTTTAATACATAACCCTACCATTTCTATAAGTTATGCTTACCCTAAAAGGTGTCTTTAATTACATAACTTTATTATTTCCCTTGGTTATGTATACCACTTGGTGTCTTTAATTACATAACCTTATCAGGTTAAGTTTGTTGGGCCTACATGTACTAATATTACCCACTTACCCAAGATTTACTTAGCCCTCCCACTGATTCAAGCATGTTTATTTAACGGTTAAGTTTGTGGGCCTATATATAATAATATTACCCACCTACCCAAGGTTTACTTAACCCACCCCTTTTTGTTCAACCAAGTTTACTTAACCCCCAACTTCAATTTAAGTTCATAGAATATCTATGGATTAACTTTAGGTTAAGTATTCCAATTCTTTACCATGTCCATTTATGGTTTCATAATGGGCCAGACCTCCCACATTAGGCTACAACATGTGGATGCTGGATATGCCGTTCTGGTCCGGGCAGACTTATTCCACAGTTGGGCCTAACCTCGTGTCATAGCCCGATTCGTATTTACGTACTTAGACCTCTAACATTAGGTTTACCATTTGTGGCTGCTGGATATGTCGGTCGGGTCCGGGCAGACTTCCACCACTAATGCAACCTAACCTCGTGTCATAAGTACAATTACAATTCCTAATTGTAATTGCTAGACATTCCATTTTTAATTAATTTACCAATTAATAAATCCTTTCCTTTTATAGGTGTCAATACCTATTCAGCCCAATAATTTGAATTACATGTCCATAAATGTTCATATTCAAATTATGCCATTTTTAATTAATTTACTAATTAATTAATCCTTTCCTTTTATAGGTGTCAATACCTATTTTGCCCAATAATTTGAATTACATATCAATTCATTTAAAGATTACATGCCAATTATAAATCCCTTTTCCCCCGTTTCCTTCACTAACATATTCGCACGTATTTTGGCGGCATCTAGGCTAATAAGTAGTCTAGCCATAACAATAAAAAAAGGGAATATGATAGCAGTGATAGTTTCAACATATATTGGCATAAACGTACTAGTATGATAACAAAGTGAATGGACATGTAATTAACATCATATCAAGGTGAACATACATATTGTCATGAACATGTAATCATCATCATAACGGGATCTAACATAAATATTGCTTTAGATCTACAAAAAAAATGTCCACATGCTCTAGATCTAATAGATTAAATTAGATCTAACAATAAATAAAGGTTTAGATCTACAGGTTTATAAATAGATCTACCCAAATCCACATCATAGAGGTTACAATTAAGATAAAGATGTGGACCCAATCCTAATCAATTCAAGGTGGCATATGTTCGTGGTTCACATAAATGATTTGATCTATCCAAATGAAACAAAAATAACATACTAGGACAATCACAATTGAATTGGATCTCGAGAGATAGATCTATCATAGCATAATATATGATCATAAAATAGATCTAGCATAAAACATGATCATAAAGTGGATCTATCATAAAACATGATCATAAAGTGGATCTAGCATAAAACATGATCATAAAGTGGATCTAGCATAAAACATGATCATAAAGTGGATCTAGCATAAAACATGATCATAAAGTGACAATTTTAAATCACATAGGATAGATCTAACATGAATCATAAGGTGACAATTTTAAATCACATAGGAAAGATCTAACATGAATCATAAGGTGAAAATTTTATATCACATAGGATAGATCTAACATGATAATTTTAGATCACATAGAACAGATCTACATACATCTGCATCATAACATATCATAAAAGTTACAACCCAAGATCCATAATGATAACATAGTAGAACAATTAAATTGGATCCAAAGAAATAGATCTATCATAATATAGCATGAGATCTGTAACACCCCATAATTTTAATATTAACGTTAACAAATTAAAATTATACTTAATTTCAAATGTGAGAATCAAGGGAAACGGGTCAGGCCATTGTGTTCGTCTCGGAATTCTGAGTCCGAGTTTGCGTGAATTGGACTTCGTATGAAGAAGTTATGGCCATCGGAAGTTTCATTAAAATTCAAACAAATTTCAAAAATTCAAAATTCAAACTCAGATTGGGCTAGGCGAGAAAATTCCCGCCAGGGGCCAGCTCGACCATGGGGTCGACCTACCCATACAGGTCGACCAGGGCGTCGACCTACCCCCCCCCCCCCCCGGGCAGATCTGAGAGATGACGATTTTGTGACTCAATGCTGAGTCATTAGGGCCGAGGTGTCACTCTATCTGGTTTGGATGGTTCAGGTTGCTTCTAGGTTGATCGGATGGCCTAAATTAATCCTAAATTCTATATAAAGACATGTAGACTCAAACACTAAACCTAATCAAAAATTAGATCAATGGCCGTCAAGTTGTCACTCCAAAACCTAGAATAGTCGCCACCAACTAGAAGCAAAGTAAAGCAACTCAATTCAATTCAAATCAAAGTCTAATCTCGGCAACGAAATTGTCTACATCAAGGGAACGCTAATCAATTACAGAATTCAGATCCCAGAACTCAAGACCCTCTTTTTCTGTGAGTTCTAGTCACTTTTAGGTTTAAATAGATAAATGTGAATTGTGGTAGACTATGGATTGGGTATAGGTTGTATGAAATCATTCAAGTTTATTATTGTTGTGTGATGAATTCATGAACCTATGCAAGTTATTATGTTGTTAATTCATGAACCTATGCAAGTTAATGTGTGATGTATTCATGAACCTATGCAAGTTGTTATATTGTTAATTCATGAACCTATGCAAGTTATTGTGTGATGAATTCATGAACCTATGCAAGTTGTTATGTTGTTAATTCATGAACTAATGCAAGTTATTGTGTGATGAATTCATGAACCTATGCAAGTTGTTATGTTGTTAATTCATGAACCTATGCAAGTTATTGTGTGATGAATTCATGAACTTATGCAAGTTATTATGTTGTGAATCATGAACCTATGTAAGTTGTTAATTAAGTTGTTAATTCATGAACCTATGCAAGTTGTTATGTTGAGAATCATGAACCTATGTAAGTTGGTATGTTGCAAAATCATGAATCTATGCAAGTTGCTAATTATGTGGTGAATCATAATTATATGCGAAGTTATCATGACATTTTCCCTAGTTGTCATGATTATGCCAAAAATTGTGCTGAAAATGATCACCTTTTCATTCCCTTTATTTTATTGTTATGGCGAGGCTACTTTGTAGCCTCGATGACGCCAAAAACGCAAACGGTTACGCTAGTTAAGAAACGGGGAAAAGGGGAATTTGTAATAGAAATAATTTACATAGTGTTTATGTAAATTGGACACATGATTCTAGTAGGGAAACATATAAAAAATTACCTATTATGACATAGGTAAAGTTGAGTAAAAATGGTATAATTTGAATATGACCATTTATGGATAGGAAATTCAAATTGTTAATAAAATAGGTATTGACACCTATAAAAGGGAAAGTATTAATTAATTAACTTAATTAATCAAAAGGGGAATGTTTAAGAAATTAAAATCTGAAAATTTAATTAACACTTGTGACACGAGGTTAGGTTACATTAGTGGTGGATGTCTTCCCGGACCCGACCGGCATATCAAGCAGCCACTAATGTTGAACCTAATGTGAGAGGTCTAAGTGTGTGAATACGACTAGGGCTAAGACATGAGGTTAGACCCAACAGTGGAATAAGACTGCCCGGACCCGACCGGCATATCCAGCATCCACATGTTGTAGGCCTAATGTGGGAGGTCTAACCCAATATAACCATAATTGGACATGGTAATAAGAAAAGATTACTTAACCTAACTTAATACATGTGGACTGTATGATGATAGACATAAGTTAGGGTTAAGTAAAATGAGTTGGATTGTGGGTGGGTTAAGTACAACTGATGGGTAGGTGGGTAATCAAAGGACATCTACTTAACACATTTTATAATTAGGCTAATCACAGGACCACGCCACTTTCGCGGAACGGGTTTACTCCATTGGATTGTCAGTGCTTTAAAACAATTAAATCTTTTAAACATCGCAATGCTTTTTATAAAAATGAAGCCGATATAAGACTCAAATCCCATCACACAATGCGACGCAAACCGGAGGATAGAGTTTTACCTTATATCGACCAAAATATGCTTGACACGAGCTAAACAAATCATTTGATAATCAGACTCCAACTGTAAATTAGCAAGAGGACGACCCCCTAAGTATTAATCCCGAAGGCCGAAACCAACATCAGACCAATACCCAGGAAACCACCCATCTTAGCTCGTTTGCAGTTAGTTTCTAATTTCATACACAATCATAAATATCAATCATAGACGGCATTAATGCCCCATACCACTATGTCGCCATATATAGGTATACAATCAAAACCGCACAATCACGTATTTGGAAATTGGATTTCCGCCATGAACCAAGGCAAAAGATAGTCCTTACCGAATTCGAGACTGTCTAGCCCGAGTCTCAGGAACAGCCGCAACTGCACCTTGGATCGTCAGGGCCAGTCCACACGGAGTGGATTATAATGCCTGAACAATGCGTTTCCCCGCCCTTTGGGGCGTAAATGAGCCAACGAATGACTCCATCGGTCCCGGATCGACCGATATAACCGAGGCGCCTCGCAACATCAACAACCACATAGGTGAAAATAATATAAATGCCAGCCAGTTTAAGCACTGACACCACCTCTAGCTAGAAAGAAACGCATGTCCCCCCTGAGGTCCTCTCCCGTTTTTGGTTCATAACGGGGTGTGAGGCTCGCGAATTCACGTTATACACAAAGCTACGCCACACATGCGGTGCTTTGATCATTAAGCACAAGACTTTTCTTTTCAACAGAAGCCCTGATCACAGCATCTTAGCATGCTACACAGGTAATTCACACCGTGCAACTGATGGCTATCAATCACACAGAATGAATTCCAATGTCAGACACACATTCCATTTACAAGTCCGTTCTGGGTCTGAACGAAACCGGAGGCACTATATACCTCGCATACCCATCGATTTCCACGTACGTCTGGACAATCACCACTCATTATCCATATTTCGGGATGCCTCCCAATCAGGACATCAGTTACCATCCAAACGAGGTGAAAATCTCCGGTCTTCGACCACCGTCTTCATCTTCGATTTCTTATCGTCGATTCAGTTATTCAGAATGGGATAAACCCGGTCTTTCTGAGCAACTCGCGTATATAATAAACAAGTGCTACACAAACACAACATACGCCTTATTTCAATTCATTAGTCACTAACCGTCAATCAGTAAGAGAACGATTTCCCAAATATTAACCCCGAAGGCCGGAACCAACATCAGATCAAAACCCAGGAAACCATTCGACTTAGCCAACCTTCAGTTAATTTCTAACTTTCACATTCCATATCGTTTATAATATTTTATAACGATTTATCGCTATTTTTATTTATTTAAAAATAGCCAATTTATTTAAACGACGCTTCAGGCCAAACGCGGCCGTGGCGCTGTTTTTCTTCAGATTTGATTTACACATATCTGAAAATCTAACCGTTGGATCATCACAAAATTTATATCATTAGAAAGATCTTTTCAAAACGAATCCAACGGTTCCAGTTTCGGGAAAATCCGACGGTCGGATCTCCCGGTACAATCGTTTGAAGTTTAGATTTCTAAATACGAACTGCAGCATCGTTATTCGATTTAATTTAATTATATATATATATATATATATATAAAAATATAATCGATTTTGGCGCTGTTTTTCTTCAGATTTGAATTAAACATTCCAGACAATCCAACCGTTGGATCTTTGCAAAGTTGGTGTCGTTGGAAAGATATTTCCAAAGCGAACCCAACGGTTTCGGTTTCGGAAAAATCCGATGGTCGGATCTCCCGCACTAATCGTTTGAAATCACGGTTTCAAAACATGAACTGCAGCTTCGTTATTCGATTTATTTTAATTACATATATATATATAAATAGAATCGATTCTTCGATTTCAAAACCATATTCATTTCATATCTTTGACAAAAATGATATTTTCATCAAACTAACTTCTATTTCAACACTTCACTATTTTTTTACAATTCATGTATATAATAAAAATATGATTTTTATTGTTAAACAATTTATTTCAAAACACGACTATTTTATATAGTTCGTATAGATGGTAAAAACATGATTTTTATTATAAAACAATTTCTTTCAAAACACGACTATTTTATATAGTTCAAATATATGATAAAAATATGATTTTTATTATAAAACAATTTATTTCAAAACACGAATACCATTCAACACATGAATTTCCATTCAACGAATGAACTTCTATTCAACACATGAAGGTTTTCTATAGTTTATATATATAGATAAAAAGGTGATTTTTATATTTAAAACACGAATACCATTCAACATATGAATTTCTATTCAACGAATGAATTTCAATTCAACACATGAAGGTTTTCTATAGTTTATATATATAGATAAAAAGGTGATTTTTATATTTAAAACACGAATACCATTCAACACATGAATTTCTATTCAACGAATGAATTTCAATTCAACACATGAAGGTTTTCTATAGTTTATATATAGATAAATAGGTGATTTTTATATTTAAAACATGAATACCATTCAACACATGAATTTCTATTCAACGAATGAATTTCAATTCAACACATGATGGTTTTCTATAGTTTATATATATATATATATAAAAAGGTGATTTTTATATTTAAAACACGAATACCATTCAACACATGAATTTCTATTCAACGAATGAATTTCAATTCAACACATGAAGGTTTTCTATAGTTTATACATATAAAGTAAAAAATGTGATTTTTATTGCAAAACAATTTATTTCAAAACATGAATGTCGTTCAATAGATGAATTTCTATTCAGCACACGAATATAGTTTCAACACATGAAAATAATTCTAACACATGAATATTATTCAAAATTTCGGCAGCATAACGGCAGGGCAGTTAAAACCGGGGCCATCCCTAGTACGGCTCCTCGCTTTACCTTAAATCCTCGCAGCTTTTGACAATGGGGATTTCATGCATCTAGTTCGCACGCAGGCGGCATGTATATATTTTTCATTTCCACAAACTAATCCTATGTGGTGTCAACCAAATATTTATCAACCACAAACAGGTATTTTTCAACCACAATCTATCAATTTCAACCACAAACAATTCTAATCAACCATTCGTAATCAACCAATTTTCACACCAATCACAATCAATAAATATCGTCCATGGTTTGTGGACGAGGGGCGTGTATATATATATATTATAAGCATTTCACTTCTATTTCAACACATATATAATTTTTACAATGCATATATAACTTATACATCGAACGTACAACCTATAAAACACTTATACATGAGGTGTACAATGCCTATATAAGTCATACATCGACTATATAATTTATACATCGTCGTTTTCCATATCGCTTATAATTTAGAAATCTCACATTGGGTTCCACTCCACCAAAAATAGCAGAAGGCTCAAAAAAATATGGGGTCTCTTCTAGAATGTAGAAGACGTCCACACGAGTCCACTGTCTCTTGTTTCACTGAATTTTGTGAACAAACGAAAAAAATATGATTTTTACAGTGAAATCAAAAACGGTAGCGCTTTAAACTGCTATAATATAGTTTAAAATTAAATAGGCCGTACCTTTTCAAACCTGTTCAAAACTAGGTTTGGATTTTTCGTGCAAACGGTGAAGTGATTCGACGATCGGCCTTCGCAGCGGCGAAGAAGGAGTGGCGCGCTGGCGCCTGAAGTGGGGCCCACTTCGGTGGCCTGTAGGCGGCGCGGCGGCGATGGGAAGGTGCCAACTTCCTGTCGTCGATTCTCTCACTACCCTTAACGAAAAAATTCAAACCCTATATGGATTTGAAGATCTCGAGGAGCTCTTCAAAATCTTCAACTGGAAGAGGGGCTAATTTTGCGTGGATTGATCAGAAAATGAACGGTAAAGGGGGAGCGGTTTTCCGCCTTCGATCGAGTTACGGGGAGAGAGAAAGTTGGGGGGCTGATGTGGACTAATGGGAATTTTTTTATATTTATTAATTTTTAAAAATCCAAAATTGCCCCCAGTTCCACACGAACACCAATCCATGTCGTCCCCAGCGTTTTACCCCCATTTCGAACACAATGGGATATGTTTCGTAGGCCCATTCGACTGTTTCAGTTAGTTTTCCTTCAAATTAAAATATAAAACATTCAATATTTAATTTGAACGTACATTTCAATTTGTCGGGGCTACATACTGATTCTAAAAATTCCCGTAAAATTAATCTTGCTATGTTTTGACGATACGGTCCCAACAAAACTAGTTTCGTCGAATTCTGAGACCGTTTGCAAAATGGCCCATTTCTGGTCGATCCAATTTAACTATAATTGACCAAAACACGTTTTCCTTTGCCACACTCACATATTAACTTCAAAATTTACGAAATTTGAAACCTAGCAATAGTTTAACATCCCGAACCCAAAAAATGTGGTTTCATCGAGTTCCGAGGTCGTTTGCAAAATGGCCATTTTCACGGGCTATATAAACTCTATAGCGACCTTTCTGAAAATTCATTTGGCCATAACATTTGCTTTCCGCTATGAAACTTCGATTTTTCAGATTCGTTAGAAAGCTATTCACTAACAGATTTTAATATTTTTGGTTTCACTCAAATCCGTTTTGTTTTGCACCCGGTACAGTCAGTCAAAGTTTGAATTCAATTTTTGAAACTACCGCGCCATTTCAGGCCTTGTTTATAATTAGAATTAATTATATTCATTTTCAATGTCGATTCAAAGTTACTTTTCATCATTATTATTTAAAATATTTATTTAAAATATTTAAAATCCACTAAAATAGCCAATTTAAAATTTTTTAATTGGTTCAGATTTTCCGGGTCGTTACAATCTCCCCCACTTAAAACTTTTCGTCCCCGAAAAGGAACAAAGTCGAAAGAGGTTTGATTAATCAACTCTACTTCCAATCTGGCTTCCATTCTCCAACTTTTCAGTTTCTGAGAGTTTTCAAATTCTTCAAAAATTTGGCTAACACCCGGAATTTTCGAAAAATTTCGCCATAACCTCCTTTGTACGGGGAGGGGTTTGGAAATTTATTGGGCCATATTAGGTACCCAATAAATCCTATAAAGCATACACATATTTATAGTGATATATTCTGGTGTTTACAGGGGAGCGTGTATAGATAATAACTCCAGAGAATAAATTCTCGTCACCTTGTCAAAGCCCGAGGGAGTGTGTATTTTTAATTGCTCCAGAGAATAAATTCTCGTCACCTCGTCCCGTGTGGGAAATAAATAATCCATGTGCCGTATCTAATGACTAGAGAGACGTGATTATTGTCAACGCCAGATTCGTGTGGGGTTTTTATTATTCTGGTAATTTATCGTTACAATTTTATATGGTCCGTATTAGTCATCAGTTCAACCTGTAAAATATAGTCATCACCATACAAGCCTCTCGCTCGTATGGTAAATCTGCCACCTCGTCACACAAGCTCCAAATGCTTATGTGCTATATGATGAAGTATGCCTATCTTCGAGAAGTATGCCATGTAGTGTAGTTCAAAATTAATTGTTACTATCCTATGGCGATGTTTATTATTACACACAGAACAACCAGCACTCCGCATCCAATGGCATTCACATGAGTTGATATAATAATATTTCGCATCCAACTCATTAAGGTTTACCTATTTGTCGGGCACGCAAATAATTTCTTTACTCAACAGCTAATCCATTTACCTTTTCAAACATATATAATGCACATGTATATATTTCTATCTATTTTTAAATCAGTTCAATGTGTGATTTAATCGAATAAATTCTACCATTATTCTCTTATTGATTAAATTAACTACCATTTTAATAATTAAATTAATCAAATCTACTATCACACAACACAAAGAACAATAAAATTGTTTTTAACTTTTCAAAAATATATATCTTTTATATATGTTCAAAAATCATATTTCTAAAACCAGACTATAAATATAATCAAAATACGTTATTTATAAACATATTATTCTCGACTCGTTTTGGGGCATTTCTGACCCCATATATAACGAGTTATTCTGATTCTGTTATACTCATACTAGGATATTACTAATCCTATCTATAATGAGTTACCCGTCCTAGAACACTACTGGTTCTATCTCTGACGAGTTCATTAATGTGTTATATACCAGAGCTAAGCTTAACCAAAGAACTGATACCACGATGTGACGACCCCAAAACTCGTACTGCGATGTTAAGGGTAATCTTTGGAATATAACACATAAACAGATAATAGCAGAACAGAAATAAATAAATACACCAGATAATGAATAAATGATACACTAGATAAACATAATCATCAGAGTTACACAGTATACAGGATCATACTTAGTACAAATACAGTTCAGCTATACATAAATGTCTACAGCGGATACAAACATAATATGTACAATAGGAGATGAACAGCATAAAAAGAGATAAATGATAGAATCCATCTTCAGCTCCAGCTATCCCGAAAGCGCCAGCTAAAACCTGAAGACAAGGCTGCCCGCGTAGAAAAAGGGGCACCTGAGTTTGCAAGTGAAACAAACTACGAGTCAGTCATGGGACTGGTATGAGAAATCTACTTAACACATTTTATACTTTGGCTAATCACAGGATCACGCCACTTTCGCGGAATGGGTTTACTCCATTGGATTGCCAGTGCTTTAAAATAATTAAATCTTTTAAACATCGCAATGCTTTTTATAAAAATGAAGCCGATATAAGACTCAAGCCCCATCACACAATGCAACGCAAACCGAAGGATAGAGTTTTACCTTATATCGACCAAAATATGCTTGATACGAGCAAAACAAATCATTTGATAATCAGACTCCAACTGTAAATTAGCAAGAGGACGACCCCCTAAGTATTAACCCCGAAGGCCGAAACCAACATCAGACCAATACCCAGGAAACCACCCATCTTAACTCGTTTGCAGTTAGTTTCTAATTTCATACACAATCATAAATATCAATCATAGACGGCATTAATGCCCCATACCACTATGTCGCATATATAGGTATACAATCAAAACCGCACAATCACGTATTTCGAAATTGGATTTCCGCCATGAACCAAGGCAAAAGATAGTCCTTACCGAATTCGAGACTGTCTAGCCCGAGTCTCAGGAACAGCCGCAAGTGCACCTTGGCTCGTCAGGGCCGATCCACACGGAGTGGATTATAATGCCTGAACAATGCGTTTCCCAGCCCTTTGGGGCGTAAATGAGCCAACGAATGACTCCATCGGTCCCGGATCGACCGATAAAACCGAGACGCCTCGCAACAGCAACAACCACATAGGTGAAAATAATATAAATGTCAGCCAGTTTAAGCATTGACACCACCTCTAGCTAGAAAGAAACGCACGTCCCCCTGAGGTCCTCTCCCGTTTTTGGTTCATACCGGGGTGTGAGGCTCGCGAATTCACGTTATACACAAAGCTACGCCACACAGGCGGTGCTTTGATCATCAAGCACAAGACTTTTCTTTTCAACAGAAGCCCTGATCACAGCATCTTAGCATGCTACACAGGCAATTCACACCGTGCAACTGATGGCTATCAATCACACAGAATGAATTCCAATGTCAGACACACATTCCATTTACAAGTCTGTTCTGGGTCTGAACGAAACCGGAGGCACTATATACCTCGCATACCCATCGATTTCCACGTACATCTGGACGATCACCACTCATTATCCATATTTCGGGATGCCTCATAATCAGGACATCAGTTAATATCCAAACGAGGTGAAAATCTCCGGTCTTCGGCCACCGTCTTCATCTTCGATTTCTTATCGTCGATTCAGCTATTCAGAATGGGATAAACCCGGTCTTTCTAAGCAACTCGCGTATATAATAAACAAGTGCTACACAAACACAACATACGCCTTATTTCAATTCATTAGTCACTAACCGTCAATCAGTAAGAGAATGATTTCCCAAATATTAACCCCGAAGGCCGGAACCAACATCAGATCAAAACCCAGGAAACCATTCGACTTAGCCAACCTTTGGTTAATTTCTAAATTTCACATTCCATATCATTTACAATATTTTATAATGATTTGTCGCTATTTTTATTTATTTAAAAATAGCCAATTTATTTAAACGGCGCTTCAGTCCATAACGCGGCCGTGGCGCTGTTTTTCTTCGGATTTGATTTACACATATCTGAAAATCTAACCGTTGGATCATCACAAAATTTATATCATTAGAGAGATCTTTTCAAAACGAATCCAACGGTTCTAGTTTCGGGAAAATCCGACGGTCGGATCTCCTGGTACAATCGTTTGAAGTTTCGATTTCAAAATACGAACTGCAACGTCGTTATTCGATTTAATTTAATTATATTTATATATATATATATATATAAATATAATCGATTCTGGCGCTGTTTTTCTTCAGATTTGAATTAAACATTCCAAACAATCCAACCGTTGGATCTTTGCAAAGTTGGTGTCGTTGGAAAGATATTTCCAAAGAGAACCCAACGGTTTCGGTTTCGGGAAAATCCTATGGTCGGATCTCCCGCACTAATCGTTTGAAATCACGGTTTCAAAACACGAACTGCAGCTTTGTTATTTGATTTATTTTAATTATATATATATATATAATCGATTCTTCGATTTCAAAACCATACTCATTTCATATCTTTGATAAAAATGATATTTTCATCAAACTAACTTCTATTTCAACACTTCACTATTTTTTTAACAATTCGTGTATATAATAAAAATATGATTTTTAATGTCAAACAATTTATTTCAAAACATGACTATTTTATATAGTTCATATAGATGGTAAAAACATGATTTTTATTATAAAACAATTTCTTTCAAAACACGGCTATTTTATATAGTTCATATAGATGATAAAAATATGTTTTTTATTATAAAACAATTTATTTCAAAACACGAATACCATTCAACACATGAATTTCCATTCAATGAATGAACTTCTATTCAACACATGAAGGTTTTCTAAAGTTTATATATATAGATAAAAAGGTGATTTTTATATTTAAAACACGAATACCATTCAACACATGAATTTCTATTCAACGAATGAATTTCAATTCAACACATGAAGGTTTTCTATAGTTTATATATATAGATAAAAATGTGATTTTTATATTAAAAACACAAATACCATTCAACACATGAATTTCTGTTCAACGAATGAATTTCAATTCAACACATGAAGGTTTTCTATAGTTTATATATATAGATAAAAAGATGATTTTTATATTTAAAACACGAATACCATTCAACACATGAATTTCTATTCAACGAATGAATTTCAATTCAACACATGAAGGTTTTCTAAAGTTTATATATATAGATAAAAAGGTGATTTTTATATTTAAAACACGAATACCATTCAACACATGAATTTCTATTCAACGAATGAATTTCAATTCAACACATGAAGGTTTTCTATAGTTTATATATATAAAGTAAAAAATGTGATTTTTAATGCAAAACAATTTATTTCAAAACATGAATGTCGTTCAATAGATGAATTTCTATTCAGCACACGAATATAGTTTCAACACATGAAAATAATTCTAACACATGAATATTATTCAAAATTTCGGCAGCATAATGGCAGGGTAGTTAAAACCGGGGCCGTCCCTAGTACGGCTCCTCGCTCTACCTTAAAGCCTCGCAGCTTTTGATAATGGGGATTTCATGCATCTAGTTCGCACGCAGGCGGCATGTATATATTTTTCATTTCCACAAACTAATCCTATGTGGTGTCAACCAAATATTTCTCAACCACAAACGGGTATTTTTCAACCACAATCTATCAATTTCAACCACAAACAATTCTAATCAACCATTCGTAATCAACCAATTTTCACACCAATCACAATCAATAAATATCGTCCATGGTTTGTGGACGAGGGGCGCATATATATATATAAGCATTTCACTTCTATTTCAACACATATATAATTTTTACAATGCATATATAACTTATACATCGAACGTACAACCTATACAACGCTTATACATGAGGTGTACAATGCCTATATAAGTCATACATCGACTATATAATTTATACATCGTCGTTTTCCATATCGTTTATAATTTAGAAATCTCACATTGGGTTCCACTCCACCAAAAATAGCAGAAGGCTAAGAAAAATATGCGGTCTCTTCAAGAATATAGAAGACGTCCACATGAGTCCACTGTCTCTTGTTTCACTGAATTTCGTCAACAAACGAAAAAGATATGATTTTTACAGTGAAATCAAAAATGGTAGTGCTTTAAACTGCTATAATATAGTTTGAAATTAAATAGGTCGTACCTTTTCAAACCTGTTCAAAACTAGGTTTGGATTTTTCGTGCAAACCGTGAAGTGATTCGGCGATTGGCCTTCGCAGCGGCGATAAAGGAGTGGCGCGCTGGCGCCTGAATTGGGGCCCACTTCGGTGGCCTGTAGGCGGCGCTGCGGCGATGGGAAGGTGCCAACTTCCTGTCGTCGATTCTCTCACTACCCTCAACGAAAAAATTCAAACCCTACATGGATTTGAAGATCTCGAGGAGCTCTTCAAAATCTTCAACTGGAGAAGGGGCTAGTTTTGCGTGGATTGATCAGAAAATAAACGGGAAAGGGGGAGCGGTTTTCCGCCTTCGATCGAGTTACGGTGAGAGAGAAAGTCGGGAGGGCTGATGTGGACTAATGGGAATTTTTTTATATTTATTAATTTTTGAAAATCCAAAATTACCCCCTGTTCCACACAAACACCAATCCAACCCCAACGACTGTCGTCTCCAGTGTTTTACCCCCATTCCGAACACAGTGGGATATGTTTCGTAGGCCCATTCGACTGTTTCAGTCAGTTTTCCTTCAAATTAAAATATAAAACATTCGATATTTAATTTGAACGTACATTTTAATTTGCCGGGGCCACATACTGATTCTAAAAATTCCCTTAAAATTAATCTAGCTATGTTTTGACGATACGGTCCCAACAAAATTAGTTTCATCGAATTCTGAGACCGTTTGCAAAATGGCCCATTTCTGGTCGATCCAATTTAACTGTAATTGACCAAAACACGTTTTCCTTTGCCACACTCACATATTAACTTCAAAATTTACGAAATTTGAAACCTAGCAATAGTTTAACATCCCAGACCCAACAAAAGTGGTTTCGTCGAATTCCGAGGTCGTTTGAAAAATGGCCATTTTCACGTGCTATATAAACTCTATAACGACCTTTCTGAAAATTCATTTGGCCATAACTTTTGCTTTCCGCTATGAAACTTCGATTTTTTAGATTCGTTAGAAAGGTAATCACTAATAGATTTAAATATTTTTGGTTTCACTCAAATCCGTTTTGTTTTGCACCCGGTACAGTCAGTTAAAGTTTGAATTCAATTTTTGAAACTACCGCGCCATTTCAGGCCTTGTTAATAATTAGAATTAATTATATTCATTTTCAATGTCGATTCAAACTTACTTTTCATCATTATTATTTAAAATATTTAAAATCCACTAAAATAGCCAATTTAAAAATTTTAAATTGGTTCAGATTTTCCGGGTCGTTACAATGGGGTCGACCTGGGGATCGAACTACCCATACAGGTCGACCAGGGGTCGACCTAACCCCCCCCCCCGGGTAGATTTGAGAGATGACGATTTTGTGACTCAATGCTGAGTCATTAGGGCTCAGGTGTCACTCTATCTTGTTTGGATGGTTCCGGTTGCTTCTAGGTTGATCGGATGGCCCAAATTAATCCTAAATTCTATATAAACACATGTAGACTCAAACCCTAAACCTAATCGAAAATTAGATCAATGGCCGACATGTTGTCACTCCAAAACCTAGAGTAGCTGTAACCAACTAGAAGCAAAGTAAAGAAACTCAATTCAATTCAAATCAAAGTCTAATCTCAGCAACAAAATTGTCTACATCAAGGGAACGCTAATTAATTACAGAATTAAGATCCCAGAACTCAAGACCCTCTTTTTCTGTGAGTTCTAGTCACTTTTAGGTTTAAATAGATAAATGTGAATTGTGGTAGACTATGGACTGGGTATAGGTTGTATGAAATCATTCAAGTTTATTATTGTTGTGTGATGAATTCATGAACCTATGCAAGTTATTATGTTGTTAATTCATGAACCTATGCAAGTTATTGTGTGATGAATTCATGAACCTATGCAAGTTGTTATTTTGTTAATTCATGAACCTATGCAAGTTATTGTGTGATGAATTCATGAACCTATGCAAGTTGTTATGTTGTTAATTCATGAACCTATGCAAGTTACCTATGCAAGTTATTGTGTGATGAATTCATGAACCTATGCAAGTTGTTATGTTGTTAATTCATGAACCTATGAAAGTTACCTATGCAAGTTATTGTGTGATGAATTTATGAACTTATGCAAGTTGTTATGTTGTGAATCATGAACCTATGTAAGTTGTTAATTATGTTGTTAATTCATGAACCTATGCAAGTTGTTATGTTAAGAATCATGAACCTATGTAAGTTGGTATGTTGCAAAATCATGAATCTATGCAAGTTGCTAATTATGTGGTGAATCATAATTATATGCGAAGTTATCATGCCATTTTCCCTAGTTGTCATGCTTATGCCAAAAATTGTACTGAAAACGATCACCTTGTCATTCCCTTTATTTTATTGTTATGGCGAGGCTACTTTGTAGCCTCGATGACGCCAAAAACGCAAATGGTTACGCTAGTTAAGAAACAGGGAAAAGGGGAATTTGTTATAGGCATAATTTACATAGTGTTTATGTAAATTGGACACATGATTCTAGTAGGGAAACATATAAATAATTACCTATTATAACATTGGTAAAGTTGAGTAAAAATGGTATAATTTGAATATGACCATTTATGGATAGGAAATTCCAATTGTTAATAAAATAGGTATTGACACCTATAAAAAGGAAAGGATTAATTAATTAACTTAATTAATCAAAAGAGGAATGTTTAAGCAATTAAAGTCTGAAAATTTAATTAACACTTGTGACACGAGGTTAGGTTACATTAGTGGTGGAAGTCTGCCCGGACCCGACTGGCATATCCAGCAGCCACTAATGTTGAACCTAATGTGAGAGGTCTAAGTGTGTGAATACGACTCGGGCTAAGACACGAGGTTAGACCCAACTGTGGAATAAGATTGCCCGGACCCGACCGGCATATCCAGCATCTACATGTTGTAGGCCTAATGTGGGTGGTCTAGCCCAATATAACCATAATTGGACATGGTAATAAGAAAAGACTACTTAACCTAACTTAATACATGTGGACTATATGATGATAGACATAAGTTAGGGTTAAGTAAAATGAGTTGGATTGTGGGTGGGTTAAGTATAACTAATGGGTAGGTGGGTAATATTAAAATATATATATATAGGCCCACAAACTTAACCATTAAATAAATAGGACTAAATCAGTGGGAGGGTTAAGTACAACAGATGGGTAGGTGGGTAATATTAATATATATAGGCCCACAAACTTAATCGGATAAAAAGGGTTATGTAATTAAAGACACTTAATGGTATACATAACCGGGGCAAAATAGTAAAGTTATGTATTAAAGACACCTATAGGTAAGCATAACTGATAGGTAGATTAAGGGTTATGTATTAAAGACACCTATATGTACGCATAACTGATTGAGGGCTATGTAATTAAAGACACCTTAGGGTATACATAATCAGTAGAAAACCTAGTGGGGATACAAGACATTGGGGAGAGCTTGTATCATGTTGTGACGACACATTTCAGTCAGTAACCCGGAGGGGTATCAAAGTAAAGAACCCCATACTAGGCGGGGAAGGGGCACACTTACTGATTGATTGTAAGAGATCCAAAACGAGACGGATGGTGTGGGCGGCGCAAACCGACCGGGGACATGTGCGTGCATGGGCCGGGCAGAGGGGGACAAGACGACCATGACACCAGTAGGAATAACTGTGCACACCTTGGGTTGCCACTTTAGGGAAGTGATACCCCCTAGTTGTGGGACCAGCATAGGGTTTCTAAAGAGTAGGGAGCCGATCGATTAGCGTAGTGGTTAGGGTATACCCGGACGTATGCCCTAAGTCTACCAATTTATAGTAGGAGGGTAGTGGGTACGACTAGTTGAGATAAGAGCAGGCGACACCTGTGACAGCAGCTAGGAATACACGAAACTACCACCATTGTTATCGTTATTATGGTTAGCGGAAGGGATCATCCCATCTTGATTTTACTAGTAATAGTGCAGAGTAGTTTGTAGTGAAGCATGCATACACCTTACCTTATTTGTCCTGTCATAACTGCCATCTGTACCATGAATCCTCTTATCCACTTTGTATTCCTGTCATGTTTACCTTTATTTATTTACTGGCTAAAAGTTACTGGACTCACCAGACGTATGTCTGACCTAGTTTGTTTCGCCTCTTTTCTTCTGTTCCTTCCCCCCCTGTGTTCTCAGGGAGGAAACATCCAGGTTTAGTCAGGATTTGGATATCATCTTCTAGGAGCTACTTCTGAAGTATGGCTCGAATCTCTGTCTCTTATATGGCTTGATCTTTAATCTGTGGAACGATGTTTTTCTTTTAAATACCTATGTACTCTGATAATGTAAGACAGAAGTGTCTTGTTGTAAGGGTTTTATCACTCACGGTATTATGTAACAAAGTATTTTGGTGATTTAATAAAGTTGTTTATTTCCGCTACAAAATTTTTATATCTATCTTGTGATATTCTGTGTCTGTTTACCTAAAACGCTCCACTGAAGTTAAGGCATTCCCTTTGTGAGTGACCTTAATGGAGGTGGGGTGTTACAAGATCTACCAATAACATAGATTTAAAGTCTAAAATCGTGTCCACATCACAGTCTTTCATAGTTTCACTATTATTTGTCTAAACCTAAAAGCAACTAGAACTCACTGTGATTGGATTGCTAAAATGGTAGAGAAGGTGCTGATTCTATGTTTGAATCTCAAAATTTGATAAACTTCAGAAGAAGATGAGAGATCCTAATTCAGTCCAGAATCCAGCAGAGTCTAGCGACCATTGCTTTTCTTTGAAGAAAACAAAGGATATGAGATATATTTATAGTTGCTGGGTTACAGAATATGGATGCCACCTCAGCCCTAATGAAATTGGGTCAGGTCACGGGTCGTCACTCACTCGATAAAGGCCCGAACACCCAGAAACTATTCTGGGTGCACTTGGCAGGTGCGCTAGTGCAAAAATACATTGGCGCACTTGTCAAGTGCGCCAATGCATTCTGCTTTCATCGTACAACTTTAACCGTCTATAACTTCTTCATACATTATCCGTTTTACGCAAACTCGGACTCTATCTCAAGAAGAATTCCGAGACGAACGCAATGGCGCATTCTGATTCACTTAATTCTGAATATTAAATTAAATATTCTTTAATTTATCCTCTTAATGTCGTTAAAATTTTGGGGTGTTATAGTACTGTTAACTAGCTAAAAGCTCATTCAAACATTTTGACGAACACTATAAGTGCACAGCATCAAACCTTTATCCATATTCCATCTTGATCGGTCAAGTGGCATCACCCTTGACAGTGGCGCGGTCGAGCGCCACCTTGAAGTGGAGTCGAGCAACCCTCCCTGGTCGAGCAGTAGCACCACGTGTTGTGCAGGGAGCCTTGACCTGGTCGTTCAAATCAGTACAATACAACAGCTCGAGCACCAACATGCAGCGGTCGAGCAAGCCGTGTCAGTCCCGGTTGGGCACATATACTCGGTCGTGCGCCATTGCAGAAAGAAGTCGAACATTCAACCCGGGTTGTGCACTCCAGTTTGGGTCGGTCGCTCACTTCCATCAGCATGAGTCGCTTTCTCCGGCACCACTTGAAAGAGGGGTCGGGCAGTACAGTTAAAAGATGGACGAGCACCATCTTATAGGCCAATAAACGAAGCAGTTACACAATGAAGTAGGAAATGCTAGAACATTATCTGCAAATGGGATGTCCACATTAGGGAAGCATAGGGCGGATGTTTCACACGTGAAACTTATGTGAATCAGTTAGTGGCATTTCTGTAGTCATTTTTGGGTCGCTCGTACATGGAATTTTAGGGTCGGTTGTTCGAGAAATTCTGGTCGCTCGTGCAGTATATGTCTGGTCGGTCTGACAGCTGGCCATAGCTGTCTCCAACTACCCAGTGGCATTTTCGTAAATACCCCAACGAATGACCCCTACCCTGTACACCATAATTATAGCTTTGCCATCACCTCCAAACTTCGCCTATAAATACCCTATTTCACCACCATTTAAGGGATCAATCGAAGCCACCCCGAAGGGATGTCATTCTGGTTCTCCACTCAAGCACTCTAAGCTCTCTCTAAGCTCCATTAATGGCTTCTCAAGTTCAGTCCATCCTTCTCATCGACAATTCGATCAGATCCAAGTCATCTTCCATCTCCATTAGAGATCTACTTAAGCACTCTCCATCCTTCTCCATCGATAACTCGATCGGATCTCCCTCGATTTTCATTAGAAATCTTCTCAAGTTCCATTCAAGTTATCTCCAACCGCCATTAATCCTCCTCCAAACTTCGATTCACATCTCAGCCGCCATGGATTCTTCAACGATCCTCTAGGTGCTCAAACCGTGGAAGACATACTCCTGCAATCACCGCATTCATAAGGATCTAGATATTTCCATAACGAATTAGAGAGAATCAAATCATTAAAGAGAGGAAAATCATCGTAAAAAAAGACAATGATCAAAAATGGAAGGGATGTGTACTTTGTAATAGCACATATGATATTGAAATCGCTTTCAAAGTTGACGTAGATCTATCCTTGATCGAACCACTATAAAATTCTCATGTTTTTTACTTGCTTTAATTTGTCGTGGCTCCATTTTTTAATTCTAACCGTTTGGTAAAGTGCACTAGGTGCACCTTTGGTGTTATGATCCAATTTCGTTTTCAATATTTGGCGCCCACCGTGGGGCTATGTTAACACTTCCTTCTCTCACACTTCTTTCAAGGTTGAGAGCCTTGCATTGTAGTTCTAAGCATACTTCTACCAGATTCTACAAGTCTAAGATCTAGGTCAATTGAAGAATTCTCATCCAAATTCAAGTCCTTATGCGAGATAATGGCTAAATCTAAGAAAATCGCAAGCAAAGCCGTTGAAGAAAATGATAGCGTTGCTAACAACGAAGCTACGCCACTAACTAACCATTTCGAAGTTGGCGAAAACTCAATAAGTGGAGTCGGTGTAACCAAAGCCGAATTAGATGTCATCGTCGCTAACCTGAGTCGACGAATGGAAACCTTCAACAAAGCTTTAATGAATGCCAATAAAACATTAACGGATGCTAATCGGGGTTTAATTGATAAAATGAGTGCTCTCCTAAACGCTCAAGTGAATCCCGCTCCTCCTCCGAAGATCCATGTCAACCTTGAAGAGAATGCAAATTCATCAGCCTCCGATCATCATAATAACAACTTGGAAGGACTTGTTGACAAAAGCAATGCTAATATCGAAGACTCAAAGTTAAAAGCTAAAAACCATTCCGATTGAAATAACCGATGAGTTGTAAGTCCTGTTGCGGGAGCACCTTCCCATAGTAGAGGTACAAGGCCTATATCCTCTAATCATGATCGCTCGCCACGACGAGCATCCGGAAAAGAGATCGAAGACCGCTCTCCAAAGCGACACAACTTGAAGGAATATATCATGGATATGGTAAAACAAATCATGGAAGATAACATGGCTCTCAAGGATAGTGAAAGCGAATGGGACTTCTCCCTCAGCAAAAATCCATTCACGAAGAGGATCCGAAAAGCAGAATTCCCCCAAAAGTTCACTCATCCTACTCTGCCTCCATACAACGAAACTTTTGATCCGAATCACTTCCTATACAAGTACGAGTGGCATATGAATGCAGCGAAGGCGACGGACGAGATCAAATGCTTGTGCTTCCCTCTCTATCTTGAAGGCGTCATAATGACGAGATTTCCACCTAAATCCATCGACTGATTCGATGATTTGACTTTGAAATTCAAAGAGAAGTTCAGACTGCAAGCTACGAAGGCTAAGGACATTATTTCTCTTACATCAATGAAGCAGAATCCAGGAGAATCTATCAAAGCTTTCCTCAAAAGATTCAATGTTGTTGCATCCGAAGTAGGGAATCTCGAGCCCCGCATGATCTTAATATCACTAATCGGCGCCATAGATGAGAAGAGCGAATTTTGTAAATGGATTAAAATAAAAGAACCAAACACGCTTGAGAAATTCTACAAAAAATATGAGGAATATATTTGAGTGGACAATAATCTTGTACCTCTTTAGATTATTGATGCTAACCCGCTTCTTGAAGCTCCTAAAAAATGTTGCTACCCAGTATAATTAGAAGAAAAATCAGGGGCAGAAGCGAGCCAATTACGGGAAAGACAACAAGGCTAACCAGAGGTTTCGCTTTCACAACCCGTCAGATCTCACTCCTCTGAGTGACACTCCAGAGAACATTTTCTCTTCCATGATGGATACGGAATCCTATCCAGAACGACCAATGCTGAAAGTCTCAAAGAAGGCCATGAACTCTGGAAAGTTCTGTCGATTCTACAATCAACCGAGCCATGATACAAATGAATGTAGACATCTCCAAAGCCTGACTGAGGAGTTGATTTAGAAGAAAAAACTACAACAATATGTGAAGAATCCACATCCCTCAACCACTACTCTGACTCCTCAGGGGCAAGAGGCATCAAATGGTCAGTTTGGTCTAGGCTAAGGAACTACCACTCAAGCTAAATCGAGGTTGATCATCAACTGATAACCAGTGGTGCTCCAATTCCAACGGCCCAGAATAAGCGATCATCATCATTACCACTTTATTCCATGCTTACTTCATACTTTACTTCATGCTTTACTTCATGATATATTTGAATTTCGTATAATAGTCTGTAATATTTTACAAACACAGTACTGAACAATTAGCTCTATGATTAAGAGCATATCTACCTGAATAAATTCCTTGCTTGCAAAATTGTATGTCAAATCAAAACTCGCTTAAAACATGATTTCATATTGTAGGCCATCTGTTGAGCGCTTGTTCCTATAAAATCTGATGAAAAACAGTGACCCCAACAACTCTAGTTCAAGTGCCAAATGCTGTAAATATCAACGTGCACAAATGTGGAAATAGAAAAGCATTGCCTTTGAAAGTGAATGGGTAGAGTCGCAAAGATTCAAAAAGCGAACAAGCGCCACGACAAACAAACAAGAGGGTTGTAACTTTTTTCAAAAGGGCACTCTCCCGAATTAGAGCTCCAAGGCCTCAGTTCCTAAATTGAGATGGCTTGCCAAGTCAAGCGTCCGGCAAAGGAACTGGCGCCAGCCCTACAAAATGATGCAATTAAGAAAAACCGTCCATAATAAAGCAAACACTTCCTAAGTCAAATCCAAGGACCTCCCTGAGCGGGGGCACTAAATCCTAAGACCTCCCCTAGCGGGGGCACTAAATCCCAAGACCTCCCCGAGTGGGGTCACTAAATCCAAAGACCTCCCCGAGCAGGGCACTAAATCCAAAGACATCACCGAGCACGGGCACTAAATCCAAAGTCCTCCCCGAGCGAGGCCACAAAATTCAAAGGCCTCCCTTAGCAGGGGCACCAAATCCTAAGACCTCCCCGAGCGGGGGCACTAAATCCCAAGTCCTCCCCTAGCGGGGGCTCTAAATCCAAAGTCCTCCCTGAGCCGGGGCACAAAATTCAAAATCCTACCCTAGCGGGTGTACAAAACCCCAAGACCTCCCCGAGCGGGGCCACTAAATTCTAATTCATCCCCGAACGGGGGCACGAAATCCAAAAGTCCTCCCCTGGTGGGGGGTCAAGATTTAAGTCCTCCCCTAGAAGGGGCACAAAGATATCAAAATTTCTCCAAGTAGAAGCACTGAAATAGTCAATAAAAGTCGGAATCGCTATTATATTGACAAGGTTCAGAAGTTTCATACATGCTGGCAAGCACAAATAGCTTCAATTGACAAAGTTAAAGCTTTTAGTACGACAATTACAACCAGGGAAAACTCGACAAACTGATCACATCGAGCTCTTGTGATTCGTGACGACCCACGGTACTGAGGTAGCACAACCACATAAAAGTTGAATAATGCCCAGAAAAATACCACGAGTCGATCGCGACATTGCAACGAGCCAAAAACCAATCGATTCCGGTCAAAGGAACCAATACATATGGCTTGATCTTGCCTTCAAAATGGGGGTAGTTAAGAAACTTGGCAAAGTCGATATGCCCGATATGTCGATAAAGCTCACTGCACTAACAAAAATAAACATGGAAAAACTCAGTTAGAATCTCTTAACGCAAAGGCTTCCTCGTCTACAAATCTCCAACCGTATAAAAATAGACAGTCACCAAACTTTCATTTCCCGGACAATCTTGCGACAAATTCGGAATGCCAAAATAAGTGCACATTTGATTAGAAATGTAATGAGTTAGCAAAGAATGGCATCTTCTCGGCAGTTTGTCAAGAAGACAAGGAATAACCAAAGTCTAATTCGTTTACAATCCAAAACCTGCGCTGCTGTCACTTTAGCCTCAAGAACTCAAATCAAAGTTCCAATCTGAACAAGTACACGTTTCATAAAATATGAACCTTCATACAAGGTTATATAAGTCGATAAAAGAGTGAGGCATGAAGTCTGTATTCGACATATATATATATATCAATTAGCAGAACTCAAGTGCCCTTGTGAGTTCGGATTAGAGTATTGTATTTATGCAAACAATGTCAAACGAATTATAAACAGTTAAACAAAATAGCTCTGCATAAGTACGTTATTCAATCCCAGTCACAAAACTCACTATAATTCATTTTTAATTGATTTACTCATCAGTTATTGATGTGGACGATTAATAATAAAGTATAAGTACAAAATCGTGCAAGTGCTTGCTTTAATCACAGAACAGGCGGCATAAAGCATATAAATTCAACCAACAAATTTTGTGCTTGGATCATTTGGAATCAACGAGTTAAAGGGTCAAAGCATGATTCGCCATAGTGAACTAAAAAGCTACAATTGAGTGCCAACGCAATATAAATTAAAAATTCAAAAACATTCAAGTGCCTGGCTACATTAAGACATGAACAATCCAGACACGAGCTATTGTCGATTCCAATGAAAGAATACAAGTCAATACAAGGACCCACTGAATATCGAAGCCCGTATTTTATATAATAATACAAGCTCTGAGGGGCAAATGTTAACCAACTAAAAGCTCATTTAAACATTTTGACGAACACTATAAGTGTGCTGCATCAAACCTTGCTCCAACTTCCATCTGGGTCGGTCAAGCGGCATCACCTTTGACAGTGGCACGGTCAAGCGCCACCTTGAAGCGGAGTTGAGCAACCGTCCCTGTTCGAGAAGTAGCACCATGTGTTGTGCAGGAAGCCTTGACCTGGACGTTCACATCAATACAATACAGCAGCTCGAGCACCAACATGCAGTGGTCGAGCAAGTCGTGTCAGTCCCGGTTGGGCACATATACTCGGTCGTGCACCATTGTAGAAAGGAATCGAACATTCAACCTAGGTCATGTACTCTAGCTCGGGTCGGTCGCTCACTTCCATCAGCATGAGTCACTCGCTCCGGCACCGCTTGAAAGAGGGGTCGAGCAGTACAGTTAAAAAATGGACGAGCACCATCTTATGGGCCAATACATGAAGCAGTTACACATGAAGTGGGAAACGCTATGACATTATCTGCAAATGGGATATCCACGTCAGGAAAGCATGGGGTGGATGTTTCACACGTGAAACTTATGTGAATCAGTTAGTGGGATTTCTGTAGTCATTTTTGGGTCGCTCATACATGGAATTTTAGGGTCGGTTGTTCGAGAAATCCTGGTCTCTCGTGAAGTATATGTCTGGTCGGTCTGACAACTGTTCACAACTAGCTCCAGCTATCCAGTGGCATTTCCATAAATACCCCCAATGAACGACCATTACCCTGTACACCATAATTACAGCTCTGCCATCACCTCCAAACTTCGCCTATAAATACCCCATTTCGCCACCATTTGAGGGACTGGTCGAAGCCACCCCAAAGGGTTATCATTCCGGTTCTCCACCATTCTCAAGCACTCCAAGCTCCATTAATGGCTTCTCAAGCTCACTCCATCCTTCTCCACCGATAACTCGATCAGATCCAAGTCATCTTCCATATCCATTAGAGATCTACTTAAGCTCTCTCCATCCTTCTCCATTGGCTGCTTGATCGTATGTCATCCAATTTCCATTAGAAATCTTCTCAAGTTACATTCAAGTTCTCTCCAACCGCCATTAATCCTCCCCCAAACTTCGATTCACATCTCAACCGCCATGGATTCATCAACGATCCTCTAAGTGCTCAAACCATGGAAGACGTACTCCCGCAATCATCGCATTCATAAGGATCTAGCTATATCCATAACGGATTAGAGAGAATCCAATCATTAAAGAGAGGAAAATCATTGTAAAAATAGAGAATGATCAAGAATGGAAGAGACATGTACTTTGTAATATCACATATGATATTGAAATCGCTTTCAAAGTGGATGTAGATCTATCCTCTATAAAATTCTCATGTTTTTACTTGCTTTAATTTGTCGTGGCTCCGTTTTCTAATTCTAACCATTTGGTAAAGTGCACTAGGTGCACCTTTGGGGTTGTGATCTAATTTCGGTTTCAACAAGTACCCCTCTTTCCTCCATGTATACGCATAGAACTCATAATTTCTTTCTTAATAACACATGAGTGTTCCATTTTCATGGAAATAAGTCGTAGTATCCAAAAAATACTAAACACCTACCGACATTGATCTGAAATATACCTCCTAATAGCACTGCTATACACTAACAATGAACTTTGATAGGAGATCCAACCAGGTTAGTATTACGTTTCAAATTAATTGTCAATTCATTGAATGTAGTCACTTAATTTAGTAACTCCCAAGATAAATCGATCTTGAAATGTTAGACCTCTTGGCCACAAAATTAACTTGGTTTAGTAACTCCCAAGAAATCTTGAAATGTTCACACACACTTGATATATACATCTGGGAATAAATGCATACTTGGTAAATACACCCCTCATAAAGATATGCGCTCATGCTTCACACATACAAAACATTGTATCACTTGCACTATGTATGTATGTATGCTCACTTGCATATCCTAATGTCAAACACAAGGTATGAAGGCATTAATAATTATAAAGTGTCACTCTTTTAGCCTATCATTATTTTGCTATATTTAAAAGCAGTAATCGTTCATGTATAGCACAACGTATGTGTGTGTGTGTATGTATATATACACATATACATATATATAAACAACCAAGATTTAAATGTTCAATCACAACAGATATATGGCATATTTCAGTATTCATTCTGATATACTTGCATAATCTCACATATACTGCTTAAGTCATATGCTGATATACTTGCATAATATCACATATTGCAAAATTCATATGCTGCTTAAGTCATATGATGCACAATTTATATACTGTGTAAGTCATATATATAATTCATGCATTGCAAGGTTCCTATATATATATATATCATTGTAATATGCTTGGTGCAAGTACTCAATCAAGCAATTTAAATGAACATATTAACATTTAAAATCAATGTCTAGATTAAATTCTAATCCGTATAATTCAGGAAATCAACATATATATACAAAATAGGTTCAAAACCCATTCAATTCGGATGCAAACAGAATGGAAGATATTATAACAAGTATAAAGACCATTTTCTTTCATACATACTATTATGAATCATTAATATGTATATCTAGATCTGAATTTGAAGCATACAAGAGCTCATAAGCATATAAATTTAATCTGGTATATTGTCAAAACCCAGATTTTAAAAAGTAGCTTAAGAACCCAGATATAAAATCCATTTACAAACATTGCTTTCAAAAATCAGCTATTTTGGTTTGTGGTTGCACAGAGTTTGCATAAATCAACACACAATGAATTTTAACAGTTTAAAACCCTAAACGATAGGATCTTAACAAAATTAGATAAATCAAGTTTGATTTTGTACCTTTCGAGCTTTTTCGATTTCACGAACTTGAATACGATTTGGAATTGAATCAAATCGCTTTATCACTGAGATGCACCACCACTACTGGTATCCCTACGAACGTTGAACGTGATCATCTTATGAAATCATATTGAACTGAGAAATAATAAGTAGTAGATTGAAAGTGGTTAGATGTTAGAGTTTTTTTAATGGAAAAAGAAAGAAAAGGGAATGAGGGTTAAAACAAATTTAAGTACAAGGGGAGAGGATTAGAGTATAGGTCGGTTACGTTTATTTTGGACACGCGGACTTATTTTTACGAAGATGGGAATGTGAAATATTTTTTGCTGCGCTTATGTTGGTAGTGAAAACAATTTTTCTTGCATTTGAAAATAAACGCCATCGATTTTGCAACAAAAATTCAATTTTCATGTAGTGAACTATGAATGTTTTTGAATTATATGCAAAGTTTCAAGAGGCACGGGCACGACTTCTTGTGGGATCCTATCGCAATGAGTTGACATATGAGGAGGAAGATGCTCTTTTCGACTCTATTATGGATCTGACGCAGTGGAATGGACATTATGGCTATCAGAATGAAGCGCTAACGCTAGAAATGTTGCAATATTATTTTTAATGTGTATATATACAAAATTGACTATTATGCAACTATTTAATGTGCCATAAATATGAAAACAACCATTCACGTCTTATTTTTTCTATGTAAACATGTAGAAAATATTAATGTTAGGTTATCCAATCATTTAAACTATGTAAATATTTATATATTTACAAAAAATTAACATGTAGATATAGTTTAGATGATTAACGTATTTTCATATTATTTCTCCCATCTAGATGTTAATTATTTTACGTAGTTTAGATGGTAAATACTCTAATGACAATTACGTTCCTATATTTTGAAATACGCATTGCTTAGTAATAAAATAATTATAATCTAAACCTCTTACATTCTATTTGCAGGCTAGAGCAACTCAAAAGGCACATGAAAAAGCTCAAGACAAAGCTGAATAAAAGAGATTAGATCCATAGTTGAGCAAGTGTAGGAGGAGAGTCATCTTCAAGCTATAAAGATGGAGTAGATGAATATAAAAACTAGCAGAGTATGTGCGGTAGCATTGCTCCTTCCCATCGTCGTCTGGTGCTTCCAGTGAAAAAAAACGATGCTTGAGAGGTATGCTTTATTGTGTTTTTGCTTGGATGATGTAAATATTGACTTGGATTGGGCGTGGATTGTGTTTTAATGTTGTATATATTTGTTTGGAATTGAAGAGGATGCTATTTTGTATGTATTTTGATGGTTATGCTTATTTTGTTGATGTATGGCTTTGGGGATCTGGTTTCAGATGTTTGGATGGTTTATTTTGTGTATATTGGTGTTGATTTGCTTTATGTTGGATGTTTATATTGTTATTGTTATATATGTGTTATATTTGTGTGAAATGTAATGGATATTGTGTGGTTGGAAGATTATTGGCTCACCTAGATTACCAACGAATTCCAACAGATTTCAATGGCTTAATGGTCATCATTTTCCAACGGCTACCAACGGGTTTCAATGGCTTGTTGGTCATTATTATCCAACGGCTCCCAATGTTTATCAATGGCTGATTGCCGTTAGTAGCCGTTGGTATAGCTATCAGAAAGAACCCTTTCGATCCATTGAATCCATTGGAAACCGTAATAAATCGTGAACAATATACCAATGGTTACTCCAACAGCTACCAATGACCGCTAACGACTCTATGCTATTGGAATAACCATGTTTTCGTGTAGTGATGCAATTGGTTTTACTAGTGTAATTGAAAGGTCAAGTAAAGTCCATACAAGGTTACAAATGTTACAAATATCTTCATAAGAAATTCTAAAGTAAATCCGTCAAGTTTTAAAGATATAAGAATGGTAAGTTAGCATATCGAAACGATAAATGAAAATAACAAAGGAAATCATCGTTTTATTTTAAGACTTGAAAGTGAAATTAATGTTTATTTTAGGAAAATTTTGTATAATTTAGATTTAATTATATTTCATGAAAATTGGCATAATTAAATCTCTTGTGTAAACAAAAGTCAGAAGTGCAAAAATACAAATATACCAAACATGATCGCATGTATCGTCTTAAGTCAACGAAGATGCATAAAATCACCAAAATCTCAAATTAGTTTGGTTACCAAACTAATTAAATTTACAACTAATTACTTAAATGCCTCATATGCACAAGTAAATTAATCATCCAAACTTCAAATAGTAAATTACTTATGAATCCCTAACATTTTCATAACGAACTCAAGATGATACATGTAGTCCAATCCAGCCTTAAAGTGGTCCGTAAAATTATGGTATTAAATAATGTGTCAACGTTGGTAACCTGTTTTTTTTATAAGAAATACAGCATTTGTCAAATCACTTGCTCAAATGATCAAAATAGGAGACAAACTTTTGTTATTGTCAGATTAAATCAATTGGACCAGATAATGTAAAAAGTTTACTTCTGAAGTATTTATTGACTATTGTTTATTATTGGAAATCAAAGTTGAAGATCTAGTAGATCATGTTCACACTCAGAATGGTGTAGTAGAATTGTTAATTAACATCTACCATTTATAGCAAAATAATTGAGTACACAATTGAAGTTATTTGTTTCATCCTGAGGACGTGCAATTCTGCATGCATCAAAATTTGTTAAAATTTAGCCAATAATTTATCATCGATTTTCATCATCACCCCTTTTATGAAACCTTGGTCATGATATGCATGTGTTCAATAGTCTTGCATTTTGTACTAAAATGGATCATTAACGTAGGTTGGGCTTTATGTTGAATTGGATTTTCCAACGCAGTTCATTATTTTGAACCTCTTACATGTGATGTTTCACAACAAATTTTTTAGAATTTAAATTCAATCAGATAAATTTTGCATCATTACGAGGAGAAAAAACCTAATAGAATGACATAAAACGTCATGTGATAATCCATTTATGTCTCATGTAGTCCCATTTATCAAACAACGTCAATATGAGATATAACGAATTTTGTATCTTCATAAAATTGCAAATCAAATGCAGATTCCTTTAGAGATGCTACGAAAACAACTAAATCTCACATTTCAACTTCAAATACAGTAGGTAGATTACATCCCAAGAAGTATCAAAGATGGTATAACATCAAATGAATCTATAATAAGACAAAAGCGTGGAAGACCAACTGATTCAAAAGACTTGCGTAGAGGTAAAGTAAATCTAATAAAAACCATCAATTCATAGATCTCCTAAACAAATCATAAATGATCCAAAAGGTCTCTAAAGTGAAAATTCCGGTTCTCCTAAAAACGCATAAGGAAATACCATTCCAAAAGAAATAGTAAAAATTTCCAAAAGTTAATTGGTACCCAATAATATCTCGGTATTTTACACAAACTATAGAGAAATGTGAGAATGAAGTAAAATGACCTTTCTGTTCATATTATCTACTGAAATAACTAAATGTCATGAGTATAATAAGAATAATGATATTGACCTAATCAGCATAAATGAATTCATAAAAGATATAATTGGGCTAAAAAAGAAAGTAATAGGCTATCCATGTTCAATTAATTTCACTTGAAGTGGTATATTTGGACCAATAGAAAACTCTAGAAAACCTTTTAATTGTAGGGTTATAAATTAGTTAGAAAACAAAATGATAAAAATAAAAGCATGTGATACAAGGAATGACTTATCGCACAAGGTTTAATATAAAGGAAAGATTTTGAAATTAAAGAAAAAACTCCCTTGTTAAGGATGTCATAGCATTTTAATACTTAATAATTCTGGTAAATTCTAAGAAGCATGATATAAAGTAAATGATACCAAATTTTTTTGAAAATCCTAGATGAATATAAGTTGCTGATGTAGAAGCAAAATTGATATACTCATTAAAATTAAGACTATTACTATATGGTTTGAAAAAACAATCTAGAAAAATGTTATACAGCTGTCTTAATGAATATTTGGTAAGATCAGAATATAGAAGCAATCTCATTTGTCCATGTGCTTTACAAAGAATCAGTATAGGGGTTAATTATTTGAGCAGTTCACATTGATGATATAAATTTAATTGTGATTCTAAAGAGATAGATGTAAACTATTCAAAGAAAATTTTTGAAGTGAATGATCTTGGATATACTAAATACTGTTTCGGCTATAAATCTAGCATAATACTTTTGACATAGTTTAACAAATACAACTACGTTCAAAGAATCCTAAAGCATTTTAAAATGGATAAAGCATATCCACATATTGTACCTATGGTTGACAACCTTTAGATGTTAAAAGGAACCTTACAGTTGAAAAAAGACAATGAGTATGTACTTGGTCTAAAAGCATAATGTCATAATTTCATTGGTGTATTATTATATTTACCACAATGCATGGGACCTGATATTGCATTCTTAGTAAATCTTCCAATGAGGTGTAATTCAGCATCAATTAAAAGATATTGAATTGATATAATCATATCATTGGATATCTTCATAGGATGAGAAATCTAGGTTTGTTTTATTCTTACGTAGGCATATCTGGATCTAGTTGGTTATGTTGATGTAAGTTACCTTTCTCATCAACGTAAACAAAGATTGGGTTTGTATGTAGTAATAGTAACGTAGCTATTGCATCTAAATTTATGAAGCAAACATTAGTAACAACACCATTCAATCTCTGAAATACTAGCACTACATGAAGCAAGTTGAGAACGTATTTCGTTAAGATCATTAATTGAGCATATTCGAAAGTCATGTAAACTCCTCTTAACTACAAAGGACCAATTAGTACTCTATAATAAAAATAGGCAAATCATAAGTGTTACAAATAATTTCAGTAACACTTTTGAATGTTACCAATGCCCTTTAAACAACGGAGCATCTTACTTATCACACTTACAAGTATTAATAACATACTTATCATTAATGAAATCAAAAGTCAAGAATTTAATCCCCAAGACTGACACTTTGGGCATCAATGAACCAGGTTTTAAAAAGTGAAAATAAGGCTCATGTCCTTAAAATCTTTGGAAATGTAAACAGCATCCAACCCATGTTTCAAATGTGAAGCGGGTCCCTATTTTGGCCATTTACATGTTTTTCAAAGAAAACTATGCGCTGGTATGTAAAAAAAATCAAAAAATCATAAATATTCCCAGAAGAAATCTGGAAAAAAGAAGTTGCATACATCTGTGCATAAATACTGAATATATGCATACATGTATGCCTATATTGGTAATAGTTGCATACATGTATGTATATAAAGTTAAACTAAGCTAGATGTGCTCTGAATAGTTGTAGAAATGCATGCATATATTCCATATAATGCATACTTGTATGAAACAAAGATAAAAAAGAGGAAGGCTTACGAAAGTGTGCATACATGTATGCATTTATTGACTATATACGCAGAAATGTATGCATAAAAGGCATATGGTTGAAAAAACAGGCCGGAATTGAATATATGCATAAACCGATGCATATATTGCAGTTTTGCTACATACATATACACATAAATTGTGCAGGTTGATGCAAAACTGAAATATATGCATAAATGTATGCAAATGTTATTACAAAGTCTCTGATCGGTAGAGAACTAAGGAGTATAGAATAAAAAAGCAAACAATGAGCCAAAAGATCAATTTCTCTCCTTGAAATCTATTGTTTATAGATGTTAGTCTTGTGCATTTAAAGCATTTAGCGTATCCAGCGCGATGAAGGTCCAAAAAATCATAACGGGAATATAGCGAGGAAATAAAAGGATATAATGGATAATGACTCTAAAATAGCATATGTAACTCATTCGTAATGTTTTTATGAGTGCGAAAACAATAATTAAATTAAACAAAAACATGTATAAATGTGTGTAGATAAACATAAATTGTTGTTATCTTAATTAAATTTTATAGAATACGGAGTTTTTTGTTTCCAAAAATATATATTAAAAACTTAAATTAAAAACCTAATTTTATAATTTTTATAACGCATTGATGTCATTTTTTAGTTTATTTCTTTCATCAAAGATATAGTGAGAATAGCGTAATATAGAAGAAATAATTGGATATATCGGGAATAATGGAATATAGCGAGGATTAAAGCAGAGAGGCTATATTAGAGGCTATATGGAACAAAGTGTAGCAATGGTAATATACTATGGGATATAGCGAGGCTATAGTGGGGGTGATAGCAGGGTATTAACTACAAAGTGCTGGTTGCCATAAATATCCCCGGGAAAGCCAAAGTCTGCTTATGGGTCTTATGAGGGAAGCTCAACTGGTAAATTGACAAAGACAGGGATCGATACCAATCTTTATGATAGAGATTCGGTGTCAATCCCTCTTGATGAGGAATTAGAACTTGCGATTTCTTGTTGGGGCCTCCCCTTCTATAACAACCTGAATTCCGACAGATCGATTTTTTTTCTTCATAAATCTCAATTTATCGAAACTCGAATTGGCTTGTCTGGTATCCTACAGAAAAGAAAGAGATATAAAATCTACCAGAGCTCAGAAAACATCTCACAGTGGAATAAAATAAAATAAAATACAATCAAATATAACCTTACGGAAGTAATAATACTTCCTAACCAGTATCAAAAGCTATCATATCTCTGCCATAAACCTGACCAGCAAGTGTGTTATGAGGATGTAACGACCCGGATTTTTGGTCGATTTATTTTAAATATTTAATATGGTTTTAAATATTGAGCTGATAATATAAATGAATTTTTTTCTATTGAGTTATCAATTTAATAATCGGTTACGATTTAATTTCTAGTATATTGAATTCTCGTAATCCAACAATGAGAATAATTTAATTCAAACTTAAAACTGGGTCAAAGTGATTCAGATGACCAATGTAAAATTTTATTGAATATAAACGATGATAAAAATTTATTATCAAGAAGTTTATTGTTTTTAATTTAAATTATATTTATTTAATATGGAATATAAAAATAGTTATATTTTCAAATGGCATCAGAATTTGACGAAGCCAATTTTATTGGATCCGGAACATCAAACTGTAGCACTATGTCAGTTTTCATCGTAATCGAACCTCATCTGTGGTAGTTTAAATGTGAAACTTCATATGTAAGTTTCATGAAAATAAAATAATAAATTTGTTTAGCTTAATGAACACACTACATTAGCTTCTTGGACACACTGACTACTGCTATATAACTTAGTCACTCCCTTCATTTCTATTTCCCATTCCTCAGCCATTTCACAAAATCGAATTCACCCCTTTTCAATTTCTTTGAAAATTCCTCTAAAATTAAACTCTCCACGAAACCACACAACGTTTCATTTCTTAAGCTTCTCAGATCATTCGCTTTAACCTCGTACCCTTTATTCAATGTTCGACGACCCTTAGTTTGCCCTAAACTTTATCCACAGCGTCTGTATGGCTTTGATTTTAAAGAAATGAAAAGCGATTTAGTTTAGATTGAAGGGAGTGGTTGTATTGGAGCATTGAATGGCATCCACGACGAGAGCTTGATGAACTTCCATTCAATTTAATGTTGCGATTTTCCTGAAGTCATGTGTTCTGCAATAGTCGCGATAAAGGGGGTTTGGTAGTTTCGAACTCGTAGTGACTGATCAGGTGTTGACTGTCGCTGGAAGAGGTAGGGCAACTTGCAATGATGGGACTTTCGAAAGACTCAAAAAGAAAAGATGGTGCGATGCTTCCTGTAGCAAAGTTAGGGTTCAGAAATCCTCAAATGGGGGTTGCGACAGTAGCAGCAACACTGAGGTTAGAGTTCGGTTCATCTGCAGTTTTTGGGATGTCAGTGGATAAGGTAAAATAGGTGTTGCTTGTTGTCAAGGTCAGAAGCCAGAAATCAACTCTGACGATCGAGAGGACCGTCAGCAATCGATGTTTGGCATCGGGGTTTTTGCAGAGGCTTGTCAATAAAGAAGGGTTGCGATTTTAATTTGAGAAGGAGGTCGCTGTTTCCCTGTAGGCGCAGAAAAATGAAGAAGAGAATAAAGGTAAATTACGTAATTTATTTAGTGAGTTAAAAATAGGTAATCTAGTTAAAAAGTTGTGATTAATTCTGGTAAAAATGTAAAGGGACCATAGATGTGTTTTGACAAAGGAAATTTTGTGCATAAGGGATGGAGTTCAGGAGCGAGGATGGATTGTAGCACTGACGTGATTTAATTGTGGTATTTCACTATGTACTATGGAAGGAAAATACTTATACTGATAGTGGCACAGTGGTTTCAGTGAAGGCAGTAGGAGCTGAGGTTGGTGATTAGGTTAATGAGGAAGAAAAAGGGCAGCTTTTTAACTGAAGGGAAATTAAGGTAAATTCCTGTTTAAATTTAATTAAAATATTAGTTAAAATGGAAGTTAGTATACTCTTAAAAGGGAACTGAAATTAGTCGCTATTCTAGAATTTGTTTATTTATTTGTTAGTCGTTAATTTAAAATAATATCGTTTAAACAATAAATTAAATAAATCATAGGTGCGAAGTAGATTTATTTTTGAGAAGATCTATAGCCGCGATGAGATGAAAGTAAACGGGATATTCGCCAAAGAAAAATCTTGGTGAGTAAATTCTCATTCAGAAATTATTTAAATTTATTTTTATCATTAAAAATAAATTGTTAATTGCCTTGGATGCATTTATAAATTGTTTATCAGTGTTGGCTATTATATATATAAATATATTAGTTATTTAGGCTTGGTGTCTGTGGTTATTATATATATATATATATATTGGTGATTGGTTGGATTCCCGCAGTACCATTAGCGGATGCCCACAGTATCATTAGCGGATGACCCTATGCGCCCCACGCTATGATAGTGGATGACCTTTTATACCACGATATCCTGCCACGAAGTAGGATGGGTATTATTTCTGTTGGCTAACTTCTGTGGATGCAGGAAAACAGGTTGGAGGGATCCGACTGGAATCCTCAAAAATATTATTATTCGTTTGTTTCATATATATTATCGTATATGATGTGTTAAGAAACCTATGGTTAATAATGATGTGTTTTTGAATATTTAAATATCACTGGGCTGAAATGTTGATATATAAAATATCAGAGAAAAGGATATTTTGAAATTTAAAGGGAAAAAACTATTTATCTAAAATAGAATTTGAATTTCAATTGGGCTATAAATATATTAACTTGTTTTGAATATATAAAACAAGTAGTGAATTTATAAACGTTGTTTATTAATTAATTAATGCAGAGAATTGAAATGAATTTATAAACAGTGTTTATAAATGTAGTGGGAAAAATTATCATTTGATAATTTGAATATTTAAATTCAAATGTGAATTTAAAAATAGAAATGAGGAAATCGTTTTAAAGAAATAAACGATGGAATTTATTTTGATGTTCAAAATATAAATTGAACTAAAATAATCCATAAGGATTTATGATTTGAATTCGATTAATTCGAATTTGTTTAAATTGAAGTTAAATTGAATATGAAAATAAATTAGGTGTTATATATATAAGTTATTATAAATAGAAATTTCCAAAATAAGATTTTGGTTGTAAATAGATTTCTAAATAGAACTTATTTAAATATATAAGACAAGGAAATTTATAAACGATGTTTATAAATATGATGAATTTATTATCAAGAGATAATTTGAAATATTAAATTTAAATATGAATTTAAAAGTATAAATTGAAATCATTTCGAAAAAAAGGAAATGATAGTTTTTATTCCAAAATTCGGAATATAAAAGGGGTTGGGTTTCAAATAGGTATTTGAAAGGAAAGCTTGTTTTAGTTTTTAAACAAGAAAATTAATTTATAAACAATGTTTTTAAAAATAGGGAAATAAATTATCATTGGATAATTTAGAAGTTTAAATTCAAGAAAGAATTTAAAAAGTGAAATTGGAAAACGTGTTGAAAATAGAATAACTGGTTATATTCCGGGATTTAGAATATAAACTGAATTGAGAAAATCCAAAGGAGTTATAATCAGAATTCGATTATATCGAATTTTGTAAATAATTTATTTATAAAAGGAATTGGAATTAAATATAGAAGATGGAAGTATAAATAAATTTATTACTGAATAAGGAAAAATCGACAATTTTAGATAATTGAAAATAATATGTTGAATTGGGAAAATTTGATTTGATATATATTAAAAATATATTAGAATGGAGTTGAGTTTATTATAAACGAAGTTTAAACATTTATATATATTAATCTTAACAAGTGTGTGGCCCGTGCTATGCAACGGGCAGTCGAGCGGTGGCAGATTGCCGTAATTTTATGATCAATGTTTGATTTTTGGTGGTCTAAAGTTTATTGATGACACGACCCGAACTTCCCCGTGTAGGAAAGAACGGATTATGTTGAGGACAAGACAAAATAGAACGCAGACAGAAGAACATTTCATTGTATATTACAACGATTCCATCAGAATACAAGCATATACAGAGTATAAATGAATAAAATACATCAGAGAAATATCAGAGATTACAATAAATTACATAGCAGCGGAAAATAATACAAAACACAACTGAAAGTAATACACGGATACAGATCTTTCCGAGCATCGTTCCAGCTGTAAATTAGGATCCTGCGAATATAAATCTGCAAAACCAAAACTACTAGTTGCCCGTGCAGAAAATAAGGGCACCCAGAGTTTAGGTTAAAACAATAAACTCCAGGTCAGTCATGTGACTGGTGTGAGAACTAAAACAGTTATTAATCTTTATTTTAAAGTTCGGTAAATCAAGGGACCATGCCGTATAACACGGAACGGGCTTCCTCCCAAGAATACCAGTGCATATAATAAAACAGCGCAATGCTTTTTGAAAAAATGAAGCTATTATAAGACCCAGGTCCCATCACACAATGAAACGCAAGCCGGAGTATAGGGTTTTCCCTTATAATAGCCAAACATGCTTGGTACGTTTAAAACAAATCATTTGATACTATAATAAGTGTATAGCGTCAAAAAAAATTCAATCATAAATATCAATCATAGACGGCATGGGTACCATATATCATGTCGCCATACTAGTTCTACAATTAAAACCGCAATATCACGTATTGGAAATTGGATTTCCGTCATGAGTCGAGGCAAGGGGCAAGCTCCTCTGCGATTCGAGACACTCTAGCAAATGTCTCAGGACCCCACTATGATCCTTTGGAACCTCCAAGGCCGGTCCTCTCTTACTTTTGAGGATTAATTATTCCTGAACACACGTTTCCCGGTCCCATAGGACCTATATCCGAGGCGCTTCACATCCAACAACCACATAGGTGAAAAGTATATAAATGTCAGCCAGTTTAAGCACTGGCACCACCACTAGCTAGAAAGAAACGTCGTGCACTCCTTGGGTCCTTATCCCGTTTTTGACTCATACCAAGGTGTGAGGCTCGCGAATTCACACTATACACAAAGCTACGCCACACAGGCCGTGCTTTGATCATCAACCATAAGACTTTGCTTTTCAACAGAAGCCTTGATCAATTGCCACTTACGCGTGCCACACTGGCAATTCACTCCATGCGACTGATGTCCATCGATATACAACCTCTGAGCTCATACGTCTCAGAGAAGGGCGTTAAGCAAGAGAATAAATTCTCCGCCGCCAAATAGATGTATATTTAATAGAGATCAATCAACATAGAATAAAATCCAATGTCAGACACACAATCCATTTACAAGTTCGTTCTGGGTCTGAACGAAACTAGAGGCACTTTCCTCGCATATCCATCGATCTCCAAGTACGTCTGGACGATCACCAACTGATTCCCTCATCTTGGGTGTACAGCCCAATCAAGATAATCAGTAATCACCCAAACGATGTGAAGACTTCCGGTCTTCAGCCACCGTCTTCATCTTCGACTTACCGCCGAATCGATTATTCAGAATGGGTATAAACCCGGTCTTTCTGATAAACCCACGTATATAATAAAAAAATGTTACACAAACACAACAAACGCCTCATTCCAATTCAGAATATTCTTTTATTCACCAAATCACATTCTTAGGGGAAAGGTTCCCATTAATTTTATCAAAGATAAATTCTTCTAAATTTATTCTTTAATCCTTCTTTGGGTATCATTTCAAACCATATTATGGTTTTCCAAACTAGTCGGGATTAGCGAACCACACCGAAGTAATTATTTATTTTATTTCTCAATCCCAACCTATTCATCCCATGAAGTAAAACTAGTCATACTTCATATCTAACACCACGGTGCTATCGGTAAAATTAATTACCATTTCACGTTCAAATCTAATTAAAGATTTAACTATCGCTTTGGAGCAAAACTGGCGGTACTCCATTCTCGATCACCTTTCAGATTTGATCATTTAAATTATCAATTCACATTTCAATCTAATTAAAGATTAGTTAAAACTCCACTTAGTTTTAATCTTTTCAAAAATCAATATCCTGTCTTTAACTGGGTTAAAGAACCAATGTCATCTAAAACACGGTTCACGATAAACCCAAAATACATTCAAATTCAATTCCAATTAAATATTATTTAATTGGTACACTTCATTAAATCTAAATAGAAAGATCTAATCCTTTTCTCAACTGGGCTTAAGAACAGTGTTAATGAAAACACCATTCACGACAAACCCAAATCACATTTGATATTAAATACAAGGCTCTGAATAGAAAATGTATCGGCTTATATTCAATATCAAATTCTACGACCAACAAATATTGTATTGGAAATAACGATATAAATATATCTTTCAAATTCCCATAAAAATATCTGTATAATCACGAAATCCAACATCGAAAAATTCCGAAGATAATTTCGATTCAAATCCATCCCAATTCACGTATTGGAAATTCTGATCATTTTTAAAACCACTTCAAATTCAATTTATTTATTTCCAAAAATAAATTGATTTTAATTCTAGTTCAAAACTAGTTCATTTTGATAAAATCTATTTTTATCTTTTCAAATATAGTGTTTTTCATCCCAATTCTTCACAAACCATTTCTTATGATTTAACACAAATTATAGATATTTTTAATAAATTTAACAAGGCCCGTACAGTCGATTTCCATCAACGGCCATCGAACTGCACTTACAACGACCTTTTCCAAATTTGATTTGGACATAATTCCAAATCCAACCGTTAGATTTCAAATTTCAAATTTTCTTTAGAAATCTCTTTTCGATACGAACCCAACGGTTCCGGTTTCAGGAGAATCCGACGGTCGGATCTCCCGTAATGTCCATTCGAAGTCAATGGTCGAAATTCACGAACTGCCGCAGCGCGGTGCGTTCTATTCAGGCCATTATATATAATATATATATTATATATATTTCATCGATTTCCTTTTAAAACGTATTTTATAAATCGTTTTAAATTCGTTTTCGAAATGATTTCAACTTCATATTCAATTTCAAATCAAAATTGAATATTTAATATCATTACTATATAAATGATAATATTTTCAAAACGTTATAATTTGAAATCACTTCCTTTTCTATATCCATTATAAAAACGAATATAATTGATATAAATATCGTTCACTTCAAAATGGCGCGTCTCTAATCAACATGGCTTTATATATTTCAATAAATTCGTTATTCTATTCAACAAATGAATATTTATTCTATTCAACACATGAATATATATTTCTTTCAACACATGAATATTCTCAACACATGAGCACTGTCAACACATGACTATTTTTGCTATTTAATATATTTTATAAAATTATGGTATCTATTGTTTGATTTTTAAATCAGATTCCAACTGTAAAGTAGTAAGAGAATGATTCCCTAAGTATTAACGCCGAAGGCCGAAACCAATATCAGATCAGTACCCAGGAAACCACTCATCTTATCTATTTTCCAGTTAGTTTCTAACTTTAAATATTGTAAAGATGTAAATTCTATTGTTAAGATATTTCTTTCAACACATGATTATTCTTTATTTTTCCATTTGGAATGAGGCCCAATCAATTACCATATAATGTTAATTATATGGATTCTATACAACACATGTATATAATAGCAACGATAAAGAATCAACCATCATCCAGAGTGCGCCACACAACTGCATAAGCATTAGATATAACTAATTAACGCTTACACAACCTGTCAATCAAACGACCGACAAATCACTAAACAATTGGGATTAGTGTACGCCAAATATCATCCCAACACCCGTGTGGGATTTCAAATCAACAAACACATATTTTTATTCACACACACACGTTAAAAATAATATTTTTAACGATCAAATATTTCATCTCACAACACACAATAAATTTTCACCACAACAAACAATCAAACATACAAGCCATCCATGGACTGTGGACGACGGGTGTCGGGTGCTGCTAAGCACCGTCTGCATCCTAGTATATATTTATATAACTAAAAAAATAAATAAAAGGTGAGGAGTTCTCACAGAGGGTTCCACTCCGTCGTGCTTTGCTTTTGAACTGTCTGGATCTGTTTAAAATTCCAATGCAGTCCTTTTTTCACGCTGTTCACATTAAAAATCACATTTTTACAATGACATTTCATATATAAAAGTCATATATTTTTATCGCTTCTTTCTATATAAAAATTTGTATTTTTATAATTCTACTTCCTCTATAAAGATCGAATTTTTATTTCGACGCTATTAAAATCACATATTTATTTCAACTTGTATATAATAAAAATCAGATTTTTATTTCGCTACATATATAAAAATCGTATTTTTATATTCTCTATCTTATAAAAATTACATTTTTATAATCTCTACTATATAAAAATCATATTTTTATTACTTCTATACTATAAAAATCATATTTCTATTACATCTATAATATAAAAATCATATTTTTTTTATATTCCTTATTATACAAAAATCATATTTTTATTTCATACCACTTCATATGATAAAAATTATATTTCTATTTCAAATCTTTATACGTAAAAATCGTATTTTTCCTTATATAAAAATCATGTCTTTATGTTTATATTTCTTATATAAAGATCAAATGTTTATCATGCTTTCATAGACATAAAAATCTAATTTTTCTATCGCTAATGCATAAATAAAAATCATATTTTTGCTTCGCTAATATCTAGATAAAGATCCTATTTCTCTTCGCATAGAAAAATCCAATCTTTTTATAAATAAAAATATAATCTTTACTAAATTAAAAATATGTCTAAACTTTATCATAAAAGCTCAAACTTTTCTAAACTGAAAAATCCCATCTTTATACGAATAAAAATCGTATGTTTTCATACTTAATAACAAATCTTTTTATTTATAAATTTCCATAGAAAAAAAAATGATTTTAAAACCATATTTTATATATAAACAAACTCACATTGAATTTTTCAGAGTGGGTTAGAGATTTTCAGATCAAACCGGAGAAAGGGGGGTCGCGTTTTCCGTTCAGATGGCCGGAGGGTGGTGCTGCGCCACCAGCGGTGCTCCAGTGGTCATGGCGGGGACTGCAGCGATGAAATTTGGCTCGGGGGGGGGGGGTTTGGTTTCGTGCTTGAGGTGGAGGAGAGAATGGAAGGGGAGGGGTTCGTCGTGGTGAGGGGAGGAGGGGTCCGCCACCTCCGGCGGTGGTGGTCTGGCAGAGGGCGGCGCCTTTCTAGGGTCTAGCAGATTTTTATTTTATTTTATTTTGTTTCGTTCGATTTCACTGAGGAGAGAGAGAAGAGGGAATAAGGGGGGCCTAATATAAATTATAATATTTAATTAATTTAATTGTCCTACTATGTTGACTTTTTATCCGAACCCCAAATGACGTCCATCAACCGTCGCCCCTAAGGTAATGCCCCCATTTCGAACACAATGGGATATGTCCCGCAAGCTGATTCGTCTATTTCGATCAGTTTCCATCAAATTTAAAATATAAATCTGTACATTCAAATTTAGACGTACATCTCGATTTTCCAGGGCCACATACAGTCTCTAAAAATTCCCGAAAAATTATTTCTAGCTTCGTATTGACGATACGGTCCTAACAAAACTGATTTCTTCAAATTCTGAGACAGTTTGAAAAATGGCCATTTTCCAGTCGATTAAAATCAACTGAAACTGGTCAAACGCGTTTTCCTTTGCCACGCTCACATATTGTTTCGAAAAATTATGAAAATTGGAATCTAGCAATAACTTGACATCACGGATCCAACAAAAATGGTTTCGTCGAAAACCGAGGTCGTTTGCAAAATTTCCATTTTTAAGGGCTAGAATTCCATAGCGACTATTCTGAATTTTCAACTGGACATAACTTTTGATTCCCGCTATGAAATTTTGATTTTTCGGATTCGTTGGAAAGATATTCTCAATTAGATTCCATTATTTTTGGTTTCACTAAAATCCGGTTTATTTTGCACCCGGTATGTTCAATTGAAATTTGAAATCGAATTATCGAACTACCGTGCCATATTCAATTCCTTTTGTATTTAAAATAAATATTTATATTCTAACGACGACGTATATAAATATATTCATTCGAATTCTATTTGGAATAAATTTCTCGTCGCTATTATTTAAAATTATTCATTTTAAATATTCAAAATTCACCAAAATTGCCAAAATAAAATTTTTAAACTGGCTCAGATTTCCGGGTTGTTACAATTGATTTATTGTTGCTCCCGAAATGTGTTGGTTAGTTAGTAGTTGTTAAGTGATGTAGTAATGGATAGGCATATTTATTATAATATTAATGTTACTTAGGTTGACAACGCAAATATTTACAAATGTAACAGGATTTTAATGTGTTGTATGGTTAATTTTCCATGCGTTTAACAATCTAAATAGTAACATAATCAAGGATGGAAGTGTTTAGGTATCCAATATGAAGGAGAGTACAGTAGTGTAAGGTATGCTTGGACATGAAATTTGTTCTGCTATATCTATGAAATATTGGTTTTTAGGACTGGTTTTGTGCATGATGAACTTGTTTTTTAAATATAATTTTGGACTGATATTTCATAAAAAGAGGGCAACTTGTTTCCGCTCTTTTTATTATAGAGAAATACATTACTCGCCGTTAATTTACCTACCACGGGATTTGTTCATCTCGATGTGAAACATGGACGTGTAGTACTAATAATTCAGATTTATCTACTTAACAATCTTGTAGTTTAATGTAGCAATAACTGAATACTGGAAAGCAAGAACATAAACATGTATTGTGTGTGTGTGTATATATATATATATATAGTCTACTTGAACACAAAATAATGACACAAAATTAGATACACAAATTGTGGACCATTAGACATAACGTTGAATGCCACATTTCATTGTAAAGACAAATATATCCAATGATCTACGATTTATGTACCTAATTTTGTATCACCAACTTTTGTTCAAATAGCCGCTCCAATATATAGTAAACATACAGAAATTTGAATAGGAATTTATGATTCCATAAACATAGAATATACACCATTGGAATCTGATAGTCCAGGCTGGAAATGGAACGGAATTAACAGAGAGTACGTGTTGTTTTTTATGGAGATGATCAGAATAACATAGTGAAACATTAAGATAAGTTATTGCAATAAATAAAGTTGTCGCAGCAGAAACTAATATTTGCATTAATACTAAAAGTTATGGGCACAAAGTTGCACTGCTATGCAACTGGGAAACAATTTAAAACTATGCGGTGGAGCTTGTTTCCAAATATATTAAGTTTTAGTGAAAATAGATTTCCAAATACAATGTCGTATAAAAGAAATCAAAGTTAATTATTTCAAAATTATTTTTAGTTATGTGTACAAAAAAGAAAGGTTTAATGTAATATTTTATTTTGCATGTTAACATGAACAACATATCCTATAAAGATATGGTAAATATTAGTCGTGACGCTGCCTGGTCCCTGGATAACAATAATACTACAGTATATATTACGTCATGTATGCATTGGATAAATACACACAGTAAGCACACTCAAATTTTGGTTTGACGATTTATTTTATACATTTCTATAACAAATCAAAACCCAGATACATAAATCAAAAAATCACATAACCAACGGATTTAATCATGCAATGGTCACCATGGACATAAATCGGTTCATCAATATGTCCACGTCCAGTGCATTCCTCTAGTTTCTGTGCCTTCCTTAAAGGTCGAAGGCATCAATGTCTTATTCCAATTTCATTAAATTGTCATGCCTTACATTCTGCTGCACTTCGGTTTCCCCAACACCAACCTTCCATCTGGATTTGATTTTTGTCCTCCACTGTGCACCACTCATGTTATACACATTCCCCTTCACAGCTGAACATCTAAATTTATTCAAATTCACTATACATATCACCGGTACTGTGTCAGGATACACCATCCATATGCAGTTCCACTACTTAAAGCTGATTCTGCCCTCAAGATACATTTTGGAGGAAATATAAACTTTGCTCCACTGCTTCACTTTATTACTACTTCATCCTAATATTGCATCTTCACCTCAATGTTGATACACTTTTTATTTAATCTTTGATTCCAATACACTCAACAACGACACTCTCAATCCACTGGTACTCTGGCTTGCCTATACCTGCATTGATTTGCTATGGGTTATGCTGTGGACATCTGCCTCAGCTGTCTACCGTAGCCTACTGCCAACCATCCTCAATTTGCATGACGTCTAAAACTATAATATGTCGACTTATACTAAATAGTTGGGGATGATTACGATATTTTGGGTAGAGTTACAACTGGCAGTGAAAGTGTACCATACCAGGCATCAGTTGATCTCTACCATCGCTCTACACTCATGATCTTCATACCCTGAACAAACAAAGTTTCTTTTATTAGTAAATAGAAAGTCTACATGCTCGAATCAGCTTTACATTAATGCAGTTATGCTAACGGTTTCATATCACCTTAGTTATGTAAATTTGGTACCATGTTCAGTTTGCAATGTTTCATGATAAGAATTTCCTTTTTGGCTCAATTGTGCAATTTTTGGTCAACTTGATGATTGTTTAGTTCTACCGAATTCTTTGTATGGTCATCTATTCAACCTAGATGTATAATATTCGATTGCATTGCCAACTGTCGGGCATGTTGATACCCTTTCACTTATCTATGATAATAGATAAGTTTGAGATATCTCTTTATTATTGGGGATAATTTGCCTTTTTATCCAAAAAAATACCATGTACATCATGTTGTTAATGTTAAATACATATGCATTATGTGCCTAAATTTGTGAGAAACATTGTGAAGATTATATAGGGCCACATATAACTTTTCAGATTATTTAATTGGTATATCTAGCAAAAGTAGTCTTTATAACTAATCATGTTACATTCAAGATTTTCCTGCTTTCTGTATGGAATAAACGTGTATTTGAAGCAACCATATAAAATTATGTGTTGCAAGAAAAAGAAGATGAAGAATGAATAATTCAGATTAAATTAACATTAAATCTAGCATAGCGGGGAAACTTCAATTGATGTTGAATTGCAAATTATATTACCTCATCTCGAACGTATGAATTCTTTCTTGAAGACAAAGATAAACAATTTGGTTACATTACTCATCAAAAAATTTATTAGTCAAACTAAAATTTTAAATTATGACAGCAGAAGTTAGATCATAAATGTTTGAATTTAAACCGTTGATTTATGACAAATTTCATAATGATATGAATTTAAAATAAAGAAAACGATTATGGTTTGGAAAATGAAACCTTCTCCATTTTGTCAATCACCATGTTGCTTAAATTTTTTGTCCCTAAACGTGAAATGTGCATCTCCTCTAATATCTCAAATAATAATTAAATTGCTCGTTATTTTAGAATCCAAATTCAGATGCAGCACCATTGGGTTGATACGTTGGGAAGAAAACGATATATGCTCCGTAAAATATGAAATTTTCTCATAACTTAAGACAATCAAAATCCGGATAGCATTACTCAACACTACTCGTTTATTGAATGTTTCTAATGTTATTTGGAAATGGATACGAATCTATGATTCCTTTTTTGAAATTGTATTCGCACAGCAACAAATTCCCATGAAAAAAGAGATTGCTGACTAAGCTTAAAAATTTAAAAACCATTTTTTCTTAGCTTGAAATTCAAATCCATGTAAAAAATTCTATCAACAATCAAGCTAATAGTAACATTGTCTTATTTACTTATTTCTAGTACTAACATGCTTACCTCTGTAGATAAGTGTACGTGGATTGAAGATAAATTTAATAACAAACTTATACAATCAAAAAGTAGTCCAGAAAATAAAATTCATAGTAATAAGTCCAAAATAAATGATAGTGTGCTTGAAACATATAAGAAGCATGACATCCTTTCTTAACAGTTATGAATATACCTTAAACAAATTCATAGTCCATTTTCATGATATTTTTTAACACCAAGACAAATGGTAAAATTAATTGCATTTATTTATAGATGGTACCCACTTACTGATAATCCAAACATTGTACTACACGATATACTTCATATGACCCGAAACCTGATACAGTACAGTGAACAAAAAAGGTTAAGTATAATCACAAAATCTTTCATCAATTATTCGGGTGATAATTATAGCTAATTCAAAGGCCACTAATATAGTAACTCAAAAAAAAAATTATATCACAAAATTTTCCTACTTTGCAGGTGTTACTCTTTATGCCTGGATTGAGTGATTTAAAAAAAACAATACTATCAATTATGATGGCATTTCTATGGTAAATGGTTGGAAGTGTAGTTGGAAAAAGTCATTCAAAAGAGATTTTCAACAAAGGAACCAAAATATATAAAGAAAATTTCAATGAGTTGAGCAGTAAACAAAAATTTCAATGAAATCTGCACAACCATGTTTATAAAATGAAAGATAATAATTAGTAAAAAGAAATTAAATTCAATAACGGGATTAAAAGAAATTATATAAATTGCAATTCAAAGATAAATCTGGGAAGAAAAGATTACTTATTAGTGGTATGATTTTTGATAATTGATTAGAATGTTAGTCAATGACAGTTTTGCATAAGAAACAAAATTTGATGTCTACTTGGAGACGAAAATAAGAAATGACGAACAAAGATCAAAATTAATGAACATTACGCAGTATCTCATCTATCATGGAAGTGAGTCTGTCACACGCAACCACAACAGTATTTTGGTTTCTATTTTTACTATTAGAGTAATAATAGATGAACTTGCAATTGCATTTTATAAGCTAATTCAATTTTCATGTGATGAAAAATTGAACATCAAAGGAAATGCTAATGCATGGTACCTTCTATTAGTCTCGACATTAGATTACCATAATTAATTGTTCCAATTATATATAAATGAAGCTGTTACCATTCAATTGATTATTTCATCAAATATCATTTTAATACTGTTTACTTTGTTGATACAATGAACTGAAAAGTAAAGTGGTGTATATTGAAACTAAGATGTAGACTGCAAAGAAGGCATACCCAAATGATTTCATAGGAGTTTGATCACATATTTCTATTTTTTCAAATAGTCTTTGAAAAGGAATAAATAAAAAGAAAGTCGAGTTACGAAAGGATATACATCTGACATTAGAAGTGTCTTTAAAACACTTCAATTGATTTGTTGGAGTACTATTTAGTGTTTACTATGGCCGTCTTCTTAGAAGATCTAGTTTTCAATTGAAAGTTGAGAATGGATGAGTAATTGTGAAGGGCGCCATTGGATTACTAAGTTTTCAATTGAAGTCGATAATGGATGAGTAATTGTGAAGGGCATCATTGGATTTCTAAGCATAAAGATTTTGGTACATAAAGTGGTAGAAATGAACTGAATTGGGCAAAGGATATTAAAGAGTTCCTTGCTCTAACATGTCGTCCACATTCTGAAATCCAAAAAGTTGATTACCAGAGATACAATATAGAGATACAATACGGTTGACACCTTGAGGATAATAAAGCCAATGTCAACTCCCTCAAGATTCACAAACTCAACAGCCAAAAACTCAAAGTTAATAGCAAAAAAACTCAACATTGACAGCCAAAGATTCATTGAGTCGAAAGGCTTTAGACCATCAAAATGAATAGCCAAAAAATACATTAATTCAACGAGCTTTAGACCACCAAAGTCAGCGGCAAAAAATTCATTAAGTCGACAGGCATCAAAACACCGAAGTCAATTGCCTCAAATCAAATGCAATGTCATAATATGTTTTTTTGTAATTTTGAGCAAATGCAATGTAATAATTTGTTTTTTGGGCTCGAAATATAGTTGGATGGGGCTGGAAATACACTTTGATGCTATGCTATGAAAATCGTTGTTCCTAAATTGAATAATCAGCCGTGTATTTTTCATTTACTATACTTGCTTGGATTTGACTATGGCTACCATTGAAATTTAGTTTGTATAACCATTTAAATAAACCTACAACATGGGGTACTTCAAAATTTTAATAAGTTTTGCTATGGGTTCTACAGTTACTATGGTATAGACAATTAAATTCATAATCTACATTTAAATTTCAGATAGTACTTTACGTAATAAAACAACAAAACCCAAGGAAAAAAAATGAACATAACATCTACATCAGTATAACAGCAGAACATGTACGCTGCAGCCATATTCAGTTAAAAGCCAGAAATCATCACTGATTGAAGCCTTGAACAATGAAGAAGAAAACAATATGACTTGATGAATTTTTAGCTACTTTAACACATAAGCTAACACTTGATAGAATCAAACATATAATGCAATTTCAGATTAATATGTCATGTTGTGTGTGTCTCAAGGGAATGAAGGATTGATTGAGTCCGCTATCAGAAATGTTACACTTTAATAGAAGAAAAAATGAGCAATGAAAGATACTTGAAACACCTAAATGTTTTCAAAGATCTACATCTAAGGAGCAGTAGCTAATAGATTCGATGATGAGCCGAGAGTGTAGTTTTGCTAGGACAGGGGTTTGCCGAGGATAAAGCAAGTAACATTTGGGTGGGTGGGGTTATGTTTGATAAGCAAGTCAGTAAACAAACCTTAGTATGTCATGATCGATCTGTAATCAGTGATCGTTCATCAAAGTAGGAAACAACGGTAGTAGGGGAACAAAATTTTATAAAGTGTTGGTTTACAAAATTATGAGTTTAAAAATAATGCAACTTAAAGAACACACAGATGTATAAAGTTTCCACTAAGATATTACTTGTATGGAAAAAATAATGAAAAATATGGGTAATATCTTACCCTTGGCTGCATGGCTCAGCAGTCGTTCTATGTCGATCATGTCATTGAACAATCGTCTATCATTTCCTGTTTGTCTACAAAATTTATGCTCCAAGTGTCAAACACATGCAATGTTCCTATAATTAAGAAAAAACTGGTTCCATTTTATGCTAGATTAATACTCTATGAATTTGGGTTTTTAGCTGCACTATCTGAGAAATTTCGTCTCACCTTCACCTTTGTGGACTACCTTTTGACTTGGTTCAGTTTGTGGTATAACCTGTGGAACATTAAAATGATTGAAACAATAACATAATTGCTCAGCATATAGCAACGTATCAACGTTGACTATATGTTGTGTAGACTTGCAGGAGTCAAAAGTTGTTCGTTATTCATTATTCACTGATCGATGAGATTTCAATACCAATAAAGCACAATTGTCTTTTAAAAGTATCTTAACTAATGAAACAATAATGTGAAAATGATAATGCTAAATACAAAAGTACTTTCACCCTAAGGTCGAAACAACTTCAAAAAGTAAATAAGTTACATATATTATAAAGCTACTTAATTATCTACATAGCTTCAGTCAAAAGCAATTAGCAAAGTATAAAAATTCTTAAACCATCTTTTTGGCATGAAGATTGTCATTTTGTAAATTTGGAAAGGGCTCATTTGATATGAATAAGAATGACTAAATATCTAGCGAGAATACGCATAGATTATTCACTTGGCGCAGATGGGTGAAGTAGGGATGACTTTATAGTTGTGTTGTAATGTAAATGGATACTTTATCTCTGCAAATTTACATTCTCCAATTGGCCCCTTTTAAGTTGTCTCCAACGATGATTAAGGATTTCTTTCAAGTTTAGACCTTTCATCATATACAAACCAAAAATGAGGTTTATTGCCACTGACTAATTCAAGATACAAACAGCTAGATAAAAATAATTCATTACATCCCATAAGTTTCACATAATATAATAGAAGGAGACACACACACACGACGTGTAGGTTCGGTCGAGTTTAGTTGACTCGATACTACAGCCAAATACAAATAACATCTGTACATTTTAAAGCAGTTGACTTGAATAAAGCATACCTGTTTGAAACACATGGACACCCCTAAAGGCTTGAAAAATAAATATGTATTGATTACTAAATAGTCAAATCTAGTAACATTATTACGATCAAATATATACTTGACCTCGTTACAAAGTGTGTCTGATGCTACTGCCATAGTCGTTTATGTGACAATAAGTTATGCCTTAACCTATACTTACAAATAATAAAATAATGTTACTTCAGTTTCAGATAGCTTTGAAATGATTAATCACTTCCATTAACATTAACCAACGGTTTACAAATATGAAAACCTGTTAATCTCTTATATGAACTGTTACTATCGTTGGAATAGCAAAGGTAAATGCTTTGCTATGGAAAAGGCATACACAGGCATCTAATTTATACAACTATATATGCTACGTTATTTTCTTCTCGAAGGACATGATTGGAATCCAAAATTTAAATGCATACTGATAAATTATCCGTAAAACTGTAATCGTTTTACATATTTTTACTTTTATAATTAGTTGTTAGGCATTTAAACCACACCAATAACAATTAAAGTTTTTCCGGGTCAAAATACCTAACCAATATATATACTTTACAAACAGATGTATATTTGATTATATTGTTTTCCACTGATTTAGGTGTCAGCCTGGTAGGGTGACATCATTGTAGAAGAATGATTAAGTTACCGCCTGTGTTATAACAATTCATCTACAAACAATTGTAAAAGCTAAATTGGGTAATGAATGTAATCTCGGTTCAGTGATATACGGTGAATACACATTTTCCAAACAGGAATTCCATTTCATATAAACAAAAAACTCAATAGTATAATGTTTGACTTAGTTAGAAAATGATAGTCCACCATTAGCACATTGTAGAATACCAGATTATAACCAGTAGCAAGTTTTCAATATATATATATATATATATATATATATATATATATAAATTGTATGAAACTTTATAATCAGACTCGGTATTTATATTCCTGTACTAAAAAGTCAAATCTAAAACTACATATGAGGTTGTAGGCTCCGTTTACAATTACAAAAAAAATTGTTGTAGTGTAATCTCATCGTTAATAATGAAAATGAAATTAATTTCCAAACCTTAGAAAATTAAACATATTATCAGCCAACTTTGATAGGTTGTTAACTAACAAATTCACATCATATAAATATTGGTCTTAACAAAGTAAATGAGGTTGCTAACCAATGTTAGAGCATTTTATTCAGTAGAGTGGATGTAGCAACATTATCTAAAACTATAGACAAATGCGAGAATGGCAGCGGCCAACCGCTATGTTTTAAGGGTTAGGACGTGGTCATTTGCTTGTCCTTATTATGTGGCCAAACCCAATTACCAGAGTTGTACATATTGACCTTGTTATTAATATATAAATTATCTTACAGTCTCAAAGAAAGCCGATATAGTTTAGAAATGGTACATCTTAAAGAGAGACATAAGTGGTTATTTTAAAGCATAACAGTCGTAGTGTGTTACATGTAATTAGTCATACGGAAAAACTAACTTCCTCCGAAGGTCAGGATTGTGACAGTGTACTGAAGTAATATCAGATAGAGAACGGAGTGTACAAATAGCAGAAAACATACTGAACAGACAGTGAGAATGAGCATTTGGTGAGTCATTTGGCTGTAATCAACAAATAGTGAGAATTTGGTACAAAGGATATTTCATAGCATGCACATTAGCACGACTACAAAGGTATGCATAGTTCAAATAAAATAAAAAGATTGATAACTGTTGGATGATTTTTCCGTCCCTGGAACCAAAGGCAGGAAACATGTGATTAATACATATAGCATTGTAATTTGGATTCTGAAGCATCGTTCTTTCATGCGTTGGTTGTCTTGAATCTTCATGATGGATTTGTCAAATTGAAACTTCTTCAACAGCTTATCACATAAACCAACCTCAAAACAACCTATTACGTCACCTACAAAACAAAATATCTCCTAAGTAAACTTTATTTACATGATAATTTAATGTTTTTGCCAATGATGTAAAATGATGTTATGTTATGTATGGACCTAAGATTAGGTTACATATCAAAAACGATAAGCCCTGAAATACATAGCATATCAAAATATTGTTAACGATAGAATATACTATGTTGACAATAAGACAAATGAAAAATAGACTATCAAAGGCATTCAAATACTGCGTATAAGAACTTTCAGCATAACCAAACTTACTTTCTAGCCAGATAATGAATGCTCACTGTGATCTCATCCAACTATGCCACCAATATCTCCCTTCGAGCTAGTAGGCATGCACATTTAAAAATAAATCCATATCACTGATAATGTAAAAGATGGACACACACATTCAACCTAAGCTTAATAATAAAACATCAATTACCACAATGGTGCAACAGAGTCATTAAACACATCCAACTATTTAACCAAAGCTTAATAACATGATAGCAAGTTCTTGAATTAGACTACACCCCATTGATAATACTAAAAATAAACCTAAGGATGGAGGTTACTACTATGGTGCAACACATTCATAAAAACATGACCAACTATTTAACCTTTGGTCTAATTTGTGAAATAATACCATAATTTATGCATTATATTTTACTGTTTTCATTCTGATGCTAGCAACTCATTAATTTCATATATGTACCCCCATTATATCAATATCATCTTAAGGAAATATTGAACAACATTATTCGTGGTGATTAATCATAATCATCTCTAAAATAAAAGAGAGTTGTAAATATTTTTTTGGAAATTAGTGAGACTGTACCTTGGTAATGGGATATCTGAGTATTGAAATTTTGTTCTCAACATATGTGTCAAAAAACCCTATAAAAATGGGTAATTAAAGCAGGTCTCTGTTTTTCCATGAAGTGAAAAACACTGAAAATTAAGTGCCAGGAACAGGAAAAATTAAAGTCGGAAAAAAGATAACTAAGTGTAATTTTTAGTATCACAGAAATAAAATTGCAAAGAAAAAAAAATAGATATCAGGCAGAAAACGATCTTGTTGCTATATCGAGAATAAGCACTCAAAAGTTAATCCTTAGTTGCAAAATTAACTGGAATTAAATATTCGGTTTCACCCTTCGAGAATATGCGTAGAAATTTCACCATGATATCTGCTATAATCCATTCATATAGATGTTTCCAAATCAATGTGTGTAATATAAAAAACAGTGTCAAAAAAGACTAAAAATTAAACTAACATAATTAATGGCACTTTGGCTTCATTAGCATGTTCATGATTATCTTCACATCATCAATTCTGACACAAAGCATACAAATGAAAGTTTGAAGATAGGAAGGGGAGTGTGTCAGTGTGTGTAATAGATGAAAACAACAGAAATAGGCATTTATAGTCAAGTGTCCTGGTAAATACGGAAATGAGAAATGAAAGTAAATAATCAAAGAGCCCCTGTACAGACATAAATAAATAAATGTGAAACGTAAATAAATGGAATAAATGCATGATACCATTTGTTCATAGATTTTTCTATTTAGCTTCATACTCATCAACTCATAAAAAGATATATAATTGTTGCAGTATTAGATCTTCAACCTAACATTCCCAGACTAAATTGAATCAATAGCGTTTAAATTAGAAGTACGAAGAAATCTTCAAATAAAATCAATATTAATTCTCTAAAATTATCAATTCATGGTTACCACCAATTTTTCAAAGGTTTTTTTTGTAAAAATTCACAAATATATATTAATATGCAGTTATCCAAATGAATGACAATTCCAAAAGAGATGCAACTAATAATGAGATAATCAAAAGATAAAAATATTTTATAAAATAGCAACAGATTGCGGATTGTTTCTTTCAGTTTAACAATTACCCATCATTATTGGGCAGGTTTAGCATTTGAGATCTCTAAGTTGTACAATGGTTCTACCATTATGACTATCACAATTTGCAATCAACTTGCTTTTAATTCTTTTTCTTCATTGAGCACTTCCAGCATTCTAACAAACAAACGTGAAATTAAGACAACTAAATTAAATATTTGGAGTGAGCATTTGATTTATTTATAGCTAAATCCTGGCATGGGAAATAATATGGTTCATCTAGAAAATTTAGTCCAAATAAATTTGGCTTATTTGAAATAAATATATAAATATAAATAACAGAGATTAAGCATAGTTTGATCCAAATTGGAATCATATTAGATGCGGTTTTGTAAGAGTAGCGGTTTTACAACTGTTGTGGTATTTAAATGTTAACTCATGGCTGATTTATGTTACAATATAAATTGCTTGACTACACTGCCTTTTTGAATTATTATAATGTAAACTTATGGTAGTGTAATGTTAGCTGATTTAATTAATTATGTATTTATATAGTATGGTTTTAGTTTATGAATTTATTTTTAGTATAAATTTATGCAAGCTAGCGTAATCGGTAGAGAAATATGTATAATGATGAAAGGATATGATAGTACGTACGTACAGAGTAAGATTATAAATTTCCTAATCACTATTTTGTTGACGTCACTCCCATTATCAACTATTAGAAGCAATTTTGTGATGTAAATTACGTAACTAAAATAAGAATAGTTCGTTGTTAAACGCATAACTACTAATTACTACAACATACATAATGTGGTAACAAACAATAGGAGCATTCTCCTGATAACACATACGCGCGCACACACCCACACACACACACACACAAAGGACCACCCAAGACCGAAAGAATCAAAATATTATATTCAAAGTTTTCGTCGACCTCAACCATACCTGCGTTAGTGGCTCGGATCATGGATTTAAACATGCTATTTATACTTTCCAACACACAGCATAGACATGCAAAATCATAAAAGTTTTTAAATAGTTTTACATGGTAGAAGAATAACATAATAATAAAACAAAATATTAAATTAAACTATTATTCTGTATACAACAAATTCCTAACAATTACCACATGATTAAATTAGAAAAAGCCTGGAAGATTTTTACTTTTGCTTGGAAGCAACACGTAAATAATATAGATAAATGTTGTTGTCATGGGTCGTCTAAATCAAAATAATTTCTATGGACAGATTAACAATCAAATTTACTATACTGCAGGTAAGATTTGGATATTCTAAAAACTCAAACTTTTCCTTTAGGTCAAAATTTAGTACGAGTCAAAAACATAAATGAGTGTGCTTGAATAAAAGTAGCACTCTTGTAAATTTCCAATTTTTCGTATTGTATATTGTTATCTATATAAGTTTAAAGTATATAATAATCTTATCATGACCTTTACAATTTCACGGCATGCTTCTGAGATAAATACGATACACAAATGACTATTAAGTGGTTAGTCTGGGCATACCTTTAAATTTCATAAAGCAATTTTAGTGCAGTTTATCATGTTTGTACCAAATATGCTTTGCAGGAATTATATATTACCAAGACTTACCCATATTAACAATATCATATAGTCAGTTTGAATAGTGATTTTAAAATTTGTTAACTCCAAGTGCATTTCCTAACTTATATGGACAATCCTCTGATACTCTATTTGACTTTGGGTTCACCATTTATATGGATAAGTATTTAGTTGAGGGTCCTTTCATACTTGTAGCATAATATTTCCATTTGCATACATATTCTTGTTAGAAAAAAAGAAGAATCTGAAATGTTTCAGTTTTTTTGTGTTAGCTGGTGGAAAGAAATAAATGCTAGTGGCTATAATCATAATTTTATACAAAAAAAATTCTTCACAAAATTTAATTTTTGAGCCTTATCTATCCTATATGGGTCATATGACCCTCCCCTAATATTATATGAGTATTACTAATTTCCATTTTTGTATGATTAATACTTGTATGTTTATATGAGACAAACAGAGATAAACATGCATGCTGACATGTAAACATGCGCTCTTATATTTAAAATAAGGAGTACAAATATAAAATTTTTTATTAAACAACCAAAAGGAGTTATTTCACCTCGTGAGTGTATCTGTTGTTGGTAACAAGATTATTTTGTTATTCTCTAATATTATGTGTCAAAAGCTAGTAGTTGAAACACCCTTAATTATGTGCCATTTCACGAAAACCTGCAATTCCATTGTCTAGTTGCCAGGAATTCAACCAATATAACAACGTAAGCCATTTACATTAATGTGCATTTGAGTTTAGCCTTAAATTGATTTCAATCTACCCTTTACTTAGTTTTAGTTCACCCTTAATTAGACATCTAATATATAAGCAAAGGCAAAGCCTAATTTACAAAAGAATCGATGTTTTATAAAATTGATAAATTGATTCCCTTTTTTTACTGTTGGATTTTGTGGGGGTGGGGGGTGTTAATTCATTAGTTTATGAACCAACGAGTGGCCCGTGTTCATAGAGTGCAGTATCAATTAATGTCATTGTTGTTTCATTGTCAATGTAAGATATTCTCATACGTTATTCAGAGTTTGCATGATAGAGTAAATGAAATCAGTGTAAAGAACTAACATTTCAGCAAAAAATCAATCATATTATCTCGCTTACGACTTGAATATTTCAAGATTCATGTTTATGGAGGTTGGTTATAATTTGTAATCAAACATACTACCAGTCACAGATTTTGGATATTGGAAAATTTCACCCCAGTTGGTTGCTGTGAAGCAGTAGGGATATCAAGAACTCAACTACTTGTCGGATATGTTTCAATTAACCCTAGGATGAGCCTGCATATAGCAAAATTTCAAATGAAGTTAGATAGGCTGACATTAATAAGACCAAATAAAATGATTTAATTTATATGAAACTTTATAATCAGACTCGGTATTTATATTCCTGTACTAAAAAGTCAAATCTAAAACTACATATGAGGCTGTAGGCTCTGTTTAAAATTACAAAAAAAATTGTTGTAGTGTAATCTCATTGTTAATATTGAAAATGTAATTAATTTCCAAACCTTAGAAAATTAAACATATTATCAGCCAACTTTGATAGGTTGTTAACTAACAAATTCACATCATATAAATGATATTAAAGTAGTATGGGGCTGTAACATTTAACTAATTTAAAGATGTGTGGTGTCAACCAACTTCAATGTCCTGCGGCATATATAACTTTTGAAATCAAAACATAAATAGTATATTTGTAAGAAAATAGTTGAAAATATATGACAACTGAAATGATTTGAAATAGAGAAATGAAGCAATTAAATTGCAGAACAAAAAAAGTGTGGCATATATAACTTTTGAAATCAAAACATAAATAGTTAGGGGGGATAACTAAGCAACTGGTACAAAAAAGGAAGAACCATAGTGCAAAGAAGACAACCGCTATCGACTGAACAAAAGGCTGTGAAAAAAATACTGAACTTATAATGGAACATAAGCAACGTTCGATTTGAGGATTTGTTTTCAATGTCTACTCTTGTCTGAATATGTAAATGATCTGCATGAATTAATAATAGAATAAATAAGTAAGACAATGGTTCTGTAATTGTATTATTACTGTTATCCTAACTGCACTGCCTTCAACTCTCAACAACCTATGTTTGGACTATCTTCACATTGCAATCATTACCTTTTAAATATTGTAATAATATGGACTGGTATCCATTTTTATGCGTACGAAGGTGTAATTCATACGCCGCCCCACTTTAAATCTTCTGTAAATTCTTATGAATGTAGTTAACACATCACGCAATTACCTTTTTGAATGAAATTAAGATAAGGTAACATACTCGTTAAATAGAAGCAGAAAATATATATCTTTATCTTCAATAGTTAAAATTAGTATTAGTATATCAGATTTTCCAACTAATACATAGTATACCAACTGTACGTAATCTCCTCTTCTAGCAAAACGGCTCACTTCACATATCAACTTTGGGGACTAAATTACAACCCACTCCCTATGGAGTGCATGTAAAGTACGACACAATAAAATTGTAGCCTGAAAGATTTCTATATAATGGATGAAAAGCATGATGAACAATAAAATTTGTTGAGTCAGAAGTAATTATTTTACTAAATAAGCAAAATAATTTTAACACTCATTATTTTGTACTGTCTCGGGTCACTATAGAATAGAAACACCAAACGATTTGCATATATTTCTAATATCTACTCTTATTTGCATATCTAACTAATATCTACTTCCATATTTATAATCTATCACATGTTATATTCATTATTCGATATACTATGTGCGTAACAACTGCCGCGGTAAATAATAATCTTCATGTTTGTTGTTTCATCCTTCTGGATTACTGCTGTATACTTCATTTTTAATATATACATGTGGACGGTAGTTTGCAAACGTCTTACGCACATCAGTAAGCATCCACATGCTCAGATCATGTTAAAATGATAATTTCATGTTAATTTGGGCAGAAAAAGTTGGTGAACATAAAATTTGTGAAAAATGGTGCAAAAAGAGGAAATAGAAGTCATTGGACAAACCAATTTTTGTTTCGGACCATGTATCCACTGAACGAAGATCTAATTCGTGACAGCGAACATCGATTTTGGGTCGCTGGTTCAAATTGAGGACGTTGTACGGAAGAACAACGCAGCCGATCCAGTTATCGTATCAGAGGGAGATGGAAAGCGTTGTCCAAGAGGGAGACGGAATTGAAGAGGTAGTTGTGAGGTATGCGGAAACAGATCAAGTTATGATGGAGTTGGAGAGAGAGAAAAGGTCGGTTGTAAGAGGAGGAGGGAGTACAGAGGATGAAATTGGGTTTGGCTTACGTTCAACAACGATAATACCGAGGTTAAGAAAAGGGGGGAGAACTGAATTTGGGAGTAAGGAATTTGTGAGGGTTGAAAGGCGAAGCAGTTGAAATTTCCGTTCGTAATTAAGGGAGCGATGGGAAATACGTGGAAGAAGCGTGAAACTGAAAAAGGACAGGTGTCGCACCACAAATGCTTTGGTTCCTGCTATCCAGTATAAGTAAAAGATATAATTAAAATGAACTCGCCCCAGCACGGTAGTTCGTAAATTGGTGTTTCGAACTTCAGTTAAGTATACAGAACTCAATTTAAGTCGGAATTCTGTGAAACAAGAATCGTAAGGACCAGCTGAATAATAATTTTCTAATGAAAGAGAAAAATATGAATTTCGACGAATAGATTTTGAGTTATGTCAAAATCAAATTTTCAGAAAAATAGTGCCAGAACCATTATAAAGCCATAACGGTTTATTTAAATTAATAAAATGATTTTAAACAAATAAAATCCACATTTCCATTAGAAAAATCCAGATTTGGGTTGTAAAATAAATACGAACTCAAGCAGTGTAAGTGAAATGATTTTTGAAACAAAAAATCATATTTTTAATTACTGAATAGAACTAACTAATCTGGAGAATAATTATTTAATGAGATTTTGAATCGAAATTGGGTTTTGATTAAGTAAATTGAATTGCTGAATTTATATTCAAAGACGAGTATGAAACTGGAATTGGAAATGGCATTGGATCAGTTTATAAGCAAATTAAAAAAAATGGACATGATATGTTCAACTGAAAAGGGAAATAGGCAAAAGAGCCAACTAAAGTATGAATTAACGAATTGAGTTAAACTGACCAGATTGAGTTGGAATAAATTGGGAATGGACGTAAACGGGTTAGATAGGTATGGGATGAAGTGTATGAAGATTATAATAGGGGTGCCCGACAAAAAGGTACACGTTTAAATTCCATATGAGATTTTATGCGCCGAATCGGCAAGCCACTTGGCTTTTTGATTTTCTTTTTGAATGGAAAGGGCCTAGAGAGGCGAGTTGAGGTTTGAACTATCGACCGGTACAAAGGAGGTTATGGCGAAATTTTCCGGAAATTTAAGGAGTTAGAATATTTTTAAGAAAAATTGATAACAAGAAATCAATGTATCGATATATATAGAATTCGATAAGGAAACGAACTTGAAAATAGAATACTATAAACAAATAGAAAATCTATAATTAAATCTGGTAAAATTATAAAGCGAAACGTATACGGGTTTAAAAATGAATAATTGGTTTGTATGATGTTGATTATTTAAGATAAGTGGTCTTGTCTGTTTTGAAGTTAAAGATGTTATTCAGTCAAGGTCTGAGAGGTAGTTATACCCCAACTTGATTGATTTCATTTTTAACCGATAAGTGGCAAGATCCAGTCTTGAAGAGAAATGTTTGAATAAGAGTTAGTTGAATGCAGTATTTTGGGTTGTTGTAACGATGTTTTATACAACATTTGTTTTAACCCAAGTAAGTGGAAATTTGGAAATATAATAATAAATATTTCCTGAGTATAGAAATAAATGAATGCTCGTGGAAGAGATAAGTAATTAGAATGTTTTCCAATTATAAATAGAATATATTTTCTAAGTGTAGAAAATAAAATAAGGCAATATATGGAAATGTTTTCCAAATAGCTTTAGAGGTCAAGATGATTATCAAAAATATCGTGTTAACGAATCTGGATAAGGAAATGGAGAAGTGTTTTAATTAATGAAATATCAATTAAATGGCCCAGTGATTTGTTTGATGCTTTGAATGAATGTTTATTTTCTTCGATAGTTGAATAACCGACTATCGAAGTGTTTGCCAATATCGTTGTCAATATGGAGAGACCGGTTGGATTATTATCCGTGAACCACTCTGTATTGGCAGTAGCGTTGCGAATCAGATTATATGAAGATAATCAAAGAGAGAGTAAAGTGCAAGGACTTAATCTATTGATAGAAATTGTGCCTTCGGTTTCATTCAGTCCCAGAACGAACTGTATGGACGAATGTTTGACAGAGTATTTCCAATGATCGCATATGTCGGTCTGTATAGATATATATGGTGGCGGAGAATTTATTCTCTTAGCATAATATCCAGAATATATTTGTGCAAATCAATTAATGATTTACGGATATGACAATGTGGCATTCAAAGTGATTGTGCTATCAATGTTAATGATAAGAAATCATAGCCTCAGGCCTCAACAACCGGGAAATGACAAAAATCGGGCAGGCAACATGGCTATGTGGGTCGCTCCCAATAGGGTGTATAATCACCTATCTAGAGATATTCATTTCATTCTTTAATTTATTCGATGCTGTCCCATTCAGAAAACGGTTGCTGATCCCAACCGTTGGTGATATACATTCAATACAGTCAAGCGAAATGAGTGGTCGGTCATGTGTGGGCCGGGTTGCAAGATGTTCTTGTTGAACCCAGTGTATTCCCCTCTAGAGATACACTATCGGAAGGTGGTTCCATACCTTGTCATGTTGGAAATCCAATCTCCAATAAGCGCCCTGTGGTTTTTTGTTTTATATTATTTATGGAGCATAAGATGCAAGCGTTCCGCTAGATTCTATTTATTTGATGTAGACATTATTATAATATCCCTGGATTTGATATCAAAAATATTTTGGGTTATCATAAGGTAAAAACCATGCGTGTTTATGTGTGGATCGGTCTTACGATTATCATTTCTTTCAAAATGATATTTTTAAGTTAAACAAATGATTGGTGTTTACTCACACCAGTCCAATGACTGACCTAGAGTTTATTTTGTTTTTTTTCCCTAAACTCCTGGGTGCCCAAATTTGTACAGGCAGTCAAGTAGTCGGGATTTTTTAGATTCACTTGGAAGAGCTGGAAGCAGGAGGCTTCACCAGTTAGCTATAGACTATCATATTTCCGCTGTGTACTATGCTGTATCTGGAAACAGGTGTTTATAACTGTTCCAGGATTAACAGCTGTGCTCTGATAATGGTACGTATATACATTTACTGATTTGTATTTCAAAAGTTATGTTATTTAATATATTTTATTCGTTCCACTGTGAGATTTGTGTTCTTTGTTTTTCTCCTATTCTAACTTTTCTTTCTTTCTATTCCTCACCCTCTAACTTCTTTCCACTAATGATTCGTATTTTTGTGTCATTTGGGTTGAACGTGTGGTGTTATTAGTCAACTCAAAGGGTACGGAAATTCGGGCCATTACAGTTGGTATCAGAGCTTAGGGTGAGCGAGTACCTTGGCATTGGTGGGATTGTGCTCATTAGACATAGGGTCAGTAGTGCCCTAGAATGAGTTGAGCATATATATATATATATGAGAGAGAGAGCGCGTAGTTGTTAATTGATATAAAAATTATTTTATATTGTGTTGGTTAGTCTGTTAAGTGGTTTATGAATTCTGATCGAATCGTAGGATGCCACAAATTCGATAGGAATTTCTAAATACTAGAGCAGAGCAATTTGACACAGTATTGTTTTAAGTGGGTAAATGAAATAACTTTACCCAAAATTCTGTTTTTATAGAAAAGGAATAATTTTCTGAACATATTATAATATATGGATGTGTGGATTGGTATTATTATAATCAATAGGATTATAAAATTGAAATGGTTATATAAAACCAAATATAATTTGTATATGAATGAAATACATAAATGAGATGAACTAAAATTGAATTCAAACCAGAATTTGGAATTTAAATCCTGAGAAACTGGAAAATATTTTCTGAAGTATATTAGAATAATATAGCTTTGTTTTAAAAGGATTTTGAGTAGAAACCATTTCAGATGGATTTTGAAAGTAATAAAGCACTGAACACACTTTAGTGGCTGGAAAATAATTCTGATAATGACTGCAACATCATCAGTGTTCATTTTCGAGTTTCTAAGTGATGGATTGCTACCTTAGAAAAGTTTTGGTGGAAATTTGTTAGAAATAAAACAAGTTGGTTTGAAAATTCAAATGTTTTGAATTTGAAATGGTTATAAATATATGCATATATTTATGTGATTTCAGAAGGATTTGAAATAAAAATGCAGGAATTTGAAATCTGGAATTTATAATTTAATCAATTTAAATGAATATAAGCATATGATGTGTGCAATATGAATAAAACCACAAGTTGGTCGGTACTTAAATTTGTTGAATTATGAAGAGTTGAGTTTCAACATAAATGAGTTTTAAAAAGTTAATGGGTCTATAACATTTTTCTTACCTTAGTAATTTCAGGGATGAAATTCTTTTAAGGGGGGAAGAATGTAACGACCCGGATTTTTGGTCGATTTATTTTAAATATTTAATATGGTTTTAAATATTGAGCTGATAATATAAATGAATTTTTTTTCTATTGAGGTATCGATTTAATAATCGGTTACGATTTAATTTCAAGTATATTGAATTCTCATAATCCGACAATGAGAATAATTTAACTCGAACTTAAAACTGAATCGAAGTGATTCAGATTACCAATGTAAAATTTAACTGAATATAAACGATGATAATAATTTTTTATCAAGAAGTTGATTGTTTTTAATTTAAATTATACTTATTTAATATGGAATATAAAAATTGTAACACCCCACCTCCGCCAGGGTGGCTCTTTCAAGCAACTCTGACTTTGGTGGGGCGTTTTAAAACAAGGTAAACATGCATAATTATATAACAAGGCAGGACATGACATATATATATGTAAATAAACAGAGTAAGTAGATAAAACAGCGGAAGATTTTTAAACCATTTCAAAACACAAGTCTGGTACATCAAAATGTCAATTTCCCAAAATTACAAGTCTAGATAAAAACATCATCTGATAAACTGAAATACTGAAATACATAGTGCTATCCCCAAAATAAAGATGATAAACCATAGCGAGCTCAATGTCCAGCCATACATGAGCTATCCAGCAAACAAGCAAGCGATCCAAGCTAAGCACCACTATTCCCTCCCTGAGAACCTGGGGGGGGGGGAATGGAAGAAAAGAAGCGAAAGAAAACGGGTCAGTCAAAAAGACTGGTAAGCCCTACTACGATCAGTCTATAAACTAATAAAGTTAACATCATGATGGAAACTGAGATGAACATACTGGCAATAGATAAAGGTGTCATCACATAAAGAAGATTAAGCTTTGCACCACAGTGTACTAGCAAACTAACATAACAGGTATTGACCCCTCAGCCCAAACTTTGGCCCAATAACATGAGGTGGCCTTAATACAAGGCCCAGCCCAACGGTCTAGTCGATCGGCTCCCTATAAACCTAACACGTCAAGTGTTGGTGTCCATACGGCCCACATATGGTTGTAGTCAGACTGTGCTGGGTCCACCTTCGGGTGTATCAAGCCCTCGGGTGTTAACCCCAGACACCTAAGCAATAATGCACAGTCTAAACCTACTGGTACCCGTGCCTCGAGTTTGTCCAACACCGGACTACGTGCACGTCCGTAGCCCGCCTGGACCCGCACCGCTGTACCACTCAGCCATCTTTTGGTCGCTTACATCCGTCCAGTAATCGTGCCCCCGCCCTAGCCCAGCCTCTAGGGTTGTGATGATACCAAACTGGGATTACTGCTGGAACAGACCACGTTGCTAGGGTTTCCTAAGAGGATTAAGTGTGATTTAACCCTTCACTAATCATGGATTAAATTGGTTAAGTGTAACCGACAGTTCACAACTTAACCCCATTTCAATCCCTCAAAACCCCAAAATGGATTAAATTGGTTAAGTATTAGTGGACCCTGACTTAACCCTAATCATGAGGCATTAATTAATTAATGCGCCTTAACCTCTCACATTAGACTTTGTTGTGGTTACTAGTTAAGCCGGGCGGGTCCGGGTAGCTTTACACCACAACTTGGTCTAACCTCGGGTCCAAGGTACAACATGACCAACTTCTCACATTGGGTCCTATTGTTTGTAGCCACTAGTTAAGCCGGTATGTTCCGGGTAGAATTACGCTACAAACTCAACCCAACCTCGAGTTGGCCACATTTATGTTTTCTAAGTGTCATGTCCACTTTATTTCAAAACATAATTACAAGTCAACAATTACTTGGGTAGACCTAACTTAATAGGTAAATTCCCAAGGGGTAGACCTAACATAATAGGTAAATTCCCAATCTTATATTTTCATGTATTTTAAGTTTACCCAAACCCCCCCAACGTCATTCTATCGCTTACATATTCGTAATAACGCATAAAGGATAGGAAGAGGGAACTTGGCATAACATACATGATGAACTTGCATATCACAACAAACATGCATAACATGTTAGACTTGCATAACTTAGCATAGTGAACTTGCATATTACCATAAACATGCATAACATGTTAAACTTGCCTAACATGGCATATGGAACTTGCATAAACATGCATAACCTATTAAACATGCATAACATGGCATAGTGAACTTGCATAAGCATGCATAACTTATTAAACACGCATAACATGGCATAGTGAACTCGCATAAACATGCATAACTCAATAAACTTGCAAATCATGGCTTAGTGAACTTGCATAAACATGCATAACTTGTTAAACTTGCAAATCATGGCATAGTGAATTCGCATAAACATGCATAACTTGTTAAACTTGCAAATCATGGCTTAGTGAATTCGCATAAACATGCATAACTTGTTAAACTTGCAAATCATGGCATAGTGAATTCGCATAAACATGCATAACTCCCAACTTTCATCACATATTAACTTTAGAGTTTCTAAAATGAAGGTAAGAGGGCTTACAATGCTTATGCGGACTCAAATGAGTATAGCAAATGTAAGAAACCCCTTATGCAACAAAATAAAACCCCAAAATGCAAGCAAACTTGATCAAGACTCCTCCTTTATGATGACAATAGAGAAACAAGACTTTAATGCAAGCTAAAGAGGATCATACAAGCCTAAATACACTTGTATGCATGGAAATCTCTTAGGAATTTGTTTAGGAATTGCATGAAGAGGATGGAGGCCATGAGAGGATGGATTTTGACATAGTTTAGTTGCTAGAATGAATAATGAATGATTTAGGGTAGGTTAGGGTCTTATTTATAGATTAGGTTAGTGATTTAGACCATAGGATTAAACCCTAGTTGAATTAGGTCCATCAGATTTCGGAACTCTCCAGAACCAAGCCACAAGACCAGACCAAGACCCAAAATGGTGCGCCAGGCAAAACTGCCCAGCCACCCTGTGTCGACAGGGCTGTCGACAGGGCTGTCGACACCCTGGGGACCCTGTCGACATGCCTGTCGACATGGGGGTCCTGGCGGGAGTTTTCCCGCCTGCGCCAGTTTGCCCTAACTTCCAACTTTGAACTTGAAATTCAAATCTGTTTTTGACATGGAAATTTCTGAAAACTTCGATGGGCCTTAACTGGGTCATACGGACTCCGATTTTCGAAAACTCGGACTCTATTTCGCGTATTTTTCCGAGACGAACGCAATGGCATAGCCCGTTTCCCTTGATTCAGATTTTAGAATTAAATTCTGCCTCGATTTATGTTATAACAGGTTATTGAAAATACGGGTTGTTACATTCTCCCCTCCTTAAAGGATTTCGTCCCCGAAATCTTCAAGTTAGGAAGAACGTATCCTACCATCCAATCATCCATCTACTCAAAGCATCATCCACGAGCAATCATTGTCCTTACAAGATTCTAAATGCTGGATGAACATATGCAGAGGTGTGTGTATATGTACTTATCTAATGCAAATATCATCAATGCGAATTATGTTGGTGAAATGAATCCATATGTATGCAATTCCTAACATAATGTATATCATCTATATGTGTGCACATAACATACACCCATATGCAACATCCATGTGATAACACATAATTTTCATCCATGAATAAGCATAAACACTCATGCATATGCAATATGAGGAGTGTGCGAGCCGATCTAGTGCCTAATTGTGTATAATGCATCCACGAGCAACCACTTGCAAACACTTGCAACCACTTGCAACCATCAAACATAACATGTCTCAAACACATGTTTCATCCAAAGGATTCTACCTAAGGTTCTCATGACAAGATAAACACGATAAACTAGATAAACATGGATAGAGAGATATGCTAAAAAGAGATCTTAGAAGATAAGCGAGATAAACTCCTTTTTGGATTACAAGAAATCCATTCAAACTCTGACATATAGTACTAACTGATGGGTCATAACCCCCTTATGGAGTTTACAACAGAAATAAGATCGAGAATGGGACCGAGAGGATATATATACAAAAGCTAACTTGCAAGCAAGCTCCACAGGAAAACAAGGATCAAGGATGCACTCTTAAAAAGAGATATGATGCGCGTATCTAGTCTTCACTGTTCTTAGTCACGTTTCCTTGAGCTTAACTCCACTGTGCTTTGACCGTCTTTTACTTCATGATTTCTTGGCTTCCTAACTCCTATTTCCCAAATTCGAGTTGGAACTCATTTCATTATCGCCTCTCGTCTTCCTTTTCCACTTATTCTTCTTTCTGTATACTTGGCTTAAACATAATTGTAACCTCATGATTTCATGCAAGCTCTCCAAAATTCACTAGTGAATCCTGGATCTCGTCTACTTACTATAAAGTATTCCACGCAGCAGAACTTTTCTTGAAAATACCAATCCACGTTGCCAATTGGCCTTACAAACGTGATTTTCTATAACTCATGCTTAATCGAAATGAACCATCCGCCTATGAGTGATAGGCCATACCTAGATTCAATTGCCTACCCAAGGCTTCCTGTAGGCTATTCCAAAACTGGCCAACTTCTTGAGGGTAAACCGTTGCTAACCATGATGCAGTCCTCTCGCTCTTCACCGGACTGAAATGAGCACTCTTCGTGAGTCTACCTATTATGACCCACATACCCGTATTCCCTTTCTTTGATCTAGGTAGTCTATCCACATAATCTATCGAGATGTTTTCACACTTCCCTTGCGGAACCTCCAATGGAGGTAATGGCCCGCTGGGCTTCTATGACTTGGCCTTAACCTGGTGGCACAACATGCATCTTGAGACCAACTCGGCCACCTCCTCGAGTGATGCGCATCTTCAAGAACCTTCTTTACCAAGTCTTCCACTCGAGGAACACATAATCTCTCATCGCGCCTTAGTCATCCCTTGTCATCTATAATATATCTAGCGAGGTGACTTAACATCTCGCCTCGAATCAACTGGTCCATGTTCTTGACTAACTGCGGGTCTTCTTTCTGTGAAACCCCCTTCTTGATCCAGAAGAGTAAGTCTAACCTCAGGGAATGCTAACTAGCCAAACGGAGAAAGCTTCTTACTTCAATTGCCCTCCTCAGAGTTTTCCGGTTTTAAACCGCAACCACTTTAGCGGAATCCACCGCTAAGCCTTACTTAGGAACTATGTGCCCAAGAAATCCAACTTCTTTCCTCCAAAGTGACATTTGGATAACTTGACCTCCAACTGGTGGCTCTAAGCGTATCCATCACCTCCTTGAGATGTCTTGCATGCTCTTCCTCGTTCTTTTAAGGAGATCAAAATATCGTCTACGACGACCACGACAAACTTGTTCAAGGACTCCCTAAACACCCCACCCATCAAGTTCACGTAATATGCGGGTGCATTAGTCAAACCAAATAGCATGACTAGCCATCCTAAAAATTCATCTAGAGTGCTAAACGCAGTCTTGTCAATTCCATCCTCAGCCATCCTAAGCTGATGGAATCCGGTAGCTAGATCAAAACAGATGCTCCCACAAGCTGATCAAACAAATCATCGATCCTTGGCAACGGTTGTCTATTCTTCTCACGATAATCAACACATAAGCGAAGCAAACTGTCCACATTAGTAACGAATACTACTGGAGCACCCTACCCAAAAATGCTTCGTCTCAGGAAGTTCTTCTCAAGCAACTCCTCGACTTGCTTTCTTAACTCTCATCTCGTGAGGTCATGTGCCTAACCGGCCACGAAACTGGCTTGGTATTACCAACCAGATAATGCGGAAATCTATCCCACGTCTAGGGGTAACCCCTTTACTTCCCCCAAGATATCAGGATATTCTCGGACCACCCTCACAGATTGCAAACTATCGATAGATGAGTTGAGGGATTCAAGATAACATAACATGACGGGACCCATAGGGTTGCTAGAAATTTCTAGGGTATTACCGAGGCGAGTCATGAGCCTCACAACCCTATATACAAAAACCAAGAATGGCTCCAAAACAGGACAACCATTTCATGCCCAAAACCAACCCATATCCCCTGAAACCGAGAATATAAACATCCCACGAGAATTCTATACTCAAGATAGAAATTTTCAAATCCACTCAGACCACAGACAAACGGGCAGAACCCCCAATTGGATTTGAAACACATACGGGATCATCTACTAGACTAGTACTTAGGTGCAAACTTTCAACTAGATCAGATGAAATAAAACTATGCGATGTGCCAGAATCAAACAAAGTACGAACAGGGAAAATCAGAAAATGTAAACAAGACTTCCAACAGAAATACTACCTCTATCATGAGCTGGAAGAACGGTGTTGAGGTGATGAACTCGCCCTCCAGATAGTCCTGCATACTGAGTCTGACCTTGCCCTTGTTTCCTCGGGCAATCCTTGCTGAGATGTCCAAACTCACCACAATGAAAGCATTCGCCCTGCTTTCTCTTCTTCTTCCTACATTCCCAGGATATATGTCCAACTTTACCACAGAAGTTGCATTTCCTATTCTCTCTTGACTTGTCCATGCGGTTGTTGTTATTCTTGCCTCGTTTCCCGGAATTTACCCTCTTGCCTTGAGACTCATTCGCCTTGACCTCTTTCTTGTCATTGTTATCTTCTTCTTGAAGTAGGGTCATATTCACCAAACTCTCGAAAGTCGCCCCCAAGGGTATATGAGACATGGCCAAACCATGTAATGGCTCGTTTAATCCTAGAGCGAAGTGTAGGGCCTTCTTCTGAGCTGTATTAACCAAGTCTAGATCGACCCGAGCCAGTTGATTAAACTTATCTATGTATTCCCTAATAGTCATGTCCCCTTGCTTCAGTGATAAGAACCTCAGTCCAAACCTTCCTCTAAAGTCATCCCAAGTCTCAATTGGCCTAGTAGCGGTGGTGACTACCCACCAACATGCAGCTTCTTCCTTTAGCAACCATACTGCTAATAAAACCTTCCTGCGGTCACCTATATCAAAGGTGGCTAAAAGATCTTCGGTCTCTTTCAACCAATTCCTTGCCTCTACAAAAGTCTCTGTTCCACTAAAATTCTTGCCACCCATCATCTTAAAGTTCTTACAAGTTTCCGCAAAGTCCGCTTGTGGAGGCTGAGGGAGAAGAGGAACATCAGATACGGAAGGAGGAGGAGGAACAGCGGCCTTGACTGGAAAGACAACATTAGAGACACCCGGGACCGGTGCCGTGACTTCCAAGTACCGACGAAACCAATCGGGTATTGTTACTCCTTCGGGCAAGATGAGATTATCAGACATGCTGGAAACGAAAAGAAAAGAGTTCAAACGAGGGGTCAAAGGATAGTGCTAATGGCTTTTGGGGAATAGCCTTTAAAAATAACTAGACTTTTCTTTGGAAAATACTTTATACTTGGTTTTGAAAATAGTTTTTCAAAAGTTTTAAAAACCTTTCTATCCCTTCTCGTAAACCATATGCTCTGATACCAAATGTAACACCCCACCTCCGCCAGGGTGGCTCTTTCAAGCAACTCTGACTTTGGTGGGGCGTTTTAAAACAAGGTAAACATGCATAATGATATAACAAGGCAGGACATGACATATATATATGTAAATAAACAGAGTAAGTAGATAAAACAGCGGAAGATTTTTAAACCATTTCAAAACACAAGTCTGGTACATCAAAATGTCAATTTCCCAAAATTACAAGTCTAGATAAAAACATCATCTGATAAACTGAAATACTGAAATACATAGTGCTATCCCCAAAATAAAGATGATAAACCATAGCGAGCTCAATGTCCAGCCATACATGAGCTATCCAGCAAACAAGCAAGCGATCCAAGCTAAGCACCACTATTCCCTCCCTGAGAACCGGGGGGGGGGGGGAACGGAAGAAAAGAAGCGAAAGAAAACGGGTCAGTCAAAAAGACTGGTAAGCCCTACTACGATCAGTCTATAAACTAATAAAGTTAACATCATGATGGAAACTGAGATGAACATACTGGCAATAGATAAAGGTGTCATCACATAAAGAAGATTAAGCTTTGCACCACAGTGTACTAGCAAACTAACATAACAGGTATTGACCCCTCAGCCCAAATTTTGGCCCAATAACATGAGGTGGCCTTAATACAAGGCCCAGCCCAACGGTCTAGTCGATCGGCTCCCTATAAACCTAACACGTCAAGTGTTGGTGTCCATACGGCCCACATATGGTTGTAGTCAGACTGTGCTGGGTCCACCTTCGGGTGTATCAAGCCCTCGGGTGTTAACCCCAGACACCTAAGCAATAATGCACAGTCTAAACCTACTGGTACCCGTGCCTCGAGTTTGTCCAACACCGGACTACGTGCACGTCCGTAGCCCGCCTGGACCCGCACCGCTGTACCACTCAGCCATCTTTTGGTCGCTTACATCCGTCCAGTAATCGTGCCCCCGCCCTAGCCCAGCCTCTAGGGTTGTGATGATACCAAACTGGGATTACTGCTGGAACAGACCACGTTGCTAGGGTTTCCTAAGAGGATTAAGTGTGATTTAACCCTTCACTAATCATGGATTAAATTGGTTAAGTGTAACCGACAGTTCACAACTTAACCCCATTTCAATCCCTCAAAACCCCAAAATGGATTAAATTGGTTAAGTATTAGTGGACCCTGACTTAACCCTAATCATGAGGCATTAATTAATTAATGCGCCTTAACCTCTCACATTAGACTTTGTTGTGGTTACTAGTTAAGCCGGGCGGGTCCGGGTAGCTTTACACCACAACTTGGTCTAACCTCGGGTCCAAGGTACAACATGACCAACTTCTCACATTGGGTCCTATTGTTTGTAGCCACTAGTTAAGCCGGTATGTTCCGGGTAGAATTACGCTACAAACTCAACCCAACCTCGAGTTGGCCACATTTATGTTTTCTAAGTGTCATGTCCACTTTATTTCAAAACATAATTACAAGTCAACAATTACTTGGGTAGACCTAACTTAATAGGTAAATTCCCAAGGGGTAGACCTAACTTAATAGGTAAATTCCCAATCTTATATTTTCATGTATTTTAAGTTTACCCAAACCCCCCCAACGTCATTCTATCGCTTACATATTCGTAATAACGCATAAAGGATAGGAAGAGGGAACTTGGCATAACATACATGATGAACTTGCATATCACAACAAACATGCATAACATGTTAGACTTGCATAACTTAGCATAGTGAACTTGCATATTACCATAAACATGCATAACATGTTAAACTTGCCTAACATGGCATATGGAACTTGCATAAACATGCATAACCTATTAAACATGCATAACATGGCATAGTGAACTTGCATAAGCATGCATAACTTATTAAACACGCATAACATGGCATAGTGAACTCGCATAAACATGCATAACTCAATAAACTTGCAAATCATGGCTTAGTGAACTTGCATAAACATGCATAACTTGTTAAACTTGCAAATCATGGCATAGTGAATTCGCATAAACATGCATAACTTGTTAAACTTGCAAATCATGGCTTAGTGAATTCGCATAAACATGCATAACTTGTTAAACTTGCAAATCATGGCATAGTGAATTCGCATAAACATGCATAACTCCCAACTTTCATCACATATTAACTTTAGAGTTTCTAAAATGAAGGTAAGAGGGCTTACAATGCTTATGCGGACTCAAATGAGTATAGCAAATGTAAGAAACCCCTTATGCAACAAAATAAAACCCCAAAATGCAAGCAAACTTGATCAAGACTCCTCCTTTATGATGACAATAGAGAAACAAGACTTTAATGCAAGCTAAAGAGGATCATACAAGCCTAAATACACTTGTATGCATGGAAATCTCTTAGGAATTTGTTTAGGAATTGCATGAAGAGGATGGAGGCCATGAGAGGATGGATTTTGACATAGTTTAGTTGCTAGAATGAATAATGAATGATTTAGGGTAGGTTAGGGTCTTATTTATAGATTAGGTTAGTGATTTAGACCATAGGATTAAACCCTAGTTGAATTAGGTCCATCAGATTTCGGAACTCTCCAGAACCAAGCCACAAGACCAGACCAAGACCCAAAATGGTGCGCCAGGCAAAACTGCCCGGCCACCCTGTGTCGACAGGGCTGTCGACAGGGCTGTCGACACCCTGGGGACCCTGTCGACATGCCTGTCGACATGGGGGTCCTGGCGGGAGTTTTCCCGCCTGCGCCAGTTTGCCCTAACTTCCAACTTTGAACTTGAAATTCAAATCTGTTTTTGACATGGAAATTTCTGAAAACTTCGATGGGCCTTAACTGGGTCATACGGACTCCGATTTTCGAAAACTCGGACTCTATTTCGCGTATTTTTCCGAGACGAACGCAATGGCATAGCCCGTTTCCCTTGATTCAGATTTTAGAATTAAATTCTGCCTCGATTTATGTTATAACAGGTTATTGAAAATACGGGTTGTTACAAAAATAGTTATATTTTCAAATGGCATCAGAATTTGACGAAACCAATTTTATTGGATCTGGAACATCAAACTGTAGTAGTATGTCAGTTTTCATTGTAATCGAACCTTATTTGTGGTAGTTTTAATGTGAAACTTCATATGTAAGTTTCATGAAAATAAAATAATAAATAATTTGTTTAGCATCATGAACATACTACATTAGCTTCTTGGACACACTGACTACTGCTATATAACTTAGTCACTCCCTTCATTTCTATTTCCCATTCCTCGGCCATTTCAAAAAATTGAATTCACCCCTTTTCAATTTCTTTGAAAATTCCTCTAAAATTAAACTGTCCACGAAATCACACAACGTTTGATTTCTTAAACTCTCGGATCATTTGCTTTAACCTCGTACCCTTTATTCAATGCTCGACGACCCTTAGTTCGCCCTAAACTTTATCTACAGCATCTGTATGGCTTCAACTTTGAAGAAATCAAAAGCGAATTAGTTTGGATTGAAGGGAGTGGTTGTATTGGAGCATTGAAGGGTATCCACGACGAGAGCTTGATGTACTTCCTTTTAATTTAATGTTGTGATTTTCCTGAAGTCACGAGTTCTGCAATAGTCGCGATAAAGGGGGTTTGGTAGTTTCGAACTCGTAGTGACTGATCAGGTGTTGACTGTCGCTGGAAGAGGTAGGGCAACTTGCAATGATGGGATTTTCGAAAGATTCAAGAAGAAAAGATGGTGCGATGCTTCCTGTGGCAAAGTTAGGACTCAGAAATCATGAAATGGGGGTCGCGACAGTAGCAGCAATAGTGAGGTTAGGGTTTGGTTCATCTGCAGTTTTTGGGATGTCAATGGATAAGGTAAAATAGGCATTGCTTGTTGTCAAGATCGGAAGCCAGAAATCAACTCTGACGATCGAGAGGACCGTCAACGATCAATGTTTGGCATCTCGGTTTTTGCAGAGGCTTGGCAATGAAGAAGGGTTGTAATTTTAATTTGAGAAGGGGTCGCTGCTTCCCTGTAGGTGCAGCAAAATGAAGAAGGGAATCAAGGTAAATTACGTAATTTATTTAGTGAGTTAAAAATAGGTAATCCAGTTAAAACGTTGTGGTTAATTTTGTTAAAAATGTAAAGGGACCAAGGATGTGTTTTGACAAAGGAAAGTTCGTGCGCAAGGGATGGAGTTCAGAAGCGAAGATGGATTGTAGCACTAACGTGATTTAATTGTGGTATTTCACAATGTACTGTGGAAGGAAAATACTTATACTGAGAGTGGCACAGTGGTTTCAGTGAAGGCAGTAGGAGCTGAGGTTGGTGATTAGGTTAATGAGGAAGAAAAAGGGTAGCTTTTTAACTGAAGGGAAATTAAGGTAAATTCTTGTTTAAATTTAATTAAAATATTAGTTAAAATTGAAGTTAGTATACTCTTAAAAGGGAACTGAAATTAGTCGCTATTCTAGAATTTGTTTATTTATTTGTTAGTCGTTAATTTAAAATAATATTGTTTAATTAATAAATTAAATAAATCATAGGTGCGAAGTAGATTTATTTTTGAGAAGATCCATAGCCGCGATGAGACGAAAGTTAACGGGATATTCGCCAAAGAAAATCTCAGTGAGTAAATTCTCATTCAGAAATTATTTAAATTTATTTTTATCATTAAAAATAAATTGTTGATTGCCTAGGATGCATTTATAAATTGTTTATCAGTGTTGGCTGTTATATATATAAATGTATTAGTTATTTAGGCTTGGTGTTTTCGGTTATTATATATATATTGGTGATCGGTTGGATTCCCGCAATACCATTAGCGGATGCCCGCGGTATCGTTAGCGGATGACCCTATGCGCCCCACGCTATGATAGTGGATGACCTTCTATACCACGATATCCTGCCACGAAGCAGGATGGGTATTATTTCTGTTGGCTAACGTCTGTAGATGCAAGAAAACAGGTTGGAGGGATCCGACTGGATTCCTCAAAAATATTATTATTTGTTTGTTTCATATATATTATCGTATATGATGTGTTAAGAAACCTATGGTTGATAATGATGTGTTTTTGAATGTTTAAATATCACTGGGCTGAAATGTTGATATATAAAATATCAGAGTAAAGGATATTTTGAAATTTAAAGGGAAAAAACTATTTATCTAAAATAGAATTTGAATCTCAATTGGGCTATAAATATATTAACTTGTTTTGAATATATAAAACAAGTAGTGAATTTATAAACGTTTTTTATAAATTAATTAATGCAAAGAATTGAAATGAATTTTTAAACAGTGTTTATAAATGTAGTGGGAAAAATTATCATTTGATAATTTGAATATTTAAATTCAAATGTGAATTTAAAAATAGAAATAGGGAAATCGTTTTAAAGAAATAAACGATGGAATTTATTCTGATGTTCAGAATATAAATTGAACTAAAATAATCCGTAAGGATTTATGATTTGAATTTGATTAATTTGAATTTATTTAAATTGAAGTTAAATTGAATATGAAAATAAATTGGGTGTTATATATATATATAAATTATTATGAATAGAAATTTCCAAAATAAGATTTTGGTTGTAAATAGATTTCTAAACAGAATTTGTTTAAATATATAAGATAAGGAATTTATAAACGATGTTTATAAATAGGATGAATTAATTATCAAGAGATAATTTGAAATATTAAATTCAAATATGAATTTAAAAGTATAAATTGAAATCATTTCGAGAAAAAGGAAATAATAGTTTTTATTCCGAAATTCGGAATATAAAAGGGGTTAGGTTTCAAATAGGTATTTGAAAGGAAAGCTTGTTTTAATTTTTAAATAAGAAAATTAATTTATAAACAATGTTTATAAAAATAGGGAAATAAATTATCATTGGATAATTTAGAAGTTTAAATTCATGAATGAATTTAAAAAGTGAAATTGGAAAACATGTTGAAAATAGAATAATTGATTATATTCCGGGATTTAGAATATAAACTGAATTGAGAAAATCCGAAGGAGTTATAATCAGAATTCGATTATATCGAATTTTATAAATAATTTATTTATAAAAGGAATTGGAATTAAATATAGAAGATGGAAGTATAAATAAATTTATTACTAAATAAGGAAAAATCGACAATTTTAGATAATTGGAAATAGTATGTTGAATTGGGAAAAATTGATTTGATATATATTAAAAATATATTAGAATGGTGTTGAATTTATTATAAACGAAGTTTAAACGTTTATATATATATTAATCTTAATATAATTAAAACGAACTCGCCGTAGCGCGGTAGTTCGTAAATTGATGTTTCGAACTTCAATTGAGTATACAGAAATAATTTAAGTCGGAATTCTGTGAAACAAGAATCGTTAGGACCAATTGAATAATGGTTTTCTAATGGAAGAGAAAAATCTGAATTTCGTCGAATAGATTTTGAGTAATGTCAAAATCAAATTTTCGGAAAAACAGTGCCAGAACCATTATAAAGCCATAAATGTTTATTTAAATTAATAAAAGGATTTTAAACAAATAAAATCCAAATTTCCATTAGAAAAATCCAGATTTGAGTTGTAAAATAAATATGAACTCAAGTAGTGTAAATGAAATGATTTTTGAAACAAAAATCAGATTTTTAATTACTGAATAGAACAAACTAATCTGAAGAATAATTAGTTAATGAGATTATGAATCGAAATTCGGTTTTGATTAAGTAAATTGAATTGGTGAATTTATATTCAAAATCGAGTATGAAACTTGAATTGGAAATGGCATTGGATCAGTTTATAAGCAAATTAAAAAAAAAATGGACATGATATGTTCAGCTGAAAAGGGAAATAAGCAAAAGAGCCAACTAAAGTATAAATTAACGAATTGAGTTAAACTGACCAGATTGAGTTGGAATAAATTGGGAATGGACGTAAATGGGTTAGACAGGTATGGGATGAAGTGTATGAAGATTATAATATGAGTGCCCGACAAAAAGGTACACGTTTAAATTCCATATGAGATTTTATGCGCCGAATCGGCAAGCCACTTGGCTTTTTGATTTTCTTTTTGAATGGAAAGGGCCTAGAGAGGAAAGTTGAGGTTTGAACTATCGACCGGTACAAAGGAGGTTATGGCGAAATTTTCTGGAAATTTAAGGAGTTAGAATATTTTTAAGAAAATTGGATAACTAGAAATCAATGTATTGATATATGTAGAATTCGATAAGGAAACGAACTTGAAAATAGAATACTATAAACAAATAGAAAATCTATAATTAAATTTGGTAAAATTAGAAAGCGAAACGTATACGGGTTTAAAAATGAATAATTGGTTTGTATGATGTTGATTATTTGAGATAAGCGGTCTTGTCTGTTTTGAAGTTAAAGATGTTACTCAGTCAAGGTCTGAGAGGTAGTTATACCCCAACTTGACTGATTTCATTTTTAACCGATAAGCAACAAGATCCAGTCTCGAAGAGAAATGTTTGAATAAGAGTTAGTTGAAAGCAGTGTTTTGGGTTGTTGTAACGATGTTTTATACAACATTCGTTTTAACCCAAGTATGTGGAAATTTGGAAAAATAATAATAAATATTTCCTGTGTATAGAAATAAATGAATGGTCGTGGAAGAGATAAGTAATTGGAATGTTTTCCAATTATAAATAGAATATATTTTCTAAGTATAGAAAATAAAAAAAGGCGATATATGGAAATGTTTTCCAAATAGCGTTAGAGGTCAAGATGATTATTAAAAATATTGTGTTAACGAATATGGATAAGGAAATGGAGAAGTATTTTAATTAATGAAATATCAATTAAATGGCCCAGTGATTTGTTTGATGCTTTGAATGAATGTTTGTTTTCTTCGATAGTTAAATAACCGACTACCGAAGTGTTTGCCAATATCATTGTCAATATGGAGAGACTGGTTGGATTATTATCTGTGAACCATTCCGTATTGGCAGTAGCGCTGCGAATCAGATAATATGAAGATAATCAAAGGCGGAGTAAAGTGCAAGGACTTCTTCTATTAATAGAAATTGTGCCGTCGGTTTCGTTCAGTCCTAGAACGAAGTGTATGGACAAATGTCTGACAGAATATTTCCAATGATCGCATATGTTGGTCTGTATAGATATATATGGTGGCGGAGAATTTATTCTCTTAGCATAATATCCAGAATATATTTATGCAAATCAATTAATGATTTACGGATCTGACAATGTGGCATTCAAAGTATTGTGCTATCAATGAATGATAAGAAATCGTAGCCTCAGACCTTAACAACCGGGAAATGACAAAAATCGAGCAGGCAGCTTGGCTATGTGGGTCGCTCCCATTAGGGTGTATAATCACCTATCTAGAGATATTCATTTCATTCTTTAATCTATTCTATGTTGTCCCATTCGGAAAACGGTTGCTGATCCCAACCGTTGGTAATATACATTCGATGCACTCAAGCGAAATGAGTGGCCGGTCATGTGTGGGCCGGGTTGCAAGATGTTCTTGTTGAACCCAGTGTACTCCCCTCTAGAGATACACTATCGGAAAGTGGTTCCATACCTTGTCATGTTGGAAATCCAATCTTCAATAAGCGCCCTGCGGTTTTTGGTTTTATATTATATATGGAGCGTAAGATGCAAGCGTTCCGCTAGATTCTATTTATTTGATGTAGACATTATTATAATATCACTGGATTTGATATCAAAAATATTTTGGGTTATCGTAAGGTAAAAACCATCCATGTTTATGTGTGGATAGGTCTTACGATTATCATTTCTTTCAAAGGGATTTTTTTAATGTTAAACAAATGATTGGAGTTTACTCACACCAGTCCCATGACTGACTAAGAGTTTATTTTGTTTTTGTTTTCCCTAAACTCTTGGGTGCGCAAATTTGTACGGGCAATCAAGTAGTCGAGATTTTTCAGATTCACTTGGAAGGGCTGGAAGCAGGAGACTTCACCAATTAGCTATACACTATCATATTTCCGCTGTGTACTATGTTGTATCTGGAAACAGAGGTTTATAACAGTTCTAGGAATAACTGTTGTGCTCTGATAATGGTATGTATATACAGTTATTGATTTGTATTTCAAAAGTTATGTTATTTAATATATTTTATTCGTTTCGCTGTGAGATTTGTGTTCTTCGTTTTTCTCCTATTCTAACTTTTCTTTCTTTATATTCCTCACCCTCTAACTTCTTTCTACTAATGATTCGTATTTATGTGTCATTTGGGTTGGACGTGTGGTGGTATTAGTCAACTCAAAGGGTACGGAAATTCGGGCCATTACAGAGGAGGGGGTCAGAACACAAGTTCAGGTGATTAGACTAAACTAAACTTTCTAAAATAACCCTACATATACCATTCAGTTATGTTTTCTTGTTTATTAGGTTAGTTTGGGTTAATAGGACTCAAGGCTTTACACACACATCGTACCCATCTACCTCCCAGTGGATTAACCTAATATAGTATATGTAGCTACCCCCAATATATCAAGGTGCTTCTCATGGTACCCTTCTCACACAGTCTCATGTGGTCTCCGCTGTCTTGCCTCGGAAGCGTGTGCAACTCTCATCCTACACCGAACGACATATAGACATTCATATTACTATGCCACGTTCCATACAGAACTACCATCGTTATGCTACGTAAGCGTATGGAATGTTGTATCCAAACTCCTCAATCAAGATCTGTCTCAAACTGTAGTAATATCCTAACGTCTACGATACACTACCCGGTGCATGTATCTAGACCCTTACACTTATGTTCTGCCTACTATACACCAATTCCGGTAATAGGGTTGCATCTGAATGCATGGAACTTGGTCGAGAGCCTTTCCATATTTGTATAGGTTTGCTAAAAAGGCATGAACTACTGATATCTAAGTTATGGTCTACATTTTCACAGTGACTATGGTCCCATCTTGACCCATCCCTCAACCAGTGAAAGACTACATCGAGAGCTAAGTGACATGCCCCTAGCAAACAATCTACATCCAAAATCGTGTGTCCTGCAACCAAAGTCTCGATAGTGTAAGGGTGATGGTCTATAGGTTTAGCTCTAGTCTTTCCGCATCCTACTGACTACTGATGACAGGTACCCAATGATTACTATCCTTTATTTGGTCCTGACCAGCCTATTCGTAGGCAAATCGTCGAATCACCCTAATGTCATACTGCCACAGCCTTTTAACAGCCAAACTACTATTGCAGTCATGGTATACTCACCGGGTGGTAACATGCAGACCCAACCTCTATGGGTACAACCTGAGAAAGCACCACAGTAGAAGACCACCACAGAGTACCCTACCACGTCCCTTGGAATCCGCGTGCTTCCTTCCAGTCCCGCTGTGGCAGCAAGCAGACTATCAAGTAGAAGAATCAGATGGACATGATCCTCTCGTGCCTCCAAACACCTCGATGATCTACTCCGTTGGGTTCTTCACCTTCAGACGTGCAGACTGGTCTAAGCGCATCACACCATCGTGTTATTAGGCCCTTTATCTAATATTTTAATCGTGCACTTGCCTTATCTTACCATGTTTCCAATTAACTTGATTATTCACGTTTTCTCTGAGCCTCTTATATCTCTAAGGAATGGACCCCTCTCGCTTATTAATTCAGTGATATAACTTAACCCATTTAAGTTCATTAATAAGCCCATAACATGTTATTCCCTTGATTATATCCAATGGAAGTAATCTACAATTTTCTTACATTATTACCATGTCATTCATTGTCCATTTTCAGGTTTACAGGTTACAATAACATGTTCTACTTAATGTATAATTAGGTATATCTTATCTCAATCCACATGTATTTTATTAACATGTTACTTAATATATATGATTAAATATAACTTATTTCATTCCATAAGTCTACCTCATTCTTCCTTATTTAATCATAACCTTATCTTACACTGTCATTATAACTTGTTGTTGTTTACTTATTAACTTAGCTCTCTTAACTATGGTTTATTAATAAGTTTCCTTTTCATTTATTATAACTTACGTTATAATTTCCACTTGTCCCTAGGACAAGCCTACTTATAATATTCCATTCTCATTTAGATAGTTAACTATAACAGGTTATATTCCTCGTTCATCGCATTTTCCTTGGTTATTTAACATTAACCAAAATTTTACTGTTGTAACATTTATTTATTTACTATCTTGTAAATTTTCACACATTCAATTTATATACATATATTTTTATATATGTTTAGGCACTAGACCCCTCACATTAAGTTGACCACTTGTGGATGCTGGATTTATCGAGCGGTTCCGGGAAGGCTTCTACGACAAGTTGAACTTAACCTCTTGTCTCAGTGCGGTTATTTACAATTTCCCAATTTTATATATGTATGTATATATATATCATCCGCTAATACACGACTCTATAAAATTTTCATGTAGATCAGGCACATCTATTCTTTATTCACTGTCATGCATGTTCCTTTCTTCTTTTAAGGTAAACATTTCATGAACCTTATTAGTTTAAGTTAGTGAAAGATGCAATGATTTATTTCCATAACGTACACCTATCTAGATCCATAATTAAAAGTTATTTCTTTTATTTTTCACTGTGACTCTTTTGCAACTACGTTCTAAGAAATAAGTTACTTATGGAAATTGTAACGTCCTGCCATTTTGACCGCTTCAAATTGATGGTTAAACCAACTTAAATCGTCCAAAACAAGGGATCATTATTTAGTTTACCAAGTTAAAAAAACAGAATCAGCACAGAAACACAAAATAAATAAATAATAGGGTATTGAACAGCGAAATAAACTTTTATATATTAACATAAATTTTGATACAAGAGTTTTTCAGTACAACGGAATTTAAAAAATATAATTTGAATACAGAAAAATCTTTACTGTTTGAAATCTTCAGAGTGTGCGTCTCTTGGAATCCCCAGCTTTTGCCAATCTTCGAATCCTAAGCTGTAATCTTTAAATCTGAAATGCTCGGGGTCTGACCCGAGCGTTCCATGCAAAAACATAAAACATTCAAGTCAGGATTAATCATTTGTTCAAGTAAATTAATTTCAGTGTAAGCAGAAATACAATAGTCAATCTTTACATCTGTATCTCATTTGTAAAGTGTCATGTATACTCATGTGTAGTATCTGTTCAGAAGCAAGTAAAATATTCGTGCTTATCAATCTTTATTTACGGACAAATATATCAAGTTAAAGTGATCAGGTGAAACTTTACAACACTTTCATGTTGCAAATATCCATGAACCCGCAACATTTAGATATGCACGGAAACAACGCTACACACTTAACATGCTTAATACTTAGGTACTTAACATGCATGTGAGTCTAAATGGATATACACTAAACCTTGTAGAATCTTGCTCAAAAACATAGAAAGTTCATGATACACATCCATGCAAAAGGCATGATAGTTGACGATGAGTATATAATTATAGGCTTGGCAATATCAACAAAAGATCATTGTCAGGTTTAAGGAACGGAAATAACAATGGATGCAATCAACCTCACTACACATGGACTGGACTGAAAAGGAGTCACCCCCATATGGACCGTTTTCTACTTCCTTAAGCATCATATGTCTCTTAGCTTCTCTCAATTTTTCTCATCTATAGTCTAGACGGCTTTAGTTTTCATGCACATATAGTTTCAGCCGTTTCATTTTAGTGGACATATAGCTTTAACAATTTCATTACGGTGAATATACAGGTTTAGCATTTCATAACAGTAAGTATATGGGTTGAACGAGATGCTAATAATAATATATACCAGTTTAAATGGGGAAAACAATTATTCCACAAGTCCAGGCAATGAAGAATATGGCCAGGGTATACTCATGTTCCAAGAGCAACACATGTGATAAAACTTTAAAACTTCAACAAACTGTAATGATTGACTAAATACAAACTATAATCTATATTTTTTTCCTTTCCATTATTCATCATCTTTGCATATTATTTTCTTCTTAATCTTTTTGTACAGCATTTTCATATATTTTAAAATAACTGTTTTCAAGTGCAGTTAATAAAATATAGTGGAAAAGAATATAGTAAGGAATAATAAAAATGTTACACATACCAATCATATGAATACATGTACCAGGATTCATGTATTTAGAAGAAAACAACTACAGGTGTAAACTAACTATGTATTGAAGGGTTATCATTTGCAGCATTAGTGAAATGGTAAAATAAATGTTGTATAATAGTAACACCATTTGAAAGAAAATATTCAACGAACATTTGGATTGAACCCTTGAAAATAGTTCAGTAAGTTATATTTAAATTTTACACTATCAAAACTCCAATAAGTACATGATTGCCTTAATTCAGTAAGTTATATTTTATCAAACTCCTTACAGTGTGTATAAAAACATCCCAAATTATTTGAGCGTAAATGATTTAATATATACAATGGAGACCCATCCAAATATATATCTGATGTGAAGCAGAAAGGTCAAAATATGAGTAACACAATAAAGGAGATCGACTATAGAACAACGGATTTGGAACTTCCAAGAAATATAGATGGGAAATAACATGTTCGTATGCGATGTTGGATAAATTTCCAACCGGCATAAATCAAACTCAGGTTGTGTTAAATCGTTTTGTAGTCACATTTGAATCCTGTATATTAGTCAAGGATAAATATTTTTAAGTTTAAATTTTATGCGCTTTCATAACATAAAATGATCTTGTTCATCGCTCAAAACGAAACAATTTAGTGATTAATTTTACATTGCCAAATCTGCAGAATTTATTCTTGTATTTTTCTGTGAAAACTGGTAATTATTTCGTATAGCTATGATGAGCTTCCTTCATGTTCCCCATTTCACTGGTTAAAAGGGGAAACTCATCTGCTTTCTCAATATTAATTGTAACTTCCATGCATATAGATAAACATCTTAACACACTCACTATCCAAAATGGAAATCAGACGCCAAGATGCATGAATCTCCATATCTCTACTTGCTAATATAAGAACTGATTCTATAGGATTCATTGTGCGCCACCATTTTACCACTCAAGATTACGTAGCTAAAAAACAGTTTTTATTTTTCATTATCGTAGCAATAGACTCATTAATTCGAATGTAATCATAGTGATAATTCATGGTAGAAACAACAACAAAAACATTCAATGAGCAATGGTTACATTTTATAAAAATGAAATACCGAGCTAATCACAAGCATTTGGTCACTGCAAAACAAGATCTGGGAAGTTCAAAATTTATCACAAGTTGTTTAAAAGATCAAATTCCCTAGACATTTTAAAATGAAGATGAGATATGTTTGGATGATATGTTGGATGTTCTAGCAATTCATAAGTACCGATTTAGCATTCAAAGATTCACGCCTCATATAATTATGAAGTTTGGTAAGATGTACGCATCTAATGTAATTGCTAACAGTTTTGTCGTCTATGTCTGTTTATCATTCGTGTTGTTGATAATTTTGTATCATTAGACATTATACATTTACTGTATATTATAATGTATCTAGTTAAATTTATGCAGTCCAACAAGTACTGCTAAACTTATAATGTGAATTGATGGTAGATTTATGACCTGCATAACAATATTTGACTAGCTTAATTTAAGCAGTCCATTTCAGAGGCTTTTTTAAGTAAAAATAGTCCCAAAATATTATTTGCTTAGTAATCTTAACTGTAACGTCCCGTATTTTAAGGGTTGAATAATTAATTTATTTAATTATTAAATATCGATTTGGCGATATTAATAACTTGAATTAAATAATATTTATATTTAATTAATATAAATAATATAATAATATATTTAATTTTGAAATAGTCGAAAATAGTGAATTGACGATATTGTGTGAATTGGACAATTTAAAATATATAATTCAGTTTAGAGTTGAACTACATTCACGAATAAATTATATATACGACAGTTGAGCATATAATTATATTATAATTATAATCGAGTCCGTAATGGCGCGGCAGTTCGTAATTTGGCGATTCAAACTTTAAACGAACATACAGAATCCGTTTTAAGCCAGATTTCTGTGAAACAAGAAACGTTAGGAGCTGGTGAAGTACATTTTTCTAATGGAAGAGAAAAATCGGGATTTCATTGTGTAAATTTTTAGTTATGTCCAAATCAAATTTTAAAATAGTCGCTATGGAATTCCTTTATAATTTATAGCGATTTAATTTATTATTATAAATGAATTTTTCAATATAAATTGAATATCGATTCAACCTGGATTTGAACATCAAGTTATAAATCCAATTGGAGCTGTATGATATTCTATTGTGAATATATACGATAATATAAATTTATTTATAATTAATTTAATTATTTTTAAATATATATATATATTTAAATGGGTTATTTAGAGCTTTAAAGTTAGCCAGTTTTGCAAATGACCTTCATTTTTGATGAAACCAATTTTTTTGGATCCGTAATATTAAATTATTGTTAGATTTCAAGTTTCGTGATTTTTGGAATCAGTATGTGGCCGTACGGATTTTTAATGTGAAAAACAGTCAGTATTTTGACGGTTAAAATACGTTGTGTGAGCAAACGGAGTCGGAATTCGAGAAACCAGTTTCGTTGGGTCCGTAATGTCGAACTGAAGGTGTTTGTCCATTTTCATGATTTTTGGATATCGTGTGTGGTCATGCGGATTTTTAACGACAAATACAATGGTGGCTTAAAAATAAATATAATAATTGAATATAAAAATATATAAACTATCCTATATAAACGTCGAAACGCTTCTAACCCTAGGTCATTCTTTTCGGTGGTCAAAACAATCCGCCTCCATTAGTATTCTTTCCAACGTGAAATTCTCTTCTTTGAAAATTCTTAGAAATCAAAATAAAAATCGATAAATCACTAAACCCATATATTCGGATTCAGGAAGGGCTTAGCTTCATCTGTATATGCTTTTTGTGGAGATCGAACATGCTGAAGTTCGATGCGGTTGTAGAAGCGGAGCTAGGGTTCGCCTTATCAGGTTATACTAGCATCGATCCTTGATTTTGAGTTCATGTTTGGATTTCTAGCATCGAATACTACCTGCGTGCAAATTTGTGTGGCATTCGAACTTGAATCAGTTCGATCTCATACTGGGGGACGCGGGTTTTGCTAAAACCGTGAGGAAGTGAGAAGAGCTCGAGTTTCATAAGAAGGGGATGGAGTGAAAGAGATTTGGTCAAGGATCTTTGTGGTGATTTTTATTGATTTTTTTATGATGAGAAGGAGGGAGGAAACGGAGTCTGAAAATGTCGAAATGGTGGAGCAGTTTTCTGCGTAGGGGATGAGGAGCTGTGTACCACAGCAGATCGGGGGAGAAGGGTATATGTGGGTCTGGGCTTCAAGTGGAGCGGATGGGCCTTAAGTAAAAGGTGGAGCCCAATTCCTTTTATAAAATAAAAAGGTGGAAAATATAAGTAAAAGGGAAACGTGTGGGTACTGATCTATCTATAGGGAAGCAAATTTAAGGTTTGAAAGAAGAAAATAGTAGGGTTGGGTTTGAATTATACCGGGCCGATATTAATCAAGGTGAGAGGCCCGATTTGGAATTTAATTAACTAGTTTTAATTTAAATCTATTAAAATGTTTATATGAGCTTATAATTACCGTATCTGGATCATACTGTATCAGAATTATGAACGGTCAAATCCGTTAAGATCGTATGAGCGAGAGCAACAAAATGGAACTGACTAGGAGTGAATTGGAGCTCGTTTCAATTTATAGTGAAATAAATTGTTAGAATCGAATCAACGACAATTATCGTTATTTAACGATGATCGTCCAAAGTGAGTAAAACTCACCAACTCTATCTGTTCATATTTTTATAACGTATATTTAGAATTGATAAATGATGACTGATATCTGTGTGTTAATTGTTTGATTGAATTGCTGATTGATTGGTTGAAAATATAGATATAGTACATATACATACATACATACATATATATATATATATATATATATATATATATCGTTAATCAAATATTGATTCTGTTTAACAGAATATTTCATATTGAAATGAAGTTGATGTTAATTATATTGTTTAACATCTGTGATGCAGGGAAACAGGTTGGAGGGATCCAACTGGATTCCTCAACATTTATTTTACCGTTTTCATATATTGTGATATATGATGTGATATATAATCTGTTGTGGATTATATGTGTTGGAATGATATCGATCATTGTTAATTGGTATTTTAAATACCATAAGAATACTAGGATGTAGAAAACGGAATTTTCAAAGCGTATATTGGAAATAAAAGAAATATTTATTTGTTAAATAAATAGAATTATAAAAGGAATTATTTATAAAATAAATAAGATTTTATAAAAAGAATATTTAGAAAATAAATAAAAAGATAAAAGGAATATTTATTTAGAAAATAAATAGAATTGAAAAGGAAATATTTATTTGTTAAATAAATAGAATTGAAAAGGAAATATTTGTTAAACAAATAGAAGGATAAAAGGAATATTCATTTGGGAAAATAAATAGAAAGATAAAAGGGATATTTATTTAGAAAATAAATAAGATATCATAAAAGGAAATATTTGGAAAGTAAGTAGGATTATAAAAGGAATTAGAGTTAATCGATTAGAGTTAATCGAATAGAGTTAATTAATTAGAGTTAATCAAAGAGAGTTAATTAATTAAAGTTAATCGAATAAGAGTTAATAGAATAGAGTTAATTAATTAGAGTTAACCAAAGAGAGTTAATTAATTAAAGTTAATCGAATTAAAGTTAATCGAATATAGTTAATTAATTAGAGTTAATCAAAGAGAGTTAATTAATTAGAGTTAATTAATTAGAGTTAGTTGAATAAGAGTTAATCGAATTAAAGTTAGTCGAATATTAGTTATTCGAATAGAGTTAATCGAATATAGTTTATTCGAAGAAAGAGAGTTATCGAATATTGGTTACTCGAAGAGAGTTATCTAATATTGGTTATTCGAAGAGAGTTATCGAATATTGGTTATTCGAAAAGAGTTATCGAATATTGGTTATTCGAAAAGAGTTATCGAATATTGGTTATTCGAAAGAGAGTTAATCGAATATTTGTTACTCGAAGAGAGTTAATCGAATATTAGTTATTCGAAGAGAGTTAATCGAATATTAGTTATTCGAATAAGAGTTAGTCGAATATTAGTTAATCGTATAAGAGTTGATCGAATAGAGTTTATTCGAATTGAGTTAAAGGAGTTAATCGAATATAGTTTATTCGAAAGGAGTTAATCGAATATAGTTTATTCGAAAGGAATTAATCGAATATAGTTTATTCGAAAGGAATTAATCGAATATAGTTTATTCAAAAGGAGCTAATCGAATATAGTTTATTCGAAATGAGTTAATCGAATATAGTTTATTCAAAAGGAGTTAATCGAATATAGTTTATTCGAAGGGAATCAATCGAATATAGTTTATTCGAAAGTAATTAATCGAATATAGTTTATTCGAAAGGATTTAATCGAATGTAGTTTATTCGAAAGGAATTAATCGAATGTAGTTTATTCGAAAGGAATTAACCGAATATAGTTTATTCGAAAGGAGTAATCGAATATAGTTTATTCGAAAGGAGTTAATCGAATATAGTTTATTCGAAAGGAGTTAATCGAATATAGTTTATTCGAAAGGAGTTAATCGAATATAGTTTATTCGAAAGGAGTTAATCGAATAGGAGTAAATCAATTAGAATTAATCGAAAGGAGTTATCGAATATAGTTTATTCGAAAGAAGATTATCGAATATAGTTTATTCGAAAGAAGATTATCGAATATAGTTTATTCGAAAGAAGATTGTCGAATATAGTTTATTCGAAAGAGAGATTATCAAATATTAGTTATTCGAAGAGAGTTAATCGAATATTGTTTATTCGGAAAGGAGTTATCGAATAGAGATTATTCGAAAGAGAATAATACGTTGAATTCGATTATATCAAATTCGGGAAAGTAGTATTCACTTTCCGTTTTTATCAAGATTTATTTATTTATAAATAAATTAGTTGTTTGTTTATTTATCCAAATTAATAAATAAAAGTTATACTTAAGTTATAATATTTCGGAAGCATGGGATTATAACATTATTATTATAATCAAATGATTTCTGTAAAAGAAGTGGATTTGTAAATAGAATCTGAGAGTTATGTAAAGAAGTTTGTTAAAGATTTAGAAGGTGAACTTGATCTATTTTCGAAGTTAGAAATGTTGTTCAGTTAAGGTCTGAGAGGGAGTTATACCCCAACTTGATTGACTCCATTTTTAACTTAGGAATGATTAAGGTTTGATAGTAAAGTTTGGTTAAGTGAATTTAGTTAATGAGTGTAATGATTTGAGTGGGCATAGCGAAGTTTTATTTAAACATCTGTTTAAATCCAATAAATGAGTTTGGAAACATTTTCCAAGTATAATCAGAGATATTTTCTAATCATAGAAAATGAAATGTTTGATGATAAAGAATACTGGAATGACAGTGATATGTGGAAAGAGATGGAAATGTTTTCCAATGATTAATAACGTATATTTTCTAAATTTAGAAAATAAGTAATGTTGAATATATGGAAACAGGAAATAAATAAATTAATGAACTCAAGAGATAAACGTTAAATGATGATTGATCGATATAATTTCCATCTAGAATTAATATCATTGTCCGCACACGTGTTTTTCCTTGATAGTTAACTCACCGACTATCGAAGTTTTTGACCATTTTTCCATCGTCAATACGGAGAGACTAGGATCAGATTCATTATCTGAAAACCACTCTATATGGGCATTAACGCTGCGAATCTGAAACACCCCACATCCGTTAAGGTCACTCACAAAGGGAATGCCTTAACTTCGGTGGAGCATTATAGGTAAAAGATACAGATAATTTACAAGGCAGACATATAAACAGCAAAAAAATACTAAATTTATTTCATAAGTACGTGGTTCAGTTAAAACATTACGACAACTGTCTCAAATGAACTTCCAAATTATTACAACAAAATCTCTGTCTTGAATTAAAAACATAAAAAAGCAATAAAACAACAGTAAGGCAGCATAAATCCCCAATAAGGGAGTATCCAAAGCCATAGCCTAAGGAAAAAGGTTCCAAGCAATACATCTACTCTCTCCAAGCTGGAAATGATCTGATCTAAGCTGAAGTGTTCCCTCGTTGCGGACCGGAGGGGGGGACGGAAGAAAAGAATACGAAAGAAAATGGGTCAGACATGAGTCTGGTAAGTCCAGTGACTATTTAGTATGTAAACAAGAAAAAGGGTTATGACATGAATAAACTGAATCTAGGACAACACCGAAGAAATAAGATAATAAGGCTGAATATGCTATCGCACTCATTTCACTTCTCTACACCACCTAACTAGTGTCCCAACAAGTAATCTATATAAAATGATCATACTGTAATGTGATCCCAATCCCCGCAATTGTGGTAGCCTTCAGGTGTACATCTATCGTGAGGATTCCACCTCAATCTGCCTAATTGCCATGAACATGTTAGATGTACCCTTACTACCCTATCGATCGGCTCCTTACTCGTATTAATTTTTCCTTATGTCAGTGTCAATCGGCCATCTCTTGCGTGTAGGTACCCTGTGCTAGTCCCACCATAAGGTGTATCAATCCTTATGATAGCAAACCGTCGGAACCTACACTGACGTACCCCCTACCGCTGTTTTGACTGCTTATAATCAGCCCAGTAATCGTGCCCCACCCTACCTAGTTCAGGGTACCATGATACATCTATGTGGGTTACTGCTAAAATGGGTCCCCGTTACTAGGGTTTCCTACTGGTTAAGTTTGTGGGCCAATATTTACTAATATTACCCACCAACCCGATATGTACTTAACCCTCCCTCTGATTCAAGCATGTTTATTTAATGGTTAAGTTTGTGGGACTATATTTACTAGTACTACCCACCAACCCGATATGTACTTAACCCTCCTACTGATTCAAGCATGTTTGTTTAATGGTTAAGTTTTGTCCATTCATGTTAACTTAACCCACCCATTCATCATGTCATGTTGGTTAAGTGTTTCTTATTAACTTAACCCTAGTTATTCATGTTATATTGGTTAAGTGTTCCTATGAACTTAACCCTAGTCATTCATCTTGTTCATTAGCATTAATTGGTTTATTAATGCACCAATCTCTTACATTAGATATGTGTTGTTGCGGTTACTGGATGTGTCGGGCGGTTCCAGGCAGTTTTACATCACAACTCAATCTAACCTTGGGTTTTCCTTGGCATGATGCACTAACCTCTCACATTAGATAGATGGTGTTGTGGTTACTGGATGTGCCGGGCGGTTCTGGGCAGTTTTACACCATAACTCAATCTAACCTCGGGTTAGGCATGTTCGTCTTTTACTTAATTTTCATATTTACTTTTCATATTTATATGTAAATTTTCCACAATTATTGCCATTCAAGCCATGCCCGATTTTTCCTTTAAATCATATTCAAGATTTTTGGTATATAAATTATACCATTTTTATGCCACTAATCATTCATATATTTATGGGCCAAATTATGCCAATAATATAAATTAAAGATTTTTCCCAACGTTACCCCCGTCATACGTTCGCAAAATTCGCATAGAATTTTAGGCTCGTAACTTAGCCTAACTTATATATAAAAGGGAAAGAAGGGAACATGTGCCATTCATACAACATAATAAGGATCTAACTAAACATGTTTCATATAAATTTTGGCATAAACAACGAACTTGCATTTTTGGATCCAATTAACATAAGTCTTAAGCATATGAAATTACCCAAATCCAACTAGGCATGTAAATGTAATCTTGCAATTTGGATCCAAATAAATATAAATCTTAAGCATATAGAATTTCACAAGTTCAACTAGGCATGCGAATGTAAACTTGCAATTTGGGTCCAACTAAATATGAATTTTAGGCATATAGAATTTCACAAGTTCAACTTAGGCATGTGAATGTAAACTTGCCATTTGGATCCAACAAACATGAATCTTAAACATATGGAATTACACAAGTTCAACTAGGCATGTAAATATTAACTTTTATTTTGGATCTAATTTTCATGGATCTAAATGTAGATATAAACATAATACATGTCTTGGCCTAACAACTTGCATGTAACATAGCATGAATAAATCACCAATTTTACATGATTGGTTTACATCAACATAATAACCACATAGCCTAATAACTTGCATGTAACATAACATGAATAAGTCACCAATTTTACAAGATTGGTTTACATCAACATAATAACCACATAGCCTAACAACTTGCATGTAACATAACATGAATAAGTCACCAATTTTTACATGATTGGTTTACATCAACATAATAACCGCAATAATCTCATAAGCATATACGATAGAATCGTTACAAGAATAGGCATGAATCAGGATCAATAATCTCATAAGCATATACGATAGAATCGTTATAAGAATAGGCATGAATCATCATCAATAATCTCATAAGCATATACGATAGAATCGTTACAAGAATAGGCATGAATCAGCATCATTATTATCTTAAAACTAGGAATAACGCTAGTTTTCACTTTATTACAAATCATAACTTTTTAAACGTTCACATCTAAATAATAACAGGACTTACAAAGAAAAGAAAGTCTTGTTTTCTAGGATCTGTTTTTTGAATCTGAAAAGCAATCCTTGAAGAAGACTATCAATTTCTCTAAGTTAGTTTGATTCGTAGCTTTAATATTGCTTTCAAGTTGAAGAAGGAATGGTGGCTAAACTAGAACGATCATGGATGACATGGTGGCTCTATGCAATGAATTTGTGTGATTTAGGGTTTGAGGATTAGGGTTGCTTTTATAGAAGTTAAATCTTATGTGAGCCGTTAGATCGTTTTAGAAGCAATCACAACCGTCCAGACTAGATAGAGTTATCCAGAATTGCCATCTAAGCCCTAGTGACTCAGCAACAGGTCGGAAAGGACTCAGCAACTAGTCAGAATCGTCACATTTTTGGATCTGGGCAAGGGAGTAGGTCGACCCCCAGGTAGACCCTGTGGTCAACCTGGCCTGGGGTAGGTCGACCACTAGGTCGACCTGCCTTGGTATAGGTCGACCTCTAGGTCGACCTGTCTAGGTTATTTTACTATTTAATTTTCTGAATTTCTCTTGAAATCTTCCGAAGGCCATAACTCCTTCATAGAAGTCCGATTTACGAAAACTTGGACTCTATTCCAAGCAGAATTCTTAGACGAACACAATGGCACAATCTATTTCCCTTAAGTCTCACGTTAAAAATTAAGTATTCTTTAATTCATTCTTTTAATATTCTCAGAAAATAGAGGGTGTTAAATTCTCCCTTCCTTAAAGGATTTCGTCCCCGAAATCTCTAAGTTAAGAAGAATGCATATCCTAACATCTAACATCCATCTACTCAACCATTCAATCACAGACATCCATTGTCCTTAAAAACATTTCTAATGCTTTCATGATCATATGCATATTGTGTATACATGTCCTTATCTAATGCAAAATCAGGCGGTCCACTGATTCAGTTGACCTCCTCAATGCGAATTATGTCAGTGCCATGAGTTCATCATGTATGCAATTATTCCTAATCGTACTTTATAACTTCTACATGAGTGCACAATCATTCATACAAATGCAACATCCATATGACAACACATCAAGTTTCAGTTCATACATATAAAAATTCACTCATGCATATGCAATATGAAAGTAACTGAGCCGATCTAGTGCCTAATGTGTGTATATGCATCCACGAGCAACCACTAGCAACCACTTGCAACCACCAATCATAACATGTTTCAAACACATGTTTACATCCATTGGATTCTACCTAAGGATTGAAGATATGACCTAGAGGATTTTCCTAAAAAGATAGAAACAAACATGCATAGAATTCCTAAAAAAGAGATCAAGGATATACCCTCAGGAAAAAGGGTATGATGCGCGTGTCTTATCTTCAGTCTCCCACGTCGCGTCTTCTTGAGCTTCACTCCACTGTACCTTAACTAATTTAACTTCACAGTTGCGAAGCTTCTTGACCTCCATTTCCAAAACTCACTAGTAAAGATAGGACCTCGATCACTTACTATGCTAGAGGGTATCCAATGTAGCCGAAATATCTTTCCAAGATAAACAGGTGTGAGCCATGATACCAAGTGCATATACTAAGATGATTAGAGGTCTCTCCTCTACTTATCTTATCCATCATGTCACAAATCTGACTGTCTAAAGCTAAAGGTTGCTATGTACTTTTTACCTCTCTTAAGGTCAGTCTTACTTTAAGGCGCACGCCACAACCATTTATTTCTCACGCAAACCATCCTAGTCGAACTCGACATCCCTCAAGTACAAGCCCCAAAGGCCTAAACCAATATCAGACAAGCACCCAAGGAATACCTCCTACGAATTTGGACGATTTACGTGAGATGGTACTAGCAAAACAACCAATCAATAGAGCACTTAACCGACTCTGGCTATCCTCGCCAATCTTGCTCCAAAACTATCGTTGATCGAATAACTGGGTTTGCATTTTCAACTAGATATATGCGGAAGTCTATCTCAAGTTTTAGGGGGAAATCCCTAACCTAATCAAAAACATCTGCGTACTCATGGACTACTCTAACGGATCGCAAATCTTCGATAGATGCATCAAGTGATTCTAGGTAGCTAAGCCTAACTGATCCCTTAAGATCGCACGAAGTCTCGAGAGTATTCCCGAAGCAAGTCAAAAGTCTAACTACCCTCCTTTCACAGTTACTAGTTAACCAATCCATGCCTAGAATCTACCCATAGCCCATGAAACCAAAAACATAAGCATTACACTTAAACTCAATACTTAACATAGATATTCTCAAATCCTTACAAACCAAAGAAAAATGAGCCAAACCACCAACCGGATTTGAGAAAATAATGGGATCTTCTATTATACTAGTAATAAGGTGCAGAGACTCAACTATGGAAGCAGATATGAGCGAATGTGAAGCACTGAAATCAAAAAGAGTACTAACAGGATGATCAAAAAGAACAACTAAACTTTACTATCTTTCTCTCAGGTACGCTGGCGATGAAAGCATGCACTTGCCTTCTTGAAAATCCTGTCCTTGTCCTTGTCATCTGGGAAATCCTTGATACGATGCCCTGCCTCACCATGATGAAAACAACCACTTGTCTTTTAATTCTTATAATTAAATGACCCGATATACCGCAAAAAAGATACTTCCACTTGTTGCGGGATTTATTATTTCCTCCGCCCTTCTTAAATTCCAATCCCTTGTTTGTGATTCTTCCCCTTTTGCCTCTTTCTCTTTACCTCCTTTGTGAACCATGTTGACAAGCCTTTCGAACGTTGCCTCTATCGCACGGGAAACCCTACAAAGCTTGGAAGAGAATTAGCCGTAGGTGAAACTATTACGACTATGGATGGAGGTTGGGCACTTATTCGCTCTTTGACAGGTGTCGTAGTCTCATCCAGCCTACGGAAACATGCCGCGATGAGGTTACCTCCTAGAAAGCCAGGAGCCCCGGAGACTCAGGAAAGAAGGAAACAAGGATTCAAACATTGGATCTAAAGATAGTGCTTATGGCTTTGGGGAATATGCCTTTAAAACAAAACTTTTCTTTTGAAAATGCTTCTTTTAAAACTGTTTTGAAAATTAGTTTCCAAAATTTTTATCTGATCTAGCAACCATCAGATCTGATACCAAGTGAAACACCCAACATCCGTTAAGGTCACTCACAAAGGGAATGCCTTAACTTCGATGGAGAATTATAGGTAAATGATACAGATAATTTACAAGACGGACATATAAACAGCGGAAAAAAAACTAAATTTATTTCATAAGTACGTGGTTCAATTAAAACATTACGACAACTGTCTCAAACCAACTACCAAATTATTACAACAAAATCTCTGTCTTGAATTAAAAACATAAAGAAGCATTAAAACAACAGTAAGGCAGCATAAATCCCCGATAAGAGAGTATCCAAATACATAGCCTAAGGAAAAAGGTTCCAAGCAATACATCTACTTTCTCCAAGCTGGAAATGATCCGATCTAAGCTGAAGTGTTCCCTCCCTGCGGACATGGGGGGGGAACAGAAGAAAAGAAGACGAAAGAAAATGGGTCAGACATGAGTCTGGTAAGTCCAGTGACTATTTAGTATGTAAACAAGAAAAAGGGTTATGACATGAATAAACTGAATCTACGACAACATCCTAGAAATAAGATAATAAGGCTGAATATGCTATCGCACTCATTTCACTTCTCTGCACCACCTAACTAGTGTCTCAACTAGTAATCTATACAAAATGATCATACTGTAATGCGATCCTAATCCCCGCAATTGTGGTAGCCTTCAGGTGTACATCTATCGTGAGGATTCCACCTCAATCTGCCTAATTTCCATGAACATGTTAGATGTACCCTTACTACACTATCGATCGGCTCTTTACTCGTATTAATTTTCCCTTGTGTCTATGTCAATCGGCCCTCTCTTGCGCGTAGATACCCTGTGCTGGTCCCACCTTAAAGTATATCAATCCTTATGATAGCAACCCAACACGATTCAAGATGCACAGTGTATAACTACTGGTACCCAGTGCCTGCTTTTTCCCACTCCGGAGTACGTGCACGCCCGAAAACCGTCAGAATCTACACTGACGTACCCCCTGCCGCTATTTTGACCGCTTATAATTATCCCAGTAATCGTGCCCCACCCTGCCTAGTTTAGGGTACCATGATACATCTATGTGAGTTACTGCTGAAATGGGTCCTCGTTACTAGGGTTTCCTACTGGTTAAGTTTGTGGGTCTATATTTACTAATATTACCCACCAACCCGATATGTACTTAACCCTCCCTCTGATTCAAGCATTTTTATTTAATGGTTAAGTTAGTGGGCCTACATTTACTAATATTACCCACCAACCCGATATGTACTTAACCCTCCTACTGATTCAAGCATGTTTATTTAATGGTTAAGTTTTGTCCATTCATGTTAACTTAACCCACCCATTCATCATGTCATGTTGGTTAAGTGTTTCTTATTAACTTAACCCTAGTCATTCATGTTATATTGGTTAAGTGTTCCTATGAACTTAACCCTAGTCATTCATCTTGTCCATTAGCATTAATTGATTTATTAATCCACCAACCTCTCACATTAGATATGTGTTGTTGCAGTTATTGGATGTGCCGGGCTGTTCCAGGTAGTTTTACACCATAACTCAATCTAACCTCGGGTTTTCCTTGGGCATGATGCACTAACCTCTCACATTAGGTAGGTGTTGTTGTGGTTACTGGATGTGTCGGGCGGTTCCGGGCAGTTTTACACCACAACTCAATCTAACCGCGGGTTAGGCATGTTCGTCTTTTACTTAATTTTCATATTTACTTTTCATATTTATATGTAAATTTTCCACAATTATTGACATTCAAGCCATGCCCTATTTATCCTCTAAATCATATTCAAGATTTCTGGTATATAAATTATACCATTTTTATGCCACTAATCATTCATATATTTATTCGCCAAATTATGCCAATAGTATAAATTAATGATTTTTCCCAACGTTACCCCCGTCATACGTTCGCAAAATTCACATAGAATGTTAGGCTCGTAACTTAGCCTAACTTATATACAAAAGGGAAAGAAGGGAACACGTGCCATTCATACAACATAATAAGGATCTAACTAATCATGTATCATATAAATTTTTGCATAAATAATGAACTTGCATTTTTGGATCCAATCAACATAAGTCTTAAGCATATGAAATTACCCAAATCCAAGTAGGCATGTAAATGTAATCTTGCAATTTGGATCCAAAATAAATATAAATCTTAAGCATATAGAATTTCACAAGTTCAACTAGGCATGTGAATGTAAACTTGCAATTTGAGTCCAACTAAATATGAATTTTAGGCATATAGAATTTCACAAGTTCAACTTAGGCATGTGAATGTAAACTTGTGATTTGGATCCAATAAACATGAATCTTAAACATATGGAATTACACAAGTTCAACTAGGCATGTAAATATGAACTTTTATTTTGGATCTAATTTTCATGGATCTAAATGTAGATCTAAACATAATACATGCCTTGGCCTAACAACTTGCATGTAACATAACATGAATAAATCACTGATTTTACATGATTGTTTTACATCAACATAATAACCACATAGCCTAGCAACTTGCATGTAACATAACATGAACAAGTCACCAATTTTACATGGTTAGTTTACATCAACATAATAACCACATAGCCTAACAACTTGCATGTAACATAACATGAATAAGTCACCAATTTTTACATGATTGGTTTACATCAACATAATAACCACAATAATCTCATAAGCATATACGATAGAATCGTTACAAGAATAGGCATGAATCAGCATCAATAATCGCATAAGCATATATGATAGAATCGTTACAAGAATAGGCATGAATCAACATCATTATTATCTTACAACTAGGAATAACGCTAGTTTTCACTTTATTATAAATCATAACTTTTTAATCGTTCACATCTAAATAATTACAAGACTTACAAAGAAAAGAAAGTCTTGTTTTCTGGGATCTGTTTTCTGAATTTGAAAAGCAATCCCATGAAGAAGACTATCAATTTCTCTAAGTTAGTTTTGATTCGTAGCTTTAATCGTGCTTTCAAGTTGAAGAAGGAATGGTGACTAAAGTAGAACAATCATGGACGGTGTGGCTCCTTCGAATGAATTTGTGTGATTTAGGGTTTGAGGATTAAGGTTGCTTTTATAGAAGTTAAATCTTATGTGAGCTGTTAGATCGTTTTAGGAGCAATCACAACCGTCCAGACTAGATAGAGTTATCCAGAATTGCCACTTAAGCCCTAGTAACTCAGCAACAGGTCAAAAAGGACTCAACAACTAGTCAGAATCATCACATTTTTGGATCTGGGTGAGGGAGTAGGTCGACCCCTAGGTCGACCTGGCCTGGGTAGGTCGACCACCAGGTCGACCTGGCTTGGTATAGGTCGACCTATCTGGGTTATTTTACTATTTAATTGTCTGAATTTCTCTTGAATCTTCCGAAGGCCGTAACTCCTTCATACAAAGTCCGATTTACGAAAACTTGGACCCTATTCCAAGCAGAATTTCGAGACGAACGCAATGGCGTAACCCGTTTCCCTTAATTCTCACCTTAAAAATTAAGTATTCTTTAATTCGTTCTTTTAATATTCTAAGAAAATACGGGGTGTTACAGAATCAAATATGATGAAGATAATTGAAGATGGAGTCATGCAAGGGCTGTTCTGGTGATCCTAGGTAGAAATTTCCTAAGATGGATTTACAGAATAGTACCTTCGGTTTGTCCAGTCCTAGGACGACCCGTATGGAAGAATGTCTGACAGAGTATATTTAATGGATCGCGTAAGTTGATCTCTTCAAACATACTTACGTTTGGTGGCGGAGGAATTCGTTTCTCTTAGCTGTATACCCATTGTATTTTTGAGGAAATCAATTTGTGATTTGGCGGGTATGACGATGTGACATTCAATGTGAATAAAAGTGTGATTTGTCAGAGATTAGTGTGGCCTCTAGCCTCACAACCGGGAAATGACAAAAATCGGGCAGGCAACATTGCTAAGTGGGCTGCTTCCAATTAGGGTGTATTGTCACCTGATCTAGAGTTTCATTTACTTCTTTAATCTATTCGATGTTGTCCCATTCGGGAAACGGTTGCTGATCCCAACCGTTGGTGATATACATTCGATACACTCAAGCGAAATGAGTGGTCGGTTATGTGTGGCCGGGTTGCAAGATGTTCTTGTTGAACCCAGTGTATTCCTCTCTAGAGGTACACTATCGGAAGGTGGTTCCATACCTTGTCATATTTGGAAATCCATTATCCAGTAAGTGCTCGCGGTTTTGATTGTATACTATATATGTAGAACATGAGATGAAAGCGTTTCTGCTAGATGATTATTATATCATGATTGATAAACACTATTATTATATCAAAAGGATTTTGATATCAAATCGATTTGGATTCTCATAAGGGAAAAACCCGTTCCGTTATACAGCGTGGTCTTATGAGATATCATTTAATTGCTGAAACTGTTTTTAAACTGTTTTACTCACACCAGTCCCAAGACTAACCCAGAGTTTATTTTGGTTTTTTTTCCCTAAACTCTTGGGTGCCCAATTTTGTACAGGCAGTCAAGTAGTCAGGATTTTACAGATACTTGGAGAGCTTCGAGAAGGAGGCTTCAGGATTATATAGCTATTGTTTATTTCCGAAGTGTTGTAAGTGTTGTACTTTGATAATGTTATTGTATATATATATACTGATTTTATTTCAAAGTTATGCATCTATTATATATTGTTCGTTCCACTGTGAGATTCGTGTTACTTTGATGTTGTATGTTCTTCTTCTTCTTCTATTCTAAGTTTCTATCTTATCTATTCTCACCCTCTATTTTCTTTCTATTAGTTTTCTGGTTCCCAGTGTAATTTGGGTTGGATTGTGTTATTTGGCCAGCTCAAATTGTACCAGAATTTCGGGACACTACATTAACGCTGCTTGCAATTCAAAAGACAAGCACAGAAGATAGTTTTGATTTATGCTGCACTTATGACTGTACAGTTTTAATTCTTTATACTATTCCTGCAATATTAAGACAGTTAGGGAAATGGTTATTCCAGTTAAGTCATTTTAACATAGAGCAGTTATACTCCGACTATACATATATATACTTGATCAAGCTCAAACATTCAACAGTCATGGACCAAACCACATAATGGCCAAAAATATCAAGAATGAACTATTATATTCATATTTACTGAAATCAAAATACTTGAAACTGAGAGAAATCGTGAGTGAGATGCTCACCTCTAACAGTGCGACGGATCGGGGTAGGAAGAGGCTTCCAAACGATTGGTCGACGATCGATGTCTCCACTACAATAGTAGGTGTTAGCTTGGAGGCAACGCGAGCTTCAATGGTGGATACATGAAAATGATGATGGGTGAAAGGTGGAAACTTCGATTTTTGCTGAGTGGTGCGATTTTCGGCATTGGCGGCTCAGGTAGTGGTGCGCGGTTGAGCAGCAAATCGACAGAGGCAGTGCTAGGGTTTCCGTTTTCAATTGGAGGAGGAGCGATCCGCGGCTAAAAGCACAGGGGTTGTGGTTTCAAGAGGCGATGGAGCGAATTACAGTGGCACTCAAAGGAGATGGCGACCATTGATTTCGATTTGGGAAGAATGATTTTTGCTCAAGAAATTTGGGGAAATTCCGATTTTTCCAGAGGGGTTTTGGTTTCCATTAAAAAGGAAAAGGAAGCGAATTTGTGGCGAATGAAATGGGGAACCATGGTGATTTTTATAAAGGCAAAACTTGAAGATAAGAACGATGTAACTTCATAGGATTTAGGGTAGCACGCGAAATTCAACGAGTAGGTCTGCGTATTGTTTTTCTAGGGTAGGTTACATCTATTTTAATTTAATATAAATTTCTACCTCGAATATCACAGAACGTCCCAAATTCACATTGCTAACACAATTTCCTAATACAACAATTGTTACAAGTACTTCTTTGTTTTCGCATTCTGAACCAAATAAAATTATCTTGGTTGTACATCGACTCCGTCTGTGTATAATGTTATTTTTAAATTTTAAATTATTTATTGTTTTCACAATTTTTATTCTTTTATTCCGTCTGTTCACTAACAACTCCGTTTAAATCCGAATCTGGAACGGGAAAAAAATTAATTTCTTTATACATACAGATACACCCATTTCCAAGTCAATCTCCATTTATATCGATGAATAAAATTTCTAATCCATATATCAATATAAAATTGATTATTCATGATTAAGTATATTTTCTGATTGTCGAAATCCTGGGACGTTACAAAAATAAATTACTTTTCCATCGAATTCAACTAACTCAGTCCACTACATCCCTTCCTTTCTCATTTTCGAAGTTAGACATTTAATTTCTGTCTCACACTACTATAATATTTTCTCTTTTACCACAATAAGCATATTAAATCTTACTTTCATGTTCATTTCTCAATACAGGCTTCGTGATTACCGTATTACAGTAGTTTCTCAATTCCGACGGAGGATGTAATTAGATTTGTATCTATTACAACAGTACTAATTTTAATATTTTCCAAACAGATTTAATAGACAATTACCAATTATTTAGTATATTAAATATAACAGGGAATGCAAACGATAGATATACTGTTATTTAAAAAGGTATAATTTAGATCCACTCACCAAACAGCTTTCCAATCCATGAATCTGATCCAGAACTATTATTCTATGGCCTTTCTAAGTGAACCTACAATCCAGATAACCATGGATTCACAAATTTGATACTAAAAGAAAATGGAAAAGGCAGAGAAACCTAAATAAACCAGATTCAAGAACTTACCTTACGTTGATCAGAATCTGAACACCTATTTGTAGAATTACATTCTTTTATCTTCAATGAATCAAAATTTCCTAAAACTAATACTCTAATTTTATGAAAATATTTGGTGGAAGAAGATAATGGTAGAGCTTAGGCAGCATCTCAGAAAATATGCGTTTAGAGCTAGGCCCTGCTAGTCTATTTATAGGTCTACAAGAAACTCCGGACCATCGAATTTAATCCCTTAAAATTTGAACTACACTCATCAGAGTTACACGTCACAGAAAATAGATGTGGGCTCGCCCGGGTCGACCCGCCCTTATGTGGGTCGACCCCAGGGTCGATCAATAGGTCGACCCAAGCAGATCGTGGGTCGACCTGTTCGGGTCTAGGCAATTTTTCTGCGATGTAGTTATTTATGAATTTACCGTTTAATTAACATTGTTAATTACTTGCTTAGTAAAATTCTTTTGATTTATATTATTCCAGTTATGACTTATCTTTAAGTTTGAATTTCAAATTTATGCATGTATATACGCATACAATCTTTCAGTTCCTTGCCCATTAATCAATGTAGTTAATGACGCTTTGTTTTATTCCTTTTAATGCACTCTAATTTCAAAGCCAGCTTATTTCTTGTCCATTTTGCATTTATTATGCGTTAATTATATTCTTCTTTTAACTTGTGCTTTTTACCTCAACATTCGAATTTGTGCGTGTGTGTGTATATATATATAGACACATACGCACGAGCAACCTTTATTTCTTTTTCAAAATTCAAACGACTTTATGCCAACATTTATTTCTGTGTTATAAAACGAACACAGAATAGAAGAAATAAGGGAGATAGAACATTTCTATTCATTCAGATGTGTATATCTTTCTATTACATTGGCTCCTTTATATATAGACTTTGGAGCTGATGTTTAACTTTTTCCCATGATGTGGGACTAAACAGAGAACTAATAAAATCATATTCACAATATTTATATATATATTACAACACTCCCCCTTGAATATGCGTCTTCAAAACTTGAATGCTCTGCTAACTTGAAGTTGTCCCTTTTAAAACATATATGATGATTGCCCCCCTTATTATTATCTTGCTTGCATATATATGTTCCGTCGATACAATCACTGTCTGTTGCCTTCAAAACTCTATCAGGAAAACCCAATGGGAACCTTGAACAAGAAAAAGAGTATAGCGTCTGACATTATGAATATCATATTAAAATGATATTCCTTAAAAGAGTTTGATTCTTCAGGATCAAAACAATGCCTCATTAAAAACCTTTTTATGAAAAACTCTGTGTGAAAAATCATAAACAAGGAAAAGAGTGCAAATTCATTTCATCTTTAGATAACATGTTTTACAATGTTACCGTAAGGGTTGATACTTCTGGATCAAGATAATGCCTCATTAAAAACATTACTAACAAAAACCCAGTGGGAAAAATATTAGTGAAGGAAAAGAGTACATTATGGCATATTTTTATATGCTCCTCTTATTTATAACTCATTACCCAATTAATCTATTGATGTAGTCGACGCATGCCAATTTTGTATATCATCTTTTGGAATGTTGATTTGGAAATTGCCTTTGAGAATAAATCTACCTTCTTTTCTTGAAACTGAATTTGTTTCTCCTCTTTCTTGTTATCCTTTCATGCATATGTGAAGAGAAATTTAGAAGAAATGTGCTCCATCTTTTCATACTTGATATAATTCACTTGAATCTGAGCCATGCAAACTGCCTTGTCTTCTTTATAAATAATAGTTTACTACATCAAAATATGTTTGATACTTCTGGATCAAAACGTTGCCTCGTCAAAACCTTACTAAGAAAAACCCGATGGGAAAAATATTAGTGAAGGAAAAATATTACAACATACAATGTTATATTTACTACGTCAAAAGTAGTATGATACTTCTGGATCAATGTTATGCCTCGTTAAAACCTTTTTAAGAAAAACCTAGTGGGAAAAATCTTAAATAAGGAAAAAGAGTACATTGTACTAACTTATTTTTGTATGTTACTTTTGGGTTGATACTTCTGGGTCATGACCCATGCCTCATTAAAACCTTACTAAGAAAACCCAATGGGGAAAGCCTTAGTTAAGGAAAAAGAGTGCATTATATCATACTTATGGATGCTCCCCCTGATTTTAAATTTCCTTTGAATTCGTATTCTTCTTTCAGTAACTCAAATTGCTTACAAATACATCTTAATGGAGTTTTTTCTTCTTTTAAAATTTCATGTGCATTTTCATGCTTCAGGCATGCTTTCTTATTTAAAATGCCTCCTCCCTTTTGTGATTTGTATGATACTAATATTCATTTATGAATACACTTCAGGTGCTTATAATTTTCTATTTCAATCGGACTTGCATGTTGCAATACATATTTGATGAATAAGACAACTTTCATTACTAAGCAGGAAGTAATCTACTCATCTTGAAGTATATCAAGATTTTCATTACAACAATACTTAGAAGAATGTTGCAATCTATCATCCATGTTCTTGATATTCTTTATAATAACAAATTTTATTTATGTTCTTCAGGAACTAATGTATTATAATAAGTTTTGCATATCGCAACTACCACTTCAATGAATATTAAGAGTTTTATTACAACAATTCTTGAAAGCAGGAAGTGGTCTACTCATCATGAATTATTTCAATATTTTCATCACAACAATACTTAAAAGAATGTTGTAATCTACATTTCTTTCTCTTTATCACTACCAAAGTTATTTAAATTCATCTGGAATTCGTATACTTTCATTGTTTATACCTTCAGGGTATTATAAGTGTTTTAAACACTTTCACCACTTTAATCAATTCAGTTATCTCTGAAAATACAATGTTCATGGCATTAATATGTTGTTGACACTCCATGGTGCTTCAGTAATTATATATATATATATATATTTATTTATCTTATGAACTACAGGTTCATATCTTATGGACTACAGGTACATATATCTTATTTAGGAGAATTTCATGATGGTCAATCATGTTTCTCTCTAATATGGGATTTTTAATCCATTTATAAATATAAGCGCTTTATTATTTATTAATTTATCATCGATGATTATTTCTTGTTAGTTCTATACATAATTTATTGAGATCTCAAAACTTATCTTGCTTTAGTACCTAAACCACTTCTGGGGTTATTTTGACAATCATGTCATGGGTTTCTTTCAAAGTACCCTTAAGTGTTTCTTCAGGAACGCTCACCTCCTTTATTTTGCATCTTTATGACTTACTCCAAAAATATTTTGAACTGACTTTTATACCACATTTTCAGCTGTGATTTACACCTTTTGATCCTTCGGGGATTCAAATGTATATTGGAGAAAGCCTATTAGGGACATAATTGATAATTTATGCAAGTTGCTTAATACTTTGCATAATTCTACATGCTAGCAAATATTTAACATCGATGATTCCTTTATCCTCCCCCTCAATGTTGACAAACATTGTCACTTTAAATAATAAACCTACTTTAGATTCATTTTTGATCCATTATAGCATCATAGCTAGCAAATACATTAGATGTATTTCAATTGTAGGAGGATAATGCTCTTATTAGTTGATAAGATGCATTAATATTGTTTTGCTTATTCCCTTTCAATGATCTAATGACTTAAAGGAATTTTCTATCATTTGAATATGGACATGACTTCAGGTCATTCAATATTGATGTCAATCGACTGCATAAATTATAATATGAATTCATAACAACTTCAGGTTGTTAATTAAATATCGCATATATGTGTATATACATGCGTCCACGTATTACATATATAATTGATTTGCATATTCTTTCTCATTCAAGTTATTGATTTTAGAACAAATGTTTATAATGTTCCAATCATTAATTTTTGCTTATCAAGCAATGTCAACGTGAATCTTAAAGATCGTTTCATAATATCCAAAATATCTGATTTGGAACTACATTGAACTTCTGGTTCAAATGAAATATATGAACAACTTCGAGTTGTTAATCCATATTGAATTTCTGGTTCAAATAATATATAAACAATTTCAAGCTTGTTAAACTATATTGAACTTCTGGTTCAACTGTATTGTACTGCCGGTTCCACTATATTGAACTTATGATTTCGCTGTATTGAACTTCTTGTTCCACTGTATTGAACTTCTGGTTCCAATGTGTTGAACTTCTAGTTCAAATAAAATATATAACAACTTCGAGTTGTTAAAATTTATTCTTTAGTACAATATGTAAATATAAATATATATATGTAAGATACAACTCATTTTGAAAATTGTGAAATCTTTGGATATCAATTTTGTTAATGTTATTATTTCACATTGTTTCAATAAAGCTTCAGGCTTTTAAATTATCAAGTATTTCAAATTCATTGATTGAGGAACTTCGAGTTCCTATGCATATATATACACATACATATGCATATCAATTTTATAAATTTATGATGAACTTCTGGTTCTCAATCTTTTAACATACTTCTAATTTAGAAGCTTTTACATTCTTGCTCATTGACAAGATTTCAAACTTGTATACTTTATCAAAAATGTTTATATAATATATATATATATAATTTAAGACTTCAGGTCCAAGACTTTGAGTTATACAATTTCCAGTATAAATATTTTCTTTGCACAACTTCAGGTTGTGGTTCTATCCTTTCTTCCATAACATTAGTTATTACTAGCTAAATACATCGAACAATAATACATATGTTTTATACAAACATACATCAATTAACTTACAATAGCCAATGCATTTAATACATTTATAATAATATGGTAATACAATATATATTACCATAACAGTACATATTATGCATTTATTATAAAAATAACATAAATAACCATTATACGGTCTAAATATATGAATCAAATAAATAAATTTTACTTAAAACAACATAACATAATTTGGATCTAGCTACAATATTGATCAAAACTGAAATAAACAACTTACAGTTGTACTGCATTCCCAATAATTATATTTTCTAAATACCATGTACATGCACAATAACTGATCCAGAATTGAGTAGAAATGCATAATTATAGAACCGAGATTTTGCATTCTTTAATATGAATGATTCGAAAAACTTGCAGATCTATACATAAAATTCACAACATAAAAATTTTTACATGTTTCAAATTAAACTATCCATATATAGATCTTTCTTTTTATATCAAAATTACTTCTTGCCTTTTTAGAACTGCAGGTTCTAAATTTTCCATGTAATGACAAAAAACGTTTTTGCATTCACTTCCGGTGTGTAGAATTAAGAACAATTTTTAGATTTTAACTTAATATGATCTTCAGGATGCATATTTTCTTAAGTCATTAAATTTGCATCATAATCTTTGATATTTGAAAATATTTTAATGCAAATTCTTTTATAGACATATCAGAATATAATATCGCTTCTGGGATATTCCATAAACACCATTTATGGAGTTTTAATACATATTTTTTTTACAAATATTTATCGCCTTTTATTACAACATTCTGACCTATTTTCATCAATCGGTACATTATTTACATTACATGAGCTCCTTATATAAAGGCTTGGGAGCTTGGAGTAAAACTTATCCCACAATGTGGGACTAAACAGAATATGACAAAAGCATATTCACTCATATATATATTACAATATTCTGACCTATTTTCATTGATTGCAGGTTTATTTTAGATTTCTCTTTCATATGTATATATTTTTGCGCACATATACACATATGTTTACATATGCATGTATACATGCATTTTTATAATAGCTTTTATGTATAATTTTCCTTATATGTGCATTTATACATATTTTCCTCTTAGGATATGTATTATTTTAGTCGTTCCTCTAAAACAAAAAAATGGCGCTAGCGGGACTCGAACTTGCGCCACTCACTTGTGAGAGACATGTCTTTATCCACTGAGCTACATAAGCTTTTGTTAACAAGACTAAATACAATGGTGGTTATTGTTCTTTTTAGTTTTCTTCTTATACCTTTTTTTCATGTTTCTTGTAATATTTCATTTAAAGGTATCTCTTTCATCTTAAATACGTTTTCTACAAACCATAGGTCTAAATTGGCTAGAAATTCGCCACGGGCGCAATGACACTAATTTCGTGATCAAATTCTGAAAGCTTTTCAAAATTTTATTATTTAATTAAAAATGCGAGGTGTTACACCTTGTGCTTATAGTCTGGTTTTGGTGTAAATTTAGGTAGCTGCCTAGTCATTTGAGAGATTTGAAGTGATATTGGATGAACTTGAATTTCAACCGTTTCATCACAGGTTCATACTGATTTGAAGGATGGATTTATATTGAACTCCACTTAGCGAGCTTTCAGATGGTGCTTTGCTAAGTTTGTTCGACCATCACTAATGTTATCATTCGTACTTGATGTCTAAACCTTAGGACCATCACCATGAAAAATTTGCCTCAATAATCGTTAAGTTGCATCTGTTTGGATAGCTGAAAGTGGCTAGGAAAAAAGATTAAGTAACTCTAGCTTCCAACATACGTGCCTACACATACGTCTGTGATGTCCCGTGACATGGTTGAAGTTTTCCTTTATGAAGTTTATATGAAAGCTCGTGTGTATATGAATGTATGTCGATGTGAATAATATATACGTGCACATGAATATCCATACACGTATGCATCATACACCCATACCCATGAATTATTATTTTAAAGAAGGAAGGGTTCGGTACTGATCCATAAGCAGGGTTCAGTACTGATCCCTCACTTAATAGTTTTATTTGGAAACCTAATGGAATAATAGGGGACCCCTATAAATGTACATATATAGACATGTATGTATATATATACCTATTCTCCTCTTTACTTGCCCACATTATATATAAACCGATTCGAAACCTAAGTCCTTCCATTGAATATTTCAAGCCTATTGCCATGTTAAACCTCACAACCCCCTTCTTGACCCCGTTATCCATCTCCTTTGTCGTGAATTCAACTACGATCCTTGACTTTGAAAGATATCTCTCCTTATCTTTATGCGTTGATGAGATTTCGTAGAGAGGAGGGCCGATGGAGTCTATCAGGGTGATATAGTGGAGCTCGTCGTGGCTTGGTGGAATCGATGAACATAGGAAACTAATGGGTTGGAGTGGCAGTCTCGATGAGAGGAGAGCAGAGCAAGTGGTGGGAGCAGGACTAGATCAGAACTGAAATAGAGGAGAGTGGAGTCTATGGAAGGAAGTGGGAGATAATTAAGGATTTGTGCTCATTAAATTCAAGGATTTAGTTCGGTCATGAAGGTATTAGCTTGATCGGGTCGGCATGGGAACAATGTTGGAGTCGAATCATTGTAAACCAAGGATTTGCTAAGGAAATTTATGTTAGAGGGTAGGCACTGCCCCTAACTTTAGGATTTACTTTTCCATTTTTTTTTGCGATGAAGATCCAACGAACGTGGTTATGAGTTTATACACGTGAAACAATTTATGACAATAAATTTGCACATATGATTAGGGCATACACTTTGGATAACGGACATATGACTGAAAACTTGAATTTTTGATTGTCGATATCTGATCTTGGAATCTGTTGAAACTTCATGATCATCGATCTGAAACCGATAAGATGGTTAATGATGATGGTCGCTCTAGTCGAAAACAGAATATCGCCACCGCTTACCATCAGAATACTCAGTTCTCTTGTGCACGCATGACACTACACTAGTTTAACCTATGCATAGAAAGGTACAAGTTAATCATGTTAACTACATTTGTTTAATGATTATAGCAGTTAATGGGGCTGAAATGCTTAGACCACATTAAATATTTTGAAGCTAAGGGATCAACCGAGACTTCTATATCAAGTCGATTTTCTAGGTGATTTGAATGTTAAATCAAGCTCGGAGTCAATATCTGGAAGATCGAGCCTGTACCTACAGATAATAAAGACCTATTGGCTGCAATAAACATAAAAGGGCTCCTAGGAAGAAGTAGAAGCTAAAGCTATATCTCCAACTCTAGATAGAATGGGCAGAGCTGCAATCTTGGAGGATCTGATAAATTCGGTAACATCAAGGACCCATTGGCTGGTGCTAAGGAGGATATGCGCTAAGCATAATATCCCATAAGAAGATGTGCGGGTCTCGAGTCAGGAGGATAGAGCTTACATACCCCTGAAAGTATATACCACTCGCAACAGATATATGGGCTCAATAGGGTACATTCCGACATTTAGTCGCCTTATAGGGGAGATGTTATAACATATATGGTCTGCTCCCAAGCAACTGCATCCGAACAGCTATGCGATTCTACTAGGGACATTTTTTTTAGAGAATTTATATCAAGAGCTGATTGGAGAGAACATCAAACACATTCACAACTTTAAGCATTAAAGGACTGTGCCATCTCTGACTTTGTTGAAAGTCACCCGACTATGGTGTTATTATCCTACATGGAACAAGTTCAGCATTTCTATACATGATTGGTTTTACATGGGTTGTCTTCACATAAACGTGTGACATTGGATTGAAGGAGTAAGTGTCGCTCTCATTTACTCATGTGGTTTCACATAAATCGAATCGTAATCTCTAAACTAATGCGATGCTTGAATTGTGTAATCAATCTTCCAATAACTATCAGGTAGGAGAGTCTATACATGGTAGCTATCTTGAAGGTTATTTCCGTGATACTTTAGGAAGTTAATTTATAGATTTCCGATGAACTCCTCCATACCAGCTGTCCATTAGACAACAATCAAATGACAGGTCATCAAGGTACCGAGGAAGATGGGTTACAACTGAGGTAGAGGGATGAAGGGAGGAAGAAGATGGTGATGATGTCCACCCTACTGCGCCTCCAAGTATGAAAAAGAATCGGAATTGGCTCAGGTGACGGTGGAAGCAGAGAGGCGGCTGATAGCGATGAAGCTAAGCAAGAAGCGGAACTAAATCTTACTTCTTATCCTTCAATGGTTGTAAAGTTTAGATGGGATAATCTTCTAAGCCCACATTCTCGACCTCTTTACTAAAAAGGAGAGGACATCTCACCTCGACGGGCTAATAAGGGGATTGAAGATATCCCTCTTGAGATTTCTATGCTTGATTTTAGTGGCATCAATATGGAAGCTTTTCCAAAATTTGAGGGATTATCGATGTCAACAAGCATCATATAGGTTACTCCTTTAAGTAAACTGAAACCTACCCCATTAGAAGGACACCAGGATATGCACACAATTCAAATGTTGCACGACACGACACTCGTTCGTGTGCTATTGAATAATTATGGCTTAAGTTTTTTTCTTTGTGAAGGTACAATGCTAAGGGAAAGGTTTGTCCTGATCAAATACTTAGGTGGTAGTGTCCCTTATTTCCCCAAGCAACACAAGGAACAATAGTCGAGATCGTAGGGGCGAAGAACAACTTGGCTCTGACACTGGATGCCTCCCTCGATTAAGCTCTCCACCTCGAAAGGAACATGAAAGGATGTCGAGTTGCCATGGGAAGGATGGAGGTTCCAAATAGTCTATAGTGCTCCACCTCCTCTTCCAATGCTTCCTTCATTACGCCACTAATTCATTCTAGTCATTACCGCTCTAGAGAAGCCTCAGATAGCTCCAGTAAATCACATCATTCTAAAAGGTCAAAGAAAAAGTGTTAAGAGAATGTGGCTCCATGGACAACCCCCTACTTCTAAAGAGAAAATGCGAGAAACTAAAGCCTTATTTCATAAACTACATTTTAATAGGGATATACTTATTCAGAAATTAAACCCGATTACATGAGAAGTCAATAAAGAAGCAACAAATTGAGCATTTGACGTATACTTCCAGCATAGGGAAACAATGAACTATGTGGAGAGGCTTTCTACGGTGATAAAGGAGTTGGAACTTGAATTGGGAAATACAAGGCTTAAAGTTGAGATGGACTGGGATAAGATAAAACACTTAGATAAAGAAGTAGATGACTATGAGCCTTAACTAGCCGAGGCACAATAGACAAACATAGGGCAAAAGAATAATCTGAAGCAGCTCGAAATTGGTTCCATAAGAAATTGGATTGTATGTATTAGAGCCACTTTCTTGGAGGATGATAATGAGATTCCCACTGTAGGGAATGAGAGAGCGTTAAAACAGAATGAGATGCTAAGGAATAATAAAGAGGCTTCACCAAGTAAGCGGCTGATCTTAAGTCCGAATTAGAAGCAATAAAGAAGGCTAAGAAATCAGCTGAGGATATAAATCAAACCATCTTGAATCAAGCCTCGGGAGTTAGAAGCATATATAAAAATGAAATCAAAGAGCTCAGAGACAAAGTGGATAAAGCGGAGGAGGAGAGGAAAGATGTGGACTCCACGACAGTGGGATTCTATGCTCGGGTCCTCCTCTATCGGGACTCATATTAGCTCAAGGCCACTTTCCAAGGCTTGGGAGCGATTTCTTTAGAATGAGACGTCTTGTACCAATAGCGATGAGGTTAATGTGGGGAACCGAAGAACAAATATCTCAAGGGTGATAAGCTAAAGAATATGGAGGAAGCTCGACATGTCTTAAGGAGTGAGGAAGTAAGAGCAGTACATCTAGATCATCGAAGAGGAAAGACTATAGTCATTGGAAGGATATAGAAATCTTTAATCAAATTCTTATCATTCTAACAGATATTGCTAGGGGTTCCTCTTTCAACCAATATTCACTAATCAGGAATATGATCTCTAATGCCCAAGCCTTACAACAAAAGCTATGTTGACTCCCATTCAGGAAGGCAATGCTCTGACAGAAGGAAAGGAGAAAGACACAAGGGGTATATTGGTTTTTTCTCCTGCCTTTGGACTAGTCCTTATCGCTTGTGAGAAAACCATAAAGCTCTCCTTGAAATCTCTAAATAAAAAAACTAATTGTGCTTTGTTGCCATACAGCAGATACGCAAGCAGTGAAGCCACTGGCTATAACTCAAATTATCCTAATAATGAAATCTAGTTATCCCTAGTTGTTGCTCTGCTTACAGAGACTTCATGGGATAATGAAACACTTGAAGCTTCAACGTGCACCGACATTGAAGGTTTAGTAATTCAGAAGCAGCACGGTGGGATTGTTGAGATCGGATGGGGAAAGGCCAAAGGACATAGCTTGGAGAAAATGCTCGTGAAGGCGGAAGTGTAGCGCAAAGCTAGAGGGCTTGTCTCTAACCCTTTGGCTACACTTGCACCGAGAGACCCCTGTTAGGAGGCAGAGCATGATTTTGATGATGAATCTGGAATTTCACTTGCTTAAAGCCTCATTTAAGAAAGGTGACAAGCAAGAAAGCGAGAGTAGTTCTACAAGAGTAAGAGTAAAACCACCAAAAGTAACTCGCTGAAGAAGAAGCCCATGGAGGGAAAGTAAGGCAACAACTAATGGTTTTTTCTTTTGTAGATATGTTCTTTTGTTGAAATTGGCCACTCTTAGGAAAATACAACTCTCACGGGTTTGTGGAGTTGATGTATCTCCATGATCATCACGGGTATTAACAACATAAGATGTAGAAGTTTTTTCTTAGCCATGAGTTCAAGATTCCTACATAGATCTTTTCAATTCTTAAAAGGGATGGAAACTCAAGGGATTAAAAATAGAAAACTTGAATTGGTTTCGGTGAAAACACCAAAATTTTCATGTTAAATGTTAGCAAACACCTAAGAGTTCTAAAGCGAACTAAAGTTAAGAAAGTAAACGTAGAAGGAGAACAAAAATAAAAGATGCAGTAGAAGCAAGAACACAAAGATTTGAAGTGGTTTGGTATTATATGGCCAACTACCACTTTGAAATTTTTATTACTTTATTGTGTGATTACAAAGTCGCGGATCAATAGAGATATGAGGCATACAAAATAATAAAGTAAACAATACACCTATAGATTCATTTCTCTCCTAAACAGCTGCTATTTATAGATGTAGGTCTCCTAAAATGCCTCTGAGAAAGTCAGATCCCATTTGGTTGTGTAAGTTATGCGCAACCCATAAATCCACAAAGGCGGGGATCAATACAGATCCTTACATAGAGATCAGTACTGATCCCTCGTGATGAGGAATCGGAACATGTGATCAATTATGGGGACTCCCCTTGGTGCTTGCTACTTGTAGTCTTGTTCTGGTGTTGGTTTAGGTAGTGGCTTTGTCTTTTAAAAGAGATGAGTGATATAAAATGAACTTGAACTTTCATCTGGTACGTCATGGAGTCATTCCGATCCGCAGCTTGTATTTATAACGATTGCTCAAGTAGCTAGCTTTCATATGGTATTGTGCTTAATTTGTTCGTCTGTATATCATGGTACTACCCTGTTTGATGTCTGTGCCTTCAGACCGTCACTCTGGGTGATTCGCCTTGGTAATTGTCAAGTCGCATCAGTTGAATAGCCGAAAATGGTCAGGCACAAAGGCCGGGTAACAATATGCTATATAATATTATAATTATCTACAAAGATAAAGTTGTGAATTTACAATGATTGGTAAATAATTTATTAATTAAGAAAAAAAATGAATTTGTTTACCAGCTTTTTGGCAAAGCAGTCACACGTCAAGATTATGGTTAGCGACGCGCTCAAGTCTCGAGAATGCCGTTGGAAAACACAAAGTGATTTGGTCGAAATCGCGACGCGTTTAAAAAAGGTTAAAAATATCGTTGATTCTTGGAATCATCTTTATTGGATTGAAAAACTCGTTATAAACTTGGAAAATCCGACATAGTAAAAATATGTGATCAACACGGTCCGATCAGCTCAAAATCCTTGAGTGTGTCGGTCCAATCACGTGGCAAAACTCATCATTGGGAAATATTTGAAGTCTGGTGAATTCCGGTTTCTCTCATCAAAAACAGCTGATTGGCATGACACGATCACTAAAAATGGCTTCTACAACTCAAATCATCAAAATCTAGCACTTGGCAAAATCCATGGTTTTTGAAAATAGGTGATCTGCATGGGAAAATCACAAAAAATCATGGGTTCCTGCTTGCCCCAGCAAGCTCTAAATTTGGCACGGCTTCAGAAGGATTTCGCATCCCTGAACCGAATGTGAAATCACGTGTTGAGCACTTAATTTTACATGATCAACATGGGATGCTAAACGGAAAGAATTGGGCTAGCACGGATGCAAATTTTTCCAAGTGGATCTGGCAACTCCAAGAGAGCGGATCATACCAGCATGATCTCGAGTTTTCACGAACGTGCATCGTGAATTTTTGGCTTGGCATGGGATTTCGCATCCCTGGCATAACTCTGGCATCTCAAAATCCCTAATCGACACAGTGTGGGGTACGAGATTTCAAGGTGTGAAGCTATCGATCGAGATACAAAAAGTGTGGCAAAGGCTGGGATATGATTTTTGGTATTTGGCAAGGAAATTTGGCACTAGGTCTTTCTCGCGTGAATTCTTCAATTTTTTGCTTGAGCAACACAGATGTTGCAAGTATTTCTAGGATGCGAAATTTCTGGGCTTTGGAATACGAAATTTCTCAAGCAACTTGGTTTTTTGTCTATCTTTCCGCGATGCGAATTTCGCAACCTTTTGGGATATGAGATTCGAGCTGATGTATCCAAATCTTACTTATAAATAACTTTTTCTTGGCATACTACGGGGTTAGCATTTTGGACTTTGTCTACACTTTGGCATGCGGGATTGGAGCTCTAGGACCTCATTAATTGCTGCCATCATCATCTTCACGGCTCTTGGATATCTCTTGGACTTCTAAATGTTACATAAACGTTTGCCTACAACTTTTGGATATTCAATTGGACATTTAGCTTGCTTTTGGACATATTTGCATACACTTGGACATTGAAGCTTTTTCTTGGACTTGTTACACACTTTGGCTCAACGAAGAAGAAGAATGGCATTTTGGTCGAAGTTATGAATTAACAAGTTACTTGTTATTCAATTGTACAACTTTGCATACATAAACAGTCCGAACTTGTATAAACATTGTAGTCGACAATATATGATGAATGATTACTATAAAGTGGACGTAGGCGTTATTTTTGAACCACTATAAAAGCTGTGCGTCCCTTTATATTTCTCATGCTCTGGATATTTGGATTATTAGTTTACTGCTAAATTTACACTTAAGGGTTGGCGTGCGTGAATAACCAATTTACCACATCCACACTTTGGCGTGCCAGGTAGGGGACGCACAACTTCAGCATTGGTTTTTGTTCTCGGATTTGGTTTTCATCTTCGATTTCAGATTCAACTTCGTTTCTGAAACAAACTCGGCTTGCTTTTCATCATGTTTAAGAGTAAGAAGCTAGACGCTATTGCTGAAGCTCAAGGTGTTGGAGGTGAAGGAATCAAGAACTTTCTTCCATCGGGATTCCCTCGAACTTTGTTACTCGAGAGGATGTGGAGCTACGAATTTGAACACTCGACTCGAGCGGAAGAAAGATGCAATGATTACTTTTCTTGCTTGGATTGAGGTTAGACTTGGGAGTGTTGGAAGGCCAACAGACCAAGCAGATATTATCAGGACAAGTGCCAGTGCTTCGCAAGCTGCAACTTGGGACTTGGGGGTTACCCTGCAAATTAATTAGCATGGTGATGCCGATACATTCATGGTTTTGATAGTCGCAGTCTCTAGTGTTATGGATAAGTTTGACTTCAAAACTACATTGCATAAGGACTCATCGGGGGATCTCAGTGAGTTCTATTTTGAAGCGGAAAGGTTTCTTCGTGAAGAGGATACGAGGATCGATAAGAAGGTTTTTGAGGCTAATGTGGTTAAGGGTGGGACATCACCAACTCTAGTAAAGCTAAGGAATCTGGTACAAGTAAACCTCCTTTGGGGAATGATCGAAGCACGGGTTGGAAGTAACATAAGTTCCAGTCTTACTCGAAACTTACCCACGGCTTCGAAGAGATTTACTAGGAGGTTCATTGCACTGCTCCTTTCAGAAAACCTCTCGCAAGGAAGGTAACTCAGAGAGAAAAGGACGCTGGTCAGGTTTGCTTGCTTCGTGATCTCGAGGGTCATAACACAAACGGTTGTCGACATCTCAGGGATATGACCGAAGAGCATGTCAGAAATGGTGAGCTGGCACACTTTGTTCGAACTCAGACTGTGGTGCCAGGATAGGCATAACCCTCTCATACTACTTAGAATAGGCCAGATCCAACACTTGTACGGCGGCGTAATTATAACCTGATCTCAATTCTGGCGCTAATGTCCCCGATTCAGTCCCTCGGACATCAGTATTTTTTTGCATGTGGTTTCTGGTCTTCTAGCATTATGGATTCTTTGGTTGCTTGGCTCTTGGTTTTGCTTTGTTTTCTAGATTTCTGTTTTGGCTTTTTGGTATCTTGGTTTTGGCACTCCCTGCTTTTTTGGCTTCTTGGGTTTTGGTCTCCTTCGGCTTCTTGGATTGGGTTCTTTGGCTTTTGATATCCGGCTTTCTCTAGTTTTTGGCTTTTGGATTTTTGGCTTTTAGATTTCTGGCTTTTGGATGACAGTCTACCCACTTATGGATTTCCTACTTTTGTCTTTCCAGCCTTTTGTTTTTTTGGCTTCTTTCGTATTTGAACATTTGGGCTCCAGCCCATGATTTTGGCTTTTTAGGCTTCGGCCTTCTAGACATATCTCTTTGGCTTTCTTGTTGTAGATTATTGATTCAACATACACATGTATGGAAGCTGTTATAATCCATATGCATGCTCTTTGCTCGACAACACACCATCACACTTGGTTATTAATAAAATGGATATTTTTGGCTCTTCTTGGTCGTCTTGCTCCGGTAAGGCCGCCTTGAACTTTTCTGGCTACTCTTGGTCGTCTTGCAAAGGCAAGGCCGCCACGAGATAATTCTAGCTTTGGAGCTAGAATAGCTAAGTTTTCTTACCCATGTACAGGAACATGCCTCCTTATGCATGCTCTTCACAGATGACAAACCGTTCAGTCTCTTTCATGAATGAATTTGAAATCGAAGATGACTAACTCCACATACCCATGTACAGGTACAAGCATAAACCATTAAGTTTTCCTTTTGGGTTTACCAAAAATTCCAAGGTTTTATGGCTTTAATAAAAATTACTTCGTTTGTCGGGACACCGACTGTAGGGTAAGAAAATCTAAAATTGGATTGCAAACTCTAAGACACCAGCGAGGTCGCCTTGAACTTTTCTGTATATTCTTAGTTGTCTTTCCTTGGTAAGGCTGCCTTGAACTATTCTTTCTTTTCTTGGTTGTCTCACCTCGTCAAGTTTTCCATGAACTATTCTTACTATTCTTGATCGTCTCATCTTGGCAAGGCCGCCTTGAACTCTTCTGGCTGTTCTTGTTCGTCTTACCCCGGCTAGACCGTCTTGAACTTTTCTGGTTGTTCTTCGTCGTCTTGCCTCTGCAAGATCGCCTTGAACTCATCTAGTTAACTAGTTGTATGGTTGTTGGTTACTCTAGATTTATGGACTATGGATTTTCCTGATTTCCTAACTATAAATATTCAGGTTACTCAGGTTCTCGGGCCCTTGTGGCCGGTCAATTATTCTATTTATCTCTCAAGAAACGATCTCGAGCGATCGTCGGCTTTCATTGGATTTCAAGCTTTGGTTCCATTAGTTAATACGATCCAGCGCGATCATGGATTTCTGGTAAATACGATCTGATGCGATTGTGGTTATTCGGTTTTTTGGTTATATAAGTTCACTTCGAACTTCCCCTAGAACTGGTTTTTGGATTTCTGGTTTACTACCGAAACACATACCCTTTTGGTAAAGGAAAATATGTTTTAGGGGGAAAAGTGTCGATCAGGTTTTTAGCAAAGCAGTCCCACGTCAAGATTATGGTTAGCAACGTGCTCAAGTCTCGAGAATGTCATTAGGGAACATGAAGCAATTTGGTCAAAGTCATGACATGTTTGGAAAAGGTTGGAAATATCGTCGATTCCTGAAATAGTGGTTATTGGATTGGGAAAGCCGTTATAAACGTGGAAAATTCGACGTGGTAAAAATATGTGATTGACACAGTCCGATCAGCTCAAAACCCTTGAGCATGTCGGTTCGATCACATGGCAAAACTCGTCATTGGGAAATATATGGAATTTGGTAAATTCTGATTTGGTGCACTCAAAAACAGCTGATTGGCATAACATGATCACTAAAAATGCCATATGCAACTAGAATCATCAAAATATGGCACTTGGCAAAATCCATGGTTTAGCACATCCAAAATAGATGATCGGTGTGGGAACACAAAAAAAGCCATGGGTGTGTGCTTATCTACGCAAGCTCTAAATTTGGCATGGCTTTGGAAGGATTTTACATCCCTAGGATTTTGCGTCCCTGACCGAATGCGAAATCACGTGTTGATCACTCAATATTACGTGATCAACACGTAGATGCGAAGCAGGTAGACTTGGCTTGGCACGGATGCGAATTTTTCCAAGTGGATCTGGCAACTCTAAGAGAGAGAATCACAGCAGCATGATCTCGAGCTTTCACGAGCGCGCATCGAGAAATTTCAGCTTGGCATGGAATTTCACATCCCTGGCACTACTCAGGCATCTCAAAATCCCTGATCGACAAAGTGCCGGATATGAAAATTCCGGATGCGAAGCTATGGATCAAAGTGTGAAAAATGTGGCAAAGGCTGGGATACGATTTTTGATAGTTGGCTAGTAAATTTGGCACTCGGGTTTTTCATGCGCGGATCCTCCATTTTTTGTTGAGCAGCGTGGGTCTGGCAAGCATTTATGGGATATGATTTTTTTTGGCTTCGAATGCAAAATTTCTCAAGCAACTTAGTTTTTTTAGCTATCTTCCCAGGATGCGAATTCGGGTTGATGCCTCCAAACCTCACCGATAAATACCCCCTTACTTGGCATTCTAATGGGACTGGCATTTTTGGCCTTTTCCTACACTTTGGCATACAAGATTGAAGCTATATGATCTCATTAATGGCTGCCATCATCATCTTCATGGCTCTTGGACATTTTTCGGACTTCTAAATGTTAAATAAATGTTTTCCTACAATTTTTGGACATTCAATTGGACTTTTGGCTTGCTTTTAGATATATTTGCATATACTTGGACATTGTAGCTTTTTCTTGGTTGTTGTTTACACATTTTGGCTCAACGAAGAAGAACAAGGGCATTTTGGTCAAATGTATAAATTAACAAACTATTTGTTATTCGATTGAACAACTTTGTATACACAAACTGTCTGAACTTGTACAAACTTTGTAGTCGACAATATATGATGAATGATTACTATAAAGTGGGCGTAGGCGTTAGTGTCGAACCACTATAAAAGTTGTACGTCCCTTTACTTTTCTCGTACTATGGATATGTGGAAGATAAGTTTACTGCTAAACTTACACTTGGGGTTTGCTGTGTGCAAATAACCAATTTCCCATATCAACAAAATTAAACTGAGAACTATAAAATAGAGATGCAAAATACACTTATTAGTAATTTTTACTGCATAATCAGGTTCTGATATTCGTGCAAGTAATTAATTTCATAGCTACTCAATAAATTCAAAATTTAGTTGTTTTCATGATTATTTAGTCGATGTCATATATTGCATTCTATGAGTTTTGAACTCTAAATGAAGTACAATATTGTGGATATTTGGTCCATATACAATTTTATATAAGTGTTATCTAGGGAATGGTTGCAGTTCATAACATACGATACTTCAATGAAGTTATTTGAACTAAGCCTGTATATCGTATGTGAGATTGAATATTCAATTTGATTGGTTACAAAAGGATTTTATTATGTTAAATGTAACACTAAACCAAAACTACAAGATGGAATAAGGAACTCGTTAATTGAAAAGTCAGATTGATCAGTCTATATAAAGTGAAAATATTTGATGTCCCTAAACTTTAATGATAATTGAATGCACTTCTCTACATATTTCGTTATGACATGTAGCACGACATTTCTTTTCAATGGCTTGACTATTTGAAAGGAAAATGAATTTTTAAGAGTATATGTAATTTAAGGTATAGTTGGGATAACAAGAGTTAATTGTCATTTCTACTTCATAAGAAACAACAAAAACAGGAATTGTGATATTAATGATTGATATTTAACATTGGAATTGGAAGTATAATTTTTATTCCAAAATGTGTTTTAGTAAAGATTTTTTTTGAATTCAAGATATTTGGCCCAAAAAATTATTCATTATAAATTAGTTACTATATATAAATAATCTATAATATGTAGTGGAACTCCAAATGTAGTACGTTGTTATAGTGATGGCGGAAACAGTGTGAGCACGCATATAGCACTTATTAATTACATCAAAGGCCGAAAATTATTTTTGTAAAATGTACCTAACATATTATTTGTTAAATATTGATTATTTTTGGTATTAACTGAAAAATAGACAAGTTATAATTTTATATGAATATTATAAATGTTTTTTATGAAATATAACTATAATGTAATATTTGTTATTGTAAAAAAAAGTGATGCATTGGAAAATATAAAAATGTCTTATAATGTTTATAACTACTTTGGAATTATAAATCAAGCCGTAGTTTTAAGAAATAATTTTGTTATATGATATTAATTAATTAGATCTCAAATAGTTAATGACTATGCATCTATTATTAGAGTGTCACAAGACCAGATGAACTCTTCGGATTGATACACATGGATGTAATCAAAAGTTCGTTGATTCTGAAATAGTTTCATATACTTTGTTATATTCAGTGATGATTTACCATCAACACATGTATGTGTATTAGATACATAAGTAGTATGTTTGTGACAAGTTCATGGAATATACAAGGAAAATAAATAAAATAAGGTGAAATTAAGTAAAATGATTCAATTAATCGAGTATGTGAATGTATTAGAGAAGCTCTAAATGTACCTATAAAATGAGTAAAGATTTAACGTTGAGAGCTATACCTCCGTAGGTACATAATGAAGTATCAATAAAGAGTAATGGAACTTGGTTGGATAAAAAAATGTTTAAATGCAAGTGAAGAGTAGTTTACTTCTTTTGATAAAGACATTTATTTAAAAGTAACACAAAAAGTTAAAATAAATTTCATCTAAATAATAGTTCACATAATTATAAATAATAAGAGTTTATAACCCATGTGTAACCTAGGCCAAGGAGTAGTCAGGTTATGCAAAACAAAATGTTGCTTGTAAATCATTTGATGGTATATTATGTTTTGTACATAATATTTGTAAACTAAAACTAAATTAATTTTTAATCAAAGGAATTTTTTATGAATATCTATTCCATTACAGTAAGCAACAAATGTTGTTTCAAAAGAATACTAGCTTCGCAGGTGATATGCGCGTAAAAATACATATTTATATTCTCGTATTTAACCTTCTTTTATTAAAATATATGACATATAAAGGTATTTTCACTTGTTTTAAAATCGAAATTCAATTTTTTTCAAACCTTTGTTCACTCGGCACATTTGGGAAAACAGCCTTTTGTGTATGCATTTTTTTTGAGAAATTTTCTACATATTCTAATTTTATTTTGTAGGAATTTGAGTGGAGGTGGCTTCATCGAAGTATGCATGCACATGTGTTGAAGATAAAAGAAAGAGTAAAGAAAAAGAATTCGTATTACATGAAGAAGTCGGACTAAGCTCTTACTAATGGACACCACTTAAAAGCAAAAGTACACGTAAGTGGAGGATTAGTTAATAATTCACAATGATTTGTGGGCATACAATGTCAAAGACAATTTTCGTAGTTTCCTAAGAATTATTAGAGTTCAGGTAATATATAAATAATCACCTTATGTTCATGTTGATGATCTACTTTTTTATGCCATCTTTTTATGAAAAATTAGAAAAGTTTCTCTTCAGTGACTTCTTAGCCTTATTTCTCTTTCTTTTATATTTTTAATTTTCATGCAACTTTCTTTTATGTTTTATGTTATGCTCTCATCTTTTTTCTAATTTTTTTTATTTTGTGCTATTAGGTTAGTTTTATTTTATGCAAGCTAGTTAGCTCACATTCACTTTTCTTAGTTTTCATTGCTTTTATGTTTATCCTAAATCGGTTTATGTTAATATGTATGCAAATATGAAAAGAAAATCCTATTTAATTTAGAGATAACTAAGATCTCATGAATCATATAAAACTAGCATAATGATTTCATTTATGATATCTTATCCTATGCTTAATGGAAATTTTTATTTTAATGTAAATTTGTTGATAACTTATGAATTTGATAGTCTATGTTGTTCATAACAAATAGGTTATGATTGATCACATGTGAACGTAAGTTGCATTTTTATCTAAATATGATTATGCTGATGAAAGTGAAACTATAATAAGAATTTAATGCTTTATGTTACTAGTTTAATAGTAGATAGATCTTGCTTATAGATGATTTTATTTTTAATCTCGTATCATTTTCATGAGAGTTTACAAGTGGTTTAGAGAGTATATCACAGTCTGGTTGTTTAAGATGTGCTAGTTAATAACACAATTAGGTCACACGTATGATAAGCACATCCATTAAATCCATAAACGATTAAAAAGAGAGATCACAAAATTCATTGTGTGTTGATTTGTATGGTCTTGAAAAGAAATATGTCTTTAAATTGTCTTATGATATCATAGTTTTAGTTAAAAAAAAAATCTTTAACTTTTGCAATCAGCAACATTTTCATTTCTTTGACATAATTTGATTGAGTAAATTAAAATTTTGTTTTCCTTATGGGATAGATCTGTGGGTTTCTAGTCTATAATTTTTTTCAAACAATTTATTGGTGTTTATAGCAACCCACTATTTCGTACCATTCAAATACAAAATAATTAACACATATTAGACTTGAATGGTTCAAAATAATAGATTATTAATAAATTTGGAGTAAATACAAATCATATTACAGAATCACAGATACAAAAAAACAGATTAGCTTGCAGCGGAAATAAAATATACCATAGTAGTTCACGAAGCTACTACGAACACATTGTCTCCAAAATAAAAAACATAGTGTCAAGTCACGAGGACAAGTATAAAGGAAATCTAAAATACATTAGATGTCTGCTAAAAGATAAACTGGAATAACAACTGACTAACATAGATAGAACTGAAGAACAAACAGATAGATGGCTAAAGCTCCAAATGGTCTCTAGCTCTAAGATAAATCTCCAAAGGCTGTGGTACTCAAGCTGACCGGAGCATCATCCAAAACAAAACCACTTGGATCAGGACCAATATTCTCTTGTAAGTAAATTAACTCAAGTGAAATGTCATAGAAATGCACAAGTAACTTAAAGAATATTTGGGATTCATTCTTTAAGGATTCGTTAAACTAGATATCATATAATATAATGTGCTATTATAATAGTGTCTATTCAGTAAAGTAAAATATCAAAATTGTGTAAGCGGGATTATCATTGTTACCCTTAAACCATTTATACCGTTGTTGTACAGTTTGCATATAATACACCAGTACGTCGGCAGATAGGGATGCGACATGATAAGACAACGCTAAATCAAAATCGTAAGGGGCTCAATCAGGATAATATGACAAGGCACATGAGAAATACCCACTGTAGGATTCTACCAATGCACGCCCGGACTGATGGTAACGCATAGCCGCGACTACCGCCCATCTCGGAACACACTCCAAAATCAAAGGTGTGCACTAATCAAATAACAAAGCAATAGATATGGGTCCGAAGAAGTGTGCCGGATGGAAGTGCAACCTCACTTAATCACAGTAGCACCTGTTTTAGTCATTTTAATTATGACCCAAAGCTCAAGGTTATCCATTCTCCAATTCTGTAATCACCACCAAACCATCTTACTTCGTTCTGGAACTCCACCACGTACACAGTTGTTAAAGTGGTTTTCAGTATTGGTAGAGAGTATGACAATATCCAATCAGGTCTCTTTAACAACCAAACATTTACGTTTTTCACACCGTGGTCATTTTATAAAATCGTATCTTGAAATAAACTGTTGATTTCAAAATAATATAAGTTTATACTCATTTCGAAAACTCTAAATTTCCTTTGAAATTAATTAGCCTTTATAAAATTATTTCATAGATCTCAAAATCATAAATTTAAGAATACTTCCATTTACAAAACATCTATTATACGTTAGGTTACAAAAATCTAAGTTACACACATCTAATTCTAACATACTCATAATCCTTTTTTTATTTTGAATAATTTTAGAAACATACATATATATATATATATATATGTACTAAGTTAAAATTTATTAAATAAAATGTTTGTTAAATTACTTAAAATCTTACAACTTTTCAATCCGTCAAGTTTCAAATCCGTCAATCCGTTTTTGTTAAATTACGGATGTATATCAGTTCAATCCGTCAAGTTTCAAATCCCGGGTGTGTATCATTTTGACCCGCATCCCCAGTCGATTCAGTTTTTGTTCCTAAATCTATACATTGATTCAGATATATCATTTCAACCCATAATGGTTTTCTAAGCTACAGCGAACTTGCAGTGTGAATTTCAATAGTTAAATAAGCATATAAGAATATCAATCATCAAGTCAACATAATATCGTTTCAATTCACGTGCGGTGTCGGTGTGTCATATTTGCAAATAGAGTGCTAACATATCAATAACATTTCAAATACAGTTATTTCACATCCAATAAAATATTAGTCAAGTGTGAGTTGAACTCACCTTCGGTGGTCATAGAAATAGAGACAATAAGAGAGAGGCATAGAACCGAAACAATACCGAAACTTCAGCGAACTGAACTAACAAATTACGGTCAAAACACGTATAAACCGAGTAGCACTAGATTTCAAAATAAAATTTTTTTTTACAAACTTATAAAACAAACATTGTTCACTACAAATTTTGTCCAGAACCCCTTTTTATTTTCTAGCTTACAGGCATGGTAAAAAATACCATGCACAGTACCTTCCATAAGTACTAAACATGCATACCCAGATAGTTCATATGTTCTTCCCCTTTTTTATTATATATGTGTATACATATATATATATATTTATTTATTTTTTAAACATGAACATGAAACATAGATGCTTGACACAAACAAATTTGGTTTCATTCTTTCATGAACTCAACACGTATGAATATCATAATCAAGTACAAATATTGTTCCCATCACTTGATATATAAGCCATTATATACATGTTTGACATATAGTAACACATGGAAGAAAAAGCTATCAACTCTAAATTATTAACCCCATGCTATAACAACTTAACAACTCTGCTTCCAGATTTAACTAATTCACCAATCCAACTAAACTAAAGAAAATTCCATGTGCTGGTAAAACAAACAAACTTCAGTGCGACTGGGGGACAGGGAGATCGCCAGCTAGAGTGTTAGAGGATGGGTCAGGGTTTGTGGCAGCGGTTGTCTTTAGGCTATCTTAGCGGGCAATTGTTTTTTTATAATAACAACAACAGTTCGGATTTTCAAAGGGAATGAGGAGCGGGTTTGGGATCGGGCTCGGCGCTGGGTTCAGTCGGAGGGGCGCTAGACGTTGGTCGGAGGGACAACTGCCTAAGGCGGAGGCGCGGTGGCTTCCGGCGGTGGCGCAACCTCAGGTGGCCATCTCGGCTGAAGCATATATATATATTTATAAATGGTTTGGTTTATTTTTAAGTAAGAGGAGGAGTGAGTTTGGGTGTGGCTTCGGTCGGAAGTGCAGCGGTCAGGGCGGCGCGTCGGTGGTGGAGCGTGCGGCGTGTTAACTATAGAGTGGAGCGACATTCAAGATGAAGGGGAAGAAGGGTTCTAAGGTGTTGGGAAAGTTTGCTCACAGGTTTACATGCACAAACGAAAAGTAAGAGGAGAAGAAAAACAAAGACAAAATGAAAGGTTAAGTCAGAAGTTTACCACGCGAAGGAATGATCTGAATTCAAGGAGAAGAAGAAAATTTGTTTGGAAGAGAACGAAGGGTATCTCAGAGAATTGGAATGGAAAAATAAAGAGGGGAATCCCACCATATATAATTAATTAGTCATGGCTTTTCAAATTTATCCCCTTTTTAACGTTGATCAATTATCGAATAAATTGGCTGATGTGGCATCAGCTTTCCTAAAAAGCTAAGTTTTGAAAGGAATGGGATAATTAAATTTTAAACGTTACCAATGCTTTCCCTTTACTATCAAATAAAATTTTAATGCGAATGTTAATGGATTTTAATGAAATAAAAACATACATAAATTTATAATTTCAATTTGCGTTCGGAAAATATAAAGTTTCCTATAACCGAAACATTCATTTTTAGTATTAAATAATTCTGTATTTGACAAACTTGACAACCGTGATTTCCGCATATTACACATTTCAAAATATCATCATTACATATCGTATTTCAATATTAAATTTTATTTGATTTCTATAATTCACATTCATCCCTTTTTTTGCGAAATTATGGGATATTACACTCTCCCTCACTCAAAGCTTTTCGTCCCAAAAAGGAACGGGATAGTGGAATGAAAACAAACAAGAAGGTAGGATAAATTTGAATCAAAAGATACCTGGAATGAATATTTGTGGATTCGAAGCTCGAATGCTCTTCTCCGTCTCCCAGGTACAATCCCTATCATTAGCACTCCACTGCACTTTGACCAAACTAACTGATTTCCTTCTTAATTTCTTCGTATCTCTATCCAAAATATGAAGCGGCTTTTTCACGACAGTCAGATTGGGCACAATATTCAAATTCTTTAATGCAGAAGGCTGAACGATCAAAGAAGGATCATGCAAATACTTGCAAAGATGGGATACGTGAAACAAGTTATGCACCCCCGCAAGTTTTTCAAGCAACTTAACTCGATAAGCTAATGAGCCCACTTTCTCCAATATACGGGAAGGACCAATAAATCTAGGAGCAAGCTTACCTTTCCAACCAAAGCGGACTACATTCTTCAACGGAGATATTCTGAGGAAAACTTGATCATCAACCACAAACTCTAAACTTCTTCTTTGTCTATCAGCATACTTTTTCTTGCTATCTTGTGCAATTCTCATCTTGTTTCTAATATCCTCGACTTTCGCTGATGCTTCCAAAATCATGTCTGGCCCAGGAACTAGATGATCGCCTGACTCAATCCAACATGAAAAAGATTTGCACGGTCGCTCGTACAAAGCACAAAAAGAAGATGTCTTGATACTAGCCTAAATTCACGTATTGGAATTCAAGAGATAGGATTTCAAAGAGATACGATTATAATAACTAAAATTCTATCAAAAGATTACTTGATAATTATTATTGTAGGTGAATTCTGCTAGATGGAGATGATCTTCCCAAGATCCTCAATAGTCAAGAATACATGCACGAAGGAGATCTTCTAGAATCTGGTTCACCCTCTCCGTTTAACCATCAGTTTGAGGATGATACGTAGTGCTAAGATTAAACCAATTCCTAAAGCTTCCTGAAATGCCTTCCAAAAGTTGCTGGTGAATATGGGGTCTCGATCACAAACAATGCTAGTGGGAACACCATGAAGTCTAACAATCTACCTCATATAAATCTAGGCTAAACTCGAAGTTGTACGATTTGCTATGACTGGAATAAAATGAGTAGTCTTAGTCAGTTGATCCACAATTACCCATATACTCTCATTTCCCTTTCTCATCCTCAGCAAACCATCAATAAAATCCATAGAAACTTGATCCCACTTCCAATTTGAAATCTCAAGAGTTTGCAATAAACCAGCTACCTTCTGATGATCAGCCTTCACTTGCTAGCATGTAGCAAATCTGCTAACGTATACAAAAATATCTCGCTTCATGCCACTCCACCAATATAATTTCTTCATATTCTGATACATCTTTGTAGCACTGGGATGAATAGATAATCTGGACTGATGATTTTCTCGAAGTACTTCTTGTCTCAGTCCATCCACATTCGGGACCCAAATCCTATTCCTAATTCATAGAATTCCCTTCCTGTCAATTTGAGCACCCATAATATCATGGTCCCCGCTTTGTCTTTTATGAACATTATCCTTCATATTCTTAAGCACCGGGTCTTCATCTTGTTTGGTTTCTATATGATCGAAAAGTGAAAAAGAAGCAACAATATGATACAACACTGCTTTCTTTCGACTCAAAGCATCAGCTACGACCTTGGCCTTCCCTGGTGTATAATTAATATCCAAATCATAAGCTGCTTGAAACTCGAGCCATTTGACCTGCCTTTGATTCAAATCTTTATGGGATAATATATACTCAAGAGATTAATGATCCGTAAGTAATTCAAACTTGGTTCCCAAAAGATGATGCCTCCATAACTTTAAAGCAAACAGTACTGCAAGCAGTTCTAAACCATGTGCTGCATAATTCATCTCATGATTCTTCAGCTGACGACTAGCGTAAGCAATGACTTTACCATTCTGCATAAGTACAGCTCCCAAATCTTCACAGCTCGCATCAGTATAAACTATTAACCCTTCACTTCCATTGGGTACACTAAGAACAGGAGCAGAAGTCAGCTTTTCTTTTAATTCCTTAAATGCAGCTTTGCACTTATCATCCCAACCAAACTTAGTATTCTTCCGGGTTAAAGTAGTGAGAGGTGCAGAAACCGAGCAAAATTCTCTATAAACCTTTGATAATAGCCAGCAAGACCGAGGAAACAACGAATATCTGTTGGGGTCTTAAGCTCCTCGCAATCATTGATTTGCAGCAATCTTAATTGGATCAACAGAAAGTCCATTCTCTGAAACAATATGACCAAGGAATCAAACTTCATCCATCCAAAAATGACATTTAGGAAACTTGGCTTTCAGCTGGTGAGTCCTTAAGGTTTCAAGAGCATACTTCAAATGTGATTCATGCTCCTTCTTTGACTTGGAGAAGACCAGAATATCGTCAATAAAGACCAAAACAAATTTATTGAGAACATCATGGAAAACATGGTTCATAAGATCAACAAAGAAGGCAGGAGCATTAGTTAAGCCAAAAGGCGTAACTAACGACTCGTAGAACCCATTTTACATTCGGAAGGCAGTCTTGGGAATACTACTTTCTGCTACTCTAAGCTGATGAAAACCCGTAGCAAGATCGAGTTGGGAAAACACTTCAGCACCATAAAATTTGTCGAACATATCATTGATCCAAGGCAAAGATACCTATTCTTCATAGTTAATTTTTTCAATTCTCGATAATCCACACACATCCTAAGCGAACCATCAGATTTGGTTACAAATACTACAACAGCACCCCATTCAGAAAAACATGGCCTGATTAAACCCTTGGAGGAAAGATCCTCAATTTGCTTCTTTAATTCGGCTTTCTCCTTAGGTGCCATTCTACTAGGAGAAAGAACGACCGGTCTGGCTCCAGGAATAAGACCGATGCGGAATTCGATTTCCCACTTTGGAGGGAGGCACGAAACTTCACCAAAAACATCCGAATTTTTTTGAACTATAGGAGTGGAACTAAGATCATTAAGCGTAGAGTCGAGTGAAAAGATGAAACTACCGGCACAATTTATAGGCATCTTGCATTCAATCACTAAAGAATTTCCTCGATCATCAACCAAATTAACAGTTTGATCTTTACAAGAGATAACAACATCGTATCTCTTGAGCCAGTCGCCTCCAAGCAAAAAGTCAAATGCATAAAAACAAAGCAAGAAGAAGTCACCCATGAAACAGTGGGGATTACAAAGAAGCTGTACCTCGTTACGGACCATACTAAGATTAGCAGGACTACCGATAGGGTTAGACACACATAAAAGCTCTAACGAATATTTAGGTTTCAAGGGATGTTCAAATTTATCACATATGTCAACAGTTATAAAGCTATGTGATGCACCGGTATCAAACAGGACTCTTACTGGATGAGAAAATAAAGTAAAGGCATTAAGAAGCGTACCCTGAGTAACGTCGGCAGAAGGAGGGATAGAAGAAGTCAAACCAAATACTCCAGAAGTCTTTCCCTTCTGTTGTGAGGGACAATCCTTCTTATGATGGCCAGGTTGAAGACAGAGATAACAGAGGTTGTTGTTCTTGGCCAACTGTGCTGGAGGAGGTACAGCTGAACTATCCATAGTTGGGCAATGGCTGGCATAATGTCCCTTTTGGTGACACCTAAAACAAGTGATGTGGGATAAATCTGCCAGTTGCTTTTGGGCTAAAAATCCAATCCCATGAGTCCTTTGCCAATTTTTCTACTACTGACTGAAATTAGATTTCCTTTTCTTTGATCTATCCGAGGATCCCTGAGCTACAGATGTATTAGTAGTTTGTTTTCCTTTGATATTAGGTGAATTCTCGAATCTGGTGGCATAATTCATAAGATATGTAAATGGTTGGTCAATATGAATCATCAAGCTGTCATAGAACTCTGGACGTGCTCCTAAAATGAATTTCTCATTCTTTTCCATAGGAGTGTCGATCAAGCCAAGACTATACTTAGATAGCTCGTTAGACTTCCTTTCGTATTCGTCAAAGGCCATATCTTCTTGTTGAAGATTCATAAACTCTCTATATAACTTGGACTTGTCTGCCTCATGCATCCACTTAGCGATGAAATATTCCCTAAAATAAGATTCAAAATTTGAAGTAAATTTCCAAAGAGAAAGATAACCTAAAGAAACAAATGGAATCCAATTCAAAAATATCACCTGAATTGATCCCAAGTGAAATTAGCATCTACGGTTTGGGCAGTAATAGTTCTCCACCAATCTCTAGCATCTCCCTGCAACTACCAAGCAGCTAGCTGACGCTTCTGAGCATCATTAATGTCAAGACCAATAAATACCATCTCCAAATTCTCCAACCATTGTTGCGTGCCAATAATGCCTTCCGGTCCTGCGAACTTGGTACCACCAAGCAGAGTGTACTCCTTTCGAAGCTTGGAAAATCGAATGGGCTGAACAGGAGCTGGTGCCGCTTGCTGAACTGGAGCAACAAGCGGAATGGGCTGAGCATGAGGAACGGAAGCGAAAGCTGATGGAGCTTCTGGTGCAACAAGGGCATTTTCCCGACCTCTACCTCTAGTGTTTCTACAACGTCTCATCTGGAAAATCAAAAGATGGGTTTAAGATAACTAAAGACAGGATTCAGTTTATCTCAATTTGATATCCTAGTCTATAAAATCCTAGCAATATGGTCGGAACAAAATGTAGGAAATTTTTAGAAAACTTCATTTCAAACAAATCTTTGTATCAAAATACTTTTGAAATCATTTCAAATCGTTTGAAATCTAATTATGTTTTCAAAATACGCTCTCTCAAGAATGACTCTGAGACTGATTTGTACTCATTCTAGGATATTGCTATCCTATCTCTAATGAGTTTTTGCTCCATAGGCGAAGGTTTGCCTGAATCAAAGCTCTGATACCAACTATAACAACCCACTATTTTGTACCATTCAAATCGATAATAATTAACACATGTTAGACTTGAATGGTTCAAAATAATAGATTATTAATAAATTTGGAGTAAATACAAATCATATCACAGAATCGCAGACACAGCAAAACAGAATTACTAGCAGTGGAAATAAATTAAACCATAGTAGTTCATGAAGCTACTACGAACACAAGTCTCCAAAATAAAATACATAGTGTCAAGTCACTAGGACAAGTACAAAGGAAATCTCAAATACATAAGATGTCTGCTAAAAGATAAACTGGAACAACAACTTACTAACATAGATAGAACTGAAGAACAAACAGATAGATGACTAAAGCTCCAAATGGTCTCTAGCTCCAAGATAAATCTCCAAAGGTTGTGGTACTCAAGATGACCCGAGCATCATGCAAAACAAAATCACTCAGAGCAGGACTAATATTCTCTTATAAGTAAATTAACTCAAGTGAAATGCCATAGAAATGCACAAGTATCTTAAAGAATGTTTGGGATTCATCCTCCAAGGATCCGTCAAACTAGATATCATATAATATAATACGCTATTATAATAGTTTCGATTTAGTAAAGAAAAATATCAAAATTGTGTAACTAGGATTACCATGATTACTCTTACCGTTGTAATAGGATTCTGTTACAACGGTCATTTCCATGACCGTTGTAATAGATACATGTACAACACCCTTTTTACAACGGGCATAGACTGCCCGTTGTAATAAATGCTATTACAACGGTCATTTTCAGGCCCATTGTAATAGACGTTACAACGGTCAGAATATGTCTGTTGTAATACATGTCTATTTTACAACGGTCACAAAATATCCGTTGTAATATATGCCAATTTTCGACGGTCAATAATTAATACTTAAAATACTTCCATAAAATTAATTTTGATTATTTAATAATTAATCATTAACCAAATATCATTAATAATATTATATTATTTAATAAATAATCATTAATAATAATATATTAATCATTTATAACTTATAACAGTTAATGATTATTAATAAATAATCTCTAATTATTAATTATTATATATAACCAGTATTCCAACAAACTTAATTTTACTTTCCAGTTATTAGTAAGTAATATATATCCAGTAATTTATATCAATAATTTATAATTAATAATTAATATTAATAATTTATGATTAATAATATTACTACACTATCTAAAAAATACCATTTTTCAATATTGAATCCACATTAAATCACCAAAGTGTTGTAAAAATACTTGATCTTTCACGATATTTAAAAAAATGTTGTAATAGGATTTCCATGACAATGTTTTTATTTAAATGTTGTTAAAGTAAAAATATCTACATTGTGTACCCAAAGCTTTAAAAAAACTTTTAAATAATTTTTTCTCTTTATATAATTGTATACATATTGGATTTCATTCAATGATGTTATGTAACTTATATTATTGCCTTTTACTAAATTTGTTTACTACTTTACACGATAATGAACAATAAAACAGTTATATTAATAATTCCTATCAAATAGTTAAAAACTAATATAATAATTGCTAAGCATTGATCCAAAATTATTATTAAATAACTAATATGCACTAATGAATTTGCTTTTTGCCGTTAATGAATTTAAACCAAGAGCATATATGACGGTTGGGATCAAAATATGTTTTTTCATTTTGAATAATCACCACCAATAAATTTATACAACACTCAAATTTTTAGAGCACTTCAATATAATTGCAAAAATCGCATCTTAAACTAGCCTCATTTATCCAAGCTACTAATTTTAGAAAAGCATAGAAATTTAGATTTAGTTTTAAAATTATTATTAGATAACTAATATCATTTGTAAAACCACGCGTCTGAAAACATGCGATCTTTCATATATGAACTTTTGATTTTAAGAGATCAGAAATATTTCTCTCGGTTCCAAAAATGCGCTCCAATCCTTAATTTGTTGACCGAATATTTCAGCCCTACCACCATAACAAAAAATAAAACTTAATCTCTAACTCATTTCTTTCAGTAAACCTAGTCTATTCTAAATCGCAGCCGCCACAAAAATCCTCTTTCACTGCTTCAATTTTCGCTTTATCTTCATCGACAATTTCCAATTTGTGAGTCAAGACGAGGGATGCTACCGCTTTCCTCAATTTCCAGTCATGTCTGCGCTTCTTTAAATTTCTCAACTGGGTCACTACAGCTTCCTTCAATAATACGATTCATGCTCTAGGTATTGTTCGGTTCTCTTTTCGTCTTACAGTTAAAAGCACAACTAAGCGAATTAAAAACAACAATGGTAGCAGTGCAATGAGAAAAGGGCCATGGATGGCCGAGGAAGATGAAATATTGCTGGAGAACTTGCGCAAACATGGACCGCATCATTGGAGCTCCATTCGAAAAAGAGGAAGCAAATTGAAGCTTCTGAGCAAACACCAAAGCAAGAAGAAGAACAAGCCGAGGCGCCAAGACCTAAAAGAAATCTTTTAGGATTCAAAATAGGACCAGCTACTGAAGCCAAAACTGATAAACTAGTTTTTAGAAATAAAGAGAATGTAACGAACCAAGATTTTTAACGTTTTAAAATTTTGAAATTAATTTTTGATTTGCTATTTACGAAATTAATTTTGTTTATAAATTAAAATCTAATCTATTTTATTTAAATTAATTTTGTATATTTAAATTTTATTACTAGAATCTGAATAGCATCATTTAGTTTAACGTTAACTGTATTTTCATAATTTATTGAAGTGTATTGTTGTGAAATATAAGATTTGATTTTTACATTTAACTCTAAGATCTATTTATGTATTTATTTAGATTTGAAATTTTGATTTTTAAATTTACTTATGTTTGTTTTGGGATAAAAATTACACATATTTGTTGTTTAATGTTAGAACACTTGTTATATATATACGTAGTATAATAATACATGGAGAAAACATTATTTAATTTCGAGTGCCGCTTGTTTGAATTTGTTGAATTTGGTTTACACTTGTCTATGGGGTTCTGAGTTTGCACCGCGTGTTCCCTTTTATCTCCGTTCCTTCCTTTTATTTTTGATTTATTTCCGTTCCCCTTTCCTTTTTTATTTTTTTTTCTACCAGCTTAAAACATTCTTTCCCCAAATCTCCTTTTACCCAAATCCCTAGTTCGCTCCACCAAATTTTCCGATCGTCCGCTTCCTTGTATGGCCACCAATAGATTCCATCTCGCTCTTCCTTGCCCTTGCCTAGCGTCGTTAGTTTCCCCTTCTAAAGCCAAGTCTCCACCATCTGCTGTCTTCAGCGCTGAAGCTTGTTCCCCTTGTTCAACAAATCGCTCCGCCTTTCAGTTCGCCGCTGCCCAGTCTTCGTCTCCTCCATCGTGCCGCCTCTGTCCATCGAGATCCCAAATACCCAGTCGCAACTACCCATCTCCGAGCGAAGGCAGCAGCTGCCGCTGTTCCCTCCTCAGGGCCCAGTCTCGTTGTCCGTGCCTTCAGCGTCTTCAGCAAAGCGGAGCTTTCTACCATCCCTTGTCGTCGCTACTTAAGGTAAGTGAGCTTACGATTAAATTTATTTTAAGATGCCACTTCGCACACGCACGAGATATAATTGTTGGGTTGTAGTTGTTATCTGCTTCTTGTCTACTTTGGGTATTGCGGTTATTAATTGTTGAGTTAGGAGCTTGCTGTATGTTTGATTTGTGTCTTGCCTGTATTCGCATGGCCGAATCATTCCTGCATGTACTGTCTTTATAAATATACTTGTTGTTGGTAGGTTTGTGCAAAACTTATATAACCTTAATACTTGGAGAAATTGGAACCTGTTGTGTCTTAGTAAATAATTTAAACCATGCGTGCCTGTTATTGGATCAAGAGTTCTTGCCTACTTTATTATTTTTCCCTTATGATTGTTGTAGCATTGGTACCTGCGTTTTACTCCTTAAGAGCCTTATCGTGGAACATATACATTTATCATCCTGTTAAGCTTGGGTTGGTTATTAAGTACAGTTGCATTTATTTAGTTTTCTTAGGAAATGCAGAAACAATCAAAATGATTTTTATTGTGAACTTAGCATTGGACTTTTGCATACATGTGTATGAGTGAGAATTTGGTTTTATATAATTGTAGTTATTACCAGTTTCATCCTCAATAATGATGTTCTGCTGTCATTTGAATTGTGTATGATGAAACACAACATTTTAGTCGAACCATTGAGCCATGAATCTTGGTGAAAGTGTTAAGTTCATAGATGTTCATTAAAGTATATATGTGTAAAAAGAAAAGGGGGTTAATCTAGCATGAGAACAATTTAAGGAAGTTTTACCATGAATAATTTATGTTGTTATAATTTATTATATAATTAATTATCTACTGGTTTGGTTTGTAAATATTGTTTCTTTGGGTGTTTTTGACTTTTGGTTTTGATGGATTTGCTTTTGTAAACACAGGTATAGGCATTTGATGCTAAATGTGGTGTCCTTGTTTCCGCATGCTAAGAAGGACAATAAAATTGAATCCATGGATAGTAAAGGAGCTACTCTTAATGAGTTGGTTGAGCTGAGGAATTGCTCAAGCTGCCTCTTTTTTGAGGTGGTATTGAGTAGAAGAGTGGTGTTTAAAATTTTAAATAGGCCATTTCATTTGTAAAGTAAGGCAAGATGGATAAGCACACACTGAACATGTGATTCGTCATGCTTTTATGTTTAGGTTAAATTTAATAAGAATTTTATTTTTAGTGCACACAATGGAAGAACTGAAACTTACTGGCAATAATCTTAAAGGTTCTCGACCATTATTAACTTTCTCTACAAATTTTGATAAAGAACCTCGGTCGATGCTTATGAAAGAATTGATAACTCAGGTATGTATTATCTTAAATTTTGTTAATTGTGAAAATTTAGTTGAGCCATTCATTGAGTAAAGTCGTTAAAATGTCATGTAATGCTGCAATTTAAGTGCCACTATGTTATATAGTAAGTCATTGAAATTGGTTGAGGTGTCAGCTTTAAAATGTTGTATAATGCGCAGACCTTGACCGGAGCTTTATAATCTAGAATTGCAGGACATGTTTAACATGGATATGTAATTATATACAGTGCATGCACACTAGCCATTTGAGCATTAGTATAATTTTGGTGCTACATACTTTTTCCTGGTCTTTGCTAGTAAAATGAATCCTTTGGGTTTTTCCATCTATAATAAAATTCTCTTTACTCTGTTTGCATACATTTGGAACACCAAAGGATCATATGGAATTTGTAAGTTGTGCTCTGAACAGCAACTAAGTTGTTGTGCTCTGCACAGAAACTAAGTTGTGCTCTGAACATCAACTAAGTAGCTGTGCTCTAAAACTAAGTTATGTTGCTAGGAGATAGTTACCTTTGGAACTTAACTACTATAGTTTGCACTTGTATCGTCTGCTCTACCTAATAATATCTGGTGATATGTGTACAAAAATAGGGAATAAAACAATTAACTTTTTGTGCACTCCCAATTTAGTGCAATGCTGTAAGGTTACAGCAATGCCAGACTTAAATGTTGTATAATAATATATTCGCTCTACATTTGGTAATTTTTTTTCTTTTTTTTGCAGTCACACAGTGCTAGTAACAATATGCAGACTCAAGATCAACAGGCTGTTAGATCTACCTTCATGTGGCACAAACATTACGTTTCCTTGGTCTAGTGTTGGTACATACGAAACTAGTTATGTAATTTATGTTAGAACTATGTCGGCATAACTTATCTAACCTTTTAGAATGTAAAATTATCTAGTCTTTTGGAGTATAAACTTATCGAACTTTTTGAAATGTGTTGGAATGAATTGATTCTTGCTTCAATCTTTTAGTATGTGTTAATATGTGATTTTGATTGTTGCATTACAGTATTTATTGCATGTTAAAATATTCATTATTATTATGGATGTATATCACAGCAGTTATATTTAAATTTGCATTTATTTCGTAAGGGGCAAAAACTGTTGTTATATCATAATTTTACAATGGTCCATGGCCTGTTGTATAATAGGTTTACCAAGTAGTATATTACAACGGTTGAAAACCGTTGTAATATACTGTATTACAACGGGCAAAACCCGCTTGTAATTTATTAGCTATTACAACGGGTTAATAACCATTGTCATAGAGTCATTGCACGTGACAGAGCAAGTTATTACAACGGTCCTTTACAACAGTCATTGCCCGTTGTCAAATAGTCATGAGCTATTACGACAACGCATATTAAGACGGGCATATGCTCGTTGTAAAATGCATATTACAACGGTTTTTGCCCGTTGTAAAAGGATTGTTTTGTTGTAGTGCGATGCGCCGTGATATGACAACGCTAAATCAAAATCGTAGGGGGCTCGATCAGGATAATATGACAATGTACATGAGGAATACTCACAGTAGGAATCTAGCGATGCACGCCCGAACTGGTGGTAACACATAGCCGCGACAACCGCCCCCCTCGGAACACACTCCAAAATCAAAGATGCGCACCAATCAAATCATAAAGTAATATATATGGGTTCGAAGAAGTGTGTCTGATGGAGGTGCGATCACACTTAATCATGGTATAGCTCCTGTTTTAGTCATTTTAATTATAACCACAAGGTCAAGGCTATCCATCATCGTTCTTTTTCTTCAATCCAATAATCGCCACTAAATCATCCTACTTCATTCTGGTACTCCACTGCGTACACAGTTGTTAAAGTTGTTTAGGTATTGGTAGAGAGTATGACAATATCCGATCTCGGTCTCTTTAACAACTAAATGTTTACGTTTTTCACACCAAGGTCATTTTATAAAATCATATCTTGAAATAAATTGCTGATTTCAAAATAATATAGTTTCAATACTCATTTCGAAAACTCTAAATTTCCTTTGAAATTAATTAGCCTTTATCAATTTATTTCATAGATATCAAAATCATAAATTTAAGAATACTACCATTTACAAAACATCTATTATACGTTAGGCTACAAAATCTAAGTTACACATCTAATTCTAACATACTCATAATCCTTTTTATATTTCAAATAATTTTAGAAACATACATATATATGTACTAAGTTAAAATTTATTAAATAAAATATTTGTTAAATTACTAAAAATATTATAACTTTATTATATTTGAAATACATTGAAAAAAAATACTTTAAGACAAAATTAGATTTGAATAAAACTAGTATTAGATACATTATTAAAATGCATTATATAATTTAAACTTTTTGTTTAAATTTACATAATGTATAATTAGATCTAAAATAAAAAATAATATAAGTCAAAATATTTCATAACTTTTAGAAATATTTCAAAATAGATCAATGGTGTCCATATAATATTTTTCTGCGTAGGACAAGTAGCACGGTTGTATATCATTTCAATTCATCAAGTTTCAAATCCCGGATGTGTATCATTTCAACCCGCATCCCAAATTGATTCAGTTTTTGTTCCTAAATCAATATAGTGATTCAGATATATCATTTCAACCCATAATGATTTTCTAAGCTACAGGGAACTTGCAGTGTGAATATCAACAATTAAATAAGCATATAACAATATCAATCATCAAGTCAACATAATATCATTTCAATTCATGTGCGGTGTTGGTGTGTCATATTTGCATATAGAGTGCTAACATATCAATCACAGTTATTTCACTTCCAGTAAAATATTATTCAATTGTGAGTTGAACTCACCTTCGGTGGTCACAAAAATAGAGACAATAAGAGAGAGGCGCAGAACCGAAACAACACCGAAACTTCAGCGAACTGAACAAATAAATTTTGGTCGAAACATGTATAAACCGATTAGCGCTTGATTTCAAAATAAATTTTTTTTTTACAAACTTATAAAACAAACACTGTTCACCACAAATTTTGTCCAGAACCTCTTTTTTTCTAGCTTACAAGCATGGTAAAAAATTCCATGCACAATACCTTCCTTAAGTACTAAACATGCATACCAAGATAGTTCATATATTCTTCCCTTTTTTTATAATATATATATACATATACATATATATATATATATTTAGACATGAACATGAAACATAGATGCCAGATACAAACAAATTTGGTTTCATTCTTTCATGAATTCAACACGTATAAACAGCATAAGCAAGTATAGCTATTGTTCCCGTCACTTGATATATAGGCTAATATACATGTTTGACATGTAGTAACACATTGAAGAAGAGGCTATCAACTCTAAATTATTAATCCCATGCTACAACAACTTAATAACTTTTCTTATAGGTTTAACTAATTCAGAAATCCAACTAAACTAAAGAAAATTCAATGCGCTAGAAAAACAAACAAACTTCAATGCGACAGGGGACTGGGAGTTCGCCTGCTAGAGTGTGAGAGGATGGGTCAGGGTTTGTAGTGGCGGTCGGCTTCAGGCCATGTCAGCGGGCATTTGATTATTTTAGTGACAACAGTTTGGATTTTCAAAAGGAAGGAGGAGTGGGTTCGGGATCGGGCTAGGCGCTGGGTTCGATCGGAGGGGTGTTAGACGTTGGTCCAAGGGGCAGCTGCCTAAAGCGGAGGCGCGGTGGCTTCCGGCGGTGGCGCAGCCTCAGGTGGCCATCTCCGCTGAAGCATATATATATATATATATATATATATACATACATATATATATTATAAACAGTTTGGTTTCTTTTTAAGGAAGAGGAGGAGTGGGTTTGGGTGCGGCTTTTGTCGGAGGTGCAACGGTCAGGGTGGCGGGTCGGTGGTGGAGCATGGGGCATAGTGACAGTGGAGTGGAGCAGCATTCAAGATGAAGGGGAAATGGGGATCTAAGGTGATGGAAAAGTTTGCTCACAGGTTTACATGCAAAAATGAAAAGTGAGAGGAGAAGAAAAACAAAAACAAAATGAAAGGAAAAGTCGGAAGTTTACCTCGCGAAGGAATGATCTGAATTCAAGGAGAAGAAGAAAATTTGTCTGGAAGAGAATGAAGGGTATCTACGAGAATTGGAATGGAAATATAAAGAGGGGAAATCCACCGTAAATAATTAATTAGTCCGGCTTTTCAATTTTATCCCCTTTTTAACGTTAATAAATAACCAAATAAATTGGCTGATGTGGCATCAACTTTCCCAAAAAGCTAAATTTTAAAAGGAATGGGATAATTAAATTTTAAACATTACCAATGCTTTCCCTTTACTGTCAAATCAAAATTTAATGCGAACGTTAATGGATTTTAGTGAAATAAAAACGTACAAAAATTTATAATTTCAATTTTCGTTTGGAAAATATAAAGTTTCCTATCACCCAAACATTCATTTTTAGTATTTAATAATTCTACATTTGACAAACTTGACAACCGTAATTTCCGCATATTACACGTTTCAAAATATCATCATAACATATCATATTTTAATATTAAATTTTATTTAATTTCTATAATTCACATTTATTCCAATTTATTTATTTATTTGCAAAATTATGGGATGTTACGGTGTTATTGCCAATGAAAACAATCTAATTTTAATTTACTATTTGAATTGTCATTTTTTTAGTTTATCTTGTGTTGGTTTGTATTAGTTCAGATAAAAATAAGTGATTGTTTAGTTAAAGTTTCTATTAAGTTTCAAAATATACCAAACATCCTTTTTAGAAAAGGTATGTCAATTGAACCCAAAATGAACTTATCAAATTAGTGAATTAATTTAATGTTATCATTCAACGAATAATTATAGGCATTTATGCAATTATGTTTAAAAATTGCGTAAATTTCTGTAATTATTCATCAATAATTTACGGAAATTTTAGCTATTATTCATCATATAAATTGTGGAAATATCCGAAGTTATTAACTGAATAATTGCAGAAATTTATGCAACTTTTGATATAATTGCATATATTTTTTATTTTCAGTCAACTTAATTGTCGTTATATTGGTGTTTTCTCTGTTCATACTACATATTCACAAGCCACAACACAACATACTTCTTCAACTTACAAACATCAAAACTCATTTGCACGCACATCTTCTTCAAAACTTCACATTCCATCCACTGCTTCAATATCATCTGTACCTCAATCATAATACCATATCCGCTTATATGCAAGCCATCTCAACTCCAACCTGAACTGCTTCTACACACCCCAAAGTCACCCATCCAATACATCCAATCCTAACTTCAAGTGACAAACCCGAAACCATCCACTACAATCAGCCTTAACCAAAACCCATAGCCAGGACCTGAACCTCCTCTTCAACCATCTCTTTATCACTAGGAATTATCACCTTTATACCTATAACACAAATTGACAACCATCTTCCAACTTCAACCCCCATTCAAAACTAACTTTAGGATGCCACAAAGTTAAGTCTGTTAAGTGGTTTATGAATTCTGATCGAATCGTAGGATGCCACAAAGTCGATAGAAATTTCTAAATACTTGAGCAGAGCAATTTGACACAGTATTGTTTTAAGTGGGTAAATGAAATAACTTTACCCAAAATTCTGTTTTTATAGAAAAGGAATAATTTTCTGAACATATTATAATATATGGATGTGTGGATTGGTATTATTATAATCAATAGGATTATAAAATTGAAATGGTTATATAAAACCAAATATAATTTGTATATGAATGAAATACACAAATGAGATGAACTAAAATTGAATTCAAACCAGAATTTGGAATTTAAATCCTGAGAAACTGGAAAATATTTTCTGAAGTATATTAGAATAATATAGCTTTGTTTTAAAAGGATTTTGAGTAGAAACCATTTCAGATGGATTTTGAAAGTAATAAAGCACTGAACACACTTTAGTGGCTGGAAAATAATTCTGATAATGACTGCAACATCATCAGTGTTCATTTTCGAGTTTCTAAGTGATGGATTGCTACCTTAGAAAAGTTTTGGTGGAAATTTGTTAGAAATAAAACAAGTTGGTTTGAAAATTCAAATGTTTTGAATTTGAAATGGTTATAAATATATGCATATATTTATGTGATTTCAGAAGGATTTGAAATAAAAATGCAGGAATTTGAAATCTGGAATTTATAATTTAATCAATTTAAATGAATATAAGCATATGATGTGTGCAATATGAATAAAACCATAAGTTGGTCGGTACTGAAATTTGTTGAATTATGAAGAGTTGAGTTTCAACATAAATGAGTTTTAAAAAGTTAATGGGTCTATAACATTTTTCTTACCTTAGTAATTTCATGGATGAAATTCTTTTAAGGGGCGAAGAATGTAACGACCTGGATTTTTGGTCGATTTATTTTAAATATTTAATATGGTTTTAAATATTGAGCTGATAATATAAATGAATTTTTTTCTATTGATTTATCGGTTTAATAGTCGGTTACGATTTAATTTCAAGTATATTGAATTCTCATAATCCGACAATGAGAATAATTTAACTCGAACTTAAAACTGAATCGAAGTGATTCAGATTACCAATGTAAAATTTTACTGAATATTAACGATGATAATAATTTTTTATCAATAAGTTGATTGTTTCTAATTTAAATTATATTTATTTAATATGGAATATAAAAATAGTTATATTTTCAAATGGCATCAGAATTTGATGAAACCAATTTTATTGGATCTGGAACATCAAACTGTAGCAGTATGTCAGTTTTCATTGTAATCGAACCTTATTTGTGGTAGTTTTAATGTGAAACTTCATATGTAAGTTTCATGAAAATAAAATAATAAATAATTTGTTTAGCATCATGAACATACTACATTAGCTTCTTGGACACACTGACTACTGCTATATAACTTAGTCACTCCCTTCATTTCTATTTCCCATTCCTCGGCCATTTCAAAAAATTGAATTCACCCCTTTTCAATTTCTTTGAAAATTCCTCTAAAATTAAACTCTCCACGAAATCACACAACGTTTGATTTCTTAAACTCTCGGATCATTTGCTTTAACCTCGTACCCTTTATTCAATGCTCGACGACCCTTAGTTCGCCCTAAACTTTATCTACAGCATCTGTATGGCTTCAACTTTGAAGAAATCAAAAGCGAATTAGTTTAGATTGAAGGGAGTGGTTGTATTGGAGCATTGAAGGGTATCCACGACGAGAGCTTGATGTACTTCCTTTTAATTTAATGTTGTGATTTTCCTGAAGTCACGAGTTCTGCAATAGTCGCGATAAAGGGGGTTTGGTAGTTTCGAACTCGTAGTGACTGATCAGGTATTGACTGTCGCTAGAAGAGGTAGGGCAACTTGCAATGATCGGATTTTTGAAAGATTCAAGAAGAAAAGATGGTGCGATGCTTCCTGTAGCAAAGTTAGGACTCAGAAATCATGAAATGGGGGTCGCGACAATAGCAGCAATAGTGAGGTTAGGGTTTGGTTCATCTGCAGTTTTTGGGATGTCAATGGATAAGGTAAAACAGGCATTGCTTGTTGTCAAGATCGGAAGCCAGAAATCAACTCTGAAGATCGAGAGGACCGTCAACGATCAATGTTTGGCATCTGGGTTTTTGCAGAGGCTTGGCAATGAAGAAGGGTTGTAATTTTAATTTGAGAAGGGGTCGCTGCTTCCCTGTAGGTGCAGCAAAATGAAGAAGAGAATTAAGGTAAATTACGTAATTTATTTAGTGAGTTAAAAATAGGTAATCTAGTTAAAACGTTGTGGTTAATTTTGTTAAAAATGTAAAGGGGCCAGGGATGTGTTTTGACAAAGGAAAGTTCGTGCGCAAGGGATGGAGTTCAGAAGCGAGGATGGATTGTAGCACTAACGTGATTTAATTGTGGTATTTCACTATGTACTGTGGAAGGAAAATACTTATATTGAGAGTGGCACAGTGGTTTCAGTGAAGGCAGTAGGAGCTGAGGTTGGTGATTAGGTTAATGAGGAAGAAAAAGGGTAGCTTTTTAACTGAAGGGAAATTAAGGTAAATTCTTGTTTAAATTTAATTAAAATATTAGTTAAAATTGAAGTTAGTATACTCTTAAAAGGGAACTGAAATTAGTCGCTATTCTAGAATTTGTTTATTTATTTGTTAGTCGTTAATTTAAAATAATATTGTTTAATTAATAAATTAAATAAATCATAGGTGCGAAGTAGATTTATTTTTGAGAAGATCCATAGCCGCGATGAGATAACGGGATATTCGCCAAAGAAAATCTCAGTGAGTAAATTCTCATTCAGAAATTATTTAAATTTATTTTTATCATTAAAAATAAATTGTTGATTGCCTAGGATGCATTTATAAATTGTTTATCAGTGTTGGCTGTTATATATATAAATGTATTAGTTATTTAGGCTTGGTGTTTTCGGTTATTATATATATATTGGTGATCGGTTTGATTCCCGCAGTACCATTAGCGGATGCCCGCGGTATCATTAGCGGATGACCCTATGCGCCCCACGCTATGATAGTGGATGACCTTCTATACCACGATATCCTGCCACGAAGCAGGATAGGTATTATTTCTGTTGGCTAACGTCTGTAGATGCAAGAAAAGAGGTTGGAGGGATCCGACTGGATTCCTCAAAAATATTATTATTTGTTTGTTTCATATATATTATCGTATATGATGTGTTAAGAAACCTATGGTTGATAATGATGTGTTTTTGAATGTTTAAATATCACTGGGCTGAAATGTTGATATATAAAATATCAGAGTAAAGGATATTTTGAAATTTAAAGGGAAAAAACTATTTATCTAAAATAGAATTTGAATTTCAATTGGGCTATAAATATATTAACTTGTTTTGAATATATAAAACAAGTAGTGAATTTATAAACTTTTTTATAAATTAATTAATGCAAAGAATTGAAATGAATTTATAAACAGTGTTTATAAATGTAATAACCCGGAAAATCTGGGCCAGTTTAAAAATTTTATTTTTGCAATTTTAGCGAATTTAGTATATTTAAAATAGATTATTTTAAATAAAAACGACGAAAAATTTATTTTGAATAGAATTCGAACGTATATATTATATACGTCGTCGTTAGAATATAAATAATTATGTATAATTATAAATAGAATTGAAAATGGCGCGGTAGTTCGATAATTCGATTTCAAACTTCAATTGAATGTACCGGGTGCAAGACAATCCGGATTTTAGTGAAACCAAAATTAATGGGATCTAATTGATAATATCTTTCCAACGAATCCGAAAAATCAAAATTTCATAGCGGGAATCAAAAGATATGTCCAGTTGAAAATTCTGAATAGTCGCTATGGAATTCAGGCCCTTAAAAATGGACATTTTGCAAACGACCTCGGATTTCGACGAAACCACTTTTGTTGGGTCCGTGACGTCAAATTATTGCTAGGTTTCAAATTTCATAATTTTTCGAATCAATATGTGAGCGTGGTAAAGGAAAACGCGTTTGACCAGTTTCAGTTGATTTTAATCGACTGGAAAATGGCCATTTTTCCAACGGTCTCAGAATTCGATGCAACTAGTTTTGTTAGGACCGTATCGTCAATACGAAGCTAGAAAATATTTTTCTGGGATTTATAGAGTTCGTATGCGACCCCGGTAATTTGAAATGTACGTTTAAAATTCAATATAGTGATTTAAATGAAAATTCAACGGAAACTGATCAAAGCGATCGAATCAGCCTACGATACATATCCCATTGTGTTCGGAATGGGGGTAAAAAGCTATGGACGACAGGCGGTGGGCCTCGTTTTAAGGTCGAAAATAAAAGTTGCTTTTTGGTGAAAATAAAATAATTAAACAAATAAAATAAAAAACCCTTCTCCTTATTCATGTCAGCCCCCCCCCCCCGATTCATTTTCAGAAAAAAAGAAAAGAAAAGAGGGGCGCAGCAGCCGCCGCCGCGCCCAGGGGGCCGCCGCCCTCACCGCGCCACCACCCAGAAGAGCCGCCGCCTCCCCTTCACCTGCCGCGCCGCCACCTTCTTCTCCATCTCCTCCTTCTTCCTCCACCTCGCCGCCTCTCTGCGCGCAACCCCCAGCCACCTCTGCCGCCGCCTCCCTCTCTTCTTCTTCCTCCCTCTCTCGCCTCCATCTCCTCCTTCTTCTGCCTGAAAAGCCGCCGCCCCCTAAACCCTAAGCCGCCGATCCCTCCCCCTTCCACCGCGACGTTGCTGAGACCACCCCCTCTCTTCGAAAAGTGAGTTCTTTCCTTTATGATTAATTTAAATCTGTTTTTATATTTAATTTAAATCGGTTTTTATGTTTAATTTAAATCAGTTTTGTGTGTATTTACATAGTAGGAAAATCAGTTTTTAAAAGTGAAAAGACGATATTTTTAAAAGTGAAAAGACGATATTTTTAAAAGTGAAAAGACGATGTTTTTAAAATTGAAAAGACGATATTTTTAAAACTGAAAAGACGATATTTTGAGATGAGTAGTGAAGTAAAAATATGATTTTTACTTCGAGAAAAATATAATTTTTATATAAGGAAGATAATCAAAATATGAATTTTATATTTTTAAAGTGTTTAAAATATAATCTTTACTATATAGAAGTGGTAAAAATATGATTTTTGGTTATGTGGAGAATTAAAAATATCACCTTTGTATATGTAGCAAAATATAAATCTGATTTTTATTTTATACACGTTGAAATGAAGTAGATATTTTTATAATGATGAAATCTATATTTTTGTAAAGATGAAGTCTTTATAGTTGAAAAGGCGAGATCTTTATATAGAAAATAGCGAAGTAAAAATATGATTTTTATATATTGAACATCATAGTAAAAATTCGATTTTTATATATTGAATAGCATAGTAACAATTCGATTTTTAAATATATGAAGTGATTATAAAAATATGACTTTTAAATTGAAAGTGAATAAATAAAAATGCGATTTTTATTTTAAAGACATCAAAATATAAAAATGTGTGATTTTTATATATGTAGTGACTACGGGCAACGGAGATGATAAAAAGGCGAGAATGAAGAAGATTTCTATAAAAGAAGAGTCAAGATGATTGGATAGCTTTCGGTGAGAACTTCTCACTCTTCAACTTCTTTTTCTAGTTATATATATATACACTAGGATGCAGACGGTGCTTAGTAGCACCCGACACCCGTCATCCACAGACCATGGATGGCTTGTTTGATAAATTGTTTGGTTGAGTAGTTGGTTAGTTTATTTGATTTGAATTGAATTGTTTGGTGAAATGAAATTGATTTGATTGATGTGTGAATGGCGTGGGCCTTCACTAGACCGGGGATAAGGCTAGGCCTCGTCCCGTTTCTAGTATCGTGCCGTTATGCCGCCGAAATTTTCTAAAATATGTTAGAAAAATGAAAATATCATTTTTATGGTGTAAATGAACTGAATAGGAATTCATGTGTTGAAATAAAATATTTTATCGTTAAAAATATAAATTTCAACGTGAATGTGAATAAATAAATATTTATAAACAAATCGACCGATTTGTTTATATACACTGATTTGACTGATATTGATTGGGTCGATAAATTTTACACATCGCCCAACTGCACAAACAAAAATATGTGTTTGTTGATTTGAAACCCCACACGGGTGTTGGGATGATATTTGGCGTACACTAATCCCAATTATTTAATTATTGTCGATCGATTGGTCGACAGACTGTGTAAGCGTCGATTATTTATGTTTGATGCTTATGCAGTTGTGTGGTGCACTTTGGATGATGGTTGATTGTTTATCAATGCTATTATATACATGTGTTGTATGGAATCCATATAATTAACGTTATATGGTGATTGATTGGGCCTCATTCCAATCGGGACAACAATGAATATTATAAAAGAAAATTCATGTGTTGCATATAAAAATAGTCATGTGTTGACGATGTTCATGTGTTGAGTGAAATATTTTATACAATGAAATTTACATCTTTATCATATTTAAAATTAGAACTACTTCCCAGTAGAAGTCTAATTAAAAATCAAACGATAGATACCATAGTTTTATAAAATATTTTACATAACAAAAATAGTGATGTGTTGACAGTACTCATGTGTTGAGATTAGTCAGGTGTTGGAAGAAATATAGATTCATGTGCTGAATAGAATAAATATTCATTTGTTGAATAGAATAACGGATTTATTGAAATATATAAAGCCGTGTTGATTAGAGTTGCGCTATTTTGACGTGAACGATATTTATATCGATTATATTCGTTTTTATAATGAATATAGAAAAGAAGTGATTTCAAAATATAACGTTTTGAAAATATTATCATTTATATAGTAATGATATAAAATATTCAGTTTTGATTAGAAATTGAAATAGTGTTGAAATGGTTTTGAAACGAAGTTAAAACGATTTATAAAATACGTTTTAAAAGGAAATTGGCGAAATATATATAATATATATATTATATATATAATGGCCTGAATAGAACGCGCCGCTCTGCGGCAGTTCGTAAATTTCGACCATTGACTTCGAATTGACGTTGCGGGAGATCTGACCGTCGGATTCTCCTAAAACCGAAACCGTTGGGTTCGTATCGAAAAGAGCTTTCCAATGAATATTAGAAATTTGAAATCTAACGGTTGGATTTGGAATTATGTCCAAATCAAATTTGAAAAAGGTCGATGTAAGTGCAGTCCGATGGCCATTGTTGGAAATCGACTGTACGGGCCTTGATAAAATTATTAAAAATATTAATAATTTGTGTAAAATCATAATATGTGAATTGGAAAGAACTGGGATGAAGAATTCCACATTTGAAATGATAAAAATAGATTTTTGTCGAAATGAACTAGTTTTGAACTAGAATTAAAATCAATTTATTTGTGAAATAAATAAATTGAATTTGAAAGTGATTTTAAAAATAATCAATATTCCCAATACGTGGATTGGACTGGAGTTGAATCGAAATTATCTTCGGGATATTTCGATGTTGGATTTCGTGACTATACAGATATTGTTATGGGAATTTGAAAGATATATTTTATATCGTTATTTCCAATACGATATATGTTGGTTTCAGAATTTGATATTGAATATAAGCCGATATATTTTCTATTCAGAGCCTTGTATTTAATATCAAGTGTGATTTGGGTTTGTCGTGAATCGTGTTTTAGAAGACATTGGTTCTTTAACCCAGTTAAAGACATAATATTGATTTTTGAGAAGATTAAAACTAAATGGAGTTTTAATGAATCTTTAATTAGATTAAAAAGTGAATTGATAATTTAAATTATCAAATCTGAAAAGTGATCGAGAGTGGAGTATCACCAGTTTTGCTCCAAAGCGATAGTTAAATCTTTAATTAGATTTGAACGTGAAATGGTAATTAATTTTGCCGATGACTCCGTGGTGTTAGATGTGGAGTATTACCAGTTTTCTCCATGGGATATATAGGTTGGGATTGGGAAATAAAATAAATAATTACTTCGGTGTGGTTCGTTAATCCCGACTAGTTTGAAATGATATCCAAAGGAGGATTAAAGAATAAATTTAGAAGAATTTATCTTGGATAAAATTAATGGGAACCTTTCCCTAAGAATGTGATTTTGTGAATAAAAGAATATTCTGAATTGGAATGAGGCGTTTGTTGTGTTTGTGTAACATTCGTTTATTATATACGTGGGTTATTCAGAAAGGTCGGGGTTATACCCATTCTGGATAACCGATTCGACGAGATGTCGAAGATGAAGACGGTGGTTGAAGACCGGAAGTCTTCACATCGTTTGGGTGATTACTGATGATCTTGATTGGGCTGTACACCCAAGATAAGGGAAACAGTTGGTGATCGTCCAGACGTACTTGGAGATGGATGGATATGCGAGGAAAGTGCCTCCGGTTTCGTTCAGACCCAGAACGAACTTGTAAATGGATTGTGTGTCTGACATTGGATTTTATTCTGTGTTGATTGATCTCTATTAAATATACATCTGTTTGGCGGCAGAGAATTTATTCTCTTGCTTAACGCCCTTCTCTGAGACGTACGAGCTCAGAGGTTGTATATCGATGGACATCAGTCGCATGGAGTGAATTGCCAGTGTGGCATGCGTAAGTGGCAATTGATCAAGGCTTCTGTTGAAAAGCAAAGTCTTGTGGTTGATGATCAAAGCACGGCCTGTGTGGCGTAGCTTTGTGTATAACGTGAATTCGCGAGCCTCACACCTCGGTATGAGTCAAAAACGGGAGGCGGACCGCTGGGAGAGCACGACGTTTCTTTCTAGCTAGGGTGGTGTCAGTGACCTACCAGCCCTGACATTTATATACTTTTCACCTGTGTGGTTGTTGGAATGCGAGGCGCCTCGGATATAGGTCTGTAAGGATCGGGAAACGTGTGTTCAGGAATTGCCAATCCTCAAAAGTAAGAGAGGACCGGCCCAGCCGATTCCAAGGATCATAGTGGGGTCCTGAGGCATCTGCTAGAGTGTCTCGAACGCGGAGAGGAGCTTGCCCCTTGCCTCGGCTCATGACGGAAATCCAATTTCCAATACGTGATATTGCGGTTTTAATTGTAGAACTAGTATGGCGACATGATATATGGTACCCATGCCGTCTATGATTGATATTTATGATTGAAAATTGTTTTGACACTATACACTTATAATAGTATCAAATGATTTGTTTTGATGTACCAAGCATGTTTGGCTATTATAAGGGAAAACCCTATCCTCCGGCTTGCGTTGCATTGTGTGATGGGACCTGGGTCTTATAATAGCTTCATTTTTCCAAAAAGCATTGCGCTGTTTGTTCTATGCACTGGTATTCTTGGGAGGAAACCCATTCCGTGTCATACGGCGTGGTCCCTTGAATTACTCTTCTTTAAAGTTAAAATAATAACTGCTTTTAGTTCTCACACCAGTCACATGACTGACCTGGAGTTTATTGTTTTAACCTAAACTCTAGGTGCCCCTATTTTCCACACGGGCAGCTAGTAGTTTTGGTTTTGCAGATTTATATTCACAGGGTCCTGATTTACAGCTGGAACGATGCTCGGAAAGCTCTGTATCCGTGTATCACTTCTAGTTGTGCTTTGTATATTTTTTCCGCTGCTATGTAATTTATTGTAATCTCTGATATTTGTTGAATGTAATTTATTCAATTATACTCTGTATATTCTTGTATCTGATGGAATTGTTGTAATAACAATGAAATGTTCTTCTGTATGCGTTCTATTTTGTCCTGTTCTCAAAGTATTCGTGCTTTCCTTCGCGGGGAAGTTACGGGTTCTCTCAGTTGGTATCAGAACTTTGGTTTACATAGCTCGAGAACAAGACACATTAGGACCATACGAAAGAATTCATCAGATATTGGATTAGTAATATCCAATTAGAATTACTCGTTAGAGATAGGATTAGTAGTATCCTAGAACGAGTGTGAAGAGTATATTTTTCAAGAGAAAACAATTTTGTTTTGAAAATTTAAATCATTTTATACGTATTTGAATATTTATTTATTTTGAATATGGACAATCTAGTATATAAAGGTTTTGCATATACGCGTCATGAACGTATATTCGAAGTTTTAATATATTAGATAGATATAGAATCACATTCTAGTTGCCCGGGAATGATTCTGATAATGCTGCAGCGTTACCAGTATTTATTTTCGAGTAACGAAGGTGTGATACCTATATATTTCCATTAGACTGGTGTGAGAACCAAAACTAATATAGCTAGAATACATTGTTGTGATTTGGCATCAAAAACATGATTTTCTGTATATGTATCAAAATTATGAATTTGAAACTCTAATTCACTAATTGATTGCTGTTTGTGTTGTTTGTTTATTTATTTGATAATTTTAACCATTTATGTCTAATTGTATCAAATATTAAACTATATTGAAAATCGGTTGCATTTGCTTGCATATACATATACTTACATTGAACAGGTCATAGCAAGGAGGCTAGAGCAGAGAATAAAATTTGTTTGCCCGACAAATAGGTACATGTTTACTATAATTTACTGTTTTGTTTGGGTGATGATGATTTTATGAGCCTATTGGCTAGCCGTTTGGCTTTTTCTTTTTCTTTTTGAGATTAGAAGGACCAGGGAAGCTATTTGAAATTCCCCGATGCTCCCGGTGTAGGGGAGGTTATGGCGAAATTTTTCGAAAATTTAGGGTGTTAGCCAAATTTTTGAAATTTTGAAAATTCTCAGAAACTGAAAAGTTGGAGAATGGAAGCCATATCGAACGTAGAGCTGATTAATCAAACCACTTTCGACTTTGTTCCTTTTCGGGGACGAAAAGTTTTAAGTGGGGGAGATTGTAATAACCCGGAAAATCTGGGCCAGTTTAAAATTTTTATTTTTGCAATTTTAGCGAATTTAGTATATTTAAAATAGATTATTTTAAATAAAAACGACGAAAAATTTATTTTGAATAGAATTCGAACGTATATATTATATACGTCGTCGTTAGAATATAAATAATTATGTATAATTATAAATAGAATTGAAAATAGCGCGGTAGTTCGATAATTCGATTTCAAACTTCAATTGAATGTACCGGGTGCAAGACAATCCGGATTTTAGTGAAACCAAAATTAATGGGATCTAATTGATAATATCTTTCCAACGAATCCGAAAAATCAAAATTTCATAGCGGGAATCAAAAGATATGTCCAGTTGAAAATTCTGAATAGTCGCTATGGAATTCAGGCCCTTAAAAATGGACATTTTGCAAACGACCTCGGATTTCGACGAAACCACTTTTGTTGGGTCCGTGACGTCAAATTATTGCTAGGTTTCAAATTTCATAATTTTTCGAATCAATATGTGAGCGTGGCAAAGGAAAACGCGTTTGACCAGTTTTAGTTGATTTTAATCGACTGGAAAATGGCCATTTTTCCAACGGTCTCAGAATTCGATGAAACTAGTTTTGTTAGGACCGTATCGTCAATACGAAGCTAGAAAATATTTTTCTGGGATTTATAGAGTTCGTATGCGACCCCGGTAATTTGAAATGTACGTTTAAAATTCAATATAGTGATTTAAATGAAAATTCAACGGAAACTGATCAAAGCGATCGAATCAGCCTACGATACATATCCCATTGTGTTCGGAATGGGGGTAAAACGCTATGGACGACAGGCGGTGGGCCTCGTTTTAAGGTCGAAAATAAAAGTTGCTTTTTGGTGAAAATAAAATAATTAAACAAATAAAAAAAACCTTCTCCTTATTCATGTCAGGCCCCCCCCCTCGATTCATTTTCAGAAAAAAAAAAAGAAGAAAAGAGGGGCGCAGCAGCCACCGCCGCGCCCAGGGGGCCGTCGCCCTCACCGCGCCACCACCCAGAAGAGCCGCCGCCTCCCCTTCACCTGTCGCGCCGCCACCTTCTTCTCCATCTCCTCCTTCTTCCTCCACCTCGCCGCCTCTCTGCGCGCAAACCCCAGCCACCTCTGTCGCCGCCTCCCTCTCTTCTTCTTCCTCCCTCTCTCGCCTCCATCTCCTCCTTCTTCTGCCTGAAAAGCCGCCGCCCCCTAAACCCTAAGTCGTCGATCCCTCCCCCTTCCACCGCGACGTTGCTGAGACCACCCCCTCTCTTCGAAAAGTGAGTTCTTTCCTTTATGATTAATTTAAATCTGTTTTTATATTTAATTTAAATCGGTTTTTATGTTTAATTTAAATCAGTTTTGTGTGTATTTACATAGTAGGAAAATCAGTTTTTAAAAGTGAAAAGACGATATTTTTAAAAGTGAAAAGACGATATTTTTAAAAGTGAAAAGACGATATTTTTAAAAGTGAAAAGACGATATTTTTAAAAGTGAAAAGACGATGTTTTTAAAATTGAAAAGACGATATTTTTAAAACTGAAAAGACGATATTTTGAGATGAGTAGTGAAGTAAAAATATGATTTTTACTTCGAGAAAAATATAATTTTTATATAAGGAAGATAATCAAAATATGAATTTTATATTTTTAAAGTGTTAAAAATATAATCTTTACTATATAGAAGTGGTAAAAATATGATTTTTGGTTATGTGGAGAATTAAAAATATCACCTTTGTATATGTAGCAAAATAAAAATCTGATTTTTATTTTATATACGTTGAAATGAAGTAGATATTTTTATAATGATGAAATCTATATTTTTGTAAAGATGAAGTCTTTATAGTTGAAAAGGCGAGATCTTTATATAGAAAATAGCGAAGTAAAAATATGATTTTTATATATTGAACATCATAGTAAAAATTCGATTTTTATATATTGAATAGCATAGTAACAATTCGATTTTTAAATATATGAAGTGATTATAAAAATATGACTTTTAAATTGAAAGTGAATAAATAAAAATGTGATTTTTATTTTAAAGACATCAAAATATAAAAATGTGTGATTTTTATATATGTAGTGACTACGGGCAACGGAGATGATAAAAAGGCGGGAATGAAGAAGATTTCTATAAAAGAAGAGTCAAGATGATTGGATAGCTTTCGGTGAGAACTTCTCACTCTTCAACTTCTTTTTCTAGTTATATATATATACACTAGGATGCAGACGGTGCTTAGTAGCACCCGACACCCGTCATCCACAGACCATGGATGGCTTGTTTGATAAATTGTTTGGTTGAGTAGTTGGTTAGTTTATTTGATTTGAATTGAATTGTTTGGTGAAATGAAATTGATTTGATTGATGTGTGAATGGCGTGGGCCTTCACTAGACCGGGGATAAGGCTAGGCCTCGTCCCGTTTCTAGTATCGTGCCGTTATGCCGCCGAAATTTTCTAAAATATGTTAGAAAAATGAAAATATCATTTTTATGGTGTAAATGAACTGAATAGGAATTCATGTGTTGAAATAAAATATTTTATCGTTAAAAATATAAATTTCAACGTGAATGTGAATAAATAAATATTTATAAACAAATCGACCGATTTGTTTATATACACTGATTTGACTGATATTGATTGGGTCGATAAATTTTACACATCGCCCAACTGCACAAACAAAAATATGTGTTTGTTGATTTGAAACCCCACACGGGTGTTGGGATGATATTTGGCGTACACTAATCCCAATTATTTAATTATTGTCGATCGATTGGTCGACAGACTGTGTAAGCGTCGATTATTTATATTTGATGCTTATGCAGTTGTGTGGTGCACTTTGGATGATGGTTGATTGTTTATCAATGCTATTATATACATGTGTTGTATGGAATCCATATAATTAACGTTATATGGTGATTGATTGGGCCTCATTCCAATCGGGACAACAATGAATATTATAAAAGAAAATTCATGTGTTGCATATAAAAATAGTCATGTGTTGACGATGTTCATGTGTTGAGTGAAATATTTTATACAATGAAATTTACATCTTTATCATATTTAAAATTAGAACTACTTCCCAGTAGAAGTCTAATTAAAAATCAAACGATAGATACCATAGTTTTATAAAATATTTTACATAACAAAAATAGTGATGTGTTGACAGTACTCATGTGTTGAGATTAGTCAGGTGTTGGAAGAAATATAGATTCATGTGCTGAATAGAATAAATATTCATTTGTTGAATAGAATAACGGATTTATTGAAATATATAAAGCCGTGTTGATTAGAGTTGCGCTATTTTGACGTGAACGATATTTATATCGTTTATATTCGTTTTTATAATGAATATAGAAAAGAAGTGATTTCAAAATATAACGTTTTGAAAATATTATCATTTATATAGTAATGATATAAAATATTCAGTTTTGATTAGAAATTGAAATAGTGTTGAAATGGTTTTGAAACGAAGTTAAAACGATTTATAAAATACGTTTTAAAAGGAAATTGGCGAAATATATATAATATATATATATTATATATATAATGGCCTGAATAGAACGCGCCGCTCTGCGGCAGTTCGTAAATTTCGACCATTGACTTCGAATTGACGTTGCGGGAGATCTGACCGTCGTATTCTCCTAAAACCGAAACCGTTGGGTTCGTATCGAAAAGAGCTTTCCAATGAATATTAGAAATTTGAAATCTAACGGTTGGATTTGGAATTATGTCCAAATCAAATTTGAAAAAGGTCGATGTAAGTGCAGTCCGATGGCCGTTGTTGGAAATCGACTGTACGGGCCTTGATAAAATTATTAAAAATATTAATAATTTGTGTAAAATCATAATATGTGAATTGGAAAGAACTGGGATGAAGAATTCCACATTTGAAATGATAAAAATAGATTTTTGTCGAAATGAACTAGATTTGAACTAGAATTAAAATCAATTTATTTGTGAAATAAATAAATTGAATTTGAAAGTGATTTTAAAAATAATCAATATTCCCAATACGTGGATTGGACTGGAGTTGAATCGAAATTATCTTCGGGATATTTCGATGTTGGATTTCGTGACTATACAGATATTGTTATGGGAATTTGAAAGATATATTTTATATCGTTATTTCCAATACGATATATGTTGGTTTCAGAATTTGATATTGAATATAAGCCGATATATTTTCTATTCAGAGCCTTGTATTTAATATCAAGTGTGATTTGGGTTTGTCGTGAATCGTGTTTTAGAAGACATTGGTTCTTTAACCCAGTTAAAGACATAATATTGATTTTTGAGAAGATTAAAACTAAATGGAGTTTTAATGAATCTTTAATTAGATTAAAAAGTGAATTGATAATTTAAATTATCAAATCTGAAAAGTGATCGAGAGTGGAGTATCACCAGTTTTGCTCCAAAGCGATAGTTAAATCTTTAATTAGATTTGAACGTGAAATGGTAATTAATTTTGCCGATGACACCGTGGTGTTAGATGTGGAGTATTACCAGTTTTCTCCATGGGATATATAGGTTGGGATTGGGAAATAAAATAAATAATTACTTCGGTGTGGTTCGTTAATCCCGACTAGTTTGAAATGATATCCAAAGGAGGATTAAAGAATAAATTTAGAAGAATTTATCTTGGATAAAATTAATGGGAACCTTTCCCTAAGAATGTGATTTTGTGAATAAAAGAATATTCTGAATTGGAATGAGGCGTTTGTTGTGTTTGTGTAACATTCGTTTATTATATACGTGGGTATTCAGAAAGGCCGGGATTATACCCATTCTGGATAACCGATTCGACGAGATGTCGAAGATGAAGACGGTGGTTGAAGACCGGAAGTCTTCACATCGTTTGGGTGATTACTGATGATCTTGATTGGGCTGTACACCCAAGATGAGGGAAACAGTTGGTGATCGTCCAGACGTACTTGGAGATGGATGGATATGCGAGGAAAGTGCCTCCGGTTTCGTTCAGACCCAGAACGAACTTGTAAATGGATTGTTTGTCTGACATTGGATTTTATTCTGTGTTGATTGATCTCTATTAAATATACATCTGTTTGGCGGCAGAGAATTTATTCTCTTGCTTAACGCCCTTCTCTGAGACGTACGAGCTCAGAGGTTGTATATCGATGGACATCAGTCGCATGGAGTGAATTGCCAGTGTGGCATGCGTAAGTGGCAATTGATCAAGGCTTCTGTTGAAAAGCAAAGTCTTGTGGTTGATGATCAAAGCACGGCCTGTGTGGCGTAGCTTTGTGTATAACGTGAATTCGCGAGCCTCACACCTCGGTATGAGTCAAAAACGGGATACGGACCGCTGGGAGAGCACGACGTTTCTTTCTAGCTAGGGTGGTGTCAGTGACCTACCAGCCCTGACATTTATATACTTTTCACCTGTGTGGTTGTTGGAATGCGAGGCGCCTCGGATATAGGTCTGTAAGGACCGGGAAACGTGTGTTCAGGAATTGCCAATCCTCAAAAGTAAGAGAGGACCGGCCCAGCCGATTCCAAGGATCATAGTGGGGTCCTGAGGCATCTGCTAGAGTGTCTCGAACGCGGAGAGGAGCTTGCCCCTTGCCTCGGCTCATGATGGAAATCCAATTTCCAATACGTGATATTGCGGTTTTAATTGTAGAACTAGTATGGCGACATGATATATGGTACCCATGCCGTCTATGATTGATATTTATGATTGAAAATTGTTTTGACACTATACAGTTATAATAGTATCAAATGATTTGTTTTGACGTACCAAGCATGTTTGGCTATTATAAGGGAAAACCCTATCCTCCGGCTTGCGTTGCATTGTGTGATGGGACCTGGGTCTTATAATAGCTTCATTTTTCCAAAAAGCATTGCGCTGTTTGTTCTATGCACTGGTATTCTTGGGAGGAAACCCGTTCCGTGTCATACGGCGTGGTCCCTTGAATTACTCTTCTTTAAAGTTAAAATAATAACTGCTTTTAGTTCTCACACCAGTCACATGACTGGCCTGGAGTTTATTGTTTTAACCTAAACTCTGGGTGCCCCTATTTTCCACACGGGCAGCTAGTAGTTTTGGTTTTGCAGATTTATATTCACAGGGTCCTGATTTACAGCTGGAACGATGCTCGGAAAGCTCTGTATCCGTGTATCACTTCTAGTTGTGCTTTGTATATTTTTTCCGCTGCTATGTAATTTATTGTAATCTCTGATATTTGTTGAATGTAATTTATTCAATTATACTCTGTATATTCTTGTATCTGATGGAATTGTTGTAATAACAATGAAATGTTCTTCTGTATGCGTTCTATTTTGTCCTGTTCTCAAAGTATTCGTGCTTTCCTTCGCGGGGAAGTTACGGGTTCTCTCAATAAATGTATTGGGAAAAATTATCATTTGATAATTTGAATATTTAAATTCAAATGTGAATTTAAAAATAGAAATGGGGAAATCGTTTTAAAGAAATAAACGATGGAATTTATTCTGATGTTCAGAATATAAATTGAACTAAAATAATCCGTAAGGATTTATGATTTGAATTCGATTAATTTGAATTTATTTAAATTGAAGTTAAATTGAATATGAAAATAAATTGGGTGTTATATATACATAAATTATTATGAATAGAAATTTCCAAAATAAGATTTTGGTTGTAAATAGATTTCTAAACAGAATTTGTTTAAATATATAAGATAAGGAATTTATAAACGATGTTTATAAATAGGATGAATTAATTATCAAGAGATAATTTGAAATATTAAATTCAAATATGAATTTAAAAGTATAAATTGAAATCATTTCGAGAAAAAGGAAATAATAGTTTTTATTCCGAAATTCGGAATATAAAAGGGGTTAGGTTTCAAATAGGTATTTGAAAGGAAAGCTTGTTTTAATTTTTAAATAAGAAAATTAATTTATAAACAATGTTTATAAAAATAGGGAAATAAATTATCATTGGATAATTTAGAAGTTTAAATTCATGAATGAATTTAAAAAGTGAAATTGGAAAACATGTTGAAAATAGAATAATTGATTATATTCCGGGATTTAGAATATAAACTGAATTGAGAAAATCCGAAGGAGTTATAATCAGAATTTGATTATATCGAATTTTATAAATAATTTATTTATAAAAGGAATTGGAATTAAATATAGAAGATGGAAGTATAAATAAATTTATTACTAAATAAGGAAAAATCGACAATTTTAGATAATTGGAAATATTATGTTGAATTGGGAAAATTTGATTTGATATATATTAAATATATATTAGAATGGTGTTGAATTTATTATAAACGAAGTTTAAACGTTTATATATATTAATCTTAATATAATTAAAACGAACTCGCCGTAGCGCGGTAGTTCGTAAATTGATGTTTCGAACTTCAATTGAGTATACAGAACTAATTTAAGTCGGAATTTTGTGAAACAAGAATCGTCAGGACCAATTGAATAATGGTTTTCTAATGGAAGAAAAAAATCTGAATTTCGTCGAATAGATTTTGAGTTATGTCAAAATCAAATTTTCGGAAAAACAGTGCCAGAACCATTATAAAGCCATAACGGTTTATTTAAATTAATAAAAGGATTTTAAGCAAATAAAATCCAAATTTCCATTAGAAAAATCCAGATTTGAGTTGTAAAATAAATACGAACTCAAGCAGTGTAAATGAAATGATTTTTGAAACAAAAATCAGATTTTTAATTACTGAATAGAACAAACTAATCTGAAGAATAATTAGTTAATGAGATTATGAATCGAAATTCGGTTTTGATTAAGTAAATTGAATTGGTGAATTTATATTCAAAATCGAGTATGAAACTGGAATTGGAAATGGCATTGGATCAGCTTATAAGCAAATTAAAAAAAAAAATGGACATGATATGTTCAGCTGAAAAGGGAAATAAGCAAAAGAGCCAACTAAAGTATAAACTAACGAATTGAGTTAAACTGACCAGATTGAGTTGGAATAAATTGGGAATGGACGTAAATGGGTTAGACAGGTATGGGATGAAGTGTATGAAGATTATAATATGAGTGCCCGACAAAAAGGTACACGTTTAAATTCCAAATGAGATTTTATGCGCCGAATTGGCAAGCCACTTGGTTTTTGATTTTCTTTTTGAATGGAAAGGGCCTAGAGAGGCGAGTTGAGGTTTGAACTATCGACCGGTACAAAGGAGGTTATGGCGAAATTTTCTGGAAATTTAAGGAGTTAGAATATTTTTAAGAAAATTGGATAACTAGAAATCAATGTATCGATATATGTAGAATTCGATAAGGAAACGAACTTGAAAATAGAATACTATAAACAAATAGAAAATCTATAATTAAATTTGGTAAAATTAGAAAGCGAAACGTATACGGGTTTAAAAATGAATAATTGGTTTGTATGATGTTGATTATTTGAGATAAGCGGTCTTGTCTGTTTTGAAGTTAAAGATGTTACTCAGTCAAGGTCTGAGAGGTAGTTATACCCCAACTTGATTGATTTCATTTTTAACCGATAAGCAACAAGGTCCAGTCTCGAAGAGAAATGTTTGAATAAGAGTTAGTTGAAAGCAGTGTTTTGGGTTGTTGTAACGATGTTTTATACAACATTCGTTTTAACCCAAGTATGTGGAAATTTGGAAATATAATAATAAATATTTCCTGTGTATAGAAATAAATGAATGGTCGTGGAAGAGATAAGTAATTGGAATGTTTTCCAATTATAAACATAATATATTTTCTAAGTATAGAAAATAAAAAAAGGCGATATATGGAAATGTTTTCCAAATAGCGTTAGAGGTCAAGATGATTATCAAAAATATCATGTTAACGAATATGGATAAGGAAATGGAGAAGTATTTTAATTAATGAAATATCAATTAAATGGCCCAGTGATTTGTTTGATGCTTTGAATGAATGTTTGTTTTCTTCGATAGTTAAATAACCGACTACCGAAGTGTTTGCCAATATCATTGTCAATATGGAGAGACCGGTTGGATTATTATCCGTGAACCACTCCGTATTGGCAGTACCGCTGCGAATCAGATAATATGAAGATAATCAAAGGCGGAGTAAAGTGCAAGGACTTCTTCTATTAATAGAAATTGTGTCTTCGGTTTCGTTCAGTCCTAGAACGAAGTGTATGGACAAATGTCTGACAGAATATTTCCAATGATCGCATATGTTGGTCTATATAGATATATATGGTGGCGGAGAATTTATTCTCTTAGCATAATATCCAGAATATATTTATGCAAATCAATTAATGATTTACGGATCTGACAATGTGGCATTCAAAGTGATTGTGCTATCAATGAATGATAAGAAATCGTAGCCTCAGACCTTAACAACCGGGAAATGACAAAAATCGGGCAGGCAGCTTGGCTATGTGGGTCGCTCCCATTAGGGTGTATAATCACCTATCTAGAGATATTCATTTCATTCTTTAATCTATTCGATGTTGTCCCATTCGGAAAACGGTTGCTGATCCCAACCGTTGGTAATATACATTCGATGCACTCAAGCGAAATGATTGGCCGATCATGTGTGGGCCGGGTTACAAGATGTTCTTGTTGAACCCAGTGTACTCCCCTCTAGAGATACACTATCGGAAGGTGGTTCCATACCTTGTCATGTTGGAAATCCAATCTTCAATAAGCGCCCTGCGGTTTTTGGTTTTATATTATATATGGAGCGTAAGATGCAAGCGTTCCGCTAGATTCTATTTATTTGATGTAGACATTATTATAATATCACTGGATTTGATATCAAAAATATTTTGGGTTATCGCAAGGTAAAAACCATCCGTGTTTATGTGTGGATAGGTCTTACGATTATCATTTCTTTCAAAGGGATTTTTTTAAAGTTAAACAAATGATTGGAGTTTACTCACACCAGTCCCATGACTGACCAAGAGTTTATTTTGTTTTTGTTTTCCCTAAACTCTTGGGTGCGCAAATTTGTACGGGCAGTCAAGTAGTCGAGATTTTTTAGATTCACTTGGAAGGGCTGGAAGCAGGAGGCTTCACCAATTAGCTATATACTATCATATTTCCGCTGTGTACTATGTTGTATCTGGAAACAGAGGTTTATAACTGTTCTAGGAATAACTGTTGTGCTCTGGTAATGGTATGTATATACAGTTACTGATTTGTATTTCAAAAGTTATGTTATTTAATATATTTTATTCGTTTCGCTGTGAGATTTGTGTTCTTCGTTTTTCTCCTATTCTAACTTTTCTTTCTTTCTATTCCTCACCCTCTAACTTCTTTCTACTAATGATTCGTATTTATGTGTCATTTTGGGTTGGACGTGTGGTGTTATTAGTCAACTCAAAGGGTACGGAAATTCGGGCCATTATAGAGGAGGGGGTCAGAACACAAGTTCAGGTGATTAGACTAAAATAAACTTTCTAAAATAACCCTACATATACCATTCAGTTATGTTTTCTTGTTTATTAGGTTAGTTTGGGTTAATAGGACTCAAGGCTTTACACACACATCGTACCCATCTACCTCCCAGTGGATTAACCTAATATAGTATATGTAGCTACCCCCAATATATCAAGGTGCTTCTCATGGTACCCTTCTCACACAGTCTCATGTGGTCTCCGCCGTCTTGCCTCGGAAGCGTGTGCAACTCTCATCCTACACCGAACGACATATAGACATTCATATTACTATGCCACGTTCCATACAGAACTACCATCGTTATGCTACGTAAGCATATGGACTGTTGTATCCAAACTCCTCAATCAAGATCTGTCTCAAACTGGAGTAATATCCTAACGTCTACGATACACTACCCGGTGCATGTATCTAGACCCTTACACTTATGTTCTGCCTACTATACACCGAGTCCGGTAATAGGGTTGCATCTGAATGCACGGAACTTGGTCGAGAGCCTTTCCATATTTGTATAGGTTTGCTAAAAAGGCCTGAACTACTGATATCTAAGTTATGGTCTACATTTTCACAGTGACTATGGTCCCATCTTGACCCATCCCTCAACCAGTGAAAGACTACATCGAGAGCTAAGTGACATGCCCCTAGCAAACAATCTACATCCAAAATCGTGTGTCCTGCAACCAAATTCTCGATAGTGTAAGAGTGATGGTCTATAGGTTTAGCTCTAGTCTTTCCGTATCCTACTGACTACTGATGACAGGTACCCAATGATTACTATCCTTTATTTGGTCCTGACCAGCCTATTCGTAGGCAAATCGTCGAATCACCCTAATGTCATACTGCCACAGCCTTTTAACTGCCAAACTACTATTGCAGTCATGGTATACTCACCGGGTGGTAACATGCAAACCCAACCTCTATGGGTACAACCTGAGCATGCACCACAGTAGAGGACCACCACAGAGTACCCTACCATGTCCCTTGGAATCCGCGCGCTTCCTTCCAGTCCCGCTGTGGCAGCAAGCAGACTATCAAGCAGAAGAATCAGATGGACATGATCCTCTCGTGCCTCCAAACACCTCGATGATCTACTCCGTTGGGTTCTTCACCTTCAGACGTGCGGACTGGTCCAAGCGCATCACACCATCGTGTTATTAGGCCCTATATCTAATATTTTAATTGTGCACTTGCCTTATCTTACCATGTTTCCAATTAACTTGATTATCCACATTTTCTCTGAGCCTCTTATATCTCTAAGGAATGGACCCCTCTCGCTTATTAATTCAGTGATATAACTTAACCCATTTAAGTTCATTAATAAGCCCATAACATGTCATTCCCTTGATTATATCCAATGGAAGTAATCTACAATTTTCTTTCATTATTACCATGTCATTCATTGTCCATTTTCAGGTTTACAGGTTACAATATCATGTTCTACTTAATGTATAATTAGGTATATCTTATCTCAATCCACATGTATTTTATTAACATGTTACTTAATATATATGATTAAATATAACTTATTTCATTCCATAAGTCTACCTCATTCTTCCTTATTTAATCATAACCTTATCTTACACTGTCATTATAACTTGTTGTTGTTTACTTATTAACTTAGCTCTCTTAACTATGGCTTATTAATAAGTTTCCTTTTCATTTATTATAACTTACGTTATAATTTCCACTTGTCCCTAGGACAAGCCTACCTATAATATTCCATTCTCATTTAGATAGTTAACTATAACAGGTTATATTCCTCGTTCATCGTATTTTCCTTGGTTATTTATCATTAACCAAAATTTTACTGTTGTAACATTTATTTATTTACTATCTTGTAAATTTTCACACATTCAATTTATATACATATATTTTTATATATGTTTAGGCACTAGACCCCTCACATTAAGTTGACCACTTGTGGATGCTGGATTTGTCGAGCGGTTCCGGGAAGGCTTCTACGACAAGTTGAACTTAACCTCTTGTCTCAGTGCGGTTATTTACAATTTCCCAATTTTATATACATATATATATATATATATCATCTGCTAATACATGACTCTATAAAATTTTCATGTAGATCGGGCACATCTATTCTTTATTCACTGTCGTGCATGTTCCTTACTTTTTTTAAGGTAAACATTTCATGAACCTTATTAGTTTAAGTTAGTGAAAGATGCAATGATTTATTTCCATAACGTACACCTATCTAGATCCATAATTAAAAGTTATTTCTTTTATTTTTCACTGTGACTCTCTTGCAACTACGTTCTAAGAAATAAGTTACTTATGGAAATTGTAACGTCCTGCCATTTTGACCGCTTCAAATTGATGGTTAAACCAACTTAAATCGTCCAAAACAAGGGATCATTATTTAGCTTACCAAGTTAAAAAAACAGAATCAGCACAGAAACACAAAATAAATAAATAACAGGGTATTGAACAGCGAAATAAACTTTTATATATTAACATAAATTTTGATACAAGAGTTTTTCAGTACAGCGGAATTTAAAAAATATAATTTGAATACAGAAAAATCTTTACTGTTTGAAATCTTCAGAGTGTGCGTCTCTTGGAATCCCCAGCTTTTGCCAATCTTCGAATCCTAAGCTGTAATCTTTAAATCTGAAATGCTCGGGGTCTGACCCGAGCGTTCCATGCAAAAACATAAAACATTCGAGTCAGGATTAATCATTTGTTCAAGTAAATTAATTTCAGTGTAAGCAGAAATACAATAGTCAATCTTAACATCAGTATCTCATTTGTAAAGTGTCATGTATACTCATGTGTAGTATCTGTTCAGAAGCAAGTAAAATATTTGTGCTTATTAATCTTTATTTACGGACAAATATATCAAGTTAAAGTGATCAGGTGAAACTTTACAACACTTTCATGTTGTAAATATCCATGAACCCGCAACATTTAGATATGCACGGAAACAACGCTGCACACTTAACATGCTTAATACTTAGGTACTTAACATGCATGTGAGTCTAAATGGATATACACTAAACCTTGTAGAATCTTGCTCAAAAACATAGAAAGTTCATGATACACATCCATGCAAAAGGCATGATAGTTGACGATGAGTATATAATTATAGGCTTGGCAATATCAACAAAAGATCATTGTCAGGTTTAAGGAACGGAAATAACAACGGATGCAATCAACCTCACTACACATGGATTGGACTAAAAAGGAGTCACCCCCATATGGACCGTTTTCTACTTCCTTAAGCATCATATGTCTCTTAGCTTCTCTCAATTTTTCTCATCTATAGTCTAGACGGCTTTAGTTTTCATGCACATATAGTTTCAGCCGTTTCATTTTAGTGGACATATAGCTTTAACAATTTCATTACGGTGAATATACAGGTTTAGCATTTCATAACAGTAAGTATATGGGTTGAACGAGATGCTAATAATAATATATACCAGTTTAAACGGGGAAAAAAAATTATTCCACAAGTCCAGGCAATGAAGAATATGGCCAGGGTATACTCATGTTCCAAGAGCAACACATGTGATAAAACTTTAAAACTTCAACAAACTGTAATGATTGACTAAATACAAACTATAATCTATATTTTTTTCCTTTCCACTATTCATCATCTTTGCATATTATTTTCTTCTTAATCTTTTTGTACAGCATTTTCATAAATTTTAAAATAACTGTTTTCAAGTGCAGTTAATAAAATATAGTGGAAAAGAATATAGTAAGGAAGAATAAAAATGTTACACATACCAATCATATGAATACATGTACCAGGATTCATGTATTTAGAAGAAAACAACTACAGTTGTAAACTAACTATGTATTGAAGGGTTATCATTTGCAGCATTAGTGAAATGGTAAAATAAATGTTGTATAATAGTAACACCATTTGAAAGAAAATATTCAACGAACATTTGGATTGAACCCTTGAAAATAGTTCAGTAAGTTATATTTAAATTTTACACTATCAAAACTCCAATAAGTACATGATTGCCTTAATTCAGTAAGTTATATTTTATCAAACTCCTTACAGTGTGTATAAAAACATCCCAAATTATTTGAGCGTAAATGATTTAATATATACAATGCAGACCCATCCAAATATATATCTGATGTGAAGCAGAAAGGTCAAAATATGAGTAACACAATAAAGGAGATCGACTATAGAACAACGGATTTGGAACTTCCAAGAAATATAGATGGGAAATAACATGTTCGTATGCGATGTTGGATAAATTTCCAACCGGCATAAATCAAACTCAGGTTGTGTTAAATCGTTTTGTAGTCACATTTGAATCCTGTATATTAGTCAAGGATAAATATTTTTAAGTTTAAATTTTATGCGCTTTCATAACATAAAATGATCTTGTTCATCGCTCAAAACGAAACAATTTAGTGATTAATTTTACATTGCCAAATCTGCAGAATTTATTCTTGTATTTTTCTGTGAAAACTGGTAATTATTTCGTATAGCTATGATGAGCTTCCTTCATGTTCCCCATTTCACTGGTTAAAAGGGGAAACTCATCTGCTTTCTCAATATTAATTGTAACTTCCATGCATATAGATAAACGTCTTAACACACTCACTATCCAAAATGGAAATCAGACGCCAAGATGCATGAATCTCCATATCTCTACTTGCTAATATAAGAACTGATTCTATAGGATTCATTGTGCGCCACCATTTTACCACTCAAGATTACGTAGCTAAAAAACAGTTTTTCTTTTTCATTATAGTAGCAATAGACTCATTAATTCGAATGTAATCATAGTGATAATTCATGGTAGAAACAACAACAAAAACATTCAATGAGCAATGGTTACATTTTATAAAAATGAAATACCGAGCTAATCACAAGCATTTGGTCACTGCAAAACAAGATCTGGGAAGTTCAAAATTTATTGTTTAAAAGATCAAATTCCCTAGACATTTTAAAATGAAGATGAGATATGTTTGGATGATATGTTGGATGTTCTAGCAATTCATAAGTACCGATTTAGCATTCAAAGATTCACGCCTCATATAATTATGAAGTTTGGTAAGATGTACGCATCTAATGTAATTGCTAACAGTTTTGTCGTCTATGTCTGTTTATCATTCGTGTTGTTGATAATTTTGTATCATTAGACATTATACATTTACTGTATATTATAATGTATCTAGTTAAATTTATGCAGTCCAACAAGTACTGCTAAACTTATAATGTGAATTGATGGTAGATTTATGACCTGCATAACAATATTTGACTAGCTTAATTTAAGCAGTCCATTTCAGAGGCTTTTTTAAGTAAAAATAGTCCCAAAATATTATTTGCTTAGTAATCTTAACTGTAACGTCCCGTATTTTAAGGGTTGAATAATTAATTTATTTAATTATTAAATATCGATTTGGCGATATTAATAACTTGAATTAAATAATATTTATATTTAATTAATATAAATAATATAATAATATATTTAATTTGAAATAGTCGAAAATAGTGAATTGACGATATTGTGTGAATTGGACAATTTAAAATATATAATTCAGTTTAGAGTTGAACTACAATCACGAATAAATTATATATAAGGCAGTTGAGCATATAATTATATTATAATTATAATCGAGTCCGTAATGGCGCGGAAGTTCGTAATTTGGCGATTCAAACTTTAAACGAACATACAGAATCCGTTTTAAGCCAGATTTCTGTGAAACAAGAAACGTTAGGAGCTGGTGAAGTACATTGTTCTAATGGAAGAGAAAAATCGGGATTTCATTGTGTAAATATTTAGTTATGTCCAAATCAAATTTTAAAATAGTCGCTATGGAATTCCTTTATAATTTATAGCGATTTAATTTATTATTATAAATGAATTTTTCAATATAAATTGAATATCGATTCAACCTGGATTTGAACATCAAGATATAAATCCAATTGGAGCTGTATGATATTCTATTGTGAATATATACGATAATATAAATTTATTTATAATTAATTTAATTATTTTTAAATATATATATATATATATTTAAATGCGTTATTTAGAGCTTTAAAGTTAGCTAGTTTTGCAAATGACCTTCATTTTAGATGAAACCAATTTTTTTGGATCCGTAATATTAAATTATTGTTAGATTTCAAGTTTCGTGATTTTTGGAGTCAGTATGTGGCCGTACGGATTTTTAATGTGAAAAACAGTCAGTATTTTGACGGTTAAAATACGCTGTGTGAGCAAACGGAGTCGGAATTCGAGAAACCAGTTTCGTTGGGTCCGTAATGTCGAACTGAAGGTGTATGTCCATTTTCATGATTTTTGGATATCGTGTGTGGTCATGCAGATTTTTAACGACAAATACAACGGTGGCTTAAAAATAAATATAATAATTGAATATAAAAATACATAAACTATCCTATATAAACCTCGAAATGCTTCTAACACTAGGTCATTCTTTTCGGTGGTCAAAACAATCCGCCTCCATTAGTATTCTTCCCAACGTGAAATTCTCTTCTTTGAAAATTCTTAGAAATCAAAATAAAAATCGATAAATCACTAAACCCATATATTTGGAATCGGGAAGGGCTTAGCTTCATCTGTATATGCTTTTTGTGGAGATCGAACATGCTGAAGTTCGATGCGGTTGTAGAAGCGGAGCTAGGGTTCGCCTTCTCAGGTTATACTAGCATTGATCCTTGATTTTGAGTTCATGTTTGGATTTCTAGCATCGAATACTACCTGCGTGCAAATTTGTGTGGCATTCGAACTTGAATCAGTTCGATCTCATACTGGGGGACGCGGGTTTTGCTAAAACCGTGAGGAAGTGAGAAGAGCTCGAGTTTCATAAGAAGGGGATGGAATGAAAGAGATTTGGTCAAGGATCTTTGTGGTGATTTTTATTGATTTTTTTATGATGAGAAGGAGGGAGGAAACGGAGTCTGAAAATGTTGAAATGGTGGAGCAGTTTTCTGCGTAGGGGATGAGGAGCTGTGTACCACAGCAGATCGGGGGAGAAGGGTATATGTGGGTCTGGGCTTCAAGTGGAGCGGATGGGCCTTAAGTAAAAGGTGGAGCCCAATTCCTTATATAAAATAAAAAGGTGGAAAATATAAGTAAAAGGGAAACGTGTGGGTACTGATCTATCTAGAGGGAAGCAAATTTAAGGTTTGAAAGAAGAAAATAGTAGGGTTGGGTTTGAATTATACCGGGCCGATATTAATCAAGGTGAGAGGCCCGATTTGGAATTTAATTAACTAGTTTTAATTTAAATCTATTAAAATGTTTATAAGAGCTTATAATTACCGTATCTGGATCATACTGTATCAGAATTAGAACGGTCAAATCCGTTAAGATCGTATGGGCGAGAGCAACAAAATGGAACTGACTAGGAGTGAATTGGAGCTCGTTTCAATTTATAGTGAAATAAATTGTTAGAATCGAATCAACGACAATTATCGTTATTTAACGATGATCGTCCAAAGTGAGTAAAACTCACCAACTCTATTTGTTCATATTTTTATAACGTATATTTAGAATTGATAAATGATGACTGATATCTGTGTGTTGATTGTTTGATTGAATTGTTGATTGATTGGTTGAAAATATAGATATAGTACATATACATACATATATATGTATATATATATATATCGTTAATCAAATATTGATTCTGTTTAACAGAATATTTCATATTGAAATGAAGTTGATGTTAATTATATTGTTTAACATCTGTGATGCAGGGAAACAGGTTGGAGGGATCCAACTGGATTCCTCAACATTTATTTTACCGTTTTCATATATTGTGATATATGATGTAATATATAATCTGTTGTGGATTATATGTGTTGGAATGATATCGATCATTGTTAATAGGTATTTTAAATACCATAAGAATACTAAGATGTAGAAAACGGAATTTTCAAAGCGTATATTGAAAATAAAAGAAATATTTATTTGTTAAATAAATAGAATTATAAAAGGAATTATTTATAAAATAAATAAGATTTTATAAAAAGAATATATAGAAAATAAATAGAAAGATAAAAGGAATATTTATTTAGAAAATAAATAGAATTGAAAAGGGAATATTTATTTGTTAAATAAATAGAATTGAAAAGGAAATATTTATTTGTTAAATAAATAGAATTGAAAAGGAAATATTAGTTAAACAAATAGAAGGATAAAAGGAATATTCATTTGGGAAAATAAATAGAAAGATAAAAGGAATATTTATTTAGAAAATAAATAAGATATCATAAAAGGAAATTTTTGGAAAGTAAGTAGGATTATAAAAGGAATTAGAGTTAATCGATTAGAGTTAATCGAATAGAGTTAATTAATTAGAGTTAATCAAAGAGAGTTAATTAATTAAAGTTAATCGAATAAGAGTTAATAGAATAGAGTTAATTAATTAGAGTTAACCAAAGAGAGTTAATCAATAAAAGTTAATCGAATTAAAGTTAATCGAATAGAGTTAATTAATTAGAGTTAATCAAAGAGAGTTAATTAATTAGAGTTAATTAATTAGAGTTAGTCGAATAAGAGTTAATCGAATTAAAGTTAGTCGAATATTAGTTATTCGAATAGAGTTAATCGAATATAGTTTATTCGAAGAAAGAGAGTTATCGAATATTGGTTATTCGAAGAGAGTTATCTAATATTGGTTATTCGAAGAGAGTTATCGAATATTGGTTATTCGAAAAGAGTTATCGAATATTGGTTATTCGAAAAGTGTTATCGAATATTGGTTATTCGAAAGAGAGTTAATCGAATATTTGTTACTCGAAGAGAGTTAATCGAATATTAGTTATTCGAAGAGAGTTAATCGAATATTAGTTATTCGAATAAGAGTTAGTCGAATATTAGTTAATCGTATAAGAGTTGATCGAATAGAGTTTATTCGAATTGAGTTAAAGGAGTTAATCGAATATAGTTTATTCGAAAGGAGTTAATCGAATATAGTTTATTCGAAAGGAATTAATCGAATATAGTTTATTCAAAAGGAATTAATCGAATATAGTTTATTCAAAAGGAGTTAATCGAATATAGTTTATTCGAAATGAGTTAATCGAATATAGTTTATTCCAAAGGAGTTAATCGAATATAGTTTATTCGAAGGGAATCAATCGAATATAGTTTATTCGAAAGTAATTAATCGAATATAGTTTATTCGAAAGGATTTAATCGAATGTAGTTTATTCGAAAGGAATTAATCGAATGTAGTTTATTCGAAAGGAATTAACCGAATATAGTTTATTCGAAAGGAGTTAATCGAATATAGTTTATTCGAAAGGAGTTAATCGAATATAGTTTATTCGAAAGGAGTTAATCGAATATAGTTTATTCGAAAGGAGTTAATCGAATATAGTTTATTCGAAAGGAGTTAATCGAATAGGAGTAAATCAATTAGAATTAATCGAAAGGAGTTATCGAATATAGTTTATTCGAAAGAAGATAATCGAATATAGTTTATTCGAAAGAAGATTATCGAATATAGTTTATTCGAAAGAGAGATTATCAAATATTAGTTATTCGAAGAGAGTTAATCGAATATTGTTTATTCGGAAAGGAGTTATCGAATAGAGATTATTCGAAAGAGAATAATACGTTGAATTCGATTATATCAAATTCGGGAAAGTAGTATTCACTTTCCGTTTTTATCAAGATTTATTTATTTATAAATAAATTAGTTGTTTGTTTATTTATCCAAATTAATAAATAAAAGTTATACTTAAGTTATAATATTTTGGAAGCATGGGATTATAACATTATTGTTATAATCAAATGATTTCTGTAAAAGAAGTGGATTTGTAAATAGAATCCGAGAGTTATGTAAAGAAGTTTGTTAAAGATTTAGAAGGTGAACTTGATCTATTTTCAAAGTTAGAAATGTTGTTCAGTTAAGGTCTGAGAGGGAGTTATACCCCAACTTGATTGACTCCATTTTTAACTTAGGAATGATTAAGGTTTGATAGTAAAGTTGGGTTAAGTGAATTTAGTTAATGAGTGTAATGATTTGAGTGGGCATAGCGAAGTTTTATTTAAACATTTGTTTAAATCCAATAAATGAGTTTGGAAACATTTTCCAAGTATAATCAAAGATATTTTCTAATCATAGAAAATGAAATGTTTGATGATAAAGAATACTGGAATGACAGTGATACGTGGAAAGAGATGGAAATGTTTTCCAATGATTAATAACGTATATTTTATAAATTTAGAAAATAAGTAATGTTGAATATATGGAAACAGGAAATAAATAAATTAATGAACTCAAGAGATAAACGTTAAATGATGATTGATCGATATAATTTCCATCTAGAATTAATATCATTGTCCGCACACGTGTTTTTCTTTGATAGTTAACTCACCGACTATCGAAGTTTTTGACCATTTTTCCATCGTCAATACGGAGAGACCAGGATCAGATTCATTATCTGAAAACCACTCTATATGGGCATTAACGCTGCGAATCTGAAACACCCCACATCCGTTAAGGTCACTCACAAAGGGAATCCTTAACTTCGGTGGAGCATTATAGGTAAAAGATACAGATAATTTACAAGGCAGACATATAAACAGCAAAAAAAAAAAACTAAATTTATTTCATAAGTACGTGGTTCAGTTAAAACATTACGACAACTGTCTCAAATCAACTTCCAAATTATTACAACAAAATCTCTGTCTTGAATTAAAAACATAAAAAAGCAATAAAACAACAGTAAGGCAGCATAAATCCCCAATAAGGGAGTATCCAAAGCCATAGCCTAAGGAAAAAGGTTCCAAGCAATACATCTACTCTCTCCAAGCTGGAAATGATCCGATCTAAGCTGAAGTGTTCCCTCGTTGAGGACCGGAGGGGGGGACGAAAGAAAAGAATACGAAAGAAAATGGGTCAGACATGAGTCTGGTAAGTCCAGTGACTATTTAGTATGTAAACAAGAAAAAGGGTTATGACATGAATAAACTGAATCTAGGACAACACCCAAGAAATAAGATAGTAAGGCTGAATATGCTATCGTACTCATTTCACTTTTCTACACCACCTAACTAGTGTCCCAACAAGTAATCTATATCAAATGATCATACTGTAATGTGATCCCAATCCCCGCAATTGTGGTAGCCTTCAGGTGTACATCTATCGTGAGGATTCCACCTCAATCTGCCTAATTGCCATGAACATGTTAGATGTACACTTACTACCCTATCGATCGGCTCCTTACTCGTATTAATTTTTCCTTATGTCAGTGTCAATCGGCCATCTCTTGCGTGTAGGTACTCTGTGCTAGTCCCACCAGAAGGTGTATCAATCCTTATGATAGCAACCCGACACGATTCAATATGCACAATGTATAACTACTGGTACCCAGTGCCTGCTTTTTCCCACTCCGGAGTACGTGCACGCCCGTAAACCGTCGGAACCTACACTGACGTACCCCCTACCGCTGTTTTGACCGCTTATAATCAGCCCAGTAATCGTGCCCAACCCTAGCTAGTTCAGGCTACCATGATACATCTATGTGGGTTACTGCTGAAATGGGTCCCCGTTACTAGGATTTCCTACTGGTTAAGTTTGTGGGCCTATATTTACTAATATTACCCACCAACCCGATATGTACTTAACCCTCCCTCTGATTCAAGCATGTTTATTTAATGGTTAAGTTTGTGGGACTATATTTACTAGTACTACCCACCAACCCGATATGTACTTAACCCTCCTACTGATTCAAGCATGTTTGTTTAATGGTTAAGTTTTGTCCATTCATGTTAACTTAACCCACCCATTCATCATGTCATGTTGGTTAAGTGTTTCTTATTAACTTAACCCTAGTTATTCATGTTATATTGGTTAAGTGTTCCTATGAACTTAACCCTAGTCATTCATCTTGTTCATTAGCATTAATTGATTTATTAATGCACCAATCTCTTACATTAGATATGTGTTATTGCGGTTACTGGATGTGTCGGGCGGTTCCGGGCTGTTTTACATCACAACTCAATCTAACCTCGGATTTTCCTTGGGCATGATGCACTAACCTCTCACATTAGATAGGTGTTGTTGTGGTTACTGGATGTGCCGGGCGGTTCTGGGCAGTTTTACACCATAACTCAATCTAACCTCGGGTTAGGCATGTTCGTCTTTTATTTAATTTTCATATTTACTTTTCATATTTATATGTAAATTTTCCACAATTATTGCCATTCAAGCCATGCCCGATTTTTCCTTTAAATCATATTCAAGATTTTTGGTATATAAATTATACCATTTTTATGCCACTAATCATTCATATATTTATGGGCCAAATTATGCCAATAATATAAATTAAAGATTTTTCCCAACGTTACCCCCGTCATACGTTCGCAAAATTCACATAGAATTTTAGGCTCGTAACTTAGCCTAACTTATATATAAAAGGGAAAGAAGGGAACATGTGTCATTCATACAACATAATAAGGATCTAACTAAACATGTTTCATATAAATTTTGGCATAAACAATGTACTTGCATTTTTGGATCCAATTAACATAAGTCTTAAGCATATGAAATTACCCAAATCCAACTAGGCATGTAAATGTAATCTTGCAATTTGGATCCAAATAAATATAAATCTTAAACATATAGAATTTCACAAGTTCAACTAGGCATGCGAATGTAAACTTGCAATTTGGGTCCAACTAAATATGAATTTTAGGCATATAGAATTTCACAAGTTCAACTTAGGCTTGTGAATGTAAACTTGCCATTTGGATCCAACAAAAATGAATCTTATACATATGGAATTACACAAGTTCAACTAGGCATGTAAATATTAACTTTTATTTTGGATCTAATTTTCATGGATCTAAATGTAGATATAAACATAATACATGTCTTGGCCTAACAACTTGCATGTAACATAGCATGAATAAATCACCAATTTTACATGATTGGTTTACATCAACATAATAACCACATAGCCTAATAACTTGCATGTAACATAACATGAATAAGTCACCAATTTTACAAGATTGGTTTACATCAACATAATAACCACATAGCCTAACAACTTGCATGTAACATAACATGAATAAGTCACCAATTTTTACATGATTGGTTTACATCAACATAATAACCACAATAATCTCATAAGCATATACGATAGAATCGTTACAAGAATAGGCATGAATCAGGATCAATAATCTCATAAGCATATACGATAGAATCGTTATAAGAATAGGCATGAATCATCATCAATAATCTCATAAGCATATACGATAGAATCGTTACAAGAATAGGCATGAATCAACATCATTATTATCTTACAACTAGGAATAACGCTAGTTTTCACTTTATTACAAATCATAACTTTTTAAACGTTCACATCTAAATAATAACAGGACTTACAAAGAAAAGAAAGTCTTGTTTTCTGGGATCTGTTTTTTGAATCTGAAAAGCAATCCTTGAAGAAGACTATCAATTTCTCTAAGTTAGTTTGATTCATAGCTTTAATATTGCTTTCAAGTTGAAGAAGGAATGGTGGCTAAACTAGAACGATCATGGATGGCATGGTGGCTCTATGCAATGAATTTGTGTGATTTAGGGTTTGAGGATTAGGGTTGCTTTTATAGAAGTTAAATCTTATGTGAGCCGTTAGATCGTTTTAGAAGCAATCACAACCGTCCAGACTAGATAGAGTTATCCAGAATTGCCACCTAAGCCCTAGTGACTCAGCAACAGGTAAGAAAGGACTCAGCAACTAGTCAGAATCGTCACATTTTTGGATCTGGGCAAGGGAGTAGGTCGACCCCCAGGTCGACCCCGTGGTCGACCTGGCCTGGGGTAGGTCGACCATTAGGTCGACCTGCCTTGGTATAGGTCGACCTGTCTGGGTTATTTTACTATTTAATTTTCTGAATTTCTCTTGAAATCTTCCGAAGGCCATAACTCCTTCATAGAAGTCCGATTTACGAAAACTTGGACTCTATTCCAAGCAGAATTCTTAGACGAACACAATGGCACAATCCGTTTCCCTTAAGTCTCACGTTAAAAATTAAGTATTCTTTAATTCGTTCTTTTAATATTCTCAGAAAATAGAGGGTGTTACATTCTCCCTTCCTTAAAGGATTTCGTCCCCGAAATCTCTAAGTTAAGAAGAATGCATATCCTAACATCTAACATCCATCTACTCAACCATTCAATCACAGGCATCCATTGTCCTTAAAAACATTTCTAATGCTTTCATGATCATATGCATATTGTGTGTACATGTCCTTATCTAATGCAAAATCAGGCGGTCCACTGATTCAGTTGACCTCCTCAATGCGAATTATGTCAGTGCCATGAGTTCATCATGTATGCAAATATTCCTAATCGTACTTTATAACTTCTACATGAGTGCACAATCATTCATACAAATGCAACATCCATATGACAACACATCAAGTTTCAGTTCATATATATAAAAATTCACTCATGCATATGCAATATGAAAGTGACTGAGCCGATCTAGTGCCTAATGTGTGTATATGCATCCACAAGCAACCACTAGCAACCACCAATCATAACATGTTTCAAACACATGTTTACATCCATTGGCTTCTACCTAAGGATTGAAGATATGACCTAGAGGATATTCCTAAAAAGATAGAAACAAACATGCATAGAATTCCTAAAAAAGAGATCAAGGATATACCCTTAGGAAAAAGGGTATGATGCGCGTGTCTTATCTTCAGTCTCCCACGTCGCGTCTTCTTGAGCTTCACTCCACTGTACCTTAACTAATTTAACTTCATAGTTGCGAAGCTTCTTGACCTCCATTTCCAAAACTCACTAGTAAAGATAGGACCTCGATCACTTACTATGCTAGAGGGTATCCAATGTAGTCGAACTATCTTTCCAAGATAAACAGGTGTGAGCCATGATACCAAGTGCATATACTAAGATGATTAGAGGTCTCTCCTCTACTTATCTTATCCATCATGTCACAAATCTGAGTGTCTAAAGCTAAAGGTTGCTATGTACTTTTTACCTCTCTTAAGGTCAGTCTTACTTTAGGGCGCATGCCACAACCATTTTTTTCTCACGCAAACCATCCTAGTCGAACTCGACATCCCTCAAGTACAAGCCCCAAAGGCCTAAACCAATATCATACAAGCACCCAAGGAATACCTCCTCCGAATTTGGATGATTTACGTGAGATGGTACTAGCAAAACAACCAAACAATAGAGCACTTAACCGACTCTGGCTATCCTCGCCAATCTTGCTCCAAAACTATCGTTGATCGCATAACTGGGTTTGCATTGTCAACTAGATATATGCGGAAGTCTATCTCGAGTTTTAGGGGGAAAATCCCTAACCTAATCAAAAACATCTGCGTACTCATGAACTACTCTAACGGATCGCAAATCGTCGATAGATGCATCAAGTGATTCTAGGTAGCTAAGCCTAACTGATCCCTTAAGATCGCACGAAGTCTCGAGAGTATTCCCGAAGCAAGTCAAAAGTCTAACTACCCTCCTTTCACAATTACTAGTTAACCAATCCATTCCTAGAATCTACCCATAGCCCATGAAACCAAAAACATAAGAATTACACTTAAACTCAATACTTAACATAGATATTCTCAAATCCTTACAAACCAAAGAAAAATGAGCCAAACCACCAACCGGATTTGAGAAAATAATGGGATCTTCTATTATACTAGTAATAAGGTGCAGAGACTCAATTATGGAAGCAGATATGAGCGAATGTGAAGCGCTGAAATCAAAAAGAGTACTAACAGGATGATCAAAAAGAACAACTAAACTTTACTATCTTTCTCTCAGGTATGCTAGCGATGAAAGCATGCACTTGCCTTCTTGAAAATCCTGTCCTTGTCCTTGTCCTCTGGGAAATCCTTGATACGATGCCCTGCCTCACCATGATGAAAACAACCACTTGTCTTTTAATTCTTATAATTAAATGACCCGCTATACCGCAGAAAAGATACTTCCACTTGTTGCGGGATTTATTATTTCCTCCGCCCTTCTTAAATTCCAATCCCTTGTTTGTGATTATTCCCCTTTTGCCTCTTTCTCTTTACCTCCTTTGTGAACCATGTTGACAAGCCTTTCGAACGTTGCCTCTATCGCACGGGAAACCCTACAAATCTTGGAAGAGAATTAGCCGTAGGTGAAACTATTACGACTATTGATGGAGGTTGGGCACTTATTCGCCCTTTGACAGGTGTCGTAGTCTCATCCAGCCTACGGAACCATGCCGCGATGAGGTTACCTCCCAGAAAGCCAGGAGCCCCGGAGACTCAGGAAAGAAGGAAACAAGGATTCAAACATTGGATCTAAAGATAGTGCTTATGGCTTTGGGGAATATGCCTTTAAAACAAAACTTTTCTTTTGAAAATGCTTCTTTTAAAACTGTTTTGAAAATTAGTTTCCAAAATTTTTATCTGATCTAGCAACCATTAGATCTGATACCAAGTGAAACACCCAACATCCGTTAAGGTCACTCACAAAGGAAATGCCTTAACTTCGGTGCAGAATTATAGGTAAATGATACAGATAATTTACAAGACGGACATATAAACAGCAGAAAAAAACTAAATTTATTTCATAAGTACGTGGTTCAGTTAAAACATTACGACAACTCTCTCAAACCAACTACCAAATTATTACAACAAAATCTCTGTCTTGAATTAAAAACATAAAGAAGCATTAAAACAACAGTAAGGCAGCATAAATCCCCAATAAGAGAGTATCCAAATACATAGCCTAAGGAAAAAGGTTCCAAGCAATACATCTACTTTCTCCAAGTTGGAAATGATCCGATCTAAGCTGAAGTGTTCCCTCCCTGCAGACATGGGGGGGGGGAACAGAAGAAAAGAAGACGAAAGAAAATGGGTCAGACATGAGTCTGGTAAGTCCAGTGACTATTTAGTATGTAAACAAGAAAAAGGGTTATGACATGAATAAACTGAATCTACGACAACACCCTAGAAATAAGATAATAAGGCTGAATATGCTATCACAATCATTTCACTTCTCTGCACCACCTAACTAGTGTCCCAACTAGTAATCTATACAAAATGATCATACTGTAATGCGATCCTAATCCCCGCAATTGTGGTAGCCTTCAGGTGTACATCTATCGTGGGGATTCCACCTCAATCTGCCTAATTTCCATGAACATGTTAGATGTACCCTTACTACCCTATCGATCGGCTCTTTACTCGTATTAATTTTTCCTTATGTCTATGTCAATTGGCCCTCTCTTGCGTGTAGATACCCTGTGCTGGTCCCACCATAAAGTATATCAATCCTTATGATAGCAACCCAACACGATTCAAGATGCACAGTGTATAACTACTGGTACCCAGTGCCTGCTTTTTCCCACTACGGAGTACGTGCACGCCCGTAAACCGTCAGAATCTACACTGACGTACCCCCTGCCACTGTTTTGACCGCTTATAATTATCCCAGTAATTGTGCCCCACCCTGCCTAGTTCATGGTACCATGATACATCTATGTGGGTTACTGCTGAAATGGGTCCTCGTTACTAGGGTTTCATACTGGTTAAGTTTGGGGGCCTATATTTACTAATATTACCCACCAACCCGATATGTACTTAACCCTCCCTCTGATTCAAGCATTTTTATTTAATGGTTAAGTTAGTGGGCCTACATTTACTAATATTACCCACCAACCCGATATGTACTTAACCCTCCTACCGATTCAAGCATGTTTATTTAATGGTTAAGTTTTGTCCATTCATGTTAACTTAACCCACCCATTCATCATGTCATGTTGGTTAAGTGTTTCTTATTAACTTAACCCTAGTCATTCATGTTATATTGGTTAAGTGTTCCTGTGAACTTAACCCTAATCGTTCATCTTTTCCATTAGCATTAATTGATTTGTTAATCCACCAACCTCTCACATTAGATATGTGTTGTTGCAGTTATTGGATGTGCCGGGCTGTTCCGGGTAGTTTTACACCACAACTCAATCTACCCTCGGGTTTTCCCTTGGGCATGATGCACTAACCTCTCACATTAGGTTGGTGTTGTTGTGGTTACTGGATGTGTTGGGCGGTTCCGGACAGTTTTACACCACAACTCAATCTAACCGCGGGTTAGGCATGTTCGTCTTTTACTTAATTTTCATATTTACTTTTCATATTTATATGTAAATTTTCCACAATTATTGCCATTCAAGCCATGCCCTATTTTTCCTCTAAATCATATTCAAGATTTCTGGTATATAAATTATACCATTTTTATGCCACTAATCATTCATATATTTATTCGCCAAATTATGCCAATAGTATAAATTAATGATTTTTCCCAACGTTACCCCCGTCATACGTTCGCAAAATTCACATAGAATGTTAGGCTCGTAACTTAGCCTAACTTATATACAAAAGGGAAAGAAGGGAACATGTGCCGTTCATACAACATAATAAGGATCTAACTAATCATGTATCATATAAATTTTTGCATAAATAATGAACTTGCATTTTTGGATCCAATCAACATAAGTCTTAAGCATATGAAATTACCCAAATCCAAGTAGGCATGTAAATGTAATCTTGCAATTTGGATCCAAAATAAATATAAATCTTAAGCATATAGAATTTCACAAGTTCAACTAGGCATGTGAATGTAAACTTGCAATTTGAGTCCAACTAAATATGAATTTTAGGCATATAGAATTTCACAAGTTCAACTTAGGCATGTGAATGTAAACTTGTGATTTGGATTCAATAAACATGAATCTTAAACATATGGAATTACACAAGTTCAACTAGGCATGTAAATATGAACTTTTATTTTGGATCTAATTTTCATGGATCTAAATGTAGATCTAAACATAATACATGCCTTGGCCTAACAACTTGCATGTAACATAACATGAATAAATCACTGATTTTACATGATTGTTTTACATCAACATAATAACCACATAGCCTAGCAACTTGCATGTAACATAACATGAACAAGTCACTAATTTTACATGGTTAGTTTACATCAACATAATAACCACATAGCCTAACAACTTGCATGTAACATAACATGAATAAGTCACCAATTTTTACATGATTGGTTTACATCAACATAATAACCACAATAATCTCATAAGCATATACGATAGAATCGTTACAAGAATAGGCATGAATCAGCATCAATAATCGCATAAGCATATACGATAGAATCGTTACAAGAATAGGCATGAATCAACATCATTATTATCTTACAACTAGGAATAACGCTAGTTTTCACTTTATTATAAATCATAACTTTAATCGTTCACATCTAAATAATAACAAGACTTACAAAGAAAAGAAAGTCTTGTTTTCTGGGATCTGTTTTTTGAATTTGAAAAGCAATCCCATGAAGAAGACTATCAATTTCTCTAAGTTAGTTTTGATTCGTAGCTTTAATCGTGCTTTCAAGTTGAAGAAGGAATGGTGACTAAAGTAGAACAATCATGGACGGTGTGGCTCCTTCGAATGAATTTGTGTGATTTAGGGTTTGAGGATTAAGGTTGCTTTTATAGAAGTTAAATCTTATGTGAGCTGTTAGATCGTTTTAGGAGCAATCACAACCGTCCAGACTAGATAGAGTTATCCTGAATTGCCACTTAAGCCCTAGTGACTCAACAACAAGTCAAAAAGGACTCAACAACTAGTCAGAATCATCACATTTTTGGATCTGGGTGAGGGAGTAGGTCGACCCCTAGGTCGACCTGGCCTGGGTAGGTCGACCACCAGGTCGACCTGGCTTGGTATAGGTCGACCTCTAGGTCGACCTATCTGGGTTATTTCACTATTTAATTTTCTGAATTTCTCTTGAATCTTCCGAAGGCCGTAACTCCTTCATACGAAGTCCGATTTACGAAAACTTGGACCCTATTCCAAGCAGAATTTCGAGACGAACGCAATGGCGTAACCCGTTTCCCTTAATTCTCAACTTAAAAATTAAGTATTCTTTAATTCGTTCTTTTAATATTCTAAGAAAATACGGGGTGTTACAGAATCAAATATGATGAAGATAATTGAAGACGGAGTCATGCAAGGGCTGTTCTGGTGATCCTAGGTAGAAATTTCCTAAGATGGATTTACAGAATAGTACCTTCGGTTTGTCCAGTCCCAGGACGACCCGTATGGAAGAATGTCTGACATATTATATTTAATGGATCGCGTAAGTTGATCTCTTCAAACATACTTACGTTCGGTGGCGGAGGAATTCGTTTCTCTTAGCTGTATACCCATTGTATTTTTGAGGAAATCAATTTGTGATTTGGCGGGTATGACGATGTGACATTCAATGTGAATAAAAGTGTGATTTGTCAGAGATTAGTGAGGCCTCTAGCCTCACAACCGGGAAATGACAAAAATCGGGCAGGCAACATTGCTAAGTGGGTTGCTTCCAATTAGGGTGTATTGTCACCTGATCTAGAGTTTCATTTACTTCTTTAATCTATTCGATGTTGTCCCATTCGGGAAACGGTTGCTGATCCCAACCGTTGGTGATATACATTCGATACACTCAAGCGAAATGAGTGGTCGGTCATGTGTGGCCGGGTTGCAAGATGTTCTTGTTGAACCCAGTGTATTCCTCTCTAGAGGTACACTATCGGAAGGTGGTTCCATACCTTGTCATAGTTGGAAATCCATTATCCAGTAAGTGCTCGTGGTTTTGATTGTATACTATGTATGTAGAACATGAGATGAAAGCGTTTCTGCTAGATGATTATTATATTATGATTGATAAACACTATTATAATATCAAAAGGATTTTGATATCAAATCGATTTGGATTCTCATAAGGGAAAAACCCGTTCCGTTATACAACGTGGTCTTATGAGATATCATTTAATTGCTCAAACTGTTTTTAAACTGTTTTACTCACACCAGTCCCAAGACTAACCCAGAGTTTATTTTGTTTTGTTTTCCCTAAACTCTTGGGTGCCCAATTTTGTACAGGCAGTCAAGTAGTCAGGATTTTACAGATACTTGGAGAGCTTGAGCAGGAGGCTTCAGGATTATATAGCTATTGTTTATTTCCGCTGTGTTGTAAGTGTTGTACTTTGATAATGTTATTGTATATATATATATATATATACTGATTTTATTTCAAAGTTATGCATCTATTATATATTGTTCGTTCCACTGTGAGATTCGTGTTACTCTGATGTTGTATGTTCTTCTTCTTCTTCTATTCTAAGTTTCTATCTTATCTATTCTCACCCTCTATTTTCTTTCTATTAGTTTTCTGGTTCCCAGTGTAATTTGGGTTGGATTGTGTTATTTGGTCAGCTCAAATTGTACCAGAATTTCGGGACACTACATTAACGCTGCTTGCATTTCAAAAGACAAGCACAGAAGATAGTTTTGATTTATGCTGCACTTATGACTGTACAGTTTTAATTCTTTATACTATTCCTGCAATATTAAGACAGTTAGGGAAATGGTTATTCCAGTTAAGTCATTTTAACATAGAGCAGTTATACTCCGACTATACATATATATACTTGATCAAGCTCAAACATTCAATAGTCATGGACCAAACCACATAATGGCCAACAATATCAAGAATGAACTATTATATTCATATTTACTGAAATCAAAATACTTGAAACTGAGAGAAATCGTGAGTGAGATGCTCACCTCTGACAGTGCGACGGATCGGAGCAGGAAGAGGCTTCCAAACGATTGGTCGACGATCAATGTCTCCACTACAATAGTAGGTGTTAGCTTGGAGGCAACGCGAGCTTCAATGGTGGATACGTGAAAATGAAGATGGGTGAAAGATGGAAACTTCGATTTTTGCTGAGTGGTGCGATTTTCGGCATTGGCGGCTCAGGTAGTGGTGCACGGTTGAGCAGCAAATCGACAGAGGCAGTGCTAGGGTTTCCGTTTTCAATTGGAGGAGGAGCGATCCGCGGATAAAAGCACAGGGGTTGTGGTTTCAAGAGGCGATGGAGCGAATTACAGTGGCACTCAAAGGAGATGGCGACCATTGATTTCGATTTGGGAAGAATGATTTTTGCTCAAGAAATTTGGGGAAATTCCGATTTTTCCAGAGGGGTTTTGGTTTCCATTAAAAAGGAAAAGGAAGTGAATTTGTGGCGAATGAAATGGGGAACCATGGTGATTTTTATAAAGGCAAAACTTGAAGATAAGAACGATGTAACTTCATAGGATTTAGGGTAGCACACGAAATTCAACGAGTTGGTCTGCGTATTGTTTTTCTAGGGTAGGTTACATCTATTTTAATTTAATATAAATTTCTACCTCGAATATCACAGAACGTCCCAAATTCACATTGCTAACACAATTTCCTAATACAACAATTGTTACAAGTACTTCTTTGTTTTCGCATTCTGAACCAAATAAAATTATCTTGGTTGTACATCGACTTCGTCTGTGTATAATGTTATTTTTAAATTTTAAATTATTTATTGTTTTCACAATTTTTATTCTTTTATTCCGTCTGTTCACTAACAACTCCGTTTAAATCCGAATCTGGAACGGGAAAAAAATTAATTTCTTTATACATACAGATACACCCATTTCCAAGTCAATCTCCATTTATATTGATGAATAAAATTTCTAATCCATATATCAATATAAAATTGATTAGTCATGATTAAGTACATTTTCTAATTGTCGAAATCCTGGGACGTTACAGAAATAAATTACTTTTCCATCGAATTCAACTAACTCAGTCCACTACATCCCTTCCTTTCTCATTTTCGAAGTTAGACATTTAATTTCTGTCTCACACTACTATAATATTTTCTCTTTGACCACAACAAGCATATTAAATCTTACTTTCATGTTCATTTCTCAATTCAGGCTTCGTGATTACCGTATTACAGTAGTTTCTCAATTCCGACGGAGGACGTAATTAGATTTGTATCTATTACAACAGTACTAATTTTAATATTTTCCAAACAGATTTAATAGACAATTTCCACAATTACCAATTATTTAGTATATTAAATATAACAGGGAATGCAAACGATAGATATACTGTTATTTAAAAAGGTATAATTTAGATCCACTCACCAAACAGCTTTCCAATCCATGAATCTGATCCAGAACTATTATTCCATGGCCTTTCTAAGTGAACCTACAATCCAGATAACCATGGATTCACAAATTTGATACTAAAAGAAAAGGGAAAAGGAAGAGAAACCTAAATAAACCAGATTCAAGAACTTACCTTACGTTGATCAGAATCTGAACACCTATTTGTAGATTTACATTCTTTTATCTTCAATGAATCAAAATTTCCTAAAACTAATACTCTAATTTTATGAAAAGATTTGGTGGAAGAAGATAATGGTAGAGCTTAGGCAGAATCTCAGAAAATATGCGTTTAGAGCTAGGCCCTGCTAGTCTATTTATAGGTCTACAAGAAACTCCGGACCATCGAATTTAATCCCTTAAAATTTGAACTACACTCATCAGAATTACACGTCACAGAAAATAGATCTGGGCTCGCCCGGGTCAACCCGCCCTTATATGGGTCGACCCCAGGGTCGATCAATAGGTCGACCCAAGCAAATCATGGGTCGACCTATTCGGGTCTAGGCAATTTTTCTGCGATGTAGTTATTTATGAATTTACCGTTTAATTAACATTGTTAATTACTTGCTTAGTAAAATTCTTTTGATTTATATTATTCCAGTTATGACTAATCTTTAAGTTTGAATTTCAAATTTATGCATGTATATACGCATGCAATCTTTCAGTTCCTTGCCCATTAATCAATGTAGTTAATGACGCCTTGTTTTATTCCTTTTAATGCACTCTAATTTCAAAGCCAGCTTATTTCTTGTCCATTTTGCATTTATTATGCGTTAATTATATTCTTCTTCTAACTTGTGCTTTTTACCTCAACATTCGAATTTGTGCGTGTGTGTGTGTGTGTGTGTGTGTATATATATATATATATATATAGACACATACAACGTTATTTATGCCAACATTTATTTCTATGTTATAAAACGAACACAGAACAGAAGAAATAAGGGAGATAGAACATTTCTATTCATTCAGATGTGTATATCTTTCTATTACATTGGCTCCTTTATATATAGACTTTGGAGCTGATGTTTAACTTTTTCCCATGATGTGGGACTAAACAGAGAACTAATAAAACCATATTCACAATATTTATATATATATATATATATATATATTACAACACTCCCCCTTGAATATGCGTCTTCAAAACTTGAATGCTCTGCTAACTTGAAGTTGTCCCTTTTAAAACATATATGATGATTGCCCCCCTTATTATTATCTTGCTTGCATATATTTGTTCCGTCGATACAATCATTGTCTGTTGCCTTCAAAACTCTATCAGGAAAACCCAATGGGAACCTTGAACAAGAAAAAGAGTATAACATCTGACATTATGAATATCATATTAAAATGATATTCCTTAAAAGAGTTTGATTCTTCAGGATCAAAACAATGCCTCATTAAAAACCTTTTTATGAAAAACTCTGTGTGAAAAATCATAAACAAGGAAAAGAGTGCAAATTCATTTCATCTTTAGATAACATGTTTTACAATGTTACCGTAAGGGTTGATACTTCCGGATCAAGATAATGCCTCATTAAAAACCTTACTAACAAAAACCCAGTGGGAAAAATATTAGTGAAGGAAAAGAGTACATTATGGCATATTTTTATATGCTCCCCTTATTTATAACTCATTACCCAATTAATCTATTGATGTAGTCGACGCATGCCAATTTTGTATATCATCTTTTGGAATGTTGATTTGGAAATTGCCTTTGAGAACTGATCTACCCTCTTTTCTTAAAACTGAATTTGTTTCTCCTCTTTCTTGTTATCCTTTCATGCATATGTGAAGAGAAATTTAGAAGAAATGTGATCCATCTTTTCATACTTGATATAATTCACTTGAATCTGAGCCACGCAAACTGCCTTGTCTTCTTCATAAATAATAGTTTACTACATCAAAATATATTTGATACTTCTGGATCAAAACGTTGCCTCGTCAAAACCTTACTAAGAAAAACCCGATGGGAAAAATCTTAGTGAAGTAAAAATAGTACAACATACAACGTTATATTTACTACGTCAAAAGTAGTATGATACTTCTGGATCAATGTTATGCCTCGTTAAAACCTTATTAAGAAAAACCTAGTGGGAAAAATCTTAAATAAGGAAAAAGAGTACTTTGTACTAACTTATTTTTGTATGTTACTTTTGGGTTGATACTTCTGGATCATGACCCATGCCTCATTAAAACCTTACTAAGAAAACCCAATAGGGAAAGCCTTAGTTAAGGAAAAAGAGTGCATTATATCATACTTATGGATGCTCCCCCTGATTTTAAATTTCCTTTGAATTCGTATTCTTCTTTCAGTAACTCAAATTGCTTACAAATACATCTTAATGGAGTTTTTTCTTCTTTTAAAATTTCATGTGCATTTTCATGCTTCAGGCATGCTTTCTTATTTAAAATGCCTCCTCCCTTTTGTGATTTGTATGATACTAATATTCATTTATGAATACACTTCAGGTGCTTATAATTTTCTGTTTCAATCGGGCTTGCATGTTGCAATACATATTTGATGAATAAGACAACTTTCATTACTAAGCAGGAAGTAATCTACTCATCTTGAAGTATATCAAGATTTTCATTACAACAATACTTAGAAGAATGTTGCAATCTATCATCCATGTTCTTGATATTCTTTATAATAACAAATGTTATTTATGTTCTTCAGGAATTTATGTATTATAATAAGTTTTGCATATCGCAACTACCACTTCAATGAATATTAAGAGTTTTATTACAACAATTCTTGAAAGCAGGAAGTGGTCTACTCATCATGAATTATTTCAATATTTTCATCACAACAATACTTAAAAGAATGTTGTAATCTACATTTCTTTCTCTTTATCACTACCAAAGTTATTTAAATTCATCTGGAATTCGTATACTTTCATTGTTTATACCTTCAGGGTATTATAAGTGTTTTAAACACTTTCACCACTTTAATCAATTCAGTTATCTCTGAAAATACAATGTTCATGGCATTAATATGTTGTTGACACTCCATGGTGCTTCAGTAATTATATATATATATATATATATATTTATCTTATGAACTACAGGTTCATATCTTATGGACTACAGGTCCATATATCTTATTTAGGAGAATTTCATGATGGTCAATCATGTTTCTCTCTAATATGGGATTTTTAATCCATTTATAAATATAAGCGCTTTATTATTTATTAATTTATCATCGATGATTATTTCTTGTTAGTTCTATACATAATTTATTGAGATCTCAAAACTTATCTTGCTTTAGTATCTAAACCACTTCTGGGGTTATTTTGACAATCATGTCGTGGGTTTCTTTCAAAGTACCCTTAAGTGTTTCTTCAGGAACACTCACCTCCTTTATTTTGCATCTTTATGACTTACTCCAAAAATATTTTGAACTGACTTTTATACCACATTTTCAGCTGTGATTTACACCTTTTGATCCTTCGGGGATTCAAATGTATATTGGAGAAAGCCTATTAGGGACATAATTGATAATTTATGCAAGTTGCTTAATACTTTGCATAATCCTACATGCTAGCAAATATTTAACATCGATGATTCCTTTATCCTCCCCCTCAATGTTGACAAACATTGTCACTTTAAATAATAAACCTACTTTAGATTCATTTTTGATCCATTATAGCATCATAGCTAGCAAATACATTAGATGTATTTCAATTGTAGGAGGATAATGCTCTTATTAGTTGATAAGATGCATTAATATTGTGTTGCTTATTCCCTTTCAATGATCTAATGACTTGAAGGAATTTTCTATCATTTGAATATGCACATGACTTCAGGTCATTCAATATTGATGTCAATCGACTGCATAAATTATAATATGAATTCATAACAACTTCAGGTTGTTAATTAAATATCGCATATATGTGTATATACGTGCGTCCACGTATTACATATATAATTGATTTGCATATTCTTTCTCATTCAAGTTATTGATTTTAGAACAAATGTTTATAATGTTCCAATCATTAATTTTTGATTATCAAGCAATGTCAACGTGAATCTTAAAGATCGTTTCATAATATCCAAAATATCTGATTTGGAACTACGTTGAACTTCTGGTTCAAATGAAATATATGAACAACTTCGAGTTGTTAATCCATATTGAATTTCTGGTTCAAATAATATATAAACAATTTCAAGTTTGTTAAACTATATTGAACTTCTGGTTCAACTGTATTGAACTGCCGGTTCCACTATATTGAACTTATGATTCCGCTGTATTGAACTTCTGGTTCCACTGTATTGAACTTCTGGTTCCAATGATTTGAACTTCTAGTTCAAATAAAATATATAACAACTTCGAGTTGTTAAAATTTATTCTTCAGTACAATATGTAAATATAAATATATATGTAAGATACAACTCATTTTGAAAATTATGAAATCTTTGGATATCAATTTTGTTAATGTTATTATTTCACATTGTTTCAATAAAGCTTCAGGCTGTTAAATTATCAAGTATTTCAAATTCATTGATTGAGGAACTTCGAGTTCCTATGCATATATATACACATACATATGCATATCAATTTTATAAATTTATGATGAACTTCTGGTTCTCAATCTTTTAACATACTTCTAATTTAGAAGCTTTTACATTCTTGCTCATTGACAAGATTTCAAACTTGTATACTTTATCAAATTTTTTTATATAATATATATATATAATTCAAGACTTCAGGTCCAAGACTTTGAGTTATACAATTTCCAGTATAAATATTTTCTTTGCACAACTTCAGGTTGTGGTTCTATCCTTTCTTCCATAACATTAGTTATTACTAGCTAAATACATCGAATAATAATACACATATTTTATACAAACATACATCAATTAACTTACAATAGCCAATGCATTTAATACATTTATAATAATATGGTAATACAATATATATTACCATAACAGTACATATAATGCATTTATTATAAAAATAACAGAAATAACCATTATACGGTCTAAATATATGAATCAAATAAATAAATTTTACTTAAAACAACATAACATAATTTGGATCTAGCTACAATATTGATCAAAACTGAAATAAACAACTTACAGTTGTACTGCATTCCCAATAATCATATTTTCTAAATACCATGTACATGCACAATAACTGATCCAGAATTGAGTAGAAATGCATAATTATAGAACCGAGATTTTGCATTCTTTAATATGAATGATTCGAAAAACTTGCAGATCTATACATAAAATTCACAACATAAAAACTTTTACATGTTTCAAATTATACTATCCATATATAGATCTTTCTTTTTATATCAAAATTACTTCTTGCCTTTTTAGAACTGCAGGTTCTAAATTTTCCATGTAATGACAAAAAACGTTTTTGCATTCACTTCCGGTGTGTAGAATTAAGAACAATTTTTAGATTTTAACTTAATATGATCTTCAAGATGCATATTTTCTTTAGTCATTAAATTTGCATCATAATCTTTGATATTTGAAAATATTTCAATGCAAATTCTTTTATAGACATATCAGAATATAATATCGCTTCTGGGATATTCCATAAACACCATTTATGGAGTTTTAATACATATATTTTTTTTTCAAATATTTATCGCCTTTTATTACAACATTCTGACCTATTTTCATCAATCGGTACATTATTTACATTACATGAGCTCCTTATATAAAGGCTTGGGAGCTTGGAGTAACACTTATCCCACAATGTGGGACTAAATAGAATATGACAAAAGCATATTCACTCATATATATTACAACATTCTGACCTATTTTCATTGATTGCAGGTTTATTTTAGATTTCTCTTTCATATGTATATATTTTTGCGCACATATACACATATGTTTACATATGCATGTATACACGCATTTTTATAATAGCTTTTATGTATAATTTTCCTTATATGTGCATTTATACATATTTTCCTCTTAGGATATGTATTATTTTAGTCGTTCCTCTAAAATAAAAAAATTGCGCTAGCGGGACTCGAACTTGCGCCACTCACTTGTGAGAGACATGTCTTTATCCACTGAGCTACATAAGCTTTTGTTAACAAGACTAAATACAATGGTGGTTATTGTTCTTTTTAGTTTTCTTCTTATTTCTTTTTTTCATGTTTCTTGTAATATTTCATTTACAGGTATCTCTTTCATCTTAAATACGTTTTCTACAAACCATAGGTCTAAATTGGCTAGAAATTCGCCACGGGCGCAATGACACTAATTCCGTGATCAAATTCTGAAAGCTTTTCAAATTTTTATTATTTAATTAAAAATGCGGGGTGTTACACCTTGTGCTTATAGTCTGGTTTTGGTGTAAATTTAGGTAGCTGTCTTGTCATTTGAGAGATTTGAAGTGATATTGGATGAACTTGAATTTCAACTGTTTCATCACAGGTTCATACTGATTTGAAGGATGGATTTATATTGAACTCCACTTAGCGAGCTTTCAGATGGTGCTTTGCTAAGTTCTTTCTACCATCGACTAATGTTATCATTCGTACTTGATGTCTAAACCTTTGGACCATCACTATGAACAATTTGCCTCAATAATCGTTAAGTTGCATCTGTTTGGATAGCTGAAAGTGGCTAGGAAAAAAGATTAAGTAACTCTATCTTCCAACATACGTGCCTACACATACGTCCGTGATGTCCCGTGACATGGTTGAAGTTTTCCTTTATGAAGTTTATATGAAAGCTCGTGTGTATATGAATGTATGTCGATGTGAATAATATATACGTGCACATGAATATCCATACACGTATGCATCATACACCCATACCCATGAATTATTATTTTAAAGAAGGAAGGGTTCGGTACTGATCCATAAGCAGGGTTCAGTACTGATCCCTCACTTAATAGTTTTATTTGGAAACCTAATGGAATAATAGGGGACCCCTATAAATGTACATATATAGACATGTATGTATATATATACCTATTCTCCTCTTTACTTGCCCACATTATATATAAACCGATTCGAAACCTAAGTCCTTCCATTGAATATTTCAAGCCTATTGCCATGTTAAACCTCACAACCCCCTTCTTGACCCCGTTATCCATCTCCTTTGTCGTGAATTCAACTACGATCCTTGACTTTGAAAGATATCTCTCCTTATCTTTATGCGGTGATGAGATTTCGTAGAGAGGAGGGCCGATGGAGTCTATCAGGGTGATATAGTGGAGCTCGTCATGGCTTGGTGGAATCGATGAACATAGGAAACTAATGGGTTGGAGTGGCAGTCTCGATGAGAGGAGAGCAGAGCAAGTGGTGGGAGCAGGACTGGATCAGAACTGAAATAGAAGAGAGTGGAGTTTATGGAAGGAAGTGGGAGATAATTAAGGATCTGTGCTCATTAAATTCAAGGATTTAGTTCGGTCATGAAGGTATTAGCTTGATCGGGTCGGCATGAGAACAATGTTGGAGTCGAATCATTGTAAACCAAGGATGGCCTAAGGAAATTTATATTATAGGGTAGGCACTGCCCCTAACTTTAGGATTTACTTTTCCATTTTTTTTTGCGATGAAGATCCATCGAACGTGGTTATGAGTTTATACACGTGAAACAATTTATGACAATAAATTTGCACATATGATTAGGGCATACACTTTGGATAATGGACATATGACTGAAAACTTGAATTTTTGATTGTCGATATCTGATCTTGGAATCTGTTGAAACTTCATGATCATCGATCTGAATACCGATAAGATGGTTAATGATGATGGTCGCTCTAGTCGAAAACAGAATATCGCCACCACTTACCATCAGAATACTCAGTTCTCTTGTGCACGCATGACACTACACTAGTTTAACCTATGCATAGAAAGGTACAAGTTAATCACGTTAACTACATTTGTTTAATGATTACAGCAGTTAATGGGGCTGAAATGCTTAGACCACATTAAAGATTTTGAAGCTAAGGGATCAACCGAGACTTCTATATCAAGTCAATTTTCCAGGTGATTTGAATGTTAAATCAAGCTCGGAGTCAATATCTGGAAGATCGAGCCTGTACCTACAGATAATAAAGCCCTATTGGCTGCAATAAACATAAAAGGGCTCCTAGGAAGAAGTATAAGCTAAAGCTATATCTCCAACTCTAGATAGAATGGGCAGAGCTGCAATCTTGGAGGATCTGATAATTCGGTAACATCAAGGACCCATTGGCCGGTGCTAAGGAGGATATGCGCTAAGCATAATATCCCATAAGAAGATGTGCGGGTCTCGAGTCAGGAGGATAGAGCTTACATACCCCTGAAAGTATATACCACTCGCAACAGATATATGGGCTCAATAGGGTACATTCCGCCATTTAGTCGCCTTATAGGGGAGATGTTACAACATATATGGTCTGCTCCCACGCAACTGCATCTGAACAGCTATGCGATTCTACTAGGGACATTTTTTTTAGAGAATTTATATCAAGAGCTGATTGGAGAGAACATCAAACACATTCATAACTTTAAGCAAGAAAGGACTGTGCCATCTCTGACTTTGTTGAAAGTCACCCGACTATGGTGTTATTATCCTGCATGGAACAAGTTCAGCATTTCTATACATGATTGGTTTTACATGGGTTGTATTCACATAAACGTGTGACATTGGATTGAAGGAGTAAGTGTCGCTCTCATTTACTCATGTGGTTTCACATTAATCGAATCGTAAGCTCTAAACTAATGCGATGCTTGAATTGTATAATCAATCTTCCAATAACTATCAGGTAGGAGAATCTATACATGGTAGCTATCTTGAAGGTTATTTCCGTGATACTTTAGGAAGTTAAGTTATAGATTTCCGATGAACTCCTCCATACCAGCTGTCCATTAGACGACAATCAAATGACAGGTCATCAAGGTACCGAGGAAGATGGGTTACAACTGAGGTAGAGGGATGAAGGGAGGAAGAAGATGGTGATGATGTCCACCCTATTGCGCCTCCAAGTATGAAAAAGAATCGGAATTGGCTCAGGTGACGGTGGAAGCAAAGATTGGCTGATAGCGATGAAGCTAAGCAAGAAGCGGAACTACAACTTACTTCTTATCCTTCAATGGTTGTAAAGTTTAGATGGGATAATCTTCTAAGCCCACATTCTCAACCTCTTTACTAAAAAGGAGAGGACATCTCACCTCGACGGGCTAATAAGGGGATTGAAGATATCCCTCTTGAGATTTCTATGCTTGATTTTAGTGGCATCAATATGGAAGCTCTTCCAAAATTTGAGGGATTATCGATGTCAACAAGCAGCATATAGGTTACTCCTTTGAGTAAACTGAAACCTACCCCATTAGAAGGACACCAGGATATGCACACAATTCAAATGTTGCACGACACGACACTCGTTCGTGTGCTATTGAATAATTATGGCTTAAGTTTTTTTCTTTGTGAAGGTACAATGGTAAGGGAAAGGTTTGTCCTGATCAAATACTTAGGTTGTAGTGTCCCTTATTTCCCCAAGCAACACAAGGCACAATAGTCGAGATCGTAGGGGCGAAGAACAACTTGGCTCTGACACTGGATGCCTCCCTCGATTAAGCTCTCCACCTCGAAAGGAACATGAAAGGATGTCGAGTTGCCATGGGAAGGATGGAGGTTCCAAATAGTCTATAGTGCTCCACCTCCTCTTCCAGTGCTTCCTCCATCATGCCACTAATTCATTCTAGTCATTACCGCTCTAGAGAAGCCTCAGATAGCTCCAGTAAATCACATCATTCTAAAAGGTCAAAGAAAAAGTGTTAAGAGAATGTGGCTCCATGGACAACCCCCTACTTCTAAAGAGAAAATGCGAGAAACTAAAGCCTTATTTCATAAACTACGTTTTAATAGGGATATACTTATTCAGAAATTAAACACGATTACATGAGAAGTCAATAAAGAAGCAACAAACTGAGCGTTTGACGTATACTTCCAGCATAGGGAAACAATGAACTATGTGGAGAGGCTTTCTACGGTGATAATGGAGTTGGAACTTGAATTGGGAAATACAAGGCTTAAAGTTGAGATGGACTGGGATAAGATAAAACACTTAGATAAAGAAGTAGATGACTATGAGCCTTAACTAGCCGAGGCACAATAGACAAACATAGGGCAAAAGAAGAATCTGAAGCAGCTCGAAATTGGTTCCATAAGAAATTGGATTGTATGTATTAGAGCCACTTTCTTGGAGGATGATAATGAGATTCTCACTGTAGGGAATGAGAGAGCGTTAAAAGAGAATGAGATGCTAAGGAATAATAAAGAGGCTTCACCAAGTAAGTGGCTGATCTTAAGTCCGAATTAGAAGCAATAAAGAAGGCTAAGAAATCAGCTGAGGATATAACTCAAACCATCTTGAATCAAGCCTCGGGAGTTAGAAGCATATATAAAAATGAAATCAAAGAGCTCAGAGACAAAGTGGATAAAGCGGAGGAGGAGAGGAAAGATGTGGACTCCACGACAGTGGGATTCTATGCTCGAGTCCTCCTCTATCGGGACTCATATTAGTTCAAGGCCACTTTCCAAGGCTTGGGAGCGATTTCTTTAGAATGAGACGTCTTGTACCAATAGCGATGAGGTTAATGTGGGGAACCGAAGAACAAATATCTCAAGGGTGATAAGCTAAAGAATATGGAGGAAGCTCGACATGTCTTAAGGAGTGAGGAAGTAAGAACAGTACATCTAGATCATCGAAGAGGAAAGACTATAGTCATTGGAAGGATATAGAAATCTTTAATCAAATTCTTATCATTCTAACAGATATTGCTAGGGGTTCCTCTTTCAACCAATATTCACTAATCAGGAATATGATCTCTAATGCCCAAGCCTTACAACAAAAGCTATGTTGACTCCCATTCAGGAAGGCAATGCTCTGACAGAAGGAAAGGAGAAAGACACCAGGGATACATTGGTTTTTTCTCCTGCCTTTGGACTAGTCCTTATCGCTTATGAGAAAACCATAAAGCTCTCCTTGAAATCTCTAAATAAAAAAAACTAATTGTGCTTTGTTGCCATACCGCAGATACGCAAGCAGTGAAGCCACTGGCTATAACTCAAATTATCCTAATATTGAAATCTAGTTATCCCTAGTTGTTGCTCTGCTTACAGAGACTTCATGGGATAATGAAACACTTGAAGCTTTAATGTGCACCGATATTGAAGGTTTAGTAATTCAGAAGCAGCACGGTGGGATTGTTGAGATCGGATGGGGAAAGGCCAAAGGACATAGCTTGGAGAAAATGCTCGTGAAGGCGGAAGTGTAGCGCAAAGCTAGAGGGCTTGTCTCTAACCCTTTGGCTACACTTGCACCGAGAGACCCCTGTTAGGAGGCAGAGCATGAATTTGATGATGAATCTGGAATTTCACTTGCTTAAAGCCTCATTTAAGAAAGGTGACAAGCAAGAAAGCGAGAGTAGTTCTACAAGAGTAAGAGTAAAACCACCAAAAGTAACTCGCTGAAGAAGAAGCCCATGGAGGGAAAGTAAGGAAACAACTAATGGTTTTTTCTTTTGTAGATATGTTCTTTTGTCGAAATTGACCACTCTTAGGAAAATACAACTCTCACGGGTTTGTGGAGTTGATGTATCTCCATGATCATCATGGGTATTAACAACATAAGATGTAGAAGTTTTTTCTTAGCCATGAGTTCAAGATTCCTACATAGATCTTTTCAATTCTTAAAAGGGATGGAAACTCAAGGGATTAAAAATAGAAAACTTGAATTGGTTTCGGTGAAAACACCAAAATTTTCATGTTAAATGTTAGCAAACACCTAAGAGTTCTAAAGCGAACTAAAGTTAAGAAAGTAAACGTAGAAGGAGAACAAAAATAAAAGATGCAGTAGAAGCAAGAACACAAAGATTTGAAGTGGTTTGGTATTATATGGCCAACTACCACTTTGAAATTTTTATTACTTTATTGTGTGATTACACAGTCGCGGATCAATAGAGATATGAGGCATACAAAATAATAAAGTAAACAATACACCTATAGATTCATTTCTCTCCTAAACAGCTGCTATTTATAGATGTAGGTCTCCTGAAATGCCTCCGAGAAAGTCAGATCCCATTTGGTTGTGTAAGTTATGCGCAACCCATAAATCCACAAAGGCAGGGATCAATATTGATCCTTACATAGAGATCAGTACTGATCCCTCGTGATGAGGAATCGGAACATGTGATCAATTATGGGAACTCCCCTTGGTGCTTGCTACTTGTAGTCTTGTTCTGGTGTTGGTTTAGGTAGTGGCTTTGTCTTTTAAAAGAGATGAGTGATATAAAATGAACTTGAACTTTCATCTGGTACGTCACGGAGTCATTCCGATCCGCAGCTTGTATTTATACCGATTGCTCAAGTAGCTAGCTTTCATATGGTATTGTGCTTAGTTTGTTCGTCTGTATCTCATGGTACTACCCTGTTTGATGTCTGTGCCTTCAGACCGTCACTCTGGGTGATTCGCCTTGGTAATTGTCAAGTCGCATCAGTTGAATAGCCAAAAGTGGTCAGGCACAAAGGCCGTGTAACAATATGCTATATAATATTATAATTATCTACAAAGATAAAGTTGTGAACTTACAATGATTGGTAAATAATTTATTAATTAAGAAAAAAAATGAATTTGTTTACCAGCTTTTTGGCAAAGCAGTCACACGTCAAGATTATGGTTAGCGACGCGCTCAAGTCTCGAGAATGCCGTTGGAAAACACAAAGTGATTTGGTCGAAGTCGTGACGCGTTTAAAAAATGTTAAAAATATCGTTGATTCTTGGAATCATCTTTATTGGATTGAAAAACTCGTTATAAACTTGGAAAATCCGACGTAGTAAAAATATGTGATCAACACGGTCCGATTAGCTCAAAATCCTTGAGTGTGTCGGTCCAATCACGTGGCAAAACTCATCATTGGGAAATATTTGAAGTCTGGTGAATTCCGGTTTCTCTCATCAAAAACAACTGATTGGCATGACACGATCACTAAAAATGGCTTCTGCAACTCAAATCATCAAAATCTAGCACTTGGCAAAATCCATGGTTTTTCAAAATAGGTGATCTGCATGGGAAAATCACAAAAAATCATGGGTTCCTGCTTGCCCCGGCAAGCTCTAAATTTGGCACGGCTTCAGAAGGATTTCGCATCCCAGAACCGAATGTGAAATCACGTGTTGAGCACTTAATTTTACATGATCAACATGGGATGCTAAACGGAAAGAATTGGGCTAGCACGGATGCAAATTTTTCCAAGTGGATCTGGCAACTCCAAGAGAGCGGATCATACCAGCATGATCTCGAGTTTTCACGAACGTGCATCGTGAATTTTTGGCTTGGCATGGGATTTCGCATCCCTGGCATAACTCTGGCATCTCAAAATCCCTGATCGACACAGTGTGGGGTACGAGATTTCAAGGTGTGAAGCTATCGATCGAGATAAAAAAAGTGTGGCAAAGGCTGGGATATGATTTTTGGTATTTGGCAAGGAAATTTGGCACTAGGCCTTTCTCGCGTGAATTCTTCATTTTTTTGCTTGAGCAACACGGATGTTGCTAGTATTTCTAGGATGCGAAATTTCTGGGCTCTGGAATACGAAATTTCTCAAGCAACTTGGTTTTTTGTCTATCTTTCCGCGATGCGAATTTCGCATCCTTTTGGGATATGAGATTCGAGCTGATGTCTCCAAATCTTACTTATAAATAACTTTTTCTTGGCATACTACGGGGTTGGCATTTTGGACTTTGTCTACACTTTGGCACGCGGGATTGGAGCTCTAGGACCTCATTAATTGCTGCCATCATCATCTTCACGGCTCTTGGATATCTCTTGGACTTCTAAATGTTACATAAACGTTTGCCTACAACTTTTGGATATTCAATTGGACTTTTAGCTTGCTTTTGGACATATTTGCATACACTTGGACATTGAAGCTTTTTCTTGGACTTGTTACACACTTTGGCTCAACGAAGAAGAAGAATGGCATTTTGGTCGAAGTTATGAATTAACAAGTTAATTGTTATTCAATTGTACAACTATGCATACACAAACAGTCCGAACTTGTATAAACATTGTAGTCGACAATATATGATGAATGATTACTATAAAGTGGACGTAGGCGTTATTTTTGAACCACTATAAAAGCTGTGCGTCCCTTTATATTTCTCATGCTCTGGATATTTTGATTATTAGTTTACTGCTAAACTTACACTTGAGGGTTGGCGTGCGTGAATAACCAATTTACCACATCCACACTTTGGCGTGCCAGGTAGGGGACGCACAACTTCAGCTTTGGTTTTTGTTCTCGGATTTGGTTTTCATCTTCGATTTCAGATTCAACTTCGTTTCTGAAACAAACTCAGCTTGCTTTTCATCATGTTTAAGAGTAAGAAGCTAGACGCTATTGCTGAAGCTCAAGGTGTTGGAGGTGAAGGAATCAAGAACTTTCTTCCATCGGGATTCCCTCGAACTTTGTTACTCGAGAGGATGTGGAGCTACGAATTTGAACGCTCGACTCGAGCGGAAGAAAGATGCAATGAATACTTTTCTTGCTTGGATTGAGGTTAGACTTGGGAGTGTTGGAAGGCCAACAGACCAAGCAGATATTATCAGGACAAGTGCCAGTGCTTCGCAAGCTGCAACTTGGGACTTGGGGGTTACCCCCGCAAATTAATTAGCATGGTGATGCCGATACATTCATGGTTTTGATAGTCGCAGTCTCTAGTGTTATGGATAAGTTTGACTTCAAAACTACATTGCATAGGGACTCATCGGGGGATCTCAGTGAGTTCTATTTTGAAGCGGAAAGGTTTCTTCGTGAAGAGGATACGAGGATCGATAAGAAGGTTTTTGAGGCTAATGTGGTTAAGGGTGGGACATCACCAACTCTAGTAAAGCTAAGGAATCTGGTACAAGTAAACCTCCTTTGGGGAATGATCGAAGCACGGGTTGGAAGTAACCTAAGTTCCAGTCTTACTCGAAACTTACCCACGGCTTCGAAGAGATTTACTTGGAGGTTCATTGCACTGCTCCTTTCAGAAAACCTCTCGCAAGGATGGTAACTCAGAGAGAAAAGGACGCTAGTCAGGTTTGCTTGCTTCATGATCTCGAGGGTCATAACACAAACGGTTGTCGACATCTCAGGGATATGACCGAAGAGCATGTCAGACACGGTGAGCTGGCACACTTTGTTCGAACTCAGACTGTGGTGCCAGGATAGGCATAACCCTCTCATACTACTTAGAATAGGCCAGGGCCCAACACTTGTACGGCGGCGTAATTATAACCTGATCTCAATTCTGGCGCTAATGTCCCCGATTCAGTCCCTCGGACATCAGTATTTTTTTGCATGTGGTTTTTGGTCTTCTAGCATTATGGATTCTTTGGTTGCTTGGCTCTTGGTTTTGCTTTGTTTTCTAGATTTTGGTTTTGGCTTTTTGGTATCTTGGTTTTGGCTCTCCCTGGTTTTTTGGCTTCTTGGGTTTTGGTCTCCTTCGGCTTCTTGGATTGGGTTCTTTGGCTTTTGATATCCGGCTTTCTCTAGTTTTTGGCTTTTGGATTTTTGGCTTTTAGATTTCTGGCTTTTGGATGACAGTCTACCCACTTATGGATTTCCTACTTTTGTCTTTCCAGCCTTTTGTTTTTTTGGCTTCTTTCGTATTTGAACATTTGGGCTCCAGCCCATGGTTTTGGCTTTTTAGGCTTCGGCCTTCTAGACATATCTCTTTGGCTTTCTAGTTGTAGATTATTGATTCAACATACACATGTATGGAAGCTGTTATAATTCATATGCATGCTCTTTGCTCGACAACACACCATCACACATGGTTATTAATAAAATGGATATTTTTGGCTCTTCTTGCTCCGGTAAGGCCGCCTTGAACTTTTCTGGCTACCCTTGGTCGTCTTGCAAAGGCAAGGCCGCCACGAGATAATTATAGCTTTGGAGCTGGAATAGCTAAGTTTTCTTACCCATGTACAGGAACATGCCTCCTTATGCATGCTCTTCACAGATGACAATCCGTTCAGTCTCTTTCATGAATGAATTTGAAATCGAAGATGAATAACTCCACATACCCATGTACAGGTACAAGCATAAACCATTAAGTTTTCCTTTTGGGTTTACCAAAAATTCCAAGGTTTTATGGCTTTAATAAAAATTACCTCGTTTGTCGGGACACCGACTGTAGAGTAAGAAAATCTAAAATTGGATTGCAAACTCTAAGACACCAGCGAGGTCGCCTTGAACTTTTCTGGCTATTCTTAGTTGTCTTTCCTTGGTAAGGCTACCTTGAACTATTCTTTCTTTTCTTGGTTGTCTCACTTCGTCAAGTTTTCCTTGAACTATTCTTACTATTCTTGATTGTCTCATCTTGGCAAGGCCGCCTTGAACTCTTCTGGCTGTTCTTGTTCGTCTTACCCCGGCTAGGCCGTCTTGAACTTTTCTGGTTGTTCTTCGTCGTCTTGCCTCTGCAAGATCGCCTTGAACTCATCTAGTTAACTAGTTGTATGGTTGTTGGTTACTCTAGATTTATGGACTATGGATTTTCCTGATTTCCTAACTATAAATATTCAGGTTACTCAGGTTCTCGGGCCCTTGGGGCCGGTCAATTATTCTATTTATCTCTCAAGAAACGATCTGGAGCGATCGTCGGCTTTCATTGGATTTCAAGCTTTGGTTCCATTAGTTAATACGATCCAGCGTGATCGTGGATTTGTGGTAAATAAGATCTGATGCGATTGTGGTTATTCGGTTTTTTAGTTATATAAGTTCACTTCGAACTTCCCCTAGAACTGGTTTCTGGATTTCTGGTTTACTACCGAAACACATCATCTTTTGGTAAAGGAAAATATGTTTTAGGGGGAAAAGTGTCGATCAGGTTTTTAGCAAAGCAGTCCCACGTCAAGATTATGGTTAGCAACGTGCTCAAGTCTCGAGAATGTCATTAGGGAACATGAAGCAATTTGGTCAAAGTCATGACATGTTTGGAAAAGGTTGGAAATATCGTCGATTCCTGAAATAGTCGTTATTGGATTGGGAAAGCCGTTATAAACATGGAAAATCCGATGTGGTAAAAATATGTGATTGACACAGTCCGATCAGCTCAAAACCCTTGAGCATGTCGGTTCGATCACATGGCAAAACTCGTCATTGGGAAATATATGGAATTTGGTAAATTCTGATTTGGTGCACTCAAAAACAGCTGATTGGCATAACATGATCACTAAAAATGCCATATGCAACTAGAATCACCAAAATATGGCACTTGGCAAAATCCATGGTTTAGCACATCCAAAATAGATGATCGGTGTGGGAACACAAAAAAAGCCATGGGTGTGTGCTTATCTACGCAAGCTCTAAATTTGGCATGGCTTTGGAAGGATTTTACATCCCTAGGATTTTGCGTCCCTGACCGAATGCGAAATCACGTGTTGATCACTCAATATTACGTGATCAACACGTAGATGCGAAGCAGGTAGACTTGGCTTGGCACGGATGCGAATTTTTCCAAGTGGATCTGGCAACTCTAAGAGAGAGAATCACAACAACATGATCTCGAGCTTTCACGAGCGCGCATCGCGAAATTTCAGCTTGGCATGGAATTTCACATCCCTGGCACTACTCAGGCATCTCAAAATCCCTGATCGACACAGTGCCGGATATGAAAATTCCGGATGCGAAGCTATGGATCAAAGTGCGAAAAATGTGGCAAAGGCTGGGATACGAATTTTGATAGTTGGCTAGTAAATTTGGAACTCAGGTTTTTCATGCGCGGATCCTCCATTTTTTGTTGAGCAGCGTGGGTCTGACAAGCATTTATGGGATATGAATTTTTTTGGCTTCGGATGCAAAATTTCTCAAGCAACTTAGTTTTTTTGGCTATCTTCCAAGGATGCGAATTCGGGTTGATGCCTCCAAACCTCACCGATAAATACCCCCTTACTTGGCATTCTAATGGGACTGGCATTTTTGGCCTTTTCCTACACTTTGGCATACAAGATTGAAGCTATATGATCTCATTAATGGATGCCATCATCATCTTCATGGCTCTTGGACATTTTTCGGACTTCTAAACGTTAAATAAATGTTTTCCTACAATTTTTGGACATTCAATTGGACTTTTGGCTTGCTTTTAGATATATTTGCATATACTTGGACATTGTAGCTTTTTCTTGGTTGTTGTTTACACATTTTGGCTCAACGAAGAAGAACAAGGGCATTTTGGTCAAATGTATAAATTAACAAACTATTTGTTATTCAATTGAACAACTTTGTATACACAAACTGTCTGAACTTGTACAAACTTTGTAGTCGACAATATATGATGAATGATTACTATAAAGTGGGCGTAGGCGTAGGCGTTAGTGTCGAACCACTATAAAAGTTGTACGTCCCTTTACTTTTCTCGTACTATGGATATGTGGAAGATAAGCTTACTGCTAAACTTACACTTGGGGTTTGCTGTGTACAAATAACCAATTTCCCATATCAACAAAATTAAACCGAGAACTATAAAATAGAGATGCAAAATACACTTATTAGTAATTTTTACTGCATAATTAGGTTCTGATATTCGTGCAAGTAATTAATTTCATAGCTACTCAATAAATTCAAAATTTAGTTGCTTTCATGATTATTTGGTCGATGTCATATATTGCATTCTATGAGTTTTGAACTCTAAATGAAGTACAATATTGTGGATATTTGGTCCATATACAATTTTATATAAGTGTTATCTAGGGAATGGTTGTAGTTCATAACGTACGATACTTCAATGAAGTTATTTGAACTAAGCCTGTATATCATATGTGAGATTGAATATTAAATTTGATTGGTTACAAAAGGATTTTATTATGTTAAATGTAACACTAAACCAAAACTACAAGATGGAATAAGGAACTCGTTAATTGAAAAGTCAGATTGATCAATCTATATAAAGTGAAAATATTTGATGTCCCTAAACTTTAATGATAGTTGAATGCACTTCTCTACATATTTCGTTATGACATTTAGCACGACATTTCTTTTCAATGGCTTGACTATTTGAAAGGAAAATGAATTTTTAAGAGTATATGTAATTTAAGGTATAGTTGGGATAACAAGAGTTAATTGTCATTTCTACTTCATAAGAAACAACAAAAACAGGAATTGTGATATTAATGATTGATATTTAACATTGGAATTGGAAGTATAATTTTTATTCCAAAATGTGTTTTAGTAAAGATTTTTTTTGAATTCAAGATATTTGGCCCAAAAAATTATTCATTATAAATTAGTTACTATATATGAATTAAATAATCTATAATATGTAGTGGAACTCCAAATGTAGTACGTTGTTATAGTGATGGCGGAAATAGTGTGAACACGCATATAGCACTTATTAATTACATCAAAGGCCGAAAATTATTTTTGTAAAATGTACCCAACATATTATTTGTTAAATATTGATTATTTTTGGTATTAACTGAAAAATAGACAAGTTATAATTTTATATGAATATTATAAATTTTATTTATGAAATATAACTATAATGTAATATTTGTTATTGTAAAAAAAAGTAATGCATTGGAAAATATAAAAATGTCTAATAATGTTTATAACTACTTTGGAATTATAAATCAAGCCGTAGTTTTAAGAAATAATTTTGTTATATGATATTAATTAATTAGATCTCAAATAGTTAATGACTATGCATCTATTATTAGAGTGTCACAAGACCAGATGAACTCTTCGGATTGATACACATGGATGTAATCACAAGTTCGTTGATTCTGAAATAGTTTCATATACTTTGTTATATTCAGTGATGATTTACCATCAACACATGTATGTGTATTAGATACATAAGTAGTATGTTTGTGACAAGTTCATGGAATATACAAGGAAAATAAATAAAATAAGGTGCAATTAAGTAAAATGATTCAATTAATCGAGTATGTGAATGTATTAGAGAAGCTCTAAATGTACCTATAAAATGAGTAAAGATTTAACGTTGAGAGCTATACCTCCGTAGGTACATAATGAAGTATCAATAAAGAGTAATGGAACTTGGTTGGATAAAAAAACGTTTAAATGCAAGCGAAGAGTAGTTTACTTCTTTTGATAAAGCCATTTATTTAAAAGTAACACAAAAGGTTAAAATAAATTTCATCTAAATAATAGTTCACATAATTATAAATAATAAGAGTTTATAACCCATGTGTAACCTAGGCCAAGGAGTAGTCAGGTTATGCAAAACAAAATGTTGCTTGTAAATCATTTGATGGCATATTATGTTTTGTACATAATATTTGTAAACTAAAACTAAATTAATTTTTAATCAAAGGAATTTTTTATGAATATCTATTCCATTACAGTAAGCAACAAATGTTTGTTTCAAAAGAATACTAGCTTCGCAGGTGATATGCACGTAAAAATACATATTTATATTCTCGTATTTAACCTTCTTTTATTAAAATATATGACATATAAAGGTATTTTCACTTGTTTTAAAATCGAAATTCAATTTTTTTTCAAACCTTTGTTCACTCGGCACATTTGGGAAAACAGCCTTTTTGTGTATGCATTTTTTTTGAGAAATTTTCTACATATTCTAATTTTATTTTGTAGGAATTTGAGTGGAGGTGGCTTCATCGAAGTATGCATGCACATGTGTTGAAGATAAAAGAAAGAGTAAAGAAAAAGAATTCGTATTACATGAAGAAGTCGGACTAAGCTCTTACTAATGGACACCACTTAAAAGCAAAAGTACACGTAAGTGGAGGATTAGTTAATAATTCACAATGATTTGTGGACATACAATGTCAAAGAAAATTTTCGTAGTTTCCTAAGAATTATTAGAGTTTAGGTAATATATAAATAATCACCTTATGTTCATGTTGATGATCTACTTTTTTATGCCAGCTTTTTATGAAAAATTAGAAAACTTTCTCTTCAGTGACTTCTTAGCCTTATTTCTCTTTCTTTTATATTTTTAATTTTCATGCAGCTTTCTTTTATGTTTTATGTTATGCTCTCATCTTTTTTCTAATTTTTTTTTTATTTTGTGCTATTAGGTTAGTTTTATTTTATGCAAGCTAGTTAGCTCACATTCACTTTTCTTAGTTTTCATTGCTTTTATGTTTATCCTAAATCGTTTTATGTTAATATGTATGCAAATATGAAAAGAAAATCCTCTTTAATTTAGAGATAACTAAGATCTCATGAATCATATAAAACTAGCATAATGATTTCATTTATGATATCTTATCCTATGCTTAATGGATTTTTTTTAATGTAAATTTGTTAATAACTTATGAATTTGATAGTCTATGTTGTTCATAACAAATAGGTTATGATTGATCACATGTGAACGTAAGTTGCATTTTTATCTAAATATGATTATGCTGATGAAAGTGAAACTATAATAAGAATTTAATGCTTTATGTTACTAGTTTAATAGTAGATAGATCTTGCTTATAGATGATTTTATTTTTAATCTCGTATCATTTTCATGAGAGTTTACAAGTGGTTTAGAGAGTATATCACAGTCTGGTTGTTTAAGATGTGCTAGTTAATAACACAATTAGGTCACACTTATGATAAGCACATCCATTAAATCCATAAACGATTAAAAAGAGAGATCACAAAATTCATTGTGTGTTGATTTGTATGGTCTTGAAAAGAAATATGTCTTTAAATTGTCTTATGATATCATAGTTTTAGTTAAAAAAATCTTTAGCTTTTGCAATCAGCAACATTTTCATTTCTTTGACATAATTTGATTGAGTAAATTAAAATTTTGTTTTCCTTGTGGGATAGATCTGTGGTTTTCTAGTCTATAATTTTTTTCAAACAATTTATTGGTGTTTATAGCAACCCACGATTTCGTACCATTCAAATACAAAATAATTAACACATATTAGACTTGAATGGTTCAAAATAATAGATTATTAATAAATTTGGAGTAAATACAAATCATATTACAGAATCACAGATATAGAAAAACAGAATAGCTCGCAGCGGAAATAAAATATACCATAGAAGTTCACGAAGCTACTACGAACACATTGTCTCCAAAATAAAAAACATAGTGTCAAGTCACGAGGACAAGTATAAAGGAAATCTAAAATACATAAGATGTCTGCTAAAAGATAAACTGGAATAACAACTGACTAACATAGATAGAACTGAAGAACAAACAGATAGATGGCTAAAGCTCCAAACGGTCTCTAGCTCCAAGATAAATCTCCAAAGGCTGTGGTACTCAAGCTGACCGGAGCATCATGCAAAACAAAACCACTTGGATCAGGACCAATATTCTCTTGTAAGTAAATTAACTCAAGTGAAATGTCATAGAAATGCACAAGTAACTTAAAGAATGTTTGGGATTCATTCTTTAAGGATTCGTTAAACTAGATATCATATAATATAATGTGCTATTATAATAGTGTCTATTCAGTAAAGTAAAATATCAAAATTGTGTAAGCGGGATTATCATTGTTACCCTTAAACCATTTATACCGTTGTTGTACAGTTTGCATATAATACACCAGTACGTCGGCAGATAGGGATGCGACATGATAAGACAACGCTAAATCAAAATCGTAATGGGCTCAATCAGGATAATATGACAAGGCACATGAGAAATACCCACTGTAGGATTCTACCAATGCACGCCCGGACTGATGGTAACGCATAGCCGCGACTACCGCCCATCTCGGAACACACTCCAAAATCAAAGGTGTGCACTAATCAAATAACAAAGCATTAGATATGGGTTCGAAGAAGTGTGTCGGATGGAAGTGCAACCTCACTTAATCACAGTAGCACCTGTTTTAGTCATTTTAATTATGACCCAAAGCTCAAGGTTATCCATTCTCCAATTCTGTAATCACCACCAAACCATCTTACTTCGTTCTGGAACTCCACCACGTACACAGTTGTTAAAGTGGTTTTCGGTATTGGTAGAGAGTATGACAATATCCGATCAGGTCTCTTTAACAACCAAACATTTACGTTTTTTACACCGTGGTCATTTTATAAAATCGTATCTTGAAATAAACTGTTGATTTCAAAATAATATAAGTTTATACTCATTTCGAAAACTCTAAATTTCCTTTGAAATTAATTAGCCTTTATCAAATTATTTCATAGATCTCAAAATCATAAATTTAAGAATACTTCCATTTACAAAACATCTATTATACGTTAGGTTACAAAAATCTAAGTTACACACATCTAATTCTAACATACTCATAATCCTTTTTTATTTTGAATAATTTTAGAAACATACATATATATATATGTACTAAGTTAAAATTTATTAAATAAAATATTTGTTAAATTACTTAAAATCTTATAACTTTTCAATCCGTCAAGTTTCAAATCCGTCAATCCGTTTTTGTTAAATTACGGATGTATATCAGTTCAATCCGTCAAGTTTCAAATCCCGGGTGTGTATCATTTTGACCCGCATCCCAAGTCGATTCAGTTTTTGTTCCTAAATCTATACATTGATTCAGATATATCATTTCAACCCATAATGGTTTTCTAAGCTACAGCGAACTTGCAGTGTGAATTTCAATAGTTAAATAAGCATATAAGAATATCAATCATCAAGTCAACATAATATCATTTCAATTCACGTGTGGTGTCGGTGTGTCATATTTGCAAATAGAGTGCTAACATATCAATAACATTTCAAATACAGTTATTTCATATCCAATAAAATATTAGTCAAGTGTGAGTTGAACTCACCTTCGGTGGTCATAGAAATAGAGACAATAAGAGAGAGGCATAGAACCGAAACAATACCGAAACTTCAGCGAACTGAACTAACAAATTACGGTCAAAACACGTATAAACCGAGTAGCACTAGATTTCAAAATAAAAACCTTTTTTTACAAACTTATAAAACAAACATTGTTCACTACAAATTTTTTCCAGAACCCCTTTTTATTTTCTAGCTTACAGGCATGGTAAAAAATACCATGCACGGTACCTTCCATAAGTACTAAACATGCATACCCAGATTTTTCATATGTTCTTCCCCTTTTTTATTATATATGTGTATATATATATATATTTATTTATTTTTTAAACATGAACATGAAACATAGATGCTTGACACAAACAAATTGGTTTCATTCTTTCATGAACTCAACACGTATGAATATCATAAGCAAGTACAAATATTGTTCCCATCAATTGATATATAAGCCATTATATACATGTTTGACATATAGTAACACATGGAAGAAAAAAGCTATCAACTCTAAATTATTAACCCCATGCTACAACAACTTAACAACTCTGCTTCCATATTTAACTAATTCACCAATCCAACTAAACTAAAGAAAATTCCATGTGCTGGTAAAACAAACAAACTTCAGTGCGACTGGGGGACTGGGAGATCGCCAGCTAGAGTGTTAGAGGATGGGTCAGGGTTTGTGGCAGCGGTTGGCTTTAGGCTATCTCAGCGGGCAATTGTTTTTTTATAATAACAACAACAGTTCGGATTTTCAAAGGGAAGGAGGAGTGGGTTTGGGATCGGGCTCGGCGCTGGGTTCAGTCGGAGGGGCGCTAGACTTTGGTCGGAGGGACAACTGCCTAAGGCGGAGGCGCGGTGGCTTCCGGCGGTGGCGCAACCTCAGGTGGCCATCTCGCCTGAAGCATATATATATTTATAAATGGTTTGATTTATTTTTAAGTAAGAGGAGGAGTGAGTTTGGGTGTGGCTTCGGTCGGAAGTGCAGCGGTCAGGGCGGCGCGTCGGTGGTGGAGCGTGCGGCGTGTTAACTATAGAGTGGAGCGACATTCAAGATGAAGGGGAAGAAGGGTTCTAAGGTGTTGGGAAAGTTTGCTCACAGGTTTACATGCACAAACGAAAAGTAAGAGGAGAAGAAAAACAAAGACAAAATGAAACGAAAAGTCAGAAGTTTACCGCGCGAAGGAATGATCTGAATTCAAGGAGAAGAAGAAAATTTGTTTGGAAGAGAACGAAGGGTATCTCAGAGAATTGGAATGGAAAAATAAAGAGGGGAATCCCACCATATATAATTAATTAGTCATGGCTTTTCAAATTTATCCCCTTTTTAACGTTGATCAATTATCGAATAAATTGGCTGATGTGGCATCAGCTTTCCTAAAAAGCTAAGTTTTGAAAGGAATGGGATAATTAAATTTTAAACGTTACCAATGCTTTCCCTTTACTATCAAATAAATTTTTAATGCGAATGTTAATGGATTTTAATTAAATAAAAACATACATAAATTTATAATTTCAATTTGCGTTTGGAAAATATAAAGTTTCCTATAACCGAAACATTCATTTTTAGTATTTAATAATTCTGTATTTGACAAACTTGACAACCGTGATTTCCGCATGTTACACATTTCAAAATATCATCATTACATATCATATTTCAATATTAAATTTTATTTGATTTCTATAATTCACATTCATCCCTTTTTTTTGCGAAATTATGGGATATTACACTCTCCCTCACTCAAAGCTTTTCGTCCCAAAAAGGAACGGGATAGTGGAATGAAGACAAACAAGAAGGTAGGATAAATTTGAATCAAAAGTTACCTAGAATGAATATTTGTGGATTCAAAGCTCGAATGCTCTTCTCCGTCTCCCAGGTACAATCCCTATCATTAGCACTCCACTGCACTTTGACCAAACTAACTGATTTCCTTCTTAATTTCTTCGTATCTCTATCCAAAATATGAAGCGGCTTTTTCACGACAGTCAGATTGGGCACAATATTCAAATTCTTTAATGCAGAAGGCTGAACGATCAAAGAAGGATCATGCAAATACTTGCAAAGATGGGATACGTGAAACAAGTTATGCACCCCAGCAAGTTTTTCAAGCAACTTAACACGATAAGCTAATGAGCCCACTTTCTCCAATATACGGAAAGGACCAATAAATCTAGGAGCAAGCTTGCCTTCCCAACCAAAGCGGACTACATTCTTCAACGGAGATATTCTGAGGAAAACTTGATCATCAACCACAAACTCTAAACTTCTTCTTTGTCTATCAGCATACTTTTTCTTGCGATCTTGGGCAATTCTCATCTTGTTTCTAATATCCTCGACTTTCGCTGATGCTTCCAAAATCATGTCTGGCCCAGGAACTAGATGATCACCTGACTCAATCCAACATGAAAAAGATTTGCACGGTCGCTCGTACAAAGCACAAAAAGAAGATGTCTTGATACTAGCCTAAATTCACGTATGGGAATTCAAGAGATAGGATTTCAAAGAGATACAATTATAATAACTAAAATTCTATCAAAAGATTACTTGATAATTATTATTGTAGGTGAATTCTGCTAGATGGAGATGATCTTCCCAAGATCCTCAATAGTCAAGAATACATGCACGAAGGAGATCTTCTAGAATATGGTTCACCCTCTCCGTTTAACCATCAGTTTGAGGATGATACGCAGTGCTAAGATTCAACCGAGTTCCTAAAGCTTCCTGAAATGCCTTCTAAAAGTTGCTGGTGAATAATGGGTCTCGATCACAAACAATGCTAGTGGGAACACCATGAAGTCTAACAATCTACCTCATATAAATCTAGGCTAAACTCGAAGTTGTACGATTTGCTATGACTGGAATAAAATGAGTAGTCTTAGTCAGTTGATCCACAATTACCCATATACTCTCATTTCCCTTTCTCATCCTCAGCAAACCATCAATAAAATCCATAGAAACTTGATCCCACTTCCAATTTGAAATCTCAAGAGTTTGCAATAAACCAGCTACCTTCTGATGATCAGCCTTCACTTGCTAGCATGTAGCAAATCTGCTAACGTATACAAAAATATCTCGCTTCATGCCACTCCACCAATATAATTTCTTCATATTCTGATACATCTTTGTAGCACTGGGATGAATAGATAATCTGGACTGATGATTTTCTCGAAGTACTTCTTGTCTCAGTCCATCCACATTCGGGACCCAAATCCTATTCCTAATTCATAGAATTCCCTTCCTGTCAATTTGAGCACCCATAATATCATGGTCCCCGCTTTGTCTTTTATGAACATTATCCTTCATAATCTTAAGCACCGGGTCTTCATCTTGTTTGGTTTCTATATGATCGAAAAGTGAAAAAGAAGCAACAATATGATACAACACTGCTTTCTTTCGACTCAAAGCATCAGCTACGACCTTGGCCTTCCCTGGTGTATAATTAATATCCAAATCATAAGCTGCTTGAAACTCGAGCCATTTGACCTGCCTTTGATTCAAATCTTTATGAGAGAATATATACTTAAGAGATTAATGATCCGTAAATAATTCAAACTTGGTTCCCAAAAGATGATGCCTCCATAACTTTAAAGCAAACAGTACGGCAAGCAGTTCTAAACCATGTGCTGCATAATTTATCTCATGATTCTTCAGCTGACGACTAGCGTAAGCAATGACTTTACCATTCTGCATAAGTACAACTCCCAAATCTTCACAGCTCGCATCAGTATAAACTATTAACCCTTCACTTCCATTGGGTACACTAAGAACAGGAGCAGAAGTCAGCTTTTCTTTTAATTCCTTAAATGCAGCTTTGCACTTATCATCTCAACCAAACTTAGTATTCTTCCGGGTTAAAGTAATGAGAGGTGCAGAAACCGAGCAAAATTCTCTATAAACCTTTGATAATAGCCAGCAAGACCGAGGAAACAGCGAATATCTATTAGGGTCTTAGGCTCCTCGCAATCATTGATTTGCAGCAATCTTGATTGGATCAACAGAAAGTCCATTTTCTGAAATAATATGACCAAGGAATCAAACTTCAATCGTCCAAAAATGACATTTAGGAAACTTGGCTTTTAGATGGTGAGTCCTTAAGGTTTCAAGAGCATACTTTAAATGTGATTCATGCTCCTTCTTTGACTTGGAGAAGACCAGAATATCGTCAATAAAGACCAAAACAAATTTATTGAGAACATCACGGAAAACACGGTTCATAAGATCAACAAAGAAGGCAAGAGCATTAGTTAAGCCAAAAGGCGTAACTAACGACTCATAGAACCAATTTTACATTCGGAAGGCAGTCTTGGGAATACTACCTTCTGCTACTCTAAGCTGATGAAAACTCGTAGCAAGATCGAGTTGGGAAAACACTTCAGCACCATAAAATTTGTCGAACATATCATTGATCCAAGGCAAAGATACCTATTCTTCATAGTTAATTTTTTCAATTCTCGATAATCCACACACATCCTAAACGAACCATCAGATTTGGTTACAAATACTACAGCAGCACCCCATTCAGAAAAACATGGCCTGATTAAACCCTTGGAGGAAAGATCCTCAATTTGCTTCTTTAATTCGGCTTTCTCCTTAGGTGCCATTCTACTAGGAGAAAGAACGACCGGTCTGGCTCCAGGAATAAGACCGATGCGGAATTCGATTTCCCGCTTTGTAGGGAGGCACGAAACTTCACCAAAAACATCCGAAAATTTCTGAACTATAGGAGTGGAACTAAGATCATTAAGCGTAGAGTCGAGTGAAAAGATGAAACTACCGGCACAATTTATAGGCATCTTGCATTCAATCACTAAAGAATTTCCTCGATCATCAACCAAATTAACAGTTTGATCTTTACAAGAGATAACAACATCGTATCTCTTGAGCCAGTCGCCTCCAAGCAAAAAGTCAAATGCATAAAAACAAAGCAAGAAGAAGTCACCCATGAAACAGTGGGGATTACAAAGAAGCTGTACCTCGTTACAGACCATACTAAGATTAGCAGGACTACCGATAGGGTTAGACACACATAAAAGCTCCAACGAATATTCAGGTTTCAAGGGATGTTCAAATTTATCACATATGTCAACTGATATAAAGCTATGTGATGCACCGGTATCAAACAGGACTCTTACTGGATGAGAAAATAAAGTAAAGGCATTAAGAAGCGTACCCTGAGTAACGTCGCCAGAAGGAGGGATAGAAGAAGTCAAACCAAATACTCCAGAAGTCTTTCCCTTCTGCTGTGAGGGACAATCCTGCTTATGATGGCCAGGTTGAAGACAGAGATAACAGAGGTTGTTGTTCTTGGCCAACTGTGCTGGAGGAGGTACAGCTGAACTATCCATAGTTGGGCAATGGCTGGCATAATGTCCCTTTTGGTGACACCTAAAACAAGTGATGTGGGATAAATCTGCCAGTTGCTTTTGGGCTAAAAATCCAATCCCATGAGTCCTTTGCCAATTTTTCTACTATTGACTGAAATTAGATTTCCTTTTCTTTGATCTATCCGAGGATCCCTGAGCTACAGATGTATTAGCAGTTTGTTTTCCTTTGATATTAGGTGAATTCTCGAATCTGGTGGCATAATTCATAAGATATGTAAATGGTTGGTCAATATGAATCATCAAGCTGTCATAGAACTCTGGACGTGCTCCTAAAATGAATTTCTCATTCTTTCCCATAGGAGTGTCGATCAAGCCAAGACTATACTTAGATAGCTCGTTAGACTTCCTTTCGTATTCGTCAAAGGCCATATCTTCTTGTTGAAGATCCATAAACTCTCTATATAACTTGGACTGGTCTGCCTCATGCATCCACTTAGCGATGAAATATTCCCTAAAATAAGATTCAAAATTTGAAGTAAATTTCCAAAGAGAAAGATAACCTAATGAAACAAATGGAATCCAATTCAAAAATATCACCTGAATTGATCCCAAGTGAAATTAGCATCTACGGTTTGGGCAGTAATAGTTCTCCACCAATCTCTGGCAGCTCCCTGAAACTACCAAGCAGCTAGCTGACGCTTCTGAGCATCATTAATCTCAAGACCTATAAATACCATCTCCAAATTCTCCAACCAATGTTGCATGCCAATAATACCTTCCGGTCCTGCGAACTTGGTACCACCAAGCAGAGTGTACTCCTTTCGAAGCATGGAAAATCGAATGGGCTGAACAGGAGCTGGTGCCGCTTGCTGAACTGGAGCAACAAGCGGAATGGGCTGAGCATGAGGAATAGAAGCGAAAGCTGATGGAGCTTCTGGTGCAACAAGGGCATTTCCCCGACCTCTACCTCTAGTGTTTCTACAACGTATCATCTGGAAAATCAAAAAATGGGTTTAAGATAACTAAAGACAGGATTCAGTTTATCTCAATTTGATATCCTAGTCTATAAAATCCTAGCAATATGGTCGGAACAAAATGTAGGAAATTTTTAGAAAACTTCATTTCAAACAAATCTTTGTATCAAAATACTTTTGAAATCTAATTATGTTTTCAAAATACGCTCTCTCAAGAATGACTCTGAGACTGATTTGTACTCATTCTAGGATATTGCTATCCTATCTCTAATGAGTTTTTGCTCCATAGGCGAAGGTTTGCCTGAATCAAAGCTCTGATACCAACTATAACAACCCACTATTTTGTACCATTCAAATCGATAATAATTAACACATGTTAGACTTGAATGGTTCAAAATAATAGATTATTAATAAATTTGGAGTAAATACAAATCATATCACAGAATCGCAGACACAGCAAAGCAGAATTACTAGCAGTGGAAATAAATTAAACCATAGTAGTTCATGAAGCTACTACGAACACATAGTCTCCAAAATAAAATACATAGTGTCAAGTCACTAGGACAAGTACAAAGGAAATCTCAAATACATAAGATGTCTGCTAAAAGATAAACTGGAACAACAACTTACTAACACAGATAGAACTGAAGAACAAACAGATAGATGGCTAAAGCTCCAAATGGTCTCTAGCTCCAAGATAAATCTCCAAAGGCTGTGGTACTCAAGATGACCCGAGCATCATGCAAAACAAAATCACTCAGATCAGGACTAATATTCTCTTATAAGTAAATTAACTCAAGTGAAATGCCATAGAAATGCACAAGTATCTTAAAGAATGTTTGGGATTCATCCTCCAAGGATCCGTCAAACTAGATATCATATAATATAATACGCTATTATAATAGTTTCGATTTAGTAAAGAAAAATATCAAAATTGTGTAACTAGGATTACCATGATTACTCTTACACCATTTATACCGTTGCCGTACAGTTTGCTTATAACACATCAGTACGTTAGCGGATAGGGATGCGCCATGATATGACAACGCTAAATCAAAATCGTAGGGGGCTCGATCAGGATAATATGACAATGTACATGAGGAATACTCACGGTAGGAATCTAGCGATGCACGCCCGAACTGGTGGTAACACATAGCCGCGACAACCGCCCCCCTCGGAACGCACTCCAAAATCAAAGATGCGCACCAATCAAATCATAAAGTAATATATATGGGTTCGAAGAAGTGTGTCTGATGGAGGTGCGATCTCACTTAATCATGGTATAGCTCCTGTTTTAGTCATTTTAATTATAACCACAAGGTCAAGGCTATCCATCATCGTTCTTTTTCTTCAATCCAATAATCGCCACTAAACCATCCTACTTCATTCTGGTACTCCACTGCGTACACAGTTGTTAAAGTGGTTTAGGTATTGGTAGAGAGTATGACAATATCCGATCTTGGTCTCTTTAACAACTAAATGTTTACGTTTTTCACACCAAGGTCATTTTATAAAATCATATCTTGAAATAAATTGTTGATTTCAAAATAATATAATTTCAATACTCATTTCGAAAACTCTAAATTTCCTTTGAAATTAATTAGCCTTTATCAATTTATTTCATAGATATCAAAATCATAAATTTAAGAATACTACCATTTACAAAACATCTATTATACGTTAGGCTACAAAATCTAAGTTACACATCTAATTCTAACATACTCATAATCCTTTTTATATTTTAAATAATTTTAGAAACATACATATATATGTACTAAGTTAAAATTTATTAAATAAAATATTTGTTAAATTACTAAAAATATTATAACTTTATTATATTTGAAATACATTGGAAAAAAAATTACTTTAAGACAAAATTAGATTTGAATAAAACTAGTATTAGATACATTATTAAAATGCATTATATAATTTAAACTTTTTATTTAAATTTACATAATGTATAATTAGATCTAAAATAAAAAATAATATAAGTCAAAATATTTCATAACTTTTAGAAATATTTCAAAATAGATCAACGGTGTTCATATAATATTTTTCTGCGTAGCACAAGTAGCACGGTTGTATATCATTTCAATTCATCAAGTTTCAAATCCCGGATGTGTATCATTTCAACCCGCATCCCAAATTGATTCAGTTTTTGTTCCTAAGTCAATACAGTGATCCAGATATATCATTTCAACCCATAATGATTTTCTAAGCTACAGGGAACTTGCAGTGTGAATATCAACAATTAAATAAGCATATAACAATATCAATCATCAAGTCAACATAATATCATTTCAATTCATGTGCGGTGTTGGTGTGTCATATTTGCATATAGAGTGCTAACATATCAATCACAGTTATTTCACTTCGAGTAAAATATTACTCAAGTGTGAGTTGAACTCACCTTCGGTGGTCACAAAAATAGAGACAATAAGAGAGAGGCGCAGAACCGAAACAACACCGAAACTTCAGCGAACTGAACAAATAAATTTTGGTCGAAACATGTATAAACCGATTAGCGCTTGATTTCAAAATAAAAACTTTTTTTTACAAACTTATAAAACCAACACTGTTCACCACAAATTTTGTCCAGAACCTCTTTTTTTTCTAGCTTACAAGCATGGTAAAATATACCATGCACAATACCTTCCTTAAGTACTAAACATGCATACCTAGATAGTTCATATATTCTTCCCTTTTTTTATAATATATATATATATACATACATATATATATATATACATACATATATATATATATACATACATATATATATTTAGACATGAACATGAAACATAGATGCCAGATACAAACAAATTTGGTTTCATTCTTTCATGAATTCAACATGTATAAACAACATAAGCAAGTATAGTTATTGTTCCCGTCATTTGATATATAGGCTAATATACATGTTTGACATGTAGTAACACATGGAAGAAGAGGCTATCAACTCTAAATTATTAACCCCATGCTACAACAACTTAATAACTTTGCTTATAGGTTTAACTAATTCAGAAATCCAACTAAACTAAAGAAAATTCAATGCGCTAGAAAAACAAACAAACTTCAATGCAACAGGGGACTGGGAGTTCGCCTGCTAGAGTGTGAGAGGATGGGTCAGGGTTTGTAGTGGCGGTCGGCTTCAGGACATGTCAGCGGGCATTTGATTATTTTAGTGACAACAGTTTGTATTTTCAAAAGGAAGGAGGAGTGGGTTCGGGATCGGGCTAGGCGCTAGGTTCGGTCGGAGGGGTGTTGGATGTTGGTCCAAGGGGCAGCTGCCTAAGGCGGAGGCGCGGTGGCTTCCGGCGGTGGCGCAGCCTCAGGTGGCCATCTCCGCTGAAGCATATATATATATATATATACATACATATATATATATTATAAACAGTTTGGTTTCTTTTTAAGGAAGAGGAGGAGTGGGTTTGGGTGCGGCTTTTGTCGGAGGTGCAACGGTCAGGGCGGCGGGTCGGTGGTGGAGCATGGGGCATGGTGACAGTGGAGTGGAGCAGCATTCAAGATGAAGGGGAAATGGGGATCTAAGGTGATGGAAAAGTTTGCTCACAGGTTTACATGCAAAAATGAAAAGTGAGAGGAGAAGAAAAACAAAAACAAAATGAAAGGAAAAGTCGGAAGTTTACCTCGCGAAGGAATGATCTGAATTCAAGGAGAAGAAGAAAATTTGTATGGAAGAGAATGAAGGGTATCTACGAGAATTGGAATGGAAATATAAAGAGGGGAAATCCACCGTAAATAATTAATTACTCCGGCTTTTCAATTTTATCCCCTTTTTAACGTTAATAAATAACCAAATAAATTGGCTGATGTGGCATCAGCTTTCCCAAAAAGCTAAATTTTAAAAGGAATGGGATAATTAAATTTTAAACATTACCGATGCTTTCCCTTTACTGTCAAATCAAAATTTAATGCGAACGTTAATGGATTTTAGTGAAATAAAAACGTACATAAATTTATAATTTCAATTTTCGTTTGGAAAATATAAAGTTTCCTATAACCCAAACATTCATTTTTAGTATTTAATAATTCTACATTTGACAAACTTGACAACCGTAATTTCCGCATATTACACGTTTCAAAATATCATCATAACATATCATATTTTAATATTAAATTTTATTTAATTTCTATAATTCACATTCATTCCAATTTATTTATTTATTTGCAAAATTATGGGATGTTACAGTGTTATTGCCAATGAAAACAATCTAATTTTAATTTACTATTTGAATTGTCATTTTTTTAGTTTATCTTGTGTTGGTTTGTATTAGTTCAGATAAAAATAAGTGATTGTTTAGTTAAAGTTTCTATTAAGTTTCAAAATATACCAAACATCCTTTTCAGAAAAGGTATGTCAATTGAACCCAAAATGAACTTATCAAATTAGTGAATTAATTTAATGTTATCATTCAACGAATAATTATAGGCATTTATGCAATTATGTTTAAAAATTGCGTAAATTTCTGTAATTATTGATCAATAATTTGCGGAAATTTTAGCTATTATTCATCATATAAATTGTGGAAATATCCGCAGTTATTAACTGAATAATTGCAGAAATTTATGCAACTTTTGATATAATTGCATATATTTTTTATTTTCAGTCAACTTAATTGTCGTTATATTGGTGTTTTCTCTGTTCATACTACATATTCACAGGCCACAACACAACATACTTCTTCAACTTACAAACATCAAAACTCATTTGCACGCACATCTTCTTTAAAACTTCACATTCCATCCACTGCTTCAATATCATTTGTACCTCAATCATAATACCATATCCGCTTATATGCAAGCCATCTCAACTCCAACCTGAACTGCTTCTACACACCCCAAAGTCACCCATCCAATACATCCAATCCTAACTTCAAGTGACAAACCCGAAACCATCCACTACAATCAGCCTTAACCAAAACCCATAGCCAGGACCTGAACCTCCTCTTCAACCATCTCTTTATCACTAGGAATTATCACCTTTATACCTATAACACAAATTGACAACCATCTTCCAACTTCAACCCCCATTCAAAACTAACTTACCTAAACTACTCCCTGTTTCCCATCACTTACTACAGCCTTACCACCTTCACTTCACCAATAACTACAAACTGCTACTGATCATCACCCCTGTAACCAACCTCTGCTTGCAAACAAACTAAGATTCAACTTCAACAACTGCTTCTTCCTCGACATTGACACACGCAAATTTTCTTCGTGCAAGCAGCTATTGCTAACTCAACCTTTACAACACGAACTACATCACCCTTGTCCATTGATCCAACATCATCTGAATCGTTTTCCTACAACTTCATCAGCACAAACTCCTTCGACCACATTCAATCACCCTCCACAGTCAATTAAATAAGGACTCGACCTCCCTGCCCCCCCAGTCCTACAAATTGCATCATCAGCGCAACTCCATTCACTTTAGAAACAACCAAGGAAATTTCATTCAACCTCAAATCAACTAACTTCAGCACCTCATGAGTCGTGTCAAACCTACGTTAGAGCTCACGATTTCTTCCATATCTCAGTCACCATTGGCCGAAATTCAATAACTATCTCTCCCAATTCACAAATTACTCGAACACCCAAAACCCAAAGCGAAACCTGCCTTCAACCATGACAAACTACTTCATCCAAAATCTACGATGGGAAGCTCGAAGGCAGCTACATATGACCACTGCCATCATGTTATGCATCAATGTTTTTCAACCATTAATATTGGTGCTAAATAGAAGAGAAATGAAAACTTGAAGGTTTTTGTGGAATTCGGGAAGAAGGTGTCATTTCCTCGAACACCTGTGTACAAGGTGATAATTTGTAGACAAATGTAATACCGACGTCTACGGTCAGCAATGTAACACCCCATAATTTTAAAAAACATTAATAAACGAAAGAATTCTTAATTTATTATTGGAAATTAAGTAAAACGGACTGTACCATTGTGTTCTTCTCGGAATTCTAGTTCAGATAGACACTGAGTTTACGTAAAACGGAAATCATATGAAGAAGATATTGAGGTCAGAAATTTGTATACATATAAGAGAAATATATATAAACAAAATCTAACCAGAAATTTCAAAACAATTCAAATTCGAAAGTGGGAAGCCCGTGCGGGATTTTGGCCTGTTGGGGGTTCACCCACACCCTATGGGGGTCGACCCACTCAAGGGTGTGTTGACCCCTGGGTCGACCCACCCCAGATCTGGCCAGGTTCATTTCCTGAACCTGGACTTGTTTCTTAGCGAGATTCGTTGGAAAAAGTTTATATAAAGGCCAACATTTCTATTGTTTTCTGCACCTAAAACGATGGAGACAAGGGGATGCTGCCTCAGCTCGGATTGAGTTAGACTTTCTTCTGCAACAACAGCATATACATATGCAAGAATCTCTTCGGCAATATAAACATATTATTCTCTGTTATTTAGATTCAATTTCTGTGAGTTCATATTACTTTTAGATAAAAAAATTAACATTAACCATGACATGTTAATAACCGGATCTAAACTTATGCATGTTAAGAAACTGATTTATACCTAAACATATCTGCAATAATCACATGTAATTTTCCATACGTCTGTTCTGTTATTCAGTTATTACTATATGCCTATTTCTATTCTTCTTCCTCTTTCATTCCCTTTTTATTTTTATAGCCTAGGCTAACTTCAAGCCTGGACCAATATCATTGAAATATGCATACAAACATAATTGGGATTAATTGGGAATGGTTGGGAATGATAATTTGGGGGCATATCCTATACTATAAATATGACTAAAATTTGGGGGTATACATTATATTGTGAAACATGACTGAAATATGGGGTGTATGAACATGTAACTCTGTAGGCTTAATTCAAAGATTAAGAGGAACATGTTAATGAAACTGTATGAAACCTGTTTAATCTATTGGGGTTAAGTAAACTTTTTTAATCTATTAGGGTTGTGTGGACACTATTAACCCACATAAAACTTAACCTGTTGAATTTGTAGGGGGTTAGGCTGCAAGACTTAACCTGTGGAAATCCTAGTTGTTTGGGGACACAAGTTTAGGAGCTTGACTTGTATCGTATGTTGTGTTGGACCCATATTAGTCAGTAACCCATTATGATATTAAATGAGGACCCCGCACTAGGTAGGGGTCAGGAACGCTTACTGGTCTAATTATAAGAGGTTCATTTGGGATGGGGTGTTCTAATAGCGCATTCCAACGGGGTCATGTGCGCGCTTGAGTCCGGTCTGTCTGGGAAAATAAGATGCCATAACACTTATAAATAAGTTTGCGTCCTTCTAGTGGTTGCCACTTTAGGAAGTAATACAACCTACTATGGGGCCAACACAGGGTATTTACGTGGTAGGGAGCCGATCGCTTGGGGGTAGTAATTATGGTACATCTAGTCCTGTTTAGGTACCTGTTATTTCTGTTTGGGGTAACACCCGTTATTTCTGTTTAGGTACCTATTGTTTCTGTTTGGGGTAAAACCCGCTACTAGAAGTACATCTAAGTCTACCATTATATTTCTTTTGGATCATTTAATTTTTGTTAAATAAGTGGAAAACACTTAATTTGGTATACTAGTATTGGTGCAGAGAAAGTAATTTAGAAGCATAGTTTATCCTGTTTGTCTTGTCAATCCTGTTTTTACCTGTTATATACTACAATTACCTCTCATCCAGTTTATTTTACTGTCTTGATACTTTTATCTCCTTATATGTTAAATGTCACTGGACTTGCCAGACTTTATGTCTAACCCGTTTTGTTTCCTTTTCTCTCTCTTCCTTTCGACCCTCAGGTTCTCAGGGTGAGAACGCTCAGGCGTGACTAGGATTCTCTCCTCTGTTTCTACTTGTATTTGGATCTACTTTAATATATCGCATTGACTACTTGTCTATGGCTACTTATGAGGATTATGATTTTTCATTTCTGTACTCTGATGGTTTTTAGCGCCAGACAAATGTTTTTATTTGACGTATTTTGTTCCAGTATTTTAGTCTGGTGTTGTAACTGGATTTTGAGACCACAATGTTTTCTATTGGAAAATAAAGTTTTAAATTTTCGTTGCTATTTTATATATCTGTCTTGTGAGATTATATTTCTGTTTACCTATAACGCTTCACGGAAAGTAATGCATTCTGATAAAGAGTGACATTAACGGACGTGGGGAGTCACATTTGGTATCAGAGCTGAAGGTTATAAGATCGGATAAAAGTTTTGAAAATTGTTTTCAAAAGCAAAGTATTTTCAAAGAAATGTCTGTTTTTAGAAAAAACGTATTCCCCAAAGCTATATAAAGTATCTTTCGTTCTTTGTTTGAATCCCTTTTCTTTTCAGCATGTCTAGGGAACCGAATCTTCCCAAGGGCGTTCAGATACCGGCTTGGTTCTGTAGGTATCTTGAAGTTGCGACGCATGCCGGAGGCCAAGGAGACTCCCTCTCCCAGCTACAGCCATTGTTCTGCCTCCTCCTCTGCGAGCAGAAAATTTCTCTATGATATGAAAGAACTTATGTGTTATGGGAGGAAAACCATTCCGTGGAACTGAAAACTTTGTTGAAGAACGGAATTGGCTAAAAGAGACAGAATTTGTTTGGGATTTTTGAGTTGGATGACTGCAGAAAGATACAGTTGGTTGCATGGAAGCTTAGGGAAGAGGCTTCGACCTGGTGGAAGTGACGCAAGCAGGGTATCCAGTTGATATTTGGGATGATTTCTGATAGAGATTAGAGGTGAAGTTTCTTACTCAGGCAGAAAAAAGTTTGCAGATAGAGGGGTTTCTGGCACTTAAGCAAGGAAGCATGTTTGTTATAGAGTATGTCAATAAGTTCAATTAGTTGGCAAAGATGGTAAGGATGAGAAAAAGGAGGCTAAGACTGATGAGGCGCAACACAAGAAAGTGTGGCCCAAGAAAAAACAGCAAAAGAAGAGTGGAAAGAATGACAAAACTCAGAATAAGAAGAAATGTCATGGTTGTGGGGGCTTGGGTCATGTGGTCAAGGATTGTAGAAAAAGGAAGAATTCTTGTTACAACTATGGTGAAACTAGACACTATAGTAAGGAATTCCCGAAGAAGCAAGGACAGGGGCAAAGGACAGGACATTCTGGAGGGCAGGTGGATGATCTCGAGCCTAGCGGACCGGACAGAGGTTGGAAAGATTCTGTTGAAGGTTTGATTTCTCTTTCTGATCATCCGGTTAGGACTCTTTTTGATTCTAGCGCTTCTCATTCTTTTATATCCGATTCTGTAGTTGAGTCTCTACATCTTAGTACTAGTACTATTTATGATCCCGCTATTATCTCAAACCCAACTGGGGGTATGGATCATTTGTCTATGATATGACAGAGTTTGAGGATATTTGTTTTGGGCATCGAGTTCGAGTGTGACACATATGTGCTTGATTTTATGGGCTACAGTTTGGTTCTAGAGATGGATTGACTACCCATGTATGGTGCCATCCTAGACTGTGAGAGGAGGGTCGTTAGACTTTTGACTTGCCATGGGAGGACACTCGAGATTTCCTATGACCCAAGGGGGTCTATCATGCTTAGTTTCCTAGAATCACTTGATGCTTCTATTGATGATTAGTGATCTGTACCTGTGCTCTATGAGTATCTAGATGTTTTTTATGAGGTCAAGGGCTTACCTCCGAGGTGTGAGATTGATTTCCGGATGTACTTGGTGGATAATGCGAAACCGGTCGCATTGCATGTGCGCCACACGGCTCCTAAGGAAAGGAGGGAGCTTAGCAAGCAAGTAGGGGAACTACTTGAGAAAGCGTTTATTAGGCAAAGTATATCAAAATGGGGTGCTCCATTCGTCTTTGCAACTAAGACGGATGGCTCGCTTTGTCTTTGTGTGGATTATAGGGAGTTGAATAAACTCACTATGAAGAATAGGCACCCACTCCCGAGGATCGATGATCTGTTTGACCAACTTGTAGGTGCATCTATTTTCTCGCAGTTAGATTTGGCTACGGGGTTTCATCAATTGAGGTTAGCCGAGGACATTATAAATAAGACCACTTTCTGAACTCCAAGTGGCTTCTATGAATGGTTAGTCATGCCTTTTGGATTGACAAATGCACCCGCATATTTTGTGGATCTGATGAGCAGGTTGTTCAGGGAGTTTCTGAATAAATTCATGGTGGTTTTTGTCGATGACATCGTGATTTTCTTGAAGAGCGAAGAAGAACATATCCTACATTTAGGAGAGGTCTTGAGGACTCTCACTGTGCACTAGCTTAAGGCGAAATTCTCCAAGTATCACTTTTGGAGGAAGGAGGTGAGATTTCTAGGGCATGTCGTCTCCAAGGATGGGATAGCAATGGATCCCGCGAAAGTATTTGCAGCTCAAGATTGGAAAGTTCCAAAGAATGCAATGAAGGTGAGAAGTTTTCTTGGTTTAGCGGGCTACTATAGGAGGCTTATTAACGACTTCGCAAGGATATCAGCCCCACTCACCTGAATGACGAAAAAGAACTCGACCTTTGCTTGGAGTATTGATTATGAGGATGCTTTTCAGCAATTAAAGAGGGCTCTAACAACAGCCACAGTTTTGAGATTGCTTGATGGAAGCAAGGTGTTCACAGTGTATACTGATGCATGTGGAACATGGATCAGTGCCGTTTTGATGGATGGAGGGAAGCGTAGTATGCTATTTTAGTAGACAGTTGAAGGTTAATGAGAAGAACTACCGTACCCTTGATTTGGAGTTGGCTGCTATAATGTTCTCACTTAAGACTTGACGATATTATCTCTTGGGAGAAAGGTTCGAGTTATACACAGCCCATAAGTCGCTCAAGTATCTGTTCTCGCAGAAGGATCTCAATTTGAGACAGCAGAGATAGATGAAGTTCCTAGCGTCCTATGATTTTGAGATTGCTTATACCTCCTGGCAAGGTTAATGTAGTGGCGGATGCATTGAGTAGGAAGAGGATGATATTGAGTCACCTATTCGTAGAGAGTCGGAGTTTGGAGTATATATCAATTTTTGATTTTAGGCCATCTACGGATCTACCACCTGGTTTGTTGGCATCTCTAGAGGTACGACCTACTCTTATGGATCAGATAGGATCTTTGCCGCGAGAGGACCCACAGATAGCAGACATCTTGGGTAGACTTAATAGAGGGGAGACTTCTAGTCACCTTAGTAGATATAATGTACATGATAAGGGATGGCTACGACAAGATGGTCGGTTTTGTGTTCCCCGGGTTTGGAGTCTGCTGAAGACAGTCCTTGAGGAGGCCAATCATTCTAGGATGACTATCCATCCGGGCGGCGATAAGATGTATAGTGATATGAGGAGTTTTTTTTGGTTTGGGATGAATAAAGATGAAGCGGAGTTCGTAGCTCGATGTTTAATATGCCAGCAAGTTAAAGTTGAACATAAAAAGCCTGGTGGTTTGCTTCATCCTTTAGAGGTTCCAAAGTGGAAGTGGGAGAGCATCTCTATGGATATCATCGATGCTTTGCCTAGATCGAGGAAGGGCAATACCAGTATCTGGGTTATAGTAGACAGGCTTAATAAGAGCGCTCATTATACTCATGTTAAGAGCAAGAGAACGGAAGCATGGTTGGCATCTGCTTATCTTTGTGAGATAGTCCATCTACATGGAGTAACTTCCAGCATAGTGAGTGGTCATGATCCCATCTTCACTAGTGAGTTTTGGAAGAGCCTGTAAGAGCCATTAGGCACACAGTTATGTTTGCGCATCGCATATTACCCTCAGACCGATGGGAAAACTGAAAGGGTGAATAGAGTTATTGAGGATTTTTTGAGGTTGTGTATCCTAGACTTCGAAGGGACTTGGGAGGAGCACCTTCCATTGGTGGAGTTCGCTTACAATAACAGTTATCAGACTAGTATTGGCATGGCATCCTTCGAGGCACTATATGGACGACTTTGCAAATCGCCGACTTGTTGGTCAAGATTAGGTGTGAAATACGAACTTTTCTTCCAGGTTTTTCTAATCTTTTGACGGGAGGAGGGGAGCGAAGTGACGTGCAACTAAAAGGAGCGACCTCTCTAAACTATTCTTAGGCTAGTATACCAAGTCATAAGGAATTTTCCTTGATGATCGGAGTAGCTCGTTCTTGTCTGCGTACTGTCCGGATCTAAGACATGTATACATAGCTCCCGGAACCACAGTCAGATCATATGTCTAATAAATCACTCATTCTCGTGCTATTAGTCTATGGATAGGCTTCTACTTGGACCTAAGGTGATTAAATAGACTTCAGAGAAGATTGATTTATCCGCGGACAGATGAAGAAAGCTCAGGACAGGCAGAAGTCCTATGTCGGTAAGAGGAGGAGTGGCATTGAGTTTGAAGTAGGGAACATGGTTTTCATCAAAGTATCACCCTTGAGGAATGCGGTTTGCTTTGGATCTGTAGGGAAACTAGCGCCAAGGTTTGTAGAACCATTGCCCATAGTAGAGAGGATTGGTCAAATGGCCTATAGGGTGAGATTACTAAAGAGGTTGGCAGGTGTTCATAATGTTTTCCACATTTCCCATTTGCAGAAATGTCTGCACGGTACGGTAGAAGTAGTTGAGTCGAGCATGCTTGAGGAAGTAGAGGCAGAAAGGGAGGTGACAATTAGATGAGTTCCTACCCATATACTTGGATCATAGGTTAAGAAGCTACGTAATAGAGGGGTCAAGTTAATGAAAGTACAATGGGGAGAAGATAACGAAGATGCAACTTGGGAGATATAGGATAAGATTCGCACTTCGTACCCTGTTCTTTTCAAGAGTATGTTCTTAACTCGCCTTTATTTGTACTTGTTTTTATCATTCGTATGTATCATATCGATCGAATCTTCGACCTTTAGGTAGAAAACCAATGGGTGTAAATATGTGTTTAAGACATGTTATGTTTGACGGATGCAAGTTTTTGCTAGTGGTTGCTCGTGGATGCATATACGCACATTAGGCACTAGACCGACTCAATCACTTACATATTGCATATGGATGTATGTGCATTAGAATTTTATATGGATGAAAATGGATGTATCATCATATGGATGTTGCATTTGGATGAATGATTGTGTACACATATAGAACTTACATGTTATACTAGGATTATTTGCATACATTTTGGTTACATGGCACGAACATAAATTGCATTAAGGAGGTCAACTGAATCAATCGACCGCCTGATTTTCGCATTAGTGTGAGGATATATACATACACTATTGCATATTTTTATAGAAGAATTAGAAAAATCTTAAGGAAAATAGATGTTTGTGGATGATGTATGAGTGGATAGTTGTGGTTGTTAGTATAATAACATTCTTCTTAAGTAGGAGATTTCGGTGATGAAATCCTTTAAATAGGGGAGAATGTAACACCCTGTTATTTTAAAGAACATTAATAAACTAAAGAATACTTAATTTAATATTGGGAATAAAGTAAAACAGACTATAACATTTCGTTCGTCTCGGAATTTTGGTCCACATAGACTCTGAGTTTGCGTAAAACAGACATCGTATGAAGAAGATATTAAGATTAGAAGTTTGTATACATATAAGAGAAATATATATAAACAAAATCAAACCAAAAATTTCAAAACAATTCAAATTCGAAAGCCGGAAGACCACACGGGATTTTTTCCTATTAGGGGTCGACCCACACCCCGGGGGGGTCGACCCATGGGTTGACCCACTCAAAGGTGTATCGACCTTAAGGTCGACCCCTGGGTCGACCCACCCCAGATCTGGCCAGGTTCATTTCCTGAACCTGGACTTGTTTCTTAGCGAGACTCGTTGGAAAAAGTTTATATAAAGGCCAACATTTCTGTTGTTTTCTACACCTAAAACAATGGAGACAAGGAGATGTTGCCTTAGCTTGGATTGAATTAGACTATCTTCTACAACAACAGCCTATACATATACGTATATCTCTTCTACAATATCAGCATATTATTCTTTGTTCTTTAGATCCAATCTTTGTGAGTTCATGTTATCTTTAAATATAAAAATTTAACAGTAAACTTGACATGTTAATAAGACGTATCTAAACGTATTCCTGCTAAGAAACTGGTTTATATCTAAACAGATTTGTTATAATCACATATAATTTTCCATACACCTATTCGGTTATTCAGTTATTAATATATGCCTATTTCTGTGCTTATTTCTACTATATATACCTATTTCTATTCTTCTTCCTCTCTCATTCCCTTTTTATTTTTATAGCCTATGCTACCTTCCAGCCTACGCCAATATCGCTGAAATATGCATACAAACGAAATTGGGATTAATTGGGAATGGTTGGGAATGATAATTTGGGGGAATATCCTAGACTATGAATATGACTAAAATTTGGGGGTATACATTATATTGTGAAACATGACTGAAATATAGGGTGTATGAGCATGTAAATCTATAGGCTTAATGCAAAGAATAAGTGGAGAATGTTAATGAAACTGTATGAAACCAGTTTAATCAATTGGGCTAAGTAAACTTGTTTAATCTATTAGGGTTGTATGGACAGTGTTAACCCGTGTAAAACTTAACCTGTTGAATTTGTGGGGGTTAGGTTGTAAGACTTAACCTGTGGAAATCCTAGTTGTTTTGGGACACAAGTTTAGGGGCTTGACTTGTGTCATCTGTTGAGTGCAACCCATATTAGTCTATAACCCATTCTGATATTAAACGTGGACCCCCATTAGGTAGGGGTCAGGGCATGCTTACTAAGCTAATTATAAGAGGTTCATCTAGGATGGAGTGTTCATATGGCGTGTTCCAACGGGGTCATGTGCGTGCATGAGTCCAGTCTGTCTGGGAAAATAAGACGCCATAACACCTATAAATAGGTTAGTGTCCTTCTGGTGGTTGCCACTTTAGGAAGTAATACATCCTACTATGGGGCCGACACATGGTATTTACGTGGTAAGGAGCCAATCGTTTGGGGGTAGTAATTAAGGTACATCTAGTCATGTTTAGGTACCTGTCATTTCTGTTTGGGGGTAACATCTGTTATTTTTGTTTAGGAACATGTTATTTCTGTTTGGGGTAAAACCCGTTACTAGAAGTACCTAATTCTACCATTATGTTTCTATTGGGATCACTCTGTTTCTGTTAAGTAATTAGAAAACACTTAACTCGGTATACTAGTATTGGTGCAAAGAAAGTAATTGAGAAGCATAATTTATCATGTTTATTCTGTCCATCCTATTTCTACCTATTATATACTACAGTTACCTCTCATCCAGTTTACTTTACTGTCTTGACACTTTTATCTCTTTATATGCTAAAAGTCACTGGACTCACCAGACTTTATGTCTGACCCATTTTCTTTCCTTTTCTCTCTCTTCCTTTTCTCCCCTCAGGTTCTCGGGCTGGGAATGCTCGGGCTTGATTAGGATTCTCACCTCTATTTCTTCTTGGATTTGGAACTGCTTTGACGTATCGTTTTGACTACTTGTTTACTTGTATATGGCTACTTATGGGGATTATGATTTTTCATTTTTGTACTCTGATGGTTTTTAGCGCAAGAAAGATGTTTATATTTGATGTATTTTGTTCCAGTTTTTAAGTCTAATGTTGTAACTGGATTTTGAGAACACGATGATTTCTTTTGGAAAATAAAGTTTTAAAATTCCATTGCTATTATATATATATATATATATATATATATATATATATTTTTCTTGAGAGATTCTGTTTTTGTTTACCAATAACGCTTTACATAACTTAATGCATTTTGATAAAGAGTGACCTTAACGGACGTGGGGTGTCACAAGCAACAAGTCAACTAGTGGTAATTGTGAAGACTTCCTGATAGGATCCATGCTTGGCAAATCATGAAGAAGGCTGGAAATGGTGTGCACGTGCATACATGCAGGGATATCCAACAATCAATGCATTTATGCAGTTTAAAAGCAGTTTTTAGGCCCATCCTGTTATGTTAGTTTTCTCTATAAATTCAGAGATGTAATTCAGTTTATGTATGTTGAATTTAGTGGAGAATTATTCTCTTTAACTATCTACACTATTATTAGTGCGTCAACAATAAAACCTTAATTCTTGTTTGGTGTTTGACAATATTCCTGTGTTCATTTGTTCCATGGTTTAGTTCTTCCTGCAATCATTTTCTGTTTTAAATCTTTGTAAATACTTTGCATCACCACAATGTACATGACCACCAGAAGCAAGTCCAAACAGCCTGGGTCTAACACTTTGGTATCAGAGCCTAACAGCTCGGAATTACATCAATGGTCTGATGATGAAAAGAAGGAAAACGTTGGTGATACTGATGATGAATTCTCCATGGAAGTATCAAGACAAGATCGTATTAATGCTCGAACAGCAGTGCACATTCGTGATTTGCAAAAATCACATCACGGATTAAATGATAAGGTGGATCTCATGCAAGAAACTCTCAACAGCATAGCCAAAAGATTTCAAGGAGATGAGGATTCAACAGCATAATCAAAGAAATCCATATATCCCACCTGCGTATCATAACTCCTCCAAACAAAATCAAGCTTCAATTACCTCTGCTCATTCCAACCAACCACATCAAGAAAATAATTCCCAAAACTATAACCGAAATGCCACCAATGCCATTGTAAACTCCCAAAACCCCACCACGGCTTCTACAAAATGCTGTTATTAAACTTGATTTCCCTATATACGATGGTGACAGTGAAGTTGTAAAACGGATTAATCAAGTAGAGCATCTTTTCCAATATCATTATACCTAGAAAACGAATGGGTGCCAACTTGTTCTTTCCACTTGAGGGAAGATGCTAGGAAATGGCATAATTGGCTTACAAAGAAAGTCAAGAACTATGAGACTTGGAGTGTATTTAAAGATGAATTGCTTGTGAGATTTGCACTGGAAGAATTTCTGAAACCCTATGGAGCCATTTCTAACTTAAAGAAAATTACCACGGTGGTAGCCTATCTGTCACAATTTAAACATCTACAGGGGCTATGTGAATCCCTATCCGATCATTTTATGCTGGAGAAATTTTTGGATGGCCTTAAAGAACAAATTATGTATGACATATTAGCTTTATATCCTGTAGGCTTTAAACAAACCGTGAGTTTGGCAAAGGTTTTTGGGTGTAAAAGGCTAAATAAAAGAATACTTAAAAGCAGCAAGTTCTCCAATAAGATCAGTGATGCTAAGACGATTAAGAAATATTCTGCCAATAAAGAAGTCAATGCCAAAATGAAGGGTCTTACTCCATAAGATATAATAGAAAGGAGAAGAAAGAATTTATGCTTAGGCTATAATGAAAAATGGCACCATAATCATCAATGCAAAACTAAACAAGTTTACATAATGGAAGGGATTATGACCATGCAAATTGAAGATGGTGAAGAGTTGTTAGATGAAGCTGGTGAAGTACATGATCAAAAAGTTTTAGAACCAACAAATTCTGCTACTCGTAAGGATGATGAAGAACAAACTTACGCAATAACTTTAAGTTCCATGTGCAGTATTCCAACTTTATCCACCATTAGAGTACGTGGCTACATCAATAATCATATGGTGGAAGTTCTTATCGATTCTGGTTCAACTCATAGTTTTCTTAATACAGAGCTATGTAAGAAATTAAATCTAAGTATTCAAGAAACTCCAGGATACACAATGCAAGTTGCGAATGGAGAAAAACTTCATGGCAAAGGAATGTGTAAAGGAATAATATTCAAATGTCAGGGTTTTACAATGGCTGTTAATTTGTTATTAGTACCACTTGAAGGTTGTTAAGTTGTCTTCGGTGCTCAGCGGATGAAAGATATAGGTGAGGTATCATTTAATTTCGCTTAATTACAGATCAGGTTTAACTTGAAGGGAAAGAATTATGTGGCAAGGAATTAAAACGAATAATAAGGTTGTGGAAGGTAAAGTTATAATAAAAGAAAGTTCACAATGCCAAGTTTCAATATTGATGTGCTTACGCAAAATCAGAGGCCGTATTTCAGAAGATAAGGTAGCAATTCCTGAAGAAATACAACAAATACTGTCGAAATTTCCTACTGTCACTACTACCACTCAATATCTTCCACCACAGCGTGAATGTGATCATAAAATACCACTTAATCCTTCATCAAAACCAGTCTACTTGCAGCCTTATAGACATTCCTACCATATCAAGAACGAGCTAGAAAGATTTATTAAAGAAATGCTGGAGGCAAGTATAATCAGACCCAACACAAGTGAATACTCCTCTCCTGTCATCATGGTCAGAAAGAAGGACAACTCTTGGAAGATGTGCATTAACTACCGGGCACTTAACCGGCAAACTATTAATGACAAGTATCCAATCCCCTTAATTGATGATTTATTAGATGAATCATTTGGGCTGTCTATTTTTCTAAGCTAGATTTGAGGTCTAGATACCATCAGATTCATATCCACCAACACGAAATGCATAAAACTACTTTTAAAACTCACGAAGGATACTGCGAATTCATGGTTATGCCATTTGGTCTATCGAACACACTATCTTCTTTTCAATCACTTATGAACAATTTTTTTAAACCATATTTAAGAAAATTCTTAATAGCTTTTTTTCGACGATATCCTAAACTACAGCTAGACATGGTCTGAGCACATTCAGCACATATGTTTAACTTGAAGGTCTTGAAGGATAATCAGTTGGTAATTAAGCTCTCCAAATGTTCATTTGGGAAAACCCAGATAGCTTACCTCGGCCATGTCATAACTAAAAATGGAATAGCCATGGACCCTAAAAAGAAAAAACCAGTAAAAGAGTGGCCTCAACTAAAGAACATAAAGGCACTGCGAGGGTTTCTTGGGCTCACTAGGTATTATCGTAAATTCATCAAACACTATGGACTGTTGGCACAACCCCTCAATAATTTGCTCAAAAATAATTCATTCAAATGGAATGCTCAATCAACAATTGCATTTGAAAGGCTTAAATAATGTTTACTTAATCCACCAGTGCTTACTATGCCAAATTTCAATAAAGAATTTGTGGTAGAATGTGATGCTAGCAGAATAGGTATTAGAGCAGTATTGACTCAAGAAGGCAAGCCTATCGCATACCTTAGTCAAGCTTTGAGTGGAATTTTTTTATTACTATCCAATTATGAGAAGGAGTTACTCGCAGTATTGCTTGATAAGAAAAAATGGACACAATACATATTATGAAGACGGTTTACCATCAAAATTGATCACCAAAGTTTGAAGCATTTACTATCACAACGTCTAACTACCGGAATACAAGGAAGGTGGCTCGCTAAACTTTATGGGTTTGACTACAAGGTAGAGTATAAGAAGGGTAGGGAAAACACAGCAGCTGATTCATTGTCATGTCTTCTTGATGAGCTGAGAGATGTTGACATTACACTTCCTTGTCATGTTATAACTGCTTTAGAAGGTAGTTGGTTGAATGAACTAAGAAGGGTACATGAGAAATTTGTTCCTTATCAAATTTTGAAGTCAAAGTACCAAACTGGTACACTGAACAACAAATATAATTTGATCGATCAGCTTATATATTATAAAAACAAGCTGCTAATAACAAAAGATGGACAAGATACTATTCGAATTATACTACAAGAGCATCAATCTCCACCTCTGGGAGGGCATGCTGGCATCAAGAAGACTCAACACAGGCTAAAACAAGTATTTTACTGGAAGGGTTTAAAAACTGATGTGGAAAAATTTATAAAGGAACGCGATGTTTGTCAAAGAAACAAACACGAGAATGTGGCAATTCCGGAGTAATTAAAACCATTGCCTATACCTGAAACTATATGGAAAGATATTTCTATGGACTTCATGATTGGGTTGCCAAAGAGCAACAAGTACACAGCGATTTTCGTGATGGTGGATAGATTATCAAAATACGCCCATTTCTTCCACTTGCAACACTCATAAACTACTGTACAAATATCGTAGATTTTTTTTGATGGGGTCTTTAGACTACATGGTATGCCTAGTAGCATCGTATCAGGCAAGGAAGTAATATTTACCAGTGTCTTTTGGTAAGAACTGTTGAAGCTTCTGGGCTGCACCTTGAAAATGAGCTCAGCTTACCGTCCACAGTCCGATGGGAAAACGGAGATGATCAACAAAATTCTGGAAAGCTATTTACGATGCTTCGTGTAACATCCTGCATTTTACGTATCGGAGGATCGTAAACTATTTTTATTTTATTCCGTGAGGGTTGGATCATTCTCATATTTTTATATGTTGCTTATGGGGATGTGAGACATGTCCATAGTTTTTACTAATTTTGTTTGTGACCATTTTGCCCCTGTCAGTCGAGTACAGTAAATAACTTTTGACTTAGGTCGAATCAAGTGTTGAGACCTATGCCATTGGAAAGGAAATGATGATTCCCTTTCTGTAGAGTGGTCACATTAAAAATTTGGATCAGCAGTTTGGGAGAAATCGCTGTTTTAAAGTTTAACAGTTGGTTGTTCAGGTTTTGTAAGCCATGATGGGTTGATTTGGAGAGGCCCATTAGTGGGAAGGTGGAAGGCTATAAAAAGGGGGTAAGAGGCATGGAGAATAATTTACTTTCTCCATTCTCTCATGTGGAAGAGCTAGAGGTCCTCCATTTCCTACACCTTTCTACCATTAAAGCTTGGAGAATCGACGATCTACATCGTTTAAAGCTAGATCTACACCATTCCAAGAGAGAGTTCATCGAATTGAAGAGTTTAGAGAAAACATTTCACAGTCCGGAATCATAATTCATTGATTTTGAGTTGTTTTGGAGAAACGGTGAGTGATATGCATCTCTCACACGGATTCAATCAAGTGTATGAGTTGTTTGAGTATAATTTCATCATTTTCAAGTGTTTTCTCATGGATCTACATCATGGTAAGCTTATTTTCATATGAACCACCATAAGATCTAATCTAACAACTTTAAACCGGTAATTTCTATGTCATTTCATATGTTTATGCAGTTTAATCCATCATTTTTGGTTTAATTATCGAATTATAATGATTTAGAACATTTCCTATGATTTAATAATGATAATGGTCATTTTGATGTTATTAATGATTTTTTGAAGTGTTTAGGATTGATTTGGATGCTTGGGATGAGTAGATTTCATTGTTGTTGTCGTTTGTCAAAGATTTGGTCAAATTTGGAGCTATTTGGTAAGATCTGGAGTCATGTCGTTTTCCATGAGCCAAGCCGTTTCTTCCTTTCTAAGGCACAGGAAGTCAAGGCGCAGGGAGGCAGGTCGGATCCTACATAGTGAGACATGTCGCAACCGAAATGATGAAAACCTACATGGTGAGGTATGTCGGATCCAACATAGTGAGTCATGTCGCAATCAACATGGTGAGGCATGTCGGATACAACATAGTGAGTCATGTCGCAATCGACATGGTGTAAACCAACATGGTGAGTTATATCGGATCCAACATAGTGAGTCATGTCGCGAGTAACATAGCGAGCCATGTCGAGTCCGACATGGTGAGCCACGGCGAGTCCGACATGGTGAGTCATGGCGAGTCCAACATGGTGATTCATGGCGAAACCGACATGGTGAGTCATGGTGTGTTCGGCTTGGGAGTCAGGTCGTGGACTAGTCTTAGGTCGGTCATGACCTAAGGGTGACGACATGACTTGAATGGACTATTGTTGTGCCGTTATCTTTAGTTCAAGGATGATGATGACTTCGAAGTAAATTCGATGGGGAAATGTCGAAGTGTTGTAATGTATTCGTCGTTCTTCGTATGCAACGAATTTGAATACGACTCAAAGTAATGAGTCCATGATGAAGTTACTCGAGAAGGTTGCTTAGGCTACAACTCAAAGGTCATGAGTTGGTGGATAATGGTTACCGAGAAGGTTGCTTGAGCTATGAAAATCGTCAGGTTGGATGACTAGAGATGCGAGAGCCGAGAGATTATCGTTGTCATAGGTTCTAACAGGTTCATACCCGATGTACAATAGAGATATCTAAAAGACCAAAAGGTTGTTGGTCGAGTACCCTGGGTATCGTTGAAAGGCCTAGGTAGTATCGTTGAAAGGCATATGGAGATTTTGTTAGAACCGGAGTTACCATTAGCCCTTGACATGTGGCATGGTTGGTCGTCATACGATTAATGATGGTTTCGAAGCAGGATTGGCGGTGATAGCCGGAGTCAGTTATGGGTATTTGATTGTCTTGTTTGTACCATCTCACGTAAGTTGTCCGAGGTCGAAGGATATATTCCTTGGGTGCTTGTCTGATATTGGTTTAGGCCTTTGCGGCTTGTGCTTGAGGGATGTTTAGCTCGATTAGGATGGTTTGCATGAGATATAACTAATGGTTGTGATTTCTATTGTACGAATGGATGTCCTAAATGCCATGGATGAATTGTTGTTCCTTCGGTTGTTTGGATTGTAAAGGCTACCACTGTTCGATGTTGGGAAGGCAGGTTTGGGTTCTTCTCTGGTGTTTGGTAGATTGGTTTGTTAATCTACTTGTTCTCATATACTTTATTAATGATGTTAGTTAGATGTTTTATGCTCACTAAGACAGTTGTCTAACTCAAGGTTTTAGGTTTCCCTCTTATTACCTTGGGCCGTTCATTCGGTTTTTGGATGGGCAGACTAGGTGGCAGGTGATATCTTAGTGAGGACGATGCGGAGGTGAGCAGGAGGTTGGCGTACTATCTTACTACTATCTAGTACCTTTGTTTTCCGTTGTTTGATGTTGCTTTGAGTGTTGTAGTGAGGCAAATTTGTACAGACATTATGTTGTAATCCTGGTGATTGGATATACTGTCTAGTTGTTCTGAAAGTTTGGAGTTTTCTACTCAAATATGCTTCACTATTCTTTCCTGAAGTATATGTTCTATTATATTTTATCCTTGCACTGTGAGTTATACGACAGGTTTCGCTTTTGTATCATACCTTAATGATCGTCCATAGCTTCTTGGCACACCTCTCAGTGCATTATTCCTCTTGTTTAGTGCAGGGATTATGGGCGGTTGACACATTTATGTCATAAACCTCATGAATGGTCCAAATGGTTAACAGTGACTGTGTATTGGCACAATACTAGTTCGCAGGGCTCTATCAATATGACCCATTTTATGGCTATGTATGACACTTCACACCGACATTGTTAACTTATGTACCCAGGACAGCCAGGGTACCGCAGGTTGAACAGGAACTTTATTCTTGCGACATTGTTTTATAGCTATTAAAAGATAGTTTGAGGAACTGAACGCATGAAGAGGTATGCTGATTGCAAAAGAACAGAAAGACAATTCCAGGATGGCAATTGGATGTATCTTAAGTTGCAGCCGTATAGACCGATTAATGTCAGCAATTTGAAAACAACTAAGCTATCTCCAAGGTATTATGGTCCGTATAAAATCATCAGAAAAATTGGGGAAGTGGCTTATGAGTTAGAATTGCCTAGAGGAGCAAGAATACATTTGGTATTTCATGTATCTCAATTAAAGCAGAAGATAGGGCAAGGAGTTATAATTCAGCAAAGTAACCCTAGTTTCGTAGAAGAATTATATGATGAGCCAGAAGAGGTACTTGATAAAAGAATTTTTCCAAAAGGCAACATGGCTGTTGTACAGGCATTAGTTAAATGGAAACAAAGAGGACCATAGGAGGCAACTTGGGAAGATTATTGGTCGTTGGTGAAGAGGTTTGCGACGTTCGACCTTGAGACAAGGTCAAATTTTGAAGGAGAGGGGAGTGTTATGCGTCAACGTCTTTCATCCATTAATATTGGTGTTAAAACAGAAGAGAAACAAAAACTTGAAGGTGTTTGTGGAATTCAGGAAGATGCCATTTCCTCGAACACCTATGTATAAGGCGATAATTTGTAGACAAATGTAATACCGACGTCAGTGGTCAGCAACAAGTCAACCGGTGGTAATCCTGAAGACTTCTTGGTATTGACAGATCATGAAGAAGGCTGGAAATGGGGTGCACATGCACACGTGCACGGATGTCCAACAATCAATGCATTTATGCAGTTTAACAGCAGTTTTTAGGCCCATCCTATTATGTTAGTTTTCTCTATAAATTCAAGGATGTAATTCAATTTATATGTATTGAATTCAGTAGAGAATTATTCTCTTTAACTATATTCATTATTATTAGGGTGTCAGCAATTAAACGAAAATTAGCAAAAAAAATCCGTAGTGCGAATTTTTTGGGTTTTTGAATAATTTTTTTCGTAGTTTTAATGCATGAATACGATGATGATTATGTGTTAAATTTAAATTTGAAGTTTGATAATTTGTTTTTTGTTGATTTCGGAAAAGAGGAAGCTAATTTATAAAGTTTTTAGACAGGGAGTTTTTATTGTATTTTGAAACTTAATAGGACTTGAGCCAAACTTATGCTTTTTTTTTCATTTTAAGTGGGTAACATATTGTTTTTCTTTTTTCCTTTTTCAAAACACAGAAAGAACAAAAAAATGAAATTTTATTTATAAAATTGTTTTGGATTTTGAATTATTTTTAATAGGTTTTTAAAAGTGTGAATTTCACTTAATTTTTTTAGTTTCTCTTAGGAAACGAAAACTCCTCTTCCATTCTACCCCGATAAAAAGAGACTTCCTTGTCCAGTTACTCCATTTTGCTTCCCATTCTACCCCAATAAAAAGAGACTTCCTTGTTCAATCACTCCATTTTACTTCCCATTCTACCCCAATAAAAAGAGACTTCCCATTCTTCCCATTCAAGTAGAAGAAGAAGAATCACTTGTTATGCTACTCTGTTTTGCTTGTTAATGGAAATAATTACTTCTTTAAAAATAATTTTGCAAATAATTCAATAAGCTCTGCTATCATCCTATTGTTACTGTTTCTTTTACGTTCTTCCATTGTTGGTTGCTTTCATTTATATATAAAAACAAACAAAATTCAAAAAAAAAGGTTCATTTGTGCATCATTAATGTACGTTCACTTTCTGTTTTGCAACATCTCATCTTGTTTTTTTTCTGATGGAAATACCTTAACTCATATATGGTGCGAGAGTTTATTACCTTTTTTAGCCTAAAAATTGCATTTCATAGTATAAAATGAATTAAATAATAAATGTTAGACGTTGGACTTAATAGTACTGGGAGCTTGTCTTGGGCAAAATTATGTTTTGACAACTTGATTTGTTTTACCTGAATTTCTCTCTGTGTTTAAGGAAACACCAAAGTCTCGATTACTTATAATTATCATGACGATTAATCAACATTATAGTGATTATTTCTCTGACTAAAGTTCGCTGCATCGTGGCAATGATTTATGGTGCATTTATAAATCATATTTGCTACCTGATTAAGAATTGTTTTGCTAAACTAAGTTAAAATATGATGATATAATTTTTGGTTGGGGGCCACCAAGAATAGAAAACTTCTAATTAAGTCACTACATTAATTTAGCTGCGTTAGGAAGCATGTATGCATATATAAAAAAAGGTAAAAAAGGATCAAAAATCAAAAATTGAAAAAAAGAACATTTCTTTTAGAACAATTTATGTTAAAGAAAAAGCAAAATCCAAAAAATTTAGACCTTTAAAAAAAATCCACGAAAAACGCATTTTACTTAAAAAAGGAAAAAAGATCACTTCATTTTTGCTTGCTACCCTTGCCTTTCTGTTCTTTACTTGACCATTTTTCATGTACACGAGTGTTTGGACTCGTGGCACATTAATTAACTGATTAACTTGAACAAACATTCCTTTCACAATGTAGAAAAAAAAACCTCCTCAAACTCTTATAGATAGAATTTTACCTGATTGAGTTTTTATCCCTTCTTTAATCACTTTGTCACTCCAACACTGAATCATTTTGAAATTCATTCAAATCATATTAACATACTTCAAAATTTGGCAGTTCTGAGCATGACTATCCTTACATCTTTTTATTAAATTTTGAAAAAGTTTGCGCAAATATAAAAATTCAATAATTATGCGATGAAGAAATAAAATTTAGCTTAATTATGTTCTCACATAGCGATTATGCTTTAAAAGGATCATATAACTTGCTTTCATAATTGATTAGAACGTGGGAAGAATTCATAAAAGTTTTTTTAAACAAATTTTGCCCTTTAGGTTAAATAACCAAAATTCAAAATTAGATTGTAAATTTTCATCAATTTGAGGATTAATCTATTTGAAAGTGTTTTGAAAGATTTAAGGAACATTTAATAAAATGTCCACATCACAACTTCGAAAAATGGACTCTTTTTAAAATTTTATGATGGGCTTGAAAATAACCCTTGAATAATTCTTAAATCAATGTATCAGGAAATTTTCTGACCCAATAACGCAGGCCTCCTTTCAATTTCTTAAAAACTTAGCTGAAAAATCAACTCCATAAGAATGATCTAACGAGAAATCTATTTATTCAAAATCAAATGCACATTGATAGGATCATCCTTGGTATGATAAATGAAAATTAATGCAATGGTGAAAAATTGGAAAATGTTTTATCATTTAATCAAGCAAACCAAGCGTCTCAACTCTTACGATACAAATGTAACTATCCAAATCACATCATCAATCAACACCTCACTCGATAGAAAAACCTAACACTTTTAATAAAGTCATAAATGATCCATTCTCTTCAATGTACAATCCTGATTGGAGAAATCATCTTAATTTTGCCTGAAACCAAAATAACTCATTGCAAATTAGATTCAGCCATCTTTTCGAGCATTGTTGTTTCAAATCCTTCTTTTTAACTAAACTTTGTACCTCCTGCTCAAAACCAAGAAAAATAATCCTTTTCTCCTCAGAATGAAAAGCGTCTAACATCACTCAAATATTGTTGGAAATTTTGGCTAAAGCAACCAATCGAAATCTTAAATCAAACAAAATTTTTAACATGTACCCCATTGTGCATGAACTAGTAAAGTGTGTGCGATGTGATACAAAGACTATGCAGCGATATCAATAGAAGTAGAGTGATGAAAACTAGTAGCGAGTGACAATTCGTTGGATAGTTGTTCCTAACCGTCTCATCGAACCATCGTCATAAGTAATTCAAGACCATAGATCTCACTAGGAGTAAGTTCCTATTGTTTCCAGTTTTGCATTATATGCAAGTCCAGCAACGTTCGTATGCAAGTGTAAAAGTACAGATATGTTATATCCTAACTATCTAGAATGTTAGAATATGTAAGATTGTTTTCAAGTCACTATCACTCACCGCAAGTCATCTAATCTAGAAATTGCACGAGATCAATTGTGTTCACCCAGCAAGATCAGCACATTGAATTTTTTTTGAATTTTTTTTCAATCGACATTATGATTGACCAATCCAGTTTTACCTATTCGGGAACAACATTTCCGAATCGGCCAACTCCAAATCAGTCTAGCTAATCCAGATCGACCCTTGGCTTTTTCGATCTGGACAGTGTTAAGCACTACGACTTCACTTCTCCTGCTTTACAGCTGTTGACATGCTTTTTAGTCAAAGTCGTCACATGTGAATCTCTGGATAATAATACGTTCAAGTATTGAGAACAGCATCAGAAGACAGGAAGCGACTTGGCTGAAGTCACATCACAAATAAAGAATGACCTGAAACTCCTATCAAACGGCCTCTTTTATGCCCGAAAACAGCGATTACAAAGCTATGCATAGTAAAACTTGTAGCCCTCTGAATTAGCTTCAGGTAGAGCTTTTGTTTGGCTTAATCGGACTTACGGTATGGAAGTTACGCTTGTTTCCCTGAACTGGTGTAATCAGGCATCGACTGGCAATCGCTTGGATGAAGTGACGAAGCTCGCTAGCAAGGAGTATGGACCGGCTCGTCCCCTTTGGGCTTGCCCCTCTGGCTCGTGCAACAACCCGGCTCGATTCCCTAGGGCTCGCCCTCTCCTTCTGCTTGTGCCCCAACTCCGGTTCGTGGGGCACACAGGGACCACGACCCCCGAGACCACGACCCGACTACCAGCCTCTCCACTCCATCTCGTCACCTCGGTTCGCCCATAAGGACCACAAACCGCCTAGGAACAGTAATGCTGCATGCGATTTTGACCTATTCTTATGGCTAATCCTACTCCTATGAACCCGAATCTCATTACACATGGCATGGCACGACTTGGGGAGGATTTCTCCATGTTTTCCACCTCATTTCGGGATTCTTGGGATGCATGCCACGTGGCCCACAAACTGCCCGCTGTAAATGGCAATAAATAAACCATTCGAGGACAAATGAAGAGACTATTTGGCCATTCTTCTCCACGGCTTCCACCATTAACAACGCAAGGACTTCGCGTGCTTAACAAGGCCAATTCAACTAAGTTTAACACGAGGATTTTGTGTATAAAATCATTCCCTTTTCTCTTCTTCTTCATTAAAATATAAGGATGTTGTAACGACCCGTATTCTACACATCAAAGGATTGTAGAATATTTATTTCTTTCTCGTATGAAGTTGTATGGTCATGTAACTTTGGGAAACATCTATTAGAGTCATTTCCCATGTTCATGATTTTTGTCGGTTTTTAAATGACCATTTTGCCCTTAGTTGGTACTGTTCTGGCCATAACTTTTGATTGGAAAAGAATTTTAACCTGAAACCATTTCCATTGGATTCGTTTGATGGTTTACCTTTCCGTAGAGTGGTCATAATAGCCAAACGGACTTACCGTTTGGGAGATATGGCTGAAATAAGGTTTGGAGGGTGAAAAACTGCTTAACCGGGCCAAATCGGGTGATTAGTGAGTAGGCCCATAACCCATTTCGGGATTAGGGTTATGGGGAGGCTGAAATGAGATAGAGGATCATTCCATTTCAGTTTTCTAGCCTCCACTTATCACCAAGGAACCCTAAAAATGGCCTCTAACCTCTAAATCACCTCCAAATCACCTTTTGGTCAAGGATTTGGCTTAGCAACCTCTAATCAAGGAAGATCTACACCAAAGCAACGTTGGAGCTGCTGTTTAGCATTGGGATTCACATCAAATCAGAGATTTATTTCAGATCTTAGTTTATTTTGTGGCTAAGGTGAGTGATTTGCATAGCTTTGCACTAATTATGGCTAATTAGGGGTGATTAGTGTTAATTAGCGAATTTAAACATGATAAAATTCGGGAAAAATGTTCATAAATTCTTAAATGATGTTTTAGACCTCTGATATGAATTTGGGTTAATTTGGTTAAGTTTTGTTAATCATAACATTAGTTTCACCTAAACATGCTTAAGGGGAAATATGGGATTTTGGGGTATGTTTGATCCATTTTAGCCTATCATATTGATGTTTTGATGTTTGTGGTTGATTATGCATGTTGCTATGACTGTATGAAATGCTTTGTGATTGATTTCAATAGTTAGAATGATCGAAAATGTCGTCGAATGGCGTAAACACTTGCTGGAACAGTTTCAGAAAAACAGTGCAGGTTTCGGATCAGATCGGATATGGGGCTCGGATCGGATATGTTGAACTGGGCAAGAAATCCGATCGGATCGGAACATGACACTTGAGAAAATTGGCGAAAAGGAAGGCCACGCTACTGAACTGGGCTCGGATCGGATTAAAGAGGAGGATCAGAGCGGATAGAGCAGGATGGATTGGATCGAAGCACGTGAAGGATGAGGAGGCGGATCGGAGCGGAAGCACGAACTGGAGGGGGAATGGCACCCGACCCGACCCGACCCAAAGTAGAGCACCCGACCCGAACCAAGGTAAGACATCCGACCCGACCCGTACCAGAAGAAGACCCGACCCGACCCAATGGAGAACACCCGACCCGAACTGATTGCTTGAGGAGGAACCCGACCCGACCCAGTATTGACCAATAACCCGAGATGCAAAGGTAGTCCAATATGGGAAGTTAGAGCTCAGGATCCAGTTGGGAACCAATGAGTTCACTTCATGGTTGGGCTTTGCTGCGGGACGTGTGCTAAGGAGTTGTCGACGTTCATAACTTTGATTCACCACTAAAAATTGGGTGATGGGCTACTTATCAGTGCAGTAGAGTCACTATGACTCGAGGGGCAAAGTGATGGTAGCAAGACTACGTTATCAGTGCAGTAGGGTCATTATGACCCGAGGGGCAAGGTGATGCGTAGTAAGACTATGAGCCAGTGCAGTGGGGTCATTGCGACTCCATGGGACAGAGTGGACATAGTAAGGATTAGTAAGGCTATGAGCCAGTGCAGTGGGGTTCTTGTGACTCCATGGGGCAAAGTGGACATAGCGAAGGATTTATGGCTACGTTATCAGTGCAGTGAAGCCATTTATGACTTCATGGGGCAGAGTGATCGTAGCAAGGTATGTTGGGTAATCGAAGTGGTGAATATCGTATGCTTTACGCACTGAGTGAAAGATGTGAGGATGGATACTATGTTGATTTTTGCCATCATTATGACATGCACACCTCCCCCACCTCCGTATCTTTACACCGTTTGATATGGTACCTTAGAGTGTTGTACAGTATGTAGTGCTAACTCTTTGGTTGCAGGTCCAGGTTCAGGTATGTTTTAGTCTACCTGTTATTGTTCACTTTAGATGCTTATCGCTCATACCAGGCTTTATGTCTGACCCAGAGTTTTATGTCTCCTCTTATTACTCTGGGTGCTCACACGAGCAGACTAGAGACAGGTTAGCTGGTGATGCACGAGTAGCTGATTCGGAGGCGGGCAGGAGGCTTCCACGTATGATATATATATACACATTCTCCCTGTGTCGTTGGTGGTCGCTACTTGGGCATTAGTAGTGCACCTCCTTTATCTTACTTTTGCTTTCAGACAGTTTGAAAGTTGCAATAAGCTGTATTTTGGATTTCCGCTGCTATGATGTTTAGTTCTGATTTTCAGCTTATGCACTGTCTCTCCTGTTTTATGTCAAGTATGTTATTATTATATTTTGTTCTATGCGATGTGATACATTCTACAGGTTCTTTGTATGTTCATTTCCTTCTTCCCTTTCCTTCTGGCGACCGTCCCATGCTAACTGGACATGTGTACATCGCACTTTTGGAGTAAATGTCGGTTGGTGCGGGGCGGGCCATCACACTTGGTATCAGAGCTCTAGGTTGCGTAGTTAACCCAGGGAAAGACACTAGGGAGAGATAGTACGTATATGAGAGCGCGTATTTGTGATTACTTTGGTTTTCAAAAGCTATATATATATATATATATACTATTGGTAGTATAAGAATGAAGTCGCACTGCACTAGCACCACTATGGGGTCGTTAATCGTTTCCCTTTTTCAGATTGACGATGAGCCGAGACACGAGGGGTGCTGGTAGAGGGACCAACCAAGGGAATGCCGCTGACATGAGGGCAATGTTTACTAACCTCATGAGAGACATGCTTAGAGAAGTTCAAGGGGCAGTTCCCAATCCCGAAGTTGGTGTTGGCCCAGTAGTGCAGGCGCCTAGGGTCGATTTCGCCAAGTTGTGCAAGGATTACACTAATCTTGGTGGAAAGCCGTTCCACGGAACGGAGTCGGCCATAGAAGTTCAAGATTGGATGGACAGCTGTGATCGTATCTTTGATGACTTGGGTCTTGAGGATGCGATGAAGAGAAGGCTAGCGTCTCGTCAGCTGCAAGGGCGAGCGATGAATTGGTGGAATGCCATTAGAACAGCTACTCCAGAGGATCAGGTTACTTGGGATCAGTTCAAGGCTCGCTTTAGCGAGAAGTTTATTCCAGCTGCCCAGAAGTCAGTGTTGTTCAAGAGGTTCTTGGAACTCAAGCAGAACGGAAGGGCAGTATCTGATTATATTGCTGAGTTCGACACTTTGTCGAAGTATGGACTGTCTCTCATTGATACTCCTGAGAAGAAGAATGAGAAGTTCATTACTGGTTTGGATGGATACTTGGGGGAAAGGCTTATCAACCACATCGATGAGACTTTTGAATCGATTGTGGGGAAAGCTTTGTGATCAGAGAGTCTTTACCCTAAGTCAAAGACTGAGGCTGCATCTGCAGAAGGGCCCAAGCCGCAAGCAGGCGGTGGAGGCAAGAATAACTCTCAGAATAAGAGGAAGCAGGACCAATCTAAGGGTGGTCAGAAAAAGAGCAAGAAGGATGCTGAGTGCTTCAGCTGTGGAAAGAAGGGCCCTTATGCTAAAGAATGTCGGGCCAAGCCAGCGGAAAGGAAGTGCTACAACTGTGGTCAAATGAGACACCAGAAGGATAAGTGTCCGCAACCTCTTAAGGAGAAGCAGATTGTGAAAGCATATGCTATTGATGTTGTTCCTTCTTCGTCGAATGCCCCAACTGCGGCGGAGAAAGGAAAGAATGTTGTTATTCAAGGTATGCTTTCTATTTATGATGTACCAGTTCGAGTTTTGTTTGATACTGGGGCTTCCCGTTCCTTCATATCTAGTGACCTGGTAGATAGGTTGGGACTGGAACCCGAGATAGTCGATAGACCATTGGTTGTGACGAACCCGATTGGTGGTTCAACTAGCCTTAGTATGATTTGCAGGAATTTGGTCTTATCGAGTCATGGATGTATGTTTGTATGTGATTGCTTTGTTTTGGGCTTTACTGGGTATGGCATTATATTGGGAGTCGATTGGCTCTAAAGATACGAGGTGGTGGTAGACTGTGAGGGCTTTTTGGTGACAGTGAGGGCGGATGATGGGCGAAGGGTAGTGTTTGGTAGTCTACCTAGTGATGGGGTTATGGCTAGTTTTGTAAATTCCCTCGACATCCCGCAGGATGAGTTGTCAGATGTGCCCGTGGTAGGCCAGTATCCGGACGTCTTCGAGGAGGTGACCGGGCTTCCACCACACCGAGAGATTGAGTTCCGTATTGATTTAGTGAAAGATGCCATACCTATAGTGATGCCACTTCATTGTATGGCACCAGGGGAGCAGCGAGAGTTCGGGGTGCAAGTCAGCAATCTTTTGAAGAAGGGATTTATTAGAAGGAGTGTCTCCGAGTGGGGAGCACCAGTTGTGTTTGCCACTAAGGCAGATGGTTCCCTTCGTTTGTGTGTGGACTATCGCGAGTTGAATAAGGTAACGAGGAAGAATAAGTATCCTCTACCGCAGATAGATGATTTGTTTGATCAACTGGAAGGAGCAAGAGTGTTCTCCCAGTTGGACCTCGCGACAGGATTTCATCAGCTTCGAGTAGCGGATGAGAGTGTTCCGAAAACGATATTTAGGACGCCGTCTGGATTTTATGAGTGGTTGGTCATGCCATTTGGGTTGACCATTGCACCAGCCTACTTTGTGGATCTTATGAATCGAGTATTCAGAGATCAGTTGAATAAGTTTGTTCTTGTGTTCGTGAATGATATCCTTGTTTATTTAAGGACAGAGGAGGAACACAAGGGGCACTTGAGGATAGTGATGGAGGTGCTGAGGAAACACCAATTGAAAGCGAAATTCTCTAAGTGTCATTTTTGGAGAAGGGAAGTAAGATTCTTGGGTCATGTTGTTTCAGAGAGTGGTATTGCCGTGGACCCTGCGAAGGTGGCTACGGTACAGGATTGGCCTACACCCAAGAATGTAACAGATGTGAGAAGTTTCTTGGGATTAGCTGGATATTATCGTAAGTTTATCCAGGACTTCTCCAAGATAGCAACACCGTTGACTCAGTTGACTAAGAAGAATCAGTCCTTTGTTTGGGACGAAGTGTGTGAGGATGCCTTCAAGAGTCTAAAGGAGAAGTTGACGCGTGCGCCAGTGTTAGTCATTCCTAAAGGGAATGAAGAGATGACGGTATACACGGATGCTTGTGGTACCGGACTGGGTGCAGTATTGATGCAAGAAGGTAGGGTTGTAGCTTATGCTAGTCGACAGTTAAAGCCGCATGAGAAGAAGTATCCTACCCATGATTTGGAACTAGCAGCGATTGTGTTTGCGCTGAAGATGTGGAGACACTATCTCTTGGGAGAAAGATTTGAGTTGTTTACCGATCATAAATCGTTAAAGTATCTCTTCTCTTAGAAAGATCTGAATCTCCGTCAGCAGAGATGGTTAGAGTTCTTGGCTTCGTATGATTTTGATATCGCATACACACCTGGGAAAGGTAATGCGGTAGCCGATGCCTTGAGTAGGAGACATGTCAGCTTAGGGGCAATGTTTCTTGAGTGGAAGCAACTGGAGTATATCGCGGGGTTTGATTTCAGACCAAAGTGCGAATTGGATCCAGTCATGCTAGCTAGTTTGACGATCAGACCCACTTTGACAGAGCGGATTAGTTCCAGCCAGAGGAACGATCCTAATCTATTGGAAATCATCTCCAAGTTAGAGATGGACATTGACGGTGAGGAGATGAATGCGTATGGGCTTGATCGAGATGGGTGGCTTAGAAAGAATGGAAGGCTAGTTGTGCCCAACGTGAATGGTTTGAGAGATGAAGTGCTTAGAGAATGTCATCACTCAAAACTGACTATACATCCCGGTGGTAATAAGATGTATCGAGACATGAGACAGACTTACTACTGGGAAGGGATGAAAAGATACGTTGGGAAGTTTATATCCAAATGCATGAATTGCCAGCTAGTTAAAGCCGAGCAAAAGAAGCCTAGTGGGTTGTTGCAACCATTAGAAATTCCCGAATGTAAATGGGAACAAGTCTCGATGGATTTCATCGATCGTTTACCAAGGACTAGATCAGGATATGATAGCATTTGGGTAATTGTGGATCGATTGACTAAAAGTGCAAGATTTATACCAGTCAAATCGACCAGAACGGCAGCCAAGTTGGCAGAACTGTATATGAAGTGGGTAGTGAGATTTCATGGAGTACCCAAAAGCATTGTGAGTGACCGAGACCCGTTGTTCACTAGTGGGTTTTGGAAGAGCTTACAAGAGGCTCTAGGGTCAGGATTACATCTCAGTACCGCATATCATCCTCAGACCGACGGTCAGACGGAGAGGGTGAATCGTATATTGGAAGATCTCTTGAGAGCGTGTATATTGGATTTTGGTGGATCATGGGATGACCATTTGCATCTAGTAGAGTTTGCATATAATAATAGCTACCAATCCAGTATCGGTATGGCTACATATGAAGCTTTGTACGGAAGACCGTGTAACTCACCATCATGTTGGATAGAGACTGGCGAGAAGTTTGTGCTTGGACCAGATGTGGTGAGAGAAACTTCGGATAAGATTAAGATCATTCAGCAACGAATGAAAGCTGCCCAAGATAGACAGAAGAGTTATGCTGATAAGAGGAAAAGAGACTTGAAATTCTCCGTTGTTGACTTGGTGTTTGTCAAGATCTCTCCGTTGAAGAGCGTGATACGATTTGGCAGGAGAGGCAAGTTGGCACCAAGATTTGTTGGCCCATTCCCTGTTCTTGAACTAGTCGGGAATTTGGCATATAGAGTTGGCTTACCAGAGAAAATGGCGGGAGTTCACAATGTATTTCATGTTTCCCAACTAAGGAAGTTCATCCACGACTCAGATATGACTATTTCACCTGATCAATTAGAGGACTTCGAAGTAGAACCCGAGGCGGTTGGGAACCGCAAGCCGATCCGTATTGTGGGGCACGATACGAAGCAACTTCGAAGGAAGGCGGTGAAGCTAGTCAAGGTTCAGTGGGGCGAGGACGAGAATGATTGTACTTGGGAGACAGAGGAGAGCATTAGAAAGGCATATCCAGAACTCTTTGCCTGGTAAGATTTACTTTGCAATTTAGTTTTCCGCATGCTAGGGTAGACTTGTTTTGCATGTTTGATTGTTGTTTTATGATTGATAGGCATGCGGGACCTTTGTGTGTGTTTTGATTAGGGAATTTCGGGGGCGAAATTTCTTAAGGGGGGGAGAGTGTAACGACCCGTATTCTACACATCATAGGATTGTAGAATATTTATTTCTTTCCCGTATGAAGATGTATGGTCATGTAACTTTGGGAAACATCTATTAGAGTCATTTCCCATGTTCATGATTTTTGTCGGTTTTTAAATGACCATTTTGCCCTTAGTTGGTACTGTTCTGGCCATAACTTTTGATTGGAAAGGAATTTTAACCTGAAACCACTTCCATTGGATTCGTTTGATGGTTTACCTTTCCGTAGAGTGGTCATAATAGCCAAACGGACTTACCCTTTGGGTGATATGGCTAAAATAAGGTTTGGAGGGTGAAAAACTGCTTAACCGGGCCAAATCGGGTGATTAGTGAGTAGGCCCATAACCCATTTCGGGATTAGGGTTATGGGGAGGCTGAAATGAGATAGAGGATCTTTCCATTTCAGTTTTCTAGCCTCCACTTATCACCAAGGAACCCTAAAAATGGCCTCTAACCTCCAAATCACCTTTTGGTCAAGGATTTGGCTTAGCAACCTCTAATCAAGGAAGATCTACACCAAAGCAACGTTGGAGCTACTGTTTAGCATTGGGATTCACATCAAATCAGAGATTTATTTCAGATCTTAGTTTATTTTGTGGCTAAGGTGAGTGATTTGCATAGCTTTGCACTAATTATGGCTAATTAGGGGTGATTAGTGTTAATTAGCGAATTTAAACATGATAAAATTCGGGAAAAATGTTCATAAATTCTTAAATGATGTTTTAGACCTCTGATATGAATTTGGGTTAATATGGTTAAGTTTTGTTAATCCTATCATTAGTTTCACCTAAACATGCTTAAGGGGAAATATGGGATTTTGGGGTATGTTTGATCCATTTTAGCCTATCATATTGATGTTTTGATGTTTGTGGTTGATTATGCATGTTGCTATGACTGTATGAAATGCTTTGTGATTGATTTCAATAGTTAGAATGATCGAAAACGTCGTCGAATGGCGTAAACACTTGCTGGAACAGTTTCAGAAAAACAGTGCAGGTTTCGGATCGGATCAGATATGGGGCTCGGATCGGATATGTTGAACTGGGCAAGAAATCCGATCGGATCGGAACCTGACACTTGAGAAAATTGGCGAAAAGGAAGGCCACGCTACTGAACTGGGCTCGGATCGGATTAAAGAGGAGGATCAGAGCGGATAGAGCAGGATGGAACGGATCGAAGCACGTGAAGGATGAGGAGGCGGATCGGAGCTGAAGCACGAACTGGATGGGGAATGGCACCCGACCCGACCCGAAGTAGAGCACCCGACCCGAACCAAGGAAAGACATCCGACCCGACCCGTACCAGAAGAAGACCCGACCCGACCCAATGGAGAACACCCGACCCGAACCGATTGCTTGAGGAGGAACCCGACCCGACCCAGTATTGACCAATAACCCGAGATGCAAAGGTAGTCCAATATGGGAAGTTAGAGCTCAGGATCCAGTTGGGAACCAATGAGTTCACTTCATGGTTGGGCTTTGCTGCAGGACGTGTGCTAAGGAGTTGTCGACGTTCATAACTTCGATTCACCACTAAAAATTGGGTGATGGGCTACTTATCAGTGCAGTAGAGTCACTATGACTCGAGGGGCAAAGTGATGGTAGCAAGACTACGTTATCAGTGCAGTAGGGTCATTATGACCCGAGGGGCAAGGTGATGTGTAGTAACACTATGAGCCAGTGTAGTGGGGTCATTGCGACTCCATGGGGCAGAGTGGACATAGTAAGGATTAGTAAGGCTATGAGCCAGTGCAGTGGGGTTCTTGTGACTCCATGGGGCAAAGTGGACATAGCGAAGGATTTATGGCTACGTTATCAGTGCAGTGAAGCCATTTATGACTTCATGGGGCAGAGTGATCGTAGCAAGGTATGTTGGGTGATCGAAGTGGTGAATATCGTATGCTTTACGCACTGAGTGAGAGATGTGAGGATGGATACTATGTTGATTTTTGCCATCATTATGACATGCACACCTCCCCCACCTCCGTATCTTTACACCGTTTGATATGGTACCTTAGAGTGTTGTACAGTATGTAGTGCTAACTCTTTGGTTGTAGGTCCAGGTTCAGGTATGTTTTAGTCTACCTGTTATTGTTCACTTTAGATGCTTATCGCTCATACCAGGCTTTATGTCTGACCCAGAGTTTTATGTCTCCTCTTATTACTCTGGGTGCTCACACGAGCAGACTAGGGACAGGTTAGCTGGTGATGCGCGAGTAGCGGATTCGGAGGTGGGAAGGAGGCTTCCACGTATGATATATATACACACATTCTCCCTGTGTCGTTGGTGGTCGCTACTTGGGCATTAGTAGTGCACCTCCTTTATCTTACTTTTGCTTTGAGACAGTTTGAAAGTTGTAATAAGCTTTCTGATTTTCAGCTTATGCACTGTCTCTCCTGTTTTATGTCAAGTATGTTATTATTATATTTTGTTCTATGCGCTGTGAGACATTCTACAGGTTCTTTGTATGTTCATTTCCTTCTTCCCTTTCCTTCTGGCGACCGTCCCGTGCTAACTGGACATGTGTACAGCGCACTTTTGGAGTAAATGTCGGTTGGTGCGGGGCGGGCCGTCACAGATGTTGTACGTAATTGAATCTCACGGATTGTGAGACGGCATTGTAATTGTAATTTCTTAGGATTTAAGGAATTATAAAGTGGACGTTGGCTTGGTTTGAGCGAACCACTATAAAAATATCGTGTGTCCCTGGTTTTTACTACTTTATCTGCATTCTGTGATCTGAGATCTATGATTGTGAGGTCTTCACACTACATTCGGGTGTTAGTACCAATTTTTGGTCTAACAACTGCTGACTCATCGGTTCGAATTTCCTTCGGATCGGCTAGTGATAATGCCGATCCGGGCATGACTGGGTGTTTCTCCACTCCAAACCCCTCTTTGAGTTACCCCTGCTTTTATGAAGAACACACTGTCTTCTTCGAACCTCCACATCTCTTCTCATTTCTCTTCGACCAGTAGCCACGTTGCTCCACGGATTGCATCTCTAATCACCACCGTAACTCAACATCACCTCCGCCACCTCCTATAATATAGGAGACTCGAAGCCCTACCACGATTCTCGAAGTCGAGATTCAACACAACGAAAACATGAAGTAAATATACTTAGGCCCATCTAGATTGACTTGGGTCTGGAGTTAGCCACGACGATGGAGGGTTGTACTTGGAGATCAAAGGGATTAAAATCACAGCAGTTCTAATTAGGGCTTTGGAGGAGATACGAATCTCGATTCGGCTCAAATGGTAAAAAATGAAAGTAAAAGGGGAAAATGAGAAGAGGGCCCCATATTCTAAGAAAATCCAAAAGACTCGTCTGCCTGATTTGACTGGCATGTAGTCCGGATTGGCTATGTCAATCCGAAATCCGGTTCGACAACCGAATCAAAAAAAAGGAAAGAAAATCACGGGGAAAGAAATTCTAGTGCTCCCCTGACATGGTTAATGGCTTCACGTGTCGACTTACATACGATAATAGGCTTAATTTGAAAATGCATCCAACTTGTGCAGAGAACGACATCACGCGGCAACGACCTGCGTGTGTACCATCATGCGCAGGAGTTAACAGCTCGATATAACATGACTATATGACAAATATATTCAGCTGCTTGACTTGACTAGTTTAAATAGTTACTTTTGTCATTCATATCTTCAATCAAAGACTTTGGTCTGGCATGTACTGTCGAATACATTATGGCGTATGTCTGGCTATTTATGAATAGAAGGAGAATCCAAATGTCTTGACTATTTAAAAGGACACAACTATTCATCGTCACTATTTTGAAGACAAATGACATCCTAGGGAGATACAACTTAACTGATTCAAAGCATGTCTTATTCTCCATGTGACCTACTTTGGGGGCAAAATGTTGACCTGCCTTTTGGCAAGGCCGTCAAGTCCATGGAGATTCAAAGCCAAGATATTCATGACTTAAAAGCAAGCAAATCCATGCCTCAAGAAACTTCAACTCAACACAAGTTCGGATTAACCAGACATCTGGATTGATCAAGAAAACTATAGAAATTTGGATCGACAAGGCATTTCGGAATGGCTAAGTAAGCACATGTTTTTTCGGATCAACCAGAGCCTGAGTCGGCAAAGCAAAGTCGAGAAAATTTCTGGTTTAACCAACATCCTATTCGGCAATGCCGAACAGGACTTAGGTTGAATCAGAATGGTAGTTGGAAGTTATATGGCCAACTCATTTCACACGCTCCATCGCTTTATTTTCCCACGCACGTCTCATGCCGAAACGGGTTTGTATTTCACCTACAAATAGCACTCTGGGATATCTGAAAAGCCTCTTTTGACTTCTCCTATGTAAGTTATTTATTGTAAAAGCATTGTACTTGAGATTTTATCATTCCCAGTCTCTATAATCTTAATTTCTAGTGAAAAACTAAGAGTAGTTATAATGTGGGTGTAGGCAATCAATAGATGAACCACTATAGATTGTTGTGTGTGTCCTTTCCTTGTTTTCATTTACGATTTCTTCATTTTTATTCTCTTCAGTATACTTTTTGGGAGTTTGAATCAATTTTGGTGCAAACATTTACTTATTCAAATTTCTTTCTTTTTATTATGTAATTATTGTGAATTAATTACCAATTTCATTTGAAGTCATGTTTCCTTGTTATATCTATTTATTAGAATACGCTTCCACACTTAACTTGCATAACTTTGTTTTTGGAAGATTTTCCATTTGATTTTCATATATTCATTAAAGCAAAAGACATTAATTACTTTTAAAATCATAAGGAACATATATTTTTCTTTTATATGGAACGAATGATGTATAATGAGGAGAAAAATGTATACTTTACACTTCTCTTTCTTTTTCATTATGTATATTCCTTATCAAATCAAACAATGTATTTTAAAAAGAGGAATACAAACAAAATTTTAAAAATACATAGGTATTCTTCCTACGAATTAAACCATGGAAATTTTAACTATGATAGTTAAAGCAATAATCTTAAACCAATAATTATTGCTCTTTATTACAAGTTACAAATTTGGATTAAAATAACAAATTTTATAACCTACAAAATCTTTTAGACTGATTTCATGATCTAGGTAAAAAAAACATTAATCTTAACATGGTTTACAATGAATATGCAAGTAGAAGATTTCATAGAACACAAATAGAAGCCAAAAACTCAAATAAATAAAAGATTTAGGCATAAATATCAAATATAGCCAGCTAGTAAATTTATATTATAAAACAATAGATAATATTTCCCAATTACAAAAAGAACCATCAAATTCCAAATTTGAATTGCAATTCCCTATTTAGCTCCTATCGATTCCAAATTTAAGAAATATGTTTAAAAAGAAAATATATGTACCTTAGAACTATAGATCTAAACGGAGATATGGAACTAGAAGCTAGAGAACAAAATAGATCAGGTCAGATCTGAGAATTATTACCTCACAACGCAAAGATTGTTTCACTTATCGTTTTTGTGTTTCTTATTTCTTAATCTTCTGCAATTTGAATGAATCCAGATATATAAATTTTATTTGATAAGTTTTGAGAAGAAAATGAAGAAGAAGAAATGGTTGAGCTTTGCTCCAGCCTTCAGGAAATAGGCATAGAGAGGAAAGGATTAGCCCCCAATTTATATATGCAAGAATCATTCACATCCTTTTGATCAAAATATATTAAATTCTGACCATCAAGTAATGATTTATATTAGTTGGTATCCTCAAATGAGTTGATCACTAGGTCGACTGCTCTATATGACAAGTCGAAGAATGGGCATCATTGGTTGTCCGAGGCCAATCGAAATCTATTGAAATCTTCCGTCGAAGCTTATTTCATTTATGGTAAGAGCAACAAGGAAGTAAATGTATCCAAAAGATAAATGCAAATGCTATATTGTTCCAATAGATGAAAATAAAATTTGAAATAAACACGATAATCTGAGAAGAGATCGAGTTAATTGGGAAAGTTATGTTACAAAACTGGTGCTGGTTGGCAACTTGTGAAAAAAAGTTGCAAGTAACGTCGTGTATTTTTTATATATGAAAATGTTCTGATTGGCTTGTTTTACTATTTTTTTGTTACTTGAAAGAAATTTGTTGGGTATTCTAAAATATAAAAACGCACCTGAAAATTTAAACCTAATTAAAAGATTGTTTCAAAGGACAAATGCAATTGGATAAACAATACATACGTGTTGGAATTCTGATACAAAGAGAGGAGAGAGACAAAGCAATGAACATTAGAAGACTACATTTTATTAATTTGTGTTGTCCATTACAAGAGAAATCCTTCTCCCTATATACAAGTTTTTACAATCAAATATAAGAAAAGCATTAAAGGCAGAATTTATGATATCCCATAAAATATATCCTAATAGGTTTCCTGTTTTATCTCCATAATTGGTTTCCTGTTTTATCTTCATGATAGGTTTCCTGTTATATCTCCATAGCATATCCTTCATAGCATATTCTCCAGGTCATAATAGGTTTCCTGTTATATCCTGTAGCATATTCTCTAACATCCCCCCCTCAAACTCACGATGCTGAAAATCGTGAGTTTGCCAAATAGAAGCTCCAAACTCCAAGCACTGGTCATTCAAATCAAAGCCTTCAACTGGTTTTTAAAGTGGACCACACTCAATAATGGTTTTTAAAGTGGACCACACTCAATAATGGTTTTTAAAGTGGACCACACTCAATATTAATGGTTTTTAAAGTGGACCACACTCAATATTAATGGTTTTTAAAGTGGACCACACTCAATATTAATGGTTTTTAAAGTGGAACACACTCAATATTAATGGTTTTTAAAGTGGACCACACTCAATATTAATGGTTTTTAAAGTGGACCACACTCAATATTAATGGTTTTTAAAGTGGACCACACTCAATATTAATGGTTTTTAAAGTGGACCAACCACTAGAGGTTAATGGAAGATGACTGGCTGTTATCATAATAGATCCATCAGTAGGGCAAAAGAATATATCAGCAGGGGGGAATAGCCACAACAAACGCCAAAAAAAATCCGCAAGCAGCAACAAGATTTTTTTTAATTTTTTTTAAGACACAAAAAACAGCATCGACTACCACAACAGCCAACAATCACCATACTTCATCACCATAAACAGCCTTCATCATAAACAAACTCCATCCCAATACTCTTCAATCAGTAGGAAAACCAAATCGCCAGAAACAGAGGAGGCGAAGACCACTCGACGGTGCTGCACTGGCTATAGGGACCGCCGACTCTTTTTTTTTTTAATATATATATACATATCTCTCTCCTTCTCCCCTGGCTCTGATACCATGTTGGAATTCTGATACAAAGAAAGGAGAGAGACAAAGCAATGAACATTAGAAGACTACATTTTATTAATTTGTGTTGTCCATTACAAGAGAAATCCCTCTCCCTTTATACAAGTTTTTACAATCAAATATAAGGAAAGCATTAAAGGCAGAATTTATGATATCTCATAAAATATATCCTAATAGGTTTCATGTTTTATCTCCATAATTGGTTTCCTGTTTTATCTTCATGATAGGTTTCCTGTTATATCTCCATAGCATATCCTTCATAGCATATTCTCCAGGTCATAATAGGTTTTCTGTTATATCCTGTAGCATATTCTCTAACAATACGACTGCTTCAAGAGAAGAACCAACGTAAGAAAGCATTCTTCTTTATGTACAAACTTAGTTCGATAAAGCATGGGCCGTTAATGGGTTTCCAATTATTTGGATAAAATAGGAACTGAAACTAACATTCTAAATATGGGACATCTTCTGCTGCACATAAATCATCGAGAAGACGCCTTGTGGATGCAGATGATAAATTATAAGGCATCATTGACCTAGTGCAGAAGAGGCAAACGAAGAAAATCTCGTACATCTTCAGACAGTCCTAGCGGAGACATCGTGGGTTCAATGGGAAATTCTTTAAACTATATACAAATGAGATGCCTGCATTTAGAAGTTTGCATTAAGAGAAGATTTTACTTTCGAAAAAGCAATGTCAAATTGATGCATCAATAAAAAGTAGAATGGTTCAATGCTCTCTCTAACGAATTATCAGTAAGCTAGTTGGCTTAAGTAATTTCCCCCAAAAGAGAAGCAATGAAGTATCTGAAGCATCTGATAAATAAGGATATGGTGGCGACATATAAGATATTTAGTATGATTGTATTTATACTGTATTATTTATGCATTATATCTGTCGATTAGCAAAATTGTCGCATGCCAACATCCAATGTGTATATGTGGTGTGAACACAACAAATCCAAAATAAGTAAAGTAAATGCGGGAGACACAACTTTTATAGTGATTCGGCACTAACGCCTACGTCCACTTTATAATGATTATTCATCATATGCTATTCGATTACAATTGATGTAACAATATTTGTGTACAAAGTTTAAAGTATGCTAAAGTTTGACTAAATTATCTTCTTCTCCTTCCTTGAGATGAGTTGACTTGGTCAACCATGTCCAAAATTAGCTTTGTTGTCCAAGAAATCCAAAGGCGATGCAACTATGTTTGCTAGTGTCCAAAAAGCAATGAAACATGTGTGCACCACCTTTTAAGTATCCATGTCATGTCCAATGGTCATGGAGAATGTGTTGGCAACCATTTATGAGTGTTTGGAGCTCTAGAAGTCCAAAAAATCCAAGGGAGAAGGATCCAAATGAAGACCAAGGGTTGGGGTATTTGTACGAAGGAGATTAGGGAGGAGTAGGTTGGAAATGAGGATCACAAGCCATAATTTTTTATCCTAGAAGTGTCAAATAGCAGGAATTTCGTACCCTTTGGTGAGGGGTACAAAATTCGTACCTCTCAGGGGATACGAAATTTCATATCCCCTGAGGGATACGAATTTCGTATCTCTCCGTGGGATACAAAATTTTGTATCCCCGTGAGGGATACGAAATTCCGTATCCCGCTAAGGGATACGAAAAGGAAGAAAGGCCGAGATCTGAAAAGGCTTGGAGGAGAGGCTTTGGAGGGATCCGAGACGCTGGAGGGGTAAGAAAATCTCTGCCCTTGTTCATGGAAATCGAATGAATCGGGCGGTGTCATTTGTTCGACCTAACTGCTACTGGGACTGTGGGGCCCCAGACCTCCAGCGGTGCTGCGCCCGGACCCGATGACGGTTCGCCTTCGGCTCGGAGCACAGCTGACAGTTCACCTAAGAGTCATAGTGTGACGCCTTATTGTAGACGTTCTTCATGCTTGAGCACGTTGCTAACCAAATACTTAACGTATGACAACTTTGACTAAAACGCGTGCCAACATTATCATTATATTTTAAGACCGTTAATTTGCATGTATTTCAATTTATGTAATGTTATTTTAATTTAGCGAAATACATGTTACACAACAAAATAAATAAATAACTAATTATAAACAATTAAATTAACATAAACGCGGGTAAATATTCGTTGCCCAATACACTTTTCTTAACCACAAAAGTGTATCATGTGCACCAACGTATTATGTTCAATAACTCTGCTCAATACCGGATCCGCATTCGCCATAGAAACACCCATAGTTATTGGATGAGCATCCCTTTCGTTCACATCCAAACTAGAAGATGGCTCTTTTGACAATTTAAAAAGAATTGAAACATGTAACGCATGCATGCTAACTTTTCCACATGAGAAATCATATCGTCCAACCAATTAATTAGTCGGAGTTCGGGCTTATGTGAACCGTTGACTCGTCCTTTGTTTTTTGCGACGACTGTTAGCAATAAAGTGTAACTTTTCGGATTCCCTCCATCTTTTATACCATGGTATTCGGTATTCAGTTTTATAAACATTTTTTTATAAAAAAATAATAGTAATAATAATAATATAAAATAAAAAATAAAATAGAAAATCAAGAGGAAGAATTTCAGTAATTAGATGAAAACTAATTTGACTTTGTTAAATCGATTATGTTAGAAGGAAAATACATAGGGAAAACAGTTTGTAATTTGTATAACTAAATAAATACAACTTTATAACTTAAAAGCGACAGATATTCTATAAACATTCTGAAAAACAATAAATCGTGGGAAAGGACAGTATGACAGCACAGATACCTAATTTATATCATTGGAGGTTTAATAGTAAATTTTAATCAATAATTGGTTACCATCATCCACAGCGTCATCATCAATATTGTTCTTCTCTGTCTATATATACATGTGCATGGAACTTAGACACTGCATCAATTGTAATATTATACAACTTCTGAGGTAGCAGTGCAGTTAGTAATAATACATCAATGGCAAGCTTCATCATTGAAAAGGTGAAAGGTTCCTTCTTCTATCTTTTAGAATTTGTCATAGGCAGTGAAACTATTGCAGAGTCCCACGTTGAAGGTATGGAATATTACGTACATTGAATTTCTTCTCCAATAATTAACATGGTTTATTGTGAACATCAACAGCTTTAATCTTTTCGTCTGCAGATTCTACTGGTAATGGAACAAAAAAGGAGAGGGTTCAGCTTCGTTTACATGTTCAAGTCAGTGTATTACATATCAGCATTTACTTATTGAAAACACAAGGTATATATTGCAAATAACTAACCATCTGCGGGTTTATAATTGTCTTTGCAGGAAAGTGGATTTACGAATTTTACAGCAATGGAAAGAGGGGCTTCTCTACCACGGGCGAGAAGCCCACCAGGGGCTCAAACAAATAGCTTTATTTGAAATTTGATTGGCCTATATGTCGTATCTGTTCTGTTTTGGAATCATAGAGCAATGATTTGGTTCTAGAAGCCAAGCTTTTATCAATGTATAATCGAAATGTTTACGTTCATGCTAGTACTGAAGGAATGCTCCTGAAAATATTAGCATGGTGATTGTGGTACCTTTATCAGTTTCCACTTGTGTGTGTGTGTGTTTTTTTAGGATCATGAAGTAATAATTCGATCAAAAATATCAGTGTATTATGGAAGTATATGTGTTGATGCTGTGACTGAAGATGCACTTCTCAAAATATTAGCTAGCTGATTGTTATACCAGGCGATTTCATGGCTAGTCTCCTCCTTCCTCCGTCCGGCTTCAAATAATCTGAACCGGTTTGAAATTCAATTAGACATTATCATTCAAGAATCATGATCATACCTTCAAATTAACGGTCCAATCGACATCGTCTATTTAAACTGGTCGAAAAGCAATTCTTTTGTTTTTTTTTCCTGCTTTCTCATTGTGGGTCACATTTTCATATTTTGCATCGCATTTAAGAAAACAAATAAATCTATATTCTAGAAATCATAATCATTATAAAATCTAAACCACAGACTCAACTACTTCATTATACACTGCTTAAAAATTTTCAATACCACATCGAAGGTTCATCAAGTTTGTTTTCATGCATCGAACACTTTTACCATCATGTATTGCTCTACTATGTAGGTACGCCATTGTAATTTTATTGTTGCAATTGAGCACTGCAACAACAAACAAATTCACCTAATGCAAATGGTATATACTATAAAACATATTTTCACAAAAAATAACTTTAATATGATAGAGTTTGGATTATGTCTTTTAGGCAATTATGTAATTTTGTTACATATATCTAGCCCATTAACCAATATTATTTAAAATAAAAGTGCTTTATTTCTATAATATACTTGATACAATGTAGTTATATTGATTAATTAAATTAAAAGTGTATTGGAATGTTCGTGGTAATAATTACAAAGTGTTGTAATCGTGTATACTTCATCACAAAGAAAACTAATACATCATTTGTTCATACTCAAGATGAATTGAGAGCCGATATGATCGATGTATCCGTAGAAACTACGCCCTCCAATTATTGGATAGTGTATTACTAATAACTGCCGAGTGCGCCTAAGGGTTGCGTAATGATAGTTATTGAATAATTATGAAACAACGTACTCGATAGTTTTCTGTTAGTTAATAGAAATAAGATCAAATAAAAAATATTGATGTGACTGAGTTACATAGTCTCTACTTGACAATGCTATTGATTTTCAGTATGAAAGCTCAATTTTGATGGTAGTCAAATCATGGCACCATGTCCATCAAGTGATTATACTTGGGTCGAGTAGAAATATTGAAAGTGAAACACCATTACAGATATGGTTAGTCTCCTCGGTTATATGAGGTTAATATCATGATTACTACTATGCCTTACAACGAAGTCGATATTTACTATGTCTTAGCGATGTCATGATTACTGCTACGTTTTTAGATTAGCATCGCACAGGCGATGGGAAATGCCTTTGCATTAGCATCGCCAAGAAAATTTGGCAATCCACAATATGTCTATACTAACAAATCTACATGGTCAGCTTAAACTAATCCAACGTTTGCTACTAGCAATCCAATGTTTTTTTGGATAGAAAATCTGGACCATTCACTAATAAATAAACCACTGCAATTCATGCCTTAGCGCTGATATCCCCATCTCGTTCGAAATTATTTATCGCCATTTCAACATCAACTTCTCGGTTTTTCCAATTTACAAACCCTACTTTTAGAATAGTTCTATCATCCGTGAAGGAAAACTGCTCATCAAATTCCTCTCCATATTCCAAATCACACATATCCCTTGCGCCGTCTGGATGACATAGTCGGTCTGGTGGAGGGAGATGCCTGTCACATCACTAATTGTGATGCCGAGGTGAAGGAAAGAAAGCGACTACGACTATTGAGTGTGTTGCGATCTGGTTCAGGTCAAAATTAGGGATTGGTTTTGGGTAATCGACCCTTTTTATAATTAGATCTAGGTGAGTTTTTGATGCTACAGTTTGATCTATAAAATGGGTAATCCTGCAATCGATTTAATTCTAGGATTTGGGTGATTTCAACAACCCCTAGAGCTTACAAATGATATTTTTTAGGCGTGTATAAAGATTGGTGAAACCATGCTTAAATGCCGTAGATGCAAAATTTTATATTTGGGCAGAAAAAATGGTAGAGATGCAAATTTTTAAATACCATAGAGATGCAAACTGTGTCAAAAATTTATGCAATTAATTTTGCGTTCCATGTGCAAGATAATATTAGTTAAGAGGAGTATAGGTTATTATAAGGAAACCGTGATGAGATTTCAGACTGTGATAGGAGAATGAATATTATCCTGTTCACTCTCCAATTTCGTTTATTTTCCTTAGGATATTTTCTCATATTTGCAAATAAAACTGTTGTGAAAAATGGCTGATGAAGGAACTGCTAACTGTAATGACATTCATCTGGCCATCCTCCTCCCTCCCCTTAAAGTCTTCCTCAAACACGGTTGTGGGGTGGAGTTTTGGATATGTTTGGTGCTAACAATTTTTGGTTATTTTCCTGGTATCATCTATGCTATTTATGCTATCACAAGTAAAAATGCTAAGTTCGTTTTCATCCAGGTTTGTTGTTGCTGCAATTCTTAATTTATGATTGGATAATTTTAGTTAACCTAGTACTATGTATGTAACACCTCACGTCCACTAATGTCACTCACAAAGGTAATGCATTAAGTTTCATGGAGCGTTGTAAGTAAACAGAACAGAATATTACAAGACAGATACATAAAATAGTACTTGAAAAATTTATAACTTTATTTCAGCTAAAACAAAAATAAGTTTGGTTACATCTTTAAACCCATTGCATCAAAGCCAAGTACATAATATCAGTTTTGTACAAAAGTCATCAGAGTACATAATTTTTTAAAATCATAATCCCCAATCCAAAATGCCATATGAAAGAGAAACAAAGCTAAGCATTGCTTTTAGCACTTCGAGCAGGAAAGTCTGAATCAAGCTTCAACGTGCCCACCCTGAGAACCTGAAGGGGAAAGGAAAGAAAAGAGGCGAAACAAAAAGGGTCAGACATAAAGTCTGGCAAGTCCAGTGACTTTAACAATATAAGTAGTAAAGCAACATGATAAGAACATAAACTGGATATAAGAGATGGCTGTAACATAAGCAGATATGATAAAGTAACAAGACGGACAAGATGTAATATTGACTGCGCTTCTAACCACTATAAGATATTCTCTGCACCGCACCGATACTAGTTTCATACTAAAAGATGACCCCTCTTGGCTAAATAGAATGATGACAGTTTCATGTACTTCTAGCTGACATCATAGGTAACCTTTGTGCACCTATCACCACTAGATGTACCCACTATCCTCCTTGTTCGATTATGTACTCCTAGCTGCTCTCGTAGGTGGCTCACTTGCTCCCACCACCACTAGTTGTACCCTCCTCACTAATCATAATAATAGTAATGATGATGATGATGGTAGTTTCTTGTACTCCTAGCTGCTGTCATAGGTGTCGCCTGCTCCTATCTCCACTAGTTGTACCCCCTTACTAAACATAATAATAATAATAATAATAATAATAATGGTAGTTTCATGTACTCCTAGTTGCTGTCATAGGTGCCGCCTGCTCCTATCTCTACTAGTTGTACCCACTACCTTCCCCATTCGATCGGCTCCCTAACTCGTAGATACCCGTGCTGGTCCCACAGTAGGGTGTATCACTCCTAAAGTGGCAACTTGATACCACTAGAATGCACGACTTATACCTACACGATACAACAACGTCTTACCTACTAGCCCGGACCCACGCATGCACATGACTCCGTTGGACTTGCACTGTCATCGCTATCTCTTCATTGACCTCTTACAATCAACCTAGTAAGCGTGTCCCGTCCTCGACCTAGTTCAAGCTCACATAGATACTAAATGGGTCATTGGATGAAAAGGGTCCACCCATTTGACACAAGCTTCCCCCCTAAGCTTGGTCCCCACTAGGAATTCCCACTTAACCCCTCTTTATCCCTATGTCTAATCACATGTCTCATCTTGGCTAAGTGCTTTTATTATGTTTCACATGCTACCCATGTTACCCACTTAACCCTTTATGCCTCACCACATGTCTTACCTTGGTTAAGTGCTTATTATTTATGTTGTACATGCTACCCATGCAATACATGCTTCCTATGTCACCCACTTAACCTTTTTTCTGTTCCCATGTCTTCCCACTTGTCTTATCTTGGTTAAGTGTTTTTAATTGTGTTTCACATGTTATCCATGTTACCCACTTAACCCCTTTTTCTATTCCCATGTCTTACTACATGTCTTATCTTGGTTAAATATTTATTAATTCATTATAACCGTAATCTTGCAAGACCTCCCACATTAGATTGTCGTCTTGCGGTTGCTGGATATGCCGGGTGGTTCCGGGAAGTCATATACCGTAATCTGAATCTAACCTCGTGTCTTTGCACGAATACACATCTAATTTTGTGCCATTGACCTCTTACAATAGATTACCAAATTGCGATTGCTGGATGTGCCGGGAGGTTCCGGGCGGTCTTATACTGCAATTCGAATCTAACCTCGTGTCTTAGGCGTTCATTTTCACTTTCTTCATTTTATACTCAAATTATGGATTATAGTGATTCCCAATTACCCATAAATTCCAATCCAAATTTATGTGACAAATTCTAATCCAATTTTATACCTATAATCCCATGTATACAAGTTACACCAAATTTTACCCAAACCCACTTATGCCAAATCTCATACTTACAAGGTATGTACAATTATGCCCAATCCATAGTCATCATCAATTTATGCCCAATTACAAATTACATATTATTTCAATTTTCCCAAACTTTTCCCAATCGTTCAAAAGTTATTCGTACGCAAATCTCACGTAATATGTTAGGCTCAAAGTTAGCCTAATCTCATATAAAGAAAAAGGAAAAGGAGGAGGGAAGAGAATCATGACATCAAAACTGGCATAAACATAAGAACATGCATATGAACATAAATAGGCATGTAATGATAAAATAGATCAGAAAGGCATATGACAGGTTTATGGATATGAATCAAAAAGGTGACAATTTGCAAAATTGATAAGATTCGTTACAGGCATACACATTAAATCCAATTTACAACTCATCATAGTCACTTTTAATTTAATTATCTTGTGAAAGTGACATAGACTCACAGCGATAGGATTAAGGATAAAGAATAATTCTGAATTCTGAATTCTGAAGTTGATTAGCTAAACCGTTGTTGTAGGCTTTGATTCTTATCTTCCAACTTGAATTTGATTTGCTTTGGTGGAGGCTAGGTTAATTTAGTTTTTAGCAGCATGGAGGCGCCATGGATTTGTTTAATGAAATTAGGGTTAGGTCTAGGTGTGTTTATATATGTGTATTAGGTGAATTAAGGCCTTTAGATTAGGTTAGGATCCATCTAAACCGTCCAAACAAGAAAAGCACATCACCCAGCAAATCAGAGAACGCCGCATAAGCCCTAATTCTCCGAAGTTCGTCACTGCCCAGATCTGGCCGATGGGTTCGACCCCTAAAGGGGGTTCAACACCTGTGTCGACACCCCTATAGGGGGGTCGACACCTATGTCGACTCCCCTAGGGGGGTCGACACCTATGTCGACTCCCCTAGGGGGGTCGACACCCTAGAGCGGGATAATTCACGCCCATCCCGCTTCTTGCTGATTTGAATTTCGAATTTGATTTTAATTGTTATTTTAATTCTGGTTTAAACTGAAATCTTCTAAGTTCCATAACTTCTTCATACTGTACCTGTTTTATGCAAACTCGGACTCTTTCTCAAGCAGAATTCCGAGACGAACGCAATGGTGCAACCCGTTTCTCTTAATTCTGCTTATAAAAATTAAGTATTCTTTAATTTGTCAGTTTTAATATTATTAAATTACGGGGTGTTACATTCTCCCCTTCTTAAAGTATTTCGTCCCTGAAATCTCCAAGTTAAGAAGAATGTATCCTACCATCCAATCATCCATCTACTCATCCATCATCCACCAGCATCCATTGTCCTTAAAAGATTTCTAATGCTATATGAACATATGCAAAAGTGTATGTGTATGTTCCTTATCTAATGCAAAGATCTGGCGGTCTACTGATTCAGTTGACCTCCTTAATGCAAAACATGATAGTGCCATTGTCCTTTATTTATGCAAAAGAATCCTATTGATACATATTATCTCTACATGCGTGCACAATCATTCATCCAAATGAAACATCCATATGATAACACATCCAATTTCCATCCATAAAATAAAATAAAAGTATGCACACGCATCCATATGCAATATGAGAGTGACTGAGCCGATCTTAGTTCCTAAAGTGTGTGTATATGCGTCCACGAGCAACCACTTGCAAACACTTACATCCACTTGCAACCATCAATCATAACATGTCTCAAACACATGTTTACATCCATTGGCTTCTACCTAAGGATCGAAGATATAATTGAGAGGATGTGTTAAACGATAGAAACAAATATGAACAAAGCTGGTAGGAAAGGAGAAGTTAAGAACATATCCTCAAAAAGGAAAGGGTACAACGCGCGTATCTTGTCTTTAGTCTCCCAAGTCACGTCTCCTTGATCATCTCCCCATTGGACTTTAACCAACCTGACCTCTAGGTTGCGTAATTTCTTGACCTTCGATCCAAGGATGCATGTAGGAACTCGTCTAATCGTGGCATCTCGCTCTACTTCCACTTCTCTAAGCATGCTCGGCTCTACTACTTCCGTGGTATCGTGTAAACACTTCCTCAAATGGGACACATGAAATACGTCATGAACACCACCGAACTTCTCAGGCAACTTCACTCTGTAGGTCATCTAACCAATTCGCTCTGTAATGGGGAATGGCCCTACGAACCTTGGCGCCAATTTCCCTATAGGACCCAAAACGAACTACATTCCTCAACGGTGATACTTTAATAAAGACAATGTCTCCAACACTGAACTCTAGATCGGTCCTTCTCTTATCAGTATATGACTTTTGTCGGTCCTGCGCCGTCTTCATGCGTCTTCGAATCAAGTCTATCTTCTCTGAAGTTTCCCTAATCATCTCGGGCCCAAGAAAAATCTTCTCCATAGACTCCCACCAACAAGTTGGTGATCGGCAAGGTCATCCATATAGAGCCTCAAAAGGTGCCATGCCAATACTAGTCTGATAGCTGTTGTTGTAGGCGAACTCTACTAATGGAATATGTTCCTCCCATGTCCCTCAAAAGTCCAAGATGCATAACCTCAAAAGATCTTCTAAATTCCGATTTACTTTTTCTGTTTGGTCGTCCGTCTGAGGGTGATAAGTAGTACTCAAACACAATTGTGTTCCTACCGCCTCTTGCAAGCTCTTCCAAAACTCACTAGTGAAATTGGGATCTCGATCGCTTACGATACTAGAAGGTATGCCGTGTAGACGAACTATCTCTCGGAGATAAGCAGATGCTAACCATGCCTCTGTTCTTTTACTCTTAACGGGAATGAAATGGGCGCTCTTGGTAAGTCTATCTACTACTACCCAAATCCCCTTATTACCCTACCTTGATCTCGGCAACCCGTCAATGAAATCCGTGGAAACATTTCCCATTTCCACTGTGGAACCTCTAAAGGGTGAAGCAAACCACTAGGCTTTTTTTGCTCAGCCTTGACTTGCTGGCACACTAAGCATCTAGAAACGAACTCTACCATGTCCTTCTTCATTCCGGCCCAAAAGAAAACTTTTTACTTCTGTTGCATTCTTTGGGATCTTCCCATCTTGGATTGCCACCACCTTTGAGGGTTCCACTGCTATCCTCTCCACAGAGACCACGTGCCCTAAGAACCTTACTCCCTTCCTCCAAAAATGGCAATTGGAGCCTTGAGTTGATGTGCTTGAAGGGTCTCTACGACTTCTCTAGGGTGTAGGGCATGCTCTTCCTCACTTTTAGAAAACATCAAGATGTCATCCAAAATGACTACCACGAACTTGTTTAGAAACTCCCTAAACACCCTACTCGTCAAACCTACAAAATATGCGAGTGCACTCGTCAAACCAAAAGGCAATGATGAGCCACTCGAAGAGACTGTCGGGAGTCCTAAAAACAGTCTTATCTATACTATCCTCAGCTACCCTCAACTGATGAAATCCTATAGCTAAGTCTAACTGCGAGAAAACCGAAGCACCAACCAACTGATCGAACAAATCACTATCCACGACAATGGGTGTTTATTTTTTTGTGAGTTTATTTAGCTCCCTATAGTCCACACACAGTCTAAGTGAACCATCGGCTTTCGTAGCAAAAACAATTGGAGCACCCCACTCCGAGATACTTCTTCTTATGAACCCTTTCTCAAGCAACTCTTTCACTTATTTACTAATATCCCTCCTTTCTCTTGGAGCCACGTAGCGCACCGGTAATGCAACTGGCTTTGCATTGTCTACCAGATATATACGGAAATCTATCTCGCGTTTTGGAGGTAAGCCCCTAACCTCCTCAAAGACATCTGCATACTCACGGACTACTCGAACAAATTGCAAATCATCAATAGATATGTCAAGAGATTCTAGGTAGCTAATCATAATGGAACCCTTAGGATCACATGAGATATCGAGAGTATTACCCAAACTAGTCAACAGTCTAACTACCCTCTTTTCACAGTCGAGAATGGCACCATACCTGGTTAGCCAATCCATTCCTAGAATCAACCCATAGCTCGTGAAGCTAAGCACATAAGCATTGCATTTGAACTCAACGCCATACACATATATTCTCAAATCCCGACAAATAAGAGATAAATGAGCCGAACCACCAATAGGATTTGAGGCTACAATGGGATCCATAACTAAACTAGTATTTAGGTGCAGAGTTTCAACTAACGAAGCAGATATAAACGAATGTGAAGCGCCAGAATCAAACAAAGTTCGAACAGGATGATCAAAAAGAAAAATTAAACTTTCGACAGAAATGTTTCTACCTCTCTCCTTTCCTGGTGCCATGAGAGCATGAACCTGCCCTCCAGAAATAGGCTCTGTCCTCTGCCCCTTGCTCTTGTCCTTGCCTACTCGGGCAGTCTTTAATCAGATGTCCTGCCTCACCGTAATGAAAACAATCATGCTTCTTCTTCTTCCTACTGTCCTTAATTACATGGCCCGTTATACCATAATAAAAACACTTCCTCTTGTCACGGGGTTTATTATTCTTTCCACCCTTCTTAGGTTCTACTTTCTTGTTATGTGATTCTTCCACTTTCTTTTCACCTTTACCTTCTTCGTGGATAAAAGCCATATCAACAAGTTTCTCATCCTTGGGTTGTGCTCCTTAGACTAAACTCCCTCATTCCCATTTTTACCATCCTTGTGTAACATGTTAACAAGTCTCTCGAAGGCTGCCTCCATCGCACGAAAAACGCTACGAAGCTTGAAAAAAGATTAATCGCAGGTGAAACTACTGCGGAGGTTAGGTACTTCTTTGCCCTTTGACAAGCGCCATAGTCTCATCATTCCTATGGAACCATGCTGCAATGAGGTTACCTGCCAGAAAGTCGGGAGTCCCGCAGACTCAGAAAAGAAGGAAACAAGGATTCAAACAGAAAAATCAAAAGATAGTACATATGGCTTTAGGGAATATATCTTTCAAAACAAACTTTCTTTTGAAAATACTTCTTTTAAAACCGTTTTGAAAACAACATTCAAAATCTTTTATCTTATCTGGTAACCTTCAGCTCTGATACCACGTGTAACACCCCACGTTCGTTGATGTCACTCACAAAGGAAATGCATTAAGTTTCATGGAGCGTTGTAAGTAAACAAAACAGAATATTACAAGACAGTAACATAAAATAGTACTTGAAGAATTTATAACTTTATTTCAGTGGAAACAGAAATAAGTTTGGTTACATCTTTAAACCCATTGCATTAAAGACAAGTACATAATATCAGTCTTGTACAAAAGTCATCAGAGTACATAATTTTTTAAAATCATAATCCCCAATCCAAAATGCCATATGAAGGAGAAACAAAGCTAAGCATTGCTTTCAGCGCTCCAAGCAGGAAAGTCCGATTCAAGCTTCAACGTGCCCACCCTAAGAACCTGGAGGGGAATGGAAAGAAAAGAGGCGAAACAAAAAGGGTTAGACATAAAGTCTGGCAAGTCCAGTGACTTTAACAATATAATTAGTAAAGCAACATGATAAGAACATAAACTAGATATAAGAGATGACTGTAACATAAGCAGATATGATAAGGTAACAAGACAGACATGATGTAATATTGACTGCGCTTCTAACCACTATAAGATATTCTCTGCACCGCGCCGATACTAGTTTCATACTAAAATATGATCCCTCTTGGCTAAATAGAATGATGATAGTTCCGTGTACTTCTAGCTGCCATCATAGGTAACCTTTATGCACCTATCACCACTAGATGTACCCACTATCCTCCTTGTTCGATTATGTACTCCTAGCTGCTCTCGTAGGTGCCCCACTTGCTCCCACCACCACTAGTTGTACCTTCCCCACTAATCATTAATAATGATGATGATGGTAGTTTCGTGTACTCCTAGCTGCTGTCATAGGTGCCGCCTTCTTTTATCTCCACTAGTTGTACCCCCTCACTAAACATAATAATAATGATGATGATGGTAGTTTCGTGTACTGCTAGCTGCTTTCATCGGTGCTGCCTGCTCCTATCTCCACTAGTTGTACCGACTACCTTCCCCATTCGATCGGCTATCTAACTCGTAGATACTTGTGCTGGTCCCACAGTAGGGTGTGTCACTCCCTAAAGTGGCAGCCTAATACCACTAGAATGCATGACTTATACCTACACGATGCAACAACGTCTTACCTACCTGCCCGGACCCACGAACGCACATGACTCCGTTGGACTTGCACTGCCATCGCTATCTCTTCATTGACCTCTTACAATAAACCCCGTAAGCGTGTCCCATCCTCGACCTAGTTCGAGCTCACATAGATAATAAATGGGTTGCTAGTTGAAAAGGGTCCACCCATTTGACACAAGCTTCTCTCCTAAGCTTGGTTCCCACTAGGAATTCCCACTTAACCCCTCTTTATCCCCATGTCTAATAGCATGTCTCATCTTGGTTAAGTGCTTTTATTATGTTTCACATGCTACCCATGTTACCCACTTAACCCTTTATGCCTTACCACATGTCTTACCTTGGTTAAGTGCTTATTATTTATGTTATACGTGCTACCCATGCAATACATGCTTCCCATGTCACCTACTTAACCCTTTTTCTGTTCCCATGTCTTCCCATATGTCTTATCTTGGTTAAGTGTTTTTAATTTTATTTCACATGCTATCCATGTCACCCACTTAACCCCTTTTTCTATTCCCATGTCTTACTACATGTCTTGTCTTGGTTAAATGTTTATTAATTCATTATAACCATAATCTTGCAAGGCCTCCCACACTAGATTGTCGTCTTGCGATTGTTGGATATGTCGGGCGGTTCCGGGCAGTCTTATACTGCAATCTGAATCTAACCTCGTGTCTTTGCACTATTACGCATCTAATTTTGTGCCTTTGACCTCTCACATTAGATTACCAAATTGCGGTTGCTGGATGTGTCGGGCGGTTCCGGGCAGTCTTATACCGCAATTAGAATCTAGCCTCATGTCTTAGGCATTCATTATCACTTTCTTTAGTTCATACTCAAATTATGGATTATAGTGATTCCCAATTACCCATAAATTCCAATCCAAATTTATATGACAAATTCTATTCCAATTTTATGCCTATAATCCCATGTATACAAGTTACACCAAATTTTACCCAAACCCACTTATGCCAATTCTAATACTTACAAGTTATGTACATTTATGCCCAATCCATAGTCATCATTAATTTATGCCCAATTACAAATTACATATTATTTCAATTTTCCCAAACTTGTCCCAACCGTTCAAATGTTATTCGTACGCAAATCTCACTAATATGTTAGGCTCAAAGTTAGCCTAATCTCATAAAAAGAAAAAGGAAAAGGAGGAGGGAAGAGAATCATGGCATAAACATAAGAACATGCATATGAACATAAACCGACATGTAATGATAAAATAGATCAGAAAGGCATATGACAGGTTTATGGATATGAATCAAAAAGGTGACAATTTGCAAACTTGATAAGATTCATTACAACTCATAACAGTCACTTTTAATTTAATTATCTTGTGAAAGTGAAATAGACTCACAACGATAGGATTAAGGATAGAGAATAATTCTAATTTCTGAAGTTGATTAGTTAAACCGTTGATGTAGGCTTTGATTCTTGTCTTCCAACTTGAATTTGATTTTGCTTTGGTGGAGGCTAGGTTAATTTAGTTTTTTGCAGCATGGAGGCGCCATGGATTTGTTTAATGAAATTAGGGTTAGGTCTAGGTGTGTTTATATAGGTGTATTAGGTGAATTAGAGCCTTTAGATTAGGTTAGGATCCATGTAAACCATCCAAACCAGAAAAAAGAATCACCCAGCAAATCAGAGAACACCACATAAGCCCTAATTCTCCAAAATTCGTCACTGCCTAGATATGGCCAATGGGGTCGACCCCTACAGGGGGGTCGACACCTATGTCGACTCCCCGGGGGGGGGGGTCGACACCCAAGACCGGGATAATTCCCGCCCATCCCGCTTCTTGCTGATTTGAATACCGAATTTGATTTTAATTATTATTTCAATTCTGGTTTAAACTGAAATCTTCTAAGCTCCATAACTCCTTCATCCTATATCTGTTTTACGTAAACTCGGACTCTATCTCAAGCAGAATTACGAGACTAACGCAATGGAGCAACCCGTTTCTCTTAATTCTTCTTATAAAAATTAAGTATTCTTTAATTCGTCAATTTTAATATTATAAAATTACGGGATGTTACAATGTACAAACTGGGTTATCCAGTTTTGTTGCTTCTTTTGTTCATGTTTTGAGTGTTTTCTATGTTTCCATTCATCGGGGTTTGTATTGTTAGTTATATAAAACCTATTTGTTAACTAATACATGTTTAATGACGCTCTAGTTGTGCTGAAAAAAAGATATATTATCATGTTCCAAAAATTATAGATAGGGGATAGTCATAAAGTAAGAGTCAGAAAAATTGGGTATCTCTTTTAAGATTGCTTCCATGTTTTCAAATGTTTCAAGTATATCTTCTCTTGCCAACATCGGACTAGAATTTATGTCAGCTTGAAGAGAAGGTTTAATGGTTTCAAGATCAATGCTTTGTAACTGTTTGAACCAGTCAATCACTTGTGTGATTTTAGGGCCAAAATCTTCGATTTGTTGAGGAGTGAGATTAGTATGAGCTTTCTTTGCTAGTTTCTCCACGTTAGATGGTTCCAAAGTAGAGCAATGAGTACAGTAGAACATATTATTTTTCCATAATCTTATCGGTGATCGAATATTGTACCCAACTCTATTTACTGACAGAACAGAGTTGCTTTCCAATGCAGAAGCCATCTTCGAAATCCGAACCTTTCGTAGACCCCAAGCTTTAAGATGGAAGAAGATTGAGTTGTTGCTTATTTATAGATAAATAATAATGTTTACTTCTATATGTCTTAAAGATAATCCATAACGTTAGGTTCGTTGCAGATCTGGTATCCTTATTGGTGCTCATGCTGCTATTATGTAAGTATATATGAGTTCATACACTATTTTTATTCAAAATAAAATATTATGTGAAGTTTTCACTATTGAGTATGTCCTTAAGTAAATGTGTTATACTGTAGATTATATTGACGTTTAATATATATTTTCATTAGTTAGCATAATAATTTATACTTACTGGATGGTTTCTTTATTTTTCTTTTGTAAGCAAATAATTCATTATTTGTAGCTTCTAATGTAATTCAGTTAGACAAAAATGTATTCTCTTTAGCACACTGATTTTTTTTCTAATTTGATACTAGTTTAAAACGTTAGTTATCTTGGCGAAAATTAATGAATAAATGGCTTAGAGAAATAAAAAAATATCGATCTTTCAGCAAAAATATGCTAGTTATTTTTTTTTTGGAATCTTTTAACAATGCATAAATTCTCCTGCTCAAACTATATCAATTGGAACAAGTGATGAATACTTTTGAAATGTTGCCTCATATTATCATATGTATTATGATTAGTGTACTATATTGTGGACATTTGACTATCCAAACTTTGCTTGGAACAACGTACATGGATGGTTATTTAATACTATAGCTCCTTTTCTATATATCCTGTTAAGATTTATTTATGTTCTTTTTTATAAGTGACAAATATACAATCCAACTTGAACAATGAAGGTGTAAATTTTGTAGAAATTTGCAAGAAATGTTGGTAATGATGATTACAAGAAAAGATATGCAAAGTTTCTACGATTGTATGCAAGAGATGATGGTGATCATAAAGTAAAGGAGGTGAAGTGTTATAAGAAATTTGATGGCAATATAGAATGTTTGAAATATGTTACATTTTTGTATAAGTTAAAATTGTCAGTTAAGAATTATAGTTTATTTTGCTTGTTTAATCGTATACATGTTTCGTTGAATTTCACTTATTGGTGCACTATTCACTACACCATAATAGCCAATTTGACACATAGGGATGCGGACGTAAAATACGGTTAAAGCCATATCATATTTGACACAGCTTAAATCCGTATCAAACTACATTTTGTGATCCGCACCACCCCAAACACCCTAAATCTGACCGTCCATCAACGAAGCTCCGGATCAGTTAATTTGATACAGCTTTTGGCCAAATCGAATGCGTATCATATTGTGCACCCAACTAGGCACTCGGAATTAAAAAAATTAGCCGCTCCCTTTTCCCTCTGTTTTACTTTAATGGTGACAAAAAACCCTAATGGTGATCAAAAACCAAAATTTGGGTTTTCGGTCACCAAATCATGCCTCCATCTTTGTCTGGAATCTCCCCTACCGACAGAGACGAACAACCCTCTCCTTCTACGCAGCAACCCTTAGTCCCTAGCCCTCCGTTGGCCGTAGGTATGTGTTTCAATTGAATTGTGTTTTGCATGCCTGGTAGTGGGGATTAGGAAACAAGTTGAAGTCTTTGTGTGCTAGCTGACCCTTACATTGTGTTAGTTTGTTAGCTGTTTCAATTGAATCGTGCTGTGCATGCCTGATAGTAGGGATTAGGGAACAAGTTGAATTCTTTGTATGTTAGCTGATTGCTACTTTGTGTTAGTGTGTTAGCTGTATCAATTAAATTGTATTGTGCATGCCTGGTAGTAGGGATTAGGGAACAAGTTGAAGTCTTTGGGTGTAAGCCGGTTGCTACTTTGTGTTAGTGTGTTATCTATTTCAATTGAATTGTTATGTACTAGTGTGTTAGCTGGTTGTCATACCCTGGAATCGGAAAAATCAAATTTGAATCATGTTTTACAATAATGTAAAAAAACATTTGAATTGCTATTGGAAACATGTATGATATCGCTTGCCACGTTGAATCCGAAATGTAGTAACCACATCCATGTACAGGTTGTCACTGATTTATATTTCAACTGTTTAGCAACTTAAAGTTGTCCATTTCTTAAACTGAGCAAGTGGATAATTTTATAGTTCAATATTTAACCATGATTTCATCGTCATTTGACTGTTTGTTTGCCTTATGTTTGAAATTTAAATTGGGTTGTTTTATAACAAGTTTACTCTGTTCTGAGAGATAACAAGTTTACTGAAAATATAATAACAGGTTTGCTGAAACCTAGGAAGATGGATGATTACTCGACTTTTTGATTAATATTTTAATGGGCGATCCACCAGGTGGATGCATTTTAGCTCACACGTAGGGTCGGGTATCCATGCATATTAGCTTCATCCAAATGACGGATGCTTCTGCACTTAACCTTAGTAAAAAGCTGCTTCCACTAGCCACTTTCCTTACATTATAGCAGAGACTGTAGTGTAAGTTACCTTGCACTACACGGTCTTCTTCAAAGAAACTAAAAGTTGCAAGTGAAAGTAGCTTTTTCCAATGGTTAAGTGAAGCGACATTCGGCATTTGGATAAAGCGAATAAGCATGGATGACTGACCCTACGCGTGAGCTAAAATGTAGCCACCTGATGGATCGCCAAGTAAATTCTTAATCAGAAATTCGAGTATGTGTGTCATCCGAAGATTATGATTCGATATCTTTAGACGTTGGAGTAGATATATATTATTTTAAACTTATCTCTACGTAGTATCTTACATGGACGATGCCTTGAATTTTTAACAACTGGCATTTCATTCATCTTTGAGACATATACTTACTGACTACACAAACGCATGGATATTAGGCCTTAAAGTGCTATTTTTGACTTGTTACAATGTACTGACTGAGTTAAACATAGAAGACATTATCAGTCAGTAATTAAAGTGCTATTTTTGACTTGTTTCGGTGCAATTTGAGTTAAACTCAGTCAGTACATAATAACAGAAGACATTTCAGTCCATATATCATTTCTATATATATGTCATTAAACAAGTTCCATTTTAGCTCATTTCTGTATGTTATAGTGAGTTACAATGTCGATCTCCTATCCAGTGAAGTATTTGTAACTTGTTTAATGAATTTATATGCAGTCCTGTTGGAGAAAACAGAAAAAGTGGGGAGATGTATCGGCTATATATATACGATGTTGGAGGTCACGTTAAACTATAAAACATGTGAGATGCCGGTATGTTTCTAGGTTACAAGTTCATGAAATCATGTCAGTAGCATCATAAACATGTTATACATATAATTGACAAATATGCACACACGAACACAAAGACAGGATATGCCCTTCACTGTTATCAGTACAAACACAAAGACACGTTATTTTGTGTGCAATCAGACATAAAATTACTTCTTTTTTCCTGTAGATTTTGGTGCTTTTGTGTTGTGCGCTGGAACTCAGGCTGGCTATCACGATTCAGTATTACTGCCAATCATCAGGTTGTCCTTTTAAGCTTTCGTTTTAAACTGTGTATATATATAAATAATTATATTGTTATAAAACTTTATCAGCATCAGTTAGAGCCTATTCTCATACTGCTTTGATTTACAACAAACACGTGGATTTCATCGGCATGATCAGCACGTACGCTCAATCTTCCCGGCCTCAACTGGAGTTATATCAGGCTGATCATATGTTTTTACCTTTTTTTTAGTTCGTACTGTTATTAAAATCTTTAGACGGTTCCCTTTGTATATATTTGTATGTTATACATTGTGTTCGTGTTATGAAAAATCTTGTAATGCTTTGAGTATATATGTGTGTATATATATATATATATTTTGTTATTTTTGTGTATAAATTGTGGTATATATGCTGTGTTATGAATAATATGTGCTACAGTTTCTGTTTATATATATATATATATATATATATATATATATGCATGTATATATATATATGTGCACACACAGCTATAATTAGATACGGTCAAAGGCCGTGTCTGAATACAATTTAGATATGGCTATAAGCCGTATGTTATCACTAATGAGATACGATTTATAGCCGTATCTAAAAATTTAACACGCCCTTTTTTTGATACGACTTTTTATCGTGTTTAATTGCTTTAGATACGACTAAAAACACAGCTTAATTAGCATATATGGTGTAGTGATTCTCTTGTGCAATTTATAGATATCACTACACCATAATGGCCAATTGGCAACTCTTATTTTTTTTCAACTGCCAACACTTATATGTGTTGTAGACTAGTGACACTAATATGTGTTGCTGTAGGAAAAATGTGTCACCAAAAATGTGCCAACACTTTTATGTGTTGTTATGCTTGGCAACTCTTATTTTCTAAGGGAAAAAGGGTAAGTTCTCAGCCATAACCTAATTGTTGCCTCAATTCTTTTTCCCTCAACGCTTATTCCTCTGAAGGCCGTGTCTTTAGCAATTAAAAAGAAAAATGGACTTTGCTTCTTAACTCGTTTCTCAATCCACGACTAATTAAAACTCGTTCAAATAAAAAGAAACGATGATGGCAGCATAACCCTAGAAAATTAAAATGGGGGAAAATCAATCTACGGTGTCTCGATTCAAAGATAAAGCTGGAATCAAAGAGGGAGATGGAGTCGAGAGTAGCGACAGCAACATAATTTTAGAGCTCGAGAGTCAAAATTAAATCTAAGAGGACGAGATCGAGGATTAAAAGCGCGGTGAGTGTATTCTCACTTTTTAGGTACTATGACCTTATTTTATAGGCAGTCTGTTAGTTGTATGTGTCTACGATTTCATGCTTAGTATGATGAAATGCATTTATATACCGATTGGGTGATTCACGAGTTAACATGTATGATCTTTGTGAATGGGTGTATGGTTGCAGATTGTTTTCCTATTTGCTGTGTGCGTAGATATAAACTAAATAGAAGAGGCTTTGCAGGAAGGATTAGTAAACTTGTTATACATTCCAGTAATGATAGGCTATACACACTTATTATACAGATGAATCTGATGAGTATCAGTGAAGTGAATGCTTGTTATTATGTGTACATGGATGTGCTATGTGTTTTCATGTTTGGATGTATTGTTGTGATTGGTGATTTACCTTTAGATTCCTATATATATGTATAAAAATCTGGGAAATTGGGTAAAAATATACATGTATATCAGAAAACAAGATACCAGTTAAGATTGTTATGGGGCTAAACATTACGGACAGATGAATATTGAGAATACATCTGCGTTGACTAAACATATATATCCTATTGTGAAAGAATTGAATGTTTCATATGTATTTTGCTAAATTAATAATGATATGGACATTGATATATTTTCGGGTTTTAAAGAGAGTTTTGGCACCACTTCGTGGTCGAACAGGGCATATCATATAAACTGATGCATGAATATGCCAGTTCGATTTCATCTATGCCGACGATTTCGACTCGAGCTTGTGGCAATTACATCTCTGTCGACGATTTTTAGCATTTACTAAGGCAGAGATGGAATCGAAAATGGTTACACCTCTGTAATCCCGTAAAGCAAATGGTTATCCATGTCTAAAGTTGAGAACAAGGTAATATATTCTGCAACATCTACATTTATCTAGTTAATTTATCAAATAAATTAAAAAGTTCGGTAAAAAGTTATCCTGTAAATTAGATAAGCCTATATATGAGACATATATTTAGAGGTGTTCCTTGGGTTAGTTATATGGTATTATCTTGATTTATATCTCTTATTTCGATTGTGGTGTGGATACTTTGGGACTGTTTCTTCCTGAGTAACAGGTTCAGGTAAAATGTTAAGCACTTGATAGGCAAAAAATGAGAAATACAAGGCAAAAGATTATGCTCTAGCACAAGCTTCTTTTTCTAGTTCAAAGTTTATTTGTTTTTATTTTTTATTTTACATGTTTTTTATTTTATAGGATTGGGCTCGTACCAACTCTGGGGATCCTGAAATAGCTGCTGCGATTGAAAGGGGAGAAGATCCTGGACTAGCTTTAGTAAGTTCTGTTGGTCAATTGGTCTGAGCTTTTCCCCTAGCTTTTTGTCAGATTCTTTTATTTATTATATTGCCTATATCTAAAAGCATAATCTAAAAAATTGATTGTGGGAACAATGCATATCGCTTGTTGAGGGAATCAAAATTCTAAAGTATGACAACATCATTGCTGACCAGAAAATGGAAAGAGGAAATTTAGCTTTAAAGGCATTTCATTATTGTTTTATATATTTATGCATAAATATATAAATATGAACATGCATGCACACATAAAGGCATTTCAAAAAACCCGATCTAATAAATCACACATTGAAATAACAATTCACTAATTTGTACTACAAACAACAATGATAGACAAGAGTAGTAGTTTTAAGTATAACTGATGAGTTGTGCAAATAACAAGAATAATAATGCTATTCCTATGGTTTAGATGAATAATTTGTTCAAAAGTCGGTGAATTTGAGAAGGATTAGTATAACATTTTGGTTTGAATAACTGGTGTATAATTTTCAACCCTTATATACAAAGTAAAAGTTCATGTTTATGTTGTGGTCCATGTAAACATGTATTATTTCTCTGTTTTAGCAGTAAAATTCTAGTATACTGATACTGATACATGCTCGTAATTTATTGTATGCCATTTATATTAAAGGCTTTTAATTCAATTTTATATAGGACTATAATCAATTAGTTTGAACACAGCTGAAGCCGCGGGTTTTGGGTTATCAAATGTTTGGCTATTTTAAATTATTGTAACATTAGCGTCAAATTTCCCCTTATATTTGGTCATGCATGGATGTCTTGAATTGGAGAATAACGACATTGGTAAATTTGTATTCTTTGGGATCTACGTAGAGGCAAAACACACATCTATATCTAATTGTATAGCCAGTTGGGGATAAGATGCCACATAGGGAATTTCATGATGATTTCATACTTTAAATCTTTGATACTTTTGTAAAACATTCTATTTTAGGATTTCATGAGCGTAATGATATTTTTTAATGTATTTCTACGTAGTCCTTGAATAAACGTATCATATTAGCATATTATTAACCCACTACAAACCATGTCAAATGGTATTGTTTTCGAGTTGAGAACAAAAATTTTATGGTTAGTTCTTGGACATTGGTGTTGCTAAAACACCCTCTGATTCTTTATAGTATAGCTTGCTTCATCTTGCAAGCAAGCAAGCTTGTTTCATCTTGCGAGCAAGAAAGCTTGTTTCATCTTGCCTAACTCTTTTGATTTTGCAGTGATTTCTTACAATGATTCTGTAAACATGGTTTACAAATGCATGTTAAAAGGAGCAGCCGAGTTCCTTGTCAAACCTGTTCGGAAAAACGAGTTGAGGAACCTGTGGCAACATGTTTGGAGAAGATACAAGGTATGCGAAATTCTTCCCCGTATCTTTGCACGATTTATGCTTGTTTCATTTGATTACCAGTTCAGTTATATAACCATGTATATTGTATTGTGCCAGTTAAATGATGTCCAGGATACGATAGAAAATGTTAAAGGCGATGATACTAAGAGAAAGCTCGAGAACTTGGAGAACAATAAGGAATACAGCGAGAAGAGGAGTTATACTGAGGTTAGTTCTTCCCTTGTATATGGAACTAGCTTTAATCATTAAACGTATTCGAAGACTTGAAGTTAAGTTTGAATGTTAGATTAAACTAAACACACTTTCTTTGTGATTGTGTAATGCATAAACCTGTCAGAATTAACAAGCAATATCTTGAAATTATTTGATCAAAGATATCTCTTTATAACATATTATGGTATAAAGCAAGGTACTACTTAATCCAGATTCCTTTGAAAATATTACACATTTGGTAACTCAGTCTGTTCTTTCCATCGTTTTTATGTCAAAATATATGATGCAGGATTCTTGCTGTCATCTATATATCATGTTTTTTAAACATGTCTCCATATCATTTTTCATGCATATATATATTCCATGAATTGACTACAAACCACCTCTGTTGAATGCCACTGTTCTTGTTACAAGTTCAATTTTGTTGTAATAATTGTTACTACAGATCATAAAAGTATCTTGTCCTTCTAGCATATTACATTGGTCTTTTACTAATTATATAAATGTTTGTTGTTTGCATCTATATATTCTTTTGTAATGTTATTAACCAAAGTTTTAACACTGAGAATAACTTATAGATTTAAAAAAATTTGTGACTTTGTTTGAGCTTACATGCCATTAAGTGCGACAAGCACAACGATGTACAGCAAAAAAAGATAGGTAACTATGATGGATGGAGTGTAAAATCACCTCTCCATATCCTTGCTATATTCTTTTTTATTATTGACCAAGACCTTTTAATGAAAACAATCACTTACATTGAAATAAAGAGTCATGACCTTCAACATACATATCATTATGTCTAATAAGCATAAAGAGGTTCCTAAAAAAGTTAAAAGTTCGCTGGAAAAAAAAACGTATCATGAAGTTCTTGATTTGCACCCATGGGCTCATTAACCAAACAGTAAACCACATGGATAAAATATGAAATCATTGGGCAAAAGAAGTCAAGTTAACTGCATGGATGAAATAGGAAATCACATCTATTCGTTTATTGAATACATTGATTTGTGCTTTGGTATTGTTACTCATTCTATATAACATTGAAAGAAACACAAAATCATCATATCTCATGCGAGCGTATGTTTTGCTTTTAAGATAATGTATCCATTTCTCTGTGCTAAGCGTTGTCATTTATAATGTGTTTGAAGCTATGCACTCTTGAATTTGGGATACGCTAGCCATCTTACTACTAGTTGTTATAAGCTTTTGGGCTTTACCAACCGTATGTTTGGGAGTATTCAAGGTTGAATGTTTCGAACACAGTGATGTCAAAGCGAAAGGTATCTTGCATAATCAATTTTGTGTTTTTAAAATAATAATTATGTCAATACATCCAATCCTGTAAATTGCTATTTCAATTGAATCAATTAGTCATGGAAAGGTGGGTTGATGGCTGGGATGATCCACGTTTGTTGACGCTGTCTGGATTAAGACGTCGTGGAGTTTCTTCGACTGCTATTAACACTTTCATTCGTGGAATGGGAATTACAATAAGGTTTAAGTTCATCATAAAAATATTTGTAAATAGCATTAATTAGGTTTCTCAAAGTTTTTTCATGGCTGCATTAATGGCTGACATATACATATCATCATTGGTTTTCTCAATGGTTAGAGTTCATCATTTAAAATCATCATTTCTGCATTATTTAGGTTTCTCAAATATTTGGCTTTGTTATCTTTTTATGATAGAAAGATATCAAGTTATTTCAAATTCATAAGCTGTATGTTTTCCTATTTATGTTTGTACTCAGCAAAAGCATATCTATTTATGTGTGATGTATGTTTTCCTATTTATGTTTGTACTCAGCAAAAGCATATCTATTTATGTGTGATCTTTAAGATATTTACTTGATTGGTGGATATGCCGTTGTAAGGATTGGTTTTTGATTGTTGATGCATGTATCACTTTAGTGAAAAATGTTCCATTGCAACTTGTCATTTTTTTCTTCTTCTTAAAATGAGTGCATTTATATTTTGCAGGCACTCGTGGAGGAGGGATAAAACATAAAGAAATAAAACACGTTTGACCTTGACAATGATTTTATCTCTAAATTTTTTGGAATGTGATGAGTGCATTTATATTTTACAGTTTGGACATGATATTGTGGTATTTTGAAATCGGAAGCATGTAGCTCAAATTTGAGTATTATGAAAATGTGACATTGTTGAATTTGAGATATGGAAGTGTACTAAATCTTATATTGAATATGTTGAATTATATATGTGTATTGAAAATCACAAAGATATGTTATATTCATTTGTTTTGAGAGTTTTAATATTAATCGTGTAAAAAATAGAGAACTTAATTTCATACTGTGATGCATATAAGTGTTAGCAATTTATGTATACCAACATTTATAAGAGTTAGTAGGATTATGATACTGACATTTATAAGTGTTACCATATCTTATAGTTTCAACATTTATAAGTGTTAGCAATGAATATGTTTGTAACTCTAATAAATGTTACCATATCTTATGGTTTCAACATTTATAAGTGCTAGCAATGAATATGTTTGTAACACTTATAAGTGTTAGCAGTTACTCTGTTCGTAACACTTATAAGTGTTACAGGAAATTCCTCACACGCCGCTGGTGACACATAAAAGTGTTACAAAAATGATTTGTGACACATATACTTGTTGGGAATCCACTGTTTTGGTGTAGTGTATGTTTCTTCTTTTGGAATCTTAAACTACTAAATTGAATAATTTGGACGGTGTGTATTCGCACAAATTACAATGGCTATGGTTTGGATTAGAAGCATCGCAACGACATCGTTAAAATTTAACGACTGCGTTATGACGTTTTATGCTTTAGAAAGCAGACATCACGATGGCGCCACAAAGTTAGCGAAACCACTGTGACACACGTCTGGTTTTAAAATGTAGGAGTCACAATCACATCATTATATTTTAACGATGCCATAGCGACATCACTCATTTGACACTTTAACGACGCCATGTAATTTAGTGACGCTTATTATTCTGACGCACTTTTGGCATCACTAAGGCATCGTTAAAATAATTAGCGACGCCATGCTGACACTAAAAACACATAAGAAAATTGCATTTTTGTAGTAGTGACTACTGTTGGAATTCGTAAGTAGAATAAAATATACTTTATTCATTGTCCCACATCATAAATAATTTAAGCGAACATGTGCAACTGTTCGGTGAAAGGACGTGACTATTAGCTATACGTTTTTTGGCGAAAAGACACTTCCTTTCACCAACGGTCATATCTCAACGAAAAGACACTTCGCGAAAAGACACTTCCTTTCATCGAAAGAGATGCGTCGGTACGAAATGCTACGAGTGCGACCGTTCGAAAGAGATGCGACTGTACGAAGAGGTACGAGCACGACCGTTCAGAAGAGATGCGACTGTACGTAGAGGTACGGGTGCAACCATTTAAAGAGATGTGGATAAACTATAAATAAGGAGGAAAACTGATCACTTTCCTCAATTATTCCAATCCGATCCTCCTTCTCTCTTCTCTAATACTCTTATATATAAGTTACATGCTCATTACAATCTCGTGCAGAATACATCTGTTGTATCTTGGGAGAATTTTGAAATAAAATTCTTAAGAAAATTGTTACGACAAGCCTCAGACATCATCCAGTTAGATTTCTGGTTTATTTGTATATTTATATACATTATTATATAATCTTCCATTTCTCTACGTCATGCTATTTCTTAAAATAGTATAACTTCGTTATTGTAAATTGATTACGACATACTTATTGCTATCATTAGCTAATATTGAATTCTAGAGTAGTGGAAATTCAAGTTAAAAACTTGTGCGACGAGTTTATAATTGACTATTTTCTGTTTTGGTATACTAGACATATAACATCTTAAGAATTTTTTGTTTTCATACTAAAATTGTAACGACCCGCATTCTATGTATCGTAGAATATTTATTTCTTTTTCATATGAAGTCGTACGGTCATGTAACTTTGGGGATCGACTATTGGGGTCATTTCCCATGTTCACGATTTTTTACTAATTTTTAAATGACCGTTTTGCCCCTAGCGAATCTTGCTCCGCCATTAACTTTTGATTGGTAAGGAGTTTTGACCTGAAACCAATTCCATTGGATTCGGATAATGGTTTACCTTTCCGTAGAGTGGTCACAATACTGTTTGGGAGATTTGGCTGAAACAAGGTTTGGAAGGTGAAAAACAGCTTAACCGGGCCTAACTAGGGTGATTAGCAGCTAGGCCCATAACCCATTTCGGGATTAGGGTTATGGGGAGGCTGAAATCAGTTAGGAAATGATTTATTTTCATTTTCTCAGCCGCCTAAAAATTTCTCTAACCCTAGCAATGGCCTCCATCCTCAAAATCACTCCCAAATCACCTTCTAATCACTAATTAAGAAGATATACACCAAATCAAGGAAGATTAACACAAAATCAGAGTTGGAGCAGCTGTGTTGCATTGGAAAATGCCCCAAAACTGTAGAGTTTTAGATATAAATTTTTATTTGGGGCTAAGGTGAGTGATTTGCATTGTTTTTCACTAATTACAGCTAATTAGGGGTGATTAGTGATAATTAGCGAAATTATGGCTTAGAAAAATCTGGAAAAATTTGTAAAATTCTAAAATATTATTTTATGCATCTGTTGTAAATTTGGGTTAATTTGGACATGTTTTGCTAATCGTATGGTTAAATCATGATTAAGGGGATTAAGGGGAAAACATGAGTTTTGGGTATGTTTGATCCATATAAACATGTTAAATTGTTGCTTTGGTATCTATGGTTGATTATACATGTTGCTATTACTGTTTAGAATGATTTTTGATTGCATAGAAAAGTTAGATTGGTCGAAACGCCATATTGTGGCATAAAACAGTCGCTGGAAAAGTTGCAGGAAAATTGTGCAGGAACCGGATCGGAACACCCCCCTCCGAACCGAACCATTCGTGACATAGACCCCAAACCGAACTGCCTGCATGAAGTCCTAGAGCACCATCACGAGCAGAACCATGGAGCACCATCACAAACTGACCAGTTGCTCTAAAACGAACTGGGGTGTAACGAGCAGGAAGCCACGAATCGACCAGGACCACGAAGCACGCACGAACCGAACCAAATCTCCAACTCGAACCGAGGAAGGCCGATCCGAACCCATGAGACACCACGACCCGAACTGATCTGGAGAGGGTGCTATGAACCGAACCGCTTGATGGCCACGAACCGGAGCTGCTCACAAACCGATGGGCGACCGGAGCCTAAATGATGATCACGAGCCGAATGGAGATCGAACCGGGATGATGATGACCAAAACCCGAGAAGCAAAGGTAGTCCAAATGGGAAGCTGTAGCTCAGGATCCAGATGGGAACCAACGAGCTAACTTCATGAGTTGGACTTTGCTGCGGGAAGTGTAACAACCCGTAAAATGCGAGCCAGTTTGAAAATTTTATTTTGGCAATTTTAGCGGATTTTGAATATTTAAAATGAATTATTTTAAATAATATCGACGAGAAATTTATTTTGAATAGAATTCGAACATATATATTATATACGTCGTCGTTAGAATATATAATATTTATATATAATTATAAATAGAATTGAAAATGGCGCGGTAGTTCGAAAATTCGATTTCTAATTTCAAATGAATATACAGAATTCAAAATAAGTCAGAATTGAACGAAACAAGAAATATTTGAATCTGTATAACTATATCTTTGTAACGAAGTTAACAAATTGAGATTTCATCTTAGGAATGATAAGATATGTCCAGTTTAAAATTAGAAATAGTCGCTGTGGAATTTATATATATTTTTATATATATAAGGCCCTTAAAAATGGACATTTTGCAAATGACCTCGGATTTCGACGAAACCAGTTTTGTTGGATCCGTGATGTCGAATTATTGCTAGGTTTCAAATTTCATAATTTTTCGAATCAATATGTGAGCGTGGCAAAGGAAAACGCGTTTGACCAGTTTCAGTTGATTTTAATCGACTGGAAATTGGCCATTTTTCTAACGGTCTCAGAATTCGACGAAACTAGTTTTGTTAGGACCGTATCGTCAATACGAAGCTAGAAAATATTTTTCGGGAATTTTTCTAGTTAGTATGTGACCCCGGTAAATTGAAATGTACGTTTAAAATGCAATATAAAGATTTAAATGTAAATGCAACGGAAACTGATCGAAACGGTCGATTCAGCTTGCGGTACATATCCCATTGTGTTCGGAATGGGTGTGAAACGCTATGGACGACAGGCGGTGGACCCCGTTTCGAGGTCATATGTAAAAGTCAACTATTTGTAAATAAAATAATTAAATAAAAAAAAAAAAATAAAAAAAAAAAAACCCCTTTCCTTTATCAGCCGCCCCCCCCCCCCTTATAATTTCAGAAATCAAAAAAAAAAAAAAAAAAAAAAGAAGAAGAAAATCGCTCCAGTCTCCCCCTCCCTCCCGATCATCCGCCTGCCGCCGCCTCAGGCGTGGCGCCGCCCATCACCGCATCCCCCTCCCCCTCGTCAGTCGATCCCCGTCCTCTTCTTTCCTCCACCTACCTCGCTCCAAAACCCGACGCACCCCCCCCCACCTCGCTCCAAAATCCGACGTAGCCCTAGCCGAGCCCCCTCCGACCTTCTGAAACCCGATGCCTCACCCTCCTTAACCTCCTCCGCTGCCACCCCTGCCGACTCCACCTTCGACGCGCGCCACCTCGAGCGAGATTCCCCCCTCTTTGACGAACACGGTAAGTTCTTTTTCTTTTTTAATTTATTTTATTTATTTATATTATTTTTAGTTTAAATACTGTTTGTTTTTTTTAGGTTTTAAAAACTGAATTTTATAAAGATTTTTAAAACTGATTTTATGAGATTTTTAAAACTGATTTTAAAAAGCATTTTTAAACTGATTAGTTTTTTTTAAAGGGATTAAAAAAACTGAAATTTTTAAGAGAAAATATAAAACTGATTTTGTTTAAAGTAAAAACTGGTTTCGATTTTTAAAATAAAAACTGAATTGTTTTTTTAAAGTATAAAACAGATTTGATTTTTTTTTTTTTTAATAAGATAAAACTGTTTTTAGAAAAAGATTAAAAACTGAATTTTTTTTTTAAAAAAAAAAGAATAAAAAACAGTTGATTTTTAAAAAGGGTTAAAACTGATTTTAATTTTAAGTTTAAGCAAAAGGTTTAAACTTTAAAAAGATCGGATTTGTAGTCGAAATAAAAATTCGATTTTTATATATTGAACTTCGAAATAAAAATTCGATTTTTATATATTGAACTTCGAAATAAAAATTCGATTTTTATATATTGAACTTCGAAATAAAAATTCGATTTTTATATATTGAACTTCGAACTAAAAATATGATTTGTATATATTGAATAGCGATGTAAAAATTCGATTTTTACATATGTAGTGAAAGCAGCAACGAAGGTGACAAAAAGGCGAAACGACGAAGACTTCTGCAAAAGAAGAGCCGTGGAGCTAGGATAGCTATATGTGAGAATTTCTCACCTCTCAATTTTATTTTCTAGTTATATATATATACTAGGATGCAGACGGTGCTTAGTAGCACCCGACACAATCGTCCACAGACCATGGACTTGTTTGTTTGGTTGCATAGATTAGTTGAATTATTTGTTAGAATTGTTTGGTGAGATGAAATTTATATGATTGATGTGTGAATGGCGTGGGCCTTCACTAGACCGGGGATAAGGCTAGGCCTTGTCCCGTTTCTAGTATCGTGCCGTTATGCCGCCGAAATTTTCTAAAATATGTTAGAAAAATAAAAATATCATTTTATTGAATAAATGAATTGAATAGAAATTCATAGGTTGAAATAAAATGTTTTATCGTTAAAAATATAATTTTTAACGTGAATATGAAAATAGTGAAGTGAATAAATAAATATTCATTTACAAACCAGATGGTTTGTTTATGTACACTTATTTGAATGATATTGATTGGGACGATAAATTTTACACATCGCCCAACTGCACGAATAAAATAGTTGTTTGATTGTTTGAAACCCCACACGGGTGTTAGGATGAAATTTGAAGTTCACTCATCCTGATTGATTAAATATGTCGATCGATTGATTGACATGCTGTTATAAGCGTTAGATATCTTTATTTGATGCTTAATACAGTGTAGTGCACTTTGGTTGATGGTTGATTATTTTTCAATGCTATTATATACATGTGTTGTATGAAAATCCATATAATTAATTTTATATGGTAATCGATTGGGCCTCATTCCAGTTTAGAAATAGAAATATTTGAAATAGAAATATTTGAAATAGAATATTTGAAAATAGAAATTTATGAAGCCGTATTGATTAGATTGACGCCATTTTGACGTGAACGATATTTATATCGATTTTAAAACGATTTCGAAATGAATTGAATTGAAAACGATTTCGAAATGAATTGAATTGAAAACGAATTCAAAATGAATTGAAAACGATTTCGAAATGAATTGAATTGAAAACGATTTCGAAATGAATTGAATTGAAAACAAATTCAAATGGAATAGAAAGCGAATTGAAATGAATTCAAATTGAATTGAAATTCGAATTGAATAGAAATGAATTTTTAAACGAATTTATAAAGAAGAATTCAATTTTGCTTTGAATTGAAATGGAAGTTGAAATAGGTTTTGAAACGATTTTAAAACTATTTATATAATTCGTTTTGAATAGAGAATCGACGAAGTATATATTATATATATTATATATATAATATAATGGCCTGAATAGAACGCGCCGCGCCGCGGCAGTTCGTGAATTTCGACCATTTATTTCAAACGGACATTGCGGGAGATCCGACCGTCGGATTCTCCTAAAACCGAAACCGTTGGGTTCGTATCGAAAAGAGCTTTCTAACGAATATTAGAAATTTGAAATCTAACGGTTGGATTTGGAATTATGTCCAAATCAAATTCGAAAAAGGTCGCTGTAAGTGCAGTTCGATGGCCATTGTTGGAAATCGACTGTACGGGCCTTGATAAAATTATTAAAAATAGTAATAATTTGTGTAAAATCATAAGAAATGATTTAGAAAAGATTGGGATGAAAAACTCCATATTTGAAAAGATAAAAATAGATTTTTATCGAATTGAACTAGTTTTGAACTAGAATTAATTCTATTTATTTTTAAATAAATAAATTGAATTTAAAAAGGGTTTTGAAAATAACCAAAATTTCCAATGATTGCATTGGAATGGATTTGAATCGAAATTGTCTTCGGAATATTTCGATGTTGGAATTCGTGATTATACAGATGTTGTTACGGAAATTTGAAAGATATATATTTATATCGTTATTTCCAATACGACATTTGTTAGTCGTAAAATTCGATATTGAATATAAGCCGATATATTTTCTATTCAGAGCCTTGTATTGAATATCGAATGTGATTTGGGTTTGTCGTGAATGGTGTCTTCACTAACACTGTTCTTGAACCCAGTTGAGAAAAGATTAAATCTTTTGATTTAGATTTAATGAAGTGTACCAATTAAATAATATTTAATTGGAATTGAATTGATATTGATTTTTGGGTTTATCGTGAACAGTGTTTTAAATAACACTTGTTCTTTAACCCGATAATCAATGAATGTGATTTGGGTTTGTCGTGAATGGTGTCTTCACTAACACTGTTCTTGAACCCAGTTGAGAAAAGATTAAATCTTTTGATTTAGATTTAATGAAGTGTACCAATTAAATAATATTTAATTGGAATTGAATTGATATTGATTTTTGGGTTTATCGTGAACAGTGTTTTAAATAACACTTGTTCTTTAACCCGATAATCAATGAATGTGATTTGGGTTTGTCGTGAATGGTGTCTTCACTAACACTGTTCTTGAACCCAGTTGAGAAAAGATTAAATCTTTTGATTTAGATTTAATGAAGTGTACCAATTAAATAATATTTAATTGGAATTGAATGGATATTGATTTTTGGGTTTATCGTGAACAGTGTTTTAAATAACACTTATTCTTTAACCCGATAATTAATGGGATGTGACTTTGGGTTTATCGTGAACCGTGTTTTTAATGACACTGATTCTTTAACCCAGTCACAGATTAAAACTAAGTGGAGTTTTAATGAATCTTTAATTAGATTGAAAAGATCGAGAATGGAGTATCACCAGTTTTGCTCCAGGCGATAGTTAAATCTTTAATTAGATTTGAATGTGAAATTTAGAAACTAACTGGCGGTTAGCCAAGCAGAATGGTTTTCTGGATATTGATCTGATGTTGGTTTCGGCCTTCGGGGTTAATATTTGGGGAATTATTCTCTTGATTAATTTACGGTTAGTGACTAATGAATTGGAATGAGGCGTATGTTGTGTTTGTGTAACACTTATTTAAAATATACGCGAGTTATTCGGAAAGACCGGGTTTATCCCATTCTGAATAACTGATACGACGATAAGTCGAAGATGAAGACGATGGTCGAAGACCGGAGGTCTTCACGTCGTTTGGGTGATAACTGATGATCTTGATTGGGCTGTACACCCAAGAAGATGGAAACAGTTAGTGATCGTCCAGACGTACTTGGAGATCGATGGATATGCGGGGTACTAGGTGCCTCCGGTTTCGTTCAGACCCAGAACGGACTTGTAAATGGACTGTGTGTCTGACACCGGATTTCATTCTGTGTGACTGATATCGGTTGCATAGGATGGTTTGCCTGTGTGGCATGCTAAGATGCAAATGATCAAGGCTTCTGTTGAAAAGCAAAGTCTTGTGGTAATGATCAAAGCACGGCCTTTGTGGCGTAGCTTTGTGTAACGTTTACCTCGCGTGTTTCACACCAGGTATGAAGCAAAAACGGGAGACGGACGTCAGGGAGGGCATGCGTTTCTTTCTAGCTAGAAGTGGCGTCAGTGGTTTTACACGCCCTGACGAGTTTGACTTATGTGGTTGTTGCTGTTGCGAGGCGCCTCGGTTATATCGGTTTCGGCCGAATGCATTCTGGTCGGCTGACGGACCAGACTTACACCCCATAGGGTGGGGAGACGCATGTTCAGGCATTTTAATCCACATCGGTGGACCGGCCCTGAGGATCCAAGGGCCCACCTGAGTCTGGGTCCTGAGGCTCGGGCTAGACAGTCTCGAATCGGTAGAGGATCTTGCCCCTAGCCTCGGTTCATAGATGGAAATCCAATTTCCAAATACGTGACTTTGCGATTTTATTTGTAATCCTATATATGGCGACATGATATATGGTACCCATGCCGCCTATGATTGATACTTATGATTTGAAGTTGTTTTATACACTATGCACTTATAATAGTATCAAATGATTTGTTTAAACGTATCAAGCATTCTTTGGCTGTTATAAGGGAAAACCCTATCCCCCGGCTTGCGTTGCATTGTGTGATAGGACCTGGGTCTTATAACAGCTTCATTTTTCTTTATTTAGCATTGCGCTGTTTGTTTTATGCACTGGTATTCTTGGGAGGAAACCCGTTCCGTGTTATACGGCGTGGTCCCTTGATTTACCTAGCTTTGAAAATAAAGATTTATAACTGTTTTAGTTCTCACACCAGTCACATGACTGACCTGGAGTTTATTGTTTTAACCTAAACTCTGGGTGCCCTTATTTTGACACGGGCAGCTAGTAGTTTTGGTTTTGCAGATTTATATTCACAGGATCCTGGTTTACAGCTGGAACGATATCCGGAAAGCTTTGTATCCGTATATCTACTTCTAGTTGTGTATTGTATTATTTTCCGCTGCTATGTATTTAAATGTAATTTAAATCTATGATATTTCTGTGTAATATTCTTTCATACTCTGTATATTCTAGTAATCTGATGCACTGTTGTTATATATAGTGAAATGTTCTTCTGTATGCGTTCTGTTGTGGCTTGTTCTCGAACTATCCGACACTTTCCTTTACGGGGAAGTTACGGGTCTTTACATTTGGTATCAGAGCTTTGGTTTACAAAGCTAGAGAACAAGACACATTAGAACCATACGAAAGAATTCATCAGATAATTGGATTAGTAATATCCAATGGGATGACTCGTTAGAGATAGGATCAGTAGTATCCTAGAACGAGTGTGAAGAGTAAATTTTTAAAATGAAAATGAAAACAAATTTTTGTTTTGAAAATCTAAATCACTTAATCGTATTTGATTATTTATTTATATTGATTAGGACAGTCCAATATATAAAGATTTTGCGTATGCGCCTAGCTAGCGTCTATTCGAAGTTTTAATATACTGGATAGATATAGAATCATACTCTAGGGGCCCGAAGATGATTCTGATGATTGACTAGTCGTCATTAGTATTCATGTTCGAGTAACGAAGGTGTGATATCTATATATTTCCTATTGACTGGTGTGAGAACCAAAATTAGATAGGGCTTATTGTTGTGATTTGGCATCAAAAACATGATTTTTGTATATGTATCAAAATTATGAATTTGAAACTCTAATTCACTAATTGATTGATGTTTGTGTTGTTTGTTTAGTTGTTTGATAATTTTGAACCATTATGCCTAATTTGATCGAATATTGAATTGTATTGAAAATTGGTTGCATTTGCTTGCATATACATATATATCATTGAACAGGTCATAGCAAGGAGGCTAGAGCCAGAGAATAAAATTTGTTTGCCCGACAAATAGGTACATGTTTACTACATAATTTCCTGTTTTGTTTGGGTGATGATGATTTTGTGAGCCTATTGGCTAGCCGCTTGGCTTTTTCTTTTTCTTTTTGAGATCTGAAGGACCGGGGAAGCTATTTGAAATTCCCCGATGCTCCCATTGCAGGGGAGGTTATGGCGAAATTTTTCGAAAATTTAGGGTGTTAGCCAAATTTTTGAAATTTTGAAAATTCTCAGAAACTAAAAAGTTAGAGAATGGAAGCCAAATCGAATGTAGAGCTGAATAATCAAACCACTTTCGACTTTGTTCCTTTTCGGGGACGAAAAGTTTTAAGTGGGGGAGATTGTAACAACCCGTAAAATGCGAGCCAGTTTGAAAATTTTATTTTGGCAATTTTAGCGGATTTTGAATATTTAAAATGAATTATTTTAAATAATATCGACGAGAAATTTATTTTGAATAGAATTCGAACATATATATTATATACGTCGTCGTTAGAATATATAATATTTATATATAATTATAAATAGAATTGAAAATGGCGCGGTAGTTCGAAAATTCGATTTCTAATTTCAAATGAATATACAGAATTCAAAATAAGTCAGAATTGAACGAAACAAGAAATATTTGAATCTGTATAACTATATCTTTGTAACGAAGTTAACAAATTGAGATTTCATCTTAGGAATGATAAGATATGTCCAGTTTAAAATTAGAAATAGTCGCTGTGGAATTTATATATATTTTTATATATATAAGGCCCTTAAAAATGGACATTTTGCAAATGACCTCGGATTTCGACGAAACCAGTTTTGTTGGATCCGTGATGTCGAATTATTGCTAGGTTTCAAATTTCATAATTTTTCGAATCAATATGTGAGCGTGGCAAAGGAAAACGCGTTTGACCAGTTTCAGTTGATTTTAATCGACTGGAAATTGGCCATTTTTCTAACGGTCTCAGAATTCGACGAAACTAGTTTTGTTAGGACCGTATCGTCAATACGAAGCTAGAAAATATTTTTCGGGAATTTTTCTAGTTAGTATGTGACCCCGGTAAATTGAAATGTACGTTTAAAATGCAATATAAAGATTTAAATGTAAATGCAACGGAAACTGATCGAAACGGTCGATTCAGCTTGCGGTACATATCCCATTGTGTTCGGAATGGGTGTGAAACGCTATGGACGACAGGCGGTGGACCCCGTTTCGAGGTCATATGTAAAAGTCAACTATTTGTAAATAAAATAATTAAATAATAAAAAAAAAAAAAAAAAAAAAACCCCTTTCCTTTATCAGCCGCCCCCCCCCTTATAATTTCAGAAATCAAAAATAAAAAAAAAAAAAAAAAGAAGAAGAAAATCGCTCCAGTCTCCCCCTCCCTCCCGATCATCCGCCTGCCGCCGCCTCAGGCGTGGCGCCGCCCATCACCGCATCCCCCTCCCCCTCGTCAGTCGATCCCCGTCCTCTTCTTTCCTCCACCTACCTCGCTCCAAAACCCGACGCACCCCCCCCCCCCCCACCTCGCTCCAAAATCCGACGTAGCCCTAGCCGAGCCCCCTCCGACCTTCTGAAACCCGATGCCTCACCCTCCTTAACCTCCTCCGCTGCCACCCCTGCCGACTCCACCTTCGACGCGCGCCACCTCGAGCGAGATTCCCCCCTCTTTGACGAACACGGTAAGTTCTTTTTCTTTTTTAATTTATTTTATTTATTTATATTATTTTTAGTTTAAATACTGTTTGTTTTTTTTAGGTTTTAAAAACTGAATTTTATAAAGATTTTTAAAACTGATTTTATGAGATTTTTAAAACTGATTTTAAAAAGCATTTTTAAACTGATTAGTTTTTTTTAAAGGGATTAAAAAAACTGAAATTTTTAAGAGAAAATATAAAACTGATTTTGTTTAAAGTAAAAACTGGTTTCGATTTTTAAAATAAAAACTGAATTGTTTTTTTAAAGTATAAAACAGATTTGATTTTTTTTTTTTAATAAGATAAAACTGTTTTTAGAAAAAGATTAAAAACTGAATTTTTTTTTTAAAAAAAAAAGAATAAAAAACAGTTGATTTTTAAAAAGGGTTAAAACTGATTTTAATTTTAAGTTTAAGCAAAAGGTTTAAACTTTAAAAAGATCGGATTTGTAGTCGAAATAAAAATTCGATTTTTATATATTGAACTTCGAAATAAAAATTCGATTTTTATATATTGAACTTCGAAATAAAAATTCGATTTTTATATATTGAACTTCGAAATAAAAATTCGATTTTTATATATTGAACTTCGAACTAAAAATATGATTTGTATATATTGAATAGCGATGTAAAAATTCGATTTTTACATATGTAGTGAAAGCAGCAACGAAGGTGACAAAAAGGCGAAACGACGAAGACTTCTGCAAAAGAAGAGCCGTGGAGCTAGGATAGCTATATGTGAGAATTTCTCACCTCTCAATTTTATTTTCTAGTTATATATATATACTAGGATGCAGACGGTGCTTAGTAGCACCCGACACAATCGTCCACAGACCATGGACTTGTTTGTTTGGTTGCATAGATTAGTTGAATTATTTGTTAGAATTGTTTGGTGAGATGAAATTTATATGATTGATGTGTGAATGGCGTGGGCCTTCACTAGACCGGGGATAAGGCTAGGCCTTGTCCCGTTTCTAGTATCGTGCCGTTATGCCGCCGAAATTTTCTAAAATATGTTAGAAAAATAAAAATATCATTTTATTGAATAAATGAATTGAATAGAAATTCATAGGTTGAAATAAAATGTTTTATCGTTAAAAATATAATTTTTAACGTGAATATGAAAATAGTGAAGTGAATAAATAAATATTCATTTACAAACCAGATGGTTTGTTTATGTACACTTATTTGAATGATATTGATTGGGACGATAAATTTTACACATCGCCCAACTGCACGAATAAAATAGTTGTTTGATTGTTTGAAACCCCACACGGGTGTTAGGATGAAATTTGAAGTTCACTCATCCTGATTGATTAAATATGTCGATCGATTGATTGACATGCTGTTATAAGCGTTAGATATCTTTATTTGATGCTTAATACAGTGTAGTGCACTTTGGTTGATGGTTGATTATTTTTCAATGCTATTATATACATGTGTTGTATGAAAATCCATATAATTAATTTTATATGGTAATCGATTGGGCCTCATTCCAGTTTAGAAATAGAAATATTTGAAATAGAAATATTTGAAATAGAATATTTGAAAATAGAAATTTATGAAGCCGTATTGATTAGATTGACGCCATTTTGACGTGAACGATATTTATATCGATTTTAAAACGATTTCGAAATGAATTGAATTGAAAACGATTTCGAAATGAATTGAATTGAAAACGAATTCAAAATGAATTGAAAACGATTTCGAAATGAATTGAATTGAAAACGATTTCGAAATGAATTGAATTGAAAACAAATTCAAATGGAATAGAAAGCGAATTGAAATGAATTCAAATTGAATTGAAATTCGAATTGAATAGAAATGAATTTTTAAACGAATTTATAAAGAAGAATTCAATTTTGCTTTGAATTGAAATGGAAGTTGAAATAGGTTTTGAAACGATTTTAAAACTATTTATATAATTCGTTTTGAATAGAGAATCGACGAAGTATATATTATATATATTATATATATAATATAATGGCCTGAATAGAACGCGCCGCGCCGCGGCAGTTCGTGAATTTCGACCATTTATTTCAAACGGACATTGCGGGAGATCCGACCGTCGGATTCTCCTAAAACCGAAACCGTTGGGTTCGTATCGAAAAGAGCTTTCTAACGAATATTAGAAATTTGAAATCTAACGGTTGGATTTGGAATTATGTCCAAATCAAATTCGAAAAAGGTCGCTGTAAGTGCAGTTCGATGGCCATTGTTGGAAATCGACTGTACGGGCCTTGATAAAATTATTAAAAATAGTAATAATTTGTGTAAAATCATAAGAAATGATTTAGAAAAGATTGGGATGAAAAACTCCATATTTGAAAAGATAAAAATAGATTTTTATCGAATTGAACTAGTTTTGAACTAGAATTAATTCTATTTATTTTTAAATAAATAAATTGAATTTAAAAAGGGTTTTGAAAATAACCAAAATTTCCAATGATTGCATTGGAATGGATTTGAATCGAAATTGTCTTCGGAATATTTCGATGTTGGAATTCGTGATTATACAGATGTTGTTACGGAAATTTGAAAGATATATATTTATATCGTTATTTCCAATACGACATTTGTTAGTCGTAAAATTCGATATTGAATATAAGCCGATATATTTTCTATTCAGAGCCTTGTATTGAATATCGAATGTGATTTGGGTTTGTCGTGAATGGTGTCTTCACTAACACTGTTCTTGAACCCAGTTGAGAAAAGATTAAATCTTTTGATTTAGATTTAATGAAGTGTACCAATTAAATAATATTTAATTGGAATTGAATTGATATTGATTTTTGGGTTTATCGTGAACAGTGTTTTAAATAACACTTGTTCTTTAACCCGATAATCAATGAATGTGATTTGGGTTTGTCGTGAATGGTGTCTTCACTAACACTGTTCTTGAACCCAGTTGAGAAAAGATTAAATCTTTTGATTTAGATTTAATGAAGTGTACCAATTAAATAATATTTAATTGGAATTGAATTGATATTGATTTTTGGGTTTATCGTGAACAGTGTTTTAAATAACACTTGTTCTTTAACCCGATAATCAATGAATGTGATTTGGGTTTGTCGTGAATGGTGTCTTCACTAACACTGTTCTTGAACCCAGTTGAGAAAAGATTAAATCTTTTGATTTAGATTTAATGAAGTGTACCAATTAAATAATATTTAATTGGAATTGAATGGATATTGATTTTTGGGTTTATCGTGAACAGTGTTTTAAATAACACTTATTCTTTAACCCGATAATTAATGGGATGTGACTTTGGGTTTATCGTGAACCGTGTTTTTAATGACACTGATTCTTTAACCCAGTCACAGATTAAAACTAAGTGGAGTTTTAATGAATCTTTAATTAGATTGAAAAGATCGAGAATGGAGTATCACCAGTTTTGCTCCAGGCGATAGTTAAATCTTTAATTAGATTTGAATGTGAAATTTAGAAACTAACTGGCGGTTAGCCAAGCAGAATGGTTTTCTGGATATTGATCTGATGTTGGTTTCGGCCTTCGGGGTTAATATTTGGGGAATTATTCTCTTGATTAATTTACGGTTAGTGACTAATGAATTGGAATGAGGCGTATGTTGTGTTTGTGTAACACTTATTTAAAATATACGCGAGTTATTCGGAAAGACCGGGTTTATCCCATTCTGAATAACTGATACGACGATAAGTCGAAGATGAAGACGATGGTCGAAGACCGGAGGTCTTCACGTCGTTTGGGTGATAACTGATGATCTTGATTGGGCTGTACACCCAAGAAGATGGAAACAGTTAGTGATCGTCCAGACGTACTTGGAGATCGATGGATATGCGGGGTACTAGGTGCCTCCGGTTTCGTTCAGACCCAGAACGGACTTGTAAATGGACTGTGTGTCTGACACCGGATTTCATTCTGTGTGACTGATATCGGTTGCATAGGATGGTTTGCCTGTGTGGCATGCTAAGATGCAAATGATCAAGGCTTCTGTTGAAAAGCAAAGTCTTGTGGTAATGATCAAAGCACGGCCTTTGTGGCGTAGCTTTGTGTAACGTTTACCTCGCGTGTTTCACACCAGGTATGAACCAAAAACGGGAGACGGACGTCAGGGAGGGCATGCGTTTCTTTCTAGCTAGAAGTGGCGTCAGTGGTTTTACACGCCCTGACGAGTTTGACTTATGTGGTTGTTGCTGTTGCGAGGCGCCTCGGTTATATCGGTTTCGGCCGAATGCATTCTGGTCGGCTGACGGACCAGACTTACACCCCATAGGGTGGGGAGACGCATGTTCAGGCATTTTAATCCACATCGGTGGACCGGCCCTGAGGATCCAAGGGCCCACCTGAGTCTGGGTCCTGAGGCTCGGGCTAGACAGTCTCGAATCGGTAGAGGATCTTGCCCCTAGCCTCGGTTCATAGATGGAAATCCAATTTCCAAATACGTGACTTTGCGATTTTATTTGTAATCCTATATATGGCGACATGATATATGGTACCCATGCCGCCTATGATTGATACTTATGATTTGAAGTTGTTTTATACACTATGCACTTATAATAGTATCAAATGATTTGTTTAAACGTATCAAGCATTCTTTGGCTGTTATAAGGGAAAACCCTATCCCCCGGCTTGCGTTGCATTGTGTGATAGGACCTGGGTCTTATAACAGCTTCATTTTTCTTTATTTAGCATTGCGCTGTTTGTTTTATGCACTGGTATTCTTGGGAGGAAACCCGTTCCGTGTTATACGGCGTGGTCCCTTGATTTACCTAGCTTTGAAAATAAAGATTTATAACTGTTTTAGTTCTCACACCAGTCACATGACTGACCTGGAGTTTATTGTTTTAACCTAAACTCTGGGTGCCCTTATTTTGACACGGGCAGCTAGTAGTTTTGGTTTTGCAGATTTATATTCACAGGATCCTGGTTTACAGCTGGAACGATATCCGGAAAGCTTTGTATCCGTATATCTACTTCTAGTTGTGTATTGTATTATTTTCCGCTGCTATGTATTTAAATGTAATTTAAATCTCTGATATTTCTGTGTAATATTCTTTCATACTCTGTATATTCTAGTAATCTGATGCACTGTTGTTATATATAGTGAAATGTTCTTCTGTATGCGTTCTGTTGTGGCTTGTTCTCGAACTATCCGACACTTTCCTTTACGGGGAAGTTACGGGTCTTTACAGGAAGTGTGCAAAGGGGTTATCGATGTCTATAGCTTTGACTCACCATTGAGAGATGGAAATTGGCTATGGATCAGTGCAGTGGAGTTGTCATGACTTCATGGGGCAAAGTGATCATAGCAAAGCTATGAGCCAGTGCAGTGGGGTTATCATAACTCCATAGGGCAGAGTGGACATGGCAAATTATTAGTGGTTACGGATCATTGCAGTGGAGCCGTCGTGTCTCCATGGGGCAGAGTGATCGTAATAAAGGATTGGGTGATCAAAGTGGTGGGTATCGTATACCTTACGCATTGAGTGAGAGATGAGAGGATGATTGCTATGTTTGATGTTTGCTATCACCATGACATGCACACCCCCTTCCCATTATTTTCATACCATGTGTTAGTGTCACCTTAGAGTATTGTACATCCTGTTGTGCTAACTCATGGTTGCAGGTTCAGGTTCAGGTATGGTTATGTATGCCTGTTATTGTTCTGTTTTTGCTGCTTATCGCTTATACTAGACTTTTTTCTGACCCAGAGCTTTATGTCTCTTCTTATTACTCTGGTGCTCCTAAACGAGTAGACAAGAGACAGGTTAGCTGGTTATGCACGAGTAGCTATCTGGAGACGAGCAGGAGGCTTACACGCATTGTTCCCATATATTCTCCCAGTGTTGTTGCTGGTCACTACTTTGGGCATTAGTAGTGTACCTTCCTATTTGGCTTTAGAGACAGTTTTAAAAGTTGTAATAATGATGGTTTGGATCATAAGCTATATTTTGAATTTTCCGCTGCTACGATGGTTTAGTTTTCAGCTTATGCACTGTCTCGCCTGTATTATATCAAGTTACATTATTAATATATTTTATTCCATGCACTGTGAGATATACTACAGGTTCTTTGATGATTCATAGTTTCAAATCCTTCCCTTTTCCTTTCATTTGACGACCGTCCCGTGCTGGTTGGACATCGGTACAACGAGTTTCATTGGAAATGTCGGCTGGTGCGGGGCGGGCCGTCACACTTGGTATTAGAGCTCTAGGTTGCGTAGTTAACCTAGGGAAAGACACCAAGGAAAGATAGTACGTATATGAGAGCACGTACTTGTGATATTTTGGTTTTCAAAAGCTATATATATACTAATAGTATATCTAAGGATGAGGTCGCACTGCACTGGCACCACTGAAGAGATGGTTAATCGTTTTCTCCTTACAGATTAAACGATGACACAATATACGAGGAACACTAGTTAAGGAGCCAATAATAGGAATGCTCCTGATATGAGGACGATGTTCACTGACTTCATGAGAGAGATGCTTAGGGATGTTCAAAGGGATGCTCCTAATGCTGCTAATGGTGGTCGTGCAGCAGTGCAGGCGCCTAGGGCCGATTTCGCCAAGCTTCGCAAGAATTACACTAGTCTTGGTGGAAAGTCGTTCCATTTAACAGAATCGGTTAGGATGTTCAAGATTGGCTCGATAGTTGTGAGTGCATCTTCGAGGACTTAGGTATCGACGATGCGATGAAGAGAAAGCTAGCATCCTGTCAGCTGCAAGGACGGGCAATGAATTGGTGGAATGCTATTAAGGCAGCTACTCCTGAAGATCAAGTTACTTGGAATTAGTTCAAGACTCGATTCAGTGATAAGTTTATCCCAACCGCTTAGAAGTCAGAATTGTTCAGGAAATTTCTGGAGCTTAAGAAGAACGGTTGGGCAATCTCGGAGTATATTGCTGAATTTGATACCTTATCGAAGTATGGATTATCCCTTATTGACACCTCGACAAGAAGAATGAGAAGTTCATAACATGGTTAGATCAGTACTTGGTGGAAAGGCTTATAAACCATATTGATGAGACTTTTGAATCGATTGTTGTGATAGCATTGAGGTCAGAGAGCCTTTATCCTAAGCCCAAGACTGAAGTCGTTGTTGCATCTGCAGAGGGGCCAAAGCCGCATGCAAGCGATGGAGGCAAGAATAATTCTTAGAATAAAAGGAAGTAGAGTCAGACTAAGGATGGTCAGAAAAAGAATAAGAAAGATGTTGAGTTCTTTAGCTATGGCAAGAAGGGCCACTATGCTAAAGAATGTCGAGCAAAGCCATCGGACAAGAAGTGCTTCAACTGTGGCCAAGTAGGGCATCATAAGGATAAATGTCCGCAACCCCCTAAGGAGAAGCAGATTGTGAAGGCATATGCTATTAATGTTGTTCCTTTTTCGTCGAATGCCCTAATTACGGTGGAGAAAGGAAAGAGTGTTGTCATTCAAGGTATGCTTTCTGTTTATGATGTTCCTGTTCGAGTATTGTTTGATACTGAGGCTTCCCGTTCCTTCATATCTAGTGACCTGGTAGATAGGTTGGGACTGGAACCCGAGACAGTTGATAGACCTTTAGTGGTGATGAACCCGATTGGTGGTTCGACTAGCCTTAATATGATTTGTCGAAATTTGGTCTTATCGAGTCATGGAAGTATGTTTGCTTGTGATTGCTTTGTTTTAGGCTTTACTGGGTTTGGCATTATTTTGGGAGTCGATTGGCTCCAAAGATATGGGGTGGTGGTAGACTGTGAGGGATTTTCGGTGACTATTAGGGCGGATGATGGGCGGAGGGTACTGTTTGGTGGCCTACCTAGTGATGAGGTGATGGCTAGTTTTCTAAATTCCTTCGACATTCTGCAGGACGAGTTATCACGGTTTCCCATTACTGGCCAGTATCCGGATATCTTCGAGGAAGTGACCGGACTTCCACCACACCGAGAGTTTAAGTTCCGTATTGATTTAGTGAAAGATGTCAGACCTATAGTGATGCTACTTCATCGTATGGCACCAAGGGAGTAGCGAGAGCTCGGGGTGCAAGTAAGCGATCTTTTGAAGAAGGGATTTACCCGAAAGAGTGTCTCCGAGTGGGGAGCACCAGTTGTATTTGCTACCAAGGCAGATGGTTCCTTCGTTTATGTGTGGACTATCGCGAGTTGAATAAAGTGACTAGGAAGAATAAGTATCCTTTTCCGCGGATAGATGATTTGTTTGATCAACTAGAGGGAGCAAGAGTATTCTCCCAATTGGACCTTGCGACAAGATTTGACCAGCTCCGAGTAGCAGCTGAAATATTCCTAAAACGGCATTTCGGACGTCGTCTGGATTCTATGAGTGGTTGGTCATGCCATTCGGGTTGACCAATGCACCAGCATATTTTGTGGATCTTATGAATAGAGTATTCCGAGATCAATTGAATAAGTTTGTTCTTGTGTTCGTGGACGATATACTTGTTTATTCGAGGACAGAGGAAGAACACAAGGAACATTTGAGAGTAGTGATGGAGGTGTGGAGAAAACACCAATTGAAAGCGAAGTTTTCTAAGTGTCACTTATGGAGGAGGGAAGTGAGATTCTTGGGCCGTGTTGTTTCAGAGAATGGTATTGCCGTGTATCCTGCGAAGGTGGCTACGGTACAAGATTGGCCTATGCCCAAGAATGCAATAGACGCAAGAATTTTCTTGGGATTAGCTAGATATTATCGTAAGTTTATCCAAGACTTCTCCAAGATAGTAGCACCGTTAACTATGTTGACCAAGAAGAATCAAGCTTTCGTTTGGGACGAAAGGTGTGAAAATGCATTCAAGAGTTTAAAGGAAAAGTTGACGCGTGCGCCAGTGTTAGTCATTCCTAAAGGGAATGAAGAGATGACAGTATACATGGATGCCTGTGGTACCGGACTAGGTGTTGTATTGATGCAAGGAGGAAGAGTCGTAGCTTATTCTAATCGGCAACTGAAACCGCATGAGAAAAGATATCCTACCCATGATTTGGAATTGGCAGCGATCGTATTCACGTTGAAGATGCAAAGACATTATTTCTTGGGAGAAAGATTCAAGTTGTTTACCGATCATAAGTCATTAAAGTATCTCTTCTCTCAGAAGGATCTAAATCTCCGACAGCAAAGATGGTTAGAATTCTTGGCTTCCTATGATTTCGATATCGCATATACACCAGGAAAGGGCAATGCGGTAGCCAATGCATTGAGTAGGAGAAATGCCAGTTTAGGGGCTATGTTTCTTGAATGGAAGCAAGTGGAATATATCGTAGGGTACGATTTCAGACCAAAGTGCGAATCGGATCCAGAGATGTTAGCAACTTGACGATCAGTCCCACTTTGATTGAGCGGATTGGTTCCAGTCAGAGGGACGATCCTAATCTATTGGAAATCATCTCCAAGTTAGAGATGGGTATCGACAGTGAGGAAACGAACAAGTATGGGCTTGATCGAGAAGGATGGCTTAGATAGAATGGGAGTCTAGTTGTACCCAATGTCAATGGATTGAGAATGAAGTACTTAGAGAATGTCTATACGTCCCGCTGGTAACAAAATGTACCGAGACATGAAGCAAACTTACTACTGGGAAGGGATGAAAAGAGACATTGGGAAGTTTATATCCAAATGCATGATTTGCCAGCTAGTTAAAGCCGAGCAAAAGAAGCCTAGCGGTTTGTTGAAACCATTAGAAATTCCCGAATGGAAATGGGAACAAGTCTCAATGGATTTCATTGATGGGTTAGCAAGGACTAGATCGAGACATGATAGTATTTGGGTGATTGTGGACCGATTAAGCAAGAGTGCAAGGTTTATACCCGTCAAGTCGAAAAGAACAGCCGCTAAGTTAGCAGAACTGTATATGAAGTGGGTAGTGAGATTTAATGAAGTACCCAAAGTCATTGTGAGTGACCGAGATCCGTTGTTTAATAGTGGGTTTTGAAAGAGATTACAAGAGGCTTTAGGGTCATAATTACATCTCAGTACCGCGTACCATCCTCAAACCAATGGTCAAACAGAGAGGTTGAATCGAGTATTAGAAGATCTCTTGAGAGATTACATATTAGATTCTGGAGGGTCATGGGACGACCATTTACATCCGGTTGAATTCTCATATAATAATAGTTATCAGTCCAGTATTGGTACGGCTCCATTTGAAACTTTGTACGGAAGACCGTGCAATTCACCATCATGTTAGTTGGAAACTGGTGAGAAATTCGTGCTTGGGCCAGATGTAATAAGAGAAACTTCAGACAAGATCAAGATTATCCAACATCGAATGAAGGTTGCCCAAGATAGGCAGAAGAGTTATGTTGATAAGAGGCGAAGAGATTTGAAATTTTCCATTGGCGACTTGGTGTTTGTCAAGATTTCTCTGCTAAAGAACATGATTCGATTTGGTAGGAGAGGCAAGCTAGCACCAATATTTGTTGGTCCATTCCCAGTTCTTGAGAAAGATGGGAATCTAGTGTATAAAGTTGAGTTACCTAACAAGATGGAAGCAGTTCACAACGTATTTCATGTTTCCCAATTAAGGAAGTTCGTGCACGACCCCGATATGACTATTTCACTAGATCAGTTGGATGATATCGAGGTAGAACCCGAGGCGGTTGGGAACCGCTGGCCGATTCGTATTGTCGAGTATGATACGAAGCGACTTCGAAGGAAGGCGGTGAAACTAGTCAAGGTTCAGTGGGGTGAGAATGAAAATGACTGTACTAGGGAAACAGAGGAGAGCGTAAGGAAGTCGCACAGAACTCTTTGCCTGGTAAGATTTTAATAGTGATAGTTTCTACCCTTGTTAGTAAACCGCATGCTAGGGTAGGCTGGTTGTGTTTGTTGTGTATGTTTGATTGTTCGTGAATGACTGATAGGCATGAAGAACACCTTTGTATGTTTTTTGTTAAGGAATTTCGAGGGCGAAATTTCTTGAGGGAGGGAGAGTGTAACGACCCGCATTCTACGCATCGAAGGATCGTAGAATATTTATTTCTTTTTCATATGAAGTCGCACGGTCTTGTAACTTTGGGGATCGACTATTGGGGTCATTTCCCATGTTCACGATTTTTGCCGATTTTTAAGTGACCGTTTTACCCCTGGCGAATCTTGTTTCGCCAGTAACTTTTGATTAATAAGGAGTTTTGACCTGTAACTACTTCCATTGATTCGGATGATGGTTTACCTTTCTGTAAAGTAGTCACATTGATCAAACGGACTTACCGTTTGGGAGATATGGCTGAAACAAGGTTTGGAAGGTGAAAAACAGCTTAACCGGGCCTAATTAGGGTGACTAGCAGCTAAGCCCATAATACATTCTATGATTAGGGTTATGGGGAGGCTGAAATCAGTTAGGAAACGATTTATTTTCATTTTCTCAGCTGCCTAAAACATTTCTCTAACCCTAGCAATGGCCTCTATCCTCTAAATCACTCCCAAATCACCTTCTAATCACTAATTAAGATCTACACCAAATAAAGGAAGATTAACATCAAATCAGAGTTGGAGCTGCTGTGTTGCATTGGAAAATGCCCCAAAATAGTAGAGTTTTAGATCTAAAGTTTTATTTGTGGCTAAGGTGAGTGATTTGCATTGTTTTTCACTAATTACGGCTAATTAGGGGTGATTAGTGATTATTAGCGAAATTAGGGCTCAGAAAAATCTGGATTTTTTTTTAAATTCTAAAATATTATTTTATGCCTTTTTTAGAAATTTGGGTTAATTTGGACATGTTTTGCTAATCATATGGTTAAATCATGATAAATGGGATTAAGGGAAAAACATGGGTTTTGGGTATGTTTGATCCATATAAACATGTTAAATTATTGTTTTGGTGTTTATGGTTGATTAAACATGTTGCTATTACTGTTTGGAATGATTTGAGATTGCATAGATAAGTTAGATTGGTCGAAACGCCGTCATGTGGCGTAAAATAGTCGGTGGAAAAGTTGTAGGAAAGTTATGCAGGAACCAGATCGGATCGCCCCTTCCGAACCGAACCGTTCGTGACATGGACCCCGAACCGAACCGCCTGCATGAAGTCCTAGAGCACCATCACTAGCCGAACCGTGGAACACCATCAAAAACTGACCTGTTGCGCCGAACCGAACTGGGGTGTAATGAGCAAGAAGCCACGAACCGATTAAGACCATGGAGCACGCACGAACCTAACCAAATCTCCAACTCGAACCGAGGAAGGCCGATCCGAACCCAATGAGACACCACGACCCGAACCGATCTGGAGAGGGTATTACGAACCAAATAGCTTGATGGCCACGAACCGATGGTGAACCCAAGCCTAGATGATGATCACGAACCGGGATGTTGATGACCAAAACTCGAGATGCAAAGGTAGTCCAAATGGGAAGTTGTAGCTCAGGATCCAGATGGGAACTAACGAGCTAACTTCATGAGTTGGACTTTGCTGCGAGACGTGTGCAAAGGGGTTATCGATGTCTATAGCTTTGACTCACCACTGAGAGATGGATATTGGCTATGGATCAATGCAATGGAGTTGTCATGACTCCATGAGGCAAAGTGATCGTAGTAGGGCTATGAGCCAGTGTAGTAGGGTTGTCATGACTCCATGGGGCAGAGTGGACATAGCAAAGTATTAGTGATTACAGATCAGTGCAGTGGAGCTGTCATGACTCCATGGGGCAAAGTGATCGTAACAAAGGATTGGGTGATCAAAGTGGCGGATATCGTATACTTTACGCATTGAGTGAGAGATGTGAGGATGATTGCTATGTTTGATGTTTTTTATCACCGTGAAATGCACACCCCCTCCCCATTATTTTCATACCATGTGTTAGTGTCACCTTATAATATTGTACATCCTGTTGTGCTAACTCTTTGGTTGCAGGTTCAGGTATGTTTATATATACCTGTTATTGTTCTGTTTTTGCTGCTTATCGCTCGTACCAGACTTTTGTCTGACCCATAGTTTTATGTCTCTTATTATTACTCTGGGTGCTCCTAAACGAGAATACTAGAGACAGGTTAGCTGGTTATGCACAAGTAGCTGTTGGGAGATGAGCAGGAGGCTTACACGCATTGTTCCCATATATTCTCTCTATGTTGTTGCTGGTTACTACTTTGGGCATTAGTAGTGTACCTTCCTATTTTTCTTTAGAGGCAGTTTTAAAAGTTGTAATAATGATGGTTTGGATCATAAGCTGTATTTTAAATTTTCCGCTACTAAGATGGTTTAGTTTTCAGCTTATGCACTGTCTCGCGTATTTTATATCAAGTTATGTTATTATTATATTTTATTCCATGCGCTGTGAGATATACTACAGGTTCTTTGATGATTCATAGTTTAAAATCCTTCCTTTTTCCTTTCATTTGACGTCCGTCCCGTGCTGGTTAGACATCGGTACAGCGCGTTTCATTGGAAATGTCGGTTGGTGCGGGGCGAGCCGTCACAAAAATAGAGATGACAACGGTTGAATTATCAATAAAGGCCGAGGTAGAAAATCAACTGAATAAAAAGATCAAGATATTGAGATCTGATCGAGGTGGAGAATATGAATCACCATTTTAAAAATTATGTGCATAAAATGGAATAATTCATCAAAGAACACCCTCATATTCACTGCAACAAAATGGTGTTGCCGAGAGAAAGAATAGAACATTAAAAGATATGATTAATGTGATGTTATTGACCTCTGGCTTACCGACGAACTTGTGGGGGGAGGCCTTAAATATGTCTAATCATATTTTAGACAAGGTTCCTTACAATAAAACAGGAATAATTACATATGAGTTATGGAAAGGACATAAACCAAGCTTTAAATACCTCAAAGCGTGGGGTGCTTGGCAAAGGTTCTAATTCCGTCTCCCAAGAAAGTCAAACTTGGACCAAAGATTGTAGATTATTACTATCTAGGGCCAACCCAAAATTGTAGTGCATATAGTTTTTTGGTATTTAAGTCTGATATAGCTGTTATCAACGTAAACACAATCATTAAATCAAGAGATGCCTCATTATTTGAAGATGTGTTTCTGCACAAAAGGAATGAAAGAAATGTCCCTAAAAGGACAAGAGAATAATCAAATAAATTACAAGAAGATGTAACTCAAGAGATTGAGGAAATTGAACCCAGAAGAAGCGTATGGGCTAGAACTTCCAAGACATTTGGCTCGGAATTCTTAACATACGTATTAGAATACGAACCTCAAACGTACAAGCAAGCAGTGACTTCTTATGAATGCATTTTGGAAAGAAGCAATCCAAAGTTAGATTGATTCAATTCTAAGTAATAAAACTTGGGAAATTGTTGATATTCCACCTAGAATAAAATCAATTGGTTGCAAATGGTTTTCAAGAAGAAAATGAAAGCAGATGGCTCTATCGACAAGTATAAAGTCAGATTAGTAGCCAAAGGCTATCGTCAAAAAGGAGTAGACTTCTTTGATACATATTCATCGATAACACAAATAATCTCTATAAGAATGTTGATAACAATTGCATCCATCTATAACTTAGAAATTCATTAAATGGATGTAAAGATAGCATTCTTAAATGGAGATCTCGATAAGGAAATCTACATGGAGCAACCAGAAGGTTTCATTTCCAAAGGAAATGAAAATAAAGTCTGTAAAGTATTAAAATCATTATATGGATTAAAACAAGCACCAAAACAGTGGCACGCAAAATTTGATAGTTTCATGATGAAAAATGGTTTTCATATAAACGAATGTGATAAATGTGTTTATTATAAACAAGTTAGACAATCATACGTGATGGTTTGTTTATATGTAGACAATATGCTAATCTTCGGTCCTAACATTAAAGTTATAGAGACCGTAAAGAAGATGTTAATCAAAGATTTCGATATGAAAGATTTAGGTGTTGCAGACGTTATTTTGGGAATGAAGATAATAAGAACACTAATGCAATTGAATTATCTTAGTCACACTATGTAGATAAAGTGACTGAAAGATTTCAAGAATTTGGAATTAAAAGAGTACAAACATCTTTTAATCCATCAAAAGTACTGCATAAAAACACTAAGGAGAGTGTAATGCAACTGGAATATTCTCATGTAATAGGACTTCTAATGTATCTTATGAATTGCACAAGACCAGATATAGCTTATACAGTAAGTCAATTAAACAGGTATACAAGCAATTCAGGAGAAGAACACTGGTAAGCACTAATGAGAGTGCTTGGATATTTGAAAAATACCACAAAATATTCCTTACATTATGGGAAATATCCTACTGTCTTAGAAGGATATAATGATGCAAACTGGATTGCTGATTCATAGGAATCAAAATCAACTAGTGGTTATGTACTAACCCTAGCAAGGGCAATAGTGTCATAGAAATCTACTAAACAGACATGCATAGCTCGATCGACTATGGAATCAGATTTCATCACTTTCGATAAAGCACTCGAAGAAGCAGAATGACTTCGTCACTTTTTAGAAAATATTTCTTTTTGGCCCAAACCTGTGCCGGCCATATGCATACACTGTGATAACCAAGCAACGCTAAGCTGAGCGCAAACTTTGTGTATAATGGAAAGTCACGACATATTCGTAGACACCATAAAACAGTTAGGCAGTTACTCTCAAGTGGAACTATTTCCATAGATTATGTGAGAACAAATGATAACCTAGCAGATCCATTTACTAAAGATTTATTAAGAGAGAAGATTGACTGCGCATCAATGGGAATGGGTTTAAAAGCCTAAATCAACAAGAGTCATCTTATACGGAAACTTATCCCAGCGACTGGAGATCCTAAGGACTAGGATCAATAGGCAAACCAGTTATGAATAACTTAAGACGTAATGCATTTTTGGACATAGTCCTACTCCATTCCTATGGTGCACAATATAAATGCATGCCTACAAAAGTATTACAAGGTTAAAACTTTTTTTTTATGATGACCATATCTTAAAAATAACAAGTGGGGTGCATGTAGGAAACTGTTAATGGTTGCGATCACCTATGTTAGTTTGAGCTGGGCCGACTCTATGATAATTTTAAAGGCTTAAATTCTCTATAACACTCGCAGAACCAAGAAGTGTTTAGGACCAAAATGAATACAATCAAGAGATTGGACGAGAAGGGAATCAATGCTTCGTAAAGTTTAATGTCTGGATATCCAATAATGGCTGACGGTTCAAGATGAAATAATTCACCGATTAGCCAAGTAGATCCGATAAGTTTTAACTAGGAAAGTTCAAAATGAAATATCTACTTATCCACGATAAAGCATTATTCCATATATACTATGTGATATTTCGCTTTGTGTGGCGGAAAAGAATATTATCATTCATGTGGGGTATTGAAGGAATTCGTAAGTATTGAATGAAATATACTTTATCCATTGTCCCACATCACAAATAATTTAAGTAAACATGTGCGACTGTTCGGTGAAAGAACGTGATTATTAGCAACATGGTTTTTGGCAAAAAGACACTTCGTGAAAAGACACTTCCTTTTACCAACGGCCATATCCCAGCAAAAAGACATTTCGCAATAAGACACTTTCCTTTTATCGAAAGAGATGCGTCTGTACAAAGATGTACGAGTGCGACCGTTCGAAGAGATGCGACAATACGAACAGGTATGAGCACGACCGTTCAGAAGAGATGCCATTGCACGAAGAGGTACGGGTGCGACCGTTGGAAGTAATGCAGATAAAATATAAATAAGGAGGAAAACTGATCACTTTCTCTTCTCTAATACTCTTATATAAAATCATAGAGTGACATACTCATCACAATCTCAAGCAGGATACGTCCGTTGTATCTTAGGAGAATTTTGAAATAAAATTCTTAAGGAAATTGTTACGACAAGCCTCAGACTTTGATTTCTAGTTTATTTGTATGTTTATATACATATTTTATAATCTGTCCTTTCTCTATGTTGTGCTATTTCTTAAATAGTATTACGTTGTTGTTGTAAATTGATTACAACATACTTATTGCTATCATCAGCTAATATTGAATTCCAAAGTAGTGGAATTCGAGTTACAAACTTGTGCGACGAGTTTATAATTGATTATTCTCTGTTTTGGTGTACTAGGCAAATAACAACTACTTCATTATACACTATATAAAAAAATTCTAATACCATGTTAAGATTTGTTAAGTTTGTTTTCATGCATTAAACATTTATCATCATGCATTACTCTATTATGTATGTGCACATTTGTAAACGTATTGACGTAACTGAGCACTACAACAACAAATAACTTCAATAACCGACCTTGAAGACCATTATAGCTCATGTACATAACATTATTATTTTCATATTTTTGCATATAACTTGTATTTAAATGTGTAAATTTTTCAAAATAATAAATTATGGCTTTGACGAATTAACAGTTGAATCGTTAGAAACTTAAACCTTGTATCATCATGATTTGATTCACAATTCAATTATAGAAACTATGATTATACCTTTTAAAGTCTCAACGGGATGTTTTAAAAACTAAACCGCTATTTGATTTGTCATTTTTAATTTTGGGTTTACGCATAATAAACACACACACATATATATATATATATGTGTAATTTTTTTTGTTGGAAACAACCAATTTAAATAATAATGTTTGTATGTAACAGACACACATCTCAACCATCAAAAGTTGATACTAATACATCCACAATATTCACATAACCTTTATCCAAAAGCCGAAAACACAAATTGTTTTGGGTGAAAGAAATGAAAAGTTGGAATTAAATTTCATATCGTGACAAGTGATATATACAATATAATAGGTTTTCACAAAAAATGACTTTGATATGATAATAGATTTAGCCTTATAGCCAATTATGTAATTTGGTTTCATATATCTTGCTGATTGACCAATATTATTCAAAATAAAATTATTTTCTATTTATAAAGTACTTGATATAATATAGTTATATTAATTAAGTAAGTAAATTAAAAGTATATTTAAATGTTCATGGTAATAGTAATAAAGTGTTGTAATCGTAAGTAATTTATCATAATGGAAACTGATACATCATTCGTTCATAGCTAAGATGAAACGAGAGTTGATATGATCGATCTACCTATAGAAACTAGAGTACATAAAGACATCTAAATGTTGGATGATGTATTACTCATAACTGTTGAGAGTACCTAAGGGTTGTGTACTAATAGTTATTGGATAATTATGAAATGTCTCACTCGGTAGTTTTTTGTTGGTTAATAGAACTAAGGTCAAACAAAAAAAATATTGATGTGATAGACTTATACAGCCTCGACTTGAGAATGTAGTTGATTTTCAAAATAAAAGAACAATTTTTATTATAGGCAAATCATGGCATGGTGTCTTTCGAGTGGCTATAGTCAAGTCGAGTTGAAGTATTAGAAGTCAAACACCGTTTAAGATATGGTTATCTATTCAGTTATATAAGATTAATACCATGGTCAACTAAGCCAACTCAAAGTCTAAATCTTTGGCTAGAGTAGTTCAGGTAATAATAATTATTATTATTAAACCAAGGATTTTGTTTTTGCACTATAGAGTTAAATATGGATGATACAGGAATTTTGACCAATACCAAGTTTCGAACGTTTAAAGTTGTATAGTTTTGATGAAGATAATTGTCATAATTGGGAAGCGCTTATTAAATTGAAATGAGTTAGCGATAAATTTGATCATCTACATCAAACTAGTCTTTTTACAACACTTATTCTTTTAAAGTCCGAATGGTTATTATTATTACAATGTAATAACAATTATTTCTGCTGGTGTAGTTCAATCACATTTATAACCCCGAGAAGGTTTTTTGATGATGTAAATGAGATGAATTATTTAGGTAAATATGTAATTTTGATAACTATCTCATTTATAAAGCATCATTGTCCATTTCCTCATATAAATCTGGGGTTTTATCTTTCTCGTGGGAAGCTGAATCAAAATCAAAACTAGCATCCTTGACATTGAAGTTTAAATCAATAAATCGATGACACTTGACAGCATCTAATGGTTGTCAACAACCATCAAAGACTCAACAGACGGTTATATATTTGACCATCATCTCTCCAGGCTACATTAGCAAAAGATTGACAGCTCTTGCAACTTTAGGTTGCATGCATCATCACCCCCAAGCTATTTAAGGTTCGATTTTGAATCATGTTTTCATATTTGGATGTGAAGATTGTATGCTATAATTTGGGGTCTATATATATTAATGCTTCATTTCTGAAAGGGGGTACATACTCATTGAGGATTTGCAATAAAACGGATTTCAAATGAATATAGTATTATATGTATGTACACGTATTTGATTTTAGAATGCACCTTATGCAAAAATTTAAATTTATAGCAGCTTTATAGGTTTCAAGTGGACATATGGCTTTTGGTATACATTTAGTTTTGAATATATTGAGATTTTGAAAATAGATAAGCATATTGGTTTCAATTATTTGCCTTTAAAAGGACTAAAACCTTAAATACATGTGTTTTATATATTCATATCCTGATTGTAATCATATTACAAGCTTCCAAAATATATCATTATAGAAATACATGTTTTTGATTTTTTTTAATAATTTGAAATTGCAGGTGTCAATGTATATAAAATTTCAACATATTAATAATTTTGAAAGCCAACCAATCTCACATGTACACAGAAAATTCACAAACACACCGTTTCAACTATAAAAGTGTTTCACACATATATGTGTTGTACACTTGTATTTATCTTAATTACAAAACATATAAATAAGTGTGTCAGGTTTTAATAATAGATATATGAATGATTTAATAAATGGCGGTTCTGAAGAAATAAAGTTTTATATATTGATGTCCAGTTTTGTTTTGGGGTTTTTACTCTCATGGACAAAAGGAACAAAAAATGTTCCATAAGGACAAAGGGTAGAAATTTTATCCACAAGAATAAAATTTAGTGTAAAGGGAGGAATTCAAGGGTCCACTATAATTCCTCTCTTTACACTAACACTTGCCTTATAGGCAAAATTTTGCCAACTTGTTCTTATGGAACAATTTTTTGTTCATTTTGTCCTTCAGGGTATTTTCCTGTTTTGGTTTTGTAAAAATGAAAACTTTTGAGTACGATGGCTTCAAATTATGTTTTTGAAAATATATCTACGAGTACAAGGTTTTGAAAAATATGTATTGTTTTGCAATTTATATGTATCTTGCTTGAAGTATATGGTAGTGCAAACTCAACTAAATCAGTTTCAAATTTCATAAGTTCTAGAAAGTATCGGTATCACTACAACAAAAACACCATATTACAACTTTAATTTTACAACGGTGGTAAAAGCACCGTTGTAATAAATGTTTTTTTTTACATCTTTTTTCCAGAAAAGTTGTAATAAACTTATTTTTAACAACTGTATTATTTTGACAGTTGTAATAAAAGCCTATCACAACTTTTATTTTTTGACTGTTGTAATATCTGACTATATTTTAATATAATTAACAACTAATAATTAATATTTAATACATTTATATTGATTATTTATAATTAATAACTAATAATTACTTTTAATAATTAATTAGGATGTAATAATTAATAATCAATCCGTAATATTTAATAGTTAGCAATTATGAAGAATAATTAAAAAAATTAGTTAATATTACATAATTATTATTATTCATTAATATTTGATAATTATTCATGATAATAATTTCTAATAAAAATGAATACATAATAATATATACTCAATATTAATACTTAAGAGTCATAATTAATCAAAACATTAATAATTTTGAAGTGATATTTAGTGTTTAATAATTAATTTTAAATTATTATTATTTAAAATTAATAATTAATTAATCCATTTTTCGTTTACAACTATTTTATTGCTAGTTATAATACATGTCTATTACAATCTTCCTTTTTTCGTTTGTAATATATGCCTATTTTAAACAAATATTTTTTCTTAGTTGTTATAGAAGTCTATTACAAAGTTTTTTGTTTGTCCGTTTTAATAATTAATTATTTTAATACTTACTATTTAAATAATTAATTAAAAATAATAATCACCGTTAAATAATAATTAATTGGAAATATGAAATAATTCATATTCATGATTAATATTCATTAATTAATACAATAAAAAAATAATTATTATTTTATAACTAATTTTAGATTATAACATAGAATTAAAAAAGTGATAATACCTAAGGAGTAATATTTAGTACTTTAGTAAAAAAATAGTTTTCAAGAAATTTATATTATATTTAATATAAATTTATACTTATTAATTATAACTTATAATATTCATTTCTATCAATTTTGTGCTATGAACCAAGAAAAATTAATGGTATGCGGTGGTATGCGGCATGAAACCCAAGCGGCTGAAAACTTAAGAGGGAAGTCTAAAATTTTGGCTATAAAAACCAACTCACGTGCTATGTCCCACACTCACCCAGGCGGCCTCATATCTTCTTCTCTAAATCAATCGTTGCCCAAATCAAAATTGATTCTCTTCCTCCCCTCAAACCAAACGAAGTTCCTCCTCAATAAACCAAAAATTAAAACACATAGTTCCTCCTCAAACCAAACGAATTACTCACGTGTTCTCCTCAAAGCACATCACTACTAGTTGAATTAAAGATGAGATAGGGTTTGACGGGTAGAGATCTGGTTTGGCGGCCATAGATCTAGATTCCACACAGAATCATGGATCACTGGCGATAATATGATAAATCAGATGTTGCACCAAAATCTAGTAGGTCGTAGGTGGCTCTGGCAAGCTCCTACAGAGGAGCGAAGGGCATGGGTCGATCCAGCAAGCCCCTCCACTTTAAGGGATCCAGCTTCCATCCTGTGGTTCATGTGCTAAGGAGGCGACTCTTTAGCCAGAAACGATGCTGAAAATGGGTCGATATATGGTACTAAGTTCAAAGACGAGATCTTTGTTAAAAAGCATACCAGACCTGGTATCTTGTCCATGGCCATCGCTGGATTTGGAACCAAAGATCATTAGTTTTTCTTCTGTACCGAGATGTCTTTTTGGCTGACGGCAAGCATGCCATTTTGGGATAGGTACTTCATTTCTCTTTTGTACATTTTCAAAATTACGCTTCTTGTGCAGTTTGCAGTTTTGAAGTGGGTTTACTGAAATTGTGTTGGTTGTAGAAGGTACGGAAGTTGTGAGAAACCTGTTACTGTGGTCAGGTTACATAGAACAGTGCTTGTTTTATTGTTGCTTGAATCTATGTTTCTAATAACTCGGACATCTATGAGTTGTATTACTTTACATTCATGTTTTATGATATGACACCGGCTTAAACTTGTGAAGCTAGTTAGGTTCACTGTAAATTGATGCTGGAAAGTTGAAAGGTTCTCTTTATTTTGCACAGACTTATGTGTCAATCTAATTAATAGTTTAAGTAGGACATTAAAGATATGAAATTGTGTTAATTGAAATATGTCAGAGCGTTTAATATTATTGAAATATATCAGAACGTTTAAAGATATGAAAGGTTCTCTTCATTTGTATAGTCATAATGATGTTTATGAAAAATGAACTAAACTGAATAATATTGATTTTCTTACAGGTATGATGTTGAAGCTGCGTACTTTGATGGAACTGTTAGGACTGCAAAAAAAAGCAGTTAGAAACAAGAGCATTGCAAGTAACTCTTCGAACAACATGCATTCAGTTATTCACTCCCATGTTTATGTGAGAAGAACATGTGATAAAACATGAAAAACGAATCCATGTTTAGTTGCATAGATTAACTGTATGCTTTGATAATTTGATTCTAAATTTGTTTGAAGGCATTTATATAGAATTAAAAGCTTGTTCAAGCATACTAGTGGTGATTAGTCATCAACATCTGTTAACTTGTTAATGTACTATAATTTTAAGCTATGATAGTATGATGTAATATTATTATATGATACTGTTTCAGGTTTTAAAACCTGAAACAGTATCGATTTTTTTTGCTTTAGTGTTGGTCATTTGCTTCGGTTGTTTACCTCTTTCGCTTCAGTTTAACAACCGAAGCAATTAAACTTTGTTGCTTCAGTTGTGCACTAGAAGCAACAAATTTGGATTTATTTGCGTCTTCTTCATTTGATTCAGGTGTCGAACCGAAGCAACAGGGTGTAAGAAACCGAAGCAAAAAAGAGTTTTTTGCTTCGGTTGTTTTACCTCTTTCGCTTCAGTTTAACAACCAAAGCAATTAAACTTTGTTGCTTCAGTTGTGCACTAGAAGCAACAAATTTGGATTTATTTGCGTCTTCTTCATTTGCTTCAGGTGTCGAACCGAAGCAACATGGTGTAAGAAACCGAAGCAAAAAAGAGTTTTTTGCTTCGGTTTTTCAGCCGAAGCAACACATTTTGACTTATTGCGTCGTCTGCAGTTGCTTCGGTTGTAGAACAGAAGCAAACAGGGGGTAAACAATAGAAGCAACAGATCAATTTTGTAGTAGTGATTGCCCATAATTAAGAAGATCGATTTCTTGTTTTCTTTCATAACTTTTACAGCTTGTGCATCCTGCATTCCGAGCAATGTTAGGACATATTCATGCAAGATCATTAGAAAAATTTAAAACTAATTTAGAAACTTCTTTAAAATGTGGGAATGGTTTCGCAGAAGCTGCTAACACATGCATATTGTCTACAATGGTTGATTTTGATTTGAATTTCTTGTTGTATTTGGAAAAACTGCTGGTGGGAAGAGATAAAATACAATCCATTTTGGATTCGGCATATAAAACTAAAGTAACATTTCAAGATTTTCTCCCAGGTTTGTAATGTTCGAGAGTATCATTTTCTCTTATCCTTGATTTTGTCTTTTTCTTAAATGTTTGATACGTTTACAATGCACTCTTCTAACATGTATTTGGCATGTATATTTAGGAAGGCAAACATTATCATTTCAGAAATCAAAGAAGAAAGTTAAGAAAGCAAACTGATTTCATTCTTTTGTCGAAAACTGGACCAGGGGGTCGGTGGCGATTCTTCTTTGGCAAAAAGCTAACCAGGTGACCTGTGATATCATGTTTTTTTTTTCAATTTTGTTGGTTTATGCTTAGTATGGGATATTGGCATTAATGTATCACATAATACATAGTTAGATTTTTCATCCTTACAGGTGACTAGACAGGATGTTGAAGCATATAAAAACCCGGTGTGTGCGCAGTGTGTATGTATATTTATATAGAAGCGTATATGTAATTGAGTGTACTGAGTAATCAGTCTATGGTGAGGAATGTATATGTGATTGACTGTATTATGTAGTAGTGAGTTGTATAATAATGAGGTCAGAAAGTTATACTATTTCTAATATTGAAATGAAATATTTAATTGAATAAAATAATCATTTGAGTATTAAATTCTATGCAATAACATTTTATTCAATATAAATATTTATTTCTATATGAGCTGTAATGTATAATCAAACAAAAATCATATTGTGATATTCAACAGTTACAACGGTGCATAACAGTTGTTATAGTTTTTACTACAATAGTGAAAAAAAGATGTAATAGCTTTTATTACAACGGTGGAAAACAGTTGTACAATATACATTTCACAACGGTGTTGCAATAGTGCAAAACAGTTGTAAAATATTTTAGTCTATTACAACTTGTTAATAGATGACGGTTGTCCCACTGTGGTAAAAGGTCTTTTACAACTGTTTTCCACCGTTGTAATGGGGTCATTTTGTTGTAGTGTATATGTCACAAATATTTCAGTATACTTATGTAATAAATTCTGTTATTTATCAGGTGAATTCCATTTATGTATGATTTTGGATTCATTTACATGTTTGTATAAGCACAAGGGCTTTAGATATGTTAATTTGACAAAATAAATTTTTTTTGAATGATATTTGAATTTCAAAGAAATACTAGCATTTAAATATGAATGTTCTTGCTCGAAAGAAATTGTGGTTCCAAAGGTACCATATTTTATATTCTTTAATGTTAATTTTCGAATAAGTACGATTTTAAAAACATATAGATTGTTGTAAAAATAAAATTTCATATATGTGGTTTGTAAACAATTTGCATACACTCGGGTGGCAAATACTGAAATACATACGCAGTAGCTAATTAATGATTTTGAAAATGTAAAGAGTTTCATAAAGCCGAAGTTTAAAATTGTATTATGTACAACTTTTGGCATCTTGGAATAACTCCGGTGCAAACACAGAGCATTGCAAAAAGGGGAACATCAAATCATACATAATCTTTGTAACATACCACACTTAATTAAATTTTGTAACATACTATATTTAAATTATTTGATAGTTTTCTTCTCACCCGCTTAATTATTCCAAACATTAGGTTACACTAATATGCACAAGAACACAAATATTTGATTTTCATTTTTACAATGTTATCATTATATTTACACAAACTCATTATTTTAAAATGAAATGATAGGAAATGAATGAAGTTCTGGCTACTTTTGTTACCTAATTCGAGAGAGTGCATTAAGAACATTTTGAATCGATATAAAGTCTAGTATTTATTATGATAGATTAATAACAATCTAGAGTCTGAATGGAAAATCAAGATTGCTAGAAAAAGTATTGAATAGAAAACAAAAATTAATTCATGTATTCAACATAATACGAAATAAATCATTCCTTCAATTGATTTCAACTTTAGAATATTTTGGCCGCTCATTGATAAGATGGAACAGACTTGTCCAAATAGTCTTTTTGGAAAAAAGGATCGAAATTTAAAAATAAACAACCAAAATTTCAGTATTATAAAACTTGTTCGTTTCAACAGAAAAGGAAAAAAACGGTGCGGGCCTAATATGGAGAAAGATATCAGAAAAGGCTAGCGTTTATCCATCTTGGCAAAAGATAACATGTAATAACCCGGAAATCTGGGCCAATTTAAAATTTTTATTTTGGCAATTTTAGCGAATTTTGGATATTTAAAATGAATTATTTTAAATAATAACGATGAGAAATTTATTTTGAATAGAATTCGAACGAATATATTTATATAGATCGTCGTTAGAATATAAATATTTATTTTAAATTATAAAAGGAATTGAAAATGGCGCGGTAGTTCGATAATTCGATTTCAAACTTCAATTGAATGTACCGGGTGCAAAATAAACCGGATTTTAGTGAAACCAAAAATAATAGGATCTATTTGATAATATCTTTCCAACGAATCCGAAAAATCAAAATTTCATAGCGGGGATAAAAAGATATGTCCAGTTGAAAATTCTGAATAGTCGCTATAGAATTCAGGCCCTTAAAAATGGAAATTTTGCATACGACCTCGGATTTCGACGAAACCACTTTTGTTGGATCCAGGATGTCAAGTTATTGCTAGGTTTCAAATTTCATAATTTTTTGAATCCATATGTTAGCGTGGCAAAGGAAAACGCGTTTGACCAGTTTTAGTTGATTTTAATCGACGGGAAAATGGTCATTTTTCAAACGGTCTCAGAATTCGACGAAATTAGTTTTGCTTGGACCGTATC